>CM057466.1:115505681-120305681 GCA_030035585.1 Dugong dugon
TGACTTTCCTTCATTCTTTTTCTCCTTTTCCGCTATTCTGCTCTGCTATCTTAAAAATTAAAATGCTTACCTATAGTTAACTTCTGTTTTGTAGCTAGTCAAGCTGACATGTAGGTGGCGCAGAAAAAGGACTGGGGCTGGTCACTTTGTTCAAGGTGGTAGTAATTCTGAGTTTTATCAAACACTGATCGGATTTTATGTATCTCCACATGTGTTTTTAATATGAATAGGTCATGTATTTAATTACATGGGAATTTGATACAAAAGCATTGAAAGAGTGATCATAGTTTTAATTCCATCAAATATCTTAGTCATATATCTTGTCAAGTCAGCTAATGACCCTCCATTTTAAAACAGTATTGAGTGGTTTTGCAAGCAATGTAGTGATAGGTGCCAGATATCTAAAGAATGGGGTAGAGTCCTGAATAGTCAGAAATTCCCACGTAGTTACAGTTTACATATTATATATTTACGTATTACGCATTACTTGACACCATTACAGCTTTGTGTCACTTACCTGGGCTATAGTGTTTCTTATCCTCAAGATTCCTAGACAGTGCTCATTCTAACAGAGAAGTCTGAAGATGATGAAGATGTTAAGAACATGCTGGACTGAATGCTACCACATGAGAACAATTAAACACTAAGGAATTTTCCTGGTAATTGTGTCATCTTTTTTTTTTTTTTTTCCCCCTACAAGATACTGTTAGTAGAATTAGCAACTTCAGTACTATGTTTAGCATTTGAAGTAGCCCTTAATGAAAGCAGACATCCTGGACTCTATTCTACATAGATAAAAAATATATAACTAGTGATGTTTAATAAATGGCCTTGTACAAACCATTAAAAATGGAATACCTATTGGTCTGCCAAAGAAGAATGTAGATGGTAACATTGAAATCAACCCCTGAACAGATTTCTGACTTCGCCTGGAAACTCATTTCTGTCAGTCCCTCTTATGAAGAGAATCTAGGGCTGGAAATTAAAGTTTCAATTGTAAAATTAATGACCTCAATGACTAATAAAAATTTAACCATTCCATTCCCTCTTCTAAAAATTTATAAGCAAAATAAGGAGGCAGGTGGAAAGATGTGTCGATGTCCTGCCCCACTGCCCATTTCACACAATTTTTTAAAAAAGAATTCTGCCTGTGTCTTAGGCAGGTACCAGTGAGAGGGCTGCTTGCCACCCACTCCCCCACGCGCTGTGACCTCTCCCCAGCCCCCGTGCACCAGGTGGGTTGTCCAAGTACCACCTTGATGGTGTCAGGGTGATCCCATCTACTTTTCTAAATCCTAGCCTTTTCCCACTGTCTGTGGTCCAACTAAAGATCCCTGGTGGAACAAGCAGTTTACACTCAGCTGCTAATGGAAAAGTCAGTGGTTCGAACCCACCCAGTAGCACCACAGAAGAAAGTCGTGACAATCTGCTGCTGTAAAAATTATAGCCTAGAAAACCCTGTGGAGCAGTTCTGCTCTGTCATGTGGGGTTACCATGGTCAGATTCCACTCCATGGCAACAGATTTTTTTTTTTTTTTTATGGTCCCACTGCTCCAAGCCACTTACAGGAATAATGTTAAAAAGGTATGAAATCACTGTTTAAAGAGTTGAGAGGGGTTCCCTGAAAGGAAGGAGACATTGTACCCAGAGACTTGGAGAGTACTGTGGCACTAGAGCCCTGAGGGCGCACATCAGTGATTTCCTTAGTGAGCTTTGACAGAACCCTAGGTCATGGTTCTATTATAAAACCATTTAAATATACAAGATTGTTTTCTAGTTAGTAATATATTTTACAAATGATACTTAAATAGGTGTTTTAAGGGAGTATTTTAAGAGTGCATCTTTAAAAATTATAACAGTTAAAATAAGAGACTTGCTCCATTCAGGAGGAGAAAAAGACATTTACACACAACTACACACACCTCCCAGAAAGAAAAAAAAGTTAAATAATAATCTTTTCAATATGAACTGTTGAAAGAGACTGAGCAGCGAAAGGCAATGCCGACCATGTATTTTGAATATCTCTAAAGGAAGCCGTGGTTGCCCCTTCTTACCTTACTGTGTCTGCTAAAGTTGTAAGATTCCTAATGAGAACCTTTCTTGTAAAACACAAGTAATATTTAGAGTTACTGCTAGAAAAATCTATTTTTCATGTTCTAGGGAAAAAAAAAATCTCCCGAGTGTGAGGTCTCATCAGGTCTCTGAAGAAGGGTAAAACTGTCACCCTGAGCTCACTTAAGCCCACACTTCAGCAGTGGCCACGAGTCTCATTTGTTCTCAGTGGTGTTTTTCAAGAGCCTTTTAAAAAAAAAAAAAAAATGAGATCATTACTGCCTAGTAAACTCCCATAAACTCATGGTATTGCATTTGTGGATACTAAGGGTTAGAGAGTAAGTTAATGCTGTTTGTAAAATATCTGTTAAAATAAATATAAACTGCTTATTTAATTAAACTGAAAACCAAATGGCTGACCTCAAATTCACTTACGTGAATGATGTTAAATGTTGAGGTTTCTGTGTCAGTGGGTAGCTTAGGTTATTGAAGTAATTATTCTGAATTGGTGGGTGGTCTTGGCAAAAGCATTTAAAATTGATGGCTTCCCTACATTGTTAAGACAAAAAATATGGTAAATGTACTCAGGATCTTGAAACCATTAATATAAGCTGTTAGAATTTTATTGGCTAAGTTGGTAGATCTAAATCTTCAAAAAGCCTTAGGTACTAAACTACTGTACTAATGACCTATGCTGGTTTGGATATCATATCTTTAAATATGATTTTGTAGGTGATGGTATATTTTTTTTTTTTTTATTCAGGAAATGTCCCTGACGTATAATCCAGCATGTTACAGTCTGTAAATCCTGTCCTGAATTTTACATGACAGACAGATATTTAGGGTAACTCTTTTTGCTAAAAAGTGAAAAGTATTGTGTTGGTTGAATTAGAGGTGGACATTCTCTTTTTGCGAAAAGCAGGCTTTTCAGAATTCAGCAAGAGGAAGCTAAGTGTCAAGCATGAGCCCCCTCTGCTGGCCAAGCTCCAGCATGCCGCTCCTAACACTTTCTGCTGGCTCTCCCAGCTACACACACCTATTGTTAAACACAGCAGTGCAATGTCCACCTGACGATTACAGTGTACACACACTTATTCATGTAGTCTTGAAATAAGAATGGTTTTAGTCTCGTATCCTTATTTTGAAATAAACCACGTAGACTATTGTAAAATAAGATCAGGAATCATGTACGTTCGAAATTTTATAGCTTTTTCTTATATTTAGTGCTGAATCTTAATGTCATTTGTGTATGTAGAGTACAAATTAAATTTCCAAATAGTTTTTAGACTGTTCTGCATACTTTCAGATATGTATTTGTTTCAAATACGGGTTTGATGTGTCACAAGTTGAAAACATTTGAAATAATCTATAATAATTCTTCAAAATAAAATGTTTTTGGCTTACCCCTTTTTTTTAAGCCACTATATTGCTTTAAATTGATGACTTTGCAGTATTAAACCACAAAAACCAAACCCGTTGCCGTCGAGTCGATTCTGACTCATAGCGACCCCCTATAGAACAGAGTATAACTGCCCCATAGGGTTTCCAAGTCAGAGCTGGTGGATTCGAACTGCCGACCTTTTGGTTAGCATCTGAACTCTTTACCACTGTTCCACCAGGGCTCCCTGCGCCATACTGTTGTTGTTGTTGTTGTTGTTAGGTACCATCAAGTCGGTTCCAACTTATAGCGACCCTGTGTACAACAGAACAAAACACTGCCGGTCCTGCGCCATCCTCACAGTCATTGTTATGCTTGAGCCCATTGTTGCAGCCACTGTGTCAGTTCATCTTGCTGAGGGTCTTCCCCTTTTTCGCTGACCCTCTACTTTACCAAGCATGATGTCCTTCTCCAGGGACTGATCCCTCCTGATAACATGTCCAAAGTATATGAGATATAGTCTCACTGACAGCAGTCCCCCCGTATGTGGTGTTCGGAACATCCACATTTTTGAGAACAAAGTGTCAGATTTGACTTTCAACTCCCTGGTCTCCTCTTTGTGCTCCTAACATTAGTGTTGAGAGTAGTTTCACTTCCTTGTTTAGTAGCTGAACCTTGCCTTAATAGTTTTTTTGTTCATATACAAAATATACTAATAAACCATTTTTTTAAAAATGTTTAACATTCAAGGAAAAACATTGTATGTAACATAGTAACCAATACACTAACATACTATGTAACATAGTAGCCACATAATAACCAAGAAGAAAGCCTTAAACAAATGCTTAAACAATAAAAACAAAAAAATTTGCCATCGAGTCAATTCCTACTCATAGCGACCCTTTAGGACAGAGTAGAACTGCCCTGTAGGGTTTCTAAGGAGCAGCTGTTGGATTCGAACTGCCAACCTTTTTGTTAGCAGCCTGAGCTCTTAACCACTGCGCCACTAGGGCTCCGAATTTGCAATAGTCAGGCAAAATTTGTTGGTAGGTAAAACTGTAGATTATGAAATATTTCTTCATAATAGACTTTAAAATACTGTGTAAATATAGATTGAAATTTTTGAAAATTAAGGTGATCTATTGTAACATTAAAAATTGTCATGCTAACACCTATTTAGGGAGCTTTTAAAGCACAGATTACTGAGCCAATAGCCTATAATGGCTAACAGAAACCCTTCTTATTTCGCAGATCACTGAGGCAGTAAACGGTAATCGCTAGACACTTCTCAGGATGTGACCAGCCTGCATGTGCTGAGACACTCAAGGCTTAGCAGTTCATATCCAAAAGTGAAAGAATAAATGAACTTGGGAAGAAGAAAAAGGCTGTCTAGCATCACTTTTTGAAAACTAATACTTTTAATTTATACTCCATAATGGAGAATGTCATTGCCGTAAGATCTAGGAATAGTTCATGTTAGTGTATGAGTTTCCTTTATTTGAAATACTGAAATGCCAATGAGGAGCTTGTATTTTTTCTTGTATCTTAAGATTTTACTACAAGTAGAAAATATAGGGCTGATTTGTTTCAGATATTTAAAAGATACTTGCTTTTTATAGGAATTTAAATTTGGCAAAGTGCAGACTTAGATCAATTTTGTAGTCAGAATCCAAATTCCGAATGATAACATACTCAGAGGATCATCCAAGAATAGTTTCTGCTGCCAAAAGAGAAACAACACTAACAACAAGATTAACTTTTCCCCTAAGGGATCTTGCAAGTGGAAAGCTGTACCGTGCCTGGATAGAGCAGACTTGAACAAATTAACTGTTAGATTGAGACTTTCATGTTTTTTTAAAATTGTGATGTATTTACAGGGATGTGATGTATTTATGGGGCATATTAAAATAATACTTAGCATTCTGCAAGTGTTTAAATGGGCTCTTTGAAATTTTGCAGTTTTATTTTATTGTTCTAAAATATGTCTGTGTAACAAATAAGTAAATGAGAGTTTTAAAAGAACAGTAAAAGTATTTTGATATTCACAGAGTGTTAGAATCTAGGGATAATGTCATGTGATGAATGATTAGGTGGTGCGATTGCTCATTGGATCCCAGTTTTTTGTAACATTAGACCTTTGTTCCAGTTTAGTGTGTGTATTGATTTCTTAGGAACTTAATGGTAGGAGGGGCGTTTTAACTTTGAAGTGCATTGGCATGGTGCTGTGTTACGAAGATAAGATCCAATTTTCATTCGTTCATTCACGCATTTAAAAAAAATGATCTTTTCTTGATTAAGCAGAATACCATATTTACCCTTCATTGTTGGTGTAAACCATTATTTCACTGATAACCATTAGCTATTTAAAAGTTAGTACATAAATTAAAAAGGAGCTAAATGGATTTTTGATTGTTGCCATTAGTAGCATTTTAGATTATACAGGCAATTATTGTGTTCATTATCCTAGAACAGCCCCTTTGCAAAACTATTGTGGTTGTCTTAGACATTATGCACAAATTTTCCCTTGGAGATTAAAATTTCCAGTAGCATATTTAATTTTGTTATCACAGTTGTTTCAAATAAAATAAATATTATGACAGTTGAAGAAAATTTGCTTTACTAATATAGGAAATTACAATAAATGTTGAAAATTCCTTCCTAGTGTACTTAATTTATCTTTTCTTATACAGTCATAATTATGTCAAGTGATTACTGATAGATTTTATGGGTGAAAAGGTTTTGCAGTCATAGCAGAAGGTATATGGTCTGGCCAGGTGTGTGAGAAGATTTTTAAAGAAGAGATTCAGCTCAAAACTAAAGTAACCATCTTCTTTATAGAATCAGTAACTTTAAAAGTTAACTAGTTTTTGTATTAAACAGCTTTTAGGAGTCCAAATTGTATTCTAGATGAGCTGAAGAACTTTTATGGGTGTTTCAGAGAAATCATATAAAAGCATCAACTAGTAATTGAAAGTGGTGGGTTTTTTAAAATAAGTGTTGAAATATATCTTTTCTTCTTACTGTGTTTTATTAGAATGGACAAAAATAATTAAGATCATACTATAGATGGCAGCTTGATTGCAGTTATATTCCAGGAAGAATTTCATAGTCCAGAAAAGACTACCTGAAAAAATGCAAGGAGCAG
The DNA here is from genome assembly GCA_030035585.1 of Dugong dugon. NCBI lineage: Eukaryota > Metazoa > Chordata > Mammalia > Sirenia > Dugongidae > Dugong > Dugong dugon. Next base: position 115,512,257 of record CM057466.1, read on the forward strand.
CCCATCATTGAGGATGCCTTTTACTCTGTTAAACTTTTTATCACCTTAAATTAAAACGGAGGGGGGCAACATTTAGTTGGCGTCAGCATCGTCAAGCAATTGCCTACCTCTGTCTCTGTCAATTAGAAAGGTATTAATGCTCTGAGTGACCCAAGCACCAGTGTGCAGTAGGCTGCTTTTCATATGTCCACCCTCGACAGGGCATTTCTGCAGAGGAAACTTTGTATTCACTTCTGACTGTATTTGTCCTGCTTTTACTGTCTCTCACGGCTACGACTCAGGAAAAAGTGTGAGGTAGTGGTCATGCATTTTGCAAGACAGTGTTTCTTTATTTTATTACAAAAAAAGATCAACTGTAGAAGGGCAGATTAAATCATTCCTTTCACTTTTTAATGGGATTTGGATGAATAGAATAAAATATGCACTTTGCATGCATTGATAGCATCTTTGGGTTGAGGTAATTGAGTCTTTTTCCCTGACTGCATGAGTAATTACTTCATCTGATCCTTGCCTTTGTCACAGAAAGGAGCTGGGCTGTGACACAGCCTCCACTTCTCTGGCTTAATTTTTCTTCATTTTAATCCAAAAACCTATTTTTCTCAATAATTCAAGCACAAACTATGTAGTAGTTGAAAGAGTGGAAATTGCAAGGTATTTGTCCTCCTTGTGGCCCTGCACGAGACCATGCTGAATTGGCTGACGACCGATGCAGTTTTCTGGAAAGGCATGAGTAGACAGTGGGAACAGGCATGCTGGCTCAGTGCTGTCCCATCCATCTAGGGAGTGACCATGGGCACACAGACACTGGGAACAGGCAGACTGGTTAGGTGTGGTCCCGTCCATCTAGGGAGTGACCACAGGCACACAGACACTGGGAACAGGCAGACTGGTTAGGTGTGGTCCCGTCCATCTAGGGAGTGACCACAGGCACACAGACACTGGGAACAGGCAGAGTGGTTAGGTGTGGTCCTGTCCATCTAGGGAGTGACCACGGGCACATAGACACTGGGAACAGGGAGACTGGTTAGGTGCAGTCCCTGTCCAGGCTGCTTGTTGTCTAGGGAAGTGGTGTGATGAGCATTTCTCCTGTGCCATCTGGAGACCACTGAGATCTGGGGGAACTTGGGGAGGTGGTGGTGGCATGTTTCCCACATTTTCTGGGCTGGGAGTGATCCAGCCACAGTGAGGAGCAGAGGGCACCTCGGGGATGGCAGGACTGGGAGCATGTTCTCTGAAAGTGTCTCCTGAAAACCCCAGCTGCATGCTATGTGGCAACATGGAAGGTGGTTTCTTGTGCTAAGCCAAGTTTATTATTCATTGTTTCACTAAAATTAAGTAGATATTACATATAAATTGATACTTTTGTTTAAGTTTCCTTAATCTTGTGTAGTAAATGACAAGGTATAAAGCAGACAAATGATACCAAAGTTCTGCTTTACTCCCAAGCCCTTGTTTGGGAAGGCCCAGGGTGAATGAGGGGCTCCCCTCAGGTTTCTGGAGCACACAAGGAAGGCCCAGGGTGCGTGAGGGACCCTGTGGGGTCTTAGGGCACACAGGGATGGTATCTGTCCTCAAGGTTCCTCTGTGAGCAGGGCTCATGCTGCCTCTGAGCACCATATATCTGTGAATAGACCCAGCACTGTTTGACAGATGAAGAAGAGCACCCCAAAGGCCACACTGTTAGTAGACAGGAAGATTGGATTCAACCCAGAGTTTTATAATAATGATAATAACAGCAACAGCACGTGGGTAGGGCTTACCATGTTCCAGGAACTGTGCTCATCGGGCTATGTATGATCTTATTTAATCCCCAAAGACCTGTTTACAGAAAAACCCATTGCCATCGAGTTGATTCCAACTCATGGCAACCCTACAGGACAGAGTAGAACTGCCCCATAGAGTTTCCAAGAAGCAGCTGGTGGATTCGAACTGCCGACTTTTTGGTTAGCAGCTGAACTCTTAACTACTGTGCCACCAGGGCCCCAAAGACTTATTAGGCAAGTATTGTTTTGATCCCATTTTACGCAGAAGGAAACTGAAGCTCGGGTTGAATGTCTTGCCGAGGTTCTGCAGCTGAGTCACAGAGCCGGGGTTCAGAGGAGCCCAAGTCCAGAGTCATGGGGAATTTGGCTGCTGTGCCAAGTCGATGCTCTGCCAGTTGGGTTCTGAAGTTGCCGCAGCGCCCTGGCACCCCTCCCTCTCCTGCCTCACTCACTGTATTGCATTGTGGTACTTCAGCGATGAAACTAAGCAAGGAGAGAGACTTTATTGAGGTTGTTAGAGCTCAAAATTGAAGCCGTATGCTTCTGAAGAGCTGTAGTCTCTTTAACTTGTTGGAATGGATGCCGTTTGGGCTGCTAGTTCACATTGTTTCCAAGATCCTCTTCAGAATACAACAAAAAACCAAATTCTTAACATAATTTCCCTTTATATTTTGTTTAGAGGTCCACAGGATGAACTCGAGTGTAGTGTCCTTTACAAGGAGGGCCTGCAGTATAGGATTGTGCAAATTAGGAAGTTTCTCATGACAAGTGACTGCTCCTTCATAGGAAAATTTGAGAGATCCTCTTGATAGACAGGAACAGACTTCCTGTCTCCATCTGCCCAGAATCCTGAAATAGGGAGTGGCAGGAAGCACTTTGTATCGAGAGCAGGAAGATTGGTCTGACATAGTGTATTGGGCAGACGTGCACCTGTCCCAGAAAAGCACGGCCAGGGCTCACACCTGTCCCAGAAGAAAGTGGTCAGGGCTCACAGCTGTCATGAAGAGTACATTAAGGGCTCCCACCTGTCCCAGAAGAGCATATCCAGGGCTCACACCTGTCCCAGAAGAACATGGTCAGGGCTCACATCTGTCATGGAATAGCACGGTAAAGGGCTCACATCTGGCCCAGAAGAGTGTGGTCAGGGCCCCCACCTGTCCCAGAAGAGCGCGACAGGGCCAGGCACACATCTGTCTGCCTCACTCCGGCCATCATGTCTTATTGTGCCCTGGTGAGTGTCTTCTGCACCATCCCTCTAGAGAAGGCAGCTGAGTGCATTGTGGCTGACATTGTGGCCTCTTGTTTTGTCAGTAGGCCCTTTCTGGAACATCTCTGAGGCCATGACTCACTTTCAGAAGTCTTGCCTAATCTCCAGAGGCTTTCGGAAGAGTAAGGTTCATACAATTTTCTGTCCCACCACTGTAGCCATCATGATCGTCATGCTGTGTTTTCATTTGGAGTGTAGTGTAGGGACGGGATGGCGAGCTTGTGCATCAGTAACTTTGCCTCTCTCTCCCAGGTTGGTCTGCTGGACCTCGAGCTCAACCAGCTGACCAAGGCGCTCTTCCTGGCCTTGATTGCTCTCTCAGCTGTGATGGTGGCCTTACAAGGGTTCGTGGGGCCCTGGTACCGCAACCTCTTTCGATTCCTCCTTCTGTTTTCCTACATCATTCCCATAAGGTAGGCTTAAGAATTAAGATAAAAGAATTGTCTGGTTTCATTGAATATGGTTTTTCTGAAATTTTCTTCCCAGGGTGGAAGAAGTCATCCAGAGCAGAAAAGGAGGGAGTCAAGAAACCTGACGAATTGCTCTGTAGAAAATAATCGTTTGGGCATAATCATTCTTGTTAGAATAATCTAGAGATCTGATACTTTTCCTTACAATATAATCTTCAATGATTTATCAGAATGTCTTGATAAAACGTAAATCTGAATCCAACAAAGTAATTTTTGTTTACTGCTGGTAGACTTTTTCATATTTGGTGCCCTTGGAGCTGTATGCAGTCATCAACATGTTGAAGTTGTCTGTATTTAAAAGGGGATCTAATATCTGTCAGGCTAGATAAAATATTGAGAGAGATAGCCTTTTCCTGTGGCCTGTTTTTCAAAATAATAGCCCATATAGCTGGAGATTGGGATATAAATAGTTCATATTAGATGTCTACCTAATTTGAAGACTATAACATTTACAATAGATATATATATCTGTAAGTACATTTAAAAATGTTTTCACAAAGGATGTTTTTTTAAAGATACCCCTAATGTGTGTGAAAACTTTCATATGAATGAGCGATTAAAACCTGATGAATCACGGCTAAAGATGAATACAGAGTGGCCCCCTTTTGTCGTGTGGTATGGAATCAAAAGCAACAATGCAAGAACTTTAAAATGTTTTAACTCTGTTAGCCCCCACCCCACCCCACTGGCCTGCTCCTTCTAGTCAGCGTCTTACTTGTGCCTGGTCACAGCACTTGGTGTCCCTGTGCTTGGTGTCCATGTGCTTGGTGGATGCGCCCTTGGTGTACACATGACGTGCACAGTCCACCTCCAAGCCCCAGGCTGCAGGCGCTCACCAAGGCCTTCTTGGCATACCCGCAGCAGTGAACCACTTCTCTCCAGTCCTCCTGCATACTTGCGAAGGTCTTCTTCCTTCGGGGATAGTTTCAATTTTCTTAAAAAGCCAAAAGTTATTCAGAGCCAAAAATGATTAATAAGGTAGCTGATCAAACTGATTATTTTGAATGGTGTAAGTACAAAGTGATTAATTGACTATATAATTCTAAGACCAGTTCTTAAGGCAATTTCAAAGAGGAATGCATGCTTTGAGTAACATCAATATCATTTAAGGAAGAATAACCTCAATGAAAGAAGCCCTGGTGGTGCAGTGGTGTTAAGTGCTCAGCTGTTAACCGAAAGGTTGGCAGCTTGAACCTACCAGCTGCTCTTTGGCATCTGCTTTTGTAAAGATTACAGCCCTGGAAGCCCTATGGGGCTGTTGTACTTTGTCCTACAGTGTTGCTATGAGTCAGAATCAACTCAACGGCAGGTTTGGTGTTTGGTAACCTCAATGGTGAGGTTTGAAAATGTAGTTTGTGTCATTAAAATTCACTCTCATTGCTTTTTGATTTAAACATAGGCTCCTCTTCTACCTCTAGTAGTCAGGAACCATTGGGCAATTATTGGGATTTTTATTACAGATTTTTTAAATAAAATATTTCTAGGGACTGTCTCCAAATTAGGAGTCCCTAGGTGGTGCAGAGGAGCCCTGGTGGCACAGTGTTGAAGAGCTATGGTTGCTAACCAAAAGATCGGCTGTTCGAACCCATGAGCCGCTCCTTGGCCGCTACGAGCCGGTATCCACTAGATGGCAACGAGTTTTTTGGTAGGTGGTGCAGATGGTTAAGTGCTCGACTACTAGCCAAAGGTTTGGTGGTTTGAACCCACCCAGAGGTGTCTTGGAAGACAGACCTGTCAGTCTGCTTCTAGAAGATCATGGCCTTGAAAACCCGATGGAGCACAGTTCTACTCCGCACACATGGGGTCACCATGAGTCAGAATTGACTCAACAACAGCAGCAACCATCTCCAAATTATTTCTTTCTTTAGTAAAATGACAATATAAAGAGACTTAAGATATATCTTCCCTTTACTAAATTAACAGTAAAATTAATTATAGGCTGTGCATGTAGAAATTTTTGAAATGGTGTATCTTTGGCTGTGTGTATTTTCACCAAAAAAAAAGGTTGAGAAGTTAGAAGGTTGACATGTTGTGGGGTTGTTAACCAATGTCATAAAACAACATGTGTACTACTGTTTCATGAGAAACTATTTGTTCTGTAAGCCTTCACCTGAAGTACAATAAAAAAATAAATAAAAATAAAAACTCTGCAGATGCTGCAAAAAAAAAAATTAATTATAGGTTATGAAAGTACATGTTGTAAGTACTTTTTAAACTAAAAATAACTTTTATTGTTTTTTCATATTTCAAAATACGTATATTTGTAGTAAAAAAAAGGTTAGAAAATACCTAGTAATGAGAAAAAGGTGAGCATTATCCATAATTTCATTACCTGAAGATAAATTCTGTTAAGTCTTTCAGATGTGTTTATACAGACTTATGAATATGCATATTTATATATGCCAGTACACACATACACTCCACATACATTTCACACACACACACACACACACACACACACTCACTCACTTACACATACCCTTTGTTTAGTTTGCTTAGGAAATGAGGAAGATGTCAGCCAGTCTTTTTGTGAGTTTTTCAGTCACCAATTTTATATTTGACATGTTCAGTCAAGCTTAGGGAAACTTACTAGAGAGAATTATAACTGCACCTCGGTTTAGCTCCAGAGTACTGCATGCTTACTTCAACATGATACTTTACCTTGTTTTTCACAGTCTGAGAATGCAATTATACTGATTTAGTATAATTTAGTAGAAGGGATGAGAACCGTAAAATGTGAAAAGTATAGGACACTGGTTTAAGGAATTTCGGTTTACATCTGATAAAAGCAACTTTGTTTGCCTTATGCAAAGTTTCTCTTAAATATGGATAACAGTATATTTTAGTATTTGCTAAATTTGCTTTTGTATTTAACAAAGGATAGGGTATTTTTTGTATTTCTTTGTTTTGCAAAGCACACAAATCTGGAAAGTAAAGTGGTTTTTCCTAAACTGTCCTAACACTCTTAAAGGTGTTTCATATTTAAGAAAGGTAGGCTGTTTTATAGAAATTCTTCTTTATAGAATAAAATATTCTTGAGTTACTTTATACAAGTCGTTTTGTCTTTCAAAGGAAAATATTACAAGATTTAACTCTAAAACTAATATATGTTTCCTAATTTTTTGTATCACTCATAATAAGAACAGACTGGCCGCCAGAATTCTTCTATAGCACATTTAAAGCTCCCTCAAGTTAGGAACTTGCTATCATTTGCCTCCTTAGTGATACCTCTTGCCTATACACTGTTTAGTTCTTTAACATTCTAGTAGATAACCTGAAACATCATCTTATCAGTAGCCTTGTGACTCATGAATCTACTGGACAGAAGGTCCAGGTGTAGGTTGTCCAGGGTACGCGTGTGACTCATGGAGCCACTGAATAGAAGACCCAGGTGTGAGTTGTCTACTATAGGTATGTGACTCATAGAGCCACTGGAGAAAAGACTCAGGTGTGGCTTGTTCAGGGTAAGCACGTGACTCATGGGTCCACTGGCGAGAAGGCCCACGTAAGGCATATTTTGGCCATAGAGGCAGAATGTTGTTTAACAAACTGACAACTGTGTCCCTGAGAGAAACGTGTAAGCACCTGTGTAGATACAGCATTTTTGTCCACGGCACTAAAGGTGATGGGACGTTTCAGTGGCTTGAGGGGCAGGACTTCCCTCTCATTTTCCCATGAGCCAGGCAGCCACACCAGTGCATATGGTGGAGGTGTGCAGGGAGGATGCCCGTGCTTGGGGGAATTGATGGCCGATGGTAGCACCAAGGGCCCTGCTTCACCAGCAGACATTCAGCGCACTAACCCATGGAGACTGGAAATGTAATGTGATACAGGTGTATAAATAATTGATTCTGGATTTAGAGATTAAGGTTCCTGAAATTTTACTGAAGGAAAACTTGTAGGAGATTTACTGACTTGTTGGAAACCCTGGTGGTGTAGTAGTTAAGAGCTATGGCTGCTAACGAAAAGGTCAGCAGTTCAAATCCACCAGGCACTCCTTGGAAACCATATGGGGCAGTTCTTCTCTGCCCTGTAGGGTTGCTATGAGTTGGAATCGACTCAACAGCAATGGGTTGTTATGTTTTTTTTTTTAACTGAGTTACTTACAGGTAAATGCACCTTTCTGTGGCATTTAAAAAGATTTTGCTAATCTTCCAGACATCTTTAGTAAGACCTAATTTTCTAGGCACAATACTTGGGGAAAAGAGTGTTTTCAACCATACATAGACCTACAAGTGATTTCAGATGTTGATGATTTTGGACGTTTGCAGTATATCCAGATTGCAGAAGATGCTAATGCCGAGAAATTCACTGCTCCAAAAGTGTGCGCTGGACAAAAAGCCTAGGTGTGGGTTGTCCACAGTAGGTTTGTGACTCATGGGTCCATGGGACAGAAAGCCCAGGTGTGGGTTGTCCAAGGTAGGTGTGTGACTAATGGATTCACTGAACATAAGGCCCAGGGTGTGGGTTTTCCACATGGGTCCACTGGAAAGGATGCCTAGGGTGTGAGTTGTTAATAGTAGGTGTGTGATTCATAGGTCCACTGGAGAGAAGGCCCAGGTATGGGTTGTTCACTGTAGGCATGTAATTTATGGATTCATTGGAGAGAAGGCTCAAGTATGGGTTTTCCAGGCTAGGTGTCTGACTCATGGATCTACTGAAGCAAAGGCCCAGGTGTGGGTTGTGCACAGTAGGCATGTGACTCATGAATCTACTGGACAGAAGGACCAGGTGTAGGTTGTCCAGGGTAGGCATGTGACTCATGGATCCACTGAATAGAAGACCCAGGTGTGAGTTGTCCACTATAGGTGTGTGACTCATAGAGCCACTGGAGAGAAGGCCCAGGGTGTGGGTTGTCCAGAGTCCACTAGAGAGAAGGCCCAGGTGTGAGTTTTCCAGGCTAGATGTCTGACTCCTGGATCCACTGGAGAGAACTCCCAGGTGTGGGCTGTCCACAGTAGGCGTGTGAATTATGAATCTGCTGGACAGAAGGATCAGATGTGGGTTGTCCAAGGTAGGCATGTGACTCATGGATCCACTGAATAGAAGACCCAAGTGTGGGTTGTTCAGTATAGGCGTGTGACTTATGGAGCCACTGGAGAGAAGGCCCAGGGTGTGGGTTGTCCAGAGTAGGTGTGTGACTCATGGAGCCACTGAAGAGAAGGCTCAGGTTGGGTTGTCCAGGGTCCATTAGAGAGAAGGCCCAGGTTAGGTTGTCCAGATTATGTGTGTGACTCATGGATCCACTCAGCCCGGAGCCTGGAATAACAATACTTATGTAGAAAAGATCTCTGGAGGACACTCCTGCCTAGTTGATGTTTGTTGACCCCTGTGACATACACAAGAGACCCACAAGGATATTTAGAATGTTGTATCAGCAGAAGCACTACCAGCTTGGACTGAAAGAGACAGAGCAGGACAAAACGAGAGAAGACTTTTGAATTCCAGATTCTCCAGGCAGGAAACAGGCTGATAGAGCTCCTAGGCTGTAGCATGTACCACCCTTCAAGAAAGAGGAGGAATGACTCTTAAGGGCAGAGCTGGTGTAGGAGGCACACAGGCCAGCAGGGCTGTTGATGCAGGCGCAAGTGGCAATTTCAGACTTCCGGCTTCCAAAACTGTGAGAGTATTAATTCCCTTTTTTTTAAGCCTCTCAGTTTGTGGTGATTTGTTACGGCAGCCCCAGGAAACTAACATAAAGTTATTTTTTACAAAATGCTCTGTCACCTATTTGCTACATAAAGTAAGGAAGTGTAGGCTACCCCAGTGCTGCTAACTAACAATTCAGTTTCTCAATATTTATGAGTATTCCCTCCATGAGTATTGTTGTTTGGGTGTTATGAGGGGATATGGCCTTGTCTCCTGGAAACTTCTCACTTTAATAGGCAGTTAAATAGTTTAATAGGCAACTAAACAATTAGTTGGTAGCATTGTTGGGTTCCAACTCATAACAACCCTATGTACAACAGAATAGAATACTTCCTGGTCCTGCACCATCCTCACAATCCTTGCTGTGTTTGAGCCCATTGTTGCAGCCACTGTGTCAGTCCATCTCGTCAAGGGTCTTCCTCTTTTTCACTGACCCTGTACCTTACCAAGCATGGTGTCCTTCTCCAGTGACTGGTCCACCCTGAGAACATGTCCAAAGTATATGAGATGTAGTCTCTCCCTCCTTGCTTCCAGGGAGCACTCTGGCTGTACTTCTTCCAAGACAGACTTGTTTATTCTTCTGGCGCAGTCCATGGTGTATTCAATATTCTTCTCCAACACCATAATTCAAAGGCATCAATTCTTTGGTCTTCCTTATTCATTGTCCAGCTTCCATATGCATATGAGGCGATGGAAAATATCATGGCTTGGGCCAGGCACACCTTAGTCCCCAAAGTAACATCTTTGCTTTTCAATGGTTTAAAGAGGTCTTTTTTAACAGATTTGCCCAATGCAGTGTATCTTTTGATTTCTTGACTACTCCTTCCATGGGCATTGGAGTGTGGACCCACGTAAAATGAAATCTTTGACAACTTCAGTCTTTTCTCTATTTATGATGATGTTGCTTATTGGCCTGTTTGTGAAGATTTTTGTTTTATGTTGAGATGTAATCCATACTGAAGGCTGTAGTCTTTAATCTTCATCAGTAAGTGCTTCAAGTCCTCTTCTGTCAGTTTGTCATACTGTGGTGGAGTTGGTAACATAACATACTATATTTCATTTAGTAAACATTTCAGTGTGTGATTTTGGCCAGACAGTGATGCTCGGTAGTTAATGCTCAGAAAGTATTGTCTACTGTAGGCCAAGTGCTGCGTGGTGCTCTGTTCTGAGGAATCAACAATGAGTCATGTAAGTCCCTGCCCTCAGGTCCCTACACTTCAGTGCATGGCAGTTAATCCTTGGCTCTCCTAGTTAGGATAGTCTGTTCACCTCCCATCCCTCTCCTTTCCCCATCCTTTCTCTCCACGCAAAGGGAAAAAACCTAAAATCTTAAACTACTCACTAAAAAAATCAAGTTTGTTCAGGGTTTGTTTTTCAAAATAAGATTACTTTTTCAATAGTACATCTTTCAGCATCATAAAGTTTCTAGCGATGGGCCTGGATAATTCCCAGACTCTCCCTCAGCAGCGTTAGTAGCCCCACAAGTCACCGCGTCTTGTGGTGAAAGCAGTCCTAGGGAGCAGGGGCGTCGTTAGAACAATGAGCCAAGTCTGGTGAGACTCAGCTTTGGCCCAGGTACACCTTCTTTTGGATGCAGTAGACATTAAGAAGTTTCTAAAATCATTCGGGGAAACGGTATGAGAAAGTTCTGTGATGAAGCATCTTTTCCAGATAGAAGGACATTGGAAATGTTATGACAGTTAAAACTAATTGGTTCATCTTCTTCTTTATAATACCATGTTTTACTCCTTTCAAGCAGTATATGTAATACTGATTCAGTTTATGAATCCTGAGTTTAATATTTGCTGCAAACAATCTAGCATTTGGTACTAGTATTTTAACTAAATTTCAGAGTTAAGTTGGTATGCAAGCTCAAGATGTTTCCTTTTACATTTTTTCCTGTAAGAACCTATTATTAGTTGTAGCATGAATTATATTGTCAGTCTTTATATTGGCTAGGAAAATATGTTTTGGGCCTGTATTATAGTTCATTATTTGTCCCATTTCTCTCCTTATTATCAGTGCTTGCTAATATCTTATGAACTAAGGTTTTTCAACAGCTCTGGTACAAAAGCATTTAAAACAGATCTGAAATACTGATCTTATTTAAGTCACACATAGAGTGTTCTTTTATTTTACAAAATATTGTTATTTCACCATTCACTTTCTGTATTTTTTTTTTTCACTGACTCTCAGCTCTTCACATATTAATTGCTGAATGCTGGGTTAAACCCAGATTCCAAAATAACTTAAAAATTCATTTAGTAATATGGAAGAGGCTCATAAATTAATACTCAGTAGACTTTCTTTTTGTTAAAACATACTTCTGGTCATTTGTATCATTTTACTTCATAGAACATTTCCCAGAAAATGTTTTAACGTTTTTATTGTGTAGTATGTCAGATATATAGTAAAGTATAAGTGCATAAAATGCAAAAATTATACGTTAATAAATTATTATAAGAAAAACTGCCCATTTAGCCATCACCCAGGCCAAGAACTAGAACATGGTGTAAAAGAGAGTCTCTTATCAATTACAACCCCTTCCATTTCCTTTGAGATAATCATTAGTCTGGCTTTTAAGGCTAACTTTTCCTTACTTAAGAGCTTTGCCACCCACATATGCATACCTAAATATATAATTTAGTTTTTCTTATGTTTTAGTTTACGTGATTAGAATCTTACTGGATGTGTATCTTTCTTTGAACATTACTTCTTCTTGTTGGGTCCCGTTGAGTTGATTTTCAACTCATAGCAACTCTAATAGAGTAGAACTGCCACATAGGGTTTTCTAGGCTATAATCTTTACGGGTGCAGAACATTACTAAAGGTGTCAAATTTATCCATATTATACTTCATTCATTTTCTTCGCAGTGTATTATTCCCTTGTGTGAACATACTACAATTTATTCATTCTACTTTGGGGTTGTTTACAGTTTTTATCCATCCAACCATCCATCTCCCCCACCCACCCACTCACCCATCCATCCACCCACCTACCTGCTGTTATAACCAGTGCCACTATTAACATTCATGAACCTGTATTCTTCTGCACATAAGCACCCTGGTATAAGGTACTTGGGCGTGAAATTACTTGGTTGCAAATTTGCCAGGTTTACTAGATAATGCCAAACTGTTTTTCAAAGTGATTGTACCAATTTACAGTTCCAACAGCAATATAGAGAGTATTCCACATCCTCAGCAACACTTGGGTTTCTCACTGTAGTTTTAGTTACCATTTCCCAGATGGATGGTGAGAGGGACGACTATGCTAATGTAAACTGGCTATTGGAGTTTTCTCTGGGCATTTGGTCGTTATGTATATCTTCTGGATACTAGGTTTTTTTCAGTTCTATGAGTTGCTGATATTTCCTCAAATCTGTAGCCTGCCTTTTTACTTAGCCAATGCTGAAATGATGAAAAAATTTAATTTTATGTAGTTGAATTTATAAATATTTTCTCGTTGTTGATTATCACTCTCTGTGCATTAAGAAATCCGTACTCAAAAGAAATGACATTATCCTCCTATATTATCTTCTAAGAGCTTAACAGTTTTGTCTTTGACCACTAGAGTTGGTTTTTGTATATGGTATGAAGTAGAGGTTTCAAGGAATCCCTGGTGGCACAAATGGTTAAGTGCTCAACTACTAGCCACAAAGTTGGAAGTTCAGACCTACCCAGAGGTACCTCAGAAGACAGGTTTGGTGATCTACTTTTGAAAGGTCACAGCCATTGAAAACCCTATAGAGCATTTCAACTCTGACATACCTGAGGTTGCCATGAATCAAAATCGACTTGACAGCAACTAACAACAACAACAGGGATTTCAAGAATCATTTTTTCCCATATGGATGCCAACTGTCTGAGCACTCTTGTAGAAAAGACTCCTTTACCTTGGCTCTACAGCTGCCTCTGTCGTATAACTGGTATTTATATAACTACGTCCTCTTTTCTGTGCCCTTGGTCTACTTGTCTGTTCCAGAACAATTAACAAATTAGTTAGTATACCTTGATCATAAGTCACTATCTGGTGGAACAAGTCCTTCCTCTTCGTGTTCTTTAAGAGCGTTTTGGCTTTTCCTGGCCGTTTGCATTTATAATTCTGAACCTTCCAAACCATGAGTATGGTGTATCTCTTCAATTTACTTAGGTCTTCTTTCACGTCTTTTAATATTTTCTCCAGAAGTCTTATACAACTTTTGTTAGAGCTATTGATAATTTTTAAATGCTACTGTAAGTAGTACTTTTTTAAAGAACTATTTTCTGTCTATTTGTTGCTCATATAGAGTGTAAAAACGGCTTGGGGGCAGTGTCTGACCTGTAACTTCACAAGGGGGAAGGAGAACCGAGACTAACAACCCAAGGCTGATTCCTATGATGTGGGCATCGGACATGCTTCCTCTCTCCACCATCTTTACCAATTCTGACACCAATTTTCCTTCCCACAGCACTGTCTACTTTCCTGCTGGGTTTGATAATTCATTACAGTGGCCACACAGAGATCACAAACAATACTCACAATTACGGGGTTTATTAGGGAAGTAACAGTTACAGTTCAGGCTCAGGAAAACTCAGGATACAGTTCGTGGGCATGCTTCTCCCTGGCCCTCAGTCTCTGCCCAGAGGCACTGAGCTGTCTCTCTACATGGCCCGGGAAGCCCACTGCACCATCTCCTGCTGCCAGGTCTCTCCTGTCGGTCTCTCCTCCCTTGATGCTAATGGGCTCCTCCTCTCTACTCTGGAATAGACTCTCTTTTAACACAAAACTGACCAACCCTTTGGTGGGCCACAATTACCCTATCACACAGTCTCGCCCAGTAACCTGGGTGGGAGTTACAAGGCCCTGGCTAGAAAGGCCACACACACAAAAGTAATTGATCGCACTGCATAGAGAAGTAACATTGATTTTTATAAAATGGTTGAATCCAACAATTTCGCTAAATTCTTTATTGATTGTAATCATTAATATAGAGTCTTGTATTTTCTCTATACATAATTATATCATCAATAAATAATGACAACTTTGCTTTTTACTTCTGATTCTTTCCACCACTTTTTTCTTTATATTGTTATTCCAGCACAGATCTCCAGTATAATGTTAAATAGAAGTAGTGATAATGATTATCTCAAAGGCAGAACTTTCAACATTAAACCCTTTCATATATTAAGGAAGTTTCTTCTTTTCTTATTTTGCAAAAAGTTTTTAAAGATCATAATTGTGTATTAAAAGTTTTAAAAATATATCTTCTAAATCTATGAATGAGTTTTGATTTTTAACTTTTTTTATGTTTTAGCATGGTAAAGCACATTGACTGACTTTCTAATGTCACATTTCTGCCTCACCTTCTGGCCTCCATTCTGTCCATGTTTCAGTCTGTTTTGAACACAGACGCTCAGTTTACTTGTCCTAAAACATCACTTCAATTATTTCAAATTCCAATCCTCCCATGCCTACTCAGAAACTGAATACTGTGGTTTAGAATTTCGATTATACCAATTTAAACTACTTTCATATCTTACTGAATTTTCTGTCCATTAGAAAACTACTACATTTTGTTTATCCTTTTATCCCTCACAATGCACACAAATCAAACGGTGGTTTTAGCATAGTTTGAGCATGTATCCACTTTCTTCAGTTCCATAATACTTGTGCCTCCCAACTTTTGTCACCTTGCTGAACACCTGCCTTCCCAACACACTGTGCACACATGCCCCACCCCAAATCCTGTCCACCCCAGCACAGCACTCACCTCCTCCATGACGTCACCTCCGACTGTGTCAGGCCAGGGGTTTACTGTCAGCTCCACTGGTTTAACACGTGCTCACTTTTCTTTGCATCGTTGCTCATCCCCACGATAACCTTGCCAACCCATGGCATTTTCAAGATGCTGTTACTGCACTCAGATCAAGTCTGTTGTTAGTCCACGATCGTGGAACTAGAACTGCAAAAATGAGGAATCAGTACCTGTTATTCCCTACATCAAAACCTATGGGCTGCAATTATCCACGTCTCCTCTTGGTGGAAAGTAGAAGGCTGGTTTAGGGACATTTGGGAGGTAGAACTGGCGGGACTTCATGACTATTTGGATGTAGGGAATGAAAGGAAGAAGGAATCGAGGGTACTCCCAGTGTCTGGATTGGGGGACGGGGTGGATCAGTTCATCCATTCTGGAGAAAGAGTAAATCTGTTTGTTTTTGTTTTGCATAGGAAGGGGAGGGAGTGGGAAAGTTAGCCTTCATTATGTATATACTTGTGTGACGGTACTTCTGATAAACCCTAGGGAAGATAGCTCACAGGCTTAGAATACGCTGGTCTGAAGTCAGGAGAGAGCTCGCAGCAGTGATCTTAGTGTTACCTGGACTGTTGGTAGTGTTGAGCGGATTTGCCCCCTGCCCACCCATGGTGTGTCACGGAACATGTATGTCACAGAATGGAACGTGGGGGAAAATTAAGATAAAATGACATTTGTTTCCTTTCAGCCTTATAATTTATAGGGAAAGATTTGATTACTTTTGATGAAACGTCTCAGGAAATGACTTCTATTTCCCTTTGCTCGGGATGGGATCTAAAAATAAGTCTCACTTAGGAGGAATGCCTGGGAATTATTTTAAGTAGATTCGTTTGCTGAGAAGTTCTGCGAGTTTTACTCTTGACACACGAGCATTTGAATGCAGCACGTTTTGTGGGGCCTAAATGTGGTGAATCACATATTCTAGGAAAACTCACTTTCAGGTTCATGCAGGGCCAGTTCCCTCCTCAGACATTTCGTAGCTGCAAAAGTGCAACATTGAGCAGGAGCCATCGCAAGAGGGTTTCATGTTCTAGCATTAATCCCGGGCTTCCTCACCACGGCATAAAGCAGACTCAGGCATGTACCTGTTCCCCAGCATTCCTAGAAGCAGTATTTAGTTAAGACAGTCATTTCATTTTTCTTATTAGATAACAGTCAAGTCATAATTGCCTCCTGGTTCAGTTAGCCACCTGAAACCACAAATAACTTCTTGACTTATTTGGAATGGGTCTCTTGGTAACAGTATCACAGTTGCTAAATTAGCAATATAATGGGCTAAAAATATATCTGGTATCTATTACCTTATCATCTATGTCTGTAATTCTTCTCAAAATAGTAGATTTAGTTTTGGGGGGTTTTTTGGTCACAAATCATGTTACTATAAAGTACTAATCTAGTTGAGGTCTAGATTTTAAAATTCTCTAAAATAAGAACAATGCTAAAAAGAAGAATTAAGTGTAAGTGATGATAATTACTCTGTCAGCTCTGCGAAGTTGGAACTTTCTAGAGACATTTACAATTAAAAAGAAAATTATTAACATTTGATCAAAATACACATTGTAAGTCAGAGTACACTTAAACCTTCTGCTTCCTATGTAGTATTATTGTCTTAGGTGGAAGAAGATAGGTTTTTCTTAATAGCTTTTCATTAGTAGACTATAAACTTGCACTTATCAGTAGTTATGCTTTATTTTTATTAACCTGGAAATTAACTCTATCCTCTTTTTCATGAGTGGGTAGTGCTGTATATAATCTTCAAAAGGTATTTGCGCTCAAAATATTTCAGTAGTAATTATTTGTAATGTAATATTCCGTGACAATTCTATAACAGCAGAGATTGTTTTATTAAAGCGTAAAAGCCATTCTTGACTTAAATAGGAAGATGCCCCAGGGGAACACTCTGGAAGATGCTCAACTGGTCCCCCCTCTACCTCCGTGACCAGCGATAAACTAGACAAGATGGACTCTTGAAAAAATCCTGCCCAACTGAAGGCCGAAGTCCAGTTTGCCTTAGGATAGCTCAGGCAGGCTGACCTTTTCCAGAATAATTTGACTAGAAGCCAGGAGAAGTCCACAACACACACAGAAAAAGTCATGTTTTTCTAAAATACAGCTGTCTGAGCCAAGGAAGCAGAGGTGTGAAAAGCGTACCAGTGCTAAGTCCCCCTTTCCACACCTCAACCCTACTCTGTCTTCAAGAGCAGTGATAATTTACTAGCCTCCTTGCCTGCCTTTATTCCCTCTCAATTTTTTACTGTATTTTAGCCACGTGGCCCATGACTTTCATTTTATCTTTTTGATTAATAGAGTATCCTCAAGCCTTCCATTTGTCTTAAAATCCTCTTAAACAGCCCTGATATTTAGTAACCAGAAATATTTGCAATAATACTTGCTAGCAGTTACTGAGCCCTCACTGTGTGTCAGGTGCTACCCCAAACAGTCACACGTATCATCTGTTCACGCTGTACCCCAACACTGTCAGCACAAATGTCATTTCTATCCTAGCTTTAAGTATGAGGAAACTGAGGCACAAAGGGTTGAGCCAGGGCTTGTAGCCAAGTAGTCTAGCCCAGGAGCCCACCCTCCTACCCTGAACTCTAGCTATCCATCGACCACACCATCGGCATGGAGGCATGGGGAGGCTGGCCCCTTCCAGGAGCTGCTCTGTTCTGCCGTAAAGCCTCCAAGTATAACTCGGAGCCTCCTTTGTTTAGTGGAGGTGTATCACGTTTAGCTTGTTTTGCTCTTCTAATGGGGTCATAAATTGCCAAAAGATGGTGAGGTTCTGGTTTAAAATATCTGTGTAATTGACAATTAAAGACTTTCTTTCTGACTAGTACATATTATTTTTAAGATATGAACTCTACTGATAAATCAAATTCTTTTTATTTTAATTTTCTTTAACTTACCTGCACGCTTCATTCGCTGACTGACTCCTAAAGATTGTTCTTCAAGTAACATTTATTAGTAGGATGAACCATAGGAATTGGCATTTTTGTAGGTCAAAAATGGTTGAATATCAACAATTTCATGTGATTTAAGTACGTACTGTCTGCAGTTTACATGATAGAATTAAACTGGACACAGCCAAACACCTTGAGCCATGTATCGTCAGAGCTGCACTGTGAATAGTTGGCACAAGCGGAGCCCATCCCCTGAAAGTACATTTTTGGAGATCTATTTATACAGGTATTTTTAAGTTATAGGCCTGGAGGATCCCTGAGAGGCTCTCTGTTTTAACTCCATACTTTTACACAGGATTACAGCGAAATTGTCCCAAAAAAGATAGGATGACCCCGCATATGATTTTTTTAATTGTAGTTTTAAATTACAAAATTTTAAAAATAAGTTAAAAGGCCACAGACACCCATGTATTTATCACAGATTTAGCATGCTCGCATACTTGTTTTTTAAGGTATTAGATGTTACAGTGTGTTGTAGGCTGCCCAGCGCTCCACGCTCGCCTTCTCCAGAGTTAGCCTCTCTCCTGACTTGGATGGGTGTCCTTGCTGCTCATGTTTGTATAACCTTGCTGCCTATGTGTAGATCCTAGACAAAATAAGGTATTTGTAGATTTTTAAAAATTCATATACGGTGGTATGCAATTTATATATACTTGCAACTTGCTTTTTTATTGGTCACATTTTAACTACACCAATTGATGGGCAGTTCGGACTCTTTCACTTTGTTGTTGGTTTTGTAATCACTGCAGTCATACCCTTTCACAGTCTCCTGTGCGCGTGTCAGGGAGTTCTGGCGGGCAGATGGCTAGAATAGGAACAGCTTCATATTTCTGCATGTTGCCAAATTACTCTCTAAAGGCGCTCTACTTCTTTCCTCGCATTCTTACTAATGTTTGATATTATCAAACTTTTTAATTATTGCGAGTCTGTTGGGTAAAAGAAAAAATGGCATCTTATTTGAATTAGTAAGGAATTTGAATGTCTTTTCAAGTGTTTATTGGCCGGCGGGAAATGCCCTTCTATGATTTACCTCCAAATGGGTCAGTTTTCTGTTGGGTCATTTGACTTTTTCTTACTGACTTGTCAGAGTTCCTTATTATATTCTGGGAAGCAGCCCTTTGTATGAAGGAGCCCTAGTGGCGTGCAGTGGTTAAGCACTCAGCTGCTACCTGAAAGGTGGGTGGTTCAAACCCAGCAGCCGTTCCACGAGAGAAAGACATGGTAGTCTGCTTCTGTAAAGATTACAGCCTTGGAAACCCTATGGGGCAGTTCTACTCTGTCCTGTAGGGTCACTATGAGTCAGAATCAGCTCGACAGCCATGTGTTAGTGGGTAGCCCTTTATAGATTATAAACTGAAAATATTTTCTGCAGTCTGTAACTTGCCTTTTGGGGTCTTTATAGGATTCAAAGTTTTAGTGTTAATGTAATGAATGGTATCCATCTTATCCTTCTTGTATCTTATTTTAAAGGGCCTTCTCTACCTTGAGGTTATAAACAAGTGTTCCTATATTTCCCTTTAACACCATTGGAGATATTCTATAGTCTACTTTTTAATTCATATGTAATTTATTTTAGAGTATGGAATGAAGAAGGACCTGGACCTCATTAAAAATCTTTTTTAACTGTAGAGAGAAAGTTACAGTAGAGAAGAAAGTCAGCTCAGGACTGAGCGCTGGGGCCCTCCCCCCCATCAGGGTCTAGAGGATGAGGCAAGTGTGAGCAACGAGACGGGGAAACAGCAGTGCTGTCGAAATGCTAACTGCTGGTCCCACCCTGGTCCTGGTTCCACACTTCTGGTCCCACGCTGTTGGTCCCATGCCAGTCCCACTCTGGTCCTGATCCAACACTACTGGTCCATGCAGCACCAGGAGTGGGTCTCCTGCAGGCTCCAGCAGGGGTCTGCTGAGTGTCAGCCGGCCAGGCAGGGAAGGCTGTGGACTTGTGAGGGGTGCATTGCAGTAGGATTGCTGATGTTGGTGATGTCCATTTGATGGTTCTATGAAAATTTGACCCAAGACTTGAGTCCCAGGCAGAGTTGGTAGATGGTTGGTTTCCACCAGTTGGGGTTTTGTCAGACAAGTGAAGGAGGGGCAAGAGAGGTGAGGGTCAGTGTAGCAGGTGGCTTTCATAATGGCCCTAGACATTGGGCTAGAGAAGGAATGAGGTTGAGGACATGAGAGTATACTGGCCAGTAGGAAAGCAGCTGGATCCGTGGACAGAGAGCTCAGCGTGGATCCTGGAGGAAGTGGGCTGGAAAGGAAGAAGGTAGGGTCAGCAGGAGGCATGGGTAGAACATGCTCCTGGTGGATGCTGGGAGCCAGGTAAAGGTTGCTGTGACAAGGCCCAGAATGCAGGCTGTTTGTTGTGCCAGCAGACTTCACGGCTCACTCTCTTTCACATCAAGATGAATGTTGAAAATGCTATTTATAGCCTCTCTCACTCTTACTGCACTTAACTCACGATGACCAGAGTAGATTTAACCAAATAAACATGTACGGAGTTTGGTGTATAGCAGTCTGTCATCATTGTAATCACATTGTCTTAATACATGTGAAGTTTGGAGATAGCAAAAATGAATAGCTGGACAACCACAAAAATACTTAGTTCTGGACTCTCCCCATCCATGCTTAGCATTGTGTTTGTTGGAACATCTTCTTATAATTGCTATGAAATGTTCTTTTCAAAAAATAATTGGAAAATTGCAGATGTGATTTCTCAAGCACTGTAACGACTTGCAGGATGTTTTGGAGATGTTTGAGCACAGAGAGTCATATTACAGAGAATGTAGGGCCAGGAGGTACGTACATGCATCTCCTCCCCCTGGCCATTTTCATAAGTGAAGCAGCTGAGGTTGTCTTGATCTGCCGAGAGATCCAGGGCTATGCCATAGAGGCTGGCCCTCCACTATCCTCTCCCCTCCTGGCCCTCTGCCACTGCTCCAAACGCTGCTGCAACTATTTCTGTGTTGAATGGAATGAACCATGTGACAGCATGTTAGGAAGGCACGCTGAGTCAGTCATAAAGACATGCCTTGGTACATCCTGTCTTGTCCCTAACACTTTTCTATTTATCATATCTTCCTTTTGAACACAGCTCAGATTTCTTAGTGCTTCTTTTTTGTAGCCAGTAAAGCTTAACATCTGGGAATTTCAGCTTCCAGGGAATACTTAACCTTGCCATACTTGCCATCAAGTTGAAATGCAATTGCATGGAGTCCGTTGAATTTAACATTTTTCCTTAATGCTTTGTAAGATATCCCTACCCATCTCAAAGTAAATGGAGTGAAATCAGATGCCATAATGTTCTTTGGCTTTTTAAAGAATAGTGTGCATGAGAGAGAGTGAGCCACCTTTTTTATTGTTGTTTCTACTGCTCTTTAGAAAATGATCTGCCATTGAGGATCAACCATAGGCTGAGAATTGTGTGTAAATTAAATACTCTCATAAATACTGTTTAAGCTAACAACAGGTTATCTTGTTCATTAAACCTGCTTTTCCCTGAAAGAAGTTTTTCTGAGTTAAGAAGCAATTTTGAAGCTGTGAACAATGTCATCTGCTAATTTCAGGTGCTGTCGTTTTGCTCTGTATAAATATTCAAGTACATTCATATACGTTGAAGCCCTGGAGTGTTTACTGAGCTCCTTCAGGAAGATAGCCCGGATTCTGCTGCAGAGGGGGGTATCTGGGAGGAGCAGTGGTACGTAGCTCAGTGGTGGAGAATCCAGGCTTTGTGTCCAGTCTGCTGGTGCCATGACCCTGGGCCAGCCACTGTAGGTACTTGAAGCTCAGTGGGTTCACCTGTGAGAATAGGAGTGTTGACAGAATCATGGACAGTTAAGTGGGTATCTGAAGGCATTTAGACCAGTATCACAAGAACAGTGTGAGTATTTGTGAAAAAATCTGTAATGCTTTTAATACATGCTATGGCCTTTATGGCGTAGTGGTTACGAGTTCAACTGCTAACCAAAAGGTCTGCACTTCAAATCCGCCAGGCGCTCCTTGGAAACCCTGTGGGGCAATTCTGCTCTGTCCTATAGGGTCACTATGAGTCGGAATCGACTCAACAGCAATGGTTTTTTGTGTTCATGGCCTTTATAGCAGAGTCTTTAAGATCTTGGTCCCCATAGTAATAGTCTTTAAGATTTTTACTGTTAATATATTTTAAGTAAGCTTTTTGGAAAGTGTGTCATAAAATCGTTTTCATTACGAGAATCAATCTTGGAATGAACAGTAAGGACCCAATACAGGACCTTAAGTGTCCACTTTCCCAGTGGACAGAGTGGTGGCGAGTAGGAGGTCGTCCTCACATCATCCGGAGCCTCAGCTGAGGGAGGATGCGTGGTGGGTCTTCGTGCGAGTGAGTGGAAGCCAGGAAGTCTTGGTTCTTATTTTAAACCAAAATTACAAGAGAAACACTGTGGATTTTCAAACCTGTGCCAGTGCCTGTCCGTCTGTCAGCTCTCAGACTGCATGCCTGTTCTCGAGAGGCCCTCCACACAGCCCTTCTCCTGGTCCGTCTTCATCACGGAAGTCTGCTTACACCCTCACAGCCCATGCCATCATGTGGGAGCGTCTTCCTCTCAAGTATTCTTGTTTAGAATCTGGCATGCAGGAGACATTCAATTAATAGTTGTAAAATGAGTGCACAATATTAACACCCATTTCAATATTTATTCCCAATAAAACATTGCCTGACTTTTTTCAGACGCATAGGATCTCTCTTCTCTGAGGGCCCACAATACTTTTCTTCCTTAACCATGTACTTAGAACATCCTGCCTTTTTCTGTTCCATCTTGTATTATAAACTGTGATTAGCAACAGAGCTGTGGGTTATCCATTTTACTGTCACCTCAGACATTATCTGGGGGTGTAAAATATTTGTTGACTTAAATGTCAGCAAATTCACTTAAGTCTAAAATCCAATATTATCTTTTTATCTCAATATAAAATTAAAGACAATTCCTGTAAATAAACAAATGTATATTAAAGCCTTGACTGAAAATATTGCATGTGCTTGGATTGCACTAAATGCTGTGATGGGTTTTACTTGGCAGCTTGCGAGTGAACTTGGACATGGGCAAAGCAGCCTATGGGTGGATGATCATGAGGGACGAGCACATCCCGGGGACTGTTGTCCGCACCAGCACCATCCCTGAAGAGCTGGGGCGCTTGGTGTACTTAATGACAGACAAAACAGGTACTGCCAGTAGTCTGTGTTTATCTTCTCATGGATTAGTTAACGTTCCATCAAAAACCATCATGCTATTTGTATGTCTACGTGTGTGTGTGTGTACATATGCATGTGATATAACAGAATATTGAATTCATATATTTAGAGTTTTTCAGACTTGTGAAAACTGCTACATAAACAATCTTCATCTTCTGATACCCACAGTGTCATCACAATTCACAAAATGTTACATTCTTGGAGATTTACATATTTCTGTTTTGAATTTTCTGCCATCTTACAGTTGCTTTTTTAACCACCTTGATAACACCTCTCTAGTGGCATCTTAAGAGCAAAAATTGCATGTTAGCTTATTATAGTATGATACTGTGAGCTATTAGAAGAAAATAACAATAAGATATATGAATTTATATTTTGACTAAAGCATTCTCCTAAAGAGCTTTACCACAGACTATCTCACACTAACGCTCCATGCCCAAAATTCTGTCCATTTTTATTTTGTTGTTTTCTCATCAAAGGACTCTGTCATTTTGTAACATAATAAAAGATAAATCGAATCCTGGACTATAATAAAGGATATGTCTGAGAGTTAAAATCACTCCTTGACTTATTGATTCATTATTTAAATTCTTAGTAATTCTTAGTGAACTAGAAATAAAAGAATATTTATTGAACATGATAAAGAAAATATGTCTGAAACAAAACTCAACCTCGTTTTTAATAATGAAATACTAGAAAAATCCTTGGTTCCATCATAAAGGAGACAAAGAAGCCTGCTAACAGCATTGTTATTTAAAATTTATTATGGAAGTGCTAGCCATTGCAGTAAGACAAGAAATAGAAACAAGATATACAACTAAAGGAAGAAACAGATATTTGCAGATATAACAATCAACCAAGGAAATCAACTGATACCTGCTAAAACTAAGAAATCAGGAAAGTGGTGGCTCACAGAGTAAGATAACAAAACAACACCATTTACACACAAGGGGAGAATAGACTCGTTCACAATCTCTTAAGTACTTCTAAGCTATATAGGCATCAACCTGAGGAATGTGTAGGGCATGTAGGAAGAAAATGACCAGACATTACTGACAAGTGTGAAAGAAGACTAATAGATGGAAAAACATACTGTGGTCCTGAATGTGAGTGTCATGTTCTGAGATGTCAGCTCTCAGGGAATGTGGAAGTTCAGTGAGGTTCCAGTCAAAACCAATGGGGAAATGTTTTGTTTTGGTTTTGTTAGGACTTGTCTTTTGGAGGAGGTTGAGAAATTCAACCAAGTAAGGATAATACTTAATGACTCCAAATAACTCAGGAAAAAATAGCATTTTAGGAACTTTTGGTTTAAGAAGGTAGACTGAGAAAAAACATCAGAATTTTCACTTCCTAATCTCATTGAACAGACTGGAAATACTTTCAAAGAACAGACCCGTAACAGTATTAGATAACAATGAAGTGCCAGAAATTGAGTTATTTCTGGATCAACCAAAAACTCAGAATGAGATCCTACATAGATGCGAGAAGTTTTCCAGAATAGAATCCTAGGGAGATACCAAATTTGGAGCCAACAGTGTGCAGCATGAGCCATGGTGTAGACTCCGGGCCAAAGGACTGCTTGGGAAACAGCCTGTCCGGTCCTCCTTTCCAGGCCTTAAAAAACAGATGACTGCAGAATTTGTGCGTAGGCTGAGCCTTGACGATTGCTTCCTAAACAAGATGGAGTATCCCTTGTTAGCATGCCCTACCCCTTACACAGAGCCACAGACAGCCCTCCTACTCAGGAACTAGACCTTCTGAGGAAACAGATTTAAATAACTGTGCAAGAAACCCACACCTGCTTCTATACTAATCAGCCTTTATTCATAAATACAATCAGAAAACCAAGAATCACCAGCATGGAAGAAAGTACCAGTGGGAACAAGTGAACTATTCCCAAGAAACCACTCTAAATGATTGCTGCATAGAAAACCCTAAAGAACTTACAGGAAAATTTTTAGAATTATAAGAGAGCTTAGTTATATAAGCTCAATATTCAAATTAAACTGCATTTCTGTATACAGCCACAATTAGGAAATTTAATACCAAAAATGCCGATTAGAATAGCAACATGAGAAACTATTTGTTCTGTAAGCCTTCACCTGAAGTACAATAAAATATAAAAAATAAATTTAAAAAAAAGAATAGCAACAAAAGGTATAATTAAAAAAATCCAAACAAAATGTATGAAACATATATGGATATAAGTTTTTAAATTTGTGAAAGACATTAAAAGAAGACCTAAATAAATGGGTATGCATACTGTTTGCATGAATAGGATATCTTGATGTAACAAAGTTATCGTTTCCTCCCAACATAATGTCTGTTGTATTTGCAAGTACAGGAAGAATCAGAAATTCCCATTAACTATTGGTGGGAATGTAAATTGGCACAGCTACTTATTAAGACAATTTTGGCATTACCTAATCAAATGGAATATGCATATATCCAGCCATCAAGCAGTTTCACTCCTGGGTCTGTTCCCTAAAGGAGGTTTGCACATCCACACCAGGAAATATATACAAGAATGTTCACAGCATTGTTCTGGCTAACAAAAATGAACTGGATGTAACACAAAAAGTTTATCAGCAGTAGAATGGATAAATTGTGGAATGTTCTTACAGTCGAATACTAGACAGTATTGATAATGAAGTACAGACACTTATGTCAACATGGATAGATTCAGAATATAATGCTATAGAAAAGAAGTAAAGCACAGAAGAAAAGTTTAACCAGATTTCATTTATATAAAATTAAACACAAAAAATTAAACAATGTAATGTTTTAGGGGTAAGGAAGTGAAGAAACTATAAATTAAAGAAAGGAAAAAATATTTAGACAAATACAAACCGAAAGAAAGCGAGTGTACCTACCTTAATATCAGCAAAATAAGCTACAAAGCATTATAAAGAAAGAGAGTCGCTATGTAGTAATACACAATTCAATTCTAAATGTTTGTGCACTTAGCAAAATTGCCTCAAAATATATAAAGGAAAAAAATGTACAGACTACATTAAAAATTGGTAAATCTACTGTCAGCAGAGGAAATTTTAACATCTCTTTATCTATAAGCCAAGCAGGCAGAACATTAGCCAAAATATAGAAAATTTGAATAACAATCAATTTTTTATTTCACAGACATATGCAGAAGTCTTTATCCTACAATTAGAGAATGCATTTTCTTAATAAACATATATGCAATATTTACAAATATTGACATACACTTGGATATGAGCCAAGTCCCAACGAATTCTAAAGAATGGGTAGAGTTGATCACAATAAAAATTAGAGTTAATTTATTAATTAAAAGTTAGAAGTGAAGAGCAGGGATTAATTTTTAAATCACCATAGTTTTGGAAATTAACGAACACATTTTTAAATAATTCATGAGTCAAAAAAGAATTAATAGAAATTTAAAAATACTTCAAACTAAATGATAATAAAAGTGCTCCCTATCAAAGCCAATGGGATGCACAAAAGTAGGGCTTTGGGGGAACTTCACAGCCTTAAATGCGTTAATAGGAAAAGAAGAAAAGCTAAAAATTAATACTCTAAATGGCCAACTTAAGAACAATAAAATAGTTCCCAAAGGAGTAGAAGGAAGATATTAAAGATAAAAACAAAAATCAATAGCATAGTAAAGAAAGATAAAGCCAATTGGTCCTTTGAAAAGACTTGGCAAAATGAATGTACTTCTGATGGTACTGATCAAGAAAAAAAGATTATAAGTGATAAAAGGCTCAAAGCTACAGATATAGGTGATATTTAAAGGAGCCATTAAGAGAATACAAATGTTTTGCATCAATAAATTCAACAACGTGTAATGGAAAAATTCCCAGAATAATGTAAGCCATCAAAACTGACTCAAAAAGAAATAGTTTTAATAATCCTAAAACTATTAAAGAAATGTAGTTTTATAAAAAACTTTTTCATACCAGCCCTAGATAGTTTTATTAGTACTTCTGTCACTCTAGGCACACTTTCTAAAGTTTATGCAAACTCAGAGAAGAGAAACAAAGGTAATATCCCATTGATATAATACGCTAAAGCCAGGCAAGGACAGACATTAAGAAAGATTAAAGCGTGTCTTTCATGTATGTCAATGTAATAAATCCTAAACAAATTATTAGTAGCCCAAATCCAACAATATTTAAAAGTGGTAACACTGTGACCAAGTAGAATTTAACTTGGAAACAGAAAGATACTTTAATCATTCACCACACTTAGATTAAAGAAGAAAAACATTGATTATTTCAACAGATGAAGAAAAAACATTTGAAGCGTTGATAAAATTCAACATCTATTTATTATTTAAAGAGAAAAATGCATAGTGAAATTCAAATACAGGGAAATGTCCTTAACCTGTTATAAACATCACTGATGAATTCTTCCAATATTTAAGAAAGAAATAACACCACTGATAGAGAAGCTTTTCCAGAATGTGGAAAAATAGGGAACACATTCTAAATTGTTCTATGAGGGAGGCTACCATAAACCTGATAATGACATTATAAAAAAGAAAAATTACAGGTAAGTCTTATACATTGACATCAAAATCTTGGACAATTTGTAAGCAAATGTTTAAATTTGAAAATCAATTGGGTTCACTTGCAGAATTAATAGAATGAAGAAAAAGCATCTGAACTTCTCAAATGCAGTAAACCATCTGATAAACTTCAATACCCATTCATGATAACTCTTGGCATACTAGGAATAATGAGGAAATCTTTTAGTCTGATAAAGGTATCCCCCAAACAACCTACAGTGAGCAATATTCTTAATGGTAAAATATTAAAAGCTCCAAGACTAGGAACAATGCAAAGATACCATTCTACCGTCATTTGTAGTCATTATCATATTTGACTTACTAGTCAGTGCCATAAAGCAAAAAAAAGGTAGAAGGCTAAGAAAGGATGGAAAAAAACCTATTATTATTAGGAAACAGTACACATAGAAAATACAAATGAATTTATACATAATTAGTAGAATTTATACATAATTATT
The DNA here is from genome assembly GCA_030035585.1 of Dugong dugon. Lineage (NCBI taxonomy): Eukaryota > Metazoa > Chordata > Mammalia > Sirenia > Dugongidae > Dugong > Dugong dugon. The sequence goes on from CM057466.1 coordinate 115,540,392, forward strand.
AGAATTGATAAGTTGGCAAGATCAATTTAGAAAAATCTAATGCATTTCTATACATATATGGACAAAAAATAGCTAGGAAGTGAAAATTTTAAAACAGTACACATACAGTAGCATAAAAAAAAGAAATACTTAAGAAAAATTTAATTTCACTCCATCGTGATCTGAGAACATACTTTGTATGATTTCAGTCCTTTTAAATTTATTGAGGCTTGTTTTATGGCTCAGTATATGGTCTGTCCTGAAGAATGTTCCATGAGCACTGAGAGCAGTGTATATTCTGCTGTTGGGTGGAGTGTCCTATAGATGTCTGTTAGTTCAAGTTTGTGTATATTGTTGTACAGGTTTTCTATTTCCTTGTCAATCTTCTGCCTACATGTTCTCTCCATTATTGAAAGTGGGATACTGAAGTCTCCAACTATTACAGTTGAATTGTCTATTTCTGCTTTCATTTCTGTCAGATTTTGCCTCATATACTTGGGGGCACTGTTGTTAGGTGCATATATATTTATAATTGTTATAGCTTCCAGATGTGGTAACTCTTTATCATTATAAAATATCTCTTTCTAGCTCTAGTACCATATTTGTTTTAAAGTCTATTTTGTCTGATAATAGTATAGTCACTCCAGCTTTTTTATGGTTGCTATTTGCATGATATATCTTTTTTCAGCCTTTTAACCTATTTGTATCTTGGAATCTAAAATGTATCTCCTCTAGATGACATATAGTTGGATCTTGTTTGTTGATCCAGTCTCACAATCTCTGCCTTTTGATTGTAATCTTTAATCCATTAACATTTAATATTATTATTGATTTAGATTTGTGTTTGCCTTTTTTTTTTTTCTTTTCTGTATATCTCATGACTTTTTGATCTTTTATTTTTCCTTTACTTCTTTCTTTTGCATTAAGTGAATATTCTCTGGCATAATATGTTAAGTCTTTTAGTGATTTTTATACTTCTTTAAAAAAATTATTTCCTTAGTGGTTGCTCTAGGACTTACCATTGTCAGAATCTACTTCAGGTTTGTACTAACTTAATTCCAGTGAGATACAAACACATTACTCCTATATAGTTCTAGTCCCTCTCCCTCGTTGTTGTTATTAGGGGCCCTTGAGTTAGTTCCAACTCATAGCAACCCAGTGTACAACAGAATGAAATACTGCCCAGTCCTGCACCATCCTCACAATTATTGCTATGTTTGAGCCCATTGTTGCAGCCACTGTGTCAACCCATCTTGTTGAGGGTATGGATATTATTCTATCATTGACAGCATTGTACTTCAGGATAGATCTTGAAATGTTCTTTTTGACAATGAATGTGACGCCATTCCTCCTCAATTTGTTATTCCTGGCATAGTAGACCATATGACTGTTCGATTCAGAATGGCCAACACCAGTCCATTTCAGCTCACTAACCCATATCAAACCAAACCTGCTGCCGTCAAGTCAGTTCCAACTTATAGCGACCCTATAGGCCAGAGTAAAACTGCCCCATAGGGTTTCCAAGGAGCAGCTGGTGGGTTTGAAGTGCCGACGTTTTGGTTAGCCGCCGAGCTCTTTAACCACTGTGCCACCGGGGCTCCTTCAACTCACTAATGCCTAGGATATTGATCTTTATGCTCTCCATTTCATTTTTTGACAACTTCCAATTTTCCTGGATTCACACTTATATGTTTGCAGCTGTTTCTTCTCATTTTGAATCGTGCCACGTCAACAAATGAAGGTCCCGAAAGCTTTACTCCATCCACGTCATTAAGGTCAACTTTCAGGAGGCAGCTCTTCCCTAGTCGTCTTTTGAGTGCCTTCCAACCTAGGGAGCTCATCTTCCAGCACTATATCAGACATGTTCCACTGCTGTTCATAAGGTTTTCACTGCCCAGTGTTTTAGAAGTAGATCACCAGGTCCTTCCTCCTAATCTGTCTTAGTCTGGAAGCTCCGCTGAAACCTGTCCACCACGGGTGACCCTGCTGCTATTTAAAATACTGGTGGCATAGCTGCCAGCATCACAGCAATTTGAAAGCCACCACAGTAGGACAAACTGAAAGACAATTGGTGGTCTTCCTCTGTATTGTACTGTTACGGTTTATCCATATAACACATATGTTATAAACCTAGAAATACATTGTTATAATTATTTTATGTTTTATATGTATTAAATTAGCTGAAAAAAGAAAGGTGCATTTTGACACTTACTTAACGTCATCCATCCATTCATTCAGCAGATATTTATTGATTGTGTGACATGTGCGAAGCCCATATTATACTATCCTGTTCTTTTCAGAGCATTTGCAAATAAATTCTAGCTGTTATTCTAGTTAATCCTCAGGCTCACCTGATGCTGTGAGAGGGCTGCCCACCACTGTCGGGGGAGGAATGAGCCCACCTGGGTCTCTCTGTTGATGGGTAGAGGGTACAAGATGCCCCCGCTGGGCTGTGCCTCCAGTCCTAGGTCCCAAACCAAGCCCGCCTTCCTTTCACACCTTCCAGAACTTTCCTCTAATTGTCTCTGCATTAATTCCAGGGCTTATAGTTGTGCTGAACAGGGAGGAGCAGGGAGAAATGTGTCTGTGCTGTCTTGTCCGACCAGAAGTACCCTTTGTGGCCATTTTTGATCTGCCACAACGTATGACATTCCTCAGCATGATATCGACTTTCTGTTTAATCTTAACTTACAGACAGAAAGCATGTGCTCAAGAGCACAGAGTAACCTGAGGAACTACTAGTTCTTTCTCTTCTCAGTAAATAAAGGCTTTATGACATTTTTCTTCCTCAAAATACCGAGTTTTTGTTTTGCATTTTAAAAAATGGTGGGATTATTTTTTACAACTCTCCCATCTACAGAATTTGTAGAGTTCCAGATACATTAAGGATAAGTGGTTTTTGCCAAGGATCATAAAGCTACAACCTCAAATTTTTCCACTCTCTGTTCTTAGCTGGTTTGTAAAGGCACAAACAATGCTTCTTAAACTTTCAGCTTAATAAATCATTCTTGGTTCTTGAGATTTGAAAGGAATCACAGCAGAATTATATAGAAAATGTTAATGAGAGAAAGTCTCCTGCATCTCATTGCTTTTCCAGAAAGGCCTTTCCATACTAGAAGATTCCAAATATTATAGCTGTCTGGTGTTTGTTGCTGGTGGCGGTGTTTGGTGCAGAATTTTTTAGAGCCTTCTCAGTAATCCAAATCTGATCGCTGTTTATTGCACACCCCCTATGCAAGAAGCCACGTGCTGAGCCCCAACACACGTCCTCCTGCGTCTGCCCTGACCCAGCTGCGTCCTCCCACCAGGCTGTCAGCTCCCTCACAGTTTGTGGTCTCCCCAGAACTTCACACTCCCCAGCTACCCCAATCCATGCTTTCGGTTTGTGGCCCAGGCTAAGCAGTGTTCCCCCAGACCATGCTCTCAATGTGTGGCCCACTCCCCAGGCCAAGCAGTGTCCCCCCAGACCATGCTCTTGTGTGGCCCAGTCCCCAGGCCAAGCAGTGTCCCCCCAGACCATGCTCTGAAAATGTGTGGCCCAGCCCCCAGGCCGAGCAGTGTTCCCCGAGACCATACTCTCGATGTGTGACCCAGCCCTGGGCCAGCAGGGCCATTTCTGCCACCTCGCTGTCTCCAGGCCGAGGGGAAGGACTAGAGCCATCTCCTCTGGGAGAGTGCTGGAGCTGAGAGTGCCTGGAAGGGAGGTATTGCTGTGGTCGTTCTCTGCTGGCCAAATCACAGGGGTAGAGTATCACCACAGAGCAGATGAGTAGGATTTGATTACTCTTGACTTTGTCTTTATAGAAATGTATCTTTTCAGCACAAATGAAGGGAAGACCTGGGATTGAGACTTGGCCTGGCCTTCAGCTGATCCCTTAACCTTTCTGCTGAGGTCTTGGGTGGGTTGGAATGTAGCAGCAGGTTCCTGGACATGAAACTAGGGATCATGGGCAGAGTCTGAATACTGCGGTATCGTGTTTCCTGGTGAAACAGCACCACAGGTTCTGGCCTATCAGCCGTATGGTCCCAGCACCTGAATCATGAAGTCACTTTTTTATTCCTTATTTCAGCCATGTAAACAGTCCCGCTCTTCTCCTCGCCCCTTCGGTATGTAAATCAGAAGTCTGCCAGGTTCTAGTGGCCACCTCAGTGACCGTAGTCATAGCAAGGGGCTGAAAGCAGGTAGTTGTTCACTGGAGCTGAGGGTTCCAGATTCTCTGTCCCAGAGCTGGGGAGGGTCCGTGGAGCAGCTGACAAACCCTACCAGTGCCCCGGTCCCAGCTGAAACAATAAGCATGGCTGGTGTTGGGGGAGCGTTGATCATCCTCTTAGTTGCAAGGTGGGCCTTTGTTTGGCTGTAAATCGGGTTTGTGCGCCCATCAATAAGCTTTTCGACAAGAAGCGTCCATCACGGCAGCTCTCTCATTTGCTACAGCAGAATAGAAAATGAAGCATCCCAATAATTGCATTATAGTTTCCTTATTGTGGACAAGAAAGCAATGTGGTATAATTAGGTTTGATTGGAGTGCATGTTTCCGGTAAGATCTGAAATTAATGATGTTGCTGTGGTGACACATCTGCGGCCACCAGCGCATGAAACGTGGAGTGATTCACTTGGCAAGAGAAGACATCTGTTAATTGCGCGGATGCAGGGCATATTGACGCTGACCAGGAGCACAAAGCGCCTGTGATAGATGAGCAAATGACGCGGAGGTGGGGAACACATCGTTTGTACTCAGTCGACTAGGAGCACGTTCATCTCCGCCCTGGCTGCATCTGACAGTGCCATTGTTTAAAGAACAGTGCTGCAGAGAACTCATACATTCTAAAACTTAACTCGGGGTGCAGCCTATCAAAGCAGCACATTAATTCCTTTGTTAGGGAGTTTTTATCTTCATGTAGAACAAAGCTATTACTAAAACCATCCACTAAAACAACAGGTTTTTTAGGATTCACATTTGAATTATAGCATCCATTACCCAAAATGCCACATTGTTTCAACTTGAGCCACATATACATCTCACAGGAAAGCATCGTCTGCTGTGGGGAAGGACGGCAGAGCTAACTAGGACCCTTGTCTGTGTGCACAGTGGTGTCAGTACAGGAATGTCTGCTGTGGAGAAGGACAGCACTAGGACGTGTGTGTGCACAGGAGTGTGAGTATAGGAACATCCACTGTGGAGAGGAACGTCGGGGCTCACTAGGACACTACTGTGTCTGCACGGGGGTTTGAGTACAGCAGCATCTGCTGTGGGGAGGGATGGTGGGGCATGTTAGGACACCAGTGCATGTAAACAGGGGTATGATTCACAGGAACAAGATTTGAGAATGCGCTTCTAGTGTCCTTTAGTCCAGTGATGGCGATGTCTATTGGCTCTAACTGGGTGTTAAGTATGGCAAACATGGCTGTCTCGCTGGCATAATGCTTCCTAGTGCAGCCCTTGGACGTGTGTCATTGTCCCCTTGGGGTATTTGGACCAGGTGAGGGACTTCACACAGCTGATGATTGAGCAGGTCACGCAGTCCTGTGTATCATCATCTTTTGAGAAAGCCCGATTTACAGCAAATATAATCATGTGATTCCACATTAAATAACATTAAATGTTTTTAAAGATCAACTCATACTTTGCAACTTGGTAAATTAATCTTATCACTTTAGAAGTTTGGTTTCCATTCACTTGTCAGGTCTGTGTGATTTTTTTTTTTTTTTTTTAATTGTACTTCAGGTGAAGGCTTACAGAACAAATAGTTTCTCATGAAACAGTAGTACACATATTGTTTTATGACATTGGTTAACAACCCCACAACATGTCAACCCTCTAACTTCTCAACGTTTTTTTTTTTTTTTTTTTTTTTTTTGGTGAAAATACACATAGCCAAAGATACATCATTTCAAAAATTTCTACATGCACAGTTCAGTGACATTGACTACGCTCTTCCAATTGTGCTGTTATTCTCACTTAAGATGAAGGCTTACAGAACAAAATAGTTTCTCATTTAACAGTTACTACAAATGTTGCCCTCTGACAGAGGTCAACAATCTCACAACACATCAACAATATCCTTACTCAACTTTGGGTTCCCTATCACCAGCTTCCTTGTCCCCTTCTGCCTTCTGGCCCTGGTCACTGGACTCCTGTACCTCGTTAGTCTCATTTGATTTTACAGGGCTGTCCACTTCCAGGCTGAACGGTGAACCTTGGAGATAACTTCACCACTGACCTAAAAGGGTGTCTGGGGGCCATGCTCTTGGGGTTTCTTCAGTCTCCTTTGGGCCAGTAAATCTGGTCCTTTTTGTGTGTGTGTGTGAGTTAGAATTATGTTCTACATCCTTCTCCAGCTCTGTCCAGAACCCTCTGTTGTGATCCTGGTCAGAGCAGTCAGTGGTGGTAGCCGGGCACCATCTAGCTGTACTGGACTCAGTCCGGTGGAGGCCTTGGTAGCTGTGGACAGTTAGTCCTTTGGACTAATCTTTTCCTTGTATCCTGTTCTCTTCATTCTCCCTTGCTGCCGAAGGGATGAGATCAGTGGAGTATCTTGGCTTTTAAGACCCCAGACACTACTCACAAAGGTAGAATGCAGAGCATTGTCTTTATAAGCTGTGTCATGCCAATTGAGCTAGATGTTCCCCGAGACCATGGTCCCCACAGCCCTCCGCCCAGCAATTCAGTCCCTCAGGGAGTTTGGATGTGTCTGTGGGGCTTCCATGACCTTTCCTTGTACGAGTTGTGCTAGTTTCCCCTGTATTGTGTACTGTCTCACCCTTCACCCAAGATACCACTTACCTATTGCCTATTTAGTATTTCCCCCCCACCCCTCCCATCCCTGGTAACCAACAAAGATTATTACATTTTGTGTGTGAACTTTTTCATGGGTTTTTACAATAGAGGTCTCATGCAATATTTGTCCTTTTGTGACTGACTTATTTCACTCAGCATAATGTCCTCCAGTTTCATCCATGTTATGAGATTGTTCACAGATTCATTGTTGTTCTTTCTCGTTGCATAGTACTCCATTGTGTGTATGTACCATGGTTTGTTTATCCATTCATCTGTTGATGGGCATCTAGGTTGTTTCCATCGTTTTGCTATTGTGAACAATGCTGCCATGAACATAGGTGTGCATATGTCTATTCGAGTGACCACTCTTATTTCTCTAGGATATATTCCTAGGAGTGGAATTGCTGGATCAAATGGTATGTCTATTTCTAGCTTTCTGAGGAAGTGCCATATCATTTTCCAAAATGGTTGTATCATTTTGCATTCCCACCAGCAGTGCATAAGAGTTCCGATCTCCCCGCAGCCCCTCCAACATTTGTTATTTCCAGAGTTTTTGATTCGTGCCAGTAATGCCGGAGTGAGATGGTGTCTTATTGTGGATTTAACTTGCATTTCTGTAATGGCTAGTGATTGCGAGCATTTCCTTATGTGTCTGTTGGCCATTTGAATGTCTTTGGTGAAGTGTCTGTTCATTTACTTTCCCATTTTTTAATAGGATTATTTGTCTTTTTGTTGTAGAGGTGTTGGATTTTCTTGTAGATTATGGAGATTAGACCTTTGTCTGACTTGTACTGTCCAAAAATTTTTTCCCAGTCTGTAGGTTCTCTTTTGACTCTTTTGGTGAAGCCTTTTGAAGAGCATAGGTGTTTGATTTTTAGAAGATCCCAGTTATCTAGCTTATCTATTGGGGTTTGTGCATTGATGGTTATGGTTTGTATCCTGTTAATGCCTGTATTAAGGCCTGAAGTGTTGGTCCTATTTTTTCTTCTATGAACTTCATAGTTTTAGGCTTTATATTCAGGTCTTTGATCCATTTTGAAGCAGTTTTTGTATATATACGGCGTGAGGTATGGGTACTGTTTGATTTTTTTGCAGATGGATATCCAGTTTTGCCAGCACCATTTGTAAAAAAGACTGTCTTTTCCCCATTTGATGGACTTTGGGCCCTTGTCGAAGATCAGGTGACCGTAGGTGGATGGATTTACATCTGGGTTCTCAATTCTGTTCCATTGGTCAATGTATCTGTCGTTGTACCAGTACCAGGCTGTTCTGACTACTGTAGCTGTATAGTAGGTTCTGAAGTCAGGTAGTGTGAGTCCTCCAACTTTATTCTTCTTCTTCAGTAGTGCTTTACTTATTCGGGGCTTCTTCCCTTTCCATAGAAAGTTAATGATTAGTTTTTCCATCTCTTTGAAGAATGTTGTTGGTATTTGGATCGGGATTGTGTTGTATTTGTAAATTGCTTTGGGTAGAATTGTCATTTTCACAATGTTGAGTCTGCCTGTCTATGAGCATGGTATGTTTTTCCATTTATGTAGATCCCTTTGGGTTTCATGCAGTAGTGTTTTGTAGTTTTCTTTGTACAGGTCTTTTACATCCCTGGTCAGATTTATTCCTAAGTATTTTATCTTTTTAGGGGCTATTGAAAATGGTATTGTTTTCCTGATTTCCTTTTCATCATTCTCCTTATTGGTGTATAGGAATCCAACTGATTTTTTAATGTTTATCTTGTATCCTGCTACTCTGCTGAATCTTTCTATTAGTTCCAGTAGATTTCTCATGGAGTCTTTAGGGTTTTCTATGTACAGTATCATATCATCTGCAAACAGGGACACTTTAACTTCTTCATTACCAATTTGGATGCCCTTGATTTCTTTTTCTTGCCTTATTGCCCTAGCTAGAACTTTTAGCACAATGTTAAATAGGAGTGGTGATAAAGGGTATCCTTGTCTTGTTCCTGTTTTCAAGGGGAATGTTTTCAGCCCCTCTCCATTAAGAATGATGTTGGCCGTTGGTTTTGCATAGATGCCCTTGATTATGTTGAGAAATTTCCCTTCTATACTTATTTTATTGAGAGTTTTTATCAGGAATGGGTGTTGGGCTTTGCCAAATGCCTTTTCTGCGTCAATTGAGATGATCATGTGATTCTTTTCTGTCCTTTTATTTATGTGGTGGATTATGTTGATTGATTTTCTAACGTTGACCCATCCTTGCATACCTGGTATGAATCCTGCTTGGTCGTGGTGTATTATTTTTTTGATACGATGCTGAATTCTATTGGCTAGAATTTTTTTAAGAATTTTTGCATCTATATTCATGAGAGATATTTGTCTGTAATTTTCTTTTTTGTGACGTCTTTCTCTGGTTTTGGTATCAGTGTTATGCTGGCTTCATAGAATGAATTTGGAATTGTTGCTTCCTCTTCTATGCTCTGAAATAGCTTGAGTAGTACTGGTACAAGTTCTTCTGTAAATGTTTTGTAGAATTCTCCAGTGAAGCCATCTGGGCCAGGGCTTTTTATGGTTGGGAGTTTTTTTTATTACCTTTTCAATCTCTTCTCTTGTTATGGGTCTGTTCAGATTTTCAGCATCACTTTGTTGTAGTTTGGGTAGGCCGTGTGTTTCTAGAAATTTGTCTGTTTCCTCTAGGTTTTCAAATTTGTTGGAGTATAGTTTTTCATAATACTCTATTATAATCCTTTTTATTTCAGTTGGGTCTGTTGTAATGTCCCCCATTTCATTTCTTATTTGGGTTATTTGTGTCCTCTCCTGTTTTTCTTTTGTCATTCTGGCCAGTGGTTTGTCGATTTTGTTGATTCTTTCAAAGAACCAAATTTTGGTTTTGTTGATTCTTTCTATTGTTTTTCTGTTCTCTATTTCATTTATTTCTGCTCTGATCTTTACTATTTCCTTTCTTCCAGTGGTTTTGGGCTTTTTTTGCTGTTCTCTTTCTATTTGTTTGAGTTCTGTAGTTAATGTTTTGATTTTGTCCCTTTCTTCTTTTTTGATATGTACATCTATTGCAATAAATTGTCCTTTGAGTACTGCCTTTGCTGTGTCCCAAAGGTTTTGGTATGATGTGTTTTCATTCTCATTTGATTCTAGGAAGTTTTTGATTCTATCTCTGATTTTTTCTATTACCCAGTGATGTGTGAGCAGGGTATTATTCAGTTTCCATGTAATTGATTTTTTTTCCTTGCTCTTTCTATTGTTAATTTCTACCTTGATGGCATTGTGGTCAGAGAAGATACTTTGAATTATCTCAGCGTTGTGGATCTTGTTGAGGTTTGCTCTGTGGCCTAAGATGTGGTCTATTCTGGAGAACGTTCCATGTGCATTGGAAAAAAATGTGTATTTTGCAGCGGTTGGGTGGAGTGTTCTATATATGTCTGTGAGGTCAGGTTGGCTGATTGTGCCCTTTAGGTCTTCTGTGTCTTTGCTGAGTTTCTTCTTAGTTGTTCTGTCCTTTACTGAGAGTGGTGTGTTGAAGTCTCCTACTGTTATTGTGGAACTGTCAATTTCTCTTTTCAGTGTTGTTAGAGTTTGTTTTATGTATTCTGGAGCCCTGTCATTGGGAGCGTAGATGTTTATTATGGTTATGTCTTCATGATGGATCGTCCCCTTAATCATTATATAGTGTCCTTCTTTGTCTTTTATGGTAGATTTTGTTTTAAAGTCTATTTTATCTGAGATTAGAATTGCCAATCCTGCTCTTTTTTGGTAGTTGTTAGCTTGATATATTTTTTTCCAATCTTTGACTTTTAATAGATTCACATCTTTGTTTCTAAGGTCTGTCTCTTGTAGACAGCATATTGATGGATCCTGTTTTCTTATGCATTCTGTCACTCTCCATCTCTTTATGGGTGTATTGAGTCCATTTACATTCAGTGTAATTATTGATAGATGTTAGTTTGTTGCTGTCATTTTGTAGTGCTTTTTTTTGTGGCGCTGAAGTTTTCTTTGTTCTTACTCTCTTGTGCTGAGTTACTTTAGTTTGTGGATTTTTTTTCCATTTCTTTTGTTTTTGTAGGTTTTGTTTTTGCTGAGACTATGTTTTTCCTCTTTTTTTTATGAGTATGTTGGTTAACTTTCTTTGTGGTTACCATGAATTTTACCGTTATCTTTCTAAGTTTGAAGCAGTCTACCATTACTTGGTATAGCCTTGCCTTCCTCTCCGTTAGAAGGTTCTACACCTGCCGTTTATTCCCTCTTTTATTGTTTTGATGTTGTTGTCATTTACTGATTAACTGCTCTGATTCCCTGTTGTATTTCTTTTAGTTTTGGATAGTCCTCGAAAGTTCATTTCCTAGATTGGTGTCTGGCTGGTACGATCCTGCGTCCTAGATTCTGCCTGTGATCTGAAGCTGTTTGTCCTCAGATCGAAGAACACCCTTTAATAATTCTTGTAAGTTTGGTTTGACTTTTACATATTCCCTTAATTTCTGTTTATCTGGAAATGACCTAATTTCACCATCAAATTTGAACGAGAGTTTTGCAGGATATATTATTATTCCTGGCTGGCAATTTTTTTCTTTCAAGATTTTATATATGTCATCCCATTGCCTTCTTGCCTGCATGGTTTCTGCCGAATAATCTGAGCTTAGTCTTATTGTTTCTCCTCTACATGTGACTTCTTGTTTTTCATGAGTTGCTCTCAGGATTCCTTGTTTGTCTTTGGTTTAGGCGAGTGTGGTTATGATATGTGTTGGTGATTTTCTTTAGGGGTCTCTCCTATATGGGGTTCGTTGAGCTTCTTGGATGGCCAGCTTTTCATCTTTCATGATATTGGGGAAGTTTTCTGTCAGCAGTTCTTCAATGATCCTCTCAGTGTTTTCTGTTTTCTCCCTCTGTTCTGGAATTCCAATCACTTGCACATTTTTCTTTTGATTGTATCCCACATAACTCTCAGGGTCTCTTCATTTTTCTTTGTTCTGTTTTCTGAATTTTCCTGAAACAGAGTTGTATCCAAGTGTTTGTCTTCAATCCCACCTAGCCTGTCTTCCGCTGTTTCAAATCTGCTTCTCAGCCCTTCTGTCCACTTCAGAAATCTTGTTGTTTATCTTTTGGATTTCTAATTGTTGTCTTTGTATAATTTCTAGTTGTGAATTTATTTTGGCATTTTGTTCCTGCATTATTTTCCTGAATTCTTCCAGTGTTTTGTCTGTTTTTTCCATGAATTTGTCTATTTTTTCCTCATGTTTGTCAGCTTTTTGCCTCGGCTCTTGGAGAATTCTGAGTATTAGAAATCTGAATTCCCTATCAGGTAGTTCTAGTGCATTTTCTTCCACTGGAGCGTCATCTGGTGTTTTATTTTGGACACCTACTGGAACCATCCTGTCATGTTTTTGTAAATGTTTTGATATTGTCTGCTGTCTTCGGGGCATTCAGTAATTTTTCTCATTTATTGATTGTAGATTTGTTTGTTTCATCCCTTTTTTTTTTTTTTTTTTTTTTAAATTTGGCTATGTCTGAGCAGGCGGACTGTGTGTTCTCTGTTGTTTGCTCGTCTGTGGGCACAATACTTTTTGCCTCCTTCTCCAATTAGCAGGGTCAGTCACTCAGATATGATACGGCAGAGCAGGTCTAGCTGAAGAGGAGTTACTGGGACGGGTTGTTTGTGGCACTTACTACAGCCACCAGGGCGGGTTGGTAATCAGTGCAGGGCAGGTTTCAGTAGGCCGTGCCTGTGCTGCTTGGTGGTGTGATGTCAAGCGCACGGTGCAGGTAGGCAGGATGCAGCGGGGAGATTGTTATGTGTGGAGCGGTTGTTTTGTCTCCCGCTGGACGCTCCGTGAGGCTTCTTTCTCGTACCCCCTGTTTGCTGGTCTCCGATAGGAGTCCAAAGTGGCAGACCCGCCCTGCGTTAGCTGGTAGGGGACCTCTGCATGAATCTCTCCTCGCTCTCCGTTCTCTGTCAGTTTTTCTCACTCATTTGGTGCTTGGCTGAGTTCTTTATCTCTTCATTTGATGTTCTAGGGTTTCAGGATTGTTGTATTCTCTGTTCTGCTTAGTTTATTGGATCTTTGCTGTGGAGGGACGGCGTGGTGCTTCTGCCTAGAGCACCATTTTGCCGGAACTCAGGTCTGTGTGATTTTGTGTCTCACTGTAACCATTGATAATCTTTCCTTAGCCAGACTCTTCACAAGAACTTGTTTACACTCTACATCAGCTGCATACCTTTTAGCTGTAGGTAAAGTTATCCTTGTTTATACATCAGCAGCACCTGCTGGCTCTTTTCCTGTGGCCTGTTAGAATTTCCGTGTTTGTCCAGATCTCAGTCCAGTAACATCAGATCAGAGCTCTGCATCCTCTGCTCGCCGCCTCTCCTCTGCCTGTTGTGTAGCACGTCTCGTTCCACCTGAGAACTGTGCCTGCAGGACTCCTCCTGGGCTCTCTTTCCACTTTGCCTGCTTTGCTCACCGTCATGAGCATTCATTAAAAAGCAACATTTTTTTTCAGGAACCACAAACAAACATTTTCCATCTGCGAAACTATATAACAAGGTGTAGTGTGGTTCTTTTGGTTAAGATGGTCCCGTCTGACTGTCTGCATTAGCCTCCCATTTTTAAAGCCTCAAATTTTGGAATATATCAAGATGATAAGAAATGTAGAAATCATCAACAGGTTAAAATCATGAAATCATTTGAGATGAGCTTTGAAAAATAATTTTGTATTACTGATTCTTCTTTTCTTTATTGTTGTAGTTTAAGTGAAAGTTTACAATTCAAGTTAGTCTCTCATACAAAAATTTATACGTTGTTATGTGACCCTAATTGCTCTCCCTATGCTGTGACAGCACACTCCTCCTTTCCACCCCTGATTTCCCATGTCCATTCAACCAGCTCCTAACCCTTTCTGCCTTCTCATCTCACCTCTGGACAGGAGCTGCCCATTTAGTCTCATGTATTTACTAGAGCTAAGAAGCACACTCTTGACGAGTATCATTTTATGTCCCACAGTCCAGTCCAATCCTTGTCTGAAGAGTTGGCCACAGGAATTGTTTTAGTTCTTGGTTGACAGAGTCTCCAGGGGCCATGCTTTCTGGGGTTCCTCCAGTCTCAGTCAGACCGTTAAGTCTGGTCTTTTTACTAGAGTTTGAATTCTGCATCCCACCCTTCTCCCGCTCCGTCAGGCCTCTCTGTTGTGTTCCCTGTCAGAGTGGTCATTGGTGGTAGCCGGGAACCATCCGGTTCTTCTGGTCTCAGGCTGATGAAGTCTCTGGTCTATGTATGTTATTACTGATTCTTAATATCTGGCTTTACAAGAATGTAGGAAGTCTGAAGTTAGTGCTAGTTGTCCTGCTCGATATTTTACATAGGAAATTATGAAATAAAAAACACTGAAATTTTAAAAAATATTTTCAGAATTCATTTTAATATGTGAAGAAATCATAAGTGCTGCTCACCTAAAGGAATGAGTAAACATTCCAGTTTTATGAACACAACAAGATATGTATACATTTATTCAAATGGAAAAGTAACAGAGCCAAATATGTCATCGTTTAATTCATGAGATATGCTGGTCCTTTGTTTGAATACTGCATTTTTGAACTGCTTATCACATGATTTATTAACAACGTAGAAATTTTAGAAGTTGGCAGCAGTTACTGTTACACCATTTCACTCAAAAGACAAACCATCAGATATGTCAGTCTCTTAGATAACATTTAGCATAATTGTTTTTAGTTTGTTTATTTTTGTAGTGTACCTTTATATATCAGCTTTTGTTGTTGTTGAGAATATACACAGCAGAGCATACACAAATTCAGTAGTTTTTACATGTGCAATTCAGTGACATTGATTACATTCTCCAAGTTGTGCAGCCATTCTCACTCTCCTTTTCCGATTTGTTCTCCCCCATTAACATAAACTCACTGCCCCCTAAGGTTCCTGTATCATCTTTTGAGTTGTTTTTGTCAGTTTGATCCCATATAGATAGATCTTGAAAGAGCAGAATGCTCAAGGCAAACATTCTTTACTAGTTAAGCTAAACTACTGTTTTGGTTTAAGAAGACTGAAGATATTTTTTGTTTAAGGCTTAAAGTTTATCTCAGGGCAGTAGTTTTGGGGGTTCTTCCAGCCTCCATGGCTCCAAGAAGTCTGGATTCCATGAGAATTTGAAATTCTGTTCTGCATTTTCCTGCTTTTGATCAGGATTCTTCTGTAGAATCTTTTGTAACAGCTTTTTAAGATATAGTATATATACCATAAAATTCACCCATTTCAAGTGTACAATGCAGTACTTTTTAGTATAGTCACAGAGTTGTATAACCCTCACCATAATCTAAGTTTAGAACATTGTTATCATGCCAGAATGCATCCTTGTACCCGTCACAGTTACCCCCCATTCCTTTGCTCACACCTCTGGGAGCCAATAACCTACTTTCTGTCTCCGTGGATTTGCCTATTCTGGCCATTTTATATAAATGGGAATCATACAATGTGTGACCTTTTCTGTCTTGCTTTTTTCATTCCACATAGTGTTTTCAAAGTCCATCCATGTTGTAGCATATATCAGTACTTCATTCCTTTTTATTGCCAAATAATATATCCCATTGTGTGTATGTACCATACTTTATCCATTTATCAGTTCATAACCATTAGGTTGTTTCCACTTTTTGGCTGTTATCAATCATGCTGCCATGAACGCTAAAAGTTCTACCCAGGGCAGTTAGTCAAGAAAAAGAAGATGGCATCCAGATTATAAAGGAAAAAGTAAGAAGGTCTTTAATGTGGGCAACATGATCTTGCCTATCAGAAATCCTTAGAATCCACTAAAAAACCTACTAACACTAATAAATGAGTTCAGCAATGCTGCAGGGTAAAACATCAGTATACAAAAATGGGTTGTGTTCCTATATGCTAGCAATGAACAACCCAAAAATGCAATTAGGAAAGTAATTCCATCTACAATGCCATCAAAAAGAATAAAATACTTAGGAATAAAAACAAGAAGTGTAAGACTCGTATGCTGAAAACTACAAAACCTTACCTAGTCATTTAACCTTGTTTTCTTTGTATATAAAACATAGAACGTGGACCTTACAGGTCAGAAATTCCCTTTATTTGACTTTTATGGCATTGTGAATGCTCTTGATAGAGCAATTTGTTGTACTTTAAATGCATTGGACCACCTTTAGCTTAATGAAAGACAAATTTGTACCTAACCAGGGACCTAAGATTTTGTATTTTGCCTTGAAAAACCTCCGAACTATCATGCAATAATTGTATCTAATATTAAATTTAAATCACAAACCTAAGAACTGATTCCTCATTTTTTAACTGGGAAAAAAAGGTGCACAACCCTGGCAGATGGGCCACGTGTGCAAGGAACAAATGGTGGTACCCACTCGGAGATGTGGGACTGGGCATGAACTCAGACAAGGAACAGGTGGGCTACGTGTGCAAGAGCAGACGGCAGTATCCACTCGGAGATGTGGGACACATGGGCTACGTGTACAAGGCAGACGACAGTACCTACTTAGAGACGCAGGACAGATGGGCCACATGTGCAAAGCACAGGTGGCTGTGCCCACTAAGAGATGTGGGACACATGGGCCATGTGTGCAAGGAGCAGATGCTGCAATATTTATGCAGCTAAAGGGATTTTGGCTGTTTTACCGTAATTTACTTATAAATACCTTTTACAGAATTTAAGTTACCTGAATGTTTGAATAGGTTTGAAGTGTGTGTATCACCTTCATACAGGCGCCGCTTGAGTTTTGTGGATTCAGCCTGTGCCCATTAGCTGATGAACATGCTGATTTATTCCTCTGTATCATGTGTTGGACAATGGTGTTTGTTTTGTCATCTCTTAGTAACATTAATGTGTTTTATTTCCTTTCTCCCGTATTTGACAAATAAGTGGAAAATGACATAAGTACTGATACTAATCATGGTCACAGTAGTTCTCACACCCATACTGCAGCTGAGTCAGCCCTGGAAATTAGCCTGGAAGACATTGGTTAAGTTAAAAGCAGCCCGTTACTTAGCCTTCCTCGTGCATTTATTGAACCTAATCCACTTGACAGTGCGTTCAGTTCTGAAGGAGAAGAATCAAGTTGAAGTCCATCTGTAACTGCTAGAAACAGAGCTACCTGACTGGGTCTAAAAGCAGAGATGTGGTTGTGGATTTACACCCCTGCAGATTCTCCAGAAGGGATCCTTCCCTCACTGTGTCTCTAGGTCTTTTCAGCAGAATGTTAAGTGGAAAAGCAGAGAAACACTCAGGTCACGGTTCCCAGACGTTGCTGCAGTTTGGTCTTGCTTGGAGATCTTGGGAAGAACCCTGGTGCCTGGCTTTGTGCTCCAGACATCCTGATTTAGTCGACAGGGGTGTGACCTGAGCGTGGGACTGGAAACACCTCCACAGGTGGTTGTAATATAGGCAGAGTCCAGGGTCTCCTGGGCCACATCACACTGCCTGAGAGGCAAACATCCCATCTGGCCACAGAGTCATGGTCACCTTGAGTGCCTAAGAGAGATTCTAAACCTACCCACTCTGCAGCTTGGTGTAGAATAAATTCAGTATCCAAGGGAAAATTATCAATATAAACCACAATATTTTATTATAGCAATGTTTGACTGGTCTCAAGACCTCTTAAGTAAGCATTAACAAGTTATATGTGAATAATAGAATTTACAGTTTTCTGATAATTAGGCATAAAAGCTGATTTATCACCATGTGGATGAATGTGTAACTTGCAACTGTTAAGAACATGATTTAGAACTTTCTACCAACCTTGTGACTAAATGTTTCCTGTGATTTAAAATGTGATCACAAAAACAAGAAAAACACCAAACCTGTTGCCGTCAAATCAATTCCAACTAATGGCAACCCCATTGTTGCAGAGTAGAATTGTGCTCCATATGGTTTTCTTGACTGTAATCTTTATGGAAGCACATCTCCAGGCTTTTCTTCCACAGAACCACTGGGTGGATTCACACCACCACCTTTTAGGTTAGGAGTCGAGTGCAAACCACTTGTGCCACTAGGGCGCCTAACTGCTGATAGCATTGCGGATTGTCGCATATTGTTGGTGGGCATAACAATTTGTGTAACCTTTTGGGAGATTAGTATGTCATTATGTATAAATTTGAATTGTGTTCTCTAAAATCCCATCTTTAAGTAATTCCATTTTTAAGAATCTATCCTATAGAAATAATAAAAGGTGTTTTGGCCCAAATTCACTGTCCTAAGGAGGAACCATTCTGCATTGTTTGTAACAGCAAAAAAATGGAAACCATCTAAATATACAGCTTAGGGAGAACAGTCAGATGAAACATGGTGTATCATAACTGCTAAGTATACGCTAACGAGTGGGTCAGAGGAGACCGACCGGAGCTCAGGATGTCCACTACCACCAGCAGAGACAAGGTGACCCCTCCCCTGATACTCATGGAGGCCACGTGGGGAGCAGTCAGGAGGAATCCCTGCTCCTCCAGCCTGGCAACATCAGTGGAGGCCAAGGGGGGACCCAGCAAGAAGGAGGAGCCCCCTCCACATGAGTGTCAGCCAAATCAAAGGGAACCTAGACAGTACCCCCCGCCCCCCCAGCCATGATGAGGAGTGCGCCTTTCTCCACAGGAGAGTGTCAGAGAGTCTGCTGAAACTTCTGTTGCCACAAGAGCAAGAGTCCCAATGTGTGACTGAACCGTCCGGGTTTTGATCAAAAAGCCCTCGTCGTACCAGAAACTAAGAAAATCTCAGCTCAAATGAGGAAAGACAGTCAGCATGAGGATGCCATGACAGAAACCTTCTGGAGTACACACTTCTCGTAGAGTTTTATGTTTGATTCCAGGAAAACTGGCAGGCATTTTTTCAAGGCATATAGATCACAGCCATAGGAAAGGGGCTAAATACAATTTTGTAAAAGGCAAAATTTATAAAACTGATAAGCATCCCTGATAGTGGTTACTCTTTCAAATTCATAAAACTTTCATGTATCATACCCACTCTTTTACGAGGGTTTATTGAAACAATCTCTAAAATGAAGGTGGTGTTAGTTGTCATCAAGCTGGCTCCGATTCATGGCCACGCCCCTCATACAACAAAACAAAGCATTGCCCAGTCCTGCCAGCCTCATGATTGTTAGACTCTCTGAAATAGTCATGGTAAACTACAGCTACTTCCTTTTATTTTAAAAGAGGCTTAGACTCTCTGAAATAGTCATGGTAAACTACAGCTACTTCCTTTTATTTTAAAAGAGGCTCTGTGTTGTATTGAGAGGGGTAAGTGAGGTAACTTATTTGCCTTTTAATACTAATCCTAACTAATTTACATGGGGTCTTAGATATATTTATGAGAATACTCTGTATTGTATTTTCAGTATCATGTGTGCCAAAGAAAACAAAAAATTAGTTAATATTTCATGAGTGTTTTGTAACCATGTGAAAAATCCAGCTTTTTTTTTTTTGGCTGTTGTTTGCTTTTATGATTGCCCGTGTTCACACTTTTAGCTACATCAGCATCAGTGGCTGACTCAAAGGAAAGCACATTCATGACAGGACAGAAAGCACATGTTCATGAGATGTTTAAACTGCCCAGTGTTGTTTTCTTCTACAAAGCAGGAGAAGTAAAAATCATTTTTTATATTAATTGTTTAGGTTCTATTCTCCCTTCAGAGTCATAAAATGTATAACATTTTAATTTATGTGCTATTTTAAATGCAAACTCACCAGGTTTTTGAAATATGTAATATTATCTCTGAAGGCCACTGTAGTCATGATATAATTTCACTGCATTTGGTTGTATATCTTTCTGATATTACATCGGAAACCATGAAATCTCATACATTGAATTACTCATGGTCCTCTCTTAAATTGCCTTTCCTTCCATACCAGCTGAATTAACCTTGCTTGCCTTCAAACTCACATTAAATTTTTGGCCCAAATTCACTGATGTCTTAAGGAGTAACCACTTTGACAGCTGTCCGTCTGCTGAGGAGCCAGCATTCAGTGAGCTCACTGACATAGCTCACTCTAGAAAACCAACTGAAGAAGAAACGTCTTCCCTTTCACGGACCTCATACCTGCATGCACGTGGCCTAGTCCATGCACAGGCAACCTTTCCTGGTTCTAATTGACACAAATATATGCTAAGTTAAAAAAATGCCTGGGATATCTGTATCTCTTTCTGTTCGCGATTAAAAATACTTAATTTTATAAAAGTAGTATTTTTTTTTTAAATTGATAGACACACTAATTCTGGGCTGTTTGATATCTTTCTCGGCAATGCTTCATCTTGTAATTAAAAGCTAGTGAGTCAGTTTTCCAGTTTTCCACCTATCTCTTTCAGAACAGGCAAAAATTGCTTTTGTACCAAGTAACACATGCAAGCTGAGAGGCAGGCAGGAGGCTTTCTTCACCCAGCTGGAACTCTTCACATGATCAAAAGTGACTGAAGTGAACTGGACACTCCAGAAGGAATGTTTTGG
The DNA here is from genome assembly GCA_030035585.1 of Dugong dugon. Taxonomy (NCBI): domain Eukaryota; kingdom Metazoa; phylum Chordata; class Mammalia; order Sirenia; family Dugongidae; genus Dugong; species Dugong dugon. The sequence continues at coordinate 115,560,584 of CM057466.1, forward strand.
CCCTCACTCTTAAGATGAAAAGAGTAGCAAGGAAAGTCTTCAAGATATTTTGTATTACATAGAAGAATGTTCTGGGGCATAGTCAGAGATGTGAACAAGTTTCCCTCATTGATTGAAACGCTCACAATGTAAAATTTTTATCTTCTTTGTCTACTAGTCCTATTAATTCCTCTCTTGGTGTTGCTGATGTTGTTCTTCTAGGGACCCTGACCCAGAATGAGATGGTCTTTAAGCGTCTCCACCTGGGCACTGTGTCTTATGGGACTGACACAATGGATGAGATCCAAAACCACGTCATCACGTCATACTCACAGGTGAGGAGCTGGTTGGCCCCCAAACACACCCTTCTTTCAACATTCCCCAGTACTGTTGATGTAAACTGAGCTTATTACATGCTCACCTGTCAGTCAGCAAGTTTATTTTCTTAGGCGTGTTGTTGTGTGCTGTTGAGTCAGTTCCAGCTCCTGGCAACCCTGTATGACAGAGTAGGACTGCCCCATAGGGTTTAATCATCATTCTGATATACAGAGGTAGTCCAGATTAGCTCTTGAATTAATTTTAAATAAATATTTCTACATTATTATATCATACATGAAGAAAATAAAGGGTCATTAAAAAGATAGGAAAGAAAAGACCAAAATGGATGTCAGAAGAGACTCTGAAACTTGTTCTTGAATGTAGAATAGCTAAAGCAAATGGAAAAAATGATGAAATAAAAGAGCTGAACAGAAGATTTCAATGGGCGGCTCAAGAAGACAAAGTAAAGAATTATAATGACCTGTGCAAAGACCTGGAGTTAGAAAACCAAAAGGGAAGAACATACTCAACATTTCTCAAGCTGAAAGAACTGAAGAAAAAATTCAAGCCTTGAGTTGCAACTTTGAAGGATTCTATGGGCAAAATATTAAATGACGTAGGAATCATCAAAAGAAGATGGAAGGAGTACACAGAGTCACTGTACCAAAAAGAATTGGTCAACATTCAGCCATTTCAGGAGGTAGTATATGATCAAGAACCAATGGTATTGAAGGAAGAAAGCTAAGCTGCATTGAAGCATTGGTGAAAAACAAGCCTCCAGGAATTGACAGAATACTAATTGAGATGTTTCTACAAACGGATGCAGTGCTGGAGGTGCTCAATTGTCTATACTAAGAAATATGGAAGACAGGTACCTGGCCAACCAACTGGAAGCAATCCATATCTGTGCCCATTCCAAAGAAAGGTTATCCAACAGATTTTAGAAATTATCGACCAATGTCATTAATATCACATGCAACTAAAATTTTGCTGAAGATAATTCAAAAATAGTTGCAGTAGCACATTGACAGAAAACTGCAAGAAATTCAAGCCATATTCAGAAGAGGATGTGAAAAGAGTGATAGCATTGCTTTCGTCAGATGATCTTGACTGAAAGCAGAGAAGACTAGAAAGATGTTCACCTGCATTTTATTAACTATGCAGAGGCATTCAACTGTATGGATCATGACAAAGTAAGGATAACATTGTGAAGAATGGGAATTCTGGAACACTTAATTGTGGTCATGTGGAACCTGTACATAGACCAAGAGGCAGTCGTTCGAACAGAACAAGTGGATACTGCATGGTTTAAAATCAGAAATGGCGTGTGTCAGGGTTGTGTCCTTTCACCGTACTTACTCAATCTGTATGCTGAGCAAATAATCCAAGAAGCTGGACTGTATGAAGTATGTGGCATCAGGATTGGTGGAAGACTCATTAGCAACCTGCATGTGCAGATGACACAACCTTGCTTACTGAAATTGAAGAGGACTTAAAGCAGATACTGATGAAAATCAAAGACTGCAGCCTTCAGTATGGATTACACCTCAACATAAAGAAAACAAAAATCCTCACAACTGGACCGATAAGCAACATCATGATAAATAGAGAAAATATTGAAGTTGTCAAGGATTTCATTTTACTTGAGTCCATAATCCAGCCCCATGGAAGCAGCAGTCAAGAAATCAAATGACGTATTGCATTGGGCAAATATGCTGCAAAAGACATCTTTAAAGTGTTAAAAAGCAAAAATGTCACTCTGAGGACGAAGGTGCGCCTGACGCAAGCCATGGTGTTCTCAGTCACCTCACATACATGTGAAAGCTGGACAATGAAGAAGACTGAAGAAGAATTGATGCTTTCGAATTATGATATTGGCAAAGAATATTGAATATACCATGAGCTGGCAGAAGAATGAACAAATCTGTCTTGGAAGAAATAGAGCCAGAACATTCCTTAGAAGTAAGGATGGTGAGCCTTGTCTCATGTACTTTGGACATGTTATCAGGAGGGACCAGTCCCTGGAGAAGGACATCATACTTGGTGAAGCAGAGGGTCATTGAAAAAGGAAGGCCCTCAGTGAGATGGACTGACACAGTGACTGCAATAAGCATAGCAACGATTGTGAGGATGGTGCAGGACTGGACAGTTTCATTCTGTTGTACATAGGGTCTGCCAGAACTCAAGTTATATTGTCAGCATTGTATTTAATTTTTTTTAAACTTTCTCTTCTATAGTGTTTAGAACAGAATTTGAGACCAGTCTGGTGTATACTTTTTTCTGTTTGAGATGCTATCAAATGAAAAAAAAAAAAGTATGTATTTATTATAGGTAAATGTTTATATGCTCAGATATGCATGTAGACACATACATGCACACAACCAGTCATAACTAATTTGGATGTGATATTCATGTAGCTATACAGTTTTAATGTTAGAATATTTTGTAATCTAGAGTGTTTATCAACAGAAGAAAAAATCTAAACAGGAAAAGCAATAAGCTTTCCCTTCTCCTAGTAATCTATGTCTAGATTGAAATGGTACTGGGTCACATTTGTTCTTTTAAAACTTAATTTATATATTATCCATGAAAATGATTTTAATAGTTCCAAATAAGTTGTTATTTTACTAGAAAAAATAAAAAGCAGAAAAGATAACCCATTATATAAAAACAACAAGTATTTAATATTTATTAAAAAATTATTTTGCTAAAAACTGCCCTTTGTTTAGCTGGTTAGACAGTACATTTATGTGAAATTGGCTTTAGTCCTTGTTGTGTTCTGTTTTATTATTAAGATGGCAAGAGTCTAGTAGGTCCACTGTAATGTAACACAAATCTTTTATAACCTGATTATATTTCCCCACTGGAAGCATTTGGTGAGAGAGGGCATAATCTTTAATAGAATTTGTGTGAAATTAAATTAGGCAAACATCAATAAACATAACATAATTCAGAAGGAGGAGTAAAGCAGCTTAGTTTATTTGTGTTGTAATGGCATCAGCGTTAGCAGAATGCAGATGCCAAGGGTGAGAGCCTTTGCTGAGAAGCATGCCAGACGAACAGAGAAGTCAACCCCTTTATTAGGGAGCACTGTAATTTGATGGGCAGAGTGCTCATGGCTCAGTGGCTCGGCACCCGTCAGGAAAAGAGGCTTCCTTTCTAAGGAAGGTTGTCATGAACTGCTCTGAAGTTAGCTGCAGAATTGTTTGATGGGACTGTTGGGATCGAGGGAAATTGTCATCTCATGCCACGCCCAAGAAGGCCTTCGGCTAAACAGGAGGTTAGTAAGAACAAGCAGTCGTCCTCCATGGGCAAGAGGGAGCCTCTCAGACACAGCTGATCTAACGAGCACCAAGCACTCATGAAGTGCTAAGTGGGTAGTGGCTTCCAGGGAGCATGATCTTAAAACATGACGCAGGGTCAGTTTCCTGTGAATGAGCAGAATTGTGTTTGGTTATTATCCACAAACTAGACAATCTAAATTTAGAGACAATTGTAAGCTGAATTAATTTACAGCTTTAAGGGAATTCTGTTGAAAATTTTGTCCTGCATTTTAGCGTTACGCCATTTCATGTACAGCATGTTTTAAGAAAGATAAAAGTAGTTGTGAGTATTCTATTCCATTTTGTTCTGTAACTGAATATGTTTTTAGAAGTAATGAATAAACAGAAATTACTAAGGACTTAGGAAGATAAATGCCATGGCTAAAGTGAGTCTAGCAAAAGGAGATTGCCAAGCTTTTCACTGCTATAGCAAATATTTTGGTGTATTTGACAACCTGGAAATATCAAAGCACTTTGCAGCACTAGGATAAAAAACAACACGTTAATAGATGCTTTATAGCAAATAATCAAAATAGAATCAGATAATCAAATCAAACTATTTTTCTTATCCCTAGCTACTTTTTAACAATAATATATGTTATTAATTCCAATGTCTATGCAATTCTCCTTGCTTTATCTTTAATTATGTGACATTCCTTGTTTTAAAGACACAGTCTCAAGCAAGTGGAAACAATGCCAGTTCAACTCCACCAAGGAAGGCACAGTCTTCAGCTCCCAAAGTCAGAAGGAGTGTTAGCAGCCGAATTCATGAAGCCGTGAAGGCCATCGCCCTGTGTCACAACGTGACTCCTGTGTATGAGTCCCGAGCTGCGGGGGCTGGGGAGACAGAGTATGCTGAGGTGGACCAGGACTTCAGCGACGAGAACCGCACCTACCAGGCCTCCAGCCCCGATGAGGTAAGGGGCCATTTCACAAGGAGTCTGTGCTGCTGCTTTCTTCTCAGACTAGAAATCTGCCCTGTGGTGTGTTTTCATTTGGACTCAAGACATGAGAGTAGTTCTTTGGGAGGGTAGAGGGGGTCTGACTGTGGTCTTTAACACAGCTTTAGCTGTAGGCCACACCACCTGGTGTCTGAGCCCACAGATGGAGATCCACATCTCAGGGATCCATGCATCCCCAACGTCTCTGAGCTGATTACAGGAAACAATCGGAGAAGCGTTAGACGGCTCAGCTGATCTCACAAGCTAGTTTGCGACCAAGTCAGATTTTTAGTAAGTTTCTTGAAACTTAGGGCGGTTACTACAGGATGCATCATCTAGTCTTTTCTCATCTCGAAATGAGTTATCAGATTTGCTTATTAAATTTCCAGTTAGTTTGCCAGAATTTTGATCTGATATATTATTTCAAAAGAAAACTGGGATGTAAAATTTCAAAAATCTATATAAGACTGAAATGGTAAATGCTTAATTAAGGTAACTAGTCATTTCTAACTTAACATGATTCAATTTTTAGATTGGCAAAATCAGTTATTAAATTAATTTGTCCAGTGACTGCACAGTCTTAGTATATTTTATAGACACTTTTCTCATGTGAAGGAGCCCTGGTGGCGCAGTGATTAAAGCGCTCAGCTGCTGACCAAAAGATGGGTGGTTTGAATCTACTAGCCGCTACGCAAGAGAAAGATGTGGCAGTCTGCTACCATAAAGATTTATTTACAGCCTTGGAAACCCTATGGAGCAGTTCTACTCTGTCATATGGGGTCACGATAAGTCAGAATCAACTCAGTGGCAGTGGGTTTGGTTTGGGGTTTGGTGATGCAACAGTTAAGTGCTCAACTGCTAACCAAAAGGTCTGTGGTTTGAACCCACCCAGCGGCTCCACAGGAGAAAGACCTGGTGATCTGCTCGCATAAATATCACAGCCTAGGAAATTCTATGGGGCAGTTCTACAATGTCACATGGGGTCACTTTGAGTCTAAATTGAGTCAACAGCACCTAACAACAACAGCAAGATGATTATAATCAAAAAGTCAGATAATAGTATACATTAGTGGGGATGTGGAGAAATGAGAACCCTCATATATTGCTTATAAGAATGTAAAATGGTGCAGCCATTACCATATGATCCATCAATTCCTCTCCTAGGTATATATATACACCCAAGAGTAAGAAAAGCGTGTCTGCACAAAAACTTGTACTTTATTCGTTATTTCCCCAAACTGGAAACAACCCAAATGTCCTTCACCTGATGAATGAATAAATAAATAAAATGTGGTATATTCATACAATGGAATATTATTTGGAAATGAAGTTCTGATACATGCTACAACATGAATGAACCTTGAAACATGCTGAGTGAGAGAAGCCAGACACAAACGACCATGTACTGACTGGTCCATTTCTATGAAATGTCCACAACAGGCAGATCACTAGAGACAGAGGTCAGTCAGTCATTGCTCAGGGCTGGGGGAAATGGAAATTGGGGTGATTGCCACAGAGTGTGGCATTATTCTTTGGGGGAAAGAAATGTTTTAAAATTGATTGTGGTGATGGTTGCACAACTCTGACTACTGTATACTAAAAACCATTGAATTACTCACTTTAAATGAGTGAATTGTATGACATGTAGATTATATCAATGAAACTGTCCATTAAAAAGATGCAAAGTGAGTACAGATAGCACGAATGTAGAGTGAGTGGAAATATTAAGATGTATGCCAAAGACTAAACAGAGTCACAGGTTGCAACACTAAAAACTGAATCCAAGAAAGTACTAGTTCAGTTTCTTGAGATATGGATAAGGAAGCTGCTAAATTCTAATTCTGCAAATAATAGCAATATAGGGACAAACGTACTGCACCAGTGTTATTGGTAGCAGATGGAAGTGGAGGGGACAGGAGGGTATGGAGATGGAGGGAGGAGTAAGGAGAAGAACAAGAAGGCACAACAGCTAACATCTCTCTAGTGATATATTTTGTAATTAAAATTAAAGCCCTTGCCATAAAAAATGTAAAATTATGGATGAATAATTTTAAAAGTAAGGAATTTTGGGCACTATTATAATTTGTAGTATAAAGTCTGGAACATAGTCAATTCAACCCTGTTTTGCTGATTAAGTCAGAGATATAGCTATTATCTTAAGATGTTAGGAAATGTGCAGCCCACGGAAGAAACACATCCCTGCCAGGCACAGAGGAGCTTCATGTCCCTGACTATGTCGGAGGTCCCCTGGGTGCAGTAAGGTTGCCACAGCACCTTCCACAGCCGTGTTTCCCACAGCCGTGTCTCCCACAGCCATGTCTCCCACAGCCATGTCCCCTACAGCTGTGTTTCCCCACAGCTGTATCCTCCACTGCCATGTCTCCCACAGACATCTCTCCCACACACATTTCTCCCACAGCTGTGTCCCCCACAGCTGCGTCTCTCACAGACATGTCTCCCCACAGCAGTGTCCTGCACAGCTGTCTCCATAGACGTCTCTCCCCACAGCCATCTCTCCCCACAGATGTATTTCTGACAAACATGTATGCCACAGACATCTCTTCCCACAGATGTATCTTCAACAGACATGTCTCCCACAGACATCTTTCCCACAGATATGTCTCCAACAAACATGTTTCCCATAGATGTCTCTCCCTACAGTTGTAGCTCCAACAGATATGTCTCCCACAAGTATGTCTCCCCACAGACATGTCTCTTCAGACATCGCCCCCCACAGGCATGTCTCCCACAGCCATGTCCCCCACAGCTGTCTCCACAGCCGTCTCCCCAACAGCTGTGTTTCCTCACAGACATCTCTCCCAACAGCCACATCTCCCCACAGCCATCTCTCTCCACAGATGTATCTCCCACAAACATGTCTCCCCACAGACATCTCTCCCCACAGATATGTCTCCCACAGCTGTGTCCCCCACAGCCATGTCTCCCCACAGCAATGTGTCCTAGAATAGCCGGCAATATCACTCCATGAAGGTTGGTTTGAATATGTCCTGACTTAGCACAGGCTCCCTGGAAAGTGGGAAGAGGCCAGATTTCCCACAGGGGCCGCACCTGTTCCTGTCCGCAGAGCTGGAGGCCACTCCTGGGAGCTAGAGGTTAACATGCAGGCAAGGCCCCATACTCCTGGGTGTCCATAGAGAATGGTAATGAAACTGTGCTGAGGGCTTAAGTTCCTTCTCGTGAGTCACATTCTGCTGCCCTCTTTTTAGGAATGCTACATTCCGGAACGTAGCCTAGCAAGCATGGGTCTAGTGCAGTGTTGGGAATCGTTGAGAGGCTGCAGAATGTAAGCTAACCATAGTACAGAGGGAAGAAAGCTTTGGGAAATATGGAAACCCACACTCCGCTCTCTTCACAGGCATTCAGTATCAGTCTGCTGCTGCTTAAATGGCTTCATCAGTGGACAAGATTTTTAAGGTCCCTTTCATTATCACCATTGTTATATTTTATAGACTGTGCTGACCGGTAAATGTGTAAAAATCTCTTGTAGGCAAACCTAGGGGGAAACACACAGTCTGGTACTCACAAGCAAATCTGGAGATCTCCCACTGATAAGATGAATTGTTAGGATTTAGAAATTACCAACTTGTTAACATTCCAGTGCCGGTTTGGAGAACAAACACAGGTTGTTTGCAACTGCTCTTTGAAAGAAAATGAGCCACCATGCTTTTTCATATAAAGAAAGGGTTGAACATGTTGATTTCTATTTGTAGCATCCTAGAAATGGTCAGAAAATCCATGTGATTATATATTGAAAAATTATTTCCCAGCCATAATCATGGGAAACGTTGACATGGATTTTTCCCAAGAAAAAATTATTGGAAGTTTTAAAAATGTTCTATTACATACTTATAATATCACCTGCCAAAAATCAATACATCTTTTATTGAAAGTGTTTAGGATCTTCTATCATTAAAATTTTATAAAAATCATAACACTTTTTATATCTTAAATTAGGAATTTACAGTAAACAGTTCATTGATTCAAAGATTACTAAGAACACAGAGAAATTATAACATAGAAACTGATAATCTTGTTTAATTTTTTTTTACTCGTAAAAAATTTCCTCTTTGAAAATTGGACAAAGATTAAAAGTAGCAGAACATTAAATAACCTTAAAAAAAATCCCCAACACATATTTTAAATCCGAAAATGAAAAGAACAGACTTCATCGTAATTTTTAAAGAGCTCTATTGATGCAATGTTTGCAGATCCCCAAAGCCTAAGGAAAATAATCCAAACGGTTCATTATTTAGCTTATTGAACTTTGCTGTAGTTAGGTTGATGGATGATGGCAATGTTTCCCAATCACCAAAGTGCCGTTTTAAAAGCATTTTTTATTGAATAAAGTACTTAGAATATTGCACCCTGGAGCTTTATTCAGGGAAATGGTTCAATTGATGTTTTCTGTTTAACCTCAGCTCTGACCTATCACAACATATATGGTTGATAAGCAGCATTATCGTGTGAGCCTTGGCAAGTTCTATGCCTCCTGTGTCAGCCCTGCCATGTCAACTGTGTTATTGTCAGGCCGGCCATGTCAACTGTTTTGTCATCAGGCAGGGCCATGGTGTCATCAGACGGGGCCGTAGCATCATCAGGAGAGCCATGTCAACTGTTTTGTCATCAAGCAGGCCGCGTCATCGTCAGGCAGGCTTCTTAATGGTTGACTGCAGTGGCACAGTTGCTGCTCTCCACAGTGTAAACAGTTTTGGTTTTCATTTTCCTCACTTACCTGTGCAGGTGCACACGTGAATGTTTATGTGTAATGGAGTACTGGGGAATTAACTTTAAATCCTTAACGGTCAATGCAGGTGCCACCGTGACGTGTGCAGGAATGTGTCATCTGTGGTGTTTGGTGGCACTTTGAGTGTGGAGCGTTGTGGTGATGCTCAAGTGTCCGTGACTGATTTTACATTCATAAAGTGGAGACTGCTTATGCCCACTCATTGTTTCTTATGATGAGTGATCAATATTTCATTTTCTCTAGGGAAGTAGAAACTTTCGCTTGCCCGTCCCTTTGTCTCCACAGCCTCGGCATAGCAAACTCTAGCTTAGCGGGCATTCAGCATTCCCTGGAAATTCATGGACAGAATGAAAGCCCAGTCCTGCTCAGTTGTGATGAGTGGGCACTCAGGGCTGTTACAGAGAGCTGATACTAACCTGATGTCGTAGACAATCAAAAGGATATGAGCTAATTAGGTAGATCACTCAGGTGCGCAGGTCACAGACAACTCCCACGACCTTTGGCCTCTCTTAGTCCAAAAAGATTGATTGGTCATGATTCTTAATGACTCCTGTAAACTAGCTGTTTATCCGTTATATCCTTTCCCCTCCGTGGTCACAGTCTCTCACACCGGTAAATTCAATGTTTAAATACTGCTTCAAGGTGTGGAGAGCATCACCTCACTCAGCTGAAGTTAATAACAAACCACTGCTGACTGCTTAAAAATAGAGGAGTGGTATGTCCTTAATAGTGTTGCTGTTGGGTTTACAGAAGGAAGCTGTAATGTATGCGGCATGCTATACTTTTTAATTCATTTTATTGTGTGTGCCCACTGGAGCAAGACTAATTGTGGTGTCTGTCGATCTGTTTGTGAGGGGCTTATCATGCGCGTGACACAAGCCTTCACTCTGGCCTTCCAGACCAGTGGTGAGCACGTGCTGCACAGCTGTCTCAAGTATCGACTGGCAGTCCATCCAGATGATCAAAGTGCGTCTCATGTTAATAATTCTATTAAATTATAACAATAATTGTGATAACCCAATAAAAAATGATGAACTGTCAGTGATTAAATTGTGCCGTATACACAGAAAGGTCATGGAAACTCCATAGACACTTCCAAACTCCCTGAGGGACTGAATTGCTGGGTGGAGGGCTGTGGGGACCATGGTCTCGGGGAACATCTAGCTCAGTTGGCATAACACAGTTTATAAAGACAGTGTTCTACATTCTACCTTGGTAAGTAGCGTCTGCGGTCTTAAAAGCCTGTGAGCAGCCATCTAAGATACTCCACTGGTCTCACCCCTTCGGGAGCAAGGGAGAATGAAGAGAACAAGATACAAAGAAAAGATTAGTCCAAAGGACTAATGGACCACAGTTACCACGGCCTCCACCAGACTAAGTCCAGTAAAGCTAGATGGTGCCCAACTACCACCACTGACTGCTCTGACCGGGATCACAATAGAGGGTCCTGGTCAGAGCTGGAAAAGGATGTAGAACAGAATTCTAACTCACAAAAAAAGACCAGATTTACTGGCCTGACAGACTGGAGAAACCCTGAGAATATGGCGCCCAGACACCCTTTTAGCTCAGTGGTGAAGCTCCTCCCAAAGTTCACCATTCAGCCAGGGATTGGACAGCCTCATAAAACAAAACAGGACTAATGAGGCACAGCAGTCCAGGGACAAGGACTGGAAGGCAGGAGGGGACAGGAACGCTGGTGATAGGGAACCCAATGTTGAGAAGGGACAGTGCTGACATGTCATGGGGTTGTTAACCATTGTCATACAGCAGTATGTGTGCTAACTATTTAATGAGAAACTATTTGTTCTGCAAACCTTCATCTAAGGTACAAAAAAAAAAAAAAGAATTATCTATGTAAGATCAAATTGACAACAGCAACTCAAAAGGTTTGATGGGAAGCTTAGGGGACAGTGAGTTGAAGATAATGGTGATGGAATAATTTGGAAAAGGATAGTGAGAAAAGCAGCACAACTGGAAGAATGTAATCGATGTCACTGAATTGTACATGTAGAAACTTTTGAAATGGTGTAACTTCGAGTATGTATATTTTCACCAAAAAAAAGGTCCTCAAGGTCGAGAAGGGAGAGTGTTGACACGTCGTGAGGTTGTTAACCAATGTCATAAAACAATATGTGTACTGACTGTTTAATGGGAAACTATTTGTTCTGTAAACCTTCATCTAAAGTACAATAAAAAAATTTTAAAAATAAATTGTGCTGGATAAAGTACATGGTGAGAAATGGATCCTTCGGTGTAGCTCAGAGATGTGTATGTTGTTGCTGATGTGATCCAGGAAATTTCTCCCTAGCTTTCCAACAATCGTTGCACATAGATTTCTGAAAATCCTTGATAACGGGATCATAGAGGAAAATTGGTAATAAAACCTAGCCCGTTTTCTGTTTCCTTTTGTGTGACATGACTTGTAGACGTTCCTTCCCATGCTGCAACTTGCAGGGAATGGGCACACATGTGAGTGAGCGCTCATGCAGGTGATGTCAGTGTGTTGCCGGGGGGCTTGTGGATGAGATTTAGCCCAGGCACCCACTTAGTATACTTTCCACATTCACATTTTATTTTATTTTTTTTACCACTGTATTATTGCAGTAATCACGTGATTAATTAGGAATTTCTAAAGACTCAGTAATCAGAGAAATCATCATATGCAGTGTACTAAGCTTTTAAATTCTGGGTTATCTTTTTACATTTCAGAGAAAACTGTCCTGCGGGTTGTTTCCTGTTACATGTCTAGACCAACTTCCATATTAACCTGCCAGCACATGGCAGTGTCTGATACTCCACTCTCCCACTTCACCCTCAAAAGCTTATGAAACTGCCCAGAAAGACACAGTGAGGCAGTCACGCCAGCATCTCTGTCTCACCAAAGAACCAGTAACGAAGCACAAGGGGCCCAGCTCTGTGGTAGGCGATGGACAGAGACGTGTGTCCTAGGACACCTGCATTGTCACATGTAGTGTCTGGGTCCCTGCTCTGGGGTCAGTGATAATGGACAGAGACATGTGTCCTAGGACACCTGTGCCTCACAGAGAGTGTCCAGGGTCCCAGCTCTGTGGTGGGCAGTGGTGGACAGAGAAGTGCATGCTAGGACACCTGTACCTCCCAGTGTATGTCTGGGGAAAGTAGAACAAGGGCTCATTCCCATTCTCTGCCCTCTCTCCTGAATGTGAGGCACACTGAGCTGGAAGGTGAGCTGCCAGGTGTGCACTGCTCCCGAAACGTGCTTACCTGAGTGCTTGCCCCCTCCTAGCTTCCTCTGCATGTGTCCTATGAGAAGGCTACAGTATGACCAAACAGAACAGTTACTTACCCAAGAGAGGCATGGCAAAGAGACAGCAGAGAACAAAGGGGACATGAAAGGAAGAATGAGAGAACTTTTGTGATTGTCAGGAAAATGGAGTCCCTGGGGGGTACAAGCAGTTCATATGCTTGGCTGCTAACCCAGAGAAGCCTCGGAAGAAAGGCCTGACAATCTTCCAAAAAAGGTCACAGCTACTGAAAACCCTGTGGAGCACAGTTCTACTCTGACACAGAGATGGGGTAGCCATGAGTCAGAGTCAACTTGACAGCAACTGGTTGGTTTTTCATCAGGACAGTTGGAGACTGATAGCAGAGACTAGAAATTAAGAGCAGAGGAACAGAAGTGCTTTGGTTCCTTTAGTGCTTTAGCATTTTAGTAGTTTAGTACTTTTAGTCCTTTAGTACTGTTAAATATTGAAATTAAGTCTCAAGTCTGGATTGATGAAAACCCACAAGTAAACCACTTCTCCAGGCTTAATTACCTATCCTCTGTTTTTCTCATATATGTAGATAACATTAAAAGATTTAAGAAAACTGACCTAAACATTCAGACAGTACTTCAGTTTGATTTATCGCCTCAAGTTGGGTGTGGATTCCTGGGATGAGGAGCACTGGTTGTGGGTTGGATGTGCATGCTGCTCTGTACAGGGAATTGGAAATGGAATCCTAAAGCAGATGGTGTGTCATTTCTGTTCCGACAGGGCCCAACATACAGTAGCACCTATAGAGTCACTTTATTTACTTATTATCAGCTTTTATACTTCTTTCAGCTCTGTGCAGTTTGTATTTAGCAAAATAATGTAAAGGCAAAGTAGTAACTTCAACAGAGAGAGATACATTTCTTAAATTCAAAACCCCAGAACATGCCAAACTAGCTGTTTGTTCACTGTCTGTGCCCAGGACCCGGACAGTGCCCGACACAAGGATGTGCTGAGGTAAATATTCCATGCAAGGTTTTGCTCATGTCTTAAATATTCCCTTCAACTTTCCACTTACATTTTAAAGTAAGTGAGAGATTATTAGTTTTCATTTATTCAAGAAGCTTAACCGTTGTGCCTGCCCCGGGGATAGAGCAGTGAACAAAATAGCCATGGCTGTCCCTGCCTCATGGGGAAAGAGACAGTGAAAAAACACCCAGCAGCGTGACTGTGCATGGTGGTTGGCACTACAAAGGAAGAGAGGGGGTTGAGAAAGTAATCGGGCCAGGGAATGCAGCATTTAGGTCAGTGGTCCAGGAACCTTCTGGAGGCTCTGTGGTTAAGCAGGACAGGAGGAGGAAGCCTGGGCCTGTGGAAGAGTCTTCGGGGGGTGGGGGGCAGCGTCCAGGCAGAGAGGGCAGCAGGCAGGGTCCCTAGAAGTCCACACCCACCAGGAGGGGTGAAGGGCCCAGCCAAGGTTTCGGCAGGCCAGAGGTGGGTTCACACGCTCGGCCAGTGGTGTGTCACCGTCTTCTCAACTCACTGACAGCTCAGAACAGTTGGCCTGATACCACCTACTGGGTGGTATTAATTGTTTCATAATCTGTAGCAAGTTTTAAAAACTTATTCTTGAAGTTCTTTCCTTAATGAATCAAGATTTTCTTCTATGATTAGCCTAGCAATTTGTTTGCTGTCTTGTTCTATGTCAATAGCATGTTTTTTCCCCCCTTTGAAATGATCTTTTTACAATGAAAATGTCATTTTCTTATTGTGGTACAAATATACATAACAAAACATTTGCCAATTCAACAATTTTTACATGTGTAATTCAGTGACATTGATTCCATTCTTCTTCATCTGCAACCATGATCACTATCCTTTTCTGAATTATTCTACCACAGATACTATTTTTATAATTTATAAAATGTGTTCTTTAACTCCTCAGAACTGTGCTGTTTTTAGGACGGTACTTTATGAATTTCCCAGCTCTGGACTTGGTCTTCAGAAGTACCGACAGCAATGCATCATATCTGTTGGGTTTCCTTATTTGCATAATGGGGTCGTTATGCATATTCCATTTCTGTCCATCCATTTTTATAATCATGTTTCCGATTCTTGGAAGCTCTGCCCCAGTCTTTCCAGTGCTGGGACGTCACTGGGCAGCCTGGCTCTGACGCAGGAGCTTGGTTTAGGAAGTGATTTTCTCTACACCTGTGTGTGTAGTCTTCAGGGGGAACTCCCAACTTCTGGCACGAATCACTTGAAGAATTTATCACACTTTCTAGTGATAGCGTTCATCTTTCATTCATAGGGAGCTTACATGCTTTAAATATATATATATATATATGTATATAAATTGCTTAAACATCTTTAGGAAGAAAATAAAGTCAAGCTGTCAATACCTTTGAAATGTTCTCTCCTTTAAATTTGTTTAACATCAGCAGATGTGAGTTATTGCTGAGAGCCTTTAAGAAGAGCACCACTAGTGTAATCAAATATGAAAGTGTGAAATGTTCGTGTCGGTGGTCCTCTTCACCCAGTTACAAACAGTGAAATGAAATAATAAAACTGCAAACCATACTAGAAAATCAGCATATATATACATAGACTGTGGGATTTGATTGTACCTTTGATGTATCTACATTGATCGGACTTGGGTTAGGATAACCAGGTTCGTGTGTATGACTAAACAGGTATGAGTTCAGCACCTAATAGTCTAAAAGTAATACATATCCTTTTATCCAAAGTATTCACATTTGTAATTATTTGCTTGTAGTCCTAATTCCAGAAGCTCTTCATTTTATACTTCCTTTTGCCATCGATTCTGACTCATAGTGACCCTGTAGGACGGAATAGAACTGCCCCATAGGATTTCCAAGGCTGTAAATCTTTACGGAAGCAGACTGCCACATCTTCTCTCCCATCGAGCTGCTGCTGAGTTTGAACTGCCAGCCTTTCGGTTAGCAGCCAAGTGCTTTACCACTGTGCCACCAAGGCTCCTTAATTTCATACCACCAAAAACAATTCTGTCCAATACTAAGCACGTTGCATGAGAGCAGTAATTAAAGCACCTTTCTCTTGTAAAAAATGTGAATACTCTTTTTTTTTTTTTAAATATGGTTGGCATTATGTAGAGAGTTAATTCTCAGAATGATTACTGATTAAAAACAATTGTCTGAAATGCTGGGCAAGGTATAAGAAGCTAAACTGAATTTTGTTATAAGCTGCTATCTCAAATGGGTTGTGAAATGAAGCATAAACTAAATAATACACAGATGTGAGTCACCAAATATAGAATGCTGAAGTCCTGACGCAGCACGACACCAATGAGATGATAGGGTGTTACCAGGAAGATGCAATTTACAGGTCAAAATGTAATAGTAACCTTTCACTGCACAAATTGAAAATTAACCTTGGGAGTATTGGATCATTTGCAGCTTTTACATTTTTATTGGGAAAAATTGTATAGAGTTCCACTTTCATTTTACATTTCAAATGGTGTAGCAAAAATGTTAATTTGTCTCCCCTAGATGTTATCACTTGTATTGACAGCCACGTGTCTTTTTTTAGTATATAATTTAGAGTATATTGCTAGTGCTCTAAATTATAGCACTGTATTATCTGTGACATGATATTAGAATCTCAGTGTACCTTGGTATCTTAGTAACGCACTGGAAGTTAGGCAATGAGAGCTCTAATTTGGGTCTCCCCAGTGATTCACTTACATTTGACACGTTGTAAGTGTCCTTGGTAAAAGTAATCTAGTCTAACCCCAGTCCAGAACCAGAACCCCTGCAAACCACCCCGACGTTAGTGGTACAGAAAAACAACAAACATTTTAATATGCTTGTGGGTTGTCGAGTTGGTAGTTCAGATGAGGCACAGTAAGGTAGCTTGTATCTGGGCCTCGGCCAAGAAGACTTCAGTGCTAGAGGGCTGCCAGCGACGGGGCTGGAATCCTTAGAGAAGTCTCCTGTTACAAGTGTCACGTCAGTGTTGGTGGCTGCCTGGGCCTCAGCTGGGCTTCCTCGAGCATGAGTGTGAGGGGATGAAGTGGTCACCTGACTGGCCCTTCTGTCCCGTGAAGTCTGTCATACTCCGGCTGCTGTTACATTCTGGAATCTGCTCTTCGCCGTGTGACTTCCCTCTGCTGCGTCATGTTTTAACTAATTAATCTCTTGTAAGATAACATTTTTAAAAACAAACCGAATTTTTTTCATAAAACACTATCATAAAAATACTATTCATAAATTATTAACTTTATAAATTATTCTTCCAGTTATAGTTTAAAAATTTTAAGGAGGAATTAAACACTAAATAACTGAAGTAAGAATAGCTCTGACTTTTGAGTCCTGCCACACGCCTGGGAATTAGCTTGCATTGTCTCAGTCTTAGAGCCCATCTGCAGCTACGCCTCCTGTCTTCTGACGAGGAACGTGGGCCTCGGACAAGCAAAGAGCCTGGCCACGAAGCCACCAGCTCACCTCACTGACAGAGCTGGGCTTAGAGCCAGGCCGCCCTCCCTTTTAGTGGTTTTGTCCCCTTAAAACTCGAGTATCACACGTGCACATGTTGCCAGTTAATTTCCTGTTTTATAGAAAATCATGATAAACACGAAAGATTCAAACTGTTAACTCCTGCGTGGAATCTGTGCAACCAGGAGTGGAAGAACCTTGAGAAGTCACTAATGTGTTTCCAGGGTTGATTGGTGTGTGGAGACCCTGGGCTCCAAGGAGCTCACGCCTAGAGTGACTTAAGCTGAGGGAACACAATGCAACGAGAGTCCTAGGATCAGTGGCAGCCTGTTTCAAAAATAAGATCAAGGGACGTTTTGTCATGTTTATTTTTTGTTCACCTGCAGAAACGTTGTTCAAAGGGTACTTGGCACAGCTACAAAACTGCGGTCTCAGTGCTGGCAGTTCTCTAACTTCGTCTCGGTCTCCACACAGCCTTCACAGGGTGAGTGACCTCTCCATGTTGCTGTTTTTCTGTAGGTGGCTCTCGTGCAGTGGACAGAGAGCGTGGGCCTCACCCTGGTCAGCCGGGACCTGACTTCCATGCAGCTGAAGACACCCAGCGGACAGATTCTGACCTACCACGTCCTGCAGGTGTTCCCCTTCACATCTGAAAACAAGCGTATGGGGATCGTTGTCAGGGTGAGTTCACTGCACACAGCCATGCAGGTCACGTGTAGGGGTCATCATCAGGGTGAGTTCACTACACACGGCCATGTGGTCTGTGCATGGGGGCAGCTTTTTGTTTGTTTGCTGAACTAAACGAAACAAATCAAACCCATTGCCGTCAAGTCAATTCCGACTCATAGCAACCTTACAGGACAGAGTTGAACTGCCCCAGGTGGTTTCCAGTGAGCAGCTGGTGGATTCGAACTGCTGACCTTTTGGTTAGCAGCCAGGCTCTTAACCACCGCCCAACCAGGGCTCCAAACTAAACTCCTTGTGTTTTCAGTACATTAAACTGACACAAGAAAGTTTCCTAAGAGAAAAGTTAAAGTCAACGTCACATATTTACTCAGTTACAGTTTTTTTAATGAAATCTAAACTAATAATTTATGACGGAAAAGCTAGTGTGGGCCTGCTGGTAGTGATAGCAGTGTGAACAGGTCCCCCAGGAACATGAGGGCAAAGTAAATAAAAGTAGTAGGTGTTAATTTTTAAAATCAAATGTTTTGTTTTCTTTGGCGTGTTATAACAGTAGCATGCTAAAGAGTTTAACAATGCTTTTATGACCATAAAGCTGCTGAAATATACCGTATTAAGGTTTTTTTTGGCAAATACCAAAAGTACACCTTGAAAGCTGGCTAAACGAAGATGCACCAAGTCCAGCTGTGAGGATTGAGGGACGCTTGTCTACACGGCACCCACATCATAGACGGAGCAGACTTGATCGAAACAGCTGTACCTTGCACTCCAGGCTAGCATCCTGGTCCTTGCCTGCTCTGTGTCCACATGAGACGCCACGGAACCACCACCACGGGAGCAGCACCAGGACAGCTTTCTGGGTGCGAGGAGCCATGCTTTTGACTGCGTCCGCCTTTGTTTTCATGCTGTCCCAGGATGAATCCACAGCTGAAATCACATTCTACATGAAGGGCGCCGATGTCGCCATGTCCACTATTGTCCAGTACAACGATTGGCTGGAAGAGGAGGTAAGACAAGTCCTTAGCATTGTGCAGAAATGTGTTTCCTCAGTTTGGTGAGCAGATGACAGAAAAACAGTATCCTTCCTATAACCTGTAGACACTAATATCTTTGGAATAACTTGAGATATCAACATTTCAAACCAGGATACTAATATATTGCCAAACACGGCAGAATTTTCCACAAAGTTATTTGAAATGATTACAGTTCTTCTCAGTTTAGAAAGCAGAAAGGATAGGTGTGCTTTTTGATTATAGTTTGCTTTCTGTGTGAATAGCTAGTGTTTCTGTTTTGTGTGTGAGTGCATGCAGATGTATAGAAGTAGGTCCTTATGAGGGATATTCTATATGTAATAGTGGGAAAATGGGAAGCATTAGTAATCATCCTATAGTATTTTGAAGTCATATCGAGTATATAGCTTAAGTTATTTTTTTATATGGTGTTTATTTTATAACCCGAATCATAATAGTTTAATGCTGATTTGTACATAGGATTCATTTATAAAAAATAAAATCAGATATAAATATAGCCAGTGCTATATTTATACCAAAATCTACCTAAACAAATATGATTTGTATTTAGCCCATGAGGTCCTATTATGCCTTGTTTAAGCTTATGAATTAACAGAGAATTGGATTTCCAAGTAAAACTAAGATGATGGTAATTGTCAGCATGACCCTCTGTGTGCACTGTTGCTGCTCTTGGGGCATCTTCTCAGGCATCATGAACAGTGCAGACAATACGGACGCACAGTGATCACCCCCCCCCCCCCCGCCCCATGTTCATAATGGTATTGGCAATATGAATCAATATGTCCTCCAGGGTGCTTTGATTTAATCAGAGACATGAATAAATTAAACTCCCCGAAGACCTAGTAAAATGCCATAAAAATTACTTTCGGTCATAATGACATGCAATTAATTGTAAAATACTTGTTTAATTTATTTAGCTTTATGAGGTCAAATCAATAAGTGTCTCGCAGCAGACAGATAATACCAGATTGTCACAAAGATCCTGCGTACATTTATTTTATCAGCATTATGTTTTCTTTGCATGGAGAATCCTTTTGATCCTCCACCAGTGTCTTTGCAAAAATGAAGGAGTGGTTTGTGGTAATACCATTTGTCTGAAAGCCTCACGCTTTATAAGAGAAAGAGCCGCCTGGCATCCAGGGAGTCATTCTGTGTCCGCGAGCTCCCCAGAGCAGAGTTCTCGGACATAAGCATCTGATCTCCAAATTTAAGGGGGGGGAAGAAAAAAACCACTTTTTACTCATCGTGTAACAGAAAGAGCCAATTTTTAAAAATCTGAGAGAGAATATTCACCGCAAGAAAACTTAATCATTTGGGATGGGTGAGGTGTAGAGACAGTTGGTCTACTCACCTCTAAACAGAAATGATGTCAGACCTGGACACACAATTACAAATGAGACAAGTAGTCAAAACTGGGGCATGCAGACGGGAGAAGCTAGCCTACAGAGTTACTTTTGCATAGCCCTGTGTTGTTCGCAGCCGCAGCCTTACTTCTGTATAGATGGCCCTATGTCCTTGGCAGCCGAGGCCACAGTGCTACCTCCTGCAGTCCTGAGTGTCCCTGCCCCTTCTCATTAGAAGCTCTCAGCCCTAGTTTTGAAAATTCCTTGTAATTTCAAGGAAGAAGTCGTTACCGTTATTTTCTCTGTTATCGACTACAAATGCCAAAAAGCTTTCAAAGAGTTGTCAAGATTTGAAGTAGCTCCTCTAGGGCATTTGAGAAGGATCCCTGGTGGCATAGTGGTTAAGCACTTGGCTAGGAAACAAAAGGTCAGCAGTTCAAACCATCAGTCCCTCTGCAGGAGAAAAGACCTGGTGATCTGCTCCCTTAAAGATTGTTGTTAGGTGCCATTGAGTCAATTCTGACTCATAGCAACCCTATGTACAACAGAATGAAATACTGCCTGGTCCTGCACCATCCTCACAATCTTTGCTATGCTTGAGCCCATCGTTGCAGCCACTGTGTCAATCCATCGGTTGAGGATCGTCCTCTCTCTTACTGACCCTCTACCAAGTGTGATGTCCTTCTCTAGGGGCTGGTCCCTCCTGATAACATGTCCAAAGTACGTGAGAGGAAGTCCTGCCATCCTCCCTTCTAAGGAGCGTTCTGGCCGTACTTCTTCCAAGACAGATTTGTTTGTTCTTCTGGTAGTCCGTGGTATATTCAATATTCTTCACCAACACCATAATTCAAAGGTATCACTTCTTCTTTGGTCTTCCTAATTCATTGCCCAGCTTTCACATGCACACGAGGCGATTGGAAATACCATGGCTTGGATCAGGTGCACCTTAGTCTTCAAAGTGACATCTTTGCTTTTTAACACTTTAAAGAAATCTTTTGCAGCAGAGTTGCCCAATGTAATACCTCATTTGATATTTTGACTGCTATTTCATTGGGCATTGATTGTGGATCCAAGTAAAATGAAATTCTTGACAACTTCAATCTTTTCTCTGTTTATCATGATGTAGCTTATTGGTACAGTTGTGAGGATTTTTGTTTTCTTTATGTTGAGGTATAATCCATACCGAAGGCTGTAGTCTTTGATCTTCATCAGTAAGTACTTCAAGTCCTCTGCACTTTCAGCAAGCAAGGTTGTGTCATCTGTATATACAGGTTGTTAATGAGTCTTCCTCCAACCTGATTCATATAGTCCAGCTTCTTTCATTAGTCCAGCTTCTTGGATTATTTGCTCAGCGTACAGATTGAATAAGTATGGTGAAAGGATACAACCCTGACACACACTTTTCCTGATTTTAAACACGCAGTATCCCCTTGTTCTATTCAAACAACTGCCTCTTGGTCTAAGTGCTGGTTCCTCATGAGCACAATTAAGTCTTCTGAAATTCCCATTCTTCACAATGTTATCCATAATTACAGTCCACACAGTTGAATGCCTTTGCATATCAGTAAAACACAGATAAACATCTTTCTGGTATTCTCTGCTTTCAGCCAATATCCATCTGACATCAGCTTGAATTTCTGGCAGTTCCCTGTTGATGTACTGCTGAAACCGCTTTTGAATTATCTTCAGCAAAATTTTATTTGCGTGTGGTATTATTGATATTGTTCAATAATTTTCACATTCTGTTCGATCACTTTTCTTTGGAATGGACACAAATATAGATCTCTTCCAATCAGTTGGCCAGGTAGGTCTCTTCCAAATTTCTTGACATAGGTGAGTGAGCACCTCCAGTGCTGCATCTGTTTGTTGAAACATCTCAGTTGGTATTCCATCAATTCCTGGAACCTTGTTTTTTGCCAGTGTCTTCAGTGCAGCTTGGACTTCTTCCTTCAGTACCATCAGTTTGTGATCATGTGCTGTCTCCTGAAATGGTTGGACATTGGTACACTGACACTCTGTGTATTCCTTCCATCTTCTTTTGATGCTTCCTGTGTCATTCAATATTTTGCCCATAGCATCCTCCATTATTACAGCTTGAGGCTTGAATTTTTTCTTTAGTTCTTTCAGCTTAAGAAATGCTGAGCGTGTTCTTCCCTTTTGGTTTTCTAACTCCAGGTTTTTGCACATTTCATTGTAATACTTTACTTTGTCTTCTCAAGCCACCCTTAGAAATCATTTCTTCCACAGAGATTACATTTCTTCTGTAAAGATTACAGTCTAGGGAACCCTATGGAGCAGTTCTACTCTATCCTATAGGGTCGCTTTGAGTCAGAATTGACTCGACAGCACACAACACCACAAAAGGACATTTGAGAGGGAGTCACTTATTTGGCAAGTACCTTGAAGCCTGGCTATCCCATTTCCCTGGACCCTGGACCCTGCACCCTATGGAGCTTCAGGTAATGGCAAGGCCTGGCATAACCACATTACACAGATTGGGTGACTTAGTCCCCAGGACAGCCCATTTTACTGATGAGGAAACTGACGCACAGAAAGGTAGGTGGTGACCCAAGGACACAGCTAGTATGGGGCAGGTAGAGCCCATTCCCACACCTCTGTGTGCTGGTCACACACAGCCTGGGGAGGCCACTGGTGGGCATTAGAGAAGTACTCACAATATTGTCTTAAATGGCTGTGTGCTGTAGAAGAACTATCCTGTGACAAGGAGGTGTCAATAAAAGGTGTTGGATCAGGAAAATGGGTGTCGGTACAGAGAACAGTATCAGTAGATGCCACTGAGCCAACTTGAGCTTACCCAGTAATGGTGGACGTGCTGTAACCTGTATGTGACTGTGATTTCTGTCTCTTTCCAAGTGTGGAAACATGGCTCGGGAGGGGTTACGCACTCTCGTGGTTGCCAAGAAGTCGTTAACCGAAGAGCAGTACCAGGATTTCGAGGTGTGTGCAGTTCACAGTTGTGTTTCATCCCTGCTGAGCGTTCCTTGGATTATAAGGTAGTTCTTTTCCCAGTGAGCGGACATGGCCTGTGTCCTCTGTGAGAGCCCCAGTCAGCTCAGCTCATGGAGTCCCCAGACACAGAAGTTATGCCCCCCACTTAGTCTTATTCACTCCCCTATACTCACAAACCTAGGTGCTCATGGCCCCCACCCAGAGCAGGTCTAGGTGCTCATGGCCCCTCCCCCCCCCCCCCAGAGCCGGTACAGCCAGGCCAAGCTGAGCTTGCACGACCGGGCGCTCAAGGTGGCCGCGGTGGTGGAGAGTCTGGAGCGGGAGATGGAGCTTCTCTGCCTCACTGGGGTCGAAGACCAGCTGCAGGCAGATGTGCGGCCCACCCTGGAGATGCTGAGGAACGCAGGGATCAAGGTACGAGCCTTGCCTGGGGGTTAGCGGTGCTGTGAGCAGCAGTGCTGTCTTCTCGAGGCGCTGTTCTCCATGCCGTGAGACTGTCCCAGCTCTGGTGCCCCTCTAGACTGTGGGGTCCCAACCCCCTGCTCGGGACTCCTCCAGACTGTGGGGTCCTAGCCCCCAGTTCAGGGCCCCAGACCTAGTCAACAGCACTCACTCATGGGTCTGTGTGAATGAGCACACTCTAGGCTGTGGTGTACCTAATGAGTTGTGCCACATTAAAAGTACTTGAGATCTTTCTATTTTTGACAAAAACCATACTAAAGTTAGGGTTGTTCCAAAACCTGCGTTATTTATTTATTTCATTTATATTTTTGAGGAAGTAACAACGTTCGCATTGTTGCACATCTGAAAGGTGCCAAAGGGAGCACAGTGAGCATGTCTCTGCCACGTTCCCCCAGAGCCTGACGTCTCTGCCCAGGGTCCACTAGAAACATGTGCCTCTCTTCCCAGAGACATCTAAGCTTAGTGAGCAAATGCACATTCTGGGTATTTGTGCCAGGTCTTAAAGGGCTGCTAACTACAAGCCTGTGACCATGGGATCATTTTGGGGGCCATTTGTCTGGCAGGAGGGGCTAAGTAGGCATTTGTGTCTGCTGCATGGAGGTGTCCTGTTGAACTGGACCTGGGACTGAGCCCCAGGCTTGGCTGTTCTCGTGCCGCCAGAGTCCAGCTGCCAAGCCTACAGTCCTCTCTGCCCTTGCTCCTTTCACCTTGCACGTGACTCAGACCTTGCTGGAGAGGAGAGAGCGGTTGTGTCTCGGCATTCACCAGCTTAAATCATTTCGCAGATATGGATGCTGACGGGCGACAAACTCGAGACAGCCACCTGCATCGCCAAAAGTTCACATTTAGTGTCTCGGACGCAGGACATTCATGTTTTCAGACCAGTGAGTGTGTGTGCAAGTCGCTTTGAATTTCTAGTAGATGCTTTCTCTCACAACTAAAGCTTGTTTTTGTGAGAATGTGTATGCTTGTATTAATTACTAATATCTGTTTTTACAAGAAATATCATTCAATTTGTAAAAATCTATGTTAATGAGAAATTAATTCCCATTAGTTACTTAAATTCAGTGTGATCAGAAAGCTGCTCTGTGGCACAAGCTGTAATTCGAAGTATTTTTCTGTTATACTGGCGGTATTATTTAATAACGACTAAGTATCTGTGGGGTCGCTATGAGTTGGAATCGACTCAGTGGCAACAGGTTTGGTTTCTTTTTTTGTTTTTTTGTTCTTAAATATCTTTTAAAATAGACACACTGCAGTCATTTTCTATGAACTTATAAAAATGTGTATTGATAGGAATTATGTCTTTCCATTGTTATATGCATTTACATGGGATCCAAAAGCCGCTTCTGTGAAATATGCTCTAAACACAAAATAGGAGTGTTTTTAATCTACCACCATTTTCACATTAAATGTTTTTCCTTAATTAGCTCAAAGAAAATTAATAGAAATGATCTAAATTTATGTGTTTACTGTATGTATTAGTTATGACTGAATTTAATTCAAACAAAAAATAAAAATTTCTTGGGTCGTGATTGATGGTGGTGAACAGACATTATATGTCTGTGTCTGTTCCAAATGAACCACTTGCACCTACAGAAACAATTATTTGAATATAATTTACATGTAAATGTAGTTTGCGCTGAAGCATCAGAATCACAAATTAGGCCCTACAGACAACTATTTGCAATTAAATTATTAATGCTTCTGATAAAACTTCAGATCAATTTTTGTTGACTTTTCAGTGTTATGGCACCACAAATTAAATTTTTCACAATAAAATCTACCTATTTAAAGATGAGTCTGAGATTGTTAATTTGGACGACATGAAACTTTTAATTTATTATAGTCCTATGATGTATCTTTTATGCCCCATAAAATCTCTACAGAAAGAATGTCAAAAACCAGTATATCAGTTTCTGAAATATCTTCATTCTAAAATTAATGAAAGTATAAGATTATAACTTAATTTTACTCTTTGAAATTGTTTAATCCCTCAGATTCTAAACATAACCCATGGCAAAGACAGCAGGAGCAATTTTATAAAAGTATTTTGCATCACTTTGCATGTTATGAAAAATGATATATTTAAATAAAACCTGGACGTTAGATAATTCTGTCTCTTAACCTGATGCCTGGCAGTGCAGACCTCAGCTTCCTTGGGCTCTGGTGTTCTCATACATTAATATGTAAAGCTCTGTGCCCCACCCACCACCTGCCTGCCTGTCACTCTGGTAAACACTAATCTCATGCAAAGGGCCGGAGAAATTTCAGTCAGTATATCTTAAAACCCAGTGGTCTTCCCTAACTGTGAAGACAATGATGAGATCATAGTGCCCTTTTATCTGAACTTCATGAGCATGTGCCGGCTTCTTGACAAGGCAGTGTCTTCTCTCCGCTGTATCTTGCTATACTTCACAGTGTACCTGTCCTGCTTTGAATTCCACAAATCAAGATAACTGCTATGAAATAAGTAGGTCTTCACCCCCAGCACCATAGGAGAAATCTGAAAGAGCACTTTATTATAGGACTTCATGTGTAGAACACCTTTTGGTTTTAGATAATGTATCTAAAAGATCTTCTGATTCGTTAAATGAGCTCTTATGTGTCAGTGCTTCTAATTGAGACAACGTGTTAATTGGGACACTTTTCTCCTTCACAAAGGTAACAAATCGAGGTGAGGCCCATTTGGAGCTCAACGCATTCCGAAGGAAGCACGACTGTGCACTGGTCATCGCTGGGGACTCCTTGGAGGTAGGGCTGGTCTGTGACCAGATGAATGTCTAGAGTTCCAAGGACTTCTTGAGTTCAGATGTGCTATCATGCCAGTCTCTTCTATTTTTAAATAGTTTTAATATATTACTGTCAGGTAAATATTACTCTGGTGAGCAGTTGTGCAAGCCTGAAAAAATACAATGGCAATGTCAGACTGATCATTTAGTCTTTAATATCTTAGAGGCTGGTTTATTTTAGTTTTATTCAAAGTTCTGTTTCAGCCCTAGGGCTCATTCTCATTGTTAATAGTACCAGATTCGAGGGGAGAGGAGTTTGAAATACCAAAGAAGGCTTGCTCTCTTCAGTCTGCCACTGTATTAATACCAAAAGGTTATGCTGTAGCTCAAATTTGGTACACTGCATCTGGTACTTTCAGTAACTAAATTTGCTTGGGCAAAAGGAAGGATGATTCTGTGTTATACAGAACTCCTTTCCAGGATTTTTATAATATTTTGTGTCTATATGAATCTAGTGAAATACTTTTCATACTTAAAGGACTGCAGACAATAATAAATCAGATAGCAACAACCCTGCACCTTCACAGTGATGGTTGAAGAGACAACGACGTTTCTCCCTCACCCTTTTAATAAAGTGGAATGAGTAGATCTTTTCTCTTTCCAGCTTGCCCCACACCGTCACTTTTTCTAAGGCTATATAAAACCAAACCAAACCCATTGCCATCATATCGATTCCAACTCATAGCAAACCTAAGTATATGCCCTCTGTCTTAGTTATCTGAAGCTACTGTAACAGAAATACCACAAGTAGATGGCTTTAACGAAGAGAAATTTATTTTCTCAGTCTAGTAGGCTAGAAGTCCAAATTCAGGGCATCACCTCCAGGGGAAGGCTTTCTCTGTCAGCTCTGGAGGAAGGTGCTTCTCATCAGTCTTCCCCTGGACTAGGAGCTTCTCTGCCCAGGAACCCGGGTCCAAAGGACATGCTCTGCTCCTGGGGCTGCTCTCTTGGTGGTGTGAGGTCCCCCTGTTTCTCTCTTCTGTATCTCAAAAGAGATTGGCTCAAGACACAATCCAATCTTGTAGATTGAGTCCTGCCTCATTAACATACCTGTCGCCTGTCCCACCTCATTAGCATCTTAGAGGTAGGATTTACCACACATAGGAAAATCACATCAGGTGACAAAATGGTGGACAGTCACACAATACTGGGAATCATAGCCTAGCCAAATTGATAAACATTTTTGGGGGACACAGCTCAATCTATGACACCCTCTGTAGTCTGGGCATATATCGGGCATTGTAAGTGGTCCTGTTCTCTCACCATAGAATCCACATGAGAAGACACCCGATCCGCTGTTTCCCAGCCTAAAGGACACATTTTGTTTTCCACTATTTAGTGTTGGTGTCACTTGTGTTTACTGTGTGTGTATGTTTTGAAGTTTTATTTTTATCAGGGTTATATAGGCAGGCGCACGGTGTAAACAGTCAGATTGTCCTATGATCCTTCTCCCACTTCCCTCCCTATTTATGATTTAGTTCCTGATGTGCAAGATGAGGATTTTGTCCTCTTCCTACCAGCATGGTTAAACCATGGTTCTGAGGGATCAGTTTTCAGTGGTTTATATTATTAGAAGTGTGTAAACACTATGTACAGTACAGCTAAGCCTACTCTGATGAACAGTTTTTTCTGCTTTTTGTTTGCCCTGGAGCTAATAAATTTTTAAATATAATGTCTTTATTCTACCTGCATACTTGATTGATAGTTTGGCTGGGTATAGAATTCTAGGTTGCATTTTCCTCTGGAGTTTTAAAGATGTTTCTTTACTGGCATCTACCATCTAGTGTTGCTGTCAAGAAACCTGGAACTCTTTGTATATAACTTTTTTTCTTTCTGAAAGCCTGCAGGATCTTTCTTTTTTCCCCAGTGTTTTATAATTTCACCTTAGTGTGCCTTCTAGGTGAAAACAATCATAAATGATTTCCTTACTTTTGATTTTTCTGCCTTATCTATCTGGAACTCCTATTACGCTGATGTTGGACCTCCTGAGCTGGTGCTATAATTTTCTTATCATTTCTTTCCTAATTTTCATCTCTTCACTTTATTGTCTAAATACTTTATTAAAGTTTACCTCCTCCAGAGGATAAATATCCTCTTTGCCAAGGAAGGAGACTACGATTGCCCAAGTTGTCTAGCATTGGAGTAGAGGAAGGGAATTAAGGCTCTGTCTGCTTTTTAAGCAGATTTCCAGCTGATCTGCTTTACGTTACATCTCTCTTCACCCTCATTTCCAGAGGTATCTGACACCATTAGCGCTTGAGGCTTTCGTGGGTTCTCAGCTGAAGATTTCTGAGGTCAGCCACGTCATCTACCCCTTGTCTGTCTGATCTCCAGGTTATTCATTGTCCTCCTCCTTGTGGGTTTATACCTTGTTAAAAAATCTGCTCACAGTTGTTTTAGTGAGATTTGGGGAAGTAGCTGCTTGTGTTAAATCCAATATCTTTTTCAGTGTGTATTTTTAATTAACTTGTTTGCTCTTTTTAAAAAAATACATGTAGGTAATAACCAATCAACAGAAGAGAAAACCCTATGTTGAAAAGCTCATTCACCCTCCCTGCTCTTGCATCCCCTGTCCTGCTCCCCAAAAGACATCTGTTTAACCGTTTGTCTTAGGCTGGGTTCTCGAGAGAAGCAAAACCAGTAAAGCCTATAAATACATATATATAAAGAGATTTATATCAAGGAAACGTCTCACACGATTGAGAGGCTGGTATGTCCCAAGTCTGTGGATCAGAAGAGAGGCTTCTCTCGATTCATGTAGCCGCAGGGGCTGGTGAACCCAAGATTGGCAGGCCGGAGAGCAGGGCTCCTGCTCACAGGCTGTGAAGAGCAACAAACCCCATGATCGGCAGATAAGCTGATAGCTCAAGTACCAAGAACCAGAGGTCAGATGAATAGGAGGCAGCCGCAGGATCCAGAGCGCGCAAAAAGCCAGATTTTCTGCTTATTTTTGGATGCAGGCTACACCACCAAGGAAACTCCCTTTCAACTGATTGGCTGCTCACAGCAGATCCTATCATGGGAGTGATCACGTGTAAACACTGAGAATCATGTCCCCACCAAGTTGACACACAATCTTAACCATCAGAGTCCACCCCTTGTCAAATTGGCACATGTACACGTCTCCTTAAACCATACATAATTTCTGAATAAAGACAGTTATAAAGTCATACTTGTGCCTAACACGATACAACTAACACGCATACAACTGAGAATGCACTAGCCCCATTTACATCTTATATTTTATAAGTGAAGAAAACAATGTATTTGATGCACACATACAAAGCAGAAATACTCATAACAATTACAGTCCTCATTTCTGCAACTGGTCATGTGGCCATAACTGGTATTTAGAAGTACCTTCTTCCACCACCCATTCCATATTCCCTTTGCCTTCAGCAAGCACCTCAGCTGGTCGTGGTTCTTTCCCTGGTGGGGTGACCCAAACCTTCATTCCTGAAGGGTCTGAGTCATTCATTAGTAGTCATGTCAGAATTGGGTTACTGTGGTTTTCCATTGACTTTAATCACAGGGCATGGTAGTAATAAGGGATCCCCTGCATTCCAGACATAACTCTTCTTTACCTCTATTATGTAATATCCATCTGATTTCCTCTTGGTAATCAGGATCAATCATACCAGCTAGTATGGTAATACCCTTTGACTGTTGATCCAGAGGCATAAGAAGCCCAAAGTGACCAGGTGGCATTCTTAGCTTCCAGTTCAGTGGAATCAGTGATGTATGTCCAGGTGGGAGCATTCCTCCCTTTGGAACTAAGACCTCTAGACCTGCAGAGCATAACCTCGCAGGGACAGGAAGCAAAAATCTTGCAAGTGGGTCACTAGGGGTAATAGTGAGTGGTGCCACTTCCATTTCCAACCCCTGAATCCTAGACCCATGAATCCTGGCTATGGGAGAAATAGCACCATATATTGGATGCTGGTTTAGAGCATATACAGCCTCCTGGAGAATATTGCCCCAACTCTGCAAGGTATTGCCACCCAGATGGCGCCATAATTGTGTCTTTAGAAGGC
Source organism: Dugong dugon (assembly GCA_030035585.1). Taxonomy (NCBI): domain Eukaryota; kingdom Metazoa; phylum Chordata; class Mammalia; order Sirenia; family Dugongidae; genus Dugong; species Dugong dugon. Next base: position 115,590,934 of record CM057466.1, read on the forward strand.
CATTCCATGAGCATGGGCCCACTGCCACATTTCATTTGCTGTGAAGTGAGTCCCTGGATCAGAGGCAGTGCTGTATGGGATACCATGATGGTGGATAAGGCATTCTGTAAGTCCATGGATGGTAGTTTTGGCAGAAGCATTGCATGCAGGAAAGGCAAATCCATATCCAAAGTGTCCAGTAAGGACAAAACGCTGCCCTTTCCATGATGGAAGTGGTCCAGTGTAATCAACTTGCCACCAGGTTGGTGGCTGATCAGCTCAAGGGATGGCGCCATATCAGGGACTCAGTGTTGGTCTCTGCTGCTGGCAGATTAGGCACTCAGCAGTGGCTGTAGCCAAGTAGGCCTTGGTGAGTGGAAATCCATGTTGCTGGGCGCATGCCTAACCTTCATCCCTGCCACCATGGCCACTTTGTTCATGAGCCCATTGAGCAATGACGAGAGTAGCTGGGAAAAGAGGATGACTGGTTTCCACAGAACGCATCATCGTATCCAGTTGATTGTTAAAGTCATCTGCTGAGGTCACCCTTTGGTGAGCATTCACATAAGACACAAATATCTTCACGTCTCTGGCCCATTCAGAGAGGTCTGTCCACATACCTCTTCACCGTAAATCCATGTCTCCAGTTTTCCAGTCATGTTCCTTCCATGCCCCTGACCATCCAGCCAGAGCATTGGCCACAGCCCATGAATCAGTATACATCAGACATCTGGCCATTTCTCCTTCCAAGCAGAGTGAACATCCAGGTGCACTGACCAAAGTTTTTCCCATTGAGAGGATTTCGCTTCACCACTGTCCTTCAGGGAGGTTCCAGAAAGAGGCTGTAGTGCTGCTGTTGTCCATTTTCGAGTGGTGCCTGCATATCTTGCAGAACCATCTATAAACCAGGCACGAGTTTTCTCTTCTTCAGTCAACTGATCATAAGGAACTCCCCGCGAAGCCATAGGTACAAACTGGGAGATGGAAGGTAATGCAACAGGAGTGGAGACAATGGGCGTTTCGGCCACTTCCTCATACAACTTACTTGTGCCTTCAGGTCCTCCTCGGGCCCAATCTCATATATACCACTTCCATTTAATGATGGAGTGCTGCCATGCATGTCCAAATTTATGACTCTGTGGGTCAGACAACACCCAGTTCATGATGGGCAGTTCAGGCCACATGGTGACTTGGTGTCCCATGGTTAAGTGTGCAGTCTCTACTAAGGTCCGGTAACAAGCCAAAAGCTGTTTCTCAAAAGGTGAGTAGTTATCTGCAGAGGATGGCAGGGCTTTGCTCCAAAATCCTAAGGGTCTGCGCTGTGATTCACCAACAGGGGCGTGCCAAAGACTTCAAACAGCATCTCTATCTGCCACTGACTCCAAGCATCATTGGATCAGCTGGATCATATCATCCAAGTGGCAGAGCAGCCTGCACAGCAGCCTGAACCTGTTGCAGAGCCTTCTCTTGTTCTGGGCTGCACTGACAACTAGAAGCTTTCGGAGTCACTTGATAAATAGGCCGGAGTAGCACACCTGAGTGAGGAATATGTTGCCTCCAAAATCCAAAGAGGCCCACTAGGCATTGTGCCTCCTTTTTAGTTGTGGGAGCAGCCAGATGCAGTAACTTATCCTTCACTTTAGAAGGAATATCTCAACATGCCCCACACGACTGGACCCCTAGAAATTTCACTGAGGTGGAAGGTGCCTGAATTTTTGTGGGATTTATTTCCCACTAGCATGCAAATGTTTTACCAATAAGTCTGGAGTCATTGACACGTCTTCCTTACTAGGTCCAATCAGCATAATGTGATCAGTGTAATGGACCAGTGGGATGTCTTATGGAAGGGAAAGGCAATCAAGTTTCTTGCAAACTAAATTATGACATAGGGCTGGAGAGTTGATGTAGCCTTGAGGTAGGCAAGTGAAGGTCTATTGCTGGCCTTGCCAGCTGAAGGCATACTGCTTCTGATGGTCCTTCAAAACGGCATACTGCTTCTGATGGTCCTTCAAAACAGGTACAGAGAAAAAGACATTAGCCAGATCAGTAGCTGCATACCAGGTACCAGGAGATGTATTAATTTGCTCAAGCAATGAAACTACATCTGGAACAGCAGCTGCAATTGGAGTCACCACCTGGTTAAGTTTTCGATACTCTACTGTCATTCTCCAAGATCCATCTGTTTTTTGCACAGGCCAAATAGGCGAGTTGAATGGGGATGTGGTGGGAATCACCACCCTTGCATCCTTCAAGTCCTTGATGGTGGCAGTAATCTCTGCAGTCCCTCCAGGAATGAGGTACTGCTTTTGGTTTACTAATTTCCTAGGTAGGGACAGTTCTAATGGCTTCCATTTGGCTTTTCCTACCATAATAGCCCTTACTCTATTTGTCAGGGATCCAATGTAGGGGTTCTGCCAGTTGCTGAGTGTATCTATTCCAGTCGTGCATTCTGGAACTGGGAAAATCACTACAGGATGGGTTCGGGGACCCACTGGACCTACTGTGAGATGAACATGAGCCAAGACTCCATTAATAACCTGACCTCCATATGCCCCTACTCTGACTGGTGGGGCACAGTGATGTTTTGGGTCTCCTGGAATTAGTGTCAGTTCAGAGCCAGTATCCAGTAATCCCCAGAAAGTCTGATTATTTCCCTTTTCCCAATGAAGAGTCACTCTCTTAAGACCGTAGACCCCTTTGGGGAAGGCTGGGAGAAAGATAAACAGTAAAAATTTTTGACAGTGTGTTAGAGTCCTTCCTCAAGGGGACCTGGCCTCCCCTTCATTCAAGGCGCTGTGGGTCTTTAAACTTGCTCAAATCTGGGAACTGATTGAGAGACCGTGACTCTCTGTTCTGGTAATTCGAGTTAGACTGCTGTTCACCTGACCTAGAATTCATCCGTTTTTATAGATCAAGTAAATATTTAGTAGATTTCCTGTTTCACTCCTAGGGACACCATGACTAAGTAGCCAACGCTGTAAGTCTATACAAAGTCAGAGTATTCTGATTACTGCTTTGACTTCACTGTCCATTACTGAAACCACACCCACCTTATCTTTGTCGATTGAGTGCAGCCCCTTGGCCCCTACTACCTCAGGATCCAATCAGCCCCCTTGTAGTTAGGTGTCTTAAGTTAGGGCAGTTCCCACTGTCAAATCTGATTTACATAAAATAGCAATCACAGCAGTCTTCCAAGATGCTTGGAGCTCCCTTCACAAATTTGTTCCTTACACTTGTGGTAAAAGTGTGTCCTCTGAGCACTCCATGTGTGGGTCTGTGAGTCTAACCTGATAAATCCATTCTAGCATGCCAATTTCCCTAAGCCTTTGGATACTTTCTTTTACAGTATACCAAGGCAGGTCTGGTACTTCAATTTGATTTAGTATAGGCGACCTCATAATTCATGCTTCAGCAACCCAACCAAATAAACTATTAGATCCTTTCCTAACTTCTCAAGCTGAAACACTGAATGAAGAATCTGTGCTTAGTGGACCCATATCAATAAACTCAGACTGATCCATCTTTATGTTCCTTGTACCATTATCCCACACCCTTAATATCCTTCCCACACATATTCCCTAGGTTTCTGTTTTTACTATTAGAAAAGTCAAGCAGTTCTTTTGGAGTGTAGTATACCTCCTCCTGGGTCATAGTTTGTACTTCACCTTTTGGGGCTAGCTGTGACTTAAGTCTAGTTATAGGTCTAGAAGCCATAATTAGTAGGTGGAATTGTTTTGAAAACATTCAGCATTGTCCTGTAAAGCATCTTCCTCAGGCAATGCCCCAGGCAATGGCTCAGGCAAGGGCTCTTTAGAGGCAGCTGGGCTAGGGCTAATCTCATTAGATGGGAGTGGAGGGGCTAATGGTTTTTCTGGGCAGGATGGGTTAGCAGACAAACATGAAGTAATCTTTTCAAATGAGAGTGGTTCGGCTGGCAGGAGGGATTCAGTGGAATTTAGGGGCTCAGTGTCACCAACTTCCTGATTATCTGCCCATATGTCCCCATCCCAAGTTTCAGGATCCTATTTCTTCCCAATCAGTGCCCTAACTTTAACTTCAGACACCTCTTGAGGTTGGCAATTGAGCTGACGTTGTAATTCTGCCTCTCTTACAGTAGGACTCTGGGTTTGGTTTTTGGCAGTTTTAGCTCTGTTACTACAAGAAATAAGGCTTTCTTTCAAAAGCACAAGTGGAAGCCTTGAGGTCATTTATGTGGCACTTGAGCTTTGACTCTGAAGCCCTGAGCGCATCTCTTTCTTTCACCAGTTTGTCTAGCGAAAGTAGGACCAACCAACCAGCTTCCCTATACTTCTCATTCTTACAGAACCGTAGAAAGATATCACATGTGTTCACCCATAGTCTTGCCTTTCACCAATACCTGATCTACTGGTAGTGATATTTTGCGTATTTGTATTGCCACCTCACACCATGGATTAGCAGTGCCCTCTTGACTGCCAGAAGCAGAGTCGTCAACATCTTTAAGACTAACCAGAAAACTCTTCCTTATAATTTTGTTTTTCTGGAACCACTCTGAGTACCAAATGTCTTAGGCTGGGTTCTCCAGAAAAGCAAAACCAGTAAAGCATATATATATATACGCATACATATATATATATATATATATGTAAATAAATAATATGTAAAGAGATTTATATCAAGGAAATGGCTCACATGACTGTGGAGGCTGGAACATTCCAAGTCCGTGGATCAGGAGAGAGGCTTCTCTCAATTCATGTAGCTGCAGGGGCTGGCGAACCCAAGATCGGCAGGTCGGACAGCAGGGTTCTTGCTCACAGGCTGTGAATATCAACAAATCCCAAGATTGGCAGGCAAGACCATAAGGCTTCTCCTGATTTACGTAGCCACAGAGGCTGGCGAACGCAAGATCAGCAGGTCGGAGAACAGGGCTCCCACTCACAGGCTGTGAAGGATAACGAACCCCAAGATTGGCTGATAAGCTGACAGCTCAAGTAGCAAAAACCAGAGGTCAGATGAACAGGAGGCAGCCACAGGATCCAGAGCGAGCAAAAAGCCAGAATGTTTGCTTATATTCAGATGCAGGCCACACCCTCAAGGAGAATCCCTTTCAACTGATAGGCTGTGCACAGCAGATCTCATCATGGGAGTAATCACATATAAACACTGAGAATCATGGCCCAGCTAAGGTGACACACAATCTTAACCATTACACCATCTCTGTTTTTAGATTTTTCAGTGGTCACGTCCATCAATCTAGACGGTCTCCTGTGTGTGTCTATTAATTTTCAAGTTTAGGCAGTATCTACTGAGCACCTGCCGTAAACATGAGGATTTAGCTTGTCATCCCCTCCTGTGTTTTAGTGGGGAATTTTGCATCAGTCCCCCGGCAGTCTCTTTATGTAGGATATTTTGAGATGGAAACTTTGAGCTGCAAACTTTTCACGTTTCATCTGCTTATGCTCCCATCCGCTTTCCATCTTCTACAAGTTTGTAGAGGCTCTCCTCCTTCCTTCCCTCTGCACTATTGTGCATGCATGTGTGCATGTGCACTCATGTGTGTTCGCTTATGTGTGTATGCTCATGTGCACTTGTGCATTGCATTCATGTGCTATGTGTGTGCTCATGTGTATGTATGTATGCAGGTGTCCGTGCATTCACGTGTGTGCCTGTGCCCTTGTGTGTGTGCGCTTATGCATTCATGTGTGTGCATGCGTGCGTGTGTGTGCATGGGTGGGTATCTGCCCATGCACTTGTGTGTGCCTGTGTGTGTCTTTTATGTTCTCCACCATCTGTTGAGTGGGCTGAGATCATCTTAAGAAAAGCACAGGCCCCTCTGGAAGCTGTCACAGAGGTGACCTGAGCAGCTGCCTTGGGAAGACCTACAGTGTCTGCTCCACACTTGTTGGGGCTCTGCAGCTGGTTCTGTTCCTCCTGGGCTAAAGCCTCCACGGGCTTCTGGGATGCTTACTGTGGCTGCAAGTCGTGGCCTACTGCCCCCACCACAGCCCTCCCTCCCCCACCGGCCTTCTGATGCCCCTCCCGTACTGTGACCGTGCTGCTCCTTGTCCTGAGGGCGTCCCCCTCTGCCAGGACTGCATTGTGTCCACTTGGCCCACACTGGCCCACCACCTGGACGGTGTCTGCCTGAAAATAGGCATGAAGGACAAGCGCCTCACTCCTGAGCATCACAGGCTGGTCCAGGCTCACAAGCTCACAGCCAGTACTGCCTTGGATTCAGTGTGAACAGCGCGGGTTCTGTGTTCCAGGTATGTCTGAAGTACTACGAGCACGAGTTTGTGGAGCTGGCTTGCCAGTGCCCCGCTGTGGTGTGCTGCCGCTGCTCGCCCACCCAAAAGGCCCACATCGTGAAGCTCCTGCAGCAGCACACAGGCAGGCGCACCTGTGCTGTCGGTGAGCCCAGGGTAGGGGGGTGGGCAGGGGGGGTGGTGAGATCAGTGTGATCAGCACAGGGCAGGTGCACCTGCACTGTTGGTGAACCCGTGGGGGTCAGGGTGGTCAGTGCGGCAGCAGAGAGAGCTGCCTGCAATGAAACATGAGCTGTGGTCTCCAAAACATTTTCCACACTTAACAGTAACATTTTAAGAAAAACTGATTATCTTGAAATTTACATGCAAAATTGTGTTTAATTCTAAAACTACATCAGTTTCCTCTATATTACAGGAAATGTTTTTTAACAGCTTCTAAAAAGTAAAAAAAAAGAAAAAAGAGTCCCTGGGCAGTACAAGCCGTTATTGCACTTGGCTGCTGACCGAAAAGGTTGGAGGTTCAAGCCCATCCAGAGGTGCCTCAGAAGAAAGGCCTGGCAATCTCCTTCCAAAAACCAGCCATGAAAATCCTATGGACACCTATGGGTCGCCATGAGTCAGAGTCAGCTCTACGGCACCTGGTTTTTAAAAGTAAAAAAGAAAAACGTACAATCATGAACAGGTTCTTTTTAATTTTACAATGTTTCACGCTTTTCAGGTGATGGAGGAAATGACGTCAGCATGATTCAGGCAGCAGACTGCGGGATTGGGATTGAAGGGAAGGTACGCATCCCTCCTGTGTCCTGTCTGTCCCCCCTTCACTCTTGAACCACACGCACTTGACTGGCACAGGGCCGCGTGTGGGGTGAGGACAGCCACGCAGTCATTGCAGTGACACGTGACATGGGCAGCACGCCCCTCTGTCCTCCTCACCCTGCAGTTCCCCCCAGCCTCTCGGGGTCAGCACACCAATGAGCCTCTTTGACCCTGGAGCACTCTGCACTGTGCTCTGTGGCCCACACTCCCGTGTCTTTCTTGTCTTCCTCTCTTCTAATCATTTAGGGGCCCATCTCTCTTGACAGACAGCAGCCATGGTTTTAGGGTTTTCTTCCACGCCAGGCTCACTACCCTCCTGATTTCTTTTCCCCACAACCACTTTGATTAGAATGTGCCAAGAGAGACCTGGGAAATGAACCTCACTTGAGAGCAGCTTTTTCCTTTGGCTGCTTTACATTTAATACCTTATAATTACAGAACAGTTCATGGCATCTAAAGTTACTTCTCATAATTATCTCACTTGACTCTTAGCAATTTTGTGAGATAGGAGGCAGGCTTTGTTTTATCCATGAGATGACCAAGGTCTAGAGAAATTGTCCTGAGACCCCAGATCACAGGTGTCCCCAAGGCCAGGTCTGTGTCTGCTCTTTCTTACTTTCTGTAATTTGGGAAGACACTGAGCTACCTCAGACTCAAGGATCAAATGCCTTGGGATAGATGTGCTGGCACTGTGCAGGGTCTTCCTGTCTCTCCCACATACGTGTCACCCATCAGCACATGCATGTCAGAGAGGGTGCATCGTGAGATGTATCAGCACGCACATGTCCCAGGAGGGTACATGTGGGATGTGTCGGCACACGCGTGTTCTAGTAGAAGCAACTGAAGCTATCAAAGTTGTTCAGAGGCATTTCATATTATTTTAAATTAGTTTGGGTTCTACTATTCTGAATTGGGAATGTATTGTTGTCCATGTGTGCCACATTGAAAAGGCCCTCGTGTCCCCCAGGAGGGGAAGCAAGCCTCGCTGGCTGCCGACTTCTCCATCACACAGTTCAAGCACATCGGCCGGCTGCTCATGGTGCACGGCCGCAACAGCTACAAGCGCTCGGCGGCACTGGGCCAGTTCGTCATGCACAGGGGCCTCATCATCTCCACCATGCAGGTGCCATGGCGTTCGGGGCGGGGGGGTGCCCGTGTGATCACAGGAGGGGTGGACACCTGTGTGTCCCATGACTGGTCACAGGAGGATGCCCTGTGTCACATGACTGTGTGGTCACAGAGGGGAGGATGCCTGTGTATCACGTGACCGCGTGGTCACGGGAGAATGCCCATGTGTCCTGTGACCTTGTGGTCACAGGAGGGTGGATGGCCCAGTGTCTGCTGTACCTGTGTGTGGTCAGACTCGGTGACGAGGCCCTCTCGGCCTGCAGGAGAGCATGGAGCGCACCTGCCACTGTTGCTCTGCTGACTGACTGTCTCTCTTTCAGGCTGTTTTTTCCTCAGTCTTCTATTTTGCATCAGTCCCTTTGTACCAGGGGTTCCTAATGGTAGGGTAAGTTAAATTCAAATATTCTATTGTGAACCATAAGGTTTTCATTGGCTGTTCTTTGGACCTAGATCACCAGGCCTTTCTTCCTAGTCTGTCTTAGTCTGGAAGCTCCACTGAAACCTGTCCACCATGGAGGACCCTGCCAGTATTTGAAACACCAGTGGCATAGCTGCCAGCATCACAGCAACCCCCAAGCCCCCACACTACAGCACACTAACAGGAGGTGGAAGAATACAGCTCTCTCGGTAGTGACCTTTACAGACTCCACTGTTGTCATGGAGCCACATCTCTCGGGGCCTCACCCCGCCCTTCCCCACAATCCCACACTGGATGTGCACCAGGGGATGCATGCTGGCGGGGACGTGCACTGGGTGATACGCGCTGGGGGACAGGTGTTGGCAGAGATACGTGCTAGACTTGGGAGGTGACAGGGAAGTCTGAACACATGTGGCCAGGACATCGGGTCACATGAGCCTTACTTTTGTGACTTTTACATGGATTTAGTTCTCATTTCATATTTTCATATGACAAACGAATATGCCCAATAACCTGCCCAGCCGTGGCCTGTGTAATTGATGGAAGTTGCAAGGGTTAGTCCTGACATTTTCAGCTAAATAGTGTTTCTTGTAATGCTTCAAAAAAGTCAAAAATCCTAAAGGAACAAAAAACCTTAACTCTTTTTTACATTTTCCCGTTGCTTAAAGCTTTGCTGTAATTATTATATTAATTATGTCTAAATAGTACAGGATTTGCACAATAATGCTAATTATACCTTGAGTTTATACAGTTCATTTCTTCCTTGGAGTTCAAAGAAAAGCATAACCATTCTTACTCTCTCTCACATTTTTAAAATTACGGATTTGAAACATCAAAAGGGAAATTTAACCCACGTGGCGATTATTCCTTTAGGTAATAATTGCCCGAGTTGATAAAGGTCTGCCCGACGGGGTACTGTCTGCCCTCTTCAATGGAAGCCTCACTTACTTTTAAAGCTTATGTTTATTGAGTTAAAGTTACTTTGAATGTGGTATCATGTAAATGAGGCTTCCAAACTGTCTTGAGTGTTGTACCCTGAATCTGGGAGGCGAGATGCCAAAGAAGCTAAGCTTCTTTGAAAATAAATGGTAAAATCAGTCTTGCCCTCACCCAGAAAATAAATGCAAAGAATGAGCAAAATACATCATGTTTTTAAAAAAAATTAAAATCTAACCAGACCAAATGAATGTCCTTCTGTGATAGAAAAACTCCTCTAGAAACTATGGGACAATTGGTCAAATTTAGTTCAACTAATGAGTTCCCCATTAATCCATTAGCTGCATAGGGAACCAGCAGGAAGAAGGGTAGAGGGACAGCGCAGGGGAGCATAAGCGAGCTGTGCGGGCAGCAGTGGTCAGTGGGCCTGGTGTCAGCACAGAGACAGAAGCATGGCCGTGGAGGAGACCTGGCTCGTTGTGCCCGTGTGTATGCTGGTGACACATTTGTGTGGCCTCATCTGGCCTTTCCAAAACCAAGCAGTGGCCCTGTGAGGTGCTGTTGTACCCCTCCCCTCCAGAGAAAGAACTGTTGACAAAGTACTCTTGGGGCAACATTGTATATTACAGCCCCTCTTAAAGTTCACAGTGCATACTCACAAATTAAAGGTTCTGGGAAACTGCTGGTACAAAAACCTGTTCAACCTTGTTGAACCAAACCTTTGTGTCGCAGAGCACCTGCTGACATCTCATGAGGCTCGTGTTCCCAGCAACATACTTTGGGAAATGCTAGTCCAAACTCACTGAAAGTGTCACTCAGATGAGGCATTATTAATGTCAGTAGCCACCTGGAGATACCCACCAATCAGGTCGCATCACGGGGTCCCTAGGTGTGGTACTTACTTTATATCCTTGCTAGTGACTTAGAGAGCTTAAGAACATGCTTGTGAAAATTATTAAAAATCATCTTAATTTAGCACTCAAGAAGGTGAATAATATTCACAGCAGCAGTTCTCAACAGTGGAGCAGGGTGAAAGGGCAGGCATGTCCTACTGGAGCCTTCACCAGACCCTGTCGGGAAACATTAGCTCTGTATGTTTATCAGAGAGAGACACGGGAACTGTCTGCTTTCCAGCCGTGATTGGAATAACAGGAAGCAATTGAGCTTCCTATCTTAAACAGCTGGAAGACAGCATGAGATCTGTGAAGCAGCCGTTTTTAGACACTGGACAGCAGGCAGTAGGGACTGAGATCCCTGAGACTTCCAGAATTAACATGGCTGAAAGTCCAAAGATTTCTTAGGCACAAAAAGAAAAAATGACAAAATGGACTTCAGCAGAATATAAATAATTCTCAAAACTCAACAGTAAAAAGACAATCCGATTAGAAAATGGACAAAAGACACAAGCAGACATTTCACCAAAGTGGATATGCAGGTGGCAAAGCACATGAAAGATGTCCGACATTTTTGTCCACTGGGGAGGAGATGCAAATCAAACCCTGACACACTATCACAGCACACCTGTGACGGCGCCAAACCCTGGCGAGGATGGAAGAAGCTAGATCACTCACACATTGCTGGTGGGAACATAAAATGGTGTGGCCGCTCAGGGAAACAGCTGAGCAGCTTTTTAAACACACTAAGTGTGGCATAACATGCAGCACAGCAATTGCACCCTTGGGCATTTATCTCAAATAAATGAAAACTTACCTTCATGCAAAAGACTGTACAACAGATGTTTATTGCAGTTTTCTTTGCAGTAGCCAAAATCTAGAAACAACCCAGATGGTCCTTTATAGAAGGAACAGTTAAATAAACTATGGTCCACTCCATGGAAGACCAAACCCGTTACTATCGATTCCAACTCATAGCAACCCTATAGGACAGAGTAGAACTGCTGACTTTTTGGTTAGCAGCCATAGCTCTTAACCGCTACACCACCAGGGTTTCCCATGGAAAACCGCTCAACAATAAATGTGGGCAAACTACTGATGCTCGCAACAGTGGATCTCAGAGAATGATGGTAAGGGAAAAAAGGCAGTCCCCAAGGGTTATCTACTGTATAATTACATTTACATAATAAGTTTACAATGACAAAGCTATAGAGATGGAGGTTTCAGGGGTTCAGAGATGGGTGGGATGGGGGAGGTGGGTGTGGCGATACCAGCGCCAGGAGGGACCCTTGTGATGGGATGTTGTGTGTTGTGACTTCACCCTTATCAGTTTCCTGTTTGAGATACAGAGTTTGCCAAGATGTCACCACCGTGGAGCTGTATGATTTCTTATAATTACCTCCTAATAAAAAGTTTAATTAAAAAAAATAGACCGCTCTACCTATAAGCATTTGTGGCATATAGAACATGTTATTGTGCTGTAGGGTAAATATTCAGGTTTTAGGAACAATCTTGCTTGGTTGCCAGCTTGTCTCTTGAGGTTTTTGGGTGTGGTTTCTGAAACTCAGACCTTAAATTCTAGACTTATTTGCATAGTTGTACCTTATTTGCATGGTTGCACCTGAAGTTTCTCTTGTCAGTCTAGCTTTACTCTTGGTTTCAAGGTACGCGACGATATACACCATGTTCCCAGTGTTCTCGCTGGTGCTGGACCAAGACGTGAAGCCGGAGACAGCCCTGCTGTACCCGGAGCTCTACAAGGACCTCACTAAGGTGCGCATCCCCACTGGCCCGCAGACGTGCCTGGGAACCTCACAGGTGCATCTCCTATTAGAAAATATGCCAGCTTTGCGGTCGTGTGCAGTAATCATGTGTCTCAGGTGATTCTGACTTGGGAGGTTCACAAAGAACCATTTTGAGAAGTCCTGGTACAGCAGCAGTTGCCCTGTTTTTGTAAATAAAACTTAATTGGAGCACAACCACTCCCATTTGTTTACTGGCCCTTTACAGAAAAAGTTGGCAGGTAAATAGCTGGGTTAGTATGTAGATTGGAGTTTGGAGACCTGGGGGTCTTTTAGAAGTTATGCATATCTAGCTACTTGAAAATACATGACTCGAACATACTTTCCCACTCTATTAACTAACCTATTCTACTGCTTATCCTAGGGAAGATCCTTGTCGTTTAAGACCTTCCTCATCTGGGTTTTAATCAGTATTTACCAAGGTAAGAGAGGCCCCCGATTTTACTGGACCAAAGATTTTTCTCACCTTCTATTAGCAATACTGTTTCACCTCCAGGTTAAATTCCAAAAGCTTAAAATTTCATCAGCAGTAAAATAATTGCTTTCTGTTTATCTGTAAGTGGACATTCCAGCAGTTGGGGGTCCAGACTGCTTCACAGCGCAGTGTGGATGGGACTGACGGCAGGTCTCCTAAAAACTGACCTGTGTTTAACTAAATGCTAATCCAGAAAAACGTTAACAAGCACTTGTCACACCGCATGCCCGACAATGGCTTGCTTTCATGGAGTGATGGTAGGACTCTGGGAAATGGAGTTAAATGATTAGAAGTCATTAGCCACCCTTTGTTCGGTGGTCCAGCTCCGTGGGCGTTGCTGGCAGTGGGATGGCAGGTGGACCAGGTGTACTGCACCATGCCATGTCAGTGGTCGCCCTCCTTGATTGCAGATGTGGCTTTCCCTCCAGACACTAAAACATGCCTAAGTTTTACTTGGTATTTTTGGCCCATCTACCACATCTCACCTTACTCATAATTCAGAGTTTGAGATAAATTGCTATTCAGCCTAGTGTTTGAGCATGAGCATGACCTTGCCTTCCGAGGTGGCTGCGGTTAGCGACTCCATCCCCATGTTTCTGGCTGTCTTGCGTGGCCATCGCTACAGAAAGCCACCCACTAAAAGCTGGCCTCGCCCTGCTGACCCCAGGTGGCATCCTCATGTACGGGGCGCTGGTGCTGTTTGAGTCCGAGTTTGTGCACGTGGTGGCCATCTCCTTCACAGCGCTGATCCTGACGGAGCTGCTGATGGTGGCGCTGACCATCCGCACGTGGCACTGGCTGATGGTCGTGGCCGAGTTCCTCAGCCTTGGCTGCTACCTGGCCTCACTTGCCTTCCTAAACGAGTATTTCGGTGAGTTGTCTGAAATTCTTTCCAGAACAATCATCTATTAGTGGGTTTGAAGCACTTTTTTATTGTTACTTCTTAATCCATAGTCCTAATTTTATAGATCACAATAAAATCCACATCAGAAAGCTTAGTTTTATTTGTGGAAAGATACAACTCCTGACGGTACTTTATAAAATTAAGATTCCCACCATTAACAGGACAGGGCTGAGGACAGTGGTCCCAGCTCTCAGCAGACCCAGGAATGCCAGAAAACTCCTTGGGGGCCCAGGGCACAGCAGAGACTCATTCCTGAGCATCACACTTTGAGGCTAAAATCTCTTGTGTGTGTCTGTGTGGTGAAAATAAACACAACAAAACATACACAAATTCTACATGTATAATTCATTGACACTGATTACATTCTTAAAGTTGTGCAACCATTCTTGCTCTCCTTTTACAAATTTCTCTACCACCATTAACATAAATTCAATGTTCCCTAAGCAAAAACCCCTCTTTCCCCCTCCCTCCCATCCCTAATAATGACTAATAAGCTTGGGTTTCTATGTTTTTGCCTATCACATGTAAGTGAGGTTATACAGTATTTGTCCTTTTGTGATGGAGTAATTTCATTCAGTATCCATATTGTGATGTGCACCAGAACTTCATTTTTTTATGGCTGAGTAGTAGTCCATTGTGTAGAGAGACCACATTTTATTTATCCATCCATCTGCTGATGGACATTTTGGTTGTTTCCACCTTCTGGCTGCTGTGAACACTCGTGTACATGTGTCTGTTCTCTTTGCTGCTTTCAAGTCTCTTGGGTCTATACCTAAGAGTGGAATTGCTGTATCACGTGGTAGCTCTACCTTTAAACTCTTTTAGATCTAGTCCAATGGAGGAACATTTGGATATATGCTTTTATGTTATAGTAAATTAGTTATTATGATTGTTATGTTTAAAAATTATAATGAAATGAAAGCTAAAACCACAATTATGAATGCATTTCAGTGTCATTTTAACTGCTTTTAATGTGTTTCTGTGTTTGTTAGCTGACTGCTTGAAGCACCCTCATACCTCCCTTAATCTGTCCTTTATTTTCTTTATTCCCTGTTTTATTTGGAACAGGTATAGGCAGAGTGTCCTTTGGAGCTTTCTTAGGTAGGTGACGTTATCATTTCTTTCAAGAGTATAGAAATTTAGCAAAACAATGTTGATAAAGATACTTAACTGATAAGAAGAAAAAAACTTTAACTCACTGTTTCTCACTAACGCACCTTGTGACGTCAGATGAGCTGTTTGCATGTGCCTTCTGCTTTGTAAAGTGCTGGGTTTGTAGCCGCTGCCTTTAACGGTGTTTGGGAGCTAATCGGTGTGCAAGGTGCTGTGTCCACTTAGGTGATGGTTATCCCTCCCCCACAGAGCTTTTTTGTCTTGTAAGTTTTAGTGCCTGGGTGCATGGAAAACACTTCCAGGGTTTTTCAAAACACGGTTAAATACCAACAAGGCTCAGGTTAAATACCAACAAGGCTCAGGTTAAATACCAACAAGGCTCAGCGCTTGATGGGCTCTGATACAGGAGACGTCAACCAATTGTTTTTGTCAAAGCCTGTGATTCCTAGTAGGTAGACTTTTTATCCTGTATTCTGACCACACAGTGTGAGGGGGTTTCCCTGATCTATAGAATTGAACTATGCAAGTATCAGGTTCTTCTCATAAGACATTAAATAGCCAGTCATTACCAGTGCTGCTTTATCACAGTGTGAAACGAGACTCGCATACAGAGTCTGCTGCTGGGCACTGGTGAGCACATCCCTGAGGGAGAGGTTGAGGGCTGTAGGTGGGGACAGGAGGCTCCACATTCAGTCCTGAGAGACCCACGTCTCCACGTGCAGTGATGTGATTACTGCCGTCTGGTGCCCTGAACCCCCAGTAAAGTTGACTGTACCTTGAAAGAAGAAATTAGCCTAAATAGTTTAAGCAAATCATAAAGGCAGAGTTATTTGGTATTATCTACCAAAGTGCCATAAGCAGTTAGTACTTCAGTGTCTTCCAAGTTCTACTGCAAAGCACTGTCTACGCATTAAGCAGTATTTGGTGGTATTAGTTACACCTGGTGCACAGGTACGCAATCCTGCAAAAAGGAGGACTTCACCACTGGCATTGGGCGTGGCCCTGTAAGCACCTCCACATTAGGTTCTGGAACCAGTGGTGTCAGGGTCACTGCTGCACAGTGAGGCCTGTGAACCTGCCCACCCGCTGACGCTTCTCCTCCGTTTCTATCCTGCAGACGTTGCCTTCATCACAACTGTGACCTTCCTGTGGAAAGTGTCAGCCATCACGGTGGTCAGCTGCCTGCCACTGTACATTCTTAAGTATCTGAAGCGAAAGCTTTCTCCTCCCAGCTACTCCAAGCTCACCTCCTGAGGCCACACCAATGATGGGACTGCTTCTGGCACCTTCTGCACCTGCATGTGGGAGAGGGATGGGAGGGACTCGTGGGCACACGGGCGAGAAACCCCGTCCTCGGGCCTCACTTCAGGATGATCTGCCGTCACAGAGACCGGCACTCATCCTCCCTTTTGTTTTGTTATTTTTTTATTGTCTCTCAAAATTCAATTTACATATTGAACCAGCTTGAGTTTCTATTGAAATGAGTCATAATTATTACACTGTTAACTGGTGTTCTTAGAATTTATATTCTGCAATTTCTTAACATTCACATTCTTTCTTTGATGTTATAACTTAGAATGCCATCCCTACTTAAATAAAACCTAGATCTGTACGTCCAACATCTATATCCGCCGCTCATCACCAGGTATTGATGGATGCAGACTATTGGCACACAGGTACCTGCCACATGCAGCACTTCGGGCTATCATGCACCTGTGTGCAGATCGATACATCAGTGTCTGCTGCATGCAGCACTTCCAGGCGTCGCGCTCCTATGTGTAGTCCGTTTCTCTTTCCAGCAGGAATTCACAAGTACAGAAAGAACTGTCCCCCTGGGCACTTTGAGTGATCACACTGTAAAATTTTTACACGTGCAGCCACTCGTGTACACCATCCTCAAAGCAGTGTCGCCATTAGGTAGATAGGCATGACAGCCCCACCCTTCTCTAGTGTGTGAAATGGCACCAAATGCAAACACCCTTCTGTGTCCATCCGCCGTCCTTGGATGCACATCACCTGAGACGTCGCACCTGTCCTGTCACCGGCGTTCGCTCCTGTCCGCTCAGGTTGAGGTGACGATGGAAAAGGCCTTCATCTTCCCAACTGTAATTGTGGTTTCTGTGAGGTGGAGCGTTTATACCGAGCAACGAGTGCGTTCCCTCTAAGATGTGCTATGCACTGGGTGTCATTCCAGACCTGCGCCCACAGAGTAACAATCCTGCAGGGTCTGTCAGCAGAGTGGTTAGGCAGATATTTTTTCAATTAAGAGGAAAGGGGTGGGCCAGGGCCCTCGATCAAGGGTATTCTTCATGCTCGAAAAGTGGCCTGTGCTGCACTTATGTCTCTTCCATGAACTTCTAGGGACATCTCCTCCCCCAAGGTCCCCATGGAAGGCCAGGCAGGTGGGCAGTGCTGAGGACAGTACTTTTCTGTGATTATGTGATCAGCAAGCTGCACGTCCCCTCTGCCCCCTCACTGCTGGAGCACCGCCACACCTCCGAGCCCTCCTGTCTCGGACTGCTCCCTTCTAGGGGAGAATCACCAGCCTCAAACCAATAAAGCTTTTCTTCCCAGCCACATACCAGGGCCTCTGGGTCACCTTCTCCAGTGCGAGCATTCTGCACCTCACAGGAAGTTCTCTGACTTCCCACTAGGTGTCACTGTGTCCTGTTCATACAGCTGGCTCCCTCGGTGATGGGGCCCGTCGTCACTTTGGACGGATGGAGAGCTCACGGATTCTGTCCCTCCTTTGAGCATGGGTGTGTGGGAGGGATGGAAGCCCAGCTGAGGTCAGGGCCGGGGTCCCAGACATCACGGCGGATAGAGCCTGTAAGAGTGAGACGGCGCTGTCGGGCTGAGAAGCACCAGGTACAGTAGGCATTTCTTGCCATTGCTCTTTCCGACAAACCACCCACCTATGAAGTAAACTTAAAACAGTCCTCATCTATAGATAACCTCAGAAAAACTAAAAACCATGGCGCTTTGAGAATAACACTTCAGTGTACCTTTAAAATACAGAAGTTTGTGTGAGCCTTAGGTTAGCTGAACACTGAATATGGAGCCACAGGTATTAGCTTCCAGAAAACCAAATGAGTGAAGACCAGAGCTGCATTCCTCTGAACTGAAAACAGGCCTGGGTGGGGCTCCTGCTGGGCCCCAGGCTGCCTGGCCTCTCCCACAGTCCTTCCCCACCCACAGCCTGAGGGACCCAGGACCACACGGGACTGTGTCACCTGTGCTCATCACCCTATGAGCCCAGGTGTACAAAGGGGGTCTCCGTGGCAGGCCCCTAAATGCCTACCACCATGTAAGACCACCCCCCACTGCCCAAAACTTTCTGTAGATGACCCCTGCCATCGTCACTGACATCCCCTCCTCTCCTTGCTGGAGCAGGGTCATTCCCAGGGCCCCTCCTGCCCCGACCCCTTCCCTCCACTGTCCGCAGGTGCCCAAGGCCCTCCGTGGCCTAAAGAAAATTCGAGAGACCAACAAAGTCCGTAGAGCACAAACGGGGGCTGGGGCTGCGGGGTGCTGGTGCTGACGTGGCTGGAACCAGACCCCCAAACAGCCCCAGGGCAGGGGGCGCCTCGAGTGACGTGAGTAGCTGGAAGTCCCACCTGCCCCTAGACCCCTTGTCCCCGTCCCCATGTCCAGCCCCACAGTCCCCCACCCCCCACACCACAGACACACAAACACTTGCCCTGTGCCCAGCACCCTGGGGGGATCACAGTGGAGTGCACCGGTGGGAGCACAGTGAGTTCTTCAGGGTGGGGGTCTCACTGCCCCGCTACAGGCGCCCCCCACTCACGTTCCAAGCAGTCAAGGCCCCATCGGGCCCCCAGAAGGGTTGAGGGTCGCACATGGAGCAGAGCCCTCCACTGTCTTGCCGAGAATCCATAGGTCACCCCAGGCGTGGGCTCATCCCCTCCCCCCAACCCCCTTGAACTTGATCCTTCGGGCCCTTTCATTCTGGGATAGGGGTCTGGCATCATTCTCAGGACTGTCCGACAGGCTGACAGTGTCCCCAGATGTCAGGGTGGCCCCTGGGGTCCAGAGTGAGGCCTGTATGCAGGCCCTGGGGACCAGGGTGACCAGCGTGCTCCCAAGCTGACCTGAGCCTGCTCCTTCCCACCCAGGAAGGGGAACCCCCAGCCCAGAGGGACCAGGGGATGTGAAGCCACGAACAGCATCCTGGACTCGGCCTCCCTCGCCCACCAAGGACACCCACCTGACCCAGACTCCTCGCCCTTCCAAAGGCTCCCTGGACGCAGCCCCCAGGGGCCTGTCACCCCAGACACCTCCATCAGTTTGTCCCCCTGGGCTGGTGGGGCCACCCAAGGATTCAAGCAGATTCTCAGTAACTGGAAAAACAGAGGAGCAGGTGGACCCTCGGTGACTTCTCAGAGTCACAATGAACCGTGACCGACATTCTCAGGGTCACAGTGGACCTTCAGTGACCTTTCACGCGGGACGTTCTCAGGCAGGGTGGGCTGTGCATCCCACGTGACCTTTGATGGCCTGAATCCGCCCCTCGGGTGGGTATGTTTGCCTGTCCACTCCCTGACGTGTGACCCCTGCCCCCGGCCCTCGGCCATTGGCGTGAGCCCACTTCCCTTCTTCCTGGACGTGAAGCCGCCCCCAGTCCCCTCAAAGCAGATGCCCCGCGAGGCCAGCTGGGGCCGCCTGGGGTCTCATGACACGGTGAAGGAAATCAGCGTCCGCTGCACATTGCTCACTCCGCGGCGCCCGCCTGCCCAACCCCACTGGACCCCACCCTCCCTGGCCCGTCTGACCCCCTGTTCCTGTCACGCCCACGGTCCCTGAGCTCCGTCTGGCTAGAACGGCCCCTCCCATTCCCCCTCCCACAAACCCCCCCAACAGCTCACTCCCCATCCCCCTGAAGCCCGCACGGATACTGGCCTGGGTGCCCTTGTGTGGCCGCCCTCTGAGGTCCTGGGGGTGGGGTCTGGCCCAACGATCTTCAAGTCTCCGCGCACTAGGGCAGACCTTGGAACAGGACAAGAACTCGGGATAGTTCGTGTGTGAGGACCTGAAAGGCCGTGCCGTACGCGGGGCCGGGGAAACTGAGGCATCGGGAGCGTGAAGGGCTTTCCCCCAGAGCTCTTCCGCCCCGTTTTTAACTCAGACCCGAGCGGGTCGAGCCGCCGCGTGCCCGGTTCTGGGCGGGAAGACCCCAGAGCTCACGCGCCTGGACCTGCGGGGCGGTGTGTGTTGGGGGGGGGGGAAAATGCCGGACGTGCACAGCTGCGCGCGGATGTCTCGTTACCTGATGTCGGTTTCCTCGGGAGCCGCTGCAAGTCCAAGGGGTTCCAGAAGGGGGCGCCAGACACTAAGAAATAAGAGACCAGCTTGGCAAACCGCAGTGGGATGTCCAGGATTTAGTCTTCTCTTTAGAGATTGCTGGAGACTGGCAGTGAGATGAATTAACACAGGGACCTCAACACGGGTTTAAACGTACCAGTGATGGTGAGGATGGTGCTGGACCGGCAATTTTCTGTTGTAAATAACAGAGCTGACTGGACGGCAACTAATAACAACCAGCACCCCGAGGTGTGAGTGGACTCCTTCCTCCCGAAGCTGGACCCCTGGAAAGAACAGAGTCACTCTGATGTGAAGACTCTGCCCTTCCTCCTCCATGTTCACACGAATGGGAACCATGGGTTTCCCTCCTCGTTGTAAGGACACGACAAAGCGTCTTACAGCAAGAAGGGGACCCCCGTGTGTGGGCTCCCTGCGCCTATCAGGGAGACCCCTGAGGTAAGGGGGCAGGCGAGCTCGGCACTCACCCCCTCGAGGTCCTCTGCTCCCAGCCCCCTCTAGCTGTGGCTTACCATTGTCCCCACCCTGTTTGCACCTCGGTACTCAACCCCACTGGTAAGGCCGGGTCTGGACCCATCTGAGGTGGGCCCCAAAAGTTCTGCAGTCCAATCAACCTCCAGTGTCCTCTGGCTTCAGGGATGGTGGTTGAGAGGAAGCTGAAGGGCCTTGGAAGGACTGGAGTCTGTTTATGGATTGGATGAGCCCTAAACATTCATTATCATCTGCTGAATGTTCTAGAATTCATACAGTACTAAATTTCAGGACTGGATGAGAACTTAGAACCACTGTTCGTGTTTCCTGTATTCCAGAGCGTTCTACAGTCACTGCTCTAGCCCACATTGGCCACTGTTTGAGGTGAGGGACCTGCAACCCCGTCCTCATGCTACACTGCTGGCGAGGCTGCCATGGGACGCATGGGCATAGTAACGCCTGGTTCCATGACAGGTAGCATGTGTTTTAAAAATCGTACCCTGAGATGCTGTGGAGGAGAACAGGCCCAGTCTGTGCTAGGGCAAACCTCCACAGGGGTCTGGCCACTCTCAATGGCTCCTTGGGCATCAGATGGTCCTGCCACTAGGTGTTTGAAAATGTTGGAGAAGAGGCCGCATTCTAGGGGTGCCTGGAGGGCGGTTAGCATAAGCACTCCCTCACACAGTCAGACACCCACCGTGCACCCAGGCCTGCGGATACCAGGTCCTTTCTGGGACGGTGATCTCCCACACAGGGACAGTCACTGCGAGGCTCATGGCACAGATCCGGCCGGATCCAGGCAGTGTCGGGAAGAGCACAAAAATCATAAAGCAAGTATTAATTTAGCTAGTAGTAATTCCTGACATAACACTTCCTGCTGAAATATCCTGTATTGAAGTCCGACTTCTGTACAGAAAATTAACTTGGGTCATGAGAGGGTGTGGACCATAACATTTCAATTACGCACCTAACTCTGATGTCCCTAGGGTGTCATTTTAATTGTCTGCTCTTTCTGTTTTCCTCTGAAGAGTGGCGCTGTAGTCCCCCTAAAAGTTGTAAACTTAACGCTACACCGCGCAGTTCCTTAGTGAAAACGCTGCCAGCCTCACTGATGAGTGATTAACACACTCCCGTCCTCTGTCCAGCACAGCGGCAGGTGTGAGTGCCGGACCCAGAGTCCTCACCTTTTGGGGTCCAGGCCTCTCCTGCTTTGATGAGACTCATGTTGATGATAGTGGAGCAGGTGGGTTTCAGCCCAGGGGGCTTGTAAGCCCAGTTATGGAAGTTGGACAGACCCAGACTCTGGAGATTCTGTTGGCCCTTAGGCCAAGACTCAGACCCCGTGAGAGGCTCCAGTGGTCCAGTGGGAGGCTTGGTCTTCGTGGACACCTGAGGGACCTAGGGACCATCCGTGGACGTGGCAATCATGGCTATGACTGCCAAGTGACAGAGGGACACTGGATGGAAGAGTCCCTTCCCCTCCCTCAGCCCCCACTGACCAGCCTCAAGCACCAGGCCAGGCTCAGCCCAAGCCAGTGGGGTGCAGGGTGGGGACAGCAGACTGGGATCACTGGCTCTGGGGGTCTTGGAGGCCAGCAGCCTCCCACTCTGCACCCACACCTGAGCCCCATGTGCCACAGTCACGGGGACCCACGGCCGAGTCATCTTGGAGCTGGGTGTGAAGGCAAGCCGGGCCTGGGCTGAGGAAGAGAGGGAGGGTTCTCCTCCACAAGAACACCCCACCTTGGCGGTGGCCCTTCAGCCTCTCTCCACCCCTTCACATGATTAGTTGTGCAGAGTGGGAGGCCTCTTTCTCGGGGATCCTGGAGCTGGCTCTAGGGGAGAGTGTGGAGCCGTGCCCACTGCCCACCACTCCCGGGAGAGGGTGCAGGGCCCACCCTGCCCACCACTTCCAGGAGAGGGTGTGGGGCCCACACTGCCTGTTACTCCTGGCCCCCTGGCCAGGGCTCCCACAGTCCCTGGGTGAGAACTGAGGAAAGCACTGAGCCCAGCAGAACCATGTTCGGGGCAGCCCATCTGGCCAGGTTTGAGGGTGGGCATGGGAGCCTCTCATTTATTTCACTTTGGCAAAGTGCCACTTCCTATTTCTAGGAAGAAAAAAGTCTTTAGCCGGCTTATAAAAAGGCTCCAACGTCATCGAAAGGTTGTAGTGCACCATCTTGATGAGTTAAGTGTAAATGAATCAGAAACATATGGATTAGGTTCCCCTTAAAATCCACTCTGGTTTAAAGATTAATGGAAAAGTGCCTGGCAAGACTTGTGTAGAGCTTTATTGAACCAAAGACACTTTAGAAACAGTGCAAGATGCTCAGGCACCCTCGGCACGGCCAGGCTCTGCGTTGGGCAAGTACCGCCCGTCACCAGGACAGTCAGAAGTGGACAAAGTGCTTTCCTGGTGCCCTGGCAAGGCCCATGCTGGGGCGCAGCCACCACGGCACTCTTTGGTCAGGAAATCTGTGCCATGTGAAAAAATGAAAGTAGCTTGGTGTCAAAATAGAAAAAGAAAAAGAACAGCCTCACTTTCTAAGTCTAGGGGTAAAATGGCTGGCCTAGCATTGTGCCTGAATTAAGCAGGTCTGGGAAACCAACTTATTTAAAGACAAAAGTCACGAGGCTGCCCTTAGAGAACAACATTTTCTCCTCCTCCTCATTATTATTATTTTGCAAGAGGAAAACAATTGTGAGTTCACACGTGCAGACCCAAAGCCAGAAACAAAAATGTCATCTATCCACAATGGGGCCAACAAGCGCCCAGTAGGTCGGAAGAGCACCTGGTGTGCTCTTATTAAAACAGCATTAGGAAATGGCTTTGGAGAGGGTCCCTTGACTCGCCCCCTGGCTCGCCGGGCATTTGGCAACGGCCATTACGTGCACCACTAAGTGTCTGAGCACAGAAGCCCTCTGTCTCGGCATTTGCAAACATTGCCAACTTCCTAAAAGTGAAGTTAAGCAAAGGAGAGTTAAGTGTCCATGAACCTTTCATTGGATGAAGATGGTTTCAGGGCAGAACGGTGGCAGCTGACATGGGTCAGGGAGGTGGGGGGCTGCGGAGGTTTGGGGGCAGCATGGGAAGCAGGCCGTGAGGACAGACAACATGACATGCGCAGACCTGCCGCTTTGTTCAGTTCTCTTGCATTTTGTGACAATGTAAAGAGGTTGGCCAGAAAGTGTCTTGAAGGTTTTACTTGAAAAACGTTTTTCTCCATCAGTCAAATCCCATTGTAAAAAAAAAATATCGATAAGAACTATTCAAGTTGCATGTCAGTCTCGATATTTCAGACAGCAATCTTTTCTTTTTTAATTTAGTGTCTCCGAAGGATTACATCCATCCTTTGCAGTTGATTGTGCCAAGATTGACATTTATACACAATTTCTAACCAAATATCAAATGGAGAACCATCCTGATAACTGTTGAGCATGGCATTAAAATGTGTTCTGCCAAGATCAAGAAAGGGAGAAATGTAATTAATGACAACACCAATAACAGCAGCAGAGAACACCCCAGTGAGGTAGAAGTTATGTGAGAGTATAGAGGAGACTGTCGTGCGCTTACTGTGTGCCGGAGCTTCTCTATGGGATGTCTTAGTCCTCTCGATGGTCGTGTGAGGTGGGCACCATTATCATCCCTGTTCACAATGAGGAAACTAAGGCACAGCAAGGTGTGGAGCCCAGGTCACAGGTCAGTCA
The DNA here is from genome assembly GCA_030035585.1 of Dugong dugon. Taxonomy (NCBI): domain Eukaryota; kingdom Metazoa; phylum Chordata; class Mammalia; order Sirenia; family Dugongidae; genus Dugong; species Dugong dugon. The sequence continues at coordinate 115,615,162 of CM057466.1, forward strand.
GGGTGACCTGGGGTTTGAATCTGGTCTGACTTGAGGACCATCTGCTCAAACATTCTCAGTTGGTTGTTTTCCTTTTGGTCTTGTTTAAGGTATTTTTTCCTAGGCAGAAATGTTTTTATTTCCTATGGTTGAATTTTTTTTGCAATACCCCTTAGTGGACTACCAAGCTATAGCAGATGTCATTTGGGGTGAATCTTCCCCCCATGACCCAGGCTCCTTTCCTTTGAAATCTCACTTTCCCAGTGACCACGTTTCTCTCTGGTGGTCTCAGCCCCCTGTGGCCAGGTATGAACACCTGGCCCAAGGTGGCTATCTTCGATAGATGTTACTTCTGAGAATCTGGGTTGAGACAATGTAGTTCCAATGAATTTGGCTTGGTCATTTGAACTGAGACACAAAGTTCTGAGAATTATGAGGCAGCCATGTCCCTGAAGATATCGTCCTTTGGAGCAAAAGGGTCTGGGTTCAAATCCAGCCCCCCTACTTGAGAAACATGGTCTGATGTCAGTTCCCACATTGATGGTGGTGATGATGATGATGATGATGACGACAATGAATGGCTACCGTTTACCCAGTGTTCATTAGGAGTTACGTATTGAAGTATTTTACTAGATTATTTCATTAATCCTTGTGAAAACCCCTTGAGATGGCTACCATGATTATCCCCATTTTACAGAGGAGGAAACTGAGATTTTGAGAAATTATGACTTTGCTCAAGATCATACAGCATATAAGGTTAAGGATCAAGCATAGCTTTATTTGACTCCAAAAGCCTGCACCCCTAGGTACTCTACTTACAGCCCCAAATGTGAAATAAGACAGTAACAGTGCCAGCTTCACGGGATTTATTAGGGAAATAATAGGTTACAACTCAGGATCAGGAATGAATCAGGATACAGTTCTTCAATCAGGACAGCTTTTCAGTCATGTCCACAGGCAGGCCTCTCTCGGCCCTCGACCCCTCGGCCCCTTGGCCCCTGACCTGCTTGGGCAACTGTTACAAAGCTCTTTAGCTCTGCAATTAAGTGCCTGGAGGCATCCCACTCCACCAGTAAGACTTGGCCTGAAAGCGCTCAGTTCTCTTGCTCTGTGGATTGGCATGCTCACCGCAGGTGCCTAGCTCTGTGGGCCAGGAAGCCCACCATGCTGTCTCATGCCCGACTCCTCGTTCTTTTGGCACCATATCTCTGCCACCACTTCTTGCCATCTCGAGCCATTTCTGGTGTTACAGCTCTCTCTCTGTCTCCTGGGTCTAGGAGGTTCTCGGCACAGGGACCCTGGGTCCAAAAGATGCATTCCACTCCTGGCTCTTTTTGATGGTAGTGAGGTCCCCCCTTAGCTTCTGGGATTGTCTTCCTTTAAGCCTAGCAGGATGCCAAAACTGACCAATCCCCTTGTTAGGGTTCCATACACCTTATTTGCATGGCCTGCCCCCTACAAGTGTTCCATGCACCTTATCTGCATGATTAGCAAGCTGTCCAATCCCCTTGGTGGGCCACAAGCACCTTATTTGCATAGTCCCACCCAATCATTTTGTGGGTGTCATAAGACTATGGCCATACATAGTAATTCACTACACCACAGATCCAAAGTATATTAAAGTGCCAGGCACAGAGCATTTAACATTTTTATTTTTATTTCTCCTTATATTAACTACTGCCCTCAAACAACTAGTGCTTGTGCCCTGTGGCTGCCCCATGGCTGGCCCCCGACTAGACAGCATCTGGGAGGCCTGTGTCCTGTATCTTCATGATGGACAAGCACTTAGGAGGACACTGTGCTCATGGTTGGTCTGAATAGATGATTTTAGAATGAGGGGTCATGGTACCAGGATTCGTGGAGGTGCGCCAGACTCCCAGGACATGGGAAGGGTCTCATTGCTCCTTTCACATGTTGAAAGAGGACAGAGTCTTGGTTAAGTTTATTTTCGTTGCAAGTAACAGACATCCGTATCCCATGAGCATTAGAGAAAAAATGTGGGGATGCATTAGGAGAATGCAGGGGGGCATGGCATAAAACCCAGGACTTGGCCCTTCGGGGTCTCACAGGGACTGAGGCCAAGACTCGGAAAACCCCAAGTTCCTGATGCAACATCCTCAGCCCCTCCCCACCCCCCACTTCTTTCTCTTGCGGGGGTAGGTTGTGAGTCAGAGCATTTAACGACTGCGGCACTAGCACGCAGAGTGTCTGGGCTCCCTCCATTGGAAGCTGAGGCGTGGAGCCCTCGGGTGGCCAGCTGGGTATGTTGTGGGAGGTCTACTGGGCCCTGGGATCAGGGCAAGGGGACTGGGGGCACTGAGGGGCTCCAAGCAGCGGCAACATTTCCAAGCCGGTACAGAGTACATTCAGTACTTTTAACACCTGTGCAGCCAGACCAGCCAACACCACGGCCTGTTGTGTTTTCCAAGAGAAATCAAGGGAGATGTTTTCTCATCTCACATGTGATGCAAGACCCAGGTCTTTGCAGCTTAACAGTGCAGGGTTTGTCCAACCTCAAGCCTTGCCCTTGCCTTCCTGAGCATAGATTTATTTTTCATCTGCCTCCAAAGCTGATCCCACCCCATTCTCATGGAGGAAGAATGAATCTATTCAACCACGTTTGTCTTCCAACTTTGGTCCTTGTATCATCTAGGAGCCCTTTAACTGTGACAGAATCCCCAGTCAAAGTAGATTAAGAAAAAAAGAGGGGGAGAGGGGAGTGATTGCCTCACAAAGTGAGAAACTCCAAGGTAGACTTCAGATCCAGCTGAATCCAGGTGCTCACCCACTCACAGAGCTCTGTACTTTCTCCTCCACACTGGCTTATCCACAGGTTTCCCCAAGTGGATGTCTCACAGCTCACTTTTTCCCCTTTGGCTATCAAAAAGTTAAAAAATTGTTCATGTTCTAGTGTAGGTTTCTCTTATTTAAGGATATACTCATTTCATCGCCAGGTGTACCACTCTCCTAAAGTACAGGTAGGACTCGAGTGCAGCCACCAGGGGTTTGAAACATACCCACTGCCTGGTCCGAGAGTTCTTCCCAGGGCATGTCCTCACTGGGCTGGGTGCTGAGGGCCTAGGAAACACAAAGGCCCGTCTGGTGGCCAGAACCAAGACGTGTGCTGGGGTGGGGGCTCCTACAACCATCTGCCAGAAGTGTAGAGGGATGGATGGGCTTGGACTCCTTGAAACCAAAACTGCAAATAGTGTGTTTGGGACGTGTATTTACAGGCTCATAAAGATTGGACAGTCTCCTAAAGATGCTTGTATTCACAATGGACTGACTAAAGGTGAGGAATGGCAACTGTCCGTATCAGAGCACAGAAATTCTTCATAAACTGGCAGCTGGTGAAGATTACACCAGCGCTGGAGCCTCCACCCGCCCTGGGTCTCGCTCCTGTGTGGTGCGGTCCTCACCAGGGGGTATCCCGTTCCCATGTGGGGTGCAGGGGGCACTGGGGAAACGTTCAGAGCACAGGACAGTGGACAGGCAGAAGCTGATAGACACTGGGGCACGCTGGCCAGAAGATTGGAGGAAGAATGCCTGGCTGGCAAGGATGGCGAGGATGTGGGGCCTGAGAGCTTGACACCTGAGGGCAGCCAAGGAAGCTGGGTTGTTGGGTGAAAGGTGAGCCCCAGGGCTGTCGGTCAGCCAGTCCCCCAGCCTGCTCTGGGGAAAGAGGCCTCCACAGGAAGAAGGGGGATAGGCATTCCAGGAAAAGGAGACAGCCCCCTGCTCGTAAATAATGATAAAACATGCAAGTAGTTGGTAAGTGGCCATCACTGATGGAAGTGGGTGTCTCCTCACAGCAGTGAGAAGTGGTGACAGCGAGAAGCACTGACAACTACTACTGTTGGCTGTGAGGTGGGACTAGAGCTCAAACTCAGGCTACCTGAGGCCAGAGGCCCCTCCTTTAACCACTGCACCAGGCAGAGGTGAGAGGGCGGGGGTTCTGCATGGTGGCTGGGGCAGCTAGGGTTGCACCTGAGCCAGTTAGTGCCCAGACGCAGGGCAGCGGGGAGGCGGGCTGCAGCCAGGTTGCCTGGGGAGCAGCCCAGGGCTTGAGGAAGGCCCTGCAGGCATGGGGAAGGGGGTGATTGGGGGTGGTTCCGATGAGGAGGTTCCTGTGTGGGCACACGGGCAGGGGGTAGGGTGAACCATCTCGAGTTTCATGCTGAGCTGTTTGGCCTTGATCTTGATGCCCTGGGCGAGTGCCCAGGAGAGGGACGTTGAACTGATTGAGTGATGATTGACTGATGATCTGAAGCTGCAGCCATAGTAGTGCTGTGTGTGATGGGCTGGTAGATGGAGCATCTAGGCAGGGAGGGCAGTGAAGGGGCTTTGCAGACTTCCAGGCACAAGGGGGTGGGTTGAAAAGAGATTTCACAACTCAAAAGTGCAGTGTAAACCAAAAAAAAACAAACCGTTGCCGTCCAGTCAATTCCGACTCATAGTGTAATTGCTGAGCTGTACATGCTTCAAGGACACTTTACAAGGAAAAGTCTGGGGGTGCTGACACTGTGCACAGCCGCAGGGCACCCTTTGTCATATTTGCATAAGTAGTATTTATTCACACTGGCTTTTGTATATCTCAGCAGTTTATTAACTTTGGTTTCTTAATTTAATCCTGGTCTCCACAGTGGGCTAAATGTTAATATTCTCAAATGTGTTTCCTGGCGTCTCTGGGCCCTTTTCCCCTTCTGGTTGGTGATAGGCCCTGTCAGGAACAAGGGTGAGCTGGACTTGGCAGATTGAGGGGTGGTAAATTGGATGCAAGGAGCCCTAGTGGCGAAGTGGATAGGCTGCCAACTGAAAGGTTAGCAGTTTGAACCCAACAAAGGGAGAAAAGACCTGGTGATCTCCTCCCCTAAAGATTACAGCCTTGGAAACCCTGTGGGGCAGTTCTACTCTGTCCTATAAGGTCGCTATGCGTCAGAATCAACTCGATGGCAGCGGGTTTGGTTTTGAAAGTTGGATGCTTAAAGGGCTCCAAATAGGACAGTCTTGAAGTCACCGCTGCTGTGGATTTGGGTCCACCTGGGATAAAATGTTCACAGTTAACTCAGAGACATTTACGTGGCTTTCACTAGCAAGAAGTGAGATCTGGGCTGAGCATCAACAAGCAGAAATGATGGCCTGCCTGGGACCCGTAGATGACAGATTGCCCATGGTGGCCTGGTGGGCACCAATCTTAGGGAAGCAGGGCCACAGACCTCAGGATTAGATGCTGAGGGTCCAGGTCCGTGTGTTGGCGACGCCCCGGAGGACGCCAGGTCTCCATGGCAGTTATGCTTAAACACTTGGTTTGGAAAACGAAGCAACCGGGCTGCCGAGTTTCTGGAAAATGTTGGCCCAGGTGGAAGGCTCTGGCACCCGGAGGGGCTTTTAGAGTCTCTTAGCTTCTATGGGTGTATTTGCCCCAATAATCCACAGAAACAACAGTAATCTAAAAATAGTCTTGTTTTCTGTCCTAAGCTGCATTTAACTTTGTTAGTCATCGCCAATTCTTAAAATAAAATCCGGGAGCGTCTCTCCTAGTAGCAACTATAAACAAACCCCGGGACTCCTCCAGAGGAGGAAAAAGCCCGAGGAAGGAGGCCGAGGAGGGGCCCCGGGGCCGCAGGGCCGAGGCTGGACCGCGGTGGCCGGAGGAGGGACCCGGCCGACCAGCCGGCTGCGAGCTGGACGCGCCGCCCCCGGAACTGCGCGCGCCTGGAGCTCGGCCACCGTGGTCCCAGCAACGGCATTAAACAGAAGGAAACAGAGCGGGATTCCGTCACCGGGGGGGGGGGGGGGGGGGTTTGGGAATAAGGGGCGCATTGAGAGCGCGCGGGCAGGAAAGGAGGGGGCCAGTGGGCTGGGGCGGCGCGCACGAGGGAAGGGAAGAGGGAGGGGAGGGGGAAAAGCAGCAGCCCCCCCACCCCCCAAGCTCCTGCCCTCACGCCCAGCGCAGCTGGGTCTCCGTCCGGCCGCGTGGCCTCCGGGTACCCGCGGGTGATTGCGGGGCGCGGGGCTCAGCCAGACCCCCCCAACCTCAGGAGCGGCCCCTCCCTCCCCACAGGCCCCCATGACCCGCTCGGCCCCTGAGTTTGCCCTCGTCCCGCGTTGCAAGGCGCTAGCAGCCACTGGACGCGCTAGCCGGGGCTCTGCCCCGAGGGCGCCTTTGCACGGTCCGCCCCGTTCTGGAAGGGTGGGGGGCGGAAACTCCCCGGCAAAATCCTGACACCCAAGGGCTGGGGACACCAGGACCTACTGAGAAAGGCTCTTTAAAGGAGGGGAGAGGAGGGGCGTGGCCCTGGCGCCCCCTGGCGGCGGCCTCTGTCTCCCAATGTGCCTCGCCCCCAGCCTCGGCATCCTCGCGGAGTCCCGTCCACCCGCTTGGCCCAGTCCAGAGGCGCCCGGGGGGGATCCAGACCGCGCCAGCCCAGCTCTCGTGGGAGTAGCGACACCTGAACTCTGCTCTGGCTCCCCCGGACACCGACTGGGTGCGGCCCCGACGCCATCCTCCCAGGCTTGGTACCTGCGGCGGGAAAGGAGGCTCTTAGCTCTGCCGCGTGGACGCCTCTGGGAAGACCTGCAGACGGTGGGGCGCGGGGACGCCGCTCCCGTCGAGAAGCTCAGTGTCCCCTAACACGTGCCCCCCATATCCCCAGGTCCCACCGGGACAGTCGCCGAGCACGGCCCCTCCCCACGTAAATCCGCGGCTCAGACACGTTTTTACTTTGGGGTTTATTTTAAACCGCGTTGGGGTGTCGTGCAGTGGATTTACGACTTTTGTACCCCAGACGTCTTCCCTGCCCTAACACTCCAACCCGTTCCATCCAGCGGCAGCCATAAAATGTGGTTCTGTCTGGCGCTGCCGGCGCCCGCGGAGATGCGGGGCTTGGAGCGAGGAAGATGAGACGGCGAGTTGAGTGAGCAGGAGCCCCCGCGCCCCACTGGACCTCGCGCTCAGGGCGGGGCCGGGGACCAGGCCGGGGCTGAGCCGCGTGCTGGTCCCCCGCCCCGCCGCGGCACCCGGGCTGCTGGGCTCCGGCGGCCGAGCGCGCTGCCTGCGGGCGGGCCCGCACGGCCATCTGGTAGCAATTTAGCGGGACGGGAATTTCCTCTCCCGGGCCTGCCAGTGGAAGCTTTTTCCAAATTTCCACCGCGGGGGAAGCCTGCGACTTGACATAATGACTTCAGCATGGGGCGTCCTGCACCCCGGCACCCCCCGTCCCCGTTCCCGCCGAGCGGGGCTACTCTCGAGGCGCGCGGGGACCCCGGCGTTCGGGCGCACTGCCGCCCCCACGCCTGCCGCCGGCCAGCGCGGCGCTCGAGACTCCCCCGGGCTGCGCCGGCCGGGGCGGGAGGGCGTGATGTCACCGCGGGCGGGGGGGCGGCGGGCGGCGGGAGGCGGGGGAGGTGTTTTCCAGCTTTAAAAAGGCAGGAGCTGAGCGCGGCCCTGCGTCAGAGCGAGACTTGGAGACTCCGCAAACTCCCGGGCAGGGTCGCCGGCGCCGACTCGGAGCGCAGGGGACTGGGAGCGGGGAGCGCGCCGCTCCGAGGCTCCCGACGACCCGCAGGTCCGAGGCAGCCGCCGGGCCCAACGCGTGCCCCTCAATGACATCCCCGCGGGGGGCGCAGCGCTGAGCCCAGCCTGGGAACGCTTCCGTCGGGGCGACGCGCGCGACTTTTTGCCGGGAGGACGCGCCCCCGAAGCGGGCACACCCGGCGCGGAGGCCGCGGGGCGCGGGGCGTGGGGGCCGCTCCTACTCGGGCTCCTCCTGCTCCTCGCCGCCGCCGCCGCGTGGATGCCAAGTTCGAGTTTTCCAGTCCCTTCCAAGTTTCCACTCGGCCCTCCGGCCGCAGCCTGCGGGAGCGGACACACCGCGGGGCCCGCGCAGCCCGCCGTTGGCACCATGAAGTCGGCGGAGGAAGGTAACCCGGCGCGGCAGCTCCTGGCCCGGCCCTGCGCGCCCCCAGCCCCACGTCCGCCCCGCGCCCGCCGGCCGCCTGTTGACGCCCCAGGGTCCCGGGCCTGGACGTGGGCCGCGTGAGCGCGGGGTCGGCGCGGCGCAGACCGGCGTGCGGAGGGCGCGGCTGCACTGATTGGGAAGCGGTGTCCCCCTGGTGTTTCCCCGCAGCAGCCTTGATTTTGAATGCGACTTCTTGCCAATAGGTGTCTCCTCTTCTCTTGTGCTGACTGCACGAACTTGGCCTTCGCTTCTGGAGCGGTGAGGCGGATTCAGGCTGTAGGAAACTCAGCTAAAATACAATAGATTTGGGGGCCGGATGAGGGTAGAGCTTTGGGATGAAGTGTTATTTCTTGGGAAAGGGGCCCACGCTGCTGAGGTGCTGACGTTCAGCACCTCTCCTGCGCGCTTTGTCTAGGCGCTCGCTCGCTTTTTTTTAAGAGCTGTGCTTTGCAAAGTGTCTTTAGTTTGTTAAATCGCCTGGGCCGCGCCGTGTGGCTCGCTGTGATGCTTTCCGGTCGAAGGGCAGGACTAAAAGTAGCAAGATGGGGCCTCTAATCGAAGTTAATTTACGATCTTATAGAAATTATAGAGTTCTCACCATAGAACATGTTTCAGGACAACTTGAAAAGTGACCTCCAAGTTTCAAGCTGCTTATTTGTACGAAAAAAAAAAAAAAGTCATAACTTTTGGGCCCTGAAATCCTTGTGTCTACTCTTCCCTCCTGGTAAGGAGGGGGTCGTTAATTACAGTATGCTTGGGACCCGCCCCCCTCTTGTGGCAGCCTGACTTACAAGTCAGAGTCCAAAAGCTCTCTGTGAACATGCCTTCATCCTGGCCTCCTCTCCATCCCGTTAGAACTGTCACAGGAACAAAAACAGCCTACCCAGCTAGCTGCTACAGGTGCCATCCGGTAGTGTCATATTCATGGTATAACATGCCAAATGCATGGTGTAACTTAGGAGGTACCTTTCCAAATTTCTTACCAGCAACTGGAGTATTTTGTTTAAATTATTTTGGGAAAGCTAGCAAACCATTGCTGCCAGTGCAGAGGCAGCACTCTATTTGTTACGAGGACAGACATCCTCTGACAAGCGATGGAGGAAGTGCTGCTGTCTCCTTGACTGTTCTAGTAAGTAGGATGTCCCCATGCACATTTGCCCTCAGTCCCCAATACTGCTGACTTTGGAGAACTGGCTTATGTTTAACAGAGACGAACTCAATACCATAAAATCATGTTGATGATCAGTGTGCTCCATGTCTGCGATGCCTTGGTTTGTGAGGTGTTCTGTGTATTTTGTATGAAAGTAAGTAGGTATTGCTTATGCTTTTTGCCATTTCATCTCAATTTTTAAAAATGTTTAAATGTTAAACATCACATAATATTTACACAATGAGCTCTTGCTATGAGAAAAGTTAAAAATGTCTTTTGTTGACATTTTGATTTTAAATCCTTGGATACCTATTTTAAAGTTTTTCTCATCACTGCTTAAAAAAATAGGTCTTAGTTTCACCCAAAGTTTAGATGTCTCTTAGCTTGAATAGTCACTGTTCCATTCCGTAATAAGGAATCTTTTCTCTTACAAAACAGGAGAAAAAAATCTGTGGGGATAGTGGTTATTTTTTATGTTTTCTAATTAATAAATAAGTTTGAAAATGCCTCGGCTAACAGGCAATGACCTAGGTACAATACTGCCTTTTGAATAAACTAATACGGATGTGTTTTGTGAGGGCTAGCGAGAGTCAGATCTACCCATTTAGGCAAAGGGCAAAGAGGGGAGAGGCAAAGGTGTCTTCCCGGCTAGCAGGCCTAGTGATTCCCTCCCTCTTGCAGAGCCTGGAGCATGTGGGTTGATGCTGGTGAGGGCCTGTGCTTGTTTTACTGTGTGGAGAGGCCTGGTAGGTAGCCACCCATTCAGAAGTTGCTCCACACAGAATGCCCTGAGGGTTCCCAGAGTGGCTCAGAACAAAGCCAGCCCTGTTCTCCTTCCATTTACCTTCATGGCATTCTTTCCTAATCCAGATTAGAACACACCAGCGGTGCTTGCACCCTGCCTTATCACACCCAACACTCGAGCTTTGTATCCTATAAACATCCTCCAGGAGGACCAGTCCAAGCTAAACATTTCCACCAAGTCATGGGTATCTGCTGAATTGGCAGCTTAGATCAAGACAAGTCGGGCCAGACGTGTACAGGAGGAAGGCACTGTGGTGTGCCACCCAGAGGGGCAGAGGAGCACCTCCGAGTGCCTGCTGGGGACCTGAAACTAGATGGGGAGCCCAGTCAGTCTTAGGATCAAACAGTCCTGTGACCTGTGTTCCTTCAGGGCTGGGGGTCCATGGGGACTTGTGCATGCAGAAAAGTGTAAGCCCACTTTTTTTGGAAGAGTTCAAAAAGTTTTAGTCTAAACAGATAATAAGGGCTGAGATCCATGCATAGTATTTTGGTGGACATGAGAAGGTGGCTAAAGTTAAAAATCGAAAAGAAAGAAAATGAAATGGTATGGCTTCTCAGCAGAAACCAGAACTTCCATTTGCCTGAAGGTCAGCAAAAAGCAAACTAAAACAAAACAAACTTCCAACATACATCTCAAACTATTATTAGAAACTAAATCAGGCCAAACTGAACTATAGTTTATCATTGGACAAAACCAGCCATTTGACAAGGGTCACGGAGAGAGGAGTCCGGGAGGCATCACGTGATTGACGGGTTATCTGTTTCTGGAAAAAGCAATACCCGCAGGGCCAGAGGGCCTCCAGGGCGGAAAGGAGGACACTTTCTGATGAGCAGCAGAGTTGCAAACATTGAGATCTGTACAGCCCTCTACCACCCTCATGCACTGGGGATTCTCAACTTCTTATAAAGTCACCTTCGCCACCACTCTTGCTATTCCAGATGTTGGTTTTATGTGGCTCCAATTCCCTGTAGAAGTGAGAACAGACAGCTGAGAGACAAAGTAAAAGGAAAGAAATGGTCCTGGGCCGGCCAAGCACAGCTTTTAACAGTGTACTTGCCGTGCGTGGGGAAAGGGGCCCTGTGCCCTGGCCTAGAAAACCCAAAGAATGAAGGGCAGGTTACTTGTTTGCGTCTCTGAGTGTTTATACGTGTTTTCAGGCAGTTGGGGACTAATGAGAACGGTATTACAAAAAGACCAAGGGTCACCACGAGTGAACACGCGCCTGTAAGTAAAACGCCAGAGGCAAAACCAAGGGCTGCTGTTTGCCAGCCAGCCCTGAGAAAACTAACAATTTATAAGCAACAGCACGACTTGAGCCAAGAGAGAAAATCCGAATCCTAGGAGAAGCCTCCCATTTTCCTGGCACTTTCTTACAATATCTTTAGCAATGGGGGCTGGAAAATGTGTTTTCCAAGCTTATTGCTTGAAACACGAAGGTCTTCCGTAACTAGCTAGAATATACGCGTCCCTTGGAAAGGAGCCTGACTATCCATCCAGTCGTTTCGTGCTGAAATTCAGCTCCTGGGTCCCTGACCTGGGCGCCAGTTGGAGATTGCTGAGGGGTGGGAAAGAACTTGCTGCTAGGAGGGAAAGGAGCCCTGGGTTTTTCATATATTATTTTTAGACCAAATTCAGTCGCCTTGACGGCAGTATCAGCCCTATGGTAGTGTATCGGTGGCGGGTCTTCTGGTCACAGTGGAGGCCGCGAAGCCGGTCCCGGCTCGGGCACTGGTCTTTTCCCTGGTAGCGTGAGTCTGCGGGCGAGCTCCCGCCGAAACAGACCGGGCAGGCTTTGAAGGGCGGAAGGCCCGACTCTGCCCGCGCCGCTGCGGGGATGGAGGACGACAGGCGCCGGGGTCCGCGGCCTTTTCCCGCGCCGCCGGCCCTCCGCGCCCTTGGACCCCGAGCGCAGGGCCGGGTCCCCCTTCTCGGTCGCGGTGGCCGCGCGTTGCGCGAGCCAGGCCCAATGGGTGCCCGCAGAGAGTTTATTGCAAACTCGGAAGCGGGCGGCGGCGCGTGTTTATACAACCCGGAAACGCCCGGGGGGTGGTGCGCGAGCCGGGAGGGGGAGGGGGAGGGGGCGGGGGCGGGGGGGGCGGGAGGCGTCGGAGTCACGTTACGCCCGGAGCGGGCGCCGTGGCCGCCGGACCCACAGGTGCCCGCCCGGCCCGACATGACGGGGCTGGGGCCGGACCAGGAGTTCGACTTTGAGTTCCTCTTTGAGTTCGACCAGAGCGACGAGGGCGCCGCCGCGGCCACCGGAGGTGGGCCGGGCGCGGGGGGTGCGGGGGCGCAGCGGGCGCGAGCCGAGGACTTAGGCGGCGGAGAAGCAGTGTCCCCGCGGCCGGGTTCCGGCTCTGGGCGCCGCTGGCCGAGGGAAATGCGTCGTATAGCGGCGGGAGAGGGCCGGAGAGGCCGCCGCGCCTTCAGGTGTGTGGACCCGGCGCCCCTGCAGCTTGTCCAGGTTCCCAGACCAGGCACTTGGAAGAGGGGCCGGCCAGTCCCGGCGAGGCAGAGGGACGGGTTGTTCAAGGGGAGGCGAGTGTCGGAGGCACGGAGCTCGGAAACTGTGACCCGGGCACAGATGGTCAGCGGTGTTGCCAGACGTGCTTCGCCGCTAGGATGGCAGCTCCTGCCACTGGGCCGGATCTTGCCCGGCCCGCCTGTCCGGGAGGACAGAACCGCGGGCGGCCCGCTTCCCGCAGCCTGTAACCGGAGAGCACCTGCAAGGACGACAACGGAAAACCTAGCGCAGCTCTGCCTGCGTATTGCCTCCTAAAGAGAAGAGGTTAAGAGGTTGAGCTTTCAAGTTTGCGCCAAATTGCACGAAAGGAGAGCCTCTTTTTTCATTTTCTCTTTTTTCTGTCAAAAATAAAGATTCCAGTTAAGCAGATAAACAGGCCACAGATAAACTAAAACTCCCAGAATGGATGCCCTGATGGCCCCTAAGCTATTGGATGACAGTAACCCTCTTGTGGATCTCATCGCCATCTGTGGCTCCTGCTGGGCCCTGGGCTGCCCTGAATAACTGGCCACACCGAGCCCTCCACCACCGCCTCTCCTCTCCATTCAAGTGACGAGCATCCTTGATTGTAGATGGGAGATGAAGGGGTGGGGACTCAGTACTCATAGTTGGTGAAGACAGACCATGTGTGATTATAATGAGGGTATAATATTTTCCATGTCAGTCAGGATTCCTCTTTGAAAAAGTCTGATGTATTTTATTTTTTAAGAATAGACGTTCCAGCTGGGCAGACATGGCCTGCTCTTCATTACCAGCCATATCTGAGTGGCTGCCTCACTCAGTTCCCTTTTCTGTGGACTGGCTGAGGCCAGCTGGAGCCAAGGCTGGCGAGCATGGGAGAGAGCTGGGACTGGAAGTAGAAAAGCCTGGCCCATAGAGGCACTTTTTACTTTCTTGCTTTGAATTATGCTGGCCTGTGGCACTGGGCATAGTTTTGTAAGTTCTCTCTGGAGTTCTCTTTAATTCTCTTGCACTTTGCATAGGTGTATTTCATCAGAAGAGCTTCCCTATCACCACTCAGCCCCCTTTTCAGTTCATTTAGCAAGCATGCACTAGTAAGAGTAGTAATTTGGAAACAGGGACCCCACTTCTGACCTGTTATGGGGTAGAAATGGCCTGTTGAGGAGTGCTTTCTGCCTGTGTTTTAGAATCCTCTTTGCACATGTGGCTGGTCTTTGGTTGTCCCTCAGCCACTCCCATCCTCAAGGATGATACCTCAGCGGGAGACCAGGCAGACCTTCCTGAGGGTGATTCTCACAGTAGTTCCCAGGGGCCTGCACCTCCGGATGCCCCAACTTGCATGGTTACTCAGCATGAATAACTAATACTGAACCCCTGCCTGTCCATGTTCCAGCATCTGATGCTGTGCTGCACAAGTGCCTGGCAGGACGGAGCCAGCTCTGCAGGTCTCTCCTGAATCTTCCGGTGACTTTCAGGACTGGTGAGGGAGAGTCAGGCCCTGCCCTGGCCGGTAGGGGAGGAAACAGATCAGCTGGGTGAATGTCCCCGAGGGTCTGGGTTCATTAGGGTCCCACGGTTTCGTGCCTAGTCTGAAGGAGTGGGGCTCACTGGCATCAGCTGATGAGACTCTGGGTAGTTGCTCCCCACCCCCCCGCCACGATCTGAGAGGCTGGTTGACCCCTAGGGAAACCTCCCCTTGCCCTGCTGGGTGCCTACCCAAAAATGGTTCTTGTTGGCCTTGATCTGAGAGACACAGAACAAGTGAGGATAGGGAGCACGTCTCACCTGCAATGCTTTGTTCTCCAGAGCCCCAGGCAGCACTGCATCCTGCAGAGCAGCTGCGCCCTTCTTGTTCAGAGTTCAGGTTAGAACTGGGCCGAGAGAGTCTCAAGGTTGCTTTAAGCATTACTGTGCCCCCACCGCAACCCTCTCAGGGAGAAAACTCCAGCTAATGCCTCCTGGAGCCCAGCAGGTCCAGGGGGGCCTGGACCCAGGAAGGCCTCATGGGCTCCTGCCCTTGGGCCCAGCTTTTACCTGGGCTGGGGGGAAGGAGGCTCAGGTGAAAGGAGAGAGCTGAGGGCAAGGAGACCCCATGGAGGTGGAAAGGTCCCTTCCTCCTTTTAGTGGTAATCGGAAAGCAGTTCTAGAAAACGTTTCTTTTTTATATCTGTTTCTTGTAGAGACGTTCATGCTTTTTTCTTCTGTTTTTTTTATTATCAGATTAATTTTGACATCACATTGCTATATGTATTAAATTCTCACATTAAATCCCCCAGCCCTTAGTGGGTGGTAGAAATGGCTTCACATTATTTCTGAGAGGAGTCTGCATATAAATAAATGAATGAATGAGTAGAATTGATCTAGACTGAGAAGCAAGGTGATGCTGTGTTTTGTAGATGACACTGAACGCAGAAATTTATACATTGTTACAAAGGGCACAATGGCATGTGAAGCCCCTGTCTCACGAGCTGTCACTCATGAAGGTGATGCCCTGTCCAGCTGAGTTCACAGCAGGTACCCTACCAAAGGGCTGGCTGAGGGAAGGCTGGGCCTGCCGGTTCTGAGCAGTCCAGAGACGTTGATGTGGCCAACTGGTGGACGGGAGCATTAGTCCTGCCTCGTGGTGGCCTGTTTGTGTCTTTCATCCCCCTTCTGCTTTTATTCAGCTTTTTGCTCATCCAGGTCTGATATCTCAGTAGGTGCTCTGAGGAAGGTGGGGGGGCTTATTTATCTTTACTTCTAAAGCAATCAGCAAGTGCAGGTAGTGCAAATAGTGGCTAGTTACTAACTATTGGTTGGGAAAAAGAATTCTGTTTTTAATTTTGCCCCAGGCAGGGAAGGGGCCATGTTCCCCAGCCCAGCGCCAAGGAGGAGCAGCAGGCGGTGGGGGGCTCCTTCTGCCCTCTCGGTGGCGGGCTCCCCTGCGGCCCTGAGTAGAAGGAAATCACTTGGTTTGCTGTCAGCTGTTTGGTAGGTGTGGCCACCACTTCCCGCCTTCAGGCGCTTGTTTTCGAAGTTATTTTGGCCTGCCCAGTGCTGCCAGCATTGTCGCCGTGGCAACTCGGAGGAAACTGGTGAGGCCTCTGGGTGGCGGTCTGGACTCCCGCCGGTGGAGACACCTCAGGGCTGTGGTGGCGATGTTTGCCTCTCTCCGCTCCACTGGGGCTGGGTCGTGTGCACTGGGGGGAGTGACGGTCTGGAAGAATTTTTATTTTCAGCAACATTCTTACCCAAGGGCAGTGGCGTCTCTCCACCCAGGAGCCCACTGTCGTGTGGGCTGGTCAGGCTCGGGCAGGAAACCCACAGGGAGGAGCCTGCAGGAACACGGCTCCTGCTCGTCAGCACTGCCTGGCAAGGAAGATCTCAGAAGAGAATTAAATTTGGAAAGTGTGTTGGCTAAAGCCCAGCACTTTAGGGAAAGCGGTGAGCTCTTGAAGACAGCAGCCCTGCTTTTTCCAGTTTACCTGGCCGACAGTTCTGAGATGGCAGGTCACGGTGGAGCCATGTGGATGATCAGGATATTTTAGCTTTCTATTGTTTCCTCAACGGGAGAGCACAGCTGCTAGCGAACAACATGAATGCTTCTTAATTCCTTGGAAATAGAGACTGTGAAGATGATTGCTTGACATGATAGTGAGGACAGTTTGGGGGGCGTTTCAGTGTCTCCTGAAAGACAGTGTGTCAGGGGACATCCTGGGTGGGATTAAGGACCCTTGAAAGGCTACTGTGTGTTTATTTATATAACATTAGATATTGTTTGTTTGCTACTGTAATGAGGCCATTCTAGCTGCCTTTGTAAATCTCCTCAGTGGCAGATTGTTGAGCGGATGGTGGAAAGCTGCTGTCGCTGTCTGTCACGCCGTGTTGCCACAGCCTTCCCATGCTGCTGTGGAGGTTACTGGGTGGGCGCACTAGGTAAACAGCTTCCAGTGGTGCAGCCAGGGACTTTGATAGCTGTTATTTTTTAAAGTTCCAATATGTGCAAAGTTATGTTCTTGCCAGTGTCTGTAACGGCCTCCACTGCAAAGAAGATGGAGCATCTGGAGGCCCGAGTCTGGCCACTGACCCTTCCTGGCCTGTGTCTGGTGTCATGGTTTATGGCTCCACTGCAGCTGCTGCTAAGGGGGCTGTTCTTGGGGATGAGAATCAAACACCATTTGTAAAGGATGAAAGTACTGCCAGGAAAACCCAGGATGGCCCTAGACCCACACCTTCCCCTCCCTCCCCTCCCCCCTCCTGTTGGTGCACATCTGAGGGCTGCAGCCTGGAGACACTGTCCCCTTGCCGTGTGGGAGGTTTGGTGGAAACTCTGACATATAAACTGATTAAGGGCAGGTTCCCCTACAATAAGTGGGGAGTGGTCTTCTTGGGGGAATAAGGCCCACTTGCAGTTTTTCTTTGTCTTAATAGGAAGTGTATCAATGTACTTTCTTTGCAGTTGTTGAGAAGTAAAATCACGTGCTTCTGAAGTAAATTACTGCTCAGTGTGAGACAAAATACTGCTGGCACCTCTGGTTTGTTGAATTTGCTGAGGCCAATGGCAGCTGGGCCTACCTGAGGGCGTGTCTCCTTCTGTGCTGCCCAGGCCTCCCCCCACCAGCACCCCATCACCATGGTCAGTAACTGCAGAGGAGGGTGTCTGAGTGGGGTGCGTTCAGCCTGAATACTCTGAACGTTTGAGGAATAAGGAGAATGCAGATCGTGTATTCAAAGGACAAGCCACGTTTTGGCACATTTTACTATATTAGATAATTTTGAATATGCTCTGCATAATATTTGCTTAAAATAGTGTTGTTTCTTTTGTACTCACCTAGACAATAATTTAATGAACTCTTCTTGGCAAATAGCCAGGTTCCTAAGGCATCAGTAGAAAGTGACTGTAATAGATGTTGAGCTCTTTAGTGGAGCCTGACATGATAGAAATCAGTCTGAACATCTCAGCATTGCTAAGAAAGTTACTGGGAATATTTTCATTCCTTGTGACTGCAATCCCTTTGAATAGTTAATTCAAATTTGAATATGGTTCAGGTGGGTAATAAAACCAAATTGAGGGAACGCTGGGATGGGGGAGGGGAAGAAGAAAGGGGGGCTCCCCAGGTGCCCCAGGCTGCTAAGTAGGGGTCCCAGCAAGGCCTTCTCCTCCAGGCAAGAGGGGGTGGGTGCTGCATGGTGGGGTGGGCAGTGTGTGCACCCAGGGAGGCAGGGGTCAGTGCTGTGGGAGGGCTTGGCCTTTGGGCAAGTTGGAAAGCCCTAACCTGTTGTTACTGTTCTAAAACCGGGAACAGGAACGGTTCCTGTATTGTCAGATAGTCCTCTCCCCTGGCGTTTGGTTGAGTGCTCATAATTAAGTTTAGGCATTTAAGGCTCTTCTTTTGTAATTTGTTTAATTAAGGAAAACTCACGGCTGGGTTAGTCTTTGTTTCTAATAAAGGCGGTGTGTTTTCTCTTTTCCTCATTGAATCAAGTTTTATTGAAATACTTTAGTCAAAGTAATGGCTCACTCCAGCAGGCCTCTGCTGGAAGTCTCCACTGTCTTCTGTCCTGGTGTGGCGCCTCACGCCAGCCGCACAGAAGAGGCTTGCACTCATGGGTGAAGGGATGGGGGCCTCCTTCTTTTCCTTCCCTCGGCCCAGGTGCTTTCTTTCATAAACCCCATTTCTCCTTCGACCCTCAGATAAGGCTTTTATTCAGAAACACTTCAGACCAGCCCCCCCACCTCCATCTTCCCGTGACTTGCAGGAGCTTCAGTCTCCTGTGAGCCCAGCACACCCTGTGGGCTCCCTCAGCCTGGAGGAGGAGAAACGGGCGGTGTCAGAGCAGGGCCTGGTCCTGGCATAGACTGAGGAGCCTAACACCGGAAGTGTGAAACGGCTGGGGTTTTTATTCTTTGGAATTACCTTCCTGCCAACAGATGGCAGTTCACAGTGGAATCAACTGCATCTCAAAATAAATGACAGCTATGCATCATACTTTTAAGTTGGGACCCAGGAAATAGAGGAATTTGTAAGTTTAGCAACCCCACAAAACCACCGTTAAGGTCCAGCAGCCCAAAGGAAAGACTTGGTGGTCAGTAAAGGCCTGGAAGGGCCTGTTAGAACGTGCTATAGCATCTTCTCTAGTGGCAGGAGTTAGGTGATAATTGGAGAGATGGACTTTATCTTATATTTAGAATGCTATTTACTATTTTCTGTCATTTCATGGCTAGTGCTTTTTAGAATTCTCAAGTAGACAACTTTGTTTAAAATGGAAATTAATTCTTATTTTAGTATTGGATTGTTAGTGTGTCTCTAACAGAAAGAAGGATTATAAAGAAGCAAGTGGGCTCAGCAGTCAGTGTGGTGTGTGTCCTTCAGTCTGTCCATCCTGACGGAAGGAGGGAACTGACTTTGGTCTGCCCTAGAGACCAGCCTCATCCAGGGTCGGGGTCCCACGAGGCCAGAAGACACCTCACTGGAGGCATGGTGACAGTGCTAGTCATTAATAAATCAATTTTCTGAATAAACTCATTTCTGGTGGATTTGGCACATACGAGAGGTCCCTGGGGCAGGAATTCTCTGCTCAGGAGTGAGACAAAAATCAGGAACTAAGGGATTTATTTAACTTATATTTTGTTTTAGAATACGTCCAACATAGTAAAACTACTTGTTGAGTTCTGATTACTAAAACACTTGCCATATAATATACGTTCACACTCACTTTATGAATATTTTATTTATTCATTGTTAAGAAGGCACTTCATTAATACAAGGGCACTTTCCACACCTCTGTCCCTATTTTGGCATAGTGGTTAAGAGCTCAGCTGCTAACCAAAAGGTCGGCAGTTCGAGTCCAGTAGCTCCTCCTTGGAAACCCTATGGGGCCCTTCTACTCTGTCCTGTAGGGTTGTTATGAGTTGGAATAAACTCAGTAGCAATGGGTTTGGTTTTGGCTTAGCCCTATTTTTGGTTGACCTAATTAATGTCTGACTTCTGCCTGAAAACGGGTAGATACTATTGGTAACTTCCCCTCTCTGGGAGACTAATTTCTTTTTTTGGAATATAATACATATTTTAGAGCAGTTTTAGCTTACAGAAAAATAGTGCAGAAATTATAGAGTTCCCATATACCCCTTCCCCTCCCTGCAGTTTTTCCTAATATTAATGTCTTGCATTCCTGTGGTACATTTGTTACAATTGATGAACCAATATTGATACATTATTATTGAATAAAGTCCATAGCTTAGGCCTCTCTCTGTGTTTCCAGTCCTGTGGGTTTTGACAAATGCATAATAATGTCATGTAGCCACCATCACGGTGTCGTACAGAATCATGTCAGTGCCCTAAAAATGCCGTATGCTTTCCTGTCACCCCTCCCCTCCCCCTAGCAAATACTGATCTTGTGTGGTTTTGCCTTTTCCAGGATGTCATGCAGTTGAAATCCTACAGTTTGTAGCTTATTCCCTGATCTTTTTTTTTTTTTTTAATCAAAGCCCTGGTGAGAATGGTTTGGGAAATGTTGGGCCAGCCATGGAAAGGGAAGACCCCTGACTATTTGTAGTATGTTAACATGTGCATGTGACTATAAAGAGAAAGAAACTGCCAAGGCCTATCTTTTAAATTACAAACTGCAGAAGTAAAAATTGGTAACGGTTACAAAGTGGTGAAGAAAGGACTCTCCTAGGGTAGCTGCAAGAGTGGGTAACCCAGCGTTCTGACCAATCGCGTGCTGTTTGGTCTGAGAGTCTCCATCTTTGATCTCCCATCTTCTGCTCTCTCCAGGTGGTCAGACCCCATGCAGGAGCTCGAGTGGCTATTTAAAATGCACACTCAGTCACACTTCCTTTCTCCAACACCAGCTTCCCGCCTCTCTGGCCTTCCCTTTTTGGAGGCAGGGTGGGCCTGTCTTTGCTGTCTGAGCCCCGGGCTGGCGTGGTGTGAGTCCCCAGGTGTGGGTCCCCATGTCTGTACCCCCTGTGTGTGGGCCCCTAGGTGTGTGCCAGGGTGGGTACGGAGGTGGCTGCTGTCTTGAAGCCAAATAGAGTGTGTGGTTTGCCCTCATTGTCCTGCTTGGGGAGAGGTTGAGGCCCTCTGCAAAGGCCTGTCCCGAGGGGCCCAGGGGCCCACAGGGGTGGGTATTCCTGGGGTCACAGGCAGCCTGGCCTGGGGCTCCCTGGGGTCCCCCTTCCTCATGGGATGTCCACCCTCTCTATCTGGAAGGGGCCTCCAGAAACTACTAAGACGGGGTCTGCGCAGGCCCAGGCTCCACTGGGGTCCAGATGGTTCTGTGGCCCCAGACCTGGCTGCCCCTGTTCTGGGGGATTCTGTATCCCAGAAAGGCTCTACCCTCAGGGAGCTTGCTTCTCCCCCAGCATCTCTGTGGAGAGTGGGGGTTACCCAGGCTCAGAGCGGGGTGCTGCATGAGCTCTGCAGAACAGGGGCTGGGGGGCTCAGACCCACTCCTGGATCCAGGGAGTGAGCAGGTTCTGTTCTGTGCTTTGCAGGCAGCGATGGTGGGAAGTCACTGCTTTTTTGCTATGTGTTGAGTTTGTGTGCAAGTGCCTGACTCTTCTATCAATACCTGTCTCTTTTCTGGCTGAACAGTGATGTCTTTCCTTGCCATAAGTCTTTCTGGTCTCAGGGAGAAGCTCTGCTCATCGACTTGGTCATCTGTGAGGGCTGCCACAGGCCTGCACAGGCTTTTGTGGGTCTGACACCAATGTTGAGAGGTACCATGCTCTCTTTCCAAAGATCGTGACTCTTCAGGCTGATGGTGGGGGGCTGTACGTGTGGGCAGTCTGAGGCCTCAGGCTTCTCCACTGCAAATGAAGCATGAGAAGACAGTGTTTGTATCAGGTGGGACTCGGGTCTGATAAAAGCAAGAACCTTGGTAGCAGGATTATAAAATACTGTATTTCTGGAGAGAGTTGTTGGGTGGCTACTTCTGGAAACATGACGATGGAAGTAGATTCCCACCTGCTTGGGGTGCTAGGCCCATCTCTGCTGGTGAATGTGATGGGGTTTGGGTGGGGACTCTTAGACCCCTGATTTTTGGGCCCACCTTGTGGGTTTCTGGGTCACATCAGAGTGGAAGGGTGGCTATACTCTTGTGTGAAGTGTCTTCGAGCCGGTGCACTTGAACCCGGAAACAGGCTTAGGGTTTTTGTCAGGGACCTTGGAATACCCGTCTCTAGGTGTACAGTAATGAAGTACTGAGATGTGATAACAGTCTTTTCAAGTGGGAGACCCAGAAGCTGGGCTTTCCTGTTAGAATAATTACATTAGGTAATGACTTTTGAAAAGATCTTACTGAGGTAGAATTAACCCGTAAGCAGTGGTTCTTAAGCCTTGCTGTGGTGCTTTTTTCTGAGATGGATTCCTGGGCCCGGAGCCAGGACCAGGTCTCCTAGAAGGGCCCCAGAATCTGTGTTTTATCCAGTCCCCGAGGTGTTGTCTTTGCAGCTGGCAGTGAGGAAGCGCGGAGTCAGAGCCCTCGGCAGTGATGACTAGCCTTGAAAATCTCCCTCAGCGTCTGCATCTCTGTGTCTGAGACCCATTGATTCATTCATTCACCCACTCGTTCATTTGTAGACTAAACTAGCTGAGCACCTGTTATGGGCCAGGCACAGTCCTGGACTCTGAGAAGGGCGGTGGAACAAGACAGACAGACAGGAGCCTGCCCCCTCACAGGCTCAGATTCCACCGGGCAAGAGACATGAGCGAAAGGCGTACCTGTTGCGATTGTGATTCACGTTCGGGAGAAAAATGAAACCAGTGTTGGGTTAGGGGACTGGACTCTGGTTGACGGCCTCCCTGCAGAGGACTTCTGTGTAAAGACTGGAAGACAGTGAGGGTGCCTGCTTTGCGGCTCTTGGGAGAAGAACTTTCCAGGTTGGGATGGGGGTGCAGAGGCCCTGGAGGTGTCAGTGTGCTTCTGGGGGTACAAGAAGGAGGGAGAGGAGGAGGGCAGAGGGCAGTGGGTTGCAGGAGGACCTGCCAGCTGATGAAGAGTTTCAGACGGCCCAGAGCATCGGCCCGAAGGCATTTTCAGAGGCCGCTGTACTGAGGGGTGGGCATAGTGCAGGGGCTAGCAGTCAGGTGGAGGGACCCGAGTCGGTCTGTAGGTGGGGGGCTTGTGCCACTAGATGAATAGCCCCTCACTTCGTTCTTCTTCCTTCCAGAGCACTACAGCTATGCGTCCTCCGGTATCAGTTCTGGCCTGCCACTCAGCATGGCACACCCCGTACTGCCAGCCCCGTGCCATGACCTTCAGACGTCTAACCCCGTCATCTCCATCCTCCCATCAACGGGCCACCCTTCGGGGTATGGGGGCACAGTGGACAGCGGGCCTTCCGGGTACTTCCTGCCCTCAGGCGGCACCCGGCCCAACGGCGCCCCAGCCCTGGAGAGCCCCCGCATCGAGATCACATCCTACCTGGGCCTGCACCACGGCAGCAACCCGTTCTTCCACGATGTGGAGGTGGAGGACACTGTCCCTGGCGCCAGGCGGGCGCCCTCCACGGCCACGCTGCCTCTGCCTGGCCTCGAGGCCTACAGGGACCCTACCT
This sequence comes from Dugong dugon, assembly GCA_030035585.1. Lineage (NCBI taxonomy): Eukaryota > Metazoa > Chordata > Mammalia > Sirenia > Dugongidae > Dugong > Dugong dugon. The sequence continues at coordinate 115,638,085 of CM057466.1, forward strand.
GCCTGAGCCCGGCCAGCAGTCTGTCCTCCCGCAGCTGCAATTCTGAGGCCTCTTCGTATGAGTCCAACTACTCCTACCCCTATGCATCCCCCCAGACGTCCCCCTGGCAGTCCCCCTGTGTCTCGCCCAAGACCACCGACCCTGAGGACGGCTTCCCCCGCGGACTGGGGGCCTGCAACCTGCTGGCCTCGCCACGGCACTCGCCGTCCACCTCGCCGCGGGCCAGTGTCACTGAGGAGAGCTGGCTGGGCCCGCGGGGCTCACGGCCCTCCTCGCCCTGCAACAAGCGCAAGTACGGCCTCAATGGCCGGCAGCCCTCCTGCTCACCGCACCCCTCGCCCACACCATCCCCACAGGGCTCCCCACGTGTCAGCGTCACTGACGACACCTGGCTGGGCAACTCCACACAGTACACCAGCTCAGCCATCGTGGCGGCCATCAACGCCCTGTCCACCGACAGCTCACTGGACCTGGGCGACGGCGTGCCGGTCAAGGCCCGCAAGACAACGCTGGAGCACACTGCCGCCATGGCGCTCAAGGTGGAACCAGCTGGCGAGGACCCCGGTGCCACCCCGCCCGCCGCCACCTTCTCCCCCGAGGAGTTCCCCACCTTCCAGCACATCCGCAAGGGCGCCTTCTGTGACCAGTACCTGTCGGTGCCGCAGGCCCCCTGCTCCTGGGTGAAGCCCAAGCCCCTGTCCCCGGCTTCCTACATGAGGTAAGTTGCTGCACTCAGAATGGGCTGAACACCAGGGCCTAACAAGACCAACCAAAAACCCAAACCAGCCTGCTGTCGAGTTGACTCTGACTCATGGCGACCCCATGTGTGTCAGAGTAGAACTGTGCTTCACAGAGTTTTTAGTGGCTGATTTTTTGGAAGTAGATTGCCAGACCTTTCTTTTGAGGCACCTCTGAGTGGACTTGAGTCTCCAACATTTCGGTTAGCAGTCAAGCCTGCTTGCCACCCAGGGACTTCTTAATAAGACTAAACCAAATCAAGCTGCCCCCACTGTTTGTGGCTGCCTCCCTGCTTGCCTCGTCTCCTTTCTCAGCCCTAATCACTGCTGCTGCAGCGTGGAATACAGATTGGCCTGACCCGGAGCGGTCCCCCCTGGAGCGGCCCTGCTGGTGTTGGGAATGACAGCATGTCCTCCCCAGGGATGGCGCTGGGCTCAGGGCGGGAGTAGGAGCATCTGAAGCCCTGGTGTTTATTGTTGATCTCTGCCCAGCAGCATGAGGTGCTGCTCTGCTCCGCTGGCTTCACTGAATTGGCTGACTTTATTTTATCCTAAATAGCTTTTCCGACAGGTGGGCCACAGATGACCCGGACAGAGTGCTCTCTGGGCACGAAGCGCCCAAGTGCCATCTCCTATGGGCGGGGCTGGCCTCCAGCGCTCCGTCATCAGGCTCCATCAGGCCGGTGAAGCCGGTGCCCTGGACGCAGGCACACTGCACATACATGCCATGCTGCATGAGGGCGGGGTTCATAGCTTGCTGCTGTTTTTATTTTTTTGCCCTTTTTTTATCAGACTACATCCTGAGGCAGGATGGAGCGGTGGGGCTATCTGATGAAGACAGCCTTTCAATAGGGTTATTCTTAGAAGTTCGCTTGGCTGTGGGCTCCTTTCTTCCCTGCAGTTAAGCGTGTGTGCGACATGTAGTCACGGCTGCGTGTGGATGGCATGAGTTGGTTCTAGGCTACGACTGAACCCATTGTCACCTTTCTGAGTGTTTCTGCAAAGAAAGCATGGGAGTTGACAATGTTTTAAACAATCAGATGGTGAATACTACCTTTCTTCTGGCATGCTAACGAAAATAGTAGTCGGTTAAAATTTAGAGAGAAAGCAAGAATTTCTGAGTTTTCCTGACTTGCATTATGGTGCTTCTATATATCTATCCAAGCTTCAAATTTAAATCCTATAAAGCTTGTCTTCAGAGTTGTCATCAGAACAACCCGGATCCAAGTCATAAACGTGGAAATTTAAAAAAATAAATTTGGAGGCATTTAAAAAAATGTACAGATTACCTATGTCTGCTGTACTTCTTTACAATTTTTATTTAGATAAAAACGAGAATATTGCAGAGCCAGGCCTCTCGGGCACACACACGACAGTTAACTGTCTTGTGCCTTCTCTTGGACGATGACAGTCATAGTCACTCAGAACTGAACTTGATTGAACTCCTAAAGCTAAGGGAAGAGCAATGTCAAGCAGACAGAACTAGAGCCGTAGGAGGTGTGAGAGGCTGTGCGGTGTGACGTTGGCCCTGCCTCTCAGATGGCAGCACCTTTACCAACAAGCCCATCCTGGCTCTGCAGTCTCCTCTTCCTTCAGGATGTGTGTGGCAGCGGGTGGTTCTCGGGGGACTGCATGTGTTGGGGGCACAAGCCTTTGTGGCCGTCTCATACCGCTCGGACTTGGTGGTTGGAAAGCACAGGGCACTGTTTTTCCTTTGGTTGGGAATTTTAGCAATAATCGTGTGGGCCAAATTCCTTCGTTATCTTTATCTCCTGGTTGCAGAACTGCTCCTCCCATTAGGTGTGATGCCCATTGCATTCCTGTGAGCTAACGCAAATAAGCAGAAAGAGCATCGCACAGCACTGTCCTCAGTGGGTTGACGTGGACGTTTTTCCACTGTTTTGGTCCCACATAGAAATATGTTTCCTGGTCCCTTGCAATATGTTTCCCGGTGATCTCACCACCCAGTGCTGGAGGGCAGCGAGAAGCTACAGTAGAAATGAAACGCTGAGTTGTCTTACCAGAAACATAGAGCGACCGAGCTCCCTCCCATGGGCCCTTCCAGTAGATGCACGTGAAATCATGTTCAGACACGAGGGCAGCGACGGGGCTGCTGGCCACACACCCGAATCCTGTCTCTAATTATGTCCAGAGCCTGGGGTGGGGATTTATCACAGCAAACGCATGTCCCCCTTTCCTGTGGTATAGTAGCCCTGGGCACTCTTCCTTATGTCATCACGCAAAGAGGCACTTTGAAATGAAAAGCGCGCTGTGCTAGCCTTCTGAGGCGTTTTGGGCATTGTGGTATCATTCCTCTTTCTGGGTCTTTATTATTAATTCAGCATTGACACATGCCCCTCTGTCCCCACAGGGCCTCAAAGGAACATGATGCCACATGCTTGCTGCAATGAGAAAATTGTGATGTTTGTGAGGTAGATAACGCAGTATTTGGTAGAGCTTCATAGTTTTAGGGTTTACAGTTATTTTAGAGTTAAACTGAATGAATGATGCTTCTATTCTTAAAGCTTAGGAAACTGGCACAGAAATCGTATGATGGAGCCCTCAGAAAAAATCAGAATTTTAAACCCTCTATTTTAGTATCAGAGGAGCCCTGGTGGCTCAATGGTTAAGTGCTCGACTGCTAACCAAAAGGTTGGCAGTTTGAACCAATCCAGTGGCTCCATGGGAGAAAGACTGGTGATCTGCTCCCGTAAAGATTACAGCTAAGAAAACCCTGTGGGGCAGTTCTGTTCTGTCACAGGGGTTGCTGTGAGTCAGAATTGACTTAATGGCACCAACAACAACAACATTCTGGTAGCAAAGTAAGGCCGTGTAGCTCCTCAAAAAGGAGATGAGTTTTTCCCCACCCTACTCCTTTCTCCCATGATGATGCTAATGACAACAACAGCAGTCACCACCATCAATCCAGCACTTTCTGTGTTCTGCCGGCTTGCAAGTCCTTTGTGGCATTGTTTGATTTAATCACAGCCCAGTAATTTGGCCCAGCCACATCCCCCAAGGTCAGAGGAGTCAGGACTAAAAGCTTCCCAACTTCTGCAGAACAACTTTTACGATGCTGCTGAGTGCAGTTAGTGTAATGAGTTCAGAAGCTACGGGATATGTTGAAGATACATTGTGTGTTTCGGAGAAGGACAGAGGAGGCATGAACATTGAATGCCTGCATCACACGTGATGATGTCTAGATGGTAGTTTTCAGATGGTGACTTTTAGAGATTTTTATATTAATCTAAGGAACTAAAGCTTAAGTAGACGATTGTTCATTCATTTACTCGGTCACTCGACTGTCCTCAGCAGCCTGCATCCATATGTAGGGGTTGCGTGTGTGCGAGCGGCTTTCTTTCTTTTAGAATCAGCACATGGAAAGTTTCAGCTTTTGAAGTTTTAATGTCTTTAGCTATTTGTGCCCAGTATAATCCCTGACTTCGCTTTTAGAGAGGCAAAATTATATAAGGAATTTAGTCTTAAACTAGTTTTGGAAAGTCAGAAGGGTTTTAATGTGAGTCTGTTTGTAGCATCAACAACACATTTGTTGAATTAAATTCTTTTACACAAAACTTTGCTTTATTGAATTGAGTACTTTGAAAGATGTTAACTTTTTAAGGGGTGAGATAGGATTAAGAATATTTTTTTTCTAGTTCAGATAATCAGCAGCTACGTGTCCAAATCAGTTTATTTCAGATATGGCTTCTTTTAGGTTTTTGGCTGAGATACTGTAAGTTTCAGTAATATCGATAACTTTTATGCTAGGCGTACGTGCTTTAGCTTCCAAGATCTGTTAAAACTAATACTGATCTCTCTTGCACTTTGTAAATTATCTGTTTTATAAATTATATTTGGAATAGGATTAAATACATATGTGGACTGGTAAAAAGTAAATCCTGTCTTATTCTCCAACATAAACCCCCTAACACAGCCTCGTTTGGGAATTTCTGAAGACTGCAAAGCTGTTTTGCTCCTGATTGAGTATCTCTGCAAGTCCGGGGTGGGCAGACTGTTGGGGGAGGATGGTGCTGGCTCCTGTAGGTGTCCAAGGGCCCTGGGTGTGGAGGACTTGTCTTCAGCCTCAGTGGTCAAGTGGAGCTGTGATGTGATCTCTTTGGATCCCCAGCGTCTGAGCAAGAATGCCAAGGCTCACTGTCACTGGTGGGTGTGGAAAAATCCAGGGCCTGTGGGTCAACGGTGATGGCCAGTATGGATTCAGAACCATGGAACCCTGTGGCTGGGCATTAGAGTGTTTCTCTAACATACTGTAGGTAAACCTCAGCACAGCAGGTTGTATGAGGTGGTGGCCGTGGGAGCGTCCCAGAGCATCCCTGCCATCCCTCAGAAGTTGGTCAGCATTGAGCATAGGAAGTGGAACAGTACCCTTGTGGTTTGCAAAGTACTTTCACTTGGCTAGGCTCCTGGCGACCTACAAAAAACTGCTCACAACCCAGTTCAAATCCATCTCTGGTATTTTGTCTCTACTCATGTCCTTCCATTTTCTGGAGGGAAACACCCCCCAGTCAGCCCTCAATTCTGAATCGCTCTGCACTGGCCTGGCTTGCCGAGTTCTTGCCGTGGCCTCTCTTTTGGTGACTCTGGCCTGTGTGCTTTGGGGAGGTGACAGGTTTCGTGTCCCTCTCCTAGGCTGTGCGCACGTGCTTCAACGTTCCCGTAACTCTTGTCAGAATGTGGTACACAGTCAGTGCTGAAAAGGTAATTCCCGAATGATTGCATGACTCCCTGAGAGGGTGAAACTGTTTCTCTGAAGGGTAAGTCTACACTGTTTTATATGTGTTCAGTGTAGGGACTGTCGTCCATACCAGGGCCATCTGGCAGGTCACATCTATGCTCCAGAAATGCTCTAAACGAAGGAAGGAAGACGTGTTCCAGTTCCTGAGACTGCAGATCCCTTGTGGAGGTTTCCTGGCACTCAGTAGCTGTGCTCTGAGCGGGTTTTGTTTTCCTGTGGGGTTCCCTCAGTGCGGTTCTCTCAGGAGCAGAGGAGTGGAGAACGGAGCTGGGTGCTAATGACTCGAGGTTTCTCAGAATCCCACTCTGCTACAGATTTGGGCTGAACAGGCCTCTGTGCTGGTGCAGAGGAGGAAAAGGAGTGGCACATGCTACGGTTTCTTGCTGTCCTCCGATCGGTTTTGTTCACGGGGCACATGAGCCTCTGGGCTGCTGTGGGACCGGCCAGGCAGGGTGCCAATGGGGTGGGGGAGACGCGCTTTGTGTGATTGTGGAGGCTCCTCATGCTGTCCCTGTGCTTGTCCTGCAAATGTCTGTGCATGGGTGCAGACACCCATGCCAGGTCCTAGCACCGCGCTGAGAGATAGAGCTAGGAGGAGCTTCATGGCTGACCGCCCAGTGGCCAACTGTGACTGTGGATGTGCCCGCTGTGGGCAGGCCTGTGCTGGGCTCCCCGCACGGGCTCGTTCTGTCTTTATGAACAGCTTCCACAGCTTCTCAGAGTCCTGGGGAAGCTCCTTACGTCACCGTGAGCGTGGTGGTGGCCCAACTTAGGCGACATCACCGCGTCATAGCTGAGATTTAACCCATGGCATCCCTGCCCTTGTGCCTACCTGCACCCTGGTGGCTTTCTGGTTTCTGCTGTAGAAACAGGCACATGGGAGGCCGTGGCCCATCGGACACTGGGTACATCACTTCTCGTTGTTGGCTCTTTTGACTTGTTAGAAGGAGCAAGTCATTTGAAAATGATGAAAGGAAAATCAAAGATCATGAGGTTTAAAAACATAGAAGACAAATGTCCCCCAGGGAAATTGGACCCGAAGCCAGGCCAAGCCTCAGGTTGAATGCCCACACACTTGGGCAGAACTGGACTCAGGCTATACCAACACCTGGTGGAGGCTGACCCAGACCCACAGGGAGGTGGACTTATCCCCAACGGGAGGCAGATCCATGCCCTGAGGTGGACACAGCCCCACAGCAAGGCAGACCCAGACCCATGGGGAGGTGGACCCACGCCCACATGGCCCCCGTCTGTGCTGGCTCTCAGAGACCCAGTTATCTGTGCTCCCTCGGGATCCAGTGAATGTGGATGAGCTGTAGGAAGCACTGGGACTCTTGGCACAGTTTCCTGTGAGCAGCCAACCATCTTCTGACCATTCTGTGTGCGGCCAAGCAGCGAGGAGAAGATGACTATCTGGTTTGAAAGGTGTCAAGCACTTCCTCTCGGTGGGCACTCTGCGGCCAGGGCGCAGGTTGCAGGACCCAAAAAGTAAAAACCGAGCCTGTTGATGGCACAAACTCTTAGAGGGATTTAACGTCATCTTTGGGCCTTCTCAGCTGTGTTTAGGCAGCAAGTAGGATCTGTGTGGAGCTTTGAACGGCTTTTCCTCTGGTTTAGTTTCTTTCTTGCATTATACAGCTCACAGTGGACGGTTGGAAAAGGCTCTTTGCGATCCTGATTTCTAACTTTAAAAAATCAGCCTAATGATTCCCACTAAGATTTTAAAATACTCAGGAAAAGAAAGTGACTGAGAACAGAAGGATCCGGATCTACCTGCAATATGTTTTTACAAAGGTGTGTGTGGAAGGGATGTTAGCACTGATTTCTCTTACATGCTGTTCTGTGCATGTCTGTGATTAGCCACGAAAAGCAGAAATGGGAACTCCAGTACCTGTGTGTTCTGGAGAGAATAATTTGCAATGAATTTTTAAGTAGATGGCTTGATACCTGGTTGTTGGCTGATTTCATGGGATAATCAAAGTGCTGGTAGAGTTATTGCTCAGTGAGTTTGCGTCCACTGGCCTGTCTGCTGATGACAAGACCCCAAGTGTGGAGGGAGCAGGCTCACTCTCAGACACCTGTGTCCCCAGTTTTGAGATTTCTCAAACTGTGAAGTGCCCATTGGGAGGATGAGGATGACAGCGCACGTCAGTGGCCCCAGACAAAACAGACTTGGTTTCTGCTCAGACTGTTTCTTCAGGGAAAGTGTGTGGAGTGCTTGGTGGTTTGTCAGCAATGATTGTGTACCTGCAGGTGTGCCGGTTCAAGAGGAGAGAAGATAACATTACAGCCTTGGGGATTAAAGTTTAACGGGAGGTGGCGATTGTTCACATTTAAAACTACACCCTTCCACACAAATTAGGGGGATTTATTTGTCAATATTGCTTGGATTCTTGAGCAGAAGTGCATTTATATATGATCTGAAGGGTCTGCATCTTAACAGATGCTTCTAAAACATCCTCTGGAAGCCAGGATTTGGCATGCAGGTATTAAGTTGGCTTTTGATAGAGTGTTCTAAAAGGCTATGGTTTGGATATGGTTTTTCTTTTTCCCTCAGAGGTTTTCACATGTAGTAAAATATCCTCAGTTCCATCTGCATTTGGCTGTGTTTCTGAAGCATTTCTGCTGCAAGGACTCTGAAGAGAGAGAGTGTGATGCTTCGATTGTGGCTATGCACCTTGCAGTCCCCGTGTTGGGGCAGCCTCATCCCTGAGACTGACTGCCTAGTGGTTTGACCCTATAGGACCTAGTGTCCCCAGCCCCTCAGTGTGTTGAAGAGGCACTGCTGTTTCATTAGAAGGAATTGTTTCTCACCGGCAACATGGAATCACACATCCCTGCAGTGACGTGGTTATGCTGTATGTTTTTAGTAACAGTTGGGTGCCTTGGTCACTGCTGACTGACACTCCCTTCCAGTTCTTTTAGGTGTTGCACAGGTAGCGTGCAGATCTTAATGGGCCATCTGCAGCGTTAGATGGCTCACCCCAGGGCACCAGGACAACACGTAGCCTAGGGGGGCAAGGCTGATCTACAGGAACCTGAGCTGGGCGTAGGGGCCTGATTCAGTCCTTTCTACACAGTGTGGACGTGCTGAGTGTGCTTCGAAAGACCCATGTTTGCCCTTGCAGTGACTGTCACTCGGCCATAAAGAGATGATGTTTTGGTGCACAGTATGACATGGACGGACATTGAAGACACTGTGCTGAGTAAAGATGCCAGACACAAAAGGACAGATGCTATATGATCCCGTTTACATGAAACGTCCAGCACAGGCAAATCTGTGGCAACAGAAGTAGATTGATGGTTTGCTTGAGGGGTACTGAGGTTCTGTTTGGGGTGGTGAAAAAGTTTGAAAGTGGAGAGTGGTGATGGTTGCACAGCATGGTGGATGTAATTAATGCCACTGAATTGTACACAGAAAAATGGTTAAGAAGGCAGATCTTTTGTTACATATCTTTTACCACAATAAAAACGACAACAATAATTTTTTAAAAGAGCTATGCCCCCAGCAGCGGTACCCTGCACTGTGGTGACACCGTGCTTGTGCCTGGACAGGACTCCACGGCCAGGCAGCCTGGGAACATCCCTCCCTGCAGCCTCAATGAGCTAATCATCTTGTGGGAGGTAGAGTGCATGGATAAGCCTTACTCATGGAGGGAGAAACCAAGCCACAGGGAATGTAAAAGAAGAAGCAGGAAGGCCCCAGACTCCTGTTATGGATGGAGTGTGACACCGTCCTTGGGAAGTTTGGGGCCCCAATGCAGACAGGCCAGGGGTCCAGGCCTGGCTCCGCCTTCCACCTGGACTGTGTCCTCACCTGTGGGGTGGGGCCACAGTTCACACCTCTGGATGAGAGAGCCTCGTCAGCGTAGGTAGTGCCCTGCTGTATGGCACGCTCAGGGATGCTCAGTGACTGGTGGGCTGGATGAGAGTACGGGCAATGAGAAGCCTGTGGGAAGATACTTTTGTGGGAAGGGAGGGGGGCAGTGGTTCATAGCAGGAATGCGTGTACAGAGAGGAGGGACATGCAGTCAGTTTGCACCTGTGTCCTAACCCACAGCGGAGTGACTGGGCAGCAGGTCCAGCACGTAGGGACTCAGCCACAGCATGGGTCTGTCCACCGCAGTCTCTGCCCAGATACATTGTAAGGACAAAGGACACGCTCTGTCACACAGACATCACACTGCAAAAACTGTTAGCAGCGCTAAGCAACACTTGTTAGGGTTCTGAGTTCCTTTAGTTCTTAGGGAGCAGTACATTCTCATTTTGACACATTCCTGTTGATTATCTGAGAAACAACCATATTTATCTAAGAGTAAGTAGCTAAGAGTATTACGTCATGAACCACTGGTGTTTTCTTTAAACCTGTGTTTGCAAAAAGCCCTCACACTCATTTAATGAACATCCATACTTCTCTCTGAGTCCCATACTCAGACAGTTTAAGTGTGAACTTTGAGAGTTCAGCAAGGCAAGAGTTGAACATCAGTCACTCTGCTTGTGGAAAGTGAATTACTGGAAATCTCCCCACAATTGAACCGTCTGCTTCATGACTCATTTGTGCCTCATCCTACATCAACATGCACTTGGTAAATTTCTAGTTTTTCTAAGTAATTCGTGGCAGTGTAGCCTGCAGTTCCCATTGCTGAAACTTCATCCTCAGTGGCCTGTGGATGTGGTCGAAGAATCCGTTTGGGGGCATAGACAAGTGTTTGCAGTGCCTTGGTATCTGCCACATGTGCAAACGTGAAGATGGAGGTAGGGCAGATGGACTGCCCATGGCTCCCCTCCCTGAAGTTCTCCTTCCAGTGCACATAGTCTCCATCCATCCATTTGTCCGTCTGCCCATCCATCCGTCCGTCCATCCATCGGTCCACCCATCCATCCGTCCATTTGTCCATTCATCCAGTTATTCACTCATTCACTTATTCATTCATCCATTTGCTCTTTCATTCATTCACTGGTTCACTCATTCACTTGCTCATCACTCAGCCATTCACTTACTCACTCCTTCCCTCACTCCCTCATTCATTCATTTGATGAATGTCTGTGGTTTACGGAGTACTTGTTACTTGACCTCTGTTCTAAGAGCAGACACCAGGAGAAAGGCCACCTGCCCCTCTTGTCCAGGCAGTCCCAATCCCTGAGGACAGAGGAACCAAGTGTAAACAGCACAGTCATTTAGATGTTGGGTTTTTCCAGCGGGGATGAGCTCTAGTAGGTTGAGGAGTCCTCCCAAAAGTAAAATGTCTTTTTCTCCTGAATCTGGATTTCTAGACAAGAGCTCCTTTCCACTGAATTCTCTGAAGTGTTTAGAAGATTTTAGGATACATTTTCTCCCTTCTCTGTCATTAGGACAGTCTTGTTGAGGAGGAAGGCTTGTCATTGTCTTCCAGAGAGCAGAGAAGTCATGTTGGTGAGCGTCCCTAGGAGAAGAATCTGCGGAGGCTTACACTGGGTGTGCTGGTAGGGTGAGAACCCTGAGGGGCAGGGGCCCTGATCAGAGTGACCATCAGGGTCCTGGACCCCGCGCCCTGATCAGAGTGACCATCAGGGTCCTGCAGCCCGGGCCCTGGTCTGAGCACCAGCAGAGAAATGCATTGTGGCCATGGGCGGCTCCACCTGCCCTTCTGCCGGCTCTGGGCAGCCGTCCCAGGAAAGCTGACCTCTCCTGGGTGGGAAGAACTTTCTCACGGCCCAGAGTCTCGGGGGCTCCACTGAACTTGGGTGAGTCTGCGGGAGGGTTGCTGGGTGGTCCAGGTGGCTCTGAGGCTCTGTGGATGGAGCCTCTGTCTCACTGGAGGCACTGCTTGAAATGGGGACGAGAATCGATGTGGACTCAGGACCTGCATGGGAAACCTTTCTTTTTATTAATTAGGAAAAAAAAAAAAAAAAACTGGTTAAACAATCAAGAGGACTTTGGCTGCGGACCCTGAGAAGATGTATTACTTTCTGACTTTGAACATACTGTTTTCCTTTAAGCCTGATTATCTTCCTTCAGGTGGATTATAGTTCTGCCAGATTCAGAGTTTGTAGCTTCATCTACTTTAGAATCACAGGGGCTGTAAACAACCTTTACAGCTTTCATCTCAGTGATAAGTAATACACACAGGTTTTAACTCTTAGAAAATTCAGAACTGAAAGGATTTTGCCCAAACCATTTAAATGCAAGAACTGCCTCCCTGTGGGTTCCTACCACATCAAGAAACTCATACCCCAAGGAGTTACTTATCCTGAGATCCTTGGATTTAGCTAAGTAGGTGATGTGACTTATCATGAGAGTTAGTTTTTAGATGTAAGATACGGATGGCCTTTCTCAGGAGCTGGGGTTTTAGAAGGCCCTCAGGCATTCTCTGGCTCAAACCAATTTACCAGAATGGGGTCTATACTTCAGAAGGTCATAAAGCAAGTGACAAGGGCAAGACTAGAGGTTAAACTTGAAGTTTAAAAAAGAAAAAGCTTTTTTTTTTTCCTCTGTTATACAAGTAATGTCCTTCACTGTAGAATATTTTTTTGCATGTAGGTTAACAAGAAAAAGGAATCATAACAATACTGCTTAGAATATCACAGTTATCATTTTAGTACACGTTCTTCAAAACTTTTGAAAATTTTATTTTGGTCTTTTACTTTTTTATTACAGAAGGTTTTAAAGACACACAGAGTTAGAGAGACTAGGACCATGGACCCCACACCTGTCACCTGCTTTGACGATTACCAACTCACAGCTCAGCTTGCTTCATCTGAACCCTCCGGATTATTTTGAAGCAAACCCCAGACATCATACAATTTGTTTTCAAAATAATATTTTACTATGTTTCTGGTGAAGGTTTACACCGCAGTTTAGGTTCCCATTCAATCTCTATACAAGTTGTTCAGTGACATGGTTACATTCATCACAATGCGTGAACATTCTCATTATTTCCGTTCTGGTTGTTCCGTTTCCGTTAAGCTAGTTTCCCTGCCCCCTTACTTTGTCATCTTTGTTTTAAAGTAATTATTGACCATTTGGTCTCATACAGATGATTTTTTAAAGGAGTACAGTATTTATGGGTGATATTCATTATTTTGTGAGCCAATCTGTTATTTAACTACAAGGTGACCTCTGGGGTTAGTTTCATTTCAAGGTTTGAAGAGTATCTCAGGGCAGTAGTCTCAGGGAGTCTTCCAGTCTCAACTAGTCCAGTAGGTATGTTTTTTTTTTTAGGAATTTGAAGTTCTATTCATTTTTCTCCCATTCTATCAGGGTCCATCTATTGTGGCCCCAATTAGAATGGTTGGTAGTGGTAATCTGGTACGGTCTGGTTCTTCTGGCCTAAGGGTAGATGAGGCGATGGTTCATGTAGACTGTTTGTCCTGTAGACTAGTTTCTTCTCTGAGACTTTGGTTTCCTTCTTTATCTTTTGCTCTGGATGAGTGGAGACCAATGGTTGTATCTTAGATGGCTGCTCACAAGCTTTTAAGACCTCAGATACTAGTCACTAAACTAGGATGTAGAACATAACTTTATAAACTGTATTATGCCAGTTGACCAGGTTGTTCCGTAAGACTATGGTCCTGATCCTTCAAACCCAGAAAACCAAACCAGCGAGGTGTTTGGTGATGTCTAAGAAATACCTGTAACTGTGCTCCCCATGTGCTTTATTACGTCTGTGAATATATGTGTGTACAGTCACACAGAGCCATATACATATGTATATACATATATATACACACATATATACTCACATATACATACCTGTACACATAGATGCCTGCATATGTACATATACACCCACACATGTATTTTTTGGTTGTTTCAAAATTACATATGCCATAGTGATTACCAACAGGTCCTTTTTTCTTGTGTATGTCTCAGTGACATCTAATTTTGACTCTTTTTGTTAAACTTTTGTCCTTTTAAGGGACAAGAGACCATGAAGCACAGTCGTAGAAAAAGCAGGGCCTCTGGAGTCAGCTATGATGGTTTTGTTATTTCCTTGCTGTATAATCTCGGGTGAATGGCATGCCCTATGGAGCCTCAGTCTCCTCCTTTGTAGAATGGGGCTATTATATGTAACTCCAGTGCCATGAGGAGAACATGAGGCTCATGGGACTCTTAGGACAGGATGTGGCAGGCATATCACACATACTTGGTGTGTGTAAGCTCCATTCCCATTCCCTGGGCTAGTGCAGAAGTAATAAACAAAACTTCCAGTTCTTCCGGTTTATGCTTGACAGGTATCATACCTGCTCATGTTGATCTCTGAGTTGTAGCTAATTCTGTTCTCATTGCTCAGGGCGGTCGGGTGCTTTCACTCATCTCTCTCTGGTCACAGAATTTAGACCTGAGGACCTCTGAAAATCCTGCCCCTGGCCCTGCCATTCTGTAAGGGGCCAGCTAGGTTCCAGATGGCGAGGTTACTTGTCTGGTGCACCCTCGCCCCCACAGCTAGTTAATGGGAGACAGAAGGTGAGAGCCAGGCTTCCTGATTCCTGAACCAGGGCTCGGACCACTTTGATTTTAGAAAGGTCTTCAGTTAGTTCTGGAATCTATCTTATTAACCAAAACAAAAAACCAAACCTGTTGCCATTGAGTCAGTTTCAACCCACAGCAGCCCTATAGGACAGAGTAGCACTGCCCCATAGGTTTCCAAGGAGCGACCGGTAGATTCACACTACCGGCCTTTTAGTGAGCAGCCAAGCTCTTAACCACTGTGCCACCAGGTCTCCCGTCTATCTGTCTTATTAGGGAGGTTAAATAATTTATGTAAGCATACCATGAAGGAAGAAATATTTTAAGATGGTGCTTGGAAAATGGTTCCATCTTATTTGGAACCTCATCCTGAAGATGAGACCTCAGCCTTACATCATCATGAAATAGCCGCTGGCTTTTACCAAGACTTTTAAATTGCTGTGTCAGGACGTTCTTCTTAAAGTGATGGAAATGTTAAATGTAAGATGGTGAAGGATGGACTGCTAATCATGGCCCCCAAAGTAATAACGTCTGGGACTTGTGGTTGGGAGACTGGCTGAGGGCTAACCTTTCACGCTGCTCTGTGTCCCCTCCAGCCCGTCCCTGCCTGCCCTCGACTGGCAGCTGCCGCCTCACTCAGGACCGTACGAGCTTCGGATTGAAGTGCAGCCCAAGTCCCACCACAGGGCCCACTATGAGACGGAAGGGAGCCGGGGGGCCGTGAAGGCATCAGCTGGAGGACACCCCATCGTGCAGGTACCCAGAGCTACAGCGCGGGGTTCCAACATGCTGCACTGGTGCGAGTCGGTGCTCTCTTGATCCAAAAGTCAGCTTTGGGGCAACAGCTTACAGTGGTTTGCTTTTCTGTCGGTTAAATTATCTCCCAACCAAAGGAGCAGAACGGTGCGTGTGTGTACATATATGTACGTATTTTAAGTTCTAGCTTCTCCACCACACATATACTGACTAGAGTGGGAATACTATAGAGTTCCTACTTCTGTATCTTGTTGATCATCTATAGTTGCTGAACCTCAGACTTCATTTAGAAACAGGAACGTTTCTTCCATGAAGCTGTGCTTCAGCAGACCGGATCTGGTAGATGATCAGAGAGCCTGGGCCTGGTCAGGAGGAATAACTAGATAGCATTGGCCACCAAGTCTGTATCAGCAACATGGTTCTAAAAGACTGTTACCAGCTGCCATCGAGTGGACCCCAACTCATGGCAACTCGCGTGTCAGAGTAGAGCTGTGGTCTCAAGGGTTTTCATGGCCATGGCCTTTCGGAAGCAGATCACTAGACATTTCTTCTGAGATACCTCTGGGTAGACTTGAACCTCCAACCTTTAGACAAGCACAAGCACATTAACCATTTGTGCCACCCAGGCAGCCGAATGACTGTTACTTGTTTGTAGTTATTGGCTGGCTACTCAAGTGCACCCAGGAGATGCTGTCATTCTTCGGTCTGGAGAGACATTGACCTTTTATCCCATGCCCTTCCTCAGCAGTAGTCTTTGATTCAGAAAAGACAGGGCAGAGAGGAAAACGGAGAATTGAAGAGAGACCGCCCGGCTGCGCAGGTGCCATGGCTCATCTGGGGATTCCAACACCTCAGACGGTGGGGATGGGGTGGGGGTGGAGGGCTCTGACCACACTTCCCAGGTGTCCCCCCCCCCACCAGGTGTCCCCACCTACCAGGACACTGGACCTGCATATTTTCTGGTTTCTAGGGTCTCCTGGAAGGGGAGAACTTAAATGAAAGTAAATATGATCTTGAAATCAAAAGGTTTTATTTTTGAGGACCTCTTCTATAATGAGTCTTTTAGAAGTAAATGTTAAGGTTTGTCAGAACCAAGGAGAGAAATGTGTAATTTTGTTGGTCATGTTTTGCTTACTCTCCCAAAAACTTCAGCTGGGAAAGCCAGAGGTAAACTTTGCCTCTAACAACCATTCCTCAGATTTCTAACCCCCTTTCTTCGGATTTGTGTCCTGCCTGTCATGTGTCATGGGGAGGGACTGGCTGGGGACCGAGTGGCAGCATGCAGGAGCACCCACACAGGGAAGGGGTGTCATAGGGTCAGACCCATGCTGCTCAGGCCTGCAGCTGTGCAAGGCTGGCCATACTCTGTGGCCATCCGGGACAGCTCAGGCCCACAGTGGCAAATGTGCTACCATTTCCTCGCCTGAAGAACACCTGGGAAACAACACAGTCCACCTGGCTTTAGAGCTAGAACACTCCTCCAAGGATTGCATGAGAGGGATGGGGAGGGCCCACTGTCCCACGCTTTGATGTTCCCTTCTGTGGCCAGGAGCATAAATGAGAAAACCCCAGACTGGTTGTTCTGTGGGCAGTGGCGTTTCCATCTGTCATTTGTTTTACCTTATAGCTTTAAATCTCCCCTCCCTCGCCATCCTCAAGGTGACTATTGTGACTGCAGCCATGTTAGGGATGAGTTTGATCATTTGCCATGGGGCTCCACGCCTGTTGCATTTATAGACTGTTTCTCCCAATGCACCCCCACTGGCACCCCACAACTGGCACCCAGCCCTGTTATTTAGAAAGTGAGGTGAGCCAGAAGGGCTCTCAGCACGGCACAGCATACTTTCATTTTAACCCATTTAGATAAATAAAAAGGCTGCAAGGCAGGGGTCCCCAGGGACAAAGGCTGTTTGTCAAGGCCCAAATCAGAGACGTGGAGGTGGCAGGGGACGAGTGGAGAGCAAAGCACTTTAGCGAACATTTGCAAGCGATGTTAAGGTGGTATTTGTGGCTGCACACTTGAGGGCAATTAATACCTACTTTGTTAGCCATTGTGGATGGAGGCACGGGAGCGCACAGTGGCGATGGGCGTTTTAAGTTTTCACCTTCCCAGGTGGGAAAGGTCAGATAATGCTAGTGTTTAGTGGGCTAACTAGCTGCAGGTGTTTGCCTCCCCTTTTGTGTATGGCTTTCACAGAATGAACGTACTTTGTTGCTTGTTGTTGGAAGATATTAAAAAGGAAAGGAAATAGACTGTTAGAGAAGGGGAGACGAAAATAAAGCGGTAGGGAAGTAATGGCTGAGTGCACAGCACTTAGTGTGAATCATGTTGGTGGGGGGCTGAGGCCCCAGAGGAGGGGACCACAGGGATGTCCAACACCTTCTATCACAGAAATGCAAATGCTAGTGCTAGACTCAAAGCTGTCTCTTGTTGGTATTTAATTGAGGAGTGGAAAGAGTATCACTGCAGTCTTTAAGGTAGAAACTGAGGCACGGTGAATGCGAACGTTGTCTGTAGGTGCCGTCGGGCTGGCTCCGATCTTGGCGACCCGGTGTACGACAGGACAGAGTGTTGCCGGGTCCGGCACTGTCTTTACCACAGTTGGCATGCCATTGTCGTGGTCACTGTGTATTCTGAGTTCCTTCCGACCTAGGGGCTCATCTGTCAGCATGATATCGGGTAATATTCTGCTGTGATCCATAGGGTTTTCACTTGCTGCTTTTCAGAAGTAGATTGCCAGGCCTTTCTTCCTAGTCTGTCTTAGTCTGGAATCTCCACTGAAACCTATCCATCGTGGGTGACCCTGCTGGTATGTGAAATATTGGTGGCAGAACTTCCAGGATCACAGCAACATGCAAGCCACCACAGTATGACAGATTGACAGATGGGTGGTGGTGAGCGTGACTAGACCTTGAGTTTTCCAGGAATCCTTAAAATGTATTTGTTTCCACCCATCTTCTGGTAGCCATTAGTCAGTGGTGTTGTGAGTGCACGGGGATTGGCAGACTCTGGAGCATTCCTGATTCCATTTCCCTGCAAGCTCATTATAGAATCTGGTTTCCATTTCCATGATCCAAGTATCTTGGGCATGGGGTGGCATTAATCAATCAATATAGACAATGTATACATAATTGAAACAATCTGGAGGCATTTTGAAATTTGAAGCAGTAATTTAATATATCTAAAAAATGTATCCTCAACAATTCAAAATAAGTTGTATGTGTTGGTGGAAGGCAGTGGCATGGGAGATGGTGGTTCTGTATTTAAACTGAATAGATGCCCCCGATGATTTAAATAAGAGAAAGTGGTCCCCTGGGTAGGAAACGTCAGATCTCAGCACTCATCTGTAAGATGTTAGTCATTTAAAGAATTTTCTGATGAATCTATCGCAAAGCGAATTACGTATTCTCAAGTGTGAGGGAAGCGATTAAAAAGAGGTTTAGGGGGGCTGGCTTCCTTTTTTCAGTGGGTGGACCACAAATTGGATAAAAATAGAATTTGCACATAATCATAAAACAAATGAAAATAGAAAACTCTCGGTAGTTGTCAAAACTTAGTAACCACAAAGTTTTATTCTGTGCTGTTGTTTTTACATACCCCTCAGCCCGGCAGCCTCCACCCCAACCTCCCCTCACTCTTCAAAAATGGCTGCATGCCATAGTAGCCTTCGAAGATGCTGGCATGTTGGGGATGGTCAGCTCCAAGGACTATGGTGTGGTCAGTTGGTCAGTGTTGGCCTTGTTTCTTTCTCTTTTGCTCTTCAGAGCCGTCACTTCGCACTAGAGTGCTAAAGCCACCTCGCAGCGGGGCCATGTGTCTTCATTTGATAGAGAAACACTGTTCTCTTTAGTAGACCAGCTAACCCACTTCCCTCAACCTTCCATACCAGGGCCGGTAGCTGTGGATGACTCATAGCAACCTGTGTGTATCAGAGGAGGACAGTGTAAGAACTGTGTCAGGAGGCTTGTGTCAGGAGGCCTGTGTGTCAGGAAGCCTGTGTGTAAAGAGCACTGTCAGGCAGACTGTGTGTGAGGAGGACTGAATGTAAGGAGGCCTCTGTGTGAGGAGGACTGTATGTGAGGAGGCCTCTGTGTGAGGAGGACTGTGTGTGAGGAGGCCCATCAGGAGGACTGTGTGTGAGGAGGACTGAGTGTTAGGCAGCCTGTGTGAGAAGGCCTGTGTCAGGAGGCCTGTGTCAGGAGGGCTGTGTATCAGGAGGCCTGAGTGTGAGAAGGCCGGTGTCAGGAGGCCTGTGTATCAGGAGGCCTGTGTGTGAGGAGGATTGAGTGTGAGGAGGCGTGTATCAGGAGGCCTGAGTGTGAGGAGGCCGGTGTCAGGAGGCCTGTGTGTGAAGAGGATTATGTCAGGAGGCCTGTGTGTGAGGAGGACTGTGTATGGAAGCCTGTGTGTGAGGAGGACTGTGTATGAGGAGGCCTGTATATGAGGAGAACTGTGTGTGAGGAGGCTTGTGTCAGGAGGACTGTGTCGCCATCACCTAAGACCTCCCTCATGGTAGGAGTGAGGTGGGAGGCGCAGGCTCATCCTCAACCGGTGGCACGAGGGCCTTGGCCTCCGCAGCTCCCACCTTGCTCCCACCTTGCTGCATGTCCTGGACTCAGAGATCCGCACTGCTGGTCCCCACAGGCGGTCCCCTGGCAGGTCCCCACAGGTAGTCCTCCAGTGATTCTCCAGTCACCCTTTCAGATCTTGTTTGCCCCCTGCCTGCAGATTTGGCCCGAGGATGAGGGCCTCTGTAGGGTCACAGCATGGTGCCAGCACTGGTCATACTTGGCTTCCCTCTGCTTCACCCCCTCCTGCCCTTCCAGACCCCAACCATGCTCCCTGCTCCCTCGACAGTGTGGACTTCATCCAGGGGTGGACCCAGAGCTCCCAGCTGATTCCTGCAGCTTTTTGTCAGAACGTTCTGGGAGGAGACGTTTCCTCTGCCAGTGCTCTCCAGACCCTTCCTCTCTCTGCTGTTGAGTGTGTCTCATACTGCCAGTGCCCTTTCCGGGCTGGAGGGAAGGTGTATCCCAGTGCAGTATCTTCATTAATAATCAGAGAGTCATGTCCCAGGAGACCTGAGAGTCCTGATGTTGTTGTTGTAGTCAGCTGTCATTGAGTCGGCCCTAACTCACGACAACCCCATGAACAATGGAACAAAATGCTGCCTGGTCCCCTGCCATCCCCGTAATCAGTTGTGGATTGGACCATTGTGAGCCATAGGATTTTCACTGGCTGATTTTTGGAAATGATCACCAGGCCTTTTTTCCAGTCCCTCTTAGTCTAGAAGCCTCACGAAACCTGCTCAGCATCAAAGCAACATGCAAGCCTCCACTGACAGACAGGTGGTGGTTGCATATGAATGCATTGGTCGGGAATCGAACTCAGGTCTCCTGCATGGAAGGGGAGAATTCTACCACTGCACCACCACTGCCCCCGAGAACTCTAATTTAACCTCCTGTTCAGATGAGGGGCCACAGCTTAGAGAGGCTAGTAGTTTGCCAGAGCCCCACGGGGCTGTGCGTCTCACTTTCCTTTTATATTTTTCGGAGCACGTCCTTTTCTCTTTTTTGTCTTCATCTGCCTTTGTCCATAGGCAGCTTCAGGACTGGTCCCTGACTCCTGCACACCTCTGTGCATTTCTGATAGCTGCCCTGCTTGCGCGTCTGTATTTGCTCACTAGGGAATAAACTCCACTAGGCCTTAGTAACAGGCATCCTGGAAAAACCGTGTTTGGAAGCGTGTTGGGCCTCCCCCAGCCCTTCTCCTCTCCTTCTCTCTGGGTCGCCCCTCTATGACCTTGTAGACACACATGGAACTTTGTGGGACCTGTAACCTGATCTCTGACCCTGTGGTCAAAGAATTAGGCTCTCTTTACCAAGTTGCCAAAACAACCTGTTCGATAGCATCTAGACTGTCATAGGTATTCTGGGCTTATGTGAATAATTAATAGGTAACCGAGATGTGAAACACAACTGAAGTCCCTGTATTTATTTGTAAATTCCTCAATCACGTTTTAAGTTGGTAATGTGTGTTATTGCTCGTTTGTTTGCTCACAAATTGTGGATTGACCAGTATAGTCCTTGCCCAGCAGATGCTGGGACTGAGTTGGCCAGGAGTAAGTGATGGGTTGATTTCTGGTCTTAGAAGCTGGGCCTGGAGACAGCCAAAGGGTTGGGCCAGGGTTTGCCTCTAGGCAGGGCAGGGAGGCAGGGGAGGGGCTGGCACTGCCATTGCCAGTCCAGCTGGTCTCTTGTTGGGTCCTTGGTTCTCCAGATTAACCTTTTGCTCTTTAGACCCTTAGCAAGTATTATTGTCTGTTGTATGAAAGATTTGACAGCCGAAGACTAAGGAGTGAAAAACACCAGGAAATAACTCCCTTTTTCTAGGTTGCTGAAATTGGCATTTCAAATAGAGCTATGGTTATCCTCGCTTTTTATCCTATGCTGGGACGCTTCTCCCAAGAGCTGCAGGGGTTCATGGAGCATTAGCTGTTGTGAGAAGTTCCTCAGAGGCATCTTACTGCTGCGGACGGATGACAGGCTGCTCAGCAGCTTTAGTGTCTGCAGTGGGTTGTATGGTAACCGCTGCTTGGTTCCATGTTCCTTGTGATTCCTTGTACATCTGTGTCCCTTTCTCCCCTGGGATGCTGCATCAGGCTGACTCAACCACACTGGAGAGCCAGGGTCCTCACCAAAGCCAGTGCAGTGGTAATTCCAAAGTGGATGATGGTTCGATGGCGAGCAACCTAGTCACCACAGGAAGCTGGGACACAGCAGGGGTCTATTGATGGGGAGATGCTGTGGACCCACATGCTGGAATGGAGTATGGTGGGCTGAATGCAAGTCTGACCCAAACCAGTGAGCTGGTGGTCCCGCTGCTGAGCTGTCCAGCCCACATGCACAGGGGATTAACCTTTTACGAGCTGTCCAGTAACAAGGCCTCTGCCTCCGTTCCTGCTGTGGAATTTCAGGGTGATGATTGTGACCTTCCCTATTTGGCCAAGGACACAAACAAAAGGTTCGTATAACATGAGCCTGCTGTCTCCACCTCGGCGAGGTCCATCTCACCAGCTGACCTCCCCAGAGGCCACACAGAGGACCCAGGAAGGCAGCCCAATGGGGTGGGGGCAAGAGGCTCACCACTGGTAGAGGGTCTGAGGCCAAGCAGCCTGTCCAGGAGTGGGCGATGCTGGATGTTACCATGACCTCATGCTTCCCAGAGACCCTCAGCCTGGATGTCTCCCCCACTTGCCTGCCCACCAGGGGCCACGAGGTGAGCAGTCACCTCAACCAGGCGTGCAGGGCATACCTTTGGCACATGCACGGGGCCTCTCCCCCACGTGCAGATGTGTTGGAGCCTCGTACCCGTCCAGTGGCCTCTTGGCACCCCTGATGCACTGTCTTGGGTCCCACAGGAATCCAGCGGGCTGCCCAGCACTCATGCAGACTCTGGTGGGAGTGTCTCAAGTGGGGACGGGGGCTAGGTCTCGGAAACTGGATGCCAGAGGTCGGACGCCGGAGGCTGGGGGCTGGGTGCCGGTGACTGGGGGCTGGCTGTGGCACCCTCGTCTCCAGTTTCCTCCCACTTCTCATTGGGGTGACTGGCGGCCCCAAGTTTCTGGAAGTTTCCAGGGTTATCTGAGCTGCACTTGTGGCTATCCTGTGTGTCATGTGTAGTTGCCCAAGTGGCTTACGAGAGTCGCCAGACCCTCTGTGCCCCGCTTCTGATTGTTTATTTTCCTCAGGATCGTGGACCTTCTCAGCGTGCCTTTAATTAGAAACGCTCAGCTAGTGTTTTCATGCGTTGTCCATCAAGATGCCATGGCTTCTCTCCTCTGGACACGTCTGCGCAAGTCTGTGGTGCTCTCTGTTTACTGTGTCTCAGGACACTCCCTGTGCAGGGCTGGCTGGCGTTCACATCTGAGAACTGTCCCGGGAGCATTGCCCTGTTGGCTCTTTGGATAAAGTCTCTTTAGGGGTTGGGGGCGCTGGGAAGCATGGCCCCATGTCAGCAGGAAGGTTTGAAGGGGCCTTTGGGACTGCAGGCTGAGGCAGTGGCCCGGCCTGGTGGTCTGACCCAGTGTGGGTGTGTCCCTGGTGGGGGTCTCTGATGTGCATCCTGATAGCACTGTCTCCCAGCACGCTGCTCTGAATCCTCACCCTGCAAACACCTTCTGAGACACTGGGACCTGCCTGTGCACTGACAAACAGGAAGCAGTAAAATGTGTAGAATCGCAGAGAGCGCTGTCCAGGTTACGTTTTCCAGCTCAGGGTTTCTCTCTTTTCTCTGCCCCTCCTACCCCTCAGGTGTAGCAGGAGTCAGCCTGTTAAACCACCTCCGTCCATCAGTGTGCAGAGACATGTAGACACGCGGTGTGTGCCCATATGTCACTGCCTTGTGAGGAGAGGGCGGTTCTACCCACTGCCTTGTTTTTGGAGGACTTTCAGACAGACCTGTGCCGTTTACACATCCTGTCAGCCACCCTGCAAGGAGAAGCTTCCAGCTCCTTCTCTGGGTTTTTGTTGTTAGCTGCTGTTGAGTCAGCCCCTGGCTCATGGTGACCCCATGTACAACAGTACGAAACACTGCCCAGCCCTGCACCATCCCCATGATCAGTTAAGGATCTGACTATTGTGACTCATGGGGTTTTTATTGGTTGGTTTTCAGAAGTAGATCACCAGGCCTTTCTTCCTAGTCCATCTTACTCTGGAAGCTCCACTGAAATCTGTTCAGCATCATAGCAACACACAAGCCTCCATTAACAGACAGGTAATGGCTGTGCATGAGGTGCACTGGGCAGTTCTCAAACCTGAGTCTTCTGCACGGAAGGTGGGAATTTTACCACTGAACCCACTGTCCCTCTTCTCTGGATGCCTTGTATTTAAATGATCTTTCTCCAAAGGATGGTGCACAGCAGCCCCTGTTGGGGATAGGTGCCCGGGTCAGCCCCTAAGAAAGCAGAGGTGAATACCATGGAAACAAACCTACTTGGCTAAAGAAGAACCCTTCTTTTGGAATTAGAACATGTTAATTAGTTCACAGGCATGCGGTGATGTGGGTTGTGATGTCTTTTTCTTGCCATGTTGGTAGAGTTTTGGTTGACTTTGGACCAAGAGCAGTCTGTGGTCATGCCCTAACCCACAGTGCCCCTTTATCTGATCTCTGCTGCAGAGCTTCATGTTCCTGGTGATCCTGCCTTTGCTTGTCATCTGTTTATGTCATCCACTCAGTGTTGATGAGGGCCAGAGGCCTTGACAGAGGGAGCACATGTCTAGGCACCCTGGAACCTGGCTTCCCTGCCAGCTCCCTGAGTTCCACAGCCACCCTTCACCCTCCTGTCTCCAGCATCCTCACCCAGCAGCTGGAATAAGAATGCCCTCTGCATAAAATAAATCGCTAAAAAAAAACCCAAGAAGACAGTACACGTGGGCTCTTCACACCCGGAGAGTGATGGCATTGGCAGCAGCTATTTGCGTGTGCAAAGCTGTCAATAGGAACGAGCAGGTTCCAGGGTGAAGATGCAGTAGGGATTATCTAAACTTAGTTCACTTAAGGAGTCCTGGGTGGTGCAAACAAAACACACGGCTGCTAACCAAAAGGCTGGAGGTTCGAGTCCACCTGGAGGAACCTTGGAAGAAAGTCCTGGCAATCCTCTGAAGAGTCATCCACAGTTCTACTCTGCACATGTGGAGTTGCGATGAGTCAGAGTCAACTCAACAGCAGCTGGTTGGGTTTTTTTTAGTTAGTTGAAACCTTACAACATACAGAGCTGTAAAACTCCAACCTGCCTGTTGGGAACTGAACAGTGTGGCTTTCTCTTTCCACATGACTTTGTATATTAGAAAGTGCATCCAGACCCTAGGGGGCCATAGGAGCAGATAGGGGAGAGGACCTTCCTGTGGGCCATGCCAGTGGCCTACCACTGAGCAAGAGGAGGAACAAAGGGGTACAAGGACATGGGTATTTCAGTGCCCCTCCCCTGCACCCATCACCACCTTCTCTCCTGCTCTCATGCCCTGCCACCCTGACCCAGGTCCCAGCAGAGGCAGAAAGAACGAACCAGACTCCTGAGTCACTTTCATCAAGCTCATGTGACTTTTTCCATCCATCTTGCCATCCATATGTCAAGACCTGTACCCACTGTGGACCTTAAATGGCACTACATGGAGTGAAATAAATAGAGAGGTTTCTGAGTAAATTAAGGGATTATGAAAAGCTTTGACAAGTTTCAAATTTATTGTAACATATAATAATTGGGTGAATGAAATTAAACCTGAGCAGCCAACAGGAATAAGGAAACAAATTCAAGATAGTTATTTCTAGTGAAGTTCTTAAAAATGTTAAGTCTGCCCCGAGTATGACACAGTATCTCTTATCCTTATGCTTTTAAAATGTTTAGACAGAACTACCCATTGAGTTTGGTTCTCATTTTTAATTTTCCGTGGACAGAAAGATAGGAAAATTTTCACATATAAAAAACCAGGAAGGGATGAAGCTGCACTCACCACGCCCCAGTGCTGAGCGTCAGGACCACAGGCTGCTCTGGGGACAGGGACAGGCAGAGGCACAGCACCAAGACAGTCACTAAGTTAATCCAGCAGGGAAAGGTCACTTAAAAAAATAGTCAAACCAATTTATTTACTGGAGCTTTCCCTCCTTATAAGGTTTCTTTGGGTATTGTGTAAAAATGCAAATTTGACTTCTGGGTCTTAAATGCATAATTTCCTTTTAAATTGATTACTGAAAGTAGGAGTTGTGTTTAGGAAGAAGAAACTTGCACAAGGATTTTCTTTGCTTAGTTTGTGTGTGCAGAAACTCAGAACTACCGGTTGAAAAGTAAAAACTTTCCAACAATTAACTGGTTGGTTGTTATTTACACAACACTTCCTTTGGATGGAGATACATATATAGATATCCATCTATATATAGATATAGATATAGACCAGTTGGATTTTAGCGTTGAATAAATTTGCTTCCATCTCTCCACACACCTTTTATCGTGGACGTAAGTGCTGAAGTCAGCACAGAAGCTAAAAACAAACATCTGTGTGTAGAAAACCCAGGGACTTGCAGACCCTGACAGTGGAACGAAACATTTGTTTAGTTCAGGTTCAAGCAAGGGGAGGTCATTGTTGTGACAGGTGATTTTATGAATATTGTTTTGACAGACAGGTGACATGCCAGAGGCAGAAAGTCCGTGAGCTGGGGCACGTGAAGTATTTCAAATTACTTTTCTTAAAATGAACTTCATGTTTTAAATAATAGATGTTTACCTCCCAGGTTAAACCTGAAGTACTCCCGTTTTCACTGAAATGGCATGTTTTCAAATGGATAAGGCTCTACCCACAATCCTCTGCACTTTCCATCACATTAGAGGACTGCCACAGGCTGGGTCCTGGGGGAATTTCAATTGTCATTTAGAATCCTCCACCATGGCCAGTTAGAGGCAGCTGCCCTCACGACGTGGAGTGTCTCTGCCCACTAGAGAAGGTTTCAGCCAAAGACCGCATGACGTATTCTGGCAGCAAATGTCATCAAATGGAATCCTGAGTGGCAAAATTTGCGTCCTAATCAACCCCTGCTCTTCAGATTACGTTTCCCACAAAGAACATTGGTTGGAATCCAGCATGGAGCAAAGAGGTTTAGTAAGTCCACCTCGGGAGAAGGCTGAGCTCCTGCCTACTAGCTAGAAAATCGGGGCTGGCCAGGCAGTCTCAGCTTTCCCAGCCTAACCGAATACTCTTTGGGTGGAGACACTCAGGTATCCATACAGGAAGAAAGTTTTTACCCGAGTTGCAGCCACGGTAGAGCGATGTCAGGCACGGAGCTTCTGGGTAGCAGTTCAGGGACTCAGGCTCCATGACGGCGTCTGCGGCATACAGCCAACGCAGAAGGCAGTGAGTGGACAGAACAGGAGACTCTAGGGGGAAACACCCGCATCCCAGAAAGCCTCCCCAGAAAACGAGATACTCCATGTCAGCACAGGCACCTACCCAGGTCAACATAGACCTGGTTCCTGGTGCGAGCTACCTGGGGCAGTGTGTCCATACGAGACTCAGCTTTTTTAGTAGAAAGAACCCATTTGAAGATGACCAGGTCCACAGATATGTAGAACTTAGGCGTTGGGACCATGTTACAGACAGAAAGAGATCTGGAGGGTGTGTGATGTACCTACCTCCTCCTGCAAGCGAGAAATCGCACCTTCATAAAGCAAACACAGTATTCCAGGACACTTTGTGTGTGTGTGTGTGTGTGTGTGTGTGTGTGTGTGTGTGTGTGTGTGTGTGTGTGTGTGTACGTGTGTACATGAGTGTGTGTGTGCATGTGAATGTGTATGGGTGAGTGAATTTGTATGAGTGTGTGTGCATGCGTGTGAATGTGTGGGTGTGAATGTGTGAACATGTGAATGTACATGTAAGTGGGTGTGTGAGTGTGAATGAATGCAGAATATGTGAAGGTATGCATGTGCATATGTGTGAATGAGTGTGGTATTTGAGTGAGTGGTATGTGTGAAAATGTGTGCACATGAATGAGTGTGAATGCATGTTTGTGTGACTGTGTGCATATGTGTGGATTGAATGTAAATGTGTGAATGAGTGATGTGTGTGTGCATGGGAGTGTATATTTGAGTGTAGACGTTGAGTGATGTGAGTGTGCATGTGTGTGAGTGTGTGAATATGAATTCATGTGTGAATGTGAGTGTATGTGAATCTGTGTGTGTATTTCTGATGCCTCAGTCTGTCCGTGCCACATTGTCGGTCCACCTCTGAGCAGACCCCACCACGTACTTCCCAGTGTCTTCATACAGATGCACAGGTGGCCTCAGAGCCTCCTCTGACCTCTGCAGTCATTGGCAAACACTTTTAAATATTAATCAGAAATGCACGAGTGCTCCCCAAAAGTCTGTAGTCACCAGACACCTATAACTGAGCCATGAGCAGGAGTCTCAGGGCAGTGGAAATTCACTTGAAACAGCAAATTCACGAGTTCCCAGTCCTGCGAGCAGAAGCGGCAGTGAGCTCATCGCATGGCGGCAGCGTGGAGCCTTGTGTCTGTGATCACCCGTCTCCTCACAGTGTTCGCCCACAGACAGGCCGGCACACTGCACAGGCACTTGATATTTAGACCAACCTTGTCTTAACCAGGGCGGAGGTGAATTATTCATCTGGCCTTACTGAAGTGGGCAACCGGCACAAGGCCTCTCTGGCAGTCTGCAGCACCGCTGTACCCTGCTACCAGGTGATTCCTGAGTCCGGCTCCCCATCAGCAAGGAGCTCGCTCATGACGTGTAGCTCTCTCGTGAATGCGCTCTGTAATTATGGGATTCCCTTTTGAGGATTCAGCGTGTACCTGTCTCTCCATCTCTTGTTTGATGAAGTCAAACCTCTGAGTCTCATCCGCACAGGTCTGATTAGTGGCTCACTGCTGGTGTGCTGCATTTTAAGGAGCAACACCAATGTGCTGCTCGATAGGATTGTGTAGACTGAGTCCCCTCTCTGGTCTTAGATGTGATATCTGCAGTGTTACTGTTGTAGAATCTGATGATGGTCACCAGGCTATTTGTGGAGGAAGATATTGATACGCTCAGAAAAACCTACCCATGTGGCAGATGAAATTACGTGATTGGAAGAAACAGAAATGTTTCCTCCAGACAAGTCTCTGAGCAAAACAGTCTGTTGCAGGATCAGTCCCCTGTGTTTGTAAGGGGCTCGATTGTTTTGTTCACCAAAAAACCAGTTGCTGTGGATTCTGACTTATGGTGACCTCACATGTGTCAGAGTAGAACTGTGCTCCATAGGGTTTTCAATGGCTGGTTTTCAGTGGCGCCTCTGGGTGAACTCAGACCTCCAACTTTTCAGTTAGTAGCTGAGCACATTAAGTGTCTGTACCACCCAGAAGCTCCGTTTTGTCCACCTTCTCCCCAAATTGAGGGGGCCTCTATCAATTCTCGGACACTGACTAGCAGCAAGAAGGCTGGTTCCTCCATAATCCGCTTTCAAGTGGAGCACAGGCAGGCTTTTGCTCGCAAGGAAGGCAGCCTGTGTCCCCTCTAACGTGGAGGCCCAAAAACCTTCCAGGAAACGTTGTTGTTATTGGGTGTCATTGAGTTGATTCCAACTCATAGCAACCCCACGTGAGAGAGTAGAACTGTCCTATAGGGTTTCCTAGGCTGTAATCTTTACGGGAGCAGATCACCAGGTCTTTTCTTCCGTGGAGTGGCTGATGGATTTCAACCATTGACCTCTCGGTTAGCAGCCAAGCACTTAACTATTGTGCCATGGGGCCTCCTTCCAAGAAGCATACCCTTCTTCAAATCCCTCAAAGTCGTGGAAACGTGGCCTGCTTGTTGAGGCAACAAATTAGTGCATCTCAACTAGCATCAGCCTATGATTCAACACAGCCCATTGCCCTGCTGCCTTGTGGCGGGCTCATAATTGGACCCAGGGCCAGGCTGCTCTTGAAGCGAGGCCCCCGCCGCCACCTTTCATCTCGGCCACACTGGAGGTCCCAGTTAATTGAAGTCACCATGCTCCACTTAACGAGCCACCCCTGCATTCCCCCAAGTCAGATTCCGGGCTGTCAGGTCTGCAGAGGGGCGGGCGGGGGGATGGCCTCTGAGGCTCTGTCAGAACCCACCACCCCACGCCACGCCCAGCAGCACTGGGTGGCATCAAGGTACCTGCTTCCCATTCCTGGGGCTTCTTTTCCTTCAAATTGGCATATTAAAGTGAAAGTTTAAGACTTTGAGTTGGAATTGTGCCCAAAAGTCAAGTGTTGAGTGGATGCCGAGGCCAGGAGTCAGTCTAGTCCCTCCCTCCTCCCTGTGTCATCCACTTCCTGTCTCCTTTGGAGACTGGCTATGTATGTTTGTACCCCTAGATCTTCGTTTCTGCTCCAGCCTCACCTCAGTCATTCAGCGCTGTTCCTTCATCACAGCTGTGTTCCCACAGGTTTCTTGGCCTTCTCATCTGGGTGTCTTACTTTGTATTTCTAAGACCTGTCCAAAGTCCACCTCCTAGTGCCCCACCCCTCGTCCCTCCTCATCTCACCCACCCCAAGCCCTGCCTTTGGCCCCCCACAGTGCCTTCTCAGGGACTCTGGGATCAGGTAGTCTTCTCAGGTGGGGGCTGTCGGCCAGGGACCCTTTGTGGGCAGCTCTGTGCTCAGTCACCGTGAGCCCTTCCACCCCAGTGGTCTCTATAATCTTCACGTGCAGTTACAGCCCCAGCCCCCAGCTTCAGAGTGGGGTGCTCTCAGGCCCAATCCCAAGGGCCTGCCCTGTCCACGGGGCAAAGCTGAGCTCCTGACTCCGTCTTGTGTGTGCCATCAACCACAATGTCACCGTGGCAGCAACCTGGTGCCACGGGTGCCCCCGTGCCCTGTGGCATGGCCGTCTGTGGGGAGAAGCAGATGTCAGCATAGGGTTGAGGATATAGACAAAGGCCTGGTCCTCCTCACCCTCCTTGTAAAAACAGCATGGGGGAGTTGCCTGATCTCCTCTAACTTCACAAGGGGAAGGAGAATCAAGATCAACAGCCCAAGGATGATTCCTGTGAGGCAGAGGTCAGACAGGCCTCCTCTGTCCGCCATCTTTACCAATTCTGACGCCAACCGTCCCTCCCACGGCACTCTCTACTTCTCTGCTGGGTTCAGTAATTAATTGTAATGACCACACAGAACTCACAGAGAATACTCATGATTATGGGGTTTATTAGGAAAGTAACAGGTTACAGTTCAGGCTCAGGATACAATTCTTCCATCAGGACAGCCTGTTCCTAGCCATGCTGGCAGGCATGCCTCTCCCTGGCCCTGGGCCTCTGCCCAAAGGCACTCAGCTTTCTCTTTCCATGGTCCGGGAAGCCCACCGCTCCATCTGCTGCCGCCGGGTCTCTGCTGCCACTTCTCGCTGCCTTCAGTGTTACAGCTCTCTCTTTCTCCTTGTCCAGGAGCTTCTCAGCGCACAGGGATCCCAGGTCCAAAGGACGTGCTGCCTCCTGGCTGTTCTTCCTTGGTGGGGGTGGGATCTTTTCCCTCTTACCTCTGGGATGGCTTATTTCAAGCCTAGTGGCTTGGCAAAACTGATCGATCCCTTTGGTGGGCCACAGTTACCCTATCACACCGTCCCACACAACCATCTGGGTGGAAGTTGGAAGACCATGGCTAGAAAGGCTGTCTTAAGTAATTTATCACACCACACTCCTGTTCAATATCTTCCTCCCTTCATCCTCCTCTCTTGTCATCGTCCTCCCTCACCTCTCCATCATCCAGGCCATCCTCCCCAGCAGGGTATGGTGGGGAGGGCGAGTGTTCATTCTGGGCCAGGTTATTCTGAGTCCTTCTACCACACTCCAAGGGCTTCTTACCCCATCTCAGTGCCCACACAGGACATAGGAGAGCAGGATCCAAACCCAGGTCTGAAGCCTGCAAGCCTCACTGGTTTTGGGTGGGTGATGTTGGCTTCCCTGCTTATGTGACAGCGTCAGTAGCATTTTCACATGTCTGTAACTTAGCTGAGGGGTGTATAGTTTGACTCGTCAAGTTGTCATGGTGTCACAGTTGCTGCCTGTTGGCCACGATTTTAAAGATAGTCTGGTGATGACGAAAGTGGTGACAGAAAGAAGGATGGTTCCGTGCACCTGCGCTGCCCTGAGTCCTTGTGCAGAGCATTTCCTGTGACCCTCAGTTGTGCCAGGAGGCTGGTGCGCCTTCTCTTCACTCCACCAAGAAGGAGAGGTGATGGGTCACAGGGGGTGGGTCACCTACAGGTGGAACAGGGCCAGGCTCAGAAAGCGGGCAACTCACTCTAGAGCTGAATTAAATGCTCCTAGCAGAATTTGCTTCTTTCAAATAGAATTATCATATAGTAATCATACATGGTGGGAGCCCTGGTGGTGCAGTGGTTAAACCTTCAGCTGCTAACCAAAAGATTGGCAATTTGAATCCATCAGCTGCTCCTGGAAAACCCTATGGGGCAGTTGTACTCTGTCCTATCGGGTCGCTATGAGTTGGAATCAACTCAACAGCAACGGGTTTTTTGGATCATAAATGGTAGTGTTAAAGGTAAAAACGAATAAATTATATTTTTAAAAAATGACTTGAAGTAATTGCTTAAGGAGAAACCAGGTGTGAGATGTAGGAAGAAGGTCAGACTGGGACCAGCAGCGGCGGTTCTGATGGGCCCTGCTTTTACATCTTAACTCTGGTTATTTGTCCAAAAGGGCAGTAGTCTGAAACCATGATCCTTGCTGAGCCAGGAGGCTGGGCCTCTCCTGAAACTCGGAGCAGAGTATGGCTGCCAGCGTCTTGGGAGAAGTGTGTGTGTGGGGCTCTGCATCTAGCATACACAGATACTGTAATCTGGTCAGTACTGCTGTGCACTGTGTTCAGTCTCAGTTTAACTGATCACGGGGAAGTTGATCATTTCATATTGGGAGCAGCGGCTGACTTTGTAAGGGCGTGAACGACTGCAGACAACCCTGCACAGCCGTTGCTTCCTGATTTTAGGACACAAGGTTATCTTCTGCACCACTATATACAACTCTCACCAGCATCCACGTGTGCAGGGAAACGTGCCAGGGTGTTTTCTTGACCACAAGTCACTTAACTACATATGATAGAGCAGGTGGACCTAGAACAGGGCAGAAGCCTAGGTGAACCAGCGGTTCAGAAGGCACTTCTTCCACCTGCTTTTTCTGCCGGGGAAGATGGCACAGCAAAGACGGTGGTGGCACTGATGCTGATGCTGGGTGTGTGTGCGTGCATGTGTGTATGTGTGTGTGTGTGCGCGCATGTGTGTTCAGACACAGTAACAGGACTGTTCAAAGCTGAAACTTAACCAAGTGCCCTGGGTCTTTTAGGATAGTGAGACATTTTCTGAGTGTACTTTTTTTTTTTTTATTGTACTAATATTATATTGCAGAGAAATGAAAAGGGGGCAGGGAGTGGGAGGAGACCTAACACTTTGCACCTGTCACAAGTTTTCTTTTTGAATTAGAGTCCCTGCTTATAAAAGTTTAATTGATTCCCAGCAGTTTATGTGCATGGTGCTTAGTGGGAGTGTTTTATTCTCTCACCAGCTACACGGTTATTTGGAAAGCGAGCCACTCACGCTCCAGCTGTTCATTGGGACGGCGGACGACCGCCTGCTGAGGCCCCACGCCTTCTACCAGGTCCACCGGATCACAGGGAAGACTGTCTCCACCACCAGCCATGAGGCTATCCTCTCTAACACCAAAGTCCTGGAGATCCTGCTGCTGCCGGAGAACAACATGCGAGCAATGTAAGCCCGAGTGCCTCTTGGGTTCCGGGTGTCTGCAGTGGGCTACATCCACGGGGCGCCACGTCTGCAGTGGGCCGTGCAAGCTCTGCTCTTGTCTGCTTTCTGCTGGCTCTCCCACCAAACATCTAAACTTCTGGGCCCAGGGTGCTCTCAGCTTAGCACCCAAATAAACTTTTCAGAAATTTTGTGACAACGGGATTGTTTCTTCCTAGGGTTTCAGCACTGAGTGTATTGCCTCTTAGAATGAGTATCGCAGTTACACACCCATGAGTGGCACAGCCCGCAGAAGCACCAAATGACACCTCTGTATCCCTGCATGCAGCAGTGCAACCTGCAGAGATGGCTAAGAATAGATGCTGAAAGTTAGAACAGCATGTCTGGACCGTGTATTCACTGTCAGGGTTACTAACGTAGCTATGTGACCAGTTCCAACTCGCAGAGTCAAATCTGACTTTACAGTTAGTTTAAAAGAGAATTTGTGAATAAACAGTCACATAATGTCCGAATGGGGCCCGTGCGCATTGTGTCATTTAATACCACTAACGAGTACTGTCTGGTGCCAGGACTTCACCGTCTAGGCTATGGACAAGGCAGAGAAGGCGGACATGGTGTCCTTGTGGTGCTGACAGCGAGCAGGATGGGAAGGGGAGACACCAATGGTGAATGTGTCAATGTGAACAAACAAGCCAAGGAGGAAAAGTGATCATCACATCTCGCTGATGATCACAGCATGGCGCTTAGGTGGACAGCACTGGGGGAGGTGGGAGGAGCCTTCTGGGGGGCAGGGCCAGCTGTGAAGGGGGCTACAGTCCCACAGTGCAGAGGCCTCGAGGCCCAAGCGAGTTGGGGCTCACGGAACAGCAAGGGACCAGGCCGCCGTGGCTGTAGGAGAGGAGGTGGCAAAGTTGTGCTACAGAGGACTTTGTGTGGTACTCCACTAAGTTATTTATAATGATTCCACCCTCTAAGCCAAAACACAGGAAAAGCTTTTTCTCCATTTTAGCTGTTTGCAAATTCTGGGAACTTGACACACCTCCAAATTCATTTTAGACCCTTAGGTTTGCACTGTGGTCATGGTTCCCCAAGGACCGGTGTCATGTCAGGTCATTAGAGAGGACTCGCACGCTTGTTTGTGAGTTCATTTACCCTGCAGTTACCACACCTGATGGACGTAGAACAGCCCACAAGGAACAATGCACAACATGACCCAGGAACAACCTCCAAGGTCAACCCTGCTGATGACTGAGTTGTACTTAAATGCCCATCGCTGCCTTACCTACTGATGCAGTGCAGTTGCGTACAGAGTCTCACTCATAGAAAGTTTGTTCTTTTTTCTCTTAGCTCATGGAAAAGGGACAAACAGTGGTCTTCACTGGGTTGAGTTTGTACATGGAATAAAGTGAAATCATGTGGAACCCTAGAAAAGGAGGGTTTAAGCTGAGCAGTAGGGTGCTGGCAAAATCTGAGCATCTGCTCCTCTGGGGACCCCTATCGCCTCACACCGAGGCAGAGGACTGTGCTGTGCCACCTCTCCCCACTCTCAGCTTTATGCTTTTTGTCTGTGGTGACTGTGTCCCCACCCGGCCAGGTAGGGGCACCCAGGCAGTGTTGAGGGGCTAGTGATGGAGGCCCAGTGACTGAGGGGTGAGTTGTCTACACAGCTGTTCCTATTTCCCACCTCACCTGCAGGTGTAGACCTCAGGGTTTGGCCCTACCCTTGGTGAGTGCCCCATCTTTGACTTTCCTGTGGGGAGGTGCCTGCTACGGGGCTTTAGCCTGCAGGCTCTGTGCTGGGATCAGGGGCCCCTTGGACATGGGAGGTAGGGGATCTTACACGCACGTGCCAGTGACTGAAAGAAAAATGTGGTCTTCTGTCTTGGGCAGTATCGACTGTGCCGGGATTTTAAAGCTCAGAAACTCTGACATTGAGCTTCGAAAAGGGGAGACGGACATTGGGAGGAAGAACACACGTGTGAGGCTGGTCTTCCGCGTCCATATTCCGCAGCCCGGAGGCCGGACCCTGTCCCTGCAGGTCGCATCCAACCCCATTGAATGCTGTGAGTACCGGGCACCCTTGGTCTTTCCAAGTGATGATCTCGTTTCAGATGTTTTCTGTTGTAGTAGCATTTGATGCTGCTTTTCATGAGCTCCCACCACTTGTGTGTGTCCGTGTGGAAAGCAGCTGCCTTCTTCACTGAGATTTGGGAGTTTAGTGACAGCAAGTAGGGCTGTGTCTTAGCCTCCATGCTAGCCTCCCCAGGTGATGTGGAAGTTTAGTGACAGTGAGTCTGGCTGCCTCTTAGCTTCCGTGGCCTCTGCTGGCAGAGCAGCCATGCAGCTTCGATGTTACCAACTTAGGGTGCCTGTGGAAAGAACGAAACGGGAGAATGTAGTCTGAAACAGTGGAATGTTTGTGTTATTACAGTAATTCCCTCACGTCTCAGGCACTGAGAAAATGAAATTTGGGCATTGGAGTCCTTTGGACTGAACTGGCATTTATAAACCTAGTGGTGGGATGTTGCTCTTTCCTTAGCGACTTCTGGTTTTCTCTCCTTCCGGTGTGGCGGATGCCTCAGTGGGCCATGTGGGCCTCGGCTCGGCACCCCCCACCCCCCCTTCCATACTAGGCCACCGACTGTGCCTGGGAACCATAGTGCCCCGTCTCTCCTGCTTGATATTTTAGTAAATTAGGTCAGTGGGACACAACACATGCAGCACCAAGATTTCCCCTGCCTCAGACCTTCTCTCCCATACTGTCTTCCATGGCCCAAGATAGGATGGCAGGGAAGGTCAGGGTGCCCCACAACCAGGAGGGGTCTGGCCACACCAGGTGGCCTCTGTCACAGCCCTTCAGTACCCCATCTGCTGGGCATCCTCACTCCCTCCCACCCTCTGAGCATGGTTCCTGTGGCCAATGGCACCGAGCCTGCCTGGCCTCTGAACGTCTCTACCCAGGATGGGATGCACTCACTGTTTCTTGTCTTTCTCAAAGTTGGTTTGCATTAGGAAGAGAGGGCATGCACTCTCGCATACATGTAAACTCACGTGTATGCACATGTGCAAATGTGTCCACATGCACACACAGGCACACAGACCTGCCTTGTCACACGTCTGTGTACACGCACCCATGTAAGTGAAGGACCTGGTGTCCAACGTGGACAGGCTAGATACGTGATTTACCCCTAAATATCAGTGTCCTTGATGTAACTTGGAGCAGAATTGGCCAAATTTTATTCAGGAGAATATTTTGACTGTTTCTTGAGAACAATTTTGAAAGACTCCAGGGTGGAGAATGGAATTGCACCTTTGTTTCATTTGGGAATGACAGCGTTCGTAATATTCCTGTAAATACAGACAGGACAGCACGTGTTCCTGACAGGTCCGGCTAACGATGTGGCAGGGAGGTGTGTACTGCCGGCCTGCCATGCATCCTCAGAAGCAGCATTGCTGCCTTGGGCTGGTCCACGCGGTTGTACTCACACTGCCCTGCACCCCCACCACCCCTCTGCCCGCCCAGTCAGTCAGTACAGTTGTACTCACACCTCTCTGTCTCCCCCACCCCCCACCCCAGCCCAGAGATCAGCCCAGGAGCTGCCGCTGGTGGAGAAGCAGAGCACAGATAGCTACCTTGTGGTAGGCGGCAAGAAGATGGTCCTCTCCGGACACAACTTTCTGCAGGACTCGAAAGTCATTTTCGTGGAGAAAGCACCAGGTATGTCCTTTAAAAATAGGTGGTCTGCTTGTTTTCTCTTGTGGGCACTGGTGGAAATTGGCTCCTGGGTGGACAGAGTTGGGACGCCTGATTGCAGACTGGCACCGTGGGTGGGCGACACAGGGCCTTGAAGCCGTGTCGAGGTGCCTCACGTTTCCACCGTGAGCCTGAGCTCTGTGGCCACTACGCAGTGCGATGGAAGGTGCTAGCGTGTTTCTGGAGCCATCTGCGGCCATCCTCCCAAGTGTCCCCATTGATACTAGAGGGGCTGCAGAGGAGAGGAAAGGTGTTTGTTCTCCCCAGGCCCTTCTCTTTGGATCACATTCGTGTCAGAGGGCTGCTCTGTGACTGAGCACCGTGGGCTTGCGGCCACGCAGGGGCCTGCAAGGCCTCTCCGCAGTCACACGGCCACTGGTGCGGAGGGCAAGGACTGGCCTGCCACATGACGTTCCAGTCAGCATCTCCAGTCCCCCTCTCGCTGGTGTTCACTGTGAAGCTTGTCCTGGTTGTCTTTCCCTGCGGTGACTTGGCAGTGCCTGCCAGCATCTGTATGTGCAGACTCTAGCACAGACCCCGTGGGCCCATTCGTGCCTGGCCACCTCGGAGCCCCCTGTTCGCAGTCCCAACCCCTCTAGGTGTCGGCATAGAACAGACCTGAAGTGCCTCGTTTGCCCCTGGGCTGTCATAAACTTGGGACGGGGTGGGGGGTCTCAGCGTCACTGTTTTTTGGGGACTGGACATTGTTTCGGTGGCTCTTCCCGTCCAGGCAGCTTTCTCTGGGATGGGTGGGAGCTCTGCGGCCTGGCTGATTGATTAGGGGTGTGAGTCTGGCTCACTCTTACCAAGCTCCTGGCCTGTGAGCCGTTTGTCTGTAGAAGGGTGTCCCTCTCAGTGTCTGGGGTCCCTGCTGGCTCCTCAGGTGACTTTGGTAGTAACCTGCACCCTCGTCTGCCTGGTCTCAGTGGGGGCCACCGCAACAGAGACAAAGGTGCAAGGGCTAAGGAGTCTGCACTTGCAGATCTGTGGTTTCCAGTAAAAACCAATAACCATCGTGGGGATGCATGCCATGGTTTCATGCCCAGTGGACACTGACTCAGTTCTGTGCCATGGTCCAGCCTCACTGTGGGTCACATGGATGCAGACACTGTCCTTGCCTGAACTGTCCCTTTGCCCTGGGCCTTGCCTTGCCCCTCACGGGGCCTCATAGCATTGCCCCATCCACTCCAAACTAAGTTGGGGGCTGAGGGAGGTGGGGCTGTGGGGGCTGGTGGCTTTCTTTTCTGTTTCACATTTTCCAGTTGAAATTGCCCTGAAAGCGGCCCGTCCGGTACTCACTCTAATCAGCTAGAACCACTGAGGCATTCATCTTCATAATGGGGCCTTGATTTTGTACAGTTTGCTGGAGACGGAGGTACTTCAATCAAAATAGGTATAAACGCCTTCCACGCTTACCTCAGCTTGCCTGTATAATCATGCACATAATTGGGAAATATGC
Organism: Dugong dugon; assembly: GCA_030035585.1. Taxonomy (NCBI): domain Eukaryota; kingdom Metazoa; phylum Chordata; class Mammalia; order Sirenia; family Dugongidae; genus Dugong; species Dugong dugon. The sequence goes on from CM057466.1 coordinate 115,676,277, forward strand.
TTTAAATTGCAGAGAAAAGCCAGCTAAGTATGGTGGTGAGCAGGAGAGCCTGTATTATTGGACACTCTTCTTCAAGGAGGCTGATTTTGAGGTGGTTTAGCCTGCAGGGTTGTAAACGTGATGCATGTTAGGGAGGGAACTCTATAACGAGACATTTGCGATCGCAACGTTGGCTTCATCCCACAAGGGAGGCTCCAGACAACGTTCTTACTGTTTGCCTCCCCAACTTATGGTGCCTCGTGCCTGGAGAGGGGTATTGGGGCATCTTCTGCACAGCATACTTCCAAATGCCTTTCATCCGTCTATTCTTCGGTAGAGGGGTTAGGCTCCACCTTGGGCTGGGTGCTCTGCTGGAATGTCCACCTTGTTCAGGTCAGTCTTGGCCCTTGTGGGGTACACAGCCACAGCATTTCGATGCAAGCCACCCAGCTGGGCGGGGGGAGGCTCCACCCGTGAATGCCTGTCACCCTGGCTTGGCCACACCTTGTACTGGTACGAGGTCCTTCCTTGCCTTCTTCACCTGGCTTCCTCATCCTAAGAGCTCGGCGTGCTAACAGTCCCTTGGACACTTGCCCTGGCCCTCCTCTCTGGGCTGAACGCCAACCCTCTTCTCTGGGCTGAATGCCATCACAGCCGTCTTGTGTTGGTCTGTCTTCCCCAGCTGCCCTGAGAGGCCACGACTGGTCTGTAACGTGCGTTCTCCTGTGCCAGCCTCATGTCTGGCATCTAGAAAGCAAGCAACCAGCAATCCAGTGCCTGGTTTGGACACGTCATCAGGAAAGACCAGTCGCTAGAGAAGGACATCATATTTGGTGAAGTGGAGGGTCAGTGAAAATGAGAGAAACCCTTCATGACATGGATTGGCAAAACAACTGTTAACAAGGGACTCAAACATATCAACGATCATGAAAATGGCATAGGACCGGGCCACATCTTATTCTTTTATGCATGGGGTAGCCATGAGTCAGTGCTAACTCAACAGCAGCTGACACCAACATGATGAGACATGCCCTAAGTCCATGCCCACTAACAAGCAAATTGAACATGTCAATTAAACACTGCAGTCATGTGCTAGATGTTTGTAACTCCATCTTGATATTTAAATGAGACTGTCTGCTTGTTCATGCACACAAATGTATGCATGCGAACTGAATGTTTTCAAAAGAAGGACACAGATGTCTTTCAGGCCAAGCGGTCGTATGTAACATTCCTAATGCTGCAGTGCATTGGCATAACTGTGCCCATGCCTCACCCCCTGTGGAGGGCCTCTTTCCGATGTTTTTCTGGAGAAACCACTAACTCTATTTAAATTAGAAACACAGTTACTTACTAGTCTCTGACAGGTCATCTGGGATGTTTTAAGTTGTTGTTTTCAAACCACTGCTTGCAGACAGAACAAGGCAGGCATTTCTGCCCAGTGATTTGATTCTTTTGAGGAAGTTATTAAACTCAGGCGATGAAAACAGGCATTGCTAGAAAGGACGCTGCCATTTCTGTGTCCCAGCACATCCACCTGTTCTAGAAGCAGTGGGAAGTTATAGCTGTGATTGTTGTCATCATGCAAGGCCACAGGCCAGCTCTGGTGCTGGTCTGGCACACCTTTCCTCCTCTGGGACATGGAAACCCACCTTACAGGGAATCATTTCCGCCTTGTTCTGGGTGCCACGTCAGTGTTTGTTCAGTTTGGTGTTTAAAGTGCCTCAGTGCTGGAAGTGTTTTAGAAGTTTCTGATTCAGTGGTTTCTTCTGCCCTCACAGAGCTGCTGTGCTAGGTATTGACCCCCCACCCCCACCCCGGGGATGGTTCAGTTCGTTTTCTTTCTTGGCAACTCAGGTGGAGGGGTCCCAGAGGAAGGAGCGTGCCGGGACTTGCTGGGTGAGAGTGGGACCCATGCTTACTCACCCTCCATCTCTGTACCTGGTGAGCAGAACGGAGGTGTCCTGGGGGCCTGAGATGGATCCTCTGGAAGGATCATGAATTCAGTTGTCCTTGGGGCTGAGACAGACCCTCTGAAAGAACCAGCAAACAGAGAGGAGTCATCCTTGGGGCGTGAGGCATACCCTCTGGAAGAACAGTGAGTGGAGTTGTCCTGGGAACCATGAGATGGACTCCACTGGTAGGACTGTGAATGGAGTCATCATAGGGACCAGGGACAGACCCACTGGAAGGACTAAGTGGGGTCTTCCTTGGGGCCTGAGACTGACCCTCTGGAAAGACCACGAGCACTCATCCTGGGGTGGGAGGTGGGGGGAGGCTGAGACAGACCAAGGACCGGTGAGCAGCATGGAGTCATGTTGCAAGCCTGAAGTGTACCCTCCAGAAGGACCTGCCATCTCCTCGGGTATGGTTGGGAGTCGGGAAGTTCTGGAGAAGCAGCATTGGTGTGCTCCCCCACTCACAGGGCTCGAGCTTCGTAAATAATGGGCTTTTGCAAAGAGTGCTGCAGCTTTTGTGTGCCAGGTAAAAGGTCTGAGTGTTGAGTAAGCCTGTCCTTGAAGGAATTTAGTTCCTGGCTTCCATATCAGAGGGTGTTTTCCAAAGATAGAAGTCGTGGAGATTGTTCATCAAGAAGCAGGTTTGCTGTGAGGGCCCCTGATGCCAGCCACACCCCGTTGGGGTCAGCTCTTGGCCCACACTCTGACGTGAGGCCATCTGTGTCAGACCTACAGGTGCTGAGTGCGAGAGGTCAATACTAGAATGTCCACGTTCTCCTGTTGACGATCCCTCGCCCTCTTTTTTCAGATCTGTGAACTAGGACACCTGTTTGCACGTGTGTGCATATTTGCACGTGTGTGCGCGTATTCAAAATAGCTAACATTCTGACTGATCTGAGAAGCACCCTCGTGTCCCGTATTAATGAAAATACTGAGGAAACGCCTTCATATAACATAAACTCACTTTCCTTTGGACGTTGTATCATTCTTCCTTGACCTGAGGCACGGAGAAGGTGAAGGGTTGAGATTTAGTCACACTGAGCATCAGCTAATTTCTTAATGGTACAGTTGAATGTAGCTCCTTTTTGCAAAGTGACCTGTCTGTCCAGTTGTGATTTTTTGAAAATATGAATGAAACCTGCTTTGGTTTCTACCACAGCAAACTACACCCACCATCATGTCCTGGATGAAGCAGCGCCCACGTCATATGTGCACAGCTCTGCAGTTGGGGTGGGGCTCAGCCGAGCGGTTCTGCTGGTCTTGCCAGTGGTCACTCCCGTGGCTGCAGGGCTGGCAGGTCAGCTGGGAGCCAGGATCGCTGGCTCTGTCTCCCTTCCCACGGTCTCCTCATGAGGTCTTTTAGCAATGAAGTCTGGCCTCTCAATGGCATCTGAGAGCCGTTTTATGGCTAATACTCCATTGTGTGTATATACCACATTATGTTTATCCATTCATCAGTTGATGGACACTTGGCATTTGGGTTGTTTCCACCTTTGGGATATTATGAGTAGTGCTACAGTGAACATTGGTGTACAGACTTCTGTTTGAGTCCCTGTTTTCATTTCTCTTGGGTATATACCTAGGAATGGAATTGCTGGGATATATGTTAATTCTATTCACCGTACTTACCCAATCTGTATGCTGAGCAAATAATCCCAGAATCTGGACTATATGAAGAAAAACTCGGCATCTGGATTGGAGGCAGACTCATTAACAACTTGTGATATGCAGGTGACACAACCTTGCTTGCTGAAAGTGAAGAGGACTTGAAGCGCTTGTTGAAGATCAAAGACTACAGTCTTCGGTTGGATTATATACCTCAACATAAAACAAATCCTCACAACTGGACCAATAAGCAACATCATGATAAACAGAAAATACTGTCAAGAATTTCATTTTACTTGCATCCACAATCAGTGCCCATGGAAGCAGCAGTCATGAAATCAAATGACATATTACATTGGGCAAATCTGCTGCAAAAGACCTCTTTAAAGTGTTAAAAAGCAAAGACGTCACCTTGAGGACTAAGGTGCGCCTGACCCAAGCCATGGTGTTTTCAGTTGTCTCATATGCATGCAAAAGCTGGAGAATGAATAAGGAAGACTGAAGAAGAATTGATGCCTTTGCATTATGATGGTGGTGGTGAAGAATATTGAATATACCATGGACTGCCAGAGGAACAAACAAATCTGTCTTGGAGAAGTACAACCAGAATGCTCCTTCGAATCGAGGATGGCAAGACTTCACCTTACGTACTTTGGAAGTGTTATCAAGAGGGACCAGTCCCTGGAGAAGGACATCATGCTTGGTAAAGTAGAGGGTCAGCAAAAAAGGGAGACCCTTAATGAGATGGATTGACATAGTGACTTGCAGCAGTGGACCCAAACATAGCAATGATTGTGAGGATGGCGCAGAACCAGACAGCGTTTGTTTCTGTTATACATAGGATCACTGTGAGTCTGACTTGACGGCACCTAAGAACAACAGCATGATAATTCTGTGTTTAACTTTTTGAGGAACTGTCAGATTGTTTTCCAAAGTAGCTGGATAATTTCTTTTTCACCCCAGAGTTTCTTGCTTATGAAAGCAAGACTGGTCAGAAGAAAGTGTTCTCTCTGTATGAGACTGTGTTGGCAGTATTAGGATGGGGCGGGTGAGGATGATAAGGAGATAAAAACCTAGTGCGCAGGGAACTCTGCTTACCATCTGACCAACCAGGTGACGAGGGAGATCTGAAGATGGGAGAGTTGATGCCCCCGGAATTGTCCCAGACCCCACTAGGCCCCCAGGTGCTCCATGTCTTTGGGCCCCACAGCGATAACAGCGTAACTGCCTGTCTTCCTGGTAGCACATAAGCTCAGTGAGGGCAAGGCCTGTGTCTGTTGTGTCTGCACCTTTTCCCTGAGTGCCAGACTCAGGGTGGACACTTCATACACATCTGTGGGTAAATATTGCACCACTCTCCTGAAGCAAACAAAACAAAGCCAACAATAAGAACGAGTGTTTGTGTGGCTGAGAGATTGCTTTATCTCCATTGAGATGGTTGAGTAACTGCAGATGACCAAGCCTCCCATTAACGGGAGAGTCTGAGGGAGTGGGCTGAGGTGGGGGTGGGGGTGCTGGGAGGGCCTGAGGGGAGGGGGGCAGAGGGAGCAGGAAGGTGGGGATTGGGGTCTGAGGAATGGATGTCAGGTGCCCTTCCACTTATGACTCCTTTTGATCTGTGTTTTGTATTGTTTCAGTTCTGTATTTTAATTTGTATGACCGTAAAACCACTTCAGTTAATAAGTGTTAATCCCAGTGACCTCACAGAGCTGTAACTATTCAGAGTTTATTCTCTGATGTGTAGAAACCCGGTCACACACCATCTAAGAATAAAGCTAGCGCACCAGGGAGGATTACAGAATAATAGCGTGTGTCTCAGAGATGCTCTTCTGCCCTGGGTGAGCTCCGTGCCCCGCGTGTGTCAAGAGCCGGTGCTGAACAGCACCGCCTGTGAGCTCCTCTTGCCTGTGGTGTTGGAGCAGGCCCGTGGCCCCGTTGCTGTGGAAACCCTCTCGCTGGGTGTGGCGGGGAAGCCTTTCCTGTGACTCACTCACAGGGAATTCCCTAATGATCTGGAATATTTTTACTCTGGGCTGCTGCGCAGTTTCCTACTGAGGAATCCAGGAGCCGATAAGGCCGAGCACAAAGGCCCATTCAGCCATCGCCCTTCCTGGCCAGGCCGACTCTCCTCATCAGCAGCTCAGAGTGGCCCTGCAGGCGGGGCTGGTGGGACCACCGACTTCTACCAGTGATAAGCGAGTTGCCGTCACTCAGTCACTGTGATTCTGGTGCGAATCTGAGCCATGCTTATGTTTCCTAGAGTCCTAACTATTCACCGTCTTCACGCTGCCTGAGCCCCTGTTTCATCCTGAAGCAGCTACAGTATGTCCGTGTGTTTAAAAGGCAACAGTAGAGCATGACCTGAAGCAGAAAAAGAGGAGCTGGACGCCTCCCTCCTTGGGGCTCTCGAACAATCGCACACACACCAAGACAGAGGAAAAGCACACAGCCAGTGTCCACCCCTCCCTGGGGTTGGCAGGAGGGAGGGGAAGGCCTAGCGGCCATGGTGGTGTGCGCTGGTGGCTCCAAGGAGCAGAACCTGAACAGGAGCATGACAATGCGTCTTCCCTGGCTGCATGTTATGTCTGTGATCTGAATTATTTGCATGTTGGAGAGGTATAAGTTGCCCGGAGTACTTTTGTTGGTGGCTGGCCAGCAGGAGCTGCCTTTGGGCAGATATGGCTGCCTCACCACGGAAACGTCTGTGGTCAATGGTTTCTGGAGGACCCCCGTGGGCCCTGTAGTAAAAATACTTCTCTCTTCTGTGGGCATATTTCCTCACAGATAGGTCCCTGCCAACGGCTCCTTCCCCACTTTTTATTTGATTTAGCTATGCTGTGTAAACTCACACAGCATGGTTGCTGGGAGAGCCAGCATCACCAAGGGTCCCTCCTGGAGCAGGGCCAGGAGGGGGTGCTGGCGGCTCCCTCTTGGCTGGAGGATGTGAGCAGCCCTCTACTTGCGCCTCTGTCTCCAATGGCTCCTCCTTCCCATCGTCCAGTAGGTTGAATGCCATGAACCTCTGGCAGGTCCCAGCCCCCTCCCCCGCCAGCCCCCACTGCCCCTCCAAGGTGTCCCCTGCCCTTCCCAAAACTCCTTTCTAACAGCAAAGCCTGGGCGCTCACTGGGGAATGCTTGGTGAAACTTGAACCAGGCCTCTTACCACTTCTTGGGGATAGAGACCAGCCACAGCCAGGTTTGCCCTACTGGTGAGATCCTCACACCCAAAACTTTCCTTTGGAGGGAGCTGGGGGTGGGGATATGCTTGTCATAATAAAATCTTAGAAGTTGTTTTTTTATAAAAGGTAGTGAGAAAATAGAAGATTAGTTCTCTGAAGAGTAATTTTGATTTAAAGAAACAGAGGTTTGGGGAGGGGGTTGTAGGTTAAGCAGAAGGACCCTGTGTTCTGATGATGCTCCCTCACCAAGGCAGGTGCAGCCCTCGAACCTTCCTGGGGTTAGGAACCCTGCTTTCACTGAGCCTCTGAGCACACCCAATCTGAAGGCTTTACTGCTTTGGAAAACTCCTGATGACTTTTCAGAGCAGCGAGTTTGTTGTTAGTCTCTTGATGCTTTTTCCTAGAGGAGAGCTGGGTCTGGTCTGTCGCCGAGGAGCTCTTGGGTAGGCAGTGTGTGCTGGAACCTCGATCTTTGCTGCCCCTTGCCCTTGTCACTGTGGGTGTGGCTCACTGAGGCTTCCTGTGCCACCATCCATGCCCCTAGGTGGGCATTCTCCTGTCTCTATAGTTTAGGGCTTGTGACAGGCACACACCCTCCTGTCTGAAAACGGCAGAAACAAAGTCTAAGTGTGTGTGCTTATGATTTCCCAGAACCCACTTCATTTTGGAGAATCTAGATAAAGACTGGGGGAAGAGGCCTCCATAAGTAATTAACATCTATTGATTCAAAGTACTTTCCCACAGCTGGTCCCCAGGCAGCATGCGGTCGCAGGGGGACCTCTCAGCACCGGGTGGTGGCTGCCCTTCAAGTAGTCCTGTCCTGCCGCCCCGCCTGCGCACAGTGCTGGGAACAAGGCCTCCTTTCACAGGCCTTTCTGAGGCCTTTTTTTAAACATGCAAACAGCTACTGGGGTAAAGTTAAAAATATCTTATGTTTTGCATTTATGTGTCCTGATGTGGCAAGAAATAGTCAAAGAAGTGACTTTTATTTCCTCCAGCCATGCCTCTGTGGGCAGCGCCGACCCATGTCCAGTGAGGGCTGAGGCCATGCTCCTGGGCCCGAAGTCATTGTAAAAACTCCCCTTTGCAGCAGCACCTCCTCCCGGACCCTGGAGGCCATTCTTCACTTTCCAAGTGTAGACTAGGACGCAAGCTGGATCTAGTTCCAGTCACAGCTCACTTCACATACCACCTGGATAGGCTGTGTTCTCCTGCGTGCATGCCCTTGAAAAGACTGAGATGAAGTAACCCCTCAGGACTGATGTTGGCATTGGCAAGATGCTGGTGAATGTAGGAAGAGAGCTTTCTGAGGGTGTTCTGTGAGGTGCCAAGTGCTGCAAGAGGGTGCGACCACAGTAGTAGCTTGTGAGCTCATGCTCATGGTGGACGTGGCAGACATGGCAGACATGGGGCTCCTCCTTCTGCTTGTGTGAGCTGCCATCTACTATGACACCTGGGTAGGTGTGGTGTTCACAGAAGCTGCAGTTAGGGAGGGTTGGGTCCTCTTACTTAGGTGTCTTATCACCTCTCTGAAGCTTCATTTTGCCAGATCAAGGTATAAGATTTTGGGGATGGCGTGTTTCATCACCCCACTAAGTAATAGATTTTCTTATCACCCTTTCTTCTAGATGGTCACCACGTCTGGGAAATGGAAGCAAAAACTGACAGAGAAATGTGCAAGCCAGTAAGTATCGCTGCCTGCAGCCACACCGTGATGGTGTGCGCTCTCAAGGGTCTGTGGGGCCTGGGGCTGGAGACCCCAGGGGTGGCACCAGGGCTCCTGTTGGTTAAAGGAACCAACTAACAAAAATAACAGATACTATAGTGGAACAAGTGCTAAAAGCAATTGTAAAACACTTCCTGAAGCAATTAGCACAAGGATACAAACTAGTGTGGGGACTAAAGAGCCTGGGTGGTGTAATGGTTAAGTGCTCTGCTGCCAACTGAAAAGTTGGTGGTTCAGACTTAACTAGCAGCTCCACAGGAGAAAGGCCTGACGATCGGCTCCCGGCTCCCATAAAGATTACAGCCTGGAAACCCTATGGAGCGGTTCTTCTCTGTCACATGGGGCCACTATGAGTTGGAATTGCTGAGTTAGAATTGACGGCACACAACAACGTGTGAGGACTTAGGACAGTAATGGTGACCACTGAAGAGGAGAGGCTGAATGGGGCCTTCCCACCCAGGAAGTACTGAAACACCAAGCAAGCAAACCAATCCAGTCACAGCACACGTCCGCACAGGCCCCGCTCAGCAGTTTGGAAGCGTCCCCACGTGAGGTCCCTCTGTGTCCTGCACAGGGCTAGTCTGCACTCCTCTTGCTGTCTGGTCACCAGATTCGATGTGAGACCCCAGGTGGGATGAGGGTGCGTGCATGGCCCTGCTGCCCACCCACCTGTGAGCCTCGTGCCCCCAGCCCAGTCGGCAGGGAATTCCCGTTATCCATCCTCAACCAAACCACCACCATTTCTGGTGGACTCTTTGTTTTTTGAACATGAAATAGATGCTGGGTCACATCTAACTTTCTCTGTCAGATGTGCTTTTCCCCTTGCCAGCAGGCAGTGCGCTATTTATGTGAAGGCCACAGCACAGCACGTGACGTGGTTCTTTGGGGGCTGTGCTTGTTTTGGGGCTTCGTGTCAGGCTTGTGGGGTCCACATTCCCCTCCTAGACTCACACGTACCCTTTTATATCCTTCTTGGCACCATTCACACATAGTAGGTGCCAAAGAAATAATTTTTGTTTCTTTTAATGGATGAGTTGTGGAGCTGTTTTTCGTGGGGTTTTTTGTTTGGTTTTGTTTTGTTGAGTTTTCTGCTCAGTCCTGGAAAAGCAGCAGGACTCTTTGGGCTAATATGAAACATGCCACAGCTAGCTAGCAAGTTATTTTCAAAGAAATGCAAGTTCCCTCAGCCCTGTGGTTCATGGAATAGCCACTAAGAGGGAGAGGTATCCTTTTCCTGAAAGTGCAGGAAAACGGTGGCGTGCATCCTCCAAAGTCTGTGTGTGGAAGTTAAATTATTCAGAAATGGGATTCAGGTAAAATACTTAACGTTTTCCTCAGAGTTATCTTTAGATGTTGGACAATTGGAGTCATGTGGACAGGAAGCCTTGGGAGGGTTTCACTGACATGGTCTCCAGCCCCTTCACTTTGGCCTGCAGAGCACCTGGTAACAGGGTCTCCGAGGCCCCCAAAGGAGGAGGTTCTTGTCTTGTCCTCAGCACCCTCCTCCTCTCAGCTCCCTCCTCCTCCTCTCAGCTCCCTCCTCCTCCTCTCAGCTCCCTCCTCCTCCTCTCAGCTCCCTCCTCCTCCTCTCAGCTCAACCCTCCTCCTCTCAGCTCCCTCCTCCTCCTCTCAGCTCCCTCCTCCTCCTCTCAGCTCCACCCTCCTCCTCTCAGCTCCCTCCTCCTCCTCTCAGCTCCCTCCTTCTCCTCTCAGCTCCACCCTCCTCCTCTCAGCTCCCTCCTCCTCCTCCTCTCAGCTCCCTCCTCCTCCTCTCAGCTCCACCCTCCTCCTCTCAGCACCCTCCTCCTCCTCTCAGCTCCCTCCTCCTCCTCTCAGCACCCTCCTCCTCCTCTCAGCTCCCTCCTCCTCCTCTCAGCTCCCTCCTCCTCCTCTCAGCACCCTCCTCCTCTCAGCTCCCTCCTCCTCCTCTCAGCTCCACCCTCCTCCTCTCAGCACCCTCCTCCTCCTCTCAGCTCCACCCTCCTCCTCTCAGCTCCCTCCTCCTCCTCTCAGCTCCCTCCTCCTCCTCTCAGCTCCACCCTCCTCCTCTCAGCACCCTCCTCCTCCTCTCAGCTCCCTCCTCCTCCTCTCAGCTCCCTCCTCCTCCTCTCAGCACCCTCCTCCTCCTCTCAGCTCCCTCCTCCTCCTCTCAGCTCCCTCCTCCTCCTCTCAGCCCCACCCTCCTACTCTCAGCTCCACCCTCCTCCTCTCAGCTCCCTCCTCCTCCTCTCAGCCCCACCCTCCTCCTCTCAGCTCCACCCTCCTCCTCTCAGCTCCCTCCTCCTCCTCTCAGCACCCTCCTCCTTGCTCCCTTCCAGCCTTCTGTGCATGCTCCTTGATTCTCGTTTCTGCTTTATCTCTCCACATACCCCAGTCTACTCTCTTTTCTGCCACTTCTCCTGATATGAAGGCCGTGCCTCTTCTGCTGTTGACGGAGGAGTCACTGTGATGTGTCAGTGTCCCTGGACTCTCAGAAGACACTGAGCAGTATCTTTGCTTCTTAGCTTCTTAACCCCTCCCACACAGACAAGTAATAATGAAGCTGAGACTGGCAGCTTGCGATGGCACGCCGGTGGGGCCCCCACGGCTGCGCATGGCCACGTGCCCAGTGCAGGCCCAGTGTAGGGCATGACGTAGCCCACTGACTTTAGTCCTAAGTCATCATGCTTGGTGCCGTTCATCCTGTCTCTTCTCGGCCACCTCTGATGAGGGAACAGACGCTCAGGCGAATGGATGTCTGAGTGCTGGTGCTTCTTTGAAATAAAAAGTCAGCAACAGAGCAGCAAGGACCTGCTACTGGATGTCTGGGTGTTGAGGGCTATCCAGGGGGCCACAGACTGTCTGAGCCCCCATTGTTCTGTGACCCCCAGCAGCCATCTCCCTGTGTCCAATCTCTCTGGCCCCAGTGTCCCACGGCTCCCAGCATCCCACAGCCCCAAGGTGGCCTGGCAGCCTGCTCCCTGCATCCAGGATTCTTTATTTTAAAAGGAAGAGGCTCGGCGTGAAGTCCTGCTGCCTTCTCTGTGTTTATTGCTCTAAGATTTTATTATTACTACTGTTCAACCAGTTTTGCTATTAAACTGGTTAACAAGCTATACTAGTTTTAACAAAAGAAATGACAGTGAATTTTCATCATGCATTTTCCTTACTTGTTAAAGGGACATCACATAATAAAAGCAGAGAACTGTTAAGGATGTCAGAGACCCCACAGAAATAGAGTACAGCTCTTGTGCTTTCTTCTTCTGTGCCGGCCAGCAGGGGTGTGGCCACCCTCCTGGTCTCTCAGGTCCTCTCCCATTCCCCACCCAAATCTGCTGCCATTGAGTCAATTCAGAGTCATAGTGATCCTATAGGACAGGATAGAACTGCTCCATAGGGTTTTCTAGGCTGTAATCTTTATAGAAGTAGACTGCCACATCTTTCTTCCATGGAGTGGCTGGTGGGTTCAAACTGCCAACCTTTCAGTTAGCAGCCAAGCGCTTTAACCACTGCGCCACTAGGGCTCCTCGCTGTCACTTAGTTCATGCTTATTCAGGGCTGTGTGTGCGTGTGTGCGTGCGTGCAAGCTGGCATAAGCATGGAGCACTGTGCTGAGCACAGAGCCAGCAGTCCCTCTGGGGCCTGTGTCCCATCACGGTCCCCCACAACTTCCTGCTAACCCACGATACCTGCACTTAAGAGCACAACTTTGTGAAAGCGCTACTGATGTTTATGTTAGAAACATAAAAAGTAGCAGTAACCAGCATAGACCTTACTAGTCCATGGATGTCTTTTTATTCCTTTTTTTTTTTTACTTCCAATCCTGGACACCTCTGACCTCCTGCAACCAACTCAACCCTGGTTCCCGCCTTTCTGTTTACGTCAAAATTGTCTGCTTTCCATTAGGGTTTTTCTATATCTTTGAGATCCTCAACACGTACTTCCAGAGATTACAGAGAACGTTCATTATATCTACAAAGAAATCACAGACCAGAATTCTGGTCACATTTAACCTAAGTAAAAGGAAAATTCTGATTTATAAATTTCTTTTTACCACAGCAGACACTGGCTATTTTGCTGGGACTTTGTTTTTATTTTTATTTTTTGTCATTTCAAATTCTTTGTGAGACCAGGTGGAAGAAAACCAAGGAGACATTGTTTGGTATTAAGAAATAGCATGTTCAGACGTGTTAAAACACCTCTGTGGGACTCACTTTTTTAACCGCTAGTAAACATTGTTTTCTATGCATTTGCCTAATGCAGATGTGCCATACAAGTGGGGTCCCACAGTATTCGTCCTTCTGTTTCTGGCTCATTTCACAAGCAGCCTTTGTGTTTGTAACCGTCTAATAACCGTAATCATCCCCAAATCTCTGGAGGGTCGATGGTCTCCTCACTTCCTTCAACTTGAGTGATTTTGGGAGTCTGTGACTTGTGTGTTTTGGCCATTTTCATAAAGATTTCCCCAGAGAGCCAGTTGGGGAAGGCCTCAGACAAGTCAGATCAGGGAGTCACATCAGGTCTGAGGGAGGCGGTGAAGCTGCCTAAGAGCCAGTGCACCCCTGCTGCCCCGGGCATGCCTCCAGGAAACCCCTTTGCATTGCCTGTTACCTGCCACGTGGAGAGGTGTCTGCCACCAAGTCAACAAATGCTAGTATCCTTTAGTCTCAGGATAGGTAGACGCAGTTCTGGCTTTCTGAGGCACTGTTGCTGCCCAGGTGTCAACTGGGCAGCCTCACCTGTCACTCCCCAGGCATAGGTTGGGAAGCCTCACTTGGCTTAGCAGACGCTGGGAATGTGGCCTCAGTCCAGTCTGGATCACCTGGCTCCACTGATGGCTACCTTGTAGGTGAACCCCCATCCACCCCCACTTCCACACACCACCACAGGAAGTAGGGGCACTGGCTCCCACGCCTTCCTGCCCACACACGTGGGACAGGGAGTCCTGGTGCACACTCGCTTATGCGGGAATCACAAGGAGACATTTGAGGTCCCTGTGTGGGTGCTTGCTCTAATGAGCTGGCTGCTGGCTGTGCCGGCAAAGCTGCTGAATGGCTGGGCCTCAGGAAGAGAGGCTGTGTGTGAGAGCCGAGTGCAAGTCCGTTTTCATCTGTTAGGTGCTAACGTCTCCTCCCGTATATGTCTCTTTCAGAACTCACTGGTGGTTGAGATCCCACCTTTCCGCAACCAGAGAATCACTAGCCCGGTTCAGGTCAATTTCTACGTCTGCAACGGAAAGAGGAAGAGAAGCCAGTACCAGCACTTCACCTACCTTCCTGCTAATGGTAACACTGTCTTTCTAACCTTAGCCGCTGAAAATGAAAGGATGGGGTGCTTTTTCTAAAAGACGCAGAGACAATCAGATGATGTTGCTGTAAGATTACATGCTTGTACTGTACATTGAAACCGTGCTGTTACCCTGCTAGCAAGACCACGTCATCAGTTTCCTCAAAAAAAGTGAAGCCTCAGATGCATTTTCCTGTATTACTCTGGGGAGTGTGGGAGGGGGCTACATATTGGGATGATTACTGATCATTTCACTGGTTGCTTACAAATACATAACAGCAAAGGAGAAAGTAGAGCACAGCTCTTCTGTACGCAAAATCTGAGGTGCTGCTGGTGTGTGTTGAAATTCTGTAGATATTTAAGGTGGAAAAGCAAATAGTGGAGGTGCCTTTAGAAAGAAACCCTTGCTATTAAGCCTGAAAGCTAGAGCCTCAAGTGGCCTTTAGTGGACATGAATGATTTCTATGCTCATGCTAACACCCCACGGAGCGCTGACTCATGGAATAGCTTCCCTCCCTGCGACGGGAGCTTCCAGCGTGGAGCAGTACCTTCGTGCAGTCCGGAAGCATCCTCGTTCAAACTCTCACTCACACATCTTGGTGACAGCACCTGTCACCTTGAAGAAAATCAGTGACATCTTCTACATTTTAGGGCATTTTCTTAAAGAAACATCACTGAGTGAAGTTTGTTTTTTCACCTCCTAAGCTGGTAAAGGAGGAAGATGTTCCCGGGTTCTTCCGAGGGGCGCAGGAAACCCTGGTCCTGGCCGGCTGGGACTTAGATCCGAGGGGACAAAATTGTAATTTCGGTCAATTCAATGTTTTCAACCACCTCCTTATAGTGTTGCTTGTGTTCTAAAAACTGAAGAGATTCATATAATTTAAGAGGGAAAATCAGTAATACTGGCAAAAGTGGGAACCTGTGTAAGGCAGAAGCCTGTGAAAGAAAGAAAACTCAGATGTTTCCCACTAATAGAGAGCGACAGAAGAGCGGTGAGACTGCACCGTGTCAAAGGCAGGAAACATCCGAGACCTGCAGAAACAAGGCAGGCCCATCGAGTTCCGGCTCTCACAGGTTTCAGTGTGAACGCTTAAAAAAAAAATCACAAAAGCAGCCTTGTTGGAATAAAAATCATGAATTTTTTAAAAAAGCTTCAGTTTGCCTTAAATGTAAAATAGCATTTACAGGAGGCTGGATGATAAGAAGAAACCCTGGTGGCACAGTGGTTAAGAGTTCAGCTGCTAACCAAAAAGTTGGCATTTCAAATCCACCAGGCGCTCCTTGGAAACCCTACGGGGGCAGTTCTTCTCTGTCCTATAGGGTCACTATGAGTCGGAATCGACTCAACGGCAACAGGTTTGTTTGTTTGTTTGTTTGTTTTTTGGTTTAGATGATAAGAAGGAGGTCTGGTGACGCAGTAGTTAACAGCTCAGGCTGCTAACCAAAATGTCAGCAGTTTGAATCCACCATCTGCTCCTTGGAAACCCTATGGGGCAGTTCTGCTCTGTCCTATGGGGTAGCTATGAGGCAGAATTGACTCTATGGCAGTGAGTTTTAGATAATACAAAAGCCCTAGAATATCTATGTTGATTAAGCTGTTAGAGTTTTTACCAGGCAGACAATGGTGATGCCTTTCAAGATTCAAATACTATGATTTTGTAAAGTTATCGCATCCAGAGAGTGTATATGAAATGGACTCTAGACACAAACGTGTGACTGTCTGCAGGTCCATGCTCAGATGAGCCCCGTCACGAGCTCTTCCCGAGACCTGTGACTCCTTTCGGACTTTTGCGATCTGTGTTGCACAGTGCTTCATGAGTCTCGCTCATTCTTGGACTGAAGTTCAATATATCTTACAAGAGAAATAATTTTTTTTTCTGGAAAAATGTAATGATTGTTCTAATTAAACTTCAAGCATGGCTGACCAAAAATTGAATGTTTTAAAGGAAACCTAGGCCTTATAAAGAGAAATTGCTTTCCAAAGCAGTGTAGAAAACAACATGCACACTTGGTTTTTTCCTCGTTTACTTGGCATTTTGCATCTCCTGCTACAAGTGTACATGGCACTGCATGTTCACACAGCCATGTTCGCACAGCCACACTTGGTGCTGGAAGTAGAGGGCCTAGGAGGGTGACATTCACACCCCGCTTATAGCCAAGGAAACCGAGACCCCCACAAGGGTGCGTAGGAGACTGTAAGGCCAAGCGGACTGAGCCCATGCCACCTCCGCCATTGTGGCACTGCCCAGTGTCCAGCCACATGCCTTCACCTCCCCCTGTCCTCCCTGGTTGAGGCCACCACCTCGTGTCCAGCCACATGTCTTCACCCCACCCTCCACCCACCAGTTGAGGCCACTGCCCAGTGTCTGGCCGCAGACCTTCACCTCCTCACCCTCCACAGCCAGGTGTTGTCTCAACGCCCACCAGTTCTAACTCCAAGTGTGTCTGCCCCGCCCAACCCCTCCCTTCATGGCTTTGCTTCTCATCGGTGTCTCTCCTAGACCCCCTCTTACCACCTGGACCCTGGCTCAGTCCTCACATCTGTCCCACCCGGTGTGGAGCCTCGTCTGGTATAGACAGCCGAGTTGATCTCCCCTGTAGCTGGAAGCATCCATCCTTGGTCTGTGGGGCAGCTTCCCACACTCCTTCTGGGCACCGGGGCTCTGTCAGCCTGGCCCTGGCTGCTCTCGGCCTCACTTCCCACCTCTTCTCCCCTTCCACCCACTGAAGCCTGTGCCCACCCTGCACCCCAGGAGCTCCCCAGCCTGGCCTGGCCTTCCCCTGCTTGGGTGCCTCCCCGGCAGCCCATCATGTCCCTGGAACATATATGACATGTGCCATGTGGTCGCTGCAGTCTGGCCACATGGACTTGGCCCTGCACAGGGCAGCTATCAGTGCCTGCAGTTTTCACATTTTTAAGTAAGTAAATGAGTGGGTTGAGAAAACAGAGCTTAGATATCCAGTTTTCAGCTAGTGTTTTCCCTACTGGGCACCATGGCCTTCCCCAGACTTGGGGCTGAGGCCCCTCACTAGACAGTCCTTCAGCTGTTGGCAGCAGCATCTTTGAAGACCTGCACGATGAGAGCTAAAGCCCATGCCTTGGCACACACGCATTCCACTAGGCGAGTGCACCACCTCAGACAGAATTACCAACTGCAGCTTCTGAAGGCATGGGCAGGGCAGGCGAAGGGCAGCAAGTGGACAGGCAGATGCTGTATTGATGTGGGAGCATTAACCTGATTGTCAGTAACTTTAGGGTGCTTTCTTCTTTCTTTAGCCTTATCTGTGAGGCTCCTAATATTTTTCCCATCTGTTTTTGTTTCTTTGCGTGTGTGAGTTTCGTATTCATTCATATAAACATGTCTGTTAACGAAGAAGGCAGAAGCCTAACTTGGTAACTTTTAATTTGCTTATTTAGATGGGCAAATTCTTCTTAAGGTCATAAAATGTGCTCTTATAATGTACAAGATAATGGAAATAAACCCGTTTAAACCCTATCTGTGAAATTCATTTTCATATATGAATATGTGAAATTAAATATCATTTTAGATTTTCCTTTGGAATTAGTTATCACCGAAGGTAACATTACCATCTAACTTCCTTTCCCTGTGACTGACACATCCCTGCTCCTCAAAGACATAACGCTAAGAACAGGGTCCCTGAGAAGGCCCTTCTGCACAAAACCACTGACATGCGTGTCAGGATTTCCCTGCCCAAGTGGCGCCCCCGAGAGTCTCGGTGTTGGGAGAAGAGAGTACAGAAGGTTCTATTGTACACGGGGAGGTGGGGCCATCTCTTTGTCCTGTCCTGTCCACCTGTCTAAGTGCTAAGAGTAGCTTCTATCAGTGGCTTCCCAGTGATATTTGCTCCCCTCCCTCCCCAAGCCCACCTTCCCTGTCCCGATGGTCAGACTGGAGGAAAGAGTAAGCGGAGCGGGAAAGGGCTCTGCTTCCCGGCCCTGTGGTGTTGTGGCTGATGACTCTGTGTGGGCCTGGAAGGGTCGTTTGGTTGGCTTGGTCCTCGCTGGAGGCCTTCCAGGTGGTTAACTGGGAAGAGTGTCCAGTTGACTAAGACATGGGGAAAGGAGAGGTGCAGAGCCAGCTCCTTGCCTTGGCCCCTTCTGAAAGCCCTGGGGGAGCCATCAGGTGCAGAGTGGACACCCGCGGTATAGTCACACAGGGGCTGCAAGGTACACGCTGTCTAGTCAGAAAGCACCTGCAGGCTTCTCGCAGTCACTGCTTTGTTTACCTGTGTCCAAGTCTAACTTTCGAGGGGACAATGTTGTGGCTTCCTGGTTGTGTGATGTGGGCTGAGAGATGCCCTGGCACCTACTGTGACACAGAGACTCTGCCAGGAGCATTTATGACTCGAGAAGGTATTTCAACTGTCAGTCACGATTAGAGTCAGACAGGAGCTGTAAGTCTGTGCAGTGGTCTCCAGGCCAGCTCACTTGTGAGGCAATTCCGCTTGTACTCCTGCGCGCAAACAGGGCAGAGTCTGAGCTTATTCAGTTGGAGCAGGGAGGATGCACTTTAAGAAGGTGAATACAAAGTCATAAAAGCATGTACCAAAGCCAGTATTTATTGAAAATGAGAAGATAAATCACAACAGATTACTGGAGGCTTTGAGATTCAGGTTAAATCTTTTTGTCTGAGATCTTTTTAGTTTACCAGAAGCGATTACCTGGACACATTCTGGCTGCGCCTGGCTCCTCCTCCCCCTCGGGGAGAACTCCCACGAATCCCAGCGCAGGAAGCTTGTGAGGGTCCTGAGCTCCACCTTAGTCAGTGTCCAGCTAGACCCGCCTTGGTCCTGGGCTCCACTGTGTGAAGACATGTCACTCCTGAGGGCCTGCGCACGCACCTGCCCTTGTCCATGAAGTAGGCCCCACCTGGCCACAAGCCTACACCTGGTCTTGGCTGATGCAGTCTTCTGTGTGCTGGCTGACTGCTCAACTTCTTCAAGGCTATGGGGCAAGGAAACAGTTTCACCCAAAATGAATGCTACCTCTGACCCACCCCCAGAGCAGTTAGGCCAGTTGGGAACAGCCCCTGATGGGGAGCTGTGGCTCTGGAGTCACAGTGTTAGCAATTTGGGGGATCAAACCCCATGAAGAGAGGGAAATAGAAGCTTCCACTGGTTCTGCCTCGTCCTTCCCATCTCGGTGTTAGAGGAAGAAAATCCGTGATTTCTCAGGAGTCCACGTTTCTGGTCATAAAATGAAGGCTGAAATTACACTTCTTCCTGAAGGGGTGGAAATGGGAAGTAGAGTCCACTGTTTTCTTGTATGAATTGCTAAATCTATGAATAATAGAGGCGCAAGGTTGCAGAACAAGAGAATATCTGTAAGAAGCTCAGAATGGCACCATCAAACAAAGACCTGTGGGCAACTGGTAAACCCTGGTAGCCAGACAGACAGCACTTGGGGTGTGAGCTGAGAGAGGAGGGAGGCGCTCTAGTGCAGGATGTGGGGTCCCCAGACTCCAGGCCGGCAGCCTCGGGTTGGAAGCTGGAGGGTGTTGTCTTCACTGACATTTCCTAGACAGCAGCCCCCATCAGGGTTGTGGGGCTTCCGCATCCGCGCACGTTTCCCTGTGATTCCAGAACATGGCTCCGGATGTGAAGAGCCCAGGCTCTGAGAAGTTGGCAGCACCCTGAGAAAAATGCAACCCATATCTCCCTTACAGAGGGTTCCACTCAAGGGGCAGCTGTCGATGGAGGGCCACCTACAGCACGGAGGTCTGAGGGGCCTGAGATAAACCTGCCACGGGTTTCCATGCTGATGGAATGAAGAGCAAGCCGCACTCCCAGGCTGCCGCACAATCCCAGTGCACTGAGTACAGCTGGAACGTGGATTCTTCACAGCAATTTTGTTTTTATCTTTTCCACTGAGCTTTTGGGTTTATTTCCAAGTCCACTGCATGAAGAGTTTAATCCCAATGTAATTATCTTCATTAAAGCAGTAGACATATTTAAGAGTGACTGTAAATCGTTTGTAGTGTTTGTTTGTTTGTTTGTTTTTTTAAAGTGTGATTTGGGTCTAATGTGAGTGCTTTGCAGAGCTCTTCTTTCTTTGCTGGGACTCCATCCCTACCCCGCCCATCCCAGACCCCACTGACCTTCTGGGCTAGCCCACAGCCCTTCCGGCCCTCTGACCCTCCGGAATCGTGTGTGGAATGTAGCCCTCTGTGGGGTGGCAGAATAGCCACCAGCTCTACCCCCAGCCGTCGTTTCTGAACTGGCTCTTGAGCACACGGCAGTCACATACAAACACCCCTCATTTTGTAGATAAAGCACATGAAGCTCTCAGACATTAGTCATTAGCCCAGGTACAAGCAGCTA
This sequence comes from Dugong dugon, assembly GCA_030035585.1. NCBI lineage: Eukaryota > Metazoa > Chordata > Mammalia > Sirenia > Dugongidae > Dugong > Dugong dugon. The sequence goes on from CM057466.1 coordinate 115,696,328, forward strand.
TGACAGGGCAGAGCTGGGGTGGGAACATGATTCTTTCCAGAAGAATGGTGAGGGGGTGGGGATACCTCCAGCTTGCCCCTTCCCCGTCCTCGTCTTTGCATTAAAATCATGCATTTCCTGATCCTCTTGTGGTGACGTGTAATGTGTGTGATGGGGTGTCTTTGCTTTGACGACAGTTGCAGTGACCTTGGCTTTGTTGGCCGTGCTCCCTGGTCTTCAGAGCAGCCCTTTGTCTAGATGGGGTGTGAGGTGCTTTGTATGCTGGGACAGGGGCTCATTCTGTGAAGAAGAGGTTTCCTGAGGATAGTGTCCCTGTGTTGTCCCTGTATGTTCTCTACTTATTGAATGTCTAATAAAGTGTACTGCGCAGGCACTCAAACACATTATCCTTGCCTCCTTAGCCCCCCCAAGGTAAGTACTGTCATCTCCACCCCAAGTAGGAGGGTACAGGTTGCTTAGGAAAGGGAAGCGGGTGTTCAAAGCAAGGTTCCAGTTCCAAAGCTTAAGTCCTATACATAGAAAGCCTGACTTTGCCCCATTTTGAGACCTATTAATCTTATAACGAAGCAGATTTTGCTGGCATTTCTGACCCAGAGGGCGAGGTCTAGGAGGTGTGAAGTCTGGGAACTCCAAGCTTTCCGATACTTCCTCTGAAGGCAAATAAAGTTCATGCTGGAGGTGGCAGGAAAAAGGAGGAGTAATGGAAGACAAAGAGGGGACAGTGGTGGTTCAGGGGTAGAATTCTCACCTTCCATGCAAGAGACCCGGGTTTGACTTCTGGCCAATGCACCTCATGCACAGCCACCACCTGTCTGTCTGGGCTGCATGTTGCTGTGAGCTGAACAGCTTTCAGCAGAGCTTGCAAACTAAGACAGACAAGAAAGAAAGGCCTGCTGATCTGCTTTCAAAAAATTGCCTTTGAAAACCCTGTGGAGCATAGTTCTACTCTGACACACGGTGGGAGGGGGTCACCAAGAGTCAGAGTTGACTCTGTGGCAGCTGGTGGTTTACTGGGAGACAAAGGGAGAAGGTTCAGTCTTCAGGACACCCCACTGCCTGAGCTCTCACCAAAGACCGTGTGGTCTGCACTGCCCTTAGTTCTGGTGGGGGATTGGCAGAGCCTGGCGGCGTCTTTCCGTGCACCAGGGCCCCTGTGGGCAGCTGGGACTTCCTTCCCCAGCCAACTCAGCTGTGTGACCCTACTGGGGTAACTTAATGTGGCCTCATCATGTCTGAGTCTATGACGGGGCCGGCACACCTGTGAGCACCAGGCCTTGGGGTGGAGGCTTGCGTGCGACTTCTCATTAAGTGCTCATACCCACACCGACCCACTCTGTGGGAGGCTGCTCTTATTAAATTCCTGTGTTTACGGCTCTTGCGATTCTAGCCAGGAAATGACGGGTTGTGTTTAATTCCTCTATCTTTGCGTGTTAAACCTGATGTAATAGAGGTGAGGGCATTAGCTGCCTGCCAGTCGCAGGAGTCCAGGTCCAAGCTGACAGGGAGCTATCTCATGTTCCCATTGGCGGTGAGTGGATTTCATATCCCGGATTTGTGTTGTGGATGAAGGGAAGGTCATACTTGGAGGGGAGGCATGTAGCTGGTCCGGATGTGCAATTGGGAAATACTCATCTAGGCCACGCTCGGGAACGATTAGAGGCTGTGTTCCCCCCGGCTTAGGAGGGTTGGTGCACTGTGGGCACCCCTACTTCTTCATGTATTTTGGTTTACAGAACTTTGAGCACTGCTTTCTCCCTTTTGACTTGGCTTAATGAATTGAGTTTCTCAGGCTAGTGTTCATGTTTGATCTACACATTGCTGAATGGCTGTCCAGTGCCCCTGTTGGCATGAATCCAGATTTGGGGGTGGGAAGATTGCCCTGGTGTCGGGAGAGTTAAAGGAGAATTAGAAAGGTACTTACTTCTAAAAGTTCACACGGAGTACAGACAGTACCACATCTTTAACACCGATCACGCACACACATGTATATACACACACATGTGCAGAGGGTTCCAGGAACGGCACCCCCTCCCCGTCCCCACCCCAACCCCTTCCGCCTCCGTGGCCGAGCCCTCAAACCAGAACCATAGACGCGTGTCCACAGCTGCTTGGATGAAGAACCACCCTGGGAGGGTGAGTCATGTTCTCTTCAGAGCACAAAGTAAAGTTCTGGCAATAATTGGGTGAAATCTGATCAATCTGGTTTTTGGCCACGCCGCCTGTTTTGACCATACTCTGCGATCCTCCTAGTTGGATCCTTGTCAGAATGCCACTTCACTTTGTCCTGGGAAGATACTGACTCACCCCCACCTGTGGGCCACACATTGCCTGCAGAGATGGCGACACTACTACTCACGGATTCATCTCCACTGAACTCTGGTCCCAGCTCCCTCCTGTGACCTGTGAGGCTTGCCCAGTACCGAATCTCTGTTTGCCCCCTTTCTGCAAGATGAGGTGTCACTAGCCCCCGCAGGGTGATGGGAGGCCCACATAGAGTAGCTGGTGCACATGGGCTGGGACTCAGTGGTCCTATCTGTGAGATGGGTGACATGAGGCCCACATGAAGTCATGAGTACACACCGGCCACGACTCAATGGTCCTGTCTGTGAGATAGGGTGATGCCAGCACCCCCCCCCCCCAGGGAGTCACAGGTGCACACGGTCTGGGACTCAGCATGTCCCACAGGACTGAGTGGGCACACAGGTCTGTGGGATGTGTGCATAGCTAGAGCATGTAAATCGTGTGACCCCAGAAAAGCACAAGTTCCTAGAAACCTCAGAAGAGTGTTCAGCGTAAATGCTGGTTACACTGCATAGGAAAGAAAGTGATGCTCGTGATCACCATGAATTAAAATTCCTTCATCGGATCATCCATTGGTTGCCTGGTGTGAGTTCACTCACTCCATTGATTCACGGTCACTCATTCTCTCCAGATATTGACTCCAGGCCCTTCCCTCCAGGGGCCGCCAGCTCAAGTGGTTCCATTCTCATTTTTCTTTTCACTACTTACAAAAAGTCCTGCCCTTTGGTTATCCCTGCTGGTTGCTTATATTGATGGTAAAACCTGGGCTTTAATGTCATGCAACAAACAGGAGTCTGATCTGCTCCAGGAGTTTACACTTTGAACAAAACTTCCTTTGTTCAAAGTGTAAACCCCCGGAGACGTACCTAGAAGAGTAATTGGGCTCCAGCGCAGGCGGTCATTTAAATGTGCACACGTACAGTGAGACAGAGTTATTAAGTCATGATTCCTTACCTACGTGCAGCACGTCCATACTCGGATCTTTTATCATGTGTCACATCACCCATGCCCCTTACAGCCTGGGACCAGATGCTATGACAGATGAAGAAAGGAGATCTCCAGTGTCTCCCGGCTTGTCCAAGCACAGGAGCTGGGTGAGCTCCCCAGACCCCCATCTTCCCAGACCCCAACCTTTAAGCTCTCTGACTTCACCGGGATGCCCAGAAGTGTCAACTTGGAAAGAGGGGGAGGGCCTACTGGTTGATGGCACATCATCGGTGGTACATACCAATGAACAAGGTGTCAGGCACCTGCCTAATTGCTTAAGCTAGTTTTCTTCCTCACAGCCTTTCAAGGTAGATATTGTCATCTCTGTCTTATAGCTAGGGAAACTGAGGCTCACGGAATTAATTAGCATCGAGACAGCCAGGGCAGAAATTCACACTCAGGGTCGCCTAATCAGAAAACTCAACAGAGACAAAATTGAATCGCTCTCTCTTACGTTGTCTGTGTCTGCCTCTCACCCCAGGTGTGACTACAGCCCATTCACATGTGCAGAAGAAATGTGCTTTGTTAGGGTGAGAATTTAGGGAGGAGTATGGGAAGTGCTGCTCCACTTTATTATCTGTGCGGCATTGGGTCAGTTCACGCTCACTTACCCACCCAAGCACCTGGTGCCCAAGCATCTCACCTCACGGATAGCACAGGTGCAGAGAGGAGCCAGGGCCTCATCCACGTGGGGACAGAGGCAGCCTGCTGTTGCCTGCGGCCATCAAGGAAGATGGTGGTGCGAATTCAGCATGTTGATGAGAGACAAGGGCAGGGGTCGCCCTCCCTGCAGAAGCCCCATGCTTCCTAATCACAGACCTCTGCACCATGTGTGGAAAAGGACTAGAACCTGAGGTCTCAGGATCTGAGCAGTGATGAACGGTGAATTGGAGCAATGATGCTCACCTTGCCCTGTCCTTAAAGACGAAGTGATCGATGTGCGGTGCCTGTAGTCATGGGGACCGGCAGCTCCAGCCACAGCCTGCCTCGCCCATGAGGTCCTGACCCACAATTAGCATCATTCCATGTTCCTGCTGTCTGTAATAAATTGGGTTGTACACTTACGCTTGAACCATGTGGTGTTTCTGCGTGCCATGCCTGACATCGCATCCTATCGCGTTAAGAACCCCAGCCTCCATCAGCATTAGCTGACCAGGAGATGACGACATGTTGCGTCCTGCTGTTGGACCCCAAATGAGCAGCCTTTGAGCAGGCGCAGACCCCATCCTGCCTCCTGCCCAGGCTCCCAAGACAGGTTCTCTCTGTCTCCCTACTAATGGGAACCAGGAGGTGTCTTTTCACACAAGTTACGGGAGAGTGTCCTGATTCCTGGAGTCCACATGAGAAGTGCAGTGTAGACACACCTCGGTAGCAGTGTGGACACAGCTCAGGAGCAGTGTAGCTGTAGCTTGGTAGCAGTGTAAGACAACAGCTCAGCAGCCGTATGGACACAGCTCAGCAGCACTAGGGTCTTCTGTGGATGTTGTGGGCTGGCAGGGCTGGGGCTCGGCTCCTAAAGGCTGGGTTTGTGTTTTCTCGTTTGTCACCATGTACTGGGTGGTGTGGGGCTCCAGGGCTAGTAGGAGGCTCCTACTTCTCTCCCACTCTTTTGCTGGAGATGGGGCTGCTCTGATCTGGGACCTCCCGCCCTCTACACTGAATGAAGGCACTCCCATCCCAGCCCAGCGGCCGTCTTCATGTGGGATCATTCTTGACTGCACCCTCTCCATCAGGGGCAGGGCTGGGGAGATGAGCCAGCTCATACTGTCTGAAGAGAGTAGACATGGGATGGGAGCACAAGATGCTGCAGTGGCTGGGGTCCCTGCGCACCCCAGGCCTATCTACTGCGCCTGAGACCAGAGTCACTCTGGACCAACGCTACCTGGCTGGTTATGGGGAGCAGTGTCCTCACAACTACAGCAGTGCCCCTCAGATGCCAGGCTGGACTAGGGGAAGGTGGGGGGAGGCCCACCCCCACAGGCAGAGGGTCTTTGGGGAGGGTGAGGAGGAGGAGGAGAAGCCTGAGGACAAGATAGAAGCGCTTCCTCCCTGGGGTCAGACTGGAAGGTGGCAGCCAGTCAGGATAGGAAATATATTTATATCCATATCATCTCTCTATGTATCTATAAACAACTGTACATACACATACCATCCTTAGAGCCATTTCTCTCTATCCATATCATATGTCCATATCATCTCTCTCTATGTATATATCTACAATTATACATATCATTTCTATAGCCATTTTTTTCTATCCATATCATTTATCTAGATCTATACATATAAACTAGTTGCCATGGAGTTGACTCTTGGTGACCCGATGTGTGTCAGAGTAGAACTATGTATACTCCATACGGTTTTCAGTGGCTGGTTTTTTGGAAGTAGATCACCAGACCTGTCTTCTGGGGCACTTCCAGGTAGACTTGAACCTCCAACCTTTTGGTTAGCAGCCAAGTGCTTTAACTGTTTGCACCACTCAGGTACTCTATGCCTATATATGTACACACACACACACACACACACACACACACACACACACACACACACACACACACGTATGTATGTCTGTATATCTGTAATCTACATCCATATCCATCTGTCTCTAACAATATCTATATCTGTGTCAATACTCATATTATCTCTTTGTATACATACACATATCGCTGTATCCATATCTCTCTTTATATATATTCATATCATCTGTATGCCTATCTGTATCTCTGTCATATCCATACCAATACCTATATCCATGCCCATATCTATATCATCTATCTCTAGCTCTCTCTATATATCCATATCACCTGTATCTGTATCCATATGCATGTCCATATCACAGCCATGCCCATGTCTCTGTCTTTCGTGTACTTATACCCAGATGTGTGTACAGTCACAAAGGTCAGGCTGGTAACCACTTCTTGCATAGGCAAATGCACACTCTTTCACATGACTTTGTAAGAGTGGACCTAAGATGTCATCCTCCAAGTCCATATCCCATGTAAGTCGGCCCCAGATTGTGCCTTCATGAATTTTTGCATCTAGTGATGCTCAGTTTGAGGGGCCTAAGCAACGTCCTAAGCTGGAGGTAGGTTGGCGAATATGCACATAAAGTGAACTCGCTTTTGTTTCTGAAAGGGAGGGTGTTATGAAGGGCTAGGGCTGAGGCTTACAGGTTGTTACCCCTTGGTTTGGAGAGGGAGAGATACTTCAAAGGCAGGGATCCAGCCTTCACATTGGGTGAAGAGGGCAGGAACTGGCCACGCTGGGTGTTTGTGACGTGGAGAACTGTTTTCTGTTGTCTGCTGTCAGCTTGGCTGAGTCAAAGCAAAGGACTAAAGAAGGCTGCTGCAGCTGCGGAGTGAAGTGTGGGCCCAGAGCTGCTGTGGGGGCCCAGCCCAACAGCTCCGGGCATGTCTGCTCCCACCCCATCCTGGGTTGCCTGCCTCTGTCTGCATATGCCCTGGGTAACACGGACAAGGCTCCCTCGGGCTCCCTGCTCAGGCACACAGAGTATGAAGGGCCACGGAGGTGAGGTGTGGCAAGAGGCCACTAGGCTGAGACTCTCCTGGAGGATCCCAAGGTCACCAGTCAGTGCAGGGGGATCGGGGTGAAGCCCACACCACCAGGCAGGTTTAAACAGGACATATAAATGAGGTATTGGAGCAGCTCACACCATGCAGGCAGCTCCGTCCCACTAGAGGCCGTGGTCCCGGCTTCGACAGTGTCCAGAACCCCTGGGCTGGGTCTGGTCCCGCCGTGCTCTCTGATAAATTGTGTCTACCACCTTCTCTGGATGGCGGTTCTTAGGGCTGACCCATGGTGCCTGCATGAAGCAGACGGGCTGGGTGTGGGGCTGACCTGTGCTGCCCACTTGCAGAGCAGATGTGCCAGAGTGTTTAAGGAGCTCGGGGGACATTTTTCAGAGAGTAGAGCTGACCCCCGCTTGGCCACGTTTCTGGCCCTGGCTGAAATTCCAGTGCAAGGGAATGTGTGTCCCAGAAAGGTGCTGATGTAATCCCAGCCTTACTTTTTTTCAAGATCGCTAACACTAAAAACATCAAACTAACTTAGAGAATAAGGAGCCCTGGTGGCAGAGTGGTTAGGCGCTCAGCTGCTAACTGAAAGGTCTGCGATTAGAACCGACCAGCTGCTCTGCAGGAGAAAGATGTGGCAGCCTGTTTCTGTAAAGATTACAGCCTTGGAATCCCTGTGGGGCAGTTCTGCTGTGTCCTATAGGGTTGCTATGAGTTGGAATCGACTTGACGGCAACAGGCAACTTAGAGCTTAGCCTCTGCCTCCTGGACAGCCAGCATTTTACGCAACCATGTTTGGATGGGGAAATTTAGTACCCACCAGGTCGCAACGGGCCCGTCTGGGCCATTGCTGCCCATTGAAGGCGAGGGCCTAGCGCGGAAGACAGGTTGGCTGGTGCTGCCTGGCGGGCAAGCCTCCTCAGTCTGGCTTCAGTTCAGCACTCACCATTTTTGGGTTTGCAGTGTGCCTGAGATGGCCAAGCTCTGGTCGGTGGGGTGTCTCCTAAAGGCCAGCATCCTTGGCAGAGCCAGGAGGGGCTGCTCCCCTGGATAAAATCTGCCGTGTGCACCCTGAATACTGAGAATCTGAGCACCAGGAGCACCTTGTAGTTAATCCCAGAGCCTTGGTATGGTGAGACGCTGTCTCCTTCAGCCTGTAGCCCCTAAAAAGGTGTTGGCACCAACAGCCAACTTCACAGATTTGCATTTGTGATATAAAACAAGTTGGGTCACAGCTCTGTTTTCCATTAAACGAGAGGACCAGGGGTGGATTATCTAATAGGCAAGGTAAGCACAGTGCTTACCTTGCTTACCAGATCATTTGTAGTGAAATTGTTCACTACAGACTAGTAAATATGCACAAATAAGCCCATGCTTGCATTGCTTACTAGGTCATCCACCCCTGTAGGGATTGTAAATTTGAAGAGATTTTGATTCTGTAGGAAGGTGCTGTGGAGTTAGGAGAGACAGGTGATGCCAGAATCTTTGATATGGTGAAAAAAAGTGAAATTGTTCACTACAGATGATCTGGTAAGCAAGGTAAGCCTGTGCTTACCTGGCCTATTGGATAATCTGTGCCTGGAGAGGACACCCACTCCTTGGCACCATTGCTCGTGCACTGCATGTCCACATGTCCACATGGCAGGTGGATTGATAACAGGAAGCAAAGCCCCAGCCAGTCCGCGCACGTGGAACATGTGGGCCAGGGGAAGGGCAAGGGCCATGGTCGGCCTGGGGAGGGCAGCTGGGGAGACGCAGAGTAGAAAAAAGGCCTTTGTCAGGCCAGGCCTCTAGCTGGAAGCCCCTGGCCTGGTGAAATACCCTCCTCCTGCCACATGGGGTGGCGCTCAGTGCAGTGGGGTGCTGTAGGAGCAGATGGCATGGAGCTCACTGTCAGAAGTCAGGGTACACAAGGTGGAGTCAGCGGGGCTAATGGAACGAGTCAGTGTTTTCAAGGGTATCTGTCTGATGGCCTGCCCCACCCCTGCCCTCTGTTGTCCCAGGTCATAGGATGCTGGGGACTGGCAGGCAGAGAGGGGTTCTGATGCCCTATGAGATGAACCCTCATCTCAGCCCAGGGTGATTGCTCTGGTTCACAGTCTTAGCTGGTGGCCGACTGTGGTGCGTTTGTGATGGGGTGAGGGGCCAATGGTGGGAAGGCCTGTGGGCCCATTGCCTTCTGAATGCCAGCACTCCACTCATCCAGTTGCCTGAGACCACCAGTCCCCACCAAGGGTGCCTTTAAAAAAAAAAAAAAAACCCTGTTGCCGTTGAGTAGATTTCAACCCATAGTGATACTACAGGACGGAGTAGAGCATCCTTACAGGGTTTCCAAGGAGAGGCTGGTAGATTCGAACTGCTGACGTTTTGGTTAGCAGCCGAGCTCTTTCCCACTCTGCCACCAGGGCTCCACTTTATCTGAATAATGCAAGTGGGGACTTGGAGAAACCACCAAAACCCAAAGCCCTGCTGGGAGTCCCCCAAGGTTTAAGCTTAAGTTGTCAACATCTTGGGACGCAGATGGCGGGACCTGAGCAGACACTGCAGTCAGGACAAGCAATGTGTCATGTGGTCTAGAGGGGCGTCTGCAACTTAGAGATGAGGTAGAGAGCCTTTTCCAGGCCTCCCAGCCCCCCGCCCAGTTCGCTCAGCATCCCCCAGTTCCCCCAGGCCCCCCAGTCCCCCAGACCCCTGAGACCCCTGGCCCTCCAGGCCCTCTAGCCCCCGCAACCCCCGTCGTGAGTCTGTGGGCCGGCGCCATGCTGGCATGAGGGGCTGCTTTTCTCCACACAGGTGCTCCCATCCCAGACACATTTCAGGAAAATTCCGTGCTCTGGCTCTCAGCTGTGTGGTGCCGGCACCGCCCTTGCCGTAATAGGAAACAGATGTGGGTCCTTGGGCTCCAGACCTTTGTTAGACTTTCTCCTGAAATGCTGATGCCCATTTATTTATTCAGGGCGGCCACCTTCCCGCCTGTGTGCCTGTCCTCCGTGCACAGGCGGCCCACGGCTCTGGTCTCGAGCTCCTCTATGCACCGCCAAGCTGCCAAGCCTCCCAGTGCACAGCCCGTGAAGAGGTGGAAACGTGGTTAGGAGGAATCTGGTGACTGTTCTTTATCCACAGTCCACTCTTGCAAGTGGCACTCTGCCTCCGTCAGGAATCGAAGCCCCTCCTTGCAGCCTAGACGTTAACTGTCTAGATGTCTCTCCTGAGAAGGGCGCACAAGGCCCACAATCCAACAAGCAGGAAAAAAACCAAACCCGTTGCTGGCGAGTTGATTCCGACTCATGGTGACCCCACATGTTACAGAGTAGAACTGCTCCGTAGGGTTTTCTTGGCTATACTCTTAATGGAAGTAGATCCCCAGGCTTCTCTTCCATGGCACTGCCGGATGGATTTGAACTGCCAACCTTTAGGTTAGTAGTTGGGTGCAAACCGTTTGCACCACCCTAGAACCAGCAAGGGCCAGAATGAAGGCCCTGCTGGGCCAGATAGAACAGGCACCCATGGTGGGTCTTTACCACCACCATTCCCCTCCGAGCTCCCTGCAGAAATCGAGGGCTAGAGGCCACTCGGCGCTGGGTGCTGCCTGGATAGTCTGGCAGGCATGGAGTCCTCACGACCCCTTAGTTTTCTGTTTATCCTGCACGTACCCCACGGCAGCGTCTTCTCTTGGCTCTCTGTCCGTCAGCTTCCTGGCGGGCAGTGGGAAGGAGAATGGTCTAGAAACGGCTTGGGGCTCTACATAGCTCCCCAGGAGCTCATGATCATCTGCTGCTGTTCCTACACAGTTCATGCCTTCAGGAGTGCAAACACCTACCAAAAACTGCTCTTCATTTTCATGATTAAAAGCTGGTCGTCCAGCATACTGCCATTTATCTTCTCAGCTGAGTTTCTGCGGACTTTTAAAAGCAATCGCACTGTGTCAAGTAGTTTACTGAATGTGCAGACATTTATCAAACAGCCCGTCAGTAGCAGGAGAAATGCGGTAGTGTGTCCAAGTTAACATTTTCGCTTTGATTGCTACAAATCCATGAGCCCTTGGGTCCAAAGCTTCTACTGCAGTTTGCAAATGGATTTTTATAGCACATTAGTGCTGGAGGAGATTCCAAAGAAAATAGTTCTCCTCAATATTAGAACCAGCTGTAACTTTCTTGAGCCGGTGACTCATTCTTTTTTTTTTTTTTTAATTGGGTGGGAGAACCAGGCAAAAGACACACAGAGACTTAGTCAAGACGCTGTTTGTTTTGCAAAGGGTATCCTAGCCACAGCCAGCCTGATGGCACCAGTGTGCAACTCATGTTTATTTAACTTTTTTCTTTTAACAGTTCCAATTATAAAAACAGAGCCCACCGATGATTACGAGCCTGTGCAAACCTGTGGACCAATGACCCAAGGACTCAGTCCTCTCTCGAAGCCCTACTACAGCCAGCAGCTCCTGCTGCCTCCCGATCCTGGTGCGTGCCTTGTGGCTGGCTTCACTTCCTGCCAGCAGAGAAGCACTGTGATGTCACCTCCGCCCAGCACAAGCCCGAAGCTCCACGACCTTTCTTCTGCCACTTATACAAAGTGCAGCCCCAGCACAGGCCACAGCCACCTCGGACTCCAGCAGCCCGCTGGAGGGGCCCCCACCACTCAGGAAGTGCCAAGACCCAGAGCTGTCCCCTCAAGTGCTCCCCATCCATCATCTCACGCCACGCTGCAGCCGCAGGTGAGTCAACATCTGAGCAGTAGCTGTTCCCTTGGTTACCAACAAACACTCTATCCCAACAGTCCCTCTTCTCCAGTTCCGTCCGTTACCCAAGAGTCAACCTATTTGCAGCCCTGCAGCCCAACGAGCCCATCTGCAGTGGGCCACCAGCAGCACCAACCGCCGAAGGTTCACAGACATGAGTCTCCAACCACCCAGCCTCTGTCACTGCCAGAGTTGCATGAGGACAGTAGTCATAATTTGGCCCCTATTCCTGTAACCATCAAGCGAGAACCAGAAGAATTGGACCAGTTGTACCTGGACGATGGTAAGTGCCCACAGTTGTACAGGTGTGCGTTCAACCCTGTGGCCGTGAGCTCAAGAAGGAGGGTGTGCAAATTAACTGCCTTGCGGGGCTGCACGCCAGCCTTGCTGACATTTCCCATGTGGGAAGTGGTTTTTTTTCAGTGTTGTTTGCAATCACTCCGTGGTGTGTAGAATTAGTCTTCTCCCAGCAGCTGCATGGCGCGTGTCCTAGTGCCGCCATCTTGGCCACATGGCTGGTGCCTGGTGCCGTAGACCTGCAGGGGCACAAAGCCCCAGGGAGAGAAGGCTACCACGCAGGGTACCCACGTGTGCTGACTAAAACAAAAAACTGCTAAGCTTACGCCGAGAAAGTTCTGAGGAGAAGAGGCCCATCCTTACGCATGGCTTCAAGTCAAGCTGTTTTGTTTTATGGCATCTAAAGAGCTTCTTTAGCTTAGCAAACTTTTTTTTTTTTTTTTTTTTTTAAATAATGGCTTACCTAAAAGTAATTAACATTCTGTACAGCTATCCACAGATGTTTAGATGTGGTAACCATCTTGTCAGGAGCTCAGTGAGAGGGCATGGAAATATGGCGGTATGCTGAACAGTGATTTAAGTAGAGCTGTGCTCAGCCCTCTTCCCGTGCACACAGGATCTCCCTCAGTGTAGGAATGCAACTGAACGTGAAGTTGTAGAGATTATTTGAAGAAGAGGCGCCTTCGAAACATCTGTAGCCGGGCTAATCAGTGTAAAAAAATATATGAATACTAATTTGTTTCGCTAATGAGTGATAACAACAGGCACCTCATTGTTCTTCATAGTTGTTTATTTTTAAAGAGATGCTCCTTCTCTTCCGGGCGTGGTGATATAACAGAGGCAGTGCTGACTTGCAGCAGCAGCGGTTGAGCCTTTGATCCTGGATCATTGTAATTGCAGGCTAATCAGTCACGGGACCCACGCCTGCGGGCGGTCTGCTCATTAGGCGTCCGAGTCAATTAGCGCTTTCTTAGGACTCACACAGTGTTTGTGTGGGTGTCAGGGGGCCTTTTGTACAGGCAGATTTCGTTTTCCTGTGTGCACATTGTTTCACAAATGCAGGTACCTATCAACACATCTGAAACAGATACCCACCTCTTGCCAAAGTCGCCCTGACTCAAGCGTGGGGCACAGAACACGCTGCTCCGGAAGGCTCTGGAAGGTGCCAGAACACAGCCACTCAGACTCTCCACCTGTAAGCTGAGCCCTCCTTAGCCATCCATTAGCTGCTCCTCCATAAAAGTCCCCAAGCCAGATGCTGGCTTTTCCCTGCTACAGCTGTAGTCCATGCTATGTTTTCATGCTGCTGTTGTCCCTGCAGTGCCTTGTTCACAAGGGGTCCTTTGGCCAGAGTGTGTACTCCTTGCACTGTTTTCCCAGAAGCGGAGAGGGAGTCGCCCTGATTCACCCGCACTCTCTGCACCTTGTTTTACCCGATATGCTCCAAGGTATGGGGTTCAGACCTGCTGGAACAGCATGAACCTGACCAGCCTTCATGGTGATTAGTCAGGAGCCGGCTCTGAGTGCCAGCTAACCACCCACTGGTTACAGTGGGCTGGACCCCTCCCCACCCTCTGTTTTTCAGATCCCCACTGGCTCAGGTAAAACAGAACCCTCCCAAACACCTTCCTGCTGTTCCTAACTCCAGGCACATTTGGAGGAGGGGGCCTTCAAGTATTTTTGCTCCAGGTTATTCAGCCCTTAAGTCCTGACCTCTCCTGTAGCATGACCTCGTCTGGCTCCTAAAAATAGTCTCATCAGTATTCATGTCATATCGGGTTCCCCTTCTGCCCTACCTTAGAGCGAGGCCAGTGTCGGCAACTTCCATGGTGCCGCAGAGCTCAGGCACCGTCCCGCAGGGTACCCTTCCCTTCCTGCAGAGCCTGCTCTTCAGGCCCACTGCTGCCTTCAGCCATCCTCTGGAAGCTTACCATAACCCTGGCATGGTGCCGGTAAAATGTCTGGTTCACTGTGGGCACTCCATTCTAGATTTATTTTTCACTGAACTGTCCCACTCGGCTCACCATTGGGCCTCAGACAAGGCCAGGAGCCCACTGGAGGTCCCACCACCCAGGGCTGCCTCCTTAGCGCACAGAGCAGCTGGGGCCTGCCTTCCTCTCGACGTCTGTCGGAGGTAGCGCCGGATGCTCGCACCTGGGCTCCTACGTGCTGCTCTGTCTCAGAAAGTTCTGGTGGCTCCTGGGAGGCTGGTGGTCATGGGCAGCCTCCATTGCTCAATCGAGGACGGGCTGGTGTCCTAGAGGCAGCTGAGTGCACAGGGAACCATTCCTGCCAGTGTGCATCCTGACAGTCCTGACAGTCCTGACCTTGGAGGAGGGCACGTCCTTGACATGTCCCCAGGGCCCATGCTGCCCTGCTATCAGTACGGCATCTTTAGCTACCCTTGGAGGGGTGTATTAGTGACCAAGGGCGCTTTTGCAGCCGGTGAGTTCAATCAATAGCACAGATGTGGTCCTGGTTCTTCCCCACTCAAGGCCCTTGCCAGAGACTTGGGGGATGAGGCAAACGCTTGATTCCCACCCACCCACCCATTTCTTTGCGGCGAGGGGAGGCAGGGAGGGCAGGGCCACCAGGCCCAGCGGGCCCTACCCCCTGTGGACTGTAGTTTTTACTTTACAGCCATACTCAGTTCTGGAGCTGAAGCTAAGCCCCTCCGTCCACAGGGGTTGGCCACACTGTACAGGGCCTCATGCCACCGCATGTCCAACCGTCACAGTCCCTGGGAGCCCAGGTCTCTGTGCCTGGTGTGGGTGGGGGTCCTCAACCCCTCCTACCCTCCTGCATGCCGTGCACCCCTACTATGCTTGCAGCACCCTCTGCACTTGTAGCCACAGCCCTGCAGGACACCATAATTCTCACCTCTGACCCCCGCAGCTTGGCCCTTCTTTACTGCCCAAAGCTGCATCCCCATTCCTGGCCTCGTCTAACCGCGACTCTACCCTGTACCCAAGGGTTTGCATCTGTTTATTGAGCCATAAGCCCCTCAAACCCAAGAAGCCCCACGGGGAGCGTTTGTCCCCTCCCACATCACCTCACAGTCACTGGCCCCTCCCTTCTCACCCCACATTGAGTCAGGTCCCAGGGCCTGGCGTCAGGGCCTCCACAGATCTCCAGAGCACCCTCTGCCCCCCACCACCCTCATTTCAGGCTTGGCCTCTCTGCCTGCGCTCCTGTTCCTAATCTCCCCCAGTGCCCCTCGTTGTCTCTGTGAGTCTCTCAATGCACTGAGCTAATGTCGCTCCTGAGTTCTCAGTTGTCTGTGGAGTAAAGGTTCTTCAGTCAGGTCCAGCCATCTTCCCAGCCTCATCTACGCTCTTTCCTGTGCCCCCCCGTTTCCCCAGCGCCCCCCCCCCAATGATAGAAGCTGTCTGTCATCGATGTTTTATGTGCGAGGCAAACCCCTCTGCCAGCAAGGAGTTATCTGAACTAGATCTCCAGCTTGGAGACTCTTCAGAGCAATGAGTTCTAACCTCTCGGAGTTGCAATACCTGATTTCTCAACATACTTTTATTCCGCCTTCCCTCACCCCCACCCCACCCCAAGTGATCCGTGGCCTGCTTATTTTTAATTAAGGTGAGCTTAAAGTCATTCTGTTTCAATGTACTTTTTAAATTTCTCCATGTCTCTGAGAGCCAGAGGCCCTCTGGAGTCTCCTGTCACCAGGCTCTGTGCTGTCTGTCTGGAATGCACCGAGAGTCTAAGGGTGGGAAGGAGGCGGAGACCGCAGGCCAGGAACAGCCAGCCTGTACCTGTGTCTTTGTCTGCGTGTCTCATTGTGAATTTGCAGCCATGCAAGGAGAGGTGCACGGAAGAGCAAATGGAGGAAAAACTAAATCAGACCATGAAATGCAACTAGTCCCTAGTGGACCTGGACATTGGAAAGCAAATGCTCGTCTCTGTCAGTTACACGTCACAGTCAGGGCAAGAGACATGCATGTGACCAAGACCCGTCTGTAAAATGAGGGGCTCGGGCTGGAGGACATAGGTTCCCCCACTGCACCTGGCAGGCATGGGTGTCCTTCCCCACAAGCATGTCAGCTGGTTCCTGCGTCCTCCGGCCGGGGCTGTGCCAGGTTCCCAAGGGCTCCCTGCTCTGGGAGCTGCCCTGTTGCCACAGCAAGATCGCTCCTGGTCTTCCAGGGTCTGGCAGGCATGGCCCAGATGTCACTCCACGCTCACGGAGCAGCACACTCAGCTGTACTTGTACTCATCTGTCTTGGATGTGACTGTCACCAGAGAGCCTGGGAGCTCTTTCACCTTGGCCAAGCTGTCCCACACGGCAGTGTCTTTCGGGTGGCTTCTATGTGCCTGATAGAAGTCGAAGCTGGCAGTCAATGCAGGTTCTCCATTCTGTTCGTTATTTAAGGGAGTCTTGCTGACTGGCCTTTGCAGGACACCCATTGGAAGTCAGCTCAGTGGTCTTCTCTGAGCCGGGCTCCGAGGCAGGTGGTGACGTCAATGCTGGTAGGTCTGTGAAGAGTCAGAGGATTTGCTTCTGTGTCACTGGCTTTGTATTTATGTTATTGGGTCTGGGTTTTGTTTTCTAGGAATGTAGAATGAACAAGGCAATGACAGGATATTTCTAGGGCCTGGAGAGCCTGGGGTACTTTGTGTGCATACTTGTCATCATTTGTGTTATTTAGAGACGTACAGTGGCAGCGTGAGCTCCCAAGGTGTGGGATCCACACTCACTCTGCCCTAGAGCTGGAGGGGTCACTGCAGTTCCTGAAATTTCAATTCATCTCAAAGAATGATTGCAGCACCGGCACAAGGGGTGACACAGACAAATGAATCCCAACTTTTTTTTTTTTTTGAGTATTTCTTTGTTTCTCAGTCATTTCTACTCTTAGGTTTTGTTCAGAAGTACTTGACCCGTAAATAAATTTCAGTTTATACTTTGGTCCAACTATCTCCATAAGATTTAATCTCTTAGTCATGGCAGAGCTACAGGGATACATTTTTTAAAGAATAGCTTTATGGACCACACTTTTATTTAAATGTAGGTTTTTAGGAGTATGTCATAAAAGTACCCAGTAACACTGTTTTCACGAATTGCCGTCGTGGAGGACTGAGCATGTGATGACGCTCCTCTTCTGGAGATAGATCCTCTTTGATCTCCTTGCATGTCACTTTAGGCCATTGGCCCACACACATGTGTGCGCACACATGCACAATCATACATGTGTCATGAGACATGCTCCTGTATGCACGTGCTAAAGACATATGTGAGAACATGTTTGAAGTACCTGGGATTTCATTCAAGTATTTATGTGAACGGGAGCCACACTGACACAACAATCCTTTTGCTGAATGTAGCACCCCTCACTTAGCTTTGCAATTGAAGCAACTGGCTCTCTAGGCGTTCGGCTTGTCTGCTGCCGCTGCCGCCATCGAGCCTCTCAGGCCCCTCCGTGGGTCTCTGGCTTCCAGAAGTCTCGATGTCATTAAAACAACAAGCAGGTAGACACGGCGGGCCGGGACCATGTCTGCCCAAGTCTGGGTATGCGTTTCTCTCCTCTCACCCTCCCCTTCTTTCCTGAGCTTAAGCCATGCTGGGAGAAAACAAAACACTTTCCTCATGGAAAGTTTTACTAATCTGGCAAGGTGCCATGTCTGGGCCTCCCATTTCTAATGAAGATGGAAGGAGTTTGTTACTGCTAGCAGACACACCGCCGTGGATGCTGGGCCGCAGGCTGCTGTGTGACGGAGGGAGGGGGCCAGCCCTTGTTCCCTGGGAGGGCCTTGTGGGGGTAGGGGCATGAGACAGAGACGGCTGTCAGTATGGGAATTGGTCTGTGAGTTTCTGAGGTCCATGAGGAAAGCATCTCCCTGTGCAACGTGAGCCCCCAGGCCAAGGCACGAGCTGTTGCTGTGGAGGAGAGCAGCTGTGCTCAGCCCCTAGGAGTTGATGTGTGACAGCAACAGCAGGCTGCTTCAAGGTGTGTCTGCATGCTGCTACCCTGCACATTAGTCTTGTCTCCACAGAGACACCTACCCGGGGTTTCTGATATCCCAGTGCCTAGCAGTGTGTCAAGCAAATACACAGACATCTGCTTAAATATTTAGTTTTTATTTGGGTGTTGGCTCTCATAGAGGAGTTCCTGGGTGGTGCAAATGGTTATGTACTTGATTACTAACCAAAAGGTTGGCAGCTCGAACCCACCCAAAGGTACCTCGGGAGAAAGGCCTGGTGATCTGCTTCTAAAAGTTCACAGCCAGGAAAACCCTACGGAGCACAGTTCTAGTTTGCACACATGTGGTCACTGTGAGTCTTCAAGCATGGTAATGTGTTAATTAAAAGATTAATGAGCTTGATTTGTGTTTTTGATATGATATTATGGTAAAGTTATCTAAATGGGAGGTGTCAGGTGTTTGGACAGGGGTGCAATTTCAGTGTTTGCCATAGGCACCGTTTTCACGGATACACTGCTGAACATACCAGGTTAATAGAAATTGCTCAGTGGCACCACACACCCAGTGCTAGTTCAGTACCTGTCATACCCTAGTTACGCCTCTGGACTCGGAGTCGACTTGACAGCAACTGGTTTGGTTTTTGGATAGCTATTGTGGAGACTCAGCTTGAGGGTCAACCAGTAACTCCCAGAGAGACAGTTGATTGGAAGAGCAAAACCCACTCAACTTGGGTCTCCCTTAGCCTGGCAGGGCTGTGATCTGAGCCCATCATCCTGCCATGTTGGAAGGACACACGACCTGTGACAAGAACGTGCTCTGTGCATCTCCCTGGCTGTGGGACACGCTGCATGGTTCTCCCCACCATGGGGTCCTGCTCTGTGGTTCTCCAGGCCATGGGGTCCTGCTTGGTGGTTCTCCAGGCCATGGGGGACCTGCTGCGTGGTTCTCCCCATCATGGGGTCCCGCTGCACCATTCTCCAGGCCAGGGGGACTCGCTGCGCAGTTCTCCAGGCCACAGTAGTTATGAACCTGCCCCTCTGGTACAGGGAAAGGATGAGCAGCAGGGAGGGCTCTGTAAGGCATCTGCTGAGTAAGGTTCTCTATAAATAGGTGCTGTGTTGTTTGCTGCAGACACATATTGATGCTGCTGAGGAGCTCAGTTCTATCTTGTCGGTTGTGATGCTTGCTTGTCCTCAGTTCCTTTTGGCAGCAGGGCAGTGAGAGGCTGAAGAGAGCGTCTTCAGCAGGCAGGGCTGGCAGCTCATGCGACATCATATTCAGGTTCTCGGGACTTTTTCCAGTTGCCTGACGTGGATATTTATAATAAACACGGAAAACTGTAAGTTACGCTATATTTCTAATCAGAACATCACGTTACAGCCCAGTAATTTTTTGTGTGCTGGGAAGGGATGCTCAATGGCATACCTTTCACGTTTTAACTAACCATCTGCCTTTTCTCCTCTTCATAATAGGTCTTAGCTTGCTTCCTTCTTTAGATGGAGAGTTGTTTGAAATTATTAAAGTGAGGGAAGGAAATGGGATGGAGTGGAGGGAAGCAAAAGGGAAGAGCTAGAAAGGTTTTGTGCAGCTCAGATGATTCAGTACGTTTACATCTATTTGGTGCCAAAGAAAATGTGTGACCAGTAGAAGCAAAGAGAGACCATGTGCACACGTGACTGTGCTTGCAATGTGGGAGATGTTTGTGATGGTTTTGCCGTTTGTCACAGGCAAGCTGTGAATAACAGTGGAGTGCTGGGTGCAAGCGTGTGGTGCTGGCGCTTGTCCTTGTATAGACACTCTGCTTTCCTCCTACGACCCGTAAAGCTCTTGACAAAAGTATTTGAAATGGCATTGTCTGAGTTTGAAATCAAGTTGTACAACACTGTCCTGATTGCTGTGCCTTTTCTCCTTCTAATGCTTACATGTTTCAAAGAGCTTAAGAAGTAGCAAGCACTCTTTACAGGTGCTTTCAGATCCACAGGCCAGCAAATGGCCAACTGCTGTGCGAGTCGTCAGAGCATGAAGCAATAAAGCGAGGGATTTAAAAGCATAATGGTTGCATTCAGAAATCCAGCTGTTGATAGACAGTCAGAGCTTGCCTTCTCTTTGGGGAGCATGGTGACCAGGGCAGGTGAGGGTTCCATCTACATCTGTCTGACAACTGTGTTTGTGCAAGAGCCGCCAGGGCCCGTAACTCAAGCAGGCCCTTGCCTCTCCTGCCCTGGAGCGCTGGGCAGACAGCCAGTGAGGCACAGACATGCTAAGTGATCTTCCTGATGCAGAAGTGCATTCTTGCCTATGGATTCCCAGGAACAATGAGTGATTGACTCACAGATGTCCACCAAGTCCAGGCAGAGGAGAACATGGCAATTGGAATTGTAGTAATTGTCTTCCCATCAGAGCTAAAAAAAACGTTCCCAGTCCAACATGGCACATCATTACCAATGAATAGCAAACCAGACAAACAATAACAGAAGTTAGCACTTGGTGTATGGCCTCTGGTCCTTTTCAAAGGGACTTTTTACTTCTGTCTTCTCAGTATATGTATTCAACCTCAGAACAATCTTGTTGGTGGGAAAAATGCCATGATTAACACCACCTTGCAGGTAAGGAAACTGAGGCTTAGAGAGAAATGTTATTTGACTTGCTCAAAAATCTCAGTTAACGAGTAGCAAAACCAGGAACTGCACAGAGTCTGTCAGTTCTGATTTCAACATGCTTTCTGTACTCTACTAAGTTTGAGCTGGGCCATTTGAATTTTTTTCCCACTAGAAATGTGGCTGACAAAACATTCCTGCCCAGAAGTCTAACTTTCAAGTATGCATTTGGCCTTGCAAGCCAAAGAGGAGTGTGGTACATCTTTTTCTTCATTAAATAATCTCTGACTGTTAAGTGAGATGACTTTAATAACTCAGGAAGAACTGGAAATGACATGACTTCCAGGATGGTTGAAAGAGGACCTTAATGAATCAGCTTCCCTACAAAAGCAACAAAAATATCGGCAAAACTGTCAAATCAACCATTTCAGAATCTGAAAATTAACCAAAGGAACAAGACAAACTGAAAAACATTTATTAAGGAAAACACACACACACACACAACTGCTGGACCTTGGTAAGAATAGCAGGATCTGTGGCTTTTTAACTTGCGGCAACTTCCATTTCCCTCTCCCAGCTCCATGGAGCAGAGCTGTGAAAAACCAGCAACTTCACAGCTAATGGAGGAGACTGACCTCTTGGAGTTCTGTTAAAAACCCATCCTAAAGCACAGTCAGGACTTTGAAAAAGCCCCATTGCCAAGGCATTGTCAAAAGCATTTAGCTGGAATCATTATCATCGCAGCTGCCTAAGCTATGATTTCAATTAGGGGAAACAAGAATCTGGCCAAAAGTTTAAAAGGAAGACCTGCAGAACTAGATGACCACTGGGGACTTCGGAAAACTCTGACATATTCCTTAGGATCTAGAAGGCTGAGCATATGCATATGGCTTTGTGCATGCTCAGGAAAGACCTGGGAAAAACGGAGGCCCTGGTCATTCACCTCTGACTGATCTCAAGACCCTGCATAAGCAGGAAGTAAAAGCTAAGGCTGACTTGTGACTTGCCTGACATTTGAAGGCATGCCTTTACACATAGATCTCCATGGCAAAAAGTGGAAGACTTACTGTCTCAAGTCATTTCAGGAAATCTGCTGACTGATGATTGGCTGACCACTAAAGTATGCTAACTTAAGAGTGACTACAAGGAAGCCAGGCTTAAAAATAAAAACAAGAATTAAAAAAATAAAAGGCGAGCTGAGAATTCAGTGGCCACATTGCAAGGAATACAGAATCTATAGGTGTAGTGCTGGAATTTTGCTAATCAAAAAAGCAGCAAGGAAAAAAAGCCCAGTAACAATAACACATCCTGCAGTCAGGGCTAGTGGTAGGGGGGAGTGGTGATTCCAGAGTTGCTATATTTTCTATAATTTCTAGTCTTCAAAAAAGAAATTATGAGACAAAAATATGTCTGATACACAGGAAAAAAAGTACAGCCAACAGAAAGTGTCCCTGAGAGGGCTCAGATGTTGGACTTAGTAGCAAAGGCTTTAAATCATCTATTATACATGTACTCAAAGAACTAAGGGAAGGTTATTTAAAGAGTTAAAGTATGACAACTGTGTCTCACCAAATAATGAGATAGAAATAGTAATAATAATGAGACAAATAGAAATTCTGGAGTTGAAATAGTGCAATAACTGAAATGAAAACTTCACTAGAGGGTCCCAACAACAGAACTGAGCTGGCAGAAAAAAAGAATCAAACTTGAAGACAGGCCAACAAAGATTATCCAGTCAGAGAAACAAGAAGGAAAAAGAATGAAGAAAAATGAACAGAGCTTCTGAGACTCATGGCGCACCAGATAGCGTACAAACATAAACATAATGGGAATCCCAAAAGTAAAAGAGAGAAAGAAGGGGGTAGAAAACATACTTGACGAAATAATGATCCAAAACTTCCCAAATTTGATGAAAAATGTTAATCAACACATTTAAGAAGATCCATGAACTTTAAATAGGATAAATTTGAGCAAATACACACCAAGACACATTGTAGCCAAACTGTCAGTAAGCTAAGAGAAAGAAAATTCCGAAAGCAGTAAGAGAAAAACAATTTATTGTGTACAGGGGCTCCTCAAAAGATTAAGAGCTTAATCTTCACTAGAAACCACGGAGGCCAGAAGGCAATGAAATGATATATTCAAAGAAAAAGACCATCAGCCAAAAATTCTTATTTAGCAAAACTAGCCTACAGAAGTAAAGAAGAAATAAAGACATTCCCATATAAAGACTCAGAGAATGTGTCAGAAGACCTGACCTACAAGAAATACTAAAGGAAATTCTTCAGACTGAAGGTAACTCAGACTTACATGAAGAAATAAAAAGCATTGGTAAATAAAAAAGACAGCATAAGCATATTTAAAAACTGTTTCCTTTTCCTAACTAAAAACTGCATAAAACAATAGTTACAAAACTGTGCTGGTGAGTTTATGATATACGAAGATAGTATCACAAAGGAAAGGGTAGGTGTCTTAGTTATCTAGTGCTGCTATAACAGAAATACCACAAGAAGGTGACTCTAACAAACAGAAATTTATTTTCTCACGGTTAGGATGCTGTAAGTCTTAATTCAGGGCACCAGCTATAGGGAAAGTCTTTCTATCTCTGTTGGCTCTGGGGGAAGGTCCCCATCTCTTTTCAGCTTCTGTCCCTCCGTTCCTTGGTGATCTCAGTGTGGCTTGGCATCTGTCTTATCCCATTTCTGCTTGTTCTCTGCTTGCTTAGTCTGCTCTTTGACCTCTCAAAAGAGATTGATTTAAGACACACTCTACACAAATACCCATACCCATTGCTGTCTAGTCGATTCCAACTCATAGTGACCCTGTAGAACAGCGTAGAACTGCCCCATAGGGTTTCCAAGGAGTGGCTGGTGGATTCAAACTGCTGACCTTTTGGTTAGCAGCCAAATTCTTAACCACTGTGCCACCAGGGCCCCATAACCACTGTAGGGGTTAGGATTTACAACACATACTTTGGGGGGACACAATTCAGTTCACAACAATAGGAAAAAAGGCGTTATTGGAGCGAAGTTTCTATATACTATTGGAATTAAGTTTGTATTAATCTCGACTAGATTGTTTTAAATTAAGATACATACTGTAATCTCCAGAGGAACCACTAAAAAAATACTAAAATAAATCTCAAGAAACAAAGAAGGAATTTAAATGGTACACTAGGGAAGAAAATACATATATGTACGTATATGTACACAAAAGAAGGCAGTAATGGAGGAGAAAAGGACCAACAACAACAACAGAAGTCTAAGCCATATGGAAAACAAATAACAAAATGACAAACATAAATCCTACCGTATCAATAATTGCATTAAATGTAAATGGATTAAACACTCCAATGTAAAGATAGTAGTTGTCAAACTTTTAGGAGATAATACAGGAGAAAATCTTCAAGACCTTGGATTAGGCAAAAATTTCTTAGATACTACACCAAAAATGTAGTCCAGAAAAGAAGAAAAAAGATGAATTGAACCTCATCAAAATTCAAAACTTTTGTGTGTCAAAATGTATCATTAAGAAAATGAAAAAATAAGCAACAGACTGGGAGAAAATATTTGCAAAACACCTATTTGATAAAGGACTTGTATCCAGACTATAGAACTCTTACAGCTTACTAAAAAGAAGACAAAAAAAAAAAACATAAAAGGTGGGCAAAATATTTGAAAAGACGTTTTTCCAAAGACAATATATGAATGGCTAATATGTACATGAAAAGATACTCAACATAATTAGTCATTGTTGGTGGTGGTGGTGGTTGCTGTAGAGTCGGTTCTGACTGATGGCAACCTTATGTATAACAGAATGAAACGTTGCCAAGTCCTGTGCCACCTTCACGATGGTTGGTATATTTAAGTCCATTGTTGGTGTTATTGTATCAATCCATCTCATTGAGAATTTGCTTCATTTTCATTGGCCCTATACTTTACTGAGGAACCCTGGTGGTGCAGTCGTTAAGCGCTCAGCTGCTAAACAAAAGATTAATGGTTTGAACCCACCAGTTATTCTGTGGAAGAAAAATGTGGCAGTCTGCTTCTGTAAAGATTACAGCCTTGAAAACCCTGTGGGGAAGTTCTCCTCTGTCCTACAGGGTCACTATGAGTTGGGATTGACTCGATAGCAATTGAGTTTGGGTTTTGGGTATTCTTTACTAATCATGATGTCCTTTTTTAGCAGTTGGTCTTTCCTGATGTCATTATGGAGTGAAAATCAAAACCACAATGAGATACCATTTCACATCCACTAAAATGGCTGTAATAAATAAGACAGACAAAAATTTTGGCATGGATGTGGAGAACCTGGAACCCTCACACATTACTGGTGGGAATGCAAAATGGTGTAGCCACTTTGGCAATTTCTTAAAAGTGAAATACAAATTTA
This sequence comes from Dugong dugon, assembly GCA_030035585.1. Taxonomy (NCBI): domain Eukaryota; kingdom Metazoa; phylum Chordata; class Mammalia; order Sirenia; family Dugongidae; genus Dugong; species Dugong dugon. The sequence goes on from CM057466.1 coordinate 115,721,101, forward strand.
CCAGATGACTCATAACATCCACACAAACACTTGCACATGAATGTTCTTGGCAACATTATTCTGACTCACCAAGCATTTGAAACACTCTAAACATCCAGCAACTTGTGGATAGGTAGAAAAAGTGTGGTGTGGCCATTTAATGGAAAATTACATAGCCATAAACAAGGAGTGAAGTACTGATTCATGCCGGGACATGGATGAACCTCAAAAACGTGATGACAAAAAGCCAGACACAAAAGACCACATACTGTATGATTCCATTTATATGAAATGCCCACAAAAGGCACATCTCTAGAGGCAGAATGTAGATTAGTGGTTGCCTAGTGTGGGATTGGAGGCGGACAGCAGTTAACAGTAAATGAGCATAAAGAATCTTACTGGGGGATGGAGATGTTCTAAAACCAAATTATGGTGATGGTTGCACAACTTGGTAAATTTACTATAGAATTATTAAAACGGGTGAATTACAGGATATGTAAAATATGCCTCAATAAAATTATATAAAAAAGGGGAGGGGCTGGAAGAAGACAGCAACACAGGGCTTGGTCTCAGTGTACAAAAGTTGAACTTGTCCTGGAGCTGAAGGGCACCTTCCTTCAAAAAGTCTAGCTTTGATGCCCTCCTATCATTTTAAGTGCCATTCAGTTGACAGGTAACTGGCAACCTTTGTAGGTGTGTATAGACATGGTGTTTTTTTTACTTTTTCTTAAAGTGAGCTTTTTTAATTCCTTAATTTAAAAAAATAGTATTGTAAGGAGAAGTTCACTGCATATTTATACATACAGCATAAAGATTTCCTCCTCATGCTTTGCTCCCAGCCACAGCGTGGGATACAATAGCATTTGGTAGGAGATGGGCCTGCTGTGTGCCCACTTAGTGGTAGATTTTCTATAAGCAGCTGGATTTAAGCCACACTGACTTGGAGTCCTTGGTGCTCCCCAGCAAAGCTTCTGCCACCATGAAAACATTACCATCGGGATCTTTTCTTGGGCTTCCCAAGGAATGGTGCCTTCCTAGGCTGGTCTTTAGTAGGTTTCACCCAACAGAGCAGGAAGCCAAACCTGCCTGGGGTTGGGGGTTACTCAATATTGGGTGTGTCCAGCTGCCTCCATCCATTCCAGTCATTTCTGTGTCAACACTGTGCCCCAGTGAGATGTTCCTGAGGATAAATCTCTGACTGTGTCACTCTGCACATTAAGGAAATGAGGTGATGGTTAGCTTCTCTTACAGAAGGTGCTAGATTAAGTGAAATTCTGTACTAATTAGCCTGTTGAAATATTTGATGCCAAAGGAGGAACAATGCTCTGAAAGCTCAAGACTCATGTGTGATGGACAGCATCACCTGTGTGTGTTGTACACGTATAGTGCTCGGACCTCTTCTAGAGAGTGTCAGGAGAAGATACTACTTCCATTGTTTTTATTGTGGTAAAAATATACACACCAAAACATTTGCCAATTCAACGATTTCTACCTGTAAACTTCAGTGATGTTGATTACTTTAGTCATATTGTGCAACCGTAATCGCTATCCTTTTCTGAACTGTTCCACCACCGTTAACATAAACTTGATGCCCCATAAGCAAAAGCTCCTCCTTTCCCCCCTCCCACCCCTAGTAACCTAATAATCTTTGTTTTCTGTGTATTTGCTTATCTCATATAAGTGAGATCATGCAATATTTGTCCTTTTTCGACTGCCTTCTTTCACTCAGCGTGATGTTTTCAAGGTTCACCCATGCAACAGGGCTTCATTTCTCTTTATGGCTGAGTAGTATTCCCTTGTGTGGATAGACCACACTGTGTTCATCCATTCATCCACTGATGGACGTTTGGTTCATTGCTACCTTTTGACAATTGTGAAAAGTGCTGCAAGGAACATTGGCGTATAGACTTCTTTTTGCATCCTAATTCCATTTTTCTATAACATTCATGCAATGCTGATGGCAGAATTTCTCTGAGGGAATGAAAATACGTACTTCCCTGTCACTTGCCGTTGAGCTAAATTAAGGCTTATCTTTAACAACAGACACTGATATGAACGTCTCCGCCCACGTCACCATGGCTGAGATGGCTTCGGCAGATCAGTGGTGCTGTGCCTTCCACCTCGGACGGTGCTGTGCTCCATCATGTAGCTGGGCACAGGGAATTTTGAGAATCCTCTTCCCCTGTCCACTTTTAAGTTTGAAACAGGGTTCTTCCTTCCTTGCAGATTGTAATGTGAACACTTAGACAAAGAAAAGGACAGAGAAAGCATACTCATCCTATCATGCCCGGGGCCAAGCTAATCAGAGCCTGATACTTGGCACAATAGGACAGAGCAGTCACCCTGTTATCCCGGGCACCAAGAGGTGTCCCGCCCGTAACTACACTCTGGGTTTCTTTTGTTCCAAATGGCGGACAGCGCAAGACCCTATCAGAGCAGCCGGAATCGAATGCCCTGGTGGTGCCGTCATCCCCTGCTCTGCCTAGCATGGAGGCCTGCCCAGCTCTATCAGGCCCTCCAGCTGCTGGTGTGCTAGATAGAGCAGGAAGCAGGCCTGGAAAACAGTAGAGCCTCAGCCCCCAGAAAGGTCTAGAAACGGCTGTGATTTATGCAGGGCTCTGATCAGTGGCAGGTTGGGACCGATAAAAGGGGAGCATCTGGCTGCACACCGTCCGAGGTACAGCCACTACCCCACCAGCACCTGGCTCTCAGGAAGATCCCTGCAGCTGGCAGAAGAGGTGAGCTCCAGAGTCTCTGGACAGCCCACCCTCCCCACCCACTCCACACAAACTACCTTGTCTACAGATCTGCCTGTGCCTCTGAGTGATTCCACAGGGCTCAGAAACATCCAGCAAAGGATGCTGCTGGAGGACACCTCCGACTTGCAGAGCTGGCAGTCCCACATCGGAGGGTTTTCAGAATGGGCTACAGCTCCATTGGCTCTGGGTAGAGAAACTGGCAGCATTTCCAAAGCTCGTTTCGTCCAACCATCCAGAGCGTCCGCACCCTCTCCTCACTGATAGTGAAAAATCCCTGTAAGTCAACAAATAGAAACCTGGGCAGGGACGTGCTCTTCTTCCTCACCCCTCTGGGATATTCTCCCTGGAGTCAGTTTCAGGGTGCTTTTGCCCTGAACACACTAGATAAGAAGGAAGAAGGCCTCCCCAGACACAGGCGTGGCAAAGCCAGCATCTGTGTTTTAGCGAGACAAATCGCACTTTAAGACATTTCTTCTTAATTATGTCTCCAGATGTGATTTGTTGGGGGCCATGTCTGCCATGACAGAGTGGCCCCTGTGCACATGTGTGGGGGGCCATGTCAGCTGTGAGGCCGTGGCCCCTGTACTGGAGGGGTGGGGAGCCAGGTCGGCTGCTCCTGGCCTAGCTCTCACCTGCACAGCTGTGCTCAGAACCGCCTATATGTGCACTTCCAGTTTTTTTTCCGCGGTAGCTGTTGCCAGCAAGTTGTAAACTACTGTATATCACTCAGATTTAAGAACCTAAACTTTAAAACAAATTAAACTCTTGTTGACATTGTAATAAAAAAATCAGAATGGAACTGAACAGCTCAGTAAAAGTGAACTTTAATTATTCTTGTGGATTTAAGATTGTTTTCTAGGATTCCCGGACTCCCAATACAGCAGAGTTATTTCCGCTTGGCAGATGGCTGGAGAGAAAGAAGGTGGTTGGAGGATGGAATGAGGTGCAGGTCTGGCAGGTCTGAGGAGGAAGCAGGTCCCCTGTCACTGGCTAGTGTTTGCTCGGCCTGACTGGGAGCGTCCACTAGGACGCCCAGCAACAACAGTTACATAACGGCATTTGAGTGTGTGGGGGGGTGTGTATGCATTTTTAATGTGTTTTAATTTAAGAAAAGAGCTCAAAAATATTTGTCAAAGTCTGACTGTTAATTAGGTGTTTACACTGTGAAAAAAAAACCAAAAGCACAAGTCTCACTGTCTGTCAAAAATATGTCCAAATACTGGGAAGTGTATGTAGTATTTATTTAAGCTAGTTTTCTCTCTCCCTTTCCCTCCTTTGCTCTCTCCCCATTTTTCTCCTCTCTGTTCCTCTCCTTCTTTCCCTTTCTCCTCTCTGTTCCTGTCCTCTGTCCCCCTCTCTCTTCTTCTCTCTCCCTCTCCTTCTCTCTCCCCCTTCCTCTCACTCTCGTTTCCACCTTATCTCTCACCGTTAACTGTAACGTGGATATTCTCTTTAGAATTCTCTTTCACGCGCTGAGATGGAAACGGTGGTTTCCACTGGTTCTCTCTGGCTTTCCATCCTTGATATGGTTTCCTGTCATGATGATGAGCGTTAAAGCACTGCAGAGAAACGTGCAGATGGAAATCAGATAATTTATTAATTTAACAAGCATCTCTCCAGAGGGTGTGTGTGCTGGGAGGTGAGTTTTGAAGGCTCCCTTGTGGGCGGTTAGAATGTTCTGGTAAAGTGCTCCTCTCCCTACGCCGTCCATTTCCTGTTCATGTTGACTTCCTGTTTCCTCTGCTCTCAAAGCTAAGCTGGCACCTAGGTCATGATCTCTCGTTTATAGACATGCTGATGCCCACCATTTACACCAAGTGGCCAAGCTCTCCTGCTGCCCCCATGGCTGATGCCTAAACATTTGCCATCTGGAGGTGGCCAGTTGGCTGAGACCAGGCTGGTCACTCCGCTTTGGTCCTGCCCGGCTGAGGTGACAGCAGACCTCATCTGCTCCCTCTGCAACCTGGGTAAAGTCCTCCAAGAAGCCTCCAGCTTGGCAGATAGAGTGCTGGGCCCTACAGCTGTGGTGCCACTGTGTGCAGCAGCTCAGCAGACAGCATCCAGACACTCACCAAATGGGAGACGTTGAGGAGGAAAGGGTTTGACCATGACCTGACTCAGGACTCAGAATTTACACTCCACTGCCTGCCTGGAAAAGCATCAGGCATTCATGAACATTCCCTCTCCCCTGGCCACTGGGAGCATCTTTGCAGACGTGGGGTTTTAAAGCAATTTTGGCACTTTGGTTATTTCAGTGATCCTTTATTTGACCAGTGTTTGCTAAATTCAGGTGTTTTGATAAAATGTCTACTTGTGGTCCCATCCGTGGAACCTAGTTCAGATTTTGGAGAATCAGATACAAATACCTTATGACTGTGGAGAAGATGGAGGGCAGTGGTGGTTCAGTGGTAGAATTCTCTCCAGATTTGATTCCTGGCCAATGTACGTCATGCGCAGCTACCACCCATCTGTCAGTGGAGGCGTGTGTGTTGCTATCATACAGAACAGGTTTCAGCGGAGCTCACAGACTAAGATGGACTAGGAAGAAAGGCCTGGAGATCTACTTCTGAAAATCAGCCAATAAAAACTCTGTGGATCACAATGATCCGATCTGCACCCAATCACGGGGATGGTGCAGGATGGGACAGCATTTCATTCTGCTGTGCATGGATGAGGTTGTCATGAGTTGGGGCCTATTGACAGCTGCTAATAACAACATGTAGAAGAGGTTTAGAAGTGAAGGCATTGAATTTTGACCCTACTCCTGAACTGTTCTTGGAAACTCGTTCACTCTATCCAAGTATTAACTTCCTCACTGTCATTAGGGCAGTGGCCGCAGGTTTGTGGGTTCCCGGGCCAAGCTCAGCATAAGGTCCCACACAAAGCTAAACATTGTTGCAGTTTAAAAGTCAACCCCTCATGATGAAACCCTAGCATTTCATTGATTCTTCAGTCTAAATTACCATTGATTGTAAATAAATATCTCTAACTAGCTTAATCCCTACATAGCCCATCTTTTTTCTGACAATATATTTTAAAGCTTCTTCAGAAACCAAACTTACATAAACAGAAAAGGAATTAATGCTAAATTTTCCAAACAGATTGTTCATAGCCCAACTGGAAGGAAGAAATTCAACAAACACAAGACACTATGCAAGTTACTTTGATAGTGATTTCACCATAGCCAGAACAATCAATTTTTGGAAGCCTTTAGATTAGGTTTGTTGGTGGTGGTGATTGCTGTCAAGTCGATTCCAACTCATGATGACCCATGACTCATTTAAAGGGTAAATTGCTCCATGGGGTTTTCTCGACTGTAATCTTAACCGAAGCAGATTGCTAGGCCTTTTCTTCCATGGTATTACTCGGTAGGTTCGAACCTCCAACCTTTAAGTTAGCAATAGAGTGATTAGGTTTGTTAAATCTTGCTTAGTCTCCAAATCTTGTTGAAACTCCTGGAAGAGATTAATTTAACTTTCAAAAGAAGACACAAAACCAACCAGTGTTTATAGATTACTTGTTTTGTTCTAGGCATTGTAGGGCTACTAAGGCATATAAGAGGATTATATCTGAGCCCTCAAAAAATTAGAGTGTGGTGGGGGAGAATAATTTCAACAATGAGAAGTTAATCAAATTTTAAATAGCATTCAAGATGGAAATGAAAGTGGTGCTATAATTTATAATTTATAATAAGGTATGCTGATCAGTTGCCAAATGAATGGCAGCAGCCCTCATTGTTTGGGATTTGAGAGGCAGTCAAGGTCCTGTTAGGAAGGACTTTCAGAGAGATTGGAGGTAAGTCCTAAAGGCTGTCTACTTCTATATCTCAACATGTACTCTGTGTTTCACATGAGAATGTAGTTACTAAAGTGTGAAGTTTTAAGGATGTGATAATTCCCAGGCCTAGTGTCCAAGTTTGTCAAATTTGGAGCAGTGATTGACATAAGGACCTCTTCCAGGAAGCGGTCTATGAGAGTCTGTTCCCTATCTGCACAGCGGTCCCTGGCCCATGATCATGAAGAAAATGCACAGTCTCTTCTGCCTTCCTTCCGAGCTGTTAGAAGCAGCCTCTCCCATAGGGCTGAGAATGGTCCTTGGGATGCTGGGTCCTCCAGCCAGGCCCTCACTCAGACAACTCCGGGCATGCCACTGCGGCTCAGAGTCGATGAGGGCACAGCGTGCAGGTCCTGCTGATTCGATTAGAGCTAACGACTGCTCTGTAATGCTCAATTACAGAAAGTCTAATGGCCCCTCTGCACTGAAGCAGCGTCCATGGCACCTCATATACTGTGATGGATTGCTCATTATGTGCAATGCTAGAATAGCTTCTGTAAAGATTAATAATTGGATAATCAATACAAAAATGCAATCTTTTTTTTTTTTTCACCCCAAAGTCAATATGTCCTAAAGACTGTGGAACCTACTCATTTGCCTGCATTTTCTTGACTCCTTGTGCCATTGTTTCCACGTTAGGGATTTTCAGGAGGGACTTACCAGCTTGGCTGCTGGACACAATTTCCTTCCTGCCCTCTGTTATTTTCTGTTCAGCTCTTTACAGAATGAAGGAACAGGCTCATAGATTGTGGTGAATCAAGTAGAGGTCTACTCTCATGGAGCCTACAGTCTAGTAGAGGGAGTGGGGCCGACAGGACCATTGAGGGATCATGTAGGGAGTGGTGATAGCCCCGGTGCCCATGCCATTGGCCAAAGGGATGGGTCCCTGGCCTCAGTGAAGTGGCCAGGAGCACAGAGTGCAGTTCCCAGGGGAGGGACCCAGCGCCGTGTGCCCTGCGTTGAGTTAGTGTGGGTGGGCAGACGGGCAGGGGAGAACAGAGAGAGGTGCAGGGGCTCCTCAGGGAGGGTCTTCGCGATCGCCCAAAGACCTCATGTGCACACCCACTCTGTCTCAGGAATATCACTCTGGCTGCAGCGTGGGGAGTGCGTATTAGCAGATGCTCAGAGCAGCAGCAGGGAGACCGGTTGGAGATCCTGCCATAACCTAGCCAAGCTGTGGACCATCGGGGCTCGAGATGTGGTAGGGGCTGGAGAGAAGGTGGGCTGGACCATTGAGGGACCCTGTCAGGACCTGTGAGGAATCAGCCGGTGCAGAGTATGTTATCAGAGGTGAGGGGCCTGGACAATGCCATCAGGGAGCCAGGAGGGTAGGGGGCTGTATGGTGCTGGAGCTCAGTGAGAGAGTCTGATTGGAGTCTGGGTTTAGAATCAACAGCTGGTAACCAACCAGAGAGGCTACTCAGGATGGTGTGTGGAGGGCAGATGGGGAGAACCTTGGGGAACCCACAGTGGCAGGGAGGGGGGACCTGGGAAGAGTGGACCCTCAGGAAGGGCATCCAGGTGTCAGAGCTGAAAGGAGAGCGTCACTGGAGACCCTGCAGGAGGGTGGGGGCACGGAATGTACCAGCCATGTGGTGGAGGATGGGGGTACGGAGCGAACCAGCCACGTGGGGTGGGGGATGGACCAAGAACCAAGGGAACCAGCCGCATGGTGGGGCGGGAGGGGAGGTGAACCGAGAGAACCAGCCACGTGGCGGGAGGGTGGGCGGAAACCAGGAGGGGTGCAGGGCGCAGCGGGGCGTCATCTCAGCAGGTGGAGGGCGGGAGCCCCGCCTAGCAGTACATAGTGCCGTTCATCCCAGGGGCAGGGGTAATGCCTTTTTCCAAAAGTGATGTGAGATCTCACAGTTCCCATAAGGAAGCCGGAGGAAAGTATCTTTCTAAAGTAGCATTCCCAAATGCATCCTAGAAAACACTCCTCCTTTGGCAGGCTGGCTGTGTGTTTTCTGATAAACAAAGAAACAAATGTGGGCACCAGGATAGCCTGTGCTTGCCTTTGGGCCAGAGGGACAGATTACCGAATAAGCAAGGTATGCACCGGCTTACTTGTACTTAACTTACTAGTCTGTAGTGCACAATGTCATCTGGTTTTCACCACTTCAGAAACCCACGTGAAATCGTGCACTACAGATTAGTAAGTACAAGTAAGCCTGCGTGTACCTTGCTTACTGTAATCTTCCCCTGACTGGCTCTGGCGATTCATGACCTCATTCACAGGGCCCCCCAACAGAGCACCTCTTTACATTTGTGGGAACCAATGGGGTTTTTGGCCCTCTTTTTAACTTTATCACCTGTCACCTTGGGCATGGCTGGTGGGAATGTGTTCTGGAAAGCACACTTCTGTTCTAGCTTCTGCCTTCCTAATGGCATCAAGTAATTAAGGCTGCACCCAGATTTTCGTGTGGTCAGTATCTCTCCTTTTTTTAGAACAGCTTTATGGAGTCGTAATTCACATTCCATGCAGTTCACCTCAGGCAATCCCTGAGCCATGCTGAGGAGCAGGGAGATTTGGAGGGGCTTTGGAGGGCGATGTTGGGCCAGTTACGGAGTGTGTGTGTGCAGGCACAGAGGATAGCCGTGGGATGCTGGGACACGTGGCCTCAAGCCTGCCCATGGTCCAGGGTTGGTTCCTCAAGTAGAGTCAGCTAGGCCACCGGTCCCAGTTCCGAGGACCTGGCCCAGTGAGGAGACTCTGCCTCCCTCCCCCTTGGGCTCCAGCATCCTTGTCTGGTTTTGGTTATGGGAATTCCAAACGTGCACAAGAGTGGATAGAAAATGGGTGCCACAAGCCCCTCACGAAATTCACCGCTTGTCTTGATATCTCCACACTGACTCCACCCACCCACTTACTAGTGGTGTCGCCGAGATGTTTAAGCCAAGCCCCAGAGCTTGCTCCATCTCATCCCTACACGTTAGATGCACCTTTTTCTGAACAGCCCTCGGATGATCACACCTCGCAAAGCCAGTCAGAATTCTTGGTGAGACAAGGATTCAGTTCAGGTTTGCATTTAACTAGGAAAAGCTTTGGTTCCATGTCACAGTGGGTGGGGGGGTGGGGGATGAAGGGCCTCAGGGATGAAGGGCCTCAGGAATGTCAATCTCCTCACCCAGCCCAGCTCCTGGAACCTGGTGCACCTGTGGGTGGGTGGGCACACCTGGAGGAGCTGCTGACAGGCCTGTGTGGACCCCAGGTGGACTTTTGATTTCTTACCTTCAATAAAGCTGTTTTTTTAAAAAAGAAGAGAAACCAACAAGAAGAAAATGTGGGTACAGCCTGAATTGTTCTGTGCCATCTGGAAGGCAGAAGCTAAAACAGATTTTGACCCACTCACTAATTCAGACTTCCAACAGCAGCATTTATCTTGACCATTTCCTCAGTTACCCTAAAGAAGGAAGATACACTTTGTTAATGCATTTTTACTTTGAAAATCCCTGACCTTATACTACCACAGCCAGAGAAAAAAAAGTATATATATATATAGAGAGAGAGATAAATGTATGATGTATATATACATTTTCCCACAATTCAGTTCATTCTGTTTGAGTAGGACTCTCATGATTTGGGGGAATATATTTTCTAGTGGCACAAAGACAAGACTGGAAAGATGCTTGCTGATGGTGTAATGGTCCCCATGAATAATGACTGAATGGAACTCAGCAAGGTGACAGTCACATACCAAACGATGAGCACAGGCTAGCCAAGCACATCAGCTGGGAGGGAGGAGGCCAGAGGAAGCCCCCCGCTGGCCCCTCCCAGGTCGTCCCCACTGGAGTTTCCACATGGGGTGTTTGCTTATTTGGAGTATTTGGGCTAAATAAGGAAGCAGCATTTAAGGTAGGAAAATTATTCTGTTTTAATGGCTGACAGTCACGTTAACAACCATTTCCGTCGGTGCCAACGTGCCTTCAGGTGGGAGGGTCATGTTTTATTAAAACGGCCACTTGTTGTCACTCAGCGACTCCACTGTCCCGTCCTCTCTTTCCAGAAATAGCAAGCCCCATGGCAGCGGGTTATCGTGATTAAAAAGATAAAAATAAGTGAAGGCTTAAATAGGTCCTGGACACCCGAGGTAACACAGGAACTCACTTTTTAATGAAACTTGAGGAGCTGCGTTATTTTCCACTGCTTCACAGAGAAGTGAAAAGGGTGTTAGTGATGTTGCAACTCTGCATTTTCAGAATTAGTGTGATTGGAACTCATTCGTGGGAAGTTTCACAGCCGTGGCACCTTGCTGGGGAGGGGGTCAGTCCCAGGAACTGAACAGGACCCTCATGGGCATGCAGCCATACTAGGTGCAAGGAGCTTGTTTTAACATCAAAACACCAACTAGTAACAGAGGACAATCTACAGTAGACCTCAGAGAGGTTGCTGCTGCTTAAGAAATAGAAAACCCACATGAGAGGCAGGCTGATGCTCCTGGTGCCGCTGCTAACCATCTCTCTGTATCAGACCAAATCCTCTTGTGGAGTGGAGCAAAAGCCACTTTTCCACTTCCTATTTTCTGATTTCTAGTCACGTCTTTCATCATGGTATTTTTAATGTACTTACGTCACATTTACTACAAAACCTTAAACAAGAGCCAAATTAAGCTAGATGGATATATCAGATGGAGAAATGGAGAGCTGTCTGTTCAGTCACTTTTTCAGCCCTAAAGCAGTAAACACATCTATCACACCCCCTCGCATGAAAAGCACAGCTGTGAAAATCTGTATGTTCATTAGGATTTCCAGCCACCACCAAAGGCTTCCAGGTTCCCAGAATCATTAAACCAAAAAAAAAACCAAACCTGTTGCAGTCAAGCTGATTCTGACTCATAGCGACCCTATAGGGCAGAGTACAACTGCCCCATAGGTTTCCAGGGAGCAGCCGGTGGATTCAAACTGCTGACCTTTTGGTTAACAGCCAAGCTCTTAACCACTGCACCACCAGGGCTCCTCAGAATCATTAGAGATTCCAAAAGTCCAGTGCAACAAACATCAGTCTGATACTTCTTAGAAGTCAGCTATTTAAGAAGAGGATCTGGCCTGAGGTAGTTTCTGGTTTTACTGGTGCCTACCTAAATTATTTTCCTCTCAGGTTACAGTACGAACTTTAGCTAAAGGTGTATTTTCTGGGAAAGACCAAGCAAATGCTTTTTATAATCATCTTCAAGTTGTCGGGATGGGAAAGCATTTGTTTTCCTTCCTGTGTCGTTTTGCTCTTCACAAAGTTATTTTGGCTTTCCCTTAAACATGAAGATGGTTTTGATGACTTGTCCACTGTGAAGAATGTGAGTTTTTCTGTCCCTCGGAGGAAAATGGAGTAAACAAGCAAAAATGTGCTTTTGTGCTGTATGTGCTTTTATGTGGGCATTTCGTTTGGTCACGCGCTTCGGAGGGGCAGAGGGCAGCACTGGGCACAGCTGTAGGAAGCTGTGATGCTAACACACACGGATCCTGTTGGGACCCCTGTGGTGGAGTGGTGACGACCTTCTTGTTTCCATGTTGTTTTAGTTTAAAGGACGATGAACTTTAAAAAAAAAAATAGTTCCTTTAATAAAAGAGTCATATTGCAGTGTGTCAAAGAACCAGGAATGAAAAAAGTCACACTATAGGAGAGGGCTTAGATTCCACTTCTTGATGAGAGGAGGCCCTTGGTGGTATAGTTAATGCGCCTGGCTGCTCACTGAAAGGTTGGAGGTTTGAGTCTGCCCAGAGGTGCCTCAGAAGAAAGGCTTGACGATCTGCTTCCAAAAAATCAGCCATTAAAAAACCTCTGGAGCACCATGCTCCCCTGACACACATGGGGTTGCTAAGAGTCGGGGTTGACCCAACGGCAACTGGCTGTCCCTGGGCCATGGTTGCTAGTTTGCCAAGGACTAGTAGATAAACATTGTTCATTTTTAAAAATCCATAATACAGTTGGTTTCCATATTTGAACTAACATAAATATCAAGAAAAGAGGAAAATGCTCTCAAATATATTCTATGTAATTAAGCTAATAGACACAAATACCAACAAATATGTTTTCAAAAATTGACACAACAGTATTACTTCCAAAGTATGGTCCTTGTCAGCTTTAATTATTGTTGTTGTTTTTTTTTAACTGCAAGGATTCAACAGTATGGCTGGGCTAGCATTGCTGAGCTGCATTTTGTGTTCTTTAGCCTGAATCCAGCTCCTAAGAAACCAGGATCAGTGAGCATCTGGTACCTGGCAGAAACCCTGCGCCCGCCTGCCCAGTTCCTCCACCCCACGGGCACTGGGCAAATGTTTAGTGAGAGCAGGCCTCCCCTCACTCCTGCCTTACACGGTGGCCCCCACTTGCTCCAGGGGGAGGAACGAGCATGTGGTGCCCAGCACAGCCACTGGGCAAGGCCGTGGCTCAGCTCCCTGAGCCAACCGTTTGTTCTGACATTGAGTGATGCATGTGCATTGTAAGAAATCTGGAAAGAGCCTAAAGAAGGGTTTTAAGTCCCCCCCCCCACCCTGTTGCCATTCTGTCTGTGTATGAACACATGCCCCTGTGGTTGAGCTCATACTTTGCATTCACTTCAGACTGGTACAACTTTCACTCATGTGCCTCGTAGCTCTTCTCTCCCAACAACCCAGTGAACTGAAATGCGCACACGTGAGGCGCACACGTGTGTCTTTCTCCTATGAAAACGGTGATTTGGGTGCCTGAGTTTCCTGGGCAGATGGAGCTGTTCAGTAATACATTCGGCCATTTGCAAGGAGGCCAGAGCAGCGCCAGTCTCCCTGTGCTGTGTGTGACCTTCCGGCTAAAGGAACCGTGGCATCGCCGACCCCTCCAACCACAGCTCATGGCCAAGTCTCGCTCTGGGCCCTGCTGTTCAGCAGCTTCGTGGGACAGCCCCCTCCGGTCCCATCTTCAAAGTAAGAATAATGCCCAGCTACCGGGAGAGCTGCGAGGACTTGGTAGATTCATGTGCTCCATAGCATCTGGCACATAATAGTCACACAAAAAAGTAGCTAAGGCTGCAACCAGATGGAAGGCTGGCAGCTCATTGTCCCCAGTCAGAACTGTAGCCCAGGTGGATTTACTTCTCCATTTGAAATGACCAAAGAATTCCCCGATTCATACAGCAGAAGGGGACCTTGGTCCAGCCCCCTCATTTTCAGATAAGGAAACTAAGACCAGGCCAGGTGAGGCCACTCACCCACACGTGCCTTGGTTTGGAGGCAGATGGAGCAAAGCTGGGGTCCTCCTTAATTAGGACCTGATCCTCATGTGTGGGTTTTCTGAGGTCAGGTTGTGTGTAGGTCATCCACAAGCCTCTGAGTGACGGTTCGGACAATGTGGCATAGAAGCAGGGAGAATCTAGGTCTGGAGGAGTGGACGCACAGAGGCTCTGTGTGTAGTGGTCACCTGACAAGTTGTTTCATTACCCATCGACAACCAAAAGCCGTTGCCCTCGAGTCGATTCCAACACATGGCGCCCCTATAGGACAGAGTAGAACTGCCCAATAGGGTTTCCAAGGAGTGGCTGATGGATTGAAACTGCCGACCTTTTGGTTAGTGGCCAGGCTGTTAACCACTGCACCACCAGGGCTCCACCCATCAACAAAGCTCTCCCGAAAAATAAGAGGCCAGGGCATTATTTAAAACAAAGAACAGCTGGGTGTCTTCTCATATGGTTTCTTCCATTTGTTAGGGCTTGCTTTTCCCAGGGTGTACCCGCACATTAACTCTGATTACAGAGCTCACACGGCTCACTTACTGGGGTCTGGGGGTGAACACACGGGACCTCTTGGCTCATGGCTCTCTTTCTGTAGTGACACTTTCCTGTTGCAGTTCAAAGTGATGATCCCTGTTATCCAAGTCAAACACACACGCTCACTTATGGGGGGGAGGGGGAGACCACGATAGGGTCCTGACACTGATCAGATAAGTGACGGGACAAAACTTGTCAGGGCAGCAATGAGGCCACCCAGCTGCAGAAAAGTCACAACGGAGCGAGACTCAGACACCGTGACAGGGAGACATGTGATGGCAGACAGAGGCCACGGTGATGTCAGATTTCAACAACAGAATCAAAGCTGTGGCGAAAAGGGGTAGTAAGAAATCCCGAGGCCCCTTTCAGGCCGGAAGCATCTCTAGAAGCCTCTGCCGGACTTTTTCACGTAAAACGGTTGGAATAGCCTGGCCATTCTGCCGGGATTTTTGAATGAAGTTTCTGATGTCGAGCGTCAGCAGATCTCTTCGGTGCTGTTGTCTGTAGTGATGTCAGTGGAGAGCACTGAGATTACTTTGCTCTTTATTTTGGAGCAAAGGAGATGCTGTTGTAGTGTTTGTCCCGATGAAGCGATGGAAAAGAAATGCTCATACAAACCTTTTTGTGGTTTCTTCGGTTGCTTGCCTTGTTCTCCCCGCCCCCTCCCCGCCCCCCATTTGAAGAGTTTTAAAACACATAAAAGTACTTTAAAGCTTATACAGGAGACAACCTGAAAAAAACAAAACAAAACTTTTTTTAGCTAAAACAGGAGACTACCATGTTTCAGTTTGTGTGTATGTGGGGAGATGGGGGGGAGTACTGGTGGGTATCTTGTTTGTTTTGTTTTAAGAGAAGCATGCTACAGAAAAGGAAAGTAATAGCACCCACAATCCCTTCACCTTCTCTTACCTCAGAGACTCCCAGCTCCCAGCCTGAGTCACTGACAGGTGAGGACAGGGGGAGGGAGCAGGGTAACAATGCAGTTTGGAAGAGGGGCTACAAGCCCAGATGCCCAGTGGGCCTGGTGGAGCAGTTCTGATTCATCTCCACATGCCACACTCCTTCACTGGGCCGGCGGGGCCAGAACCAGCCAAGCCCCCAAGCTCTCGGGACTTCCCTAGCAAGGAAGGAAAAAGCCACTTCTAACCCAGAGATGTGCAGGTGGAACCACGAGGAAAACCAGGTACCACTGAGTCAATCCTGACTCATGGCAACCCCACATGTGCAGAGTAGGAAACTGTGCTCCATAGGGTTTTCAATAGCTGATCTTTTGGAAGTAGATTGCCAGGCCTTTCTTCCAATGTGCCTCTGGGAGGACTTGAACCTCCAACCTTTCCATTAACAGCTGAGCACAGTAACTGTTTGCACCACTCAGGGACTCCGGAACTACAGGGAGTCTATGGAGACTGTGTCTAAACAGACATACGACAGCTGGTGCATCCAGATGGAGAGGTCAGGGGGCACCAGCTAAGCCAAAGTACAAGGGTCAGCTTTATTGCGGCACAGTTTCGGGCCTTCCTGGTCTCACCATTTATGAAACTGGCACCTGTAGTCCTGAATTTGCCACCTCATAGGATGGCTGCCAGGATCTACCACGATAACATGTGCCTCAGAGAGTAGATAATATGTGGAGCTGCTTCGAAAGCTTTAAAAGGTAAATGAATGTTAGGCAAGTAAGTAGTTAACTCATTCCTGGAAATTTGATTTGAGATCCTCTTTTGCTTTCAGAAACCAAGAATTCAGAAATGTAGGAAAACTTTACTTAAAAATGGGGCAGTGAGTGGGACAAACGTATTAAGCCATATTCAAATTCTCACAATTGCTTTTTGGTTTGTGTTGTGTTCTCAGTCTTTGCTGCTGTTAGCGGTCCTTGAATTGGGTTCCAACTCGTAGCGACCCCATGTACAACAGAACAAAACACTGCCCGGTCCTGCAGCATCCTCACAGTCGTTGCTATGTTTGAGCTCATTGTCCAACCTGAGGGACTCATCTTCTGGCACAATATCAGACAGTGTTCTGCTACTGTTCATAAGGTTTTCTCTGGTCAGTTTTTTTAGAAGTAGATCACTAGGCCTTTCTTCCTAATCTGTCTTAGTCTGGAAGCTCCGCTGAAACCTGCCCACCATGGGTGACCCTGTTGGTATTTGAAATACTGGTGGCAGAGCTTCCAGCATCACACCAACACGCAAGCTACCACGGTACGACAAACTTACAGGCAAATGGTGGGTTCTGAAAACAGTCATACAAAAACCCATGAGTGAAACCTCAGAGGTGAACTCTGTCTGTTTCACGAGAGTTTAATGTCAACTTTTTTTTCAAAATGGTGCTTTAGAAAGAAGAAACTGGTTATATGAAAGTACAAATATTTTACTCTAAAAAGGATCTTTCACTCTCTAATGGGTCTGCACCATTCATTTGTGGATAGTGGAAAAATGTTCATGTCACATTAGCAAAAATATAGTTGGTATTTATGGGTAACGTAAGACCAGTGCACAGCCATGCTTGTACGTTATCCTTCGCAGTTTTTATGTTTTAAAAACATACGAATCTCCTATTTCACGCAGTTCCAGAGGGGTTTATGGATGTGTGTGTCTGGGTGGGAGTACATGCATATGTATGTGTATACACATACACACATACACACACATCCTGTATGCACACCCCCAATTAAAGCAGGGATTCAAACCGCCACACACAAGTTTAGAAAAAAAACAATAGTTTCCACCTTAGGAGGATTTTAGAGAAAAATTAAATATAAGGGAAAAAACCTTTCTTATTAAATTAAATTGTGGTCTAACAGCTTACCACATCCTGCCGCAGGGACATCTGATGTGAAGCAGAGACAGAGGACGGTTCCTCTCTGGGTCTCTGACAAGGAGAGTGTCACAGGTTACCTGCAGTTCAAAATATTCTGCAAAGAAAAAACCTGTGTCAGTGGAAAAGCTGAATCAGAAGATGGGAAGTGTCAGTGAGAGGACGTGGCGGGAGCGTGGGCGACCTGGGTACAACCACACGGAGCAGGGCCACCCCCAGAGGAGCAGGAGAGAGGCCCAGTGAAGCTGGGTGCTGGTGGGACTCACCCATCGCCTAATGGAAGGGAAGTGGGCAGTCGTGGCCGAGAAGAGATGGGCGGAGGGTCACACATGTCGTTCTCGACCCAGCCATCAGTGAATGGCAGCCATAGCTCAGCCCTTCAGCTACATGTTCTTTCTTACTCCACCCATGAGGTGTGAGCGCTTAGCTTTTCTCACAGAGAACAGCACAGAGTGTATCTAAGGAAGAGTAAGGTCTCGAGCGTTATACCATCTTCAGCTGCATAGACGGGAGTGTGGGATTACATCAGTGTGGACACGGTTATATGGGACGTCATCAGTTTTGGAGACAGTTGTGTGGGATGTCATTGGTCCCTCCATGAGCTCTGTTCCCGGTGGCCCCTCTAGTCAGACCTGATGGTTGTGAGCTCTGCCCTGCAGCGCCTCCAGTCAGAACAGATAGGTGTGAGCTCTGCCCCTCGGCCCCTCCAGCTCCCCAAGATCCTTGGTGGAAACTCAGACAAGAAGTCGAGTCAGCTTGGGCACAGAGGAGCCATGCGACGGGACACGTGACTCTGGTGTGGGGTCCTGGACACATCGACACAGTGAGCGATTTCCTGTCCCACCCACCCGGGCTCCCCCTGAAGCTCAGGTGCACCAGTGGGCTGCAAGGGGAAGCCCACGTTGAGGTTCCTTCCCCTTTTATCTTTTCACACAGATGTTATTTTTTCCTGCTGTGTGTGTGTGCCACTGAGCAACTTGAAGGTCCAAGTCGCTCACCTGTGGCCCTGCTGCCCCCTCCTGACTCCCCATCTTCATTGTCCCCACCTCCTTCCATCCCCACTGCTCGCCTCACTGGGGTCAGACCCTGACCCCATGTTCAGTTGTCCTTAAAAATCAGATGGAAATAGACACAGAATTCCTTAAGTAGCACAGTTGAAAGGAGCCACAAAATCCCACCACACTGTCCTCTGACTGGGGTAGCATTTTAAATGACCCCAGATGCATGCAGCCTTGCCTGCTCTAGGGCCTCAGTGGCTGCGTGTCCCCAGCCTTCAGTGCCCCCACAGCTGCTGGGTCCAGGGGAGCTCTTGCTTCCTGGGGGGCATCAGCCCAGGAGCCAGCAACTGGGATGTGTGTCAGCTCCACAGTGACCGTGACCCTTGCCGTGCCCATGCAAAGGAGCGGTTCTCAGATAACGCGAGAGGGCAACCAGGAAAGCGGTGTGCAAACTGTAAAGTGCTACCCAAACAGCAGTGTGCTCTACAGCGTAAGCTGCTGTGATTGTAACTGGTCACTTTCACATCATCACCAAAGGAGCAGTCTTTTTACAAATGAGCTGTGCCTCTTCCTTCAGTATGTTAGACCCTCTTGACTTGGGTCAGAGAAGTCCTAATTGCTGGAAAGAGTTTTCCTTACTTAGAAAATACCCTATTGGGACTCAAGATGTGGGATTTTGCTTTACCTCAGAGAGTGTTTTGATGTGGCAGTGTTCTGTAAAATAGGAATTGGGCATGTGCCTCTTAACAAGAGTCTAAACAAGTGAAGTGGGAAGAGAAGGGTAGATAATCAAGGCCTGCACCTCTAGTGTTTAGTGCATTCTTGTCTTGCTGCAGTGTGACAGTAGCAAGGAACTGAGAGAATGAGAGAAAGATGGTGTGGCTTTCAAGCGTCCTGTGCGGGAAAAGAAGAGCTGCCTTTCTCTAGGGTGACTTTCTCTAGAACTCCTTTCTGTAGAGCGCCTTTCTCCAGGGCCTCCTTTCTCTAAAGCGCCTTTTGCTAGGGCTCCTTTCTTCAGGCCTCATTTCTCTAGGGCTCCTTTCTCTAGAGCGCCTTTCTGTAGGGTGCCTTTCATAGACCGCCTTTCTCTAGGTTTTCTTTCTCTAGGGTGACTTTCTCTAGAACTCCTTTATCTAGAGTGCCTTTCTCTAGAGCGCCTTTCTCCAGGGCCACCTTTCTCTAGAGCGCCTTTCTCTAGAGCGCCTTACTCCAGGGCCGCCTTTCTCTAGGTTTCCGTTCTCTAGGGCGCCTCTCTTTTCATACAATGCCTTTCTCTAGGTTTCCTTTCTCTAGGTTTCCTTTCTCTAGAACTCCTTTCTCTGAGGCTCCTTTCTGTAGAGCACTTTCTCAAGGCTGCCTTTCTCTAGGGCGCTTTTCTCTAGGAGGCCTTTCTCTAGAACTCCTTTCTCTAGAGTACTGCCTTTCTCTAAGGCATCTTTCTCTAGGGCTCCTTTCTCTAGGATTTCTTTCTCTAGAGAGCCACCTTTCTCCAGGGCTCCTTTCTCTAGGGTACCTTTCTCTAGGCAGCCTTTCTCTAGAGCCTCCTTCTTTCTCCTCTGCCAGGCACACTGGCTGCTGAGCTCAGGGCCCCATGGTGGCCGTCATAGAGTCGTAGCTGAGTGTCCTGGAAACACCTGTGGTAAGGAGCGGTGATGTGCACTAGGGGTGGGTTTGTGCAAACGCCACTGAGTACCACCTGTGGGCACTTTGGCCTGGTGACATCTTCATCCGTGTATTTAAAGAGTTACCCTGAGGAGGTTGGGCATGAATTCCTCCCAGTGTTTTCCATATCAAGGGCCAGTGCCATCATCGAGGACTGCGCAGTCACATAGGCTGCTGGTATGTGGGTCCCATGTTGCTGGGAGGGCCCACGTCAGTCCAGTTCCTCTGAGGGATACAGCCTGGATCCCACCATTCCCCAGGTGCTTCTGGCCCTGTGGGGGGTGGAATTAGCCGAGTGGAAAGGAACCAGGTGCTAAGTTAGTGAGATGCGCTTTCAAGAGGCCTTCATTTAGATGTCCAGTAGGGAGGCTGGGCAAGCCTGCCCTGGCCCACGCCACCCACTCTGGGGGAAGAGCCGAGGTGGGGTGTTTGTTCACAGTCAGGGCTCCTAACTCGTCTGTTATCAGTTCCCATGACACAATTCCTGATTCCCCACCACGTGTTGTTATTGTTATTCTTAAAAATGGTCAGGGGGAGCTGGGAGGGGCTGGGGAAGGGAGTGGGGTGGGTGATGAAACATCCACCAGCTAATTACTCCAGGAAGCAGCCCGAGACAGGCTGGGGCCTCTGCAGAGACACACAGGCTTATCTGCTCAGCGTCCAGCCCCAGCTGGGCACCAGTGGTTCCGTGACGTGAGCTTGAGCGCCCACCTCCCAGTTCTATAGGAAAATGCGGCATGGTGGCAGCCTTCCTGGTGACATTGCCTATCTGAGAGCCATCAGGTGCTGCAGGCTGTGGGAGGGCAGAGGGAGGGACGCTGTGCAGGTCACCATCGGTGGCCCTCGCCAGGTTCCGTCACTTCCTGTGCATCTGCCAAAAATCACAAGCTGATAGTGGACTCGTCCGAGTGTGGGAAACTGCCGACAGCCTGTGGGGAGATGAAGAATGAAGGAAGGGCCGGGGGCCGGCTGCCGAGGATGGACTCCTCTCTCTGGCCTTCCCCCTCCTGCTACTCTCTGGTCACTGCCAGTGCGGTGACATGGCCAAGAAAGTGGGGCTCTTCTCTTTAGAAAAGCAATCCCAGAGCACAGGCTCCGGCGAGGGGTTCTGTCCTTGTGGGTGGGCATGTAAACTTAGAAAACATAGACGGCATGTGAGCTCCTGTCCTGGAGGAGACACACTGTGGCCAGAAAGATCAGTTTGTGCCTGTGATCATGCACCGAGGCGGTGGCTTGGAGGACACTGGCTTCTTTAATTGGGTGGCTAGTCCTGGGCAGGCAGATGCCCGACTCAGGATTCCTAAGGAGCATGTGTGGCAGCAATTGAGATGCCGGTTCCTTCTGGGACACAGGTTCCCACGGGTGGAGCATCCCTTATGGAATGTGTACAGAACTCTTTAATGTTTACACATTTTTACTGCACAGTAGCTTTCCCCTAACAATTCTTCTGTTTTTGTTTTCTTGCAGTAAATGAAATAATACGAAATGACCTCTCCAGTACTAACATCCACTCTTAGTTTGCAACGTTGGGTCTCATTCAGAAGCTGTGCAGTGTCAACGGATGCCAGTTCAGCTTCAGCATACAAAGATTTTTGCCTAAGTAAATGGAACACAGTACCTGGTACCACTCAGAACTCCCAACCTCCTGAATGCTGGGAGCTGAAGAATTATATTCTATGTAAAAAGCAGTAGCTCTCTACCAAGAAGGAATGAATGAATGAGTGAAGGAAGGAAGGAGGAAAGGAAGGAAGACCAACCCATCTTCTGGAAAAAATGTCATCTCAAGAAGAAGAAAAGGAGGTGGGGTGGGGTGACTACAGGGGACGTGCTGTGCAATGGCCCCTTTGTGGGGTCACTCGTGGGCATGGTCCAATATGGTGGTTTGATCCCAAGCTTTGCCCTTTGGGCACCGGATCTCAATACTGGAAGTGCCTTATTGAACCAGGTCATAGCATCAGGACATCAAATTGGTCATTGAATTTGCTACCATGAGAGTATTTGTAGGAGCAAAAGCTATGAAAACATTTCATTATGATGCTTTCTCCTTTGTATAAAGTACAAGAATACTGGCTAGCTAAGGGTTGTGAGAAAAACCTAATATGAGTTTTCTCCTTTTTCTCAGCTTCTCCTGGGCTGATGTGTACAGTGTTGTTGCCTTATTCAGTGCATTTTAGAACTCTTCCCGTTTGTCATCTCAAATCTTTCATAATATACTTCCCCCCACTGTGTTACTAAAATCACAGGATTGTTGATAGTAGCATGCTAGGATTTTTGTTTTTAATCTGGCTTCAAACATAGCACAAGTAAGTTGACTAGCACAAGGTAGGTTATTGGACAAAAAAGGAAATCTATCTGTTGCAGGATAGATCTTGCGATTGCATGTATATACATATGTAGGCATGTATTTATATATAAATAATAAATAGGGGTGGTGATCTTCAGTCTTTGCCCAGAAGGGCTTCACAGTTAGCAATAACCAGCATCCACTTTGGAAAATGCATCTAGGATTCCAAGCCTGACTTTTCAGCTACTCCCACTGGGTCCACCGTACCTCTGACAGGTCTCCATGTTCTCGCCTCATGCAGTTATACGAGCACTTTAGAGAGCCAGGCCAGATGCATTCGAAACACACGTGTGTTACCAAATGGCAAAATTGGCAAGGGACTGTAAATATCATTATAAAAGGAGTGTAATATATTTGTTCGATTATAAGATTATTACTTCACAGAAGCCTTATAACTCTGCTTCATCTAAGAAAAGTATTACCAAAAACAATGTTTTAATATGCAGCAATGTATAGTATGTTTTCAAGTTAGTTTATGTCAAGAGAGAGAGTAGTGTAGTCTTTGCTGTTGCATTTTGTACAATTAACAGCTAATTACACATTATTACTAGCAGTGACCTACTGTTTCATATAACCAGAAAGCATGGTTTAATTAAAACATGTTTAACCTAATAATTGTGCCTTAGGAATTCATGCCCCCTTATGGAATATGCCTGAACTACACCCTCGGGTGGTGGCGTAAGTTACTAAGTCATTAAACGCAATGTTATGACCGAGAAAGAGCTTTCCCACAGAAAGAATTATTTTTAAAATGTTCTTCTGTATGACTATGTCTTATTTTTTCTTTTTTTAACTCACAGAAAGAAACAAAACCCTGAAAGCCATATTTGTAACATTTGCACATAACTGTGAGGAGCTGAAGATGTATGGCTAACTGTACATAGTTCACTGCCCCACCGGGCAGACTGTTCCTCCCGCCTGTTCTACCCATTCCCCCACCCTGTATTTAGCATCCTAGGAGTTGCATGAAATATTTCTAGTAGACTGTCCTATGAAAAGGAAACATTTGATATTTGCGTCAGCTATCTTTGTAGTTAGAAAATACAGCCAATAAAGCAGTATTTTTTGCTGGACAGCCTCCGTCTGAGAGTGGTTCATTCCATGGGCATATCTGCTTTGTTCTTAGCCCTGTTGTTGACTGTATTTGCTGTGGTTGTCTGTGAGAAGCACCTTGTGCTGAGAAAGCTGTGCACTGTGGTCGTTTAAACATGGAGGTGCATCTTGCCAGTGGACCTGCTGTCTTTCTTCCTTACACGTTGAGAAGAAAGTCTGCCGTAGGAGTAAGCGGGTAGATGATACAGTTCTCAGAAGCTCCAAACCCAGGACTTCAGAAATGCCCCTCCTACAGACACGGAGAAGGAACTTTTGCTTTTGCCAAATATTTTTGCTCAGAGAAATATCCTGGGTGAGGCTCTGGCCACACACAGACTCACATGCAATTGAACAATCATTTTAGCAAGATAATGCTTGTGCTTAACCTGACCGTGTGCTCTGTCACCTATTTCTACTGGTTTCTTTAAGCTACCCCCTAACCCTGTGTCCCCCACTCAAATCTCCTACTTCAAGCTTTGGTGGGAAAATATTATCTGTAGTTGTTAGGTGCCATCCAGCTGGTTGCGACTCATAGCGACCCGATGTATAACAGAACGAAAATACTATCTAGTCATTCATAAGTGAAGTATGAAGCCTGGAATCTCTCCAGTAATTATCATTATTGATAGTCTCTCAGAAATATTACTTTGCTTTTAGAACTTTATAAAATACCAGAATCCCAGTTTCTTTTGCTGAGAGGTTTACAGTTTGAGCTAAAGCGCTAGGGAAACACCACCTGAAAGCAATCAGTAAGCATCGCCCTACTGTGTTTTTACATACGACAACATCTGAAGTGAGCTCAACAACAACATCAAAGGTCCCATGAGAAGGGGAATAAGGAAAACGCACAGATGGAGCTTGGTGGCAGTGGGGAAGATGGGTGGTAGTAACATATCCATGGTCTCCTTCTTTCCTGTGACTCAGGCTATTCGAATGTATTCAAATGTATGTTAAGCTGTAAGTTTCATCTAGTGCTTGTGTCCCAAATCAGGGACCTAACAGCCTCAGAAGGTTAGACCCCAGAGTGCACCGGGGAGCTCATGCCTCCCCCTTCTCCCATTGCCAGTAGTAGTGGGGGCAAGGCTCGGGAACTGCTTTGTGTTATTGAAGAACGTACTGGAAGCTATGGGCTTCAAAGGGAGGCTTTTGGGTTTTCTAAATCAGGTTTTTGGGTTTTTTTTCCAACCCAAATACTAGACATATATATTCCAGAAATAAAAATAGAAATTTATAAAATGACAGATGTCCCTGCCTAGGAAGTCGGGTTCCTGTGAATAATGCTATTGACTTCATTCAGTGCCTTTTCAGTTGATTTTGAGTAATGAGGAAAACATACCCATGAGCGTATTTCTAGCAAGAGAATTGCTGTGAGGAGAGAAGCTACCCAAGTTAGTTATGTGTTTTGCCCTCATGATCTGGCCGGAGAGCAGACTACATTGTCTGGGAAGCTGAGAAAGATACCAGCTTAGCTGAAGCTGAACGGTGAAGCTTCGGGGCACCTACTTGATCCTCACCCGCCTCAGCTCAGGTTACGCTCCGTGGCCAGAATCACGCCAGACCCGCAGATGGATGCACCTTCCTAGGATTGTTCAGTATGAGACAAGCTAGGGAAAACTCTGCCACCCCCGCAGACCACATGTGCTAATCCCATTTTCAGTTTTATTCCTTTTCATGCCCGTGGTTCTGGGCCCTTCCTGAGTCTGCGACTGTGCGAAAGAACAATCTAGTAAGTATCAGGTTTTACCTCATAGCCAAGTGCAGCCTAAGCAAAAATTCAAGTCTCTGAGGACCCCGCTTTGTGTTGGGGGTGTCTCATAATTGAAACAGTCATGGGTCCCGCTGATTGGACAAAGCCCTCATGCCAGTCTCCCACAGCCTCTTTCTCACATGGTACAGCTCCCCCCCCCCAAACATCTGCATCCCCACCCTTGCTGCAGTGAGATATCAGAGCAAACTGCTGCCTGCTTCTGCTGACTTCCTGGCACCCACTGGGCAGCACCCCAGGTAATAATATCATAAGGAGTGTCTCTTCTCAACTCTCATTAAATACATTTGTAAAAACGCTCCCTGTGGGAATAAATACGCTGTACCGGAGTTGGCGTATTTGGAGAGGAGCTACTGCAGGAAGAAAGAGGAGTGAGTGAAAGCTGGGATGAAGGACCTCTGTTAAGGGAAGTCCTTGCTCCATTTGAATTATACATCCCTAAAACAGGCGCTGCATCCCTAACCTAATTTGAAATCACATATGTGAGGCACATCATATTCATAAGTCTTTATGCCAGAAAAATCAAGTTAGCTGTAGGATGATCACATACATGTTCATTCTTGGAGGGCAGATGCAGACTCCTCTGGCCGTCTCTGGGCCCTGTCAGTCAGCCTGGCTTGGGGTCCTGCCAAGAAGCAGGAACCTCGATTTGTAGGTGTCTGAGTCACTGAGATAGTGCCAGCGGTGCCCCCAGGTTACACACTGATGTTTTATTTCACACTTCCGAATTAAAATAGCCGGAGTAAGAGAGGCCACGAGAAGCTGGCTGCGAGACGTACGACACAAATGAAAATACTTCAACAATAGCGCTGCATGGGCAGTTTAGGTAGCAGTGTCCCCACTGACCACGCATTCAGAAGCCCGACCTCTCCCCAAGTCAAGCTCCATAGCTCTCATGCTTCTTTTGAATGGCAGAATGAGAAGGAAAAAAGAAAAAAAAAAAACCCAAAACCCGTTGCTGTGGAGTCGATTCCAACTCATAGCGACCCTGTAGGATAGAGTAGAACTGCCCCATAGGGTTTCCAAGGAGCGGCTGGTAGATTCAAATTGCTGACCTTTTGGTTAGCAGCCAGGTTCTTAACCACTGTGCCACCAGGGCTCCAATCAGAAATTGGAATCAGAATTAGAAAACCGGTGCCATTTTTTTTATTGTGGTAAAATATATGCAACATAAAGTTTGCCATTTAAATCATTTTTAAATGTACAATTCAGTGACATTAATTGCACTCACCATGTTGTACAACCATCACAACTGTCCATTTCCAAATCTTTTTTTCACCCCAAACAGAAACTCAATAGCCATTAAACAAACAAACAAAAACCCAAACCCACTGCCATCGAGTTGATTCCAACTCACAGCGACCCTATAGGGCAGAGCAGAACTGCCCCATAGAATTTCCAAGGAGCGCCTGGTGGATTCAAACTGCCAACCTTTCGGTTAGCAGCCATAGCTCTTAACAACTACACCACCAGGGTTTCTACCCATTAAGCAATAGCTCCCTATTTCCCTCTCCCCGCAGACCCTGGTAACCACTAATAAACTTTTGTCTATATGCATTTACCTATTCTAGATGTTTCATGTAAGTGGGATCATACAATTTTTGTTCTTTAGTGTCCAACTTATTTAGTTTTCAAGGTTGCGACTTGAGAAAATGTAGCAGGTATCAGAACTTCATTTGTTTTATGACTGAATAATAATACTCCATTGTAGGTATGTACCACATTTTGTTTATCTGTTCATCTGTGATAAACACAGAGGTTGTCTCTACCTTTTGGCTGTTGTGCCATTTTTCATTTGCCTGTTCTCTCTAAAACCAGATAGGATTTTTAAACCTGTACCGTCTTAGTCCTTTCCCAAAAAGAGCCAGAACTACTTTTTCAATGTGCCATTACGGGGCCGATGAGCTGTAGAGTTTCGTGTTAATGAGTTTAATTATCAGAGCACTTTGGTCTCCAGCAGCCATTCCTCTTTTTTCCAAAAAGGAGGAGGAGAAAGTACTAATGAGAATCTATTTTAGGGGTAGTTTAAATCCCATCTGGAAGCGAGTGAGCATGAATGACTTAAGCCAACTGTTGCTGGCCTCATTTCCCCCTTCCTGATGCATTCTAGGTCCCGACCTGACTTAGGGGCGGAGAGGAAACAGGCGGCACAGTGTGGTCAGCACGTCTTCCTCTCCCATTCCACATCACCCCTACTGTCCTTCCCAGCCAGAGGTTGCCCACTGCCTCCAGACTATCCCTGGGAAGAAGCACATTTCCAACCTGTCTCCATGCATCTTCCAGAGCACTCACTGGCTCACTAACACGTTGATCTTGGGGTCTCTGGGGCAGCCCGTATGCTGTTTGTGCCCCTCTGGCTCCCTGAGATGCCATCCCGTCACTCTGCTATCCTGGGGCAGGAAGGACAGGTGCTATCTGGAGCCAAGGAGCCAGTGGTCCTACCCCAGGGTCCTGGGAAGCCCCCGGCCCCACCATTAGAGTCACTTGCATGGCATGGGGCTTTGCTCACCATTTAAAGGTGAGTACCCTTTGGTTGAGGATTCCTGGGTGGCGCAAACGGTTAAGCAATGGAATACTAGGAGAAAGGTTGAAGGTTGGAACACACTCAGAGGTGCCTTGAAAGACAGGCCTGGTGATCTGTTTCCAAAAGGTCACAGCCTTGAAAACCCTATGGAGCAGCTCTACTCTACACACATGGGGGTCGGCATGAGTCCAGGTCGACTCAATGGCAACTAACAACCACAGCCCTTTGGTTGAGGGGCGGGAGCAAGAACTGAGGCCCATCTATGCGTGATGTGAATGGATTTCCAGTGCTTTCCTGTGGCCTGGCTTTTGGGGAGACCATGGAGCCTGAAGCTAGGAGAGGAAAAGGTGCCAGGAGGAACCCAAGAGGACACCGAGGCCAACA
Organism: Dugong dugon; assembly: GCA_030035585.1. NCBI lineage: Eukaryota > Metazoa > Chordata > Mammalia > Sirenia > Dugongidae > Dugong > Dugong dugon. Next base: position 115,748,992 of record CM057466.1, read on the forward strand.
GATGCCTTCACGCCTGGGGCCGTGTCCATTAGCAGGTAGGGTGAGGCTGGGTGAGGCCTAGTGAGGCCCCAGCTCTGTGTGAGCTGGGCTGAGCCTCTCCAAGCCTCCTCACAGAGCCAGAGGAGGCCCTGTTTACTTTGCGCTGCTGGTAGGAGCCACTCTGAGGTGCAGGAGCTGCTGCAGAGCTTGGTTACCTTCAGTGAAGAATGTGCCTAGAGGGGAAGCAGCCACCAGACCAACCAAAGAGTGAATTATCTGGTGTGGAGCGGGCAGGGAGATGCAGCACTGGGGGTGTGTACTCAGGGGAAGAGGGAAATGGTCAGTGGTGGGGGAGTGATTGTCAGCACCTAGGGGAGGACAAGGGGCGAGCTGTCAGGAGCGAGGGAGACGGGATGGGGAGCAGGCAGATGGCCCCTGCCAGGAGTGGCACAGGCAGCATTTCTGGGACCACACACTCTCCAAGAGGCAAAGTCTATCCCTCCCCTTGACCTGGGCAGGACTGTGGGGCAGCACCAATGAAGAAACTGCAGTGGCTGTGATGCTCCGTGACTTCTATAGCTCTCTTGGGAGCTCACCCTTGGCTCCTGGTCACCATGTTGTGAGGAAGCCAAGGCCACATGGGAAGGACATGTGTAGACATTTCAGCGACAGCCTCAGCTAAGGTCCCAGCAACAGCCAGTATCACCACCAGACTTCTGAGTGCGCTAGCTGCAGGTGACTCCAGCCCCCAGCCTCTGAGCTGAGTAGTAGGTGTGCAAGTGTACATAATATCATTCTCTACGCTTTTTTGTATGTTTGGAATACTTTGTTAAACAATAACAAAAAAAAGGATGGGTGGGGTTTCTTTATGCCAATACTTGTGGTGAGAGGTTCAGGGATCCTAAGAGAACAACAGTGTCTCTTTAAACAAGTGATGAGAAGAAATTTCTGCAGATAATCCTGCCTTGCAGACAGGTACCTCACCCCACACACACCCGCACACACAATCAATCCCCTGCCATTTGTCATGAGCTCCCCGCCTCCACACTTCCTAACGTCATTGCCACGACGCATCAGGACCGCTGGGCATTGGAGCGTGTAGGCGTCCAAGTTTAGGGGTTTTAGGGCCCCAGCCAGAGGCTATCTGCATTCTCCCCTTCATCCTCCTCACAGACTTTAATTCTTCCCCAGGTTCTTCTGGACTTGACTTCCATGCTATGCTTGGAAGCCAGTACAGCAGTGCCTGGTAGATTTTTCAGTTTAATTTGGTCCCTGGTAGTTATTTCCAGGTGTCCAACAAATGTGACTAGGTGCTCAGAAATCTCATGTATAGGGACCTTATGGCCACACTGCAGTTTCTTTAGACAGTTTCTGTTTCCATCAAACTCCCTTGTTGTTGCCAGATCTATTTGAGGGCTCTATTATCAGAATGTGTACATTTCTGAATAGGAAAAAAGTCTGATTAAGTTGTCTTATGTTGGTATACATAAGCACTTATACAGTTTTCCAGTTGTGATTATAAACTGGATTTGCAACCTGAAAAGGGTAATGAAAGTTTGTTTAGAGTTTTTGCATCTATGTTCATGAGGGATATTGGTCAGTAGTTTTCTATTCTTGTAATGCCTTTGTCTGGCTTTAGTATTAGAGTAATACTGGCCTCAAAGGATGAATTGGAAAGTAACTCCTCCTCTTCACTTTTTAGAAGAATTTGTATAGAATTGGTATGGTAGAATTCATCAGTGGAGTCATCTGACCTGAAGTTTTCTCTGTGGGAAGATGTTTAACTACAAATACAGTATCTTTAATAGATACAGTGTTATTCAGGCTATTTATTTGTTTCTGGACTGAGCTTTAGTAGTTTGTTTTTCAATGAATTTGTCCATTCCATCTAAGTTGTAGAATTTATTTGCGTAAAGTTGTTCATAATATTTCTTTATTATCCTTTTAATGTATGCAGAATCTATATTGACGTCCTCGCTCTCATTCCTGACTTTGGCAATTAGTGTCTTTCTTTTGTTTTCCTGATCAATCTGGCTAGTGGTTAATCAGTTAATCAATTTTATTGATCTTTTCAAAGAACCAGATTTTGGTTGCGTTGATAAACTCTGACCTTATTATTTCCTTTCTTTGAATTTCATTCCCTCTTCTTTTTCTAGCTTCTTAAGATAAAAGCCGCTCATCAATTTGAAACTTTTCTTCTTTTCCGATATAGGCATCAAGTTGATTCCAACTCATAGCGACTGTATAGGACAGAGTAGAACTGTCCCATAGAGTTTCCAAGGAGCAGCTGGTGGATTCGAACTGCCGACCTTTGTGTTAGCAGCTGTAGCTCTTAACTACTGCGCCACCAGGGCTCCAATATAGGCCTGAGCGCTATAAATTTCCCTTTAAGCATTGCTTTAGCTACATCCCACACATTTTGATATGCTGCATTTTCATTGAATTCAATATTCTTTCTAATTTCCATTTTGACTTCTTCTTTGACCTATTGAGAACTGTGTTATTTAGTTTTCAAGTGTTTGGGGATTTTACAGATTTCTAACTTAATTCCACTGTTGTTTAGAGAACTTACTGTATATGATTTTAATTTTTGTATTTATTAAAACTGTTTTATGGCTCAGAGTGTGGACTATCTTGGTAAATGTCCCTGAGCACTTGATAGAAACGTGTACAATTTATATCAATTTCAATTAGATCAAGGTAACTGATAGTGTTGTTCAAGTCTTCTAGACCCTTGCTAATTTTGTTTACTTGTTCTGTCAATTATTAGGAGCGTGGTGTTGAAATCTCTGACTATAATTGTGGGTTTTATTTCTTTCTTCTTGGAGTTCCATCAGTTTTTGCTTCTTGAATTTTGAAGTTCTGTTATTTAGGTATATAAATACTTAGGATTGTTCTCAACTTCTAATTAACTGACCCCTTCCTTATTTTGAAATTACCGTCTTTGCTCTGAAAATCTACCTAGTCTGACATTACTTAATCTTTTGATTAGGGTTAGTATTTATTCATGTTAAAACTTTTAACCTTTTCATGTCTTTATATATAAAGTGGGCTTCTTGTAGGCATACAGTCGAGTCTTGCTCTTTTTAAATATAATCTGATAATCTCTACCTTTTAAATGGGATGTTTTAGACTATTGCATTTAATGTGATTATTAATATGATTGGATTTAAATCTGATGTCTTGCTACTTATTGTCTTTTTGACCCATCAATTCCCTGTTTTCCCTTTTCCGCCTTCTTTTGAATAAAATTGAGTGTTTCTTATATCTCAATGTCCTGCTTCGTTAGCTTATTAGCTATAATTCTTTGTCGTGTTATTTTAGTGGTTGCTTCAGGGTTTATAGGTTACATCTTTAACTGGTCACAGCCTGTCTTTAAGTGACATTATATCACTTTGTGAATAGGATAAGAACCTTACAATAGTATACTTTCACCTCTCTGCTACCAGCTCTTGTGATATTGCCATCACACATCTTCTACGTAATTCTTTTGCTTTAAAGAGTAAGTTATTTTTTTGAATATGTAAATAATGAAAAATACAAATATTTTATATTCACTCATTTGGCTACCATTTCCAAGGAAGTGGTCCTTTAACATTTCTTGTAGTGCAGGGCTGGTGGTGATGAATTCTTCAGCTTTTGTATATGTGAAAATGTATTTTGCCTCTGCGTGTATCTGTGTGTGTGTTTTACTTTATTTTAAAATAATCATAGATCCACAAAAGTTGCCAAAAAATGTACAGGGGTGTCCTATGTACCCTCATAACACTTCTCCCCAGAACAGGAAATTGACATTGGTACAATTTATACAGCTTATTTAGATTTCACTAGTTTTCCATGCACTCATTTTTATGTATGTATGTATATGTATAGTTTTATGCATTCTTTCCAATGTGTAGATTTGTGTAAACACCACCAAAATCAAGATACAGAACTATTCTATCACAGGTTCCTTCATGCTACTCCTTTATAGCCACCCCCACCTCCATCCCCAATACTCCCATCCCTAACCCTCAGCCACCACTAATTTGCTCTCCATAGTTACAATTTTGTTATTTCTTATAAATCAAAACATAAGTATGTAACCTTTTGAGATTGGCTTTTTTCCACACAGAATAATTTTCTTAAAATCCATCCAAGTTGTTGCATAGATCAATGGTATATTCCTTTTTGTTGCTGAGTAGTATTCAATTGTATTTTGTAAAATGGCCCAACAAAGAAACCATCTAAGGGTTTCCCATGAAATACTGCCAGATCAGCAACGCTTCCAATAAAAGTGAAATAGGACAAATGGTCTTCATTACAGAGGCCTGAATTGGAATTGATCTGAAGTGTGTAGTTGTTCTCAAATGTGGAGAAGGCCAAGAAGCAGCTCCTGTAGCTGGCCGAGGAGAAGCAAACCAAGAGCTTCACAGTTGAAGCTTCAAGCCAGAGTACCACAAGTTCCTCATCAGCAAGGGGGTTGGCAAGATCCACAAGGTGCATGATAGCACCAGTGCCCACATGATATTCCTCATGGCCAAGGACAAGGACCAGGACCTGATCACCATCATTGGGAAGGAGGACGCCGTCAGGGAGGCCCAGAAGGAGCTAGAGGCCCTGATTCAGAACCTGGATAACGTGGTAGAAGACTACATGCTGGTGGACACCAAGCACCCCTGCTGTTTTGTTATCTGAAGGGGCCAGGTCTTGCAGGATATTTCAGAAGAGTACGGTGGTGTGACGGTGAGCTTCCTGCATTCCAGCATGCAGAGCAACAAGGTCACCCTCAAGAGCACCAAGGACCTCATGGAGGCCGCCAAGAAGTGCATCCAGGAGATCATTGAGGACTTGGAAACTCAGGTGACCATGAAATGTGCTATACGCTAGAGGTTCCACCAATCTGTCATGGGCTCCAAAGGTTCCCAAATCCCGCAGATCACTCAGGATTACAGCATTCAGATTAAGCTCCTCAACAGAGAGGAGAACGCAGTTCATAGTGCCAAGCTGGCCATGCAGGAAAACGGGGACCAGGGGTGAGACTTTGGAGGATAAAGATGCCAAAGAGGTCGACCCTGGTTCTCCAAGAAGATGCAAAATCATCATCAACTCTGGCTGGAAGAAGTGTGAAGCCACCAAAGAAGCCCTAGAGGCACTGGTTCCTGTCCCTATTGAAGTGGAGGTGCCCTTTGACCTGTACTGGTACATCACTGGGAAGAAAGAAAGTGAGATCTGCAAGATGATGGATGAGAAGAGGCCCCAGATAAGTAAAGCATTACTGAAGAAGAACAAAGTGGGAGGCCTCACACTGCCTGATTTTAGAACCTATTATAATGCCACAGTAGTCAAGATGATGGACAAGTTCAAGGTAAACATACAAGTCACAGCCCCTGAGCTGCAGTCTGATATCATTGCCATCACCTGCCTGGCTGCCAACCTGGACTAAGCCAAGACCGGGCTGCTTGAGCAGGTGAAGGAGCTGCAGGATGAACAGGAGGACGGGGCCTTGAGGAGTTTCAAGCTGAGCATCACTGTAAACCCCAAATACCATCCCAAAATCATTGGTCAGAAGGGGGCTGTGATCACGCAGATCTACCTGGAGCATGACGCGAGCATCCAGTTTCCTGATAAGGATGACGGGAGCCAGACCCAGGACCAGATCTTCATCACCAGCTATGAGAAGAACACAGAGGTGGCCTACAATGCCATCCCAAAGATCATGGGCAAGCCTGAGAAGATGGTCTCTGAGGACGTCCCACTGTGTCCATGCTTGCATCGTTGGCGCCCACGGCAAGACCATCCACAAGGTCATGGAAGAGTTCAAGGTGGACATCTGCTTCCCACAGAGTGGGGCTCTGGACCCCAATTGAATCACTGTGACAGGCCTCCTGGAGAACGTGAAGGAAGCCGTTGACCATATCCTCAACCTAGAGGAGGAATACCTGGCCAACATGGTGGACAACAAGCTGCTGCAGGTGTACATAAAGCCCCTTGGTGCACGAGGAGTCCAAAGCCTTGTCCAAGGGCTTTGTGGTGCGGGACACACCCTGGACATCCAACAGCAGTGAGAAGGCTCTGGACATGAGCTGCTCTGAGGCGCTCCCCAACCTTGGGGCTCAGGTGCCCCTCCAAGACCCTCCTGTGGGGCACCAAGCGATAATAATGAGGAAGCAGAAGCCTCTCCAGCCTGCTGTCCCACCCCACCACTCATGATCTCTCAATCCTAGATAATTGTCAGTGCCCCCCCACCCCATCTGAGGTCTCACAGGGAAGCCTGGGCAAATGCGGGCACCCAGCACAGGGCGACCTGCACTCAGGACCTGCCCGGCCCCTCTGCTTTGGTACAGGCTCTCCACTGTTTTAAACACTAAACAAGGTAATTGAATATTTCACAACCCACAAACAGACTCTGAGCTTCCTGGCCCCCCAGCATGTTCCTTGAGCCTCTGGCTAGGAGTCCACTTCCTGTATCATGACTTTAGGGAATAAATTTTCCTTGACTTAAAAAAAAAAAAAAAAGATTAATTTGGGGAGAATTGACATGTTTACTATGTTGATTCTTCCAATCCACAAACATAATTTGTCTCTCCATTTATTTGCATTTTCTTTGGGTTCTTTTGATGAGGAGCACTAAATTTTAGAAGTAATTGACTAAAGTAAAATGGCTGATTTAAAGTCAGGACCCAAACTCCATCTTTGACTCTAGCTTTAACTACCGAAGTGGTTGACCTTTGTAACAGAAGCTATACGTGCTTAGTAAGTTGTTTTTGTCTGTGGTCATCCCACAGGCCTGGCATGCATTGTCTGTGGGGATACTGAGACAAATGGTTATCAAACCCTTAGTACAAGACATCCTCAGAAAACGTTCTGCCTTAAGCAAGTTATTCTAACAATCGGTTCTTAGGATATCTGCCTTGTAGTCACCCTGTGACTACACAGAGTCCACCCTCAGGAAGATATGTTCATATATGGAATGTGTTCCCGTGAGTAATCATCTGTGAAAGTCTTATGACAAGGACTCATCATCATTACAACATTAATCATATCCTGCTATTGTTTTCTTCTTGTCAACCAATCCCATCTTTCCAAATATGACTTGTAACCAATGATATCCAAAGCACCGCTTCTCAATGTCCCACCTTTGATTCTCTTAGCTTATTGTCCACCGATCAGATTACTGGGGGTTGTACCACCTGATTTTGCCCTATTAGTGAGGTTCTGTAACAGCCCCTCCTTGGATGTGTTGGTTTCACTTTGGTGGAGCCCACATTTCCCCATTCGAATGATTCTTATACCTTCAATAAACCTCTTAATTTTACTTTAAGCAAACTTAAGGTTTTCCTCTGTCACACTTTCATCAGCATTTTTAATTTCCAGCATACAGATCTTGTACATGTTTTGTTAGGTTTATACCTAAGTATTTAATTTCATTTGAATCAGTTGTTAAATGGTTTAATTTAGGTTCTCTTCTGTTCATTGTTAGTATATAGCAATGTGATTGATTTTTGTGTGTTGACCTTGTATCCTGTGACCTTGCTCAATTCGCTTAATTCTAGGAGCTTTGTTGTAGAGTCCTTTGGATTTTGTATGTAGATCATCATGTCATCTGCAAATAGGAATAGTTTTATTTCTTCCTTTCCAATCTATATGCCTTTTATTTGATTTTTTCACTTAATGGTGCTGGCTAGAACTTCTTCCATGTTGAATAACAATGATGAGAATGAACATTCTTGTCTTGTTCTGATCTTGAGGGAAAGCATTCTGTCTTTCACCGTTAAGTATGATGTTTCCTGTAGATTTTTTAGATGCTCTTCGTTAAGTTGGGGAGATCTCCATTTGTTCTTACTTTGCTGAGAGTTTTTATCATGTACAGGTGTTAGAATTTGTCAATTGCTTTTTCTCCGTGAATTGATATGATCATATGATTTTTATTCTTTACCCTGTTGATATACTAGATTACATTGGCCTTTGTTTTTGAAAAATTTTTTTTTCTGCCTGTAGAATTCTCACTACAGTCTTTTTTTCTTCCAGTACTTTAAAGATGTTACTGCGCTGTTTTCTGCTTTGCGTTGTTTCTGATGAGAAGTCGGCTGTCATTCTTACCTTTGTTCTTCTGTATGTAATGTACTGTTTTTCTCTGGCTGCTTTTAAGATTTTTCTCTTTTTCACTGGTTTTAAGCAATTTGATTATGTAATTTAGTGTAATTTTCTTCATGTCTCTTGTGCTTGGGGTTTGTTGGGATTCATGGACCTGTGGGTTTATAGATCTCATCAAACATGGAAAAATCTCACAGCCATTATTTCTTCACATGTTTCTACCCCCTGCCCCACCCGCTTCAGGAGCTCAATTACACATATTTTAGGCTGCTTAAAGTTGTTCCACAGCTCACTGATGCTCTGTTCACTTTCTTATTTGTCTGGCTTTTTTCCCTCTGTGCTTTATTTTACATTGCTTCTAATGCTGTCTTCAAGTTTACTAATTTTTTTTTCTTCTGCTCTATCTAATCTATCGTTAGTCCTATCTAGGGTACTTTGCAACTCTGACACTGTAGCTTTCAACTCTAGAAGTTTGATTTGGGTATTTTTTGTATCTTCCGTGCTCAATCATCCTCTTACTTCTTGAACATGTGGAATATAATTACAATAACTCTTTCAATATTCTTGTTTGCCAATTCTATTATGTATCATTTTTTTTTAGTTGATATTGATCGGTTGAATTTTCTTACCATTATGGGTTATATTCTGCCAGCTGATTTTTTATTGGATGTCAGACATTGTGAATTTGACCTCACTGGGTGCTGGATATTTTTTGTGTCTTATAAATATGTTTGAACTTTGTTCTGGGATGCTAAGTCACTTGGAAACAATTTTATCCTTTTGCATCTTGCTTGCTTTTATGCTTTGTTAGGTAGGACTAGAGCAGCATTTAGTCTAGGGCTAATTTTTTCCAACTATTGAGGCAAAACCCCTTTGAATACACTACCTGATGCCCTGTGGATGATGAGGTTTCCCACTCTGGGTGGTGGGAACATTAACTGTTCCTGGCCCTGTGTGAGGTCCAAGTATTGTTCCCTCTAATCCTTTCAAGTGGTCCTTTCCCAGGCCTTGAGGGGGCTTCCTCACAGTCATATGTGGATTAGTGCCTGGACGAAGACTTGAGGAGGCCTCTACAGATCTCCGGAGCTCTCTGTCTGGCAGCCTTCTCGTCTCAGGGACTCCACCCTGAGAATGTGGGCTGTCTTGGCCCCCTAGACTCCCAGCTCCGTCTCCTCAGCTCAGACCACCAGCTTCTGCCTGGATCCTCCTCCCTACGCCACAGCCTGGAAACTCTCTCAGTCATGGGATTCACCATGCTTGTCTCCGTACACCAAGGATCACTGTCCTTCATTGCCTCATGTCTAACCACTAGCATATGTTTCATGTATTTTGTCCAATTTTCAGCTATTTCAGGGGTGGGGGTAAATCTGGTCCCTGTTACTGTGTCTTGGCCAGCAGCAGACATTCTGGGGCTCGATTTTTCAAAGCGTCCTTGGTAGGCCAAATTTTAGTCAGTGCAGTAGTCAATCTTCCATTTTCCCTGCATTTTATATCATATAACAATAATGCTATTCAAAGAAAAACTCCATGTCTAGCCAAGAGAGCGGTCTGTGATCACTAGATATGCCTTGGGGCCTCATATAACTTTAATCGGAAGGGAAAGCGTCAAACAGAGGCTGAAAACAGTTTTAGCTGCCAAATATGCTTTTACCTGGAGGAAAAACAAAAGAATTCTGGTGAAGAGCCAAGAGGATTTCACGGTTTTTAAAGAAGCCAGAGAGAAGCAAAACTGTATCTGTTTCCAGGTGGTGTGGGCATCCATCCCACATAGCTCTGGTGCCACTGTTGTCACTGTGACGGGAATCTGGGCTGACCCCGCACTCTGTCATCCTTTATCTTATTCCAGCTACACAGAGAGCCATATTCACACAGATCTGGCATCAGGAATGCTGTCCGGCTTGCAGCCTGCTGCCTTTCAAAGGTGAAAGCTGACTCACAAGGGAGAGCCAGCTGTTCATGCCATCCAAATGATGGACAGACAGAAGGCTAGCCAGTAACTTACCTGTGGCCAAACATGCATGCTCTGGTGCACGTTTAGATTTATACCCAGAAAATGAATAGTAAAGCAGCAAATTTCATGGATGTTTCTAGTTTTTGTGTTTTCGTGTACCGTACCTGAAAACCTTATGAACAGGCTACCTTCCTTTGGAATTTGGAATAATTGGACATTAATGATGGTTTGACTGGGTTCAAATTCACCTTCCAACTTGTTAGTGAGAAAGGGGTTTGCCAAGCAATGTAATAGCTTAAAGCACAAACACAAGTACTACTCTTATTGGAATAGTTCTAAGGACTTTAGGAGCAGTCATTGTCTGCATGCAAATAAGGCTGCTAATTATGAGATTTTTTTCCTATTCATTAAAGTAGGCCCAGCAGGACCTCTGCTTAAAATATGCTATTAGCGATTAGTTCCTGTAACTAAATAAGTCTATGTAGTTACTGCAAGTCATAGAGCAAATTTTTTTAAATTATAGTCTCTAATGCAGACTTTTCAATAACTTAGACTCCACTTAATCTGGATAATAGCAGTGACATCTGGCATATCTGTTTTTCCCAACTACAGTTTTCAAAGTGTTTTTTTTTTTCAGATATGCTTTATCTCGTTTGATCCTCAAAGCCCTCCCACGTGGAAGGCAAGGCAAGTAAAATCCCCAGTTTATAGGTGAAGTTGCTGAGGCTCAGAGGGGGTTAGCTTGCAGGCTACAGGGTTTTCTCATTGGGTTGATATTTTGAGGAGACCGCGACATGCTCTGACCGGCTCCAAGATGGTGAGGGCGCCTCCACCGGACACCCCAGTGCACACTCTGCGAATGATGGGAGGCTATGCTGTTTTCCATCTCATCTTCTTGGGTGAGGTTTTTTCTTTTTTGTTTTTTGTTTTTTAAGTACTAAACTTGTGGTTTACAAAGCAAACATCACCGTAGTGCGTAGCCAGGGGCTTGCACTGAAATACATTCTGTATTGTCAACCTCCTGCGGCTAAATCTCAGTCAAGTTTCAAATATAGGCTTAAAAAAGTCCTATACGCCTATTGTTTAAATCAGAAACATATTCTTTTTTCCCCAAAGCTCCACGAGCCTAAATGTGGTGATAATAGAGTTTAGGAATGGAAAAGGAAACTTCATCTGCCTCCTCCCTCGCTCCCTCCCTGGCGCTGGGTAGGAAGAAGCGACACTCTGTCCCCATCCCCATTGCTCTACCCCCACATCTACTCCCTCACCCTGAGGCAGTGCCCCCCACATCTATGCCTTCACCCCAAAACAGTGCCCCCCACCCTCACCACCCAACACAAAGCCCCCTGCCGTCACCGCTTAACGAGGTGCCCCACATCCACACACTCACTGCCCAACATGGTCCACCCCTATACACACCCTCACCCTGAAGCGGTGCTCCCCCTCCCCCCCCCACTTTCACCACCCGATGTGGTGCTGGGGAGAAGCTGCACTTAGGGGTTCCCGGAGTGCCGCTACTCTCTGTCTTTGAGGACATGCCAGCCACGTAAGCAGCCACGCCCATGCCAGGCTGGCTCAGTGCTTCATAGAATGAGCGGGGGTGCCCTGGCCCATCACTTCATGTTACAGTGAAGGGAAACCAGGCCCAGACGGTCAGATCCACCAGAGATCATGGTTAATGCCAGAGGTGGGTGTCCAGTGGATCAGGCCAGTCTGTCTGTTTTGTGGAACCACAGCTTTGCTTCAGAAGGAACATTACCCCACTTGCCCCACCCCACCCCCAACCCACCAAGCTGCTCTGTCATGCTTACAGCCATGGAACTCACTAGTTATTGTTAATTTGCTAGTTGTCTGTCTCTTCCCACCAGTTGGGGGTCTCACCTGGGCAGTTGCTTGCTCAACTCATTGCTCCATCTCCAGCACCTGTTGGAGCATCTGGTACCTGGTGAGGGTGCTCAGCAAAGACTTATTGAATAAGTGAGTGAATGAATGAGTGTGTGAATGCTTGGATGAGTGAGTGAATGAGTTAGTGAGTGCGTGAGTTAGTGAGTGAGTGAATGAGTGGGTGAATGATGGAATGAACCAGTGCATGAATGTGTGGGTGAGTGAGTGAATGAGTTAGTGAGTGACTGCATGAATGAGCAAGTGAATGCATGAGTGAGCAAATACATGAATGAGTGAATGAGGGAATGCATGAATGAGTGAGTGAATGAGTGAGCAAGTGAATGAATGAATGAATGCCTATTTCTGCAGAGCCACTTCGTGTCAGCGTTCAGAAGAGATCCCACATTCAGGGTAGCTCCCTCCTGGGGAGGAGACTTTGGCTGTATTCTGTACCGACTGTGACCCAGGTGAGCTCAGGTGGAATGTCAGCCTCACCCTCTGCATGTGTGGAGGGGGTTGGACCCAGGTTCTCTCTGACACTGTCTTTCATTCTGCTCCTTGAGGGTGAGGGTTCTAAGCACACGCTTTCAGGGCATCACCGTCAGCTCAATCTGCCAGTCGTCAGGAGGCAGTTCCCATCCGCAAGGCCATAGCTGCCCACCAGCAGTACACTCGCCACCACATTGGGCCAAGGGCACACAGGAGTGCAGGATGAAGCTGCAAAACTGGAGGGAGGTCCAGGGAAAAGCGGGAACCTTGGCCCAACGTTGCTGTTCCACCCTGGATGGACGTGCAGGAAGAATGGAGAAGGAGGCCGCCCTGGCTGGGGTGTCGTCACAGACTCTCACTCCTCTCCTGCTTGCCCCAGAGAAGGGATGGAGACGGCGTGCAGCTGGTGCATCTGAGGAGCTGTGAATGCACCCGCGTCACTCCAGCCGGATTTCGCCCAGGACTTATGGCTCTTGTACAGACAGCCATGGGCTGCCCCTGCTGGAGGTCAGCACCTGAAACACTGCTGGTGAGAGCATCTAGCCACCTCAGTGCAGCGGCCGCCTGGCCATGGCCACCTCACCGTGCACTGTCCCCAGGCCGCCACTGGCCACAGTGAGGCCATTTGGGCTCGGGCAAAGGAGACAGCCTGTTCCGGCCTCTGAGGAGGCCCCAGGGCTGCCCCTTCCCTGCCACCCTGCAGCAGCAATGAGAAGACTCCAGCGTTAAAATTGCTAAAGAAAGAGTTACAGAGAGGTTCCACACAGGATTACCTGGTCTGTGCACCCACCAATGCTTACCAAGTGCCATTCTCAGGGGCTATGGTAACTGCTGGGGAAGAAGTCTCTAATCGCTGTGTGTGCAGCTTAGAGCACCGTGTCTCTGCGCTGCTTGTAGGCAGGTGGTCTGTGTCTGACCAGATGAATTTTGTTGTTTTGCTCTGCTCAAAAGCGGTAAGTTGGCATTGATTGACCACCACGCTCCTGTCGGCAGCTCTATCCACCCTCTTTTCTCGTCTAATGACAGAGTGATCCCCAAACACCCAACCTTTGGCCATTATCCTACATTTTCCCGGCACCATATGTCTCTTCTGGAATCTCGCCTTTGGTTATTTGTCTATGAGCAATTTTATTAAAAGTCCAAATGAGACATTTTAGGTCTTCATAAATGAGTGCTTTCCAGCAAATACCAGACTCAATAGCTTGGGCTCCAGGCAGTCTGTAAGAATAGAAGGCCTGGTTCCTCCATGAAGGTGCTCATGATCCAGATGGAAGACTAGACATCCCCTGAAGGACATTCCCTAAGCGACAAGTAAACAGACGCTCGTCTCTACATACCCAAGACTGGCCAGCAAAGAGAGCTTCATGGGCTTGATGAGTTCTGACTTGAAGGAATGTGAGGTATCAGAACGAGGGAGCAGGCAGAACAGACTGAGTCAGGAGGACAGGAAACGAGCCAGCGAGGTTGTGGTCGGGAGGACCAGGGCTGAATGCCAATGAGGGTTTTACTTGCTGTGGCTGAGTCAAGGAGGACGGTGGGCTCCTGGGCAGGACCAAAGACAGACGCCAACAGCTGTGTGGACGGTGGTTGTGAAAAGGCAGGACTGAGGGAAAGAGCAGAGCTGAGGGCTATGGTGAGAACCCTGCACACAGGCGAGGATCCAGGCAAGTGAATGGAAAATACAGCAGAAGCAGACCCCTGCAGCCCCTTGAGAAGGCTCCACAACAGGCATGTTTGAGGCATGGCTGGCTGCTGCCCCAAGGTCCTGGCTCACATCTTGTCACACTTAACCCCAAAACAAGACCAACACTCGGGTCCTCCAAGAGGGAACTTTACGAATCCTAACACACTAGCGATGTTCCTCAGCATAAGGTATGAGTCCACCCCAACCCCTCTTCCTAGAACTGAGCATCCCTCCACAAAACAGGCAGGTGCATCTCGGTCCGGTACTGGGGTGGGAGAGGGGGTGTCATCAGGCTGCCTTCAGGGCCAGCATGGGCCAGGGGAGCCTAAGAGTCATCACAGTCCCTCAGCAGCTCTGCACAGAGTAGAAGGCCTATAGAAAAGGGAGCCTGTCTTCCAGAGAGTTTCCAGAGCTGAGGACTTGGATGACCTCAAATGACTGTGAAATTCTGATCAATAGTTACTTGTCCAGGTAATTACCCTTCCCACAGCTCTCCAGCTTGTGAGATTTTCCACGAACCACTCCCAAAGTCACCTATACCACAGATCTCCAGGGAGGAATGTGTTCTCTGGCTCTGGCTTCCGAAGGGCTGGGTGGGCACTGTGAGCACCGTCTGGAAGCTTCCTGGGGGCTGGGTGGACACTGTGTGGAAGCTTCTGTGGGGTTGGGTGGGCACTGTCCACATGTGTGTCTTTAGACAACACAGCTTCCCTGCTTCTGACAGCTTGTCCTTAAGACAGGGCAATAGTGGGAGGGGTGAGCCACCAAGGTGTCCCCTGAACACTTCCCTGGGGGTCTGTCTTAGTCATCTAGTTCTGCTCCGACAGAAATACCACGAGTGGATGGCTTCAACAGAGAGAAATTTATTCTCTCACAGTCCAGTAGGCTACAAGTCCAAATTCAGGGCATCAGCTCCAGGAGAAGGCCCCCTCTCTCTGTCAGCTCTGCATCAGTCTTCCCTTGGTCTGGGAGCATCTCAGTGCAGGAACCTCAGGTCCAAAGGACACTCACTGCTCCTAGCACTGCTTTCTTGGTGGTGTGGAGTTCCCAAGTGTCTCTGCTCACTTCTCTCTTCTATATCTCGAAAGAGATTGGCTTAAGACACTATACAATCTTGTATACTTCATCAGGATAACTGCCACTAATCCATCTTATTAGATCATAGTGATTAAGTTTACAACACATAAGGAAATCACATCAGATTACAAAAGGGTACACAATTATACAATACTGGGAATCATGACCCAGGCAAGTTAACAGGTATTTTTGGGGGACACAACTCAAATCATGACAGGGTCACAGGAGCAGATTGGGTCCTCTTGAGGCCTGGCCCCCAGGACGCGTTCCTGAGTTTTCATGCAGGGAGTTGCTCTTATAGCATTCACAGAAACACCCTGGGAAACAGGAGAGAGGTGGAAATTCATGGTACATTTTGCCAAAGGCATTAGCCTTTTCTTTGTCTCCTGAAGTGAAAATCAGGGGAACTAATCGCTAAGTCTGATGCCTATGTTGGTAGGGCCAAGTTGCAACACATCACACCTAGGGAGGACAACTTCAGAGACTAGCGCCACCCTGGGCATTGGCTCACAGTGACTCACATGAAGGCACCACCTTCTGAGTCACCATCCACTTTCTCCCCATCTACCCATCCTTGGAAACTGGATTCTCCCAGACCATGGCCCAGCCTGACTCAGGCTCTCTGTGGAGACTCAGAGCTCCTAAAAGCTGATTGCATTGATTTTGCCCTTCTGTATTGAGGCCTTGATGATTAATTAAACAATCAATCAAATATGATTAAGTGCTGAGTGACTATATAGATGAATAAGCTAAATTAATAAAGATATATAAAGAACTGGACCAGGAGCTGACCTGGAGAAAAAGAACAGTAAAACAGAGGACCTGCTCTCAGGTGGAGAAACAGGTGTCAACCTGTGAGGCCCAATAGTGTGTTGCCACGGCACCATGATTTTCCATGTTAACCCGGAGCAAAGTTTCACTCCATGGTTTGTGACAACAAGGGTTGAAGTCCTTGAGCTCTGCCATAGGACTTGTCCTGAACAAGGAGATGAAGTTGATCACATTCTTAAGCCACCTCCTGTCACTTCTGTCTCTCAGGTGCCCAAGGGCCTTGTGCTCTGCCCCCACACCAGCTGCCAGAACCTCTCAGTAAGGTGCAAGAGCAAGTTGCTGACAACTACTCCAAAGAATAACTGGATTTCAACAGCAAGCAAAGCCTTACACTAACTCTGGGGAACACAGCATGCAAGTGCCGTGGAACACATCACTACTGATCACTCTTCCACACCATAGAAGATCATTAATGATCACAGACTTTCCACACCATGGAAGATCACTGTTATGGATTGAATTATGTCCCCCCAAAATATGTGTTGTAAATCCTAACCTCTATGCCTGTGGTTATAATCCCATTTGGGAATGGGTTGTCTTTGTTATGTTAATGAGGCAGGATTAGTATAGGGTAATCTTGAGTCAATCTCTTTTGAGATATAAAAAGAGATTAAACAAGCAAGCAGAGAGACAGATGGAGTAAGACAGATGCCAAGACACATATTGATCTCCAAAGAACCAGGAAGCAGAAGCTGAAAAGACAAGGACCTTCTTCTGGAGCCAACAGAGACAGAAAGCCTTCCCCTCCAGCCAGCACTCTGAATTTGAACTTCTAGCCTCCTAAATGATGAGAAAATAAATTTCTGTTTGTTAAAGCCATCCACTTGTGTTCTGTTCTAGCAGTACTAGATAACTAAGACAGAATTTGGTACCGAGAAGTGGGGATGCTCCTCTAACAAATACCTAAATTGTGGAAGTAGTTTTGGAATTAGGTAACAGGTAGAGGTTGGAAGAGTTTTAAGGTGTCTAATAGTAAAAGCCTAGGTTGCCTTGATGAGACCGTTGGTAGAATTATGGACATCAAAGGCAATTCTGGTGAGGGATCAGAAGGAACTGAGGAGAGCTATAAAGAAAGTCTCTATCATCTTAGAGAATACATATGGCACCAGCAACAGAATGTTGCTAGAAGTGTGGATGTTAAAAGTGCTTCTGATGAGGTTTTAAAAGAAAATGATGAACATGTGATTGGACAATGGAGGAAGGGTGATACTTTTTATGCAGTGGCAAAGAGCTTATCTGAATTATGTTCAAATGTTTGGTGGAAGGTAGAATTTGTAAGTGATGAACTTGAATATCTGGCTGATGAGACAGCTAAACAAGATCTTAAAGGGGCGGTATGGTTTCATCTTACTATTTATAGTAAAATGTGAAAGGAAAGAGATGGACTTAAAAATGAACTGCACAAAATGAAAACAGAACTTAAAGATTTGAAAAATTCTGTTGTACAAGCTAAGGACATACGTCCTAGAATTTTCACCAAGGACGTGGCTACATAATCTTTTGTTAAAGAGATTAAGCCTGTGACTGATGGATCTAGCCAACTACCACAGCAAAAAATCCATCATCTTAGACTGAAGGAGACAGAGAAAGAAAAAGAACACTGTCTGCCTCTTGGAATTCTACAGGCAGGAAACAGGCCAAAGGAGCTACATCTATTGTTTTCCAAGGCAAGAAAAGAACCATCCCTGCAGCAGCTTGGAGATGAGCAGAAGTGTTGGAAGGAGCACGGTAAGCAGAGGTGCTTCAGTTTCAAAGGGTGGGGCTACAGCGTCCAGAGTGTCAAAGGGTATAGCCATGGCCTTCTAGGTTTCAAAGAGTCAGATCTTCACCAACTCAGTTCTGGAGTGTGGGGCTGCTATTCAGTTTGGCCAAGAGGATGGGGCCACTGTCCAAAGCTGAGGGAGCAGGGCTTCCATGCCCAAGGGGCAGAAGAGTAGATACTGCTGGGACCAAGAGGGTGGGGTCGTGACTCAGATGGACTAGGAGAATAGAACCACCCAAAACCAAGGAAGCAGAGTTGCCATCCCAGTGGACCTGGAAGGAGGAGCTGAAGCCCAGGGCTGAAGGGCCTCCACCCAGAATCCAGAGAGTGAGGCCAACACCCAGAGTCTGGAGGGCGGGGCCATCGCCTGGATGGTGTCAGAGGACAGAGGATTATTTTCAAGCCTTGGGAGCTAATGAAAATAGTTCTGCTGAGTCTTGGACGTGCTTGTTGCCCATTATCCTTTCTTTCCCTCCAATTTCTCCCATTTGTAACAGAAATGTCTACCTTGTGCCTGTTCCACCATTATACTTTGGAAACACATAATTTGTAATCTAGATTTCACAGCCTCACAGATGAAGATGAATTTTGCCCCAGGATGAAATACACCTAAAGTCTTACCCATACTTGATTTAGATGATTCAGATGAGATTTTGGACTTGGAGTTGATTTAAGATTTTTTTGGATGATTTGATGGGGTGAATGTGTTTTTTGCATGTGGCAAAGACATGAATTTTGGGAGACCAGAGGGTAGAATGTTGTGGATTGAATTATGACCCCCAAAAATATGTGTTGTAAATCCTAACCTCTAGGCCTGTGGTGATAGTCCCATCTGGGAATGGGTTGTCTTGGTTATGTTAATGAGGCAGGATTAGTGTAGGGTTATCTTGAGTCAATCTCTTTTGAGATAAAGAGATTAAACAAGCAGCAGAGAAACAGATGGAATAAGATAGATGCCAAGACACATGGAGATCTCCAAGGAACCAGGAAGCAGAGGTAGAGAAGACAAGGACATTCCTCCAGAGCTGACAGAGACAGAAAGCCTTCCCCTCCAGTTGACACTCTGAATTTGGACTTCTAGCCTTCTAAACGATGAGGAAATGCATTTTTGTTTGTTAAAGTCGTACACTTGTATTTCTGTTATAGCAGCACTAGAGAACTAAGACTATCACTAATGATCACTGATGATCACAGACCCTTCCCACACTTTAGAAGACATTAGTAATGGATCACAGACTCTTCCCCCCACCACCACCACCCCCATTAGTAATGGGTCACAGCACTCTTCTCTCACCGTGGAAGATCTCACTAATGATCACTGATGGAGCTCAGCACTCTTCCTGCCTAGCCCACCTGAGCCTCTGCACACAGTGATCCAGGGACTACCACCACCAGTCTGAACACGCACAATGAGACCGCTGCCACTCAGCCTTCAGCTGCTGGCTTGAAGATACTGTGATAGAATTTCAGCTTCTTCTAGAGTGGAAGGGAGCCCAGGATCTTCTAGCTTGCCTGACACCTCAGCTCCTAAGAGGGAGTTTATTTTGCCTCTGGGGTTAGCTCTAGTCTAGGAACACCCTAGAAATACCAAAATCACCCTCACTGATTGCAACAGATGAATCTCCAGATTCTAATAAACTTCCTTGGTGAGTGTACACACCAGCTGCCCTGAGCTTGATGGAGAAGATGGATTTACTGGATGAGGGAGTCACTCACCATTGGCAGAGTAGATTGAAAGCAGCATGGTTTCTTCCCCAAAGTTGTTAATCAGTTTCATGTGTCTGCACTGTTTGGCTTGAAAAGCCAAAGAAGGAGCCATCTGAATCCAAAAGGAGTGCACAATCATGTTTAATTCTGGGTCCCTGGTGACTGGCCAGGTGGACGTAGAAGGCTCCATGACACTTTTGTGAAGGCGATTGGGTTAACTTCAGGAGCACAGCCAACTCGCTCCCTGTAAAGGAGCCTTGTGTTGTTAGGGCTCTGCCAAGACTGCCCTAGCCCAAAGAGTCACTACCTGCTGGCCTCTAAATCCTCTGTGAAACTCTGTGAGGTGCCCAGGAGTATTAAAATTGCTATTTAAGCTTCACTTGTTTATCTTCCTAAATGCTAAGTGGTCAATGGAAAGCGTGTTTTAGAAGAGCACTTGGTGTTCACACAAACATGGCTCAGTTTCTTGACTGGGTCCCAGCTCTCGGTTGGCAGATCCTTGGCGTTGCTGCAGGATGGGATAGAATTCAGGGCAGGCGTCCACGTGTACAGCCGTTTAGCCACCTCCACCTCCAGCTTGTCCACAGTGAGGCAAGGAAGACTTCTTTTCTTGCTTCAGGGAGGAGCTTTATTGTGTCCATGTGGTCCCTGGCTTGGGAGAGGCCCCAGGGTGATTGAAGAGATGCCCAGGCAGAGGCCCAGGCTGGGGGATGCAGTAGGACCTCAGAGGTAACTTGGCTGAACTGGTGGCTCCTGATCTGTTGAAATGGTGCCCAGCCTGGCCTGAGGCTCAGGAGTGGGGATTGACTTTGGGGGGTGGGACCACATTGAGGATGGGTTTCACTACCCCCCACAACCCTACCCGGGGAGCAGCTCTCCAGGAATCCCAGGGGTGGGTCTGCATGGGCAGGACCAAGTGTGCAAACCCTGCAGGGCCAAGCAGGTTCTCCTCCAGGCCCCAGCTGCGTCCTGATTGACCCCACTCAAGTCGGGTAGACAGGGAGGGTGGCCGCTTGCGGTCTGCATCTTCCGGAGCCTGGAAACATGGTCTACTCTCCCCAGCCCATCTTTGGCTCCAAACAGGCCCAGAGAGAGGCAGGCGTGGGCTCTGACGGTGGACCTGGAGCTTAGGGTATGGGCACGAGGAGTGAAGCACACCCTCTAGCGCTGGCTTGGCCAGAGGCTGTGATGTAGAAGGTGAAGGATGGCTACAGGCGGAGGGTGTCCAGGTCTATCCCCACAGGCAGGGGGTCCCCAGATCTCTCCTGCAGACGCTGCTAAAGCAAGAGACAGGTGGCAGGACTGGATGTGTGTGGCAAGAATGAGAGCCAAAGTGTTTTTCTCAGATGAGCAGAAGCCCAGCTCTCCCCGTGTTGGCTTTCTGAAGGTGGCCTGAGTGGGGTTCACCCTCTGCCTGACTGGCCATAGGCCTCACCACCTGTAGCCTTGCTTCTTCACTGACAACTCAGAGGTCAGATGAGGCCAAATTTTTAAACTCAGGAGAGTGAAGCCCTTCCTCCATACAGTAACTGAAAGTCTTCACCCACATGTTCAGACGTTCCTCACTGAGAGGTTGACTGCCATTATTTGGAGAATCCAAAAGTGCAGTAAGAGGTAGACATCACCTTGACTTGAATGAGTATGTAGGGCCCAGTCATCAGAGAGGCAAGCACCCATTTTCCTGCTTTTGTCTACAAAGGACACTAGACATAATTTAGAATGACATTTTTCAACAAGATTTTAAAGCAAAATGGGTTGGCCAGTCATGACCAACCTGCCACAACGTGGTGGCATAGGTAGAGCCATCTACCCCTTTCCCACCAGACCTCAAGGTGTCCCTGTCTTCCACCCCTAGCCCACCCTGTCCCGCATGTCCAAGCCATCGCTGCACTCACAGGCAGTTTCCCTGGGCAGAGGCCAGCCCAGGTCATCCATGCAGGGGGCTCAGTCAGCCTGTGAGGACAAGCCTGGGAAGGGGTGCCCATCCTCAATGGGGGTGTGATCATTAAGGTTGTATGTCAGCTTGGCTGGGCCATGATTCTCAGTGGTTTAGCAGTTATGATACAGTTTGGCAGTCATATAATGATGTAATCACTTCCATGATGAGATCTCATATAACGTGATCACCTTTATGATGGGATCAGCTATGAGTAGCCAATCAGCTGAAAGAGAGTTTCCTTGAGGTGTGGCCTGCAACCAATATAGGTGGACTTTCTGTCAAGGCTCATGGGATTTTGCTTACTCTGGATTCTGTGACTGGCTCCTGTTCATCTGACCTCTGGTTCTTGGAACTTGAGCTAGCAGCTTACCCGCTGTCTTACCTGCTGATCTTGGGATTGGATTCATAAGCCTCCATAGCCTGTGAGTTAGCGTTCTCCAATCTGACCTTCTGATCTTGGATTCGCCAGCACCTGTGGCTGCATGAGTCAGGAGAAGCCTCCAGCCTAACCCATGAACTTGGGACCTTCCAGCCTCTACAATCACATGAACCATATCCTTTATATAAATAAATAAATATATATATATATACATATATATTTGCATGCTGCACTGGTTTTGCTTCTCTAGAGAACCCAGCCTAAGACAGTGGCTACCTGGGAAAGGAACTTTAGGGTCCCAGGTTCATGGAGGGGTGGCCAGCTCTGGGTAGACATATTTTTGTGGGATGAGGGGGCCTCTTGCTGGCCCAAGGTGGTGCTGGTGGGACAACCCTGGGGCTTTCTCCTCTAAATAGAAGGTTGTGCATGGCGGTGAGGGTCCCTCCTGTCCTGTGGCCCGATACTGAGTGCAGAATGAGGCCAGCCATTCTTACTTTGCTTCTGTGTTCCTAGGCTGTTGTGATCTGAGAAGGTGTTATTATAAACAAGGGAGATATACGACCTACGTCAAAGTACAGAGGTAGCCCAGCAGCACAGTGAGAACTTCTGCTGGAGGGTCAGGAAAAGGCTGAGGGAGGGGGCAGTACTTGAAAGGTTCATGGTAGCAGGAGTCTTTCCCCAGTCCCACCTTGGTTGATAGCATCTCCATCCTCTTAGCTGCTCAGCTTCAGATTTCAAGACTCTTTCACTCAGGTCACCAAGTGCGGTTGGCGGCACCTCTGCCTGTCAGTACTTACTTACCTGTCACCTCCCGTCCATCCCCATCACATCACTTCACAACAACCATCAGCACAGCTTGTCTGGATTGCAGCAGAGGCCTCTGGCTGCACCACCCCTCCAGCGTCCAGCCCTTTGGTTCCCTCCACCCGAGCCAAGCACCAACGTGCTTCTACACTGCCCTGCTCAGACCGCCATGGTCTGAACACACACCAGATGACACCCAAAGCAGAGCTGAAGAAGTGAAGAAGCCAGCGTAGCATCTGGGATGTTCCTACCAGTTGGTCAGCACCATTGCCTCATGAAGCAGGGCAGGGGTGAGAAAGTAGCTGGAGAGGGCAGGAGGAAGGGGCAGATGGGGTGCATGGGTGGCTACATAGAACCCTCCCTTTTGCTCACACAGAGCTATTGATGTGGGAAGATGGGGCTCTCCTGTTTCACCTGCTCATGGGGCCAGTTCCATCTGTGCAGGAAGATGGGGCTCTGTTCTCACCTGCTCATGGGGCCAGTGCCATCTGTGCAGGAAAACAGGGCTCTCCTTTACCTGTTCACACAAGGCCAATGCCATCTGGGTGGGAAAATGGGGTTCTTTATTCTCACCAGCTCACACAGGGCCAGTGACGTCTGTGCAGGAAGATGGGGCTCTGTTCTCACCTGCTCGTGCTAGGCCAGTGCCTTCCATGCAGGAAGATGGGGTTCTGGGCTCTAACCTACCCTTCAGGGAGGCTGATGCTGTTGTAGACACAGGCCAGCCCCCCGTCCTGCTCATGCCGTGATTAAATGGTGCAGCCTGTGAGCTCTGGTGTGGTGCTCAGGTGATGTTTAATGGTGTACCACAGGAAGCGCCTAATTATCTGTGAAATCGAGGATCTATTTTCAGATAAGACTCCAGGCAGTCAGTGACTCCATTGGAGGGTCCAAAATCCCCTTTGTAGCCCATATGCCAGGCTGGGGGAGGGCAGGAATTTGGCCACACAGTGCCCGGTGGGCAACCTCCAGGGCAATGCCAACATCATGGGTCCTCAGACCTCGCAATGCAAAGCCACTACAGAGCCACTACCACGCAACACCACTGCTGTGCAGAGCCACCACCACGCAGGGCCACTCCAGGCAGAGACACCACCACATAGAGCCACCCCACACAGAGACACCCCGTGCAGAGCCACCCTGTACAGAGACACCCCAGGCAGAACTACCCTGTGCAGACACCCCATGCAGGGCCATCCCACGCACAGACACCACCACACAGAGACACCCTGTGCAGAGACACCCTGTGCAGAGACACCCTGTGCAGAGACACCACCATGCAGGTGCACCCCGTGCAGAGACACCCGTCAGAGACACCATGAGTGTTTTGCAGAGCATATCAAAAAGAGGCGAGGCCTTAGTTAGAAACAAACACTGTGCCCAAGGAAAGACTAATTTGCTTGCTGTGGAGTTGATTCCGACTCATAGGACCCTACAAGACAGAGTAGAACTGCCCCATTGGGTTTCCAAGGCTGTAATCTTTATGGCTGATCCCTGGTGGCATAGCGGTTAAAGAGCTTGGCAGATAACCAAAAAGTTGGCAGTTCGAATCTACCAGCCGCTCCTTGGAAACCCTATGGGGCAGTTCTACTCTGTCCTACAGGGTCACTATGAGTCAGAATCAACTCAACAGCAATGGGTTTTAATCTTTATGGAAGCAGACTGCCATATCTTTTTCCCACAGAGTGGCTAGTGGGTTAGAACAGTGGACTTTTTGGTTAGCAGCCGAGTGCTTAAGCACGGTGCCACAAGGGAGTGAGGTCCTCATAAAGCCCTGGTGATACGGCAGCATGGGGGCAGGAGACCCTGCCATACCTGGGCAGGCAGCATCGGGGGCTGGGTTACCACCCCTGGGTGCCAGGCTAGTCCAGGCCAAGGGCAGAGTTATCAGGCAGCAGGAGGTGCACTGAGATGCCAAGAGCCCCCTGAAATCATTTGCTTTATAAACTATAAGTGCCCAACAAATGACAGGTGGCCTCAGTTTCGATAACCTGAGGCATGGAAACCTTTTTGTTTGTGGGCAGACAGGTATAATATTCCCCATAATTAGGGTCCACTAAGCGTGTGACATGCCTCATACAAGTGTGGAATCCAGAACCAGTTCCTTTGGAGAAATCTGGCATCCACAAAATGTGTGTCTGCATGTGGGACAGGGTGGGGCGGGTTATGCTGTCCCTCAAACTGGAGGAAAGTCAGGAGTAAGTCTTTTCTTCAAGTTTTGTTTGGAAAGTCAAGGAAAAGACCTTCCACCTGACATTCCCAGTTGAACCACAGTGCCAGGGCCACAGGTGGGCCCCTCAGAGAGAGGTCCCTTGACTCCACAGGACAAGGGCAGGCAGCTGGCCGTAGCCACAGGACGCTTACCCCTCGTACCTTGGGTCTTGACGTGACCATTTCAGTGTGCTTTCCAAGAGGCTGTCACTTCCAGGGACGTGGCCCAAGAAAGAGGGGACAACTGTGCAGCAACTACATAAATGATTGAGGTGGCCGTCATCCAAGGAACTTTCCAGAGGGGTGGGGGACAGGCATATGGGGGCAGTAAGGAGGGGGAAGGAGGAGGGAGGACTTAGCATCTTAGCATCTAGCTGAGGTGATGTGCCATCTTCCACGCCTGCAGCAGTCTGAGCCTGAGGTGCCACGCTGACGTCTAGGCCTGAGGTGCCGTCCTTCACACACAGCTATGGTCTGGGCTGTCCTGTAGTTTGATGGAATGCTGGTATGTTCTTACAGCCTGTTTACCTCTTCCGTTCCACTGGCCGCACTCCTGTTTACTCTTGTCTTCGCTTTGTCTCTTTTACAAAAGCTTAAATTGCTTCATTGGAACTCTTTCTTCTTCAATGCCAGGAGCCTTCAGACACTTTTGAAGCAGGACCACCATAAGCAACACGTTCCCGCCCTGACCAGTGTGCACATGCTGACTGAAGCCAACATTCATGAGACACACTCACCCCGTGATGAGCAACTCCTGGTATTTTCTATTCTACTTTGCTCACTTGGTTAAAATGCGAGTTCGGACTCATTAAACTGATTTCACAACGAGCTAATGGGTTGTGACCTGCCCTTTGCAAACTCTGCCCAAGTCCCCACCACCCAGAGTCTACAGAGATTCACACAACAATCCTTTCTCTTTCTCTCCATCTTCTTTTCCATACCGGTCATAGGGGTTCCTCTGCTTTCTTCCACTCCATTGGTTTTCTTTTCTTTCTTCCTTTTTTGTTGTGGTAAAGTATACATAACAAAACATTTGCCCTTTTAACCAGTCTTAACTGTACAATTCAGTGGCATTAATTACATACTCTACATTGTGCAACCTTCACCACTATCCATTTCCAAATGGTTTTCATCACCCTAAACAGAAATTCAGCACCCTTTCAGGAGTAACTTCCCAGTTCCCCCTCCCTCCTGCCTCTGGTAACCACTAATAAACTTAATGTCTCTATGCATTTGCCTATTTTGGGTATTTCACAAAAGGGAGATCACACAGGCTTAGGTTTGGTCTCTTACAGTGTGAGGTGTGCTATGGTCAGATGTTGCTGACCGAGGTGTGAAGGCAGTGGAGGGGGGAGGGGCAGGCCTCTCCTCATCGGCCAGATGGGCTGTGTGCTGGGCTTGTTTCCACTGTGGTTGTAGGTCTGTCTAAGCACCACGCTCCATTTCAGGGGCAGTGGTGGTGATGTCAACTAAGTAAACATGCGATTTCCTGACCTAGATCTGATTGAGGGAGACTCAAATTTCTGAGTCGTCCATTCAACTTAGAGAGCTAAGTCAGCCCCCAAATTAGTACAGAAGATGATGAGGTTTTGAGTGAGGGACATAGGAAGGATCAAAGAGGGAGAGTGGTTTGGTCCCTTTCCCATGTCTCTACTCCATCTTTTTTTTTAAATCTTCCCCATTTGTGTAAAGGGAGGAAACACAGAAGATAGGGGTGCAGTCTTTGACAGATCATACACCTAAGTGTGAAATGTAGAGAAGAAGGAACAGGAGAATATCTTTGGGAGCTTGGAGGGGGCAAAGATTTCTTAAATAGGACACAGAAAATTCTAATCATAAAAGACAAGATTGATAAATCTGACTTCATTAAAACTAAGAAATTTTGTCAAAAAAACACCATTCAGAAAGGGAAGGCAAGTCACAGACTCAAAGAAGATATTTGCAATCCATGTAGCCATTATATATAAAGAACTCCTACAAATCAATAAGGAAAATGCTAACAATTCACTTGAACAATGGGAAGAAGACTTGAACAGGTACTCCACAAAAGTAATTTTCCAAATGGCCAATCAGCATCTGAAAAGGTGCTCAACATTGTTATTCATTAGGAAAACATAAATTAAAACCACAGTGGAATGCCACTAACCTCCTTATCCCACCCCCAACCAATGGCTAAAATTAAAAGTACTGACAATACCAAGTGTTGGTGAGGATGTGGAGCAACTAGAACTCCTATACCTCACTCATGAGAGTGTAAATTGGCACAACCATTTTGGAAACTGTTTGGTAGTACCTACTAAACCTGAACAAACCTATGATCTATGACCTAGCAGTTCCACTCCTGGGTTTATACCCGACAGAAATGAGTTCTTATGTCCACAAAAAGACATGTGTATGAGGGTTTATAGTAGCTTTATTCAGTATAGCCAAATGTGGAAACAACCCAAATGTCCATGCACAGTAGAACACGTAAAGAAGTTGTGGCATATCCACACGCTGAATACTACACGGCAATAAATAAAAACCTATTGATATACACAATAACGTGAGTAACTCTCACAAAAGAAATGCTGAGTGAGAGAAGCCAGATAGAAAAAACACACTACGTATGGTTCCAGTTATGTGACTATCAGAATCAGGGTAAACTAATCATTGGTGATAGAGGTAGGAATAGTGGTTGCCTTTGGAGAGAGTCTCACTAGGAAGAGCACAGGGCAGACTTTTAGGGAGCCAAGAATGTTCTATGTCTTGGCTTTGGTGGTGGCTTCATGGATGTATGATCATTTAATATTCGTGCACTTTGTTGTAAAAAAATTTTTCAAATGTGCAGACCCTGGAATCAGGCAAGCTTGAACTTGACGTGAGGTCTTCCACTTCTAACTACGTTCCTACGTGACTTTGTGCAAGTTATGTAACCTCTCTGTGCCTCAGTTTTCTTATCATTAAAAGTGGTATTAGACATTAGAGAGTTATTGTGAAGATTAAATCAGTTCATCCTAATAAAGGGCTTAGAACCCAATCCCAGTGAGCTTGTATGCGTGCACCATAAGCACCGACTACTTCAATTACTCGATTATTCATTCTCTCCAGGTGATCAGGCTTGCTTAGGGGTGGACTGGGATGTCCCCACCCTGTTTCCCCATCCTTCCCCCATCATGTGGCCTGAAGCTTCATTTATGCAACCATTACCTTCTCTTGGGAAAAAAAAGGTGGTAAAAAAAAGGTCTCATCTGATAGCTTTCTCAGGCTCTAGTTGCTATTACTTATGGCTTATAAACGTTGCTCAAAAACTTGGCTCAAGACACAACTATACTTTCACATGCTAAGAAAATTAGATTAACTGAAGGATTCCTGGTAAATATTAGAAATTGCACATAAAGTTGAGAGTTAAGGACAAAATTTGGAATTTAGAGCTACTCATTATACTAGTAATTTTTTCAGGATGAAACTGAGAAGTATACTAAAGCTGGAAAATCAAGTTTTATCCACCTCAGGAAAAGAAAAAATGAATACTTCTTTAATAATTAACAAACCAACATCCAAGCCAAAATGTATCCCAGATCCAAACCAACATCAAAGTTAATCAGCCCAAACAGAATTATACAAAACAAATGGACAGACATTCAGAAGTACCATTTCACATGAGAAACCACAAGATGGTTGGTAACTGGGCTTCATCCTACCCCACCCCCACAGTGCTTTGCGTGCACTGGGGACGATGGCCGTGCCAGTTCCATGTTACCTCAGCCTTGCCATGTTTGGGGGATTTGCCATAAACTTCATATTGAGTCTTCAGGTATGTTTGAACCAAACAGACATCCAGAGGTTGGTGAGAAAATTTAATGTATTTCCTACCTTCCGATTCCAGGAAAGAATCACCTCATCAGTCCCTCCTTCTAGTCTTTGGGGAAAAAGATCATTGTTTCTAAGTCCTGTTGAGGGGAATGATATTAATGTGTTCTGTGTCAGAAAGCACACTTAAGGAAGAGTGTCTATGATGGCCTTGCATTTTCGAGCCATAATACCCAAAGCCAAACCCATTGCTGTCAAGTCAATTCCAACTTACAGCAATCCTATAGGACAGAGTAGGGTTTCAAGGCTGTAAATCTTTACAGAAACAGACTTCCACATCTTTCTACCACAAACCAGCCGGTGGGTTTGAACCACTAGCCTTTTGGTTAGCAGCCGAGCACTTAACCACTGCACCACGAGTGCTCCTTTTGGAGCCTTTGTTGTTGTTGTTAGGTGCCAGTGAGTCAGTTCTGACTCATAGCGACCCCATGTACAACAGAACAATCGTTGCTATGCTTGAGCCCATAGTTGCAGCCACTGTGTCAATCCATCTCATTGAGGGTCTTCCTCTCTTTCGCTGACCCTCTCCTTTACCAGGCATGATGTTCTTCTGTGGGGACTGGTCCCTCCTGATAACATGTCCAAAGTATATAGGACAAAGTCTCACCATCCTGGCTTCTGAGGAGCATTCTGGCTGTACTTCTTCCAAGACGGATTTGTTTGTTCTTCTGGCAGTCCATGGTATGTTCAATATTCTTTGTCAACACCATAATTCAAAGCCATCAATTCTTCTTTGGTCTTCCTTATTCGTTGTCCAGCTTTCCCATGCATATGAAGTGATTTGGAGCCATAGAAGATAGTAAATAAAATAAGGTATCTTAGTCATCTAGTGGTGCTATAACAGAGATACCACAAGTGGATGGCTTTAACAAAGAGAAGTTTATTCTCTCACAGTCCAGTAGGCTACAAGTCCAAATAGGGTGTCAGCTCGAGGGGAAGTCTTTCTCTTCTCTCTCAGCTCTGGAGGAAGGTCCTTATCATCAGTCTTCCCTTGGTCTGGGAGCATCTCAGCGCAGGAACATCAGATCCAAAGGACACGCTCTGCTCCTGGTGCTGCCTTCTTGGTGGTATGAGGTTCCCATGTCTCTCTGCTCACTTCTGTCTTTTAAATCTCAAAAGAGATTAGCTTAAGACACTATTATCTTGTAGACCTCATCAGTATCACTGCCACTAATCCATTTTATTACATCATAGTGATAGAGTTTACAACACATAAGGAAATCACATCAGATTATAAAATGGTACACGATCATACAATACTGGGAATCACGACCTAGCCAAACTGATACACACATTTTTGGGGGGACATAATTCAATCCATGACACAAGGGAAAGGAGATTTGTGCCACAGATGCCACCCAAAGTGGCTCTCTAATAACACGACTTCCAAGTATGACAGAATGGCTTTTTTAGTCTCCATGGAGCCCAAGGTATATAATCCACAGGGCTGGCTGTTTGCTTTTTCTGTAGAGTGTCTGAAAAAGCTTTGGATGGTGGGGAGTGGGATAAGTCATTAAGACTAAGTAAACTGGACTCAACCGTATCAAAAAATCAGACTAACTGAAGATAATTCATTAAGGCCCTCAAAATTGGTTTGTGAAGAGGGGCAGCGGCAAATTTGTTCCAAGACCTTGACCACAAAGGCTCTTCGGATGTGCTTCTCAAAGACATTCAAGTGAGCCAGGAGTGCTGGTCATCAATCTTTATAACAGCTTTTGGGAGCCACAGTTCATTTAAACATTTTACATTTTTATTGTGCATGTATGCGGGGTCGCAATTAAAGCTGCCATAGTCACATAATTAAGACTAATGAGAGCAGAAGGAGGACAAGTTTTCTTTTTCTGTCAACCTGAATGTTCACCTTCTCCCTATAGCTGGGTGAGGATGGAGGACATTTTTCTCTCCTTCTTGAGAGCCAGCTTCCCAGAGGCCTCCACAAACGTGGCACTGACACCCTTGTCACCACAGTGAGTGAACCAGGAAGACCAGGCCCCATCCAGGGTGAGGGTTCATTGGCTTCCACAGGGCCCTGGAGCACATCTATCTTCCTGGGGCCCCCATCTAAGGTGAGAGCACAGGAAGCCTCCACAGGGCCCCAGAGAGTGTCCGTCTTCCTGGGGTCACTGGAGTCGGAGCAGGCTGATCTCGGCATGTGGATGGTATGTGCTCTTGGCCACTGGAAAAGGAGTCCTGGAAGAGAGACAGGAATTAAGTCATCCCACAATTAGTCATTTGGCGGTGTAGTTTGATACTTGAGAGATGTGATCTTTATTTCAGAAAAAACACTCGGCCATCAGCCCAATCCTTGACTATTCTGATTTCTCCAAAATTGTAATTAGGAATGGTCTGAACGAAAATGAACATGCAATTTTGAGGACCCCAGGAGATGACTCAATGAGAGCGTTCACTGAACTCTCCTTGAGAATCCACCCTACTCATTCCCTGGCTATTTTGCTGTGATGTTCAGCCTTCCTGCTTGGTCTTCTCTTTGTCTTATTGTTCTATACTGCCTCTTCTAGCTCTGGCTGTTTGCACCCAAACCATTGCCTTCAACTTTCCCTTCCTGACTCCCAGCTCCCATATGGAGCCCACACATGCGCATGAAGAAGATCTGGGTCTGCTGACCAGACGAGAGGAGCCCACACTGAGAAGGCCTCAGAGTTGGGCTGGCACCCTGTTTGCTGTGAGCCTGCGCAGGGGGCTGCCCCCGGGATGTGGGAGAATGAAGCTGTCCTATCCTGATCTCACGGTGGTTGGGAGCTACCATATGACCTCCGCTTACTCAGGCTTTACCTTAGTCTCCTGACTGTCAAATAAAACAGGAATTCCTGCAGCTCTGCTCTCCTTACTCTATAGGGATGTTGGGAGTTCAAGAGCTAGATAGAGTCAAATCTTCTTGTTGTTGTTTGTTACCATCAAGTTGATTTTAACTGTGTGCAGAATAGAACTGCTCCACAGGATTTTCAAAACTGACTTTTTGAGTGCAGATCACCAGCCCTTTCTTCTGAGGCACCTCTGGGTGGACTTCAACCACCAACCTTTTGGCTAGTAGTAAAGCACTTAAGTTTATCTAAACTGAAGAAGAGAGTGGCCTCTGGCAGGAGAAAAAGGAAAGTAACTACAAAGTGAGCAAGTTGTCCCCAGGCTCACAGTGAGTCAGAGGTTGGCTGTCTCTGAAAAAGAGTTTGTGATTCCAAGAAGAAATGGTTGTATGTGCAGAAGATATCCACTTCAAACTCTTCTCATTATCTGCAGGCTGTGCTGGGAAGAAATTGAGTATTGGATGACATTAAGGATGACTGTTAGCTTGGCTAGGAGCCTTGGTAGAGCAGTGGTTAAGCACTCGGCTGCTAATGAAAAGGTCAGTGGTTCGAACCCACCAGTCACTCCACAGGAGAAAGATGTGGCAGTCTGCTTCTGTAAAGATTTATTGCCTATGGGGCAGTTCTACTCTGTCCTGTGGGGTCGCTATGAGTTGCAACCAACTAGACGACAACAAGTTTTGGGTTGATTAACTTAGTTGGATGTGACAATGATATGGTGGTAACTTTAAGCAAAAAGTCCTTATCTATAAAGGATAAAAACTGAAGTATTTATGGATGAATGATATGATGTCTCAGATTTGCTTCAAAACACTTCAAATGTATCTGTGTATTATGCAATTAAAAAGTAAAAAAAAAAAAAAAAAGGCCAAACAATTTCTAATATTCTGTCTAGAAGAGGAGGATGACAGATGCTGTGGAAGGGGTGACTAGTAACCTCTGCCAGCCCTCACACTCCCCACTGACTAGCCGTGACTAGTATCTACACAGCCATGATAAAATAACCACCTCACAGTGGTCTAACCTAAGACTGTGATCTGCCTGTATTAGGGGTCCAAGGGAAGGGAAGTATATGGGGGCATGGAGGTGAGTGTTTAGAAAAACAAAAACTAAAATTAAATTCTCACATTCTGTAGTAGGAAGTCAGCAGGTAATAACTGAAACTTTAAAAACATAAGACAGCAGTGAAATGCGTTTTTTTTAGATTGGAGGTAAAAACCAAAAGGAAGTGTAAGGATTTGAAAGTGGTGGCCTTTAGAGAGTGAGAAACCAGGGTGAGGAAGGGGAACCGGGGCTGCTTTTTGTTGTAGTGGTTGTTATAAGCGTAAAAACTACATGTACCCAAACAAGTTGAAAACACACGTCCATATAAAAACTTGCATACAAATATTCATAGCAGCTTTATTCATAATGGCCAATAGTTGGAAGCAACCAAGATAGCCTCCAATAGGTAAGTGGACAAACCAAATGGTGGTACATCCATACGCTGGAGTACTATGCAACAATAAAAAGAAATGAGCTATCAAGCCATAAAAAGATATGGAGGAACCTTAAATGCACACTGCTTAGTGAAAGAAGCCAGTCTGGAAAAGCTACATACTGCATGATTCCAACTATATGATATTCTGGAAAAAGCAAACAATAGAGATAGTAAAAAGATCAGTGGTTGCC
This sequence comes from Dugong dugon, assembly GCA_030035585.1. NCBI lineage: Eukaryota > Metazoa > Chordata > Mammalia > Sirenia > Dugongidae > Dugong > Dugong dugon. The sequence continues at coordinate 115,782,110 of CM057466.1, forward strand.
TGGGGTTCAGGGGGAGGAGGCAGGGATGAACAGGTGGAGCCCAGGGTATTTTTAGGGCAGTGAAACTATTCTGCATAATATTATAACGGTGGATACATGACATTATGCATTATCAGAACCCATAGGACTGTACAACACAGAGACTGAACTGCAACGTACTATGGACTCTTGCTAATAATAATGTATCAGTATCGGTTTATCAATTGTAACAAATGTACCACACGAATACAAAATGTCAGTGATAGGAGAAACAGTGTATAGGGGAGAGAGTATATGTGGACTCTGGACTTTCTGCACGATTTTTGTATAAAACCTAAAACTGCTCTAGAAAAATCATCTATTAAAAATCTGAATTAAAAAGTATCACTTTAATAAAAATAAAAGAAAACAATTTAGTGATAGGAAAAAATCTTGCTAAAGCAAGGAAGCCTTGAGCATCTGCATGACGAAAAGAAACAGATAGAAACCCCAGGGAGTAAGCCTGAACACAGAGTGGCAGGCTCCAGGGCCCCTTCTCTGGCTGGGGTCATCGTCACAGGGCGCTCTGGTGCACTGGCAGTGGGGGCTGTACCCAGAAGAGGGGTGCTCCAGTGCTCCCTGGGGCGGACAGCCAGCCCCCAGGCTCCCTAACTTGATTCCATAGCCTCATGTTTCAGCCCTTTAGTTATTTCGTTTTCTAGAAGGACCCTACGTTGACACTTCGTTTTTCTGCTTCACTGGGCAGCAAACGAGCCCCAAGCTCTCACGAGCACCGTCCTTTCTAATCTCCTGTGATATTCAGTGGTGATGAGGTTACGCATTTTCACCCCACGTGGCTCAGATTTTTAAAACGATACCTGACAAATGGTTAAACTCAATTGCAGACCTAATTGCTTTCACTTAAAATAATATTAAAGCAAATGTGATAGTGTGTTTAACTTGGAGGAACAGCACCTTTGGCTCCACAGTTATATTCTTATTTTTCACAAGGGAGGGCTCTGCCCTACAGACTGCACATGCAAAAATATTATAAAATAAAGCTTTCAATGTCTGCTGACTGCTGAGTTAAAGGAGTATTTTTAAATGGAGCTAACAGCCACTTGGGGGCTCGTTCACCCCGTGTTTCTACCTTTAGCCCTGTAAGCAAACATCCCCCGCCCATTTAGAGGAGAGCTCAGAGCCTTCACATCTCTGCATCACAGCCATGGTCTGGGTAAGTCGAGGTCCTTGATGCACCCAAACTGTTAGCAGTTGCTGCTGGGAGGTCCTGGGGGAGTCGGGACACAGGACCCCCTGGAGCTGAGAAGGGGTCCGTGGAGCTCAGGGGCCCAGCCCAGTGTGCAGCCACTGGGCCACCACGCAGTGCAGGGCCTGGAGAGGCAGCGCACAGCTGTCCTGATCTGGGCCAGGCTGGCCCGGGTCCCGAGCTCGGCTCAGCCTCTAGGGGGCTTGTGGGCATGAGCTGGCCCATGGGGACAGGGCCTGTGCGGTGAAGGACATCTTGGTGGATAGAAGCAGGGCCAGCGGGGTCGAGAAGGGAGGCCCAGACTCAAGGGCCATGAATGATTCTGAAGAGCCAGAACTGCAGGCAGAACCCCAGAACCAGGAAGGGAGATGGAGCACGAAACTCTTACACACTTGCGCTGCTGCTGGTCCTTATTCGAGGTCCCAAAAGCAGCTTCTCCCTGCCCCTTGCATCTCAGTCTTGAGCTCCCTCCCAGGCATGGGCAGTGGGTGGCGGAGGGTGGCTGGGGGCACTGGTAAGAAGGAGGCTCTGTCTGCGGTCAAGTCCCCAACAATCCCAGAGTAACTCAGGGAGAGAAAAACAAGGGGGGAGGGTGAAAAAGTCAGGTTGTAAACCTGGAGCCTGTTTTTATTGGTGCTTCCATTTTAGATTTTCAGTTTGGAAAATACTTTTTTTTGGCATTCCAGGCAGCTCAACGATGGCCCAGAAATGATGATAAATGCAAAAACTTTTTTAAAAATAAAATCCACGGGAAAAAGTCCTCGTAAATTGCAGCTGGCCTCAGGCCCTTGTCATATTTAAACTGAATGGTTTACTTTAACCTTTCCAACTTGATTTGTCTCTGCACCTCCTGCCCTGGCGCAGATGTGCCAGGAGTGTCTCAGGCCCTGGTGATGCGGCCCAGGCAGCAGGCGGCTCCTCTTCCTGTGTGTTCAGGGGACTCAGATGTTCCAGGCACCCCTCTGTGCAGACAATAATTTGTAAACGGTCTCTAGTGAGCTGAACACCAAGCCTGACTGTGAAAAGCTAAAGAAGGCCCCTTGCAGACAAAAAGGAGTTAGGATAGTTAGTTCTCAGCTCCACGGACTAGAAGTTTATCTGAGTGTAGAAGGCTCCAGACCCAGAGGCCGAGGGCTCACGTCTGGGATTGGTGCTGCTGGCCTGGGCCCTCACGGGGAGCTTTGTGGAGCCATGCATGTGGGTGGCTGTGCGAGGCCTGACCCAAGGGCTTTGGTTTGCTTCAGCTGTACTGGCTACCCCTCCCCTTGTGAAGCAGCCATCATCCGTCTGTCCTACAAGGTGAGATAGGAAGAGGACCCCAAACCTGCCTGTGCCCAGCTGTGCCCACAGGCTCCACAAGGGCCTGGCCGCACAGGGGGAGAAAGAGGAGACTTGAGGCCTCACGCACGCGGTGAGCAGGGATAAGCAGGGACCTGTGTGCTTGGGCACAGCGTCAGAGGCACCTCCAGACCAGGCTGCTTAGCAGGCCTGTACCCAGATATGGGAGGGAGCACGCGGGGGCTTGGGGGGACCAGGGCACTCCCTCAGGGCCACTGGGACATCCCATCACCCAGAAGGACAGCCCGGGGCATCCACGCAAGATCAGGGTGTGCCCACCCGCTGTGGGGTGGGGGTGGGACTCCTGGGGGCACTCTGCCTGGGCTTATCTTCTCAATTCTGAATACTGTGAGATTTCTGTGTCAGGCCTGTCCAGGGGAGGCACAGGGGCATGAGAGAAATGGAGCCAAAGAGAAAGCGAGAGACAGAGATGCAGAGAGAGAAGAGCGACAGAGACAGAGGGCGAGAGACAGAGACACAGAGAAGGAGACAGACAGAAAGGGAGAGGGAAGGAGGGAGCCCAGGTAGGCCCAGGTGGGCTGTTTCCCATTGCCAGCTCCAAACCCAGTGTCATGGATTGAATTGTGTTCCCCAAAAAATGTGTGTAGCAACTTGGCTAGGTCATGATTCCTACTATTGCATGATTGTGTTATCTGATGTGATTTCCTTATGTGTTGTAAACTCTACCACTATGATGAAATTGTATGTGATCTCATGTGTTGTAAATTCTATCGCTGTGTTGAGGTTATACTGATGAGGTTGACAAGATTAGTGTCTTAATGCAATCTCTTTCGAGATATAAAAGAGAGAATTGAGCAGAGACACATGGGAACCTCATACCACCAAGAAAGCAGTGCAGGGAGCAGAGCGCGGACTTTGGACCTGAGGTTCCTTCCTGCGCAGAGAAGCTCCCAGACCCAAGGAAGACTGATGACATGGACTTTCTTCCAGAGCCTATGGAGAAAGCGTTCCGCTGGAGCTGATGCCCTGAATTTGGACTTGTAGCCTACTGGACTGTGAGAGAATAAATTTCTTTTTGTAAAGCCATCCGCTTGTGGTATTTCTGTTGGAGCAGCACTAGATGACTGAGACACCCAGGTACCCTCTTGCCCTCCTGCACCGGTTCCAGGCACACACAGGTGTAGGGGCCAATTCACTAGAAGCCTCAGAGCCACCTGGCATTGGGGAATCTTGGGCATCACAGCCCTGGCTGGTCTAGTCTGCTCCTGTCAGAAAGTCCAGCCTGACGCCTGGCGCAGCGTGGCTCCTAGCTCAGGTGTGCAGGGCCATCCCAGGTAGGCGGGCTTAGTCTGGTGGGCTCCTCTGAAAAAGGATGCTCAGACCTAGAGGAGCTTCTCCTCCCCTCCCTTCCATCTGGAGGCTCCTGGTCTGAGCTGATGGCAGCCAGCAGCAGAGGGCTGGACCTGGATGCTGCCTAGGGCCGGAGCAGGACAGCCCCGTCTCTCAGAGTACCTGTTCCAGGCCACTGCCATGGACCAGCTTCCTGCAGCTGCCTATCACCCAGCCAAGGCCAGGCTGGGGCTCCACGGAGGCCGGGAGACCCCCACCCCATGCCCGTGGGAATGGGGCGTGTCAGGAGCAGGGAGATTCCAGAAGATGGTTGGCCCCTAGCTCCTTCTTCCTGGATGAGCCCCCAAGCTCTCATGATTGCACTATACCCCAGCTCAGCTTCCTCTTTCCAGGTGTCTACAGGAGTCCTCATGGCTGCGTGTCCCCCCACAATGGCTTCAGGCATGAGGGGAGCTGCTGGGGGAGCATCTGCCAGGACCCAGTGGAGGCTCTGGCCAGGCAGGGCTGGCCCCTCCCTCCAGCTGCCTCCCTCTCCCCTCAGGCCTGCACCCTGAATTTTTCACTTCACTTTGTTAAACCTCCGGGAATGCAAACAATTAGAGATCTATTTGGATTAAATGAGATCCTATTTAAAATGCAAATGTATCTGGAACCCTTAAAAGGCCATCAGTCATTCACACATTAGTGTGAATAAGCTCAACATTTTTTTGTTCTAAGCTGACTAGGCCACCTGACCTGCCCACGAGCTTGGGCTGCAAGTGTGGAGTCAGGCACACCCAGAAAATCACCAGCCTGGGCTGTAGCGCTGTCCACCCAGCCATCCTCCCACGCTTCCCACATCCCCCGACCCCCTCCTCCATGCCCAGTTTCCCTGCACCCCAATTCCCTCCTCCTACAGGTGCCCCATATCCTCAAGCTCCAAGGTCCTGATGTTGAGCTACCTCAGGGGACCCCCAGGCTGGTGAGGGCAGACCTGCGAGCCCTCCCTTTTAGTTACCTAGTGCTGCTGTAACAAAAAAACACCACAAGCGGGTGACTTTAAAGAACAGAAATCTATTGTCTCCAAGTTCTGGAGGCTACATGTCCAAATCAGAGTCTCGGCCGTGTTGGTTCCTTCTGTGGCCTCTCTCCTGGTCTGGTGTCTGCCAGCGATCCTTGCGTTCCTTTGCTTGTAGAGAGGTCCTCACGTGGTGTCTGTCTCTCCCTGGGTGGGTCCCTCTGCCTATTCTGGTCTTTTTACAAGACACAACTCAGAGGTTATCAGGGTTATGACCCATCCTACTCCAGGGTGGGCTCGTTAACCTAACCAAGGAAAACATTCTTTCCAAACAGGGCCATAGCCACAGGTACCGGGGCTGGCACCTCAACATATGTTTTGGGGGGCACAATTCAACACATACCACTCCCTTGGTGTGGGGTCCTTTGATAGGCAGAACTGGGCTCTGAGTAGCAATGAGGGTTGGAAACACACAGCTTGAACCTTGAGAACTTCCTGTTTGTTCTGGGAAAGTGTCTTCCAGAATCCAAGCACGTCTACAAGAACAGCATCACCTCACATGGGCAGTGGCAGAAAGTGACAAATGGCCTCCAGCAAAGGCCTAAGGGGGTCCATGGGGATGTCCCCCCAAAGTAAGCAGTCATAAGGGGTGCGGTCCTCAACACACATACATTCACACACACTCACACACTCACCCTCACACACCATACACACATGTACACACTCACAAACACCACACACATACATATACATGCACACAGACATATACCCTCACAGACACACACACTCACAAACACCACACAAACATGTACACACACACAAACACGCACACACACACATACACACAGCATGCACAGAAAGATTCCTCCCAGCTCCTGATGATGCTATGCTGTGTCTCTCTGGAACTTTCCTTCCTCCTCCCCCTGAGCCCAAGCTGTGAGGGCGCTGACCTGCTTCCCTTGGATGAAAAGGAACTTCAGATGGTTGGCCTGTTTTTAGCCTCCATCCTTTTCCTCTGCAAATGTTCTTTATTAAGAGAAACTTAATTAAGAGCATTAAGCAGTAACCGAATAAATTGTCAGTTTAATAGCGCTAATGGCTCTACACCGATTTGCTCGGAGGCCAGGAGCACACCCGTCACCCCTGCCACCATGTCCCCCTTCATGCAGGGTCCCAGGTGGCTAATGCAGCGGAGTGGCAGGAAGGGTCTCATCTCAGCACCCCTTGAAGGGGCCTAGAGCAGTGGCGTCAAGAGAAACAAGGTCAGGAGACAGAGTCAAGGAAACCCCCTTGAATGAAGCACTGGCCTTGTGTCTGTCTTCAGCACCCTGCTCTGGGATCCTCCTCTGCCTCTGTTCCAGTCCCTGTGCAGTGTCTGTAGAGCATGGGGCCTGAGGCTGCAGCACTGACTCCATGCAGGCCTCTTGGTCCTGTGCACACAGAACCTCCAGAGCCACCCTGCTCCTCCGTCGGCTGCATGTGACTGCCCTTAGAGGGTCTCCCACAGCCACCTAATTCCTGGTTACCTTCCACAGGAGGTAAGGAAGACATAGCATGCCTGCTGGCTCTCACTGGCCTCCGAGCCCAAGACAAGACTTCTGGTCGTGCTGTAGTCCCAAGAACTGGCTTTTCTGTCTGACCGGACCCAGGTGAGCACCTCTGGTGTAGCAGGTGTGCTCAAGCAGCCTTCACAAAGTCCCTTGGACGATGGGGGTAGGAGCACTGCTGACCCACAAGCCCTCCTTGCGCAGTGAGGCAGGCGTTATCTCCACCCACACTCCACAAGGGAGGGGCTTTGGTACCCTATTTCACAGATGAGGAGACTGAAGTTCAGAGTGGGGAAGCTGACGGGATGGGGTTTGAACCCAGGCTGCCGGGTATCACAGAACCTCTCTGGGCCACATTATGTGGCTCCATCTCATCTGCAGTCCATCGTGTCTCATTTCAAACACAGTGGACTCTGTGCTGCAGAGGACCAGGAAGACAAGTGAGCCCAGGCCAGGCTGCTGAGGGATCCTGGCCTTGTGCTCAGTAAACCCTTCTTCATTCTTCCATGAAAAGTGTCTCCTGTAGGCCAGGCAGTGCTGGAGCTTGAGGGGTGATGCATGCTCGGGCATCTAGACATAGGTTCTGGTGTGGCCAGTCTCCTCAAAGACCCAGCCTGGGTCTCGGTCACAGAGTGGGGGTCAGTCCAAGTGTTTGGTGGCAGCTTTAGCATACAAACCTCAAAGAGGAGAGGAGACCCCCGAGCTCAACACAGGACATGTCCCAGAGCCTGGCCACGTCTGGGAGGCGGCACCACGTGTCCCCTCCCCACCAGCTCACCTCAGCTGGGAGAGGCCCCACCCTCGGGCCTGTACGCCAGCGCTGCCCAAGGAGTGACCCTAAAGGACTGGTGGAGTCTGAGCTGAGCAGACAGGATTGGGCAAAGCATGAGGTCCGCATGGTAGAGGTGGGGAAGAGGAGCAGCGAGAACGTCTCAGGGCAATTCCAGAAAATAATTAAATGAAATTTAAGGAGCATTAAGCTCAGTAAGATCATCTTTTTTTCATCTCCATTCAACTCACATTTCCAGCACCTAATGTTTTCTCAGTGAATTTGAGCTTGTAAAAATGTTCGGACACTTTTCATGGGCTCATTATTCTTTTGGGAAATAGATCACCAGGCGTTTCTTCCAAGACACCTCTGGGTAGATTTAAAACGCCAAGATTTCAGTTAGTGGCTGAGCTCATTAACCATCTGCACCACCCAGGGACTCCTATATGGAGAAGAGTAGGCCCTAATTCAGTGACTTGTGTCCTTATAAGAAGGACACACAGAGGAGACAGCTTGTAGTGAAATGAATTCCTTCGTGTGGCCTGTTGCACTGGTTCTTTGGAAAAACAGCTTCAGAGATGTTTTCCTAAACCCTAAGGAGTTACTTTTGCCCCAGTTTTTACCCCAGAGGGTTTGTTACTTTTGTCCAGGTTGACTGACATTTCCTGGGTAAGCAGTAAACAACTGGATGGTTTGATACTTTTTGTCTGGCCCTGGGCTGTAGCCTGCCCTGTGATTGATATACAGCTTGCAAGGATTGGTCAATATACTATGCAAATGTAGTATCTGTAGCCTGATATGCAAATAATGTATCTATGGCATATGAAGAGGGGATTGGTCAGTTTGTGGACCCCCTGCTGGGAGGGGCCATGCCTTGAAATTGACTAGGTTTTGTATATATAAGCAGCCAACCCAACAGATGTTTTTCAGGCAGAATGAAGCAGAAGTCAGGAAGCAGAAAGGAGAAACAGCAAGAGAGAAGAAAAGAGAAAGGAGGCAAGAACCTACTAAAACAGCTATAACATGGAAGACAGTGACAGGATCAAAAGGGTCCCAGCAGCAGAAGCTGTGGTGAGAGACAACAAGGCCAAGAGGAGCCTGTTGTCAGGGGGCTGAGGGGAAGCCTGCATGATCAATAGGAGCTGTCCTGCACTGAAGAGAGACTTTGCCTACATGCTTCCTGATCCTGAATTATAGCCTGTTGATCCTGATCACAGGTTGTACTCTGTTCCTTAATAAACCACATAACTGTAACTATAGCTCATGAGTCCTCTGTGGCCGTTGCAATAGGTTGTCAAACCCAGGAGAAAGGTAGAGAGTGCCGTGGGAGGGGCAATGGGTGCCGGAATTGGTAAAAAGGTTGGAGGACGGAGGTATGTTTGACCTCCACCTCACAGGAATCAGCCTTGGGCTGATCCTGGTATTTATCCCCCCTGAAGTTAGGTTCTGACAATACTATTACTGCTCCCACCGTTTCACACAGCCGTGTGACATCAGAGGTGGAGATTGGAGTGATGTAGCTGCAAACTAAGGAATGCCAAAGATCACTGGCAATGGTAACACCAGAAGCTGGAAGAGAGGCAACGAAGGGTTTGTCCTGGAGCCTCTAGGACCAAACGTGCTGACACCTTGATTCAGATCTTTAGTCTCCAGAACTGTGAGAATACATTTCTATTGTTTTAAGCCACTCAGTATGTGAAAAAATACACATAAGGAAAATTACCAGAAGGAAATAGATCAGTGTTAACAGTATTTTGGTAAAGGTGGAGGACTTATTGGTTAAAAAAATAAAATTCTTAAGTTCTAAGTGCATACTTGTCAAATATTGTTAAACCCTCATGGTCACCTGGTGAGTCTGAGTCTGTTGCCGTCAAGTCGATTCTGATTCGTAGTGGCCCTACAGGACAGAGTAGAACTGCCCCATAGGGTTTCCATGGAGCTGCTGGTGGATTTGAACTGCCGACCTTTTGGTTAGCAGCCAAGCTCTTAACCACTGCGCCACCAGGGCTCCCCAGTAGGTGTATGGAATGACTTTAGTAAGTGTCATGTTGGTGGTAATCTGAACCACAGGGACAGTGAGTACTAGAGCTAAAAAAGACCACAGAAAACTGATGTCCTTTCCTATGTGGCTGGACGAGTCCCACCATTGTTGAAAGCCAGGCAGAACCTGAGCTGTGTCTTCTGACTACAGGTGAGAGCTCCTGATACTCATCTAATGGAAGTTTCAGTGTGCCAGATGCTCCAGCAGTGGAGTCTAGTGTGACACAGTATGTGTGAACATGTGAATGGCCCAGGCTCAGCACCGAGGCTGAGCCCTCGAGGCAAGGGGCCCCTCTCTGAGAGCCTGGCCTGATCGTTGGCCTCAGTGGGAGGTGTTCTGCAGACAGCATGGTCTTGAGACTTGGTATACATGCAGAAAAGGTCACATGCACAGTGTTCATTAGAGATTTTTTTCCTGAGAGCAATTGCACAAATTAGGTATATAGAAGAGTTGAATATATACCTATAGAGTTTGGTTTATAGAAAGACTTGAGCAATGATATTGGTTTATTTTCTGGTGGCAAAAATGTCATTGCCACAGTTGAGTCTCCGGATTAAATGCACCCTTGATTCCATGGGAAGTAATGCCGGAGTCGCGGGTGCGCGGTGAGGAAGGAATGGAGCCCATGGGGACCAGAGTCATCAGAAGAGGTGCTTGTGCACTGCCGCCTCCTCTGTCCTCTAAAATAAAAGTCAAAGCACTTGCTCTCTAACAGATTTAAAGAAGTTGCTGGGCGTTTGTCCCAGGTTAATCTTATTGGAGCGTTCCCTTTCTGCAGGTGGAAATTGTGTCTGGTAACTGCAGGTTGACTTGCCGTCTGCGGGGCGTCCTGTTTGGCTAGACCATCTTGCACTTCGAGGAATGTGGATTGAGCAGGAGGTTGCCCGTCTGAGGCAGTTAACTGGGCTGTGGAGAGTCTGGGAAAACAGCTCTAGACGGCACGTTCCACAGCAGCTCCACTGTGGGCTGACGGCGGCTGGCCAGTGTCTCACACATTCATGTTGTGAGCAGACGTGCTATCCTCATGAAGTCGTTAGCCTTGGCATCCACGTCTAGCTGTGTGGGAGTTGGCTCAGAGCTCCACTTCTTGTCACTGAGAAGGAGCTTTCATCTGGATCTCCTGACTGAGGGAAGTCCAGCCACCAAGAGAATCTGAGGGCACTTGGGAGATATGATGTGGAATAAGACAGTTTGGGAAGTAAGACTAAGGAGAATAACAGTGCTGCTCACGAGAGTGGAAGTAATTCAGGCCAACCTGCACACGAATGCTCCCGGCAGCTTCATCCATAGTTGCCAAAAACTGGGAGCAACCAAGATGTCCTTCAACAGGTGATAGATTATTAAATAAACTGGTCCATCCATACAATGGAATATTATTTGGCAATAAAAAGAAATGAGCTATCAGTCACAAAAGTCATGGAGGAGCCTACATGTGCACAGCTAAGTGAAAGAGTCCAGTCTAAAAAGGCTACATATTGTATGATTCCATCTATGTGACATTCTGGAAGAGGCAAAACAATAGACAGTGAAAGCGTCAGTCTTTGTCAGGGGCTGGCGTTGGGGGAGTGGGGAGGGATGAATAGGTGCAGCACAGGGCATTTCTAGGGCAGGGAAACTATTCTGTATGATGCTGTGATGTTGGACAAAACCCACAAGACTGTACAACACAGAGTGAGCCCTAATGTAAACTATGGGCTTTACAGATAAGGTTTGTATTTTGGATAAAGTTATTTCTTTCAGATAGCTTGTTTCACCAGAAACATGTGGCAGTTACATGACTGGACAGAGCACGCAGGACTATTAAATGTCGTTTTTAATTTGCCGTACATTGGAGCATTGAAGTTCCCCAACACAAAGGCTGCAACATCCCAGACGTCCGACATGGACTGGTGGTTTTTGGATCATTTGTAAGAGCAGGGCAGCATTGCTGTCCTGGATTTTGAGCGTTGCAAGCATTCCCAACCCATCTCCTGGGCAAGAGTGAGGGCTTCTTGAGCAGAGCAAAAGTATGGCCCTCGCGGACCCCAGAGCCCTCGGAGCCGGCAGCTGTGCCATCACTCGGAAGGGCGGTGAGCAGCATGTTGAAAAGTCAGGGTCCAGGGCAGCGTGGCTGGGTTGGGAGCAGTGCCCCATCAACAGATGAATCTGTTTTGGCTGTAAAATACTTGCTACGAGATCCATTTCCGACCTACGTCCCGCAGCCTGGCTCCCTGCCCGGCCAAGTTCATGGTCTCAGAGAGATTTATATCTATACTTTCTTTCCACTATTTTGGTTCAAGAGTTGCCCTGTCTGGTGCAGTTTTTCTCTCCTTTTGGACTGGTAATTTACAGCATGTGGCAGTTGGCGCCAGGTGAAGGTACGAGTCTTCCTCACACCGTGGACCCCTGTTGTTCTGGCAAAGTTCTGGCGTATTTTCTCATGAGGCAAACCTTTTCTTACTGCTGGTTTCCATTTTACAGCCAGAAGTATGTCCTGATGGAAGCAACCCCCAGACACTTCGAGGGAAGTGGGATACAGGGTGATCACGCAGTGGCAGACAGAGCATGCTGAATACCTGTCTCCGGGGGTCTATCCCTGCCAGGTACTTCACCTGTCTCTGGCCCGTCCCCTGGATCCCAGTGTCCTCTGGGCTGGCAGCATGATCAGTATCCCGTCCTTCCACCCCAGCGGTTTCTTCTCTTCCTCTGAAGCCCCTCAGAAGGAAAAGGCCTGCCTTTGGTCTGGTCACGCCTGTCTGCGGTGTGGAGTCGACCCTTGTCTGCTCACACAGCTCCCAGCACATCAGGAAAACTCTAGAATTGAAGGCCCCATGTGCGGGGAGAAATAAATCAACCCCAGCTCCATGAAGTCGATGTTTACACACTGGGGCATTAGAACAAAGGAAGCCTTTCCTTGCACCCAGGCCATTTTGCACAAGGCCACTTTTGAAAGGCTCAGACGGAGCTCAAAGGCAGGGAAACTTGAGAAGAGAGTGAATGCCGAGAAGCAGGTTGTGATTAGGGCCTATGTGTGCTGGCTGCAGTACACCAGCGCTCTGCTTGTGCGGCTAGCAGCCAACACTCCCTCCCAGCCCTGAGACAGGGAGTCAACGACTCTGCTTCCATTTCACCAGGCCCCTCCAGCAGCCCTCTGCGTCTCTCTGTGTGGAGGCCGCCCCGTGTGCCAGTAGCCCTCTGGCTTTCTGACTTAGCAGACCTGAGCTGAGCTCCTGATCCGACAATACTGCAGCTCGGCCGCCACACGGGCCTGGTGCTTCGAAGGCCACTGCAAGGCGTTGACGTGGCGTGACAGAGATTTATGACAGTGGCCTGGGCCTTGTCAGCCTTTATGGCAGAGTGCAAAGCAAATTGCTGCTTAGTCACCAATCTTCTTGGCAAGACTGGCTGGATTAGGAAATGCATAAAAGGTTAGACAGTAGGAGTTTGTCTAGACATTCTATTTTGGATTCCACACTCTGCGTGTTTCTGTGGCAACCTTTACAAAACACAATAGTTTAGCAATATTATAAGAAGCATTGTTTTCTCTATAGTCAGGTAGCATCCACTGTGCCTGACAACTGGCCTGTCCAGTGACTGCATTCAGCCACAGGCGCCCACTCCCTCCATCCGGAAACTGGAGGGCAGGCCTCGGGGCGGGGGTGGGGGGGGCTCTCTCCACTGAGCTCCAGCAAAGCCAGCTCCAGGAGACTCCCTTGGGGGAAGTCCAGGACTTGGGGAAGCTTGTCCAAGGCTCAGGGGCAAACAGCCAGAAACAGAAGGGCCTGATGGGAGGGTTAGTTTATACAGAAGTACCGTCTCCTGGTACTTCCTCCCAGGTTTAAGGCTGACCTTTCTGGGGGCTCAGGAGGCGAATCCGTGAAAACCGCACATGGAACCTAGATCTCTAAACACCAAAGTCCCTTCATGAATTAAACAGAAGAAGGGTGTTGGAGATAATGTGGGGAAGAAAGTAGGAGAGGGGAGAGCAGCTGTAATATGTTGAAGTGAGATTATTGGAAATCTAAAACTCTGCTATCCATGGGGCTCTTACCTGGGCAGTTCTGCCCCCAGGGGACACTGGCAATGTCTGGAGACATTTTTATTGTCACTACTGAGGAGGGTGTACTATTGGCATCTTAGTGGGTGGAAGCCAGGGATGCCGCTCAATACCCTGCAATGCACAGGATGGCCCTCCCACAGAGAATGATCCAGCCCAATGTCAACAGTGCCGAGGCTGAGAAAACCTGTTCTAGAGAATCAAGGTAGGTAATAAAAGAGGAAAATAATCTGCCAGGTGAAGTGGTCCTGAAGGGCTGGTTTCATCTCCATGACGTTTTTGTTATGATTGTTATTACTACTACTGTTACTTCCATCTTCCTCACCCCTGCTTGGCTGTCATCCAAATTTGGACTATGCTGGATTTCTTTACAGATGGAGCTCCAGGATTTCCGGCGACGTTGAGTGGATTTGGCTGGGCAGACTGCACGTGCCAATTTAGAAAACCAAGAGCAGGTCTGCGTTGTCTACTCGACTAAAAATTAATGAGCAAATAAACACTCTCGACAGCACTTTGACTATGGCCCCTCTAGGAAAGACAGCCTGTACGCTTGTCATCTGGTGGTACTACAAAAAGTGGACGTGGATTTAAAGATTTCCATTATCAATGCTCCATCCAAGCAAAGCACTCTGGGGCCTGGCTTATGTTAGTTATTTTTATTCTTCATAACTGTGGACTTTCTAAACGTCTGGGCTTGACTAGCAAATGGAGATCTGCTCTCTGGAAACACGTTGACCTGCACTACGTTGTCGGCTCCCCCAAAATGCAGGGGCTGTGTCTTTTCTTCAGGGTGGCTCTACAACACATTTCGAGGTCATGGATGTGAAAAAATGAAAGTCCATAGCACTTTGGAAACCAAGAGAGAATGCAGCCTTTCTGGTCACGTCCACCCACCCACTCACCTCGCTGCTGACCTGGTTCTCAGCAGTTTGCCTTGGGAGGGATAAACCAGCCACATTCTCTCCCAACTCCTTGTTGGGAACTCCTGGTCCTGCTCAAAGTGACTCAGTCTGGGGCCAAAAAACAGAGACTGAGTTGGGGAGAACGAAAGGCAATTTTATTGACTGGCGAAGCAAGGAGACAGTCAGGGCTAAGTGCCTTCCAAGATTGCTCACAGGCAGCGTGCTGAGGCTGGTTTATATAGGCAAGATCAGTTACAAAATACAAAATGGCGCACACATAGGCACAGACCGTTCCAGAATAAGTAAGCGTTTTCTGGGGCCTGGGTTCTATTCCTTGCGCAGGAGGAAGTTAGCCATTTTTGTTCATTAACATGTCAGCTGTTCACTCAGGGGCAGAGAATTTACCATGCATGAGGCAGTTAATGAGCTAAAGGTTATATGGAGTGCCAAGATGGAGGGCATGACCTGTTTCAGCTGGTTTCGGCTGGCCGGTGGCTGTTTCTTTTCAAGGAAGTTCTGAGGAGAAAAGCAACTTCAGGAAATGGGCTGGGTGAGGGGCTGTCCTGAGGAGACGATGATTTTAAGAGAATGGCTGTAGCCCTGTCTGATTCCCTCTTTTTCTTTTGACGCTGACAGTTAATTAGTGGCAAGATGGAGAAAAGGGGAATGGGGCAATAAACTCTTCATACTGCTTCCTGCTGAATAGGGGCAGTGAGCAGCGATGGGCAACTGTTGGATACCTTCCAGCCTAAGATCATAAAAGATCATAAGGTGAGCATGGTCATATGGTTTGCTAACCTTGCTGTTGTGTCAGGACCATATTGAGCTCGGCAGAGCTTAGTCTATTAGTAAGGAATTTGGCTAGGAATTTTAGGAGGCAGGGTCCCAACATACAGACAAGAAAGAGTAAAGTTAGTCCTACTGCAAGAAAAAAGAAAATGAGACTGAAAAGATTTTTGAGCCATCTAAACATTGGATTGCCCAGGCATAGGGTTTGGGGTTAGGAATTCTGGATGCCTTGTACCTTCATGCAGAAATACGTAGCCTGAAGGGGGATAAAGTACACCTGCTCCTGTGTTGTTATTTGGAAAGAGAATGGTCTTGTTTAAGCCACGCCTCACTTACTGAGTTGTTGCACACAGATAACACCCCCCAGCTAGTGGGAGAATCCAACTGGCTGCACAGAGGTGGTCTGGGTTTGGAATTTGTCTTTGAGTCTGTTTTGCAGGGCCCATCTACAAGATGTTGGATTAACCGGGGATTATGTGGGGGTTTGGTCATTCAATCAGTATAGTTGCCAAACTTTTGACCCCACCATCACTGGGCCATCAGAGCCATGGAATTTAAACTAATTAGCTTATATTGTTTCTGAATGAGATGAGTAGGGCTTGTATAATGTGAAGACCACCCAGACAGAACCCAGCCAAGTTGAGGTGTTGTTTTGTAAGAGAATTTTTGCCCAGGTTGTACTTACTGAGTGCCTGGTCCATTGGGTGAAACAATAAACATACCCATCTTTGTTTGGGTTCCCACAAAAGCAAGCCCTGAGACCAAGCTTTGAGTACAAGTAGTTTGTTTGGGAGATGAGTAGGGGGGTGAGGAAGTAAGAAAAGGAAGGAAAGGCAGGCCCATTTATCAAGCAATTACCATCATGGGCAGCTGGAGCTCAATTCAACTGGAATCCAGAGAGACAATATGGAACTACAAAGTCATCCTACCTGAGGGGTTAGGGAGCTGGGACATTGATACAACACCTCCCATTAATTATTGATTGTGGTCAGCTCTCAAGGGGTGATAGCTCCCTGGTGCTTCCAGCCTGTCCCATGCATAGGAAAACCAAGCTTTGGAGCAAGAGGAAGCCTCAGATGGATGCACAGGGCCTGGTGTGCAAGAACATGGGGAGTGATGAAGGGAGCTGGGCAGGTCACCCCAGAATCTGCTATTGTGCCCAAACAGGCTCTCCACTTTGTAAAGGCAACACAAGGTCTAGCTGAGTGCCACTGAACCCATACCATAGAGTGACTTAGGTATAATTTGGTAAATGCTGGGAAAACATATGTATATGTATAAACTTCCAGCTTAAAATACTGGGAAAGTACCTCTGTCCTTTTTCCTCATGAAATCACTTGGAAACAAGGAGATTGAGAAGTCAAAAAGCAAATACCTTTTTTGACCAGGCTCAGAAACCCTGGAAATCTGACAAAATTGTGCGTGAAGAGGGATCCACAAACAGGGATAGGTACACAGGATGTGGGGACGGTGCATCAGGGGCCCAGGCAGAGACAGCAGCGCACTGGATTCTCCAAGGGAGATGAAACACCCTGAAGTCAGAGCCCACAAGCCTTCGCATGAAAAAATAGGGTCAGGATGTGGGCTGGCTATGGGACCATGCTTGGGACCCATTTGGCCCCACAGGATAATAAGGGAGGTGAGGCTGGAGAAGAAAACGCAGGGACACCAACGTTCCCATAAGTAGCCCATCAGTGAGGCGAGGGGGCTCTAACTGTGAGCAGCCCTCTGAGGAGGAGGGAGAGGCTCTGCTGCTGGGAGTAGTCCCACCATGGTGCACACAGACTTGTGTGGTGACAGGCTTTGTGAGAACCATGGTAACTTCCAGCAATTCTGGACATTACTCTGATCTGTCTCTTACACAGGCCCTGAGACCCTCTGTGGCCACCTGTTTGGACCCTGCCCTCCCCCTCAGTCTCCTCTGATGAGGGGGTCTCCATCGGGAAAGTGCACAGATGTTCCCTGGAGCAATCTGTGTGTGACCTGGTCACCAGATGCCCCGCATGCTACCCCTACCTCCCTGCGCGAGGCTTGGGCTCAGGACCCACAGGACCAAGACCAGCCACGGCCGCAGGACGGATAAGCAGCTGCCGAGGAGTCCAAGGTCTGCTGGGGCAGGGGAGGGTGAACATCTGCAGGGTGCTGGATCTGCTCAGGAATCAAGCACATGCTCTCTTGGCACGAGCGGCCCCAATTATCGCACTGTTGGCTCTCTGGGTGTGAGAGACAGTGTGGACGGGAGTGTGGCAGCTGGCAGTTGGCCCTAATTAGTCCTGCTCCTTGGGCTGCCCTCTGGCCTCAGTTTTCTCATCTACAAAAAAAAGGGGGTGGGTTGAACCATCACTAGGGTAGGTGGAGAAGCTGGGCCGTGACCCTGGGGCTAGGCCCTGTAACTTCATCAGCCCATCTAAGAAAAAATGCAGCTTCATGACAAACCTGGTAGAGCTCCCTATTCAGCGTGTGGCCCAAACCCACAGCAGCACCTTTACCCAGGAGTGTGTTAGAATGCACTCTCGTCCACCCAGACCTGTGGGATCAGGACCCCAGATGGGTACACTGGCACTGCTCCCCAATTCCAGCAGATGGCTCTCTATGGGCCCTCTACAGCAGCTCTGGCCGTGGGAGGAGACCCCCGACCCCAGGCTCCCAGGCCCAGAACTGACCCCTGATGTCTACACTTGACTCTGACCTCTGGGAAAGGGAGGACCTGTTCCAGCCTTGCGGTAAGTACCTCAGATCCTCACTGAGAGCACCCCTGACGGGGAACACACACAAACCCAAAACTCAAGGGGCAGGGCAGCAGCAAAAAGGTGGCACCAGACATGTGTGATGAGACTCAGAGCCTTGTGGGGCCAGCCGGGCACCAAGAGCTTATAAAGAATCTCTATCTGGTTTGAAGTGAAGATCTACATGTGGGTAGGTAACAAGAGTAACTTCTTTTCAAAGAATGGATGGAGTTGGGTCAGTTAGCATTCGTGGGGCTCTTGTGTGGGCTGGGAGTTGTGCTGGGGCTTCCATATTGGGCGTGACCCCTTCAACCCCCACAACCCTATGGGGTGGCGACAACCCGTGAGGGTACCCATGCAGCCCTGAGCCAGAGCCCAGGCCTCAGGACTGGGGTCGTGCACCTCTTGCCTGTCAGAGTCACAGATGGAGAGCCATGGAGGTAGACTCACAGACACCCTTATTCCCTCGATGGTGCCATATGTTATGACGTTTGGTTTATAATGTGGAAACATTTCAAGAGGCATACACCAGTGATGTTAATGGTCCTGAGTGTTTTTCCAGGAAAAGTTAATATACATCTCCCTGCTATCTGTATCAATTTACGAGGTATACTTACTATCTCAGTGACACATCCATTCATCGACATGTTCATCATCCCCCCACCCCCCACTTCTACATTCACTTTATGGTCTCTCATGCAGGCCTGAGGTTGAAAAGTGGATTGGAAAGGGCTGCTTTCCCAGAGTGGAATGAGACATGCAGTGCGATCTGTACACACATCGCACTGTACAGTGTGATAGACTGAACAAAAATAATAATAATACACAGAATCACATCACCTCAGTGAGATGGACCCTGACAGATCACCTAGGCTCACCTGCTGTTTTAGTGGAGAGGAGAGAAGGCACTGACCCACCCAGACCAGACAGCAGCACGGGTTAACGTCAGAATCAGTGCTCTGCCTGTCTGCTCAGGGCCACCGCTCAGTTCCCAGGCAGCCCACATGTAAGACTCCCATCTTTCGGCTCCACTATTGTTTACTGAGCATCTAGGCACGCCGTGTCCAATGTCCAAGGGGAGAGCTTGGTGCCCCTGTCTGCTCAGCCTGGAAGTCACACAGATGGAGGGCATGGTCCCCACCATGACAGCCAGCCAGCCAGCCAGGCAAGAACAGCACGAGGCAGGTCTGCCCAAGGAGCTGAGAGGAGGGTCTGTGTGAAGCCCCAGGCGGAAGGATCAAGTTGAGACCCACATGGGCCCAGACGAGGGGCACGACGTGGGCCTGGCAGGACAGCAAGGAGAGACCTTGCACCTCAGGAAGCAACGCGCTCGATGGAGCACCTGTGAGCATCCTGGGACTACCAGAACAAAGGACCCCATGGTAGAGCTTTAAACAATAGAACTCATCCTCACAGTTCTGGAGCCACGAGTCGAAATCAGGGTGTCAGCAAGGCCATGCTCCCCATGCCCTAAAGGCTTCGGGAGAAGATCTTTCCTTGCCTCTTCCAGCTCCAGTGGCCTCGGGCCTTCCTTCTTGCAACTGAAGCATCACTCCACTGTCACATGGCTGTCCCTCCTCTGTCATCTCTCTTCTTTTATAGAACACCACTCAGATGGGATTAGAGTTCACCCTACTCCAGTACAACCTCATGTTAACTGATGACATCTACAAAGACTCTATTTCCAAACAAGGTCACATTCACAGGTACTGGGGTTAGGACTTCAACATATCTTTTGTGGGGCACACAATATAATCTATAGCACCATCTCTCTTAGTTCATGTTATTTGAGATTATTGAATTTAACAAGTCATATCCAAACCTGGTGGTGCAGTGGCTAAGAGCTCAGGCTGCTAACCAAAAGGTTGGCACTTCAAATCCACCAGCTGCTCCTTGGAAACCCTATGGGACAGTTCTACTCTGTCCTACAGGGTCTCTATGAGTTGGAATTGACTCGATGGCAACAGGTTTGCTTTGGGTTTATCCAACTTCCAGTATGAAAACATAACACCACGCTGAAGTTACTCCCAGCAAAGTGGTAAGTAAAGGTGGGCCAGTAAACATATCCACTCCATTCAGGACACCATACAGAGGGCAGACTGTGGGCTGTGCCACCAGACAATCACTCTGAGAACCACAGCTCTGGGCCTCAGATAAGATCTGGAGCTCTCTGAACTCTGCCTTATGGTAATAGACAATCACAGAACAGTGCCCTACCTTGTTGGGTATGGAGGGAAGAACAGAAAGGTGTGTTCAGTGCTTGGCAGACACACATGGCCTCCCTGGCCTGCAGTACCCTCGGGAAAAATCGTCCATTATTCCTGGGAGGGGGGTGGTCTGTTTGCCAGTCTCCGAGAGTGGGAGCAGGGTTCTGTCTGATGACTTCACTGAGCCCAGGACCTGGACGGCGCCGTGAAGGCCTGAGTGCCCGAGGCTGCAGGTGGAGTAACACCCAGAGGCTTTAGAGACTGCAGCCATGTGAGGATGGCAGGAGGGGAGACAAGTGGAGGTCCAGCCATCTGCCCAGTCCTTTAAACCAGGCCAGATTTTAATAGGAATCCCACAGAAAAATGTAATCAAAGTTGTCGCAAAAAAAGGAGAGGAAGACTAGAGGGCACTTGAAGTCAAGTGCATTCATACAATGGCCAAATCAGAAGTCAGTTCTAACCCCCTTTTAGCAGATGGCTAAACTGAATCCCAGAGAAGCCAGTGCTGTTCCTGAGGCCACAAATGAAAAGGGGATTTATGCTGGTGTGAAGGTCTGTTTTTAACACCACCCAGCTGCCCCTTCTGTCTTTTCCTTAATTTTCTTTAAATGCCGTTCTGGTGAGGCTGGGCAGCTGCTGTCTGACCCTTCCCTCCCCAGAAGCAGATTATCTAATAAGCAAAACACATGGTGTGGTGAAACCCATGTGAGATTGTTCATTACCGATCAGTAAGTAAGCACAAGTAAGCCTGTGCTTACTTTGCCTATTTGATAATCCACCCCTGCCCCTACCCCACGCTCATGGTGAGCTAGCACATCTGGGAGTGGTGACCCGCGAGACCCACTGCCCTGGTGGACGGTGCCGTCAGATGAGGAGGCTGCTCATCCGAGGGGCAGAGAGCCGGCCAGCCGTGGACATGCCCACCCAAGGCCCAGGGAGCCTGCCTCACCCCAGGGTGACCTTTCGTCTCTGCCTGGGAGATGTATCCCACTGCCCCACCCCAGGAGAGCTAGTGTGTTTTTGTTTTTTTTTAATGTTGGAGAGTTTCTAAGGTCATGTTAGAAGGGTTCAAACAGGCCCAGTGAGCCAGGTGAGATTGCTGCAATACTCCCTTCAGTGAATCTGCGAGGAGAGAACCACCTCACTCAAAGCGACAGATCTACAGTCCTCGTAATTGGCTATGAAAGCCAGCCCTGATAAAGGCGAGGTTCTGTTTTAACGATGCTTATTCCATAAGAATTCCATTAAAGTAATTACATTTGAACAAACGCGGTGTTCATTTCATAACACGACCTGTGGCCGGGCAATTAGCAGCTGACAAATGAGGGGCAGAGCCAGCGGCTCTGCTTGTGCAATGTCTTCATCACAGGAGGCACAGTAATCTATTCATCTTCCCCAAACCGTAGGTATTCCTCACCTCAAAGTCGGCTCTGTGAAATGGCTCTGAGTAAACAAAACAGGATGCCAGAAGTAAGCACGTCAACCGGTGATTTACTGTGTGCACTGAGGGCCTTTGTGTGCTTAAAGACATAATTAAGCTGCAACAGCAGTATGTCCCGATAGTGAGCTGTGTGGCCCCAGGCTGGCCCTAGTGCTCCAACAGTGAGCCCCGTGGCCCTAGGCTGGCCCTAGTGCCCAGCCCCAGCTCCCAGCCAAGCAGCCCCTCTGGGACCTTCTACAGGGGCTCGGAAATAACCTGGGTGCACCTTCCCCTGCTGCTGGGAGACAGCGGAACCGGGCCCCCACAGCAAGCCAGCACCTCTTCAGAGAACGGAAAGGGCTCCCAGAAGGAACACTTTAGGAAACTTTCACACGCTTTCTTCAGGGCAAAAAAGTCCATCAACTGATCTTTTCCAAATGGCAGATAAAACTGAATAATTCAAATCTAACAGAGCACCTGGAATCTAATTTAATCCATCTTTCGTTTCTCCAACAGAAATTAAATACCCGAATGGGTTTTTACCAGCGTATGCAATGGGCAGTGTCTGCTTGCTTTAGCATTCCAACCAACCCACTCCTCTTTATTGGGGTTCTATTACACATCCGAAGTGGTGCAAATGGTTAAGTGCTCAGTTGCTAACTGAAAGGTTGGTGGTTCAAGTCCACCCAGAGGCACCTCAGAAGAAAGGCCTGGCAATCTACTTCTGAAAAATCAGTCATTGAAAATCCTAGGGAGCACAGTTCTACTCTGACACACATGGGGTCACCATAGGTTGGTGTTGACTCATTGGCAACTGGTTACCAATGGGTACATCTGCTTGTTTTACATTCTGACCAATCAACTCTCTTCACTGGACTCTACTATGGCAATTCCTTCCTGGGCCCAGGCAAGAATGCATGTAGCCCCTGCTTCTATTACTTTAACCAAACCAAACTCACTGCCATTGACTCGATTCCGACTCATAGTGAACCTATAGAACAGGGTAAAACTGCTCACAGGGTTTCCAAGGCTGTGAATCTTTATGGAAGCAGACTGGCACATCTTTCTTCTGTACAGCTGCTAGTGGTTTTGAAATGCCCACCTTTAGGTTAGCAGCCGAGCAGTTTAACCACTCTGCCACCAGGGCTTCCATGATTACTTTAACCTATGTAAATTTATAGTCATTTTTTAATTCAGAAGCTTACAAAATTGGTGTAAGGCAGAGGAGGACTGGACAGCCAGGGAGTGGGGGCTGGCCCCAGTCAGGGGAGCCACTGGGTGGCTCAGGGGGGTGAGGGGAATGAAGGGAGGCCGCTGTGCCGTGCAGGTGCTTTTCCACACAGTGATGTTACTAGGTGGGTGCAGTGGTGCAGGGGTGCAGACAGCACCAGGTGACACTGTCAGAGGGGTTGACACCAAAATGACTGTCTATAAAACTTTTGTGCATGTTTCAGCAGAAATTTATTATTTTTTATAAAAATATTCCTGTAGTTAGTTACAGCAACGAAAACATTTTCTGTAAGCCCAGCTCACACGTACCAATACACCTACAAGGCTAAAACTCTATGCTAATTTACTTTTTGACCCCTCTAATGTGCTCAGGTCAGAACGGTCATTCTCACCCAATTACAATGATGCTTTGAATCACATGGTTTCATCTGCACGCACTACAAGCCGGTGCTGTTGTTTTTGTCGATGCTGGTGTTTTTAAAGTCGCTGGTTTTGCCACATTTTCTGGTGTTTTAGCTACAATATTTAGCTATAGTATTTGTGAATCTATAACTTTTTGAGACTGAAGTAGTAATTAAAGGAAAAGGAGTGATATGTGGGAATTATGATTTACAAGTAACCTTAGTTAAAAAAAAAAAAACTTTACTAGGGATTCTGTATGGTCTGGTACGGGAGGCAGTCCATGGCGGGGGGGGTGATATCATGAGTTACTTCACTGGATGGCACCAACCCTAGTGACACGCCACTGTCTCCACGGACCCCTCCTATGGAAACCCCTTCCTGTGAGAGACCTTGGTTCTCAGAACAGGGCACGTGGGGAGAGTGGGGTCCATGAGGGGCCTTAGCCAGTTAGCTGTTGGTGCCATTGTCCTTCCCAATTTAGAAATCCCCTCTTGGTGCCCGACTGCCCACTCTCCCTTTCCCTCCCTCTTGGAGCCCTTTCTTTTGAATGCAGGTAGCTCACCTGTTTCCCTGCAGGTGGGCGGAGTCTGTTTCCCTCCTCCACGGCCCAGTACTCCCTGTAGCCCAAGTCTCTCCAGGCTGACCTAGGCCCTGCAGCTGGTGGAAGCCCCCTCCCCACCCTGTGCCCCTTCCCCGATCCCACCGTGTGCCAGAGGCCCCCTCCCCAGCAGTTAATGCCCTGCCCCAAACCCTTGTTGAGGCCCACCGTGGAGGAACTGCCCCGGCCTGCGAGGGCCCTGCCAGCATGGAACATGTGAGTGGGATTCTCACTCTCCTGGTGCCTCACATGGCCTGGGGCTGGTGTGGTCCTGGGGGACAGCCGCCCCATGGGGGTGCAGCTGACTGGGGGTCCCTGGGCCAGGAGGTCCTGGAGGGCAAATTCTCTACCTATTGTCTTCCCCCAGTCCCTAGGGGATGGCCCAAAGGGCCGCATCTTGCAGGCCAGGTGAGCGGAGCACCACAACTGACCCAGTTGGGTAATGGTCGCCCAGATCTGGCACTTTATCTGCACAGAGCCAACAGGGGTTGGTCCCATGGGCTCAGGGGCCAGAGAGGAGAGCATCCATCAGGCCAGCACCCTCCCTGGGCATGACCCTCCCTGACATCCCTGGGGCACCCTCGGCTGAGTTGGAGCAGCCAGAAGATCTGATTCAGAACAAGCTTAGAACCAGCTTGTCCATAGGTCCCTGTGGGTGAGGATGGGGTCCCCAAGATGTGCTTACCCAACCAACCACCCCACAGCATCTGGGTCCCTCAGCACCCCAATATGGGGGTCCGAGGGATGGCCGAGGCAGTGTGGATGGGGGTCTGCAGGAGCTGGTGGGGGACATCCTCTCTGAGCCTCACCTATGAAGTGGCCGGTGACCCACCTCCCAGGAGCAGGAAGGACAGACAGAGGGGGCCTAGTAAGGGAAGGGGTTTCCTGGCAGTGACAGGGTCTCCACAAGGTGACATTTTTCTTTAAACCCAGGGAGGGAGGCCGACTCCAGCACAGGATTTTCACACCTGAAGCTTGCTCAGTTTCAGGTGGGCAGCAAGTGTGGGCTCTGTCCTCAGGCTGCCTGGTGCCTCACTCGTGGATGAGCCTGCCTGGGGCCTGGCTGGTCACCTGGGGCGGCACTGGCAGTCCACATAGGAGCAGTGAGGACTGTGCTGGCCCCCCTGTGGGGTGGGGCAGCTATGCAGAGCAGGGGCCTCAGGGACTGGAGCCAGAGCTGGAGCTGCCCACCACCCGAGAGCCCGTGCTGGGAGCCGCCACCCCAGATGGACTGTGGATGCCGAGCACAGATGAGGTGAGGGTGCATGAGGTATGAGCCTGTCTACCGGATGATGGGGATTCAGGGTCACCGACCTGTTGGGGGTGCTCCAGTGTGAGCAGCGGGAGGGGTCCAACACGGGTCAGTGGGGGTGGGAGGTGAGGGTGATTGGAGTGAGCCTGGCCATCCACGTGGTGTCTGAGCTCAGCAAGGATGCCCCATGCCAGCACAGCTGCAGGGATGCCATCTGCAGGGACTTGCTCCTCTAACAACGCCCCAGGTGGGTGGGTATCAGGGGTCTTCCTGTGCTCAGAGGCACATCCCTTTCCCGGAGCTCCAGGACACCTCCAGCCCACCCCCACGGCGCAGCACCTCCACCACTGCTGCCAGACCCCTCCTCATCCCTGCACAAGGCGAAAGCCCTGAGGGCTCATCTCAGGGTAGCCTGGCCGGGCTTATGGGGCCAAGTGTCTCCTGCATGTGGGGGACGTACAGGGTCTGTCATGAGAGGCTCTCCATCTGGATCCCTTGGTCACGCGCTCGCCTGTCCCAGTGTGTACCCCAACATCTGCTGGGCCTCTTCCTTCAATTCTAGACCCCTGCCCCACAGAGCCATGAGGGGTCAGTAACCATCCACTTAGCACGAGAGGCTGTGGGTCCAGGCAGCAATCGCGTGGGGACGAGGCCATAACTAATGATATTTCCCTCCTCCAACCATCATGCTTGCCCACTAAGGGCTCGTCACTCTTAATTACGCTCAGTTCCCCAGCCCTGCCAACCACGCAATGCTAAAAGGAACACATATCTTTCCAAATTAGCTTTGTATCTAAGAGAATAAGCAGCGAGAGTCTTATTAATTAACTTACAGCGAGCTATAAGAGCCCGTTTACCAGTTGTCTTATTTGCTTTCGAGGGCACGCACATTCATTAAGCAAAAAAGCTGCACCAGGCCCTGCTGGAGGCGCGTTATGGGCATTACTGGCTCGTTTGCACAGGGCTCCCGAGAGCTCTTCCCCTACCGGGGAGGACATTGAGGTTCTTCCAGGGTCAAACAGCACAGCCCTGGTTCAGGTCCAAACTGCCAATTCCAAAGCGCAGTCTGTATTGCAGAATAATATAAATTTACTTCCACGTGCCAGCTCTCAATTTTTATTAACGCAATACACAGAATCTTTCTAGAATGTGTACCTCTTACTGAAAAAGCTGGAAGAGCATCTTTTTCAAAGAATGTAATTTCCAAAGAGTGGGAATTGGATTCTCTTTGTAAAAGTTCTGGTCCCTGGTGTTGCAATCCATTTGCACTCACCTACTAACTGAAAGGTTGCCAATTCAAACTGACCCAGTGGCACCTTGGAAGAAAGGCCTGGTGATCTGCTCCTGAAAAATCAGCCAAGAAAACCCTATGGAGTACAGTTCTTCTCTGACACACATGGAGTTACTATGAGTAGAAGTCAACTTGACAGCAACAGTTTTTGTTTTGAGTCAGGCCTGTGTGATTTATTAGTGCTCTTTAAAAGGGCTCTCACAGCTGTACTGTCAGCTCCATAGTCATAACTGCCTGTTTGTCCAGCGTGAACCAAGAGTAGGAGGACAAGCATAAAAGGGTTTTTTTTAAAAAAACAGGCACTTCTGAAGTGCCTGGTAGAGGGGAGAGAGGTTCCATTTCTGAAGAGTTGTGACTGACTGAGACCCTTGGTCTGGAACTTTCTGCCTTACCTTCCCAGCAAACCACAAAACCGAGGACAACTCGAATCCGAGTTACTTAGAAATGGTCTCATTCTGTTTGGAAACGTCATCTGTGCTGGGCTGCAGGGCTGAAAGGTCAGCCTGAAACTCCATCTGAGCACTGCAAGTTCAAAATGGACATACTGCAGACTCAGCCCTGAGGGAATGTCCACAAAGAAGCCCGCCTTGTCTGTCTCTAGCTCAGGATGGCTTCTTCTGGGGATCAAACACCAACTTGAGTTTGTACCTCACCACCCAATGCACATGAGGGCACAGCCAGATCCCTCTAGAATCCCAGCATTGTTCTGAGTTACCCGTGTGCCCAAGGTGAGGAAGACACCGAATGTCCACTCTCAGAGAGGATTCCAAGGGAAGCCAGGCAGCTTGGGGAAGACCATGTTAGGAAGGAGTAAATGTTCTGAGATGCAGTTGATGCTAACAAATCTGGTGGCAAAATAAGAGGACTTGGGGAAATCACAGAAAAGGGCAATGTGCATTACTTTTGGACGACATTCGATAGGCTTTGACATCACACTGTGTCTACAATTCATGTCCCCAACAGCCCTGTAATGGGCAAGAGTTGCCTCCATTCTACAGACCCAGGAGGCCACAAGGCTAGAAAGCCCAGTGTCAGGAGGCCTCCAGCCCTTCTGAATTAAAGCATGAGGGAAAATAGACCTCAAGGAAATGAATGAAGGAGACAGAAGACATGAGGGAGAAATGAAGAGGACACATGGAGAGACCACTGTGTGATCAGAGCGGACAGGCTGGGTCGAGGACTAGAGTCCCCCGCTGGGCGGGGGGACACCCATGACTCAGACTGATGGCCACCATTAAAAAAGAGAGAGGCAAACAATACTTTTCCAAACTCTCCTAGCAGGGGAATAGCGAAGTATTAATTTTTAACAATGTAGATGCCACAGTAAATTATATATAGTGTTGTTTTCTTGAAATTTTAAACACCCTTTGAGATAAAATGGCTCTTGCTGTGTTTTGTGGGGATTTGGAGATGACCCATCGCTCGCTGCCACGGGTCTCTCACTGCCCACGGCTCCAGAACAAGGCAGCTTGGCCGACAAGAAGGTGGGGCCACACCTGGAGCAGCCAGATTCCCCACCTGCTCAGGGCATGTGTGTGCAGAGAAGGTACAGGTGCGGGGTCCACTGACTGCAGTTAGTGAACAGGGGTGGGGCCATCCCCTCCCGGCTTCCCACCACTTCCAGGTGAGGGCAGGTGGCTGTGCCTTCTTGAATGGAAGCATGTGCTCTTGTCCCCTTTGTGAGAGGAAATAGGTCCTTGGGTGGCCTGCGCTGGCCAGCCTCCAGTCTGACCGGTCAAGTACCGAGTGGTGCTGAGTGGGCAGGGTACAGGTGCTGGATGGCCAGGCCTAGCTGATTTCCAGAGCCACCTTCCCATGTCTGAATGTCATAGCTCAGGGTCCCCACAAGATGGACCACCCCAGGTGCTGACCGAGGCCCTCCAGGGTCAGCCCCTGCCCTGCTTGCTTGAGGTCTCATTTGAGGATGGGGTGAGGGCTGGCAGACACAGGCACCAGGGGCCAGGCTCCAGCGTGGCTGTCTTTTCCACCAGACTCAGCAGCACCAACACGTCTGTGTTCTTCTTGCACTCACCCGAGTGTGTGATCCATCTCTACCCGAGGGTCTGTGGCCCAGATAGGAGAATGAACTCCGTTAACTGTGCATTATAACTGTGGAGAGGAACCCAGGAACAAGCCTGAGAAAACGGCATCTGGAGAGTGAGGAGGCACCCACGCCCTGAACCCCGACCTGCCAGCTTTGTCTGTTGCAGGCACACCTGTTTTCTCGTGTCTGCGGGTTTGTTTTTACCCCACACAGCTGGGCTCCAGCTCTCCTGTCTTACCTCCCCGGCACCTGCCCACTGTTGTGCTTACGGCAAAGCCATCCCCAGTCTATGGGGTGACAGGCCTGCCTGTCGAAAGGGGACCTGGGAGTGCCTCTCCAAGCGTGCCAGAACTCTAAGGCCCCGTGGGAGAACAAAGCACATTCTGAACAAGTGGACACATTTGGAATAAATGCCCGCCCACAGCGTTTAATGCGTGTCCGTGAGTCAGCCCCGCCACTGAACGCCTGTGTAGGTGGGCTTTGTTATGTGTTCTCTTCTGCGGCTGTGGTGTTTGTCTCCATCTAATAATTTTCATTGTGTGCTAATAAGCACCCGCATGGAGCCCTCACAACAACAGCCCAGCGGCCTCTTCCACTTGTTGTACAAAGACTGAACTGGCCTCCAGGCCTGAGAAAGAGTCAAAACAGCTCAGGAGGTGTGATGGGATGAGTTTTGGGACCTCAGTTATAATCTTATGTAATACACAATAGACCCAAGGAAGGGGGGGGAAGGGAGGGTCAATGACCTCCCTAAATCCCAAAATTCCAAACCCGTGGCCATTGAGTGAGTTCCGACTCATGGCGACCCAGTATGTGTCAGACTAGGACTGCGCGCCACACAATTTTCAGGGGCTGATTTTTCACACACAGGCACATGTGAGCACATGTGGAAACGTGCAAGCATACATGGGCACATGTGAGCACACCCAGGCACACAGGAGAACGTGTAAATACGCATGAGCACACCAGCACACACAGGCACACGTGGGCACACACGAGCAGATTGCGAGCACACACAGGCACACACAAGCACACCTGGCACACACGAGCACACAGCATACACAGGCACACATGGGCACAGGGGCACACGTGTGCACACATTAGCACATGCAGGCACACACAAGCACGTGTGAGCACACATGAACACACCTGGGCATGCGCAGGCACACACACCATGTGAGCACACCCAAGTGAATTCAGAACCTTCGGGCAGCATTGCCTCTCTTGCTGGGAGCACAAAAGAACATAGTTGTCAACTTTGAACTTTCAAACCTGCCCAGTTAGATCAATGCACACTGAGGGGATTGTGTGTACAGCATACAAGTAACATCTGCCCCCAGGTACAATAACTGTCTGAGGTTAAAGATGGTTTTTTGAGATGAATGTTCAAAGTCAAGGGCCATTGTCTTCCTCACTGTCGCCCTTGGCTGGGTCTGTGGCTCTTCTTTCCTGGTCTTCCCTCCACACACACTTCCCCATGGGAAGCCGGCTTCGTGATTCTCTTCACCTGATCAAAAAGGCATGTGAAAAGCGAGAGTCAGGTGTGGTTCCCGCACAGGAGCCAAGTTCATGGGCTTAGACCGCAAACGAAGTGAGGACAAGAGGGATACCAGGGAAGGGATCACAGCCCGTGTCTCTTTTTTTTCCTTTTTGTTCTTATACTAAGTGAAGACGGGCCCCTCTGGACCTGCCCAGCTTGGTGCTTCTGGAGCCACCTCCCAACCTGAGTGTTAATTGGTGACAAACCTCAGAGACAAGCTTCAAAGGGACCTGGCTCCTGGGAGGTCTGACGGGAAACACCTCCCCTCTGGGGCTGCTGCCCCTGACGTTGAGCAAGTGATGAAATGAGCCCATTATGCTAACCACAACTATTGGGTCAGTTGAGTGACTCTTTGACCATGAGAAATAAACATGCAAATCAACTGTCTACAAATCACTTGGTGACTGAGCTTCAAGTTTATAGTGGATCTGGTCAACCTCTGTGGGAAATAGAGAAGGACGACAGGCTATGATACCTGAATTCCAAACTTCCTGCCACTGGCCTCTCCCATTGCTTTCTTGCAAAGGAGCGAGATGAGGCCGTTGTTGCAAGGTAAACCGCTGGCAGTCTTTGTTACCAATGATAATATTTGAGCTTTCAAACAAAGATTAGAATTTCGGGAAACTTGTACCTGCACCGAGAGCTCCTAAAGACTTTCCTGATGAGGTTGGTGGCGATCATAACACATGGATTCTTTGGTTTGTGAAAAGAAATGTATCACATTTGGAAGAGCCACATGACTTGGTAAACTAACATCGTCCAAGTGGCCCATGCCTCATGCTGCAGAATCACACCTGGCCAGCTTCGTCAGCTTGGCCAGCGCTCCACCGAGCCTTGGGCCTCAGCCTCCTCTTCTGGGAGATGAAAGAGCTGGGTAAGATGACATCCAAGTGCCTGCAGATTCTGGCCTGCTGACCACTAACCTGAATGCACACCAGAAATCCTACAGGAGACAAAGAAGTGCCCATGGCTTGGAGTAGACGCTGGTCTCTGCGTCCTCAGCATTAACAAGACACCATCGGAGCATGTCAGAAGTGTGAGCTGGGTGTGCATGCTGTTCTGGCTCTGACAAACATCACAAACACCACACGCTTCATATTTCATGCTGTGTGACCCGGAAGACATACAAGGGTGGGGGCAGCAGAGTGCCTGGCCACTGGTGGCTTCCAGGGTCTGTGGGCACAGAGCTGAGGTTCAGGAAGAGGGTGTGGGCAGGGGCAGGGCCTTCAGCTGAGGGGTTTCTTCATGACCACGTGAACGAGACCCAGCCAGACAGTTCTCTCTGCTCAGTAACGTCTGATAGGAGGTGCCCGACCTCCCCTTGAACCTCTCAATCGTAGGGAAGTCGCAACCTTTTCTGAGAGAATAATGAATGAAAATACCATGAATTTTGGAATCATACACACTGAGGGTTGAATCCAAACGTTGAACCTAAAAACGTTGAACGCGTTCCTTAACCTCTGGACCTCGGTTTCCTGTGAAGGGAGTGGTTATCAAACCCAGTAAGTAGGCTGTAGGGAGGAGGAGTTAGTACCTTAGTGCCTGGGCCTAGTTGCTCTTGACAAATAGTAGTTACAATGAGGGGGTGGATTATCTAATAGGCAAAGTAAGCATGGTGCTTACCTTGCTTACCAGATCATCTGTAGTAAACAATTTCTCATTTTTTCACCACATCAAAGATTCTGCTTCTGGGTATGGCTGGCCTTGTCTCTCTCCCAACCCCATAGCACCTTCCTATAGAATCAAAGCCTCTTTTCAAATTTACAATCCCTGACAGGGACGGATGACCCAGTAAAGATGTTTTAAAGACATCAGATTCTGCTTCTAGGTATGGCTGGCCTCTGTCTCTCTCCCAACCCCATAACACCTTCCTATAGAATCAAAGCCTCTTTTCAAATTTACAAACATGTTTTAAAAACATGTGAAATGGTTCACTACAGATTAGTAAGTAAGCCTGTGCTCATCTTGCTTACTGGGTAGTCAGCCCTTGGTTACTACCGTGACTCAGTGGGACAGCTATGACTGTTGTGTGAACTCGTACCCAGTTGAGCCAACCGTGCCTCTCTAACTGTGGTCTGTTGGTCTCAGTTCTGCCTTCAGGAGTTCATGCACCTTGACACCCTTCAGATGAATAAAGTCAACTCCTAGGTTCCCTCCCCAGCCCAACCCCAGTCTCTTCCCGTAGACTTCTACTTTCTGCCTTGATGGGGAATCTCTTACAAGGCCTGGTCTCGACACCCCTCTCCTGCCATTGGTCCTGGTTCTGCATCCAGCTGGGGATCGTCAGAAACATGTCCACATGCAGCCATGTCCTCCTCAAAGTGTCAGTTCTGTGAAGGGTGCGGTGGTCCTCACATCACCACAGTTTAACCTCGATAAGGCTTTCCTCACCATTAAAGCCCCTCCCAGCACCAGCCTCTCCTTCCCAGAGCCGTCTGCTGGTTTAATTGGCTGGAATATGTGTCCCTGTCACCGCAAACCGGCCTAATGTCCCCCGGGCTAAAATCTGAATCCACCACGGAGACTTCCTGGAAACTTTGACAGCACGTAATTTAGCTTTCGGTTGCACCGCCATCATTGAATCTGGGCACACTCAGCGGCGCTCCCCTCAGACAGGGGCTCCTGTTAGTGGTGGTTGAGCAGATTTATGGGAGGCACAGCTCACTGCAGGTTTTGTTACATATTTTGCTACCCCACTGCAATTGAGCCAGAAGCAAAAACCTTAACAGCTCTAGTGTCCATTGTTTGAAAGAAAAGCCAGAAGAAATAATGGCTTAAAAAAATATATACCCATTATGCCTATAAGTCTATGGTATATAAATATATACTTTATACATGTATATTATAGGTCTTCATACCTAATACACATATTTTATTCATACATACTTATATCATTACATAAATCATATGCATCATAACTACTTATATTACGTACCTCAGGAGGTAATGTGCCACATGTGAAATTTGTGTTCTTTCAGCAGTCAAACCCGTTGCCGTCGAGTCGATTCTGATTCACAGTGACTCAATAGGACAGAGTAGAACTGCCCCATAGGGCTTCCAAGGTTGTAATCTTTACGGAAGCAGATTGCCACATCTTTGTCCCTCAGAGCAGCTGGTGGGTTTGAACCGCCGACCTTTCGGTTAGCAGCCAAGCACGTAACCACTGCGGCACCAGCCCTTCTCTCTCTTTCAGGAGAGGTCACCATTATACATGGTAGAAATGGTAACCATCTTCAAACATAAGCCAAGGAGGCTGGTGTTTATGCATAGAGAAAAAAGAGTCGAGATAAAATATCCAAATACCTAATGTGATTTTGTATGGGAGATTTCTTCCTTCCTTCCTTCCTTCCCTCATCCCTTCCTTCCTTCCCCTCTTTTCTTCCTCCCTCTCCCTTCCTTCTTCCCCTTCCCTTCCTTTCTTCCTTCCTTCCTCTCTCCCTCCCTCCCTCCTTCTCCTTTCCCTTCCCCTTCTTTCCTCCCTCCCTCCCTCCCTTCCTTCCTTTTCTTTCTGTTTTTGCATTTCCAAAATTTTCTGCTACGAATATCCAGGTCGAAACCCATTTTTTAAAGAGGATGCTGGTGTCGTCTGAGGAAATAACCGCAAATCCAGTTCCCTGAAGCTAGTTTGGCTGCAAACACCATCTCCAGATAAGGAGGAATTTCCCCTTTGACCTAGAGGGTGAGCCCAGCCCGGCCCAAGGACCACACTGAAGGTGGAGTGGGGGTGGAGGAAGAACCGAGGAGGAGGTCACACTTATATCCAACTGCCATTTAGAATATTCTCACGATGGGGGACCAGTGAGAAGCCAGGAAAGGCAGGAAGGAAAGACCCCTCCCAGCATTTGGATCCCCACAGCCTTCGATGCTTCACTTGTCAGACAAAGTTACTATGTGGGACCCTGTGTGTGCAGAGCCAAGCACCAAACACATTACAGGCAATTACAAAGAGCAGCTCCAGCCAGGGCTCAACCAGCATTGGCAGGTGGGAGGTCAGAACTTCAATTCTGGGATGAGTGAGCTGGGGCCAAAGAGAGAACCTGGTGCATGGCCCAGTGAGGGGTGGAACTTCCACCACAGAGTGACATAGGGTAGCCCTTGGCCACCGTTACTTAAGATCCCAAAAGTTCATCTTTTGCCTTTCCTGGAGGTCCCCACAACAAACCTTTTAGAAAGGACTATTATAATCAGGGACCATCCCTTCTGGAATAAGAATTGTAGAAAGAGAGAAGTAAAGTTCTATCTGACCATTATTCTTTCCAGTTTCTTCTTTTTAATGGTCAGCATGGCTTATTACAAAATGTTATATCCTTCTAAATGGGACCAAAACAAACAAAAGCAAGATTAAAAATGGAATGATGTGCCTTTGCTCCAGTTTTCATGAACAGTTAACAAAATGCCCGAAGATGACACTTGGGAAGTGTCCTTTTATGTATGTGTGTTTGTGACCAGCACTGTTCCCTCCAGCTAAATGACAGAAAGGTGTCCTTCCAGGACACTTGAATGCCTGGAAGAGAGAGGCCAGGAGCATCTTCCCCACAGGGACTCGCCCAGTTTGCTGTGGCACTGCTGAGTGTCACTGCTAATGGACACCTCGAGGCACACATCGTCCACCTTGCTCCTAGACTGTCTCACCTCTGTCAAGGTATTCCCTTTGTCTCCTTAGCACATGCTGCCCTAGATGAGAGCCCAAGGAAGGAGGGGCAGACGCTTCTATTTCCATGACCAGGAACAGCACTTGGTAATGCATTAAGCGTCTCTGGTGTTCTCCCTGGGAAAACACTTCCAATCAGCCAAGTTCTTCCCCTGCTAGTGCCAGACAGAGCCCTTGCTGACGGCACACAGAGCCCCTAGTGGTCACTCTTCGCAAATGCGGGGAGGGAAGACCGTGGAGAGGGCAGATGCTCTTACCCTAGACCAGCCTGAAGGCTAGCAAAGCCATGCTATGCAGTCTTTTGTCTCACAGCAAAAGATGATCAGACTGGAAATGGAAAAGCAAGGGCCTTGTCCACTTTTAGCTTATCCTTCTTATCTGGCCCCTGCTAGGGCTATCAGATAAAATACGGGACATCCAGTTAAATTTGAGTTTCAGAGGAACAACAAATAATTTTTTAGTATAAATCTGCCCCAAATTATTTGAGGTTCCTCTGAAATTCAAATTTAGCTGGATATCCTGTATTTTTATTTGCTAACTCTGACAACAACCTGCAAACTGAGAACATGAGCCACATCTTGCCTCTGGACTCGCTTCCAATAGCTGAAATGGCTAACACACTGACATTTACTCCTGAGATGATGTCACCCCCGAAAACCTCACGTTCTGATCTGTAACAACAAAGTTGACTTGAGTCTCTTGGATTACTTTTTACTTGGGTGAAAACAGGATATAAGGAGGAAGAACATACTCTGGTTTCATTGCTTACTATGGTGATTGCTCCACAAGCAACCCGGACAGCATTATTTTAAAATAACTTGTCAGAGAAATATTAAGGCAACGGGGAGCACATAGGATGGGCTGGTCGTCTGCCTTATAAGAACCACACATTTATCAAAGCCTGCCATGGACAAGGAGTTTCATATCTGCACTCTTAATTCGATAGATGCTTGTTGAGCCCTTCCTGAGAGTCAGACAGTGGGCCAGGCTTGGGACTATACAGAACAGAGATGGCCTGTGTCCTCAAAGATTTCCCACTTTAGGAGGGAAGACAGACACACCTCAAAACAAAGTAAAAAGTGCTGTAATCCTGACCTCACGACTTGCTAGCTGTGTGAACTTGGGCTAATTATCTAAACTCTCTGTGTCTTAGTTTCCTGACCTGTAAAAGATGATGGTAACAGGACCAAGCTTGTAGGGTTGTAAGAACTAAATTAACTAATACATGTGAAGACTTTAAAAGTATGCCTAGCACATAGTAAACCCAAATGTGTTGGCTCTGATAATGACGGCAGTGATGTTGCCGATGCTGATGATGATTATAATGACGATGATGAGGAAGTGTACTTATGTGTGGGGCAGTCATGAACAACTTCACCATAGACACTAGCACAGACCTCACAGGATAAATTTTCACAGCGAGTATGGCTCAGAGGTATTCCAAGGAATAGAAATAGCACAAACGCAAGGAGGTGAGAGAGGGCGAGACACATTTGGGGAATAATTATTTGGCTAGAGACTAGATGGCACTGGCGAAAGTGGTGGAAGGTGCCACTGAAAAGGTAATCAGGCTAGATCTCCAAAGCCTTTCTTAGTCCATCTCAGGTGTTGGGGTTAACCCATCAGGTAACAGGTGGCTGCTGAAGGATGGCAAGAGGGTGAGTGATAATGTCGTATCTATGTTTCAGAAGGATCAGGATGGTGACAGAGTCAAGGCTGAGGAGACAACCTGTAAGGAGACCATTACAAGACCATAGCAGTGTTTCTTCCAAAGGATGAGGAACAGCTGAACAGAGCAGATGCAGGAAGGGACAAGGTGGGAATGGATTTTGTTGGGCCTGGTGACCAGTTGGATGTTGATGATGGGAATGATTATCACTCGATATAACACATGTGAATTGTCTCTATCTCAGTGTTCACCAAAATGTGTTTCATGGAACACCGGTCTCTTGAATGACTCCACCAAGAACACAGAAGAAAACCTGTGAAGAAAGCAAAGTATAATCATGAGGAATAGTTACAGCAACGAGGAAAAATATCATATCTATGAAACAAAAACAGAGTGCTATGAAGAAAAGAATAATCAGAGAACAAGCAAGGGCTCTGGAAATTAAAAATATGACAAATGAAACTTAAAAATTTTCAATGGAAATAATCTTTTTAATTAGACATACATATAGTTGCATACAGATCCTATTGCCATCGAGTCTACTCCAACTCATAGCGATCCTACTGGACAGAGTAGAACTGCCCCATAGGGTTTCCAAGGCTGTATGTAAATCTTAACAGAAGCAGACTGCCACATCTTTCTCCCACGGAGCAGCTGGTGGGTTTGAACTGCTGACCTTTTGGTTAGCAGTCAAGTGCTTAACCACTGTGCCACCAGGGCTCCTTTGCATATAGATGTATAAATAATATTAAGGAAATCTTTTAGAAAACAGAAAATATAAAAAGAGATGAAAAATCTAAGAAAAGAAAATGTAAGAATCCACACAGGAGGAATAACTGCAAAAAAACAAAAAAACAAACAGAGAAAATGGAAAAAATGGATGTGAGAGATTTATTTAAGAGCTAATATAAGAACATTTACCAGAACTTAAGCACATGAGTCTACAAATTCCAGGTTTCCATTGATTACCAAATAATAATTATTATAAAAGGTTAATACAAAAATCATACCAAAGTAATTATTGTGAAATTTTAGAGCACCAGGGATACAAAGAAGATCTCAAAAGCTTCCAGAGAGGAAAGAGTAGATGACATGCAAAGTCTAGGGAGTAGAGCACTGGACTTTCCAGTGGCAGCTCTGGAAGCTTTAAGACATGTGGACCAATGCCTTCAACACTCTGGAGAGAATGCCGACCTGGGATTCTATACCAAACCAAACTATCCATCATGTATAAGTACGTTGTCAAAAATTTACCTCCAGGAAATTACTGTGATTGTGCTCTACCAAAAAGAGGAAGTGAGCTAAGAAAGAGAGAGATGTGTGTCTCAAGAAGCAAGGGATTCCACACAGTAGGGAAGGGTGGGGATTAATTCTCAGGATAGTCATGAAGGGAAACCCCATGCTGACAGACCCACAGGAGGCCAGGAAAGCAGTCAGTCCATTCTGCCCCGGAGGATGATGGGCTCCAGAAGGGGGTTCGCCAAGAAAAGAGAAACAGAAGGATTACCTGATGCATTTGACCGTATGGAAATAGTCCTTAGAGAGGTTCCCAAATCTTTGGGGAGTTTGGGAAGACGTACAATAAAAAACAAATTAAGAAAACAGAAGAAGCAACCAGCTCCAGAAAATGAAAATGCTACATAAGTAAAGGATGTAATTGAAGTACAGGGTGGTCACTAAGTCTAAAAATGTAAGTGAATACAAAGATAAATACAGTGTTTGTTGATGTTACATTGCAGTACACGTCATGCAATGTCTATGTTTCCAGACTTTATGGCCATCCTGTAGACTACTTGGCCCAGCAGCAAGCAAAATTTACAATGGGAGAACAATGTAAACACTGAATATTGATTTCACAACAAAACCAAAGCCTATTGCCTTAGAGTACAGCAAAATGCAATGTAACTATATTTGGGGGTGGGAGGAGGAAAGTAGTATTGGAGAACGAAACTCTCATCTATCATGATAGGACAGCAATAAATACTGTCTAAAACTGACTGGTGGAAGTAGAGCAGTATAAGCCTATTGTTTATGGATGTAAATACCAGACGAAATAGGTAAAGAGTTGAAAGTTCTTTCTTCTGGAGGCTGTGGAGAAGTGTGCTGGGGGACTGCTGTTTTTCTTAATAAGTGTTGCAGACCTATGTAACTTTTTATAATTGTGATAAAAAAGTAAAATAACTCGAAAAAAGGCAAATTTATAAATCTCACTGTGTCGATCCTCGGAAAAAAATTTCCCATTGTTCTCCATCACCAGTAGGATCAAGTTCAAGCTCCTACAGCCACCTCTCCCAAGGGTGTCTCTTGCCATTCATTTACTTTCACTGGGCTCTGCAGCCTCAGTTGGGCACCCTTCTCTGTGCTTCCAAGAGTATCCTGATCATACCACTATCATACCACTGCATTATGATATTTTTTTAATGCGTGCATGCATGAATGAATGAATGAACAACTTGACCAAAACATAGGATACATTTGCAAAGTAATAAAGCCATGGCTAAAATGATCGTTTGAGAGACTGATTTCAAAGTTGGGCTGGTGTATTTGTACCAAATCCTGATGGAGCAGCCATTGATGGCTGATCAATTTTATTGAGAAAGGAAATTTTTCCCAAATGGGTCAAAATAAATAATTTATTGCTGACTCCATCTCTTAACAAAAACAAGCCCTGCTCACCATGTTCACCAACCCCCCTCCTTTTTGGTGCAAACTTTCCATAGGGACAGTAAGGAGCCCTCAAGGGATCAAGTATGGAAGGAAAGAACTGAACATCGATATCTTAGGTACATGTCGCTGTCTGGAAGCAAAGGGCTGGTCTTGCCAGCTGACCTCTGGAGACCCCAGTGTCTTTCAGTGCATGCAACTCAGCCTGCCATCCTATCGCCACAGAGAAGGGGTCAAATGGACGTCTTAAAAGGGCAGCCTGGTTTGGAATCGTGGTTATGAAGGGCTCCGGGTCACGGAGCGGGAAGCACACAGGGCAAAATAAGTGATGAGCTCTGCATCCTTGTTGGTGGACGTGCGTAATGTGGAAAATCTTATTTAGATCAATACGGTACAACAGGAGGGAGAGCAGAAAGGCCCACTGTGGCTGCCAGTGAGGTTTCTGATGACATAGCATCTGACAAGACCTGTTTGGAATATGGACCTTCTGGTGATCACTAAGACTATTTTTCCATAACCCTGGAAAATAACTGTAAGTTGACTTTTATGGATGCAATCTCATCTAGCAGTAGGATGTAATGCAGATGACAAGTACTAAATCGCATTTGTAATTTTTACTAAAGTAGCAGGCAGGAATAATAAAAGCCTTTAGATGCCCACTATTTGGCGTCGATTTTTAACTGTAGGTACTAATTTGACTGTTGATTTCGTGACCGGAAGACAAATGCCCACATGGTAACACTAATTGTTATTTAAATTTGATTTCCATTACGTCGTGAGACCTAATTTGAGAAAGTCTCATACTCCAAAATCTAAGTGAACAGAATAAATAAATTAGAGAATTTCACTGCAAAAGGATTTTATTTTACAAACACGTTCGCCACCTCTTCCCAGAGGGTCTCTAGTATATTTAAACTGTAGTTGAAGAAGACTTAGTCTAATAAATTACTGTTTCTAATCTGCCTTCCAAAGACACCTCTGCTATATAATTCAAAAAAAAAACAAAACAAACCCGTTGCATTTGGGTTGATTCTGACTCATAGCGACCGTATAGGACAGAGTAGAACTACCCCATAGGATTTACAAGGAGCAGCTGGTGGATTCGAACTGCCGACCTTTTGGTTAGCGGCTGACCTCTTAACTACTGCACTACCAGGGCTCCATATAAATTAAGGGACACTTTTATTTATTTTAAGCAAATTTGATAACCACAATTTTCGTTAAAATCAGAAATATCTTTAACTTCGTACTTTTCTCTTTTGGTGTTTTTAAGTCAAGAAACTCTAAATAATGCAATCTTAAAACACTACGTTGGAATGTAGCAAACAAATCCAAGAAGGAAGTCCTTATGGGATCCCAACTTGCCTGTATTTTGTAGAAATTCTTCAAGCCTGAAGAGTGTATGAATTTGCACTCATAAATTTGCACAAAATTTGAACACACAAATTCCAAGTGTAGGATGGGATGGATCAGCCTATACTATGTTCTGTTTTGATTCAAGCTTCAGTTTGGTTTCAAGACCCGCCCTTTCAATACCACTTGTTAAAAGGCCATTTTCTTCAGTTTGCCAAAGTGTTGAATTTGGCGAACTAGGAAAGGTGAGAACAGGGAGCCGTAGACTTGACACCACTCTGCAGCTCTGGAGTGAGGCTGGGGGATGGCAGGGGAAGGCGGAGGGTGGCCAGGGGAAAGACAGAACGAGGGAGAGCACAGGGGCAGTGAGGAGGGCAGGTGGCAGAGAACCATGCAGATTGAGGCCTTTGCCTGAGGAACCAGGCCACCTTAGCCATTAGCAGATGGCTTTTGTGAGTGGAGCCATCTCTCCTTTGTCTGCATTGGGGTCTGTGCTGTCACTGTGGAAGAGCCGGTAAGTTTTGTGCAGCTATACTGTAGATAGAGACTAGTTATGAGTTGAATTGTGTCCCCCAAAAAATATGTGGAAGTCCTAACCCCTGGTACCTGTGAATGTGACCTTGTTTGGAAACAGGGTCTTTGAAGATATTATCCATTAACTTGAGGTCATACTGGAGTAGGGTGGGCCCTAATCCCTCTAAGTAGTGTCCTTTTAAAAGACAAGAACAGACACAAAGAGACAGAAGACAGGCTGTATGTGACCCTGCGGCTGCAAGTCAAGGAAGAAGGCCTTGAGCTACCAGAAGGCAGGACATAGAGTCTCAAAAGGAACCAACATGGCAGACACCCTGATCTTGAACTCCCAGCCTCCAGAACTACGGGAGGTTAAATTTCTGTTCTGATAAGCCCCCCAGCATGTGGTACTTTGTTACGGCAGCCCCAGGAGATGAATCCATCACTTGTCATCAAAATGCCCATAAACATCAGGCCTTGAGACGCCCCCAAATGTTTTGTTCTAAATGGGAGGAGGCAAAAGATGTATATTTTTAATCCCTGAAGGCGATGAACATTTAATTTACAGCTCCAGTGGTTCATTTGTCAAACTACTCACAAACCAGAACATAGTGGCCGTCTGTCTGCCATCCTGTGGGAGGAAACCTGAGCACCAGGCATGCAGGCAGAAGGCACTGATGGAGCCGGCAGAGGCACAGGATGAATGAGGCAGGTGTCTGATGTCATCCATAAGAGTTCAGAGGAGGGAACAGCATGGGGTGTGGGGCATAGGCAAAGGCGTAGTCCATGGTGGAGGAGCCGCCCTTGAGCTGGGACTTGGATGGCAGGTTTGTAGCAGATGGACAGGATTTCAGGCAGAGCTGGCATCCGAAGCACCTAGTGTATCAGAGGAATTACGATGGATTTATTAAGGAAACTCTCTGGGACTTGGTATTCACATCTGTAAAATGGGGTTGAGAGGGTGAAATGTGGTAGCACATGTAAAGTACTCAGAGAGGGGTCTGGCACACAGTGTTAGCTATCATCATCATCACCACCACCACTGTTAGCCTAGGAAGGGGAGTCAGGACACCTGGGCCTTCACTAGGGGTTACTATGTGGGCAAGAATGCATCTTGGACACCATGAACTCAGACTAGATCATCATCAAGTTCTGTTTCTGACAGCTGTCTCTGGAGGTCTGGCACTGGATGATGCAAGAGATGGGGAAGCCAGCTGAAAGGTATACAGAAGCTGGCAGGCTGCAGGGTGGAGAAAGGAGGCAAAGGGCCAAAAAGGAGGAGGTTAAGGACCAGAAATGAGAAGGTGAGGGACCATGAAGGAGGAGGTGAGGGATCAGGAGGGAGGAGGTGAGGGACCAAGAGGGAGGAGTTGAAGGGCCAGGATGGAGGAGGTGAGGGACAAGGAAGGAGGAAGTGAACAGCCAGGAGGGAGGTTATGAAGGACCATGATGGAGGAGGTTATGGACAAGGAGCAAAGACGTGAGGGACCAGAAGTGAAGAAGTGAAGGGCCAGGCCAGGAGCAAGGACATGAGGGACCAGGAGTGAAGAGGTGAAGGGCCAGGAGCAAGGAGGTGAGAGACCAGTCCAGGAGCAGGAAGGTGCAGTTGAAGGGACACAGCCCAGGGTGAAGAGGGAGGCCTGGTGGTCCCATGGCTGCCTGGGTCTGGGTGCTCAGGGACTGAGTGAGGAGCTCACGCCTCAGCTCCTGAGAAGGGCGTTCTTCCCAGGAGACCGTCTGCTCTACAAGCTGGGCGTCACCTGGGCACCACCTGCTGCTGGCCCTCAGGACCTCCCTGTGCTCAGTGCATGGCTAGCTTTCATCCATCTGAGGAAGCTCAGGCACTGCGTGGGCCATGGCCACATCCACTCACCTCCCAGAAGTCTACAGGGGACCGTGGGCACGTGGCCTCCCCAGTACCCACAAGAATGCAACAGATGCCCACTGATTCCATTTACATGGAATGATTCCATTTATACGAAGTATTTAGAATAAGCAAATCTACAGAGACAGAAAGG
The DNA here is from genome assembly GCA_030035585.1 of Dugong dugon. Classification (NCBI taxonomy): domain Eukaryota; kingdom Metazoa; phylum Chordata; class Mammalia; order Sirenia; family Dugongidae; genus Dugong; species Dugong dugon. The sequence continues at coordinate 115,824,643 of CM057466.1, forward strand.
AAACTAGCAGTTGTCTGGGGCTGGGGGTGGGGGGCTGAGAGGGGCTGGAGAAGTGATAACTACAATCCTGGGTTTCTTCTTGAGATGATGAAAATGTTCTAAAAGTGATTATGAGTATACTAAAAACCGTTGAATTGTACTCCTCCAGTGGGTGGATTAAATGGTGTGTGAATTTTATCTCAATAAAGCTGTTGAAAAGCAAACAAATAAATGAAAGACTACCTTTTATGGAGAAAATACGGAATCAACATTGATTGCTAGAATCCTCTATCCTAATCCTTTAATTTTCAAATGAAGAAAATAGACCCAAGGAAGTTGGTGGATTTGTCCAGAGTCACCCAGCTTTTCCTGTGCAAAATTGAGCAAGACCCCGACCTCCTTGGTTCAGGGGCCTCGTGCAATCCCATAAGTCTCTCTGGTCTAGGCTAATTGTTAGCCAGTGCTGAGAAATGTGCTCTGGAAGTTCTGGTCCTTGGACTCTAAACTCAGCCCCCTTCGACACTTACTAAGGAAGCAAGGTCACAGATGTCATCAACCCTGCCACTTGATTCTCATCTAGCCTCCAGCTGGATGCCCTGAACAGCTGGCAGCTCTAGGTGGTCTAATTCCTGCCTCAGAAGCAGCTGGAATGCAGGGTCAGAGAGAGGAAGATCCTTGAGTAGGGCCGTAAGGCTGCTTGGCTTAATGCTTGGCAGTGTGTCTGTGTGCTCATGTGCACGTGTGTGCCTGTGTGTGCACGTGCGTGTTGAGGCATTGTTAAATTGAATATTGTTTGACAATCCAGGGTGAAACACTGTGCAGAGAAATGTGGCAATATTTTTGTGCCGGGGCTTATAAATAATGCATTGCTTATCAATACATTCTGTCCAAACTGGGACAGGACAGATTGCTGGTTGAAAATTATGTCTAAAATTCCGCAGACTAGCTGTCTAACGTTTCCAATGCCTGGCACGTAGCTTACCCCTCCCTGTAAATCCCCAAAACACGGCCCCAGAAAATCTGGCCCAGGTCGCTGTAGGTCTCTGGGATTTTGGCTATTCTATAGCTTCTTTGGGGCCCAAGGACCTCCTCATTCCATACAAAGAGTGAGGACACACCCCAGTAACCTAGGTAACCAGAGGAGGAGGGATAGGATTTATATAGAGATTTTCCTCCAAAGAACACAAAATACTTCAGTTTGTATACTGGCACAGATTTTTTTTTTTTTTTTTTAATTGTACTTCAGGTGAAGGCTTACAGGACAAATAGTTTCTCATAAAACAGTAGTACACATATTGTTTTATGACATTGGTTAACAACCCCACGACATGTCAACCCTCTCCCTTCTCGACCTTTTTTTTTTTTGGTGAAAATATACATAGCCAAAGATACACCATTTCAAAAATTTCTACATGCACAGTTCAGTGACATCGACTATGCTCTTCCAGTTGTGCTGCTATTCTCACTTTAGCTGAAGGCTTACAGAACAAAATAGTTTCTCATTTAACAGTTGGCACACAATTTGCCCTATGACAATGGTTAACAACTTCACAACACATCAACACTATCCTTACTCAACCTTGGGTTCCCTATCACCAGCTTTCCTGTCCCCTTCTGCCTTCTGGCCCTTGTCCCTGGACTGCTGTACCTCATTAGTCCCATTTGGTTTTATGGGGCTGTCCACTCCCCGGCTGAACTGTGAACCTCGGAAATGACTTCACCACTCGGCTAAAACGGTGTCTGGGGGCGATACTCCCGGGGTTTCTCCAGTCTCCTTTAGGCCAGTAAATCTGGTCTTTCTTTTGTGAGTTAAAATTTTGTTCTACATCCCTCTCCAGCTCTGTCCAGAACCCTCTGTTGTGATCCTGGTCAGAGCAGTCAGTAGCCGGGCACCATCTAGCTGTACTGGACTCAGTCCGGTGGAGGCCTTGGTAGCTGTGGTCCATTAGTCCTTCGGACTAATCTTTTCCTTGTATCCTGTTCTCTTCATTCTCCCTTGCTCCTGAAGGGATGAGACCAGTGGAGTATCTTAGATGGCTGCTCACAGGCTTTTAAGACCCCAGATGCTACTCACCAAGGTAGAATGTAGAACATTGTCTTTATAAACTGTGTTATGCCAATTGAGCTAGATGTTCCCTGAGACCATGGTCCCCACAACCCTCCACCCAGCAATTCAGTCTCTCAGGGAGTTTGAATGTGTCTGTGGAGCTTCCATGACCTTTCCTTGTAACAAGTTGTTCTGGTTTCCCCTGTATTGTGTACTGTGTCACCCTTCACCCAAGATACTACTTATCTTTTGCCTATTTAGGATTTCCCCCCAACCCCTCCCATCCCTGGTAACCAACAAAGATTGTCACATTTTGTGTGTGAACTTTTCCATGGGTTTTTACAACAGAGGTCTCATACAATATTTGTCCTTTTGTGATTGACTTATTTCACTCAGCATGATGTCCTCCAGTTTCATCCATGTTATGAGATGGTACACAGATTCATCTTTGTTTCTTCTCGTTGCATAGTGCTCCATTGTGTGTGTGTACCTCAGTTTGTTTATCCATTCATCTGTTGATGGACATCTAGGTTGTTTCCATCGTTTTGCTATTGTGAACAGTGCTGCCATGAACATAGGTGTGCATATGTCTATTCGAGTGATGACTCTTAGTTCTCTAGGATATATTACTAGGAGTGGGATTGTTGGATCGAATGATATGTCTATTTCTAGCTTTCTGAGGAAGCGCCATATCATTTTCCAAAATGGTTGTATCATTTTGCATTCCCACCAGCAGTGCATAAGAGTTCCCATCTCCCTGCAGCCCCTCCAACATTTGTTATTTCCAGTGTTTTTGATTCGTACCAGTAATACCGGGGTGAGATGGTATCTCATTGTGGTTTTAATTTGCATTTCTCTAATGGCTAGTGATCGCGAGCATTTCCTCATGTCTCTATTGGCCATTTGAATGTCTTCTTTGGTGAAGTGTCTGTTCATTTCCTTTGCCCATTTTTTAATAGGATTATTTGTCTTTTTGTTGTAGAGGTGTTGGATTTTCTTGTAGATTATGGGGATTAGACCTTTGTCTGACTTGTACTGTCCAAAGTTTTTTTCCCATTCTGTAGGTTCTCTTTTTACACTCTTGGTGAAGTCTTTTGAAGAGCACAGGTGTTTGATTTTTAGAAGATCCCAGTTATCTAGCTTATCTTTTGGGGTTTGTGTGTTGATGGTTATGGTTTGTATCCTGTTAATGCCATGTATTAAGGCCTGTAGTGTTTGTCCTATTTTTTCTTCTATGAACTTCATAGTTTTAGGCTTTATATTTAGGTCTTTGATCCATTTTGAGGTAGTTTTTGTATACGGCATGAGGTACAGGTTCTGTTTCATTTTTTTGTAGATGGATATCCAGTTTTGCCAGCACCATGTGTTAAAAAGACTGTCTTTTCCCCATCTGATGGACTTTGGGCCCTTGTTGAAGATCAGGTGACCGTAGGTGGATGGATTTACATCTGGGTTCTCAATTCTGTTCCATTGGTCAATGTATCTGTCGTTGTACCAGTACCAAGCTGTTCTGACTACTGTAGCTGTATACTAGGTTCTGAAGTCAGGTAGTGTGAGTCCTCTAACTTTATTCTTCTTCTTCAATAGTGCTTTACTTATTTGGGGCTTCTTCCCTTTCCATATAAAGTTAATGATTAGTTTTTCCTTCTCTTTAAGAATGTTGTTGGTATTTGGATCGGGATTGCGTTGTACTTGTAAATTGCTTTGGATAAAATTGTCATTTTCACAATGTTGAGTCTACCTATCCATGAGCATGGTATGTTTTTCCATTTATGTAGATCCCTTTGGGTTTCTTGCAGTAGTGTTTTGTAGTTTTCTTTATATAGGTCTTTTATATCTCTGGTTATATTTATTCCTAAGTATTTTATCTTTTTAGGGGCTATTATAAGTGGTATTGTTTTCCTGATTTCCTTTTCATCATTCTCCTTATTGGTGTATAGGAATCCAACTGATTTTTGAATGTTTATCTTGTATCCTGCTACTCTGCTGAATCTTTCTATTAGTTCCAGTAGATTTCTCGTGGAGTCTTTAGGGTTTTCTATGTATAGGATCATATCATCTGCAAACAGGGACAGTTTAACTCCTTCATTACCAATTTGGATGCCTTTTATTTCTTTTTCTTGCCTTATTGCCCTAGCTAGAACTTTTAGCACAATGTTAAATAGGAGTGGTGATAAAGGGCATCCTTGTCTTGTTCCTGTTTTCAAAGGGAATGTTTTCAGCCTCTCTCCATTAAGAATGATGTTGGCCATTGGTTTTGCATAGATGCACTTTATTATGTTGAGAACGTTCCCTTCTATACTTATTTTATTGAGCGTTTTTATCAAGAATGGGTGTTGGACTTTGTCAAATGCCTTTTCTGCATCAATTGAGATGATCATGTGATTCTTTTCTGTCCTTTTATTTATGTGGTGGATTACGTTGATTGATTTTCTAATGTTGAAGCATCCTTGCATACCTGGTATGAATCCTACTTGGTCATGGTGTATTATTTTTTTGATATGATGTTGAATTCTATTGGCTAGAATTTTGTTAAGAATTTTTGCATCTATATTCATGAGAGATATTTGTCTGTAATTTTCTTTTTTTGTGATGTCTTTGTCTGGTTTTGGTATCAGTGTTATGCTAGCTTCATAGAATGAATTTGGAAGTGTTGCTTCCTTTTCTATGCTCTGAAATAGCTTGAGTAGTACTGGTACAAGCTCTTCTGTAAATGTTTTGTAGAATTCTCCAGTGAAGCCATCTGGGCTGGGACTTTTTTTTTTTTGTTGGGAGTTTTTTTATTACCTTCTCAATCTCTTCTCTTGTTATGGGTCTGTTCAGATTTTCAACATCACTTGGTTGTAGTTTGGGTAGGTAGTGTGTTTCTAGAAATTTATCCATTTCCTCTAGGTTTTGAAATTTGTTGGAGTATAGTTTTTCATAATATTCTGTTATAATCCCCTTTATTTCAGTTGGGTCTGTGGCACAGATTTTTAAGATAACATATGGGCCGAAAATAAAATAGCTTCTGAACATAGAGATTCATCATTGCATCTTAAAAACATCATGACTTTTTTTTTTTTGACAATACATTCTTGTTCAGTGTTTTAAATGATTACTTTCCCCATACTACCATGTAAAAAAGCATTGGTATTAATAAATGAAATGAAATTTCATTTACTTAATTTATTTTACATTTTTACTTTGTATAATTTGTTGTATACAATGTACTATATTTTATATTATCTATTAATCTTTCTATCTGATGTCTTTCCTTCTATTGGACCCCACTTTTTTATTCCATGATGACTGACACAGTCTGGTATAAACTGGGAGGTACAATTTAACTTCACATAGCCTTGAAAATCCTAAGTAAGCTAAACAAAGCACTAAACAGTGTATTTTAAAGAAAGTACATATTGGAAAAATCTGCCAATTTAGACAGTCTTAAGATGATGACTTTTAACTCGTGCCACTGATGTCATGCTTTACCTTATTTTTCTATGGATCCAGAGTATTAACTTCAGGACTATTTGTCCTCAACAGAAATTCAGTTTTATGAGATTTCTTTTTAAAGCCTAACTCTATATTAGAGAGGATATTTAAAATAATAACAACATTATGTTTTTGAGAACAAACAATTGATCAAGCTCCAACTCAAGCCATCAGCAAGCTTTATAAAGTTTTAATTTATTTACTTGCTAAGGAGCTTTAGTTAAAAATGTGAGACTAAAGGGGGGTTTAGACCATACAGTGGGAATTTCCTCTTGTGAGTATTCAGTCTGCGGGTCAACATGTCTCACCAGCAAGAACTATTTCTGGGGAAAGCAGAAACAATAAACTAACTGACAATACTCACGATTGATCCAAACTTCCTCCTTCAAAGAAAAACCGGAAGTCCCCCCTTCCGCATTCCTGTGGAAACGCTCACAGGTGCAAAGGCACAAGGCCCGGGCGTCTGGAGAGCAGACACCCCCCTCCCCTTGGCGCGTGTGCCATGATCCATCCTACCCACTGAGTCATGGCCAGCTCACACTTGGTGTCTGGGCCATGACCCTGTCACGTTGGTTTGCACAGCGAAGGGACAGCTTCTTCTTACCTGAGACGTGGTGATCAGAACTCGGTGGATTTGTTAGCTTGCATTAGAACTTGAAAAAACTAAATTTTTTTCTTGGAAAAGTAGCAAGAAAAGTTAAAAAAAAAAAAAAACAGCGGGGAAGATTTGTGCTACCAACACGTTTAAAAATTTAGAAAGACAAAATAACTGAAATGGTTGTGGGTCAGTCTCAGCATTAGGTGGTCTGATCAAAGGGTAGGATTGAAAGCCAGACACAGACCCAAAGGCATTGATAAGCATGCAGAATGTGATCGAAGTAGCATTTCAAGTCATGGGCAGAGGGGTGGGTTACTCAATAAGTGGTATAGAGACAACTTTGAAAAAGTAATTTAGAAATTTGGACAGCATTTGTTGAAATAACTTCCAAATAGATTGAAGTTTGGAGTAACTAGGTTGTCCCTAGACAAACTTATTCCTAGGTATTCCAAGTGATTGCTGTATTCAGTGCTTTGTTCCTGATCCAACTACCAGGCTCCTAATGTAGAATTCTGAGGTTCTGAACAGGTGCTGGAACCTAACTGGGACTGTTCTTGGAGGGAAAGCACCAGCTCTGGCTTATCTGCAGGTTGCTCTTTGGAGTGTCCTATTACAAACTCGAAGTCCTCTGCCTAAGCGAAGTCCTGTTTAGGTTCCTCTGCCTCCTGGAAAGGATCCCACCCATTTAAATCTCTAACACATAGGGGTCCACTCTCAGTCTTTTCTAGAATGTTCTAGGAAAAACTTTCATTGAGAAAAGTGATCCTGCAAGGCGTTGCTTGAAGCAGGCCATCATTTGAGGTTTGACCCTTGGGTTTTCTTGGCTCCCAGAGATGGGTTTGATGCTTCATGGTCAGTCTCAGGGATGGCCAGCCCAGGAAGCTGACCTGAGAACCTGGGCCGTGTTTTCTCAGGGGTTCCTGGTCATTCCCTGACCTCCCTCTGTGAGACACCCACACACAAGCAATTTCTAGGAGAGGGATGTGCAGGAACCAAGAGGAGAGCTCTTCTCTTCACACTGGGGCTCCCTTCCCTGGACACTTTCTCAGAGCTTCAGCTCACCCCTGCTGCCCCCACGGCACACATCCAGACCGCAGCACACCCTCTGTTTTCTCTGGTCATGATTTTTTGTTTGTCATTTATTTCATGCATTTTTTTCCATGCACTCTCTCTAATCCCTTCTGGAATGAGGCCACATTTAAACCAGTGGACACATTGGCTGCTTTAAGCCTGCTAATTTCCACCTAGCCAATGTTATTTTCAGGTTGATAAACCTTCTATATGAAGGGAGGTTTGGGGAGAAATTCTGTAAAGTTCTTTAGACGTGGTGGTATTGGGTTGTTTTTTTTCTCCCCCTCTGTTATTCACAGGCTCTAAGGACAGTGTTAAAAATGTCTCAATAAGAAGCAAGTCGAAATACATACTTTGGCTAGAACAGGGGTTCAGGGGCAACAGCTGATACCTATTAGTGCCCACGCAGCCATCCCCTGGGGGTGGGGACCTGCCATCTAAAAGCTAAGTATAATAGTGCTGTGCCCACTGACCACAGTGATCAGGAAACCAGTGGCGTTTTCCACCCCTCGGGGATCTGCACGTGGGAGAACCACTGTGTTTAAGGGCTCTTGACAGACAGATTGCAGCGCATGTCCACCACGGTCTGACGCTGCCCAGCCACGCTGAAGTGAAGCTGCCAAACAGGCTTGTGGAGCTGGCGTCATCCATCCAGCTGTGCCCAGATACAAGCCCGCAGAAGCGTGGTTGGCACAGCTGACACGCTCAGCTGAGGTGCAGGGACCGCCCATAAGGACTGCATGAGGAACATCAAATGAGCAGGTACCACTCTGCTGCTGGCCTCCACATTGGGCTCTAGCCTTCTCCTCCTACTCAAACGTGGCAGCCACAAATGAGTCAGATGTGGGCTGGGGGCAGGGGGCTCAGGGGCTGGGGATAGGGGACTTGGGTTGGGTACAAGGGACTCAGGGACTCGGTGCAGGAGACTCAGGGGCTGGATGCAGGGGGCTCAGGGACTAGGTGCAGGAGGGTCAAGGACTGGGAACAGGGGACTCTGGGGTTGGAGATGGGGGCTCCAGGATGATGACTCTTCCCAGACCCGAAGGAAGACAAGTCAGCTAATGAAGGGATCGGAACTGAGCTGTTGGGAAATCGTCAAGGATGAATGCATACTGCAGAAAACCTCAAGGAGCCAGAGGAGAGGCATAAAGGTGGACTACACTCGGGTTTGCTGATTAGCCAGGTGAAGGGGGGCACCTGAGACACTGCAGGTGGAGCGGCCTCTCCAAGGGTCCAAGGGTCTAAGGGTTCATGCTAAAATGGAGAGGCTGGAGCAGGGACTGATATCAGCCAAGGGTCATTTAGATGGGCCACCATGGGCCTGTGTACGGACACTCAAGTCCAGCCTCTGGAGTGAGTGGAGGGCAGCCTGAGGTGAGGAAGAGGATGAAAGACGCCTTCCTGGGATCTCTGCTCTCCCGCCTGCTAACCATGGATTTCCAGATCTATCGCCTGACTGCTGTTGGAAATGTTGGATGGTCAAAGGCAGGAACATCTTCATTTAAGCAGAACCTCTCCACTTTTCCTGTTGCACTTTTATGATCTCAGGCCATAAAGCTTGTTGTAATAAACCATATCTACAAAGTGCAGGTTTAGGACTATCACCATGTGGATGTTGTCATCTCTAGGAGGCTCCTCCTTTGATTGTTGACGTGTGTGAGAAGTTTGGAGAATACAGAGAAGTTTTAACATGAAGTCAGAATGCCTTTTATACCAGGTCGCATGGATCTGCTGAGCTGAGCGATCCTCTCATGAGATTCTATGTCATACACTGAAGTCAAGCCCAAACTCCAGTGTCAGGGCCCTTCAGGTAGGAGCTGGCACATATGAGTGAAGTGGCTGCAGGTCAGAGCCTGCTGTATAGACCACCACATTCTAGTGGCAGCTTCTTCAGGGAATCACAGAGCATCCACTGACCCTGTGCTTTGGTTTCTCTTTGTAGAAGGTGAGAGCCAATGCTTTAAAGAAAAAAGTGTTATAGGAATAGAAGGAAGTGTGGTTTATAATCCCACCAAAAGTGTAGCTAGATTCCATTCTTCTTTCTGACCAAGGTTCCATGAGCTCCCCCACACCAGCTGCAAATGACACACTCCAGCCATCGGAGTGGATCCAAGGGACCTCTGACCTGATGCGGCTGTTCTTGTGGTTTTTCAGGGAGATTTTTATTAGTCAGTTACATATAGCTCCTTTGTATGTGTGTGAGTGTGAGTGAGTCACACCACCCACAGAGGACAACTAAAGCAAAAACCAGCTCAATTCTCTAGGCTGCCAGCCCAAGGCCAGGGCTAGGGGCACGACGGCATTGAACAGGAAGGGTGCTGGTTTGTGCTGACTCTCTGCCACAGCTGAGTAGTCTGAGCATGACCTCAATGGTATAACTTTGCATTGGGATTCAGAGGGAAGTTGGGGGTAGCTGGGCAAAGCCTGGCACACGCCATCAGCTGGGCTTTGTACATCAGGAGACGTGGCTGGTGAACAGAGATTAAGTTACTTGATATGCCTGTGTTAGCGAACAGGAGATCAGCCAGCCAACATTCTTGGATTGTTCTGCTCTAGTTGGAAGTGGTGGGAAAGCCAATGACTCCTTTCCAACCCTTTAGCTCTTTGTTAGTGTTCAAGAATTGATACCAGGAATGAAGTATTAAAGGTACTTTTTTTCCTAGAAATGCCTGATTTATTCGAAGGAGAAAAGAGTCCAAAATCTAACAAGCCACTATGATAGTATTTGAAAGAAGAGGAAGCTGAGCTCCCAACGAATATTCACACTGAGCTTATTTCCCCTACTTCTTTAATCAGCTAGAAATCCAACAGACAGTGATGTTCGCATTATTTTGGATAGTCTCATCTTAGTCCTGGTCGAAGCTATTTAATTTCATGTGAATATACTTCATAGGGATCTCTGTTGAATCATCTAAATTTAAAATGCATGAGTCTTTGCATAACCCTTAATTATCCATATTTGGAAGGGCCTGTGAACTCAGCTTTGAGGCACTTTGTGGAATAGGACTATTTAGAACACATGAAAATCGTCCTGACTGTGTGAGTGATGAAGTTCTTTATCTGGATTTGCATGGAAGAACAAAAAACATGGCAGAACAGAGTACATTACTGAGTCTGCTTTGACACGTTAAAGTACAATATAGTGAGCCTCTTGAGGGCCAGCATTTGGTTTGAGTTTCATCTCAGACCATCTCAAAATACTGTCCTTTGGTTTGGGGAGTTCTTAATTAAGGTGGCGGTGGTAACTCTGTACTTTCACCAACCCGAGTTTCACAAATCTTAACCAACTCCCCAGTCATATTATGGCGTCCGAAGAAGCCTTCTTTCTGGCCAAAGAGGGCTGCGTAGTGAGTGACTGGGGCCAAGAATGGCCTTTGCAGTCGTCCTGGGCCAGGACCTAAGGGAGAGCGGGCAGGGCTCATGGAAATCAGGCAGCGAGTCCAGTGGAAATGGGGCCACAGGCCAAGAAAAATGCAATACAATTTGTCACTCCTCTTCTCTGGAGAGAAAGGAAGAAAGAAGGGGTAGTGTCCCACTAAGAGGGAGACGGTACTAAAGACCAGGGGAGCTGGCAACAGGAGTGTTCCAAGCACCCAGCAATGTGCTCTGTGCAGTGAATGCTCTTCCTGTGGTTTCCTCCTGCTGTTGGACCAGTTTGGTGAAGCTATTCCACATATTTTTCCTTTATGGATTCCCTTATGTAAAGTGCCTGGTGTGACTCTTCATGGAAGAGAACATTGAATTACAGTAATTTTAGCCAAAAAAAAGAAGAAAAAAATCATTGCTTTTCCAGAACAGCTTATTTTAGTGTCCAGGTCCTTGAAAACTGAAGACAAAATTAAGAAATAAAAGCTGAGTACTCAGAACTCCGAATAGACTAGAATATCACAGACTTGATAATCAGGTTAACTAAAAACCACGCTCCATCTAAGTGGCCTACATATCCTGGGTAGCTAAGTTCTTCTCTGGTATTTAAAGATCTGGCAAAAATAGGAGCGCTTCCAAGCCCTGAGTGCTAACGAAGCCTTCGGATGTGGTTTGGTGGCCGCAGGAGCCTGGCCTGGGGGCTGAGAGCACTGTGGCCGGCGTGGAGAGGGCTGGTGCTGGGCCCGTGCAGCCAGGCTGTGAGGCAGGAGGGGTTTGCAGAGACTTCCTATCACCCTTTTCAGGCCCTCTTTCCTCTCTCAGAAGAAACCCACTCGGTGGCCAGCGGAGGTTCAGCCCAAGTGCTTCCTGAGAGAAATGGAAGGCAAGACAAAGGTGACAGCTAACTGTCATGGACATCTTGGAGGCTAGAAGCCAAACAGGCCCTTTGAGAAAGGTTAAGAAGTCTTCTTTATATCCAGCCAAAAGCTCTCATACTTAGTTTTTGTTAAATAACTTCATTGGTGGATGGATTTAGCTCATAAAAATAAGACATACTCATTATAAAAATTTTGCAAAATACAGGTAGTCCCCGACTTAAGATGGAGTTCCCTTCCAATGACTCCATCATAAGTTTGTTCTGACATAAGTCCAATACATCTTTTTTTTTTCATTTTCATTATCATTGCCTTTAATTATCAGTATCTTTATAAATCCAATCTTATTTGTCTTTGGGAGTTGGAAACATTACATACAGAATGACAGATATGTTCTAATGCATCCATAAAAAAATACACAAATCATTAAAAAAAAAGGATAGTCATAAGTGCGGTTCGTTGTAACTCGAATCTGCCATAAGTCAGACACTACCTGTATAGAAAAATGAAAGGGAGAAACTGTAAGTTATCCACAGTATAGCTACACAGAGGTAACTAATGTTAACATTTTTGTGTATTTCCTCCCAATCATGAGTGTGCGTGTGTGTGTGAGTGTGTGTGTATGTGTGTGGACACTGGGGAGGCAGGATAACGTAGTGTTGAAAACTACTAACGTCAGATTGCCTGAGTCGAAAAGCAGCTCCAAAACTGTGGCTTTACATTAGCAAATGAGCAAACGTCTGTATACCTCAGTGTCCTCTCCTGTGTGAAGTTGGGATAAGAGTGTCTCTGCCCAACAGGGTTGTTGTGAAGATTCAATGAAATACTACATGTCAAGTGCTACAAAATAGTGCTCAGCACATAGTAAGCATTTATCAAATGTTAGCCATTATTATTATATCAATTATATAAATAATCATACAGAAGATATGTACAATTGTATATCTTGTCATTTCACTTAAAGCTATATCGTATTTTCCCACAGCATTAAACATTCTTTAAAAGTATGAACTTTAATAGCTAAATGTGCCATAATATGGCTACAACTGAAAGGTCGGGGGTTCGAATCCACCCAGAGGCGCCTTGGAAGAAAAGCTTGTCAATCTACTTCTGAAAAATCAGCCACAGAAAATCCTATGGAGCACAGTCCTACTCTGACACACGTGGGGTGGCCATGAGTCAGAGTCGACTCAATGGCAACTAGTTTATAATGCATCTGCAGTTTCCTAATTGTTGGATATTTATGTGGCTTATGATTATAAATAACTGCAGTGAACAACTTCACATATAAGTCTATGGGATCGTCTTTGATCATTTCCTTAGAACTAACCCTAGAAGCGGGATTCCTGCGGAAAGGATTTAAGTGGTTTTAAGATCCTTGATATGTGTGGCTGCACGGCAGGCTGAGCTGCCCATTAGTGCCCCCAGGAGTCTGTGCCCCATCACTGGACGTTACCGCGGAGAGGGGGGGTTTTAACTCTTGCTTAAACTTGCAATTCTGGGGTTATTATTAAAGGTGAATATTTAGGTCTCTTTTAATAAATTTTTCATTTCTTTCTTTTGCCCATGTTTTTTACTGAGGTTTTTGTCCACTTCTTATTGATTTGTGAAGATTAGTAAACCTTCGTTGGATATATTTTGTAAATTGTTTTGTAGCTTGTTGTAGTTTTAAAGTTTTGTTTCTGATGTTTTCCAACTACCAGTTTTTCCTTTGTGCTTCCTTCCATTTTTACTTAGAAAGTTTTTCTCCATCCCAAGGTCAGGCAATCATTCCCTTTATTTTCCTCTAGTGGTTTTCCCATTTCATTTTAGTGTTTTTACTTTTTACAATTTCATCTGTCATTTATTTTACTGCATGCTTAAATGACATAAGTTGATTTAAACCACTCTCTTCTTGCTCATTGTATGTTTATTATTGTTGTGGTTACTGTTATTACTAGTGGAAAAACACAGTTCTTCAGCATCTTCCTCATTAGCAAACACTCCACAGATGTGAAGACCCTAGGTAAATTGGCCCTTATTTACTCTTTCTGGGCTAAATAATGCCACTTCCTCAAGCTTGCAACATAAGACCTATTTTCAGTCCCCTTGAGCATGTTATACATCACTGTAGTTTCCTATTTCCAAAGCTTGAGAACAAGTTTCAGTGGGATGATGGGACTTTTGTGGTGATATTTTAGCTTGGAACACGGTAGGAAGCTAAGGGAAACTACATTCAATATTTCATCAGTGTGATGAAATTTAAAGATTATAAACATCTAGGAAATGTCAGAAAAACAAATTAAACTGAGACTTTTTTTAAAAGTAAAATCATGATTAAAAGAGAATTTACCGCTAAAAAACCCAAAATCAAAATGAAGGAACTAAGTGGACAAGTGTAAGTGTGAAATTTTTTTATAAAGTGCTTTACCACATCCTGCTCTGTGCAATAACTGTGTTACCTGCCAGGGACCCTCCACATGGCACCACTTTGTTAATACACAGACAGCAAATTCTATTTTATGCAGAACCACTCAAGTACAAGGCTCAGGACAGCCACGTGACAAAATTCTACGTTAGGGGAAGGTCATTTATGTGCTGTACTTCAATACCTGTAAAATGTGAAATAGTCTTAATAAAATATAATCTCCTTTTTAAATAATTTATTTTATTTTTTGTTGTTGATGAAAACGTGCACAGGAAAATGTACACAATTCAATAATTTCTACATGTACAATGTAGTGACGTTGATTACATTCTTCAAGTTGTGCAACCATTTTTACCCTCCTTTGCTGACTTATTCCTCCACCAGTAACATGAACTCACTGCCCTCTAAGGTTCTTCTTTAACCTTCTGGGTTGCTGTTGTTAGTTTGATCCCATAGAGTCCTTTAAAAGAGCACAGTGCCCAAGGCACATTCTTTACTAATCAATCTAAACTATTGGTTGGTTTAAAGAATACTTTAGTGGGTATTTTTTGGTTAGGATTTAAGGTTTAAAAATTATCTCAGAAACCTAACTTGCTGTGTAAACTTTCCCAAACCACAACAAAATATTATTTAAAAAATAAATAAATAAAGATGATCTCAGGGCAATAGTTTCAGGGGTTTTTCCAGCCTCTATGGCTCCAGAAAGTCCAGATTCTGTGAGAATTATAAATTCTGTTCTGCATTTTTCCCCCTTTTCATCAGGATTCTGCTATAGAACCTTTGATCAAAACATTCAGTAATACTGTCTAGACATTGTCCAGTTCTTCTGGTCTCATGGCAAAGGAGGCAGTTGTTTATGGAGGCAATTAACCTCACATTCCTTAAAATGCTTTATCTTTTTAAATGCTACATGTTTAATTCTTTCTGGCTGTCTAGGGTAAATTTCCTTCCTTCAGGAACTTAATTAAATGCAGGATTCATTCTTTCACCCATTTATTTGTTCGTTCATTCACTCATACAACTACTCGCTCATTTACTGAGTGCTTACTGTGTGCCATCCGTGGGGATACGTCACCTGTCCTCAAGATGTGTATAGTCTAGTAAGTGGGTCCATAAAGTGAACAATTGATGCAATAAAATGTTGTGCTAAAGTTAAATACAAGTAGGAGGACCCAGAGGTGAGGAGCATTCCAGGGCAAGAGAGCAGTTTCAGCAAAACACAAACCCTGAGATAAGCTTAAGTGTCTCTGGGATGCCAGGCAATTCTGTTGGGTTTAGAACCTGAGATAAGAGGCAACAAGAGATAGGATGCAGATCATTGGGTTCTTCCACACATTGGAATTTGCCCCACAGGTGGTGGGAGATGCTGGATGGTTTTGAGCAGAGGAATGACTTGCTGCCAGATGGCAGGGAGGCAGTTAGGAGATAGTTCTGGCAAGAAGTGATGAAGCTTCGTAAGGCAGCGGTGGGAGAGGAGGGGCTGGAATGAGGAGTGTTGTCCTGCTGGTGGTAAAGGTCTGGCTCTACAGGCCCTGCATCCCCTGGGAATTCAGGTAAATAATTGGACTGAGATGACAACTGGTGATTGAGTGGCCCAAGGAGACAGCAGTGCCAGGCAGCGTAGGGGCAGCCAAGGGCCTGAATACATTAGGTGATGCAAGGATCTACAGGAACCTGGCAGCTGAAACCTTTCAAACAGGAATTTTTTGTTGCCATTTTAATTGAGTACTTCATCTGTGGCAGATACTGTTCTAAGAGCTAAATATGCCCAAAGCACTAAAACTGCCCCATCTTCACTGCCTCGTCTCCTTGTCCTCACTGCCCAGACCTCATTGCCCTGTCTCCTTGTCCTCACTGACCAGTCCTCACTGCCCCGTCTCCCCGTCCTCACTGCCCAGTCCTCAGTGCCCCATCTCCCCGTCCTCACTGCCCCATCTCCCCGTCCTCACTGCCCAGTCCTCAGTGCCCCATCTCCCCATCCTCACTGCCCCGTCTCGCCGTCCTCACTGCCCCATCTCCCCGTCCTCACTGCCCCATCTCCCTGTCCTCACTGCCCCATCTCCCCATCCTCACTGCCCCATCTCCCCGTCCTCACTGCCCCATCTCCCTGTTCCCACTGCCCCATCTCCCCGTCCTCACTGCCCCATCTCCCTGTTCCCACTGCCCCATCTCCCCATCCTCACTGCCCCATCTCCCTGTTCCCACTGCCCCATCTCCCCGTCCTCACTGCCCCGTCTCCCCATCCTCACTGGCCCATCTCCCCGTCCTCACTGCCCCATCTCCCTGTTCCCACTGCCCCATCTCCCCGTCCTCACTGCCCCATCTCCCCATCCTCACTGCCCCATCTCCCTGTTCCCACTGCCCCATCTCCTGGTCCTCACTACCCTGGTCCTCACTGCCAGGGTAGTCACTGCCCCGTCTTGGGGTAATGTGCATTCTCAGCCATGTAATGTCAGAGTCTGCAGGTGCTATAGCAGAAAGACCACAGGCACCTTCTGTCACGGAAACTTACAGTAGGGTAAACAGGAATCCAGTTCTAAGTCCTGGGCTTAGACCTGCCACTTGCTAGCAGTGAGGCCTCCAGCCACCTCAGCCTAGAGCTGCCGCAGGTGCACCACCCATAAAATAGGGTCCACATGGTGCAAAGGTGATGTGCTGTTGAATTATGATTTACTACCACAAGGTTGGGCTCAGGGAACCCTGGGTTATGGTGAGGATTAGGTGAAATGATGCTTGCAAAAGCGGCGCTGACATCATAGATGCTCAGGGCCTATTTCTGTTTTATTACCTGGGTTTGTTCTTGGGCATTTGGGGGCTTAGGATGATGCAGTGGTTTAACAGCACAGGGTTTGGGGAAGACGGACCATGAGGGGGGTTCGGGGACGGGATGTGGGGGGGTCGGGGTGCATGGACTGGTAGGGCATGGATGCATGTGTCATGCTGCCTGTGCTCCCCCACGCTGCCCCCCCCCCCCAGCCGCCCTTCCTGAGCCAGGCCCTGGGTCCCTGCAGTGAACTGGAAAGTCAAAGCCTCTGGCTCGTTGCTCAGATGGACAAGGGCATGCTGCCTCCCTCGTGGCTGGGGTGCAGGCATTGGCCCCAGCTTGACCTCCCCCTATCCCTGACAATAGGAGCACGGGGTCACCCATCTCTCTCCCTTGTATGTGGCGTTTTCAGGGGATGGGTGGGTGGCGGGCCTCCTTTTTGGTGGGAATACAGTGGGGTGCCAGTGGGAGAGGTCCCAGTGCAGACGGCCGAGTGGCCTTCATGCCCCCACGCCTGGCACTGGCTAAGTGCACAGAGCTGCGTCCTCCGGGACACAACGCAGGGTCCCCGCAGGCCTCCCCCTGCTGTCCTGGGCCCCCAGGCCAGCAAGCATCTTCCAGCCCAAGGGTGGAGCTGACAGAGCCCCTCCACCTGCTCCTATGACTGCAAGAGGCCACTGACTTCAGCCAGATGGAGAGAAACAGCCTCCAGAAAGGGACCGTCCTTAGTAATAAAGCAAGGACATGGTCCTGATCCTCCTCTTTGTGAGGAAGTTAAAGCCCCTCACCATAGCCGATTCACGGCCTGAAAGGAAACATTGAACAAACCCATCTCCAGAGTCTTAAAAGAAAATACTCTCTGTTTCCTAAGCACCAAGTTAATAAACTGCTGGACTGGAGGGTGCATTGGAGGGTCTGAGTGCCCAGCCCTTCCTGCACCTGTGGAAAAGTCTACTTTTGGAGAATTTATTTAGTTTTGTCTATTGGTCAAGGGGGTGTCCTCAGGTGGTGCAAACGGATGCACCAGGTGAACACACAACTTGCTGGATAAGCCCACGGCTCTCTGGAAGAGCTCGAAGGCTGAGGGGAGTGAGCACTGGCTGGGTGCTTTGCGTGGTCATTCATGGGTGCTGGACAGAGCAGCACCAATGGCCAGGCTGCATGCAGGCCGGGCCCTGCTGTCCGAGAGAAATGGAAGGAAGGAAGGTGTGGGGCTGCTCAAGGGCAAGTTGGCGCCAGTCCCAGCCCGGCTGTGAGTGGAGAACCAAGGGGGCGAAGAGCCAGAGCCGGGGGGAGTCCTAACCCTGCTCTGAATTTGGCCAGCCCAGAAAAGCAAGCCTCCCGAGTACCATCCCCACAAAGAAGGAAAGCCACAAACTGATAAAGCAAACAAAACCCACCGCCCAACTTCCACGGCCAACGGCACTTGGAGACCTGATTTTACACCCAGATCTGGGGTCATAGCAAGGCTCATGGCCATGCTTTCTTGTCCAGCTGCAACACGGGACAGTGATTCAAGAGACAACTTCAGACTGTGGTTTTCAAATTGGAAAAAGCATTACTGGTTTTAATTTTCTGTGAAATCACACCCATGGTCCTGACGGGGATCGCATCTTGACTGCCATCCTGTGGCCCAAAGGAGAAAATATCCATGAGAGAAATTTTTCCACTCTGGGAAGCTGTACTTATGCTCTGGAAAAGCAATGAGAGTGGAATTTCGCCTGACAGGCCACTGACATGCTCCCAGGTGTGAAAAAAGGCCAGTGCCTGCTTTGGCGGGCCCTCTGCTTCCTGGGCCAGGGGCTGGGGGCATATGGAGGGGCCAGCCTTCCTGTCCCCGCCCTGTGTGGAGTCCCGCCTGGCTCCTCAGGAGTGGGGCTCAGCAAGTGGAGAAGCGCGGCTGCCCAGAAGGCTGTCGGCTCTTTCTGGCAACAAAGCCCCCCGTCTGGTTCCTTCAGCTTCACCAGACTTCAGGACCCTCAGAAGACACCGCTTTTCTGAAGGCTGTGACTACCCTGAAAGGCCCCAGGCCACGGTCCCGAATGAGAGTGGACTGGGTGGCCCTCACATCAGAACGTTTGGCGACGTGTATGGATATGGAGCCTGACTTTTGAGTGCTGGTCAACCATTTTTGAACTATCTGTGCCTTTAAAACATCCAAAATTTGGCTGTAAGCAGATTTTCTCCTGAGGTTTCTGGTAGTTCCTTCTCCGGGTGGCCAGCAGCTTCTAAGAACAGCCTTTCCACGGTGTCTGGCATTTGGTTTTCTCTCTGGGCCAGAATGAGAAATGAAAGTGCTAGAAGGGGCGAGGAGGGGTAGCTCTCTATTTATGGTTGTTACCAAAAATAAAAAGGTGTTAGATTTGTTTTCAGAAAAGATTTGGATTACTGTGGATTTCACACAAGGGTGGCCTCTATAAAGAAAGAATCCTGAGCTGAGATTCTTTAAAAGCTCAAGAGTGTCAGCGAAGATACTCAGGTAATAACACTTCTTCAGAAGTTTAGTGTAAAAAGTAAAAAAGAGAATTTATTTTTGCTCAAAGAAAACGAAGGTTGACCGATTCTCTGCTGTGAGCAACCACAGCACACACACGCACACACACACACACACACACACACACACACACACACACACATACATCGCGGCCCCCAGCCTGTGTTATACAGAAGGTGAATCGAGTGTGGAGGTTGCTTGCTTTGTTTTGTGTCAACTATGTTTCCTGGCCCTCAAACCTTCCACTTGTGCTAATGAGAAACCTTTAGATGGAATAAAAATGGCTAAAGATAAAGACGCCTCCCTCTCCACCCCCTAGACTCTGCTGCTCCCACTGTCTGTCTCCCTCTTTTCAGTAGGAGGTGGGGGTGTCGAATGAGCCAGGCGTTCACTTGGGGCTGTAGCATGAGGCTTTTCTAGGGGCATTGGTGCAGGAGAAAGGGCTGTGGGCCACTGGAATAGCTTTTACAGACTTGAAATGAAAGCGTGACATTCGTATAAAATACACAATAAATTCCTCTTTGAGACACATGGAATGTTGTCTGCCACATGACCCCAGAGTAGCAAAAAAGGACAAACAAGGGTCAAAGATGAGCCAACACCCCCAAAAGATGTCCCGGCGGTGACACACAAGGTGGGCAGAGACCTGTAAGCAGAACTCTGTCTGAGTGCCTGGGACATGGCAGCTCTGAGTTGGGCCCTGAGCCTGGCCTACAGCCTTCAGCTTGTGGCTGGTTTCATGGGGCCTTAAATGGAAAATGGCTCTTATAACTTGCATTCCAGAATTCCTCCTTCCTGTTAAAGAAAAAGAAAACTCACACATGTTTGTCTGTTTGTGGAGTATCAAGGTGCCGCAGGAGAAGTTGGGGGCTCTTTGGGAAGAGTTTAGCCAATGTGCAGCTGCTCCTGGGCCCAGGTTCTGCTGCTGTGGTGAAAACTGCAGACACACCAAATGAAGGATCAGCTACAAAGGTTAGTGCCTTCACTGTACATGACTTTATTTTCCTGTAAGTCACTTGTTACACAACTTTGGAGAAATCTGGCAGTCTGCTTCTGTAAAGATTACAGCCTTGGAAACCCTGTGGAGCAGTTCTACTGTGTCGTATATGGTCACTATGGGTCGGAATCGACTTGACGGCGTTGAGTTTTTAACTCTTGTTGATGTAACTGAGATATACCTGTAGTTCACCTGAGATATACCTGCTCCTTAGAAGGAAGGATGGTGAGACTACGTCTTACATACTTTGGACATGTTGTCAGGAAGGATCAGTCCCTGGAGAAGGACATCACGCTCGGTAAAGTACAGGGTCAGCGAAAAAGAGGAAGACCCTCAACGAGTTGGATTGACACAGTGGCTGCAACAATGGGCTCAGGCATAACAACGACGGTGAGCATGGTGCAGAACTGGGTGGTGTTTCATTCTGTGGTGTATGGGGTCACTATAGTCAGAACTGACTTGATGGCACCTAACTACAACATACCTGTAATTACCACTTTTCCCATTTACAACCAGTGTCATCTCTGAATAAGTTTTCTATTAATAAACATCTCCGTATGTTAAAAAAAATAAATAAATAAAAGGAGGAAGGGAACAAGGAGGGAGGGAGGGAAGGAGAGAAGGAAGGAGGAAAGGAGGTAAGGAGAGAAGGAGGAAGGAAGGAAACAACTTTAACCATCTTAGCACAGCCTCCAAGGCCAGGTTGCCTGCAGCCCTGAGTTGCCTCAGGAAGCCGGCCTGGTGACTGGCGCCTGGTCTCCGTGAGCCTCCCCTCCCCCGCTTTCCCGTGTTACCGTATACATTGTCTCTCCCACAACAGTACCAGCTTTCCTGTTCTCTAGCGTCTTTCTAGGGTCACCTGACCGTGGATTCCGACCTTCTCACCTGTGCTGACAGATTTCAACCTCCAAGTTCCTGTCCAGTTTGCAAACCTGTAGACTCCACAGCAGCTTGGCACAGAGAGCCTCGTGATCATACTTGCTGTGTTAACCCTGTGGTGCCTTTGTAAATGTTTGTCTCATGTTTCCCAGCTCCAAGTTTCAGGCTGAGCGGAGGGCATCCCTCCGCCCTAGGTTGCCCACACTCACTGCCTTCTGCTCTTGTGTTGACATGACGGCCTTCATTTAGGCCATCCAGTTTCTTCATCCAAGGACCTCACACCCTTGGCTTCCCCCAACTCAAAACCTCCGTACTTTTCTTACAATCAGGGTGTCCATAAGAGCTATCGTCTAAACCAGAGCACTCTTAATACCTAGAACATTTATTTGTGAATTGTGAACGGGCACTTTGAATAACTATGCTGGGGCAGTGGGCTCAGATTCAGACAACCACCATTAGGGCCGCCCTAGCTAAGGCCCAGGTATCTGTCTGCTTCCTCTTCAGATAAGGGCACTTAACCTTCACACTTTTCAATGTTCCATGTGCCCCAGCTCAACTGTAAACCTTTCCACTTTATTCTCTGGGGAAATATGGTAGTGCACCTCTCCCTTTAAAGCACAACCCCTTCCTTCCCCTGCTTACTACATTGAGTTTTGCCATTTAGGATGCTATAAATATGGAAAAATAAATTTCATCTTCCACACGTAATTTAAAGGTCCAATTGTGCCCCAGTGTGGTGACAGAAAAGAATGCAAACCAGAGAACTCGCCTCAGTGGGTGGGTCCGACACTTCCGCTCAGAGCTTGACATGTTTGCTGGGAGACCTGAATGTGGTTCCAAGATTTGGAAACAATTAGAGATGACAATAGCTCCGTACCGACCTCTTTAAAGAAATTTGTGTTTTAGGATGCTTGATGGGATATTTTATTAGCTTATTAATTCTTTCATTCCAGGCACTGTATTTATTACCTAATTTATTCATACATGTATTTCTTTAGCAAATATTTCTTGGTTGCTTTTATATTCCCCCCAAGCATTTTAAGCAGATGCTTAATAATAGGAGATAATACTCCCTTTGTACAATGTGACTATGCAATACCACGGTTTGCCCTCACAAAGGCAATTAGTTAGTACAAGAATTCCTACCCTCAAAAAAATTGCAACACTATATAATGTAGAGAAATCCTATAAGGTCTCAGGTTTCTTTATTTCAGTTTCTTTCCCAAGATATAGCTGGTAGTTGCCATCATGGGGAGGCCTAGTGTATGAACATCCTCAAGCACTTGTGCAATCTTGCTGGGATGAAAATAATTCTGAGAAAGTGTAGTATAGAGACAGAAAATCTGGAATTGGAAGGTCACAATTCAAACTGTATCTCTCCAGTTGCCAGCAGTTACCTAACTGCTCTGAGTTTCAGTTTCTTCATTTAGATAATGGGGATAATAAGACCCATTGCCTCACAGGATTGCTACTAAAATTACATAAGAGAAGGGAACTTTAAAACCTTTGAAGCTCTGAGTAAGCCTGGCAGGGAGACCCATTGGTGAGTTGGTGGCAGCGGGTCTCAGGCAGCAGAAGGGAAGCGAAACCCTGCTTCTCTCTCCCAGGGGTCCCCTGCACGCACATTGGGCGTCTGCACAGAAGGAGGTCAGAAAGCAACCAGCAGCTTTGTCCACTGAAGTTGACTCCTGAACCTGGGGTGGGGTTTCTCAGTTGCTGCTGTGCTCTCCTGGTTGCTGTGTACGGCACTCAAGTCCTCACGGATCCCTCCTGTCCTTCTGCTTTGACTGTGCCCATGGGCCCCTCCTCTCTCGGGCTTGAGAGCTGGAGAGCTGATCCTGCCAGGCCTGGCTTCCTGGTGGCATTACCGGCAGGCGGAGCGTCGAGTTACTACGGTGGTGCTTGCCCTGGATGGTTGTCTGGGAGCACACAGTCCATCACATTTTCTCGGGGCTGTGAGTAGAGTACGTGGCTTCCTGGGAATTATTCCCCCAGGAGCAAGCAGAGGCTCCCGGATGACACATAGGACAGTCGCTCCTCTCTGCTTCTGGAACCGGAACTTCTCATTCTCTAGAGGTTAAGGGAGTTCCATGTCCTGGCTGCACTACCCAGGCCCCAGGCCCCCTCGCACTACCCACAATAGTGCCACGGCCGCGTGTTGCTCGGACACTGGATTACTTAATATTTTTCTTTAAATATTTTAAATACAATCCTTTTTATTTATTTATTTTTTAACTTAGCTTCATCCAAGTAAATGTGTAAGGCAATGGGCTTAATATGTTTTTTTTTCTATTACACATTTAAATGAATAGACAATGGTAAGTAATAAATGTATAGCTAAAATAAAACATGTTTGTCCTTACGCTACCTAAGAAAGCCTCTCCTGCACCAGCAGGCCTAGAGGCAGCATGTGGACTGCGTGGGTTTCCGTGTGTTCCCCTGAGTTTGGTGTCTGCCCCTGCCTGAGAACGCCGCCCCTGGGCCCCTCTCCTCTGGGTGAGCTGCCTGTACAATTCAGGACAAGGCTGGGAAAGATTCACTTGAAGAATGTCTCCATCTTGTGGCTGTCTCCTTTTATTACACCAGGAAGAACCTTCCTGCTGTTGTGACAGGCATGGGGTTTCCTTTCGGGGGCAAAGAAAATGTCCCGGAACTGATTGATACACGTAATGATTGCACAACTCTGGGAATAGAATAAAAACCACTGAATTGTACACTTTAAAGGGATGCATTATATGATGTGTGAATTCTATCTTAAGTTTAAAGAAGAACTGTGGTGGAAGGTTTCTAAAGGAACAGAGAAAGCAAGCATCATCCATGCTTCTCATGGTGAAACTAAATTATCTAAAGAATGGAAAGGGGTCTTGTCCTTTGTTTGGGGAGATGACGTTTACTGCTAGGAACCAGTCTTAAAAATAGAAATCAATTGTTTCGTTTTGAGCTTTGTAAACCTCAGGTACAGTTTCTATTAAACACAGTTTTTCCAACACTCACTTATCTGAGATTCTAAAAAGTTGCTTCTCTTTGAGGCCACTTCTCCCAAAACAGAGCTTTCGAGCCACAGTTACACAAATCTGAAACGGGCAGCATAAGCCTCTGCTCTTGCTTTCCAGTGAAGCTAGTGGGTGTGGTTAAATTATGATGTTTTATTCTAAGGGGAGGCTAAGGAAACATCTGCTTCTTGATGGAAACCATCTGCTATTACAAGACACGACGTCAGGCACTCTAACACAAGATATTCCTTACAATTACACTTACTAAACAGAATACCATTACAGAATTCCCACACCAACTCAAGAATCTCCCCCTGCACCTCATATGGGATTGATCAGTGTAATTATTTTGTAAAGGTCTTTGTCAGTGAATTCAAAATAACCAGAAACAGTAATTATTATTATTTAGGATCCAAGTGTTAATTTTCCAGCTGAGATGCAGCTCAGCTTTCACAGCTACAGGTGTGGATAAAGTGAAAACAGTCAGTGGTACAGCCTCCTCTCCCGCAGGGAGGGCATGAGACACTTCCCCACTGTTGGGTTGGAGGAGAGCTCCCAGCTCCAGCCATCGGAAATATCACCCTAGGGTCTTTGTCAGATCCCGTGTGAGCCTTATGAGCCTTAGGTCTGTGCCATCCCTGGTCATGTTTTCATAGCCAAAATGCTGGGGGGAGGGGTGCATCTTCATGGTCTGCACTGCAGACAGAACCAGCCTTCCTGGGCTGCCGACCCAGGACATGCCCACCCAGAGGGCTGGGCATGCACACCCCCCAGCTTCAGCCTCCTGGGGCATCTCTGCTGCAGAAAGCCCCCTCACTGCGGCCAAACCCTCCAGCAAGGCAGGAAGACAAAGGCCTGAGCATTTCAGCACAGCTTTGAAGGGCACTGTGCTCCAGGCCACTGTGGAGAGGCCAGGTTGGGCCAGCAGCCAGCATTGCAGCTCAGCTCCCTCTGCTCCACCCACTCCTTTCACAGGGGCTCACCCTAAACCACACCTCACACTTTGTAACTCATCTGCGTGCCAGCTACCGGCAAGCCCACCTGGGACCTCATGTTATTTAGAGAAGGAATGTTGGCAATGTGGTTGATCTTGGATTAATTGCTTCTCATTACAACCTGGCTGGGTTGGTTTTCCAACAATTTTCCTTAATTCCAGGGTTCTGTTGATACAACTATCACCTTGAGGTGCACAATGAAAGGAGACGAGGTGAGCAGAGACCCACATGCCATGCCCAGGGATTGACATTTTATGCAGAAGCTGATTGTATGCCATTGAAGATTTTAAGATTTAATGTATCTATCAGTAGAGTTGGAGCCTTGGCGGCACAGTAGTTAAGAGCTTCAGCCGCTAACCAAAAGGTTGGCAGTTCGAATTGACCAGCCGCTCCTTGGAAGCCCTATTGGGGCAGTTCTACTCTGTCCTATAGGGGTCACTATGAGTCGGAATCAACTCGACAGAAATGGGTTTGGTGTTTTGTTTTCTTTTTTTTATTTTGTTTGTTTATCAGTTGAGTTTAGGGTCAGTTGGAGGAAGCAGGACAATCTGTTACAATGGTCCTGCCATTATCAAGGTTAAAAAAAAAAAAAATGATGATGCCCAAAACTGAGGAGTGGGGTTGGGTAGACCGCAACAAGCCTTTAGAAGGTGGGATTGAAAGACTCAGGTGCTGGCAGGAGAATGCAGGGCGGCCTGCAGGCCTCAGCTTGGGAAGCGTGGTGGGCAGATGCTCTGCTGGGGGAAGAGCAGGTCCAGGTGGCGAGGCGCGGTAAGTTTCAGATGCTGGTGGACTTCCAAACAGAGGTGTCAAGTCAAGGGTGGAAAACATGGATTGGGAGCCTGGAGTGGCAATCTGTGACAGCAAGTCCCAAGTACTTGGGAATCACAAGATGGCTCAGAGACTAAGGAGGAGAGATGATCACACCTATGGATCCCCAAGATTTGTAATGAGGGCAGATGAGGAGAACCAGTGAAAGCAAGTGCAGAGGAGCAGCCAGAAAGCATAGGAGGACAATCTGAGGCAGGACAAAGAGCTATCACCAGTGCCAAGTGCTTCAGAGCAGCGCTGTCCAGTGGAAATAGAATGTGCACCACAAATGTGCTCCATCTGTGTCATGTAAAATCTTCTAATGGCCACATTAAAAGATGTGAAAAGAAACAGGTGAGATTAATTTTAACAAGATATTTAACTCGATATATCCAAAATTTTAGCACGTCAACGTGGAATCCATAAAAAATTAGAAATGGGATAAAATGGACACCAAGCCTTCCAAATCCAGTATGCGTCCCATACCTCCAGCACCCCATATTCAAGGGCTCAAGAGCCACATGTGCTAAGTGGCTACTTTATGGACAGTGCCCAAGTGTGGTTCGAGGGAGCTCATTAGAAATGCAGAACCTCCCCACCTACTAAGTCAGGGACTGTTACAAGACCCCAGGGGGTCCGGAGCCTCATCCAGGTATGGGGAGTGATGGTCAGAGGGTTAAGGATTGTGAAGACATGGGCTCCCATACATTTGAATTTGGATCTGCTAGAAGCACATTCATTTTGAGGAGGCCAATGATGAGGAAGATAAAGTGAGTCTTGTGAAAAGCCACCATTTATAGAGAAATCGGGATTAATGCGAGACCCGTTCGCTTATTTAGAACAAACATGAACAGACTTCATTTCCTGCAGCAAATACACTGCACAGATTAAAGTAGCAGCCCCAAACTTTTTGGTCCCAAGAAAGGCCCCTTTCTACTCTTAAAAATTAATGAGGCCACCAAAGAGCTTTGTTTACGTGGGTTATTTCTATCAACATTAGAATTTAAAACAGAAAAGGTTTTAGTATTTATCTATTCATTCAATTTAGAGTTATAAAAATAAGCTCATTACATGTTAACATATTTTAGTGAAAAATAATTAAATTTTCCTGGAAGATATTTGGTGAGTGGCATTGTTTTACTCTTTTTTTCCAAAGTCTGGATTTCACATCTTCTGCGTTTAATCTATACCAGAACCCCATGTCATATAGCCTCTAGAAAAATCACTTTTCTTCCCACAGGGCTGAAATAAAGTGATTGGAACTGGCAACTAAGTCCTTGGGTCAAAATATCTCTGATTTTTCTCCCAAAGACTTGACTTTGAAGGTGAACAGAGAGAGGGCACTAACTGGGGGAAGCCGGGGAGATCAGTGAAGGTGTGTGGTTCATGGTCATGCTGGCAAGGAAAAGCAGAAGAGAGGGGCAGGCTGAAAATGCAGAGTAAGAGAAGGGCAGATTGAAGTGGGTCCCCGAGTTTAGGAGGGGAAGGACCTATAGCGATAGGTTGCCAGATTTAGCAAAAAACAAATAAAAATATAAGATGCCCAGTGAAATTTGATTTTCAGATAAACAATGAATAATTTTTTAGTATAAGTATGTCCTCAACATTGCATAAGACATTCTTAAACTAAAATATTATTCTTGCTTATCTGACATTTGTAGCCCTGGTGGCCCAGTGGTTAAGAGTTTGGCTGCCAAACAAAAGGCCAGCAGTTCGAATCCACCACCTGCTCCTTGGAAACCCTATGGGGCAGTTCTACTCTGGCCTATAGAGTTGCTATGAGTCAGAATCAACTCGATGGCAATGGGTTTTTGGGTATCTGAAATTCACGTTTAACTGAACACCCTGTATTTTATCTGGCACCTTACTGAGAAATCAAGAGAGGGTGGGGTTGCAGCCCACCCACCTCAGAATGTCAGAATCAGACATTCCCTCTGAAAATCTGATAAGCTGTCAAAACTGGGGTCACTGAGCTACAAGTCAAACAGAGTGGGGTGTTTTTCTCAACTACCCCAGCCGTGCGACTAACAGCAAGTTGCCTGGCCTCTCAGAATCTGCACTCTCATCTGAGAAGGTGGATCAGGTGTCCACCTCACAGGACTGTGTGGGGAAAATGGGATGAGGTAGGTTGTGTGTAGCATAGAACTCAGTACTCAGAAGACCCTCGACAAATGTTTGTTTCCTTTTCCTCATGCTCTCTGAGAAACTTAGCTCTGTTTCCTACACGGTCCATTTCAACTCCTAGTTGAAATTCTAAATTTCAGCTGTCACTATAATCCTTGGAATCATCTGTTAATACCAAGAAGTTCATTGCAGTATTTTGCATAACTAAAGTGTGTGAAAATATCTATAATAGTTAAGTTTTCTACCAATTCCACAGCTCTTCTCTATTCAAAGGGCCCATTTCCCTGGACGGAATGACATTTTGCATTTGGCATAATGCAGTCATTTCTCAGCCATGAGTCTGGTCTATTTTACCAGTAGATTTCAAACATTTTTCAACTTCACATGGACTCAACACATTTTCCTGCTTTATTCTGTGTCTTACAGTAATATATTATGGCTCAAAACAAGAAATGAAAGATTGATTTAACATACGAAATACAATCAATTAGTGGATGTAGAAAAAATCATTTGACAAAATCCAAAATGTACTTATGATAAAAACTTTCAACAAACAGGAATAGAAAGAAATATCTTCAACCTGATAAAGGACATGTATGAAAAACCTACAGCTAACATCATAGTTAATGGCGAAAGACTGAATGCTTTCGTCCTAAGTTTGTGAACAAGGCAAGGATATCTATTCTCTCTACTTCTGTTCAACATTGTGCTAGAAGTTCCAGTCAGTGCAATAAGTAAAAAAAAAAAAAGGAGGAGAAAATAAGAGAAAAAAATTAATTAAAGCCATAAATATTGGAAGGGAAGAAGTAAAACTATTCAGAGATGACCTGATCCTGTACGTATATGTAGAAAATCCTAAGGAATCTTTAAAAAAAAAAACTACTAGAACTGGTAAAAAATTAACTTATCAAGATTACAGGATACAAGATCATTATGCAAAAATCAATTGTGTTTTTATACACTATCAACAAACAACCGGAAAATGAAATTAAGAAAACAATTCCATTTACAATAGCAACAAAAAGAATAAACTACTTAGCAATAAAGGTAACAAAAGAAGTCCAAGTTGTATTTACTGAAAGTTACAAAACACCCTGAGAGAAATTATAGAATATCTAAATAAATAGAGAGACATTCCATGTTCATGGACTGAAAGATTCAACATTGTTTCAATATTAATTCTCCACAAATTGCTATGGAATATATAATCACTATTAAAATTCCAGCATGTGTTTTTGTAGATATTGACAAGCCAATCCTATCATTTATATGGACATGAAAAGGACCTAAAATGGCCAAAAGAATTTTGAGAAAAAGAGCAAAGCTGGAGAAATTATACCACCCAATTTCAAAAGTTACTACAATGCTACAGGAATCAAGGTCATCTCGTGTTACTATAAAGCAGGCATAAAGATCAATGGAATAGAACTTGAAATCCTAGGACATTCATGGTCTCTGTCTTAGAATGTAACAGAATAGCACTGTAAAGAGTCATTGGAGAGAAAGTTCTTTCTATTAGGGACTCTCTCAACCCTGCAGTTTATTCTCATGTCTGTTTTGTGCTGCCCTTCCCTGAGTCAGATCCATTCTCTGTTTTGAATGACACTAAAATGGCCATCTTGGGATTGGCTTTTGTAAACTCTCTGTCCAGTGGCTGTGATGGAAACTTGGCAGTCATAAAATGAGAAGCAAATTAGAATGTAATTTGTATATAAATTACAAGTGGAATTTATACGGCAAGATTATTTCCTCTAACACAACACTGAAAAGAAATTCTTTTATTAAGAAAATTTTCAAACACGTGCAAAAATACCGAAGGCTATTACCTAGCTTCAACAATTATTAATACAGAAACAGTCTTGTTTCAGTCATACATCCACTATTCCCTAAACCAGATTATTTTGAAATAAATTCCAGATAACATATTATTTCATGTGTAGGTATTTCAGGATATATCTCTAAATAATAAAGATTCTTCTGAAGCCCTGAGTCTGAATCAACTCAACAGCAACTGGTATGTTTTTCTGATTTGGAATCTCTTACAGGAGTTATTTTAAATGGTAGTTAACAGAAGAAATCCTCCCAGAAACTGCATGGACTATCTGCAACTAGACTTTAAAGCCTGGGGTTCTCTTTAGAAGCCTTTTCAAGATCCATGTGATGATGATGTAAAGTGAAATGAATCTTATGCTCATTTTCCAAGAAAGTATACTTTTTCCAGATGCAAAGAAGACATTATAATGTTCAAGAGTCATAGCCTTTGGCCGTAGTTGTGCCAGAATCTCGTATGTGAGAAGCCATTCATTTATTCCCTCTCACATAAAGGGTTACTTGAACATATCTCATGTGACAACTACAGCACTACAAAAGCCAGGCGGAGGCCAGGAAGCTTGCAGCCTGGTAGAAAGGCTCATTATCTAGTTCTAAACCTGGTAAAGTGAACTTTCAAGTGAAAATTTGGAAATGATTTAGAAATGTAAATCAGATTCACTCTAAAATATGTTTTCTTAATGCCTGACTTGTAATAATAATAATAATAAAAATTAAACCCAAGCCATATAACCCGTCGCTGTCAAGTCAATTTCAACTCAAAGTGACTCTATAGGACAGAGTAGAACTGCCCCATAGGGTTCCCAAGGCTGCAAATCTTTACGGAAGCAGATTGCCACATCTTTCTTCCACGGAGTCATTGGTGGGTTTGAACTGACCACCTTTTAGTTAGCAGCCAAGCCCTTAATCACTGTGCCACCAGGTCTCCTCCAAGCCATGTAGGAAGTCTCAAATAGTAAAACTTTTCAAAGCCATCTCTACACTGCTAGAAGTAACAATATACCTGGTGAAAATTCTAAGACAGCCTCCTGTCTAGCTCTGTTCCTGTCTCTGGAGTCATAATCCCATAGGACACTCCAGTTGAAGAACTAAGCACAGCTTTTATTGCATCTCCCTTTACCAGGAAGCATAAAAATAAAAAGAAAGAGCAGGAAGAATTCGTCTATTCTTCGCTCTTGATTACCTAGCTGCTTCAAAGTGCTGGGAGACGTTCCTGCAAACCAGTCACTGTGAGCACGAACTGTGTGTGCACATTCCGATGCACACTCTGCTCACTGATGGTTAGAAATTTATGTACTTCATCCTTTACTCAAGTCCGTCTCTCACAGAGCACCAGATGGTATCACGGGTAACAAACCACAGATGCTGTCTCTATCCCTGTGACTCCGCCTTTCTTCTGCAGAGCGTGTGACCTATTCCTGCTTTTCCAGTTGTCCTTTTCTTCCTATAATTGACACAATGTCTACTACTGCCTTAAAAAAAAAGAAAAAAGGTAGTTTGTTTCCTTTAGTCAAAATGCATTTTTTTTCATTATTTATCTCTTCTCAAAGAGTCATTTTACTGAAAGTACAGTACTATATATCCAAACCTTTGGGAGTGGTGAAAAAAAGAGCCAGTGAATAGTTGATTAAACTAGAATTGTCCTAGTATTTAAACATCTTACAAAATGGACTTTCACTTTGGGGCCATCATATGGCTGCCAAGGCTTAATTGGTCTGTGTATTAGGTTGTACAGTACAAGTGTTCTAAAGGTAATCCTATCATTTAATAACATCCTATATGCAGATGGGTTTTTTGTCTGTAAATACCTTATCTCATGGAGTTCTCTCCCTCAAGTGAATTAAAACTCTTATGTCAGAAATATCTTTTCCTAGACATGTCCAATAGCGCTCTTCTGCTAACTGGAACTTTCCCTGTCTCCACCTGCTTCCTCTGTCCCACTCATCAAAGTAAAAAGGACTTGTGAGCACACAATTCCACTAAGATTAATGCCACATCTTGAAAAACAGGACCAAAGAGAGGAAAGTTTTCCCCTTTGGAGTATTTGATCCTTAAAAACAAAGAGAGAAAACAAAGAAAGAGAAGAATTTCCACTTCTGGCAGTATGGCAGTCTAGATACTTGGAAGGATCGTCACACCAAAACGGTTAGATCCTGTGTAAAATATACTTTTCCATGCCAGCATTGAACTTGAAGGAAGTAAGGTACATCTTTAAGGCTCCCAAACTCTTATGAGCTGAATCTAGAAGGGTGAAATCCAGTAATAAAATGCAAAAATCAGGTTTTCCCTGAAAGAGCATGCCAATATCAGAACTACCTGGCAGTTGTGGAGGTGGGCAGGGTAAGCCTTGGGCTCCTGCACAGTAGGAGAATTGAACTCTAGACTTCTACCCTGAGAGGATGAAAAGTGTTCCCACTTGGGTCCTCTGGCTCTTGCCTGTAGCAAATGCCACCAGGACTCCCACAGATTAACATCAACTACATATGAGCTCACAGTCAAAAAATCACCAAACATAAAAGCAAACATGCTTCTATGAATAAGAGTTAGTAGGAACAACTACAAACACAAAACAGATTTAGACCCATAGCGACCTCAGTTATTGAAATGATCAGATACAGAATTTAAAAAAAAACTATGGGTGGACTATTAAAAATAAAGAAAAATTAAAAAATGAGCAAGTAAAAAGAGACTATAAATGACAGAGATTAAGAACTCTGACAATGCCAAGTTGTTGAGGATGTGGATGGAGAGTAACTTATTCACTGCGGGTGGGAGTATAAGTTGAGACAACTGTTTTAAAAAATAGTTTGGCATTATGTCATAAACCCAAACATTTGCATACTCAAAACTCATCAATTTCACACCTAGGTATATACCCTCAATAGACTTTAAAGCATGTACTCCAAAAATCTGCAGAAGTATGTTTATTGCAGCACTTTTCATAATACCAAAAAATGGAAGCAATCTACATGTCCATCTACAAGAGAATGAATAAATACAATCTGTTATATTCACACAATGGAATATTATACAGAATATTATATGGAAGTCACAATAAATGAACTATGACTATATAAAATAATAGGATAATTTTGGATACTCATAATAATGAGTAAAAAAAGCCATTCACAGAAGATGTCATGGATTGAATTGTGTCCCCCCAAAATATGTGTATCAATTTGGCTAGGCCACGATTCCCAGTATTGTGTGAGTGTCCACCATTTTGTCATCTGACGTGATTTTCTTATGTGTTGTGAATCCTACCTCTATGATGTTAATCAGGTAGGATAGGTGGCAGTTATGTTAATGAGGCAGGACTCAATCTACAGGATTGGATTGTGTCTTCAGCCAATCTCTTTTGAGATACAAAAGAGAGAAGCAAGCAGTGAGACAGGGGGACCTCTTACCACCAAGAAAGCAGCACCAGGAGCTGAGTGCATCCTCTGGGCTTCCTGCATGGAGAAGCTCCTAGTCCAGGGGAAGATTGATGAAAAGGACCCTCCCCCAGAGCCAACAGAGAGAGCAAAGCCTTCCCCTGGAGCTGACACCCTGAATTTGGACTTCTAGCCTACTTTACTATGAGGAAATAAATTTTTTGTTAAAGCCATCCACTTGTGGTTTCTGTTATAGCAGGACTAGATAACTAAGACAGAAGACTATATATATATATAGATAGATAGATAGATATAGATATATAGATATATAGATATACATATATATGTTGTTGTTGCTTGCCAAAGCATCAATTTTCAACTCATAGCCACCCCATGTGACAGAGTAGAACTGCCCTATAGGCAGTTAGCCAGATAGCAATGGAGCCATTGGGTGGGTTCAAACCATCTACCTTTGGGTTAGCAGTCAAGAGCTTAACCACTGTGCAGCCAGGGGTCTTATAGTTGTAACAATGTTGGTAACATTCTACCTTTCAGGTTGGCTGGTGGGTGTTCATTTTAGGATTATGCTTTATAATTTACCTATATGTTACACATATAGGTAAGTCCTATACCTTACTTTATATGCCTTATATACCTTTGGTATGTACATAATTTATATAATTTTTAAATGCGTGGGAGAAGAAAAATAAAAAGACAGGGAGATATCCAACTAAAGGATATTAGATGGTATTATTGGGGTAAAAATGTATCCATATCCTCATCTGTACAAAAGGGTCTGTGAGAGAAAATGGAGAATGAGGGATATCAACAATACTAATACTATCTCTCTAAAAGGAATGTTCTTTTTTTTTTTTTAGGAGAATAATTAGCACCAAAACATCTAGGTTTCCTTAATTTAAAAAAACAAAACCTTTTTTTCCCGCTGTACTGTTTGATATTTCTTCCTCCAGCAAGATATCTTTAAACATTTGTGATTGCGGTGTGATGGATCGCTTTTATATGGCCTTTCTTGCCATGGTCTTGTGTCTTAGTTATCTAGTGATGTTATATCAGAAATACCACAAGTGGATGGCTTTAATAAAGAGAAATTTATTCTCTCATAGTCTAGGAGGCTAGAAGTCCAAAATCAGGGTGCCAGCTCTAGGGGAAGGCTTTGTCTCTCTGTCGGCTCCACGGGAAGGTCCTTGTTATCAATCTTCCCCTGGTCTAGGAGCTTCTCAGAGCAGGGGACCCTGGGTCCAAAGGATGTGCTCTGCTCCTGGCTCTTCTTTCTTGGTGGTAGGAAGTCCCTCTCCTTTCTGCTCGATTTTCTCTTTTATATCTCAAAGGAGATTGACTCAAGATACAACCTAATCCTTCAGATTGAGTCCTTCCTCTATAACATAACTGCCTCTAATCTTGCCTCATTGACATCATTAAAAAAAAAAAAAGTTGCCGAGACTTCCAGCAAAATGGCGCTCTAGGCAGAAGCACCACGCCATCCCTCCACAGCAAAGATCCGAAAAAATAAGCCGAACAGAGAAAACAACAATCCTGAAACCCTAAAACATCAAATGAAGAGATAAAGAACTCAGCCAAGCACCAAATGGAGTGAGAAAACTGACAGAGAATGGAGAGTGAGGAGAGATTCATGCAGAAGTCCCCTATCAGCTAATGCAGTGCAGATCCGCCATCTTGGACTCCTATCAGAGACCAGCAAATGGGGGGTACGAGAAGGAAGCTTCACAGAGCTTCCAGCGGGAGACAGAACAACCAGTAATTTGTGATATACACTTTCCCACCCCCCACCCTTCTTCACCCCCACTCGGCCTTCTCTGCTTCCAGTGGCCACAATCTCTTGTCCAGGAAGCACCGGCTGCTTGGATTCCACCCACCGGAACTGTCTGGCTGTCTGAATGCCATTTGTTGGCTGCTGGTGTTGCTTTTTTCCACTTCTTTTGATTTCTTCCTTACCTCTCACCACCTCCCCCTCCTTTCGCTCAAATACCTGGCTCCGTACACCATCTTTGCTTCTTCCTGAGGGGCTGCAGAGCTCTGGTAATTTGTGATATACGCTTTCCCACCCCCTACCCTTCTTTACCCACACTCGGCCTCCTCTGCTTCCTGCAGACACAGTCTTTTGTCCGGGAAACACCGGCTGCTTGGATTCCACCAACCCACACTAGCTGGCTGTCTGAGTGCCATTTGTTGGCTGCTGGTGTTGCTTTTTTTCCACTTCTTTTGATTTCTTCCTTACCTCTCACCACCTCCCCCTCCTTTTGCTAAAATACCTGGCTCTGTGCATCATCTTTGCTTCTTCCTGAGGGGCTGTGGAGCTCCGTTCGAGTGTGGAGCTGCTTCCCGGTCTGGGCTGCCGTGCTGGTGGGATCCTGGGGCTTTTGTTCGTTTGTTTGTTTTGAATTGTTTGTTTGTTTTCTTTTCCTTTTCTTGAGTTGGGAGCCCGTTCTGGCCAGGCGGTGCTGCGTGGCTTGGAACCTACCCGCTTGGCTTGCACAGATGTGCAGAGGGATCCCTGAGCGCATTTCCTTTCTCAATTTTTTTTCTTTTTTTGGGGGGCTTTTCTTGTTCTTTTTTTTAAAATTTGTTTTGTTTTCTTTTCCATCTTTTTCCCTTTTTGTCTTTCTTCATTACTCAGTTTCTCGTCTCTCTATATCTTCCTTCTCTTTCTGTTCCCTGAATACCTGGCGTTGTATACCTCTACAGCTTCTAGCCAGGCTGTACTGCAATACCTGAGAACAACTTCCCCAGACCTCATAGGCACACCGGTGGGATCCCTGGGAACTTTGCGGTTCTTTAACCTTTCTGATTTTTATTTATTCATTCTTTTCTTTTCTTCCTCTTCCCCTTTCTGTCTTTCTCCATTTCATAGTCTCTCATCTCTCCACTCCAACAGCAAGCTCCCCTAGCATTCTTTTTTGTTTGTATGTTTTTGGTTCCTGTTCCTCTCCCCTGTCTCCCACATCCATCTTAGCTCCACACATAACAATCACCCCGCTACAATCCTGCCTACCTGCACCGTGTGCTTAACATCACACCACCAAAGAGCACAGGCATGGCCTACTGGAACCTGCCCTGCATTGATTACCGACCCACCCTGGTGGCTGTAGTAAGTGCCACAAACTAACCATCCCAGTAACTCCTCTTCAGCTAGACCTGCCCTGCTGTACCATATCTGAGCGACTGACCCTGCCAATTGGAGAAGGAGGTGAAAAGTATTGTGCCCACAGACAAGCAAACAACAAAGAACACACAGCCTGCCTGCTCAGACATAGCCAAATTTAAAATTTAAAAAAAAAGGGATGAAACAAACAAATCTACAATCAATAAATGAGAAAAATAACTACTGAATGCCCCGAAGACAGCAGACAATATCAAAACATTTACAAAAACAAGACAGGATGGTTCCAGTACACATCCAAAATAAAACACCAGATGACTTTCCTGTGGAAGAAAAGGCACTAGAACTACCTGATAGGGAATTCAGATCTCTAATACTCAGAATTCTCCAAGAGCTGAAGCAAAAAGCAGAGGAAAAAATAGACAAATTCATGGAAAATACAGACAAAAAATTGGAAGAATTCAGGAAAATAATGTGGGAACAAAATGCCAAAATAAATTCACAACTAGAAATTATACAAAGACAACAATTAGAAATCCAAAAGATAAACAAGATCTCAGAAATGGACGGTGTCATAGAAGGGCTGAGAAGCAGATTTGAAACGGTGGAAGACAGGATCAGTGGAATTGAAGACAAACACTTGAGGAAAACACAGAAAAAAGAACAAAGAAAAATGAAGAGACCCTGAGAGTTATGTGGGATACAATCAAAAGCAAAAATTTGAGAGTGATTGGAGTTCCAGAACAGGGGGAGAAAACAGAAAACACAGAGAGGATCATTGAAGAACAGCTGACAGAAAACTTCCCCAATATCATGAAAGATGAAAAGCTGGCCATCCAAGAAGCTCAACAAACCCCATATAGGAGAGACCCCAAAAGAAAATCACCAAGGCATATCCTAATCACACTCACCAAAACCAAAGACAAACAAAGAATCCTGAGAGCAGCTCGTGAAAAACAAGAAGTCACATACGGAGGAGAAACAATAGGACTAAGCTCAGATTATTCAGCAGAAACCATGCAGGCAAGAAGGCAATGGGATGACATATATAAAATCTTGAAGGAAAAAAATTGCCAGCCAAGAATAATATATCCTGCAACACTCTCATTAAAATATGATGGTGAAATTAGGTCATTTCCAGATAAACAGAAATTAAGGTAATATGTAAAAGCCAAACCAAACTTACAAGAATTATTAAAGGGAGTTCTTTGATCCGAGAACAAACAACTTCAGCTCACAGGCAGAATCAAGGAAGCAGGATCATACCAGCCAGACACCAGTCTAGGAAATGAACTCTCAAGGAGTATCCAAAACCAAAAGAAATACAACAGGGAATCAGAGCAGTTTATCAGTAAATGACAACAACATCAAAACAATAAAAGAGGGAACAAACGGCATAAGTATAGAACCTTCTAATGGAGAGGAAGGCAAGGTGATACCAAGTAATGGTAGACTGCTTCAAACTTAGAAAGATAAGGGTAAAATTCATGGTAACCACAAAGAAAGTTAACAAACATACTCATAAAAATTTTAAAAAGTTCACACACAAAATGCAACAATCTTTATTGGTTACCAGGGATGGGAGGGGTTGGGGGAAAATACTAAATAGGCAATAGATAAGTGGTATCTTGGGTGAAGGGTGAGACAGTACACAATACAGGGGAAACCAGCACAACTTCTACAAGGAAAGGTCATGGAAGCTCCATAGACACATCCAAAGTCCCTGAGGGACTGAATTGCTTGGTGGAGGGTTGTTGGTACCATGGTCTCAGGCAACATCTAGCTGAATTGGCATAACACAGTTTATAAAGACAATGCTTTACATTCTACCTTGGTGAGTAGCATCTGGGGTCTTAAAAGCCTGTGAGCAGCCATCTAAGATACTCCACTGGTCTCATTCCTTCGGGAGCAAGGGAGAATGAAGAGAACAGGATACAAGGAAAAGATTAGTCCAAAGGACTAACGGACCACAGCTACCAAGGCCTCCACCAGACTGAGTCCAGTACAGCTAGATGGTGCCTGGCTACCACCACTGACTGCTCTGACCAGGATCACAACAGAGGGTTCTGGACAGAGCTGGAGAAGGATGTAGAACAAAATTCTAACTCACAAAAGAAAGACCAGATTTACTGGCCTAAAGGAGACTGGAGAAACCCTGAGAGTATGACCCCCAGACACACTTTTAGCTCAGTGGTGAAGTCATCTCCGAGGTTCACCGTTCAGCCTGGGAGTGGACAGCCCCATAAAACCAAATGGGAGTAATGAGGTACATCAGGCAGAAAGGGACAAGGAAGCTTGTGATAGGGAACTCAAGGTTGAGTAATGATAGTGTTGATGTGTTGTGAGGTTGTTAACCATTGTCATAGGGAAATGTGTACTAACTGTTAAATGAGAAACTATTTTGTTCTGTAAGCCTTCATCTAAAGTGAGAATAGCAGCACAACTGGAAGAGCATAGTCAATGTCACTGAACTGTGCATGTAGAAATTTTTGAAATGATGTATCTTTGGCTATGTATATTTTCACCAAAAAAAAAAAAAAGGTCAAGAAAGGAGAGGGTTGACATGTTGTGGGGTTGTTAACCAATGTCATAAAACAATATGTGTACTACTGTTTCATGAGAAACTATTTGTTCTGTAAGCCTTCACCTGAAGTACAATAAAAAAACAAAATGAGACAAAGTAAACAGAGGAAAGAAGAAAGTCTTTCAACAATAATATGAGGTCAATTCTTTGAATGATACAGTCCAACTAATTAAATCAATATTTAATTCAAGATATCGTAATGAGGAATTAGTTTACATTTGTTGTAGCTCTTATCAGTATTGCTGCTGCACATCCATACCAAGAGTTAGCTGAAGGTTTGTTTCACTCAGGGTTTTGTGTTGCCCCATCCAGAAGACACCTCTTTAGGTTGTTTCAAAAATAAGTAAGTAAAAAGAGGTGGAAGGCGGCCCTATTTGGAAGTACAGGTAAATATAGGATTTGCAAAAACAAAACAAGCTTCCATGAAGCTGTAAAGAAGTGAGAGTTGTCCAACTCCTACAGTTACAGGAACTTTATTAACTTCTTCATAATAATCTCTATTCTCAAAACTCTGTGTCTCTTATTCCATTGCCTTCTAATATTTATTGATTATGAACTGAGTTCATTTCTTCTTCCCGGGCTGTAAACTTTTGTTTTTCTGTCTAGACATTAGGAAGATTTTCATTTTCTTTTATATGTTACAACTTTATAGTTATAAACCTTATATATTGTAAATTATTAACTTATAGTTATAAACCTTATATATTATAAATAAATTATTTATATGTTATGATTATAAACTTATGTTATAAATTTGTTATAAATATTCCTTCTCTTCAGTGATACTTTCTTATATTATACTTTTAGCATTATATCTATTAAAATATTTTGCATACTAAAACAAAAAAAAGTTGCCATAGAGTCAATTCTGACTCATAGATACCCTATATGACAGAGTAAAACTTCCCCATAGGGTTTCCAAGGGGTGGCTGGTGGATTTGAACTGCTGATCTTTTGGTTAGCAGTTGCGCTCTTAACTATTGTGTCACCAGGGCTCTATTGACATCAAAGAGGTTAGGATTTACAGCATATAGGATAGCCATATCATATCACAAAATGAAGGACAACCACGCAATACTGGGAATCATGGCCTAGCCAAGTTGACAAACATTTTTAGGAGACATAATTCAATCTATAACATTTTGTAACTCCCACCAAATTATTGGGTGGGACTATGCCAATAAGGTGCTTGTGGCTCACTAAGGGGGTTGAACAGCTTTCTAATACTAATAAGGTGCATGGCACCATTGTGAGGGTGCAACTATGCAAATAAGGTGTATAGAACCCTAAAGAGGGGATTGGTCAGTTTTGCCATCTCTCTAGGTTTAAAATGAGCCATCCCACAAAGTCATAGAAGCTTCACAGACACATCCAAATGCCCTGAGGGACTAAGCCACTGGGCTGAGGGCTGGGGACCATGGTCTCAGGGGACGTCTAGCTCAATTGGCATAACATAGTCTATAAAGAAAATGTTCTACATCCGACTGTGGTAAGCAGCATCTGGGAACTTAAAAGCCTGCAAGCAGCCATCTAAGATACATCTACTGGTCCCATCCCAGCTGGAGGAAAGGAGAATGAAGAAAACGAAAGACACAAGGGAAAGATTAGTCCAAAGGACTAATGGACCACAACTACCACAGCCTCCACCAGACTGAGCTCAGAACAACTAAATGGTGTCTGGTTGCCACCACCGGCTGCCCTGGCAGGGATCACAATAGAGAGTCCTGGATAGAGTGGGAGAAAAATGTAGAACAAAATTCAAATTTACACACACGCACACAGAAAACCAGGCTTGCTGGTCTGACAGAGACTGGAGAAATTTGAAAGTATGGCCCCCCAGACACCCCTTTAACTCAATACTGAAGCCACTCCTGAGACTCATCCTTCAGCCAAAGATTAGACAGGTCTATAAGGCCAACAATAACACATGTGAGGAATGTGCTTCATAGTTCAATCATGTATATAAGACTAATGGGCACACAGCCCAAAAGCAAAGACAGGAAGGCGGGAAGAGACAGGAAAACTGGACAAATGGAAACAGGGAACCTCGGGTGGAGAAGTGGAGAGTGTTGACACATTGTGGGGTTGGCAACCAATGTCACAAAACAATTAGTGTACTAACTGTTTAATAAGAAAACTAATTTGTTTCGTAAACTTCCACCTAAAGTGCAATTAAAAAAAACAAAACCAATAAGTGAAGCAAAAAATTTAAAAAAATAAAAATAAAATGAGCCATCCCAGAGGCAGAAAGGGGGGACCTCACTACCACCAGGAAGAAAAGACGGGAGTAGAGCACATCCTTGGACCTCGGGTCCCTGCACTGAGAACCTCTTAGACCCAGGAGACAGAGATCTGTAACATCGGAGACAACACAAGATGGCAAGAAGCAGCAGAGAAACAGCGGCTGCAGAACCGGGAAACCAGCACTAGATGGCATAGTGGGCTTTCTGGCCCACAGAGCTAGGTGGTTACAGTGGGTATGCCAATCCACAGAGCGAGAGAGCTGAGCACCTTCAGGGCCAAGGCTTACTGGCAGAGTGGGGTGCCCCCAGGCACTTACTGGCGAGCTAAAGTGCTTTGTAACACCTGCTCGGTCTGGGCAGAGGCCAGGCTGAGCGACTGAGGAGCCAAGTGGTCTAGAGGCCAAGAGCCACAGAGACGCCTGCCTGTGGGCACTGCTGAGAAGGGGCTATGCTGACTGAAGAACTGTATCCTAAGTCATTCTTGATCCTGAGTTGTAACCTGTTACTTCCCTTATCAACCTAATAACTGTAAGTTTTGTGAGTTCTGTGTGGCCATTGAGACAAATTATGGAACCCAGCAGAGAAGTAGAGAGCATTGAGGGAGGGACAGCTGGTGTCAGAATTGGTAAAAAAAAAAAAAAAAAAAAAAGGTTGGAGGTTGGAGGTATGTCTGATCTCTTCTTCATAGGAATCAACTTTGGGCTGTTGATGCTGATAATGATTCTCTCTCCTTCCCCTTGGGAAGCTGGACAAGGAGGTCAGACACCCCCATGCTGCCATTTTTACAGTGATTCAGAGGTTAGTCTTTAAAAAGACATTAAAATTCATAGTTGTTCAATACAGTGCAATGTACATAGAACACTTACAAATGTGGTTGAATAATATTTTTAAGATTATTATTTAAATATTATTATTATTAAAATACATTCTCCTGCATTTCCTCCCTTGCGTCCACCCCAACTTTTGGCCCCACCTCACTTTAGGTCCGCTGGGCTGTTCTAGTATGGGTCTTAGAAGAATGTGAGAGTAGAAAACAATAAAGAAGGGAGTCTTCTCAGGCCTTTGGGTTGGATACCTGAGAAGTAAAGCCAAGAGAGAGTTAGGTACAGGAGGAGGCAGGAAACAACTCCAGACAGGTAAGGAAAGAGAGCAGAGGAAGTCTAGGCCCTGAGTCCAACAAGCTGGCAAGGATCCAGAGAGCTGCATTTTGTGTTTTTAAATGGTTCTTGTGCAGCAAAGAACAGCTCGGAAGCCTCAGAGAGGGCTGGGGCCTGGCAGGACTGTGCGGATGGGAACAAGTATGTCTCCATGGGGCCACTGTGTGGAATGAGTCCTAGGAATCTCATCGGGATGCACTCCTGGTGGTGCTGCAAATTGTTAAGTGCTCAACTACTAACCAAAAGTTGGCAGTTCGAACCCACTTAGGGACGCCTCAGAAGACAGGCCTGATGATCTAATTCCGAAAGGCCACAGCCTTGAAAATCCTATGGAACACAGTTCTCCTCTGACACACATGGGGTCACCATGAGTTGGAACTGACTCGACGGAAGCTAACAACAACAACTATAAGAGTCAAGAGTACTCTTGGAGTATTACAGTTTGGCCCCTTGATGCATCTACAGATCTTTGGGATCTCGTTTGTAGAGGGTAGGAGACAGGGGAATTGCAGTTATAATAGCTTGAGTGACCTTGGTTTGGTAAGAGGTATTGAGGACCACCTCCTTTTATCAGGAAAAGGGTTTGGGGATCAGAGAAAAATGAAATACCACCATTATAAGACGGTAAGGTAAAGTCATTACAGCTAATGGGTGATTCTGCTCCCGTAGTCAGGACTAGGAAGAGTGGAATGCTCCTTGTGGCAATAATGCCTGAGTTACTGTTCTCTAAGGAGCAGTGCCAAAGTCATGTTATTAGAAAGTATATGCTTTCACCATAAAGGCCAGACTTAATTCTAGGAAAAAAGAGGCTCACTTTAGTGAGATGTACTTGCCTCTTGGGTGATCAGAGAAGAACTTAGCAAAAGCTCTCTGGAGGGGTAGCACAGCTGGAGTTGGAAACTCTGCTGGCTCTTCCTCTCTGGAACCAGAGCTCTGGAGCTGGAGGCTCAAAAAGGCCACAGGTAGTTGATCACCTTTAACACTGAAGCCTGAGCACCTGGGGCTTTGAAAGAAGCTACTGTGGAATGAAGACTGTGTATGGGAGGGCCAGAGGCGGGGACCAGGAAACAGAGGTGGGAGTAAGAAAATACTGACGCAGAACATCTCACTCTGAAAGGTCTTAAGTCCATGAGGCCTACTGTAATACTCAGAGAAAGTAAGTTAAAGTTACAGCTTCTAGTCCTCTAACTCTTGGCTGCTGCATGAGAGCTGCCTGATGCTGGAGGACAAGAACATTGTCATCTAGAGTGTCTTTGGTCCATGTGGGAACTCCTCCAGAACAGAGGTCACTGTACCCTGGTCAATCATGTGGATAGGAGGGCTGTCTGAACAGAGATGACCAGACAGAACCCCCACAGAGAATCACCAGCTGCAGAAGGAACTTTGGACCCCCTGGCCTAAGCAAAGAAGGCAGCTGAGACAGAGTTCCTCACGTTTTACCCCCTTTAAGTTCAGCAAGGAACACTTACTCAACAGAAGGAGGGAACCTGGTCCATACTGCACTTGTTTTGTCCCCAAGTTGCAGGGGCTTCCAAGTCATGGGATCATGCACTCCATCAGCCCAGTGATGGGGCCTTAGGTCTGGTCCAGATGCTTTTCATTTATGAGAAAACCAAGGCCTGGAACAGCGTCCTGATTTCCAGTTCGTCTTCCTGGCCCTCAGCCTGAACCCCCTT
This sequence comes from Dugong dugon, assembly GCA_030035585.1. NCBI lineage: Eukaryota > Metazoa > Chordata > Mammalia > Sirenia > Dugongidae > Dugong > Dugong dugon. Next base: position 115,868,522 of record CM057466.1, read on the forward strand.
CTCAAGAGTAAGATGTAAAGGCCTGGGTTTAGTAGGTAGACTCTCAGCAGTTTCTTTCACTAGGATCCTTTACCATTTTAATACAATTATAGCATAGACATATCCAAGGTAAGATGGAAGTTGCATGTTGTGATGGCTAACTTTATGTGTCAACTTGGCTAGGCTATGGTGCCCACCTGTTTGGTCAAACACTAGTCTAGACGTTGCTGTGAAGGTATTTACTTGTGATTAATATTTAAATCTGATTAGCCTCCATAATGTGGGTGGGCCTCATCCAGTCAGTATAAGAGCAAAACCTGAGATTTCCCAAGAAAGAGGGATTATGCCTCAAGATTGTAAATAGACATCCTGCCTGCCACCTGGCCTACCAATTTCCAGCACAAGACTCCCAGGGTTTCCAGCCCATCAGTTGACCTATGGATTTTAGGCTTGCCAGCCCGCACAATGGCATGAATCAATTCCTTAATATAAATCTCAATCTCTTTCTCTATGTTTTATTGGTTCTGTTTCTCTGGAGAACCTTAAGATACATGTTGATACATTTAATATCACCGTTAAATACTTAGGCTCAAGTTTTTCAAAGTAGTATCTTTGGGCCACCTCAACCTAGGAGTGTTTGCTAAGTAGTCAGATTCCTGGGACAAGGTCTTCCCAAACCAAAACCAAATCCACTGAAGTCGAGTTGATTCTGACTTGCAGTGACCCTATAGGACAGAGTAGAACTGCCCCATAGGGTTTCCAAGGCTGCAATCTTTACAGAAGCAGACTGCCACATCTTTCTCCCACAGAGCAGGTGGTGGGTTCAAACCTCCAACTGAGTGCTTAACTGCACCACCAGGGCTCCTTCAGGTCTTCCCAGACCTACTGAATCAGACCTTTTGAAAGTAGGAGCCTGAGCATATACATTTTAACAAGCTCCTCCTGTAATCTTTAGCATACTAAAGCTTGAGAACCACTGCCTTACGGGCTCATGCTCTGTACTGAAACCTCTTTTAAAGGCCAGTACTCTAATTTATATGTTGAATGAACATGGAGTTTTGTATATTGGATTTCCTTAAACCAGGACATAAATGTTCTACTGTTGAGTAATTATAAATATTATAATACAAATGATACACAGAAATAGCTACTTTAATGTATAAGATACTGTTATTGGTTGAATTACGATCCCAAAAAATGTGTGTCAGCTTGGCTAGGCCATGATTCCCAGTGTTGTATGGCTGTCCTCTATTTTGTGATCAAATGTGATTATCCTGTTGTTGTTAGGTGCCACTGAGTTGGTTCCAACTCATAGTGACCCTATGTACAACAGCATGAAACTCTGCCCAGTCCTGTGCCATCCTCACAATCGTTACTTTGCTTAAGCCCATTGTTGCAGCCACTGTGTCAATCCATCTCCTTGAGGATCTTACTCTTTTTCACTGACCCTCCACTTTACCAATCGTGATGTCCTTCTCCAGGGACTGGTCCCTCCTGATAACATGTCCAAAGTACTGGGACGAAGTCTGTCCATCCTTGCTTCCAAGGAGCATTCTGGCTGTACCTCTTCCAAGACAGATTTGTTCATTCTTCTGGCAATCTATTGTGTGTTCAATATTCTTCACCAATACCATAATTCAAAGGTGTCAATTCTTCGGTCTTCCTTATTCGCTGTCCAGCTTTTGCATGCATATAAGGCGATTGAAAATCCTGTGGCTTGGGTCAGGTGCACCTTAGTCCTCAAAGCGACATCCTTGCTTTTCAACATTTAAAGAAGTCTTTTGCAGCAGATTTGCCCAATGCAGTACTTTGTCTGATTTTTTGACTGCTGCTTCCATGGGCATTGATTGCAGATCCAGGTGAAATGAAATCCTTGACAACTTTGTTATTATCCCATGTGTTGTAAATCCTAACCTCTATGATGTTAATGAGGCAGGATTAGAGGCAGTTATGTTAATGAGGCAAGACACAATCTATAGGATTATGTTGTATCTTGAGTCAATCTCTTTTAAAATATAAAAGAGAGAAGTCAGCAAAAAGGGAAGGGACCTCATTACCATCAAGAAAGAAGAGCCAGGAGCAGAGCGCATCCTTTGGACCCGGGTTCCCCGCACTGAGAAGCTCCTAGACCAGGAGATTGATGACCAGAACCCTCCCCTAGAGCCAACAGAGAGAGAAATCCTTCCCTTGGAGCTGGTGCCCCGAATTTGAACTTCTAGCCTCCTAAACTGCAAGAAAATAAATTTTTGTTTGTTAAAGCCATCCTCTTGAGATATTTCTGTTATAGCATCACTAGAGAACTAAGACAGATACCTACCCAGCCTACTGGTATATAGCAACCAATTTTGAAAAATATTTGTAGAGCAAACTAATAAGTTGATTGTACTTAGAAAGTACCTACGTTGATAGAGAGGCGCCCTGGTCAGCAGTGGATGAAGTGCTTGGCTGCTAACCCAAAGGTCCAAGGTTTGAACCCAACAGCCGCTCCATGGGAAAAGGATGTGGCAATCTGCTTCCGTGAAGATTTACAGCCTTGGAAATCCTATGGGGCGGTTCTGCCTGTCCTACAGGATCACTATGATTTGGAATTGACTTGATGGCAGTGGGTTATGTTGCTAGACCTCAACTATAAATTAGAGAGAACTCTGATTGGGATAACTGACTCATCAGAGCTGAACTGTGAGTCGATGAATGCCTCAGATCTTTTCTTGGCACAGGATACACAAGAATACTAAGCAGGTTCTGTTGATGAACACAGTCAAGGACTGATCATGCTCCTGGGAACTGTGCTCCTTCAAACAGAAACTTATTTATCTCATAGCAACAGTTTTATGAGTTATGAATGCCCTCAATGAGTTTAGTTCACAGCACTGTGAGACACAAGGCTACGGCTACTTTCATTTTCAAAAAGAATAAGCTAGTGGGGTTTTAAAGCCTTGGGGGTAAAATAAAATTGGAAAAGAAATTGATTTTCTTGATAAGAATAATGCTTACCCCAGGCCTTTCTCCCTGAAAATATTCAAATCTTTGAGAGATTGAAGGAGGACCTACACCACGCCAATCTAACTCCTCTTCAGATCTGCCCTCTAAGCTTTCTGCAGAATTTGATGAGATTCTTCCACATGCTGTGCCATCATTCTGTTTAGTGAAATTGATAAAAATTATAATAAAAAGAAAGCTTCAGAGTCAGTTTTCCTTTCTAGAAACCTAGGATCACTCACACTTAGGATGGGGGGGGGGGGAAATCTAAAATAATGGCTTTGTCAACATCCAGAATGCTGTGTCATTCACCATAGAGAATGAATCTGATATTTGTCTTCAGGGGAAAGGGAAGCAGTATTACTGGCCCAGGGTGAAAGTACTGTCTAGGCATGGTGTGCTCATCAGCCAGGCACAAACTCTGCCACAAGATTGAAGACGATGTTTGTAAGGGCTTAACTTATGAATGATGTAACAGTAATTTCTGAAGGAACAGTAGTCACTCAGAGTCCCTGGGTGTGCAAACAGTTAAGCGTTTGACTACTAGCCAAAAAGTTGGTGGTTTGAACCCACCCAGAGGCACCTCAGAAGACAGGCCTGGTGATCTGCTTGCAAAAGGTCCCAACCTTGAAAACCCTATGGGGCAGTTCTACTCTGCAAATATGGGGTCGCCAGGAGTTGGAATCAACTCCACGGCAACTAATAACAGCTCTTAATAAAAAGTGTTGTCGATATTATCTATCTACATGTCTCCCAGCAGATTTCACTCTCTTCTCAGCAAACAGCTTTCTATATCATGAAAAGCAGATCATTACTTATTCTGAATTACAGTATTTTCCCAATAACTACAATTTTATTTATTTAGGTACCTAAAATATAGATTAAACTTGTCTGTGATATATGTATCTCACCTAGAGAGAGAATTAGTCAAAAATACCTAGTCTAAATGGTGATCCTCCTTCTAATAATTTATTTTTAAAAGACAACCATTTTCATGATTAGTGAGCTTTTTTTTATTCACCATGATTATTTTTTTCTCAGAGAAATTGAATACATATACATTTAACAGGAAACTATCATTCATTTTAGAAATAAATCAAGTGTTTTACTTAGCAGAGGCTAGGCTGCAGCAACAAAGTGGCTCAGACGTGTGATGTATCAGTGCGGCAGACATTTATTTCTTGCTCCCATAAAAGTCAGCAGGGTAATGCTCCTCCATGTGGTCATGCAGAGGTCCAGGCTGATGAGGGCTGACATCTTCATTTCATGGCTTCTAGGATTGCCACGGGAGCATTTCCATCGCAGCCAGCTGCAGTATGGAGGAAGTTCTTATGAACTAGGCATGCGTGAAGTACACATCACTTCTCTTCACACTCCATTGACTAAAACTCAGTCACTTGGCCACACTTAATGGCAAGGGAAGCTGAGAAATCCAATGTAGGTATGTACCTAAAGGGGAACTTGGAGTTGGGGGAATAGCTAGTCATCTCTGCCTCATCATCTTCACTGGTAAAGTCCCTAATATGTGCCAGGTGCCACTCAAGCCAACAGGGTACAACAGGGACCTTTATTTTCTAGTTTACTTAAGACTCGATGGAGACACAGAACTATAAATAAGTGCAGTGAAGCTATGGAAGTATCTAAGAGGACAGTGGGGGCACCAAGACAAGACTGTGACACACCCATGGCAAAAAATCACAGCTCTTGGCCTCTCCTTTTCTCCACCTTGCTTCTTGCTCTGATTTGGCCCATTAGCTTCAGTCTTTTCTACTGCAGACAGGCTTGCTCCCTGGGAGTGAGGGGAGTCACAGCTAGTTAGACAGAGGGGTGTGGCTGTGGCTGTGGCTGAAGCTTCAGGCTTCAACCACTCTACCTTCACAACCCTAGAGAAAAGAGCTTCTATATCCCAACACCCATAGGTAAAATGCCAGGGAAATGTTTCATTGGCTTAGCTTGGGTTATTTGTCCTATCGGGAGACAACCAGGAGTGTTCAGTATTGTAACTAACAGTTCTACCAGAACCACACTAAGAGAAGTAGTAGTTCCTCAACTGAAGAATGTGTTGTTATCAGAGGAAGAGGACATGGGTCAGGACAGACAAAACCAACACATGTCCACTGTCATGAATTGAATTGTGTCCCCCCAAAAACGTCTGTCAACTTGGCTAGCTCATGATTCCCAGTATTGTGTGATTGTCTACCATTTTACCATCTGATGTAATTTCCCTATGTGTTGTACACTCTATCACTATGATCTAATAAGATAGATTAGCAGCAGTTATATTGATGAAGTCTACAAGATTAGATAGCGTCTTAAGCCAATCTCTTTTGCGATATAAAAGAGAGAAGCAAGCAGACACACATGGGGACCTCATACCACCAAGAAAGCAGTGCTGGGAGCAGAGCGCATTCTCTGGACCTGAGGTTCCTGCGCTGAGATGCTCCCAGACCAAGGGAAGACTGATGCATCACAAGGACTTTCCTCCAGAGCTGACAGAGAGAGAAAGCCTTCCCCTGGAGGTGATGCCTTGAATTTGGATTTCTAGCCTACTAGATTGTGAGAGAATAAATTTCTCTTTGCTAAAAGCCATCCACTCGTGGTATTTCTATTACAGCAGCACTAGATGACTAAGACATCCACTGTAACCAGCATCTCCATGGTGTCTAAAAGCCTTCCTATGGGCAGCATCACTTTAACAGAGTATATTAAGTAACCAAACCAAACTGGTTGCCCATCGAGTAGATTCTGACTCACAGAGACCCTATGGGACAGAGTGGAACTGCCCCACAATGTTTCCAAGGCTGTAATCTTCACGGAAGCAGAATGATGGGTTCAAACTGCTAACCTTCTAGTTAGCAGCTAAGCGCTTTAAGCACTGAGCCACCAGGGCTCCTACATTAAGTAAACGGAAACCCCTTGCGGTGGAGTCAAGTCCGACCCATAACAACTCTATAGGACAGAGTAGAATTACCCCACAGGGTTTCCAAGGAGCGCTGGTGGATTCGAACTGACGACCGTTTGGTTAGCAGCTGATCTCTTAACCACTGCACCACTAGGACTCCACATTAAGTAAAGATAACTAATTCAACAGCACTGTGGAAAACTGCTAAAAATCTTCTGGACACGGGAAAATCTCCAGGCACTCCTTAAATCAAGCAAGCAGATACCACCACTGGGTCTTACCATCGTCTACCTCTGACCACGAGGTGGTGTAGTGGCAGAATGCTATCACCAGGCCACCTAGATTCTAGCTTCTGATCCACCAACAAGCTGTGGTCAATTCCTGGGGCTTGCTACCTCCTGTGTAAAATATGGTCATGATGGTTAAAATGTCCTCCAGTGCTTAAAAGAAAGCGTCTCTTTGGCACTCTTTTCCCTTTCTTTGAAAGCTTCTTGGAGAACACAGGAGCTGTAGGATTTTAGCTCTTAAAGATGTCAAGAAAAGTGCAAATAATAATTAGAACTGTTAACTAAAACCTTGGTGCTAAATATGAAATTGGACACAACTGGCTCAATTAGGATTTACTAAGTCAATTATTATTAACAGAGTGTTTCCTTAAAAATGTTAAAATAGCAATAGATGAGAATTGGGAAGGAAACCGTCTTGGTCCACTGAAGCTTCAAAGGGTAAGTAATTTACCACTTCTGTTTACTTTGCACTCTTCTATCTGGGGCCTGTCCCCCGTTTCTCAACTTAAGCTTTTTCCTTTGAGTAAAGAGGTGTGCTAACTGCGGTGAGCTGGGCCGAGGTAACGCAAGCTTCCCCACCTCTCCGGCTTCAAACCCTGATACGCCCGAGGCAATTTCATGGAAGAGCACACAACAGAGGAAATTCTGTAATGCGTCTCCGCCAAGGCAAGTCGGCAGAGCTCACCCACCAACCCCTATGGCTGGGACAGCCATAGGGGGCGGAGTCAATAGACGGCGAACGCCAGACACTCGTCTGTTCGACTGCCACCACAGCCGCGTGGCATGCCGGGGCTAGTAGTTCCGTGACGCCGGGCCTCAGAACGTAACGTTGTAGGAAAACGGTCCGCGTGACAAGCCGGGAATTGTAGTTCCGCGACTCCGGGCGTAAAGTTACAAAACGCCAGCCGCTTCGCATGCCGGGACTCGTAGTCCCCCAACGCGGGACTCAGAAGGTAACGTTTTAGGACGGCGTCCCGCATTGCATGCCGGGACTCGTAGTTAAACAGAGCTCTGCGTGGCATCCCGGGACTCGTAGTCAAACGACGGCGGGCTCGAGCATAACGTCGTAGGAGGACGGACCGCGTTGCATGCCGGGACTGGCAGTTCCGCGACGCTTGGACTCAGTGCATGATGAACTATCGAACGGCAGTCCGCGTTGCATGCCGGGACTCGTAATTCCGCGACGCCGAGCCTCAGAAGGTAAACGGGGCACAGTAATAACTGTTTCCGCCGTTTCAAGTCCCACGAGGTTTGTTCGTCGGCGTTTCCGGTACAGTCCCTCGCTTAGCGCTTCTTCCGGCGTTCGCGTGGGCGTCCGTGTTTACACGCGGGCCGCCGTTGCGCAGGCACGCACGCACGCGGTGGAGCCTGTGGCCGGCCGCCAGCCCCGTGCCCCGTGACGTCAGCGCGTTCTCCAGGAAGTCGCGCGGAGCGTACCGGCCGGTGGGAACCCGGTTCCCAGAGCGGGAATTGCAGACGAGCCATCGCGCCGCCACCGCCCGGCGGTCTGAGGCTGCCACCGTGCTGCGATGGGCGTGGGGCCGTGAGCGCGGGTGCGGACCTCCGCAGGCGGCGGCCGCACCCCGTCTCCGTCCCATCAGGCCCGGCCGCGCCGCCTGGGCCGCCCCCGGCGCGCGCGTTGCCATAGCGACCCCCGCACGCGGGCCCGGCATGGAGGCGCCGGGCGGGGGGCGCGGCCCAGCCGAGGGCGCCCCGACGGCGGCGGTGGTCGAGGTGCGCTGCCCGGGCCCCGCGCCCATGCGCCTGCTAGAGTGGAAGGTGACGACGGGCGCGGCCGTGCGCATCGGCTCGGTGCTGGCCGTGTGCACGCCCGAGCCCCCCGTCCCGACTCTCGGACCCTCTCCCGCCGGGCCACCCCGCGCCACACCGGGGGTCGGAGGCTGCGGGCGCGCGGCGCGGGGGACCGAGCGCAGGCTCAGGTCGGAGCGCGCCGGTGTGGTGCGGGAGCTGTGCGCGCAGCCCGGCCAGGTGGTGGCCCCCGGGTGAGTGAACGTCGCGCGCGGGTCCGGGGAGGGCGGGGTCCGGTTGCTGGGTTCTCAGAGGGAGCTGGATAGTCACCACGTGTGACCTCTGAGCCTTTAAGCAGTACTTGTAGCAACCTGAAGTTGCTGCTTGGAAAATTCTACTCGTTCCTTTTGTAATGTTTTTTCACGTTTGTAGACTGAGAAAATGCAAGGTGACAGCGAGTGCGGGATGAATTAGGCACCTCCTCTGGACTTGTAATAGAAATATAACCTGTTGGGGTGTGTGCATTTTTTTAAGCTCTTGTAAATTTTGTGAAACTCAGTTGTAAAAAACTTGATGTAACTCTGCATCGTAGCTAAAGAAGGGAGAACCAAAGTCAGCGCTGCACCAGGGTGTGGACAGCCTCCCACGCGACTTCCCACTGTGGCCCATTAGTTGACAACAGAAGGAGTCACCACAAGCTAGTTCAAGGTGACAGAGTAGTTAATTGTCACAGGACAGATTCTGCAGCTGTTAATGAACTCGTACGTTGGAATTTTTTCCTTTTACGAAACGTTTGAATGTGTAAATCTGCATTTTATGTCAGAATTTACTAGTGTTGTTTTCTGAGATTCAAAATCATGGTGCTAAAAGTAGTTTGGGGTTGATGTGTGTGCACACATGGATATGTACACGTGCTTATTTGGCTGTTTTGATTGTAAGAAGCAGTGTAAAAATGGCATGGTGTGGGTGTCTGACCTCCTCTAACTTCACGAGGGGGAGGAGAGTCAGCATCAGCCCAAAGCTGATTTCTATGAAGTGGTCAGACATGCCTTCTTTCTCCAACCTTATTACCAGTCCTAACACTGCTGTCCTTCCCACGGCACTCTGTACTTCTCTTCTAGGTTTGATAATTCATTGCAGGGGCTGCACAGAACTCACAGATGATAGTGTACAACTGTGGGGTTAATAGGGAAGTAACAGATTACAATTCAGGATCAGGAACCACTGAGGATACAGTTTTTCATTCAGGACAGCTTCTCAGCCGTGCCCACAGGAAGGCTTCTCCCTGGCCCTTGGTTCCTCAGGCCTCAAGCTGGCCTGGCCTCTGCCCTGCTCGGGGAAGTATTACAGAGCTCTTTAGCTCCACCAATAAATGCCCAGAGGCACCCCACCCCGCCAGTAAGCCTCGGCCTGAAGGCACTCGGCTCTCTAGCTCAGTGGGTCAGTAAGCCTCCTGCTCGAAGGTGCTCAGCTTTCTCACTCTGTAGGCCAGGAAGCCCACTGCACCAACTCCTGCTGATCTCCTGGTTCTGCTGCTGCCAGTTCTCTGCTGCATTTGCCACCACTTCTTGCTGTCTTGCACCGTCTTCAGTGTTACAGTTCTTTATCTCCTGGGTCTAGGGAACCCCAAGTCCAAAGGATGCACTCAGCTCCTGGCTCTTCTTTCTTGATGGTAGTGAGGTACCCCCTTTCTGCCGCTGAGATGGCTCATTTTAAGCCTAACGGGATGGCAAAATTAATCAATCCCCTCATTAGGTTTCTATACATCTTATTTGCATGGTCCCACCCCCACAAGGGTACCATGCACATTATTTGTATTATAAGCAGGCTGTCCAGTTCTCTTGGTGGGTCACAAGCACCTTATTTGCTTATTACTACCCAATCTTTTGGTGGGAGTTAGAAGACCATAGCTACAAAAGCTGCATGAAAGTGATCAGTTGCACCACAAACAGAAACTCAGATTTTTTGAAGAGGGAAGGTTGAGCATCGTGCCTGAGGACATGGGCCTGCCTGAGGTGGGTTGGCTGTGAGAGCTGCTTTCCTCCAGAGGACCAGCACCAAGGTATCTCATTTGGCTGCCTGTCTGCTTGAGTGGTTTCTTCTGCCAGCTCCTCACTGGTTCCCTCCCCTGCTTATTCTTGCTTTGTCTAGGTCACTTTAGCTTCCTTGTGGTCTCTGCTCCTGTCTATCTCTGGCTCACAGTCCACTGAATGTCCATTTTTTGAGTGGCTGTTCTGTGGCAGGTTGTGCACGTATGCTGATGAATACCACACAGCTCTGGAGCCTCATTCTGTACCATATACTTCTACTCCTGATGTTACCTCTCAGTCTCTGTGTTTACTGGTTCCAGTTCCCCAGAGAAATAATTTGGCCCAGTTTATCATTTGGAAATGGGCATTGGCCAGGCTCTGAGTTTTCACCTTTGGCTTAGGGGCCCACTGAATGCTGAGGGGTGGGGATGAGAGATCATGGGTAGAAGACTTGGCTGCTTCAGAGCTCTGCATAGCTTCCTGTAGAAGGAGTTGTGGGTTTGATAGGCATGGTGATTATACCTGTAACATAACTATTTATGTCACAAAAAAGTATATTGTAAGTTATTACCTTGAAATCAAATCTTACTGTACCACTGCTTGGACCCTAATTAGCAAGTTTAGCCTACTATCATTCCATAAATTAACAGATAAAATTCTGATGCCAGTGTGTTGCCTGTGTAGAAAACATGGAATGTGAGAGATCTTGGTTTTTTTATTTGTTCAGAAAGGGTAGCTGAGGCCCTTAAAGGGTAAGTGACTTGGTGATAGAGCCAAACTCCTTGTTCAGTGCTTTTGATCAAATTCATCTAGTTAATCAGATTAACCTAGTACATTAATTCAACCAATCAGGCATTTAATTAATTTGATGTTAAGTTCCAAGCAGCGGGTAGTTTTTGTGGTGGTGGTGTTTTTTTGGTGTTTGAAGTTTTAGGATGTCGTATAGTAATGGTTCATCCTGGAACTCTTTGAGAAACTCGTGAAAGTTGTATCATCTCTGCTTAGATACAAGTGACACCAAAGGCAGTCATACAACTTCAGGATTCATTGATCCCTGTGCCACCTATCCGTGGACCACAGAGATGGATTTAGACAAAGCCCCTCACAGTATTTCCTTGAATTAATTTTAAAATGCCCCCACCCAAGTCCTGGTACTTATGCATATTTATGTACAGGTATTTTTGTGAGCATTCCAAGGAGTGCTGCAGTGATGTAACACAGAGGTCATTTCCTGGATGTCTCTGTGTGTGAGCGTGTACACAACGGCACAGATGGGATGTCGAGATCATTTTTAGTACATCCACATAAACATATCCACAAAAGCAAGGCCCCAGAAATTGACAGAATACAAATTGAGATGCTTCAACAAACAGATGCAATGCTGGAAGCAGTTATTAGTCTACATCAGGAAATTTGGAAGACAGCTACCTGCCTGACTGACTGGAAAAGATCCATATTCATGCCCATTCCAAAGAAAGGTGATCAGATGGAATGTGGAAATTATCTAACAATATTATTAATTTCACATGGTAGCAAAATTTTACTGAATATAATCCAAAAATGACTGCAGCCATACACTGACAGGGAACTGCCAAAAGTTCAAGCCGGATTCAGAAGAGGATGTGGAAGGAGGGATATCATTGCTGGTGTCAGATGGATCTTGCCCAAAAGCCTAGAATACCAGAAAGATGTTTGCCTGTGTTTTTATTAGTTATGCGAGGCATTTGACTGTGCAGATCATAATAAGTTTTGGGTAACATTTCAAAGAATGGGAATTCCAGAACATTTAGTTGTGCTCTTGTGGAAGAACCTATGCATGGATCAAGAGACTGCTGTTCAAACAAATAAAGGTATGCTGTGTGATTCAGAATAAGGAAAAGCTGTGTGAGAGGGTTTTATCCTTTTACCTTACTTGTTCGAACTGTATGCTGAACAAATACTTTAAGAAGCCAGGCTGCATGAAGAAAACAGTAGCATCAGGATTGGAGGAAGACTCATTAATGACCTGCAATATGCAAATGATACAACCTTGTTTGCTGAAAATGAAGATGACTTGAAGCACTACTGATGAGGGTCAAAAACAACAACTTTCAGTATGGGTTATACCTGAACGTCAAGAAAATGAAAATCCTCACAACTGGACCAATAAACAACATCAAGATAAATGAGGGAGAAATTTAAGTTGTCAGTGATTTCATTCTACTTGGATATGGAAGCAGCAGTCAAGAAGTCAAATGATGCATTGCATTGGGCAAATCTGCTGTAAAAGACCTCTTTAAGGTCTTAAGAAGCAAAGATATCACTTTGATGACTAAGGTGCACCTGACAAAAGCCATGGTCTTTTCAGTCTGATACACGTGTGAAAGCTGGACAGCGATAAAGGAAGACAGAAGAATCGATGCATTAGAATTGTGGTGTTGGGGAAGAATATTGAATATACCATGGACTCCCAGAAAAACAAATCAGTTGTAGAAGAAATACAACCAGAAGCAAGGATGGTGAGACTTCTGCTCACTTATTTTGGGTACATCATCAGGAAAGACAAATAGTCAGAAAAGGGCATTATGTTTGGTGAGGTGGAGGGTTGACAAAAATGAGGGAAGCCCTCCATGAAATGAATTGACACGATAGCCAAATCAGTAACCTCAAACATACCAACAATCATGGAGAATGGCACAGGACTGGGCAGCGTTTCATTCTGTTATACATAAAGTGTGAGTTGGAGCTGACTTGATGGCCAACTAGCAACAACGTAGGGACCCTAAGACACAATACTTTCACTTTAAAACCTTTTTCTCTGTTTTTTCTTTCACTGCTAGTTTGTCTACTGATGGTTGGTGTGACCATTCCCAGAAGCAGCCCCACAGTTTGGACTGGCAGTGCCACACCTGGCAAAGGCTGGAAAACCAGGACATGGAGCTCTAGTGGAAGTGTACCAAAACCATCAATATTTTTTCTAGCTATTCCCAGACGTGTGACTGTTTTACTAAGCAAGTCCACGCAATCACATGTAAAGCTATTTTATAACTAATTTATCTTGACAACCTCCAGGAAGTCTTGCTGCTTGTAGTTACATGTTTTTTGGGATATTTTATGGGAGAATGGACATTTGGTTAATATTTGCTTTAAATGTTTCTAGACTAAGATGACTGCCATCATGATTTATTGAGTATAGATCCTTAGAACACCTCCTGTCACATTTTTAAAATGACATAGAACTAGTACAGACAAGTACTAGAGTGAATGAAGAACTATTTTTGAGGGAAATCGAGTCCCTACTCTTGGCTTATCTCAGTGTGGGGGTGGGTGGTGGCAGTTGAGGAGACAGTCTGCTCATGCACAAGCCCTGTTAAGGTTCTTCCCCTTTACACAAACCTCCTAGCAGCCATGTGTCCAGACTGCCCTCAGTTTGCAACCTGTGGCTCCCATCAGAGAGAGTAGTATCCAGCTCTCTGCTGACTAATCAGAACCATGGGTGTAAGACATGGTATTCTTGGAGGGCTTCTGAACAGTATACAGTTATACAATTCATCCAAGATTAAATAGCCTAAATTTTGCGCTTGGGGTCAAGCCAGAGTCTCAGAGCCTTTGGTACTTGGACCATCTTGTTTTAGTCCTTCATAAGAGTTTTTCATAAACCTCTGCTTGGTCTTATTACTGACTCTTAAGAGACATTATCACAAACGTCTTGAGGGGCATTTGAAACTCTTATGGAATTCAATTCAAAATTTTCTCTAGGGGTATTTCTTGTTGAGGACGTTGTTGACTCTATCATACAGAACATTCTGGGAGTATTAGTGATGGTTCTCCTGCAGGCTCTCCTTTCTTTATGAGCCCTGGCATGCCCCCCCCCCTTTTTTGAAATTTTATTTATTTTGTTGTTGTTGAGCAAAACATACACCAATTCAACAGTTTCTACGTGTAACATTTAGTGTCACTGCCCCTAAGGTTCCTATTTAATCTTCCAAGTTGCTGCTATCAGTTTGATCCCATATAGATAGTTCTTAAAAGACCATAATGCTCAAGGCAGACATCTTTTACTAGTTGAACTATTGTTTGCTTTTAAGAAGACTTCATGTGATATTTTTAGTTTAAGATTTAAAGATTATCTCAGGGCAGTAGTTTCAAGGGTTCATCCAAACTTCATGGCTCCAGAAGTCTGGAGTCCATGAGAATTTGAAATTCTGTTCTGCATTTTCCCCCCCCTTTTTTTTTTTTTTTTATCGTGGTGAAAACATACAAACCAAAACATCTGCCAGCATAACTTCCGCATTTACATCTCAGTGACATTGATTACATTTTTCATGCTGTGCCACATTTATTGCTATCTCATTCAAAACCTTCCTGGTATGAGTTTTATGTACTAGCCTTATGGTAAATGTCATCTTTGTTTCTGGTTTGGTTTTGGTTTTGGTTTTTGTTTTTCCCCACCCATTATTGTTTTGTTTTGACCTTTTTTTCATGGAGCTTGTAAAAATACTTATTTTTCAAGAATAAAGCAAAATTATCTTTGAAGAAAGATAATTAAATTTAGTAATTTTGAGCTTTGAAGGAATAGGCATTGGTAGGGGCCTGAAGTGATTTTGTAATGTATTTGAGGTCACGTGTGTGGACTTTGTGACCACCTCTTTAGCTAAGGTGCACTTATTTTCACCCTATTCAGAATAGGTTGCTTGATAAGTAACTTATTTGTTGCTGAGATGTTGGTGTGTATGAGAGCGCAGTGTTACGGTGTTTATGTAATCCGTGGTCAGTATGCTGTCATTCACTCAAACATTACATGCCAGGCACAGTGTTAGGAGACACAGAAGAAGCTGTGAGCCTGTCCTTAAGGAGTTCAGAGTGTTAAATCGTAAAAAAAATTCTTTGCAGTAAGATTGTTATCAAGGGAGAGGAGAATTCCATATTGGTGGTGTAAATTAGCTTTGTGTAGCTCTGGAATTAGTTATTAAAACGTAACATTGCAGAGAGTGGGCCTTTCACATGGAAGCAGCAGGTGTGAGGGAGTATACATAACTCGCTGACCACAGAGTCGCATTGTAATTGTCATTGTCACTGTCATTGTTACCATCAGCAAGGTTCATTGTGAGCAGATTAGCGATTATTCTTAGGCAAAGAACAGTTCTAGGAACTTAAAAATATTACATTTGAGTGTAGTTAAAATAGCCACTAGATTATCATTTTGGTCTATAATAGAGTCATATATTTTTATAGGGCTTCATCCTGTCAAAGGAGCCCTGGTTGCGCAGTGGTTAAAGCACTCAACTGCTAACCAAAAGGTCAGTGGTTCGAACCCACCAGCTGTACCTCGGGAGAAAGATGTGGCAGTCTGCTTATGGAAGGTTTTACAGCCTTGGAAATCCTATAGGACAGTTCTACACTGTCCTGCAGGGTCACTATGAGTCAGAATCGACTGGAGTGCAGTGGGTTTTGGGTGGGTTCATCCTGTTAGGGAGAAGGAGGAACTGTGCTCACTTTACAGATAAGGAGCTGGAGATGCCTGGAGGGAGGCCTGGCTAGCACCTCACGGCTTGTGCAGCACCTTACAGAGGTTGTATTTCACCCATAGAGATGCCCAGTGTTGGGGAAGCATATAGAAGGATACTGTGTGTCTATTTTTGTAATGTATATGTGGATCAAAATTATTTTGCTTTGAAAATATGGTAACAGGGTGACACCTGTCAAACTCTGTGGATTATGAGTTTATCAGATGATTTCCTTCCTGCCACCACCTCTCCTTTTTTCTGTCTGTTATGCACTCAGAGACACTGAAGTCCCCAGGAGAGAAAGGAAGATGCATAAACTCAGGGCTGTATCTGGTGACGAGGCTAAAGGCTAAAGAGTGTCCCCAGCTACGTAGCCTCAGCTAGAGGTTGTGTGGGTGTTTGTTTTCCTGTGTTAATTGATATCTGAATGGCTTTATCTCTGCGCTTATAGCCTATCTGCAAGAACGTCTGTCATTAGCCAGAGGTTAGTGTGAGAGTGCTGCTGAGAAGCAGGAAGACAAGTATTCCTTAAAAGAAAATGAAAATAATTCCAACAATAGCAGCCATTACTCTTTATTGCTTTGTGGATTTTAGAATTAAAAATCTTAGAGAAACTATAATAAAAAATTTTAGAATAGAATACAACCTAAGATTAGGACCCTATTTTAATGTTCTAAAATTAGGTAGTGAGAATTTTTTTAGATTCTAAACACAGCTCACCCCGTGCGTTAGAGTAATCATCTACTAAAGTCTGCTTTATAAGTAAAGAAATTACTTTTTCATCCTATTCTTGAGAATCTTGGTGAAGTAGGAGATGTTTTAGTTAAATCTTTTTATCCTTCCCTGTTGACATCTGCGCTATTTAAAAGACAGCCAGGTCTGAAACTTAGGAAATTATCATTTTGTTTAATTGAAGCCATTAAACTGCTAAGCTGTACTTTAGATGGGTTTTTGTTTCGTTTTGTTTTCTTCCAGTTTTTAGTTAACAAAACCATTGAACCTTTTACTTCCTTAGTTCTCTGGGCATAGGTTATTTACCTTGGTTGTAGTTCTTTTGATTTTAGGTATCTCTGATCTAGTCATTTAAATAAAGCCCTTTGAACTACAGATGGGCTTTGAAGCTTGTCTGCGTGAAAATGCTATGTGGGTCTTAAGAAACTGTTGTGTGTATTATCAGATTTATCTCCATGTCCATGTTTCCTTTAAAGTTAATTTTAAAGTAGATTATATGAATTCATCAAATATCTAGGTACAGAAGAATGGAAGACTCTTCCATTTTATATGTATTTTAAGAAAATAGTACACAAATATAGATCTTAAAGTTGAAAACAACAGTAAATGATGCAGTGTGTCACTTGTCTCAGAAAAAGTGCTTTGTATATTTAGAGGAGAGAGAAAAGTTAGAGAAAATGGAGCAAATCAATTTCAGGGTGTTTGTATAATATCTTCAGATAAATATATTTCCTAAAGATTATGAGGTGATAAGATGAATTTTAAGTATTACGTATTTAGCATCTTATATTTACAGAATTCCTTATAGTTTCAAGAACTTGAGCTAAAATTTAACTTAATGTTTGTATTTTGGGTGGCTTTTAAAAGGCTTTCAGTTTGTTTTCATGTGGTGCTTTAATTTGTGAATGATACTAGTTTCATGCTGTTTTATCTTAACCCATTTTTTTGCGTTGGCTGTGAATTGATAGGAGCCATGGAGGCACAGTCGTTAAGAGCTCAGGCTGCTATCCAAAAAGCGGGCAGTTCGAATCTACCAGCCACTTCTTGGAAACCCTATGGAGGCAGTTCTACTCTGTCCTGTGTGGTTGCTATGAGTTGGAGTCGACTCAACGACAACAAGTTTTGCTTATAAATTGATGGAAGTGATTGCTTTAAATTAGCTTTGCACCATTAACTGGTAGATGTGTAAGCACAGTAGTGGATTTTTATATTAAGCATACAGCAGGGATGGTTACTGCTTTTTAAGGCTGGAAACATTTAAAGTTGTTGGCATGTTATTGTGTATGTGTGTGAGATAAGTATAAATATATGTACATATGTATATATATATATACACGTGTATAGAATTGGGTTAATCCATACTTATTTTAGTTTTTTCTTAGGATGTTTTATACTTTGTCTTTTTACAGCCACAGATTCAGTGACCACTGTAGGAACCTGACTTGTCAGTGGTTCTGAGATGCTCGGTGATGGGCTCTGAGTGACTTCTGAGCCAGATGCCCAAGTAAATGACAGGCCATTGGTGCCCCTGTGAGCACCAGCCCCCTGGCTGTGAATTGGGTAGTGGATTTCAGAATGTTCTTCCATTTACTCCCATCCCAGTGGTTACTGATTTAAAAAAAAAAAAAAAGCCAAACCACTTGCCTTTGAGTCAATTCCAACTCATGGCAACCCCACGTGTTACAGAGTAGAACTGCTCCATAGGGTTTTCTTGGCTGTAATCTTCACAGAAGCAGATCGCCAGGCCTTCTTCAGGTTGAATGATTTGAACCGCAACCTTTAGGTTAGTTGTCCAGTGCAAACCTTTTGCACCAACCTGGAACCTCACAGACAAAACAGATACTTTTTTTGGGGGGGCACATAATTTCAGACTTAGAGAAAATTATAAGAATAGTACAAAGAATTCTCATTTAAGCTCCACCCAGATTTCCCAGACATTAACATTTCACTGTATTTGTTTTATTATTCTCTCCCCTTGCTCACACACACTTTTTTTTCTGAAAAGTTGCAGACATGACATCATTTTACTCCTAATATCTCAATTTCCTAAAAACAAAGACTTTGTCTTACGTGATCACTGTACAGTGATCAAAACCAGGAAATTATATTGATACCATGCCATTTTCTGCTCTATAGAGCTTATGCAGATTTCTCTAATAACTCCAACAATGTCCTTTGTAGCAAAAGAAGATCCTGAGTCATATGTTGCATTTAGTTGTCATATCTCTTTCTCTCCTTTAATCCAGAACAGTTTTTTCTTTGTCTTAACATTGATGTTCTTGAAGAATATTGGCTGTTATTTTGTATGTCACTCGCTTTAGATGGCGGTTCTGCGTTTTCGATAGGCCTGTCACAGGAGTGGTGATGTGTTTTTCTGAGTGCACATGATTTCATTGTGTCCCATTCTGGTGACGTTAGCATGGAGCCCTTGGTTAGGATGGTCTCTGTGGACCAGCTTTCTGTGGTGGTCCTGGTTCTGCTGCCTCTTTTGAGCTTTTATTTTATTTTTAATGTTCTTTTTTCTGCCCATCTTTAAATATTGGAGTTTCTCAGGGGTCATCTCTGTCTCTCTGTTCTTCTTGGGAGTCCAGCCATGGCCTGACCTGCTTGAGTGTCTGCACCTGCATTTCCCACCCTGACCTTCCTTCCCTAGTTTTGGGCATGTGTGAGGACCTCCAGATCCATCCTGGACCAAGTGCTGATCCATCCCTGCACCCTATGCCTCCTCCTTTCTTGCTTGGCTTTTGCCCCTTACTCAGCTTTCCAGGCTACAGTGTTAGTGCTGTTTTTATTCTCTTTCCTCCTCCGCATCCTCTGTGTCCACCATCAGATCCTATCGGGTTTATTTCAGGAATGTTTCAGTGTCCTTGTGATCTTTTCTTTGCATTGTGGCCAGGCTTCTCTCCGTCCATCTCCCTGGCCAGCGTCTGTCCTCGTCCTGACACTCAGGACTCTTTCCCATGTGGCCTCCAAGCCACCACTCTCCTGGAGGACAGCAGAGCTTTCTCTGAGACCCAGGTGTACTGGCTACTTGGCCGTCAGTTTTTCCCCTCACCTCCATCACTCATGTGCTTCCCTGTCACCTGTCAAGACCCCAGTGCCACCCCATTGAAGCTGTCCTGAAGCTTCTTTCCACCTAGAGTGGGATTCACCATCTGGAATTAGTCAACCCCACCCCCCCCACCACCACCACACCCAACCCCTCCTGGTTCCCATTGTGTGTTGTTTATGCCTCTGCCTGACACTTAACTCTGTTTAAAGACTCCTGTTAAAATTGCTGGTGAGTCTTTCCTTCGTTGGGGCCCTTTGAGAGCAGGGCCTGTGCACAACAGCTGCTCTCTGTGTGGTCTGTTTTCTTCAGAATGTCTCACTTCTTTATTCTCTCTGCCTCAGCATCCTTCTACTGCAAATACTATTGCAGTTACCTTGATTATTTTAGAATTAAGTGCTGAGGAATTAAACCCCCATGCGAAATATACTTCCACAGGTTTTGGGGAAACAGTTTTGCTCAAACCTGTGTGGTCTGCATTTCCGGAGCTGCAGAGAGGAGCTGAGTGAGTGGCCGCCTTCCGCTGTGGATTTTGTGGCTTGGGGCTTCAGGGTTTGTTCTTGTGGCTCGCTGTTTGACCTGCATTTTCAGGGAACTCCCACTGGCTGGGAACTGTCAGGTGTGGCAGTTGGCCTTGTGACCCACGATGCCCTTGAGGAGACCCCCATGTGGCTCTTCTGCTTGTTCCCAGAGCACATAGCCCACAGTGCAGGGGCAGGGGATAGGTAGGCAGCACCTCAGCAGCCTCCTAAGGGTAGGGGGAGTTGAGGATTAGAAGAAACACCTACATGTCTGACTTTATACTAAGCCGGTAACCGATAACCCACAGCTAGTAGATTGGGCAGAGATTGCACATCACTTTTTATTTTTGCAGGCAGACGTGATTATACTGTGGAGCGGATTTCTCATCTACTTCCCGGTCACCTGGGTGCTTGGTAAATGCTGACTGAGCGCAATCCAAATAAATAATCACCGGAAGTTTTTTGAAGAAATTAACGATCTAGTTCTGATATTGGCATGGAAATGCAGGGAACTTAGACTAGCCAAAACGATCTTGAAAAAGAACAAAGAAATTTTTCACTACCTGATTTCAAGACTATAAAGCTACAGTAATCAAGACTGTGGTGTTGGTATGAAAATAGATGTATATGTCAGTAAACATATAAAACAGAAGAGAGAGTCCAGAAATAGACCCACAAATATCTAACCATGGATTTTCCACAAAGGTGCCAAGGAAGTTTGATGAGGAGAGAGAAGCTTCCAACAAATGGTGCTGGAACAGTTGTAGCCTATGTGGTAGGCAGATAATGGCCCTCCCAAAATGTCCATGGGCCTATGAATATGTTACCTTACATGACAAAAGGGGCTTTGCAGATGTGATTAAGTTAAGGACCTTGAGACAGGGATATTTGGATTGTCCGGGTGGACTTAGTGTGACCAAATGGGTCCTTAGAAGCAGAAACCTTTCCTGGCTCTGGTTCCTGGGAGATGTAATGATGGAAAAGAGAGTCTAAGAAGGATGGCCCACTGCTGCTGGTTTTGAAGATGGAGAAGGAGTCCACAGCCAAGGAATGCAAGAGGCCTCTAGAATCTGGAAAAGGCAAGGAAACAGATTGTCTCCTAGAACCTCCAGAAAGGAACCAGCTCTGCTGACACCTTGATGTTAGTTAGACCCCTTTTGGACTTATGACCTACAGAACTGTAAGATAATAAATTTGTGTTGTTGTAAGCCACTAAGTTCATGGTGATTTGTTACAGCAGCAACAGAAAACTAATACAATCTATATGCCAAAAAAAAAAAAAAAAAAACCCTGACCCTTTCCTCATACCATATTAAAAATTAACTCAGAAATAGACCATAGACCTAGATGTAAGAGCTAAAACTATAAGACTTCTAGAAGAAAACAGGAGAAAATCTTAGTGACCTTGGGTTAAGCAAAGATTTCTTAATAAGGATGCAAAAACTACAAAAGATTTGATAAATTGGACTACATCAGAATTAACATTTGCTCTTCAAAAGACTGTTTTTGTTTAAGAAAAATAAATGCAAAGAATATTTAAAGTTTCACTTCTGTTTACTGTGCCCGGAGATTAAAAGCAGAGTCAAGAGGCCAAGTCTCTCATTAGGAAATGCAGTAACACTCCTGAAGGGCCTTTCCCATCGCTCTGTTTATGTACACATTCCTGTGTGATGTTTAATCAGCAGAACCTTATAATTAAAATGTAAGCAGGCGAAGCATTTTTCAAACTTACAGATGGTTGAATGAACCAGTTTACTCCATTTCTTGTAATACTTACCCAACATTGCAAGAGGCAAATATAGTAGATTTTTAGGTAAAACACCTCTACTTGGTTACAGAGAACCTCACAAATTTTACTAGCAGATCCCTCAGAAGACTTATTGGTAAATTATCAAAATATATCTGATTTTTGGGAAAGACCCTCAGGTTCTAGTGCTGATTCTGCCAATGTGATCTCAGACAAGACATTCCACCTTACCAGACCTCTCATTCTCGAACTCATGCAGGACAGGGCGTTTAAGCCAAAAGAACAGCATAAATAAGCAAAACGAAGGAAGGGGAAAATGTTGCAGGTATTTGAGTCTGAATTCTGAGTTGCCTGTGAACGGTTCATCTGGAAGAGGAACATGGGACCGTGTTGTGGAAGGCTTTGAACTCAACATTGAGAATGGTGCTCTTAATTAAACTGGGAGCTTTGAGAGGTGTTTCATTAAAGAGGAGTAATCTGGAAGTGATATGCAGAATTGCTTGAAAGGCGGAGTGAGACAAGGGAAACACATTAGTGGTTGTTGTATCTAAGGGTGGTGGTGGCGGAGGGTTAGAAAAGGGGATGGAGGAGCTCTTTGTGTTGAATTGCTAAGACTTGGTAAGTGATGAAATGAGAGGGAAAAGTAAAGCATTATTCTGACATTTTAAGACTTGATCATAAGAAGAATGGTGTTTAGGTTAAGAGAAATCAGGAGCCAGGATTTCGGTGTCCATGTGAAGGACTGGGTTTTGGTAGTCTGTGGTTGAGGGGCTAGGGGGCCATTCGAGGGAAGAGGGCCTGCCGGCTGATGAGGGTCTGGGCTGGAGTTGGGAAGCCACACGTGAACCCCCAGCTCTGTGGACAGAGCCCTGTGCAGGTATTGCCAGGTGTGGGAGGCACAAAGCCCATTGGTGTAAGGCCCAAGAAATGAAGAAGGGCTTGGAGGGGCAGACAGGTAAGCTGGTCCATCGTGATGGGATTACGGGGAGCAGGCATGTCCTTGAGGAGTGTTTGATAACCAGTGGCGACCAATAGGAAGTTAATGCTTATGAAATCTGAATAAAGATGATATTGAGCCATTGCTGATTGGGTAGAAATAAAATCTTAAGCAGTTATTATATGGACTAGTCTTGTTTAAGTTTGATAAGAAGAGGAAGATAGTTTTGAGGACAAGAGGGGCTGTAATGTGGTCTGGGTATGGGGTTTTTATATTTCCTTTTTTTTTTTTTTAAGATTGGAGAAATTTGGGCAAATTTTTGGGTAGAGGTTAAAATGATATTAAAGAAGGAGAAGAAGACACCTTAGGGAGAGGGATCAGTTAATGGAGCAAGATTCTGGAGGAACGGCCAGGAATAGAAAGCACCAAGAAAGGGGCTCTTTCTCTGAGAAATGCGCAGTGAGAGTGGTGTGTGGAGAAGATGCCTGATGCCCAGGCGAAATTCGCTGAACAAATATTTTTTTGTTTTGGGTAAAGCACGCTGTTGGGTTGCAAGGGATACAAGGTGGGTAAGTGTGACCCCCATCCCCATCAAGCTCACAGTCCAGTGGGGGTCGGGGGCACCGAATGATTAGTGGAGAGCAGTAACCCACAGAATTGAAGGGAAGAAAGAAGTGAGTGCTTGGGTACTACCCCTGAATGGGAAGAGGTAGGTGCTTCCTTTGTTAGGTGTAGCCATTTGGTTGCTGTCAGCCCATGGAAATTAGTTGCAGTCCCAGAAGTTGTATCCCAACTTTGGGATACATATCAGTAAGGAAGGAGGTAGTGTATAACCATCCATTTTTATTTATGAGATACTGGTAAGCTGATTCTTTGGAACACAGTGTCTCTATGTTTTGTGGCCCATTTTTTATTGTTTTGCTTTTGCATGTTTAGTGTTTTAAGAAACTGCCAGACTTTTCCATAGTGGTGGTACCATTTTAACACCAGCATTATATGAGTGATCCAGTTTCTCCACATCTTTGCCAGCATTTGGTGCTGTCATTAATGTTTATTTTAGCCATCCTGATAGGTGTGTAGTGATAACCTCCACGTGGTTTTAACTTGCATTACCCTAGTGGCTAATGGTATTGAACATCTTTCATGTGCTTCTTTGCCACCTGCTTATCCTCTTTGATGAAATGTTTTCTTCATGTCATTTGCCCATTTTGTAATTGGCTTGTTTGTTTTTTTAATGTTGAGTTTTAAGAGCTCTTTATATATTCTAGATAGTAACCCTTTGTTGATATTTGCTTTGCAAATATTTTCTCCCAGTGTATAGCTTTTCTTCTCATCCTCTTCACAAGGTTTTTTGCAAAGCAAGTTTATAATTTTGATGAGGTTCAGTTTATCATTTTCTTTTATGAATCATTGTGCTTCTGGTCAAGTCTAAGAATTTTTGCCAAGCGCTAGATTCTGAAGATTTTGTTTTTTTCTAAAAGGTTGATAGTTTTAAGTCTGTGATCCATTTTGGGTTAATTTTTTATGAGGTGTGAGACTTAGGTCAAGGTTTTGGGTTTTTTTTTTTTTTTTTTTTGGCTGGTGGATGACCAATTGCTCCAGCACTGTTTATGGGAGTCTTTCTTCCATTGAATTACTTTTTCATCTTTGTCAAAAATCGGTTGGGCATATTTGTGTGAGTCTATTTCTGGGTTCTCTGTTCTGTTCCATTGATCGTATGTGTCTGTCTGCCAATAATGCCACACTGTCTTGCTTAGGAAACCCTGGTGGCATAGTGGTTAAGAACTACAGCTGCTAACCAAAAGGTCAGCAGTTCGAATCCACCAGGCACTCCTTAGAAACCTTATGGGGCAGTTCTACTCTGTCCTGTAGGGTTGCTGTGAGTTGGAATCAACTCGACGGTAGCAGGTTTGGTTTTTTGGTTTTGTCTTGATTACTGTAGCTAAATAATAAGTCTTGAAGTTGGACGGACTAATTTCTCTCATTTTCTTTTTCAAGATTGTCAACTATTCTAGGGCCTGTGCTTTTCCATATAAATTTTAGAATATACTTTTCTGACTCCAAAAAAAACTTGCTGGGATTTTGATAGGAATTGCATCAAACCTGTAGATCATTGGGGAGAACTGACATCTTTACTATGTTGAGTTTTCCAATCCATGGACACAGTATGTCTCTCCAGTTATTAAGGTCTCTGATTTCTTTCATCATTGTTTTATGGTTTTAAGCATACAGGTCCTATGCCTGTTCTATACCTAAGTATTTCATTTTCTTTGTAACTATTATAAATGGTATTGTTTTTAATTTCAGTTTCTATGTATGAAAATGAGAAATATAGTAGTTCTTTCATAAAAATTTTCTTGAACCATAGCTTCCATATAGACTGGCAGTAGCGTGTGAGGAGATAATAATAACTTATTAATCTTCGGTATTATACTAAGTTGTTCCTTATAGTATTTAATTAACAAGGTTTTGTTTTTATAAATTCTTTGTCAGAAGTATGAAAAGATCATATGTAAATATTTTAGGTATTTCAGAGAATGAATACATCATCCCAAGTCTGTCCTTCTCGCTCTGTAAGTGAGAGATACCGCGGATGAGACTAGTGACACAGTGGCCTTCATTTTTTAGATATGAAATGATATCCCGGGGGTAATGAGACCTACCTGCAGTTAGACCAGAGCTCGGGGTAGAGCAGTGCTCTCACTCCAGTTTACACCTAAGCTCAGGGTAGAGGGTACTCACACCTGGGTTTACACCAGAACTTGGGGTAGAGCAGTGCTCTCACTCCAGTTTACACCTGAGCTGAGGGTAGAGTAGTGCTCACACTCGGATTTACACTCACGCTCAGGGGTAGAGGGTGCTCACTCCTGGGTTTACACCAGAACTTGGGGTAGAGTGGTGCTCACATTCCAGTTCACACCAGAGCTGGGGTATAGTAGTGCTTGTACTTGGATTCACACTAAAGCTTTGGTAGAGTAGTGCTCTCACTTGGGTTCACATCAAAGCTCAGGATAGAGCAGTACTCCTACTCCAGTTTACATTAGAGCCTGGAGTAGAGCGATGGTCGGATTCTGGTTTACACCTGAGCTCGGGTAGAGTAGTGCTCATACTCGGGTTTACACCAGAGCTTAGGGTAGAAGCTGATCACACCCTGGTTCGCACCAGAGCTTGGCATAGAGGGCACTTACACTCAGGTGTATACCAGAGCTCATGGTAGAGCAAGGTTCAGACTCTGATTTACACCAGAGCTCAGGGTAGAGTAGTGATCACACTCAAGTTCACACCAGAGCTTTGGGTAGAGGGTGCTCACACTCAAGTTCATGCCAGAGCTTGGAGTAGAATAGTATTCACACTCTGGTTCACACCAGAGCTTGGGGTAGAGTAGTGGCTCCCACTCAAGTTCACATCAGAGCTTGGGGTAGAATAATGCCCGCACTCAAGTTCACACTAGAGCTCGGGGTAGAGGGTGCCTGCACTCTGGCTCACACCAGAGCTTGGGGTAGGGTAGTGCTCACACTTGAGTTTACATCCGAGCTCAGGTCCTCATACCCAGGTTTACACCAGAGCCTGGGGTAGAACAGCATTCAGACTCCAGTTCATACCAGAGCTCGGGGTAGGGTGGTGCTTGCACTCAAGTTCACACTAGAGCTCGGGGTAGAGGGTGCTTGCACTCTGGCTCACACCAGAGCTTGGGGTAGAGTAGTGCTCACACTTGAGTTTATATCCGAGCTCAGGGTAGAGGGTCCTCATATCCAGGTTTACACCAGAGCCTGGGGTAGAACAGCATTCAGACTTCAGTTCATACCAGAGCTTGAGGTAGAATGGTGCTCACACTCTAGTTCATACCAGAGCTCAACGTAGAGTGGTGCTCACACTCTGGTTCATACCAGAGCTTGGAGTAGAGGGTGTTTGCACTTGGGTGCACACCAGAGCTCGAGGTAGAGTGGTGCTCACACACTCGTTCACACCAGAGCTTGGGGTAGAGTGGTGCTCACACACTCGTTCATACCAGAGCTTGGGGTAGAGGGTGTTCGCACTTGGGTTCACACCAGAGCTCAGGGTAGAGCAGCGCTAACGTTCAGCTTTCCCTGTCCCCACAGAGTGTACTGATAATAGTGGTTCCATCTGTTTGCAGAGCTGTCTTGCTGAGACTGGAAGGATGCAGCCACCCCGTTGTCATGAAAGGGCTTTGTGCCGAGTGTGGCCAGGACTTAACCCAGTAAGTACCACAAGGAGAGAAAAATGGTGTCCATCAGCATTTGGGATCCGTTGATCTCTGGGTAAGAAGAGAGTAAATGTTTCAGGAGCATAGACGTGGTAGCAGAAGGGCTTTAATTACAAATGACGGATGTCCCCGTCTCTTTACTAGATATACTCACGTCAGGTCAGTTTCCCCAGGAGGTTGTCCTTTTTATTTCTTCACATTCTAAAAACACTAGATTATTTCCAGTGGTAGTCTCAGGGGAGATCCCAAAGATGTGTGGAAGAGCGGTGGAGTACGTAAACTGCATGTTACTTACTTCCCTGGCGGCCTCTCTGGAGAAGGCCTGGCTTTATAGCCTCTGCAGTCCTTGAGCATGTATCTGTGGATGAGATTAGCCACTGACACTGGGTGGTGGTTTTAGTTTGTAAATTAAAGGTCACACGGGCTATTCTTACTAGAATTTTTATCCTGTATTTTCACATATGAGAAATCCTTTGTGTTTCAGGGTGACTCTTACAGTTTATTTTGATAGAGAGCTTTGTGATCATCAGCTTACTGTTCTCCAGGGTTCTTGTCTGTTTTCAGGCAGTTTCCAACAGTGGAGACATTTCAGTGGCAGTCAACAACAGAGTAAGATTCTGCACTACGCTAGTGGTACACGTCAATGAAAATGTGGACTGAAACCCTCCAGGGTACACTTAAGCATGCTACCGTGTGCACCCGTGGTTTAGAAAACACACGTGTAACACTCCTCTCTCCATACAAAGGCTGCAGAGCAAGAACGGGCGGCAGCGGGCACCACTCTCCACAGCCACCGTGTCCATGGTGCACAGCGTGCCTGAGCTGATGGTGAGCTCCGAGGTGAGTCCTGCTGCTTTATGGCAAAAGTAACATTTGGGAAAACCTTTTCCTAAGGAAAGTGAGGGGCATGTACAGAACTCTCTTCTTTGGTAGAGGGAGGGTTGGAGAAAACACCAAATTTGCTGTCTCTGCTTTTTCTGAAGCAACTACTTACAAGACAGAAGGGGAGTCCTTGATAGTGCAAATGGTTAAGTGCTTGGCTGCTAACTGAAAGGTTGGAGGTTCAGATCCACCCAGAGGTGCCTCAGAAGAAAGCCCTGGCTTTCTGTTCCCGAAAACCTTGTGGAGCACAGTTCTTCTCTGACACACCTACAACACAGGCCAACAAGGGAGTGACCTGCTAGCTGAGTGGTCAGGTGTGCAGATGTTGTGTAGAAGGTCATATGCCTTTGAGGTTCATCTGGGAGGTGGCGGGTGGTGGAGATTGGTTAGAGCTCTGTGGTGTCCTTTTTTCCTTAATAAAATTGAATCTCATTTTGGCTCAGATACATTTACTTTCTTGTTTTTCTTTTTTCTTTTTCATTTTAGCAAGCTGAACAGTTGGGACGAGAAGATCAGCAGCGACTGCATCGGAACAGGAAGCTGGTGCTCATGGTCGACTTGGACCAGACCTTGATCCACACGACGGAGCAGCACTGCCAGCAGATGTCAAACAAGGTGCATCCACAGTTCCTCAGGAAGCTTAGGCCTAAAGCACGTTGTCTTATTTTATTATTTTCCATAAGTCAGCCTGGATTTGAGAAACAGATCAGGGTCATAGATTTTGTCTGTTTAACTGCGCCTTGTCGCTTCATCCTTGCCCGTGTATGTGCCCTTTTATAGGGTCTGTGTTCTCAAGGTAGTCTTGGAACCAGTCTGGACTGAAGAACTAAGTGTCCCTTATTGCCACTGCTAAACTGAAAGCCTTTCTTCATTGGCGGCATTAGAAGAGTAGTATTACTATATGAGAGGTTTGACAAAAATTTATGAAAACCGTGTAATTAAAGATTTGTTATACATCGCATCTGAAAAAAGTTTGATCATTTTAGTTTTGTCTTAGTAAATACACCCACTCCTCACTTGCCGACTTGGTTGGTTCCAAAGACCAGGTGGTTATGTGAAAATTAGTGTTAACACAAAAATGGAGGGTGACCACATCAGACCACAAAACGGAGGATGCCTGTGTCACTACGTAACTGCCACATTACATCGTTACATAATTGCCAAACCGCTGAGAATCATGGCCCAGGCCAAGTTGACACATAACGCTAACCATCACAGCCAGTTTTACTCTCACCTCGCACCTCAGCATTCATTACTGTCAGGCATATTATCGTTAGTGCACAAAATAGTCAGATAGTAGATATTTCAGTACTGTCATAAATGCAAAATGTCAGATGACGAGATAGTCAATAGTGAGGAGTAGATGTAGATCAGTGATACAAACATACGTGCATTGATCTGCACAAATTCCTTACGCAGTAAAAGGTACTCTCCTTAAACTCTGTAGTAGTTTAATGTTCCTGGTGACCAGCAGTGAGTGTCTCTCCTACCAAACACAATTTATATTTTTTAGTTATATTAGTCATTTCTGTACGTCATAGGATCTTATGTAGGAATACGTTATATTCTTTTCCATAACATAAGCTGTTAACTAAAGTTTTTTGGATTGTTTCATTCCTACCTACTAGTCTACTTATTAAATATTTTACAAGATACAAGAACTTTATGAAGATACTGTATACATGTATGTACTTGCATGTATTGCCTTGGCTATTTCTGGTTTTATTGTGCCTTTGAAGGTTGGCATTTTTAATTAGTTTTAAGAGACCATTTGAACTATTTATAAGGCGCCCATTTGCCAGCTTGTGTGATCTGGAGGGAAAGCATGTCCTCGTGACAGCACCAAGTGGTTTAGCCACCAACAGTCATGTTCATGCTGGTGGCTTTCGCAGGCCACTCCTTCTGCTTTCCCTCCACTTTACACCCAGGGCGTACAACGTGCAGACTGTCCTGCTAATGGGCTCGTTAGGGCATAATTAAAAGGTTTTTCCCATGTTTACTCAGGATCTTCTGCCCACAGTCCACACCTCCTGAAACTCCTTTAAGTTGTCATCCCTGGAAACCTGCTTGCAACATGGAGAAAGATGGGTTTAAGTCTTAACTTTGGGAATCTGAACGTGTATATTTTTTTTAATTGTGGCAAAGTATGTATAGCAAAAAATTCGCCTTTTTTTTTTTTAACCATTTTGAGGTGTACAATTCAGTGACATTAATTACATTCACCATGAACTTGTATTTTTAAGGAAAGTTTTACTGTAACTATTGGACTTCTTTTTTTACTGTTGAGTAGTGGAGCCCTGGTGGTGCAGTAGTTAAGAACTCGACTGCTAACGAGAGGTCAGCAGTTCAAATCCACCAGCTGCTCCTTGGAAACCCTGTGGGCAGTTCTACTCTGTCCTACAGGGTTGCTATGAGTCAGAATTGACTCAGCGGCAACAGATTTGGTTTTTTTGGTTAGGATGAAAGTGGAGCCCTGGTGGCACAGTGGTTAAGAACGTGGCTCTTAACCAGAAGGTTGGCAGTTCGAATCCACCAGCTGCTCCTGTGGGGCAGTTCTACTCTCTTCTTTAGGGTCACCATCAGTTGGAATTGACTAAATGCAGACGAGTAGGGTGAAAGTCATTTATAAAATTTCACACTTTTAAATCTTTTGGCAGAATAGCCTCATCTTGAGGGGTCTGACTAACTTAGAGTAATAAAAATTTAACTCGGCCCTAACAACAAGCATATCCTTTTTTTTTTTTTTTCCCAACTTGTTGCTGATGGTAGACATTTTTACTCAGAAAATTAATGATAAACAGGATGGAAAGGATCCCTAAAGAAAATAAACTTACTTGCATATTAATTGTGTGTAAGCGAAATTTTGATATTACTAATTTCATCTGTTGTCTAAAGACAATTTTGAATACAGTTTCAGCTTCTGGATTGCACTTGAAAGTTAGTAAAGCTGAGTTAGGCTTTTAACATGATAATCTTATTTTAATTTGGTTTTAATGTACATTTTTTGTTTACCATCTTAAATTAAGTCATCTGAAAACATTCAGTTGACTTTTATCAATAACTCAGTAGAATTCTGTCTTCATGTGGAGATGTATTCTAAGCAACCTGCTGTGGCTCTGTTATTTAACAAATACTGTTTGAAGAAACAAAGACATAAATGACATATTTTAGGGATGCTTGTTTTATCTATTATCAGAATAAGAGGATGGAGCAAAATAGGAAAGTTTAAGGACCTACCTATGTTCTTCCAACCTTCTCGTGAGACCATGTTGGCTGGGCAGCTGGCCCTACAGCAGAGAAGGGAAGGCACTGTTCCCTTGGGAGCGTGCATGTGGTAGTGCGTTTGGAATTGTCTTGACAGCAGTAACTTGACGTGGAAAGCCTAAAGCATTCTGTAGGACCAGTGTCCTAAGGAGTACAATTAGGATATATGATCTTTGTAATGGGTCTTGTCTGTGACTGGTCCCCCATTCCTTTCAGGGCATATTCCATTTCCAGCTGGGCCGCGGTGAGCCAATGCTGCACACGCGCTTGCGTCCGCACTGCAAGGAGTTCCTGGAAAAGGTTGCCAAGCTGTACGAGCTGCATGTCTTCACCTTTGGCAGCCGGCTGTACGCACACACTATCGCAGGTGGGTGACCTTTAACATGGGCAAGAGGCAGGATGTATTTCTTATTTTTAGTAATCAAAGATTTCTTAAAGATTAAGGAGAAGAGAATCAGTAAGCTCTCCCTGAAGCTAAGTTGGTAGTTGGGAAAGAGGTAGTGGGCTTCTTCACCAGCTGCCCAGATCTTTGACAAGGATGAGGGGATGGTGCTTGAACGCTGTCAGAGGGCAAACATCCATGGTGGAATCAGACTCTCTGCTTTAATGTCCAAGTGGTTTCTGCCCCAAGAATGCAAGTTTGATTTAACATCTCAAAATCATTCACATCAATAGAATAAAGGACAAAAACCACGTGTTCATTTCAGTAGACACACAAAGAATCTGACAGAATCCAGTGCTCTTTCATGATAAAAACATTCAGCAAACTAGAAGAAAACCTCTTCATCCTGATAGAGGACATCTATAAGGAACCCGTAGCTCACACCAGACTCAGTACTTTCCCCAACAAACAAGGATGCCCACTTTCACCACTTCTGTTCAACAGTGTACTGGAAGTTCTAGCTTAGACAGTTAAGGCAAGAGAAAAAGTAAAAGGCATCCATATTGGACCGGAAGAAGTAAGACTGTCCTTATTAACAGATGACGTGATCTTGACTGTAGAAAACTCCAAGGAATCCACTACAAAACTATTAAAACTAATGAACATGTTCAGCAGCGTTGCAGGATACAATCAGTATACAAAATCGATTTTATTTCCATACACTAACAATAAATTATCTGAAGATGACATTTTAAAATTTCTTTTAGAATAATATCAAAAATAATAAACCCCTGAGATCACCTTTTAGCAGAAAAACAGAATGACACAAAGGATATTACCCGTTAGATGAGTGCCTTACTAAAAAACTATCTGTTTGAGTCCAAAAGGTCAACATTTAATCTAAAGCAAAGATGAGAAGATAAGGGGGCAGAGAAACTAGCGTACTGGAAATGGAACAACCAGAATACAACTGAAGAGAATTGTGACATACTGTGAAAAAATGTAACTAATGTCATTGATCAATTTGTGTGGAATTGTAAAATGGGAACCTAACTTGCTATGTAAACTTTCACCAAAAACAAAATATTATTAAAATAATAGTAAAATATTTAGGAATAAATTTAACAAGAGAAGTGCAGGACTTATACACAGGAAAGTACAAAACATTGTTGAAAGAAATTAAAGAAGTTCTAAATAAATGGAAAGACCATGTTCATGGATCAAAAAACTTAACATGCCCAGCTGGCAAGATGGCGCCGTCCGTGTTGCTGCTCCCCTTCTCCTGGCCACTGGCCCTGGCCCAGCCCCCAGGCAGCTTTTCAGCTTGGTCAGAGTTCTATGTTGGGGAGCTGCTGAATAGCAAACCTGATTAGCTGAAAGTTGGGCTGACCTTAGGCACCACAGTCTTCCTGTGAGTTTATCTCATCAGACAACATAATGAAGATGTTTTAGAGTATAAAAGAAGAAATGGGTTGGAATAAACTATTGAAATACTAACGTAAAACCAAAAACCAAACCCGTTGCAGTCGAGTTGATTCCAACTCATAGCAACCCTATAGGACAGAGTAGAACTGCCCCCATAGGGTTTCCAAGACCTTTTTGTTAGCAGCTGAGTGCTTAACCACTGTGCCACTGGGGTATAGTGATTGCAGCAGATCCTCTGGATTCACCAGTCTTTTAATTATAAATGAGAAAAAAAGTTATATGTGAATATAGTCAGCATTTGTGTGGTGCATTATTAAGTGAAAAAATAAAAATACTTCTGTATTCTTCAGATAATGCATATTGTTACAACTTGCAGAAAATGTCAGTTCTAAGGTATAGTATTAGAAGTATTTCAGTATGGAAGGTAGGTTATATTAAATATACAAGTTGAAAAATTTAATCAGTAAATAAAGTTCAATGTAAAAAAAAAAATTTTTTTTTTTTTTTTGCTAAGATGGCAATACTCCCCAAATTGATCGACAGATTCAACTCTATGCCCTATCAAAATCTCAGCTGGCTGTTTTTCAGAAATTGACAACCTGATCCTAAAGTTTATATGAAAATGTAAGAGACCCAGAGTAGCCAAAACGATTTTGAAAAAGAGTAGGAGGACCTACTACAAGGCTGCAGTCACCAAGGCATTGTGGTGCTGGCATAATGACGGATGACATGTGCTTTCCTCACCAGTGTGCTGAAGCCGCGTTAGTGGACTCCCTGCATGCAAAGGTGCCAAGAAATGAACCTTCGACATTTGAACTCTGTTCTTTTTTCTTTTAAAAGGCTTTTTAGACCCTGAGAAGAAGCTTTTTTCTCACCGAATATTATCGCGGGACGAATGCATTGACCCCTTTTCTAAAACGGGGAACCTCAGGTGTGTACTTGGCTCTCAACGGCTGATCTCTCAACAGCTCGCTGCTCAGTCCCATTTTAAAACTGCATTTTGACAATTATAGTGATACTTCTGTATGTAACATTTTCTAGGGATGTAGGCCCCCTCCCTACTTCTTTTTGAGTGTTGACTCAGAGTCTTTAGAAAATGCCGTGTTTTCTAGCCCAGACTTCTCTTCTGCCTCCTGTGTCATCAGTCCTGGCCCTCCCCTTGCTCATGTGGGGGAACTTTCTCCTATCTCTGCCCTACCCCAGCAGTCCTTGTGCTGGTCCGCCCACTTCTGAAACAACTCTAAACAGGCTTTGGTTTCCACCCCTGCTACCCCACGTGAGTGGTCCTAGCCATTATAACAGCATCAAGTGTAGCCTGTTCTCATGGATACTGATACCTGGAGAGACTTGAAGAGCAACCACCTTAGCCTCAGGGTTGGCCACCCTCAGCAAACATTTTTAGATTTAGGAAATCCAAATGACTGTGTGGCCTATTTAAGTTAATACCAACCAAAGAGAAAATTGTGAGTGTGTTTCAAAAACAAATCTTATTTTTACTGGTTGCTTTGGGATGAGCAGGCTGATGAAGGCAGAAGAGAATAAAGAGTGAGGAGGTATTGGAGATTTCACTTCCCAAAAGCAGCCAGAGGAGCCAGAGTCTGTGGACCAAGTGCTGGCGGCATTTCTCCTGTTTATTTCCTGATCCTAGAAGACAGGCGCAAAGCACTCACCATTCTGAATGTTCGGTGCTACAAGCCTGCCTGTCTGAGCCCCAAAACTGTGGGCCAAGATTGAACTTGATCAGATGCATCAGGGTAGCAGAGCTGTGTCCTGCATTGCTCAGACAGCTCTATGGGCCTTTTTTACGTTCTGCTCACCTAGCACATCCCCATGGCTTTTGGAAATACATCAGTCACTTTCTTGGACTTGAAAAAACACCAGTTATGTGTACATTGCAGGAACACAGCTGTTTTATTCTAAACTGAAGTTTGAGTAAGTTCATGCTCTTGTATTTGAAGTCCCTTACCTGTTAGAGCAGGGCCAGCAAATGCAGCCTGCAGATTAGCTACCTGCTTTTGTAAACAAAGTTTTTTTGGTACGTGGCCACACCCATTTGCTACCTGGTGTCTGACTACTTTCCTGCCGCAGTGACGGAGTTGGCCCACACAGACAAAAATATCTGAATGTTACATATAAATAGAATCCTAAACCTTTATGCTCAGCAAAATAAAAAATTATTCCAATTTTTAGTTATTATTTTTTGTACATTGTGCTAATAGTTCTGATACATTTTTACTTCTAGAAATCTCTTTCCTTGTGGAGACTCAATGGTTTGCATTATTGATGACCGAGAAGATGTCTGGAAGTTTGCACCCAATCTGATAACCGTGAAGAAATATGTCTACTTCCAGGGCACAGGCGATATCAATGCTCCTCCTGGGTCCCGGGACACTCAGATGAGAAAAAAGGGTGCGTGATGGCCTTCTTAATTACGTAAAAAGAAGAGATTATCTGCTCCTGCGTCGTTTATCTTCTTTACTTCTAACCTCTAATTTGGCTGCTAGAAATTCAAGGTTGTTTGTTTTTGTTGTTATTTGTGTTACGCTTCAAAGAGGTTGTTGGGCTTATCTATACAGTACTAAAAAGCATATTATTTGGTTTTAGTCTGGGTTCTTTTTTTTTAATAGTACTAACCTAGACACTTTCTCCAGTCGAATAAAGATTAAAGGATGTTGCTTAATACTTATGAATACTACCTTTCCTCCTAGTTTCTTTAAAAAGCACAGCAGTGGAAATTTGGCCTAGCGTTCCGTTGGAGAGTGAAATGTGGGGTGCAGTGGGCCCAAGTCTCAGAACCATGTGAGCTCTGCACACCCCAAGCATGAAGCCAGGGTCTCAGGAAAATTGAGAACTTTGGTTTAAAATATCTCTGGTGATCTTTGGAAACCCTGGTGGCATAGTGGTTAAGTGCTTCAGCCGCTAACCAAAAGGTCGGCCGTTCGAATCCACCAGGCACTCCTTGGAAACTCTGTGGGGCAGTTCTACTCTGTTCTACAGGGTTGCTATGAGTTGGAATCAACTTGACAGCAATGGGTTTAGTTTGATTTTATGGGGTGATCTTTAGTTCTCAAGTGAAGTGCTTTGAGTCCTGCAGTTATTGCTGTCGTCCACTAGGAGGAGTCTAGAGATGCAGGCGAGGGAGCCTGGCCATCGCCCTCTCGGGTGCTGCTGCTGGCCCTGAAGTCATCTGGAACAAGGGCTGGCAAACAGCAGCTAGGTCTGAAACGGGCTGCAAGCTCGGAACCGTTTTACATTTTTAAACGAGTGTTTAAGAAAATAAATAACAGAGACAATACGTGGCTCCCAAAGCCTAGAGCATTTTCAGCCTAGCCCTTTACAGAAAAGTTTGCTGACTCTTGGTTTAGAAGATGGTTAATTCAAACAACAGGGGAGGGACATGCTGCTTTTAATTAAAGAAGCTCTTGGTGTTCGTGTTAAATAATGGGAACTTTTTCTTTTGTGTGCACATTTAGTAAATCATTCTTCTAAAGGTGCTGATGCCTCAGAGCACATGCTGTCTGGGAAGGACCCTGAAGAAGGAAAGCCTGCTTTTGGGGTGGAGCAGAGCAACGGCCTCGGCCTCAGGAAGCCCCTCACGGAGCTGAATGGCAGCAAGGTGGGGACCGGGGACCCCTCCAGTGGGGACACGCCCGCCCATGAGAAAGCAGATGGGAGCGACCCTTCGTGCCCGGCCCTGGGTGCTGTAACTGGCAGCAGTGAGCCGGTCGGTGGGAAGGAGCCCCTGATGTCTTTGGAACAGGGTGGTCGAGCATCACCAGAGCAGCAGTCTGCTCGTGGCACCCCAGGGAACGACCTGGATTTCGACTTGTCTAGTGACAGTGAGAGCAACAGTGAGCTCGACGGCCACAGGTCCTCCTCCTCCTCTGCCTCTGACAGCGACATTGAGGGCAAGAGAGGACGGAGGAAGTCTAGGGTCACACGGAAGGGTACAAGCACCCACCCCAGAGCAGAGAAGCCCACGGGGGCAGCCCCCTCTGGCACGTGCGGATCCAGTGTCCACCCACAGGACAAAGGCCCTGACCTTGAGGCACCGGAGGAGGGCGAGCAGGGTGGCCTCTGTGACCTGGGGAATGGCTGTGCCGACCGGAAGGAGGCTGAGACGGAGTCCCAGAACAGTGAGCAGTCAGGCATCACTGTGGGCGAGTCCCTGGACCAGAGCATGGAGGAGGAGGAAGAGGAGGATGCTGATGACGATGACCACCTGGTTCACCTCGAGGAGATCCTTGTCCGGGTGCACACTGACTACTATGCCAAGTACGACAGGTACCTCAATAAGGAGACAGAGGAGGCCCCAGACATACGAAAAATCGTCCCAGAGCTGAAGAGCAAAGTGCTAGCTGACGTCGCCATCATCTTCAGTGGCCTGCACCCTACCAACTTCCCTGTGGAGAAGACCCGGGAGCACTACCACGCCACAGCCCTCGGAGCCAGGATCCTCACCAACCTCGTGCTGAGTCCTGATGACCCCAACAGGGCCACCCACCTGATCGCGGCAAGGGCTGGTGAGTGCCCAACCCCCCCCCCCCCCCCCCCCAGTCCTCTCTTTTTGGGGTGGGAACACAGGGTACAGAGGGTGTTTACAGCATATATAAAATTGCTCTACACTGCTTTTATTGTATTCATTTTCTTTTAAATTAGCACCACTATTTCTTTCACATTGAATTTTCAAAAACATTTTCCCAAATCATGACCGTAAGAGGAGACGTAGGTGATTACAAGTTGATGCTCTGCTTGACTCCCTACACTTGTCTGTTTGCAGAGTCCTTGCAGCATCAGATATTTGTGTTGTCTGTGTACTTGTATACGAAGTCTGAATCTTCTGTCCTGAGGAAAAACCAGAAAACCAAACCTGTTGCCATCGAGTTGATTCTGACTCATAGCCACCCTGTAGCACAGAGTAGGACTGCCCCGTAGGGTTTCCAAGGAGCAGCTGATGGATTCAAACTGCTGACCTTTTGGTTACCAGCCGTGCTCTTAACCACTGCACCACCAGGGGTCTGTCCTGAGTAAAGGCCATGAGTGGGTTGGAAGTGGAGTATTGACTAGTAAGTCAGTAATGAAGAAATGGTGAGCTGGTTCCAGAGGAGTCAAAGTCCTCAATTTATGGGTAAAAGATTGACCACCCTCTAAGCTGGAACCTGAACGCAAAGGTCTTGACTGGAAGAAGAGCCCATAGTAGTTTATTGAGGCTGGAAAAGTGGTGGGCAGGGGATTGTTTTCTTACCTGACAGCAAGCTCTCCCTCAGACCCGCTTGGGATCACATCCTTACCCGATTGTGAGCTCTCCTCAGACACTCGGGATCACATCCTTAACCGACAGTGAGCTCTCCCTCAGACCCTCTTGGGATCACATCCTTACCCGACCATGGGTTTTCCCTCAGACACTCGGGATCACATCCCTGACCGTGAGCTCTCCCTCAGACCCACTCGGGATCACATCCTTACCCAACAGTGGGCTCTCCCTCAGACACTTGGGATTACATCCTTACCCGACCATGAGCTCTCCCTTGGACCCACTCGGGATCACATCCTTACCTGACAGTGAGCTCTCCCTCAGATGCTCAGGGGATCATTTCCTTACCTGACTGTGAGCTCTACCTTAGATGCTCAGGGGATCACATCCTTACTTGACAGCCTTAGTCAGCACCTCTCCTCACACCTGATCTGTGGCTACTTCTCAGGGGTCCCTAAGATGGCATTTGAGCTACGGGTGTGATTGGTTATGGTGCTAGGTGGAGCTGGGTTTGGGCCTTGAGGGCTTTGCAGAGGAGCTGAGGCTTCATGAGAAGAGGGGCCTTGTGAAGGCTCTGGAGTAGATGGTTGTGACAAAAGGGCCCTTCCAGGAATGTTCGGCCAGCAGCCCCATGGGTGCAGATTGACGACCAGGGCAGACGAGCCTGAATGGCCAGATTACCAGGTTGGGGAGGTGGGGAGCATGGAGGAAGGGAGGAACAGGTACAGAGAGGGACTGTGGAGGGGACACAAGGTTTCATGGCTATAAAATAGATTTTCCCAGAGGTTGGTCTGGAAGAGGAAGGTAGGGTTTGATATCGGGCTTTGGAGGACTCGCGCTCTTCCGGAAAGCCTCTGAGTTCATCACTGAGGGTCTTAGGGTGAACGGGGCAACCTGCTGTTTGTGAAGGGTGTGACTGAATCCCCACCACTGTGTGTGGGGAAAATGCGGGGCATGGAGTGAGCATAACTGGGTGGGAGATTACCCAGGTGGGGCAGGGCAAGAGGAAGCCACAGTTAAATGACCTGCACCCTGGGAGGGGTGCCTCTGAGAAGGACGAGGCCCAGGGTGGGCACCCCTGAGAAAGGCCAGACTGGGTGTTCATGGGGCAACAGGATATGTCACCTGGTGAGCTGGTGTGCATCAGCCCCTCAGTGGCCATGCACGGACCTTGGGCCCATCCAGTCAGGGCCACACAACGGTGCGACATCACTCGCTGCCTGTCATCTCATGGAAGATGGTGACCAGGTGCAGCGTGGGGTCAGAGAGGCCGCACTCATCCTGCAGAAGATGATGGCCTTGATTAGGGCAGCCGTGGGGTGGGCAGAAGTGGACAGACGGGCAATCTGTGTAGAAGACAAGTTGATAACTTACTGAGGGATGTGTATGGGGAGGACGATGGAGATGTGGGGAAGGAAGTGTCGTGGGTGGTTAGTGTGTTGTGACAAGAGCACCGTGGTGATTGGGAGCATCGCCTATCAACCAGGTGGACCAGAGGTGTGAGCTGTGGAAAGAGCTGTGGATGTGACTCCCAGGCTCAGGGAGGTCATCCTGAGGGCAAGTACCTGTTCCAGGGGCCCTCAGGTGCCCTTCCTGGTGTCTGCATGGTGGAGGGCCTCTGAGCCCATAAGCCCTCCTTGACTGACAAGCGGTATCTCCCTACAGGCACCGAGAAGGTGCGCCAGGCCCAGGAGTGTAGGCACCTGCACGTGGTCAACCCTGACTGGCTGTGGAGCTGCCTAGAGCGGTGGGACAAGGTGGAGGAGCAGCTCTTTCCCCTCAGGGATGACTATGCCAGGACGCAAAGGTGAGCATTCTCCACCCCCGGTCAGAGTCCTCATCACATAGCAGGTCTGTGGGCATGGCATATGGGGGTTGGTGGGGAGGCCAGGGGCTGGGCTGGTGCATGGCAGCACCGTGGTGCACACTGGGGGAGGGCAGGGTGAGCCAGCTTCGGTGCCCTTCCACGCATCCATTTGTCTTGCACACCAACCCTGACTACGGATGTGAAAGCTGAGGTCAGTGGTGAGGGAAGGAACCCATCACTAATGGGTCAGAGCCAGGGTTCACGTCCCAGGCTGCTGCGAAAGGCTCAGTGCGCTCAAGGGGAAGTAGAGCTGTCAGTTGGCATGTGTGTGTCCTTTGCCAGCCGTGTCCTCAGCTTCCCCCCTCAGCCTCTCACACTGCCTCTTTACCACAGCAAGGAGTCCAACGACACTTTGGATTCTTGACCCTGTTTACTCACACATTACCCTAAAAGCGCTTATATAGCCATTATCATCTTAAAAAAGGAGCCAAAGTGTTTTTTTTTTAGAAAAACACAGTATGGCTTTGATAGTGGATCTTAACTTCCTTCACAGGAGGGGAAGTTACGATAGATTTTTCCTCAAAGTAATGACAGGGTCTATGACACTGACAAGAAAAAAGACAGGTGGAGAAAAGTGGGTGAAGAAAATGGAAAAGGTGTATCGTGTTTATGGGGAGAGAGTCATGCATGTTGAGAAAAGTGATAAGGCATGAGAATTAACTATTTTTGTTGAGAAAGGCTTGAAAATTTGCTGTTCTTTGTCAGAAACCTCAGAAACAGGTATCAGAGAAACATGAGGATGAGCGTGCTGTATAGTTTCCAATAAGTGGGAAGTAAACTTGTGGGCTGGGCTCTGGTGGGGGCGGCTGCCTGCCAGCTTTGCGCCATCTCCACGTGCAAAGTCTGCTGCACACTAGGCTGGCAGGACTGGCTCTCGTTCTGGAAGACAGTTGTTGTTTCAAGTGTGGTATCACTTCCCAACACTGTTGTTGTGCTGTGATATTTAAGACTAGTCATGTATGTCTCCCATGAGGTCCCTGTGGGGTGGCCTGGCAGGGTTGCCCTGCACCCAGTGTCTCGGGAGCCTTCGTAATGTGCTCTTGTTCAGCAGGGAGACCAGCCCCGCGGCCTTCGCTGACAGGCAGAGTGCCTTCCAAACGGCCTTGTTCCATCCCACGCCTGTCCACCCCAGGAGCCTCCCCAACCCCGAGGCCCGCATCTATGACGCCAGCACCGGGAAGCTCATCAGGAAGGGCACACAGCCCACAGCACCACCCCCGTACGCGCAGGCCCCCGCGCCACCTACCTCGCTGCCGGCCCATGGGGAGCACTCCTCCTTCAGGTATATCTGCAGGCGCAAAGCAGGCTTACTGCCCAATGCTGTCTGAACTGTACCACATGTGTCGTGTTGGTTGTGTTAATGTGGTCGTGTAGGGCACTAGCAATATTGACAGGTGAAGTGAAGGGTATTTAGTCACAGGTTGACTCCTGGTTTGTGGAGTGCTCACCCATCACACTCTCAACCGTCTGTCCATCCTTCCCACTCATCTTCGACCCCAGGTGCAGGTGTACACAACTCGAGGTTGCTCAGAGCAGCCCAGGGTGCAGCTTTCATGACAGATCATGTGTGGGCCATGGGCCTCGGGGGGAAGAGGCAAGCAGCTATCGGTGGTGCAGGCAGAACGATGGCCCTGCTTCCGTTGATGCCCCCGCCCCATCGAACTCACGTCCTTCCCAGCAGGACGGAGGGAAGTTGCCTGCAGTGAGAGCCAAGCAGGCCTTCTGCCCCGGCCCCCAC
The DNA here is from genome assembly GCA_030035585.1 of Dugong dugon. Taxonomy (NCBI): domain Eukaryota; kingdom Metazoa; phylum Chordata; class Mammalia; order Sirenia; family Dugongidae; genus Dugong; species Dugong dugon. The sequence goes on from CM057466.1 coordinate 115,909,957, forward strand.
ATACCAAGTCCTCAGTCTCAGGGAGGTAGTAGTAGAGGGTTGTGAGAGGAGGAAAAGACAAGCTCTGGGATGAGAGGGCATATAGAGCAGAGCACCATGCCAAAGGAGCGTGGATGAGCTTACCGTGCTCCACGTAGACTTGACATCAGCCCCCAAGCTGAGGTGGAGAGCCATACAGACTGCCCAGGAGACAGACTTAGAATGTGCTTTGAGGTTTAAATGAGGGGTCTCCAGATGTTCTGTTTACTTTGGAAGTGGGGGGTTGCTTTTGAGTTCCTGTGCTCAGCAAGTGTGGGTTGGTTGTCACCTTCTTTTCCTGGAAAGACTGGGCTCTTCCCCAGGGGAGTCGCCCTCCTGCACTCGTGCAGCCCAGAACTCAGGGTCACTGGTGCTGCCCTTGGCCCTGAGAGCAGGCCTGGCTGGCCTGCACTGACCAGTGTCATCCCACTGGAGTAAATGTAGGGATGGGCAGTGGCTCAGACTCAGATCCTTGCAGGGTCACACTCTTCTGTCACACGTGCTCAGAACAGATGCAGATAGGTACTGGTTCTGGCAGAGATACACCACAAGGGTTGGGGGCATCTCCCTCGGAAAGGGCCACTCTCAGAGGGGCCAAGTAGGTGCTGTGGAGAGAGGCCTGAGGCTCCTGGCACCTGCCTCATGCAGCCCCCATCCCGTCCAGCCCCTACCCCACACGGCCGTCATCCCATGCAGCCCCCAGACAGGACATCAGTACCCTGTGTGCCAGCTGCATGGGGTTTTTGGCTATTATTTGGATCCTAAAAGCATCGTCACTCATCAAGTTTGCATTGTCTTCCAATAATATATTTACTTATTTAAATAGTTAGATTATGTTCTCCAAAAGGTTTTTAGATTTGGTAGTAGTGTGGGAGCTTTTCCTTATTTGTCTCTTCTCTCTTTCTTTCTTAGACATTAGCTCTAATGGAAGCAGCATTTTATTTACCTCTTCTCTCCACGTTTCCACCTGACTTTGTCTTCTCACCCACTGCTGCCTCGTTTTGCTCATTTCATTCTGTTTTGGCATTACCATTCCTTCCCTTCAAGTGCTTTCATTAGAGTTCTTTAGCATTTTTTAAAAAAGGTATCATTTATTTTATGAATCACTTTTTTAGTAGAATACAACAGTGTTTATAGATCAACATGTGTTTAATAGGTTGCTTAAGTTCTGGGGCCTGAGGTTCCAGTGGTCTGTGAGGCCAGGGCTGGAGAAGACTCTGAGATAGGCAGCACGCAGGCACCTGGAGCAGCAGGGCTGTAACTCCATGGCACTTACAGTGCTGGCAGTTGAAATAAATTGAACTTGAGTTACAGACAGTGCGGTTGTTTTGTTTAATTTTTAAATTACCTAAGTATTACAACAAGATAAGTGATGCAGAGATGTATGAAAATGAGTCACTCAGTCTCCCCAGCCATCCTTAGCATGGCGTGCTGTGTATACTGCTTCTCCCCACTCAGCCAGTTCACACAGACAGACATACAGGTACTGCTCACAGTGACAAAGTGCGACCGCCCTCTACACACAGCTGCAGCTGCTTCCTGGTGAATGACTATATATGTTTTACTGTCCCACAGAACTCCAGAGGTAGATGGATTTTTTAAATCTAGGCTTATCATTCTCTTTCTTAAAACTTAAGGCAGATAGATTTTCAGTTGTTAAAGATAGGCTGTCTGTATTTTTTGTTTATTACCTTATATAGCATCTATGCTGAAGTGTTTTTGGAAGGGTCAGATCCTTCTCACCTCTGACATCCTAGGTTTGAAGGTAATCCGGGCATCTGCAGTGGAGCACCAGACTCACGGAATGCGTGGAAAACACCGCCATGCTGTGAGGGACCATGTAGTATTGTAGGCAGGCCACCCTGATTTTGCACAGAAGTGACTGGAGCTGGTGCTCCAACCACGTAGACAGACAAGGGTGCATGTCCTTTCTGTGGCCCCCTGCAGCAGCTGCAGCACCCGTGGAACAAGCACATCTGTTCTGCGTAGACACACCCAGTACCACACTCTCACTACTTCTGCCTCCATGGGAACTCAGTGTTGGCATGCTGTTTCCTATTGGTAGCCAGTAACTGCTGAGTTAAATTGTAAAATGCAAAGTTTTTAGTTTGTTATTGAAATTGGGGTGTCTTAGAGTTGGAGTATACATACAACATGGTAGTATTAATTTAATAACAGCTTTTCAGGGAAAACATCCTTGATTAAAAGCAAATAACACAATAAAAGACTCACCAACCAAGTGGGTACTCAAGACAGAACGATAACTGTGTTTTCAAACAGTGAAAAGGTGGGCCTTAGAGGACAGGAGCCATTTTAGCAGAAGATTTTAAAGAAACTCCTAACAAAGTTCTGTATTAAAGACTGTTAAAACATACAGAGTTAGAACTGTGTGGTACTGGCTCAAAAATAGAACAACATACCAATGTAAGAAAATGTGTAGACCCACAAGAGTCCTTGTGTGTGTATGTCCTGTAAGTGTGACGAAGCACATAAGCCAGGGAGATGGGATAGATTACTCAGTGAGTGATGCTATTGCAAATGGATTAAGAATATAAAATAGACAGTTAACACAAGAAGAAATCCTAATGGCTAATAAGTGTGTACAAAATTCTTCAGCTTCACTGGTAGTCGTAGAGGAAGTGTGAATTAAAGCAATATGCCATTTTTGGCAAAAAATTAAAAAGTGACAATTCCAGTGCTGACCACTAATGCAGAGAGCTAAGTTGATGCATACTTTGAAGGAGTTTATGTGGGCACACTCTTGGGAAAACACACTCCCTTTGACGTGTGGAATGTTCACATCTAGGAATTGGCCCATTAGGAATGAGCGCACTAGCGTAAGATTCTGTGTCTATGTGTGGCTATGATGGGGTAGCTTTTACTGGATTAGTCCTCCTGCTGAAAATAACTGTGAAAGCTGGTGGACAGAACTCATGAAACAGCCATATGAAGGCACTGGAGAGCAGCCAACATGGGCAGGAGTGAAGGACCGCAGTTCTGTGATGAGAGAAGCCCAGGAGGCAAGCACCACACTCCCTTGGCTTTTCTCTGAGGGTGTTTTCCAAACAGTGGCTTAGGGGAAGAGGGGCCAAGCAGAGGCTATAGATTTTCTGGGCTAAGGAGACGGGGTTGGGGTATGGGGCTGCCACAGCAACTGGGGTTGAGAACAAAGTCCTGGAGAGAAGGGAACTATGGAGAAGGGGTCCAAGTAATCACCATACAGATTCTGTTTGTGGTTCTTAAGCTGTGCATGTACTGGGTAAGACTTCAGGCACCTCAGTAATAAACAGCAGGGAGAAGCTTAAGATCTACACAGTGTGGGAGAAAAAGCTAGGAACTTAAGCCCTGCCAAGGTAGCAGGGTGGGGAGAGGAGCTTGGCAAACACCTCAGGCCATCAGTTGACATCTTGGAAGGACTATGCCCTAGCAGTAAGGCACAGATCAAGAGAGTGGGGAAAGCAGAACACTGGAGGTCCATGGGACACAGCCTGGAGGTCCAGCACGCAAGTCATCAGACTCTCAGGAAGAAGAAGGCAGGTAGAGATAAAGGCTGAGAAACAAACCCACAGATTCCAGAAGCTCAGTGAAACACAAGCTGGATAAATTGGAGAAATCCAGACATACACACATTATAGTTGAGCTTTTTAAAAGACAAAGGGAAAATCTTAAAAGCAACCAGAATGACAAAAATGCATCACCTTCGAAGGAGCAACAGTAAGTCTGATGGGCCGATTTTTCAATAGATTATAAGTGCCACAGGACAATGGAGGGACAAAAAAAAAACCTACTAATCTAAAATTCTATACCCAGTGAAAAGAATTTCAAAAATGAGGTCAAGATAAATAACTTTTCCTACAAACAAAATCTGAGCAAACGTGGTCCTTTAACCTGCAGCAGACGCTACTATGGGGAAGTCTTCAGGCTGAAGGAAAATGCTGCCAGATGGAAGCACACACATGCCAGACGAAATAGAGAACACCAGAAAGAGTCGACACGTGGGCAGATATCAGTGAGCACTGGCTGTTAAGACAGCTGCAGTGGTGTGAGTCAACATAGCCATTGCAGTGTTGTCCACAGTAGGGGCACCTCAAGTGCCTGGCCTGGGTGGGGCTGTCTGATAAAGTGTGGAAAGTTCATATAATGGGGTGTCATGCAGTGATGAGAAAGCTCTGGGTATAGAAGAACTGGACGATATCTGTGAGGTGTTGCTGACTGACAAACGCAAGCTGTGAGGTAGCATGTATAATGTGACACCATACACAAACTTGTGTGGACAGAGGGGAAGATGTAGAGGGTATACATCAAACTGTCAGTGCTGGTCACCCTGCTTGGGAGGGAAGGGCTCACCATGGATTGTTGAATCGTCCCTTATGCTCTGAATTGCATGACTTGATACAGTGAGCTTTTGAAAACTTTGAAGCTTCAAGTGATAGAAAATACAGCATGAAAAATATCAATTTTACCTCTTTAATACATACAGCAAAAAGAAATGAGTCAAATTTTATTTTTAATTGCCACAAATACAACAGGGCTCATAACCTTAATATGTAATAAGATCATGTAAGTGAATAAGAAAAGCTGTGTATTTAGTATTCTTAAGGCTGTGGAGATGAAATTAATAAATTGAACTGATAGCAAACGATATAAGTCTGTGTAATTAAATTGCTCAATTGTTTGGAAGTTGTGCATGTCCTGAAGGAATTCAGATAGGCGATGGCCAGGAAGTCAGGGAAGTTATGAGAAAGAGGCAGATTTAAGCTGATTGTGGAAGGGTAGGAACAGCTCGAAGAGGGGAAGAGGATGGCTCTGAGCAGATGTTGTGCTGGTCCATACCCGTGGTGATGGGCGTGTGCTGGGATGGTGGGAGGTGGTGGTATTGAATGATGAGCCGTATTGCAGGGGCCCCAGAAGCCATCAGGGGCCCTCACTTGAGATAGATTCAACATCTGTGTTGGCAGCCGACCTACTGACTTGGCTGTTTGGTAGAAAGAGGCGTTACAGCTTCAGTTTCTCCTATCTTGTAAAGTGATTGCATAGTCACTGCCATAAAGTTGATTGTGGCTGTTCTTCTTCAAATCAATGCTTGCAACTGGGGTCAGTTAAGCACCCCAACCCCCCATATTTGGCCATATCTGCAGGCATTTTTGGTCACAGCTGGGGAGGAATGAGTGCTAGGCTGGCTTGCTGCTCTCATCCTGCAGTGCACGCCCCCACCCCCGGCACAGCTACACAGATCAGATGTCTGCAGTGCTGGTGTGGGACCGTCTGGGGCCGAGCTCCACATTCAGTGAAAAGTGAGGAGTCGTGGATCATGTTTTTTACAAGTTAAAATAGTCCTTGTTTTTTCAAAATACTCATTGAATTACGTTACACTAACCTTTTATTTAAAAGAAAAATGTCCTTGTATAATTAAATCATAAAATCGTGAATGGTGGTGATTAATATTTTTAATTCCTAGGGTTCTTAGTTTTATTTAGGTATGCCATTTTAAAATAATTTTCCCATTAATATTGTTAGAATTGTAATATTGTAAAAGTGGCGTGATTTAGAGCAGTCGTTCTCAAATGTTTTTGCCCCAGGATCCCTTTAAATTAGGGATATGTCTACCCATATTTACCATATTACATTAAACAGATATTTTTTTAAAGTATTCATGTATTCGTTGAAAAATAACCATAAAAGCCATTACATGTTAACACAAATAGCATTTCTTAACGAGTACTATTTTGCAAATGAAAAGAGATGTTACCGGCGGCAGTGCCTTGCCTTCCCTGTGTCCCTGCAGTGTCCACCACAGCTGAGGACACTGTGCTTGGCTGTTCTGCCATCAGTCTTCTGGGAGGTGGTGTTCCTGTAGGAATGTGCAGAGGGCAGGGAGGGTCTAGGGGAGCCTTTGATTTGACACCTCTGTCTAGTATCTTACCCAGTTGCATGTGGGGTGTGGCCCACCCAGAGCAGCCTCCTCACATGTATGCTGAGTGTGTGTCCCGGGTTGCTGTGCATCCTGTCGGCTCAGTGCCCACCAGGGTGTTTTCGACAGCCCCTGCACATTGAAGGTCAGTGTCCTCCTGACCAGCTCTTGTGGGGACGTATACTTGTTCTGGCATTTAATTTTTGGTTAAAGCTATCAAATCACTTTTCTGAAGGGAGACTATAATACATTCATTTTTAATAAGAAGAAGGACTTTTCTGCCTTTAAAGTTTTTGTACTTTGTGAACAAATAATTTTAATTTCAGTCCATTGAAGTCTGTTTCTCAAATTCGCCAACAAATGTTTTGTGTCTGTAGCCCAAGTAACTCATTTCTTAAATGCTATTGATAGGTTATAAATTATTCTTTTTTTAATCTTGTGGCTGCCTTGGCCTCATCTCGAGGATAACTAGCACTTCTTGCCGGTTTCTGGGAAGTTGTTCATCACCGTTCTTCCACGTGCCCCTTGTTCTGACTCTGTGGAGCCAGTGAGCACTGTCCGTGGCCACATGGTCTTGTCACTTTTGTTGATAAAAGAAGGTAGGTGACAGCTTCCCTCAGGTGTGAGCGTGGACATGGCTGCCCTCGCCTGGCTCAGCTCGCAGAAATTCCACGTTTTAAATAAGCTCAGATAAAGTATAATAAGCAGGTACTGTTGATGAAGCTAAAATATTGTTTGTATGCGTTTGTTTACCTGCCCAAGCATCAGGGTCTGATTCAGTGCTGAAAGGTGCAGTGCAAACCGATTTCCTCATGTGGGACCTATAAAATTCATTTCAGAGTTGTTCAGCCACATCAACAGCAGATGTTTGATGAAGAGTTGCGTGATAACCCAGATGAAGAGCAGCCTGGTCCTTCTAGAAGAAAACGGCAGCCCAGTATGTCAGAGACAATGCCGCTGTACACACTTTGTAAGGAGGATTTAGAGAGTATGGACAAAGAGGTGAGCCAACTGGTCTTGCATAGGGACCCAGGGCGCCGCACCTGCAGGCTCATCCCACGAGAGCCTGTGTGCGGGTGCACCCTGGATGTGCACCAGCACGCCAAGGCAGAGCCCAGGCCTGTGCACACGCTGCGTGGAGCACTGCGTGTGGGGCTCTGGGTGAGCACCTGTTTGTCGTGGAGCACTGTTGTGTAAGAAACCTGTCATGATGTTAAGTGGTATGCTGCCAAAATTTGGCACATGAGTACACTTTAAAAATCAGGTTCTGTACCTACATCAGCAGTTCTCTATCCCCTCTCCCACCGCGAGGACATTGGACAGTGTCTGGAGACATTCTTGGTTGTCACAGCTGGGCGGGGGAGGTGGTACTAGCATCTAGTGGGTGGAGGCCAGGGAGGCCGCTATATACCCTGCTGTTCACAGGACGCCCCACGGCAGAAAACAGTCAGCCCAAATGAGAAGTGCTAGAGTTGAGGAGCCCTAGGTGACCATGTTTTCAGTTGAACATAGATGTTTCGTCTTTAAAGTCACAAATCACGCTGGCAGTTTATTGTAGCACCTTATTATTATACTACTAGGTAGATTTAGGCGACACAGGTCGGGCTGGTGTGTGTTTTTTCAAATCTTAGTCATGGGAATAATGATAACAGGACTCCAAATCCATTTTGAATTGGAGACCAAACACAGTGGAGACCTTCCTTAGATGAAAACAAAACAGAAAACTAAAATAGTTTTATAAGGCAGTGTTGTCTGTCTCCTGGTTTCATCTTTGACAACAACAGGACCCACCAAAGGTTGAATAGAGGCTTACACATAAGGCTCCTCACAGTCCCCAGCACCCCCTCAACCCTTAGCCCAAGCCCTTTGATGGGAGGTTTATACCTTTTGGGGTTTTTCTTAGTAGGTGGTTTGTACAGATCTGTTCTGTGGTAGACCGTTCTTCCGAAGGGCCATTGCAGAACACACCCATGAAGTGCGGCTGTAGTGTGTACACTAGTGAGACGTGTGGCTGTGGCGTGTACACTAACGAGACTTGTGGCTGTGGTGTGTACACTAGACAGACGTGTGGCTTTGGTGTGTACACTAGTGAGATGTGTGGCTGTGGTGTGTACACTAGACAGATGTGTGGCTGTGGTGTGTACACCAGTGAGACTTGTGGCTGTGGTGTGTACTCTAGACAGATGTGTGGCTGTGGTGTGTACACCAGTGAGACTTGTGGCTGTGGTGTGTACTCTAGACAGATGTGTGGCTCTGGTGTGTACGCTAGTGAGACATGGCTGTGGTGTGTACACTAGACAGACGTGTGGCTGTGGTGCGTACACTGGACAGACGTGTGGCTCTGGTGAGTACGCTAGTAAGTATTGCCTGCGTGAGCTCCCAGCCAGACGCTGGGTCCCACAAACGCCGCCCTTCTCTGCTTACATCTTAGCCTTTTCTGCAGACCAATAGCGAGCCTGCCGTTCATGCTTGCACCTGGGGCTTGGTGCGTGAAGATAAGAACCATCTCCATTCTCATTGGGAATGCTGTGAGGAGCATTTAGGGGGAAACACCAATATTTTAGTTTATTTATTTTCAGCAATAGCAGAAAAATGCAGAGGATTATGTTCAGTGTTGAATATTATCACAACTCAGATGACAGCCTAAGATGGTAGCATATCTTGTTAGAAATAGGCTCTTCTTTTGGGTGTGCTGAATGGCTCTATTCGCCATTTTTCTGCCTTTTTTAAAAACATTTATCCAGTACACGTGCTGTTTTTTTTTTTGTTCTTCCATGAAAATGTTTTCTCTGGAAAAATTCCCCTCAGCTACCACTTCTTCTCAGGCCCAGTCTCCTGCATCTGGGACATCAGGTTATGTACGAGAGTTGTGGCTGGCTGCTTCCACTCAGAGGAGAGGAGAGCAGTGTTCCATAGTACCCAGCTTCCTCTGCTCTGTGTTTGTTCCCTCCTGGTTTTCCTACGTGGTCAGTGGTGCTTTGTGTTTGCTGCTGTGTCCTGTGCGGTTTGCTGGGTATTACAGCAACTCTGGTTCTTGTTTGTTTGGTGTCAGAGGGGATTAAAATCTTAATGTGAATTAAAGTATTAGATGCTGTCTTAATTGGGTTCTTTAGAGGAGCAAAACCAGTGAGTTGTATACATAGGGAGAGAGATTTACTTCAAGGAAATGGCTCACGCAATTGTGGGGGCTGGCAAATCCCAAATTCGTAGATCATTCGGCAGGCTGGAGACCTCTGTTGGCTCACAGGATTGTAGAGGCTGGTGAATCAAAATCTCTAGGTCAGGCAGCAGGCCAGAGATTTCTGCAGGCTAACAGTCCAATATCCGGAGGTCAGGTAGGTCAGGTAGGGTCAAGAGAGAGCAAGCTCTGCCAGAACATCCATTTATATTCTGGAGGCACACACTGTACCCTGAGGAAGACTCCCCTTTGAACTGATTGGTTGATCAGATCACATCATCGCTGAAATCACATCACATCACATCACCGTCACCCCATCTCATCATCCCATGTCATCACATGCTCCCATCGCACCACCCCAGCACGTCATCCCATCGCATCATCCCATCTCATCACTTCATCCAGTCCAGTGGTCTGCCAAACCGCTGAAAATCAGCCTAACCATGTTGACACATAAAATGAACCATCATAGATGCATACAGCAGCTTTAGTCACTGAAATCAAATTCCTTTTTTTCAGAAATAAAAATTAACCTTAAAGCCTTAGATTTGGCTCTTCAGGACCAAAGTTGTTGAAGGAGAGGTTTTTGGACCAAGAGCCTGGTCAGCAGTGCACTGGTGTCTGGTAAGCGGCCATGAGAAGATTGGGTTTGGGGTCCTGTGTGTGCAGGGACACCACACCACTAGAGAGAGACGGCGCTGTTCCTGCCCCTAGTCATTGACGTCCCCTCTCTCATGTGGAGGGTATCCCCCCCCCCTCCTGGTTTTGGGGTGGCCGTGGCCTCAGGCTTCCGGAGACCCTGGGAGGTTGGTTGCTGTGGGACCATTACCGTGCTCTCTGCCCACCCTGATGGGTGACAGTGAGGACACCAGTGCCATTTGCCGTTGTTGATGAAACAGGAAGGCTCAGAGACCAGTGAGCACAGGGGTATATAGGAAGTAAGAACTCACACCACTCACTGCAGCTTAGATGTGGAGGCCACACCAGCAGCTACTGAGCCTCAGTGTGTGCTATCCTCACTGTCTCTGTCACACGAGGGCTGCGTGGGTGCAGGGAGAGGCAGTCAGGGTGCAGGCACAGTTCCCCTTGACCCCAGCACCCCCTGGAAGCCTGAGAGGTGCTGCTGTCTCATGGCGAAGGCTCAGAGCAAACACCTGCCCAACATGGCCCCTCAGTTCAGCGGCTGGCGCGCCTGACTCAACCCCACGCTCTTGTTCTATGCCCCAGATCTACACCTGCTCATCTCTGACCCAGTGTACTCCCAAGTATAGTGTCTAGTGGCATTGACGGCTTTTGGTGGAGGATGAGTAGTTGGGCCCAGGGGTGGTGCGTCCTGCACTGACAGCACCCGGGGCCTTGCCATGTGCAGCGGCCTGGCACTCAGAGCCCTGCGGTGCTGCCCTCCCTGCCCCAGGTGCAGTGTGAATGACGGAAGCCCCGTAGGGCCTTCCCTCTTCCTAGGCCCAATCCCCGGGATCCCAGGGCTGGGCGCAGTCTGGGCCCTTCAGCTCACTTGGGTCTTGGGCCAGTTCCTTAGACGCTGACTCCCTAAGGTTTGAGGGGCACTGAAGCAACACTTGCTCCTTGGCTGGACCGCATTAGGGAGGATCAGACCAAATGATTGAAGTGGTGCCCATTGGTGAACCCATGAGTGGAAGGCAGATATGAGATTGAATCTCAGATGGGACTGCTCAAACAAAGCTGTGCATCTCTCACGTGCAGCAGGCGCAATGCATGAGGCTGTTTATTCTACCACTGTGAGATGGGCTCCACCTGGGATAGCTGAATGGCCCCACAGCCACTGGCTGTGTCCAGCCTCACCTCCCTTCCTGCCTCCAGGACCTGCTTTCTGATGAGATTTACCTGATACCAAGCAGAGCTTTTAGATCACAGTTTAGGAGGTTAATGATAGAAGTTTCTTCTATTTAAAATATGATTTACAAGCATATATGTGTGTTACTTGTGTTGTTTTGTTCTTGAACATTTGAAAGTCAAATTTCTTACATTACAGTTTGCAATATTACAGTAGCCGTAGTCATCTTTACAGTCCTTTTTATAAAGATCTGGAAGAGATGACAGAACCCCTCACACCCTTGACTGTAAAGAGCCCCACGCTGGTGGTGATTGTGCTCATTGTAGAAGTTCAGTGCAGGAACTCATCGCATCCTCAACTGTACCGAGTCCCAAACAGATGGTGGTGGTTGTACTTGGTGTAGAAATTGATGCTGGAACCAATCACACCCTCAACTCTACCGAGTTCTGCACAGATTGGGGTGGTGGTTGTACTTAGTGTAGAAGTCAACGTAGGAACCCATTACACCCTCGAGTGTACCAAGACTTGGGCCGGTAGTGGTGGGTGTACTCACTTCCACCGCAGTTGGAGGAGCAGAGGAAGTCTACATGGAAAGCACCTGCCTCTCAGATGAGATGTGAAATGCAGTGTGATTCCATACCACAGTGGTTTGAAGATGTTAGAGACAGTAATGCTCCTCTGTGGAGGGGCCCACGTGCCTTCCTGAGGGCTGAGGGGCAGCTTCGTGCACACTACCCTGAGTCGACTTGGCCCGTCCATCATGGAGAATGAGTGCCTCGCATTGGTGCTTGCCGCCTGTGGACCCCTGTGCACAGTAGTAATGCTCTCTCTGACTGATGGGCTGTCCCTATCATTCCTGCAGGTGGCCTGGTGTCCTAGCTTCTCTCTGATCTTAGGACATTTATCAGACCTATTACTGCTCTGCTGCACTTAGCTGTGTGAGAAATGCAGGACCAGGCCCTACCGTGAGGAGGCAGCTGCTGCCCTAATGAGACACATATGACATCTTGTGCGGTTGTGTGTGTGATCTGTGGTATCTGCGCAGCTCGCTGTGATGCCTGGTTAAGAACTCTGGTGTGTGCCGTGGCCAATCTGCTGGGCCTCTTATCCTCTCTCCTCTGTAGAAAGGGTTCATCACAAGTTACAACTTCAGAGACTTTTCTTATTGCAGAATCTAGGGTCTGATTTATTTTTAACCCCTCTTGACATGTTTCAGGTTTTGTTTTGTTTTGTTAGTTGGTTGCTTTGGGAGTTCGAGGAGGATCGGGGCCAGGGTTGTAACATAGATATCGTTATTAGCTGCTGTCAGTCAGCCCCAACCCCATAGAGTCTTCACTGGCTGATTTTCAGAAGTAGATCGTCAGGTCTTGTCTGTTAGAGTCTGGAGGCTCTGCTGAAGCCTGTTCAGCATCATTGGTGTTGTTGGGTGCCGTCAAGTCGATTCCAGCTCATAGCAATTTCATGTGACAGAGCAAAACTGCCCCCCGTAGGGTTTTCTAGGCTGTATTCATTATGGGAACAGATCACCAGGTCTGTCTTTCTTGCTTGTCTTAGTCTAGAAGCTCCACTGAAACCTGTTCAGTATCGTTGGGTACCATCAAGTCAATTGCGACTCATAGCAGCCCCACAGGACAAAGTAGAACTGCTCCGTAGGGTTTTCTTGGCAGTAATCTTTACAGGAGCAGATTGCCAGGTCTTTCTCCTGCAGAGCCACTGGGTGGGTTTGAACCTCCAGCTTTTCCATTAGCAGCCACACGAGCCTCCACTGATGAACGGGTGGTGGCACACACTTAGCTGGTGGCAGAGCTGATCTCAGGCCAGGACCGTCCTGTTCCCTCTGTGTCCCTGTCCCAGTAAGTGCTGCTTCAGTCCCCCTGTCCCCTCCTGAGCCCAGGAGGGCCTTTTGCTTGCACTGCTGGTATCCACAGGCGGAGACCTATATTGAGCACCAGCCAGCTGGCTCTGTGCCACTTGGGCATGCTGGGTGGTGTGTGTCAGACTCTGTCAACGTCTCCCGTTTCTTCCCCACCACTGTTTTTTTTTTGTGTGTATCTGGCCTTTTCACTGTTCTCATTTTGTGTATGTGTGTGCTGCTTCCTCCACATGACTTTGTGGGGTGTGTGTGCATGCACATTGTGGATGTACTTTGTGTGTGAAAGCACATGTGTGTAAATGTGAGTCTGTGCATTCTTATGTGAAGCATCTGCCTCTTCCATGCTCACCTCATCTTGTTTCTCCATTTTCACCTCTTCTCACTTTCTTTTCTTTCTTAATCCATCTTTCTTTAACTGGCAGCAAGTTAAAACTCGATGTCATTTTTGCTCCTTATGGCTATTCTGTTTTCCTTATTGATCCATCTTTGCGTAATCGGCCACTAACTAGAACTTGGAGAATGTACTTTGATGGCCTGCGTTTGCCATATTCAAAGTAGATAAGAAGTTTGTGAGGTTGAATGTGTGGGTTGTGGCTCCAAAATAAAAGAAAAATTCCATAATTCAAGTGCAAATCTGCAACAATCTGTTCTAAAAGTTAAAGTTTAATGTCGTATTAAAACATTAAACTTTTTTTTAGGGTTAGATAACTGTTAAGAATGGACCTTAAATAATCAAAGAAGAACTTGATGTGACTAAGAGAATCATTTTGATTTCTGAAAGTAAAATGTTAGTTTGTTGGGAGAGAAATGCAGTGAAGGGCTTCTGGTGCTGGCCCAGGTAAGTGGGCCCACTGCGGCCTCTTTCCCACTGACCACAACTCAGTACCCTGGACAGCATCTAAAACCAACTCTGAAAAGTGCGCAACAGCAGGTGAAGTGGGGAGGGTTTCAGTGGATGTGGATGTGATACATGGGTCAGCTGTAACACAGAGTAAGGGGAGGGTAAAGAGACCTATGTGGTTGTAAGGCTTCTCCGTTTTACTTGAAGTGGTAGAATGCTCAGTGGAGCAAGGGAGGGAGGGGGAGGATGGAAACAGGACAGATGTTGTAATCTCAGAGCAGCTACTAACAAGTCATACAGAGAGATACAGCCCAAAAGCCAATAGATAAATGGAATACAAAAAATGTTCAAATAACACAGTCGGAGGCAGCAGAGGGGACAGACAGGACAAAAACAGAGGGCACAAAGAAAAAATATTAAAAAGACAAGACTATATACTGCCTATAGGTAACACACTTTAAATATAACATTAGATAGATTAAACCTTAAAGGATGAGGAAAGGATAATGACATGCAAACACTAATCAAAAGAAAACTAGAGTGGGTATATTATGTCAGACAAAGTAGAATTCAGAGCGAAGGAAATCACCAGAAATAAAGCGGGACATTGCACAATGATCAAGGAGTCAGTTCACTAAGAAGACAAAATGATTCTAAGTAGGCGTGCACCTAACAAGTGAGCTTCAAATACATGAAACAAAACCTGGTAGAACTGAAAGGAAAAATAGACAAATGTCCAGGCATAGTTGGAGTCTTGAACACTCCTCAGTAATCAATAGGACAAGCAGATGGAAATTCAGCAAGGACACAGGACCCGGGCAGCAGCACCCAGCCTGGCTGAATCACATTCACAGACAGCACAGTCTTTCCAAGTCATGGATCTCACACCAACACAGACCATGGTCTGGGCCATGGAACACACTTCAACAGAGCTACAAAAAAGGCTCTGAGAACTAATAAATAACTTTAGTAAGCGCTGTGGACAGAAAGTCACTGTACAAAAACCAGTTTTATTTCTGTTTACCAACAGTGAGCAATTGGAAATTGAAATTTTTGGAAAGTACCATTTATAGTTGTTCTCCCCAAAATGAAATACTTAGGTGTAAATACAACAAAATATGTGCAGGATGCATACGCCTCATACCACAAAACACTGATGAAAGAAGTCAAAGACCTAAACAGATGGAGTGGTGTCTCCCGATCCATAGATGTGAAGACTCAAGGTTGTCAGGAAATCAGTTCTCCCCAAGTAGACCTGTGGAATCAATGCCATGTCATCCACATTCTCAGCAGGGTTTTCTTAGATATCAAGAAGCTGGTTTTTAAATGGAAAAGTAAAGGAACTAGAATGGTCAAAACAATTTTGGAAAAGAACAAAGAGCACTCACTACCTGGTTTCAGGCCTTCCTGTAAAACAATAGTAATCAAGACAGTGTGGGGTTGGCAAAAGGATACACAGAGATCAATGGAAAGGAATGGAGTCCAAAAATCGACACACACAAATATGGTCAGTTGACTTTTGACAAAGGCAGTTCAGTGCAGAAAGGGGTAGTCTTTTTCACAAACAGCGGTAGAACAATTAGGCATCCATATGCCCCCTGCAAAATAAAAATGATCCATTGATCTATTCATTACACTTTATTCAGAAGTTCATTCAAAATGGATCGTAGATCTAAATGTAAAACATAAAACTACTAGAAGGAAATACTGGAGAAATTTTTTGTGACCTTGTTTCAGGCAGTGAGTTCTTAGATACAGCACCAAAGCATGATGCATTAAAAAAAATAAAATGGATAATCATCAAATTTAAAAATTTTGCTCTGAAAAATACTGTTAAAAGAATGAAAAGGTAAGTCCGGGAGAAAATAGTTAGAAAACATATATTTGACCGAGAATTTGTATCCAGAAAATATAAAGTACTCTTGGGGTCCAACTGTAAGAAGACAAATAACAAATAACAAAACAAAAAACAAAACAATAACAAAATGAGCAAAATATTTGAATAGACACTTCACCCAAGAAGATATATGGCTAGCACATAAGCACATGAAAAGATGCGTGAAGTTACTAGTCATTAGGGAAGTGCAAATTAAAGCCACAGCGAAAACAGTGCAGCCTGTTGGAATACTCACGTGGAGAATTGCTGGAGGGATGTGAATGGTACACCACTTGGGAAAACAGTTGGCAATTTCTTATGAATACTTAACATGACCCAGCACTCCCACTGCTACTAGGTATATATTTACTCAAAAGAAGTGAAAACTTCTGTTCATGTAAAGCTTGTACACAAATGTTTATAGCAGCTTTATTCACAACCTCCAGAGACTGGAAGCCCAGGTGTCTTCGGGGTGTCTGTGCAGTGGAATAATACTCGGCAATAGGAAGGAGGGAGCCTGGTAGACACGCAGGGAGGATGGTCTCAAATGCTTTGTGCTGAGAGGAGGAGCCAAACTCTAATAGGCCACATCCTGCACACGGTGTCTGCATGATGTAGAAAAGGCAAGACCACAGTGGGGAACAGACCAGTGGTTGCCAGGAGATGGAGCTGGGGTGGGGGATGACCACAAAGGGGCTTCATGAGGAACTTTTTTGGGTGGTGGAACTGTTCTGTAACTTGATCGTGGTGATAATCTATGTAGTTATGAAAACTAATAAAACTATACACCCAAAAGAGTGAAATTTAATATATGTAAAATTTTAAACAAATTATAAATTGAGAAATTTCACTGAAAGGAAAAATTAGTAAATGGAATGTTTTTTAAACTTGCCCTGTGTAGCCCATTGTTTATTGAATCTAGTGATTATAGTTTTATAATTTAAATCAACTTTGTTGTTGTTAGTTGCCGTCGCGTCAGTTCTGACTTATAGTGACCCTGTGTGTGTCAGAGTAGAACAGTTCTATAGGGTTTTCAGGGCTATGACCTTCCGGAAGCGAGCTCCAGGCCTGTCTTCCAAGGCACCTCTGGGTGGGTTTGGACCGCCAACTCTTTGGCCAGTAGTTGAGGGCTTAATCATTTGTATCACCCGGGGACTCCTGGCACATACTAGACCCTCAACTTTAATTGAGGTGTACTTTGCATACCGCAACATGTGTTTTAAGTGTTGTTAGGTGCCATCAAGTTGGTTTCCGAATCATAGTGACCCCGTGTACATCAGAACTAAACACTGCCCCAACCTGTACCATCCTCACAATCGTTGCTATGTTTGAACCCATTGTTGCAGCCACTGTGTCAGTTCATCTCATTGAGGGTCTTCCTCTTTTTCGCTGACTCTCTAACAAGCGTGATGTCCTTCTCCAGGGACTGGTCCCTCCTGATATGTCCAAAGTAAGCAAGACAAAGTCTCGCCATTCTCCCTTCTAAGGAGCATTCTGGCTGTACTTCTGAAACAGCTTTTTTCGTTCTTCTGGCAGTCCATGGTATATTCAGTATTCTTTGCCAGCACCATCCAATTTTAAGTGTACTGTTTGATATCTCTTGGTGAATGTTTACCCCATGTAACCACTGTCACAACCAAAACAGAGAACTTTTCCATCACCCTGTAAAGTGTCATGCCCTTTGTAGTCCCCAGACTACCCCCCTCTGACACCAGCGAGCTGCTGTCTGGTGCAGACTAGTTTGGCCAGTGGTGGGATTTCATCAGAATAGAGCCACCCGGTGTGCACTTTTGTGGCTGACTTCTTTAGAATATGCAGAAATGGAAAATATATTCCAGAATAAATTAAATCTATAGAACTTCAGAAGGGGTAGGAAATCCTCAACTTTGTAGATCCTAGTAACTGACTAATGCCTACACTTTTTTTTCTTTTAAATTTTGCCTGATTGTTCAAGTAGGTTTACGTCTTCTTGGGATAGTCTGTCCCTTGCCCCCACTGTCAGACTCTCTCTTGTGCTTTTTTTGTTTTGTTTTAAACAAGATCTGCTGCCTAATAAGGAGTCCCTGTTTGGCATAGTTAAGCACTCAGCTGCTAACTGAAAGGTTGGCGGTTCGTATCATCCAGAGGCACCTTAGAAGGAAGACCTGGCGATCTACTTCCCAAAAATCAGCCATTGAAAACCCTATGAAGCACAGTTCTACTCTGACACACATGGGGTCACCATCCATGGGTTGGAGTGGACTCAGTAGCAACTTGTTTGGTTTTTGGAGGGGTTTTTTTCGTTTTGCTGCCTAATACCAGATTTTCATTCTTTTTAATTTAACTTTTATTAATATTTTTATCAAAAAGCTGAGTACATGACTTTAAAAGTCAAATAGCAATGCAAGCTTGAAACGAGAAAGCACCCCCGCACCCCTACCGTGGGTCCTAGTCCCTCCCTGACCTCCCACATCAGTGTTAATGCCTTAGATCTGGTACCAGTCCCGCATCAGTGTTAACTCCTGGAATCTTGGTCCCCCGGGCCGAAGTCAGCGTTAACTCCTTTGGTCTTGGTCCTGGGGTACTCACATCAGTGTTAACCCCTCAGGTCTTGTCCCCTCCCATGTCAGTGTTAACCCCCTGGGTCTTGTCCCAGCTCCCAAGTCAGTGTTAACCCCTCAGGTCTTGTCCAAGTCCCCACCTCATTGTTAACTCCTGTTCTGGTGACAGTTTCTCACTTCTAAGTCCTGAGCCTACACAGTTGTTACTTGAGTTTTAAATTTTAGGCTCTACCCACCCCCCCCCCCCCCCCCCCCGCGGTTCTCACACTACCTGCCCCCCCTCATACACACATAGTGTTCCTTCCACGTATCACGAATTTTGGTTAAACCATGATGGGATAGTGCTCCTGGCTGAGTCACAGTGTAATGGGGCCGCATTTCGTTTTTTGTATAGCACTTTGTTCTTCCTGGAGGTGATAGGTTGGCTTTTCATTCCCTTGTTTTCCGTACATCTGACACAATTCTCCAGACTCTGCAGCAGAAATGTGGAGCCCGCTCTGTAGGCTCTAGTACTCTGGGCATTCTTAGCGATATCTTCAGCCTGGACCTGTGTTGCTGGTTCCCTCAGGGAATTGTCGAGCTGGGGGGGAGATTTTTAGACCTTGCATACCTGAAAAGCCTTTATTTTGCCTTGAGCCTGACTTGTCATCTGGTGCACATAAAATCCAGGCAGGAAGGCTTCCCTCCCTCTGGCGTCACTGTGTGGGTCCTCTTGCTTCAGCTTCGCTGCTGAGAAGCTGGGCACCGTGGTGGTGCTGCATTTGCACACCCTATGGGCTGGGCCCTACTTCTGGGGGATATTGTGGTGTCATCTCTTGGACAACCCCACCGGCCAGTCTTCTCTGTTCTTTCTGGAATTCGTGTCAGACTCGGCAGGCCCTCCTAGGTTGGCGCTCTAATCTGGTTACTTTTTTAGCTTCCTATCTCCGACTACTTGCAGTTTCTAGGAGACTTCTTCAACTTAACTTTCCAACCCTTCCCCTTCTAGTTTCTGCTCTCAGTTTTTAATGTCTGAGGACAACTTTCTTTCCCTGAATGCCTAATTTAAGCACCCTCTGTTGTTCACACTGACTTTATTTAAGATCCCTTCCTGCTGTTTGCTGGGGTTGGTCTCTGCCATGCCAGTTAGGGCTTTCCTCAAATGACCAGGGATCCTTGGCTTTCTGTTCTCACTTAAAAGGGACACACTAAAAGCCGATTGGACGTTCCCAGTGTAGATGGGTGGGTCCTCTCTCAGTGTGGGCTGGTGGGTTTGCTCTCAGTGTAGACAGGTGGGTTCATTCTCAGTGTAGTAAATGAGTCGGTCCACGCTCATTGTAGACGAGTGAGTCCTCTCTCAATGTAGACTGGTGGGTTCGCTCTCAGTGTAGACAGGTAGGTTCACACTCCGTGTAGACAGATGGGGGGTCCACGCTCAGTGTAGACTGGTGAGTCCTCATTGTTGAAGGTTGGACCCAGTCTCAGTGTAGACTGGTGAGTCCTCTCAGTGTAGACAAGTGGGTCCGTTCTCAGTGTAGATGGGTGAGTTTCAGTGTAGGTTGGTGGAGAGACTGGGTCATTTCCTTGGGGTTAGTCAAATATTGGTGCTGTCAGCATTTGCAGAGAGGGATCTCAGAGTTGAGAGTGGAGTGGGGCTTGGTTTCCTTTAACCCTGAACACACCTGTACAAATCGCCCTTCTGTTAACACCTTCACCCCAGTGTGCTTCTGCTTCCTGCTGGGAGGGAGACTCAGGTTGCACAGGACGTTGGGAAGGAATCGAACTGTCACACAGATTCCCACCAGCCTAAATGCCCCCCTGAGGCATGCATCAGCCCTGTCCTCAAGGGGGGGTGCCTTCCTGGCCCTTAGGGGTCAGTGCCTGTGACAAATGCCCTGGGGTCATCTCTGTGCTCAGGAGGGCCTGGGGTCAGTGTCTTTGTACTCTATGGTGTTGACAAGGTTACCTCAGTCTCTCTGTGGGCTTTTAATGTTTATTTTTGAAAATTTTGGTTACTGAATGTGTTAGTGGCTTGAAGTTTTACTGTGTGTGAAAATCTGTATGCAAGAAAGAAATTATGGAGTTATCTCTCATTTTATAAAAGATTTATCATAATCTCCCTTTAAATAGAGAACTTTCTCAGTGAATTTTAGAGTACCTGATTTGCATAAATCGCTTTAGGGAACATATGTACTGCCCACTGCCAGCATCTTGAGTGTGGTGTTTAAATCACACAACTCAAGTTTACCTCCTGTGAGAGGCGATTTCTGAATACTTCAGGTTGGTTTTCTACGTTTCTTTTTCACATGTCATAAAATTTCCTCTTTAACCTTTTAATTTTTGTGTTCATAAAAATATCTTAATTGGCGTGATTCACCTAAAAAAATACATTTTAACTAGCATGTTAGTCTTCTATGCTGTATAACAGATTACCATGAATTTAACGCTTAAAACCGTACCCATTTATTATCTCATGGTTTCCATGGTTCAAAAGTCCAGGAACAGTGTGGCTAGAGCCTTTGCTCAGAATTTCAGAAGGCTCAAAGTGTCAGATGGGCTGCAATCCTTTCTGAAGCTCATGGCCTCCTCCAGGTTCACGTGGTTGTTGGCAGAATTCAGTTCTGTGGTAGGACTAAGGTCCTCAGCTGTGCACTGCCCCTGCCATGTGGTCCTCCCATAGACACCTCACACCACAGAGCCCAGGTAGTCCTCCCACAGAAATGTCACACCATGTGGTCCTCCCACAGATAGCTCACACCACAGAACCCACGTAGTCCTCCTACAGACAGATCACACCATGTGGTCCTCCCACAGACAGCTTACACCATGGAGCCATGTGGTCCTCCCACACACAGTTCATACCGTGGAGTCCTCGTCAAATAGCTCACACCACGGAGCCCATGTGATCTTCCCACAGACAGTTTACACCACACAACTCACACCGCACAGCTCACACCACAAAGCCTACGTGGTCCTCCCCACAGGCAGCCCACACCAGAGCCCACATGCTCCTTCCCACAGACAGTTCACACCACGTGATCCTCCCCCACACACCTCACACCGCAGAGTCTACGTGGTCCTCCCGACAGGCAACCCACACCAGAGCCCACGTGATCCTCCCCACAGACAGTTCACACCACATGATCCTCTTCACAGTTCACACAACATGATCCTCCCCACACAGCTCACACCATAGAGCCTATGTGGTCCTCCCCACAGGCATCCCACACCAGAGCCCATGTGATCCTCCCTACAGACAGCTCACACCACAGAGCCCACATGGTCCTTCCCACAGACAGCTCACACTGCAGAGCCCACATGGTCCTCCCCACAGACAGCCCATACCAGAGCCCACGTGATCCTCCCCACAGACAGCTCACACCACAGATCCCATGTGATCCTCCCCACAGACATCCCACACCACAGATCCCGGGTGGTCCTCCCCACAGACCTCCCACACCAGAGGCCATGATCCTCCCCATAGCTCACACCATGGAGCCTATGGTCCTTCCACAGAAAGCTCACATACCTGGTCCTAAAATGAGAGGAGGAAGGAGAATCACCTGGCTCTCCCTGTCTTTAGTCTTTTGTAAGAGGGAGGTGCCTCACTATATGTTGGATTGCAGCAAGTCCAGCCTTGCAGATAAGTTTGTGGGTGAAGCAGTAAAGAAGTGGACATTATAGAAGTACTGAGGGTGCACAACCGGCCAGACCCCGGATATGGCTGCTATCTGGCCATGTCACGCAGTGAGGTAGGCACACCTGCAGGGGACAGGGAAGGCTCCGCACAGCGTGTCACCACTGTGTCCTCCCTCTACGTATGTATCTTCCTGGAAAAAGCCACGTTCACTGTCTGCTTGTGTATAACTTCAGATCACAGTATTCACGTATCATGCTAAATTACTATCTAGTCCACAGCAGAAATTGTGGCTAATGATAGAAAAGTTATGTCTGGGAATTAATCCTCTGCTGCAGTTTTCCCTCCCTTGGGGGTGGGGGCAAACTGAGTGGATTCTTCAGAAAATTAACCTAAACATACTGACTCTTGGCCAATTGTCAGGTGGATGACATCTTAGGAGAAGGCAGCGATGACAGTGACAGTGAAAAGAAGAAGCTGGAAGAGGAGGAGGAGGAGGGGAAGCCACCGAGCGGGGAGGCCGAGGCCCCAGGAGCTGGAACAGAGCCAAAGTCTGCATCGTCTTGGTCCAGTGAGCAGAGACTGGCAGGTGGCAGTGTGCCCAGGTAAGCATTTGCAGGTATGGAGAGTGCGCCAGGCCTCCCACAACAACCCCAGGAGGCCTTGGGCTTTAACGGGGTGTCAGACAGCTTCTGTTCTCATTACTATCTCATCATCATCATCATTATTCTGTGTGTCTTACCAACCAGCAGCATAGAAAACGGGTGCTATCTCACCAGTGCTTGGCATTTCCTGGGCACAGTAATTGTTCAGGGTCACCATTCTTCAAAGCTGCAGGAAGTGGAAAGGGACGCATAAACGCTGAACACGGGCATTCTGGTGCTCGGGACCTGAGACAACAGATACTACTGCCTTGTCTCGTTTCAGAGATTGTAAGAGCAAATAGAGACTCTTAACATTCATTAACATTTTCAGAATATTACATTCATGGTGATACGAACTTCTATCAAAGTTTTATGATTTCAGTTACTAGACACTGATTTTTTTCTCCATCAAAAAGTTGCTTGTGTGTGTAAGTGGCATTGCATGTGCAAGAGTGTGATCAAGCAGTCCACAGGGAATGCAATGGAACTCTGCTCACACTAGCGCAGTCCATGTCCTGAGGGGATTGTGGTCAGTGGTTTGTGGGCATCCCTGTCCGTGTATCAAACAGACACAGAAATGCTCCCTCCCCTCCCGTCCTAGAGCCTCTTCCTGGTAGCTTGTGCTTCCACATAAGGCTGTCTTGGAGCTCATGCCATAATCAGAACACTGGATTTTTATCCTTTTTGGTGACTACCCATGTCCATTGTGTGACGCCAACGTGTTATCTATCCAGTGGCCCCGTCGTCCCCAGAATTCTACCACAAGAGACCACGTGGCAGTGTGTCTTCTTACGTGCGTGCAAGTGTAAATATGGGGACATTCCTGAGCGTGCTGATTATCAGCACTGGTGATGAGTGTGCAGTGTGTGCTGTTTCTCTAACATGCCCTTGTTGAGATCCAGATGTGCACAGCCCTAGTCCCAGTGCATCTGCCTGTCACTGTAGTCGCGTGGTGCAGATGGTCCCTTATCTTTGGGAGACAGTGCTCATGCACTCCCGTTGAAGGAACCCATATGACCTGGTCGGTGTCCCCATGGTGGTCCCATGGGGAGCTGTTGGCTTTGGTCAAAAAGACTAAACAGAACCTTCTGTTAGCATCACCACCTGCTTTGTAGTATCTGAATGGGCTTTGTTCTAGTCGTGTGACCAATTTTATCATTTAGTGAAATATCCCCACGAAGTTAGAGCCTTAGATGGCCCTTGGGTGGTCCCTGATGTTTTTAATCCAGTAGACATCAATCCTGTGCTTTTAAAGAAAGCACCATAGCTGTAGCTATTATAACAAAGTGGTCCCCAGCTCATACACTATCTCTACAAGGCAGTGATCTCGCACACCGGGCCTCAGGTGACACTCCCCAGGTCAAAGAGTGACCTGCCTTTCATCTGAATGCCCCACACTGTGCCCCACTCACTCATGTGTTCCGCAAACCAGCCTCCACCTGCCCGGGAGACAGCCAGCTTGCTCCTCCATGTGCAGATGCCAGCTCTCAAGTCCTGGCCCTGCCACTTAACACCGTGCTATGGACTCCCACAGGCACACCACCAAGCCTTCCTGATCTTGGTCACCTCACCTGGAGAATGGGGAAAATAGTGTGCTTCCTGGAGTAGACAGCAGGATTCAGGAGACAGTGCGTGCAGAGTACTTTGAGCATCCAGCACCTGGGAGGACCCTGAGAGATTGTGATCCCCCACTTCCTTGAGAGCCCCCAGCTGAAGAGCGCATGCTAAGGCCACCCTCATCATCGGCAAGCAGCTGCATCTCCCCAACCTCAACCTGGCCCTGCTTTGGGGCAATTGCAGCAGACACCAGTGCTCAGTGGATGTTGGGGAGCGATCTGCACAGGACTTGGTCACAGGATGAGAGCGAACATCCTTGCTTTGTTTCTGTGTTTTTACTAAACTATAAAATAGTCACAAAATAAAGACGGATTATGTAAACAAGAGCCTGCTGTCATGGGTTGGAAGAGAAGGCAGAAGCTCTGGCACACTGTAGAGGCAGCGATGTTAGACAACTGACCAGTAGGCCCAGGAGGGTGAGGTGTTAGGCCCAGCTCTGCGTCTTGCTAGTTGTGGCCTTGGGCCGAGCGCTTGATTTTTCCACACACCCACGTCTCCCTGGGCAGTGAGAGGGTGGCCCAGCACCCCTCAGGTTTCACTTGCATCGTTGGAGCAAGTGCTCCAGCAGGAAGCCTTTATGGGATTGATGGGGCTATTGGAATTCTCAAGCACATAGTGGGGGGCTGGGAGGTTGTGGAGAAGTGAGCAGGGCAGGCCACTGTGGAGCTAGAGCGGGGGTCCAAGTGGATTGGTCTGCAGAGTTACTCTTGCTAACTTGCTCCTAAGTAGGCCTTCCAGGAACCTGCCCGTCTGCTTGCCAAGTCCTCAGGCAGGAAGGGTGAGGCATACTAAACATTTGGTCAGATTCAACTTCGTTTCATACAGACTCTATTACATCTTTTACCTGTTGTAAAGCTTTCTTTCATTTGTCACCTAGACTAATGGCAACACAATGCAATTCATTAGGAATTCATTATAAATAGAGCCTATTTTTTCCATTCCTACCATGTGTCCATTTTTCATGTGTGTGTGTGTATGTGTGCTTGCATGTGTGTGTGTGTGTATGTTGCTGTCACGAAAGGTTTAACACATAATAGCAGCAGCCCAGCTCCAGTTGTGAGCCAGCATTGTGTGCTCTCATTTCCAGCCTTTATTGGAGGATATTCAGATGTTCTGCCTCAGTTGTCAAAATTGTGACTCTCGGGTTCATGGAATCTTATTCCTTTCTATATCAGGAAACTTAATGCATATCATTTTCTGGTTATATTTCATTCCCTTTCCTAGGGAAATAGAAGTGTGGATTTTTGAAAATTTTTCACAAAATAGTATTTTTATTTGAAATCGAGTAGAGCGTGTTTTGAGTGTTTTTGTTTGTTTTGCATGTAGTGTGTCGGTTCTGTAATGATTTTCCCATGTGCTGTGACAAATTCCATACTGAGATGCAGGTTTGGTTTGGCAGCACATCTTGCTAATTTCACACGGGCAAGCTGTTCTCCAGAATTGTAATGTTACTTAAGCTTGAAAATAACAATGGAAGAAGATGGATGGAGTTTTTAATTTATCTACCAACTAAGAATTCATTCATTCCTCTTTCAAATCAACAAACGCTAAATGTCTGTTACATACAAGACATTTTCATTACTTAGGTAAATCACTAAGATAAAAAGCCAAGTATATTTGAAAAGCATTTGCCCCAACAAGGTAACTTCAGAATGTTTAAAATACAAACAAATCATCATCACCATCATTTACAAATAATGGAAAAAGTCAGTATTGATATAGAGTATCCAAGATCCTTAATATTCTGTTCATTTCTCAGGGAGCACCTGTTTGTGCCTCGTGCTTAGGGTGGTGGGAGGGCCTCAGAGCTGGCAGCAGGCGCACTGGCAGCAGGCGACTTCAGGAAAACAACAGAAGACGTGGTTTCTTCCTTCGGATTGTTTCTAGAGTTGGTAGGAAAGTGAAAACGACAGTATTTAATTAACTAGCAAAAAATATAGTAGAGCATAGCTGGTGACTGTTATGGTAGAGAAAGTCAAGAAAGAGGTAGCAGTTTTCCATTATCTGTTGACAGTGATAACAGCCGCCTTTTTCTTTACCAAGGATCTTCCTCAACTAGGATATTTTGGTCTTGGCACTGTTTCCCATCCCATCTGGTACAGTGAGAACAAGTAAGGAAGATAACACCATTTCTAAAGACTTAACTTCCTGACACAAGCACCAAGCTACCACAACTCAATCCTCCCTGGCCCTGGCCGTCTCCCCCTCACAGTAAGGGACACGCAGCCACATGCTCTATAGATTCTGGCATGGCCATGTGCTCCCTTCCCAAGGCCTGTTTTTTTCTCCCCTTTCGGGAAGACTACATTAATTTCCACTCTTACATACAGACCCATTGCTGTCGAGTCAATTCGGAATCATAGCGACCCAATAGGACAGAGTAGAACTGCCCCATAGGGTTTACAAGGCTTTAATCTTTGCGGAAGCAGGCTGCCACATCTTTCTCCCTCCGAGCGGCTGGTGAGTTCAAACCAAGCCAAGCGCTTAACCACTGTGCCAGCAGAACTCCTTTACATATAGATGGGTGTTACTAAATAATGGTCCAGAGGAACTCACACCCAAAAGCTGTTTTTAATATTGAATAATTCACCTTGGCTAGATTTTCTTTAAATATGTTTTGGGGGGACATTTGTCATTTCTAAAAATGGAGACAACATGAAGCTTTGTAATAATGTTAATTTCCAGAAAACAAATGTAGCTCACATTTATTTTCATGAGTTTTTGGCATTTGTTTCTTCTAGCAGCTCTCTCCCCTCACCCTAGTTACTGTTGATCCTTGGAGGGAGGGGATCCAGTACCTGCTGACTGATTGATAATAAGTGAATCTGGGTCTAAGAATTGTTAATCTAGGGTTGTAAATTTCTCTTCTTTATTTTCACCCCAAAATGGTTGCATCCTGTATGTGTAGTGTGATGCCATATTCACCCCAAAATGGTTGCATCCCATATACATAGTGTGATGCCGTGCTTTTTCCTATTTCACAAGTATGTTTTATAGGTCCTTTCTAATCTGTAAAGAGCTGCTATGTTCTTTTTAATGGCTACATGTATGTACATGGGACATGGACCATGTGTTAGGCCATAGAACAGTAGATTTAACAGGAATGAAATAATACAAAGGATGTTTGCCATCCACATCACAGTGAAATTAGAAATCATTAACAGAAAGAAATTTGGAAAACTCAAAAAATTAAACACACTCCTGACGCTTCTGGGCAATGTGGCACTATAGGTAGAAGCATCACACCGTCCCTCCACAGCAAAGATCCAAAAAACTAAGCCAAACGGAGAAAACAGCAATCCTGAAACCCTAAACATCAAATGAAAAGATACAGAACTCAGCCAAGCACCAAATGGAATAAACTGACAGAACAGAGCAAGGAGAGCTACCGCAGCACAGATCCACCATCTTGGACTCCTATCAGAGCTCAGCGAATGGGGTATGAGAAAGCAGCTTCACGGAGCTTCTAGCAGGAGACAGAACAACCGGTAACCAGTGATAGACACTTTCCCACCCCCCACCCTTCTTTCACCCAACTCCGCCTCCTCGGCTTCTTGCGGCCAGTGTCTTGGCCGGGAAGCACCACCTTCACGTCGGTGTCACTTGGGTTCCACCCGCCTGCACTGGCTGGCTCCGTAAGTGTCATTTGTTGGCTGCTGGTGTTGCTTTTTTCCACTTCTTCAGATTTTTTCCTTACCTCTCACCACCTCCCCCTCCTTTCTCTCAAATACCTGGCTCCATGCGCCATCTTTGCTTCTTCGTGAAAGGCTGTGAAACACCACTCGATTGTGAAACTGCTTCCAGCCCGTGCTGCCACACTGGTGGGATCCCAGGGCTTTTTGTTTGTTTGTTTTGACTTGTTGGTTTGTTTTCTTTTTCTTTTCTTAAATTGAGAGCTCGTTCTAATCAGGCAGTACTATGCGGCTTGGGACCTACCCCCTCAGTTTGTACAGATGTGCAGAGGGATCCCTGAAGACATTTCTTTTTTCTTGTTCTTTTGGGGTGAGGTTTTTTTTTTTTTTTTTCCTTTGGGGGTTTTTCTTGTTCTTTTTTTTTTATTATTATTTGTTTTCTTTTCCCTCTTTTTCCTTTTTTGTCTTTCTTCATTACTCACTTTCTTGTCTCTCTATACTTTCCTACGGTTCCTGTCCCCTGAATACCTGGCGCTGAGTGACACCCCTACCCCTTCTAGCCAGGCTGTACTTCACAGCCTGGAAGCAACTTCCCCAGACCTCACAGCTGCATCGGAGTGAGCCCTGGGAGCTTTGCTTTTCTTCTTTCTTTCTAATTTTTATTTATTCATTTTTTTCTTTTCTTTTCTTTTTTTTTTTTTTTTTTTTTGCTTCTCCTTTTTGTTTTTCTCCATTTCATAGTCTCTCATCTCTCCACTCCAGTGGCAGGCTCCCCGAGAACTCTTTTTTATTTGTATGTTTTTGGCTCCCATTCCTCTTCCTCTCTCCCATACCCATCTTAGCTCCACACATCACAGTCTCCCCTCTCTATCCTGCCTACCTGCACCATGTGCTGAACATCACACCACCAAGCAGCCCAGGCATGGCCTACTGGAACCTGCCCTGCACTGATTACCAGCTCACCCTGGTGGCCATAGTTAAGTGCCACAAACAACCCATCCCAGCAGCTCCTCTTCAGCTAGACCTGCCATCCTGTACCATATCTGAGCGACTGACCCTGCCAGTTGGAGAAGGAGGTGAAAAGTATCGTGCCCAAAGACGAGCAAACAACAAACAACACACAGCCTGCATGCTCGGACATAGCCAAATAAAACAAAAAAGGATGAAACAAATCTACAATCAGTAAGTGAGGAAAATAACTACCAAATGCCCTGAAGACAGCAGACAATATCAAAACATTTATAAAAACAGGACAGGATGATTCCAGTAGGCATCCAAAATAAAACACCAGATGACTTTCCAGTAGAAGAAAAGGCACAAGAACTACCTGATAGGAAATTCAAATCTCTAATATTCAGAGCTATCCAAGAGTTGAAGCAAAAAGCAGACAAAAATAAGGAAAAAAAAGACAAATTCATGGAAAATACAGACAAAAAAAATGGAAGAATTTGGGAAAATAATGCAGGAACAAAATGCCAAAATCACAACTAGAAATCATACAAAAATAACAATTGGAAATCCAAAACATAAACAACAAGATTTCAGAAATGGACACTGTCATAGAAGGGCTGAGGAGCAGGTTTGAAATGGTAGAAGACAGGACCAGCAAAATTGAAGACAAACACTTTGATACAACTGAGGAAAAATCAGAAAAAAGAATGAGGAAAAATGAAGACACCCTGATAATTATGTGGGATGTAATCAAAAGCAAAAATTTGTGAGTGAGTGGAGTTCCAGAACAGGGAGAAAACAGAAAACACAGAGAGGATCATTGAAGAACTGCTGCTGACAGAAAACTTTCCCAATGTCATGAAAGATGAAAAGCAGGCCATCTAAGAAGCTCAACGAACCCGTATAGGATAGACCCCCAAAAGAAAATCACCAAGGCATATCATAATCACGTTCACCAAAAGCAAAGACAAAGAATCCTGAGAGTAGCTCGAGAAAAACAAAAAGTTACATACAGAGGAGAAACAGTAAGACTAAGCCCTGATTATTTGGCAGAAATCATGCAGGCAAGAAGGCAATGGGATGACATATATACAACCTTGAAAGAAAAAAATTGCCAGCCAAGAATAATATATCCTGCAAAACTCTTGTTCAAATATGATGGTGAAATTAGGTCATTTCCAGGTAAACAAAAATTAAGGGACTGTGTAAAAACCAAACCAAACTTACAAGAATTATTAATGGGAGTCCTTCGATCTGAGAACAAACAACATCAGCTCACAGACTGAATGTAGGATGCAGGATCATACCAGCCAGATACCAATCTAGGAAATGAACTCACAAGGACTATCCAAAACCAAAAGAAATACAACAGGGAATCAGAGCAATCTGTAAATGACAACAACATCAGAACAATAAAAGAATAAATGATGTACGTATAGAACCTTCTAATGGAGAGGAAGGCAAGGTGATACCAAGTAATAATAGATTGCTTCAAACTTAGAAAGAGAAGGGTAAGTTTCACAGTAACCACAAAGAAAGTTAACAAACCTACACATCAAAATAAAGAGGAAAAGCATAAAGTCTCAGTAAAAACCTACAAAAACGAAATAAAAAAAATCCACAAACAAAAGGAATTCAGTGCAGGAGAGTAAGAGGAACAAAAAAAGTCAGCACAGTGTTTTTGTAAAAACACTGGAAATAACAAATGTTGGAGAGGCTGCAGGGAGATTAGAACTCTTATGCACTGCTGGTGGGAATGCATAATGATGCAGCCATTTTGGAAAATGATACGACGCTTCCTTAGAAAGCTAGAAATAGAAATACCACACGATCCAGCAATCCCACTCCTAGGAATATATTCTAGAGAAATAAGAGCCATCACATGAATAGACATATGCACACCCATGTTCATTGCAGCATTGTTCACAATAGCAAAAAGATGGAAACAACCTAGATGCCCATCAACAGATGAATGGATAAACAAACTATGGTACATGCACACAATGGAGTATTATGCAACGATAAAGAATAATGATGAATCTGTGAAGCGTTTTATAACATGGATGAAACTGGAGGACATTATGCTGAGTGAAATAAGTCAGTCACAAAAGGACAAATATTGTATGAGATGTCTTCTGTAAAAATTCATGAGAAAGTTTACACGCAAAAAATAGCAATCTTTGTTACAAGGGATGGGAGGGGTGGGGGGGAGTACTAAGTAGGCAATAGATAAGTGGTAACTTTGGTGAAGGGTAAGACAGTACACAATACTGGGGAAGTCAGTATAGCTTGTACAAGGAAAGGTCATGGAAGCTCCATAGACACATCCAAACTCCCTGAGGGACTGAATTGCTGGGTGGAGGGCTGTGGGGACCATGCTATTGGGGAACATCTAGCTCAGTTGGCATAACACAGTTTATAAAGATGATGTTCTACATTCTACCTTGGTGAGTAGCATCTGCGATCTTAAAAGCCTGTGAGCAGCCATCTAAGATACTCTACTGGTCTCACCCCTTCGGGAGCAAGGGAGAATGAAAACAACAGGATACGAGGAAAAGATTATTGCAGAGGACTAATGGACCACAGCTACCAAGACCTCCAACCAGACTAAGTCCAGTACAGCTAGATGGTGCCCAGCTACCACCATTGACTGCTCTGATCGGGATTACAAAAGAGGGTCCTGGACAGAGCTGGAGAAGGATGTAGAACAAAATTCTAACACACAGAAAAAGACCAGATTTACTGGCCCGACAGAGACTGGAGAAACCCCAAGAGTATGGCCCCCAGACACCCTTTTAGCTCAGTGGTGAAGTTGCTTCCGAGGTTCACCGTTCAGCTGGGGATTGGACAGCCCCATAAAACAAAACAGGACTAATGAGGCACAGCAGTCCAGGGACAAGGACTAGAACGCAGGAGGGGACAGGAAAGCTGGTGATAGGGAACCCAAGGTTGAGAAAGGACAGTGCTGACATGTCGTTGAGTTGTTAACCAATGTCATAAAACAGTATGCGTACTGACTGTGTAATGAGAAACTATTTGTTCTGTAAACCTTCACCTAAATAACCAGTGAGTCAGAGAAGAAATCTCAAGAGAAATTAGACAATACTTTGATACAGATGAAAATGAAGATATAACATAGCAAAACTCTTGGGGTACACCTAAAGCAGTTCTTAGAGGGACGTTTATAGCTATAAACACCTACATTAAAAAAATAAGAAAGTTCTCAAATCAGTAACCTAAACTTCCACCTAAAGATGCTGGAAAAAGAAGAGCAAACTAAACCTAAATCAAGCACAAGGAAGACTAGAGCAGTAACTAATGAAATAGAGAAAATCAATGAAACCAAAAGTGGGTTCTTTGAAGAGATCAACAAAATTGACAAACCTTTAGCTACACTGACTAAGAAAAAAAAGGCAGAAAGAAGGTGGTGGTTCTTCAGAGAGAAAGAGTGTGGGCCAGGATATGTGAAGCCATGCTCAAATCCTGTCCTGGGGAATTCCATATTTTCAAGTAATTATGCCTCTAACTTAGCCTGATTTTGTAAAGGTGTTTCTTGTTTAACTCAAATTTATTATTATGATACAAACACTTCCCTGTTGTAGAGTTGCCAGGGAGGGGTTATGAGCTTCGACCTGCCTGAGCTGGAACATGGTTGGGCCTGGACCCTGAATTCTGGTCCCTGCACTCTGACAAAGGAGGTGGCAGAGCCGCACAGTGGGTGGGGTGCCCGGGAGTGACTTGAAGTCAGTAGAGTTCACTTGCAGACAAGCTCTGTCCCCCTACAGGCCTGCTCAGTCATTGGGTTGACTGGCCGAGCCCAGCCCCAATCTGCAGATTAAAGCACCGCCTCAGGGTCAGCTCCCCCAGTGTGGCCCAAGTGCCAGTTCCCAACAGGCCCTACTGGACCCTACTGATGAGAAGAGCCCTGTGTGCCATCCACCACACTTGCCTATGAAGAAGTGTCCTTGAGGAACAGCCCACCTTGTCAGCACTTACAAAACCAAGCCCTCATACTCACAGCTGAAACAAATCATGTTAAACAAAATGATGCCCACCCCATGGGCAGTGCTGATAGTGCCGGTTTTCTCTCTTCCAAAAAAACCAAGCTGATTGAAACTAGCAATTTGAAAAATGCATGCTCTACAGATTCTACAGATTGTTTGCTTCTCATGGGGTTGTATGCCATGCCATGGAGTCATGATGTGTGTTTACTGCATCGTCGTGAAGGTAGCATGTGCCAGGCCCACATCTGTGTGCACGTGGCAGCAGTGTACCCAGAGAACCAGAATATCACAGAGGATACAGTGACGTGCTTCCTCTTCTCCATTCTCTTGCCTTATCCACATTGAATTTGGGATAATTTTTCAAGCTTTAAGTTCTTCCAAAATTAAATCTGTTGGCACTTCTCTGTTGTGCTGTGCAGTTGGTATAAAGATAAAATGTAAATATTGCATGTCGTGCTAAGAGGAGATGAAGCTGGCACCAGTGACAGTGTTCATAGCATGACTTGCAGCTGTCTGTTTCCAATTTTTGAGATAATTTTTAATTACTAATCTTTAGTCATGTGGTGTATTTAAAAACATCATGCCCCAAACATCATCTAACGAGGAGTGAAGGTTTGCCTCATTCCTGGTAAAGCTCTTCCTGTCCTCTGTTGCAGAGCTGTAGGACCACCAAGAACTGGGATTAGTCCTCACCACCAGGAGTCCATCCCTATGGGCATGCCACCGTCCCCTCTCAACTCCCAGGACCCCCTGTGGGAGCAAGGGGGCTCCTGAGTGCGGTGCCTTCCCCTGGACCCCTGCGTCAAAAGTTCAGAAACAAGCTGGGCCCTGTGTTTTATTAACAGTTGTTTACTAGTGAAGTGTACAGAAGTCATTCATTTTCTGGGCAGGGTAGGTGGTGGCATGGCCGTGACAGCTGTGTGCCCTTGCACTGATGTTGGACCCTGCATCACACCCATGCACATCCACCCCAAGTGTTTCGGTGGTGGGGGCACGGTGGCATGGCCATGATGGCCATGTGCGCCTTGACACTGAGGCCGAGCCTGCACAGCAGGTCACACCCACACACGTCCACACTGAGCGCTCATGTCTGCTTCTCTCATAGGGGCCACAAGAGGAAGCTGAACGAAGACGACGTGGCCAGCGACTCCAGCAAGGAGTCCAGCAATGAAGACGAGGAGGGCAGCAGCTCGGAGGCCGACGAGATGGCCGCAGCCCTGGAGGCCGAGCTGAGTGACTTCATGTGACCAGCAGGGGTGGGACATGAGTCCTGTTCCTCATCCCAGCCCGCCTCAACGTGGGTTCCTGTTCACCCAGAAAGACACATATATTCATACAGAAACACATTATTTTACAGAAATAGGTGTTTTTAAGACATTTTACTACAGGAAAGTATACTTTTTTAAGTGACAGGAGTATTAAAGGGGAGTTGGTGTGCTCTATGCCAAAGACACTGTAAAAGCTGTGAGCTCCCATGGGGGGCTGAGCCTTGTGACTTGTCATCAGGTAGTGAGGTGGTTTTTTTTGGGGGGGGGCATGGGTTTCCCTTTAAATACCACAGCATATTATTTAGAGTAAGGAATTTGGGGGGACCAGACCAAGACATAAAGAATGATATAGCAAGAACCCGATAATCTTTTGGTTTTTTTCACAACTAAAGCTATTGGGGTATTAAAGGATTTTTAAATGA
Source organism: Dugong dugon (assembly GCA_030035585.1). NCBI lineage: Eukaryota > Metazoa > Chordata > Mammalia > Sirenia > Dugongidae > Dugong > Dugong dugon. The sequence continues at coordinate 115,944,161 of CM057466.1, forward strand.
AACGTGTATAAATGCTGAGAATCGTGTGCATAGGCCTGGTGATGCCCCACGCCGCTCAGACAACGGGTCATGCTGTGCTGTTTTCATGGGGCTGTGTGCCAATAGGCCTGAGAACTGCTCAGTTTTTAGCTTTGCTGCAGGTCGACCTGCCACCAGGACCCGCTTCTGGGGCTGATGATCAAGAGGGGCATCAGTGGCCTTAGAGAGCATTTTTTTGTGTCTTTGAGAGATCAGATGTAAAGTGTTTGTATATCTGTTTCATATTTGACCCACCAAGAAGACCTTTCTTTCATTTAATAAAAGTCCTTTTTGTAGCTCTTTCCTCCCTGGTACGTTGCTGCAGTAAGTTGGCACCTGCACAGGCCGGTCCCACCCGACTAGTGTCCTGAGTGGGTCATGCAGTGTGAGGGCACTGAGGTTTGCAGAACACCTTGCTGGAGACATGCCTAAATGCCAGAGTCTTAGACGTTCAAACAAGGAGTCCTGGTGGCGCAATGGTTAAACGCCCAGCTGCTAACTGAAAGGTTGTGGTTAGAACTCACCCACCGTCTTTGCAGGAGAGAAGAACTGGCAATCTGGTCCTATAAAAATTACAGCCTGGGAAGGCTTATGGGGCAGTTCTACTCTGTCACATTGGATTGCTATGAGTCGGAATCGACTTGACAACACCTAACAACAACAGATGTTCAAACAAGAATAGGTGCTTTATTCTCTTAAGCCATTCTGTTATTTTTACTCTTTCCATTAATTTGGGGGGAATGCTTCCAAAGCTTGCATCAAAACATTAATAATGCAAGGAATTGTCATTATGTCTGTTTACTAGCTTTATAAAAATTAAATCTATAGGGCAGCTCTGATCACAGAAACTTAATGCCCACCACACACGAGCGCACACATTCACTCATGCACACATATACCACACACACTGCTTATATGGTACACACACGTACACGTGTATACACACTCCCACTCCCATAACACTCACATAATACACTAACACACACAGGTACACACAACACCCAGGCTTGAAATAAGGCAAATTGCCTGTGGAACCAGAAGCCCAGAAAATCTTTTCTGTTTATGCAAAACTCAGAAAAGAGCCATGTAATCAAGGTTGTATATGAGTAACTGTTAGAGTTTTTAAAAAATTCTTAATTATGGAAAATTTCAAATATGCACAAAAGCAGACTGAATAGTATAATGAACTTCAACACTTACCAGCCTTAGACCAGCCTTGCTTGATTTCTCTCCCACTTCACCCTTCACACTGAAGCAAATCCTAGACATCACACCATTTCATCTGTAAGTATTTCAGTAGGAATCTGTTTTTAGCTTTTTTGAATTGTAAAATATATGTAACATAAAACTTGCTATTTTAAGTGTACGATTTTGTGGCATTAATTACATTCACCATGTTGTGCAGCCATCACCACTATTTCCAGAAGTTTTTCCTCACCCCAAACTGGAATCTCAGTACCTCTTAAGCAGTAGCTCCTCTTTCACCTCCCATCCGCCCCTGGTGGCCCCTGATTTACTTTGGTCTGTATGCATTTGCCTATTCTAGATATTTCATATAAGCGGGATCATACAATATGTGTCCTTTTGTGTTGAGCTTCTTTCATGTAGCTTGATGTCTTTAAGGTTCATCCACGTTGTAGCCTGTATCAGAACATCACTTCTCTTTATGGCTGAATAACATTCCATTGTATGGATATACCACGTTTTGTTTGTTCATTCATCTGTTGATGGACATGTGAGTTGTCTCCACCTTTTGGCTGTTGTGAATAATGCTGCAGTGTCAATATGTATCTTTGAAAGATAAACGTGTTTCCTTTTAAAAGAAAAACATAACCACAATACAGTTTTCACGACTAAAATTTTACAGTGCGGTAATATCGTCAAGTATCTAATCAGTGTTCAAATTTTAACCACCACATAATCATTATAAATATTTTGTTTTTACAGTTTTATGTTTGAATTAAGATCCAAATAATGTTCACACTTTACAATTGATTGATAGTCTTTTAAGAGTCTTTTAATTTATAGATTGCCTTTAAACTCTTTCTTTGCAGTTTACTTGTTGAAGAAATTGAGTGGTTTGTCCTAAAAAGATGCCTATAGTCTGGATTTTGCTAATTGAGCCCCCACCCCCACCCCCGTGTCCTATAACATGTCCTCTGTCTTCTGTGTGCTTAAATTAGCAGTTAGGTATGGAGATTTAATGAGATTCAGGTCTAATCGTTTAGCAAGACTCCTCTGTGGCAGTGTTGTATTTTCCATCAGGAGGTGCAAAATGGCAGGTTGTCTGTTTTGTGATGGTAGCAACTGTGGAAGCTCGATGTATAGTTTTGTTAAATCATTAGGGTCCCAAAATGATGACATTCTATCATTCTTTCTTCATCTATCAGCTAGAATTGGAATAGTTAGTTTCCTTTCTATAAAGAGGACCTCCCCTCATCTATGCTCTGGTTACGCAGTGGTAGACAGGGGTGGGCTGGTGAGTGTTTAATTACTGGCTTAGGGGTAGAGGTCGGGGGCCGCTTTGAAGCACTTACCATTTTCTGCAGTGTAAATACTCCCACCTTGCTAATTTTGAGCTACTCATGCATGTCACTGACGACAAGTTTAGGAAGACATGCAGGTAGCCGACTCGAGCTGGCACAAGGCTGCTGCAGCCCACACTGGTGCCATGGATCCAAGCCAGTGAGGGTGAGCAGAGTGAGGCACCGGGCTAAGCACGCCTGGGGCCCCCAAGTACTGCACTGTGACAGGGAGGCCTCACCCTTCCTCTCATCCGCCTTCGAGTCACGTTGAAACGGCAGGATGAGTGCCCAGTTTCTTCTCCTCTTCACCAGTTTTTATAACATCATAATTCTCCGATGTTGACCAATTAATTTTCTTTGTTGTTTATAATAATACTATAAATTTTATGGATTCAGACAGATTTGAAGTGTTTCACTTCACTGCAGTTATTATTCTCACTGATGTTTGAATTGCCTACAGCTTGTTTCTAAGTGTGTTTGTGGAAAGCCTTGAGAGGGGGAGATGTGAGGACATTTACTTGGCCCAGGAGCAGACTTGAGGGACAGAGAGTATGGGGTCAGCCTGAGAAGAGATTTCCTTTTGAGGAAGGGTCACACTTGCCAGACTACACTCAGGCTCAGTGTTAAATCAGCATCTCCAAGCACAAGTAAATATGAAGGGTCACTTCATAATGAGCCCCTCCTCAGCATGGGACAGGAGGTGTCTCCAGTCGAGAGAATAAAAATCTTACAGATCTGCTGTCAGAAAGACTTGGTCCAGGCATTGCCAACTAGCTTCCCACAAGGTCTCTGGGAGACTAATCTCCAGGAGCTGTGAGCTAGCACTTTTAACTGTAGCCTGTCTGTAACGGGCCACAACCACAGGGACAGTACTGTCCACACCCACTCAAGCACTCAGACTGGCAGTGACTGAGTGAGTGGCAATGCCCCACTTCCTCTGAAGCGTCAGTCTGCTGCTAGGCAGCTGGTGCTGGCCACCAACACTCAAGACTAGCCAGACTCTGAAACACTGAGCTTTAGGGGATGCCTCCAAAGCACTGTGGTTGGTGTGTCAGCTATGACTAACTTCTTCACGGGGCTTTCTGCCTTCCCTGTGAGCTCCCTCACCCCAGTGGTGCATCTGCCTGTTTTCCAAAGACAAACCTTTTGTCAGAGGCTTCCACGGTCTGCCTGAGGCAATGACACTGAGAGACGCCACACTGCACAGAAAGACTCACCCAACAGCTTAGCCCCTACTGTCCACCGCACCTGTGGATGAAGGCGTCATCTTGAACCCATGAATTAATCACCAACCACAGGCATGGGGGGGACTGGGCTCCTAGGGCTTTCTAAACTGGAACTGACCAAGTGGCATGATGCATCTGACAGCTTGTCATACTGTGGCAGCTTGCGTGTTGCTGTGATGCTGGAAGCTATGCCACTGGTATTTCAAATACCAGCAGGGTCACCCATTGGGGACAGGTTTCAGCTAAGCTTCTAGACTAAGACTAGAAGAAGGACCTGACAGTCTACTTCTGAAAAAATTAGCCAGTGAAAACCTTATGAATAGCAGCCAAACATTGTCTGATATAGTGCTGAAAGATGAGCCCCTCAGGTTGGAAGGCACTCAGAAGACAGCTGGGGAAGAGCTGCCTCAAAGTAGCGTGGATGGAGTCAAGCTTTGGGGACCTTCATTTACTGATGTGGCATGACTCAAAATGAGAAGAAACAGCTGCAAACATCCATTAATAATTGGAATGGGATGTACAAAGTATGAATCTAGGAAAATTGGAAGTCATCAAAAATGAGATGGAACGCATAAACATCAATATCTTAGGTATTAGTGAGCTGAAATGGGCTGGTATTGGCCGTTTTGAATCGGACAATCATATGGTCTGCTATGCTGGGAATGACAAATTGAAGAGGAATGGCATCACGTTCGTTGTCAAAAAGAGCATTTCAGGATCTGTCCTGAAGTACAGCACTGTCAGTGATGGGATAATACCTGTGCACCTACAAGGAAGACCAGTTAATACGACTATTCAAATTTATGTACCAACTATTAAGGCCAAAGGTGAAGAAACTGAAGATTTTTACCAACTTCTCCAGTCCCTGGAGAAGGACATCATGCTTGGTAAAGTAGAGGGTCAGCGAAAAAGAGGAAGATTGTCAATGAGATGGATTGACAAAGTGACTGCAACAGTGGACTCAAGCATAACAATGATTGTAAGGATAAGGCAGGACCAGGCAGTGTTTCATTCTGTTGTACATAGGGTCACTATGAGTCAGAACTGACTCAATGGCACCTAACAACAACAAGTGGCATGAGATTGCTTCTTTTGATAAACAAGGTAGTTAATGAGATGGCTGAAAGAGCAAAGGACGTTTCTTCAGCCCACAGAGTCCAAACTCTCTCAGGTCCTTGGCTTCTAAAAGGGCTGGGAAGAGAGCAAAAACTAGGCATTGGCAAAAGGTTTTAGCCCCTAGGATTATTTTGATTGTTAAAACTAGTTTAAAAATCCATTTTTTAGATTTTGCAGTGAAGAAAGAAGGAATGATTTATGTCAGCGCTACGTGAAGAGTCATCTAGTGACAGTCATGGCATGATAATGAAGATGCTGTCAGGAAGCCTTTTAAATGTCACTCGGAGAGTTCCAAGTCAGAAGGCTGGAAGGCTGAATGCTAAGTAGCAAATGCTTTTGTAGTGGAAGTCTTAGAAAGGAGTTGGTTGTCTGAAAGTCAGAAATAGGCTCAGCCAGAATAGATACAATGATTTTAAAGGTAAGCCACCTTTGCCAAAGATTTAAAAAAAACAAAAAAAACAAAAAAACAAAAAAATGGATTGGGTTATGTATTTGTCAAGGGCAATTAACAGGCAGTTTCTTTACTCCAAAAAACTCTTCAAGTGTTTGAAAGAGTCAGGAAAGAAGAAAGTGGTAACTCCCGCTTTATGCCCTAAGACAGGAAAAAGACAAATGACTTAAGAGAGAGAAAATGCTTTCAAGATTATTCAAGTGTCATTTCGAATATCCATTCCAAGCTCTTCCCCAGGAACATGTATTTTGATCTTCGAAAGGTATTGAATCTCCATGTGCACATTGCCTTGACACTTACCTGCTACCACGTATTGTTATTTCTCTTTAGGTATGGCCCCATTAGGTTGAAATGCCATATCAATCGTTTCTGCATTCCTGGACCTGGAACAATAACATGTATGCAGTAGGGGCTCATTAAAGATAGAAGGAGATGCAGGAAATTAGTCACTGCTCTTGCCCTGGGAGATTTTTGTGCTGTCCAAGTTTATACTCCCAGAATTACCTCCCAGGGCCTGGAATAGTGGCTCACATGAGAGTCACATGTTTATCCCAGCACCAGTGAGCACTTTGGGGAATACAGACCTGAAATGCCCAGCCTGATAATGCTCACCTGTAGGTCAGTGGGGAAATTCAAATATGTTACCTTCCTCTTCCAACACAACATGGGGCTGAAGTGCTGATCTACCCCTTATCCCACTGTATGCTTTTACTACTTGTCTATTACTGTTCGGGCCAGATTGAGCTTAAAGAAGAGGATTACCTTTTTCTTTTCTTTTCTGCTTCCATCCCTTCCATTCCCAGAAAGTGCTTGCATAAATTTTATTCTATTGCTTCCTCCCATACATATCTCCTACCGACAAAGCCCATTTCATTCTGGCTAAACTACCCTTATTTTACTCTGTCCAGCTGGAAAGCTCTGCTTATCACACAAGTTCTGATGCCTGGGTCATTTCTTCTAAAGTTCCTAAATTTTAGCCTTAATTCCATCTCACTTTATTGATTTGTTTGAAAAATGCTAATGGACTTCAAAATGGTAGATTAGACACTACTAGCTGCCCTATAAGGAGCCCTGGTGGTGCAATGGTTAAGCACTTGGCTGCTATCCAAAAGGTTGGTGGTTTGAACCCACCCATCAGCTCCACGGGAGAAGATCTGGCAGTTTGCTCCTGTAAAGACTATAGCCTAGAAAACCCTGTCACATTGGAATTGACTCAGTGGCACCTAACAACAGGTGAAAATAATAGTGTTAAATAACATTTGAAATCAAGGAGATTTTCACCCTGAAGGTACCTATCAGACCCTGCTGACCTTGAGCTTCCAGTTTGACAGCTTTATGAGGCAGGAGATAAGCCTAGAATCCAGCAAAGGTAAAACGCCTAATAGGAAACCTCACATAAATTTGAGACCTCAAAGGGCTACACTTTCAGTGCAAGACTAAGTAAGAAATAAGACCCCTGTGCTAAGGACATCTATAAGGCAGCTTGCTTGTTTTGATTTTGGCTTGGATGAAGGGAAGGGGAAAAATCCTTTGAGCATTAGTAACCACATGCTGGTCCTCAAGTGAGTCTGTAGCCAAAATTTATGCTACCTGTGTAATCTGAAAAACCTCAGGTGGGTAATATAATTTAAAGTGTACCAGATTGAAAATGTCTTTAGGCAACTAGCAGAAGCAAGCACAAATCCTGCCTAGAAGAACACAACTTCAACTTATATCTCAAATAATACCCACAGATTAAATTTTATAGAAAATGAAACAATAATAAAAGATCACCAAACACACAAGTCACTGTGAGTGAAAGCCAACAAAAACGAGACAAAAGAGTCAGACTTCATATATTAGAATGATCAGGCATAGAAACTGAAGTGGGCATATTTAATATCTTTCAAGAAATAAAGGTGTGCACACTGTGTGTGTAACAAAAGGCTATTAAAATAATCAGATTTTAAAAGATTTTTCACCTCAAAAATATTAAAGAGTTTAATTGAAATTTAAAACTCAGTGGACAGATTGAACAGCACATTAGACACAGCTGAAGAGAAAACTAGTTAGTGAACTGGAAGATCCCAAGAAATTCTTCAGAAATCAGAGAAAATAAGATAGGAGATATTAAAGAGAGGTTGAGACACATGGAGGTCAAGGTGAGGAGGTCCAGGGTACATCTAATCCAGATTTCAAGAGGAGAGACTAAAAGCAAGGAAGAGGTAATGTTTGAAGAGATGATAATAGAATTTTTTCCAAAATTGTTTAAAGACTCCAGCCCCCAGATTGTAGAATCTCACTGACTCCAAAGCAATATAATTAAAATAAAATCCACACTTAAACTCATCATAGTCAAGTACAGGGAAAAGGGGGGAGGTCCTTGTAGCAGCCAGATATAGATAAGCTAAAAATCAGACTGACAGCTAACTTTTCAACTGCAACAGTGGAAGACAGAAGACTGGAAGAATATTTTCAAAGTACTCAGAGAAAATAACACAATCTAAAAGTATATACCCAGTGAAAGACCAAAAGTAAAATAAAAATACTTTCATACAAAAACAGTAAGTTTGCCAACAACAGACCCTCACTAAAGGAAATTCTGTAAGATGTGGTAGTCAGTTCCAAGATGGCCGTTGATGACCACTGCCTCCTGGTATTCATGCCCTTGTATATTGCATGCTGGACAGTGCTATATGTACACTTAACAAAGGTAAGATCTACTAACATAGCTCCAAAATACATGTTTTTGGATTTGTCATAAAAATCTGACAGAACTATAAGGAAAAATTGACAAATTCAGCAGTATTTTGGGAGATTTTAACACCTCAATAACTGATACAACACACAGTAAGAATACAGAAGGAATGAACAACACAAGTTTGCAGTGTCAAATGTCTACATTGTGCCCTCCCCTCACCTGTAAATAAGTCTACTTCTGCTCTCCTGTCATCTGGCACTCCTTTTTCTTTGATTCCTCCAAGCACAGGATCAAGGTCAGGACTGACTAAGGGTCAGGACCAAAAGTCCTTAGAGTTGTTTGCCCTCCCCTCACATCCTAGCCTTCCTGATGGCAGAGATTCTATGTCCTCCACAGGGTCTAACAGCACTTCTGCAGAGTAGGTATTTGCAGGAGCTTCCTGGGCCTTCTGTGACGAAGGATCACGAACTGGAGGACTTAAAAGCACAGGAATGTATTCTCTCAGTTCTGTAGGCTGGAAGGTCAAAATCAGCTTGTCTGCAGGGCTGTGCTGTCTCTGAAGGCTCTAAAGGAGAATCCTTCCTTGCCTCTGCCGGCTTCTGGTGGTTGCTAGGGTTCCTTGGTATTCCTTGGCTTGTGGATGCATCACTCCAATCTCTGTCTCTTTCTGCACATGGCCATCTTCCCCATCTCTTCTCTTCCAGTCATAAGGACATCGGTCATATTGGATTAGGACCCACCCTCCTCCAGCATGACTTCATGTTAACGGATAACATCTTCAAAGACTCTATTTTCAAACAAGGTCATGTTCACAGATACCAGGGTTAGGACTTCAACATATCTTTTGGGGGACACGATTCAACCCGTAATAGTATTCAGTGAATACTTATCAGATGGATGAATAAGAGCATGAGTGACTCAGAACTGTAATGCACAGAATGCTAGCATCTAGTTGGAAATACTGAAAATGTCTTTTATTCACTGGGTATTTTTCCATCACTGGGTGTCAAATTTTAACTGGCAGAGATCTTGAGTAAGAGCATGTGGAATCTTTGAACAGCATAGTAAGATACTGGGAGCTCCACCACGCTTCCCCTGTTGGAGTCAACATCCCGAGGAACAGAGCAGCCTTCCTGGAGACCATGCCTCCCAGCAGGTGCCCAGCATCCCAAGTGTGTGGCTACCAGCAGCTTTTGAACAGAGAAGAGCTGCTAAATGGCAACGAAAGCATCATTGTCCTTGCCTGGGCCTTGTTGCCTCATCTGTTTCATAAACATCCCCTGAGAACAATGAGGTGCATTCAAGTTTAATAATTACCTTGAGAAGTTGATATGCACCTACATTTTGAGAACATAAAAATAGGTTGTTAGCAGCCTGTTTGACAGAAGCAAGGCGATTGTGTGGGCGTAGTGTTCCAGGACATGGATATAGAATAATTATAAAGAGCTACACTTTTAAAATAATAGCACTAAGAGAAATGTTAAGTAGGTTTTGGCTACTTCTTCCTTCCCTAAGGCTCAGAGCCATTACTCCCTGCTTTTGTTTCTAAGCGTTCTGCACTAACAGTTGCCAAGTGGCTTGCTGCTCTTGGGGAATAAGGAGAAGAATAACTTCTTTTGCCCTTGATTATTGTTATAATAAAGCCTTTCAGTACACTGTCATTAAAGGGTAATTCTGACCTTGGCGAGAACAATCATTTCCTTTTAAATACGTTGAGAGGTAGCTAAGCCCTCGCCATGACAGTGAGGCACATTGTTTATATTAAAGTTTCCAGCAGCCATTTTTGCATTGCTGGAAAGCTCTGGGCCCCCAAGGTGCACTTTGCTTCCTAGCAGTAATCCTAGAACCCAGGGTTTTGAATCGGTTCAGTCATGGCCAAATAAGTGAAACCAGAAGAGACCCAAATTTTTAAAATTTGAGTGATCCAGAACCATAACCGGAACAGGAAAAATAGTACGGGTCGAAACCCTGGAACGGGAGACTCGGAAGAGGCATAACAAGCCCTTTCAGGAGCCTGATACATAAGACTGGATTTCTGCCAGAACTCAGGAGAGCGACATACATTCAAAGCGTTGCAGTCAGCCACCATCTTTGAGCCGGACACCGCTGTTTCTGACTCTTGGCAAAATCCTCTGGGCAAGAGATTTGGTTGCTATGCAACACATATGCTACCCTAAGAGGGAGATTACATTTCTAACAGGGCTCTGACCCATGATTTTTCCCATTCCAATTATGGTTCCGGTTCACCTAATTTTTAAAATTTTAGATCTGTTGCGGTGTGGCTTCCTCGGCCATGATTGATCCTGGAAGAACCAGTTCGAACCCCTACTAGAACCTGATGCAGGCCCCCATTGTGCCACCATCTCCAGCACCTGGTCTGCCCAGGGCCACCTGCCCTTGGCCCCTTCTTGGCTATGTCTCTGAGAAACCCGACTTCCTAAAATGGGCTCAGGCAGACTCAAAAGCACAGAGGCCGATTCACGCAATGGTGTCTGTCTGTGAATCAAAATTGTATTATTGCCTTAAGATACTTTTGAGTTCTGTGTTTAATTAAACTCAACTGCCTTTAGAACTGCAAACATGAATGGGAGTTCTGAAGCATTATTAAATTTTATGCTATCTTGAGAATGATTTATCATATACATATTTTTAAATCCCCCCAATGCTGCTGGTTAAGTCCATTTTTGTTCTCCATTTTTCTCCAAGGTCACCCAGTGAGTCCCCAAGGTCACCCAATGAGTTAATGACAAAGTCTGTGTCCCAAGAGAGTGCCCTGTTTTTAGTGGACTGAGTCACACTGTGCCACTCCAGTGTCTGTGTCGAGAGTGAGGTGCAGAGAGGAGCTGATCAGGTTGTTTTTTTCTGTCCTATTGCTCCTGTCACTTTTAGCAAGTGCTTGCGTGATTCCTCTGCTGGTGGCATATTTTTCCATCACTAAAGGAAGGAGAGTATGAGATCCGCCATGCTGAGGCTGAGTGACTCATTTTATGCATTAACTCTTTGGGGCTGTGGAGGTGCCTTGCCTCAGAGAGCTTTGGCCCATGTGAGTATGAGTTAATGGTTAAGTGATGGTAAAGTTGGGACACCCCTCCTAGTCTACCCTGCAGTGTGGCTGAAAAGGAGGTTCAAATCTCAGCTCTGCCATTTTCTAGCTGTGTGTCTGAGCATATTTCTTACACCATTAATCCTGATATTTCCTTGCTTGCAAAATGGACATAATAATGATTATTATTGTTGTTAGGTGCCATTGAGTAGATTCTGACTCATAGTGGCCCCATGTACAACAGAACAAAACACTACCTGGTCCTGGGCCATCCTCGCAATGGTTGCTGTGTTTGAGCTCATTGTTGTAGCCACTGTGTCAGTCCATCTCATTGAGGGTCTTCCTCTTTTCCACTGACCCTCTACTTTACCACGCATGATGTCCTTTTCCAAGGACTAGTACCTGTGATAACATGTCCAAAGTACATGAGACAAAAGTCTCGCCATAATAATAGTACTGACCCTTACTGGGTAATTTAAGGATTAAAGAAGATAATGAAACAAGGCAACACATGGAGGAAGGACAAGAATGTGTTCATGAGCCAAAAATTATGGTTAATCCAATTCTGTGCATCTGGGGTCCTAACAAAATGAGATAAAAATGCTTAGTGTGATAGTCTATGCTTTGTAAGAGTTCAGAAACAGTTACCTGCACTTACTATTGTTGGTGTTACTATTATTATTCCAATTAACCTTCAAGGGCTCCACATTGTCCCCAATTTGACAATAAAGTTAAAAATCCCTAGCACGACACACGAGATCCTCCAAGACCTGGCCCCAACGCATCCTTCTGCCATCCTTCTCCTGCCTATGCACCCTTGCTCACCTGTTCCCTGACCTTGCCATCCAATTTCACATTTTCATGCATTTTCATATGTAGTTTCTCCTGCCTGAGATGTCCTTACTCCTCTGCCTAAGAAAATCATTACCCATCTTTTAAGATCCAACTTAACTTTCAATTCTTCACTGAAGCCTCGTGCTTGGGGTAATGTGCAGCTTCACTTATTATTACCTATAGTCATGTGCCTTCTTCTCTAGATTGTGAAGTTGTTGACGTTAATGTGCACGTGGTGCTCAGTACAGTGCCTGAGAAGGTGGATGCATGGATGGATGGGTGGACGGATGGATGGATGAACAGACAGATGGATGAGACAACAAAGTAGTTTCACTCATACATGGCGATAACTTGTTGAGGATCAAGTAGCATCCACCAGGAGCTGGGATCGGCCTCAGCACAGATGGAATGAGAGGTAGGTGGCAGCATGCACCTGCACCCCTTCTCATGCCCTGAGAGGTGTCCCGGTCATCATGGCCACCATGGCCATGAGTCTTGGCAGCAGTGTGCTCTGGACAGGCACGGCCCACCAGGAGGCTCTCTGCCTGTCGGGAGGAGCTGTCCTATGTGCTGTCATTGCTGGGGAGACAGTCTTCTCCCTTCCCTCATGCCCAAGCACAGAGGTGCGCTATCCACAGTGGACAGGCAGGCCTCCACCTCCTGACATCATCAGCACACTCATCCCCTGACGCCTCCACAAGCACTTTCTTAGCAAAGACAACACAACAAAATCTCCCTGGAGGAACAGTGGCCCCATAAATGCCAGTGAATACGAGGCAGGCGAGCTGAGACCCCTTAGGAACTCAAGCCAGTAGGGGACAGTGCCATGCTAGACATTGCCCTCCTGCTGCATTGGCAGGACATTTAGTCTCTCAATCAATACTTTGGCAAATTGACCACCAAACTCTGGGCTGGGTTGCTACCATTATCAGCATTTGCCTGCAAGGGCTGCGTTCCAGACTGTACTCTGTAGTCGCCATGCCCAAGAGGACAGTTGCTTTTTATCTGCTAAGCATGCGGCAGTTCCATTTAGGGAATTCTGATGAATATACAGAAGCAATGCTGACAGACTAATAAATGAAGATGTCGTGGCATTATTAAAGCAGACAGTTGATTCCAGGGAGGCCAGGATGGGAAGGCAGGGAGGGACTATGCATAATGGTATCTCTGCACACACATCCCAGAGTGTTAGAAATATGGAAAGCTGTCCCCAAGGCCCCATCGAAACGTGCAGTATGAACTGCTTTGCTTAAGTGCAGCAGCGATGCTGAGAAGCCCCTGGGCCAAGACGGTTGGCAGAGACTAGAACTTTCTAAGGTACCTCCCAGTGGGTTAGGGGAGTTCCGGCTGGGTCCAGCTGTGTTTCCATGTCCAGCAGCATTTCCAGGCTCTTGTGACTATTTCTAGGAGCAGAGAAATAACGGCAATTTGCTGCCTTAGCTGATTGTCTTAGGAGTTGATGTTAACTTCACAAAGATTATTTTTCCTTAATTTACCGCAGAGTCAGCAATGAATTCTGGAGCACTGCTTCTCAACTTTAATGTGCATATGAGGCACCAGGGGTCTTATTAAAATGCAGGCAGGAGCAGCATTTCCATCAGGCTCCCAGGGAATGTCACGCTCAGCCTCTCACCAAACCCCGATTTGTGTCCTCAGTTCTGTGGTCCATTCACATGCCCAGTGGCTCATAGTCCGGTGAAGGCCTCCCCTGCCCCCTTGCTCCTGAATCCCTTTACTGCCCATTAGCTTTCAGACAATGCCGCACACAGGAGGAACATCTGCCTATGACCTGCAGGTGGTGGGGGATGTGCCCCTCAGGGCAGACTGCTTCCCATCCTGCACACATGAGATGGCTCCCTGCAGGTTCTAACCTGGGCTGTCACAGAACCAGCAAACAGTTCTAGCTCTGGTGGCATCATGGCACCAGCCCAGACTGGAATCATTTGTGTGGACACAGCCTTTCAGCCTGAGCTGCACCAACAATGTGAGCTGACAAGGTGTGTTCTCCCATCAGACGGTATTAAATGTGACATGTCACTTGAGAGGGACTGGAAAGTGTCCCAGAACATTTTTCTGGGACAGCTGCTTCATGCCTCTCTGTTTCCCCAGAGATAAGGGTGTGCTCCAGAAAAGTCTGTCTGGATATGAGATTGGGCAGCTCTCACATGGGAGACTGGGCTTCAGGTGCGTGCCTTAGGCGGGGGTGAAGGGTCAAGGTCGGGGCTGACTGAGGGTCAGGGCTGACCCACTGAAGGTCAGGCCCACCCAGGGTCAGGCCCACCCAGTGTCAGGTCCACCCAGGGCCAGGTCCACCCAAGGTTAGGCCCATCTGGGGACAGGTCCACCCAAGGTTAGGCCTACCCAGGGCCAGGACCCACCCAGGGTCAGGTCCGCCCAGGGTCAAGGCCCACCTAGGGTCACATCCACCAAGGGTCAGGCCCACCCAGGATCAGGGCCACTCAGGGTAAAGGCACACTGACCTTGCACACCCATGCCTGTCAAGTAGAGCAGGGTCTCAGGGACCTCCGCACGGTGGTTTCTCCAGGCAGTGCCACAGCTGCCCCACCTTGGGCCCCAGGGACTGTCCCAGAGAAATGCAGCCACAGAGCTGAGGGACTATGGGGCTAGGACTCCCACGGGGTCACAGGGAGCACCTCCCTCCCCATCAGCCACACCTTGGTCTGCTAACCCAACCTGACCCCACCGCCTACATGTAGCTGGCCCCGGAAGGGCCTGGGCAGGGCTAGGGGTTCAGGTTGGCCAGGTGCCAGTGTCAGGAGCCTGGGCAGCCCGGTCCTGCCACCTCTCTCCACACTCACAGGCTTCACACACTCTCCTTCAGAACAAAAAGATTAGACTAAAAGTTGTATTGGTTCATTATTTTTCTTATCTCTATACTAGAACCTTCGAGGTAAAATGAATACATGTGACCAAGGTTAGAATTGAAAATGCTGCTTCCTCCTATTTTTCCCTAAAGCACTTTCCTCCTGTCTCACTGATAGCCTGTAATTCACAGAAGGTTTAGCCTGCAAAACACTGGTTCTCAGTTTTGAGTAACCCTTAGGGTCTTCCCCTGCTTGTAACCCACCATTCTGCTGGAAGAGTGTTGCCCATTACCGGTTAGATACGTATGGTAGAGGGCCCTGATTCTGAGCTAGAATGGCCTGGAAGCCCATCTTGCGACCCTCCAGGGACCTGTGTCTCCCTCACCTAGGCCAGACTCTGTGGAAGGAAGGCTTCGTGCAACAGCAAGCCCCTGGCCATTCTCGGAATGCGGCTCCGCTCCTCCAGAGTGCAGGTGTCTCCCAGGCCCTGTGGGTGCCTCTCCCCATGGGCTCATTTCTCCTGATCTCACTCTGGCTCATCCCTCCTCTCTGAAATCCAGCCAAAGCCAGCCTCCTCCCAAACTCACCCACAAACAACGGGGTCGTCCACTAGCTGTGTCTTGGGGACAGTGTCCCTCTGGACGGCCTCATGGAGGACTCGGCACACATCATACCTGCTGGGGCATTGGGAACAGAGCATGTTATGCTTCAAGCCAAGCCCAAAATCTACGTAGAACCAGCGTTAGTTTTGTAATCTCTGGTTCTGCTAAAAATGTGTTATTGATTTAGCAGCATTTCCTCACCCAGATCTAAGTAATGTTAACGTTTGCAAAGGCCACAAAGTCCCGTGCAGAAACAACTTCAGGTTCTGACAAGACCTGCTTCTCCCTGCTTCCCTCACTATACACAGCTCTAATCCCTGGAAATCACACAAGAGACAGCCACAGCTCTGGAGGGTAGGAAGAGGCAGGAGGGCTGCTAAGACCCAGCATGGATGGGCTTGCACCCCCACACAGGAGAAGCAGGCTACCCAGCCCGCATCCTGACCTTGACCTAGCCTGGGAAGGCGGCCAGGTGGCCCCTCTCCTGGGCTGAATGGGGGTCCTGCCAGCAGCACCAGCTGCAAGTGCTTCCTTCTCTCTGAGGTCCGCCCCAAGTCTCGGCTTGGTGTCTTTAGAGCTTTCACTGAAATGTAATAGAGCATGTCCCAATTCAGGCACCTTTCTTAAGAAAAACACTGTTTGTAACCGTTGACTGTTTTCCTTTTCCTCCCCTTGGTTTGCTCTGTGCTAATCGGCTGATTATTATGTATGTGGGGAGGAGGCTACATCTCACAAAGTTAGGTCCCACGATCAGCTTGCTGTGAGGCCCATCCTCTTATTTCTGGGTTAAAGACTAATGCGTGTTCTTTACTACTCACTTTATCTTCACCACCGCAATAATGGAGGCAATCTAACTCACTGCCTCCAAGTACCTTAATCAAATAACGTTAAAAACTCCAAGCTAAACAAATGGACGCAGAAGACATTCACAGATTGTATGTTCTGCTTCAAGCGTTGCTTCTTCTACTCCAAATGGCCCTAAATCCACTTCCAAAAGCCCTAATGTTTTATTATTATATAAAAACTCTTTACTATCGAATTGAATTCTAACTCATAGCGACCCTAGAGGACAGAGTAGAACTGCCTCATAGGGTTTCCAAGGACTGCCTGGTGATTCGAACTGCCGACCTTTTGGTTCACAGCCAAGCTCTTACACACTGCACCACCAGGGCTCTATTATTATATGCTAGGAACAAAATATGTACTGCAACTCTAGAACACGTAACATGAAAATCCGTTTCACGGTTGGTTCTGCCCACGTGACACCCAAACAATTCAATCAAAACAATTAAAAGTGGGAAAAACAGAAACAAAACAGAAAACCACAATCATTTGGCATCTTGCAAACCAAACAAAATAAATGACAGCTGAACTGCATTTTTCAGTTTTTAGGTTTCTTTCGGGGGTCACCATGAAGATGCTGCCTAATTTTTTTATAAGAAATCTCTTTCACAGGCATCTGTGGCTATGTACATGAGCATGCAGAAGGCATCCTTTTAATTAGCTGGTACTGGTATTAGTAACTACCAAATTCTGCCGTATGTCAGAGTTTCATTCAGAGAACAATATGTTGTGAATTTTGTTCCATTTCAGTGGACTGCAAAAACAAGAAGAGAATTAGCCCAGAAGCCATTTTTTTTATATATATATAAATCATTCCCTATAATTGAGAGAGGCAAGTTTTCTGGTGTGTCAATTTACACACGTCCAGAAACACAAATCTATGTGATCAAATGGCAATTCAAGAGAGGACAGAGCAGAGCGCAGTAGTTTATGCCCAAATCTGTGTGCAGGTCACATGCACAGCTGCCTCGTATTTAGAAAAAGTTACTTGTTATCTTGAAAGGATCACCCGGTCCATGGGCTGCCTTTAACTATTTGTGGAAGTTGAACAGTTAAGAACCACACTATTCCAACTGCAGGCACTTATCAATGCCAGTAAAATAAGTTACCCCAAACCCAAGTTTGCAATTTTCCAGCCTGCTTCCCAATCCTGATAATAATAACTTTAATTACCACAGTCCTTCACTGCACTCCTGCTGGCTACACCACTTCTAGGTATGTTGTGATCTGACACTCACCCTGAGGAATGGAGTCTGGCGTCCTAGTTCTACATGTTAAAAACTGAAGCCCAGAGAAATCTGAGTACTTCCTGGGACTGCACAGCTCAGGGGGCAGAGCGGAGCTCTAGCCCACCTATCCAGATCCTCTCAGTGGGGAGTTGGTAGGCACTTCACTCGGGAACCTGGGTGTGTCCCAGAGCCCATAGCCCAGGGGCCCACGTGCCGGTGGAAAGCTTCTCCACCACACTGCGCTAAACCCAATAGGTTTGCTGGGAGCAGAGTGTGTTTGCTTTTGCAGCCACTGCCTGAAAATAGCCCCAGGAACAAAACAGACCTTCCAGTTGTTATTATTAAAATAATAATATTATTAAAATTATTTTATAAAATATTATTAAAATATTAAAAAAATAATAATACCAGCTGGAATTTCTATTTCCCCAGATACTTCACGGCTCACATCCTTCAGTTCTCACCACAGTGTGGCCCGACTACCTTATTAAAGCATCACTGTCCCACCCAGCACCCTACCCATCCTCTGCATTATCTCTCGTGCAGCCACCATCATCTACAGGGCCTGGGATACATGAGCAACGGAAATGGCAAGGAGAATCAAAGCTCTGGCTTCAGGATGTTGGAGGATTAAAGGTGTGTAACCCACTCCAGATTCTAGAGGTTTCCACCCCGAAGGCACAGAGAGACGTGGAGGAAGATCAGGGTGGGAGGTGCCCCATGCGCTTCCTCCTCAAGCCCCTCTCCTCCTAAGAAAGACCCATTTCAAGACGTTGTGTCCACATGCTGGTCTCCACCCGGATGCTGTTTCAAGGAACAGTTTCCCTCACAAATAACACCAACAACAGCGTTTGAACTATCACACCTAAATAACCTGTTAGGGACTTTCAGCACTAAAGAAAGATGTAACATTGTCTTCTCTCTCGATGAGAAAATTCGAACCAGAAGAATCCGCTTTCCTCACAAAGTGTTTGTCTGACAGCCCCCTTGGCAGAATCGGAGGCATCCTGGTAAATACAGTGCTCAACACTAACTTGTTTCCGTTCGGTGTTAGAATGTGCACTTCGTGAATGAAAAGGAAAGTGCGGCCCCTCAGCACAGTCAGCTCCCACAGCCATGGATTCCAACAGGAAAAAGAATTCTCAACCTCGAGAGAGTGAGGAGTTAGGCCAGTACCAGCCTGTTTGCCTGTGTGGGGTGACCCCAGAACTTACAGCCAAGAGGGAGCTGCCACCCCAGTGTCTCTGTCCTCACATTACAGAAGGGGGCTCTTTGTGGCAGCCTTCATCCCCTATACCGGCAAGGACAGTGAGGGGTCCTCCTTAGTCCCACCCCTGCTTCCAGATCAGGAAGACTGCAGTGCAGTAAATTATTTAACATGGCCCTTCTAGCCATGGTCTTTGTGACTCACACAATGATCGAATGGGACTATGCAAATAAGGTATACAGAACTTGTGATGGTTGGGGTTATGTGTCAACTTGGCTAGGCCATGATTCTCAGTATTGTATTGTTGTCCTCCATTTTATGTGTTGTAAATCCTAACCTCTACATATTAATGAGGCACGACTCGTGTAAGGTGTATCTTGAGTCACAGCCTTAAGTAGTGACTCACGTTCCATCCTTACTCAAGTTACTTCCTTCCCTGGGGTGTGGCCTGCATCCAAGGTATATATGTGGGTGCCCTGGCAGGGCTCTATCTCTCTCTGAATCTGGATCCGGCGTCTGGTTCATGATCGTTTAACCCAGTTCTTGGGACTTAAGCCATCCGTCCGCTGTCTAACTTACCGGTTCTGGGTTTCAAAGACCTCTGCAGCCCCATGGGCCAGCAGCCTATTGTCTGACCTGATTCGACCTGATTTGATTCCACAGCCTTGTGAGCCAGCAGCCTGTGATCTGACCTGCTGGTTTGGGTTCATCAGCCCCTGCAGCCACATGGCTCAGGAGAAGCGTATACCTGACCCATGGATTTGGGACTTTACAGCCTCCACAACCACTTGAGTCATTTCCTTGATATGGTTCGTGAGTTCTGTGAGACATTGCATCAAATTACAGAACCCAAAGACGAGAGGGAGAGTATTGAGGGGAGTAGTTGATGTTAGAGATGATGGAGTGGTACAGCAATTTGGAAAAGTTGGATATTTGGGACATCTTTAACCTCTGCCTCATAGGAACCAGCTTCTGCTGATCCTTACAAAAGAAATGATTCATTTAAAGACCCTTCACCTGCCACCTGCGGGTCATGCTCCTTCTGGTGGCCAAGGGGCCAGGACTGGTTTGAGATGGTCACTGGTGGACAGTACGATCTGGTGTGGGTGCTGAGATACGAACCACACATGCTCCCTCCTTCAAGAGAGCTCGACCACAAAAACGTCAGCTGGTTAAACACTGTGCTTGGAGACAGGTGGACTGCCTGGTCCATTGTCCACCCTGCCCTTTCCCTGGTCCAGACCTGATCCAGACCCCACATTGCATCTCATTGTCAGGCCTCCAGATCCCCTCCAGTCTGTGACGGCCCCTCAGTCGTTCCTTGTCTTTCAGGACCTTGAAGAGTCCTGGTCAGTTGTTTCGTAGAATGTCCCTCAATTTGGGCATTTCTAGTGCTTCCTCAAGAATGAAATTCATGGTCACGTATTTTTGCAAGAACTTCGAGGTGGTGAGCCCTCCAGATGCATCTTCTCAGGACACAATGCCTAAACGTGTCATTCCAGGGATGGACCACACAGTTAGAGAGGTGTCTGCCGGGTTTCTCCCTTGTAAGTTACGGCTTTCCCCCTTGTTATTTTAAGTATTGGGAAGGCTTTAGACTGTGTGAATTCCCTGTCCTTGTCACTTCCATCGCTAGCTTTAGCCTCTGTGGGTAGATCTTACCCGCAGTAATCATTACTGTGAGGTTTGCCAAACGACGATTTTCTATGTCCATGATTCCTTCTGTGTTTACTAATTGAAATTCTACTGTGAGGAAATGTTGTCCCTTCTCTGTATTTATTTGATTTTTCTTTTACATTGGGATGGGCTTGTGGGTATCAGTTTTATTCTGTGTGTACAGTCATTGCTCCTGCTACCTATTTTGTAGCTCCAATTGTCTCAGTCGAATGCAGTTATAGAGTGTCCATACAAGGAGGGCTGGATGACCCAAAGCCATCACAGGGATGCTTGGTGGCCCCAGAAACCAGCCTTTTTTGTGGGAGAGGGGCTCAACTTACTTGTTTTAATAACGGAACAGAGAGAAGCAAGAACACAATGCCAGGAGAAAGTCCTAGAGGAGAATAGAAGTTGGAGAGCTTCTGTGAATGGGGTGGGTTGAGATGAGAGGCCAAGGGGGCCATTAATGCCTAGTTCCAAGGATGGCAAAAGAAGCTGGAAAAGGCCTAGATGCTAGAAATGAGGGAACCAATCTGGTGTCCAGGAGGCAGCACTCTCACCTTTGGGCACGGAAGTTTTCTCCTTACTCCTCAGACTCAAATTTCATCCTCAGAGACTGTAAAGGGGTCTGCTACTGGCTGTGAGGGTGCTATGGGAGGCCAGGAAGCTCTGGACCCTGGAGAGACAAGACTCCTCCTGGCCCAGGGGACTCCAGGAAGACCAAAGCAGCTGGGCCCTCCCAGGAGTGAGGAAATGGTCTTCTTCTCATAGATGGGCCGCCTTCTCCTCTTCCACATCGAGATATTCAGTGGTGTCGTGGAATCCTTGGCCCTTTTCGCCAGACACCAGGGGCTCAGAGGTCACCCCAGAGCTGAAACAAGGGATTTGCCAATGCTGTGGTTCTCAGGGGTGATTTCCTTTATGACAGAAAATCCGGCAGCTGTCACTAGAACAGCACCCACAAACAATAAGAGGAAAGGCTTTTGTTCCAGTCTTTGTCAGTTTTTAAAAATCAGTATTATTTGAAGTATATTAGAGAGCTCAGATGTAAAAATGAGTATGCTAAAGATGTCATAAAGCACACACACGTATTTAGCTGTGGTTTTCCAATTCAGCAACAGGAAAAGACATAAATACGAAAGCCACATGCACATAAACTGAAATTTTGTTTGTATATATTACACTATAAATGCATATGTGCATTTTGAAAGAGATAAAATTATCCTTGGGCCTCCCCCAGATGCAGCAGCAGCGAAGCAGGAGCCACCTTCTAACTGACATGCATTCATTAGTCTTCCACTGTGTTTTCAAATGACTACCAATGCCTCTCAGTTACTCTAATGGCTCCACGGGCCACAGGGGTGAGGGTGGAGGGCAGGGT
Source organism: Dugong dugon (assembly GCA_030035585.1). NCBI lineage: Eukaryota > Metazoa > Chordata > Mammalia > Sirenia > Dugongidae > Dugong > Dugong dugon. The sequence goes on from CM057466.1 coordinate 115,965,797, forward strand.
GGTGGGTGGGGGAGGGCAGGGTGGTGGGAGAGGAGGGCAGGGTGGTGGGTGGGGGAGGGTAGGGTGGGGGGGAGGGAGGAGGGTAGCGTGGTAGGTGGAGGAGGGCAGGGTGGCAGGTCGGGGAGGGCAGGGTGGTGGGTGGGGGACGGCAGGGAGGTGGGGTGGAGGGCAGGGGGGTGGGTGGGTAGCCCTCTGACTATGGCTCTGAAAATACTCGTGGGGCTTCGCTTTGTGTTCTCAGCTGACGCCCTCGCGTGTTGAGAGAAGGACTGCAGTGGGCACAGCCACAGGAGCTGCCCACTTAGTCCTCCAGCAAACAGCTCAGTCACTCACGATGAGACCACCGCCAGCAGTGACCGAGTCAGAAAGGACGGCGAACCAAGTGGGCCCCCTTGGCATGAGTTCAGGGAGGGGCTGGAGGTGGAGTCACACCCTCCTGGCCTCTGTCTGAGGCCCCTCCCCCCATTCCAGCATTCATCCAGCACCATCTTCACCCACCCCCGAGGAGCCCAGGAGAAGGTACCAAGATACGTCTGGCATCCCTGAAGCTGTCAGGGACACAGGGAGACAACACGGCACTGATCTGAGGTTCACACACTGGATCTCCCAGTCAGCCCACAGGGGGCAGGAAAAATGAGTATGGAGGGTGGTCAGTAGGTTGTCATACCCAGTCAGCAAGGGTGAGCCACCACATGGATGAGGGCCTAGGTGCCCCATTGGACCAGAGTTCGTCCTGCAGAGAGAAAGCCAATAGGTGGTCAGGCAGTGTGTGAGTCTCCTGGGGCAGCCGTGACAAAGGGCCACAAGCTGGGGCTTCTAAGGGCAGAAACTTACTGTCTCGAAGTTCTAGAGGTTGAAAATCCAGATTCAATGCACTGGCAGGGCCATGTTCTCTCTGAAGGCTCTAGGGGAGGATCCTTCCTTGTATCCCCCAAAACCCCTTTAGATAGTGGGGTGCACACTGTTCCCAGAGCACCCTGAGATAGTGGGGCACACACTGTCCCTCAGAGCACCCTGAGATAGTGGGGTGCACACTGTTCCCCAGAGCACTCCTGAGATAGTAGGGTGCACAATGTCCACAAAGTACCCCCCAGCTAGTGGGATGCACACTGTCCATGGTGCACTGGTAAACGGCTAACCACTAGCTCTGGGAGGCAGGAGGGGGCTGGCGTGTAGCATTTGTGGGTTTCTGTAGTGTAAATGCTGCCACGGAGGCCAGTCTCAAGAGACCAGCATGACATCACTGAGCACAGAGCGGGGGAGCGACGTCCCCAGAACATCCTACCCCCTGTACCTGTGAATGTGGCCCCATATGGGAATAGGGGTTCTTTTGTTAATGAGGTCATACCAGAGTAGAGTAGACCCTAAACCTAATCCCTTCTGAGAAGCATCTTATAAAATGAGCGGAACAGACATACATGGGGAAGGACAGATGCCATGTGCAAACAGACCCACGACTTGTAGGTGCATCTATAAGCCCAGAAATGCCAGGAATTGCTGCAGCTACTAGAAGCTGAAAGAGACAAAAAGAACCTTCTGCTGGAGCCGTGCCCTGAATCTGGACATTGAGCCTCCTGAGCTGTGAGACAATCAATTCCTGTTCTTTAAAGCCACCCACTTGGGGTATTTGTCACAGCAGCTCTAGCAAAAACTAAGACACCGTCATATGTCGTCTCTCGGATGCAATATCTACTCTCAGAGCATAGATAACAAGAAAAAGTAGGAAAATAATTAGAAATTGATGAGTTGTGTTTTTTTAAGATACTTTAGTTAATTGTAAGGTTATGAAATTTAATTTTTAATAATGGCTGTTTTAACAGCTGCCTTGCGAAAACTCCCGAAAATTTAACAACTGGCTGCACAAGCCAGCACAGCCACTGTACATATCCACCTGTGTGGATACAAACATTAAATGAGCAGAATTCTCAACAAGCATTGCTCCGTTGTCCACTGCCTGGAGGAGTTGCTTGCTCCACTGGTCCCTTTGTAGCCTCTTTAGCACCTTTCTTTCCACAGAACCAACTAAACATAGCCCCGGAAGAGACTTCAGGGACAAGAGCTTCAGTCCGGAGCTTCTCAAACTTTAATCACCCGCAAACCACCTGGGGACTTGTTAAACGCAGGTTCTAACTCAGTGGGTTGGGGTGGGGGCCTGGGAGTCTACATTTCTAACAAGCTCCAGTGTATTGGTGCCAGGTGGTCCACAGACCACACCATGAGCAGCAAAAATCTAGTCTAACTCCTTAAATTTAAGATAAGGCAGCTGAGCCCCAGAGAAGTTAAGTAGCTCCCCCCAATCTCGCTGCTAGTTCATTAGACTAACTGGTTATTTGTCTCCCTCTCTACTTCTCATCATCTGCTCGCCTCTATTTGCCTTCTTACAACCTTTTCAGCTATTTTATTTATTTATTTATTTATTTTACAAATTTTCAGCTCTTTTTTAGTACACACACACATACAATCAAAGAAATGAGTAAGTAAATGGAATTGTCCCCAAGAATAGTGAGCAGGTAATGATATGGCATGAAATATGCAAGCCTGGGTATACCAGGCTAACCACTTGAGCTTCCAAGCTCACACACCACGATGTTCCTTCAGGCTTCATTTCCCAGTAATAATCTACCCACTGCTTACAGACTGAGCAGGACGAACTTGGCGGTGTGGCCGTGCTGGGCACGGTTCTGAAATGGCTCTGCACTGGGTGCGAGTCCTGCTGCCTTGTCTGAAACCACGTCTCATGGCACCATGACCGGGCACACACCGGGGCTGAGGTTCATCCAACTGGCAAATGTCTTTGATTCCAGAACTGAGACAACAGCTGCTTCATGAAACACAATATACGCAAAATCAAGGTTGCAAACTGGAGTTCTTCAAGGCTCCACTTACAAATAAAGAAAATGAAACCATGTTCTTTGTCCTGCAGCCGGCAGCAGCATCCTGGGACACACCTCCATGGCCCTGGACCATGAACATGGAAAGTTTTGCAGCCCAGTTGCTGCCTCTGTGAGTTTTCTCCACTATAAATTTCTCCAACGTGCTCCTCTTGGTTTCCAAGAGAACTCCTCACTGTAGCCAGAGACTTGCCTTTCATAGCCACTATGATACGATCAAGGTGCACCTGGCCCAAGCCATGGTCTTTTTAATCACCTCATATGCATGTGAAAGCTAGATGCTGATAAAGGGAGACAGAAGAAGAATTGATGCATTTTAACTGTGGTGTTGACAAAGAAGATTGAATATACTGTGGATTGCCAGAAGACCAAACAAATCAGTCTTAGAAGAAATACAGCCAGAATGCTTCTTAGAAGCAAGGATGGTGAGACTTTGACTCACTTACTTTGAACATGTCATCAATCCTAGAAAAGATTATCATGCTTGGTAAAGTAGAAGGTCAGCGAAAACAAGGGAAACCCTCCACAAGACGGATTGACACAACAGTCCCAACGATGGACTCAAACCAACGATCGTGAAGATGGCGCAGGACCAGGCAACATTACGTTCTGTCATACATAAGGTGGCCGTGACTCAGAGCCGATTCAATGGCACCTAACAGCACTATGCGTCAGTGGTTGGCTGCTCTTGGCAGAAGACAGAGATGTGTTCTAGCACCTCAGAGAGGAAACAAAGACTGTGAGGCATCTCCTGAAAGTTTGCAGATCTCGAGCCGCTCAGTCTCCTGCCTGTTTCCCGCTCCATCTCCCACCTCTCTGCACCCTCCTGCTTTGCCTAGCTGTAGGAGGACAGCAGGTGTCTATTTCTGTTTCTGAAATTTTAGCCAAGGGTAGAAGGATGTTTCCTACTGAGAGACAGCTTTTTTGGAGACTTCTGGTAGTACGCACACATCCACCCAGCAGGTTACGTGGCTGGTGGAGAAGCGGAGAGAGGCCTGTTTTCTGTGGTACCAAATACTAGCACTGGAAGGCTTTCAACCAGCCACTGGGTATACGTGGAACAAGTGCATGCAAAACACCCGCCCACAGTGAGAGGTTCCCCTGGGTGGTCCTCGCAATGCGGTTGTCCACAGGCCTGGTCCTACCTAGAACCATCAGCCCTGGTTTTTCTCCCTAAACTACACATATTCAGTTTATAACTTGGCCAGAGTCCAACTTGACAAGAAAGAAAATTAAGAGCTGGCAGCACGTAATTTTTTTTCCTTCTCAAGAGCAACCGTGTCTCTAATTGCTCTGGCTGTTCTGGAGATGCTGTGGAGCAACTGCGCAAACCTCAAGTGGAGACTTTGTAGCATGCTGGGCCACTGAAAAGCTGCAGGGTGCAGTTTTATTTCTGTCTTACTGATCTCTGGTTCGTAGGTGTGGAGGGACAGGAATTTTCCAGTCACTCCAAGAAAATACGGGAAATACAAAAGAATAAAGTGATAATCCAGTGCTGAGCCTTCACCTTTCCAAATATGTGCTTTTCACCTTGGGTTGAAGTGCTGGCCCCAGCACTACGCAATTGCTCCCTGAGTAAACGCTCCCTGGACCACATGTCAGGGCTCGTACTGGCCATGACTAGTCACCCACAAGCCACACAGTTGTCCAGTGCCAAAAACTCCTGACTGTGGGCACGCTATCTTTAGCTGCTGCGTATGCCCCAGCAGCCAGTGCAGCATCAGCCCGTGGGCCCTGAAAAACATTTATTGAAAGAATAAATGAATGAACAAAGTGTTTCTTGTCTTTGTGGACATCTGACATCAGCGTCAGATCACTTTAGTTTCAGAGCACCCGGGAGGCACCCACGGCAGGAGCAGGAGTGGCCAACTTTTCTTATTGGGGCACCTCCAGAGCTGCTCTCCTCATATCTCCAATATAGATGTTAATCTCTCCCCACACCACGGTGGGACAAACACACCATCGAGTACCCTGAGGGCACCTAGGGTGACTGATGCTGCCACGCAGCATCATGACCACGGAGGGCAGGCTGAGGGCCCTGACCCCACCCTCTGCAGCCTTCCCCTGGCCCCACGGCCTCAGCTTGGAAAAACCCAGAACAGAACGGCTAAGCCTGGCAGTGCCGCATGCTGGCCTCACGAAGCCAAGCCGCGGTTCTTCGTGTGGGAATCTCCTAGGCTCACTTAGACACGGCTCAGTGTTACGTAGTGCACATCTCTGCAGAAAGCTATGTTTGTCTGGAGGAGTAGTTCCGAGACCATTCACACATCCTGAAGGTCCCACCTGTGAGTTTACAGCAGAAGCTCCACGTCATCACCGGCTAAACTTGGGTTAGATGAGCTCATGGGACAGCTTGCAAGGTCTTTTGAATTTCCTTCCAATGAAGTGGTTTTTCTGAAGAGCGTCTTCTTTTTGATATTTGTTATCTTACTACCTGTCAAACAACTAAAATTTTATATCCAAACCAAACTTGGAACCAAAGTTCTTGCCATTGGCTAAAGATTTGTACTTCAGACTCCTCACTTTGTTTCTCACTTCTGATGAGTTGCAAAATGCAAACCACGGGTGGGAGAGAGAGACAGAAAGACAGAAACAGAGAGGAAGAGAGAGAGGGAGACAGAGAGGGATTTGGAGGTGGTGCCCAGCCTGTAACAGACGGAGCTTAGCTCAGTCCCGTAAAGCCATTGATCCTCCGTGGGCACCGTCTCATTCCAGACCTCCATGATAGATGTACCAGGTAGTTTGGTTACTGGTCCATCGATTCATCAGAAGTTTCAGGAACACCCGGAACCGTGACCTCCGAGGGTTCCCACTCACAGCCTTGCTAAGAGGGATCCGAGGGAACATTTAGGAAGAGCTGTGCCCTCATGCGTTGTCCCCACACGTCTGACTCCTTGGGCTCCGGGCGCGGTGAGTCTGTGGGGGCTGTGCTCCGGGGTCACATCCAGACTTGCTCTCACCTCTGTCCTGCAGCAAGGGCAGCACTGCTGGCCCACACGAAGTCACCGTGGCCATCCCCACAGGAAGGGCAGGTGGCCGGCATGAGATCACAGTGGTGCCTCCACAGAAAGGGCAGCCTGCACGGGGTCACCATGGTCATCCCTGCAAGAAGGGCGGCCGGCTGGCAGACTCAGTCTCATCCCGCATCCACCTGGGATCGGCGTGTGCCAGGTCTGGGAGGTAAGGACCGTGGTCAGAGCCAGTTCTCAGGAACCCTGTCTGGGCAGACACCAGGTGACCCGAGCAGTGTGGGAAGCACTGGAGACCATGGACACTCAGGGTGGGGAGGGGAGGTGGGCGGGAGTAGAACCTTCGAGTCCCACCAAACAGTGGGTACCAGGAGCAGGCCAGGCCTTTTCCAAGTGGTTGGTGGTTCCGGAGGCTGCCTGAGCAGAAGCAGAGAGTGCCTTAACTTGCCCCGACCCCCCGCTCCCTCGACAGGCCTTTCTGGCTCCCCACAGTCTGTGTGCCAGCAGCTGGTCTGGCTCCTCATTTTAGGGAGTTGGGTCGGTGGCCTGAGAGGTTTGGGACCTGAGGAGTCCTTTCTGACCCAAGCCCACACTCACGGCTGTAAAAGGGCATTTTCAGTGCCAGCTTCACCCAGCTGGAAATGGGCCCCTATCGCACAGTGCTGTGGACGGGGCAACTGACAAGGACAAGGTCTCATGTCTCCATTCTAGTGCCTGATAATCCAATTCACCACTTGGGCGTGGGCTGTGGGCACATGGCTGAGCAAGCTGATGACCCATCAGCTGAGCCCTTCTCAGTCTGGCTCCAGAGCAGTGTCTGGAGGGATTTTCACTGAAGTGGAGCATCTGAACCAACGATTTCACTGTTTTCCTCAGGCTCCCTAGCACATCACCCACTTCCTGGAAGAGGAGAGGAGGTGTTCACACACAGTGTTGGGGAATGGACTGGTATTTGCTCCACATCACTCCAGGCCCTCTGAGAGTAAGGAGCCAAGGGAGGCAGGAGTCATTACAAATCCCACTTTGCCGATTAACACATCAGAAGCAGAGCCATCACTTCTTAGTGGAATTCATGTGCCATCCATTCCTTCTGTTAAGTCACCACATGGGGCTGTAGGGAAGAGGCACTCACCCTGGGGGAGAGAGACAGTGAAGAGTAGCTGGGAGGGTGTGCCCTCTGGGAGCCATGCCCACCTGTCACCCCCAATAACACCTTCACACAGGACCAACTGGCCTGTCTGCGCTACACATCCTCCTCCATGAGCCAAAGTCCTCGGAGCAGGACTCTAGTGAGCGCAAGTGCCAGCTGGCAAAGCACTGAAAGGTACTTAGCTTCCTGGTGCTGCCTTAGGAAAATACCTCAAGCTGGGCTGCTGGAAACAACAAATTCATTCTCTCTCAGTTCTGGAGCCAGAAGTCTGAATTCAGGGTGTTAACAGGCAGTGGCATCACTATGGTTGGTGTCACCCCTCCATGGACCTCCTCCTGTACCAGACCGTACAGAATCCTTAGTAATGTTTTTTGTACTAATATTACTCATAAATCATTATTCCCATATATCATTGCCTTTTTCCCTTTAATTACTACTTCATTTTCAAAAAGTCATTGATACAGGTTCACAAATACTAATTACTACAATATTGTAGCTAAAAGACCAGAAAATTTGACAAAATCAGGCACAACAAAAACAGCGTGTGCTTATAGCACATGCAGCTGAAATCACTGAATCGAAGCATTGTATAACTGGGTAATAATGACAGCTCTGACTGGAGCATATCAGAAGGTTCAAAAAGTCAATCAGCATGGAGTTTTAGCCTTGTATGTATATTGATACATGGAAGCTGGGCTTATGGAAAATGTTTTTTGTTGTTGTAACTAACTACATGGATATTTTTCTAGACAGTCATTTTGGTGTCACCCCCTCTGACAGTGTCACCCAATGCAGTCTACACCACCCACACCCTCTCGAGTGATGTCACTGTCAGCAGGGCGTCACTCCCTCCAGAGGATCCTTCCTTGTCTCTCCCAGCTTCTGGTGGCCCAAGGCATTACTTAGCTTGTGGCTCCATCATTCCAATCTCTGCTCCATCTTCACATTGCCTTCTCCCTTGTGTGTCCAAATCGCTACCTCCTTTCTTTTATAAGGATCCCAGGCCTTGGATGAGTGCCCATCCTAGTTCAGCACACGACCTCATGTTGACTTAATTACATCTGCAAAGACACAATTCCAAAATCAAGACGTGGCCAGTGCTGTGCTCCCTCTGAAGACTCTAGGGGAGGATCCTTCCTTATCTCTTCCAGCTTCTGGTGGATGCAGGTGTTCCTTGGCTTGTGGCTGCATCACCCCAATCTCTGCCTCCGTCATCACATGGCATCTTCCTTCTGTGTGCCTGTCTCTTATCCTCTTCTTACAAGGACACTGGTCCTAAAGAGATTAGAGTCACCCTGATGACCTCAACTAATTACATCTGCAGCAACCAAATAAGGTCACATCCACAGGTACTGGGACTAGGACTTGAACGTATCTTTCTGGGGACACCATTCGACCCATAACAGTAGGTAATTAAGGAAAGTTCTTGAATGAATTAGAAGAAATTATTTTAGGATAATAGGAAATTTATTTTTGTGAATTTGACCAGTTGATTCAACACGGGATGTACCGGGTCACTGCAGATAAGCTGATTGACTGGTATTTGGAGTCAAAAAAATTAAGCTGTTGATAAAGCCTACACCGAAGTCGGTTGCACAAGAACAAGCAAACATAAGAGGACATGCTGAATTACATCATGTACTTATTCCAAGTTATTTGATGAAAAGGTTTCCTCTGAGACACTTGGTTGAAAATCTGTTCCAGTGCCTGCAAATGTTCCCACAGAGCACACAGCTCCAAAGGATGCTCTGCACTGATTCTAGAGTGATTTTAAATGCTGGCTCTCCTACGGACTCACAGCTTACAAGAGAGAAGGAGGACTCAGGACGGATTTAGTCCTGGGCCACACAGATGATTAAAGTGTTGGCAGATAAATCTTATGAAAAATTGCTAGTGGGATTAGAATTATTTAGCTTGGAGGAGGGAGAAGACAGCCTGCATTCATTACCCAGAACATCCCGCAGCTCTATTTTCAGCTTCTGCAATTCCCATTTTGGAGGCTTGGGAATTTGGAGGACTATTAGGGGCGATTCATTTGCTGGAGATGCCATTGTCTTTTTGGGGAGCCAGCTTGAGCAGGGGCAAGGGCAGTTCCCAAAAGCCCAGTGTGTTCCTCATCACGCTCCCTGGGTGCCCAGGGTCACATTTTCCCCCTTGCAGTGAGCCATCAGCCACAAACAACGGGGACAAACCAGGACTCTGCCTTTCCCCTTCAGTTCCTCCAGGCTGTATTTGAGACACTACTCACCTATCTTCACATGTGACTTGACAGCCTGTGGTCTCTAAGGTTAACTAATTCCAAGCGACTTGAAATCTCTACTACACAGCAATGTCTTGTATTTATTCCAGCAGAGAACTCCGGGTGCAGATGTTGTGTGGTGTGGTAGTTCTCAACCAGGATGATCTTGTCCACCCCCCCAGAAGACATTTTTTATTGTCACAACTTGGGAGGAGCGGTACTGGCAACAAGTGAGTGGAGACTGCTCAACATCCTACAGTGCATAGGAGGCTCCCCATAGAGAAGGACCCAAGCCTAAATGTGCCGAGGGAAGACGCCTAGTCAAGGTCGTTGAGCTTGCCTGGGCTGGACCATAGCGGACCGTGGAAGGTGTAGTAGTCTCTGCTCAGCACACTTTCCAGTCCCGCCACCTCCTTCTTGGGGGGACTGCAGCTTGTGGTCCAGCTGGGACTGACCCCCCCACCCCAATCTCTCAGCCTGATCTATAGAGCAGTTCATCCTCTGGCCACCATTGCTGGTCAGGACACATGACCTGAGCTAAGCCAATCCAACCTCCCCCCTGGGACTTCTCCAGAGCTTTCTTTGCACTGGAATCACTAAGATGAACCTAGAGGGACAGGGTCTCCTTTGTCTCCATGTGGGGTACCTTCAGGGAACAGAGCCAAGACTCGGGAAAGAAATAGTGCCTGGTGGTTGAGAACCACCGTACAACCACTGCACTGTCCCAAACCTCAACCCAGGTCTGCCCAAGCCAGACTTGCTTCATGAGCAGGCTGGTGGTCAGGTGGCTTCCCTTCACGGCAGCCAGTTTGGGAAGTTCTTTTTTCATTTGTAACAAAGAGTCTCGGCTTATACACTTATTTATGTCATAAATGTTTTCAGTAAAGGAGCACTCTATATCGATAAAATACAACATCATTCACTCTTTAATACACACTTGGCCAATAATTCTTTTATCTGATTTAAAGCTGGAAATATATTCCACTAGATTTAGTTTTCTTTCCTTCTTCCCTTTTTTTAATATCAGATAGTCTAATAAACAAGCTTTTTTTTTTCTGTTTAATTTATATTCACTCTGTTGTTCTATGGTTAGGAAGAGCATTTGAAATTCTCAGCATTTCACCAAATTGTAAAAGAACCTGCTTGTAAAATACTGCTAGGGCATTAGACATAAAGTCTTCCTTGGGAATTCAGCGGGTTTTACAGTTAAAATACGGAAGTCTTACATGCAGGTAGCAGATGACTCCTTCCCTCCCTGGGGTGACAGAGAAAAGATCAGAGAGTGAAAAGGGCCCCTTTTTTTCATGTCCTACATTTTCTACCTTTTATCAGTATGAAAGTTACACATGTTCTTTGTAGAAAATACAGAAGAGTAAAGGGAGAAAATTAAAATCCCTCGAATCTGACGAACTACAGATCACTATTATTCTGGTCTCTGTTTCCAGTCCTTTGTTCTTGCTTATGTATGTCAGCAGTAATGGCTGACTATGTGCCGGGCCATGGAGTCCCTGGGTGGCACAGACAGTTACCTTGCTTGGCTGCTAACTGAAAGGTTGGAGGTTCGAGCCCACTCAGAGGTGTCCCAGAAGAAAGGCCTGGTGATCTACTTCCAAAAAATCAGCCATTGAAAACCCTATGGAGCACAGTTCTACGCTGAGACACATTTGATCACCATGAGTTGGAAGCAACTTGACAGCAACTGGTTTAAAAAAAAAAAAAATGTGCCCAGCACTGGCTAAGTACTTCATACAGAGTACCTCAGAGTATTCTCAACATCCTACACCTGAGTATGATTGTTATCCCATTTTACAGACGAGGAATGTGAAGATTACAGAGAAGTCAGTTCCCCAAGGTCACAGGACTTGTAAGCAAATGAAATATTTGAACCCAGCCTGGCCAGAGTCTGGGGTTAACTACTGTGCACGTGCACATGTTCACTTGATTTTATAAAACTGATGTCACAACATTAAAAAAAAAAACCCATTGCTGAGTCCATTCCAACTCATGGTGACCACATGTGACAGAGTAGAATGGCTCCATAGGGTTTTCTTGCTGTAACCTTCATGGAAGCAGATCACCAGGCCTTTCTTCTGTGGAACTTCTGGGTAGGTTTGAACCACCAACCTTTAGGTTAGTAGCTACCCAGGGTCCCCTGACATCACAGCATACACCCCACTTTCTATCTAACATGATGCCATGAATAGTTTCCAGTGTTGTTAAATCTTCTTTAGAAATGTTTTTAATGGCTACATAGTATTCTATGTACCATGTGGATGTACCATAATCCATTAAGCCAATCTACTGTTGTACATTTACATAGTTTCTCGTTTTTTTCCAATATTATGAATATAGCTCCTATCAACATTCTTGGACCTAAATTTTTAAGAACTTTCCAATTTATTTCTTAGGGTAGACTTCTAGAATAGGATAACTGGGATACTCAGAAGATACTCTTCTAGCTTTATAGGAGATAGTGTCTTGTTGTTTAATTTGCATTCTTTAAGTGAGGTTGAACCCTTTTTCAAATGTTTGCTGATATTTCTATTTTTTGCAGCTTTCATTTAGTCCCCAAGGAAGGTGCCTCTCTTGAATAGTCTCAGAGAGCAAACAAATAAAACATCTCCTGGGTCTGAGATGCAAATCCAGCAGGGAAGGAAATGTTGAGGAGGGTTTTGAAGTCGAAAGTCAAGCCTCATGAGAAGGAGGAAGGAGAGAAGGCAGATTTGGGCTTGTTGTCACTGTCACTGAGTCCAGTGCCACCGGGAAGTCTTTACATACCCTCTCTGTAAATAGGGATAAACAGTACTTCCCTCTAGGGGTCTGTGAGGTAGGGCTGCACGGTAAGGAGCTATCTACTGATAAGGCTGCCTCCCTTGCCTGATACAAACGGAAAGGCAAGGTGTAGCCTGGCCACATTCATGCTCACGTTGAGTCATAGCCAATCAGAGAGGGAAGGATGCTTTCGGAGGCGATATGCCTAATCTCTGCCATCCCAATGAACGGCTGTCTAACAATGTGCTGGCCTAACCCGATGAACAGCTGTCTAACAACATGCTGGCCTAACCTTCACCATCCCAATGAATGGTGAACGTAACAATGTGTGTGGAAAGCAATGGGGCTGCTCTGTATGGTGTCAGCGGATGGCCCTTATCTGACCCCAGAGGAAGGTTCACCTCCTCTCGCGCCATGTGCTGTGGGCAGTGCTGGTATCTGGGGGCACAGTAAGTGAGCCCGGCTCACAGAGCATTTCTGAGAGCCACAGCACTCAACAGATGCAGTGGGGCGGTGCGAGGCAGGCACTCAGGTCAGTCAGTCATGGGCATGCAGAACATCCTGACACTCCAGCCCAGGCGTGCAAGACAGTGATGAGGCTTAGCCCTCAAGGGCCCAGCTGTGACAGCTCTCTGCAATCACATCGGTCTCTCACAGCGTGCGGGGACACCCTCATTACACACACGACAACAGGGCTCCTTCTCAGAACATCTTCTCCCCGAAGTTACACTGGACTCGAGCACGTCAGTGATCATGAAGACAGCACAGGGCTGGGCAGCGTTCCATTCTGTTGTGATGGTGATACCCCCGGTTGTCTTGGTTCTGAGGTCATAATCGTCAACATGCTTGATACTTGTCTTTCGCTGTTCTTCCATCCAAGGGCCCCAAATTGGCTCCCTAGGTCAGGCTTAGATAAATTCTGACCATTTTTATCGGATACTAGCCATTGTCTGTAGTGTTGTATTTCTGCTGAAACACTTTTTTTCTGGGATACATGAAAACCTAAGGCCATTTCTGGGCTTATTACTTAGCACACCACTTTCTCTCCTCATTGGCTGTTGAAGCAGCTAATCACCTCTTCCAAGTATTCAGCAATCTCTTCGCTGACACAAAGCGCAATTAAAAAAAACAACAACCAAGAGTGCAGAGAGATTTCTTCTCCCAAGGAGAGTCGAACAAAGAGAAAGAGTTCTTTTTTTTTTTAATCCTATCTACTTAATTGCCCAGGTGGGTAAGTTTCAACTAATTGATTACAACATGGAAGAAAAATTTTAGTTGATTACATACAGCAGGCAAGACTTCACCTCAACCCCCATTTTAAAAAATTTCAAAGTAGTTGCTTATTATACAAGAACTATGTCCAGTTTGCCCCCCTAAAAATGTAAAATTACACTTCTTTTTTTCAAAAACCTGTTGTAACTATCGTATAACCCTAGCAAAGCACTAGGTAACAGCATGCAGATGAAGAGATGTGGTGTACACTTATATGGAATTGTTCTCCACTGTTAAATATGTGACCACAGTTGCTCCCCCCATGTGTGGTCTGTGTTCCTAAAAAGTTGGAGCCTCTCTCTACCTCCTCCTACCTTCTCATGCCACCCCCAGGGAACTAGATGGTTCCCTGGTGTGGTCCCTCTGCTCCTTACGGGGCTTACCCAGGACTACACCCTGGAGAGCACCTCTTCTCTTCAAAGCATGTCTGGATACGGCGTGTCTGTAGGATACCTGTGACCAGGAGGACCGACCCTACTTAGCACCAGAGCGATGCCAGGACAAGTGGTCAGTGACATGCATTGCATCAAAGAGGTGCTGGCAAGGGTCAGGAAGGGGCTGGGGTGGGGCTGATCCACGAGCCAGGAGGTCAGTGAGAAGGAGCCAACAATCCAAGCAGGAAGTGTGGTGGCCAGAGCCAGGAGAGCGGCAGACTTGGAGAGAGGCAGACGCGCGATAATGATTCTCCATCCTCCCCACTGAGGATCAAAGACAACCCTTAGCCAGGGTAGCGGGGACCGTCACTTCTGGGTATCTACAGCACTTTCTTTTTTTGCCTCATCCAACCTGCCAACCTTCTCTTGTGTGTCTTCTGTACAATTCCTTTAGTACTCACGGGACACGCTCGGTGTTTGCACATGGCTACACTGAGTCCAGACGTTAAATACAGTCTCCGTGTTTTACTAGTGAGGATGCCGCCTCCTTACAACATGCCATCTGAGGCTGTGCGTGTGAGAGCGGCTCTGGGTTCTAGTTGGGTTTTTTGAGGGGGAGGGAGAGGAGGCTGAAACTTTCTTTCTCCCTCCCTCCTCTGTCTCCTGCCCATATGTTCTGAATAAGCAGTTTTCTGTGGTGATTGAAGATTCCGGAGGCTCACGTTTTGGAAGGGAAGAATGTAAAGCTCAGTTTAAGGCTGGGCTGGAAACAATGGGCCAAGGCCCTTCCTATTGTAAGTGTCTTGGGTGTTAACATCCAGTGGTTCAGCTGGCCTGACTTCCTGACTTACAGTACAGCCCATGGCATGGGGCAGCCTTCTCAACCTCTCAGAGACAGAGCTGTGTTGATCATCTTTTAGGAACTGCAGCGCCCGGAACACCTGGCACTGAGTAGGTGAACAAATATTTGTTGAATCAGATAAAGGTAAATGAGATCTGTTCCCAGACACCTCAGTGGCCCAGGGATCCCACTCTTCACAAAAGACAGGAGTAGCTTTTTCATTCAGAATGTCATTGACACCATATAATTCAGGGGAAATAAGCAGGCGCCAATCATCTAAAACCTTATTACAGTATACCATACAGGATTAAGCAATTCAGAAAATTTAAAATGTTATTTCATCAAATTTGAAACTGTTTCCTGGAAGTGTGACACTGGCAAAATTGAATGTTAAATTCATAAGCACAAAACTGATAGAAGCAGTATATTTAAATTAAATGATAAAAGACACTCCTAAAGAAATACCGTGGTGATTACTGAATCACAAATATTTCATAATAACAAAGCAATATTGGGAGGTGTTATGTAAATTTAACATTAAGGTACCACTTATGAAAGTATACAGATATAACAACACATGCAGTGGTGCTCGCTGGTCTCAGCTATGCCCATACAGTCTGCTTTTCAGAGAGAAGCAACTGGTTAAAGAACATACGTGTTATCATTCAGATACCCTTTGGATTCGGAAAATTCAGTGTTTGAACTCCCCCTTTGCCAGTGTTTGGACTGGGCAGTGTTTCATTCTGTTGTACATAGGGTCACTGTGAGTCGGAACTGACTCAATAGCACTTAACAGCAACTTGCCAGACAGATAAATAAGCAGCTAATTGCTAAAAGTTTACATATAAAAAGAAACAATCTTTGGTGGTTATGAGGGAGGGGAGAGGTGGGGATGGAAAAACACTAAATAGACAATAGATCAGTGGTGACTTTGGTGAAGAGTAAGACAGTACACAATACTGGGGAAGCCAGCACAACTTGTCCAAGGCAAGGTCATGGAAGCCCCATAGACACTTCCAAACTCCCTGAGGGACCGAATGACTGGGCTGAGGGCCGTAGGGACCATGGTCTCAGGGAACATCTAGCTCAACTGGCATAACATAGTTTATAAAGAAAATGTTCTACATTCTACTTTGATGAGTAGCATATGGGGTCTTAAAAGCTCATGAGTGACCATCTAAGATACTCCACTGGTCTCACCCTATCTGGAGCAAGAGAGAATGAAGAAAACCAAAGATGCAAGGGGAAGATTAGTCCAAAGGACTAATGGACCACAACTACCACAGCCTCCGCCAGACTGAGTCCAGCACAACTAGACGGTGCCTGGCTACCACCACTGACTGCTCTGACAGGGATCACAACAAAGGATCCTGGACAGAGCTGGAGAAAAATGTATAACAAAATCCTAACTCACCAAAAAAGACCAGACTTATTGGTCTGACAGAGACTGGAGAAACCCTGAGAGTATGGACCCCGGAAAACCTTTTATCTCAGTAATGAAGTCACTCCTGAAATTCGCCCTTCAGCCAAAGATTAGACAGGCCCACGAAACAAAATGAGACTAAAGGGGCACACCAGCCCAGGGGCAAGGACAAGAAGGCAGGAGGGGACAAAAAAGCTGGTAATAGGAAACCCAAGGTCGAGAAGGGGAGTGTGTTGACATGTAGTGGGGTTGGTAACCAATGTCACAAAATAATATGTGTACTAATTGTTTAATGAGAAGTTAGTTTGTTCTGTAAAGCTTCATCTAAAGTACAATAAAAATAAAATAAAAATAAATAGGAATCATGTTGCAAGTAGAAAAATAAAAGCTAGATCTCACTTTATTCAGAAAAAATTTTAAAGAAAGCTGATTGCTTACATTACTAAAGAATCCACCAGAGAGTGCCTTTAACTAGAGAGCTCATCTTAGAACATTTAAACTTGAGTTGATTTACACATGTTTAATGTACACAAACTTCAGCACATCTGTTTCATGAATGAAATACTTTCGTATTCTTTGCACCATCTCTAGTCATAAGGATGAGGAACAGACAATCTTTGGCTTTGTCAGGAATATGTTTACCAGACAGGAAGATGCATTTTAGTGGATTGCATTCCTACTAAGACTTCAAATTAAGATGAGGACATAGAAGAACACAATAAATTTAGAGCTAGAGAATTTAGGGTTAGAGGATTAAAAGTAACGAACAAAGGAGGAAATTTGAGAAAGCTCAATGACAGACTATAGATTCCCTATGAGAAGAAATGTTTAATCCATCAAAAAAATGGAAATGGCACGAAGATAAAAAGAAGTGTGGCTGTGGCTAGGAGCAGAGGTGCTTTCATGGCAGAGAGGTACCAATCTTGAGGCATTTTGGAAGAATTGCATAATGACATTTGAAGAAGAAAATGCTGCAAACACTAAAAAGAAAGAAAAAGGAGAAAACAGAAACATAAGTGTTTTCAAGTTGTAGCCAAATGAGGCAGAAGAAGGCACACAATGGGGAAGGACATGGTAACTGACCGTCAGTGACCACCACCAAGGAGGACCAGGTCTTCTGCCTCATCATTCAGAGATGGTGGGTGGCAGATGTCACAGCCACATCTTCCTTTCCTGAAATAAGAAACAGAAACAAAGAAAAGAAACCTAGGCAGATAAACAAAGAATGCAACTGTCTCAAAGACTGACAGAAATCCAGGGGTACAGAAGATGTCTTCTGGGATTCTTCAAACATTTCAGAAAATGAGACTCTAGCCACTCCCTCAAACTCTTAAATCCCTGTGAACTACAAACCACCATTGCCATTGAGTAGATTCCCACTCATAGTGACTAAACATATATCACAGAAACTAAGTTAGAGATTGCCAGGGCCCGGGTGCCTGGGGGACAGGGACAGGGTGGTAGCTAAAGTGTACAACGGTTCTTTTCTGGGATGACGAAATGTTCCAAAATTGATTGTGGTGATGGTTGCATAACTCTGTGAATATACTAAAAATCATTGAGTTGTACACTTTAAGTGGGTGAATTGTACGGTATGTGAGTTATTTCTCAACAAAGCTGTTACCAAAAAAGAAAGAAATATATCATCTAGTTTTGAAAAGCAGCCAAGAAATAAAAATTACAGCTAAAAGTGTAGGAGAAAATTACTAATTAGGAAAATATTAGTAAAGGAAGTAATTTGACATCTCAGTTTTTTTTAACAGTATCATTCATTCACTTCCTAATCTATGCATTCAATAAACATTTACTAAACACTTGTTTAAGTGCCAAGCCCTGTGCTCAGGACCAAACCCATTGCCGTTGAG
The DNA here is from genome assembly GCA_030035585.1 of Dugong dugon. Lineage (NCBI taxonomy): Eukaryota > Metazoa > Chordata > Mammalia > Sirenia > Dugongidae > Dugong > Dugong dugon. The sequence continues at coordinate 115,983,593 of CM057466.1, forward strand.
TCGATTTCCACTCATAGCGACCCTATAGGACCAAGGATGCAAAAATAAGATATGCCTCTGCCCCAAGGGGCTGAGAATCTATTCAGATACAGAGATAAGCAAACACATTGGGAAACTCTCTATTTCTTCAAAGATATGAATTTTCAGTTACAGGTTGAGGTAACATTCACAAGAATTTTCCACAAATTCTACCATATTCAGCAATATGTTGCTACGGTCAAGTAAGTGGGTCAAGCTATATCTATGAGGATGTTTATGGCAGAGTATTTTATAATAGTGAAAAACTGGATAAAGAATGTCACGTCATAGACTTGCTGTTAAATAAATTTAGTTGAATAAATTTATTAAATAATAAATTTAGTTTAATAAATAAATAGATGGAGTTCTATGCGATCATTTAAATAATATTGAAGACTTCAACAGGGGAAATGTTAATTTCTTATTAAGTGGGGGGAAAACCAGCGTGTGTGTGTGTGTGTGTGTGTGTGTGTGTATACATAGTTGTTGTTGAGAATATACATAGCAAAACATACACCAATTCAACAGTTTCTATACGTACAATTCAGTAACATTGATTACATTCTTCGAGTTGTGCAACCTTTCTCATCCTCCTTTTCTGAGTTGTTCTTCCCCCATTAATATAAACTCACTTCCCTCTAAGGTTCCTATCTAATCTTTTGACTTGCTTTTGTCAGTTTGATCCCATATACACAGTTCTTAAAAGAGCATAATACTCAAGGCAGACATTTTTTACTGGTTAAGCTAATGTTTGGTTTTAAGACTTCAGGGGATATTTTTGGTTTAAGGTTTAAAGAGTATCTCAGGGCAAGTTTCAGGGGTTCATCCAGCCTCCATGGCTCCAAAAAGTCTATAGAGTCAAAAGCCAGTATATATTATGATGCTATTTATATAAGGAGCCCTGGTGGCGCAGTGGTTAAGCGCTCAGCTGCTAACTGAAAGGTTGGTAGTTCAAACGCACCCAGTGGCTCCATGGGAAAAATACCTGACAATCTGCTTCCGTAACGATTGCAGCCTAGGAAATCCTGTGAGGCAATTTTGTTCTGTCACATTGGGTCTCTATGCGTCGAAAATCAACTCGACAGCACCTAACAACAACAAACAATGTTTTTTTATACAAAAAACCAAAAATGTATTTTTACATTAAAAAAAGAGACCAGAAGGACAGGTGATAAGGTTTGGATGCTGAAGGTAAGAGTCACAGGTTACGTCTTAATTTTCTCCTTTGTGTTTTCCTTCAAAAGTTCACAGGTTTTCTACAATGAACACGTTTTACATTTGTTTTGTTGTTATTAGCTGCCATCAGGTCCGTTCTGACTCATAGCAGCCCTGCGAACAACAGAATAAAAACACTGCCTGGTCCTGCGCCATCCTCGCAATCGTTCCTGTGTTTGAGCCCATTGTTGCAGCCACTGTGTCAATCCATCTTGTCAAGGGTCTTCCTCTTTTTCACTGACCTTCTGCTTTACCAAGCATGACGTCCTTCTCCTGATAGCATGTCCAAAGTACGTGAGATGAAGTCTTGCCATCCTCCCTTCTAAGAAGTATTCTGGCTGTACTTCTTCCAAGACAGATTTGTTTGTTCTTCTGGCAGTCCATGGTATATTCAATATTCTTCACCAGCACCATAATTCAAAGGCATCAATTCTTCTTTGGTCTTCCTTATTCATTGTCCAGCTTTCCCATGCATATGAGGTGATTGAAAATACCATGGCATGTCCTCAAAGTGACATCTTTGCTTTTTAACATTTTAAAGGGGTCTTTTGCAGCAGATTTGCCCAATGCAATATGTTGTTTAATTTCTTGACTGATGCTTCTGTGGGCATTGATTGTGGATCCAAGTAAAATGAGATCCTTGACAACTTCAGTATTACATTTGTAACCAGATAAAAAACATTTTGTAAGTGATTTGCTCCTCTCCTAAAACAGAAGCTACACAAAAGTGTTCAATCAGGACGTGAATTTACTATCATTTAGGAAACGCAATAATCAACAACTGACAAAATGTGGCCCAGGTTTCAAACCCTCCAGGGCCACCAAGCTTACACTCTACTGATTCCAAAAAGAAAACAGTGACTATTAGACCCATACTTCGAAACTGACTCAACGGCAACTTACTTTATTTATTTACTTCAAAAAAATCATATTAAACAAACCACATTATGTTATCCTTTTTACTTTTGTAAAATTGCTAGACTTACCAGTTCAAATGCTTAATTAATTATGTTTCAGTTTTGAAAGGCATTTGGTTAAGTCTCCCATGACAGTCTCCTAAACAAAACGGAAAAACGTTGAATCGATCCTAGCGGTATAGACAGTAGGTAGAATTATGGCTGGTGTGGGCGTCAGGCCCATGGACTGTTGATTCTTAGACCATATTCAACCAGAGGAAGATCTTGGTGGAATAACTTGGGGCTGCGTTACGCTCTCTCTTCTTTTGCAAGTATTTGTTGTATCAGTGACTTGGATCACCCAGCTCAATTTACCAATCTTAAAATGGCTCAAGGTGAGGAGGGAGCTAATATGCTGTGTAATAGGATTCAGATTCTGAGAGATCTGACGGGTTCACTAAAAAGGTTAGTAAAAGCTATCAAAATAAGATTTAATAGGAAGAAGTGACAATATGCTGCTTGTAGATTTTAAAGAATCTCATAACTGAAAATAAGGATTAGGAAAAAAAAAAATCAACTGCACCAGCGAAGGCTATGAGAACCGTGGAGAGAGCTGTTTCTCTTGTTGTGTGAAACAGCCTTGAGGACTTAAGGGGACTAAAAAACCAGGTTGTCTGAAAATGCGGTGTGGGTGCCAGAACAGGCTAGTGAAAGCTTCGGTTGGATCAACAGAGGTATGATGCTGTAAAAGGGAGGTGATAGCCTACTTCCATTCTGCAGGGCTCAGAGCAAACCAGGGGCTTGATCAAGGTTTAAAAGCAACCTTAAAGTGGAGGCAACCAGGGTGTAATATTCAGCCTGAAAATACACACACACACATTCATAAATGTGTAAACAAAGTGACCAGTTATTGAGCACCTACTGTGTGCCAACTACCCTGCTGAGTGATTCTCATGAGTATCTTACTTGTTTCTTTTTTTTTTTTAAATGGAGGGTTGTCACAGGGTTGAAGGGCTTCTGTGTGAATGGATTAGTTTGGTCTTTGCTTGGGGAATAATTTGGCCTAGCTCTGCCTTCTGCAGCTACAAATATTCACTGGGCTTCCGGGCACATGTTTCTGGAAGCAGCCGTCTGCTCAGCTGTTAACAAATAGAGCTGTCCTAAATGAATGCACCCTGCCCGCCCCAGAGTAACAAACAGTTCACCGTCAGCGCAGGTTTCCAATCAGAGATAGTGACCCTTGGGCGCCAGGGGGCTGGTGATGAGGCCTCTCCGGCTCTACAAGTCAACGAATGTTCCTAGGAGGAAGAAACCTCCTTTCCAATGTCTCTGGTGCCCAGGCTGAAGCTGAAGAGGAATGTTTCCTTCTTGCAAATGCAAACGCTGAAAGATCTGCCTAACAGAGGCCGCGTGCTGCGGGGATCAAAGATGGTGCGCCTGTGCTGTGACACCCGTGCGCCTGTTCTGTGACACCCGTGCACCTGGTGTCCGCTCGTTACCGCAGCCCGGCGCGCCCCGAGTCTCTGTCGGGGGCCCAGAGTCTCTGGACACCCTGGGAAGTTACTTTTGTGTTGACACTGAGACGATAGCGGTCTTGTCTGCGGGAGCTCGGGGTGGCGGGCTCCACGTCGGCTTTGGCTTTGCTGTCCGGGTCCTGAATTTCTTCCCCTTCATCCCCAAGGTTTGCTTTGTGGGTGGTTATTTGGGGACAGGAGGCGAGAGTTCACGCCTCTGGGACGGCCGCAGTAAGCGCGTGTGAGTGTGCGCGGGTCTGAGCGCGTCCATGTCCGTGTGCGCGCGGGGGTCTGCGTCGCAGGCGGAGCGGGGCAGGGCGCTGGCTTCAGTGTCGGCTGCGTGTTCCCTTGCGCGTTGCCCCGTGGCCTTGGCGCCTGGCCCAAGCAGAGGCGCCCCCGCCTTTGGCAGCAGCTCCGGGAGGTCCGCCGCCCTCGGACCCGAACTGGGCGTGCCCGGGCGTGAGGGGGCGCCGCGCCACCGCTGGCAGGACCCGGACGAGCGCGGGGCCGGCGGGGGGCGGGCGCGGGGCGGGGCCCGGTGCGCGCTGCGCGGATCCGAGACTGTCCCGCTCCACCCCAAGGAGGTCGCCAGGCCGGGCACCTAGCGCGGGACCCGCAGAGCGTCCGGCCGGCAGGTGAGGCGCCCGCCGCGGAGTTGCACGCGCGACGTGGGGCAGGAGTCTACACCCGAGGGTAAGGGGGCAGGAGCGGGGACAGGGGACCCAGAGGGTCCCGGAGCAGGGAAAATGGGGGCGGGGTCTATATCAGAGAATCCCTGACCAGAGGGGACAATGGGACGCGGGGGCTACATCGGAGGGTCGGGGGGCAGAGACGGCGGTCAGTGGTGCGCGGGGCTATACTGGAGGAGCAGGCGCTTTAGCCGGGATGCCGTGTGGCGCGGCGGTCCACAGCAGAGGGTTCCAGGGCAGGGGCGCGGAGCTACAATGGAGTGTCGGGGCCAGGAGCGGACGCGGGGACGCGGGCGCCTGTCCCGCAGGGGAGATGCTCCAGCAGACGCAGTTTCTACTCCGGTTGCGTAGCAGGGGTTGGGTGAGGGAGCGCCCGGGAAGGGACATTTGAAGCGCCTCCGCTCCAGCCGACCCCGGACCTCCCGGCCGAGGTCCGGCGCTTGGGCAGGGCTGCGGGAGGCTCGCCGCCACCGGTTCTGGCCGCGACTCCGACGCGGACGCAGCCCCGCGGGGAGGCTAGTGGTGGCTCAGCAGCAGCTCTGCGCGCTTCCTTGGAGGTCGGAGCGGCGGCAGCCAGAGCCCGGGTCCCGCCGCGCTCCGCGCCCGCCAAGTCGGTCCGTGCGGGTCCCGCTGGAGCCTGTGATAGCAGGAGGGGCGGGCGGAGGCAGCGTCCCCGCCTGGGCCTGGGCTGGGGGCGGACGTGGGCCAGTCCGCCGCGCGGCGCGCGGGGCCCCTCCGCAGCCCCCTCGGTCGCTCTGGGCGCCGGGAGGTGAGGCATCCTCACCTTTCCACGCGCACACATGGTTGGGGCGCTGACTTGGGGCCGCGGAAAGGGGGCTTGCCTCGGGCTGCCTCGAATTCGGAAAACTGGAAGGCCAAGCGCGCCCCTCGCCCCTTGCGCGCGAGTCTGGCCGGGGGGTGTCCCCACTTGCACTGTAGCCTGGTGGATTGCCTGGGCTGGGGTCGCGGCCCCGGGGGTGGACGGTGACCTTGGGGAGAAGAGGGCTGGGCGCCAGAGGGTCCCGGGCCTGGACTCTGCGCGGACGTCAGGGGACCTCGTGCTGATGAGCTCGGTTATCTCTGCGCTCCTAGCACCACCCCTCCAGCTCCCAAGCCCCGCCTCCCCCGAGGGACGTCTATGTACACATTTTCTGTGGTCCCGCAGTTTCGATGTGACTCATAGCGCGCTCCAAGTCAGTCGTGCCCAGTGAGTGGTTTCTCCACTTCCCGAGCCCCTCCCCACCCCAGGGCAGCACCGAGGTGGCTTCGGTCTTTCTCACCTCTTACAGACTTGGCCCAGAAGCTTGGTTTGGGCTCCGTGGATGGATTTTACCGCTTCAGAATTCCAGAATGTCCTTCTCCCCCACCCCCACCCCCAGCCGCATGCCTGGCTCTCTCCTGGGTCCTGCCCTCTAGCTGCGGAGACGCAGGCTCCCTGAAGTGTGTGTGCACATCTGACGTTGGAGGGGGTGGCGTGCTGTAGATAATGGGTTTTGACATTGCAGGGGAAGCTTGGCGTGATTGCGTTAGGATGTGGCCTTTGAGGATCCCTAAACTGGGTTAACGCCTCAGTGCACTTGGTCAGGGGTGGCCAGGAGGGAGCACTTGGGGCTGCGGGTGGACCAGTCACAGGGCATCTTTTGTGTATGGTGAGGCACGGAGCCCCACTGAGAACCCCAGGGTTATTCTGTGAATCCAGACAGGGGCTCTAAGCCAAGAGGGCGCTTGTCCTTGTGCAGCACTTCAGTCTCTCTAGGTTTTACAGCTGGTTTGTGAAGTCTTCAGTTGTTAATAACCCGAGCAGGCCGTTAATGGATTGGAATTTCTCTAGGATAAACCAAAAAACCAAACCTGTTGCCGTGGAGTCGATTCCAACTCAGTGACCCTATAGGACAGAGTAGAACTGCCCCATAGGGTTTCCAAGGAGCAGCTGATATATTCAAACTGTCCACCTTCTGGTTAGCAGCAGAGCTCTTAACCACTGCGCCACCAGAGCTCCTTCTCTGGAATAAGGGTATCATAATTGTGATGGATTCTCTTAAGCAGAATTTTTTTAAAGGCACTGTGGCACATTTTGGGGATGAAATTTACTTGGCTTTGGGTCCTTAGTTGCCTACAAACTGCATACATAGTAAGAATTTTACAATATTGCCAAGAGAAGACTTTTGTATCTGTAGCTTAATTGGAGAATGGCTATGAAAACAACTTTCAGATTCTTTCCAAGGCCATTGCCAAATAGTATTTTGATCCCTTTCCTCTTACAATTTATGTATTCCACTTTGCAAAAATTCTCTTTTTTTTAAAGCTTAAGATTTCCATAATTTAAGGGGAAAACTGGGTGTTTTATGCACATGGAAATTAAAGAAAGGAAGCAAGTTCTCAGCCTACAGAAGCTGAGGCTGTGTGGTTTTTCCTTGTTGGTGTTGCTCAGGGTCCTGCAGGTACTGAAACAGTATACGCTGGCTGGTGAGTTGCTTCAGCTCTAATTGAGTTTCTACCCAGTGCATATCATAATTACAGGGTCCATGCGCCATAATTAACAGGTGGTGGAGACACATAGGTTGTCAGGAAATTATAAAATGCAGGGCTCACCCTGGTGCCTGAGTGGGCTTTGGCTGAGCCTAGTTGCAGAGGCACTGCTGCACCAAGCCCTCTGGGGCTTTGGTGGCTCAAGACATGCACAGGAGGGCAGGACGGCTGGCTGCGCCAGGAGTGGGAGGGTGTTCTGGGCTCTACCGCCTGTGGAAAGCTGTGGGGGTGGAGGGATGGGAGCAGATGGGGCCGAATGTGTGGGTTCGGGAAGGAACTTCGATGCGGCTGCAGAGGCAGCAGGGGGTCTGAGGTGAGGGGGTGAGGACTTTCCAGACGGGATGCAGGAATGTGGTGTCCAGGGGCAGATGTCAGAGCGCCATTCATGTGGCCAGCAACGGCATCCATGGAAAGGTAACGTCCACAGAAACAACGTTCCCAGCGGTAAGGAAGGAGACCCCTGAGCTGTTGCTTCCTGCGAGGGCTGAGGGGCACTGGGGGTGTCACAGTTCAGGCTGAACCCCGGGTGTCATCAAGCAGGACGCTGTGGATGAGAGCCAGACACAGACACTGGCTTCTAACCAAGGATCCAAGGACCACACAGTACAGCGCCTACAAGGTACAGTGCCCTGCACTCAGCCTTCCGGATCATAAGACGAGGGTGTGGACTAAGCGACATTTGCTTACCCCCTCTGTGAATCAAAGTCCCTGGGAGCTTGTTAGAAATGCAGAACCACCCCCCCCCCCCCCGCCGCCACACACACACACACACACACACACACACACACACACACACGACCTGCTGAGTCAGAATCTGCCTTTTTTACAAGATACTCGTGTGCACTTTAAAGTTTGAGATGAGCCCCAGCTCCATCTGGCAGTAAGGAAACACTACCCGGGAAAAGCTTTCCTGACAGAGCGGCAGTTCTCTAAAGAGGAGGTGGAGTGACAGAATGAGTTCGTTCTTGGCTTTGAGGTCAGCGCCCTTGCTGTTTGGTGTCTGTCTTAGTTATCTAGGGCTGCTGTAACTAAAATACTGCAAGTAGGTGGCTTTAACAAAGAGAAATTTATTGTCTCGCAGTCTAGGAGGCTAGAAGTCTGAATTCAGGGTGCCAGCTCCAGCGGAAGACTTTCTCTCTGTGTTGGTTCTGGGGAAACGTCTTTGTCTTCAGTCTTCCCCTGGTCTAGGAACTTCTCAGCGCAGGGACCCTGGGTCGAAAGGATATGCCCTCCTGATTCTTCTTGCTTGGTGGTAATGAAGCCCACTGTCTCTCTGCTCACTTCTCTCTTTTATATCTGAAAAGAAATTAACTCAAAATACAACCTAATCTTGTAGATTGAATCCTGCCTCATTAACATCATAGAGGTAGGATTTACAACACATAGGAAAATCACATCAGATGACAAAATGGTGGACAGTCACACAATACTGGGAATCATGGTCTAGCCAAATTGACACACATTTTGGGAGGCACAATTCTATCCGTAGCTGTGCCTTCCTATGGACACCTGCAGTCTTTGTCTGGCTGTCTTATCAAGTAGATTTGTTTATTCTGCCCAAATAAGAAACCTTTTTGTGAAACAAACCAAATGGCAAATCAACCCAAATCATTAGAGGGGGCTAGGGAAGGTCACTTAGACTCAGCTTTTTTATAAAGGATCATATACGTGATCTAGTTCACCTCTTCATCTGGCAGATAAAGTTATGGTTAAACAGTAACACACATGAGGGTTGTTAAGAGCTTTCTACCCTATAAACTAATGTGTGCAGATTCCAGTTAGGACACATCGTGGACTCGAGGCCCTGGGCACAGGGCACGGGAGGTGCGAACTCAGACTGGCCTTTGCTGGTCTCGGGTGTTGGGCAGTCTTCCAGCTGTGTATATGGTTCCCCTCAGCTCAGATAAGATGGTTGGACTGAATGCTGTCTTTAGTTCTCTTAGTTTCTGGAGAGAAACCTGTACCATAAACCATGAAATCGGTGCCCTGGCTCCCCTCCTATGGCTAAATCATTGATCTACATAGCTGGTACTCAGTGTCAGTGCATTCCATCTGGGGCCGAGCCACCGACCAGCACAGCCGCGTCCTCTGAAGAGGCCATGGTTGGGATGTGGGCCTCCTCACAGGCCTGGCGGGGGGTTGAGGACGCAGTCGTTGAGCCTGCCTCAGTGCCGATGGTCCAGAAAGGTTTGCAGGTTGGTCACCTGGGTAGACTTGCCTTCACTGAAACTGGTGGTGGATGTCCTCTGAGGGGCTCACTTTGCACCAAAGAGACTGTGAGATGGACAGAAGCTGCAGTAGCTGTGGGCGCAGGTTGGAACCACTTCATCCTGTCTCCGGGTACAATGAGTGCAATTAATTGTGCTGCTTTTCCCTCATTATACTAGTAGTACATTTTTATTGTAGAAGACTTGGAAATACAAATTAGAGAAGTATAGGTTCAAAATATCTGTGTAATCCCGCTATCCAGAGGTAATGGCTGCACCTTTACCAGGACACCACCTGTTCATCCCTCACCTCCCCTGGACCCCTGGAAACAACTGATGTTTTCACTGTCTCTATAGTTTGCCTTTTCTGGAATGTCATATATTTGGAATCATAGTCTGTAGCTTTTTTATTTTATTTTTTTTAATTTTTTTTATTGTTGTAGTTTAAGTGAAAGTTTACAATTCAAGTTAGTCTCTCATACAAAAATTTATACACACATTGTTATGTGACCCTAATTGCTCTCCCTATACTGTGACAGAACACTCCTCCTTTCCACCCCTGATTCCCCGTGTCCATTCAACCAGCTCCTGACCCTCTCTGCCTTCTCATCTCTCCTCCAGACAGGAGCTGCCCATTTAGTCTCATGTACCTACTTGAGCTAAGAAGCACACTCTTCACGAGTATCATTTTATGTCCCATAGTCCAGTCTAATCTTTGTCAGAAGAGTTGGCCTCGGGAATGGTTTTAGTTCTGGGTTGACAGAGAGTCCAGGGGCCATGCTTTCCAGGGTTCCTCCAGTCTCAGTCAGACCATTAAGTCTGGTCTTCTTACTAGAATTTGAATTCTGCACCCCACCTTTCTCCTGCTCCATCTGGGACTCTATGTTGTGTTCCCTGTCAGGGTGGTCATTGGTGGTAGTCAGGCACCATCTAGTTCTTCTGGTCTCAGGCCGATGCAGTCTTTGGTTTATGTGGCCTTTTCTGTCTCTTGGGCTAATACTTTCCTTGTGTCTTTGGTGTTCTTCATTCTCCTTTACTCCAGGTGAGTTGAGAACCAATTGATGCATCTTAGATGGCCGATCACTAGCTTTTAAGACTCCAGACGCCACTCACCAAAGTAGGGTGCAGAACATTTTCTTAATAAACTTTGTTATGCCAAGTCTGTAGCCTTTTTAGGCTGGCTTCTTTCACTTAGCAAAGTACATTTAAGGTTTCTCTGTGTCTTTTCATGGCTTGATAGCTCACTTCATTTTATTGCTAATTAATGCTCCATTGTATGGATGTACCGCAGTTTGTTTATCCATTCATCCACTGAAGGACATCTTGGTTGCTTCTAATTTTTGGCAATTATGAATAAAGCTGTTGTAAACATTCCTGTGCAAATTTTTATGTGAACATATGTTTTCATCTCATTTTCGTAAATACGTAGGAGCATAATTGCTGGAATGTATGGTAAGTATATGTTTAGCTCCATAAGAAACCAGTGGCTGTATCATTTTACCTTCCCACCAGCAATGAGTGAGAGTTCCTGTTGCTCCATAGCCTCATCAGCATTTGGTGTTGCCAGTGTTTCGGGTTTTAGCCATTCTAATAGATGTGTGGTAGTATCTCATCGTTGTTTTAATTTGCAATTCCCTGAACATGTGATTTTGAGCATCTTTTTATATGCTTATTTACCATCTGTATGTCTTCTCTGGGAGACATTGGTGGTTCAGTTATAGAATTCTCACCTTCCATGTGGGAGACCTGAGTTCGATTCCTGGTCATTGCATCTCATGTGCAGCCACCACCTACCTGTCAGTGGAGGCTTTTGTGTTGCTATGGTGCTGAACAGGTTTCAGTGGAGCTTCCAGACTAAGACAGATGAGGAAGAAAAGATCTACTTCTGAAAATCAGCCAGTGAAAACCCTGTGGATCACAGTGGTCCAGTCTGCAGCTAATCACAGGGATGGCACAGGACCAGGCAGCTTTTCATCCTGTTGTGGATGGGGTCACATTGAGTCTGCGGCTGACTTGAAAGCATCTAACAACATCTTCTTTGATGAGGTGTCTGTTCAGATCTTTTGCCCATTTTTTAATTGGGTTGTTTGTTTTCTTATTGTTGAGTTCTAAGAATTCTCTGTGTATTTTGGATATAAGTCCCTTATTAGATACGTGAACAAACATTTCTGAGTGTCTAGTGTGAGCTGGATTCTGTTTTAACAGTGATACGTTAGAATGAGAACAGTATCTCATTCTTCTAAAAGTTAAAGTCTAGTTGTGGAGGAGGAGGAAATACATGCAAATGTACATTCATATGTACACACATTCATACACACTTTCACCCTAACACTCACACACTCACACGTTTGTACTCACAGACACATACACCCACACACTCATACACACAGTCACACACAAGCACACTCAGACACACATAGGCATACCACACACTCATAAGCACTCACACACACACTCACAGTCTCATTCATACACATTCACACTCAGACACACACTAACACTCTCACACTGACACTTTCAGTCACATTCAAACTTACTAACACCCACGCACACTCACAAATACACATGCACATTCACAATTACACTTGCACACACTTATACTCGCATGAGCCCCGAGCAGTGGGGGTTGCATCGGCATCCCTCAAATGCCTTCTTCAACCTCCACAGGCCCTTGGGAAGAAAACACCCAGAGTGGCACTGGCCTGTTGCCTCCCAGGTGATACTGTTTTAGGAAAATGTAGCATTAATACTCGCTAAGAGAAAGCTTCAGAATGTGTTTTCTCTAACTCCTCCGTCGACGTGTTTTGCTTTACCAATGAAGTAACGTCTTGCTGCCCGTTTTAATACATGGCATTCTTCCCTTTCAGATTGAGGTCATGGCCCCCTTTTGAGCTGAAACTAGAAACACGGGTTTCAAAGCGTCTCCAGGCAGATGTTAGCAAAATTAATACAGGAGGTGCCATTCTTCCTTTCCTTTTCAGTTGAAGGACAATTTTCAAAAAGATGCATTGGTTCAGGGCTCCCCTGGGGTCCCCTCTCCTCCCTTTCCTTCCCTTCTCCTTCCCCTTCCTCTCCTCTCACTGGAAAGAACTTCGGGGAGACTCTGTTCATCCCTTAATTTTTAAAGATGAAGAAGCTAACCCAGAGAGGGCTGGTGCTGACCCGAGCTGTCGGCTGCAGAATCAGGGCCCAGGCGGAGATGCCTGAACCTGCTGCTTTCACCCGCCTGTCGGGTTCATACTTGAAAAATAGTCCGGGAGAGGATCCAAGTTAGGAAGCCAGGGCTGCCGGCCAGCTCTCTCAGTCTGAAATTTTTTCCACCAGAGTCCTCACGTGGGGAGGTGTTTTCTGTGTACATGGTGGGACACTCTGAACAAACCACACGACACTCTCTCAACGTTCAGGCATTCCCATTTACCTGAAGAACATTTACCTGAATGAGCTGTTTTGTCCAGTTTAATGTGCCCCGACCAGGCTCAGCATCAGAAAGAAGCAAACGTTTATGAGTCGTCTTACTTTACACGGTGCTTGCATTCCTGGAATAAATCCACTTTGCCAGAGCATATTTTTTTCCTAAAGAGGTGTTGAATTCTGTTTAATAATTCAGAATTTGCTAAAGTGAATGCAAGAAATGACGTAAAAGAGCTCAACAGAAATTTTCAAAGGGCGGCTAGAGAAAACAAAGTAAAGTATTATAATGACATGCAAAGACCTGGAGTTAAAAAACCAAAAGAGACGAACACGCTGGGCATTTCTCAAGCTGAAAGAACTGAAGGAAAAATTCAAGCCTCGACTTGCAATAATGAAGGATTCTATGGATAATATTAAACGACGCAGGAAGCATCAAAAGCAGGTGGAAGGAATACACAGAGTCACTGTACCAGAAAGAATTGGTCAACATTCAGCTATTTCAGAAAGTAGCATATGATCAGGAACTGAAGGTACTGAAGGAAGAAGTCCAAGCTGCAGTGAAGGCACTGGCAAAAAACAAGGCTCCAGGAATTGACGGAATACCAGTTGAGGTGTTTAAACAAACGGATGCAGCTCTGGAGGTGCTCACTTGCTTATGTCAAGAAATTTGGAAGACAGCTACATGGCCTACCAATTGGAAGAAATCTGTATTTGTGCCCATTCCAAACAAAGGTGATCCAACAGAATGTGGAAATTATCGAACAATATCACTAATATCACACACAAGTAAAATTTTGCTGAAGATAATTCAAAATGGTTGCAGCAGTACATCAACAGGGAACTGCCAAAAATTCAAGACAGTCTCAGAAGAGGATGAGGAACAAGGAATATCACTGCTGATGTCAGATGGATCTTGGCTGAAAGCAGAGAATACCAGAAAGATGTTTACCTGTGTTTAACTGACTATGCAGAGGCATTCAACTGTGTGGTTCATAACAAATTATGGATAACATTGGGAAGAATGGGAATTCCAGAACACTTAATTGTGCTCATGAAGAACCTGTACGTAGACCAAGAGGCAGTTGTTCTAACTGGGGATACTGTGTGGTTTAAAGTCAGGAAAGGTGTGCATCAGGATTGTGTCCTTTCACCTTACTTATTCAGTCTGTATGCTGAGCAAATAATCTGAGAAGCTGGACTATATGAAAAAGAATTCAGCATCAGGATCAGAAGAAGACTCATTAACAACCTGCAATGTACAGATGATGCAACCTTGCTTGCTGAAAGTGAAGAGAATTTGAAGCACTTACTGATGAAGATCAAAGACTACAGCTTACTGTACAGATTGCACCTCAACATAAAGAAAATGAAAATCCTCACAATTGGACCAATAAGCAACATCATGATAGACGGAGAAGAGTTTGAAGTTGTCAAGAATTTCATTTTACTTGGATCCACAATCAATGCTCATGGAAGCAGCAGTCAGGAAATCAAACGACTCATTGCGTTGGGCGAATCTGCTGCAAAAGGTCTCTTGAAAGCCTTAAAAAGTAAAGATGTCACTTTGAGGACTAAGGTGTGCACCTGACCCAAACCATGGTATTTTCAGTTGCCTCATATGCATGTGAAAGCTGAACAATGAATAAGGAAGACTGAAGAAGAATTGATGCCTTTGAATTATGGTGCTGGTGAAGAATATTGAATATACCGTGGACTGCCAGAAGAACAAACAAATCTGTCTTGGAAGAAGTACAGCCAGGATATTCTTAGAAGGCAGGATGGTGAGACTTTGTCTGATGTACTTTGGACATGTTATCAAGAGGAACCAGTCCCTGGAGAAGGGCATCATGCTTTGTAAAGTAGAAGGCCAGCAAAAAATAGGAGACCCTCAAGGAGATGGGTTGACACAGTGGCTGCAACATTGGGTTCAAACATAGCAACAATTGTGAGGCTGGCCCAAGACTGGGCAGCGTTTTGTTCGGTTGTACATAGGGTCACTATGAGTCGGAACCGACTCAATAGCACCTAACAACAAAGATATTTTATTTAGAATTTTTGTATCAATATTCATGAGTGACTTTGGTCTGTAGTTTTCTTTTTCTGATTTTCTCCGGTTTGAATATCAGTTTTCACTGGCTTCATGAAAGGAATGAGGAAGCTCTTTTTAACAATGCTCCGGCATCGCTTAAAGAGCATCATCAGGTCTACCTGGTCTTTATGCGATTTGGTAGAATCCCCTGGAGTCCATCTGGGTTTGGTGCTCTTTTGTGGGGCAGTTCTTCAGCTGCTTTCTCTTTTTCATGGAAATTGGTCTGGTTATGCTTGCTAACTCTAATGGGGTCAATTTTGGTCACCTATGTTTCCCCAGGAAATTTTCCATTTCATTTAGATTTTCAAATTTATCTGCATAGAGGTCTGCAAAATGTCTCTTAAAAATTTTTAATTTTTCTGTTTCAGAAGTCCTATTTCTCGAATAGTATAGTGTGGTTTTAAAAAAAGAAAAAGGAAGAAATTTGGATGATTGAAAAATACCATCACCCTAGAATTTTAAGCATTGTTGTTTCCAAGGCAACACGGTACAGAGTATTGCTTACCCTCAGTTTTTGATGTGTGGACAAAGGAGAACATCTCCTCTGTCGTTTTGTACTGCTGATTAGAGAATTTTCCCACCAGAAAAGTCGTTTTGCTGCCTGAGAATTACAGAACCCCGCCAGAGGAGCAGACTCAGCGTCCGAGGAGGTTTTAACCAACTTCCCGACTGCTTGTTAATATTGAGATGATATTCAAAGTATTGCACCTTGATAAAGATTTAATGCAGAGGTATGTGCTGGCATTTCATGGGACAAAGTCTCATTATGTAAAAATTTTAAGATGTGATTTTCCCCCTAAAATTGAAATAGTTTTTTTTTTTGCTTTTTCTAGTTACTAAAATTACCTGTATTTTTTATTTTAAAAAATGCAGGCGAGAACAATATAAAGAAGGAAATCACCTAAAATCCCACCACCCCACCTGAGTGCCATTGGGCTGTCACTGATTTTCCTTCCAGAAGTCTCTGTGCATCTGCTCTGCCTCCAGACACTGCGGGGGCACTGTCCCTGCCAGAGTGCGTGAAAACCATCTCGGAGGCCACACTGTGGGCTCCAGAATGAGCCCTCAGCATGTCTCCACTCTCCTGCTGGTGCAGAATAAACAAGAGGCCCACAGCGTCAGAGACCAGAAACGTCAGGGACTTTCTGTGCCGCTGACAAGTCGGGGACGCTAGTTGTAAACCCGAGAGAGTTTCTGGAGTCTGAGATATCCACATGGGAGGCTGCTGTTCAGATGCGACCAAAGACATATTTTTGCAGAAAGTTGGCTGCATTAGGTCTCCTGGGCGCTCCCACCTTTGTGAGGAGGTACATTGTTGTTAGCTGCTGTCCAGTTGGCTCCGACTTATAGTGACCTTATCTATAACAGAATGAAAGGTTACCTGGTCCAGCACCATCTTCACCATCACTGGGGTGCTCGAGTCCGTTGTCACAGCATCTTGTCAGTCCATCTCATTAAGGGTGTCCCTCGTCCTTGCTGGCCCTCCACTTTACCAAAGGTTAGGCACATGATACTCCAGCTGGCCTAGGGGACCCCAGGGTTTCCTTTGGGCATGGGCCCCTTCCTCTCACCCCAGAGCTGCTCTGTCGACAGCTCACTGTGATAATTTCACATTTACGCACCTGACATATCAAGGAAAAGTTAAATCATGTTCATTACAGTCAGTTTAAGAAGGTGTGGAAATGATTAATCACTTGTTTAGTACGTTGATTTCAAAAAGAAATTACCAATTAGAAATCACAGTGATTAAAAAGTAAAAATTCAATCGTCTGGAACATTTGCTTGTCGGGAGTGCCTCATGCTCACGTCTGCGAAGCTGAAGAAGTGGGGTGAGGAGCGGAGACTGGGTGGGGTGTCGGGTGAGAAGGCTGGCGGCTCTTTAGGGTGAGGGTCTCTGTTCATGCGGATGAGGTGGGGCTCCCCGCACCCCACCCCGGGGAGGTTCTCTATTCCTACAGACGATGTGGGTGGGGCTCCCCTCACCCCCTAGGCAAACAAGCCTACAGACCCTTCGTTGAAGACTTGTCAGAGCATCCTGGGGGGCTGCAGCCGCTGCACCCCACCCCCTGAGCCCCTGAGGATCAGCCCACCACCTGGCCCCGGGCTGGGCTCCATGCAGACAGCTGGGGGAGGAAACTTAGCTGTATCCACGATGACTTTAAACCGAGGTTTCCTCTACTTTTTCCCTGGCAATTTCGGGAGCCAGACCGCTTGTAAAAATGTCTGTTCCATTGCCAGAATTCCAGGGGGAGGCTGGACCAGAGTCACGGGCGTCTCATGGACAGGAGAGATCACCCAGGGTCAGGCCAGGAGAAGCTGGCAGCTTAGCGCTGAGATCCAGTCTTAAGACCACTTTAGACTCTCAGCAATTTTGTAGGACCTCAGGAGGGGTGTGTTCATGTGTGTTATGTCTAGCAACGTTAACACATTAGAAATTAAACGGGAAGACACTGACAAGGTTTCTGTATTAATTCACTTTAAAATAACAGTCACAAACCCATTATATATTACATATTAATATAAATAACATGCTTTTTATGAAAAATAACTATTTTCCAAAACCAGAAAAGTTAGTGAGAAGAGTGGCCTTGTTTTCAGGGTTTGCAAATCTCGTTATGATCCGACTTAATCAGAGATAGCTGCTCCTCTGTCAGTCTACAGCCATTTCCCACATCACGCAGCTTCTGGAAAAATCCGCCATGTACTTGTGGGAGAATGAAAGTGAAAACTGCAAACGACATCATCGTAGTGTTGTTAGGAAGATTTGGCTCTGCCCTTCCCCACGTGTCCCCATTTTCTGGCAGGCGCCTGGTGACCACAAGGCTGGTGCTCAGGCCAGGGGCTGCACCGGACACTGGCAGCCAGCAGAGCTGGAGCCTCAGGATGAGGCAGGTGGGAACCTGGAGCTGGGGGCCGGTATCCTTCTTCGCCAGGTCTCTGCCAACACACAGCTCAGCCCAAACATCAAGACCCTCATCCTGGGCATGTAGCGGTCCAGGCCGAGGGTCTTGTGTGGGGGCGGGGGGGGGGGGTTTCAGGCTGAGAGTCGTGTGCGTGTGGGGGTTCAGGCTCAGGGTCTTGTGGATGTGGGGGTTCAGACGGAGGGTCTTGTGCACTTGGGAGTCCAGGCCAAGGGTTGTGTGCGTGTGGAGGTCCCGGCCGAGTGTTCTGGGCATGTGGGGGTTCAGGCTGAGTGTCATGTTGGTGGGGGGGGGGTTCAGAATGAGTGTTGTGTGCATGCAGGGTCCAGGCTGGCCCCCAAGTAGCTGCGTGCAAGTGTGTTCTCACCGTGGCACAGGCTGCAGGGAGCGTCTGGGCTTCCGGAAACCTAATAGGCTCCAGCTGTCGTGCAGTCTCTCCACTCTCAGCTCATCTTCCCTCTTCCAGGGATTTGGAGGCTCTCCTAGGGGGTGAGTCTGTGTAGAGCGCTGGCTCAGGGGCACACATGCCCCCGAGGGGCCTGGAGGGGCCGGGAACTAGCATGCGCCCCAGCCAGAGGACGCGACAACCAGGGGCAGCTCTGCTGCGGGGATCCCAGCCCGCACCCAGCCCTGGGTATGCTGAGATGCTGTGTACCTGAGCCCCACCTGGGGTAGCTGGCGCCCGGGTCTGGAGCCAGAAGTCCAGATCAGGTGTTGGTTGTGCTGATTCCTCCTGAGGGTCTGAGAGGGGCTGCTCCACGCCTCTCCCAGCTTCCAGTGAGGCCAGCAATCCTCGATGTTCCTTGCTCATAGATGCGTTTTCACCCAGCATCCTTCCCTGTGCCTACATCTCTCTGTGTCTCTTCTCCTCCTTTATTAGACACCACTCAGGTGGCATTAAGGCCCACTCTACTCCGGCATGACCTCATGTTAACCTAACTGATAACATCTTTAAGGACCCTAGTTCCAAACAAACTCATGTCCACAGTACAAGAGTTAGGACTTCAGTAGGTCTTTTGGGGGTTGCAAATCAATCCGTAACATGTGCTGAGAAGAAAGAGCCCATGGGGGCCTCAAAGGTGTGGAAGAAAGGTAGGAAGAGGAGACACTTAGGAAGGAAGACCCAGGAGGTCACCCTGGGTGGGTAGGGATCTAGAACATGAAATAGATGAGCCTTTGGAAAGTACCTCCCCACCCCAAAGCAGGAAAGAGGTGGTTCAGGGCCAGGAAGATAAGGGCATTGTCTTTAGGCTACGTTTATAGTTTGTTATTCCCGTGTGTCTGTAGAATTTGCTAATGGGAGACAGAAGGGAGATTAGAACCAAGGAACAGATTCTGAAAAGCTATTATGCTTTCATTTGCCTTGTCAAAGCCGTGCGCTTTGAGGTTCTGTACTTTTGTAGGTGAGGGTGAGAACATTGTTGAGGAAAGGTAAAACATTCACCACAATGTAACTAAATTGGTGATTGGGCTAAATACAAAATGTTCCCCCTGAAATAGGAGTCCTTAACCTGGGGCCTCAGGATCTTGTGCCGAGTCAGAGGGCCCATGAGACCCCACATTGAACACAAAATTGTGTGCCTTTAATTATGTATATTTTTATGGGGAGAAGATTGTGTTTATTGGATTCTCTTAAGAAGTTCATGACACAACCAAGGTCAGGTAACTGCCCTAAAAAAAGAATTTGACGTGTTGTTTCAGGAATTTGAGAAGCAGTGGCAGAGATCTTATGAGATGGCATCGTCTAGAAGGGGTCACCAGGCATGAGCCACCACAAAGGTCAACTGACCAAGAATGAGAAATGTATGCAGAAGTGAGATATTAACAGTCCATAAGAGAAAACTGGAAGAGGTGTTTATAAATTAAACCACCACATTTAAAACGTCTTAAAATATAGTTGTTCTTGTTAGCTGCCCCCATGTTGGCGCCAGTTCATGGTGACCTTGTGTACAACAGAACGAAGTGTTGCCCGGTCCTGCATCATCCCCATGATCTTTGATATGTTTGAGTCCATTGCTTTGGCTATTGTGTCAGTCCATCTCATTGAGAATCTCCCTTGTTTTTGCTGACCCTCTACTTTACCAAACATGATGCCCTTTACTAGCAATTGGTCTTTCCTGATGACATGTCCAAAGTAAGCGAGCTCAAATCTCACCATCCTTGCTTCTAAGAGCATTCTGGTTGTATTTCTTCTAAGACTGATTTGTTCGATCTTCTGGCAGCTGATGGTACGTTCAGTATTTTTTGCCAACAGTTCAAAGGCATCAATTATCCTTCTGTATAAAATATGGATGGCTGGAGAAACATTAATTCCTCAGAGATTAGATAACAGTAGATGGTCTTCAACCGGAAGGAAAGACGGAACTTGAGGAAAGAGCCAGAGGAATTAATGCTGGGTCACCTAGAATGCCACTGCCCTCCCCGCTCAGATGATTTCCTGGAGCCACATTATGCTCTGGTTAGTGAGTATAAGACAGAGATGGTATTTGAAAAGATGGCCAAGTGTTTCATGCATTAAAAAACCCAACCAAATCCGTTGTCACTGAGTCGATTCCGACTCATAACAACCCAATAGGACAGAGTAGAACTGCCCCAGGGTGGTTCCAAGACTGTAATCTTTACTCAGACTGCTACATCTTTCTTCCACCAAGCAGCTGGTGGGTTTGATCCACTGACCTCTCAGTTAACAGCCAAGTGATTTAACTACAGCACCACAAGGGATCCTTGTTCTATGTACACCAGAAAACCAAACCCGTTGCCGTCAAGTCGATTCAGACTCATAGTGACCCTATAGGACAGAGTAGAACTGCCTCATAGGGTCTCCGAGGAACAGCTGGTGGACTCGAACTGCCAACCTTTTGGTTAGCAGCCTAGCTCTTAAACACCGCACCACTAGGGCTCCGTAATGTAAGGGAAGAGGGGATGGGGCCAGCCAAAGGATTAAAGAGAGAAGCCCCACCCCGCCATGTGTGCCTGCGCTCCTAATGCAGATGTGACTGTCCTGTGACTTTGGGGTGCTCCATGGAAGTACACAGAAATTCCTAACAGCCAACCCCAACCTGCACTGCGCGCATCTCCCTGCTGCTAGCTCTGTGTCGCGGCCAGACCCAAGACCTCGGCCGCTGGAAGGTTTTTGTTCTTAAAGGTCATCATAGCACCTTGAAATGAAGGGCTGGGGGGCTGACCTAGGAAGGCCTCCCAGCATTGACCACCCTGCCTGGGCTCCAGTGCAAGGCCACACTCCCTCCTCTCCCCCTCTCTTGCTGTGCCTGTGGCCCCGGTCCCTCCTGTCTGCTCGAGCAAGAGCTCACTCTTTCTTCTCTCCTCCTTGCCCGCCTGGCCTCTCCTCGGCCTCTCTCCTCGTCAGCCTTCCCTTTCCTTCTGCTGTGCTTCTCCATCTTCTTTTCCACGCCACCTCTTGTCCACTCTTTGTTGGCACTCATAGAACCTTAAATCTGGAAGCTTTGAGATTGCCTGCTCCAGCCCCTGACTTACAGGTGTAAGTTTTACTGTGAGGATGCTGAGGCCCAGGAAGGCTTCAATGACTGGCCCCAGACTACGGCTGACTAGGCCAAGACTAGACCCTCAGTCTTCTGACTTCTCACAGGGTTTTCCCACACAGGTGAGAAGACTCACCTTTTGCATAGCACTTGGCAGCTTTCTGAGGCGTTGCACAGGTTGATGTGTTATTATGCGATATTCTTCTCTCTGAGTGCGGTGTTCCCTCCAACTCCCCGCCCTCCCAAATCCCCAACATAAGGCAGATTAACAAGGTGCTTCAGAGGGCCAACCTTGTCTGCTTTCCTACTCGAGCCGGGAACGTATCCGTCATAGTTACAAGTCTCATTTCCCTTAAAAATTGGCACTGAAGGGTGTTTCATAACTTTTCTTCTTCCCAACATTTCAGTGTTTCTCTAGCGTTGTACGAATTTCTTACCATGTAACTGGATCTCTCTTACTGCAGCTTTCCTTAACCTTGTTATGTCTGTTGGGAATTCTAACCATGATTCTAATGGTTGTTGTTCTTTCAACGCCCACATTGTTAGTGTTATATTTGGGAAGTGAGAAATCAGCAACTATGAGTTTGTAGAACAAAACCTACAAGTTTGTAGAATAAAACCCAAGTCTGTTTGGCCACAGTGGAGTTTAAAAGAAACAAAACTTTCACTAGAATGTCAGTCCCGCCAGTAAATGAAAAGCTGAAAAGTCCGAGTTTGCTGCATACGTGGGTGAATAATAAGCCACTAAATGTAGATACATAAAAAAGAGTAACTTGGCTTGCTTGACAAGACCAGTGGGGCAAATTCTGATTTGCTGTCGTGGAAGGAGTTATTACAACGGTGAAATTGAGCATATTGGAGCAGAGCATGTCAGCCTGTGCTGCACAAGCCCCTTCTCAGAAGCAGTTGGTGGGGGCAGATGCCTGCTATACTGTGTGGGTGAGAGGAAAGGGAGGACACAGTCACAGTAGATGACCGAGTAATGCAAGTGTCTAACAGTAAAGGCTCCCCAAGCAGCCATAGTCCTTCCGAACATGCAGGACCTGGGACTGGTGGAGCCAGGGGGCGCTGGTGAGTAGCTGGGGTGAGATGGGGCAGAGGAGACAACTTCTTTTGGTTGGCTAGTGGGGTTTTGTCATGTTGTTTATCTAAAAACAAACACCTTCACTTTTAAGTATAAAATATAAGGTCCTTGTTGTGGGTTGAATTGTGTCCCCCAAAAGACATGTTGAAGTCCTAACCGTGGTACGTGTGAACATGACCTTGTTTGGAAATAGGGTCTTTGAAGATGTTATCAGTTAACCTGAGGTCACACTGGAGTAGGGTGGGTCCTAATCCTTTATGACTGGAATCCTATACAAGAGGAGAAGAAACAGACAGAGGGAAGATACCATGTGAAGAAGGAGATAGAAACTGGGGCGATGCATCTACAAGCCAAGGAGACCCAGCCATCACCAGAAGCCAGGAGAGAGCTGTGGAACAGAGTCTTCCAGAACCTCAGAATCCACACCGCCAACAGCCTGATTTCGGACTTCTGGCCTCCAGAACTGGGAGAGAATAAATTTCTATTGTTTTAACCCACCCAGAGTATGGTGCTTCGTTACAGTGGCCCGAGGAAACAGCACCCAGAGAACTAAGTTCTCCATAGGGGCCGCATCCAATCAAGGTTGACTGAATAGCGGGGAAGCCACGTCAGCCAGCCGCCACGGCAAGAATCAGCAGGCCGAAGCAGGGTCTGGGCAGAATGAGCAGATGTCTCCAGCTGCCAGAGAACAGCTCTGTACACCAACTTCCA
Source organism: Dugong dugon (assembly GCA_030035585.1). Taxonomy (NCBI): domain Eukaryota; kingdom Metazoa; phylum Chordata; class Mammalia; order Sirenia; family Dugongidae; genus Dugong; species Dugong dugon. Next base: position 116,006,377 of record CM057466.1, read on the forward strand.
AAACTCAGTCAAGGCAAAGAACTTGGTTCTGCAATAAAATATTTTGATGTGAGAGATGTCATCTACACCAGTCCTGCCAAGAGCTCTTTCACTCACCACAAAGAGCAGGGCCTTCGTCGTGGGAACAGTTCCCTCTGCCATGAAATGATTGGGTGGTTTTATTACACTTTGTGGAGAAAAAAAAGAAAGATTGACTTGACTGATTATAAAAATAATAACCAAGCACCACAGGCAATTTGAGTTATAACAAAAATGACAACTTTACTTTAATCTCATACCAAAAGGTATGACTGTCTGAAGAATCCAGGCTGTGGTTTCATGGAGGGGCCGCGCTCAGTTTTCTCCAGTTGTTTCCTTGGGGTTTAGTTTACCTTGTTGCTCTCTCCTTGTGCTTCCTGTGCCCTGGAAGTTAGGTCTGCACGTCTGATTAGGTGGAGCAGGAGGATGTGGCTGCTTGCCTCGCATCACATCAGGGCAGCACGTCAGGACGGCGTGCTGGGTCTGTTGCTGGATTCAGTGGTGTGCACTGGACATATCTATCGTAAACCTTTGCAATGGCCAGGAGTTGGCCTCGTGTGAATATCCTGCCCTCCAATGGTATCAAATTGTTTTTTTTCCTCTCTATCTCTTTTGTTACTTGAAGCATCACTATAGACTCGTGGATGTTTATCTACTCAGTGTTGTACAGTAAGTTACAGTCACTGTGCTTTTTAACCATCAAGGCTTGCCAGCAAGAGCTTCTCGTGCCTGCTTCCATATCCTCTGGCCCCACATCTATTAAAACCCAAGCCTTTCTGTGCTGTCTGGCTCATGGAGTCTGGTCTCACCTGTACTTTCCCAGCCTCCGGTCAGGAATCAGCCATTCTCCGGTAAGAAAAGGTTTCTAGGGAGGCAGGACGGGTCTTGTCAGTAGGAGAAAAGGGTATTTAGCCGTATGAATTGTGAACTGTGTTGGATGTGTTCACTCTCCTGAGTACAAGAGGAATCTTTCCCTCTTATTTATACTTCAAGTTTGTTCAACAGAATCATCTTTACTTCACAAATACTTAAAGGGAAATTTCTTCCTCATCAGGCTCACTAGCTTCAAGTTCCCTAAAGGCAGCTTAAAGCAGTGGGTTGGCGTTGAGTGCCTGTCCGTGGGGCCGCCGGGGGCCGGGCACAGGCTGGTGGTGGGCTGAGAGCTGTGGGCAGAGTCTGGCTCCTGGATGGGAGTGGGGATACACCTGGGACCTTCAGGGAATGCAAACGAGACTGCTTTTTATAACCGTGTGAGTCTGCATCAGCCTGGGAGACTGGAACCACTTGATTTAAGGGGCTATTAGTTTAAGAGTAATGCTAGGAAAATGATTTGTTTAGGAATAAGAGTCAGTGGGTCTCCGGAGCATCTGACAGCTTGCACATTTGTCTTTAGACAGTTTCCCAAACCTCGGAAGACACCAGACTACTGGACAGTAAAGACCCACTAGATGCTCAATACATATCAACTATGTAAATTAGGTAAATTAAAAAAAAAATCACTCTACTTTGATTTTACTTCATTGTAACTTGTTTCCAGAGTAAGTGGGGCTTCCTTTTAGAAAGGCTTTATTATAAATCACAAGATTAGCAAACACTTTGCAGCTTGTTTTCAAAATCTTTGGGGGCTTCTGGGAAGATGAGTGGACGTGCTTTCCCTATTCCTTCTGCTACATTTCACTGGACACATAGTACAAAACAAGCACAGGAAGACAGCTGAAATGGTGGCAGGGAGAAGAAGGTAGACCAGCTAGGGTCTCAACACCCAGGGCACAGCCCAGCAATGGGTACCCTGTGTTTTCTTTTTGCCTCATAGATTCCAGATGGTGCCAGAGAAGCCAGCCACCTGGGAACACCAATGGGTGCAGACAAAAACAGCCCAGACCTGCTCTCTCAAGCAAACTACCAGGAAAGGGGCAGCCTAACAGGACAGAAAACTTCTAGACAGTAACTGCTCTACAGTCACCAAACACTACAAAAAAACCATGGCCCTACCCCCACCAGCACAGGCCAAGTGGGAGCCTGGACTCCAACCCCCACCTGGTGGAAATGAGCCCAACCCCCACATTGCGGTGGTGTCAGAGGAGCCCTCGTGGAGAGTTAGGACTTTCCCCACTGCCTAGCGATGATAAAGCCACACACCCCATGGTGTCAGTGGGGGCCACATGGGGAGCTGGAACACCCCACCCAGGAGTAATGAGGGGCACTCGCCTCAGGTGTCAACAGGGGTCGATGGAGAACCTGGGACTTCTACCCCTACCCCTGCAATAATGAGTTGGCACCCCACCCCCACCCCCAGCCTGGTGAGTGTCAGAGGAAGCAAACCACAATAGAAAGTTTAAATAAGATACAGAATCTCCTAAGATAATACTCACAATGTCCAGGTTTCAATAAAACATACTCCTCATACCAAGAACCAGGAAGATCTCAAACACAATGAAAAAAGACAATAATAGTTGCCAACACCAAGGTGACAGAGATGTAGCGTTATCAGGCAAAAATTTTTAAGCAGCCACTGTAAAAATACTTCAGTGAGCAATTGGAAATATCCTTGAAACAGATGAAAATATAGTCTCTTTTCTAAAAAATAGAGAGTCTCTGAAGAAATATCGGTTATAAAAAATAAAATGGAAATTTTAGAACCAAAAAATGAAATAAATGAAATGAAAAACTCGGTTGACAGACTGAACTGTAGAATGGAGGTAACAGATAAGAGAACCAGTGAACTGAAGATAAAACAACAGAAATTACCCAATAAGAACAACAGAGAGAACATATAGGCTGGGGCGGGGAGGGAGAGAACAGAGCTTCAGGAACCTGTAAGACTATAACAGAAGATTTAACATTCATGTCATTGGAGTCCTGAAAGGAGAGGAGAAAGATGGTGGGGCTGAAAAGTACTCTAAGAAATATTGTTCAGTGCCGTCAAGTCAGTTCCGACTCATAGTGACCCAGTGTACAACAGAGCAAAACACCGCCTGGTCCTGCAGCATCCTCACAATTGTTGCTATGTTTAATCCCATTGTTGCAGCCACTGTGTCAGTCCATCTCGCTGAGGGTCTTCTTCTTTTTTTTTTTTCCCCTCTACCAAGCATGATGTCCTTCTCCAGGGACTGGTCCTTCCTAATAACATGTCCAAAGTACATGAGACAAAGTCTCGCCATCCTCCCATCTAAGGAGTATTCTGACTGTACTTCTTCCAGACGGATTAGTTCATTCTTCTGGCAGTCCATGGTATATTCAATAGTCTTTGCCAACACTATAATTCAAAAGCATCAATTCTTCTTTGGTCTTCCTTATTCATTGTTCAGCTTTCGCATGCATATGAGGCAATTAAAAATGTCATGGCTTGGATCAGGCACATCTTAGTCCTCACAGTGATATCATTGCTTTTTAGCACTTTAAAGAGATCTTTTGCAGCATATTTGCCCAATGCAATATGTCGTCTGATTTCTTGACTGCTTCTTCCATGGGTATTGATTGTGGATCCAAGGAAAATGAAATCCTTGACAACGTCAATCTTTTCTCTGTTTCTCATGATGTTGCTTATTGGTCCAGTTGTGAGAATTTTTGTTTTCTTTATGTAGTGGTGTAATCCATACTGAAGGCTATAGTCAATCAGTACTTCAAGTCCTCTTTGCTTTCAACAAGCAAGGTTGTGTCATCTGCATATTGCAGGTTGTTAATGAGTCTTCCTCCAATCCTGATGCCGCATTCTTCATATACTCTGGCTTCTCGGATTATTTGCTCAGCATACAGATTAAATAAGTATGGTGAAAGGATACAAACCTGATACACACCTTTCCCGATTTAAACCATGTGGTATCTTCTTGTTCTGTTTGAAGAAATAATGGCTGAAAACTTCCCAAACTTGACAAAAGACATAAATCTACAGATTCAAGAAGCAAAATGAACCACAAACAAAATAAGCCCAATGAATCTACACCAAGATACATTATTGTCAAACTTCTGAAAACTAAAGACAAGTAAAAAATCTTGAAAGAAGCAAGAAAGAAGACACCATACCTACAGAGGAAAAATAATTTGAATGATAGTGAATTTCTCATCAGACCATGATAGCCAAAAGGAAGTGAAACAGCATTTTCCAAATGCTGAAGGAAGAGAACTATCAACAAAGAATTTTATATCTAGCAAAAATATCCTTCAGGAATAAAGGTGAATTAAGACATACTCTCATGAAGGAAAACTAAGAGAATTTGTCACCAGTCAACCTATCCTTAAAGATTGTCTAATGGAAGTTCTCTAAACACAAAGAAAGTGATAAAAGAAGGAACTTTGGAACATCAGGAAGAAAAAGCACAGTAAGCAAAATTATGGGTAAGTACAATAGACTTTCTTCTCTTGAGTTGCTGTCTACAAGAAGCTGACTTCCAATATAATGATACAGGCAGGTTGAAAGTAGAAGGCTAGGAAAAGATATGTCATGCAAATATTAATCAAAAGAAAGTTGGAGTGACTAAATTAGTACTTGATGCAGTAGACTTCAGCATAGTGAAAATTACCAGAGACAGAGAGAGACATTTTATATTGATAAAGGATCAACCCGCCAGGAATACATAGCAATCCTAAACATGTATGCACCAAACAACACTGCTACAAGCTAAGTGAAGCAAAAAATGATAGAATTGGAAGTAGAAATAGACAACTCCACAATTATAGCTGGCTACAACAATACCATCAACCAACAGGAGCTAATATTTGTAAGACACTCCACCCACAACAGCAGAATACATTTTCTTTTCAAATGCCATGGAACACATGCCAAGATAGACCAGAAAACAAACCTCAACATTTTTTCTTAATTGGATAAGAGTTATTAGTTATCAAATATCTATATGTCTTATAGATTTGAAGATTCTGTATAGGTCTTATAAATCATAATTTAAAAATATTTTAATTTCTCTGTCAACAACATGGCTAAAAACAGATATAGTTAGCAAGTTTGGGGTTCTGTTGGTATATACACTTTAAAAACCTATTTGTCATTTGTGTAATTTTGACATATAGAGAATAAATCCATTACGAAATATAAAGTAATGGAACACATGAGGTGAACGATCAGAAAAAAATCATAGAAATGATACTAAGCGTACATGTCTTTGAGACTACAATAATCTCCTAAGAATCTTGTTTTATTTTAAATTACTTATTTACTTTTTGTGCTCTCTGTCTCTTTTTTTTTAACCCATAGCTGATGATTATCTTAATTTATGTTTTTCTTGATAACACAAGTAAGAATTGGAAGACAAAATTGCTCACCAAATATTCAGTTGTGACCTGTTTGTTGTCATGAAGTTAGATGCAATTTTTATTTTAAACGATTCTCAGCTGCAGTAAGATACATAAGAAATGCATGTCTTATATCACTTTTTCCTTATTGGCACACAGCCCTGTTTTGTGTTTGTTCTTTTGAACCTGTGTCATCCTAGAGGTTAAATGTTCCAACCACATAGTTAAGTGTATCTGCAGAAAAGAAAAGACTGGCATACAAGATTGGACTTACCTTTGAGAAGGGCCTGAGCTGTGGTCACCCCGTTTCCTGTGAAAGAATACTGTGGGCCACAGCATGGCTGACAGTAAGAAGAAAGGAGGGAAAAGGAAAACCAAGTATGAGAAGTGTGAACAGAATTTATGAAGATACCTTAACCAAAAGAGAGGCAGGAAACAACCTATTAAAACCTTTAATTGGCTGGATTAATTATCTTGCAAAATCTATGTTATCACTTTTTTTTTTTTGAATCCTCAAATAGTTGGCTTTAAAGCTTAGATCAAAACCAATCCTTTGAGCTTCCCCCTTGCTTTGATGTTCCTCCTTTTGATAGCAGCACCTCTCACCTTCCTGCAAAACTTGTTGTGACTGGGCCTCCCCAACAGCCTTATGTTGCCCTCCAAAGTCTAAATTTGTATCTAGCTTTTTCTGATTTCTTTCCTTGCACTGCTGTCGGAACTAGTAGTTTACTCAATAAGATTGATGAGTTTTGAACAGAGGGTCTCACCCTCAGCAGTGTGGACACTCTGGGCTGGATCATTCTTGGTGGTGGGTTGTCCTGTGCACCGTAGTGAGAGCATCCCCGGCCTCTCCCCCTACATGTCATTAGAACCCTCCCCCCACCTCTGTGCTGTGACAACCAAAAATGCCTCCAGTGCTCGCCCACCCCCAGTTGAGAACCACTGGTTTGGAAAACCATCCGGAGATATCTTCACTTATGCAATAATTCCCTCCTCTACTGGGGTAGCCTGGCTGCTGTTTATTTTACAAACATGTATGTAAATTAATTGACCTGCCAAAGTGTGAAAGCGCCATTGTGTGTGTGTGGTGTGTACGTGTGGTGTAAGAACCCCAGATGAGCACTTACAGAAACCCTGGATAATTTTAATTCAGGATTGTAAATAGTGTTATATCCCAGCAACTTCTCTCTTATTTATTACATTTACCAGAAAGCTTTGTAACACTGACTGTAATATCATTCTCAGCTTTTTATGTTACCAGCACATTTTCATATTAAGAAAACCTCACACTTCTGGTGGCTTTGTTGTGCTGCTCTGGCTCTGTGGAGCTGTTTGTGGGGAGGGTGGGTGGAGGGTGTCCACTCCCTGAGCCAGGCTCCATGATAATGGACTGTGCACTGACCCACTGCAAATGGAATTAAGGTTCATGATGCCATTTAAACCACCATTTATTTTAAACTGCTTGGGAGGGCGGGGGATGGGTCCTAGAGTCAATTGTACTGTATCAGGGGAGTGGGGTTGGGCAGGGAAGAATCCTGAGTAAGAAAGTTTTCAGTGGAATGTTGTGCATAAAACTTGACCTGGGGTCCTAACCAAACCAAACTGTCAAATCCGTTCATGGTGAAAGAAAAAAAGAAAAACCTAACGTTTACTGCGGCACCAGCAGAGAGGCCAGGCGTCAATGAATGGAGTAACTCCACTTCTCCTTCCTTTCCGTGTAGCAGTATTGCACATGCTTATATTTGTGGTTTGCCTTCTGCTTGGAAGGACGTGGTATAATGTTTTCACCTCTACCCTTACTCTGCCTTTGGGCAGCAGCCACGTGGAGAGAAAAGGCGGTGAAGGTGGGGCCTTATGGGCTGGGAGCCCACATCATTGACCTGGCTACCTCCAACAGGCCCACTCCTCTATGTCACTCAAAAAAGCATCCTCTCGCTGTGCCTGTGCTTTGAGAGTTTTGTCATCAACAGGCGGCGTACTGCAGTGGTTAAGAATACAGACTCAAGAGCCAGATTGCCTGGTTCAGTAGCTGCTTTGCCTCTTACCTGCTGTGTGACCTTGGGCAAGTTAGATAACCTCTTTGTGTCTTAGTGTCCTATGTGTAAAATGTGGGTAGTAATCCTGCCTACCTCATAGGGCTGTTAACTGACTAATATGATGTTTTCACAGACTCAGAACACTGCTGTCACCTCCTAAGTTCTCTCTGAGTGTTTGTTAGATAAATACAATGAGATAACTGTGAATAATGAGTGTTTCACCAATAAGGAGTTTGTTCTCATTCTCTCTCTCACCCCATGTCCCCTCTGGCTCAGGCCCTTCCTGCCCAACATTAACAGGCACATCCAGCCACCTCCTCCAGCCCTCTGTCCCTCCTTAAACAGTCCCCTCTGAAAGCAGGAAATAGACTCCAGCCTCAGGGAGAAGCAGAGCCTTGTAGCCTGTACACCCCTCAATTTCCCATGGCCCCCTTCCCTCAGAAGTGCCTTCTGAGGCCTCATATAGTCTTCATATAAATAAATAAATATGTATGTGCGTGTGTGTGTGTGTGCGTGTGTATGTGGTATATGTACTAACATTTATTGACGGCTTATGTGACAGGGAACTATTCTAAACATCTTATCTTTCAAGCCCACATTAATGTTATAAAATAGGTGCCATTTATTTTTTCCACTTTTGTATAGGTGTGGAATCTGAGGCTTAGCAAAATTAAGTAACTCTTTCAGGGTCACACGGCTAGTAAGTACGAGAGCTAGGGTGTTAACCTGGTTTTGTCTGACGGGGAGACCACACTCTCTTAACCATCACGCTGCAGTGAGTCCAAGCGCTTTGGATGTTCCGTGAGTACTTCTCTTAGGGCTAGAGTTGAGGGAGGATTTTAAGTCATGGTAGTGGGTACAAGTAACATTTAATTACAACCAAACAAGCTATGCGCTCACTCCTAATGACATTATTTCAAATAAGCTTTCTTCTGATTTCATGAACGCAGTGCCCCAGGGAAGGGATAATGCCGGCATTGTTACTTCCAATAATGTGTTGTTAATCTCCAGCAGGGCAGAAGGATGCTTTGTTTGAGCTCTCCCAACTCCCTATGGTACATTTACATCCGACTAAACCTTTGCTTTATGTCTGTAATATCAAATCCTGTCCAAGGAGCCCTCGCCCCTGTCAGACAGATTTAACTGCTCACGAGAGAGCAGGGCTTTAATTAATGGAGAAGGCAAATGTTCCCTCACAGCGTGACACCAAAACTCTTCCTTATAGCACCTCACCTCGGCATGGGGGCTTGAGCCCAACTTCAGGGCAGCCTTTTGAGGGGTGGGCTGGGGCTCCTTCAGGGCTTCCTTGGCCAACTCTCAGCTTGGGTCTCCACGCTGGGGTGGCCACACTCATCACCGGCTCCATGACCCACAGGATGGTGGCCAGGACCTCTGTCTTCCTGCCCAGGGCAATCTACTGTGTCAGAGAGGACCTTCACCTCACTGAGGGGAAATTAAGGCTTCTCCAGGCTCTCCCAGCCAATTAGTGGTGGAGCCATAATTAGACATCAGGTGTCCTGACCTTGTTTAGTGCTGTTTCTGCTCCACAATGTTGCATGGGGTTTGGTCTTGTGCTTTAGGGGGACTTCTACTATTTCTTTTTTTTGGGTTATACTGTTGAACTTCATTAAGTGTGCATCTGTGATGGTTAATTTTCTTAGTTTTACAGTGTTTTAGGTGAAAGCTTACAGCACAAATTAGTTTTTCATTCAAAAATGTATACACAAATTGTTTTGTGACATTGGTTGCAATCCCCGCAATGTGTCAGCATGCTCCCCCTTTCCCTTCCTACCCTGGGTTCTCCTGTGTCCATTCATCCAGTTTTCCTGACCCTTCCTGCCTTCTTGTCTTTGCTTTTGGGCAGATGTTGCCCATCTGGTCTCGTATACTTGATTGAACTAGAAGCGCGTTCCTCACGTGCGTTATTGTTTTATAGGCCTGTCTAATCTTTGGCTGAAACGTGGACTTCAGGAGTAGCTTCAGTTCTGAGTTAGCAGGGTGTCCGGGGAGTCATAGTTTCGGGAGTTCCACCAGTCTCTGTCAGACTAGTAAGTCCGATCTTTTTTGTGAATTTGCATTTTGTGCTACATTTTTCTCCCACTCTGTCTAGAACCCTCTATTGTGATTCCTGTCAGAACGGTTGGTAGTGGTAGCCAGGCACCTCTAGTTCTTCTGGGCTCAGGCTGCTGGAGGCTGTGGTTTACCAGTTTTTCGGGTGGCATTACATGGCCGTGTTCCTGGAACCAGTTCAACCCGTCAGTTCAGACCACTTTGACCCCAAAATCTACCAGGTGCCTGGCTCTGAACTGGGAGTTGCACAGGCAGCCACAGCCCTGCTCCGCGAACCCTTCCCAGGTCCTGGCTAGTATGGCTTGTGATGGGGCTGACAACTCTGTGGGGAACGTCTGGGCAAGTCTAGGCTCCCCCATCCTCCCATTTGTACATTCAACAGATACTTCCTGATCGCCTACCATGTGCCTGTTTGAGGGGGGAAACATCAGTGACCAGACAGTGGGCCTGCCCTCAGGGGCTCATATTCCAGCAGGAGCAAGCAGAAAATCAAGGATAGATAAAGCCAGTAAGTAAGTTGTTTAGACTTTTAGAAGAGAAAAGCGCTATGGGTAAAAGAGAATGGAGCAAGGCAAGAGGGATGGGGAGGGTGGGGAGTAGGTTTCAGTGTAAACCGAGAGATGAGGGTAAGCCTCAAGGAGAAGGCGGGATGTGAACACAGACTGCAGGGGGAGGGAGGCAGCTGTGGTGGGAGGAGGGGGTGTGCAAAGGCCTTGAGGCCAGAGTAGGCCAGGAAGCTGAGGTGGCAACAGAGTGGGCAATGAGGAAAATGGTAGCAGAGGAGGAAGAGGGGTGACAGGGGCAATGGCGTTAAGGCCTGTAGACCACCATGAGGGCTCTGGCTCTTCCTCTGAGGGAGCATATCCCTGCAGCATTGTGAGCAGAGGACGGCAGGCTGGCTTCAGAAGGGTGTGTTGGGAAGGGCTATAGAGGGGCAAAGATAGAAGTAGGGACATCTGTCAGGGCCATTGCTGCAATCCCGGCGACAGATGCTGGTGGCTCAGACCAGAAGCCTGAACACTCCACATACCAGCAGAAACCAGGAATTGCTAAGAATACCAAATACATGATGTCAACAGTGAGCAGCTGCTGGTCAACCCAGAGTGATTCTTGCAGACGCGTGTGTGGCAGAGAGAGGCTGTGAGGAAGGTCAGAGGTCTGGGAACAGACAGAGACTTCCCTTCTGGACCAGAGATGTAGGTCCTTTCCCGTGGGGCTGTTCCTTCTTAACTGAGGACAGTGCAACCCCATTATCGTCCTCAAGACAAAACAGTGCTGGGATTCGAGACCTTCTTCGCTGAGTTCTAGCTGGTGAACGTTGCCTTATAAAGCACATGGAGCTTGAAGAAGCAGGAGACGGATTTTATTTTCTCTGGAATATAAATGGGTAGGAACGAATGAATGGCCAACTTTTGGGGCCCAGTTTTAAAGTCAGAGTCTTAAGGAATGAACTCCACTGAGATTGTGTGCGCATGTGTGTATCTGTGTGTGTGTGCGTGCGTGTGTGCACATTACAGACTAGCTGAAGGTTAAGAGATGATGGAGGAGTGTATATTACAATTATAAAATATATTAAAATTAAACAGCAGGTACTGCTATACCTAAGGTCCTTAGAGGCGTCCTGCAAGTGTGGGTTCCCACAGCCCCTGGTTTCAGGGACCCCCTCCTCAGAGCCCAGCCTCCCAGCTCCTTTTGTCTCAAATATTCCCAGACATGCTGGCCTAGGATTTCTCTCCCTCTCATTTCCTATAAGCCCTTTAATGTGCTTTCCTAAATACGTTTGCATTCTTCAAGTGAGTACATAGAGATCTTAAATGTACTACAATACACAAGATGTCAACAAAATGCCAAATTTCAGAAATGCGAAAGCCGTTCCCTCTTTAAGGAGGAATCAGTTTGCAATACCTGTGGCTGCCCAGTGCACCCTTGAGACATCAGAATAAGAAGCATAGACCAGAGGTTCTCTGGGCTGAAGGGACCTTAAAGTGGTGCCATTGCTGGTGGTCCACTTTGCACTGCCAGCCCAGAATGACCCGTCAAACCCCATCGTCATTGCCAAGCTCCTGCTCCACAGGGATGAGGAGCCAGGGGAAGCCAATCTCCATTCAGAAGATTTCGATGAGCAACACAGGGCTGTCTGAGTTCTGCTAGATTTGCTATCACCCATGCCAGATCTCCCTGAACAGTATAACCTTCTACAGAAACACCAAGTCACAAAGAATGAACAAAACTTGAGTTCCTGTTACGCAAAATCTTCTTTCGATTCAGAGTCATTTTTTGGCCATGTGGCAACTGCTTCAAGTCTCATCACCCTGGTTTATGTAGGCGTTGTTTATGAGCTTGGTGTTCTCTTGTTGCGTGAACCATCAGTTAAGCTAATTTCCATCACTTGTAATTGTTTTGGAAAAAGTAGACGAAGGCAAGAAGTTTACTAGGACCATGTTACTTTCTGGATTAATCAACATAAATCAGAAGGAAAAGGTAAATATGGCGGTGAAGCAGTACAGAGTACAGTAGTGTAAAGAGCGTGAATTTTTGAAGCTGATGATAGACAAGGATTAGAATCTTAGCTCTGTCACTTTTCAGGATGTGACTAGAGGACATTGCTTAACCTCTCCGAGCCTCGGTTTACCAATCTGTAAAATAGAATCTATCTCTTAGGGTCATAGTGCATTAAATGACAAAAGATTTATGAAAATCCTACCACACTGCAAGCCCTCAAATAGTAAACAGTGCTACTATTGTTGTTCTTGGACTCAAGAAGTTAATTTGCCACTTTCCATCACGTATGTGGAGTGAGCCCTCCACCCTCTTTCCACTCCAAGCTCTGAGCTCCTGTTGCCTCTCCTGCTTCCATGGGCTAGGGAGAGAGGAGTCATGGGGAGTAGGCATGCTTGTTGAGGGCAGGATTTGTAAGTGCCTCATCAGTGGGCTTCCTCTTCCTCTTCCACTCTCACTCCCTCTTCCATGCCATGCTATCGCATGGGAAAGTTGAGTCATTGGCCTCCAGGGACCTGTCACCCTTCTCTCTCATCGTGGTTTCTTATGGCTGGATAGGCAGATGGACTCTCGTGGGGCTCTGTCATCTCTCCACCTCCATCGGGGCATCCAGCACAGTTGCTTAGTCCCACTGCGTGGCTGCTGTGTGCAGTCCCATCGACCCTCAAGAGCAGGGCACGTCCTCTCGCTCTGCCTTGTCCAGGTGCCATTACAGTAGCACTCTGTGAAGTCCAAGGAGGTATGCCAGTTTGGATGATAAATTATGCAGACACCCACAAGTGTAATTGACAGGGCAGAAATTGGGCGTTCCCGGGTATAGAGACATAATATCATAAAAAAGTACTAAACCAAACCAAACCCATTGCCACTGAGTCGATTCCGACTCATAGCGACCCTATAGGACAGAATAGAACTGCCCCATAGGGTTTCCAAGGAGCAACTGGTGGATTCCAACTGCCAACCTTTTGGTTAGCAGCTAAGCTCTTAACCACTGCACCACCAGGGCTCCAGAATAGTACTAATTCCTATAAAAGACATATTAAAAGCAGCCCAAGATTGTGTCATTAAATCCTATTTCTTTCTGCCAGAAACGGAAGGCTGCCTTCTTAAATCCTAGTACCTGGTACATAAACCAATTTCCACTGAGTCAGTTCTGACCGTGGTGAACTCATGTATGTCAGTAGAACTAAGCTCCATATGGTTTACAATGGCTGATTTTTGGGAGGCAGATCACCAATTCTTCCAAGGTGCCTCTGGGTGGACACGAACTGCCAACGTTTCAGTTAGCAGCTGAGCAGCTTTAACCGTTTGCATCGCGGGGGACTCCACCTGGTACATAGAAGGCATTCAGTAACCAGTAGTTGAATGAATGAAAGAATGAATAATGACACTTTTAGACACTTTTAGACACTTTTTTCTTTTTTTTTGGCTTGTTCCTGTTCCCAGAAAATCCAGGAAGAGCAAACCCCAAACAAAGAGCTGGGCCAACACCTCCCTGCTGTCTAAGTTCAGGTTCCTCCAGAAGAAAATCCTAAAAGAAGGATTGAAAAGCAAGTAGTATGCTTGCAAGGTGATCCCGGAAAACCCGTGGGGAGGGGCGAGGGGAGTCGGGAAGAGATACAGGGAGGGAGGCAACCAAGCAAGGGGCAGTTCACAAGCCAGGTCCCTGTCGGGTGACAGGCCTTCATCTGCTGGGAATCTGGACAGGGCGCCAGCTTGGCCTCACAGAGGCCCCGCCCGGTGTGCACTCCAACTTCGTCCGGGTGGGCTGTAAGCTGCTCCTGGGAGCGTCGATCCTCGAAACTGCCCGACGTGTGCTGGCAGGACGGGCCTGTCAGAAAGCCCCCGGGGCAGAGACGCAGGGGCTGAACTGGACGTCTGACCCGAAGCTCTAGGATGGACAGCCAGGACATGCGGCACGGCGGCATCTGCCACGTCTTCCCAGATGGAGCCAGGGGTCTCAAGTTAAAGCCCGACTTCTCGGGGGAGAAAGCTCAGAGCCTTTTCTTGCACAAGAAAAGAAGTTTCTCCTAGGAAAGAACCTTTCCGTCTTTTGGTGAAATCCAAAACCTCCTGGTCTACTAAAGAGGTTTAGTCCGTTCCACTTAATGTTTTTTACGCCTAACTCCAAAGCGATAAATTCGATCGAGAGCAAACCCCCTCTCCGCTGCGGACTCGTGTTCTCTTCTCACCTGCCGGCGAAGGCGCCTTCCGCGCACACCTGCCGCAGCACTGTCTCCTCCGTCTCCCCAGGACATCCAGCTTTAATTTGGGGCTCCACACTTGCCCTCCTGTTTCTCTCCTGGAGCCGCCAGCAGTGCCTGACGTTGCTTCCAGTCAGCAAAGGTTTATCTGTGATGGGTTCAAGGGACTTGGGGTGCAGCTGGCAGGCAGAAAGCCAAGTGAGAGCAGGGGTGAGTCTCTTCTGCTCTGACAGGGTTTGCCTTGAGGGAAAGAGCCCATGAAACCTTCCAGACTTTTCTGTCCATGACCCAGCAGGGTCTCGCTGCCTGAGCCTCAATTATCAAAGTGTTACAGGGATTCAAGTTGAAAATTGTCTGACTTAAGAGCGGGGGTGGTGGTGCCCTGGTGAGGTGGCAGAATGAGAACACTGTTCAGAGTCCATGGTCACAGCATTCAAATGCATCTTTCCCCTGTGTTCAAGAACCACAGCGTTTCTCATTTCCCAGTTTAAAAAATCTGCAAGGTCCTTTGGATCCATTTACTTTAGTGATTAAAGCTCCCACTTTTGACCCTAATGAGTGTGGAATTTTCCTGTTTGGCACTCTAAGAGCTTTTCCAATCAGAGATCTTTCATTTTTCTTCAATTCTGGTAAATTCTAAATCTTTAAATACTTTTTCTTTGTTTTTTGCCTCTTCTGAAATGCCTGGTAAACAAATATGGATACTTTCACTTTATCCTCTGTATGTGTGAGTTTTTCTGTAGTATTTGCCTACTACTGACCGGTTTCTGATGCCCTTCTGAGAGAAAATTCCTCAACCTTGTCTTCAACTTCATCTTTTCTACTTTTTATCCCACGTATTGTTGATATTTTTTCACTTCTAGGTGTTTTGTTTCTTATTCAGATATGCCTAGTCTTTTTGATAATGTCTTGCTTTTTTCTTGTGTTTTCAATTTCTTCTTTCATGTCTTTAATTGTTTTTCATAATTCTATTATCTAAAGTTCTGAGGGGGCTAATCCTATTAATTATTAATGTGTCTGCTGGTATTTGCTCATGGTGGGTTGTTGCCTTGTGTGTTTTGTAATTTGGGTTTGTAAATTCAGCTTAGTTGGGGCTTTATCTGTGGGAATCCTCTGAGGCTTGACTAGGTCAACAGAACTATTGACATTTTAGGCCAGATAATTCTTTATTGTCGGGGCTGACTTGTGCATTGTAGGATGTTCAGCAGCATCCCTGGGTCTCCATCTGAAAGATGCCGTCTTATCCCCTCCCCTCCACAGTCACAATGACCAAAACAGTCTCCAGATCTTGCCAGGTGTCGTCTGGGGGAGGAACTACCCCAGTTGAGATCACTGCTCTAGACTGATTATGCATTTGGTTCCATCAGATGCCCCAGGTATATCACCAGCCTGGGACTACTTTTTATGGGGGATAATTTCTTAGCTTTGAGTTTCGTAGACCATATTGAGTTTCACAGACTAAAGTTTAGACATCGGACCCCTTGTGCTGGCAGGCTTTTAGACAAATATTCTCATTTTTTACCTGGAGCCAGGCACAGAAGTTTTATAATCTTCTTATACCAGGAGGTAATTTTCTGCCAGATTACCCTTTCACTAAGGGTGTAGCCCTACAAAGGTCCCTGCTTTATGTGGAATCAGTCCAAACTCCCACCTCATGCCAGGCCAAGGACTCTCCTCTTTCCCTACAAGGCCACTGTATCCAAAGCACCTCAGATACTGAGATCAGCAGCACTTCTTCCCACCCAAACACACGCACAGAACAGCCGCTAGTCAGCTCATACTTAACTCTCTGCATTTTGGTTCTTCTTGGTTTGGGGCCCTGAGGCTTTCTCTTCTCTTACTTTCTTGAGGAAGCAAGTTAATGCCTTACATTCGAAGTAGATTCTTTAATATTTTTGATTCTTTAAAATTTTAAAGTAAGTTCTTGAGAAAGCAAGAAACAGCTATGTGTGGTAAAGGATATTTCTTTTATTTTATCCAGCATTTCTAGCTGTTTTGAGGCAGGAGAGTTTTCAGATTTTCTACTCCACTGTCTTGCCAGAAATGGAAACCTACCTTACCTTTCTCTCTTACTTCATCTTGGAAAGCATTCTTTTGAACAACTTCATAGTGTTCCATTGTATAGAGTAGAACTGCCCCATAGGGTTTCCAAGGAGTAGCTGGTGGATTCGAACTGCTGACCTTTTTGGTTAGCGGCTGAGCTATTAACCACTGTGCCACCAGGGCTCCATAAATATTCCCTGAGTACTTAATCAATGCCCTATTAATGAGTATTTAGGTTGTTTCCAATCCTTTACTACCACCCACAAAATACAGCAAAGAATGTCATTGTATATGCATCATTTTGCACAAGTATGAATATATAAGACAAATTCCCAGAAGGGCTTGCCAGATCAAAGGATACGTGCATTTAAGATTTTAATGAATATCGCCAAGTTACTCCCCAGGATGGTTGTACCAATGTACCCTTTTATCATTGTTGAATGAGTCTAATGAACCCACATCTTTGACAATAAAGTGTGTCATTGAACGTTTTGATCTATGTCAGTAGGATACCTCATGGTAATTTAAAATGTTTTTTTTTTTGCTACTATGAATGAAGCATCTTTTCCTATGTCTAAAATCTATTTGTTTTCCTTTCCTATAAACTTTAAGTCAGTTTGCCCATGTTTCTTGAGCTGTCAGTCTTTTTCTTATAATCAATAGCACTTAAGTGTCTGTTACGTTCCATGCTGGGAATGGAGCATATACTTCAAGGCTTTCAGAAATAACTTTGTCATCTCTTGAGTCAACCTCAAGTTGACTTAAAAACAACTTGACTTTTAAAATGGCATATAATTTGTTTATACTTTTAAATGTATATTCTGGGGTGGGGGGGCAGGTATGTTATAGCAAAATTTCCAAGTTCTAGCTGATTATCCAGTCATTTTAATGATTTTTCTTCCCTACTTACAAAGAAGTTGGAGCACACATTTGATTTGGTTACAAAAGGAGCCAGAATCTGCTCTCCAGATTTAGTATAC
Source organism: Dugong dugon (assembly GCA_030035585.1). NCBI lineage: Eukaryota > Metazoa > Chordata > Mammalia > Sirenia > Dugongidae > Dugong > Dugong dugon. The sequence continues at coordinate 116,023,474 of CM057466.1, forward strand.
ATGTTTAAGGGGACAGAAAGAAGTGGAAGAATCTAACCAGGTATAAGCCAAGAAAAGCTTTCCCAACATAATGTGTGTTACATTAAGTCAGGTTATTTCCCAGTCTCATATGGTGAAACTTGAGGTGTATATTTCAGGTGTAATCACTGGTCTCAGCTTTGGTTTCAGCAGTTACCTGAAAGAGAATATACTGTCCTTCCACAGAGCCAAATGGACCCAGAACCTGCCACAGTGTGGCCAGAAACTTCAAGCAATACTGGGATTAATAGAAAAAAACCAAATTCCACCGAGAGTATTCTTGGTGGGCTTCGTGTGTGTGTTCAGCTTGGTTCGAAGCTGAGGCACACAACAGGGCCGCTGACACACGTCTGCTGGTGTGCTCTGAGTGTCGCCTTAAAAGCAAACGCAGAGCCTGAGTACGTGGTCCTGCCCAGGAGCCACTCCTGGAGCTGCACATGACTCTGAAGTCCTTCCAGGTCCTCCTTCCGGTGCTTCTGGAGACTGGAGGGCGGCCTCAGGTGCCATTCCCGCAGTCCCCGCGTGACGCTGGCTGTGCGTACCTACCCTTCCTTGACAAGTCGGCACAGCTCATTTATTCCCTGCAGTTTCACACTCAGCATGCTCAGATGTCTGACTGCCTCATTAAGAAAGTTCAGTCTTGGGAGTCCGGGGAGTCTGACAAGTTGGAGCTCTTAGAGCCTTTCATCCCCCAGAGTCCTTGATTTGAGGGCACATCTCAGGAAGTCTCTGCAGCAAGTTTGCATGACCTAAACAACCGGTTGCTCTTCAATAAACTAGGATCTCCCTCCTGTAGCACTTCAGATTTCCCACTGGCCAATCCTTTAGGCCTCAACTGTCTCTAAGGAGCTGTCTTGGTCATCTAGTGCTACTATAACAGAAATGCCACAAGTGGATGGCTTTAACGAAGAGAAGTTTATTTCTTCACAGTAAAGTAGGCTACAAGTCCAAATTCAGGGTGTCAGCTCCAGGGGAAGGCTTTCTGTTCTGTCAGCCTTCTCATCAACGTTCCCCTGGACTAGGAGCTTCTCCGTGCAGGGACCCCTGGGGCCAAAGGACACGCTCTGCTCCTGGTGCTACTTTCTTGGTGGTATGAGGTTCCCCTGTCTCTCTGCTCCCTTCTCTCTTTTATATCTCAAGAGATTGCCTCGGGACACAATCCAATCTTGTAGAATGAGTCCTGCCTTACTAACACGACTGCCGCCCATCCTCCCTTGTTAACATCACAGAGGCAGGATTTACAACATATAGGAAAATTACACAATACTGGGAATTATGGCCCAGCAAAATTGATACACATATTTTTCAGGGGACATAATTCAATCCATGACAGGAGCCTTTCCTGACTGTCCTGGGCCTTGCAGCATGCCCATCCAGAACCTTCTTCTTTACTGTTATAGAGCTTTCTCATTTGGAATTGGAAGTGCAGGATTTGTCTGTTCACAACTGTAAGCTCCATGAAGCCATGTTGTCAGCATCAGGGTGTCTGGCCCACAGCAGACATTGATTAAATTTGGATTGAATGAATACATCGACATGGGGCATAAGCACATGCAAAAGTTTGGATCTTGGTCACTTCCTCCCTCATACCATGGCGTGGTTTTTGGCTTGTGAAAGTTACAACACATGCTGTCCCTGCGATTACCGAAGACATCTTCTTCCTCCTTCCGCCTGCATGCAACCCCATGTATAACAGAATGAAACATGATATGTAAAGTAAATATGTCATGAAAGTAAAAATGTACATATTAAGGCCAGAAATGATTTGGTCACATTAACGTATCTTGTGAAATATCTCTTTCAAGAGGGCTGAGTAAGCCAAAGTGTTTAGGAATTTCAGTTGTTGGTCTATGCATACGCTAGGATGAAATTCTCATTAGGAAGAAGAAGATGATTTCTTCCATGAGCCTCTTGAACCTGGGTCATAGAGTAAAATGAGAGTAGTTCAATAATAATTTGTATAAGAAATTCTTCTGAAATCCTGTCTTTGCACAAGTGTTCTTAAGTAGGCATAGGATGGTGAGTGGCCAAGTGCTCATGGCCATCAATTAGTGTTGTTGTTGTTAGGTGCTGTCAAGTCGGTTCCGACTCACAGTGACCCTGTGTACAACAGAACAAAACACTGCCCAGTCCTGCGCCATCCTCACAATCACTGGTATGTTTGAGTCCATTGTTGCAGCCACTGTGTCAATCCATCTTGTTGAGGGTCTTCCTCTTTTTCACTGACCCTCAACTTTACCAAGCATGATGTCCTTCTCCAGGGACTGGTCCCTCCTGATAACATGTCCAAAGTATGTGAGACAGAAAAAAGAAAAAAAAAAAAACCCACAGTATGTGAAATGAAGTCTTGCCATTCTCCCTTCTAAGGAACATTCTGGCTGTACTTCTTCCAAGATAGATTTGTTCGTTTTTCTGGCAGTCCATGGTATATTCAATATTCTTCACCAACACCATAATTCAAATGCATCAGTTCTTCTTCCGTCTCACTTATTCATTGTCCAACTTCCACAAGCATATGAGGTGACTGAAAATACTATGGTTTGGGTCAGGTGCACCTTAGTTCTCAAAGTGACATCTTTGCTTTTCAACACTTTAAAGAGGTCTTTTGCAGCAGATTTGCCCAATGCAATACGTTGTTTGATTTCTTGACTGCGGATTCAAGTAAAATAAAATCCTTGACAACTTCAAACTTTTCTCTTTTTATCATGATGTTGCTTATTGGTCCAATTGTGAGGATTTTTGTTTTCTTCATGTTGAGGTATAACCCATACTACCAATTAGTGAGGGAGATGCATATTCAGCATCTTTTAAATGGGAACTGGGTTAGCAATTCATTTACAGGCAGTCCCACACGAGATCTGTTCCTGACTGTGTCTTTAAGTCGAATTTGTAGGTAAGTTGGAACAGATGCATAGTTATTTAGCTTTACATTAATGCAAGAAGAAGCCCTGGTAGCTCATTGTGATCAGAATGCAGTGTCCCCATGTTGAATTTGGTTGATGTTTCTTTTGTCTGTTTTAATTGATAGCAGCCACCCTTTTTTTTCCTTGACATTTATTTGTTGAAGAGCAGGTAGGGTGTTTTTTTCTTTTAATATGCAAATACCTAGCCCTGGCCCAGAGCTAATCACTAAGATGTACTGAGGTAGCATCTCCAGGGATGAGGCCCGGGCATCTATTTGCAAAGCTTCCTTTTGTCACTTGTCCCAGGGCCCATATTTTGGTCGTTCCACTGTTCTACAGGAGGTAAATTAGGACTACATCCCCACCGAAAGGGGATCTGCTGGAAAGCTCTATGGGTCTGACATTAGTGACCCAAGTAACAGGTTTGGAGTCTCTGTAGATCCTCGTTTACACAAGAAAGGAATAACCTAGTGAACAGGGAAGCCCTTTGAAAGCTCCTGGTGCGTTCTCCCTTTTCCAACACCCTAGGGTCACATGTGTTGCCAGCTGTGTCTTCGTGTCGTCAGGGTCCTAACCGCATTTGTTGCCTTTTGCAGGCACAGCTGCCTGACGGTGCCCCTGCGCCCCCCGGCCGACGTGCGCATGGGGCCATGGCCCTGCTGCCCGGGCCCGCGGAGCAGCCCCCCGTCGGTGGTCTTGGCGGTGGCCTCGGCGGCGCCCGGCAAGTCATTATCAACGTGGGTGGCTGCCGGCTGCGCCTGCCCTGGGCAGCGCTGGCCCGCTGTCCCCTGGCGCGCCTGGAGCGCCTACGCGCCTGTCGCGGCCCCGACGAACTGCTGCGCGTCTGCGACGACTACGACGCGGGCCGCGACGAGTTCTTCTTCGACCGCAACCCCAGCGCATTCCGCATCATCGCGGCACTGCTGCGCGCAGGCAAGCTGCGGCTGCTGCGCGACTCGTGCGCGCTGGCCTTCCGCGACGAGCTGGCCTACTGGGGCATCGACGAGGCACGCCTGGAGCGCTGCTGCCTGCGGAGACTGCGGCGCCGCGAGGAGGAGGCGGCTGAGGCCGAGCGCGGGGCCGGGCTGGGCGGCGCCTCTGTGGGCTCCTCGGAGTGCGCCCTGGGGCCTGGCGGGCGGCTGGCGCGTGGCCGGCGGCTCCTGCGCGACGTAGTGGAGAACCCGCACTCGGGGCTGGCGGGCAAGCTCTTCGCCTGCGTCTCTGTCTCCTTCGTGGCCATCACTGCCGTGGGTCTCTGCCTGAGCACTATGCCGGACATCCGCGCCGAGGAGGAGCGGGTGAGCGCACGCGGAGGACTGGGGCAAGGGGGCAGGGACGGCCGTGGCAGCCGGGCAGGGGGAAGCGGGGCAGCAGGAGTGGACGAGGGTGGCCAGGGTGAGTGGGCGCGGAGGGACAGGGTGGACAGAGGCACCGGGGGAGGGCAGTGGCTCCGGAGCGCACGCCCAGCAGGGTCCTACGCCCCGCCCACTCTGGTGGGGGAGATTCATTCACCTATTTGGTTAAGTGGACCGGGATGAGGTCCCCCGGATCACACCACCCGGCCGGGCCAGCCCGCTGCACTCTAAGACAGCACTGGCTCCAAGTCACAGACAGTTTGAACAGCTGCCTGGTGCTGCCTGCAGGGTTGGGGACTTGTCGACAGGTCTCACGAGCAGCTCGTTGGGGTAGACGCCATAACCTGGACAACGAGAGGTAAAGTATTCGGGTATTATGGGTCTAGAGAGTCCTATGCTTTAATTTGGGTCACCCTAGACCAGAGAGCCACAGCCTGGATGTTCTTCAGGGGTCAGGCACCAGGCCCAGGCTCCCTGCTCAGCAATGCCGGTACCACTTTGTGGGAAATAGGCAAAATCAGGGCGTGCTGGGATGTGTTCCTTGGCAAGCCATAGAATTCCTTGCCCCTCTGTTTGTCCTTCTCTGGTCTCTGTTGATATGGGAATGCCAACCTCAAATGGGGGTGGAAGTGCCCTGTGGGTCAGTGGGATTTCATGGCCAGCGGGGAGATCAGGCAGAGCTGGCAGGGCGCATGGGCTGTAGAACATCCAGAAAGTGCTCAGAGAGGGTGGCATCCAGGCCAGAGCAGGGTCTGTGCTGACCAGGTCAGTGGGCTTCATTGAGAATGGGATAGCACTGTACCAAAGCCCATATGGGGGCTGTTTTCTGACTGCACACCCCCAGAACATGAGGTCACACCGAGTGGGTGTGGGGGTCCTGAGCCCTCCTTCCTCCCTCCCTGCTCTGGCTTTCCCTCCCTGACCTTAACTCCATCCTGCAGGAAGTCAAGCCTGAGCCGCCCTGGCGGGTCAACTCATTATCAGGAGACACAGTGAGGAGTTAGGGGGGCACCCTGATGCTCCCAGAATGTTAGCTCGTAAAACCACCTTGACCAGAGATGCAGCACTGACGGGAGTTTTAAATTTAAATGTAAATTTTAGGAGATTGGTTTGGCTTCCTGATTGTTTGGGCGTCTGTAACTGAGCCTTCATTTCTAGCTGTCTTGACCAAGTCCAACTTTCTAATTCTGCTTCTAAAGAGGTACTTTGCGTGCTTGGGTTTTCTAGGTAGTAATAACTCCACATGGTATTCAGGAGAAAGTCATTCATGTAAGAATTGGGGAACGGGAGTGGTGAGATCCACGGTGGGTCTTGCTCTGGGATACGAGAATTTTGCCAGATGTGGAGCTGGTTCCCACCGACACGCCTGTGTGAAGAGATGATGCCCCAGTCAGAAAATAACTGCAAAATGCTCCTGTTGGTCTGAGCCATTGGTCAAGATTGCTGCTGGAGAGACTGTAAGGATAGAGATTAGCTCCAGAATCAAGAAGAACTACCGTGACATCTCCAACAGTGTGGAGAAACTCAGGGGGGTTGCGGGTGGTGAGAAGGTCAACGGCTCACGTGAGCTTAAGACCCTCAGCCTGAGGTGCCCAGGCCAGCGGGGTGGATGAGCTGGGTGGGCTGGTGTTCTGGAAAGAGCTGGCTTGCCTGTCCTTGCTCTCGTCCTTCCTGGAATCACCACCTTGAACATTCTTCCCCTGGCAGACTAGTAGATGTTCGTAATACCAGAGGCTTGGAGGGAGCTTGGCAGGCCATGGCCTCCTCGAAGAGCAAGGGGTTAGAGCCTGGTAAGGTGAAGAATCTCCAACTTGGATACTGAGCAATTTCTCCAAGGTCCCTCAGGCAGTGAGGGAGGGTCCAAGCTGAGACCCAGTCTCTCTGCTCTGCGTCCCCAAGTCTCAGCCTTCAGTGTCTTCGTTGGCTCTGAACCATTCACCGCACTGTACAATCCCCTCCATGCAGAAGGGGGAACGCCTTCCCCTCCTGTTGCTTCCCCAAATGTCCACTGAGTCCTGGGGCCTTTAGTTGGATGTAGAAATGTGTGTGAAGGGAAAAAGGAAATGTCTCGCCCTTCGTCTCACCCCTCCCATCCTACTGTCTGAGGCTAAAATAGTCTACGTGCTTCAGTGCCATGTGAATACGTTCATGTGAGTGGAGAGTCTGGCGTGGGGATGCTGGCCCTGATGAATGGGGTGTAGCGTTTGACTCATCAGGGCACCCCTGTTACTGGGTGGAAACGACTTCTCCTGGGAACTTTCTAACAATGTAGCATGTTATTGGAACTGCACTGCTCTTGATCCACATAGATTCCCAGGCATGCTGGGACATCGCAGGCTGCATGGGGAGGAGGCATTGAACAGAGGCCGCCAGGGTGCTCTGCAGAGAGGTGGACAGAGAGCTGCATGTCCTTCTGTCTGGCGCTGTCCATGTTGCTTGGAGACGCGGTGGCAGGGTTCCAAGCTGCCCTGCCTACAGAAACTGCACGTCTTCACTAAAGTTTGGTTTGTTGTTCAAGAGCCATCACTTCCTTTACACTGAGGCTGAGACTGAGTGGCGTGAGTCGACTTTTCCTTTAACTCACACGATGAGTCACGGCCACATAATTAATGATAGATTCAGGGCATGGTGTTCGAGCGCTGAGTTCACTGAGAACATTTCTGCTGGGGCAGTAGAAGCTGTGATGTTGTGTGGACTACGCTTGGGCACAGGGGAGAGCACGTCAGCTTCCGTGTGTCTGTGTGCCGCCTGGTGTTGTCGTCTCTGGCACACTCCACAAGACTACACATTTATTCTGTGTTGACCATAATCTGCTCCTCAGTGACACGTGTGGGCCCAGCCAGCCCCATCAACACCCGGGTGGCCATCCTGCCTGAGGCTTGGTGCGGCTGTGGTGGAAGGCGTTGTCCACTACTGGAACCAAACGCCATGAGACAAGCCCTTCATGGACTGAGCGCGAGGCAGGCTGCAGGTTTCTTGCAGCAAGAGCTCCTTTCTTCAGAAAAAGCAGGCAAAGGAGAGACCCTTGGGGCTTTTCTCCTGAGCGCGCCTTGGGGAGCTCCCCACCCATCAGTGGCCTAAGATCAGCTGCTTTGGTCCAGAACCGCAGCACCTCAACAAGAGTGAAGTCCCTTCTCCCACAGAGCCCAGGGCCAACAGGGCAGGGCTTGTGGGAGGATGTCCACGTGGCCCCCAGCTGGCCGCTTCTAGTCAAAGGAGGGCAGCAGACAGTGAAAACACACCAATTCCTGGTGCGCACAGTGCAGAGGCGGCGGACGCGTCTTCCCAGCTGGAATATGGGCTGGTGTGACCAGGAGGAAGGGAGACGCGGAATGCTGGTCTGCAGCCAGCATAGACACCAGACTGCTGCCAAGAGCCCAGAGCATCTCCGCCCATTGCCCGGGGACCCGAAGCACACGGGGACATCACCAGCAACTCTGCACCGTGATGCGGGTGGTGGAGGTCAGGGAAGTGTCCCAGGGAAGCTGAGGGCACTGCAGAACTTGGAACCCACGGCTGCTGCCCAAAGCGGGGGCTGCACCAGGACCCTGGAAGGGGAGCAGTTTGGTTGTTTAATCTGTTTGCAAAGATGGTCTGGTCAAGGACTCAGCAAACTCAGTGGCACTGTCACAGGGGTTGGGGAGGTGGGGGGAAGGACCCAGCCTGGTGCTGGGAAGCTGGGCTCAGACCCTGCCCCTGCCCTCCTTCTCCCGGGAGTGAGGCCGGTGCTTCCTCTGACGCTGCTGAGAAAGGGGAGGGGAACCGGCCACCCCTGAGCACAGTCCCACTAACACGCTGGGTGAGCCGGGCCTCCACAGCCTCCGCACACTCGCCGGCTCACAAGGCACTTCCCAGGCTCCTGTGTGCCGCCCTCCACATGGTTCTGGTGCCCACGTCTGAGGGACTGCTGCCCCAGGTTCATGCTGGGGGCTGCAACAGGTGCTGCAGACAGAGCTGGCATATGGGCTAGTTTACTAGACAAGGGATAAATAGAAAGCTCAGGGTGTTTTTTCACTCTCCTTTCTGCACAAATCGGGTAGGAAAAAAATAAGAGATTTATACTGTGTTTGGTCTGAACAAAGACTTGTGCTCAAATGCTTAGAAAAAAGGTCCAAGGTTACCTTTCCCACAGTCTGTCCAAGGCCTCTGTCTTCTGTCACTGTGAGAGGCAGAGTCGGATGCCAGTTAAGTTCTCAGACTCTGAGGTGGGCGGGGCTCCAATCCCAACCCCTCCATGACAATTGCAGGACGTGATGTCTTCGCCTGTGCCTGCCAGGGTCTCTGGTGTTGTTGTGGCTCCCCAACACTAGACCCGCCCTCCGCCCCTCTGCCTCCACTTGCACCCACCTCAGGCCCAGTGCTTCTGCCAGCAATGCCAGGGCGAGCATGGCATTTCCCAGCATTTCTGCCAAATGCCGTTGTAGCAAAGACAGGCTTCATTGCCTCCGACAGTACTGTTTCTTACAAGTGTTTCCTGTGAAGAAGCCACGTTGAGCATCCTCCTCAGTGAAGCATCTCGGGGCATTCACACTCTGAGTAAGAACGAGCACCGGGCTTCCTCTGTGAGCTTTCCCATGGTGCAATCAAAAGGACATGGCTTGGTTTTAACTCAGTACAGAAGTCACTCAGCCCTGGTTAACAGCTCAGGCTGTTAACCAAAAGATCAGCAGTTCAAATCCACCAGCTGCTCATTAGAAACCCTGTGGAGCAGTTCTACTCTGCCTTATAGGGTTGCTATGGGGCAACAGGTTTGGCCTGATAGGGCCAACGATAACACACGTGAGGAACGTGCTTCTAGTTCAATCATGTATACAAGACTAATGGGCACACCAGCCCCAAAGTAAAGATGAGAAGGCAGGAAGGGACAAGGAAACTGGACGAATGGAAACAGGGAACCCGGGGTGGAAAAGGGGAGAGTGTTGACACATCGAGGGGTTGGCAGCCAATGTCACAAAACAATGTGTGTTAACTATTTAATGAGTAACTAATTTGCTCTGTAAACTTACACCTAAAGCACAATTAAAAAAGAAAAAAGAGTCAAAAGGACATGGCTTGGAGTTGGGAAGGGCCCCTGACCGACCCACTGACCAGCCCACTGACCAACCAGCCCACTGACCGACTGGCCCAACCGGCCCACTCACCAGCCCTGGGAAGAGCCAGGCCACCAAACCCAGCAATGACTGTGCAGGGAGTGAGCAAGGTTTTGGTCAGTCACAGATCCTCTCAGTGCCTCGGTAAGTCACGGACCCTCTTGAGACCTCAGTTTGCCCATTTGCAAACCAAAAACACGAGCCCCACCTCGAAGTGGTCTTGTGAGGTTGTGAGGTGAGGTCTCTGGTGACACCCAGAAACAGCAGAGCGAGTTTCGTGAGCAGTTGCCACGGCAGGCAATTGACTTATGTTTTCTAGTTTGATCTTTACAATGTCACTCGAAGAAGGAAATTGCTAGCTCTGTCATTTAGATGAGGAAACGTGGCTTCTTAGAAATTAAGAAAAACACCTCAGTCACAAGTACTGTGGAGGCATTTCTTAAAATTTAACATTCATTTCTAATTTAAAAAAATTCTTACTGAAATTGATGTAAACAAGTTCATTTAAAAAATATATGATAAAATACATATGGTTAAATAAATGTAAACTTTTTTGATTAAAAAAAATAAAGATAAAAATTCTAAGTGATAAAAAATACGGATCCACTGTTGGCCAGCATTATTCTTAACTGTGAGGCGTTAGACCTACTGCCCTCCAGATCAGGAACAACACACGCCTGCTCGTTATTGCAGCATTATGGGCAGAGAGTGTATCACCAGGTCCTTTTTTTAAAACAGCTTTATTGAGGTGTAATCCACACACTGTATAGTCCACCCAAGTAAATGCACAATTCAGTGGTTTTTAGTATATCCACGGGGATATGTGTGTTTTATATTGATTGTCTGATTTACCTCATTATTTACAGATCAAATGAAAATTCCCAAATGAATTAACCGAAAACTTACAAGAAGTAAGTGAATGTGTTAACGTGGCTGGCTGTAAGATAAAATAAACAGAAATCAGTCAGTTCTCTCTATGCCACCAGTAATGGAAGACTTAACAGAGAAACCACTCAGTTCACTGTAAGAGCAAAACCATAAAATGCCTACGAATAATCTTAGCAAGAAAGGTTCAGTGTCTATAAGGAAAAAAACAATGTAACATCCACTGAGGGTTGTAAAAGGACTGAAGGAGCAGAGAGGCACATCACGTTCCTGAGTGAGGAAACTGCTCCCCAAATTAGTATCTACACTTATTACAGCCTTAGCCAGAATCCAATGGGTGTTGCTGGAGAAAGGCAGGTGGAGGACTAACCTGTGAATTTTGAAGAATGAGAGAAAAAAGGAATGTGAACGAGGGACCCTCATGCAGGCCACGCTCCCGCCCCCTCTCCCCCCAGGCGAGGACTAGAGGGAGGACGGCAGAGTGGTCCCAGATCTCGGAGGTAGGGAGCACGCTGGTGGACTGACACACTGAGCAGTCGAGGAAAGCTGTTGGGGTGGGACATGCCGGTGAGGAAAGAAGGGGCTCTCCACATGAGCGTGTGAGAGGGAGTGTGTGACTGAACACGAGTGTGAGACAGTGTGTGTGAGAGAATGAGTGTGTGTGATTGAATTGAGTAGGCATGGGTGATAGATGTGAGTGTGAGAGCATGAGTGTGGGTGTGGGTGGGATTGAATGTAAGCGTGAGAATGTGAGTGTACATGTGTATACGTGTAAGTGCGCCTGTGTGTATGCACACCCTTGCACGTCTGTGGGCCCCCCGCCCCCCCCAAAGCCCTCACTGAGCGGGCCCACCCAGAGGGAGCTCCATGCAGCCACACCTCAGAGCACATTGCTGCCTCCTGCTCTGGGGCGCCATGTCTTCTGCTGCCATGAGGTCAAGGAAAGGACTGAAGTGACGGTGGTTCATTGACTTGCCTTTCCCCGCCCCTCGTGAGCAGGGACATGGAGAGATGGGACTCGTCCCTTCTGCCGGAGCTCAGCTGACAGTCTGACAGCCTCCCTCATGTCGTACTTCATAGCTTGTGTTTTTTTGCAGTTACAAAAGCTGGCCTCGGTCATTGCAAAATGTCCGGGGGCACCTGTCACCTGTGGGCAGCACCCATATTTTCTGCGCATCTTGTTTTTACATATTTTCTGCATTTTCTAAGGATCCGAGGGTGCAGTACTTTTCAGCCTCCGCTTTTTCCTGCACTGTCTGATGCTACCTGACACTTCTCTCCTCTCTGGAGGAAGCCGTGTTGCTGAACTCATTAACCACTTGACCTGGGTGGCTGCGGCTGCGACCTTCATTCGGAGGAGGAGGCAGTGTCCTCAGTAGACAGCACAGTCTTTGGCTCCTGAGCTACAGTAATTCGGGTCCACTCAGCTATTCTTGGAAGAAAGTGAATTAAAGGTAGAAGCCATCACGGCTGGGCCCAGAGGGGCTTGTGGGCTGTTTGTGGTTTCGGGCTGGGACTTGAGATGGTGGTGGCTCCCTGGTGAGTGAAGCATCTTTCCCAAGGGGCACAGATGTGGTGGTCTTTCGCCAAGACAGGAAGTCGTCCACCGGCCCAGCGGAGCAGGTGCAGCTCCTTCCTGGGAGCACATCTGGAGCAGTGGGAAGAGCAGGTGTGTCACATGCACCACAGTGGGCTCAGGTGTGTCACACACACCGTAGCACAGCCCAGGCACGTCACATGCACCACAGCAGGCCCAGGTGTGTCACACATACCACAGCACAACCCAGGCATGTCACACACACCATAGCACAGCCCAGGCATGTCACACACACCACAGCTTGGTTCACAGATGTGTCACATGCACCACAGCAGGCCCAGGGCGAGTACACACCCTGGAGGTCCCAGGAGAGAGTTATGTGGCTGACAGGGCCTCAGGCGACCCCGTGCCCATCTCAACTCTGCAACTTGCAGGAAAGATCTCTACCATGAACCTCACACTTGCCACTCAGCTTTACGAGGAAAACAAAGTGATGGGACCAAGTAGTTTCATTCCTCTTAAAGCTACTGCCAGCAGGAATTGCATAACACCTGACCATCACGGGTTCCTTCTACCCACCCTAGCGGCCACATCCTCCACTGGCCCAAAGGAAGGCCTCCCGCAGCTGCCGCTTCCCACCGCTCCCCCATCCCCAGCCTTCACTTCCACTTCCATTTTAGGGAGTGACTAAGCCATTTCAAGAGGATTCTTCCATCTGCTCCTGTGGGGCCCAAGTGTCCTCCACCAGCACAGAGCCGCCTCCCCTCCCTCTTCTCTCCCTCCTCCTGTCCCTGAGTGGGCACAGAGCCAACTTCAGGACAGCGGCTGTGTTTACAGAGCATGGGACCAGCGGGGCTGAGTTGGAAGGTGCCAGCCAGTTTGCACCCAGAGTGATCAAGGCCCCCATGCTTGCTGCCCCCAGGGCAGGGCACAAACAGTCCACATCACACCCACAGAGGGGCAGGTGCAGCAGGTGGTCTGATTGAAGAAAACCCAAGTGTGGGTGAAGATGTCAGCAAACTGCCAAACAGAAGTCAACGGTGAGGAGCAGCCCCTCAACATCAAGCCAGGCTGAGCACGATTTATTTCTGACCAACTTGACAAGTGGACCAGATGTGTCCAACTTATGATAAATAAGGGTCTGTTTTCTGGGTTAAAAGTTCCAGGAATAGTTCCTGCCAATTAGCCTGCACAGCTGATGCTTGTAACAGGATGGATGAGGACAGAGAGGAGTCGGGGGAGCCTCACCACTGCTGACCCCAAGCCCTTCCCATCATAACCTTTTCTCTATGGGACTTCTCATACAGGGACTGAGGAGGTGTCTCTAGGGGTCTCCTCATATAGGGACAAAGGGGGTGTCTCTCTGGGACTCCTCGTACAGAGGCTGAGGGGGCGTCTCTATGGGCGCTTCCTCGTACAGGGGCTGAGGGGGCGTCTCTATGGGGGGGTTCCTGTACAGGGGCTGAGGGGGCATCTCTATGGGGGGGTTCCTGTACAGGGGCTGAGGGGGCATCCCTATGGGGGTGTTCCTGTACAGGGGCTGAGGGGGCATCTCTATGGGAGGTTCCTTGTACAGGTGCTGAGGGAGTATCTTAATGGGGCTCCTTGTAAAGGGACTGAGGGGGCATCTCTATGGGGCTCCCCATACAGGGCACTGAGGGAGTGTCTGGGTCTCCCTTCTTAATGGCTGTCTTGACCTACACAAGCCAGGGTACAGGAGACTTCTCTGTTTCAAATATCACCCACAGAGGCTCACCCTGAAGGAAAGCTCTGAGCCCAGCCGTCTGTCCACCGGCAAAGATTCTAGAAAAGGGACGAACAGGAGTAGGGGATCAGGAACAGTCCCACACCAGGAACTCTATGGCCTGCCCAGAGCCTGCCCTGGTCCCACAAGCCCTCTGGCACTGCTACCTGGCAAGAAAGCAAGCCCATGGCCAATATTTCTAGTCAAACAACAGCAGATGATGATTAATGTAGAGGGCAAGTTATTGGATTTTGACAGCTCATTAACAACCCTGAAGTTAATGGAAAGGCCCCACTCCGGTCAGAACACAGATTCCCCCCAGGCAGTGAGTAGTTGGGAACAAACAGATGAAAGAGGCCTGCTGGGTCCCTGAAGATCAGGTGACAAATCATTATCTGTGGGTCCCCTCGTCTCTGTGCCCCAGAGCACCCAGGTCAGTGCTGGGGGACAGCCTGTGACAGAGAGCTATGGGACCAAGATCTGTCCTCGCACTGGAGTCTCAGCTGCGTCTCTGGGCTCACATCCCCCCAGTGATGGAACCCTGCTGGTCCTGGGGCTGTGTCCCTTTCTGAATCGAGGGCTGTGCTGTTCCAGCCTCAGAGCAGAACAGGTGGAGGGGGAAGATTTCTGCTTTCAAATGCTCACAGGAGACATGACCCCAGCCAGGGCTGGACCTCTCTGGGTGGGGCAGTGCAAGGCAAGCCTGAGCATGCTCACTCCTGTTGAGGAGGCTCGGGACATGGGAGCAGAAGCCCAGAGCACTGCACAGAATCTGGTTGTCATCAGCCCTGAGTTTTCTCAACAATAAACGAGGTGACTCATGTGAGTGCTTTTCCCCAAACCTGGGAACTGGTCTACGCAGCTTGAACAGAGAAGCCACAGCCTGGGATAGGGGTCCAGGCTGGGCGGGGCTGGGGGCCAGGGGATGAGAATGTGCCCAGACCAGGACCCAACAAGCAGCCGTGAATTTGGAAGGTCTGCGCTTAACCTGCTTCCCCCCAGGAGGTGACCGTGCCTTCTGTCCCATCAATGGAGGCCTCCAGAAGCCACTGCAAGCAGATGAGCAGCATCAGGAACCCCAAAGCCCCAGTAATTTGCTTTCCCCCACATCAACACCCCGACAGCCACACACTCAGGGATAAGATAGCTTTATTGAGATATAATTCACTTAACATATAGTTCACCCATTTAAAGTGTACAATTTAGTGGGTTTTAGTATATTCACAGAGTTGTGCAACCATTAAAACCATTAGAACAGCTTCACTGCTCAAGAAGAAACTCCATATCCTTTAACTATCACCCCCCCGCCCCAACCCTCAGCCCTAAGTAACAACTAGTCTGCTTTCTGCCTATAGATTTACCAATTCTGGACATTTTACATAAATGAAATCAATAGTATGTGGTCTTTTATGACTGGCTTCCTTCACTGAGCATGTTTTCAGGGTTCATCCATGTTACAGCATGTATCAGTACTTCATTCCTTTTTATGGCTGAATAATATTCCATTTGTCCATTTGTGTTTATCCATTTGTCTGTGGATGGACATTAGCATTGTTTCTACCTGCTGCTATAAACATTCATGTACAAGTTTCTGTGTGGACATACACTTTCATTTTTCTTGGGCATATACCTAGGAGTGGAATTCCTAGGTCAAATGGTAACTCTATGTTTAATCATTTGAGGATCTGCCAGACTGTTTTCCAAAGTGGCCAGGCCATTTTAAATTCCCACCAGCAGCGTATGAGGCTTCCAATTTCTGCACACCCTCCCCAACACTTGTCTTTTTGATTATAGCCATACTGGTGGGTGTGAAGTGGTATCTCACTGTGGTTTTGATCTGTATTTCTCTGATGGCTAATGTCGAACATGTTTTCATGTGCTTATTGGCCATTTGTATATCTTTGGAGAAATTTCTATTCAAATCTCTTGCTCATTTTTAAATTGGGTTATCTATCTTGTATTATTGGCTTGTAAGAGTTTTTTACATATTCTGGATACAAATTCCTTATCAGATACATGATTTACAATATTTTCTCCTATTCTATGGATTGTCTTTTCATTTTCTTCATGGAGTCCTTTGAAGCACGAAAGTTTTCGATTTTGATAAAGTCCAATTTATCTATTTTTTTTTTTCTTTTGTTGCTTGTGCTTTCGGTGTCACATTTAACAATCCTTTGCCAAGCTCAAGGTTATGAAGATTTACCCCTATAAAACTTTTCAGAGTTTTATAGTTTTTCTTCTTACATTTAGGTCTTTGACCATTTTTAGTTACTTTTTGTTTATGGTATGAGCTAAGAGTCCAACCTCATTCTTCTGCATGTGGTTATCCAGTTTTCCCAGCACCATTTGTTGAAAATATTCTTTTCCCCTTGAATGGCCTTAGCACCCTTGTCAAAAATTAGTTGAGTATAGATGTATGGGTTTATTTCTGAACTCTCAATTATATTCCATTGCTCTATATGTCTATCCTTGTGCCAGTACCACCCTGTCTTGATTACCATTGCTTTGTAATAAGTTTTGAAATCAGGAAGTGTGAGTCCTCCTACTTTATTCTCTTTTCTCAGGATTATTTTGGCTATTCTGGGTCCCTTTCATTTCCATATGATTTTTAGAATCAGCTTGTCGATTTGTACAAACTGGGATTCTGATAGCGATTGCCTCGAATCTGTAGATCAGTTTGGGGAGTACTGCCATCTTAACAATGTTAAGTCTTCTGATCCCTGAACATGGGATGTTTTTCCATTTATTTAGGTCATCTTTAATTTTTTCAGCAAGGTTTTATAGCTGTGAGGATATAAAATTTGCACTTCCTTTGTTAAATTTATTTGTAAGTATTTTATTATTTTTGATGCTTTTGTGAATGGAATTATCTTCTCAATTTCATTTTGGATTGTTCACTGCAAATGTGTAGAAATACAATTGATTTTTTTATTTCAATCTTGCTCAACTCATTTATTAGTTCTAATAGTTTTTTAGTGGATTCCTTAGGATTTCTAATTACAAGACCATATCATCTGTGAACAGCGATAATTTTACTTCTTGCTTTCCAATCTGGATGCCTTTTCTTTCTTTTTCTTGCTTAATTGCCCTGGCTAGAACCTCCAGTACAATGTTGAACAGAGGTGGTGAAAGAGGCATCCTTGTCTTGTTCCTGATCTTAGGAGGAAGCAGCCAGTCTTTCATCACTAAGTATAATGTTTGCTGTGGGGTTTTTGTAGCTGCCCTTTATCAGGTTGAGGAACTTCCCTTCTATTCTTAGTTTTCTGAGTGTTTTTATCATGAAAGTGTGGATTTTGTCAAATTTTTCTGTACTGAGATGAGCATGTGATTTTTTGCTTTGCTTTTTTATTCTATTGATATGAATAAATATTGATATTATTACATTGATTTTCACATGTTATATCAACCTTGCATACCTAGGGTAAATCCCACTTTGTCATGATGTATAATTCTTTTTGTATTTTGTTGGATTCAGTTTGTTAGTATTTTGTTGAGGATACGTGCATCTACATTTATGAGATATTGGTCTGTGATGTTTTTTCTTGTGGTAACTTTATCTGATTTTTGTATCAGGGTAATACTGACCTCATAACATGATGTGGGAAGTGTACCCTCCTTTTCTATTTTTTGGAAGAGTTTGTGAAGTATCAGTATTAACTCTTCTTTGAATATTTGGTAGAATTCAGTAGTGAAGCCATCTGGGCCTGGGCATTTCTGGATAGCTTTTTTTTTTTTTTTTAATTATAAATTCAATGTCTTCACTTTTATAGCTCTATTCAGATTGTCTATTTCTTCTTCAGTCAGTTTCAGTAGTCTGTGTGTTTCTGTGAATTTGTCCGTTTCTTCTAAGTTACCTAATCCATTGACATATTATGATAGATATCATAGTATCCCTTTATAATCCTTTTATTTCTGTAAGATTGGTGTTAATGTCTCCTCTTTCAGTTCTGATTCTAGTAATTTGAGTCTACTCTCTTTGTTTCTTGATCAAATTAGCTAAAGATTTGTCAATTTTGTTGATCTTCTTAAAAAAAACAGCTTTTTATTTCACTGGTTTTCTTTTTCATTAATTTCCACTCTAATCTTTATTATTTCCTTCCTTCTGCTTGCTTTAGGTTTGGTTTTCTCCTCTTTTTCCAGCATCTTAAGGTGGAAGGTTAAGTTATTGATTTGAGGACTTTCTTACTGTAGGAATTTCCCTCTAAGTACTACTTTAGCTGAATCTCATTAAGCTTTGGTATATTGTATCTTGATTTTAATTCATCTCAAAGTATTTTCTGATTTCCCCTTTGGTTTCTTCTTTGATCCAATGGTTATTTAGCAGTATGTTGTTTAAACTCCACATATTTGTAAGTTCCCAAATTTTTTACCGTTACTGATTTTTAATTGTATTCCATTGTGGTCAGAGAACATACTTGTATTATTTCTGTTCTGTTCTTTTCAATTTATTGAGGTTTCTCTCATGTCCTAACATACGGGCTATCCTGGAGAATGTTTCATGTGCACTTGAGAAAACGTATATTCTGTTGTTGTTGGGTGAATTGTTCTATAAATGTTAGGTCTAGTTGGTTTACAGCGTTGTTCAAGTCTTCTATTTCCTTGTTGATCTTCTGTCTAATTGTTCGATCCATCATTGAAAGGTGTGTATTGAAGTCTCCAACTATTATTGTTGAATTATTTATTTCTCCCTGCATTTCCATCAATTTTTGCTTCATGTATTTTGGTGCTATGTTATTGTTGTTGTTGTTAGGTGCCATTGAGTCAGTTTTAACTCATAGTGACCCCATCGACAACAGAATGAAACACTGTGCAGTCCTGTGCCAGCCATCCTGATAATCGTTGTTATGCTTGAGCCATTGTTGCAGCCACTGTGTCAGTCCATCTCTCTGAGGGTCTTCCTCTTTTTCGCTGACCCTCTACTTTACCAAGCATGATGTCCTCCTCCAGGGACTGGTCCCTCCTAACAACATGCTCAAAGTATGTGAGATGAAGTTTCACCATCCTTGCTTCTAAGCAGCATTCTGGCTATACTTCTTCCAGGACAGATTTGTTCGTTCTTCTGGCAGTCCATGGTATATTCAATATTCTTCACCAGCACCATGGTGTTGACTCTGTTATTAGGTGCATAGATGTTTTAACTGTAATATCTTCCTGATGGATTGATTCTTTTATCATCATAAGATGTCCCTTTTTATCTCTAATAACATTTTTTGTTTGTTTTAAAACCTATTTTGTCTGATATTAGTACGGCTACTCCAGCTTTCCTGTGGTTGCTGTTTGCATGATAGTTTTTCCCATCCTTTTATTTTCAATCTGCTTAGATTACTGAATCTAAAGTGTGTCTCTTGTAGACAACAATACAATTGGATCTTTCTTTTTTTTAATCCAGTCTGACAGATCTCTGCCTTTTGATTGGGTTAACTCATTCACATTCAGCGTTATTGCTGACATAGTTGGATGTATATCTGCCACCTTACTTTTTGTAAGTAAGTTTTGTTTTGGATACTTTGAGATCTTTTCTTGTTAAATCTGACAACTGTTTGCTCTCACTGGCAGTTTCTGTTGCCTAATATTTTTCTGCTGCATGGGTCATACTTTCCTATGTCTTTCTATGTCTCATATTTTTTTTTGTTGTAAACTAAACATCTTAGAGAAATATTGTACAACTCTGGGTACTGGTCCTCCCCCTCCGAGGTTTGTTATTGCTTATTTATTTGTTTAGTGACTGACTGGATTACTTCAGTGAAGTCTATTTCTTCCCTGCAGTGGTAAGCCTCTCATGTTGCTCCTTAAGGAGGGCCAGCTTTGAGGATGCCCATAGTCAACCTGGAATGACAGTGGTCCTGGCAGACTTCTCTTCCACTTTTTCCTTGACCACACCAGATGTTAAGCTCCACTAGCCTGCTAGCTGATTGCTCTACAGTCCACAACAATGAATTCCTCCATAAAATAACCTAATCCAATTGTAGCTCCTTCTCAGTGGTTTCTGAGATCAGTTGTTGACATTTGTTCCAATCCCGGGAGGACTCCTCCCCCTTGTCTTATTTCCAGGTTCTGTCCTACAAACTAGCCAGCCTACAGTCTAGGCTGTATCTTCATTAGATCCATGAATCTTCCCCCAGTTTCCTTCACCACAACCCCACTGTTCCGGGAACATCCTTAGGTTTAAACTTCTCCATGCTCTCTTGCCAGTCCCTTTGGGAAGAGACTAGGAGCTGTTTTGCAGCCAGGTGCTTCTTCCAGGCAGAATCTCTGATACCAGGCTCTGGAGCTGGGGGTAAGTACAGTGGTGTGTGGCTGAGCTGACCCAGACCTGGTCTTTGTGAGTGGCACTGCACTTTAGAGCTGAGCACTCAGCTGGGGCTGAGAGGCTGTAGCCTGAGGTCCTCTCTGCTTGCCTCTCCTGGCATGGAACCACCACCTCACAGGCCACGGCAAAGGCGAAGGGGGCCCTCAGTATTCTCAGCACGCTGTGCCCAAGGTCATACCCCTGTTACACCAGTGGGGGTTGGGCAGAAGAAGGGAGCCCCGCCTTTTCACCACACCACGTGGGACTTAGCCTCAGCAACAGGCAGCTGCAGGCAGGGTGAGAAACGTTCTGTTCCTCCTGTGAAGAAAGCTAGGAGCTGCGGGGAGAAGGAGCCCTGTTTTTTGCTGCTCTAGTCTGGAGAGGACCCTGCGCCTAGCGGGGCTGGGAGAAGGGAGGGAGGGAGTGGCGTTGGTTGAAATAGCAGACTCTTGACTTTCTTACCAATTTTTGTAGATTTTTCTTGAATACGTGTTTCTTCATTTGTTGTTTGACCTTAGGAACATTTCCAGCTGCTTTAATGTTTGTTTGTTTTTTAAAATAATTTTCAGCGGTTTTACGTCGGTGTGGATCACCTGAGTTCCTCTCGCTGTCATGCCGGATATCCATCTCCGTTTAAATTTCTTTTATGGGAATTGGGCTTCTTTGTCAGTACTCCTTGTTCCCTGGCAGGCACACGCCCGTTGGTTGGGGATGGGGAGGAAGGGCAGCTTTGCTGTGTCTTTGTGGCCCCTGAGGAAGAGCTCACATCTCCCCATGTCAAGGAATGAAGTCGCAGGCTGCAGGCCTAGCCAACACTGTCCCTCCCTCTTCCCAGGGCGAGTGCTCCCCCAAGTGCCGCAAACTCTTCGTGCTGGAGACGGTGTGCGTGGCGTGGTTCTCCTTCGAGTTCTTGCTGCGCTCCGTGCAGGCCGAGAGCAAGTGCGCCTTCCTGCGGACGCCACTCAACATCATCGACATCCTGGCCATCTTGCCCTTCTACGTGTCGCTGTTGGTGGACCTGGCGACCCGGGGTGGGCCAGGGGCCGGAGCGGGGTCGGGGCCGGGGGGCGGCGCGGGCTCTTCGGGCGGGAACAAGCTACTGGAGCGCGCGGGACTTGTGCTGCGGCTGCTGCGCGCGCTGCGCGTGCTCTACGTGATGAGGCTGGCGCGCCACTCGCTGGGGCTGCGCTCGCTCGGACTGACAGCGCGGCGCTGCGCGCGCGAGCTCGGCCTGCTGCTGCTCTTCCTCTGCGTGGCCATGGCGCTCTTCGCGCCGCTCGTGCACCTGGCCGAGCGTGAGCTGGGCGCGCGCCGCGACTTCTCCAGCGTGCCGGCCAGCTACTGGTGGGCCGTCATCTCCATGACCACCGTGGGCTACGGCGACATGGTGCCGCGCAGCCTGCCCGGGCAGGTGGTGGCGCTGAGCAGCATCCTCAGCGGCATTCTGCTGCTGGCCTTCCCAGTCACCTCCATCTTCCACACCTTCTCGCGTTCCTACTCGGAGCTCAAGGAGCAGCAGCAACGCGCCACCAGCCTCGAGCCAGCCCTGTGCGAGGACAGCACACGCTCGCCCACGGAGGACAGCTCGCAGAGCCCGGACGGCGCTCTCACCGCCGAGAGCGCAGACAGCGCGGACG
This sequence comes from Dugong dugon, assembly GCA_030035585.1. Lineage (NCBI taxonomy): Eukaryota > Metazoa > Chordata > Mammalia > Sirenia > Dugongidae > Dugong > Dugong dugon. The sequence goes on from CM057466.1 coordinate 116,044,932, forward strand.
CCGAGGCGGAGCAGTGGGCGTGACCCGGGCGGGTCGGCCTGCGGGAGTCGGGCCCCGAGACGGTGTGCCCGCCACACCGGGCAAGGGAGCAGCCGCGTGGTGTCCCCGGAACCGTCCGGGTGTCCCGCTTCACAGAGAACGGACAGGATCCCGATACGCACAGCCAGGAAAGGGGGTCCCACCCGGTGGAGTCGCAGAGCTGTCCTGGAGGGGCCTAGTTTGGCCGCGTCCCGCGCACGTTTGCCCCCACCGCGCAGGCTCTGAGCCGCTGTCGACCCAGCTCTTCGGCCTCCCTGACTCCGGAGGTGGGGGCCACAGCCGCACTGCGCTGAGTAAGCAGTAGTTCTAGAGCGCCACAGGCCTGTCCTCCTCCCACTTCCTCTGATTTTCCTTTGGATTTTTAACTTTTTATGGCTAGCTAAAAGTAATGTCAGGATGTCCCAGAAATTCTAGCCTGTAGCAAAGGCAAGAGGGCCACACCTGCCCCAGTCCTCTCTTCTGCCCCTGCCACGTCTGTCCTTCCACGGTGGAGACTGCCCAACGGGAAGGGGGCCTTTGCTCCACCTTAGCTCAGCCAAAGCCCACTTCTCCCAGGTCACTGCCCCTCGTCCTGCTCACGTCACCGCCTTTTGGGGGTCCCAGCCCCTTCGTCCCAACACTAGCTCCTCGTGGGTCCCCACAGGTCCAACCCCCAGGAAGAGCATACTGATCTCCCCACTCACGCCCACGTCCCTGGCAGTGCTGAACACGTCAAACCTCTCCCTGCCTTTTACTGGCCCAGGACCACATCCTACCCTCCTGTGACGCCTCACCTTCTCAGTAGGAGGTCTCCCCAAGACTCAGTTCAAATGTGGGAAGCACCCTGCCTCCGAGGGGTGCCATAGGAGGAGGCAGGAGACTCCACTCGGTACCCTTCCAGGAGCAAGTGACCACTGTAGCGCCAGCTGCTCTCTGCTATGCGGAGCTTAGGAGGAACAGAACTTCCAAATCATGCCGCTTCGCTGCTTTTTCTAAGGCGCTCCACCATGTCCCCTGAGACAACTCAGCCACAGACCCCAACAGAAGGTCCCTGTACCGAGGGTAAGGCCCTGCCACCTCACATGAGGCTTTGCAGGGCCCGCAGTGGAATGGGGGCCTGTGCGGAGACCTTGCTACCACAGGTGTTTCCTGAAACACTACTGCAGCTCAATAAAGCTGGCCACCCTCTAGCACAGCTGTCTGCTCCCTCTCTGGGCCTTGCTGGCCTGCAGGGTCACACCCAGAGCATATGCCAGGTCAGCGGGGGTCCTTGGATCACAGGGGTGACAGACCCAGATCGCAGCAACAGTGAAAGCCCAACCTGACAGCTGTCTGCCTTGTGTCTGCGGTCGGCTATGCCCGGTGAACCCAAGCCCCATCTCACCACACCCGTGATAGTGCAGGAACCCCCACCTCATTCTGCTTCCCCCACCCCCAGGGCAGGGCTGGTGTTCTGGCGGGTGCCTGGCCAAGAACAGAGCCAATGCCACAATGAGCTAGGCTTGCACGGGCAGTTGAGCCCCATGATGCAGCCTCTGTCTCCCCCTTCACTTCCCACCCCGACTTTCTGCTCCTGGCAACCACATTGTCATAGGCTCCATCTCCCTGGATCTGTCCATTAGTCAGAGGCCGCTGGAGAGGTGGAGGAGAGCAATGGAAGGAGATGAGCACTCCCCAGTGATGAGATGGAGCCCAGGACCCCCAAACACAGACGGCAAACTTTGTCCCAGCTTTCCTGTTTTCTAGCAGTCCTCATTATTCAGGGGTCTGTATATCGGCTCTTTGGGATGGAAATGACCACTGGTTTCAGACAGGGAGGCAGAGGTGTCCAGGGAGGCCAGGCCAGGCCTGCGTGGACATGAGGGCCCCATGGAGGTAAACCTCGTCTACAGAGCTTCTTCCAGAAGGCTGAGCTGCCGTCCTGGCTCCTGCAGTCCCCAGGCAAGTCCCCCCTCCTTCCTAGGCGAGCAGGGGCAGGGAGGCTGTAGGAACACGAGTTACTGAGAGGGCACGGGCCAGGCTGGCACACCTGAGATGGGAGGCTCTGGCACATTCCTCCAAACAAGGGCTCACAGCCAGCTGCACCCTGGGAACACCTTGGAACTACGGCTCCAGGGCCAGGTGGGCCTCCTCCTGGTGGACCCCATCAGCTGACCCCCACGTGCCTCTCAACACTGGGTCGGGGGGCTGACATACGCACCCCTGGACCCTTGTCCTCCCTCCTGCCCCAGTGTGTGGCCCTTGCTCAGGGCCAAGGGCAAGGCCAGTGGCTGATAACGAACATCTGCAGATGCCCAGAGTAGCCCCATGGGGTTGCCACCTGAAGGGTGACCTCAGGGCACCGACTGCCCTTCCTGATGTTGCTGTGACCTCAGGACCAGCAGTCACTCCACATGGGCTAGGAGGGGCTGACCACCACGAAGCCCTCCTGAAAATAAGCCCAGGCAGGAGGCAAGGGCTCATCTGCGGGGTCTCTGACCCCTCCCCACAGGTCTTCACAGGGCCCCCCCAGCCCGGATGCCTGGAAGCCCTCCCCCAGACCAGAAGCACCAGCTAGGTGAACAGAGGGCATCTGGGTCTCTGCAGTGGGGGCGCTGCCCGCCAGCTCTAAGAATGGGAGGGGCAACGGGGAGCACACGTTTCCTGTTGAACGAAGAGACACTGCCCTCGTGTTTGTAAAGGGTCAATATTTCTTAGAAGCTAGGATCCAGAACCCCAGTATCCTGCAAGACCCCGGCAGGTCACCGGCAACCCTCATGTGACCCTTACAGATTGCTGGCTCCCGGCCCAGCTTCATCTTCCTTCCCTGAAGATGCTGTGTCCTTTCCCCCCATGCTGACCCGTTGGTCTGTCCCTCCAAGCTGACCCAGTGGCCTGCCCCCCCCACTGACCCAGTGGCCTGTCCCCTAACACTGACCCAGTGATCTGCCCCCCCACGCTGACCTGGTGGCCTGTCCCCCCCGACGCTGACCACCTGGTTCCGTGTCTCTTCCCACAAGCCATGTTTGAGGCAGGTTGAGCATCAGACAGGGCCCGTTCTTTACCCATCAGGTATGGAGCACTCCACACTTGACCCCTCAGGCTTCTCAGGCTCCCCCAGCCCCCCAGTGATGATGCATCAGAGACCTGCCTGGAAAAACACCTGCCGTAAGTAAAATCAGGGTGACTCCTGTGAGATGCAGCAAACAAGCTGCTTCTTGGTGCTTTTCGTCATTTAAAAATGATCAGAAGATCAGAGAACAGTGACACGAGGCTTAGCTTGGAAATGCAGCTATATTTAGCGAATGCTGCTGTCTGGTGTCCCACCATCCACTCACCTGCAAAAACATGCCATCACCAAGAACCAGCCCCACAGGTTTTATCTGACAGTGCTGCCCCGTAAACTGGTGACGCTGGGCCAGGCACAGCTTCTCTGGGCCTCACCTCCTCATTGGTAAAATCAGGAGTTGACCAGAATGGTCCCTGAGAACCTTCTCAGAATTTGAGAAGGCAACTTGTACATGTGACCTTCCAGGGATCTGCCAGCCTCACCACCAACCATTCCACCTCGCCCACAGGAGCCTTCTGCACAGGGCAGTGCACGTTCCCTCAGGACACAATGGGCCCTACAACCAGAACCCCAGGCTGCACCCGCTCCCTCCACCACCACCCACCCCGACTGGCCCACGGGCACCCCAGAGGGACTGGCAGATTGAACAGGGCAGCAAAGGACCGAACATATTTCACTGTCAATGCTGGGGGTCGGGAACCTCTCACATCTGCTGCCAAACACACCCAACTCCCACTCCTTATTTTAGGGAAAAATGCGTTCACCACACTCAGTTTCTTTCTGGCTAGTTGGATACGAGGATGACAGAAGCAGCTCCGGAAGTATGAGCAAGGGTTAATCTTTGTGTTTACGTTTCGCATCATTCACAGCTCTTCATCTGCTCTAAGCTTTCAGAGGCTCAACTCTGAAAGAGAGGGACGCTGCTGCTCACCCCAGGCACTAGTATAGCATCCTCACTTTGTTCCCATTTCCAAAATATTCTCCTTGTTGAAAGAAAGAACTGTAAAAATAAGATTTAGGGTTTGGGTAAACGTGATCTTCAACTGTTTTTTTGATGAGACGCTCATACCTTGCCCCTAAACTTAAATACTCTGCATGAGAAAAAAAAAGAAATTGCTCATTCCAAACAAACACGCATTGCTCCCACCTGTAATCTTCTTCTTCTTCTTGATAGGTGCCGTGGAGTCAATTTCAAGTCATAGCAACCCCACGTAACAGAACAGAACTGCCCTATAGGGTTTTCTGGGCTGTACTCTTTATAGGAGCAGATCGCCAAGTCTTTCTCCAGGGGAGCTGCTGGGTGGTTTTGAACTGCGAACCTTTCAGTTAGTAGCCGATTACTTGCCCTTAAAACACTCTCTAGGACTTTAAATGAGACTCTCACCCTCTAAGGCAGCAGTGAGTTGGCGGGAAGGAGAAGGTCCTGAACGTGTGAACTGGCAGAAGCTGGGCTCCTTCGGTGGTGCAAGAGAAGGGGTCACCCCCCTGAAAACGGGTCAGAACCTGGATGCAGGGGCCCTGCCATAGGCCCAGCCCTGTTGCAAGCAGTTGCCTCTAGAATGGGCAGGTCTGGCCCCAGGAGGTGGGCAGCCGCAGGTCACAGCAGAGTATAGAGCAGCACCTGCGAAGGGCCTGTGCTCCCCCACCTGGCCTGCAGATGGGGGCTTGGACCCCCACTGTCCAGTTGGAGGCTAGCACCGGGGACACCCACCTTCATCGGGTAAACAAAGACACAGGACTGTCCTGACCCTATCACCCCAGCAGGTGCATTCCATTCCACGCCAGAGGACACTGAGTCCGTGAGTCATTTATTGATTTAAACTCGCCACAACGGCCGGACTAGGATACATTCATTCACACAGTAACTGTGCTTGAGTCGGGCTTTCATCTGGAGGTAATTGCCTCTGCAGACGTCCCCACCATTTTTTGAAAATAAACACTCCAAAGCATCTTACAGGCCTGAGAGCTAAGCGAGGCCCTCACTCAACACTTGGGTCCTCAGGCAAAACTCAGGAGAGGGCAGCAGCAATACCACACACTGCCCCCAGCTTTGGTGCTGGCCGTGGACACCATCCCATCTGCAGACGGCCCCTCTGCCCAGCAGAAAGGAACTGGCCGTGGGCAGGGCCTGTGGAACAGAGGCCGTGGTGGGCTGGGGCTCATTTGAAATTGGATGTGGGGGAGCTTATCTCACACAATGGGGAAGCAGCTGTCTGCGGACACATGGCTCCAGCACAGCCAGATGCAGAATGCATGGACGGTGAGCAGCCAGGTGGCGGGGCGGCAGGCAGGGATCTGTAAGGTCACTTGAAGCTTGAGAGCGGTCGGAGGTACCAGAACTCCTGCGGGGGAGGGGGCCTGCCCTCATAGACCCCCTCTCCTGAAACTGTGCTAGGAGGTGGGCTCCAAGGCCATGCCCTGAGCATCCACACGACACCCAGAACAGAGGGTAAAACACCCCCAAGTGGAGGCCGCCCAGGCAGGCAGCCAGGGCCACGTCTCCACAGCCAGCTCGGCCCCTTGGCCTTCCCATAAGCCCACGCTGAGGTCGAAGGTCCTGTCTGGGGCCTTCATAGAGGCCTCCCATCCCCACCTGCCACCCATGGCTCAGGTTCTGATTCCAACACCCTGGAGCATGTTCCAGCAATGCCTGCTTGCCCACTCATCCCCAGGGACATCAAGGCCATGGAGCCAGGAGGGAGTCCTGATGCACAGGGCTGCCTCAGATACTGTTGACATAGCCTGGGCCACACTGTCCCATGGGGCACCAGCTCTAAAGCCACCTCAGAGAGCCAACTCCACCATGTAAACAGATGGCACAGATGAAAATGCACGCAGATGGTCTCCTTCCCTTAACACTGGGTTCCTATAACAGCCTGCCTCGACCATTGGCCTCTCTGGCCTGCCCTCTCTGAGGCGATCCCATCACACACCGTCACACAAAGGGTGTCAGGCCTGGGGGGTGGGGTGGTCTGTCTGCATGTTCTGCAGTCCAGGGACCACTATCCTCTGACACTATTTCTGTTCCTGCTCTCCCACCCCCACCCCACCTCAAGGTGCCCCTGGCCCAAAGCATAGTGTCCTGCCCCATCCAGAGCAGCATGGCTGCCTGACCAGCAGGGCCAGCACGTGGAACGAGGCACCCCTCCTGGCTGCCACCACCCCATGCTGCATCCTTATGTGGCATGAACATATTCAAGGTTCATCCAGGTGTTTTGGGGGGAACTAGGGAGCGACTCACTTTTGCAATCACCTAAAGACAACAGAAACCCACGTTGGGGTGTAAAATCCACCTGCAGGCACATTGTCAGTGGAGAGCACCCGGCCCCCCATGCCCTCGCCTGCCACCTGCAAGCCCCACACTCAGGGACCCCACTTGCTCCCCAACTCCCCCGGACCCTTCCCACCCTCTGCAGGATCCCCTTGCCCCTCAGCAGGCAGCAGGCATCAGGTCTCACCCCTGCCAGCTCACAGGGCCTTGGCACTGGCGGGGTGAGCAGCGTGGGGAGCCGGCTTTGGGGGGCGGCGGGCATAGGTGTAGGCCTGCAGCAGGATGGCCAGATCGACGAACACTTGCAGCAGGCCACAGATGGAGAACTGCAGCGGCACATGATTCAGCAGGAAGTAGGCCGTCTTGAAGGTGTCACCACTGGTCCACATCAGCACCATCTTGATGCTGTGGAGAGACACATAGGGGTCAGGGTAGTCTCTACCGGGCCTTGCAGGACAGGGGCTCTGTGTAAATGCGGCTCTTATGCCAGGGGACCCCAATTCTCAAGGGAAGGGGGTACTCTTTGGAGGATCACCAGGTGCTTGGCTGTGCCCCATAGGGAGTACAGTTCTGAAGGTGCAGAAGCCAAGATGGGAGAGACACATTGCACAGGAGACAGAGCTGGACCAGGTGCAGTGGCCTCAGCCCTCCCAGAGCAGTGGAGACCAGGCGTTGGGACGCTGCCCTGGGCCACCTTCAGAGGCCATCTGCGTGGGAGCTCTTGCATCCAGCCCGTGTGTGATGGGGCACCTGGCAGGGGGCACATGGCTGGGACACGGCACAGAACATGGAGGAGCAGGATGCCTGGGGCTCGAGTGTAATGTCTGCAAGGCCTCCAAAGACTGGCTCTCATCCCTGAATGCCCCATGCCTGCATCCAGGGGTGCTGAGGACGTGAACCACAAGCCAATGGCGGTTCTCCGCCTGGCACCCAATCCTGCACACAGCAGAGCCAAGCGGGACTCTTGGGGGATGCGAGGCCCAGACCATCTTACTCATAATTCAGGGTGACTCCATTACTGGAAGCAAACCTACCCTGCAAACCACTTCCATGTCTCCTCCATCAGACTAGCCCTAAAGGCACATAAAACCATGGAGAGCAAATTAGGAACAGTCGCCACTTACTGCCTATATTCTACACACATCTCTTGTTTGCACCCAGCATTTAAGAGCACAGCCTGCCAAGTAATGAAAATAAGCACGACGTATTTTTCTGCATGAAATGTGTTTAAATTAGACACATTTGCATTGGCAGGCTGAATCTTTTCCAGCTAATTAAACCAGACTACGGAGAGCTGCCTGCAGGGAGGGGGCATGTGCAGCTCTCCCCAGGACAAGCCTGCCTGGCTCAGGGTCCCCAGAGCAGACAAGACACAGGTCAGAACTGCAGACCCACCGGCACAGACCCCAGGACACGGCAGCCCTCAGCAAGGTGCCAACCTGCTGGCATGAGGAGGCTCTGCAGAAAAAAGGCACAAACAGCCCCAGTCCAGATCCGCCCTCCCTGCCTCAGCTCTGGAACCATGGGCTTCAATCTCCCTAAGCCTCAGCCCATTTTTATTTATAAGGCCAGGATAAGAAGCCTCCTCTCTCAGAACCTCCATGTGAGGATTATGATCCTGTGTACACATGGCAGGCGCCCAGCCCATGCCCTCCTTGATTTAAGACTTGGAAAGCTGCAAAGGAGTAGAGAGGCTCTCCATGCCTAAAACATTTTATTACGTTTTAGATACATTTTATTTGACTTGCAGTGTTGGCTCACACAGTGTTTCAAAATGTTTTAGAGTTAGCTGATAACTAATTCTGTGTAAAAAACAAAAATCCAGATTTCTGGCTTCCCTAAGATCTTTTCCCAAATATTTTAATCTATGAATTCAATTTCTTTATTAGATATAGGACTATTTAGGTTATCTATTTCTTCCTGGGGAAGTTCTGGTAGTTCACAGTAGTAGTGGTTTCCTAGGGCTTCTGTAACAAAGTACCACCAACTGGATGGCTTAAAACAACAGAAAGTTATTCCTTCACAGTTCTGGAAGCTAAAACTCCAAAATCAAGGTATCCGCAGGGCCATGTTCTCTCTGAAGGCTCTAAAGGAGAATTCTTTTTTGCCTCTTCTTAGCTTCTGGTGGTTGCTGGCAATCGTTGGTGTTCCTTGGTTTATAGATGCATCACTCCAATCTCTGCCTCCATTTATACATGGTCTTCTTCCTATGTCTCTGTGTCTCTCCTCTTCTTATAAGGAAACCCTAATCCAGTATGACTTCCTCTTAACTTGATTAGATCTGCAAAGACCATATTTCCAAATAAGGTCACATTCATAGGTACTGGGATTAGGACTTCAACATATCTTTTAGGGAGACACAATCTAACCCACAACAATGGTTTTCAAGGAATTTGTTCATTATGTCTGCATTGTTGAATTTATGGCATGGATTTGTTCACAGTGTTACCTTTTAATGTCTGTGGGGTCTATAGAGTACCCTCTTCCATTCCTGATGTTGGTAATTTGTGTTTTCTCTCTTCTTTGTCAGTCTGGCTACAGGTTTATCAATTTAATGATCTTTTCAAAGTACCAGCTTCTGGGTTAACTTATTTTCTCTATTGTTTTTCTATGGTCAATTTCATTGCTTTATGCTATCTTTATTATTTCCTTCCTTCTGCTTGCTTTGGGTTTATTTGCATTTTGTTTTCTAGTTTCTTAAGGTGAAAGCTTGGATTAATATTCTGAACCTTTCTTCTTTACAAAGTATTTTAATGCTACAAATTTCCCTCTACACACTTCTTTAACTGCATCCCACAGATTTTAATATGATATTTTATTTTCATTCAGTTCAAAATATTTTCTAATTCCCTTTGAGACCTTCTCTTTGAATCATGGATTATTTAGAAGCATGTTGCTTATTTTCCAAGTATCTGGGGATTTTCAAGACATCTTTCTGTTCTTAATTTCTAGTTTAATTATATTATAGTCACAGAATACTCTTCAGATTATTTCAATTCTTTTAAGTTTGTTAAGATTTGTTTTATAACCCAGGATATGGTCTAGCTTAGTGAATGACCAATGAGCATTTGAAAAGAATATGTATTCTGGGTGGAGTGCTCTGTAAATGTCAATAAGATCCAGTTGGTTGGTGGTATTGCTCAGGTTTTCTCTATCCTTGCTGATTTTCTGTCTTTTTCTTATAATGACTGAGGAGTGTTAAATTCCCTATAATTGTGCATTTGTCCATTTCTCTTAATTTCTATCAGTTTTGGCTTTATGTATTTTAAGGCTCTGTTGTTAAGTGCATACACATTAAAGATTGCTATGTTTTCTGAAAAATTGGCCCATTTATCATTACGTAATGTCCCTCTTTATCCTGGTAATTTTCCTCACTCTGGAGTCAACTTTGTCTGATATTAATACAGCCACTCCCAATTTCTTTGATTAGTTTATGTATGGCATGTCTTCCCCATCTTTTTATTTTTAATCAATCTTTTGCATTATATGTGGCGCCCTGGTGGCGCAGTGGTTAATAGCTATGGCTGCTAACCAAAAGGTCAGCTGTTCAAATCCACCAGCCACTCCTTGGAAACCCCATGGGGCAGTTTTACTCTGTCCTATAGGGTCGCTGTAAGTCAGAATTGACTTCACAGCAATGAGTTTGGTTTGGTTTTGATTTTAGCATTATATGTAAAGTGGGTTTCTTATAGACAGTAGTAGGTAGTTGGGTCTTGTTTCTTTTATCAATCTGACAAGATCTTTCCTGTAATTAGTGTGATCACACCGTTTCTACTTTAACTACTGATGTGTCTGAATTTAAGCTCTGCCTTTCTCTGTCTGAATTCTGTCTTGAACCAACTCAGAATCTCAGAGTTAAGCAGCAGCGAGACAAACGAGCTCAGCCCGTGAATAATTCAACACTGGGCTCAGATGCCAACCACTGGGAGGATGCAGGGTCACAAGCAGGGATGCCCATAGCTGCGTGCAGAAAGCACAGTCAGACCAGGGGAGCAGGCCAGGCTGTGCTGGGTGTGCTGTCCAAGACAGGAACTTGCCTAACTTGTAGATCCAGAACCCCAGGGAGGAATCACAGGGCCATGAGGACAAAATCGTGGGAACTACACCCCCAAGGCATGGGCAGAGGAACAGGCCGAGATTTAATCAAGCCCCAGTTGTGGCCAAAGGCAGTGTTCACCATGGCATGGAGTGGACAGCACAGGCACACTGGCTTCAAAGGCAGCCTTGAACCAGGCAGCTGGGTACCCGGGAGGCTGTGGGCAGCTGGTCAGCCCAAAGCCAAACCAGCCCCTTTGAAGTACCAAGATGCTGCAGCCTGCCAGCACCAGCCAGCCAGTGCTCCCCCTGCACAGACCTCTGCACTTTCCAATGGAAAATCAGCACCAGCAGGGAAGCATTTCTGGGAGATGCACAGAAACCAACAGAGGTTTCTGCAGAAGGCAGTGAACGAGGGGAGAGAGCCCACTGTGGCCCAGGGCTCAGCAAAGTAGTGTTTAGTTTAATCTTACAGAATAAAAAGCTCAAGACAAGTCTCCCCCAGGGCTATTCAAATTTTAATAGGAGACTCAGAGACCCTCCCTCCAAATAAACAAGAGAACAAATGCATGTGCCAAGGAAAAGCTTCCTGAGGCAGAGACAGGGTGGGAGGCAGGAACAGGGCTTCCCAAATCAGACTGGGCCAGGAGACAAGAAGGAAGACGGTGTGTGTGGAACCACCAAGAAGTCAGGGAGGAAAGCACTATTGTCTGAGGTCTCGGGCAGCCTCCCTCAGAGGTCCCACGGACGGCCTGGAGGTGCCTCGTGGTCTGCACCCCTGGTGCACCTGTACACTGTGTTGCTGGAAACCAGGCTGTCCTCAGAAGGAGGGGAGCCCTCGTGAGTGGAACACCTCTGTTGGTACCTCTGGGGCAGATGCTGGCTGGTCCAGCAAGCCCACAGTGCCCGAGACAGTAGCCCAGATCAGAACCATGGCCAGGCGCTGCATCCTGGTCTTAGCTGGACCTCAGTCCTAGCTGGACTCCGCTCCTCCACTCAGCCCCTGTCGGGCTCTGGCCTGCTCCTCCTCGGCCCTCAGGCACATGTGCAGACCCTGGCCACTGCTTCCAGGGCCCCTCTGCAGTGCAGGACCACACAAGCTGATGCATGTGGTCACTCTGTGACTCTCACAGCCCTCCCGAGCATGTGTTTATTACTCTATTTCCAGCTGGGGAAACTGAGATTCAGTTGGGCTAAGTAATTTCTCCAAAGCTAGTGGGAGAAAAGCGTGAAGATGGCATTCAATTTCAAACCCATGGCCTGACCCCAAATCCAGCTCTGAACCTATTCAGCTGATCCACAGAGACTTCCTACAAGGCCTTCCTTCACTGCCTCCTCACTGGGCGGTCCCAAACTATCCTCTCCTCTGGGTCCTCACTCCACCTTCTTCCTTCAATGTGCAGAGCCCAGGGGAAAAAGCAAAAAATGTCTCTAGGGCTGAGGACTGACCCCAGTGCTATGGTTTCTGACATCCCAGGAACACTACTCACGCTTCTTCCCTCTGGTTTTACAGTGAGTTCCAATACACACACATGCACATATACTCACATACACCCATGCCACAAATCACACACATACAAGCACTCACACACCATACACACTCACATGCATGCATATGCACACTCACACGTACATGCACTCACATACATGCACACCACACACAGCACACACCACACAGCCACAAACACAACACACTCCCACACACACACATACACACACCACACATGGACACAACACAAAACTCTTGGACACACGCACGCACACACACATGCCTGCACATTCTTCTCCTTCTATGTGAAAAGTTCAGAGCTCAAGGATGAAAACACAGCACTGTCCCCACTTGCAAACACTTACCAAAGGACGTTTCCTCTAAGGAAACGCATTCCCCCTTTCCGTGACTCAGAAAGCTAAGCTAAATCAACTTGGCAATTTGCTCCTATGATAAGTGCTCAGCAGTTTATGGGTAATAAATGGGTGGGACTGCTGGGTTTTACCGGAGGTTTTCAACTACCAAGGCTGAGACCAACTTTCTGGAAATGGTCAACACAAATCCAGGCTGAATTTCCTCCTTCTCGGGCCTCCATATACTCTCTAGCCTGTAATTCCTTCCCTGAAATTGGATTCATTGTCAGTGTACAACTTAAGGTCAACCAGCCTTCTTTCTAGATCATTTTCTTCCAAATATCACAGCACTTTTTTTTTTGGAGGGGGGAGGGTCACATATGAAGTAAGCTGTCATTTAAGGCACATGTAAACTGTAATTTAATTTTAATGTCCTCTTATTCTAAAACCTTACTAGAAAAGCAAATTATGAAAAGAGCTCATCTGAGCCACATTCATATTTTCCATAGACAACAAAAGGCAATTGTAAAATAGAAAACTGTGATTATAGCGGAGAAGTTTTCTGGGGTCTGGCTTAATTTTGCAAAGCATGGGGCAGGGTGCAGGATGGGACAGGGTGTGGGGAGTGAGGTGCGTGTGGGCCCGGGGTGTGGGGTGCCGGGCACACACAGGGGTGGGTGAGGATGCGGTTGCTGGCAGGTGCGGGGTGCAGGGACTGCTCCCCAGGGGACTACTTGTGGGGGAAGTAGCCACGAGTGGGGCATGGGGGCTGCTAGGGGAAGGGCATCCAAGGCCCCAGATGTGGGTGGCCAAACACTGGGCAGGATCGGCCACACTGCGGGCTCAGGACAGTTGGGTGTGGACGGGATGGTTCACAAACAGCTGGGAGGCGGCACCAGGCCAACCTCGGCCAGATATGTGGCTGCCGTGGGCCTGCAGATGTTGCCCCCAGTGCTCGTGATGCCCACTCCTTTGGCCCCAGAACATGGCAAAGGCCTGCTTGACCCCCTGCTCCGGACAAGGACAGAGACACAGGAACGGGGCACCCAGGGTGACACAGAGGGTAGGCTGGGATCCTGGACCAGTCAGCCCCAAAGTTCCCCAGGAGCCAGACAGGTGGGGCTGAAGAGTGAGCTGAAGTCCCCTCCCAACAGCCCTGGCTGAGCCCCAGCCAACCTCGCAGACTGCCTCACCCCAGCCACCAGGTCACAGAGGACTAGGTTCCAGACAGCCTACTGGGAGCCGCAGAAAGCCCTAGCCAGCCCCAGCCTGCCTCCCACTGCATCATCCCAGACTCCCTGGAACCCACAACTTGACAAGTTCACCTCCCATGTCTAAGGGGCACGGTCTCCTTCCCTAGTGCTGCTTGCTGGGGCATGCTGGCAGGGAGTTGTGTGGGACCATGCAGAGGGCCTGGGAAGGGGGCCTGAGCTGTGGCTCTAAGTGAATAATTTATTTTATAAGGATCAGCACACAGCTGGTTCCTATGAGGCAGAGGTTAAAGATGTCCCAAATGTCCAACTTTTCCAAGCTACTGTACCACTCTATCATCTCTAACATCAACTATTCCCCCTCTCCTCAGCACTCTCCCTCCTGTCTTTTCGGGTTCCATAATTCGCTGAAACATCTCACAAAACTCACGAACCATATTAAGGAAACGGTTCACGCAGTTGCGGAGGCCAGCAAGTCCCAAATCCATTGGTTAGGCGTAGGTTTTTCTCGACCCACGTGGCTGCAGGGGCTGACGAACCCAAACTGGCAGGTCAGACCACAGGCTGCTGGCTCACAAGGCTGCAGAAGCTGGTGAATCAGGTCAGATGATAGGCTGCTGGCGGAGGTTAGACAATCACTAACTGGAAGTGGGATCCATATGCAGAGAGAGAGAGAGAGAGCCCCACCAGGCATCTACATACATACTTTGGAGGCAGGCTATACCTTAGGGAAGGGCGTAACTTGAATAAGGGTGAGACTTGAATCATGCCCTCCTGCAAGGCTGTGACCCAAGACACATCCCACACCAATCCTCCTTCATCATCATGTAGAGGTCAGGACCCACAACACATAAAATGGAGGACAACCATACAACATGGGAACTCGTGGCCTAGTCAATTCGACACATAACCCCAACCATCACGGGTTCCATATACCTTATTTGCATAGTCCCACTCAATCATACTGTGTGTGAGTCACAAAGACCGTGGCTAGAAGGGCCACATTAAGTAAATTCATTGCCCCGCAGTCTTCCAAAGGGGAGAGGGGATAGGGCGGCCGTAGGGTCAAACAGCACTCAGTCCTGCTTGGGAAGGCCCCAGGCCCACCACCCTCCTTCCTTCCCTTCACACAGCTACTTGGGGTGACCATAGCCAGGGACCACCTTTCCAAAGCTCTGTGCCTTTATGCTTTCCTGTACCTCTAGTGGCTTCCCAATATATTCCTTTCCTGCTCTTTAATAATAATCTGTTCCAGTATTGATAGTTTTTAAATGATGAGCTTCCTCTTATCTTTCACACCCCACCCCCTGGCTCTCCAGTAATTGCTTTTTGGGAAATATTGTTCCAATCTAGTAAAAAGTGGAGGAAGAAGAATGCAAATATCCTTACAGAATTTGCCTTTTAGATCTTGCTGCATTAATCAGTTATTTCAAAACAGTTTTTCAAAAGCTTTGTCATTTTTTATCATTGTTCAGAAGCTACAACCGCTTAATATATTTCAAAAGAAATCATAATTCAAAAATACCTATGGCAGCTACAAGAAAGCCTGTGCTCCAAGGCAGAAAAAGTGTGTACGTACATGTGGTGCACGTGTGAGTGTGCTGTGCGAGTGCATGTGCACACAAGTGTGCAAGTGTGAGTGTGCTCATGTGTCCATATACATGTATGTGCTCATGTGTCCATATACGTGTGTGCTCATGTGTCCATATACACGTGTGTGCTCATGTGTCCATGTACATGTGTGTGTTCATGTGTCCACATGCATGTGTGAGTGTTCTGTGTGCTCTGTGTGTACATGTGCACACAGATGTGCATATACATACGTGCTCACGTTTGTCCATATGTGTGTGTGCGTGTGTATGCACATATCCTTTAAACAAATCCCTGAGGCAGGACTTTCCAGAAGGAGGTCTGACATGAGCCTATGAAAGTTATCTTCTATATAAACAGACATTCACAGGTCCCTTCATATTCTTATGATGCTGGTCCCTGATGTCATCTTAAACATCTTACTAATCTACTTAAACCAGAGTTGAGGTCAGCAGTCCTGAGCAGATTCTAGGAGGCATGTACACCTCTCCTATCTCAGACCGGGGAGTGAGGAGGTCCTCAGAGAAAAGGAGAGAAAAACTTTATGCTGTCTTTTCTCAGGCTTAGATTACCACTCTCACCAAAATCCTGATTTAATGTGTGTATGTAAGCACTCATTTGTACGTGTACACATTTTAAATACATGGTTATACACCCCAGGGGGTTTTGCACCAGGAAGCGCGTACACTCTATCAGACTCACATTTGGAAATGACAACAATTGTTCAAGAATCTCATGTCCCAGTTGATCCGGTGGCAACATGATGCTCCATCTCAGAGAGGACTGGAATGCAAGGGCACCACCGTGATCTCCCAGAGGCCTCCTGAATCAGACTAATTCAACAGGCACTTGCTAACAATGCAGCCGGCACTGAGAGCCTGTGAGCTACCTTTGGCAGTGGCTGAGGAGAGCCCCGAGGTGGGCCTGGGGCTCACCTCACTCCAACATGGCAGGGGTAGGGTAGTGTGAGGAGGCACGGAAGAACAATGCAGTGTGGCAGGGCACACAGAGGGAGGGAGGGCTGAGCCGTGTCCAGAGCATGTGCCAATGCCTCAGGGGCCAGGGGCCATTTCCAGGCTGTGGCCAAGCAACGCAGGGCGCCCACTGCAGTGTGCCAGCCCGGTGATGTCACGTGCCAGCCCAGTGACATGCGGCTCCAAGAGGCCACAGGCTGACAGACCTTCAGCTAGACCCAAACCAGGCTGCACATCACAGTAACTGTGGTGCCTTTGGGAACAAGGATGCCCACAAATTCCAGGAGCTTTAAAAGCTCATCCCAGGCTCAAATGGAAGGACACTGGACAATAACTGAAATCACATGAAGTAGGAAGTGCACCAGTAGAAGTAACTGCACAGGTCTCCCCGTTCTGCAGTGAGGCTAGGGGTTCATGGTCTGGAGGGTGCCTCTGCCGGCTCCTCGCCGTACCCCCACAGGGGCTGTGACCACCAGTCACTCCCTCCCACCCCGTGTGGACAGAGAGCCCCGGGGTGCCTGGCAGCATCTAGCGCAAATGCCAAAGGAGGGTCCTTCAGAAAGTGAGCATAAATGACAAACTGGTACTCCTAGGAAAGCGAAGAGGAACCACCTAGGGGGCTCTGGACCTCCTCACGGCTGTTCCCTGGAACTCTCTCTGTTCTTGCTCTCTGCCTCCTTGTACCCAGCCTGCCCAGAAGAGGGGGAGGAGAAGCCACAGGAAGAGAGGGGCTGAGGTTAGGACGAGGTCTGAGGGAAGCTGCTCCCCCAGTCAGCCGAGCCACCACGCCACCACTCCACCATCCCTTGTTCCAAAGGCAAATGCCACTCCTGTCTGCTCTTCCTTCACAGCATCATCTTCCAAAAGATGCAGCTGAGCCTCCAGCTAGAAACACAAACACCCATGGCTGTTTCTGCAGAGCAACATGGACCTCCAGTGGCCTGGAAGCTGCATTAGGGAGAAGCTCTACTTTGATGCCTCCCATACTGGACTGACTGCTGCCCAGGATGGGTCCTCCAGCCTGGGCTGTGATGCATCAGACTCCCCAAGAATTAGATGATCGGCCAGTTGCCTACACTGGCAGATCCCCCACATGGACGAGAGGCCCCCAGTACTCTCCACTCTCTAGGTGTGAGCTACAGCGCCCACTCTTCCTGTCTTTAATAAATGTTTGCTGAACTGTGTAATTTGCCAAACACTGCACCAGATTTTGACGAGACAGATGGGGATACAGACCCCACCTCCAGTGGTTTGTGCAGTGGGTTGGGGGGCAGACCTGTTAAGATGGTGCAATCAGGGCCACCCAAGTGCTGCAGACAGGGATTCCCGAACCCCAGCCCCTTCAAACCACCCAAGGAGGCTCCTGAAAATGCCCATCCGCACCCCACCTCCGAGGGCCGACTTAGGGACTTAGGGGTAGGCAGGGTACCTATGCATGTAAAAGCTGCCAGGGTTGCTGAGGCTCAGTGAGACTGGGGCTTGCAGGACACAGGCAAGTGCCCACCTGGGGTCCAGGTGCCGGGAGGCGTGGGGCCAGGTGGGTCTCTATCAGAGAGGAGCCCCGGTGCATAGGGAAGGTGTGTGGGCCACCAGTGAGGCATGCCAGGCAGCTCGAGTTGACCCAGGCAGGTCCAGTGCTGATCCCAGCTCTGGTGCGTGTGGACACTGAGGCCTGGGCAGGGCCAGTAGCTCCACCACACGGCCTTGAGATCTGTCCAGCCCCAGCACTCCTACATTTACAGGGATGGCAGCCTGGCTCCCCACATACCCCTGCTCCTGTCTGGGGACACTGGTCTGCACAGGCTGGGCACCCTTTCCCTCTGTCCGCTCCGCAGCCCCATCCTCCACCACCCAAAGGAGCTGCTCACAGGTGCAGAGGCCATTACCTGCCCGTGAGAGGATTTCAGCCCACAAGACGATGCCCGTCATCCTAATGTGTCCACTCATAAGCCAGAGAGCCAGAGGCGAACTCCTCAGCAAGCTTGGAAACAAAGCGGCAGGTGTAAGGTGTGCCTCTGCGGCCGCACACCATCCTACCTCATCCCCTCCGTGGACCGGTGGCGGTGGTTGCGGCACAGCTGCGGCACGCCCAGCATGGCCTCGGTGAACACAGCCAGGAAGCCCAGCGTCTCCACAAAGAGGGTCGAGTCGATGCATAGGTAGGTGACGTAGCCCGCCACGCCTGAGAAGGCCAGCACGCACTGCACATAGTCTGAGAAGCTGCTCCAGCGCCAGAAGTGGTGCAGGTCGAAGTCTAGGGCAAGAGGGAAAGCATGAGCGTGGCCACTGCCCCACTGCACACCTGGACAGGCTTGGCACAGCATGACTCGGCTCACAGGTGCGAGAGCCCCAGCAGGGCAGGGCAACTCACAGGCCTTGGGGCCTCACCGCCCGGCTGAAATCCTGCTTCCCCACCTCCAAGCTGCTGGCCTCACTTTAAGCCCTCCCTGTGTCCCATGTCTGCCACGGAAAGGGAATACTTGCACCCACCACCTAGGATGGCCTTGAGGGTTAAGTGAGTTCAGCTTAGAGTAAGAGCTTGATAAATGTATGTAGTTATTATCACTGCCTACACTCAATTCTCGTTATTCACAGCAGTGATGGACTGTAAAGGCCCTCGAACACAGAACCAGCCCTGTTCAACCTAAGCTGGGAATGTGCGTGGCAGGTGATCGCTCTGGACATGTCCGTGAATGACTGTGGAAGCACCTCGAGTATTGATTTTCAGGTCACAAATAAATTTTAGTGAGTAGGTGAATTTGCAAATACAGAATCTGTGGATAATGAGGATTGACTGAAGTTAGTTGCTAGAATGATATAGTTTGCTTGATAGATGCATTCTGTAGGAACCAAATTTGTAAGCGCTCACCGAAATCAGTAAATTAAATGAGGCTCGTAGAAGGTACCAGAGCAGAGATGGGCAGAGAGGAGCCTGCGGTGGGAGGGCCAGACGGTGGACCTGGAGGGGAGATGGGCGCCTGGGAGACCACAGCAGAGGGGTGGGGCAGCCCTGGTAGAGGGAAAGGCCGCCCAGCAGCCACGGCACGGACATGAGTAAGAGGTCCCGCAGCAAGCGGTGAGGACTGGAAGCAATCCACTATGCACACAAATGCCCACCCTCCTCACCCCAAGATGTGCCACCTCACTCCATTCCCATGCCCCAGGCAAAATAGCTGCTGGTTCTGGGGGGCGTCAGTGAGCAGCTGAGGCAGCGAGGAGCTGGCTAGGGGACACAGCTTGCTGGTTCCAGGGTCAGCGTAGCACTGGCATCACCACAGACATAGCAGGGAGTGGCCTGTGTGACTCACAAAGGTGACCCCGGCTGTAGTGCCAAGGTCAGCCTAGGGACCCTGGACCCAGGGCATGGATAGGTAGCCGGGACGCAGAAAACCAGCGTCACATGCAGATGAAGGACACTCTGGGGGTTGGGAGTCCAAAGGGATGCAGGACATGGAGGGGAGGGAGAGTCCAAGAGGGAGGAAAGGCATAGGAGGGCCCAGGAGGGATGCAGGAAGTTGGGGGTGTGGTGTGGGGAAGGGACATGGGTCATGGGGCAGGGAAGCGATGTTCAGCTAGCATTTGGCAAATTGGGTCTGAAGTCAATTCTAGCTTCTAGCTTCTCCAGGAGGGAGGAAATTGGCAAATGACTAACAGGAAAATGCATGCAGGGCAGTCTGTGTGTGCAGGAAGCTCAGTTACACGACACGCGTTGGAACAGCTCCTGCCCTTAGAGAGCCTACAAGGAGCTGAGGGGAGGAAACCTGGTGAGAACAAGACACAAAACAATTAAAGCTCAAAGGACAAGGTAACAGTGGGCGCCCTAGGGTACAAGAGTCAGGAGAGGCAGCAACCGAGCCTGAGGGGGCACATTCCAGACCAGACTGTGAGCAAGACATCCAAAGGGCTCGACCGCACAGCCCGGCAGAACTGCAGCGTGAGCCACAAACCCAAGTTTAAACTTTCAAGGAGGCAAATTTTGAGAAGAAGGAAACCAGATTGATGTTGACAATATATTTCATCAAACTCGATACATCTGAAATATTATCATTCCAACAGGGAATCAATGCAAACATCATAATATTTTAATTCTTTTTTTTTTTTTCCTTTTTTTGGTCTTGTGACCCCTTAGCTCCCTGTTTCTAAGCTCAAGGGGTCTCTTAGGATTCACCATCCTCAAATCTGAACACACCAGGCCACAAGGCCTTCCTGCCCTCCTGCACTGCTGCATGTCATCACATTGGCTCCTCAGCCTGGACTCACAGACGGCCCCAGACACTCAGACACTCTCATCACATGCTCTTCCAGGTGGCAGCCTGGCTGTCAACAACTTCGTGCCATGTCTCGGCCCCACTCCTAGCAGCCACAGAGCAAACCACATACACTCCCAAACACACACAAGCCAGCATCACGGAGCAGGACGTCACAGATGGTCACTGTCACCAGAGGCTCAGAATGTCGCTCAGAATAATGTAATTCTTCCCTCTCGCTACTGCTTTTCTCCCCAAAGTGCCTGCATGAGCAAACGGCATTACAGGCACAAAACTTCAGAGGTCTAACGTCATTCCAGGTGTACTGAGGAACTCACTCAGGTCCGGTCCTGATGGCCAGGTGCCACACACTCTGGACACAGATCATCCTCAGGAGCCACATCCACCTCAGCAGAAACACATGAGTGAGGTTGAAGGTCCATGAGGGGCTGCAGAAGCAACAGAAAGGAAGGGGCCGAGACTTCCGCCCAGGGCCACTAGCAACCAGGCTCTTCACGGAGCTCATGGAACCCCGACACCCCCCTCAGTACTAGCACCACCATCTGACCAGAGGAGAGGCCCAGGCTCCATGGAGTCATGTACTCGAGTCAAATCCAGGCTCCACCTGCCCACTCCAGGGTCCAGCTCTTTCCAGTACAGATTAATCCTCAGACAGTATTTCTCTCAACCAGGTACAGCCAGCAACTTCAGATGGCCTGGCACACAATATCAGTAATGACAAGAGCAGTTAACTTACACTGAGTACCAACTAGAGCACCAGATACAACTCTAGCTTCTTAAAAGTGAAAACTCACCTAATACCCCCAAATCCAATGATGTAGATTCCATCACTGAGGCCCCGAATAGCCAAAGCAATATTGAAGAACAAGAATAATGCAGGATTGTTCACAATAGCAAAATGATGGAAACAACCTAGATGCCCATCAACAGACGAATGGATAAACAAACTATGGTACATACACACAATGGAGTACTATGCAACGAGAAAGAACAACAATGAATCTGTGAACCATCTCATAACATGGATGAAACTGGAGGGCATTATGCTGAGTGAAATAAGTCAATCACAAAAGGACAAATACTGTATGAGATCTCTATTGTAAAAACCCATGAAAAAGTTCACACACAAAATGTAACAATCTTTGTTGGTTACCAGGGATGGGGGGGGGGGGAATCCTAAAAAGGCAATAGATAAGTGGTATCTTGGGTGAAGGGTGAGACAGTACACAATACAGGGGAAACTAGCATAACTTGTACAAGGAAAGGTCATGGAAGCCCCATAGACACATCCAAACTCCCTGAGGGACTGAATTGCTGGGCGGAGGGCTGTGGGGACCATGGTCTCTGGGAACATCTAGCTCAATTGGCATGACACAGCTTATAAAGACAATGCTCTACATTCTACCTTGGTGAGTAGTGTCTGGGGTCTTGAAAGCCTCTGAGTGGCCATCTAAGATACTCCACTGGTCTCATCCCTTCGGGAGCAAGGGAGAATGAAGAGAACAGGATACAAGGAAAAGGTTAGTCCGAAGGACTAATGGACCACAGCTACCAAGGCCTCCACTGGACTGAGTCCAATACAGCTAGATGGTGCCCGGCTACCACCACTGACTGCTCTGACCAGGATCACAACAGAGGGTTCTGGACAGAGCTGGAGAAGGACGTAGAACATAATTCTAACTCACAAAAAAAAAAGACCAGATTTACTGGCCTAAAGGAGGCTGGAGAAACCCCGAGAGTATGGCTCCCAGACATCCTTTTAGCTCAGTGGTGAAGTCATCTCCGAGGTTCACCATTCAGCCTGGGAGTGGACAGCCCCATAAAACCAAATGAGACTAATGAGGTATAGGAGTCCAGTGACAAGGGCCAGAAGGCAGAAGGGGACAAGGAAGCTGGTGATAGTGAACCCAAGGTCGAGTAAGGATATTGTTGATATGTTGTGAGATTGTTAACCATTGTCATTGGGCAACATTTGTACTAACTGTTAAAGGAGAAACTATTTGTTCTGTAAGTCTTCACCTGAAGTACAATATATATATATATAAAAGGATAATGCAGGAAGCCTCACACTTCCCGATATCAAAACATATTATACAGCCACTATTATCAAAATAGCCTGGTATTGGTTCAGTGATAGACACATAGACCAGTGGAATAGAATTAAGAATCCAGAAATAAATCCATCCATTTATGGACAATGAATTTTCAACCAAGGGCCAAAGTCCTTTCAGTGCAGAATAGTCTCTTTAATAAAGTGCTTTCCACATGCATAAAAATGCAACAGAGCCTATACCTCACACCATACATAAAAACTAACTCAAAATGGATCAAAGACCTAAATGTTAAACCTAAAACTATAAAGTTCCTGGGAGAAAACTATGAGACCTATTTTTTTCTTAAATAGGCTAATATGACTACAAATGCACGAATAGCAGAAGACAAATTATATCACTGAGACCTCATAAAAATTAAATACTTATGCTCATCAAAAGACTTTACCAAATGAGTAAAAAGACAACCTACAGACTGGGGAAAACGTCTTCAGACACAACATATCTGATAAGGGTCTGCAGTGTGATGGATTGCTTTTGTGCGGCCTTTCTCGCCATGGTCTTGTAACTCCTACCCAGGTGATTGGGTGGGACTGTGCAGATAGGGTAATTGTAGCTTATCAAGGGGATTGGTCAATTTTGCCATCCTGCTGGGCTTGAAATAAGCCACCCCAGAGGTGGGAAAGAGAGAACCCCACCACCACCAGGAAAGAAAAGTCTGGGACTGGCTTGTCCTTTGGACCTGGGATCCCTGTGCTTGCAGGCTCCTGGGACCGGAAGACAGAGGGAGAGCAAGCTGTAATCCTGAAGATGGTGATAGGCAGTGGCAGGAGAGACCCAGCGGGAGAGACTCAGCAGCAGAAGACAGCATGGTGGGCCTCGCAGCCCACGGAGAGAGAAAGCTGAGTGCCTCTGAGCAGAGGCCTAGGGCCAGGGAGAGGCATGCCTTTGAGAGGCTGGGAAGATGGAAGAACTGTATCCTTGAGTGTTTCTGAGTCTGAATTGTAACCCGTTACATCCCTAATAAACCCCATAACTGTCAGTACAGTCTGAGTTCTGTGTGGCCATTGCAATGAATTATCCAACCCAGCAGAGAAGTAGAGAGTGTCGTGGGAAGGATGGTTGGTGTCAGAATTGGTAAAGACGGCAGAGAGAGGAGGCATGTCTGACCTGTACCTCATAGGAATCAGCCTTGGGCTGTTGATCTTGATTTTCCTTCCCCTTGAGAAGCTACCGGAGGTCAGACACCACCACCATGCCATTTTTACAGGGTCTAATCTCTAAAACGGAAACCCAGGTGGCGTAGTGGTTATGTGCTACAGCTGCTAACCGAAAGGTTGGCAGTTTGAATCCACCAGGTGCTCCTTGGAAACTCTATTGGGCAGTTCTGCTCTGTCCTACAGGGTCGCTATGAGTCGAAATCAATTCAATGGCAATGAGTTTTTTGTTTAATCTCTAAAATACACAGAAAACTTCAACAACTCAACAACAAAAAGACAAACAACCCAATTCGATTTCATCAGTATCTCCCTGTGAGGTAAGAAACTAAGAAACAAAAAAGTCACATAGTTTGGTCACAGTTACATAGCTAGGAAAAGATGGATACAAATAAATGTTTTGAATGAATAAATAAAGGCTGTTTTCTCCAAAGGTCCTAGAGTGCAACTGTGTGTGTGTGTGTGTGTGTGTGTGTACTAGTAAAAACTAGCATCAGGAATAAAGGGACTCAGCACTGATGGCAAACGCTCTCATGTGCAGAAGCACTTTGCCAGGCATCAGAGACCAACAAGGATTACAAACAAGCTCCTTGACTTCCAAGGACAACCAGCACAGGGTGATCTGCCGCCATACTTTAGAGATAAGGATGAAGTTCACTATGAGAACAGGAACGGGAGAGATTATTCTGACTTGAAGGAGGTGAGATCTGAGCTGGGTCAACAGGAAGGGAGGACAGATCATAATCAATACTCTCTCCCAGAAGTCTGTTCCCTGCCTGTCACAGGAAGCACAGTAGTCTCTCTTTCGGATTTGGGTTTACCATTGTTTCTGAAACAGTAGAAATATGTGTCAGCACCAGGGAAAGCACCAAGATGACATATTGGTGACCCACCAAAGGAAAACCAGTCCTCATGAACATTGTAAGGACATTTATTGCATATCTGAGAGGAGAGAGGAAGATAAATGTGTGTTGAGGTCAAAAGGAATGAGAGGCTGTTGATGATCCAGTGTGTGTTTCCATGGCAATGGTGCACTGATGGTTTGGTGTAATGTCCTTGGTCTCCCAATGTGGCTAGTCATCCCTGCCCATGGCCTTTAACAACCAAATGAATGCCCAACTCCATCTCAGCCTGCCAGCTCATGCCAGCTAGTCCCATGCCTCATCAAGTCAAGGCAGTGGGTCTTCCTCCAACACAGGCCATGGGGAACTTAGCAATACACTCTACACAACCTCCATTCACATGCTGACCACTGCCGGACCATTGGAGGAACTTAGTAATGCACTCTACACAGCCTCCGTTCATGCGCTGACCACAGGTAGGCCATTGGAGGAGAGCTCCAAAGAGCAGCAGGAGAATGGCAGGCATCCATAGCTGAGCATGAGGACAAGGGGAGGGCGAGACTCACTCTGGGGAGTGGGTAAGATGTGGGGAGCAGAAGAGCCTGATTTCCTCTGCTACCCAGCCAGACAAAACAGAGCACGTACTGTATGATTCTATCTATATAAAATTCTAGTAAATGCAACATGCAAATGAATGTAGAGTGACAGAAAGCCCAGCTAGCAGCAGCCCTAATCCAGAGTGAACGAAGCAAAACGAATCATTCATCCAAGTCAGCACTGCTTCTGAGAAGAAGGTTAAACATTCATTTTTATCAGTGAGTGGTGGTAACTCTCCTGAAATTCAAGTTCCCAAACATCAGCCAAGGGTCAACCTTGCAAGCAGATCTTTCTAAGGATAGCTGTCTGAAGCCTTTTCTGCTAACTCTTTTCTACACAATTGTCAACATGTCAGTTCCCCACTAATTAATCTATAGATTCAAGACAATTCTAACCAAAATCCGAGCAGACTTTGCTATAGAAACTGACAAACTTGTTCTAAAATTCATATAGAAATGCAAAGGATCTAAAAGAGCCAAAATAAGTATGAAAAGGAAGAACAAAGTTGGAGGACTGTCACTACCTGGTTTCAAGACTTAAAAAGCTACAGTAAACAAGACAACGTGGTGGGTATTGGCATAAAGATAGACAAATAAATCAAGGCAATAGAATAGAGTCCAGAAATAGACCCACACATATATGGACAACTGATTTTCAACAAAGATACAAAGGCAATTTAGTGGAGAAAAGAGTCTTTTCAACAAAGGGTGGTACACCAGCTGGATACCCATGTGCAAAAAAACAATGAACTTGGATTCATAGCTCATATTATAAACAAAAACTAACTCAAAATGGATCACAGACCTAAATGTAAAACCTAATGTTAAAAATACTAGGAGAAAACCTTCGTGACCCTGGATTAGGCAAAGATTTCTTAGACAAGACACCAAAAGTATGATCCAAAAAAACCAAAATGATAAACTAGATTTCACCAAAAATAAAAACTACTGCTTTTCAAAAATATTATTAAGAGAATGAAAAGACAAACCACAGACTGGGAGAAAATATTTGCAGGTCATATATCCAGAATATGTAAAGAACTCTTACAACTCAATAATAAAAATACAAATAACCTAATTTAAAAATTGGCAAAAGATTTGGACAAGTCACCAAAGAAGATAAAAGGACAAAAAATAAACATATGAAAAGATGTTCATTAGTCATTAGTGAAATACAGATTAAAACCACAATGACATACTGCCACACACCTATTGGAATGGCTAAAAATTAAAAGCTGTCCATACAAAATGTTGATGAGGATGTGGAGCAACTAGAACTCTCACACAATGCTGGTGGGAATGCAAAATGGTAAAACCACTTTGGAAAACAGTTTGGCAGTTTCTTAAAAAGTTAAACATACACTTACCATATGATCCAGGCAGTCCACTCCTAGGTATTTACCCAAGAGAAAAAAAAGTACATGTTCATATAAAGACTTGTACACAAATGTTCACAGCAGTGTTATTTATAATAGCCAAAAACTGGAAACAACCCAGATGTCCATCAACCAGTGACTAAACAAAAAACGGTGGTAGATCCATATAATGGAATACTACCCAGCAATAAAAAGGAATGAACTATTGATACACACTACACCATGAACTAATCTCAAAATAATCACAATCACACTGAGTAAAAGAAGCCAGACAAAACAGAGCACGTACTGTATGATTCTATCTATATAAAATTCTAGTAAATGCAAAATGCAAATGAATGTAGAGTGACAGAAAGCAGATTAGGGGTACCTGGGTGGCAGAGGGTGGTTAGGGATTACAAAGAGGCAGGAGGAACTTTTGGGGGTGACAGATATGCTCATTACCTTAATCTGGGTGATAGTTCCATGACTGTATGTATATTTAAAACTTATCAAAATTGTACACTTTAAATATTGACAGTTTACTGTATGCCAGTTATAACTCAATAAAGCTGTTAGAAGAAAAACACCTGAGCTGCCTGGAGTGAAGGAGGAAGCACCTGTCCTGCCTCTCAGGCTCGTTGAGCACTGACTACTGATGAAGTAGGGAAAGCAGTGCTCCAGTTCCTAACCAAGTCCTCCTCCTAGTGGAAGTCCAAGTTCCCAGAGAGCATCTGGGGTTTGACAATGGCGGCAGTACTGCCTGCCGCTTTGTTGAAAGGGCAGTTCAATCCACATGGAGCCTACTCCCCAGTGAGACCCAGTTTCTTTTCTCTAGTTCCTGGGAATGGTCTGTAGAGAAGTTCCGATCCCCAATCTGCTCAGAAGATGTAACTCTCAAACCACTTGCTGACATTCTTACTTGGCCTCTTTCAAAACACACACCCTTTTATGAGGAAATGCCTCAAATGAAATCGTGCTCTATCAGGACAACAATCACTCCATGCTTTGTTCAGGACATGACGTGCAACTTGTTCGTTTTCCCTCATTCAGTAAATATTTCTTTGGCGTCTGCCGGGTGTCAAGCCCGTTTTTAAGCACCTGCTCTGTGCCAGGCCTGTTCTGATGCTTTATATGTATTAGCTCATTTAGTTATTACAGGAAGTTAAAAACCCATCCAGGCCCCACAGTGTACTTGTGGTGGACTCAGGATTTGAACCCAGAACCCAGAGTTTAACCCACTCTGCCTTAGCTTCACATTATAAGCTCTAAAGTTTGCTGCTTTCCCATCACCCATGGGTCTCTTAGAACTGAAGGACAGGCACACATTTCCTCAAGGTCCTCTGGTCAGACCGTCACAGCTTCCACAGGCTCTGCACACTAGGGATCCCCAAGTTTTCTGTGAGGAGAAACTACTTTTCCATTTCCTGAGTCTTGGAATCCCAGGGAACAGGGGATTATGTCGGAGGAGGCCCCACCTCCCAGCACCATCTCCTTCTCCTAGCTAGGAAGGCAGGATGCTTTGTGGGAGGACACTGGGGCCTCGGCTGAGACCCTTTGAGACACCGCATTTCAGGGTCTGTGGAGACGCTTACTGCTTTCCCGAGCTTGGATTTTCCCACCACTGACTAAGAACAGCTGGTCTCTGGAGACCCAGCAGGGTAGTCAGAAAAAGGCGCACTTGACCTAGGCTGAATTAAGACTGACACCCACCCCCATCCACCCACTGCCACTGTCTCTTAGGACTGGAGCAGAGGACAGAGAAGAAAGTCAAAGGAAGAGAACAGAGTCCAGAAATGAAGCCGCACATAATGGACAAATCACTTCTAGCAAAGACGCAAAGGCAATCAGAGGAGAAAGGAGAGGCAGGAGCAAATGCAGCCAGGCGGCTTCCGGAACCTGGCCCACCGCGGGCGGAACCGCAGAAAGCACACTGACCCACTCCTGCCCTCCGCCCCTCCTGCACTCACCCACATTGGCGCTATTTGCACGTCCTGATTCAGTCTCAACAGGAAATTCTGAAGGAAGCACCTCTGGCTGGTGACTCGTCTGCAGGGAAGGACTGTCCCAAATGCAGAAGGAGAGGGAGTGTTTGCAGACCACAGCCTCATGACTCCCAGCCTGGGAGCCCAGGACCCCACCCCCGCAGCCCCCAGCTCAGGAACTCCAGACACCCAGCAGTGCGTGAACAGGTTGGCGAGCAGCGCCGTAAAGCCAGTCAGCACAAACACCAAACACTATGGGTCCTTCCCTGGACCATCCTGAGGGTGACCATTTGTTTAACATTCACCATGCTAACAATTCAGCAGTCTCCTTTTGTAAATTAATGTTAGGGTTTCCATAAAGTCACAATTACAAGCAAAGCTGTGGCTCTGGGATTAACAGATCCAGGACCTTCCCCAGAGGGTCCTCTGGATCTAAGCTCTGTGGGTGAATTCCCCCGCTCCCCGCAACAGAGGAACTTCCTGTGGATGTTTCTCACCAGCTCGGTACCGACTAGCCAACAGGGGAGGATCCAGCTCCCACTTGATCACTAAAAATCAACACGAGAAAGGGCAGTTTCTCAACCTGGCTGGTAATTTTACCCAAGAGTATGTGACAAGCCTTTTCTAGAGTTCTGCTTTTAAATGTTAAAAAAATACCAAAGTTTAAGGAACCATTGAAACAGCCGCACTTGTCACACGCATGTCATAATAGTGACAGCAGCTCCACTTGCACCTGCTCACGCTCCGTGTGCACAGGACACTTTATGAGCATCGACCGTCGCTGCACTCGGATGGAGAGGCCTGATGCCCTACTTCCTGGCGCTGCAGGAAGCTCCAGTGGGCGCAGAGGGGTCGGGACCCCCAAAGACTCTCCCCAAGCCAGGGAAAAGGAGGAGGCCAGCGCAGGCGTTTCTGGCCTCATGAGGAGGGCGCGGCCACTGCTGAGACCCTGGTCGTGGTGTCGTGCAGAGCGTCCGCCAGGCTCGTAGCGCCCCCGTGTGGCAAGTCCGCGCCTTGCACGAGTCCCTCCGCTCCCTCAACCAGTCACAGCGGGTGACTCCACCTCTCCGTGGGACGCTCCGCCGGCCTTCAACGTGTCCCCAGCTCACAGGGCAGCCCCCGTCCGCCCCGCCCGGAGCTGACAGGCCTCTGGGCCCGCGGGAACACAAGGAAGACCCTCCGAAGACCTTCTGCAGCCCCCAGGGAAGCTCATCTGCTCCGCAGAAAAGACTCAGAAGCAGTGTTGTGACCCCGCCTGCGGCCTCCAGCCCCTACCCCGTCCACACCCTGCTAGTCCACCTCTCTCTGCCTCCCAGGGGCCCAGACACCAGCGACGTGTATGAATGTGCGGGGTGCACAGATGGGGGCCGGCAGGGGCCTGGGTCAGGATGCAGTTCTCAGCGTGCTATGATAGTAATGACAGGCTGGATCCCCATTTTGTAAGGAGGGGTCCCATCCTACGGAAGGTGACGAGCAACGCGCTCCTACCTCAAGCTCTGAGGCACCCAGTTATCCCACAACCAACCCGGGGCCCCGGCCCCGCTAGGGGGCGCTGAGAGTGGGCAGAAGAGGCCCTTTCTTCCTCAGGTTGTAGGCCCCGCCCTCCACCCCAACCCACACCTGAATTTGTGAATCTGGGGATTCAACAAGTTCTCCAAAAAAGTAATTCACTGCCAGTCACAGAAAGCTAAAAAGCAATTATGAAATTCTGGCTGCCTCAGCACCCACCAGGCTCCCAGAATAAAGCTGAAAGTCCATGCGATCTGAGACTTCCACAAGGGAAGGTGTGGTGCAGCAAAACCCTCACCAGAAAGGGTAAAAAGCCATCCCAGGTAACTCACGGGAGGAGGGAGAAGCCCTGAGCACTGGAGGGACTAAGCAGCTGAAGAGGGGAAGGTAATTAACTGGACAAATTGCAGTGATTCCAGGGGATGTCACATCACAAATACCCCAGGAAGGGCAATGAAAAACCAAACGCACTGCTGAGGAGTTGATTCCGATGCATAAAACACACTGGTGACAACAGACCCAAAATAGCTCACACTCCTACGCTCTCCCTTCTGGGCAGACAGCAATGACTGAAGAGCTTCTATATCCTCCTTCTTTTATTTTTAAACCAAAGGAGAGAGCCAGGTAATTTTAAACTTCTAAATGTCTTAGGCAATTAGACCACGGGAGCAAGGAGACACATGAGTTGCAAAGGAGGATTCCCAGCCACATGAAAGATCATTTAGGAGTGGAGAGATGGAAATTAAACAAGAGAAAGAGCAGGGCGGGGGGGGGGGGGGGGGGGCTGCGAGGGCCGGCAGCCATCTTCCCACCTTTGGGAGCCTATTAGCCCACAGATAGCTTTCCAAAGGAATGACTGGGGAAAGCGTCAGTAGTAGAGACTTACATGAAAGAGTGAGTGTTTCCAAATCCCAGGCAATTCAGACACACATTGGACAACCGCCGTCTTTCTCCTTCCTGCTCTTGAAATGAATCCGTGTCACAACCACAGTGACTCAAGGGCCACTGACCAGCTTATGACCACCAGCCTCTAAGCACCTCCCCAGGAACATGTATAAATCACAAGTGGGGAAGAGCTCGCAGCGGGGAAGCCAGTGGACACACCTCCATCCACCCATCCATCCACATACATCCCTGGGAAAGGACAGACCAGCACTGCCTGAGAGGACACAGTGCCACTTTGAGAGGCTCCTGCCAGGTACCACCTCAGATCCCAAGCAGCACAAGATGAGCCCTCCAGGACACTTCCCAACACGAATGTCTTCTGCAGAAGTGCCCTGGCCATGAGAGATACAGGAGACTCAGCCCCTACAGCACCAGATGCAGAGCAGGCCCCTTCCTTCAGAGGGCACTGTGAGACAGCTGTGAGCCTGAGCAGCTGGGACAGGAGAACAGTGCTGCACACTGTTAGATGGGAAAACGTCCTCACTTTAGGAATGCCCGGTGTCACAAGCACCGAGTCGGGACTTCTCAAACAGTCCAAGAAAATGTGCACTTTAGTCCCACTTTCTGTAACTTTGTGACGTTTCAAAATTTAGTGTTTTTTTTAAATCATCTTTCCTAGAAAACAAAACAAACAAATCCCTTCCTTCAAAACCCTGGTTCCTGTTGTTAGGGGCTGTCGAGTCAGTTTTGACTCATTGCAACCCTATAGGACAGAGTAGAACTGTCCCATGGGGTTTCCAAGGAGTGGCTGGTGGATTTGAACTGCTGACCTTTTGGTTAGCAGCCGAGCTCTTAACCATTACACCACCAAGGGTTCTGACTAAGGTAAGGCTTTTATCAGACCACTTTTCTGGACAAGAGAGGGTACTCTCCGTTGGGGAATGTTTGTCTGTCTGTCTCACTCATCCTAGGACGCAGCCCTGACCACTGGCCTCAGCCCCAACTTGCCAGAGCTTGGACAAACCACTCCTGGTGGTGAGTGAGGGTGGGCACGGGCACTGCAGGGCCACCCGTCTACAGACAGGACAGCTCAGTTGAGGCCTAAAGGTGTAGGCCCAGACTCAGGCAGAGCCAGGTGCAAGAAGGGCGGCTACTCACAGGGCTAGGGAGTACCTGGGGGCTCACAGAGGGTGGAGAGCACCTGGGAACTCACGAAGGATAGGAAACACAGCAAGCACTCACGAAGGGTGGGGACCACAACACGTGCTCATGGAGGATGGGAAATGGCAGGTGCTCACAAAGGGTGGGGAATATGGCGGGCACTCATGGAGGATGACACGGTGGGTGCTCACAGAGAGTGGGGAGCATGGCAGATGCTCACAGGGCTGGGGAGCACAGCAGACGCTCATGGAAGGTGGGGAGCATGATGGGTGTTCAAGGAGTGTGGGGAGGGTGTTGGGCTTGCCTGGCCCCTAAAGACTGGGGACACTAAGAACTTTAAGGAAGCCAGCAGCACAACTCAGCTCAGTGTGAGTATGAAGTCCAATCTCGGCTCTCAAGGCCCAGGTTCACTCCTTGATCCTCCTTTAATCCCATCCTCACCACAGCAGGCAAAGGGATGATGAGACAGGCCACTCCCCAAAGACAGGCTGAGAGGATTACAAGTGCCTGTTTGTCCGATGATGCCCCATGAAGGTGGGCAGGCAGGGCGGACTCTGAGCACATCCCTGGGAACCCTAACACAAACACACCCTTCACAGGAAGACGGGGCAGGCTCTTCCAGGGATCAGCATCTCAGTCCTGACCCTGAGTTGTCTAGTGCTGAGCCTGACAGCAGCCAGATGGTGAAGTTACTGCAGCCACTGCCATGAATAGCTGGGGAAAGCCCTGTCGAGAGAAGTTCTGTCATTGGTCTTGTAGGTTTGTTTGTTCCTCTGCCTCCTCTGATTTGCAGGAACCTCTCCTCTCCTTTACCCATCTCAGCACCTCCAGGCCCTTCTCTTCTTTTGCCTGCTAGTCTCTGCTCAGTGAGGCAGCAAAAATGGACAGAGGAGGGAGGCAAGGGGCTGAAGTGTACCCTGTGCCAGGTGCTGGCACCACCTCTCTGTGGACTGAGCACTGTCCCCGTATCCCTCACCACTCTAGGGTCTGCCCCTCTGGCTAACAGAATGAATACCTGTGTTCTGAATAGATCCTGCTACTGAATTCATTACACACTCTTGTATGAAGCAGAAACAGCACCAGAAAGGCCTTGGCCCAAATGGCACTGGAATAAATAATTTTTGTCCCAAAATCAAAACAGCTTTCACTTTATAATTAAAACCTTAAGACTACCTACTTGTAAACCACTTAACAAAGGAAAGTGATTATCTATCCAGTTGGACACTTCGCCATGCGTCCACCCACTTGACACCCAAACCAATAGTGAAGGCTCAAGGCTACTGGTTTTACTCATCAAAGTAGCTGTTACATAAAAGCACAACTGTATGTTATTCTCCTGGTCTGAAATATTCTTCATAATTTCAGCCCCTAAGGGCCCAGTTGGGTTAAATTCTGAAATGGTAGTATGAAAATCTCCCAGACCCTCTCCCCAGTGAAATAATCATAATGGTGAAAATCATAAAAAACAACAATTTAAAATTTCTGGAAATTGAAAAATCTACTCAACTTCAGCAGAAGTCTGGGGCATTTGAGCCATGACCTGCACCCTCTCCCCACCCTGAAAGCTCAGTGTGACGACAAAAGCTCTACATCAGGTGGGTGAAGCCAGGAAAACAGGTTTCCCTCTTGTCCCAGCTCTCAGCATCAGGCAATGGTCTCTCTCAGGAGGGGCAGGCTGCCAGCATTTCTCTCCGCCAGCGTTTCTCAGCCCCCAGCTCAGTTCCTGTTCTACTCTGCAAGCATGGCTGAGACGTCTGGGCTCCCTTTCTCCACCCAGCCTCCACTTGGGTGGAAGTTGTACCCCAGCTGTGTCAAGCAGAGAATACTGGGCCTCAATCGCCCCTACCCCAGCTTAGTCATAGGGTGGAGGTTCTGCACTGGGAGGAGCAAGCCAAGAAGACCATGGGCTACAGTGCCTGCTTATACGGCAGGCGTGTGACTCTGAGAGAAGGCAACTGCTGTCCCCACCACCAGCTCCAGAGCAGTCATTCAGAGGTTCTGTCCCCCCTCTGGGGGGCAAGAACAGAGAGACACAGCTCTCCCTAAAGCAATTAGTTCAAGCTTAAGGGCATTGATAAAACAATGGAGACCTTGATGGTAAACAATCAAGAGGAAGCTAGTAGCTCCACATAGCAACAAGCAAATCAGAAGGCCATCTGAAAGTTTAATAGAGACAACCAGGAAAAGGGACAGCTAAGAAGAGCTGTACTGGAGCCAGAGCAAATGTCAAAGACTGGCCTCAAAGACTACCCCTGCAAAGCAGCCCAATTGGATCAGATGGTGGAGTAATTTATATATGCCTGGATGTTGTCAAAAACAATAGAGCAATAGGCTAGCAATTAGTGGAGGAGCACTGGTGGCACAGTGGTTAAGCTCTCAGCTGTTAACCGAAATGTCAGCAGTTCAAACCCACCAGCCTCTCTGCAAATAAAGATGATGTGGCAGTCTGCTTCTGTAAAGATTTACAGCCTTGGAAACCCTATGGGGACCCTACTCTGTCCTATAGGGTCACTATGAGTCAGAATTTGACTCCACAGCAATGGGTTCAGTTGGGGTTTAACAGCTGGGTGTAATACCAGCAGAGGCAGACCAGTCAGAAGCTTATCAGGGAGGTCAGAGAGACTGGAGAAAATCCAGCTAGAATAAGCAGTCATCCCTGAAGGGAGAGGAGGTTCAGAGACTGCACACTGTGGCAAAATAGACATTACTGAACTAGTCCAGCTAAATCACTAAACAAATAAATAAGCAAACAACAAGCTACCCACCCCCTGAGGTGGGAGGTCAATATACAGAGTTGCTACAATATATCACTAAAGTGTTCAGTTTTCAACAAAAAATTATAAGACATACAAAGAAACAGGAAAGTGTGGCCCATACACAGAAAGAAAAAAAAACAAGCAGAAAACAAAAATTGACTTTGAGAGGGTAGAGACACTGAATTTATTAAAGAAAGATTTCAAAATAGCTATTATATATATGCTCAAAGAACTGAAGGAAACCATGTATAAAGAGTTAAAAGAAGGTAAGATGACACTGTCTCATCAACTAGAGAATATCAATAAAGAGATATAAATTTCTAAAAAGAACTAAATGGAAATTCTGGAGCTGAAAAGTACAATTACTGAAATAGAATATTCATTAGAGGTCCTCAACAACAGATGTGAGTTGACAGAAGAAAGAATTAGAAAACTTAAAGATAGGTCAGTAGAGATTATGCTATCTGAAGAAAAAAGAAAGTAGAATTAAGAAAAATATACAGAGCCTCAGAGAAATGTGAGACAATATTAAATGCACCAACATATGTGAAATTAGAGTACCTGAGGAGAGAAGAGAGAGAAAGGAGTAAAAAAGATATTCAAAGAAATAATGACAGAAAGCTTCCTGGATTTGATTAAAATACTAATCCACACATCCAAGAAGCTCAACAAACTCCAAGTAGGATAAAATGAGAGCTACACTCTCATAGTCAAAATGTTGAAAGACAAAAAAAAAAGACAAAATCTTGAAATCAGCAAGGGAAAAATGACTTGTCACTTACAAGGAAACCCCAATAAGATTAACAGCTGACTTCTCATCAGAAATAATGGAGTCCAGAAGGCAATGGGGTAACAGTTTCAAAGTGCTGAAAAGAAAAAAAACTGTCAACCAAGATTCTTACATCCAGCAAAACTCTTTTTAAAATGAAGGTAAAATAAAGATATTCCCAGATAAAACAAGAACTGGGAGGATTTGTTGCTTGCAGACCCACCTTATAGGAAATAATAAAGTAAGTTCTTCATGATGAAAGCAAGTAACACCAAACAGTTATTCTAATCCACAAGAAAAAACAAGGAGCATAGATAAAGATAATTATGTAGCTAATTATAAAAGACAGTATAAGTTCATATTTCTTCTCCTTTCTTCTCTTAACTGATTTAAAAAACAACTGAATAAAACAATATTGTGGTTATATTATTGTCAGGCCTTTAACATATAAAAATGTAATATATTTGAAAATGACAGTAAGGAAATGACATCAGATAGTAACTCAAATTCACAGAAAGAAATGAACAGAACCAGAAATGGTAAATAAGAAGGTTAATATAACAAACTTTACAAATATACAATTGTTCTCCTTTCTTCTCTCAACTTCTTTAAAAGCTATAAAATTATAAAAAGTAATGATGATAACAATGTGTTGTTGGGTCTATAACATATATGGACATATATAATAACAATGTAAGACTTAGAAATCAATAACAGAAGGAAATTTTTCAAATTCACTAATATATGGAAATTAAATGACACACTCCTAAATAACAAATGACTCAAAGAAGAAATCTCAAGGGAAAGTAGAAAATACTTTGAAATGAATGACAATAAAAACACAACATACCAAAACTTACAAGATGCAGCTAAAGCAGTGCTTAGAGGGGAAATTATAGCTGTAAACACCTATACTTAAAAAAGAAATTAAAAATATCTCCAATCATTAACCTAATCTTCTACCTCAATAAACTAGAACAAGAGCAGCAAACTAAACCCAAAGCAACAGGAGGGAAGAAATAATAAATATGAGAGTGGAAAGAAATAAAATGGAGAATAGAAAAACAATACAGAAAATCAACCAAATCAAAAGTCGGTTCTTTGAAAATATTGACAAAATTGACAAAAATTTAGCTAGGCTAATAAAGAAAAAGCTCAGCTAATAAAAGAGAGAAGACTCGAATTACTAAAATCAAGAATGAAAGAGGGGACATTACTACCAATCTTACAAAAAATAAAAAGGATTATAACAGAATTCTATAAACAATTATATGCCAACAAATTAGATAACGTAGATGAAAAATACAAATTCCTAGAAGGACAAACACCAAAACTGACTCAAGAAGAAATAGAAAGTCTGAATGGACCTATAAAAATATTGAATTAATGAAGAAAATTTATCACAAAGAAAAGACCAGTGAATTCTACCAAACTCTTTCAAAATATAAAAGAGAAAGGAACACTTCCCAATGCATTTTATAAGGCCAGTATTCTCCTGATACCAAATCCAAACAAAGACATCACAAAAACAGACAACTACAGACCAATATCTCTTATGAATATAGTCACAAAAATCCTCAACAAAATACTAGCAAACAGAATCCAGCAACATATAAAAAGGATTACACACCATGACCAAGTGGGCTTTAATCCCAAGGATGCAAAGTTGGTTCAATAAATGAAAATCAACCAGTGTAATAAACCATAATAATAAAATAAAGGACAAAAACTACATGATATCTCAACAGACACAGAAAAGCATTTCACAAAATTCCATAAGCTTTCTTGATAAAAACCCTCAACAAACTCAGAAGAGAAGGGAACTTACTTAACCTAATAAAGTGCATCTATTGAAAATCCACAGCGAACATCGTAGTTAATCAAGAAAGACTGAATGCTTTCCTCCTGAGATCACAAACAAGACAAGGATGTCCATTCTCACCACTTCTATTCAATATTTCACTAGAAGTTCTAGCTAGGGTAACTAAGCAAGAAGAAATAAAAAAGTATCCAGATTGGAAAAGAAGAAGTAAAACTATCTCTATTTGCAGATGACATCATCCTGTAAAAGAAAATCCTAAGCAATCCACTAAAAAGCTATTAGAATAAACAAGTTCAGCAAGGCTGCACAAGATCAGTATTCAAAAACCAATTTATTTCTACAAAGCAGCAATGGACAATCCAAAATGAAATTAAGAAAACAATTCCATTTACCATAGCATCGAAAAGAATAAATTACTTTGGAATACATTCAAAAGAAGTGTGAAACTTATACTCTGAAAACTACTCTTATACACACACACACACACACACACACACACACACACACACACACACACACACACACACGAGGAAAAGGAGCAGGCTTCTAGAACTGTGTCATGCTGGAAAAGGGTGGGGCTATGAGCTGTTAGTCACTGTGCATATCTCCAGGCTTCAAACACACACATGCATGGTCACAGGGCAGGCACGATGGGGAGTGAGGCAGGAGAAGGAGCAGAGCCACAGAGGATGAAATGAGCCATGTTCTGAAAAGCAGCCTCGTGCAGTGTAGTACATACCCAGATAGGACCGCCTGAGGGGGACTCTGATTTCTTCATCCTTACTATCTGTAGGTACATTAAAAAAGAGAGAAAAACAGAAAGGAAGAGGAGAAAAGACAAAATAGACTGGTTTTAACACTGATAAGCAGATGTGTTTCCCAGACGTTTTTAATTTCTTAAAAAAAAAAAAAAAAAACCTTGAAATAAAAAGACCACAAGATTTTTGTTTCTGTGCACTGGAAAATTCACTTTCTGAACTATTTTTCTCCAAAGCTACCTTCTTCCAATATTATAAAAAAGTGCGTGGGGGCAGGAGGAGGAAATCTTGGGCCAAAAGTTAAAAGTCACCACATTTTCATTTAATTTCTATGGTCACAGGTGGCAAAAAGCCCACTGCCTGTTTGCTATGCTATGGACAAGTGACACTACAGATTCCACTTCTATTTGCCCCAGAAACTTGTTCATGTGCTTCCCTCTCTTTTTTACTCCCTAGAAGCTTTAGTTGCTGTACATGTGCCCAGGGTCAAATAAGACCTATTCAGAAGATTGTTCATAACGCTGTTTTCAGAGCACATGAGAAGAGGAAGTGCCCACGGAAGTGGAGAGCAAATGCACGGACCCTGGCAGCCACATGGCCTGGACCAAGCTCACCCTGGCCCCGAGTGACCCACACACCTCCAGACCTGAGTGCAACTGGCCGGCCCAGAAGCACCTGGAACAAACTTCAACCTGGAGCGCCTGCTCCTCCCCACCGGAACCTCACTGCACCACGCTGCCCCTCAGCAGCCGCCCAAAGGCCCTAAAGACACAAGCCAAGTGCCTGGAGAGGATGGAAGGTCACCAAAAGGGAAGAGTGAGATTCAGATCAGGGGGCTCCAAAAGCAGGTGTGGGGTCAAAGGTTGTGTGTCATCTGCCCCAGGCAGTGCAGAATCGACCTTAAATGGAA
The DNA here is from genome assembly GCA_030035585.1 of Dugong dugon. Taxonomy (NCBI): domain Eukaryota; kingdom Metazoa; phylum Chordata; class Mammalia; order Sirenia; family Dugongidae; genus Dugong; species Dugong dugon. The sequence continues at coordinate 116,083,806 of CM057466.1, forward strand.
ACTTCACAAACAAACAGCTAAAAACAAACACTAGACTAAGTTCATGCCTGGATATCTAGAGGGCATGCTGTCAGTGGAAAGTGTGACATTTCCAGGAAAGTGGAGGCTTTTATGAGCAGACAGCATAGAGGACACAAACTGCAGTTCTCAGCCTGCCCCTGTCCTGTACCACCTCCTGTGTCATGGCGCTGACCACCAGTCTGTTGGACTTCCTAAGTTTTCAGCTTTACTTCTTTGCCTCTGACCAATTTCACTAGTCATCGGTACCTCCTCTACAGATCATTGTCCCAAAGGAAAGTGCATGAGCATGGTGGGGGGGAGATGAATTAATGAAGAACACAGGAGAGAGCAGCACATGGCACAAGTCAGCTGTTTCCCTCTTCATCTTCCAGTCCTGACCATGCTGACACTGAATGGCAGAGCTCTAGGGTCTATGTGGTTGGCTTCCAGGACCACGGGGAAAGCAAAGGCAAGAAGGGTGGAGGACCTATCTGTGGGTTAACTAGACATCTATAAAGGTGGAAGAAGCAAGGCAGAGACTGGATAAGGAGATGACTCAGACTGCAATGGCCTTGTAACCCACACCAGACTCTTGTCTGGTATGGCATCAGGCCACCCAAGGTTTCTTGGCTGGAAGTAGTATGGTCAGATTTACGTTTTAGAAAAGCATCTTGGTGTAGGATGGACTGGAGGAGGGAGCCACCTGTAACTGAGAAGCCAGTTTGGAATGTTCTCAACAATCATGCACTTCTGCAAATCTGGACTGAACATATACTCCACCAGGCACCAGGGAGTCATAGATGTAGCAGGTTGTATTTTCCAAAGATGGCCACAGTAACATTTCTATTCCACATTACCTTCCAGAACCTTGCCATTCCCCTTCAGGAGGTGGCATCCACATCCTCCTCCCTGACTATGGGTGGGCTTGTGTGCTGTGTGATTTCCAAGACTAGCTTCCACAGGGCTCTCACTCTGGGTACTTGCCCTTGGAACCCAGCTTCCATGTTGTAAGGAAGCCCAGGCCACATGAAGAGGCCACGTGTAGATTCTCCGTGACAGCCCTGGCCCAGGTCCCAGTGACAGCCAGCATCAGCCATCAGACGTCTGAGTGAGTGAGCTTCAGGTGACTCCAGCCCCCAGCCTCTGAGCTGACGCAGCTGACATCAAATGGAACGCAGACAAGCTATCCCTGCCACAATTGGCCCGAACTGCAGATCTGTGACCAAAATAAATGTTGTTCGTTTAAGTCACTCAGTTTGGGGGTAGCTTTTCAAGCAGCCATAGTTACTAGAATAAAAGATGATTTGGCAGAAGGCTCACCTGAGCTAACACCCAGGAGAGTCAGAAGTTCTGGATGGTAAGAACAGGACACAGACCAGCAGGAGAGAAGGCCGGTCAGACTACAAGAGGCCAGATCCCACCTGCTTCCCAAAGGAATTGGTCACATGATATCTGAGACCCATTGCTGCAGGCAGGCGAGGAAGGATGCATTAGAGCTCAGTCTGCGTTGGGGTAAGGGTATACTGGTAGTGGAGGGGGAGGATGCCACAGGTGAGATACAGGACAAACTGGAGACCAGGGGACAGTGAAGAGAGTATGATCACAGTGGTACAGGCAAATCTGGGATGGGCCTATGTCAGAGCTAGGCAGTGGGCAGGACTATACAGGAATCTATGACGCCTGATGTTCAAGGGTGTCAACAAACCCCTAGAAAATGCATTAAAAACATTTGTGTGCAAACACTGCCCAGGGGAGGGTCCTCAGCTTTTCTTCTCAAAAAGGTATTTTAAAAGATTTTTTAATCTTTATTGAAATATCATTTACATACCAAAAAATTCACCCTTTTAAAGTGGTTTTTAGCATATTCACGATGCCTCTGAATTGTACACTTAAAAATGGTTAAGATGGCAAATTTTTGTACCAGAACAAAATAAAAATTAAGTTAAAAAGAAAAGAAACAAAAACTCTTGGAAAAATACACACCAAACTGTTAACAGATCTAGGGAAGAGAGCGGAAGGGGGAGCACCAGAGTATATTTCCTTCTGCACTATTTGCATGTGTTCAAATAGAATGTGCATTTTAAAATATGTAAGTATGTATGCATGTGCACATGTATATGTGTGTGTGCATGTGTGTGTGTGTGTGTGTGTTTCTTTTAAGAAGTGAGGGGGCAGGAGAGGCTCCATCAGGGCAGGAAGGGACTGACTGAAGAACACAGCGGTGTGGAGGACACCTGCCTCCCCGAGGCTGCCTCACAAGCCACTGTTCAGCACTGACTCAGCGTGTAGAGTAGGTGCTACTATGAGGGGCGAGATCCACATGTTAAGCCTTGGCTGCACTCCTTGGGAAAAGTGAGGCAAAATGAACCATGTTACACCTCAGCTCCGGCTTTCCTTCCCATGCTTACAGCCTCCGCCCATCCCCGAAGAATTACAGTAACATCAAGTTAAATCTTTTTTCTTCCCCCACTAGTTAGTTAAGCCTTGGGTTGGACAGGCAGGAAAGAAACATGTTGTTTAAAAAATAATAATAAGACCCCAGCCAGCAATAGTTGGACTGTCCGTCTTGCTGCCCTCCCCTTCCCCAAAACTGTATCTGCAGACTGGCTAGGCCAGTTCCATTCTGGAGCGCTGTGGCTGAGGTTTGGAGAAGATATAAAATAAATTCAACCCCCTGACTCTGGGCCACAGACAATTCTGTTTCTCTAATAATCCCTAAGAGAAATAAAAAACAAATTATGAAACAAAGTTAAATTTTTAAAAAGGAAAAATAAATAAAATGAAACAAATTTTCAGCCTGAATTGCTTAGTTTCAGCCCTACCCCTCCGCATCAGGCAGATGACAGGAAATAACCCACACATTTCATCAAAGCTCCCTCAGGAATATGCTGGGGCCTTACGCATGGCAGACACAAGAATGGTCAATCTGACTTTGATTCAAATATTGAAAGTGCTGAGTGTGAGACTCTTAGGGATTTTCACAACACATACTGTGTCCCCACAAGCTTTCCATCTGCAGTTACCGTGAGGCCCAGCAGGCGTCCCAGAGTTGGAGAGCCCTGTGGGAGGCACAGTCCTCCATTAACAAAGAACCACACACACAGGAGCACAGGCTTGGCAGGCCTGGGGTCAGCAGGACCAGGCCCCCTCCGTGTGCTGGTTCTGATCCTGCGGGGTCATAGATGTCATCTGTGAGGCTGTGTACAAGTGGCCTGGGCCACCATATCAAATGACGACAAACTAAGGGGCTTAAAACAACATAAATTTACTTTCTCATAGTCCTGGAGGCCAGAAGTTCAGAATCAAGGTGTGGGCAGGGCTGCACTCCCTCTGGATGCTCTAGAGGAGAATCCTTCCTTGCCTCTTCCAGGTTCTGGTGGCTCCAGGCATTCCCTGGCTTGTGGCAGCATCTCTCTAATCTCTGCCTCCATCGGCCGCCTTCCTTCTGTGCCTCTGTATCTTCTCCTCTTCTTCTAAGGACACCAGTCATTGCATTTAGGGATCAACCTAAACTCAGGGCAATCTCATCTCAAGATCCCTAACTAATCCCATCTGCAAAGACCTATTTCCAAATAAGGTCACATTCCAAGGTTCTGGGTGGATATGTATTTTTTTGGAGGTGCAGTGCAGTGAATTACTTAATATGGCCCTTCTACCAATGGTCTTTGTAAGCCCCACCAAATGACTGGGTGAAGACTATGCAAATGAGGTACTTGTGGCCCACCAAGGTGATTGGATAGGTTTCTAAAATGTAAATAGGGTGTATGGTACCCTTGTGGAGGGGGGGGACCATGCAAATGAAGTATATTGAACCCTAACAAGGGGATTGGTCAGTTTTGCCATCCCACTAGGCTTAAAAGAGAGCCAGTCCCAAAGCAGAGGGAACCTACCACCAAGAAGAAGAGATGGGAGCAGAGCGCTTCCTTTGGGCCCAGGATCCCTACACCAAGACCCTCCTAAGCCCAGGAGACAGAGAGAGAGAACTGTAACACAGAAGACAGCAAGACGGTGAGAAGCAGAGGCAGTAGGACCAGGAGACCAGCAGGAGATGGTGCAGTAAGCTTCCCAGCCCACAGAGCAAAAAAGCTGAGTGTCTTCAGGCAAGAGGCTTACTGGTGGAGTAGGGTGCCTCCAGGCACTTATTGTTGGAGCTAAAGAGCTTTGTAACGCTTGCCCGAGCAGGGCAGAGGCTGGGCCAAGGGGTCAAGAGCCAGAGAGAGGCCTGCCTGTGGGCATGGCTGAGAAGAGGCTGTCCTGATCGAAGAACTGTATCCTGAACATTCCTTAACCTGAATTATAACATGTTACTTCCCTAATACACCCCATAACTGTGAGTATGGTCTGTGAGTTCTGTGTGGCCATTGCAATGAGTCATCAAACCCAGCAGAGAAGTAGAGAGTGCCATGGGAGGGACGGCTGGTGTCAAAACTGATAAAAACGTTGGGGAGAAGACAGGTCTGATCTCTGCCTCATAGGAAAGGAGCCTTGGGCTGTTGATGCTGATAACTATTCTCCTCCCACTTTGTGAAGTTCAACAAGGAGGTTAGATGCCTCCACCACACCATTTTTACTGGGGGACACTATTCAGCCACTCCAGGTTGCAACTTCAGTAAAGCTGCAAAAAAAACCCAGAAGCATATGAGTCAAGCACATTGCAACTTCTGCACTGCTTCCTGCTGACTGGCCTAAATGCCTCAGGAATCCCAGAAGCATTATATCAACTGTCAGCATCACCAACAGAGACAAACCATTAGTGCCTAATGAGAGAAGTGCTCAATAAACTTCAAGACCTTAAGGAAAAAGGGTAGGTAGATGAGTTTCCTACTGCTGCAAATTTTCACAAGCTTAGTGGCTGAAAGCACCAAAAATCTATTCTCTTACAGTTCTGGAGGTCAGAAGTCCAACATGGATCTCACAGGACTAAAATCGAGGTGTCGGCAGGGCTGTGTCCTTTCTGGAGGCTCTAGGAGAGAACTCATTTCCTGCTCACTTGGGTGTGGGCAGAATCCAGTTCCTGTGGTTGTAGGACCAAGGTCTGGGTTCTTGAGGGGAGCATGATGAGGGTGTCCCAGCACCCAGAGGTCCCTGCATTCCTCAGCTCATGGCCCCTTCTTCCATCTTCAACACCGGCTACAGTTGGGCAAGTCCCTCTCACGTCATCTCTGTGACCTTCCACCTCTCCTTCCCCTTTTAGGGACCTTGTGAAGAGATCAAGCCACTGGATACCCCAGGACAATCGCTGCATCCCAAAGTCTGTAATTTGAGTCCCACCTGCAGACTCCTCCTGCCACATCAGGTACCATTCATGATCCTGGGGGCTAGGACTTGGATGCCCTTGGGGGCTATTATTCTGTAAAAATACAAATTGCAGCCATTTCCTGGGAATTGAGATTCACTACTGAAGCTGTCAAGGATTTCATTTTACTTGGATCCACAATCAACACCCATGGAAGCAGCAGTCAAAAAATCAAACAACATACTGCATTGGGCAAATCTGCTGCAAAAGATCTCTTTAAAGTGTTGAAAAGCAAAGATGTCATTTGAGGACTAAGGTGCACCTGACCCAAGCCATGATATTTTCAACCACCTCCTATGCATGAGAAAGATGGACAATGAATAAGGAAGACTGAAGAAGAACTGATGCCTTTGAATATGATGTTGGTGAAGAATACTGAATGTACCATGGACTGCCAGAATAATGAACAAGTCTGTCTTGGAAGAACCACAGCCAGAATACTCCTTGGAAGCAAAGATGGTGAGACTTCATCTCACATACTTTGGACATGTTATCAGGAGGGACCAGTCCCTGGAGAAGGACATCATGCTTGGTAAGGTAGACGGTCAGCGAAAAAGAGGAAGACCTTCAATGAGATGGACTGACACAGTGGCTGCAACAATGGGCTCAAACATAACGATTGTGAGGATGGCACAGGACCAGGCAGTGTTCCATTCTGTTGTACATAGGATACGCTGACTCAGTGGCACCTAACAACAACAACAACATTTTACCTAAATCCTCCTTAACTTCTTTTGTAGGAATTTATGTAGAATACTGAAAGTAAAGAGAGAATAGATAGCTCTCAACTATCACAGTCAACTTTTTTTAATCTAAAACTTCCCTTTTGATGAGCAGCAACCAGACAGAAGGAGTTTCTGTGTACACACAAAGCACCCACTACCGTCACCCTTCCCTAGGCCAACTTGAGGAACCAGTTGGCAAAAGTCCAAATAAAGGGGACCATATAGATTTGGGTTCTTGAAGGTATTCCTGCATTTCAACAATGCCGTGTAAGTTTCAATTCTAAGTTAAGGAGTCCCTAGAGGTTCACAAACCTGCTACATCTGGCATCTGACCTCAGCCTGCTTGCTATTTCAAATAGGGTCACAAAACCTGGTCTTACGTCTCAGAGCCTGAGGGCAAGTTCTCTGCTATCATGTTAACAAATTGTCCTCTTAGCTTTATCCTCCTTCCCACGCGGTAATTAGTGTTCTAAAGGATAAACTCCCCACACTGTGTCGGTCAGTTAAGAGACCATGTCCAAGCTAAAGGCTGAGGGTTTATGCAAAGGGGAGGGGGCACGTAGAGCACATAAGTCACAGGGAGGAGGGCAGAAGCCGTGCAAATGACAGCCCAAGCCATTTAAGAGAAATTTAAGAGCACAAGTCCTTACCTAGTGGTAGCCTGATGGGTTTAAAAATCTTGTTTCCCAGGCAAGATTAGTAGTATAATAAGCACCACCTCTAATGTCATTTCAAACCCAAATCACAACAGAGAGGGACCAAAAAAAGATACATACAGGAGAAAAGAAATGGCATGAATAGGGGAGACAGAACAAAAACTGCTTAGAAAACAGATTAGTGGTCATCTTTATAGCTTTAAATGACACTAAACAAATCTTTAATTGGTCCCGGATACTCACCAGAGCTAGAAGCTGACCTATTTTCTACTAAGACTGAAATGGCGTATATTCATCTCACTCTAAAAACAGAAGCATGCAAAAGGGGAAAGGATCCTCTCAGAGGGAGAGAAAATCATGATCGGGAATGAAAACATAGGGGCACCAACTCCCCAGCAAGATGTGAAACCTACGCGGGCCCCAAAATGAAACAAGCTCTGGGGAAAAATATTTCTCTACGCAACAGGTGAGATTAAAACATACACACACCCAAAAATCTCAGACAAAGTCAAAATGAGAGCCGTCTTAGACTTAATCACCAGAAGGGAAACAAAAGTAAAGCACTGATCTCCTGCATAGAAGCAGCCCTCTGGCCTCCTGGTTCAAACACAGAACGTCAGGCTGGAAGGAGCTTCAATCAGAAAGTTAGGGAGTGGTGTGGGCTAAGCCCTAACTAGTCCTGACCAGCTCTAACCATAGCAGCACAGAGACATATTCTAGGAAGTGTGGTAACCTTGACCCAAGGAAGCATAACTTCGGATGTATACTTAACAAAGTATGTGAGAAAGACCCCAGTTTGCTCAGCCTTGTGGGTACAAGAACAAAACTTAGAGAATGTATTGTATGTATAAGCCATACACAAAGTTGGAGATAAAACCGTGCTCTCAGGCCGTCTCTTTCCCTGGCCTGATCAAGCTGAAACATGGACAGAAAAGAAACACACTTCCTATCATAATTTAGAGTTTGCATGCAACAGTAATTATTAGCAAAGAATAATACATTAAGATTAGTTAGTAACTTACCCAAATTCCAGTAAAGAAACTGTATTATCTTGGGATTGGTTTGCATTATAAAATTTGTAACTAAAGTAATTTAACCTACCAAAAAATCTTCTTATCGGTTACAGATAACAGTGCTGTTGGGTGAAATTAAACCCACTTTTAGATAACATTAGATCGATGAGCCTGTTAGCTCACCAGGTGGACAGAAGCGGCACCTGCTTTACTTCCAGAGTGATAACCCTCATTCACCAACCTGCAAATGAGCGGCGTTTGAGGTTCAGCTCGTTGGTCACGCGGACTTCGGTGCAGAGTCTCAACATCAGCAACATGGTCAAGATCATGATTATGCTCTGCCACAGCAGAGGGGACTCAAAGTGCCTTCCGAACCTGGAGAGGTAAAGAGACACGCATCAGAGGACCCAGGCACCCTCATGCCCGGCACAGCACATAGTCATTCCTAGAAATGGCCCCACCAGCTACCTATTGGCCAGGGGGGGAATTAGTGAGTGCTTCCACAGGTGGAGGTCAGATGAGGGGACGGTGAGGAGGCTGGGGTGCAGCCTCCCAAGCAGGAGCTTCAAGATAAAAGTGAGCCCGTCTACAAGAACCCAGCAGGGACTCTTCCCACTTAACTTCTGGTCACAAGGCTAACCGTGTGCAATTTGGGCCATTTACACAGAAGACCACATCCTTTTTTTTTTTTTTTTTAAATTTTCAATAGAAGCAACGAGTGACTGGAATAACTAGGGGATAAAATATCAAGGTTTGAGCTTCCCCTGACACCACAAGCCAAAAGTCAAACCCAGATGAATCCAAAGTTTACAATAAATTGTGAGCCATTTAAAACAACGTGCATGGGAAGCATAGGTGAATAGTTCACTGACTTCAGGATGAAGACAGGCAAGTTAAAGATGTCAAAGGGCACAGGTTTCCATAAAAGATACACAACTGACAAAATCAATATGAAACAAAGTTCAACATCATGAGTAATCTTAAACATCTAATTAGAATAGAAACCAAACCAAACTCGATGCTGTTGAGTCAATTCCGACTCATAGCAGCCCTATAGAACAGAGTAGAACTACCCCCATAGCGTTTCCAAGGAGCGGCTGGTAGATTCGAAGTGCTGACCTTTTGGTTAGCAGCCTTAGCTCTTAACCACTGCACCACCAGAGCTCCATTAGAATAGGAAGACATCCTATTTACTTACCAGGTGATTTCATTTCTTTCCCTTTAATCACACCAGCCTGGGCGTAGGACTGTAGGGTGTGGGCGCCTTGTCCTCGTACACCATAAAGCGGCCCCTTCCAGAGCCATGTTGTCATTGCTATTGCAGGTAAGTGCTGGGCCACAGGAAGGTACACACACACCTGCACTGTTCAGCCAGGTCCCAGCAGAAGTTCCTAAAGGAGCACTTCCTCATGTCTCCAAAGTAGTGATGAGAACTTAAGCCAAGGAGAAGTGTATATCCACTGCCCAGCAACACTCATTGCTTATCAGCCTTAGTAGCAAAATGTTACTAATTGCTGCTACTGTGTTTTAATTCTTAAGTTTATGCCAGGAAGCTGGACATCTCACATCCTGTGTATGAATGTGTAGGCTTGGTCCAGATTCCCGTGAACGCATGTGGATCTGGGTTAGAAGCCCAGCAGCACCATTGCCTCTTACTCAGCACTCTGGACCCTTTTATCCCCACCTCCTCTACTTAAACAAAAGCCTACATGTTTTAGCCACAAGGCATCACTGAGCCCTTCTCCCAACTTCTGATGCCAAAAGGCCAATCCTGTACATCACCACTGTACAGAGTATAATCTGCTGAATGCTAGTTTTGCAAAATGATAACAAGGACTTTAAGAAATAACGAGTAAGAGTATTAGAGTTACATACATTTCAGAAACCCTAGGTTAAACAAAGTTAACTTGGGACTCAGAGCCTCTCAGATACTGTGCACGGCAAATCTCCCAGAAAGGAACAGAATGCGGACGCACCCCAAATAGATCAGAGCTCTGTGGGCTAAGGTCATGGACCAGCTTTGGGAAATGCTGCTCAAGAGTCTAACTCCACCGTGTCTCCCACCACCACTGCCCCAGTGTAGACCTTCCTCCTCTCACCTGGACCCCTGCCACAGCCCCCACCCAACTTCTACTCTCTCCATCTTCTATGACCCACGACCCCTATGCCATAGATATCTGTATGTGGGTGGATGAACAGTTGGGTGGATGGATGGATGGATGGGTGGGTGGGTGGATGGATGGATGGGTGGGTGGGTAGGTGGATGGGTGGGAGTATGGGTGGATGGGTGGATGGATAAGTAGGTGGGTAGATGGGTAGATTATATGGGTGAATGGATGGAAAGAAGACAGATGGATAAGCGGGTAGATAGGTTGGTAGGTGGGTAGACGGGGGATAGGTGGGTAGATGGATGGATGGGTGGGTAGATGGATGGCTGGATGGAAGGAATATGCCACACATCACTTCTGATAAAAGCATAAATCCTGCAGCATTTGGCCCAGTGCCTGGCAAATGGGAAACTCTCAAAAAATTCGCTGGACCAACCTAAATACTACTTTGGTGGAAATGATTCTGTCCTTCACTTCCATTTGATATTATACTTTTTCAGATCAATAATTACTTTACACAATTGTGAATAACCTTCCATTCACTGAACAAAAATAATGGTCAAAATAACAACTATTACTAAATATAGTAACCAAAGTTTTACTGGCACTTTTAATATAAAAGGTAATAACTTTTCACACTCAAGAAGCCAATAAACAGGCTTCTAAGGAGTCCCTGGGTGGTGCAAATGGCTGGGCGCTCAACAGCTGGCCTGAAGGTTGGCAGTTTGAGCCCGCCAAGGGGCACCTCAGAGGATAGGCCTGGTGATCTGTTTTCAGGGGATCGGAGCCTTGAAGACCCTATGGAGCAGTTCTGCTCTGACATACTAGGGGTCAAGAAAAAAAAAATTCACTGGATTAAATAGGCTGCTAGCCCATAAAGACTGGATGGGGATACTGGAGTGGGGGCCACAAGAGGGGCTCCAGAGAGAGGAATAAACGGAATCATCTGCATTACCCTCAGAGCAAGAGGATCTTGGACTGGGTGGGGACAGAGGACATACACTGGCTACAAGAGTCCTAGATGGTGCTTGGCCTGACACACCAGCATCAAACAGCATAGTGTATAAAGCATGGGGCATGTATCCCCATGCCAGAGAGATGCCCAGGAGGGACCAGCACCCTCTGCTCTCCCTCCTTCATCCTGTAAACTTCAAAATATGTCCTGGAGCTCTGAGGAGTAACAGTCCCGTGTTAGGGAAGGCTGGCTGGAAGGGACCCAATACTGTTAGGATGCTGGTTCTATGAAAGAAGACCAACGGGGGACAGAAACACACCCACAGGAAACAACGTCCAGAATTCCATGTAAGGCTACTGCATACTCTGCATGCTTCCTTAGACATCAGGCCCTGAGAGGAAGATAAGAAGCCCTGGTCCAAAGCCATCATCTATAGCACCTGCCAGTGACTGTCTAAACCCAGAGGCACTGCTGAGGCAGCAGATAAGAAGTTGTTTTAACTCTCTGACCTCCCCAAACCAGAGAGTTAGCAGTTCTCAGTGATAAACACACTGGCAGGAGGCCTCTAAACAGAACTGTTTTTCCCATGTGGTAATCCAACCTGAGGCCATTCTCCCCCACTGCTTTGGAGAAAATGTATTTCACAACCCTAGAGACAGCATAGCGCCGCTTCACAACCTAAAAATGTGGGCTAGGTTCCAGGCCAGGCGCTCCTTGTCCCCCTCTCCAATAGACTTAATTAAGGCCACTTTAGAAGAGAAAGCAGAAGTTCTCAGGCACCAGCCACTCAGGCAGCTGGGCCTCCCAGAAGCGGAAATGGGTGGAGCAAGGGAAGGAATTTTCAAAATGTGGGTTTTCAGCTTCTGCTAAACAAAAATAAGCACCCTCTGACCTCTCCTTCAGAAGTAGCCTTGGTGCAGAGATAAACCCCGGAAGGAGACTTAACAATGTTCTCAAATGAAGCTGTGGTGCACAAAACACCCAGCCTCAGAGTCAAGCGCTCTGGGATTATCCGATTACCTCCCTGGCTCTTTGATTAGGGTTGAAACACCTTTAAGATTCCAGACACGGGCAGAACTAACATATATTGAAGTAGATGGTGGCCACCTAGGCTAGGACTGGACTGAAGGCAGAGAGGCAGGAAAACTTTTGGGCTCATGAAACTTGCATCTTGATTGTGGTGGTGGTTAATGGTGAGTACTTTTGCCAAAACTCATCAATTCTATGATAAAAATAGGGCATTTTATTGAATGAAAATTATACCTCAATATGGTAGATTTTAAAATTAATTAGTAAAAGTGGAAACAACCCATGTGTCCACCAACAGATGAATGGATAAACAAAATGTGGTCCATCCACACAATGGAATATTATTCAGCTATAAAGAGAAATGAAGTTCTCATACATGCCATAACATGGATGAACCTTGAAAACATTATGCTGAGTGAAATAAGTCAGACACCAAAAAAAATAAACCTGTGGCTGTCAAGTGGATTCCAACTCATGGAGATCCCATGAGATTAGAACTAAGCTCTATATTCGATACAGAGATGACACAGCCTTGCTTGTTGAAAGTGAAAAGGACTTGAAGCACTTGTTGATGAAGATCAAAGACTACAGTCTTCAGTACGGATTACACCTCTACATAAAGAATACAAAAATCCTCACAACTGGACCAACAAGCAATATCATGATAAACAGAGGAAAGATTGAAGTTGTCAAGGATTGCATTTTACTTGGATCCACAATCAACACCTATGGAAGCAGCAGTCAAAAAATTAGCAAATACATTGCATTGGGCAAATGTGCTACAAAAGATCTCTTTAAAGTGCTGAAAAGCAAAGACGTCACTTTGAGGACTAAGGTGCACCTGACCCAAGCCATGATATTTTCAATCGCCTCCTACACATGCAAGAGCTGGACAATGAATAAGGAAGACCAAAGAAGAACTGATGCCTTTGAATACGGTGTTAGCAAAGAACACTGAACACACCATGGACTGCCAGAAAAACAAACAAGTCTGTCTTGGAAGAAGTACAGCCAGAGTGTTCCTTGGAAGCAAAGATGACAAGACTTTGTCTCACGTACTTTGGACATGTTATCAGGAGGGACTAGTCCCTGAAGAAGAACATAACGCTTAGTAAGGTAGAGGATCAGCAAAAAAGAGGAAGACCTTCAATGAAACAGTTTGACACAGTGGCTGCAACAATGGGCTCAAATATAGCAACGATTATGAGGATGGCCAGGACCAGACAGTGTTTCGTTCTACTGTACACAGGTGAGCTAGGAGTCGGAACTGACTCAGTAGCACCTAACAACAAAATAAGCTCCATAGGGTTTTCTTGGCTCTAATCTTTTACAGAAGCAGATCACAGGCCTTTCTTCCATGGAACTGCCGGGTATGTTCAAACCGCCAGCCTCTCGATTAGCAGCCATTTGTGCTACTCAGGGACCTAAGTCAGACACAAAAGGGCAAATATTGTATGATCCCACTTACATGAAATATCTAGACTAAACAAATGCATAGAGACTAAAGTTTACTAGTGGTTACCAGGGGCTGGGGGTGGGATAGAGAATAAAGGGTAATGCTTAAGAGGTACTGAGCTTCCATTTAGGGTGATGAAAAAGTTTTGAAAATGGACAGCGGTGATGGTTGTATAACATGGTGAATGTAATAAATGTCACTGAACTGTATGTGTGAAAATGCCAAATTTTTTGTCATATGTATTTTACCACAATAAATCGTTAAAAAAAAAAAAAAAAAGCAGATATATGATTACTCAAAAAATGACCCAAAAAATAAAAAGAAGGTACACAGAAGCAAAGCTCAGGAGGGGCACAGTTATGGATATTTCCTAGACATAACCAAATACCTCATGGGATTGGTTTACTGGGTTTGAGGATTTAGGACTAGTCTCATGAGACAACTGGGTCAATTGGCGTAACATAGATCATGAAGATAATGTTCTACATCCTAGGTTGGTGAGCAGTGTTTGGGGTCTTAAAAGCTTGCAAGCAGCCATTTAAGATACAGCTACTGGTCTCTACGTGTCTGGAGCAAAAGAGAAAGAAGGAAACCAAAGACTCAAAGAAGAAACTATTCTACAGGACTACCCGTCTACACGAACCACAGCCTCACCTACCTTGAGACCAGAAGAACTAGATGATGCCCAGCTACCACTCCCAACTGTTCAGACCAGGGGCACAATACATGGTCCCGGATAGAATGGGAGAAAAATGCAGAACAAAACTTAAATTCCTAAAAAAAGGTCAGACGTACTGGACCAGTAGAGACTAGAGGAACCGCCAAGACTATTGCCCCAGGATACCCTTTAAATTTGGAAATCAAACCACTCCTAGTGGTCACCTATCAGCCAAAAGACACAGTGGCTCATAAAATAAATAATATCACTCATGAGTACAGTGTTCCTCTAAATAATCATCTAAATGAGCCCTAACAGTCAACATTTACCCTAGACCAAAGATGAGAAGATAAGGGGGGACAGGAAGGTAGATTAATGGAAACAGAACAATCAGGATGGAAATAATGAAAATGCTGACACATTGTGAAAAGTGTACCTAATGTCACTGAATAATATGTATAGAAATTGTTAAATGAGAACCTAATTTGCTATGTAAATTTTCTCCAAAAATACATCAAAATATTTAAAAAAAAAAAAAAGAAGAAGCAAAGCTCAGGATGCTAGCTGTCTGGAGTCACCTCCCTGCTCCACCTGCTCTCAGGCTGGTCTTTGAGAAAAACAACATTGCTCCTCCTCATCTGTGCTGACAGAGCAGGGCACACGCCTGCCTCAGGACCACAAGAAAGGAAAATTCCAGGCGTTTTGGCCTTGAAATGCAGCTATAACACTTCTTTTCATTTTCTGCTGAAAATCCCCCCTCAGTTATGTCTGGCTTCAGTAGCGGTTAAAATTAATTTCAATTTCCTTAGTAGAATGCAAATGATAATAAAAGGAAGTTGGCCCAGGAGGAGGCAAAAAAACTAGTATTGGCTTAAGCATTATGCAGAAAGTTGACTTCCTATTAAACACACACACGACCCTAGTGGAACAAAGTCAGGTCTGGAAGGGCTGGGGTCTAAGGTACCTTTCTGGCATCTGTCTCAGCTCAGAGGCCTCCCTCCCAAGAGAGGCCTTCCAGAAGGGCGGTGGCATTTTCCTCACCTTCTGTTTTTCTCATCGGTTTGTTCATTTCCTTGTTTTCTTGTCCCCTCCCACTGGAAATGAAATTCCCTGCTGGCAGGGACCTCATCTGTGGGACCTCAGCATCTCAGTCCTAGGACAATGTCACACAGAGAAGGCCCTGGGAAGTGGCTGATATCTAAGTATAAGAGCCCACAAATGAGTATGCAAAACTGGAAGTTAAACTTGAGATTCCTGCCCCAACCCGATCATTTTTGGGGGGAATAACCTAAAGAGCCCTGGTGGCAGAAACGATAAGTGCTAGATGGCTAATCGGAAGGTTGGCGGTTCAAATCCACCCAGCAGTTCCTCGGGAGAAAGTCCTGGTAATCTGCTCCCATAAAGATTATAACCTAGGTAACCCTATGGAGCTCTGTCCCATGGGGTCGCCATGACAAACACCTCATCCTGAGAAGTGCCCAGGAAGTAGACACTCCCCACCCGTCCTGTCTGGAATCCTCCGTGGAGAGGGCCATCTCTCCGGGCACACCAGCGTTAAGACAGCCCCACTCACCAGAAGAGGATCCGTAAGATGTTGGCCAACAGCAGCACCAGACACACGTAAGTGGAGAAGCCGTCGGCGTTCTGCGTCCTGCGGATGTCCTGGTACTGAGGAATATAGGGCACCACGCCGCCGAAGACCATGGCGCCGGCCGCGCCCCACGACACCAGCTGCTGCAGCGGGACCAGAAGCCAGTCCAAACCCTGCGCCTCCATCCCGCACCCGGGCGCCGCTGCAGGCGCCGCGCACCTGGCCGAGCCCCCGGAGGCGCTCCCTCGGCGCACGCTGGTGCGTTATTTCCACATTGCCGCGTTGTCCGAGCGATCGCCGCCACCGGGCCTGCAGGGAACAAAGTGAGGACGTGAGGACTCGAGTTCGGCTCGGGGAGAGGCTCGGCCAGCGCGCCAGGAAGCCAGCACAGGACGGGCCGCAGGCAGAGGCGGCCGCGGGGCGCAAGGGCGCCCGGAAGCCGGGGCGCGTTGGGGCCAGTGCCCTGTGCCCCCACTTCGGAGCACCGAGGCTGAAAGGGGCGCAGGGGGAGCAACTTGCACCCTGACACGCGAACTCGGACCGACAGGAGGCCGGGGGCAGGGAGAGGGGGCCCCCCCGGAGGTACTCCGCCCCGCCCGTGCTCTGCGCTCCCAGGACCCCCGACCGCGGGCCCCCTCACCCGCGGGCTCCGCCGCCGTCCGTTTGTCGGTCTGTCTGTCCCAGCGGGTCGGGCCGCCGCGCGCCGGCGGAGCCCCGCCTCGTATGACGTCAGAATATCTGAAGCCCCGCCCACTCCAGGGAGGCGGGCCGGAGCTGCGGGGTCCTAGAGCCTGGCTGGCTGCCGGCTGGCGCCAAAGGACTGCGTCTAGGAGGGGAGGACTTGGCGCTGCTTCCGCCCGTTTGCCTGGCCCGGGGTATGATCAGGACCAGGCGCTCACTTAGGCCTGCCTCCAGGTGTCCCGGCGCGGAGCCTTGTAGACGCGGCTCTCAGCCGGCGGCCACCTGGAGCGAAGGACCGAGTCGAGGGCGCAGTCCTTGCCCCGCGGTCAGCTCCGAGTCCGGCCACAGCCCTGAGCGCCGTTCCAGGGTGCTCCCTACAGAGGTCTTCCCTCCTCGAGGGGAGTGAGGCCAGGCAGGGTCCTGCGGGGACTCGTCACTCGTCGTGGGGAGCCGGGCCGGGGAGGGGAGTGGGGAACCGGGGAGGTGGGGGCGCGCAGGGCTGTGAGCGCCCGCTGGGCATCCCTGCGCCCCTCCATTCACGCATCCTCGAACACCGTCTGGGCCGGGCCCCGCGGACAGAATTCAGAAGTTGGCTGAGTGTCAGGAGGAAGAAACTCGTTGGGTTAGGGCGGGTGGGGGCCGTCTCGGGGAAACAGAAGTCCACCCCTCGGCCTGACAGTGTCCCCAGTTCCAAAGAAACCACCCAGAAGAGCGGCGATCGTGTGGACGCCTGTCGTTTCAAAAATTGCCTTTGCACCCGCCCTGCGATGCGAGGAGCGTCTACCCGTCACCTCCCCACCATGACGCTGAGGGCGGACTGTCGGTGCCTCTTACAGACGGACAGGAACCTAGGTCTGAGACTCGACGAGGTCTGGGGTTGGGATCTGGTCTCGAGGACCCTCCCCTTTAGAGCACAGCAGCGGAACCGCGAGGGGCAGGGGAAAAGCGTTCGGACTCCGGGGCGTCCGCTCCTGTGGGCTGGGAGCGCGTGTAGCCCCGGCGGAGGTGGTTGGGCGTGAGGATCCGCATGCCTGGGGCTGAGAAGTCTGTCCTGCCGGGAGCAGCCCCAAAGCGCCGGGCCAAGTGTCAGAGAGGAAGGCCAGCCCGGATGGGAGAGGCCCTGGGGGCTTGCTTCATCCTCAGAGTTGCCTATCCGATCCTGCCCAGGCCTAACGTAGGCCTCCTGCTTCCTGCTTGGCTGGCTTTGTGGGAAATCATGGCTAACCAGTCACAACCTACTCTGAGACAAGCCCGAACGTTGTAAGGAGCGGCACCTAAATAAAGAAGTACAGGACTGGTCACTTAACCTACTTCTCTCCTTCTATGAGGCTGACACTGAGCATTTCTGAATCATCGCTATTCAGAGCACCATCCAAAGGAACAACTCAGCACACAGCCCCAGGAATGCATAGGAAATAAGAACACACTCAGAGAAAGAAGCTGCAGCAGGGCTGGGAGAGAAAACTAGGTCTTCCTACTTAGCCATATCCTCCCCTGAGCTCCATAGCCTCGAGAATGTTCCATTCTCTCTATTCTGGAGGCTCTCCCTCTGGCTTTCTGGAGAATCTGAGGGGTACCAGCTGCTCACCTTTGTTTGTTTCTGGAATATGTAAGAGGCTATGGAGGCACTTGGGGCAATTTGGTGGCCAGCCTGGAGCCTCCTGCTGTTCTGGAGCTGTCTGGTGTGCCCCGTGGGTCATCTGTACACAAGGGAGCAGCTCCAGGACCCCAGCTAAGTGCACCCAGTCTTGCACTCTCAGTCCAGATTTCACCCCATAGACGTCTCCAGTGGAGGGAGTTGATGGCCCCTTGTGAGTTTTGAACACCACCTGTCTGGAGTCAGAGCTTCCCAAATCCAGGTTCAGTGAGGTCATGTTGGCAGCTCGAAATCGGCCATGGTGGAAGTATTTACACCATGGAAAAGGGGAAAAGCCACAAACTAGGAGCCAGTCATTACATATTTACCCGTGCACTGTTGACTACAGTCCACAGCAATGAATAAATTTACAAAGACTGATGATACCAAGCACTGGTGAGGATGTGGAGCTAGTGGAACTCTCCTCCATGGCTGGCAGGAGGGTGACTGCCTCCCTCTTTACACATCAGCCTGGAAGTCCCCCCATTCCTGAACTTCAGAAGCCAAGACCGTAAAGTGGGATTTCCAATCTGTCTTCTTTACTGCTTTCTTTAAGAGACAAGTGAGGCACAGCAGCTGGTAGTCTTCCTTTGCTGTCCTTTACTTAAGAATTACCCAACTCTCAGGGACAAAGGTAACTTCTGTGTACTTTTCACTTTAGAAACACTGTTTGTCAGGTAGCTTATGAAATGGTTCCCATGGGATTCATGCTCTTATGTGATATCCTCTCCTGAGAGTGGGCTGAACCAATTGTTGTTGTGTGCCATCAAATTGATTCCAACTCATAGCTACCCTATAGGACAGAGTAGAACTGCCCCTACTGGGTTTCCAAGGCTGTAATCTTTATGGGAGTAGCCACATCTTTCTCCCAAGGAGCAACTGGTGGGTTCAAATGCCAGGCCTTTAAATTAACAGCCAAGTGCTTAACCGCTATGCCACCAGGGTTCCTAGGCTAAACCTAACTAATGGCTTTTACCAGATAGAGTATGGCAAAAGTGATGGGATGTCACCTGAGATTCAGTCACAAAAGACTGTGACTGCTGTGTAACTTGCAAGCTCTGGCTCTCCCTGCTTGCTCACTCAGGTGAAGAAGCTGTGAGTGCCCTATGCAGAAGCCCCTGGGTAGGAACTGAGGGTGGCTCTGGCCAGTGACTACTGAGGAACCGAGGCCTCAGTTAAACGGCCAACAGCTTTGTGTGTAAGCTTGGAAGGGATCCTTCTCCAGTCTAGCCTTGAGATGGTTGTGCACAGTTCAGTAGAAGTAAGAAAATTCTCCTGGGTTCTCTTCTCCAGCCCCTACCAGACTAAGGCAGAGCCCTGCTATGTCTTTGACGGTCAAGGATATTACCTTCTTTACTGCCCAGCTCCTTTGAACATACCTATGTTGGCCTTTGAGCACCTTGAACACTTACTCAGCCGTTTCAGGGAAGGACTGTCCCTGTAGCCAGATATATAACTCAGATGCTACACAAGAAGGGCCTGATGTGGACACTGTCACAATCTTAGATTTATTTCTGGACTCTCAGTTATATTCCATTGGTCTATGTGTCTGTTCTTATACTAGTACCAGACTGTCTTAATTACTGTTGCTCTGAAGTAAGTTTTGAAATCAGGAAGTGTGAGTTTTCCAACTTTGTTCTTTTTCAAGATTGTTTTGTTTATTTGGGGCCCCTTGCAATTCCATGTGAATCTGAGGATCAGCTTTTCCATTTGTACAAAAAAGGCAGTTGGAATTTTGATAGGGATTTCATTGAATCTATAGATTGCTTTTGGGAATTTTTCCATCTTAACAATATTAAGTCTTCCAATCCATGAACATGGGATGTCTTTACTTTTATTTAGGTTCTCTTTAATTTCTTTCAATAATGTTGTAGTTTCAGCGTGCAAGTCTTTCACCTCATTGGTTAAATTTATGCCTAGTTATTTTATTCTTTTGGATGCTATTGTAAATGGAATAGTTTTCTTAATTTCCTTTTTATATTGTTCATTACTGGTGTATAGAAACACAACTGGTTTTTGTACATTGATCTTATACCATGAAACTTTACTGAATTCACCTATTAACTCTAGTAGTTTTTTTTGTTTTTTTTTTTTTTTTTTGGATTCTTTGGGGTTTTCTCTGTATAGAATCATGTCATCTGTGAATAGAGATAATTTTAGTTTTACTTCTTCTTGAAGGCCTTTTATTTCTTTTTCTTAACTAATTGCTCCAGCTAGAACTTCCAGTACAACGTTGAATAAACCCTTTGCCGTCGAGTCTATTCTAACTTATAGCAACCCTATAGGACAGAGTAGAAGTTTCCCATAGGGTTTCCAAGGAGCGGCTGGTGGATTTGAACTGCTGACCTCTTGGTTAGCAGCTTAACTCTTAACCACTGTGCCACCAGGGCTCCCATAAAGTGTTTATTTTTTATTTGGAGTGTCTTTTGAGGAGGAGTTGAAGGAGACAATGGGAATATCTTCATGGTGCTGAATTGGGACAACTGCTATCTAGAGCCACTTGGAATTACGTATTAAAAAGCTATAAAAATGGTGTGGGGAAAGTGTCTGACCTTCTCTAACTTCACAAGGGGAAGGAGAATCAAAATCAACAGCCCAAGTCTGATTTCTATGAGGTAGAGATCAGACATGCCTCCTCTCTCTGCTCTTTACCAATTCTGACACCAACTCCCCCTCCCACGGCACTCTCTGCTTCTCTTCTGGGTTCAATAATTCATTGCAATGGCCACATAGAACTTACAGACAATACTTATGATTATGGGGTTTATTACGGAAATAACAGGTTTAGGAATGTTCAGGATACAGTTCTTCCATCAGGACAGCTTCTTGTCAGCTATGCCTGCTGGCACACCTCTCTGGCCCTCAGCCTCTGCCCTGCTTGGGCAAGTGTCACAAAGATCTTTTAGTTCTGCTGGTAAGTGCCCAAAGGCACCCCACTCCTCCAGTAGGCCTCGGCGCAAAGGTGCTCAGCTCTAGCTCCGTGGATTGGCAAACCTAGCTCCACCAAGTGTCCAGAGGCACCCTACTCCATCAGCATGCCTCCTGCCCAAAAGCATTCAGCTTTCTCGGTCCATGGTCTGGGAAGCCCACTGAGCTATCTCTTGCCAGTCTCCCCTGGCACTGCCATTTCTCTGCCACCGCTTCTCGCTGTCTTCAGTTTGATAGCTCTTTCTCTTGCTCTTTGTCTCCTGGGTCCAGGAGCTTCTCGGCACAGGGATCCCAGGTCCAAAGGACACACTCCGCTCCTGGCTATTCTTCCTTGGTGGTGGTGAGATCCCCTGTTTACTCTGGAATTCTCTCTCTTTTAAGTAAGCCTAGCGAGATGGCAAAACTGACCAATCCCCTTGGTGGGCTACAATTATCTTATTTGCACAGTCCCACCCAATCACTTGGGTGGGAGTTACAAGACCATGATAAGAAAGCCCACACAAAAATGATCCATTGCACCACGAAAGTTTTCTAAAAAGTTTATACCCTTAAATCAGGAATCAACTTACCATGTTCCTATTAGCCAAAGAGAGCAATTTGAGCTTCAGTAAGGTTAAGAATTCCAATGGATCAAATGTGTTTAAATCCACGAGTTCGTAATAATATATTTTTTAAACACTTAATTGGCCATCTTTGGAGGAAGAAAGGGAAACAATTCAAGATTTACTTACATATAAACTGTACCCACTGGGTAATCAAATAGAGCAAATTGTTGCTGTTGTTGTTATAAGTTGCCATTGACTCAGGTCTGACTCATGGTGGCCTTATCTACAACATAACAAAAACATTACCTGGTCCTGTGCCAGCTTCATGATCGCAGGCATGTTTAAGTCCATTTTTGTGGCCATTGTGTAGTGACTTCCAACCTAGTGAATTCATCTTCCAGCACTAAATTGGACAATATTCTGTTGTGATTCATAGTGTCTTCTTTGGCTAATTTTTGGAAGTAGATCATCAGGCCTTTCTTCCTTGTCTGTCTTAGCCTGGAAACTCCACTGACACCTGTCCACCATGAGTGACCCTGCTGATATTTGAAATACTGATGGTGTAGCTCCTATCATCATAGCAACACGCAAGCTACCACCGTATGACAAACTGACAGACAGGTGGTAGTTCTGCTTATAGGGAGATTTAAGCCGGCTCCCCTTCCTTGTTTCTCTAACAGTGTTGCTGTCATTCCCCAGGCTTTGAACTGGCTGGTAGACGTTGAAACCCCTGAGAGCTTTAAAAGCTACTAATGCCTGGGCTCAGCCCAGAGGTGCTGTTGTAATTAGTCTGGGCACAGCCTTTTCAACATTCCCTGGGGGCTTGGCAGCCACTGTTTTAACATTCACAGGAGGCCCTCATTACTCAAAGATAACTGTGTCAGAAGAGGCCACTTACAATAAAGGGACCAGATTTTCATAGTAAGTAATTAGTGTGATTAAAAAATGTTTGACTAAGATTGCATTTAAAAATGAAACTTAAAATTATGAAAATATTGCAACTATTTTAGAATAATAAAAAAGCAGCAGGAAAAAAATAATCTCTACCCAAATCTATATACTCCCCCCAAAACGGCTCTTTTTCTTACAGAATTTTTTAATGAGAATTTTCAAACATACAGAAGTGGAGAGGCTAGTACAATGAGAACACCATGTGTCCGTCTCCAGCTCCAATAATGATACAGGTGTTCGTTTACGAGTATAGGTGACACTTGGAAGCAGCAGGTCATGGGCAGCAGGTGTCCGTGTGCTGGTGATGAGGAGCCCCTCATAGTGAGGCTCACACCGAACTCAGTGCTGGGGCTCCCACTGCCACCTGCACTTCACGGGGTTGAACTTGACCTTACATTTGGTTATGTCATGATGTTCTCACCAGTCGAAAACAAAGTTTCCATTTTCTTTATTAGTTAAAATTTTGTTTCATACTTAGCTTCTGTTTTGTGTGTCTGTGTCTTTGATTTCATAAATATGGTTTTGGGGTCTTACTCAGACCCTGTTTTCTTCCCCTAACCTGTCTATCCCTGCATTGGTTCAACACCGTCTCATTTCTATAGCTTCCTAGTACACTTTGACATTCTCCAAGGCTGGGCTCGCCCTGGGCAAGCTCCCTCTGTGCAGGAGTTTCAGCACTTCCTGGTGGCATAAAGTGAGGAAAGGCCGCATTCTACCCTCATCCTCAGCCAAACACACATCCTAAACGGGAAAGCACAGCCAATCTACAAATAATTATAACAAGCCAAAAACAGACAACTTTTAGGTTTGTCTGCCAGTTATGATCTCCACTATCTGTAAACTCAGGAATGGGAGTGACTGTCTCCTGGCTGAGCTCCTGCCACCAGCAATTATTATTAAAGGAAAAGGCGGTCATTTTGGAACCTCCGGGGGTGTTGCTACCATTGAGGCTGTTTGAGAAGAGCAGAGACAGGGCCTGGTTACAGACCTGCCCCATCCCTACCCCACCCCACACCCCCACCCTCTGGCTCTGTTCCTCCTGCAACCCTAGAGACATTTGATTGTTAGAATTGGTCTCCAGCTACTAGTAAGCATATAGATAGGATTTGATTCCAAATTCTTAAATCTAAGCGTTGAGACCATCCCATCAATAGAATTGTGAGGTTTAGAGAAGTAGAGAAACAGTTACGGATTAAATCGAGTGCTACATAGTTTTATTATTGTTTATTAATCATCAGCATGGGTGTGAGAAGAAGAAACTCCAGAAAAGGCTTTTGAAATAGAAATTTTCTCTAAAGTTAAGATATAAGACAACTGTCTAAATATTGACAAAATCCTACAGGGTTTGCTTTAGTTTTTATTAAACTTGTGTCTTGTATAATGAAAATAAGAGTTGCCTTTCAAAAATGAACTTATCGCCTGCAGTAAAGGATTTTTATCCCCTGAAGCTAGTTTCTGAGAGTTATCACGTTTAACAGCGGTTTATACTGAGTGAGTCTCACCTCCACAGTCCTCTCTGGGGCAGACAGGACAAGAACTTGGCCTCTGACTCTGTGCAGGTGAAAACCACCCCAGGGGCCAGGGATAGAGCAACAGGCCCTGGCTCTCCAGTGGGGATTAGGTGCTAAGGGTTGGCAAGTTTCTGTGTAGTTTCTATTGGGCCAGAGAGATTTCAGTTGAGAAAAATTAAACGTGTTAAAAAATACAAAGGGGAGGGGAAGAGACTGGTGGCTGTGCCAGGTGCATGGGGTTTGAGGCTGGGAAGATGTACTTTATCCCAAAGAAACTCAAGTCTTAAGACAATTCCTCGCTCAGGAACTTGCCTCCTTGGGCACATCACCCTGCCACGCCTCGACCAGATTCCTCAGACCTCGACCACAGATAGCCCGGTGTGTGACCTGGGGCTCCCTCCGAGCTCCAGGACTGAGCATCCTGGTCATCCTCACAGGTGACCAATACGGGACAAGAGAAAGAGGGCACCAGCATGGCTGTGTACCGAAACAAGGCCGGTGTCTCCTCCGCCATCCAGAGGACCAGAGAAGAGGGGATCTTCAAGGCCCTTTCTGCGCACGCTGGCGCGGCCGTGTCCCGGCTTCAGGCAGAGGTGTTGTCGGGAGCCTGGTGAGAAGACACTGCCGCTCCACTCCTGACCCCGCCTCCTCACACCCGGTCCTCTCCTTCTGACCTTCTCAGCAGACCACCTTGCCGCCTCCTCAGAGAGAACACAGAAGCCACCTCCAGGGCCCTCCCACGAAGCCATCCTTTAGGGAGGAACCCCAGGCTGAGCGCCAGCCATCGCCAACACTCATCTTCCCCAAAGAGCGCAGATGGCCCGCCCTGTGGAGTCTGAAACTTTCTTCCCACGACAATTCACTACCCCGGTGTTCACAGGCCGTCCCCTTCCCAACTCTGCCCCTCTTGGGGAGCGGGGAGGAAGGGGCAGATGTTAAAATATGCAAAAAGTGGCAAAATGGCCATGCTTTTATTATTATTATTAACTACTTTATTAAAACATAGTTAACATATCAGAAAATTCATCCAGTTAAACATGCATTTCAATGGTTTTTAGTATATTCACAGGGCTGTGCAATCATTACCACCATCTAATTTTAGAACAATTTTGTCCACCCAAGAAAGAAATCTACCCATTAGCAGTCACTCCCCATCTCCTGCCCCAACCCTGGACAGCCATTGATATACTGTCTGTCTTTAAGATTTGTCTATTCTGGCTTCTTTAAATTGGCGTAATGTTTTCAAGGTCCATCCATGCAGTAGCATGTATCAGAGCTTCATTCTTTTTTCTGGCCCAAAAATATTCCATTGTATGGATGTACCACATTGTGTTTATCCATTCATCAGCGGGCTCTTTCCACTTATTGATTATTGTGAATAATGCTGTTATGAACATTTGTCTACAAGTTTTGTGTGGACATACGTTCTCAATTCTCGTGGGTATATACCTAGGAGTGGAATTGCTGGGTCAGATGGTAATTCTATGTTTCTAAAGAACTCCCAGACTGTTTTCCAAAGCGACTGCATGGTAGTGTACGAGGGTCCCAGTTTCTCCACATCTTCCACAACATTTGTTATTGTCTGTCTTTTTGATTATAGCTATCCTAGTGAGTGTAAAGTGGTATCTGGGGGAGGTTTTGATTTGCATCTCTTCATTAGCATTTTCCTGCACCTCCGTGGTGTTTTGTTTATCCACACATTCAGCCAACCAGCTTCCATATTGTCCTGGGCTGGGCTCTGGGTATCCTGAGGTGGCCTTGAGATTCACTCAGTTTCCAGTTCAGAGGGGGCACAGCAAGGCCCTGGGAGGTCACCCACGAGGGATCTGAAGGGTGGTCCAGAAACTGCGAAATGAGAAGCTCTACAAGATCTCCAAGGAGAACAAACTCGGAGGAGTCTTGCAAGTGTGTCGGGAATTGGTTGCAAACATGACTATTCTGAATTTTAAAGGTGACACTCATAGCAATGGCAGAGATTCAAAGGAGGACAGACTCCAGCATTGCTCAGTGATTGCAGTTCTGAGAACAGAAGCGCACCTGGGCATGTGTGGGTTGCTGGAGTGAGTAGACAAGCAGCAAGGGCCGCTTCGATCTCTTCTTTAAATGAAGCCAACTCCGGCTAAGCATTGTTGGTGTAA
This sequence comes from Dugong dugon, assembly GCA_030035585.1. Lineage (NCBI taxonomy): Eukaryota > Metazoa > Chordata > Mammalia > Sirenia > Dugongidae > Dugong > Dugong dugon. The sequence continues at coordinate 116,109,683 of CM057466.1, forward strand.
GACGCGGGCACCATCTCCGATGTTAGGGAAAGCAAAGCAAACCGGCTGATGTTCCACAGGGTAATTAAGGAATCTATGATGAGCTGCAAAACCGGACCAGAGGCCGGTTTCCGAGGGCGGCCTCAGTCCCCAGTTTGGATCCCAGCCCATGCCAAGACCAGGATGTGCGGAGACCGAGGCGGAGGCGAAAGGTGCCGGCGGTCAGCACATCCGTCACTCTGCCCCACCCCACGCTGCAGATACACTTATCCCCCGGCTCCCAGTGCCGCAGGTACACCCGACCCCACAGCCCGTGCCATCCGTACACTGTCTCCCCCCGCCCCCTGCTGCAGGTTCACCTGTCCCCCTCCCCCGCACCGTGTGCCATAGGTACACCTGCCCCCTCAGTGCCACAGGTGCCCCGCCCACCTCATGAGGCTGTCACTCCGTCACCCTCCTCGGTGGTCCGGGACCAGGACCGGGAGTCTCGCAGAGAATTCCTTGGAGTGTCTCGTGAGCGTGAATGGCCTTGCCCCACCCCCACACCCTGCCCAGGAATTCAGTTTTAAATTTTTAATTGCTGGGTACACTTTCAACGTCATTGCCGAGAGCGCATCAACTCCTCATGAATATTTCACTCGGTAGACATCGGTCTCTCGTAAGCCCGCGCAGCGTGTCTCGCTGGCGCCTGTGGTGACTCGGGCACGCGATGGACTCGCGGGAGCCGGATTCCGCGGCGGAGCCGCTCCGGGACGCCGTGAGTGGGGGCCCCTCACCCTATCCCGGTCCTCGCCTCCCCTGTGGTGCGTCAGCTTCCCCAAACTGATCTTGGGGGCGCGGCCCGGGGGCTCCTGCGGGCCTGAGGGTCACCTGGCGCAGACGTGCTCATGTCCCCTTCGTCCCTTCCTGGGACAGACCTAGGTCCCGCCCAGGCGCCCCTCGGCGGGGTGCGGGACAGACAGGGTCCCGCCCTCGGAGGGGATAGCTGAGGGCTCCCGCCCTGAGAGGGGACAGATTTGGTTTCCTGCCCGCAGGAGGGGACGGGGGTCCCGCCCTCCCCCGAGACCGCTCCCCCCACCCATCAACCTCCCTCCGGGCTAATGCCGAGAACGGTGCAGGGTGCGCGGGGCGTTCCCCCCCAAGAGACCGAACAATGTTAGAATTAAAGGAAACAACACGAAGGGAACAGCCCATGCATTTCGGGGTGACTCAGCAAGCTACCCTCGGCTGCACTGGGCATTTGACTGATTCTCTGAAACCCTTTGCAGGCGGCTGCACATGGGCCTGGTCTGAGCGCCCCTCCTGTGCCCACCTCTTTTAGCTTCCTGGGGGCTAAAGCAAGCTCCGGCTCCACTATACTGTTATTAGGAATCCCAAACTAAACCCGTTGCCGTGGAGCCGATTCCGACTCATAGCGACCCTATCTGAGAGAGTAGAACTGCTCCATAGGGTTTCCAAGGCCGTAAATTTTTACTGAAGCAGACTGCCACATCTTTCTCACTCGAACAGCTAAGCTTTTGGTTAGTAGGAGAGTCCTTAACCACTGTGCCACCAGAGCTCCTTCCAGGAGTCCCCTGGAGCTTAAAAGGCTGATAATCTGTGGGTTAAAAACGTTTGTTAGATGTCTTATGCACTTTCATGGACATCCTCCTGTCAAAGGTAGAGAACCCCAGGGAGGGGAAGCATCTAGACAGGCAGGGCCAGGCGTCTCCATCTATAAAGGCAAATTCTAGAGGCACACAGGAGAACATGGCCCAGAGGTCTCCTGTGACTGGAAACCAACCTGCTCCAAGCCACAGGTGGGCACTTCTAAGCTGCGTGTTCTCATCTCTAACATGGGGATGGTACAAAGTTGTGAGGTTGAATGATATAATTTATGGTATGGGATTTCAGTGTGCAAACTACAAAGCAGTATGTAAATATGAAATGTCAGTAGTAGTGCTATTTCTGTGTGACCTGGTAGACAGCATCTGCAATTCCTGTACTAACTAATAAATATCCACAAGTGTAGAAGAGGAGGTACCTCCTAGGATATAGCCGCGGGTGATTTTTTTATGTTCTGTTTAAGAATTCTTTGAGAAACCCGAGGTTACTAACTTTCTCCTATGTTATCTTCCAGAAGTTTTATAGTTTTAGCTCTTATGTTTAAGTGTACGACCATTTTTACCTTAGTGTATGGTGTGTGGTAAGGGTCAGGGTTGCTTATTTGTTTACTCATGCCCGGCTATTCCATTGTCCCAGCACTGTGTGTTGAAAAGATTTTCCTTTGCTCTTTGAATCAAAGGGCCTTTGCACCTTTGCCAAAATTCAATTGACCTTATATTATGTGTCTATTCCATGACTTTTTAAATGCCTTACACCAACCGGAAATTTTATATTCAGTATCCTTGTGGTTCATTTTTATCAGGCAGAAAATCTATTTCAAGAACTTCAAGAACATTTTCAAGCTCTGACTGCAACATTAAACCTCAGAAATATCCTTTTCTTATAACAAATACTATAATGCTTTTAGACTGTTCAAATTCTCAATGGAATATATTTTTGTTGTCTGCTATTAGTGGACAATTGTTTACTAAGGGCTTTCCAGTACTCACACCTGCATTTCTACGTGGCACCCTGATGTATTAATTACCATTCACCTCAAGCAGAAGACTTGACTTCCTGTTTGGCAGACAATACAGGCCATCCTTATGGCACGTACAAAGTGCAAGGAACACAACATACAGTAACACCTATCTTAGTTATCTAGTGCTGCTATAACAAAAATACCACAAGTGGATGGCTTTAACAAACAGAAATTTGTTCTCTCACAGTCTGGTAGGCTAGAAGTGTGAATTTGGGGCGCCAGCTCCGGGAAAGACATTCCTTCTCTGTTGGCTCTGGGAGAAGGTCCTTGTCATCAATCTTTCCCTAGTTTAGGAGCTTCTCAGAGCAGGGACCCCAGCTCCAAAGGACGCGCTCCCCTCCTGGTACTACTTTCCTGTTGGTATGAGGTCCCTCTCCTCTCGGCTCAGATCTCTCTTTTGTATCTCAAAAGAGATTGACTCAAGATACAACCTAATCCTGTAAATTGAGTCCTGCTTTATTAACATAACAGCCTCTAATCCTGCCTCATTAATATCATTAAAAAAAAAACCTGATGCAGTCTAGTGAAGACCCTATAGGACAGAGTAGAACTGCCCCATAGGGTTTCCAAGGAGCATCTGGTGAGTTCCAACTGCCGACCTTTTGGTTTGCAGCCGTAGCCCTTAACCACTGCGCCACCAGGGCTTCCATTAACATCATAGGGGTTAGGACTTACAGCACATAGGATAATCACATCAGATCACAAAATGGTGGACCACCACACAATACCGGGAATCACGGCCTAGCCAAATTGACACACATTTTCGGGGGACACAATTCAATCAATACCACCACCAAATGGGGCTTTTTCAAAAGCCCTAAATCTGGTTTATTTGCCCTATAACACTCTGCTTGTCGTTCTGTAACAATCAGAAATCTACAAACATAATAATGAAGGTCTCCAACACAGAATACTAGCTATGGTTCTCCTTCATCTTTAACTTCAGCAGCTCACAGTTTTGTCTTAGAAACATGAAATCAAACAGAATTAAGATAGAATGTTTGTTTCTAGTTTGCACAAATCCAACTTTGAGTAATATAAATTTCCAGTTTGAGTTCACTTTTCACAACTAAATATATTCCTTAGAAACTGTATGTGACACAGTGCTTAGGGGACACTGAGCTTCTAAGGGTAATGGAAAAATTTGGGAACAGTTGTGATGGTTGAACATTGCAATGCAGTGAATTACTTAATACGCCCCTTCTAGCCACAGTCTTTATAACTCCTACCAAACGACTGGGTAGAACTATGCAAATGAGGTGCTTGTGGCCCACCAAGGGGATTAGCTAGCTTGCTAATAATGTAAATAAGGTGCATGGCACCTTTGTGGGGTGGGACCATGCAAATAAGGTATATGGAACCCTAACAAGGGGATTGGTCAGTTCTGCCAGCCTGCTAGGCTTAAAATGAGCCATCCCAGAAGTGGGGAGGGAGGATCTCAACACCACCAAGAAAGAGCCAGGAGTGGAACACATCCTTTGGACCTGGGATCCTTGCACTGAAAACCTCCAAGATCCAGGAGACAGTGAGAGGAGCTGTAACATGGAAGACAGTGAGAAACGGCTGCGCAAAACAGTGGGAATCTGGAGACCAGTGCCAGATGGTTGCAGTGGGGCTTCCCACCCACAGAGCGAGAAAGCTGAGCACCTTCTGGTTGAGGCTTACTGGTAGAGTGGGGTGCCTCCAGGTACTTATCAGCAGAGCTAGAAGAGTTTTGTAACACTTACCTGAGCAGGGCAGAGGCCGGGCCAAGGGGCCAGAGAGAGGTGTGCCTGCAGGCATGGCTAAGAAGAGGCTGTTCCAATCAAAGACTTGTACCCTGAACATTCCTGAACTTGTTACTTCCCTAATAAACTGCCTTTGCAAAGTCAGTTTAAAAAATAATTTATTTTCATTATAGTTACATACTCGTTAGAATTTGGCTAAAATGCATCAGACAATCTCATCTCCCTGACATCATGTCCAGTGTTACAACACCAAAAACTCCACAAAGTGTGCCACACTCACACATTGAGCTTTCAAGTTTAAAGTTTAAATATGCACATTAAAAAAAAAAAACTCAATGGAAGTAACTAATTAGCACTGACATTATGATCTTTGATTTCTTTATTTTAAAAACTGCCATTTGTTTGCATTGTCTCCTCTGCCCTGCAGTTTTTTTTAGTACCAGCAGGAGCAGGGGCAAGCTGAAGCAGTGTCTCTGAGGCTTTTTTAGGCCTCTGTACTGAGTTCTACCCATGAATTCTCCTTGACATGGTACTGGAAGAAATGGGAAATCGTATTGACGACTTACAGAAAAATGTAAACGACTTAATGGTGCAAGCTGGGATTGAAAATCCTATTAAAGAACAAATGGTAAGATCATTATTATGAAACCAAATCTGTTTATCTTTTGCATGTCTTTTGATTGTGTTCATCTTGAAGAATACAATCCCATATTTGTTTGCTATGGAATTACTACTTCTATACATGAAAAATTTTCAGGAATAATAAAATATATTTACAAATGGTATTTTCTAAATAGACTGACTAAAATAAACTTGGTCGTGATTCCTTAAAAATCACACATTTTAAATGAAAAACACTTTAAATATTTACAGATTAGATTTTATTAAAGTACTTTTTACTCCATCCCTCAAGTTAGTCTTCAGTCAAAACACAGATCACAGTGAATTGGAGATTTGGGATTATAACTCATAGTTTGACAGAATATATTCATGTAACCATTTAAAGAAATCATATGTACATTAAATCTTTAATACATCCCATGAGTGGTCCCAAGGGCCCTGCCCCCAGCCCCCATAAGACTGACAAGTCTTTTCTAACGGAATTTCCGACTTTGTCTTGAGGATAAAATAAATGCTGTTTCAGGGCCCAGTCTGGATGTATGTCCGTGTGACACATATGAGATACACAACTTTATTTTATTTAAATACTTATGCAAATTTTCCTGATATAATATTCTGAATACATAAGCATATTTTAATTGAACAATGTAAATGACTTCGTTCGCTGACAACTGTTACCCTAAGTCAGCTGGCAAATTATCCATACTTATCCTGCTAAATCAGAGATAGTTCACGGATAAATTATTTATAAATATCTAAATCTTGCATTCTGGTAAGTAAGATAACCACAGCCTGTGTCCTGCTACACAAGAGCTGCAAAATGGGGGGTGAAGGGCACTCGAAAATTCTGTCTGTAGGGTGAAAAATATTGCTTTACCTATTAAGGTTACATCAGGCAGGTCCCACCGGTCCTGAAGCCTTTTAGCCTTCTCTACCCTCCCACTATAAAATTCCCAAGTCACTTGAAGGTGATTAAACACAAAGCAGACAACGCCAAGAGCAAGTGCCTTTTGGGCAGTTCCATGTCTGTGCTGTCTTTGCCGCCCACCCTGCCCCGAACTGAGAGCAATGCCAGGTACAGGCTAGGTCATGCAAGAATCAAGTGTCCCTTCCCACTCCCCCAGAGCTCCAGTGGGCAGTTCACATTTGGTCAAAATACTGGGAATCCACCAAATACTGGGAATCAAACTAAATGGTTAGTAGGTGTCAAAACTTCTCTTTTTTAGATGCATAAAGCAACTATTTAAAATAGCATGAAAGAAGGTCAGCTATCTAAAAATTTAAAAGTCTGTAATGCCTTTTAAATGAAAAGGAAGACCTAAGTAAGGTTAAATCTGTTTGGATAACTTTGTGCTTATTGTTGCACTACATCAGGATTAACAAAAAGGCCTCATGCCTTAGATTTCACGGATTCTGCGAATCTCCCACAATTGTGTTCCTGTTGGGGTGATGTGAATGGGAAGAGAGCTTGTAACCCTGAAATATTGACGACGACTGTTCTATATCCTGATGGATTTGACATTTTATCAGACTCCTCATTAAACGACAACATCTGTTACACCTTTTCTGCATTTAATTAAAATGCAGACAGGCAGCATAATGTTGAAAAAGTATGCTTTCCTGGACACTGTTAATGGTTAATAACAGAAGTGGAATATTGATACAGTAGTAATGCTTTGTTTGACGAGTACGTACTGTTTATTCACTTTGAGCTTTGAATCCACATTGGCTCTCATCTAACTAAAATGAAAATCATTTAACATTGTTTTTCTGTATACAGAATTTTTCCTATACAAAAATGTTTTAATAATTACAGGAAATTAAGGTACTTTTATTGACAACTTTGGCTTTGAGTTTACTTAAGTGTGCATTAACTGGTATATAAATCAATCTTTACCTCTTTCAAATTTTTTCTTGCAGACCTGAAGATATTAAACCAGTCACTTGAAAATGTGATCAAATGAAAATTTCTTTTGAGTAATAATCTACGTAACATGATTTCTGATTTTCAGTTAATTTTAAAATTTGTATTAGTAAAATAAAAGATTAAAAGAACAAAGGCAACGCAATAAGAATATAATTCAGAAGGTGACTTGATATGTTTCTAACCACTTGACAAAGATGGCTGTGAACAAAGACAGTATGTTTTCCAATGTCCACCCTCATCCCTCCCTTCCATCCCTAAACCCGTAGCCATAGAGTGTATTCCAACTCATAGCGACCCTATAGGACAGAGTAGAACTGCCCCATAGGGTTTCCAAGGAGTAGCTGGTGGATACGAACTGCCCTTTTTTTTTTAAATTGTACTTTAGATGAAGGTTTACAGAGCAAACTAGTTTATCATTAAACAATTAAGACACATAATGTTTTCTGACATTGGTTGCCAACCCCACGACATGTCAACACTCTCCCCTTCTTGACCTCAGGTTCCCCATTACCAGCTTTCCTGTCCCCTCCTGCCTTCTCATCCTTGTCCCTGGGCTGTTGTGCCCATTTAGTCTTGTTTTGTTTTATAGGCCTGTCTAATCTTTGGCTGAAGGGTGTGAAGGGTGAACCTCAGGAGCGACTTCATTACTGAGCTATAAGGGTGCCCAGGGGCATACTCTTGGGGTTTCTCCAGTCTCTGTCAGATCAGTAAGTCTGTGTGTGTGTGTGTGTGTGTGTGTGTGCCCAGTCTCTGTCAGATCAGTAAGTCTGTGTGTGTGTGTGTGTGTGTGTGTGTGTTAGAATTTTGTTCTACATTTTCACTGGCTCTGTCCAGGACCCTCTATTGTGATTCCTGTCAGAGTAGTCGGTGGTGGTAGCCAGGCACCCTCTAGTTGTGCTGGACTCAGTCTAGTGGAGGCTGCGGTAGTTGTGGTCCATTAGTCCTTTGTACTAATCTTGCCCTTGTGTCTTTGGTTTTCTTCTTTCTCCCTTGCTCCAGACCAGGTGAGACCAGCGGAGTATCTTAGATAGCCACTCACAAGCTTTTGAGACTCGAACTGCCAACCTTTTTGATTAGCAGCCTAGCTCTTCACCACTGTACCACCAGGGCTCCTTGGTCTCTCTATACATTAGCCTAGTCTAGATATTTCATATAAGTGGGACTGCACAGTACTTGTCCTTTTGTGACTGACTTTACTTTACTTACATAATGTTTTCAAGGTTCATCCGTGTGGTAGAATTTATCAAGACTTCATTTTTCTTTATGGCTTTTATTGTATGACTATACCATCTTTTGCTTATCCATTATCTTCTGATGGACATTTAGGTTGTTTCCACCTTTTGGCTAATGTGAACAGTGTTGCAATGAACACTAATGTACAAACTTCTGTTTGCGCTCCTGCTTTCAATTTTTGTGGGTATGTACCTAGGATTGGGATTGCTGGGCCATATGGTAGTTCTATGTTTAATTTTTTGAGGAACTACCAAACTTTTCCAGTGGCTCCACCATTTTATATACCTACCAGCAATGGATGAGGGTTTCAGTTTCTCCACATCCTCATCAACACTTGTTATTTTCCATTTATTTGGTAACAGACATCCTAGTGGGTTGTAGGGTGGTATCTTGTGGTTTTGATAAATATCTCTCTAATGACTAATGATGCTGAGCATTTTTTCATGTGCTTATTGGCCATTTACCTTCTTTGGAGAAACGGCAGAAGTATAATATTGAATGTCTGTTATATGCCGGGTACTAGAGTTCACGCAGATTTTTTTCAGTACCACCTCATAACATTGTGATATGGTATTATACTCCCGATTTTACAAAGTGGGAATTAAGGCTACAGAGATTAAAATGTAGATTTGCATTTGAATTTTAAAGCCAGATTTAGACATGTTTTAAAATCTGCTTCATACTGTGTAAGTGCTCCCCATGCTTTAACAATAACTGGATCAAACAATTGTGGCAAACACTTTGCATGGCTTATACATCTCCCAGGCACTGCCCTCAGTGGTTTACATGTAGGAACATATTTGTCATCTCCCTTTCATAGCTGGGTAGGGCACAGAGAAGGGAAGCACCTTGTCCAAGGCCACTGACCAGCTGGGCAGCAGAGCCTAGATCTGAACCCAGAGATTCCGGGCTGTGCTCCCACCCACACTGGGCGTTCAGGCAAAGTGTAAGTGTGTGCTGAGATGCACTGTGGGGGATCCCAACCAACCAGCCCACGTATGCTTTGACAAAGGGTTCCAACCAACCATTCTGAATATGACAAGACAAAGGGTCCCAACCAACTATTCTGCATACGCCAGGATACAGGGGATCCAGCAAGAGAAACTTGAAGTTGTAATAAGAAACTTTTTAGCTATAAAGACTAAAGGGTCATGGTTTCTACAGACTTTACAAAAAAAATGCAGTATGTTTAAGTACATTTGACACAATCTCAGGGGAAGTAAGAGACAGCTCTCTTTCTCAAATTTGAAGGGAAGGCTCCATAGAATATTTTATTACATTGTTTTAATAATCAGAAGAATAAGATTAAAAGACATTCTTATCCTGTGTATTCCTTACGGACTCAAGGCTCTGGACTCCCACTGCCAGTATGTAAAACCTATCAGCCTCATTAATTTTATCCCAGTGGTAAAGATAAGAATTAATTTAGGCTACCAAAATCAGTAATCCATACATCAAATTTCTTAAAAACAAACAATTATAACTGTTCATAACCTTGTGTTTTATTTATTTCAGTTAGCTATTTACAGATATTTTCCAATATAAAAATACAATGGACAGGCAGACTGAAAACTTAAGGCTATGCAATCCTTACATCAAAAAGACACTCTGGTTCCTTGAGCTGTATGTACTTTTCCATCAATTTCCCGAAGGCTCTAAATAGCTTAAGTGATTCCACGACACTCACATACACAGAAACAGTGAGAGCGCCGGACACAAGGCAACCAGGAAAACTCAGTATCTGTACTTGGTAGAGTAGTCCTTTGGAGACACCACCAATCCCCGACCCTTGCGTGCCCCTCGGTAGACGGTCTCTATGATGTCAATCATCTCCTGTTTGTCCTCCATAGCCCAGTTAATCTTGTTGTTGTTACCAGTCCCTAAATCAATCATTATGTGCTTGTTCCTTCAGAGAGAAAAAAAAGGAGGGAGAAATCAATTTTCATAAACATCTTTTAAAAAGAGAATTCCATGGAAAAAAAAAAGCCTGCTGTTGCATTTTTCCGTTCTAAGTTGCTGCAAACGCTCTTTAGTCTCACAGGCCCACAGGAGGAGCCCAGGAGCTATACCTAGTGACTTATCCTAAGTAGCCTCATTCATACCCAATTCAGCAGACCTAGATGAGGAGATCTGGGACTTTTAACTGACGAGATTTTGCTGAGATTCTGGACTTTTAACTGAATGCAGTAATGAGGTAAGACGCTTGGGAACCTTGAGGGGAAGGGATAGACTTTGTATTTGGGAGCCAGAGGGCAGACTAAACCTGTTGCATTGAATAGATTCTGATTCTTGGCAACCCCATGTGTTACAGAGTAGAACCAGTCCATAGGGTTTTCTTGGCTGTAATCTTTAAGGGAGCAGATACCAAGGCGTTTCTTTTGAGGACTGGCTTAGTGAGTTTGAACCACTAATCTTCTGATACAACATTTTTTTAAAAATTGTACTTTAGATGAAGATTTACAGAGCAAACTAGTTTCTCATTAAACAATTAATACACATATTGTTTTGTGACACTGACTGCCAACCTCACAACATGTCAACACTCTCCCCTTCTCGACCTTGGGTTCCCCATTACCAGCTTTCCTGTCCCCTCCTGCCTTCTTGTACTTGCCCCTAGGCTGGTGTGCCCATTTAGTCTTGTTTTGTTTTATGGGCCTGTCTAATCTTTGGCTGAAGGGTGAACCTCAGGAGTGACTTCAGTACTGAGTTAGAAAGGTGTCTGGGGGCCATACTCTCAGGGTTTCTCCAGTCTGTCAGACCAGTAAGTCTGGTCTTTTTTTGTCAGAATTTTGTTCTACATTTATCTTCAGCTCTGTCCAGGACCTTCTATTGTGATCCCTGTCAGAGCAGTCAGTGGTGGTAGCCAGGCACCATCTAGTTGTGCTGGACTCGGTCTGGTGGAGGCTGTGGTAGTTGCGGTCCATTAGTCCTTTGGACTAATCTTTCCCTTGTGTCTTTGGTTTTCTTCATTCTCCCTTGCTACAGATGGGGTAAGACCAGTGGAGTATCTTAGATGGCTGCTCACAAGCTTTTAAGTCCCCAGACTGAACCATTAATCTTTAGGTTAGCAGCCCATCGAAAACCATTTGTGCCACCCAGGCTCCAGATTACAGTAGGCAAAACCCTAAAATGCTTCCCCCTCAAGATTTCCTGCCCTAATCCCTGGGACTTTGAAAGTGATGAGACATCATCCCTGTGATTAAGTTACATTCTACTGCAAAAGGGATTTTACAGATGTAATTAAGATTACCAGTCAATGACTTTAAAATAGGGAGAGTACCTTGGATTATTTGGGTGAGCCCAACCTAATCCCACGGAACCTCTAAAAGCAGTTTTCTCAGGCTAGTGCAGAAGGGAGTCAGAGATATTCAGAGCGTCAAGAGGACTGGACACGCCGTTGCTGGACGTGAAGATGGAGGGGCCATGCAAGGAGTTGGGTGGCCTCCCAGAGCACAGAGAGGCCCCGCTAACAGCAGCAAGGAGACCTCAGACCCAGCCACAGGGGCTGGTTCTGCAACACCCAATAAGCCAATGTAGACTCTTCCCGGAGTCTCCAGATGACACCCTGGTTTTGGCCACAAGGGACCCAGAGCAGAGAGCCAGGCCAACCCCACTGGACTTCTCACCCTCAGAGCTGTGAGCTCATACATAGGTGTTGATTTAAGTTGCTAACTTTGTGCTAATCTGTCACACAAAATGGAAAACTAATACATATCCTACAACATCCACCTAGGCCCTCCAGACCAACTAGGGAGATCTACTTTTAGAGGATGGACTAATGCTTCTGTTGCTATTTACCAACTTTTATAGTAACAATAAGAAATTTTGACTAGTAAAAACAATGTCAATTGTGATTTCTTTCCAAATTAAAGCTTCACAACAGAATTTCTGACCTGATAAAATAATCTTGCATGTACAAGTAATTAAATACAAGTTTTCCTCTTGTGTTCCACAAAAAGTACATGAAAAAGTCATTGATATCATATTTTATACGGGAATTATTTTAAAACAGATCTTTTTATCAACAGATTATATTTAAAGGTATCTGTAAAAACGGCATGGGGGTGGCGTCTGACCTCCTCTAACTTCACACGGTGGAAGGATAATCAAGATCACCAGTCCAAGGCTGATTTCCTATGAGGCAGAGTCAGACATGCCTCCTCTCTCCACCATCTTTACAAATTCTGACATCAACCATGCCTCCCATGGCACACTCTACTTCCTTGCTGAGTTTGATAATTCATTGCAATGGCCACAAAGAACTCACAGACCATACTCACAGTTACGGGGTTTATTAGGGAAGTAACAGGTTCAGGAACCCTCAGGATATAGTTCTTCCATCAGAACAGCCTCTTCTCAGTCATGCCTGCAGGCAGGCCTCTCTCTGGCCCCTTGGCCTCTGCCCTGCTCAGGTAAGTGTTCCAAAGCTCTTTTAGCTCTGCCAGTAAGTGGCCTAAGGCACCCCACTCTGCCAGTAAGCCTCAGGCTGAAGATGCTCAGCTCTAGCTCTGTGGGTTGGTGAACCTAGCTCCACCAAGTGCCCAGAGGCACTCTACTCCTCCAGCAAGCCTCCTGCCCAAAGGCACTCAGCTTTCTTGCTCTGGGAGCTGGAAAGCTCACTGCGCCTTTCTTGCCAGTCTCTTCTGCTGATCTCCTGCCTTTGCTGCCGTAGTTTCTCTGCCGCCACTTCTCATGGTCTTCAGTGTTACAGTTCTCTCTCTCGGACTCTTGGTTCCAGGAGCTTCTCAGTGCAGGGATCCTGGGTCCAAAGGACACGCTCTGTTCCTGGCTCTTCTTCCTTGGTGGTGGTGAGATCCTCTCTCTGATCTGGAATTAGCTCTCTTTTAAGCCTAGCAGGATGGCAAAACTGACCAAGTCCCTTGGTGGGCCACAATTACCTTATTTGCACAGTTCCACCCAATCACTTGGGTGGGAGTTACAAGACCATGGCGAGAAAGGCCACACAAAAGCTATCCATCACACCGCAGTATCTTAAATTTCAGTAAGAGTATCTTCCACTCAACTACACCTCACCTCAATTTCTGGGCAAAGTTACTACAAAAGGATAATTTGTTACTGAATAAATGCTAAAACTGGAATTGTTACTTTAAAAAAACTTTAAACGATTCACATTGTCTGTTGATATCGTGATATGATTGCTTCTGAATAAAAGAATCTAAAGATATCTTGATTACATTCAAGTTCCAGATATAATTCACTCTAATAACTTTAAGATAATGTAACATACCTGAAGAAAAACATGACTGTGCAAGGATCGTATAACTCATACATTTTGTTGAAGTCAGGTACTTCTGTAATATCCACAAGATAAATAACTGCAAAATTTTTAACCTAAAAATAAAGAAAAAGAAACAAAAATAATAAATTAATCTAGCTTTCATGCTGTAACAGCACACTTTAAAAAACAACAAAAACTTGTGTAAAACAGGACAGTTTTCAAACTAGCTCTCCAACCTTTTTTTCCCAGTAGAGGTGACATACAGGAAAATAATGCAGCACCATCAGGACCTGCTGGCCAATGAGGATCCACACCTCACTTTTATTGCTCAGAATAGTTTAAGACTAGCTAAGCTTTACTCAAGCAGGAAGTTATGAAAGTCCCACAGAAAATGTCTACAAATATGTTATTCTGATCTAGTAATAATCCATATGTAGGTTTACAAATTTGTACTTTTGTAAATACTTAATAGTTGCACGCATTAAACAATGGCTCTAAAAACACAACTCTAGAACTCCAAACAATCCTCCCAATTATTTGGGTTTGAACTTGTAAATACTGATAGTACCCCAAAATAATATCATCTATGTAATAATTTTCTTTAATTTTTTTCATTAACTGCAAGTTCTTCATAGATTTAGAAAAACAAAAAGGAAATAATATCATCTCCAACCCCAACACCCAGAGGTAACTGTTGTTAGTATTTTGATACATTCCTTCTTTTTTTTCCTAGGTATATCTGTAAAAACCTGTTTATGCTGTTTTAACAAAATGTTAAATAAAATATAGTGATCATACTATAATATTTTGAACGCTACTTTTAAGTATGTAAATCATATACTTTCTAAAAACACAATTTTATGGCTGCATATTTAATCAAATAGCTATGCCACTTATTTATTATTCTTGTTATTTTCTGATTTTTCATGAATATAAGTAACCCAAATTTTTTCACTCATATCTATCATTCAGCTATACTTTAAGATTTACTCTTAAATCTGTGTACATCATTATTTTCCTAAGGATAAATTTCCTAAAATAGAATCTCTGGAACAAAGGATACAAACATTTTAAAGACTCCTTATACACACTGTCTCCATATTCTCTAGAAAGTTCATACCAATTTATATGCATAACATTTCTTCATATAAAATTAATGTTAAAAACTCAACTGTAATTTATGGATAAAATAACATATCTAGGGTTTGCTTTAAATATTGGAGCATAAAAAATGTCTGTGGTAGTGAGATGATACAAAACTGGCAAAATATTGATAACTGTTGAAGTTGAATGATAAGCATACGGGAGTTCACTATACTCTCTCTTGGGAATATTTAAAAAATTAATATGTAAATTTAAACCACTACCTCCCCCTCCCCTCGCCAAAGGAAGAAAGTTTACATGCAGTTAGGACTCCGCCTGTCCCCATCTTGGTCAGAGGGGGCCTCCCTGAAGCCCCAGCACTGCACATGCCCTGACCACGCCACACGCCTCATGGTCTTAAATATGAGTTGTTTTTAGAAGCCTTAGTGCAATGCCTTGATACATTCAAGTTGTACAGCTCTTCTTGGTCTGATGCCATTCTCGCTGAACATATTCTGAAATCCTGGTTTCCTGTGGTGTCCACAGTGAGAGTGTGGTAGACTAATAAACTGGTATTCTGGTTTTAAAAACAAAACAAAAAACCCCACCACAGATGAGACTATAAAATTATCATAGGCATATGGCAGCAGAGATCAAATATCAACTTATTTTTGTCCCTTCAATGCTTGCTCAGTGACATACACGGTATCAACAACTATACTAAATATTAAATATGGATTCATTAGGTAAATATTAAAATATTTTAAAAGTTAAATGGACAAGGGTTATAAATTGTGTACTTCAGAAAAAAGTAAGATCACAATAAATTTTTATCTTTTTTTCTTGTAAGCAAAAGATATTATACAACATACCCACTTAAGAGGGTATTTAATAATCAGAAGGCAACTGAACAAACGTTAACTTGTTTAAAGATGCAAATATCTATCTCCTTTTGCCTTCCTTGCATCTAACCCCAATCTGAATTCTAACAGAAACACTTAGTACCAGAACTTGGAACATAAGCTTATTTCATTAGACTGGTTTCAAGAGCACATGAGAACCCATCAGGTGGGAGGCCCACCTGACTCAATTCTAATTATCTCAGTACCCCAAAATAGAGATGTTATTACTGTGTTGCATATGATGAAAGTGAGGTTCAGGAAGGTCAGGTGACCCCAAGCCCCTCAGGGAAGTAAGTGCCTGAGGCTCAGCCCCAATCTGGCCCCACAGCCCAAACCCCGGGTATTTTCTACATGGAGTCTTGAAGGAATTCACCCACCCTGAGGCTGAGAGAACGACACGTGTGCAGACAAAAACACAGAGGGCTCAGCAAGTCCAGACCCAACACCTGGAGATGGCTTCATGTACCTGAACAAAGGCAGCACACGTGGGGGAAGAAAAGGCAGCTAAGCAGACACGGGCCAGATCAGGAAAGATCCTCACGCTAAGGAGTCAGATTTTTTTAAGTAAGCAGGGGTTAAGAGTTTGCATTTGTACAACACGGAGCTTGGGACAACTAAGGAGCATTCAGGGAAAAGTTCCTGTAGGTGATGAAGGGCACAGCTCAGGGGCTCACAAAGCAGTCTGGGCTGGAGATAGCCACTTCCCGTCTTCCAGAAAGGTCTGTGGAGTCGGAGCAGAGAGACCAGTGCAGAGCCCGGAGCAGGAAAGGGATGGCCTGTGTGAGGACCACCAGGAAAAAGTAGACTCAGAAACTGAGAGGAGACTCCTTAAGAGTGAGCTGTGTCAAGTACCATAGGGAGGTCATGTCAGATGAAGGCTGAAGCACCTGAGTTTGGTCACTGGAAGGCCAACAGGGCAAAAGCAATCCCAAGGCCCAGCGGGACTGAGACCAGACAGGATGGCTTGAAGAACAGAAGCATTAAGTACAGGCAACTCTTCCAAGAGGTGTGGCCATGAAAAGAGAGAGGGAAGGAGCTCGAGGACTCAAGAGCTGAAGTCCAGAGGTGGTGGAACAAGCCAGACAAAGGGATGGGGGTTGTGTCTCCCAGCACCCCCTACTCATTTTCTTGATGAATAACAGACAATGTCTGTGGGGTGGAAAGAGAAGAGGTAACCTAGAGGAACTTGAGCTAGGCAGTAAGAAAGTGTTCCTCATGAGGTCACTGAGGCCCTCAGACAGCAGTGGGAGTGGGTAAAAGGAGCTACTCGAGCCCACACAGAACATCTCCCAGATTTCCTGTCAGTGTTTAAGGTTCCGCCTACATCCAAATTTCACTACACAGTTGTATATGAGTGTTTAAAAGTGAAAAGTAAATGTTTTCCTTTCCCCAGACTCACATGCATGCTCATGGGGAAATCATATACATTCTGCGTTTTCTCCAGCTAATGTTTCACGAATGTTTTCTGGATGTTTCAACACAAAGCTCTTAGAGAATCATTTTTAATGGTCAAACAATATTCTATCCAGTGAGCACTCTCAGTTTAAATCCCAGTTCTGCCATTTCCTGGCTTGGACAAATTAACTGACAAGATCTGCCTCAGGGAGTTGCCCTGAGGACTAAACACATATCGGATTCACCTCCCAGCATCATGACTGGCACTAGCGCTCAATGAATGGAGACTATTTTCATTGCCATATTCTCCTATCATAGAACATTTTGGCCATTTCCAAGTTTACTATAAACTACTGTAAAATTCTCATTAAGCATAAAATTTGCATATTGAAGTTTTCTTTTTCCATGCTGAAGAGGTACTATCAGTAAAATTACTGGGTCATAAAGTATTTTATTATATATTATATATTACTGGGTCATAAACTATGATTACTCTCAAGGCCCTTAATACCATGTCAAACTGCTTTCCAAAAGGATTATTATCAATTCTACTCCTACCTGAACATTCTATTTACTTTTACCACATCCCAACCATAAAATACTTGTTCATCTTTGATATATCTAAAAAGTGATAGTACAGTATACTGTTTTAATGTGTATTTCTTCGAAGTTTACTGAGCCATGTGAATTTCCTCTTTTTTCAAGTTCTTTGCCCATTTACCTATGGAAGTCTTATCTTTTCAAATGGTGTTTTAAATTTATTTATTGGCATAAGCCTATTATACCGAAAAGAACATTTTGCCTACTATATTTGCAGTAATCTTAACTGGTTATCGAATAGTACAGATTTTTTCTTAATGAAGTAACATGTATAAATTTCATTTCACTCTTTGCATTCTATAATTTCAAAACCTGTAGAGTTGTTCTTATATATATTCTTTTGATCATCTAAGATATTAAATATTCTTGGCAGTTGTGCCACCTGAACATTTTATAAGCATGCTTTCTTTTTCTTCAGGCAAGTCAGTGATTAAATTCCGCCGTCCTGCATTCCACTAAATCTGATCCAACATAAAACTAAGTAACACACAAAACAAAAACACTTAAATCTGATGGCTGGAACGTGTTGCCAACTGACCATTCCATCCTTTTGTGTAGAACATCTCAACTAGCTAACAATCCACATAAATTTCTTTTTAAAAAAAAGTTCTGGACAGTCAATTCCACTATGTATTTTTGTATTTTTACACTTTTAGATGAGTTATTTCAAAGCCATCATACAAAACTGAGTGATAACTTTACCGGTAGTCCCTGACTTACAACGTATTCAAGTTATGAAGAACCACAGTTATGACTTTTTTTTCCCACATCTTATCATCAGTAATTTGTACTGCATACAGTGTTGCAGCATGTAATCTGCTGTTATCATTCTCAGGTGTTCAAAGATCAGATTTATAAAGATACTGATAATAAAAGGCAATAATAATGAAAACTAAAAAAGAAATATTAGGTGAAGAGAAGGACAACACACAATACAGGGAAGTCGGCATAACTAGACTAAACCAAAGTTAAGAAATTTCCTGAACACAACCAAACACTTCGAGGGACAGAGTAGCAAGGACTGGGGTCTGGGGACCATGGTTTCAGGGGACATCTAGGTCAACTGGTATGACAAAGTTTATTAAGAAAATGTTCTGGCTCTTCAGACAGGGATTGGACTGGACTGTGGGACATAAAGTGATACTCATTAAGAGTGTGCCTCTTAGTCAAGTAGATACAAGAGACCAAAGGGGCAGCTTCTGTCCAGAGATGAGATGGGAAAGCAGAGAGGGTTAGGAGCTGGTTGAATGGTCATAGGGAATCGGGCAGAAAGGAGGAGTGTGCTGTCGCAGAATGGGGTGAACAATTAGGGTCTCATAACAATGTATGTAAAAAAAAATTTTGTGTGGGAGACTAACTTGAAATGTAAACTTAATTACAACAATTAAAAAAGAAAAGAAAAGAAAATGTTCTGGGAGGCAGGGCCAATATGGCAGAGTAGTCAGATACTTCCTGTGGCCCCTCTTACAACAAAGACTGGAAAAAACAAGTGAATCAATTTTATATGACAATCTAGGAGCCCTGAACATCAAAGGCAAAACTGAGGAATCGGACTAAGCAGCAAGCGGAAGGAGAGACAGTTCAGAAGCAGCAAGGAGTTGCCAGACCTGACCCAGCAGGAACGGGCACCCTTCAGCCTAGATAGGCTGGCGTGTGCGGTGAGGCAAGCAGTGGTGCTCGGGATGTGTTTTCCACATCGGGAGAGACTGAGCAACGGAGAGTCTACTCACATCTCCAGAACCAATGAAAAGTGGCGCTCAATCGGCAAAAGATAAGTACACGCATCTAACCTACTGTGCAGATCAAAAAATACCTCGTTTGGGAAAAACCTCTCTCCCGTTTACCTGCCCCCCTCCCTGCTCTGCACCAGTCTCGGGCTGGCTTCAGTGACTGCCGTGTCCCCTGGGCTGGAAGCAGGACCCACCACGCACCCTGAGCCATTCTCCTGGCCTTGGAGAGGGAACAAATTAACAAACAGGAAAAAATAATCTGCCAGCTCCCCTAAGCCGGGAACTCAGGGTAGGCACAGCTCCTTTGCCTAGGCATAGGCATAAGAGGTCCACAGACTTTGAATGCCTTTCACCCCTGGATAGACTTGTGTGGGCCCATTTCAACAGCACAGGCCCTCATTAGGATGGTACAGCAGGGTATATACCTGAAGCCTGACTTCAATGGTTTCAGCTATATGGTTTGTGACATTTGGCACTGCTCTGCCCATTAAGCAGGGTCCTCACCTACCCACATCAGGGGCCTGAGGACTGACTGCTGGCTCCACCCACACCACTTAGCCACCCCTGCGACAGGGGGTCAAAGAATAAGTGGTGCCTCCCAGTCCTTAGAGCCAATAGCACTGGGTGCCCATAGTCTGCCTACAAAACCCACCCACCTATGCGCTCTAGAGAACAGGGACATGCTTTCCTCCCAGACACTCAGGGGCAGACATAAGCCTCCTGTCTTGCTCAGTGAGTAACCCCCTACTGCAGCCAGATACCTGTGCCTATACCAATCACCCCTGCCTGTATACAACTGTAGGTGAGAACCTGCACCACACACTTCACCAACTAACTGGACACCTGAGCTGAATCCATACAAGAAAAGTAAACAGACTCCTATGCTCACATACCTAGTAACAGATCTAACCACCTGGAGACAGGACATTAGAACTTCAAAGGTGCCAATGATCAAACAAGCTCACACGAGCAGCCAATTAGGGCATATCAAAACAAAACAAGAGGCTAGGACACAGTAAGCAAACATAAAGTAAATATAATAATGCTGATGGCTTGAAGACAACAGTCAGTATCAAATCATATAAAGAGGCAGACCATGATGGCTTCAGCAAGCTCCCAAAACAAAGAAACAAGAAATTTCCCAGAGGTAGAATACAAAAGATTAATATACAGAACTCTTCAAGATATCAGAAAGATCAGGCAAAATGCAGAACAAGCCGAGGAACACACAGACAAAGCAACAGAGGAACTTAAAAAGATTACAGAAGAGCATAATGACAAATTTAACAGGCTGCAAGAATCCATAGAGAGACAGTAAACAGAAATCCAAAGGCTTAATAAAAAAATTTCAGAATTAGACAACTCAATATAAAGTCACAGGAGCAGAACTGGGGCAATGGAAGTCAGAAAAAGTGAGACTGAAGATAAAGCACTTGACACCAACTTATTTGAGGAAAAATCAGATAAAAGAATTTTAAAAAATGAAGAAACCCTAAGAATTATGTGGGACTCAATCAAGCGGAATAACCTAAAAGTGATTAGAATACCAGAACGGGGCGGGGGGTGTGTGTGTGTGTGTGGATAACATAAAATACAGAGAGAATTGTTCAAGATTTGTTGGCAGAAAACTTCCCTGATATCGTGAAAGATGAGAAGATATCTATCCAAGATACTCATCAAACTCCACATAAGGTAGATTCCAAAAGAAAGTTGCCAAGACATATTATTATCAAACTTGCCAAAATTTTAAGAGCAACTAGGGATAAAAAAAAAAGTCATTTACAAAGGAGAGTCAATAAGACTAAGCTCAGACTACCCAGCAGAAACCAGGGAGGCAAGAAGGCAATGGGATGACATATATAAAGCCTTGAAGGAAAAAAACTGCCAGCCAACAATTATATCCAGCAAAACTGTTTTTCAAATATGATGGCGAAATTAGGCCATTCCCAGATAAAGAGAAGTTTAGGGAATTTGCAAAAACCAAACAACTGAAAGAGTTAACAAGACCAAAAGCTGGTTCTTTGAAAAGAGCAACAAAATTGATAAACCATTGGCCAAACCGACAAAAGAAAAACAGGAGAGGAAGCAGATAACCCATATAAGAAAAGAGATGCGTGATATCACAACAGACCCAACTGAAATTAAAAGAATCGTAACAGAATACTATGAAAAACTGTACTCTAACAAATTTGAAAACCTAGAGGAAATGGACAAATTTCTAGAAACTCACTACCTACCTAAACTAACACAAATGGAGGCAGAACAACTAAATAAACCCATAACAAAAGAAGAAATTGAAAATGTAATTTAAAAATTCCCAACAAAAAAAAGCCCTGGCCTGGATAGTTTCACTGGAGAATTCTACCAAACTTTCAGAGAAGAGTTAACACCACTACTACTAAAGGTATTTCAGAGCATAGAAAAGGATGGAATACTCCCAAACTCATTCTATGAAGCCAGCATAACCCTGATACCAAAACCAGGTAAAGACACCACAAAAAAAGAAAATTACAGACCAATATCCCTCATGAATGTTGATGCAAAAATCCTCAACAAAATTCTAACCAATAGAATTCAGCAACATATCAAAAAAATAATTCACCATGACCAAGTGAGATTTATACCAGGTATGCAGGGATAGTTCAATGTTAGAAAAATCATCAATGTAATCCATCATATAAATAAAAGAATCACATGATCTTATCAATCGATGCAGAAAAGGCATTTAACCAAGTCCAACACCCATTCACGATAAAAACTGTCAGCAAAATAGGAACAGAAGGGAAATTCCTCAACATAACTAAGGGTATTTATACAAAGCCAACAGCCAACATCATACTAAATGAAGAGTCTGAAAGCATTCCCCTTGAGAACAGGAACCAGACAAGGATGCCCTTTATCACCACTCTTATTCAACACTGTGCTGGAGGTCCTAGCCAGAGCAATTAGGCTAGGAAAAGAAATAAAGGGCATTCAGATTGGTAAGGAAGAAGTATAAGTATCTCTATTTGTAGATAATATGATCTTATACACAGAAAACCCCAAAGAATCCACAAGAAAACTACTGGCACTAATAGAAGATTTCAGCCAAGTATTAGGATACAAGATAAAAACATACAAAAATCAGTTGGATTCCTCTACACCAACAAAGAGAACTTCTGAGAGGAAATCATCAAATCAATACCATTTACAATAGCCCCCAAGAAGATAAAATACTTCGCAACAAATCTAACCAGAGGCATAAAAGACCTATACAAAGAAAACTACAAGATACTACTACAAGAAACCAGGAGACCTGTATAAGTGGAAAAACATACCTTGCTCATAGATAGAAAGACTCAACATTGTGAAAACGTCAATTCCACTCAAAGCAATCTACAGATACAATGCAATCTTGATCCAAATTCCAACAGCATTTTTTAATGAGATGGAGAAACAAATCACCAACTTCAGATGGAAAGGGAAGAGCCCCCGGATAGGTAAAGCATTGCTGAAGAACAACAACAAAGTGGGAGGCCTCATACTACCTGATTTTAGAACCTATTATACTGCCACAGTAGCTGAAACAACCTGGTACTGGTACAACAACAGATAAATAGACCAATGGAACAGAATTGAGAATCCAGACATAAATGCATCCATCTATGAGCAGCTGATATTTGACAAAGGCCCCAAGTCCATCAATTGGGGAAAAGACAGTCTCTTTAACAAACGGTGCTAGCGTAACTAGATATCCATCTGCAAAAAACTGAAACAAGACCTATACTTCACACCATGCACAAAAACTAACTCGAAATGGATCAAGGACCTAAATGTAAACTCTAAAATGATAAAGATTATGAAAGAAAAAATAGGGACAACACCAGGAGCCCTGATACATGGCATAAACAGAATACAAACCGTAAGTAACAATGCACAAACACCAGAAGAGAAACTAGATAACTGGAAGCTCCTACAAATCAAACACTTATGCTCATCAAAAGACTTCACCAAATGAGTAAAAAGACAACCTACAGACTAGAAAAAAATTTTGGCTATGACAAATCCGATCAGTGTCTAATCTCTAAAATCTACAAAATAACTGCAAAACCTCAACAACAAACAGACAAATAACTCAATTAAAAAATGGGCATAGGTATGAACAGGCATTTCACCAAAGAAGTCATTTAGGCAGCTAACAGACACATGAGGAAATGCTCATGATCATTAGTCATTAGAAAAATGCAAATCAAAACTACAATGAGATACCATCTCACCCCAACAAGGCTAGTATTAATCCAAAAAACACAAAATAATAAATGTTGGAGAGGTTGTAGAGAGACTGGAACACTTACACACTGTTGGTGGGAATGTAAAATGTTACAACCACTTTGGAAATCAATTTGGCACCTCCTTAAAAAGCTAGAAATGGAAGTACCATACGATCCAGAAATCCCACTCCTTGGAATATATTCTAGAGAAATAAGAGCCGTCACACAAATAGATAAATGCATACCCATGTTCACTTCAGCACTGTTCACAATAGCAAAAAGATGGAAACAACCTAAGTGCCCATCAACGGACAAATGGATAAACAAATTATGGTATATTCACACAATGGAATACTACACAACGATAAAGAACAACGAACAATCCGTGAAATATCTCATAACATGGATACATCTGGAAGGCATTATGCTGAGTGCAATCAGTCAGTCACGAAAGGACAAATATTGTATGAGACCACTATTATAAGAACTCAAAAGGTTTAAACACAGAAAAAAACATTCTTTGATGGTTAAGAGAGTGGAGAGGGAGGGAGAAGGGTATTCACTAACCAGATAGTAGACAAGAATTATCTTAGGTGAAGGGAAGGACAACACATAATACAAGAGAAGCCAACACAACTGCACTAAACGAAAAGCTAAGAAGTTTCCCGAATACAACTAAGCACTTCCAAGGACAGAGTAGCAGGGGTGGGGGTTTGGGGAGCATGGTTTCAGGGGACATCTAGGTCAAATGGCTTAACAAAGTTTATTAAGAAAATGTTCTGCATCTCACTTTGGTGAGTGGCATCTGGGGTCTTAAAAGCTAGTGAACGGCCATCTAAAATATATCAATTGGTCCCAACCCACTTGGAGCAAAGGAGAATGAAGATCACCAGAGACACAAGAAAATATTAGCCCAAGAGACAAAGGGCCACATAAACCAGAAACTCCACCAACCTGAGACCAGAAGAACTAGACCATGTCCAGCTACCACCATTGACCACCTTGACAGGGAACGCAACAGAGAGCCCCTGACGGAGCAGGAGAAAAGTGTGGAGCAGCACTCAAATTCACCTAAAATGACCAGACTTAATGGTCTGACTGAGACTGGAGGAACCCTCAAAGCCATGGCCCCTAGACGCTCTACTAATCCAGAACTAAAACCATTCCCAGAGACCACTCTTCAGACAAAGATTAGACTGGAATATAAAACATAAAGAAATACTTGTGAAGAACATACTTCTTAGCTCAAGCAGATACACGAGATCAAATAGGCAGCTCCTCTCCGGAGGCAGGATGAGAAGGCAGAAAGGGACAGGACCTGGTTGGATGGACACAGGAAACCCGAAGTGGAAAGGGGGAGTGTGCTGTCACATTATAGGGATTGCAACTAGTGTCACATAACAATATGTATATAAATTTTTGTATGAGAAATTAACTAGAGCTATAAACTTTCACTTAAAGCACAATTAGAAAAAAAAGAGGTATTCGACTTATGTCAGAACTGACTTTCGATAGAGTCGTTGGAATGAAGCCCTGTCTTAAGTTGGGGACTACCCGTATTTTCTAAAACCAATATATGCCCTCATTAACAATCTGCAATATATAGATGACACAACCTTGCTTGCTGAAAGTGAAGAGGACTTGAAGCACTTAGATGAAGATCAAAGACCACAGCCTTCAGTATGGGTTACACGTCAACATAAAGAAAACAAAAATCCTCACAACTGGACCAATAAGCAACATCACGATAAACGGAGAAATTATTGAAGTTGTCAAGGATTTCATTTTACCTGGATCCAGAATCAACACCCATGGAAGCAGCAGTCAAGAAATCAAATGACGTGTTGCATTAGGCAAATCTGCTGCAAAAGATCTCTTTAAAGTGTTAAAAAGCAAAGATGTCACTTTAAGGACTAAGGTACGCCTGACTCCAGCCATGGTGTTTTCAACTGCCTCATATGCATGTGAAAGCTGGACAATGAATAAAGAAGACTAAAGATGAATCGATGCCTTTGAATTATGGTGTTGGAGAATAATATTGAAAATACCATGGACTGCCAGAAGAATGAACAGATCTGTTTTGGTAAAAGTACAGCCAGAATGCTCCTTAGAAGGATGGCGAGACTTCGTCTCACACACTTTGGACATGTTATCAGAAGGGACTAGTCCATGGAGAAGAACATCATGCTTGGCAGAGTAGAAGGTCAGTGAAAAACAGGAAGACCCCTCAACAAGATGGATTGACACAGTGGCTGCAACAATGGGCTCAAGCATAGCAACAACTGTGAGGATGGTGCAGGACTGGTCAGTGTTTCTTTCTGGTGTACACAGGGTCACTGTGAGTTGGAACCAACTTGACTCACCTAACAATACTTGCTCTACTTAACTCTACTCACAATAACTCTTGCAAATTTTGCAATTTGAGACAGGTTAATGATAATAATGGAGTCCTTGATTGATATAAACTGTTAAATGCTGGGCTGCTAACCAAAAGCTTGGGGATTTGAGTCTGCCCAGAGGAGCCTCAGGGAAAAAACCAAAACCCGTTGCCATGAAATCTATTCCAACTCATAGTGACCCCACAGGACAGAGTAAAACTGCCCCATAGAGTTTCAAAGGAGTGCCTGGTTGATCTAACTGCTGACCTTTTGGTTAGCAGCCGAACCAAGGCCTGACAATCTACTTCTGAAAAATTAGCCTTTGAAAACCCTACAGAGCATAGTTGTACACTGACATACATGGGTTCGTCATAAGTTGGAGTCAACTTGACAGTAACTGGTACTGGTAATGGTAACAACTTACCCACTGCCGTTGAGTCGATTGCGACTCATAACGACCTATAGGACAGAGCAGAACTGCCCCACAGAGTTCCAAAGGAGTGCCTGCTTAATCTGAACTGCTGACCTTTTGGTTAGCAGCTGTAGCACTTAACCACTATGCCACCAGGGTTTCCAAATGATTATAATAGTGGCTAACAATTACTGAATATACTACTATGTGATAAGGAACTGTTCTTGAAGCCTTTATGTTAACTCACTGAATCCTCACAACCACCTTTAAGTTAGGTACTATTAGTCCTTTTTACAGATGAGTAAAATGAGTCACAGACAACTTATTTAAGATTAGACAGCTAGTAAGTGGCAGAGTCTAACTCGATTCTCTATCTGCTAACTGCAAGGCTACTTATACCGAGAGACACAAATTCATAGCAAACCCAAAAAATATGCACCTTATTTGTTGCTAATGAGACTCCTTATCTGGGCATCAGCTTCAACCAGATCAACTGATTCTCTGTAATTCTTTAGGTAACACTTCAAACTAATCCCCTAATATCAGTCTTAAAAAGCCCCATAAATATTTGCCTCATACATAATTTTATTAGAATGTATGATCATGAGTCAATGAGATCACTGAGATTTTACACATTTTAAGATCCACTGTGTGGACTTTTTACCTCACAAAAATTAAATGTCCCATTTATTCTTACTCATCATGGGATTTAGGTAGCTGTGAACCCTAAAGCATTGCTTTTATAAACTATGTTCCTTCAAAATGGAAAGAAAGCTCAAATGTACATTAAATAGTCTCTATTCAAACTTGTGTGTCAAATCAGCTGTTAAACAGGAAAATTTATTTATTATCATTCCACCAAATAAGTTGCCCATAATTAACAGCAAGCCCCCCAGATATCTGTAAACTCTTTAACATGCCTCCTATGTCTTCAGACTAACTTCCTTTATTCTGTATACAGCTTAAAACTAACCCAGCATGAAGTGGGGTGGACCTTTTATAAGCAGCAAGTCAATATACCATGTGTAGGAAAAACAGTATAATCAAGTCCAGCCTCAACATTTGCAACTTTTACTCACTTTAAAACAGCTGTGATATCCAAACAGGGCTCGTTACATGATGAGGACGATCCCCAACTACATGTCATTTCTGCAGAGGGAGATTTTTAAATAGAGAGTTATATTGTTCTTTACACTATAACCTTAAATTTCAAAAATCCCCATTGAGCTTCCCCATAAAGGGCTTCTAGAATTGTAAATTCATATTTTGCCCTTACACTAAAAAGAAGGAAATAAAACATTAATAGTCCTTGAATGTATTTCAAGTTTGCAATTTGAATAACTATGCTATAATAGTAAAAGCTGATTAAAAATAAATCCAAATTTTGGACAAGCAAAAAAGTAAATTAAAAGATCAGAGAAAATTGCTGTAAGTGAGCCGAATCAAACTGTCCCTTTCATTAGATTCAATACCATGTAAAGTGTGTCCACTAGGAACACAGTGATTCAGATTGGAGAATGAAGTAAAGGAATTAGAGAAGCAGAGAAGAAGTCTGGTGAAAGTCCCTAAAACTTACATTAATACACAGAAAGTCTGTTTCCTAGCTAACAGCATCTTGCTGAGTTTTGCTTAGATCTGGAGAGCCACGACCCTCATCTCTAGCCATCCTAGCCTCACACTGATGGCAGGGGGATCTGGGCATCACTTGATGTTTATGCTGCTACCTGCAAGGTAGAATAGTGAAAAGTTCCAGAACACATATCCTAAATGATTTCAGTCAATACACCAATGATTCGCTTATCTGAAAATTGCTTTTAGTCAATTTTTCACTGAATTACAGCAGTATTTGCCCTTACCCATTCCAGATTAAGCAATGTTTAAATGGTTCCCTGGTACCATCTCGCTCATTACCTCTGGCCACATGTGTTGGATCACTTTTATATGGCCTTTCTCACCATGGTCTTTTAACTCTCACCAAATGACTGGGTGGGATTATGCAAATAAGGTGTTTGTGCCCCACCAAGGAGGATGGGACAGCTTGCTAATAATGCAAATAAGATGCATGGCACCCCGTAGGGGTGGGACCATGCAAATAAGGTATACAGAACCGTAACGAAGGGACTGGTCAGTTTTACCATCTTGCTAAGTTTAAAATGAGCCGTCCCAGAGGCAGAAAGGGGGACCACACTACCACCAAGAAAGAAGAGCTAGGAGTGGAGTGCATCCTTTGGATTGGGGATTCCTGCGCTAGGAACCTCCTGGACCCAGGAATCAGACAGAGAGAGCTGTAATGCTGGAGACAGCAAGAGATGGAGGAGAAGCAGTGGCAGAGAAACAGTGGGAGCAGAACTAGGAGATGGTGCAGTGGGCTTCCCAGCCCACAGAGTGAGAAAGCTGAGCACCTTCAGGCAGGAGGCTTCCTGGCAGAGTAGGGTGCCTCCAGGTACTACTGGCAGAGCTAAAGAGCTTTGTAACACTTGCCTGAGCAAGGCAAAGGCCAGGCCGACGGCCAGAGAGAGGCCTGCCTGCGGGCACGGCTGAGAAGAAGCTGTCCTGACGGAAGAACTGTATCCGAAGTAGTTTCTGATCCTGAATTATAACCTGTTAACTTCCTTAACAAACCCCATAATCGTGAGTATTGTCTGTGAGTCCTGTGTGGCCACTGCAATAAATTATCGAACCCAGCGGAGAAGTAGAGAGTTCTGTGGGAGGGACGGTGTCAGAATTGGTAAAAAGGTTGGAGAGAGGAGGTGTGTCTGACCACTGTCTCATAGGAATCAGCCTTGGGCTGCTGATGCTGATAACGATTCTCCTCCCTCCTTGTGAGGTTAGAGGAGGTCAGATGGTTGGGAGGGTCCTCAGCTGGTGAGAGAACTACTGATCTCCTGAATTCCCCAGGTGTCTACTAAGCTTCTCAGTATCTCGGTGTCCAAGAGAAAGAGGCTAAAACATGGCTAATAGTCGAAGTACTCACTACTCTCATCCTCACCTCAACTGAAGTGTTTCGGAAAGTGAAGCCTATGGTCAAATGACTCAGAATTCCCTGGGAAGCTTCTTTAAAAAACAATTTCTTAGACTCCACCCCAGACCTATGGAACCAGAATCTCTGAGGAGCATTTTAATAAGCACTAGTAAAGCATAACAATAGCCCGTAAAGTTCATAAAGCAACCACCCCAACCTCACGTTGCCCTTCCTACTACACAGGAGATAGTAAAAAGAAAGATAATTTTTCCTTTTCCTGATATAACATATATAGTTACTATTTACTCAAAAGAGTTGTTTTAACTCAGCTTACATTAGCATTATCTCCTACCCCCAAGAGAGAAAAAACTGTTTCAATGTTTCTATTACTTTTACTCTCCACTCAAAGGAATGACCTCTCATATTATTTATAGAATATTATTTTATTAAAACCTTAATATTTTTGTTTCTTGCCCTACTGCTACAACTGTAAAAATCAAAGTCATCCATCAGGAAATTACAGAAAAGGAATTAAACCTCTGGTTGTATAATAGGGTCCTACAACTGCACATTTATTGTCAGCAAACAAGTGCCACAGACTACCCAGTGCACTAATGTTAAAAATTAGGAAAATTAGTTCTAACAAAGCACAACTCTACTTTTCTTCCAATGTTACCTACATGTGAATCACTCAAAACTATAAATCAAGTGACTTAAAAAGAGCATGGTGGGGTAAAAGAAAAAAAACCACCAAGAAAAAGAACAGGATTTACTACATAAATGTTCTGTTTTATAAATAAAACAAACAGGGTACCAAAAAGGCCATCTTTTTCTAACTAAGCTACAGTAAGTTCCAATGCTCTTGCCGAAGTCTACAAATCTGTTCTTTCACTGCAAGGCAGATATGAATTTTGAAAAACACCCTATCAATAGAAATTACTTACTTATTTAGGGAAGGGGTCATGAACCTCTTTACATTTTGAAAAAACTATGCACAGTCTCCCAGAAAAAGACCTGAACTCTGTACAATTTCAGGGAGCACATCCTCAAATCACAAAGAATCAGTCTGTACATTAATCCTGTTTCTTCTCTTCATATGGTGAATCTGTTTACACTGAACGGAGTATAGTATGCAGTTTTTCACCTCACTTTTAAATTTTACTGCCAACTGGCAAAGCAAAAGAAATTCAAGCACAATGAAATTATTAAACTGATTACTGCACCCCACATTAAGAACATTTACCTTTTCAGCTATGCTATATAGAACTTCATCCATTTTCATACAAGTAGGATCCCAATCATGTCCAAACCTAATGACGACAACTCGGTCCTCCTCGGAAAGGATGGCTTGGTCCACCTGCCAGCCGTTGTGTAAATGTGGAAGCATATACGACATCTTGAAAACGTGACCGATATCTGAGACAGAAAACCGTACACATCAGTCTTCACCGTCACCTGATGACAGGACAAATCATTTTGATTCCATCAGGTAGCTGCAACCACCTTCTTGATGGAGTGGCTGACACAGAATTCGGCCCTCACTTCTGGCAGCTCCACCGTACGCAGGGGCCCGGCCGCCACAATGGACCTCGCCCATCCGGGCGCCAGGAACGCGACCTCCGCGGCCCTGTGCCCGAACCGCCCCGCTGATGGGGACCCCGGGGCGAGAAGGACCCTCCATCTCGAACACGCCCCCTCCTCCCAGCCTCCCGCCCATGTCCCACACGGCCTCCACTCCGTCCCCCACGTCCTCCACCCCCAACCTGTCCCCGATCCCCTGGCCTCCACCCGGTCTCCCGGGCCACCCCCTTCACCCTCCCGGGACCGCACGCACCTCCCTGCAACTCTACAGCCTTCCGCACAGGACCCGGCGTTTAGCACCAAGCCCTGCTGCTCTCCTAGCACCTCTTGACCAGGTCGCGCATCGACGTAATGCGTGCGTGCGTGCATACGTGCGTGCGCGCGTCCGCAGCTGCACGCCCCGACCTTCGTGAGGGTAACGCCTCACCCTCAGCGGCCGAACCCCAGAGAGGTTTTTAGAGCTTGGTATGTTGAAGAAGCACCGAGGTAGTCGTTATGAGAAAAACAGAGCTTTATTGGACTTCGTTGTCATTTCCAATACATTGGCGCAAGTAATACCAGAGAAGACTGAAACTTAACAGCTGTTTTTGAACAAAAATCTTGGTGGATAGGATTGAATTATGAATACAGCACAGCTGATGGGAGGACTGGTTCCATTTTTACTCTTCTTATCAATGTGAGGAAACCGTTAAAGCTGTGACGCCCCTGAAAGCCAAGGATCACAGTGGACCCACCATAGAACCAGACCTTCCAAAAGCTGTATCACAGCATTAAACCAGAATTTTTCAAAATAATGATGCATTATAATCAATTCCATTGTTCTTTACAAAAAAAGTATTTTTAGTGAGAGCTGAAATATTTTGAGTCATAAATACATAAATTTACTTAAAATACTATTTTCATCTTTTTTCTTCCTCTAATATTTATTTTGTATATATTTTCTGTGCACATATATTAGTAAAGTAGTTCATGTATATGTAAATTTAAAAATAATTATACATATGTTGGAGTGCTTGCTGAAAATTTGTCTGCTGATGTACTGTAATATCACGAAGTGAGGAGACCCCTGGCCAGAAGAATGAAATGGGAAAAACATGACATTATAAAATGCTTTGATATTATTCGTTGACAATTTAAATATTAGAATCACACTTGGTAGAGATAATCCATACAATATAATTCAACGGTTTTTTTAGTGTGTTCAGAGTTGCGCAAATATCACCAGTCAATTTTAGAACATTTTCAACACCCCAAAAATAAATTTGCTATCCATTAACAGTCTCTCTCCATTTCTCCCTAACCCACCAAGCCCTAGGCTACCACTAATTTTTGTCTTCATAGATTTGCCCGTTCTGGATATTTCATGTACATGGAATCATTCAATATATGTGGTCTTTTGTGACTGACTTCTTTCACTTACAGTAATGTTTTCAAGCTTCATCCATGACATAGCATGTATCAGTATTTCATTCCTTTTTATGGTCATGTAATATTCCATTTTATGGATATACCACATTTTATTTATCCATTCACCAGCTGATGAACGTTTAGGTTGTTTCTACTTTTTGGCTACAATGAATACTACTACTATGAACATTTGTGTACAAGTTTTTGTATGCACGCATACTTTCAATTTTCTTTGGTAGATATACCTAGGAGTGAAATTGCTGGGTCATATGGTAACTCTAGGAGCCCTGGTGGCACAGTGGTTAAGAGCTCTGCTACTAATCGAAAGGTCAGCAGTTTGAATCCACTAGCCGCTCTTTGGAAAACCTATGGAGCAGTTCTACTCTGTCCTATAAGGTCTCTATGGGTCTGAATCAACTTGACGGCAATGGGTTTGGTTTGGTTTATGGTAACTCTATATGTTTCACTTGCTGAGGAACTAACGAACTGTTTTCCACACTGGCTGTACCACTTTACAATTCTGCCAGCAATATATATTGGAATCGACTTGATGGCAGTTGGTATGGGATATTAAAAAAAAAAACAAACACTAAACCTGTTGCCGTCGAGTTGATTCCAACTCATAGCAGCCCTATAGGACAGGGTAGAACTACCCCATACGGTTTCCAAGGAGCACCTGGTGGATTCAAACTGCCAACCTCTTGGAGAGCAGTTAGTAGCTCTTAACCACTACACCACCAGGGTTTCCATGGGATGTAAGGGTTCTAATTTCTCTATATTCTCACCAACACTTGTTATTGTCTATCTTTTTAAAATCTAACCATCCAAACCCATTGCCCTGGAGCTGATTCCAACTCACAGCAACTGTATAGGACACAGTAGCACTGCCTCGGAGACACCTTCTTGTATACATAAGAATCAGCTGTATACATAAGAATGCATGCATAAGAATCACGTGGGGATCTTGTTAAACTGTAAATTCTGATTCAGCATATCTGGGGTGGAAATGTAAATTCTCAGCAGTCTGAATGGACTGGTTCCAAGCCTGGCTTTCCTCTTTCCCATCCTTCTTGTCCCTATTTCTCTCTGTTCCAAAACCTAAAAAATTTTATTGGTTGCATTTGGTTCTTATATTTCTTGCTTTTAATTTTTAAATTAAAATATATTCTTTATTTCCCCCCTCCCCCTCACCTGTCCCCTTGCTCCTCTCCTTTGAATTAAATTAGTTCTCTCTGTCCTTCTGTTTCAGATGCTCCATCTCCCTTAATCACTTTAATCACTTAAACAGATTAATCAGTTAAACAAGTGGTTTAAGTGATTCCTAATAGGAAGACGCTTCTCTAGCTCCCAGAGTCTTGCACAATAAATAGTCTCAGTGAAGCACCTTGTAGTTTAAGAGTAATTCGATCAGGCTCCTCCCCTCTGGTACCTCGCCCCTCCCCCAGGCACTGTAACTAGAAAATCCCTGCCCAGAATATTGGTTAAGAGTCAGTCTTACTTTCCATTTGAAAGAAGCAGTTGGAAGTTTATTCTGCTTTATTTTTCTTTCTGGATCTCAATTTTACAACAAAAAGAAACCCGAATTTAGAGCCCGAAGTCTGTTAACGGCAATTTCAGCAAAGGTAATATTCTCTCTCTGTCTTTTTTTTTCTTACTTTAAGCAATAATTTTGTAAGGAGGAGAAAATAACTCATTTTGAATCGACATCAGCTCAAGTTGAACAGCATGAGGAGAAGCACATAGCAACGAGAAGATGTGAATGTCTGAACTATTATTCTGTTAGCCGAAGACAGCTATAAAATCTTGATTTTTCCAAATTTTACACATGGTTTATCCTGAATTGTATGAAATTCAGATGCTTAATAATACACCCACTTGGTACCGTGTTCCTTCTTTGCCAGCATGTTATGTACCTGTCGATTCACGTTCTTATTGTCTGGCACATGATACCTACAGAGACCATGTTTATACCTGTTTAGCTCTGTTTATGCAGGAGTTAGGGGAAGAGAAGAAAGTGCAATGCTAGTGTGCCAGTCCCATGCCAGGCACGACTCTATGGCAGTGGGTTTTTTGTTATTACTACCCCAGTGTTACTGAGGAGACAACCCAGAAAGATTATGTAACTCGTCTAGAGTCGGACTGTTCAGAAGCGGCAGATACAGTGATGCCAAAATCCGCATGCCCCCCTCTGAGCACAGGATCTCACGGTACACAGTGTTGAGTAATTATTCTCAAGGACGATGATGTTGATAGTGGAACTGACTTGCTGTCTCATGCTCGTGGCCTGTGACTGGAGGTGGATCATAGCGTGGGTTCTTGTTGAAACGAATTAGAAAGCAAGAGAAAGACTGAGAAAGGAGTAACCTCCTTGAATCTACCTGTGCTCTTGATTGCTGATACTCCCCTTCCCCTTAACTGGCAATCTTACCCCCTTTTAGCTTTGGAGCAGCGATGAATCATGGCAGAATCTTGGCTCCTCTCCGTATACAACACTAGCAATAATATTGTATTATGATGATGATGATTGCTTTTAACCGACATTAGTGGTTAAAAGAGGTCAGAATCAAGCCTCCTCTCTGTGAAAATAAACATCTGCACCTCAAATAACACAATCTTTTACTTAATCTCCAAACAGTAAATACAAGTTGTTGTTTTTTTTTTATGCAATTATGCTCTGACCTTTGAACAATTAAAAAAAAAATTTTTAGCTCTGCTATTCCCAAAAATAACATGCATTCAGTAGCCTCAACACCCGGAAAGCAACAGGTTTTCCTTTTAGAGGAAAGATACACAATGTTAAAAATATCTCATTTTTAATTAGGAGCAAGGAACATAAAGCTTTCTTTAATTCATTTGACAAACAACAAATATTTTTTAGTTCCACAGTATGGTCAGCAAATAGCATATGCACTATCTATTTCTGCTAAGGTAACAAATTACCTTAATACTTAGTGGCTGGAAATAACAGACCTTTATTATCTCAGTTTCTGTGGGCCAGGAATCTGGAAGTGGCTTAGCTGCTTTCCTCAGCCTCTGGGTCTCTCAAAACGCTGCAGTCAGGGCTTCAACCAGGGCTGTAGTCGCCGCAAGGCTCCAGTGGGGGAGGATCTACTTTCTGTCTCACGCGTGGGCTTTTGCACAGAGCTGCCTCATGGCATGGCAGCTGGCTGCCCCCAGAGCAGGTGATCCGAGAGGGAGCACCCAAGACAGAAGCCAATCTTTTAATGACTGAATCTCAGAAAGATTTCCCAGTTCTTTTGCAATATGCTATTCGTTAGAAGCAAGTCAAACAATTCATCTCACACTCCAGGGGAGATTTCACAAAGGCTTGAATACCAGAGGCAGAGTCACTGGGGCCATCCACAGGCAGTGAAAGGGTAGAAATAAAGACAGAGGTAAGTGAGCAAGATGGAAAAAGACTTGGTACAGTCAGATTTCTGGGTCTATTGCCTTTCAGGTTTTACAGGAATTTATCCAGGAAATAAAATTAATTGCATTCTTGTAAT
Organism: Dugong dugon; assembly: GCA_030035585.1. NCBI lineage: Eukaryota > Metazoa > Chordata > Mammalia > Sirenia > Dugongidae > Dugong > Dugong dugon. Next base: position 116,145,241 of record CM057466.1, read on the forward strand.
TTAGGAAATCTGAGGAGTAGCAGAAGAGCAGGTGGGCTGTTCTCTTAAAGACTCTTCTTTTCAGAAATCATGTTCTCTCTTTTTGCAGGTCATGGGAGATCAAGAACTACCTGGGGTTTTGGTATCTGGATTTGAAGGGCCCCATAGTATATGTGAGGACCATATCAGAAAACTGCAGAAACACTTTAATCTCATTACCATGCAGGAATTTTTGGAAAATAAAACACAATTCAGTCAAAACATCCAAGCTGTCTACGTATGGGGAGGCTGGCCAGTTATTGACAAAGAGCTCCTACAGAGCCTGCCCTCCTTGAAGATTATAGCCAGTGTAGGAGTAGGCTTAGACCACCTAGACCTGAAGCTCATTGCTGGCTTTGGTGTGAAGGTGGCCAACACACCACAGGCAGTCTCAAAACCCACGGCAGACATGGGAATGGCCTTATTGCTGGCTTCTGCCCGGAAACTGGTGAAAGGTAAGATGCCCATTTAAACTGTTGGTTTTCCAAAGAATTTTACTGATGTATATTTACTACATACAAATTAAGATAATTTAAAAATATGTAAGTAGGTATCTTCAAAATACACATTTTTCTAGTTGTCCTGATTTCTCCGTACCATGTCTATGACTTTGTTTTACTTGGGAGTTTAAGCCTCTCTTGGTAGTTTGCAGCCTGCATGGGCGCCCAAGACTGACAACCCCAAGCAAATATATTCCAGCAGTCTCTGTTTGCTAGCAGTTATTTCCCACCCCACTCCAAATTTCACTCACTTACATACCAGATAGAAAAATGTATATGTGTATGTGTGTGTGAAGCAATTTCAGAACCAGTATGGAAATACCCTTGGAGGTCATTCATTAGCAGGTCAGGCTTGCTACCCTGGGGTCATGACCTGCAAATGGGTAGGTTGAATCCCACCTATTCATACATTGAGACATCTCTGGGAGTGGCCCTGAGAAAGATAACATAGCAATTCAAAACTTCTTCCATCCTTCCCAAATGGAGACTTGATGTAGAAGGGTTTGAGAGATGAAGCAGGAACCAGGTCTTTTCTATTTCTGCCTACTGGTTAACACACACACACACACACAAAACAACAACAACTCATTTCAACCAGAAAGCCTTCCTTAACATGAAAGAAGTTGCTATTTTAAAACATTCTACCATGAGGCTCTGATCTCATTATAAAGAAACTACCATTTATTCCCATTATTCATGTCTTGCAGAAACATGTGTTTACTGTCATGTAGAAATGCATGAGGGCCTGTAGTTCAAGGGGGCATTCTCTCACTGATCCAAGTGAAGATTGTGGGAGGTTTTGACACCATTTCCATTGCTCAGTTTGTACCTTATACATTCCAGGTCATCAGCTGGCTATTTCACCAGATACAAAGAACTTTAATATAAATTGGGTGGGTCAAGATGTCACAGGTGCCACCCTGGGAATCATTGGCATGGGCGCAATTGGCTATAAGATCGCTCAGAGGGCCAAAGCCTTCGAAATGAAGATTCTATATCATAATAGGACCCGCAGGTAAAATTCAGAAAATGGACTTTTGTATTAACTAAGCAGAACTTGTACCATTACTACCTTAAATATTGCTTGGATATATTGTTCTTCCATTTTTAATAAACCTCTCCTCATCTTTCCAAGAAGTAGGACTGGTGATTGTCTTAGTTATCTAGTGTTACCATAACAGAAATACAACAAGTGGCTGAGTTTAACAAACAGAATTCTCTCACAGTTTAGGAGGCTAGAAGTCTGAATTTAGGGCACCAGCTCTAGGGGAAGGCTTTCTTTCTCTCTCGGTTCTGAGGGAAGGTCATGTTATCAATCGTGCTCTGGTCTGGGAGCTTCTCAGCATGAGAACTCTGGGTCCAAAGGACACGCTCTGCTCCTGGTGCTTCTTTCTTGGTGACATGAGGTCCCTTTCCTCTCTGCTCGATTCTCTTAGATCTCAAAAGAGATTGACTCAAGATACAAAGTAATTCTGTAGATTGAGTCCTGCCTCATTAACGTAACTGCCTCTAATCCTGCCTCATTAACATCACATCATAGAGGTTAGAATTTACCACACACAGGATAATCACATCAGATCACAAAATCTTGGACAACCACCCAATACTGGGAATCATGGCCTAGCCAAGTTGGCACACATTTTGGGAGGACACAATTCAATCCATAACAGTGATCAAGAAAGGGACTGTGATATTTTGATGATTAGCTAGAAAAGTGGCTACAACTCCTTTCATTGAAAAAAATTTCACCAGGAAGGAAAGAGAATTTTAACTCACCTATACAGTGTGCTTTATTTCTAATATGATTTTCTGACCATAGGAGATACTGTCCTCCACCCCCACTGAACAATTTGATTGGTTCCTTTAATACTGAGGTATATATACTCATGCCTTTTTTCCAAAGCTTTTGAAACTTATACAATTTCCCAAACCAGGCAGCAAGAACTGCCCATCTGGGAGCCCACCAAAGTGTCCTTATTTGTGCCCTGTTTGCTCATGCTAAGTGACAGCAAAAGCATCCTCGCTCAACGTGAGTTGTAGTTTTAGGGGAGATTCTCTCACTACCAAAAAATAAGTACATTGTTTTGTGATAGCTCTGAAATTTATATCTCCAGCTGGCCTTCCACTTGTACCCCAAACCTTTTCTCTGGGCTTTCCACACATGTATCCAGTTGCTGTTTTGAAACTTCAATGTGTTAAAGACACCTTAAATTTCCGTGTTCAAAACTGAACTCTTGACCTCCATCCTTGTGTTAGTGCTTCTCAATTAAGTCTTCATCTTCTTTGTAAGTGGAACTACCACACACTCAGTTAATTCAGTCTAAAATCCTAGGGGTCATTCTTGATTTCTCCTTCCTTTCGTGATCCAATTCCTTTGTCCAACACCAAGTCCTATTGATTCTTTCCCCAAAATATACCTCGAATGTGCCTGTTTCCCTCAAACTTCATGGATTCTTCCTTAGTCCATCGTTTTTCACCTGTTCTACAGCAACATCCTCCTAAGGGCTGTTCTTACACCCACTGTCGAATTATCCAATATGTGATGGTTAAGGTTATGTGTCAATTTGGCTACACCGTGATTGTCAGTGGTTTGGCAGATATTATGTAATCATCATCCATTTTGTGATCTGATGTGAACAGCCAATCAGCTGAAAGGGGAGTTTCCTTGAGGATGTGGTCTGCATCCAATGTATATGGATGTTCTGGCAAAGCTCTCTCTTTCTCAGTCTTGCACCTAACTCATCATCCTCTGACCTCTGGTTCTTGGAACATGAGCCAGCAGCCTGCCATCTGACCTGCTGATTTTGGGCTCGTCAGCCTCCACCTGATGCCTGGCTTATGGATTTGGAACTTGTCAACTCCCCCAATTGCATGAACCATTTCCTTGAAATAAATCTCTAATAAATCTCTTTCTCCCCTCTCCCGCCCTCCTTCCCTCTCCTCTCTCTGTCTGTCTCTCTGTCTGTCTCTCTCTCTGTCTCTGTCTCTCTCTCTCTCTCTCTCTATATATATATATATATATGTATACACGTTTCAGTGGTTTTGCTCCTCTAGAGAACCCAGCCTAGGATGTAATCCATCCTCTATAAAGCAGCCATTGCTTAAAACCCTTTGGTGGCTTCCCAGTGCGTATAGAACAAAACGCAATTCCTTACCAACATATGCAAGGCCTTATATAATCCAGCCTCTATCTCTATCTCTGTCTCCCAGGGATTTTTCATCTTTTTTGGGTAATGGGCCGTTTGTTTGTCTTATGATGTCTATGGACCTTTTATGGGTTGAATTGTGTCCCCTTGAAATATGTGCTATAAATCCTAACCCCTACACCTGTGTTTATAATTTGGGAAAGGGTTTTCTTTTTTATGTTAATGAGGCAGTAGTAGTGTAGGGTAGGGTATGTCTTAAGTCAGTCACTTTTTGAGATATAAAAAGAGCAGGTCAGGCACAGAAGAAGCAAGCAGAAATGGAGGAAGATAGATGCCATACCACATGATGATCACCAAGGAACCAAGGAATAGAAGGTTTTCAGACACAAGGACCTTCCCTCAGAGTGGACAGAGAGAGAGCCTTCTCCTAAAGCCAGTGTCCTGAATTTAGACTTCTAGCCTCCTAAACTGTAAGAACATAAATTTCTGTTTCTTAGAGCCACCCACTTGTGGTATTTCTGTCATAGCAGCACTAGATAACTAAGACAGACCCCTTTTCAGAATAATATTTTTAAATGCACAAAATAAAATACATCATGTAATATATTTCATATATTACCAATTATATTGAAATATAGTTTTTAAATATTATATATATATACTGTGTGGTTTGAGGGGGAAAATGCTGAGGTGCCCAGGGCTCTTCCCTGGAACACGTGTGCTGTGTGAGGCACTCGGGAGGGACCACGGCCTGCCTGGCATTCGTTTTCCTCGGTGCCATTCCTGGCTGCAGACACACGTGTTAGAAGAGAATGTGTACAGTTTTGTTATTCTGTGTTTGTAAGTCAGTGGTGGTTACCCAGGAATGCTGTGAACGCCTGGGCCATAGAATTTCTGTGAGTAATCGGCTATCTGGGATGGCCAGAGCAGGAGTTAAAATTGTGCTAAAAACCTAACCAAAACAAAAAGAAAACAGCCAAAATCTCGACTGCATCAGACCCTTTGCTTCCCGCTCAACAAACAGCATTCCCAGGCTCTTCCCTGTTTGGTTTCACGGGAATCTTGGATGTGTTTGCCCAACCTTGGACACTACTGAAAGTATATATAATGCTGGACTGCACTTGGCTCTGGGAGCCCAGGGGGGTGAGATGCTGCCCCTGCACCAAGGAGCTCTGGTCTGGTGTGGAACAGCCGTTGCCTGCAGGTTCTGGGGGCAAACCCTCGGAGAACCCAAAGGTGCCCAAGGGTCAGTTGGAGATTCCGAGTGGCTGGAGTGCCCTGATACCTGACTCTCTGCAGAGTCTAGGCACTTAGGGGCCATATGGCAGCACTGAAGGGAGGCTGTAGTTCCATCCAGCTGGCAAGGCTGACTCTCAGAGACTCTTTCCTGGATGGGCTTGTCCTCCTCTGGGGCGATAGGACAAATATCTGACTAGAGAAGGCGATTTGTCTTCTTACTACCTTTATAGGAAATTGGCAGAGGAGGAGGAGGTTGGAGCCACTTACTGTGAGCGCCTGGATGACCTGCTGCAACAATCAGACTTCGTGATGTTGGCAGCCAGCCTGACCCCCCAGACCCAGAACATGATTGGGAAGAGGGAGCTGAGACTGATGAAACCTAAAGGGATTCTCATCAACATTGGCAGAGGTAGAAACACCCCACTTGTTTGTCTTTAGGCAAAATGGGGTACTGCTCTCTTTGGTCAGAAAATCACACAGCTATACTTTCACCACTTCCCGTCACCCTTTTCTGAATGGCATCCTGATTCAACAGATCCACCTAGACTGTGAACTAAAATGAACTTACTTTCTATTTAGAAATGCTCCTGATTTTTGTCTTCATGTTGTTTTGAACCTCAAATTAGTGCCAAAAATACGAGAATGCGACAACATATGGATTTTCAAACCCAAGTTTGGGTATTTATTTGGTGTGGGGACGTCAGTTTGATCCTCTGGGAGTAATTAGACAAAATGTATGGGGATGAATTTTCTGAGTCATCACTTTCCAAAACTGTGGGTGTTACTTTGATGGTTTGACATTTACCTAGTGCTTTATATGTTTAAATACAGGAAGTAGTCAGGCCTATGCTAGAATCAAACATGATGGTGAGTTGAATATGGCATTCACTAAGAAGAGAGACAAGGTTCTCTTGACACTGGCAAGTGAAGCACGTACGAGGGTCAGTGCAGCAGAACCTACAAGCCTCATCTGTAAAATAATGTTGACCTTGCTAGTTTATTTGAGGATTCAGTGGTGAAGCATAATGTATGTGAAGGGCACCCTACCTGGTACCTGGTGGGCTCTCATTACTGGTTTATAATAACAATTCAGGCAGTTTATAGCAACAGTTCAGGTAGAATGATGTTCACATGCTCTTTGTTAAACCTTTGACATACCTTTAAACATGTTATTGGAAAAAATTAAGATGTATTTGAATGAGTAGCTGATGTGACTGATACTTCTCTTCTGTATATTGTCTGAACATGGTGACTACAGAGGAATATTGTTTTGTTGATTCAGGCCTGTTAGTTGACCATGATGCTCTGGTGGAAGCTCTTCAGACCGGGATAATTAACGCCGCAGCATTGGATGTGACGTACCCTGAACCCTTGCCAAGGTGACTAAACAAAACAAAATCTGTAAATCCTTCTTGAAAAAAGTAGAGGCAAAGTCCCAGATAATGGCTTCTTTTGGCTTTTGTAGCCTTACTGAGTCATAGAACTAGAGAATCTTGGAGTTAGAAGGGCCTGAAGAGTCCTCTGGTGACACATCCCCCTCAGGGTAAGAGGGGCACCTCCTACAGACCACACCTGGCCTCTACTTCACCCCCTTATAGATGCTCTCCATAGACAATTCCTCCTTAGATTGAGCCAAAATAGCCCTCCTCTTCACCTGTTGATCCTGGGTTGCCTCTGGAGCATCTGAGGATAAGTTTGATCATTCTCTCTTCTAGATCTTCATATATTTGTAAGATACCTAGTATGCTTCATCTTTGTTTTGTGAGGCTAAATATTCTCATGCCCTTCAGTTGTAGCCTAAGGAGGGAGTTCCAGATAAATTACCCTTATTACTGTCTTCCTCCTAGAGTTTTTAGTTGTTAAGGTCCTTTGAAAATGTGCTCTGGAGATATGAACACAATATTTGTGTTGTGGCCTGACCATGGCAGGACAATAAAACAAAGTTCACGTTATTACTATGTGTTTTCAAGCAGTCACATCATACCTTTATTCATTATTAGTATGTGTTTTCAAGCAGTCACGTCATACCTTTATTCGTTATTAGTATGTGTTTTCAAGCAGTCACGTCATACCTTTATTCGTTATTAGTATGTGTTTTCAAGCAGTCACGTCATACCTTTACTCATCAAGTTTTTAGATAGTGAAAACTGAAGTTGTTATCTTCTCAACTGATTTTTTAAATATATATGTGGAATTTTACATTTATTTATTTTTATTTGTGTGTTTTGGCCCAATGATCCAGCCTGTTGAGACTGGAGGCTTACACTTCTGTCATTCATTAAAAGAGCTCCTAACTTTAATTGTTATCCAGTAAACAAATTACTGTCAGCTCAATGTTTTACATTAAAACCAAATTTAATGTCTAAGTTTATCAAGATTGACCACAGAACTTACAGACACTTCTGAACAAAATAATAATTTATTTGGAACAGAGGTTCTGGGGTTCTGTGAGGTCAAATCTATTTTTTTCCAAGGCTATTTTTATAATACTCTGAGATGTTACTCACCTTTCCACTCGTGTTTTCTCATGAGTGGTCAGTGGAATTTTCCAGAGGCTAATGACGTGATGATGTCATCACTCTGATGGCTAATGTAATGTGTGCCTCTATGTTATAATATTTAATTTTGTTTCAATTTTAATATCCAATATAGTAAATGTCAATAGATATAACCCACATAAACAAAAGACTCTCTGGGGCTCTCAATTTGTAAGAGTGTAAAGAGGTTCTGTGACCAAAAGTTTGAGAACCACTGATCTAGAACAAAAATTAATTTCAATATAAATTAGAGAGCATGAGCATTTTAAGCAGTTAGCTGTCAACTTACTCTAAAACCTAGAAGTCATGTGGTCATCCCTGTTGCCTATTCTGCTGAAATGAGCTTTTTATTAGATTCACTATCAAGTCACAGGACATATATCAGGACTATATCCTAATGTTTAGTTTAACTTAATAAGTGGTGCACACTCAGTGTCCCATGTGAAATAATTCCTGTGGCTGAGAGATTTAACAAGTATTTTATGAATAATTTAATCTTTAAATAACCATATTCATTTCTAATCTCTATCTTATCCCTATCAGATATTTTTGAGTTTTCATCTTTATTTTTTTGGAGGGAAATTTTATTGCTGCTTACCACAGTGTGTTCTACTGTGAAAAAAATAATTTAAAAAGTAGGAAATCTGAGGTTGTAAAATTCAGGTAGTTGTAGCATCAGAACCTGTCTAGTTTCAGGGGAAATAATGAGAATCACCATCAGCCCAAAGCTGATTCCTATGAGGTAGAGGTTAGACATACCTCTGCTCTCCAACCCTTTTACCAATTCTGACACCACTGTCCCTCTCACGGCACTCTCTACTTCTCTTCTGGGTTTGATAATCTGTTGCAATGTCTACACAGAACTTACAGACCGTACTTAAAGTAAGTGATTTATTAAGGAAGCAACAAGGTACAACTCAGGATCAAGATCAGTAAGCTACAACTCAGAATCAGGATCAGGGAGTGTATAGGCAAAGTCTGAAAGGCTTCCCCGAAGAGGAGAGTACATCCACCCCTTCTTCAGTGCAGGACAGCTCTCTCAGCTCCTCTTGGCCATGCAAGCAAGCAGGCTCTTCTGTCTGCCTCTTGGCCATGCAGGCCTCCTCTCAGCCCCCTGAGGACAGGTTCTTCTCGGCCTAAGGTCAAGCTCTTCTAGGCCCTCTGAGGACAGGCCTCCTCTTGGTCCCTTCCAGATGGGCCTTTCTGCCTTCAGCTTTCCTGTCATCACCACCGACTCTGCTCCAGGGCCCCTTCCAGGCCTGTTGTCGTCTTCAGTATTACAGCCCTTGACCTGTGTTACAGCTCCTTTAGGAGATTCTTTGCCTCATCTCCCTCTGCTTCTTCTCTCTTCTCTCTTGCTTCTGCTTCTGTCTCTGCTTTCTATTTCAAAATCCTCTGTGGAGCTGGCTGCATAGATACACAAACTGCTCATCAGTTTCAAGGCATGGCCCTCCCACCAGGGCCATGAACTAATCAATGCCCCCTTGGTAGACCACAGACACTTCTTTTGCATAGTATGCCACAGATACTTTATTTGCGTAGTATATTGACCAGTCCTTGCAAGGTGTATGTCAATCACAGGACAAGACAAAAAGTATCAAACCACAAGTTGTTTACAGTTTATCCAGGAAATGACAATCAACCTGGACAAAAGTAACCCTCTAGGGTAGAAAATTAGGGCAAAGGTAACTCCTTAGAGCTTAGGGGAAGAATTTCTCAAGTTGTCTTTGAAGAACCAAGGCAAAAGGCCACATAAAGGAACTCCTTTCACCACAGGAGTTATTTAGTCATGCTACATAAGTATTGTTTGTTTTACAAAAAGATTTACTATAAGATTATAGTAAAAGGAAAAAATTCATTTACTAATGGTGTTGGGAGTCCCCAAGATTACTCTCAGGTTCAATGATTCTTTAGAAGGACTCACAGAACTCAGAAAAGCAGTTATACTCACAGTTACAGTTCATTACAGTGAAAGAATGCAGATTAAAATAAGAAATGGCAAAAAGTGCATAAGGTGGAGCTCAGGAGAAACCAAGTACAAGCTTCCAGTTGTTCTCTCCTAATGGAGTTGTGAGGATGAAGCTTATTTCTCCTAACAACAATGTGTGAAACATGTACAAAGTTTTTTTGCCAGCCAGGAGAGCTCCCCTAAGCCTTGGTTACCAGGGTTTTTACTGGAGGTCAGTCAATCACTGCAGTGCAGTGAATTACTTAATATGGCCCTTCTAGGCATAATCTTTGTAACTCCCATCAAATGACTGGGTGGAACTATGCAAATGAGGTTCTTGTGGCCCCCTAAAGGGATTGGATAGCTTGCTAATAATGTAAATAAGGTGCATGGTACCCTTGTGGGAGTGGGACCATGCAAATAAGGTATATGGAAGTCTAACAAGGGAACTGATCAGGTTTGCCATCTGGCTAGGCTTAAAATGAGTCATCACAGAGGTGGGAAGGGAGGATCTCACCACCATCAAGAAAGAAGAGCCAGGAGTGGAGTGTGTCCATCCTTTGGACCCAGGATCCCTATGCTGAGACAGGAGACAGACAGAGCTATAACACCAGAGATGGTGAGAAGCAGCTGCAGAGAAACAGCAGCAGCAGAACCTGGAGACCAGCAGAAGACAGTGCAGTGAGCTTTCTGGTCCATGAGTTAAACAACTGAGTGCTTTTGGGCAGGAGCATTGCTAGTGCAGAAGGGTGCCCCTGGGCACTTGGTAGAGCTAGGTTTGCCAACCCACGGAGCTAAAGCTGAGCACCTTCTGGGCCGAGGCTTACTGATGGGGTGGGATGCCTTGGGGCACTTATCGGCAGAGCTAAAACAGCTTTGTAACACTTGTCCAAGCAGGGCAGAGGTTGAGGGGTCAGAGAGAGGTGTGCATGTGGGCATGGCTGAGAAGAGGCTATCCTGATCAAAGAACTGTATCCTGAGCATTCTTAAACCTGAATTGTAACCTGTTACTCCCTCTGAAACTTGCTCTTGAACATAGAGTAGCTAAAGTGAATGGAAGGAATAATGGAGTAAAAGAGCTGAACAGAAGATTTCAAAGGATGGATTGAGAAGACAAAGTAAAGTATTATAATGACATGTGCAAAGACCAGAAGTTAGAAAACCAAAAGGAAAGAACACATTAGGCATTTCTCAAGCTAATAGAACTGAAGAAAAAATTCAAGCCTTAATTTGCAATACTGAAGGATTCTACAGGGAAAATATTGAACAACACAGGAATCAGCAAAAGCAGATGGAAGGAATACACAGAGCCACTGCACCAAAAACAATTGGTTGATGTTCAACCATTTCAGGAGGTAGCATATGATCTAGAACTGATGGTATTGAAGGATGGAGTCCAAGCTGCACTGAAGGAATTGGCAAAAAACAAGACTCTAGAAATTGACAGAATACTAATTGAGATGTTTCAAGAAATGGATACAATGCTGGAAGTGCTCACTCGTCTATGCTAAGATTTGGAAGACAGCTACCTGGCCAACTGTCTGGAAGAGGTCCATATTTGTGCCTGTGCCAAAGAAAGCTAATCCAACAGAATGCAGAAATTATCTAACAATATCATTAACATCACATGCAAGTAAAATTTTGCTGAAGATAATTCAAAAATGGTTGCAGCAGTACATCAACAGGGAACTGCCAGAAATTCAAGCCGGATTCAGAAGAGGATGTATCGTTGATGTCAGATAGATGTTGGCTGAAAGCAGAGAATACCAGAAAGATGTTTACCTGTGTTTTATTGACTTTGCAAAGGCATTCAACTGCATATCATAACATTGTGGGTAACACTGTGAAGAATGGGAATTCCAGAACACCTAATTGTGCTCATGAGGAACCTGTACATAGACCAAGAGGCAGTCGTTCAAACAGAACAAGGGGATGTTGTATGGTTTAAAATCAGGAAAGGTGTGCATTAGGGCTGCATCCTTTCACCATACTTATTCAATCTGTATGCTGAGCAAATACTCTGAGAAGCTGGACTACATGAAGAAGAATGTGGCATCAGGATTGGTGGAAGACTCATTAACAACCTGCTATATGCAGATAACACAACCTTGCTTGCTGAAAGCGAAGAGGACTTGAAGCATTTATTGGATGAAGATCAAAGACTACAGCCTACACTATGGCTTACACCTCAACATAAAACAAAAATCCTCACAATTAGACCAATAAGCAAAATCATGATAAACGGAGAAAATACTGAAGTTGTAAAGAATTTAATTTTCCATGGATCCACAATCAATGCCCATGGAAGTAGCAGTCACGAAGTCAAACAACCCCCTGACACCCTTTTAACTCAGTACTGAACTCACTCCCGAGGTTCACTCTTCAGCCAACCATTAAGACAGGTCTACAGGACAAAACATAACACATGTGAGGAATGTGCTTCATACTTCAATCATGTATACAAGACTAAATGGACACACCAGCCCAGAAGCAAAGATGAGAAGGCAGGAAGGGACAGGAAAACGGACCAAAGGGAAATAGGGAACATGAGGTGGAGAAGGGGGAAATGTTGACACATCGCGGGGTTGGCAGCCAATGCCAGAAAATTTGTATATTAATTGTTTAATGAGAAACTAATTTGCTCTGTAAACTTTCACCTAAAGCACAACAAAAAGAAAGAAAGAAATCAAACAATGTATTGCATTGGGCAAATCTGCTGCAAAAGACCTCTTTAAAGTGTTGAAAAGCAAAGATGTCACTTTAAGGACTGAGGTGCGCCTGACCAAACTATGTTTTCAATCGCCATATATGCATGGGAAAGCTGGACAGTGAATAAGGAAGACCGAAGAAGAACTGGTGCCTTTGAATCATGGTGTTGGCGAAGAATATTGAAAATACCATAACCAGCCAGAAGAACGAACAAGTTTGTCTTGGAAGAAGTACAACCAGGGTACTCCTTGCAAGCGAGGATGGCTAGGCTTCATCTCGTACTTTGGACATGTTATTGTGAGGGACCATCCCTGGAGAAAGAAATCATGCTTGGTAAGGTAGAGGGTCAGCGAAAAAGAGGAAGACCCTAGAAGAGATGGATTGACACAGTGGCTGCAACAATGGGCTCAAACACAGCAAGGATTATGAGGGTGGCGCAGGACCAGTCAGTGTTTCGTTCTGTTGCAAATAGGGTCGCTATGAGTAGGAATCTACTTGATGGCACCTAACAACAACAACTTCTCTAATAAACCCCATAATCATGAGTATTGTCTGTGAGTTCTGTGTGGCCATTGCAACGAATTATCAAACTCAGCAGAGAAGGAGAGAGTGCCATGGGAGGGATGGTTACTGTCAGAATTGGTAAAAAGGTTGGAGAGTGGAGCCATGTCTGACCTCTGCCTCATAGCAGTCAGCCTTGAGCTGTTCATCTTGATTTTCCTTCCCGGTTGTGAAGTTAGAGGAGGTCAGAAGCCTCTGCCATGCCACTGCCATTTTCAGGCATGGAGGCATGGAGCACCCATATGACTGACTTAGCTACTCTCTCTCCAGCCTCCACCAGGAGTCAAACTGATTCAGCATGGCACAGGGCCCCAGGCAAACAAAAATTGGCACTCACCATAAATCACATTGTTAACATAAACTGTCTGGCATGGATCAAGGCCTTAAGCATGCAGTGACACTCTCATCAGGCAGGATACCCCAAGGGCTCAGAGATTATCTCCCAAGAGCCAGTCAAGGACCAGTCTTTCCTTCCGAATGTTCAGAGTTTGAGCACTCCAAACCCACCGCATTAACCCCTTACTGTACAGGCCACCCGCCTGGCCCTTGGCCTAGGCTTTCTTGTAGCAAAGCAATCATATTTGTTCGGAGTATGTACATTTAGTATAGCATTTGTAAAACAGATACAGCAACAGTATCAGTATGAATATTCCTAACATTTGGAGGAGTCAGTGTGGGGTAGGGAAAATTTAAAGGAACAACTAATTTGTCCTATAAGGCCTTTAAAGGCATTTTCACATTTTTGTACTTATTTGATTATTCATTTCCCCCTTGATCTACTGCTATCTGTACCTTATGATAAATGTGTACAGAACTATTTAACATAGAAATTAACTGATCGTTAGCTAAATCCAGTTCTTCCTCAGGCCAGTCATTTTCCATTGGTATTACATGCTTGGGAGGCCTTAACACCATCTCCCAATACATTTAATCATCAGTATTAATGTTATCATATGACTGGCTTACATAAGGTAGTCAAATCTTACCAACAATGCCAGTGTTATACCATATCATAGTATGGTCATGGCTTATTCAGTTTCATTACAGAACAAATTAGTAAGAACTACAGAGGTATTTGCCCTTTCCCATATACTAGATATTATTGTGGAGCCCTGGTGGCATAGTAGTTAAAAGCGCTCGGCCGCTAACTAAAAGGTCAGTGGTTTGAATCTAAATCCACCAGCTGCTCTGCGGGAGGAAGATGTGGCAGTCTGCTTCCGTGAAGATTTACAGTCTAGGAAACCCTATGGGTCTCTGTGAGTCAAAATCAACTGGACGACAGTGGGTGTGGTTTGGCATTATGGATAGGTATTACAACTGGCTATGATTTGGGTGGTTCTGGTTTCCAAGTTAACTGGAGACAAAGTCAGTAACCCTATCTCAGCTCACAAGCTTGTACTGAGACTGGTTTACATTATGTGCTGTTATGTAGCAAAGCCCATCTCCCTCCTATGGGGAGGACATGAGAGTATTCAGAATAGTTCCTACTCCTGCTAATTGTACATGTCTTATTCTGGACTATTTTGGGGGTGAGGGCAGTCATAGTGCATCGATGTAAATTACAAGTACCCCCAGAGGACTTCCACAGGTTTGGAAGTACGTAAGATTTCCATGGGTGTGCGCCTTGATCCTCAACAGCTAGAATGCAGAGCCATTGCCCCGTGACTACTTCAGCCTTCTTCTGTATTAAAAGAGTCAAGAGGCCTTGCTGGGTCAGGGTACAAGCTCTTTCCCAATGCTGGCTCCTAGCATTATACAGCATTATTTGTTAAGTTGTCCTGACCCACTTAGTTAAAGCCTCATTATCTCTCCAGGCTGACTCTCTTGGCTTATTCCTGGAAGATAACTTCCTCTAATCTGTTTATTCCAGTTAATAAGTCTTTTTTCCTCTGAATGCTGCTCCTCATTAAAAGCTAATTCAGCTTGTCCTATGATACCTAGACCAGCACCACCTATCTCTCCTAAAGCCCTTTTCTGTCTTGTGGGCCAGTGGTTTTTAATCCACCACACATATTGCTATCGTATACTGTGGCTCGTGTGAAGTTAGGATCCATGTGTTGTACCCAAAAATGTTGGTTCCCCATACAAGGACTGGAAACCCTTGTGGCGTAGTGGTTAAGAGCTACAACTGTTAACCAAAAGGTTGGAAGTTCGAATCCACCAGGTGCTCCTTGGAAACCTTATGGGGCAGTTCTACTCTATCCTTTAAGGTTGCTATGAGTCGGAATTGACTCTACTGCAACAGATTTGGGTTTTTTTTTAATACTAGGATTAGATGAATGGTAGTCACATGTAGATGTTTGAGTATGCTTGAAGGCCTCTCATAGCCTTCCTTATCTCAGCACAGGGCTGTCCCCAGGGGAAAGTGAAGCCAGAATATGAGGTAAAAAGACCAAACAAGTCTAAACTGTTTTCTTCAATTAATTTGTATTTCAGAGATCATCCTTTGTTGAAGTTGAAGAATGTTACTCTGACACCTCATATTGGAAGTGCAACTCATCAGGCCAAACGACAAATGGTGGAGAATTTGGTCGAAAGCATCCTGGCTTGTCTCAATGGCCTTCCCATTCCTAATGAAGTGCTTCTTAAATGATTTATGTGGGCTAACGATTCAGTGGGATTAAAACATGGCAGATTAAATGGGAAAATATCACTATTTTATTCTGTGTCTTTGTATGTGCCACTGTTGTTGTTGTTAGATGCTTTCAAGTCAATTCCAACTCATAGTGACCCCACGTGACAGAGTAGAACTTCCCCATAGGGTTTCTTAGGCAGTAATCAGATTGCCAGGTCTTTCTCCTGCTAAGCCAATGGGTCGGTTCGAACTGCTAACTTTTCAGTTAGCAACCGAGTGCTTAACTGCTGCACCACCAGAACTCCTCTTATACATGCTACAGTTCATTATAGTTGTTGTACTTAGCTGCTGTTGAGTCAGCTCTGACTCATTATGACCCCATGTGTAACAGAACGAAATGTTATCTGGTCCTGCACTGTCATCATGGTTGTTGGTATGTGTGAGTCCATTGCTGCAGCTAATGTATTTTGGGTGTATTTTCAGTGTCTTTCAACCTATGGAGTTCATCTTCCAGCACTACATTGGACAATATTGTTATGATCCATAGGGTTTTCATTGGCTAATTTTTGGGAGTAGATCACAGGCCTTTCTTCTGTTTGTCTTAATTTGGAAGCTCAGCTGAAACCTGCCCACCATGGGTAACCTGCTGGTATTTGAAGTACTGCTGGCATAGCTTCCAGCATCATAGCAACACGAAAGTCACCACAGTAGGACAAACTGACAGACGGGTGGTGACCATTTTATAGGCTGGTTTGATATTTTTTTGCTGCAAAGCTTTAAGAACAGTAATAATGGTTAACATATACTGAGGGCTTGCTAAGTGCTTCAAACCCATTATTTCACTTCATCCACAAGGCAGCTTTATGAGGAAAGTTCTGTTATCATCATCCCCTATTTCACAGATAAGGAAACTGAGCCCAGAGAAGATAAGTTACTACTTGTCTAAAGTCTCACTTTGCAAATAGCTGAATTTAGATTAAAACCCAGGGCTTTGTGCTCCAAGGTCTGTGGATTTCCCATTGGACTATGTTGCCTTCCATTTTATTCATTTCTGATAGCTTCTTAGATTACATAGTATGTGAGGAACTTTTAAATCTTGAGGTGCTGGTAGGTCTAACTGGGGAGATTTCAGAACTAAAATTAAGCAACTCTATTCAGAAATTAAACTGCGGGTTTTACTTTTATACTCCTAGTAACCATTAGGCTTCTGTTAAAGTTTGCTGTTTGAAAAACAAAGCTCAGTTGTGCTTGTTAAAAGTATTCCCACAACTGGCCTTAGAAAAAGCTTCATTGAGTTGTTAAAATAAATTATTAGAACCTATAGATAAACATGTTGTCTTAACTATCTTAAGAAGTTCCCCAGCAAGTGCTTAGGCATTATCTCTTTTCTCTCAGCCGTATGAGCAGAGTTTATTTACACTTTCCTAACCTATAGGGGGAAACCCTGGTGGCATAGTGGTTGAGTTCAGCTGCTAACCAAAAGGTCAGCAGTTTGAATCCACCAGGTGCTCCCTGGAAACCCTATGGGGCAGTTCTATTCTGTCCTATAGGGTTGCTATGAATCGTAACGGACTTGACAGCAATGGGTTTGGTTTTTTGGTTTTGGTAACCTATAGGGTGGCTATGAGTCGGAATCGACTCGACGGCAAGGGGTAACTAATGGGAATCAACTAGACTGCAGCGGGTTTAGTTCTTTGTGGTTTAAGCAATGGTCAGTTCTGATCCCAACATTCCAATTAAGTTGGCCCAGCTGCAAATATATCACTAAACTTTCATGTCGAAATTGTTTATACTTTTCATTTTAGAAATATTGCCTTAGTTAAACTATTAAGTACGAGAGATTTGTGTTAGACTAGAAACTAATGTAAAGAAATCTCACCTCCTTTCTGCCATTACTTTAATGTGAAATTGTTATCTGTGTTCACTGTACTTACTAAATGTCTATTTTGCCTGTAAGGCAGAGCACACCGTTACAGCCAAACTGAACGCATGTTCTACCACAGTTCATTGCTTCAATACATTTTAGTTGTTCAAATATCAAATTAGAGTGTTGGTCCAGGGACTTCACGAGGACAGTAGTCTCACTGATAATCTAATCTTTATTCATTCATTTCAATCATTCAACAAATAATTGTTGAGACCCTTTTGTGTGCCAAGACCTGCTCTAAGTTGCTAGAGTTACCGTAGGAAACGAAGTCCAGTCCACGCTCTCAGGTGGCTTACATTCTAGTGGGAGAGGCAAAAAGTATCACTGTCATCTAGTGATAACTGCAGGGGAAACAAGGGAAGAGAATCCCCAGCAGTCTGTCTGCAGGAATTGTTAGGTATGGTGATAATTAGAATACCTCCTTTCCAGAGAGGTTTTGAACCTGTCATTTCTTTCTCTAGATAGACTGGCGAGGAAATATTACAGGAAAAAAATATCCTGGCATGAGAAAAGGAACTGGCAGTGGAAACAGGAAGAAGGATAAATGCTTTGTAGAATGTGGTAGGCAAGATGGGACTGTATCCCAGGGTGTCTCATTACATGTAGCCCACCCAGTAAAGAGTGAGGCCCCACAAAGGTCTTAATTCTGGCTTTGTTCCTTTGTGACAGGAAGAACTGCAGTACACGCCTCCACATTAGTTTTATGGTTTTAAATCAACAGCATTCCCTAGCTCCGTACTTCCCACAGAAGACTGGCAGCTTGTGCACTACCCACGCGGTGAGTCGGACCCGTAGGTACGGTGCGGCAGCCCCAGCGGGGTGCCTCCTTCGCCCGTCGGAGAAATACTGCTCCGCGCCCAGCCCCACCCGGTCGGCAGTCAGAGAAACTTGGCGCCTGGCCCCGCCCACACGCCGTCCTGCCCCGCCCCTCCCCTAGCACGGCCAGGCTCTGCCCCCTGTACCGCTTCTTCGCCCCGCCCACGCGGCCACTGTCCCCGCCTCCTGACTCGCCCATGCGTCGGCCCACCCACACAACGTTTGTCCCTGTACCGCCTCGCGCTTCAGCCCCGTCCCCCGCGTCCCGCCCATGCGGCTCTGCCCACGCGTCGTCTGGCCGTGCCGGGCACCCTTGTTCCACCCTCACGTCCCGCCCACCTGTAGCCCCGCCCCTAGCCCGGTTGTCACTCTCACGTCCCGCCCACCGGAAGCCCTTCTCCCCGGTAGCCCCACCCCCGAGGCCTGACTCGCATTTCCACCGACCGCCTGCTCTCCGACCTCCGCCCGCCTGCCATGTGGGCGCCGGTCCGCGGGCTGTGGGGCCCCCACGCGGGGCTCGGGGCGCTGCTGGGTGGCCGCGGCGCGGGGCGCAGCCTCCTTCCGGGCCGCCCCCGAGGCCTGCACGGCTCCCTGATATCCTGTGGCAGCAAGAACCTGCTCAAGAAATTCGCCACGAAAACCAAGTAATGGCCAGGGGTCTGAAATCCGGAGCGGTGGTGTTGCAGGGGGGACGGTACTTACGTCGCGGGGGAGGGAAATGAGGGGGCAGTACCCACATGGTATGAGATCCAGGAGGGGTGGGGGGTGGTGTCCACTGGCTGGTGTGGTGCCCATGGGGCTTGGGATGTATTTCTAGTGCTATATCACGCCATGGATTAACAGTGCCCTCTTTACTACTGGAAATAGGGTCGTTAGTGACTTTAAGTCTAGCCAGACGTGAGAAGCAATTCAGAAAATTCATCCTTAACATTTTGTTCATTTAGAACCACTCAGTACCAAATGTCTGGGTTTTCTAGAGGAGCAAAGCCAGTGAAGCAGGTATAGATAATACAGAGAGAAATTGACTTCAAGGAAATGGCACATGCAGTTGTAGGGGCTGGTTTAAGTCCCAAGTCCGTGGGTCAGGTAGCAGGCTAAAGACCTCTGCGAGTTGGCTAACGTGGTTGCAGGAGCTAAGGAACTCAAAATCTAAGTCAGGTGGCAGGCTGGAGGCTTCTGCTGGCTCATGGTGGGGGGTGGGGGAGGTGGAGGAGGGGTTGCCGAATCCAGAATCTGCAGGTCAGGAGGCTGCAGGCCAGAGACTTCTGCAGGTTTATGTCCCAAGAACCAGAGGGCAGGCAGGAAGAGTGCAGGGTGGAGAAAGCATGAGCTTTGCCAGAGCATCTGTTTATATCCTGGGGGGCAAGCCACCCCCCCCCCCAAGGAAACTCCCCTTTAAGCTGATTGGCTGATCACATCAGATCACGTCATGGAAAGTGATTTCATAGTATCTGCCAAACCACTGAGAATCATAGCGTAGCCAGGTTGAAACATAACATTAACCATCACAATTTATTTCCAAAGCAGTTTTAATTTTACTAAGGTAGGTATGTGTATTTTTTGTTTTGTTGTTTTTAATAGACTTTGTATTTTTTAGAAGAGTTTTAGATTTATGGAAGAATTGCAGTGATAGTACAGTGTTCCCATATACCATACACCCGATTCCTCTTATTATTAACTTCTTATATTAGTACATACATTTGTTACAATTAATGAACCAATATCCATACATTATTATTAACTAAAGTTCATAGTTTATTTAGATTTCCATAATTTTCTAATGTCCATTTCCTGGTTTTAGGATTCCGTTCAGGATACCGTATTATTTTTAGGTGTCATGTCTTTGTAGACACTTCTTGGCTGTGAGTTTCTCAGATTTTCCTTATTTTTGATGACCTTGACAGTTTTGGAAGGTCCCTGGGTGGCACAGTCTGCAGAAGAAAGGCCTGGCAATCTACTTCCATAAAGATTACAGCTAAGAAAACTCTTTGGAGCAGTTCTGCTCTGTCATATGGGGTCACCATGAGTCAAAAGTATCTCAATTGGCGATAGGTTTTTGACAGTTTTAAGGAACACTGGACAAGTATATTGTAGGACCCTCTCTACTAGAATTTGTTGTTTTTCTCATGATGAGATGGGATATGGGTTTTAGGAGGAAGACCAACGAGGTAAAGTGACATTTTCAGCATATCATATTAGCCTTGGTCACATGGCTCAGGTAGGGTTTGTCAAGTTTCTCCACTGTAAAGTTATATTTCTTTCCCCGTTTCCATACTGTACTCTTTGGAAGGAAGTCACTCTGCCCAGCCTACACTTAAACAATAGGATGTAATGCTCCCCTTCCTTGAGGGGGGACTATCCACATAAATCATTTCGAATTCTTCTGCATGGGAGTTGTGTCTCTTCTCCCTCATTTATTAATTTATTCAACCATTTATAATCATTGTAGACTCATGGGTTATAGTCCAATACTACTTTATTTTGTTGCCCAAATTGTTCCAGCTTTGGCCATTGGGAGCTGTTTCATTTGGCTCCTGTTCTCCTTTGACAGAACCCCATCAATGTGTTTTTTATTTTTGTTGGTTTTCTTTTCTTTAAAACAAAACTTTCTTGCACTAAGAGATGCTCCTTTCTTAGCCATGTTGTTGTTGTGTGCCATCAAGTTGATTCTGATGCATAGCAACCCTATAGGACAGAGTAGAACTGCCCCCATAGGGTTTCCAAGGAGTGGCTGGTGGATTTGAACTACTGACCTTTTGCTTAGCATCCTGAGCTCTTAACCACTTCTCCACCAGGGCTCCTTCTTAGCCATAGAATCAGCCATTTCTCCAAGGAGTCCTTTACCTCTCCTACTGGAGAGTGGTATGAGGAACCAAGCTCTCTGAGCTAGGTGTGCTCGCTGCTACTGGGATGTCTTTCTTTTAGGCCCTCTCAGCTGATAGAGCAAAAAAATTCTAGCCACCTCCCCTTGTCTATGAACTCCTGCTACAACACAGAAACCTGGCTCCAGTTATCTACCATCCATTTGCTTAATTGTTCCATTCCAGTGTCCATATAATAGCAGTGTCAGGATTGTTAACCTGTACCTCCATGGGAAACAACTTTACAACCAGAATATACTGCTTATGTGCAGTTCATTAGGTATATTTTTAAGATCCTCTATCTCTACCTTTAGGCCTAGAAGTAGACTTTAAGTAAAAATTGCTAGATTGGCTAAAACCATTTTCTGCCTGTGACCCATGGTGTTAGATATCTAAGTCTTTTATATCCCCAGTGACATAATTTCTATGTCCTAGTTTAGTTCCTTAGAAACAAAGTTGTTGTATTATAACCTCTTGAGTTAGCATATATAACTTTTTTTTTTTTTTTTTGCCGTCAGTGTCAAACGTAATTTTTATTTTCACCCCATAGAAAAAAGTTTTGGTACGAAGGTCCTTCCTTGGGATCTCACCTTGTAAGTATAAAGTAGCAGTGACAAACCACTTTATCATCTTGACTGGAGTTAGGATTTAAAAGTTGGCAAAGCTTTCTCCATTTCACTATTTAGAAGAGGAAAGTATTGGTATGGATGGGATTGGTTGTCATTGGTAACATGGAATTTTGACTTCAAAAAAAAATTTACTGACACTAATAAAGTTTTCCAGAATATCATATCTGGTATCAAGTTCTAATATAATCACGTGCATTCAATTTTTAGTTAATAAACGTAAGTAACAACTGTGAATTTTTATATAATAGGTGGCTTTTGTTAGAATTTTTGCAGTTACTAGCATTAAAATAAATATGCATGTGTACTTAAAACCACTGGATTGTACCCTTTAAAAGGATGAGTTTTTTGGTATGTGAATTATATCTCAATGTAAAAAAATATATTGTGGCATTACTTTTAATCTTTGAGGGATGCTAGACGAGATCTAGAAGGAACCTGGTCTGTAAAACAGACTTTTTCTTAATGAAAGCTAAGACGGCTGAGAGTAATTTTTGTTTGTTATATTTATCCAGTTGTTCAAGTCCTTCCTAAGCCTCCTTTTTTAAAAAATTAGTAGAAGTTTAATGTACAGTTGTCATATGACCTTTGTGTATTCTTTTTCTTAATGAAGACTTACAAACCGTCCAAGTTGGAGTTACTAATGAAGAATACCTCAAAGAAAACCAAGAAGGAAGACCATGTGCGCCTAAGGGCCCTGAATGGCCTTCTTTACAAAGCGCTGACGGATTTGCTGTGCACTTCTGAAGTGAGCCAGGAGGTGTATGACCTGAACTTGGAGCTCTCCAAGGTAGGTTGAGGAGCCAAAGCCCGTGAGAGCTGTACTGGTGATGGAAGGGCTAGCACTTAACCTCACCATTTAAAAGAAGACACCATGTCATTCTCAAGGCCTTTAGTTTTGGGGAAGACAGTGATAGAAAGTCTGGTCATTTAAGTACTAATGGTGGACAGAGGCTCCACGTGTTCTGGTGCCAAAGCAGACGACTCACTGCACACAGACCGGGCTGCACTGTCACACACACAGTGAGTATGACGACATGAGACATCAGAAGGTGATCTGAGGATAAGCGAAGTAGTTACGTCTGTCTGTATCTCAGTATCACATAAGGACAATAAATGACAGACCAGGCATTTTTGGTGAGCATCTCAGGGCGAATGGCTCTGAACAAAGTACCCTAGGGCTTGGAGCCGGGCATAACCAGGCGACTGGCAGGACCCAGAGAGGAGGGAAGACAAGGTACTGGTGTCTGTGGTGATGCAGCTGCAGGAAGAGGTGGTGGTCGCTGGCTCCAGTAGTGATGGATGTGCCCGAAGCTGAGGGGCTACTCTCTGCCTCTTAGTAATTTTCTGTCTGGAAAACCTGTGTGAACAAAACAGTCACCTGCTGCTGGGGTGGGTGGGACTCAGGTGTCTCTGACTTCAGACTTCTCAGCCTGCCGCGTGTATTGGAGGGCGTCTCTCTCTGCTGAACAGAATGAGCACACCAACGCCATCCTACAAAAGAGCGCTGCCCATATGAGGTGAGAGCATTTTACTTCCTAAATATATTTGCTTTCGATTGTCTCTTGAGTTTCCCACTTGTGTTTCATTTGTAGGCAGTTTGTTCTTAATCTCTCATTATTTTTGCTCCTAAGGAAAAGTTTGGAAGCCTTTTCTGGAATTTCAGAGTATAATTTACATTTTCCTGTAAGCTGTAATCTAGGTCAGTGGTTCTCAGGTTGTTAGTCCTGGACCGCTAAGCTTCCCTGAAGTCCTTTTGAGGGGGTTCATGAGGTTAAAACTATTTTCACAGTAATACGAAGACTTTATTTGCTTTTTTTCACTGTGCTGACATTTGCATGGTGGGGACAATTGGGGAAAATGGCTAACGAAGACTTTTCTCAGCTGACATTTTCATCTTGGAATAATATGCCATGCAAACCTTGGTTCTCAGTGAGATCATCATGTATTTTTACTTTCAGCACTGATGCCTCACTGCACCGGGTGCCATGTTGCACCTGAGTGAGTCTGCGCTCTCTCCTCAGGCATCTTCTGATGTCCCAGCAGACCCTGCGGAATGTGCCGCCCATCGTGTTTGTTCGGGACAGAGAGAATGCGGCCTTAGCTGAGGTGAGGCTTTCAAATAATTAACCTTTTTATAATCTGAATTTTCATATGAGTAAAATAAAAAACTTAAGTTAATTTCTGAATACTCAAAAAACAACGCACATAGCTTTAAAAAAAACATTTAGGAGAGTACAGATGAAAAATGAAGCTCTTCTGTGCTCCCTGCCCCATTCCCAGTCCTGTTCTCCAGAGGATAACTGCTTTTTTTGGTTTTTATTTTTTTTTATGCATCTCACTATACTCTGACTAGGAAACACAGTCTCTGTTTCTTGGCATATAAGCATGAGGTGGCTGAGGTCTCTCCTTCCAGCCTCACTCTCATCCCCTGCCTTTGGCTCTGAGCAGTATGCTGTTACTTTAGGAGGTTGAGGCTTATAAGATCTTTGGCTCTGCAGTTATAACTGTTTCCTGGCTTTAGATATAGCTTAATTATAAAAATTAAAAACCTGTGAATATATACTTTCTTGATCTGGGTGGTGGTTATGTGGTAGTTATTAAGTATGTTACACTTTGAAAGCAGAAAAGAGGGAGACTTTCAAAGAGATGGATTGACACGGTGACTGCAGCAGTGGGCTCAAACATTGTGAGGATGGCACAGGAGCAGGTAGCGTTTTGTTGTGTTTTACACAAGGTCGCTATGAGTCGGAGCCTACTTGAGGGCACCTAACAACAACGACAAGACTTTAGAAAGGGGGCAGTGGTAGCTCAGTGGTAGATTCTCGCCTTCCATGTGGGAGACCCAGGTTTAAGTCCTGGCCAGTGTGCAGCCACCACCTGTGTGTCAGTGGAGGCTTGTGTGTTGCTCTGATGCTGAACAGATTTCAGCATAACTTCCAGACTGAGACATACCAGGAAGAAAGGCCTGGTGATCACCTTCCAAAAATCAGCCAGTGAAAACCCTGTGGATCACAATGGCCGAATCCCATTGTACATGAGGTCACCATGAGTCAGAGTTGACTCAGTGGCAGCTAAAAACAACATACCTTTAAAAAGTTTACCAAAAAACAGTAAATAGCATGTACGGTATTACAGTTAGGTAACTAATATTGGCTTTAGGACTAAGTAGTATTTGGATCCGCAGAAGAAAAAAAAATCTTATTTGACATTTTTGTTTTTTTGTTATTCATTATATAAGTAACAGTGAAAACACATAAGTAACCTTGATAGTAAGTGATTGCCCTGGCTAGGAAAAGAAACAAAAGGGTAAAGTTACAGTCTCTGCTTTAAAGAATCAAGTAGAATTTAGGTCATGGAAAAGTGCTCTGAGAATACTTAGCACGGAGCTCACCTCTGCATACTTGGTTGAGCAGGGGAGGAAACCCATTCCCCCTGGTGCTCTGGGAAATCTCTGGAGCCCCTGACCACACCTGTTCATGATTTCTCTGCTTCTCTCAGAGAGGGAGAATAATAAATGGCCAGGCACTACAAGGCTCTGCAGTAAAAGATACTAGAACAAAGGAAGGTGGGTGCAATGCTTAAAAGTTTTCTGTGTGAGGTCCTTTGTCCAGAGATGTGCTGCTTAATATTTATGTTGGAGACTTTGGAGTCCTGGATGACAGGAGGGAGTTGTGACTGGATGTCACCTCTGGTCTGCCTGATTTCTGCCAGGCAATCAAAGGGGCCAGTTGTTTCCCATTCTGCAGTGGTTCCCCATGTGTGCCCCAAAGTTTGGCTGTCAATTGGAGGCAAAGGGAAAGAAGAGGGAAGGTGAGGTCCCTTTGTCTGGTCTTTGTCTTACTGTCCTGAAATTTGTCTCACTAATTGAAAGAAATAAGAGAAATAAGTAAAGTCTTGACCAGAGAGGGAAAAATCATTACTTTTGGCAGATGATTCTTTGAGGGCAAGATTGTTACTTAGTTATCCTTATATATCTTGGTGCTGTATTGTGTGCTTTTATTTCTTTTAAGCCAGTAAAAGAAATAATGGTAAGCTTATGTTTAACCTTTAAGAAACTGTCAAACTATTGTACACAGTGGTTTTACCATTTTACATTCCCACTAGTAATGTATGAGAGTTCCTGTTGCTCCGTATTTTCGACAACACTTGGTATTGCAGTTCTTTTAATGTAAGCCATTCTTGTGGTTTAAATTTGCATTTCTCTATGACTAATGATATCTTTTCATGTTCCTGATGGCTAGTCCCTTGTCTGTGAATTGTCTGTTCAAAACTTTTGCCCGCTTTTTATTAGATTTTATTGTAAACGTTCATTGTATATTCTGGATACAAGTTAGATATATGTATTGCAAACGTTTTCTCCAAATTTTTAGTTTTGGAGAAGTTCAGTGTATTCTTGTTTGATAATATTGTCACTTCAGTCTCTGAGTCTGTTTCTGTTGACTGATTTTTCTCTTGGTCTCGCTTCTTTTCATGTTTGTACTTTTTTTATTGGATGCTGGACATTTTAAATTTACATTGTTGCATGAGTATTTTGTGGTCTTCCTTTAGAGAGTTGACCTTTATTTTGGTAGGCCATTAAGTGACTTGCAGAACAACCTGATCCTTTTGAGTCTTGTTCTTAAGTTTTGTTAGGATGCATCTAGAATAGGCTTTCTTCCTAGGGCTGGTTTAGCCCTCCTACTCAGGTGTTTCCCTTCTGGCTTATTGGAGCTCGAATGTACCCCATCTTGTGAGAGCTCTTAGAACTGTTCCACTAACTTCTCCCCAGTGGTTCTTTGCCTCGTGGGTCTCACCCACAATGTACACAGCTTAATATTCAGCCAAAGACTCAGCCAGCAAATGCTATTTAATTCAGCTGACATTCAACTGCTTTCTTCATAAATTTGGCTACATTTACAAGTTTTAAGTGCAGTTTTTAAAAGCTTCGGTTTATCATCAGAGAAAATGTGATATGCTCAAATAACAGTAAGGTGTTTGAAAGCATAGGCCGGTTGAGCTGGTCCTGTTATCTGGGAAGAGTCAGGTGGAAGGAAGATCTGCACTTGAGCCAGTCCAGAGAGGACGATGCTGGGATCGACCTGGAGCCCCGCTGTAAGTGAGCCTTGTGGATAAATCTGGCTTCTGTTTCAACCTTTACTTATTCCTTTTCAGGTTGATCGGTTACTGGCAATTGCTGATTTTGGACCCCCAGATGAAAAAGAAGACTTGAAACAAAATGATGTCAGGTGATTTGCCTTGTGCTTCACTCTTTTTTTCAAAATATATTTTTAATGTGTTTGTTGGTTTTATTTGTACATTTAAAGATGCAACTCAAAAGAACCATACTGGAGAAGGAAAACTAAAAAATTTATTCATTTTAGTCTGTGGTATACATCAACATCTTTATTATTACTGTTATAATAAAATGATGCATGCTTACTGAAAAATTATAAAATATAAGACATGAGAAAAGGTACAGTCCTACCTCCAAATGACCATTCTTACATTTCAGTGCATTTTGTTTGGTCTTTTTATTTTTTTGGAAAGAGTTTAATTGGATTTTTACTTAAACAACAAAGTAGTTACACTGATTGATAACAATGTTTTTCCATATTCTTAAATATTCTTTATAAACATCTTTTTACTGGTTGTAAAATAGTGTAGCCCTACCCTAGTCTACTGAAGCATTCCTATAGTCTGATGTTTGGGTTGTATCAAGGTTCTTGAATTGTAAGTAGCCCCATGTTAAGCATCACTTTGGAGCAGGGCTCAGAACCAGTTCTTCCTGGTTCAGTTGTGCCCAAGAAGCAACACTGGAACAGACGCTAATTTTTAAAATTTAGTGAACCAGCACCATAACCAGAACAGGAAAAATTACAGGTTGAAGCCCTGCTAGAAACTTAATCTCCCTCTTAGAAAACAAGGGCAGAATACATGTTGCATAGCAACCAAATCTCTTGCCTGTAGGATTTTGCACAGAATCTGAACAGTGGTGCCCCGTTCAAAGATGGCGGCCAGCTGCGCCACTTTGAATATGTGTCACTCTCCTCAGTCCTGGCAGTTATCCAGTCACATGCAACAGTCTCCTGAAAGGGCTCACCGTGGCTCTCCTGAGTCTTCCATTGTAGTGCTTCAACCTGTTCCAGTTATGGTTCCAGATCACCCAGATTTAAAAAAATTCAGGTCTTTTCTGGTTTCCCTTCCTTGGCCATGACTGAACTTTTTTGAGCCAGTTTGAGCCAGTTCGAAGCCCTGCTTTGAAGAGCACAGACCTAAGTAGGACTTCAGGAAGCAGGGGTACAGATAGGTGCGCTTTCAGACCACCTGGGCTCCCTGGCTGTGAAGCTCACTAGCCAGCCTCCCTGAGTCACTGTGTAAATAATGCCAGGCTGCAGCATCCACAGGTGCTCACCCTGGGGCAAGCTTTAAGGGGATGAAACAGTGTCCCATTCTCATTCATGCTGGTAGGAATGTAAAATGGTGCCGCTGCTGTGGAAAACAGCCTGCAGTTCCTCAAAAAGTAAAACAGAGTTTCTATATGACCCAGCAATTTCACTCGTAGGTATATACCCAAGAGAATTGAACGTATATGTCCACACATGTCCACAAAAATATATACACAAAGGTTCATAGCAGCATTATTCATAATAGCCAAAAAGTGGAAACAACCTACTTTCTCCTTCATTCCTGTACTCTGCAGTTATCCCAGATAGGCTTGTCTGGGATGTGGGGGTAGATCATCTGGATCTTTGTTCTGTGTGGTGTGTGAAGTCTCCTGTGTCTCCCACAGGGAGCCTCTGGACCAGCCGCCCCTGTCTGGTGCTGCAGAGCCGGCTGCACACCCACATCTGTTTGGGATTGATCATGAAGCACTCAACAAGCAAATCATGGAGTACAAGAGGAAGAAGGAGAAGGGGCTTGGAAGTGTGAGCCTCGGGCAGCCGGAACAAGTGCAGGAGCAGCTGGCTGAGCTTGTGAGGCAGATAAAGAGGAAGAAGAAGAAAGCAAAGCCCCCTGTCCATGACATCTTCCCCAAGAGCTTCCTTTTGGGTAGAGAGAGTGAGGACGGTCTGGATGATGATGAAGATCATGCGTGGCTCAAGGAGGGCACCCCAGAGTGTGGAGGACTGGAGGTGGAGACAGGCATCCGCAAGCCAGGGTCAGGGGAGTGAATCTGTGAGGTTGGCTCTGCTCTCACGTTCCTGTGTCAGCCTGATACAGACCAGCAGCCCCTGGGGTCTGTGCACACGCTGTGTATATGACCTCAGCTTCGACAACAAATAAAAAAACATGTTGGTGTTCCAGGTAGAAAGCACTGTACCATCTCTTCAAGAGAGGCCAAGCATAAGGGAGACACTTTGTAAAAGCAGTGCTCTCAGGGTGTTGTCTGCTGTTCTGCTAATTAAATGTGCTGTAGCTTTTCTGGGTATTTAAATGTCATGTCCTAGGGACAAAAGACTTAGAGTTACTTTTGTTTCATCTCCAACGCTCACACTCAATTGAAACAAATTTTTTTGGAAACAGCCCTCTTTTTACAAAGATTCTCTCAAACATGAAAATCTTATAAAGGACACTTGCTTGGAACCCTGCAAAGAGGGGCATGGGGCAGGGCCTAGGGTAGGTGTGGGTCTGGGTTTGGGGCCAGGCTGCCACCAGGTTGTCTATCCCAGGAGCAGGTCCCCCACCCCCAGGAGGAGCAGACACCCTCCCCACAGGTCATCCAAGGAGCAGTCTCCCTTCTCCAGGCAGGTCATCTGTGAAGAGCAGACCCTCCAGCCAGTTGTCTGTCTGAGGAGCAGACTACCCGCTCCGGTCGTCTGTCTGAGGAGCAGATCCCCCGAAATGCAAGTTGCCTGTCTGAGGAGCAAGACCCCCTAACACACACAGGTCATCTTGTCTGAGGAGCAGACCCCCCACACACACACACGGGTCATCTGTCTGAGGAGCAGACTGAACTGCTGTACCCCCCATCCAACTCATGTCAGGCTGGAATGACATCATAGATAGGGAGCACAGGCAGGTGGAAGCTCTTACAAGTTCCACACACTTGGCAGGACCTGTGGTGGTAGACTGACAGGGGTATGAGGCACATTGAGGCCACACCAGGCCAGGTTCCCTCACTTTGGACAGGACCTGCGGTCATCCATCCTGGAGCAGGTGGTTGCAGCAGGCTCAGGTCCTGGCTTTGGCTGTCCCTGTGACAAATTACCAACCGGCTGGTTTTGGTATCCTCATCAGTAAAATGGGAACAGCAACAGCCCTTGCCTCACAGGGGAGTTGTGAGAATAATTGTTAAAACTTTTAAAAGAGGATCTGAGACACTGTAAGGGCTCAGTTAGTGTCAGCTACTAGTATTTGATGGAGTCCCTAGGTGGTGGAAACAAGCAGCTGACTACTAGACTAACAACCTTCAATATGCAAGTGATACAGCCTTGCTTGCTGAAAGTGAAAAGGACTTGAAGTACTTACTGATGAAGATCAAAGACTATAGCTTTCAGTATGGATTGCACCTCAACATAAAACAAAAATCCTCACAACTGGACCAATAAGCAACGTCATGATAATCGGTGAAAAGATTGACTTGGTTAAGGATTTCATTTTACTTGGATCCACAACCAACACCCATGGAAGCAACAGTCAAGAAGTCAACTTGCATTGGGCATATCTCCTGCAAAAGTCTTTTAAAGTGTTAAGAGCGATGATGTCATCTTGAAGACTAAGGTGTGCCCGACACAAGCCACGGTATTTTCAATCCCTTCATATGCAGGTGAAAGCTGGACAATGAATAAGGAAGACTGAAGAATTGAAGCCTTTGAGTTATAGTGTTGGTAAAAAAATATTGAATGTACCTTGGACTGTAAAAAGAATGAACAAATCTGTCTTGGAAGAAGTACAACCAGAATACTCCTTAGAAGCGAGGATGGCGAGACTTTGTCTCACATACTTTAGACATGTTATCAGGAGGGACCAGTCCCTGGAGAAGGACATCATGTTTGGTAAAGTAGAGACTGAAAAAGGAAGACCCTCGACGAGATGCATGGACACAGTGGCTGCAATAGTGGTCTCAAACATAGCAGTATTGTGAGGATGGCCCAGGACTGGGCAGTGTTTTGTTCTGTTATGCATGGGATCCTTATGAGTCAGAACCGACTCGACAGCACCTAACAACAACTAGCTCAAAGGTTGGAGGTTTGAACCTACCCACAGGAGACAGGCCTAGCAGTCAGCTTCCAAAAGGTCACAGCCTTGAAAACCAGGTGGAGCAGTTCTACTCTGACATGCATGGGGTTGCCATGAGTCAGAATCAACGGCAACCACCACCACCAATTATTTTATAATAACAGATGAAGTGTAGCAAGTAATCCAGAAGCATGGATATATAAGAAGAGTACACAACTCTATCCAGATTAAAAGATTCTAATAAAAAATTTAAGCATATACAAAAGTATTGTTAGGTGCTGTCAAGTCGGTTCTGACTCATCATGACCCCATGCCTAACAGAACGAAACACTGCCTGGTCCTGCGCCATTCTCACAATCGTTTCTATGCTTGAGCCCATTGTTACAGCCACTGTGTCAGTCCATCTTGTTGAAGGTCTTCCTCTTTTTTGCTAATCCTCTACTTTTACCAAGTATGATGTCCTTCAGGGACTGATCCCTCCTGATAACATGTCCAAAGTATGTGAGACGTAATTTCGCCATCTTTGCTTCTAAGAAGCGTTCTGGTTGTACTTCTTCCAAGACAGATTTGTTCATTCTTTTGGCAGTCCATGGTATATTTAATATTCTTCACCAACACCGTAGTTCAAAGGCATCAATTCTTCGGTCTTCCTTATTCATTCTCCAACTTTCCCATGCATATGAGCTGATTGAAAATACCATGGATTGGGTCAGGTGTACCGTAGTCTTCAAGGTGACATCTTTGCTTTTTAACACTTTAAAGAGGTCTTTTCAGCAGATTTGCCCAATGCAATGCGTCTTTTGATTTCTTGACGGCTGCTTCCATGGTGTTGATTGTGGACCCAAGTAAAATGAATTCCTTGACCACTTCAATCTTTTCTCCAATTGTCATGATGTTGCTTATTGGTCCAGTTGTGAGGATTTTTGTTTTCTTTATGTTGAGGTGTAATCCATACTGAAGGGCTGTAGTCTTTGATTCTTCATCAGTAAAAACAGAACCAAACCCACTGCTGTCGAGTCAATTTCAACTCATAGTGACCCTGTAGGACAGAGTAGAACTGCCCCATATGATTTCCAAGGAGTACTTAATGGATTCAAACTGCCAACCTTTTAGTTAGCAGCCGTAGCTCTTAACCACTGCACCACCAGGATCTTCATCAGTAAGTGCTTCAAATTCTCTTCACCTTCAGCAAGCAAGGTTGTATCATCTGTATATTGCAGGTTGTTGAGTCTTCCTCCAGTCCTCATGCCCTGTTCTTCATGTAGTCCAGCTTCTTGGATTATTTGCTCAGCAAACAGATTGAATAAATTTGGTGAAAGGATACAACCCTGACACACACATTTCCTGACTTTAATCCATGCAGTATCCCCTTATCCCCTTGTTCTGTTTGAACGACTACCTCATGATCCATGTACAGATTCCTCATGAGCACAATTAAGTATTCTGGAATTCCCATTCTTCCCAGTGTTATCCATAATTTGTTATGATCCACACAGTCGAATGTCTTGCATAGTCAATAAAACACAGGTAAACATCTTTCTGGTATTCTCTGCTTTCAGCCGGGATCCATATGACAGCAGTGATATCCCTTGTTCTATATCCTCTTCTGAAACTGGCTTGAATTTCTGGCAGTTCCCTGTCAATGTACTGCTGTAGCCACTTGAATGATCTTCAGCAGAATTTTACCTGTGTGTGATACTAATGATATTGTTGGATAATGTCTACATTCAGTTGGATCACCTTTCTTGGGAATAGGAATAATGGATCTCTTCCAGTCTGGAGAAAACATAACGAACCCCTGCATACCCATCACCCACCTTCAACAGTTGACAATTTATGGCTTGTTGTTAGGTGCTATCATAGATTGAATTGTGTCCCCAAAAAATACATGTATCGAATTAGCTACATCATGATTCCCAGTATTGTGTGATTGTCCACCATGTTGACATCTGATGTGATTTTCCTATGTGTTGTAAATCCTACCTCTGATGTTAATGAGGTGGGATAGGTGGCAGTTATGTTAATGAGGCAGGATTCAATCTACAAGATTGGATTGTGTCTTGAGCAGATCTCTTTTGAGATATAAAAAAGAAGCGAGCAGATAGACAGAGGGACCTCATACCACCAAGAAAGCAGTGCCAGGAGTAGAGTGCACCCTTTGGACCCAGTGTTCCTGCGCAGAGAAGTGCCTAGTCTGGGGGAAGATCGATGACAATGACCTTCCTCCAGAGCTGACAGAGAAAGCCTTCCTCTGGAGCTGATGCCCTAAATTTGGACTTCTAGCCTACTAGAGTATGAGAGAATCAACATCTGTTTGTTAAAGCCATCTACTTGTGGAATTTCTGTTATAGCAGCACTAGATGACTAAGGTGCCATTGAGTCAGTTCCGACTCATAGCGACCTTATGTACACCAGAACAAAACGGCCTGTTCCTGTGCCATCCTCATAATTGTTACGCTTGAGCCCATTGTTGCAGCCACTGTGTCAATCCATTTCATTGAGGGTCTTCCTCTTTTTCATTTACCCTCTACCAAGCATGATGTCCTTTTCCAGAACTTGATCTCTGTCGATAACATGTCCAAAGTATGTGAGACGTAATCTTGGCATCCCTGCTTCTAAGGAGCATTCTGGCTGTACTTCTTACGAGACAGGTTTGTTTTTTTGGAAGTCCATGATATATTCAATATTCTTCACCAACACCATAGTTCAAAGCATCAGTTCTTTGATCTTCCATATTCATTGTCCAACTTTCGCATGCATATGAGGCGATTAAAAACACCATGGCTTGGGTCAGGCGCACCTTAGTCCTCAAAGTGACATCTTTGCTTTTCAACACTTTAAAGAGGTCTTGCAGCAGATTTGACCAGTGCAATGTGTCTTTTGATTTGTTGACTGCTGTTTCCATGGGTGTTGATTGTGGATCCAAGTAAAATGCAATCCTTGACAAATTCAGTCTTTTCTCTGTTTATCATGAAGTTGCTTGTTGGTCCAGTTGTGAGGATTTTTGTTTTCTTTATGTTGAGGTGTAATCCGTACTGAAGGCTGTAGCGTTTGATCTTCATCAGTAAGGGCTTCAAGTCCTCTTCACTTTCAGCAAGCAAGGTTGTGTCATCTGCATAACACAGGTTGCTAATGAGTCTTCCTCCAAACAGGTGAACATACAAAAGTATGGAGAATAACATAATGAATCCCTGCATACCCATCACCTACTTTCAACAGTGGACAATTTATGGCTAATCTGGTTTAATCCATAACTGCACCTTCCCTCTATTATTTTGAAAGAAGTCCCAGGCGTATCATTTTGACTGCATGTATTTCAGTATGCATGTGGTATTTCTATTAGAGACAGGGACATTTATTTTTAAGGCATAACCACAGCACCACTATTACAACTGGAGAGTGTCGCATCCCCTGACTAAACCAGTCTCTTTCAATCTGAATCCTATAAGGTCCACATCACAATTTATTGGTGACTCTCTCAATCCATTTAATCTTTAGAGTCCCTCCCCTTCCTTTATTATTATTTTTTAATTTTATTGTTGTTAAAATGTAAGTTGTCCTGAAGAGTTTCCCACAGTCTGGATTTTGCATGCCCTTAGTATTGTATGGAGCCCTGGTGGCACAATTGTTAAGAGCTACGGCTGCTAACTAAAAGGTCAGCAGTTCGAATCCACCATCTGCTCTTTGGAAACCCTATGGGGCAGTTATACTCTGTCCTATAGGGTTGCTATGAGTTGGAATCGACTCCACTGCAACGGGTTTAGTTTTGGTTTGGTTTTAGTATTGTATGGGGCCCTAGTGGTACAATGGTTGAGAATCGACTTGAGTCGGAATCGACAGCAACAGGTTTGGTTGTTTTTTTTTTTTTTTTTTTTTTTTTTTTAGTATTGTATAATGTGTTCCTCTGTCGCTTGTTATTTCCTGCGAGCCGTATTCCCGAAATAAGCTCTTCCTTTACAGACTGCTTTTTGCTCTTATTCCCGAAGAGGGCTTTAAACTTATTCTTAAGTGCTAGTGCATTCAATGACAAGTTTTAGATGTCTTCCTTCTCTGGCTGTAAGCGTTTCACAGTGCCCTGCTGCTCTGATAGCTGCAGTGCTTAGCATGTGTGTGGTGTTTACTGTTGTGCTCAGTGTGTAGTGAGTGGTCTGTAAACATCAGCATTTACTGTGACTGTTTGTGACTGTGACTGTTACTGACAGGATGAAGGAAGGAGAGCCTGGGAAATGAAGGGACCACTGCCCCATGGCTGCACCCTTACACGGCCACCCCATGGTCATAATTATTACCCAGAACATGGAACGGCAGGCTGGGAGATCAACCCAAACTGGTGCTGACCTCTGTGTCAGTGGTGAGATGTGTGCTGACCACAGGATGCTTGGTGGCTAGTTAGCAGGAGCAGGTTCCTCACGGCAACCTGGTGCTCAGGCTACAGGTTGTCCTGACACAGAGCAGGTCTCCTGCTCATGTGCTAGGCACCCACATAAACAATTTTTTTTTTTTTTGTACTTTAAATGAAGGTTTACAGAGCAAACTAGTTTCTCATTAAACAATGAATACACATACTGTTTTGTGACTGATTGCCAACCCCACGACATGTCAACACTCTCCCCTTCTCAAGTTTGCGTTCTCCATTACCAGCTCTCCTGTCCCCTCCTGCCTTCTAGTCCTTGCTTCTGGGCTAGTGTGCCCATTTAGTCTTGTTTTATGGGCCTATCTAATCTTTGGCTGAAGGGTGAACCTCAGAAGTGACTTCATTACTGAACTATATAGGTGTTCTGGGGCCATACTCTTGGGATTTCTGCAGTCTCAGACCAGTAAGTCTGGTCTTTTTTTTTTTCGTTTTTTTGTGAGTTAGAATTTTGTTCTACATTTTTCTCCAGCTCTGTCAGGGACCCTCTTTTGTGATCCCTGTCAGAGCAGTCAGTGGTGGTAATTGGGCACCATCTAGTTGTGCTGAACTCAGTCTGGTGAAGGCTGTGGTGGTTGTGGTCCCTTAGTTTTTTGGACTAATCTTTCCCTATGTCTTTGGTTTTCTTCATTCTCCCTTGCTCCAGATGCGGTGAGACCAGTGGAGTGTCTTAGATGGCTGCTCACAAGCTTTTAAGACCAGACACTACTCACCAAAGTAGAATATAGAACATTTTCTTTATAAACTATGTTATGCCTATTGAGCTAGATGTTCCTGGAGACATGGCCCCAGATCCCTCAGCCCAGTAATCTGGTCCCTCATTGAGTTTGGATGTGTCTATGGAACTGCCATGACCTTGCCTTAGACAAGTTGTGCTGGCTTGCCCAGTTTTATGTACGGTTTTACCCTTCACCAAAGTTACCGCTTATCTGTTGTCTATTTAGTGTTTATCCCTCCCAACCTCTCCTCCTTCCCACCCCTCCCCTCCCTTGTAACCATCAAAGATTGTTTCTTTTTCTGTGTAAACCTTTTCATGAGTTTTTATAGTAGTGGTCTCATACAATATTTGTCCTTTTGTGATTGACTTATTTCACTCAGCATAATGCCCTCCAGGTTCATCCATGTTGTGAGATGCCTCACAGATTCATCATTGTTCTTTATCGTGTAGTATTCCATTGTGTGTATGTAGGTTTTTCCATCTTTTTGCTATTGTGAACAATGCTGCAATGAACATGGGTGCACATGTGTCTATTTGTGTGACAGCTTTTATTTTTCTAGGATATATTCCTAGGGGTGGGATTGCTGGATCATATGGTATTTCTATTTCTAGCTTTTTAAGGAAGCGCCATATAGTTTTCCAAAATGGTTGTACCATTTTGCATTCCTACCAGCAGTGCATAAGAGTTACAGTCTCCCCACAGCCTCTCCAACACTGTTATTTTGTTTTTTTCATTCCCACATAAGCATTTTTGAGGAGTGATTTCCATGTCTTACAAATGTTAGAGAATCATTGACTTACTAAAAATCTCCGTGCTATATTTAGAGACAGGGCTGAGGGAGGCTCTTTCCTAGACACATAACTCGTATGATAGGGAGTGTACTCTCTGCCTGCCCAACCCTGTTCATCCTTCACCTGGAGAACCATCTCCCCACTGTGCCTGCGGTTGACATGCCCCTCCCAAGCCCAGCCACCCCGATTGTGCCTGGCCAATCCTAACACCAGTGTGTGTCCAGGACTGTTGCCCACAGGGCCCAGTTTGTGCCATTGGGAGTCAAGTCTGGGAAATTTGTAGAATCTACATGGAAAGGACCCTGGGGCTGTGTGGGCTGAATCATGGAAGAAAGGAATTACTTCTGATGACAACGTTGGAGTCCCTGGGTAGAGTCCCTAGCCTGAAGCTAGCCTACCCCTGAACATTTTAGTTACACGAGCCAGTAAATTCTCTTTTTTTGAGTTAGGGTTCTGTCATTAAAAACAACAAAATGACCTGACTACACAGGTGGTGAGTAGCAAATTAGAGGTTAGACGTCAAGATTCCTTGCTTTTGTTATAGTGACGTTCCATAAAACTAATTAATGCAGACTCCATACCTGTATAAACTATGATAATTTACACAAGATCTGGAATAATTTTATCTTTGTTTTATGGGTACAAATAAATAGGGGAAATAGATTTTTAGGAGGGATGTTTAAAATAGTGAGGGAAAAATTTTTTTTATGTTTAGTATTCTTTCAAGAGTGCTTACTTAAGGTTGAGCAGTTAGGAATCCAATTTAAAATAACTGCTCTTCCTTTCTTCCTTCCCTTTTCTTTATCTTCCCCTTCCTTTCTTCCCAGTTCAGGCCAAAGCCATTAGGTGGGCCTGAGCAAGAGAGGGGTGTCCACTGTGGGGTAGGGGCTCTAGAGCCAAGGGAATTCTGAACACAGACCACACTGGGTGGAGAATTAGACGGTCAATGCTTTCCTGGGTGAAAATTGACATTAGCCATGCGGTTACTATGAATCACGTGCAGTTAATGTCTGCACCTTGTGTTTTCCTGAGTCTTTTCAGCATTTTAGTAAGTGTTGAAGACAGACTCCATTCCAGGTAGTTTCCAGAGGCTCTGTCAGAGCCATAATGATGACCCGTAAGGCCTGCTCAGATCTGTAAACATGGCTGGTGGGGAATCTGCACTCTTTATGAGTAGCTCAGGCTGGTGTGGATCATGGAGTCTTAGTCCTGGGCTGCCCTGCTCTGCTCTGCCATGATCCTGGGGCAGGGACTCTGCAGAACCCTCCCCTAGCTGCTGGGAGGTTAACCAGAAGGTGAGAGGAGGAGCACGCCCTCCTTCACCCCACCAGAGTAGATGGTGCTGGTAGGAGGTTCTGGTTTGAGGTTTCAGCCTCCCAGAACCAACCTCCAAGCACCCCACAGACATCCCAGCCCCAGCGCTCCGGGCCCCCAAATTTCAACACTCTCAACCCTTCCCCTTAACTCCCCCAGTCCTGGGGGGCATCTGCTTGTTGAGGTTACTTCCTTTGTGATGCTCCCATGCTCCTCTTTCCTTTTCAGTCTTCTGGTTAACACTTCTCTGTATTCTCTGTTGAAATCGCTGCTGTGGTTTGTCTCCTGACTGGACCTTGACTGAGCCAATCATCTCGGGTCCAGCACTGCCAGGTGATCTCGCCTGCCCCTGGGTCCACACAGGCATTGGGGTACAACCAACTTGTCACCATTTTGCCACACAGAAAGAACCCTAGACTTTTTGAATCCTGATCTATAATTGAAAAATGGTCAGGTGCCCAAGTGAGACTAACTCAAAGTTTTCTTCTAAGTGCTGTGGGCTTGAAATCTAAAATCAGGATCTATTTAGACTCATAATAGGACTACCATATATTTCTTGACCTGGAGATAGGAAAAAAATAAATCGGTGAGAATACTTAAAGTCTGACAGGGAAACATTCTGTTAGGCAGTGGACTTGGGCCTTTCTCTCCCCAAGTACCATCACCTTGAAATACTGAAAAGGACATTAGAAAAGTTCAGGCAACCAGAGCAGGGTGCACCATTCTGCTACAGTAAGGAAACCTTTAACATGACTTTTAAGGGCGAGTAATTACCACTTTCGTAAACACAGTTTTGGGAAGAAAAGCATTGCTCTACCCTCTGCAACGCTGATGGGCCCCTGTAGACGTGGCACAGTCCAAGGATGTGACACGGGCAGCCAGAAAGCTGTGCCGTGCCTCTGAGTGAAGGGGCGCGTCGTGGGTGCAGGTGCCACTCGGCATGATACTCCTTGGGGTGTCAGTGGGACTCTGCCTGTCCATAGCCTTATGGCGTGATGCATTTCCTGTAGAAATACAGGTTACTTGTGCTTTCAGGGTGACATGGCTCCTCTCTCTTCCGAAAAAGAACTACCCAGAGCAAGGAGGAGTGGAGGAGCCAGCAGCACTGAGCAACGTGGGTACTCATCATTCACTCCAGGGTTTGCACACTGCAGAAGGCATTCAGATGGAAAATGCA
Organism: Dugong dugon; assembly: GCA_030035585.1. NCBI lineage: Eukaryota > Metazoa > Chordata > Mammalia > Sirenia > Dugongidae > Dugong > Dugong dugon. The sequence goes on from CM057466.1 coordinate 116,184,278, forward strand.
GAGGGATGGGAGGGTGATGACAAGGCTCTGGGGTTGTTATGCCGATACACAGAGCACTGCACATGGGCCAATCTGCCTCCCATTGTGTCAGGAACGTGGGGCTGTGGGCTGCTGCTTTTTCATTCGTACTTGAGTAAGCTCTGTGTAACTTGTCACATGGCAAAAACAAGATTCTTTTTTTGTTTGTTTGTTTGTTTTCCTCAAGACCCAGGAAATTTTATCACCTTCCATATTGTTCCAGGAAGGATTTAAGATAATTTGTAAGGTAGATAAGACACCAAATGATAGAGTAAGTAGGGGAGTGAAAAAAAGGGGCCAGGAATTAGGCTAAGAAATGTGTACCATGCATACGTATACCTTTATTATACCATGAGTGAAATATTTAGGTAGCCAATAAAAAGGGAGGGATGTAGGTTAGTTACTGTATCAGTCAGGATAGACTAGGTGATGTTGCAATAACAAGCAATGCCCAAATCTCACTGACTTAAAACAACAAAGGTTCATAGCTCGTCTTATCCCCCAGGGATCTAGCCCGGAGTCGAGCAAGCTACGGCCCTTGGGCTGGCCACCTGTTTGTGTGAAGTTTTATTGGTACACAAAAACCAACACCAGTTGCCATCGATTCTGACTCATGGCGACCCCATGCATGTCAGAGTACAACTGTGCTCCACAGGGTTTTCAGTGGCTAATTCTTTTGGAAGTAGATTGCCAGGCATTTCTTCTGAGGTGTCTCTGGGTGGACTCAAACTTTCAATCTTTCAGTTAGCAGCCAAGTGCATTAACCGTTTGCACCACCCAGGAACTCCTCCTATTGGAAAGTAGTCATGTAAATTCAATGACGTATTAGCTATGGTTGCTTTTGTGTTACAATAGTAGAGTTGAGTAGCTGCAAAAGTGTTGATATTTGGACCAGCGGTAGAAGGAAAAATAATAAAGTGTCAAAAGACAGATCTGAAATGTACCCTTGATAGCGTGTTTCATGGAGAATGTTTGCCATAACTTCTGGGTTCCATAGTTGCTTTACAGTTTGTTGATGAGACATAGCTATGACCCAGCCAAGCCTGAAATATGGTGGCCACAGTGCCTCTGAGATCCCATTTCAGTCTCAGTTGCCAGAACTTTCTACTCGTGCCATATGGCCTAGGAGAACCCAACTGCTCCTTAAACTACCCTTTCTCACTCCCGTGACTTTGCTCATCCTTTCCCTGTACCTCAAACACCCTTCTTCACAGCCTATGAAAGTGGTGTCCTCCCTTTAAGACCACAAGCGAGATTTCTCCATGAGCCTTTCCCCGACCTCCACTGCCCAGTACTGTCCAGACCATTGTAGGGAGTGGAGCATCCCTAGTTCTCCCCACAGGCCTTTCACTTTAATAGTTTTACCATTCATCAGTATGGAAAAACAATACTTCTAACTGCAAGGAAGTAAGGAAAAGTATACATCGGTGACAGTCTTAGGAGCTGAGTTAGTTTCCACTTTCCTTACTGATATTGTGACGAAAGCCCGTTTCATCTTCTGACTTTGTAAAAATGGCATAGGGGCAGCTTCTGACCTCCTCTAACTTCACAAGGGGGAAGGAGAATCAAGATCAACAGCCCAAGGCTGATTGCTATGAGGCAGAGGTCAGACATGCCTCCTCTTTCCACCATCTTTACCAATTCTGACACCAACTGTCCCTCCCATGGAACTCTGTACTTCTGTGGTGGGTTCAATAATTCATTGCAATGGTCATATAGAACTCACAGACAATACTCACGATTATGGGGTTTATTAGGGAAGTAATAGGTTACAATTCAGGCTCAGGAACACTCAGGATACAGTTCTTCCATCAGGACAGCGTCTTTGCATCTGTGCCCGCAGGCACGCCTTATTCTAAACCCTTGGCCTCTTCCCTGCTCAGCAAGTGTTACAAAGCTCTTTTAACTCTGCCAATAGTGCCTAAAGGCACCGCACTCCGACAGTAAGCCTCAGCCCGCAGGCGCTCAGCTCTAGCTCTGTGGATCAGCAAATCAACTCCACCAAGTGCCCAGAGGCATTCAGCTTTCTCACTCTATGGGCATGGACAGGGAAGCCCACCATGTCTTCTCCTGCTGCTGGTCTCTCCTGCTGCCATTTCTCTGCCACTGCTTCTTGCCATCTTCTGCTTTACAGTTCTCTCTCTGTTGGTCTCCTGGTTCTAGAAGCTTCTCAGTGCAGGGATCCAAAGGACACACTCTGCTCTTGGCTTTCCTTCCTTGGTGGTGGTGGTGGAATCCTCCCTTTCCCACCTCTGGGATAGCTCACTTCAAGCCCAGCAGGATGGCAAAACTGACGATCTCCTTGGTGGGCCACAATTACCCTATTTGCAGAGTCCTACCCAATCACTTGGGTGGGAGTTAAAAGACTATGGCAAGAAAGGCCACACAAAGGAGATCTATCCCACCACAGACTTCATTTTATGTTTGTGGGTGGTACTCACTCAGCCTTCCTCTCCCTTCAGACACCACTCAAAGGTGAAAGGTGCCCAGGCCCTCCCCCCATGATGCCTTTTCCCAGCAGGTGATAAGATGCTGCAATCAAGGAAGAGGAGGTGCCCCTTTGCCTTACATGAATAGCTTGGTCTCTGAGGACCTCCTGGACATCCATTGGATATAAATATCACCCAGCTTCAGCAAAGATGCATGCCGTGCATTTCCTCACAAGCACAATTCACATTTTTAACTGAGTACTGGGATTGACCATTTGAGGGGATTTAGGAGGAAAGCTGAGGGAAGGGCTCCTTGCTTTGATGACTTGGGACCAATGGGTGTTTTGGATGTTATATTAGGCTGGGTTCTCTAGAGAAACAAAACCAGTAAAGCGTATAAATATCTGTATAGAGAGATTTATATCAAGGAAATGGTTCACATGGTTGTAGAGGCTGGAAAGTCCCAAGCCCATGGGTCAGGCTGGAGGCTTCTCCTGATTCACATAGCCACAGGGGCTGGTGAACCTAAAATTGGCAGGTCAAACAGCAGGGCTCTTGCTCACAGGCTTCAAAGACTGATGAATCCCAAGATCAGTGGCAAGACAGCAGGTAAGCTGCCAGCTCAAGTCCCAAGAACCGGAGGTCAGATGAACAGGAGCCAGCTGCAGGATCCAGAGTGAGCAAAAAGCCCAGGAGTCTTGCCAGAAAGTCCACCTATATTGGATGCAGGCCACACCCCCAAGGAAACTCCCTTTCAGCTGATTGGCTACTGACAGCAGAACCCATCATGGAGGTGATCACATTATATCAAATCTCATCATGGAAGTGATCACATCATCGTATGACTGCCAAACTACATCATAACTGCCAAACCACTGAGAATCATGGCCCAGACAAGTTGACACGCAACCTTAATGATTACAGATGTGCCTGGTCAGTCCCTTCCTCTCACCCAGTGCAGTATTGGTCCCCTTTTAGTCACCCGGTAATCTGGTCAGAGTACCAAAGACAAGCAGTGTCAGGCATGACAGATGTTTGTAAGCAGGTGGTTGTAGTAGCTTCCACGACCACCACCACCCCTTTTTAACTGTTGGCCTTCACAAGCCAGATGAAAACTTTGTTATGTTGTTAATTTTCATCAACCTTACTTGCAATTCTGTTTTGAAAGCCTATGGGAGAACATATAGTGGTTTTTCCTCTCCATCTAGTGGACTGAGCAGTGACCGAGGACTACCTACTGGGTCAGAGGACACCCACAGCCTTGAGGCCACTTTGCACAGCAGGAGGAACAAAAACCAAAAACCAAACCCATTGCCGTTGAGTCAATTTCAATTCATAACGACCCTATAGGACAGAATAGAACTGCCCCATAGAGTTCCCAAGGAGCGCATGGTAGATTGGAACATGCCGACCTTTTTGGGTAAGCAGCGGTAGCACTTAACCACTACACCACCAGGGTTTCCACAGCAGGAGGAGGGACTGGGAATTCTGAGATAAGGGTCTCCGTGCAGTTGTCCCACTCTCCATTCCCGTCTGGGAAGACTGTTATTCCTGACCCCGTCATCTATGGCTAAAAAAGTTTCCTCACTGGCTCAAAGCGACTGGGAGATGCTTGCAAGCACACTAACGGGAGATGCTTGCAAGCACACTAACTGGAGACTCTCACTTACCCACACGTCACCCAGGCCGGGCGCGCATCCCTTCCCTCATTCTCCCACTCCAGCAAACCTATTACCTCCAACCGCATCACGCTGAATGTGAAGCCCCGGGCTCCTGCAGGAGAGCACGGCTTGAAGGTGCCACCGCCGGCAGGTTACCAGAAGGGGGACGGGACATTCCAGGGAGGGGGGTGTTGCCTCGAGTGTTGCACGCCTGTGAGTCCCACCCCGCCCCGGGCCCAGCCCTGAGCCCTCACAGCTGCTCCAGGCTCCGCACAGAGCCACCGCATCTGTCTCAGGCTCCGCACCTGCCGCCGGCCGCATTGCCCTCTCCATCTCGGGCCGCGGGTGAAGGGCCCTGGGCGAGGGTAGCCAGCTTGACCCGGGAGCGGCAGCAGCGCAAAACGTCTCCTAAGCAGACCGCGGCCTGGACGAGATTTCTGGACTGCCAGCCGTTTGTTCCCAAGTTGCAGAAGCGACCCTGGCTTTAGGCGCTGAGGGGAACCGCTCTCGGGGGGCGGGGTCTTCCCGCCCCTCTGCTGGACCCAGGCGGAACAGGGATCACTCCTGGGCTGGGCGCTGGGCGGTGCTCCAGGATGCGCCGGAAGGGGAGACCAAGGCATGTAAACTGGCCGCGCTGGGGGGGGGGGGGGGGTCCAGGGTGTGCGGGGTGGGGGCGGGAGGCGGCGCGCAGGTGACAGTACGTGTGCGCGCAGCGGGCCTGGCCCGCCAGGCCCTCGGGTCCTCTGAGCTGTGCCCGCCGCGGCGCCCCGAGTGCGGCGCCCCCTGTGCAGCCCTGCGAGATCCCCAAGTGAGCCAGGCGTCGAGGCTGCTCCAGAGCCTTCAGCCAGGATGTGGCAGGAGCGATCTCCTTGCTAGGGTCAGCACGCACCTGAGTCCTGGGCAGAACGCAGGTGTATTTCTGTCCATTCTGTGCCGCCCAGGCCAGACAGCCGGTGGGCTCGGTCGCCGCTCCTCCGTGCGCAGCCCAGAGCCAGTTTGCAGTTCCGTCCCGTGGGCGTCCTTCCAGGTCGGACAGTGAGAGGTGAGCTGTGCTTCCCTGCTCAGTTCTTTGTGCGGGCGGACGCCCTGGCTGGGTGTCTAGGCGTCCAGCGTTCTCACTGCCCGGGCTCATAGTTGAGTCGCGGAGCTTGGTAGGCTCCATCTTGTTGCAGAAGTGACCAGTCCGTGGCGGGACGCTCGCTGTGCCTGTTCTTGTCACTGACCTATTCTCCTCACCACCCCCCTCCCCCACCGCTACACAGCCCGCCTTGTGTGCGTTCCTGGAGCAGGGCCGCAGGGGAGGCAAAGGTCCACTAGAATGGTGGTAACTTTGTAAAAGAAACCTTTTGTATCTTCTTAGCCCCCAACCAACCCCACTGCCCTTCGTGGGAGTTTAAGAGGCACCGGGGGGATTTGCAGTTGAGTACTTAACATTAAAGGAACCCTGGTGGCGCAGTGGTTAAGGCGCTCGGCTGTTAACTGAAAGGTTGGCGGTTGGAACCCACCACCCAATCCAAGGGAGAAAGATGTGGCAGTCTGCTTTATAATGATTACAGCCTTGGAAACCCTACGGGACAGTTCTATTCTGTCCTATAGGGTCACTATGAGTTGAATGGACTCGTGAGCAATGGATTTGGCTTTTTTGGTTGACTCAACATTAAGAGACACGCTCAGATATGAGCCATGTTTCATAGGAAATTTCTTCACCTTTTACATAACATTTGCCCAACTCCGTCCTTGCAGTAAATGGCATTATGCTTAAATAGCAAGAGCAGTTTTTTATTACGTGTGTCAGCACCTGGATCTTGGGTTCCTCACAAGTGTTCAGGAACGTTTTAAGAGGCACCCCTGAGATTTCTTTCATGTCTGTGTGATTTTTCAGGACAAGAAGGAAATATTGATTGTATGGATCTCACTGCTGTTTCCATAGACTTCTACTGGCTGACTGTGCTCCTATAGGTGTAGTATAATGTAGGTCCATGCTCCCTTATCTGAAGCCTTGGGAACCAATGCGTTTTAGCATTCAGAATGTTTGAGTTTTTGAAAAGCCATGTGTATACATGCTGGATATTGTATAATGCCCCCACAGGACCTGGGCCCACCTTTCACCAGATAGGCTTCTGTCCCTGCAGCACCACATATGTCGCCAGGTGTACACAGTGATGACACAAGGCTCTCCATAGGTCAGGTCCTGCTGTCAACTGAGTAGGAGCTTTGGGTTTCCCAGGCTGTTTGAAATTTGGAGTTACGAGATCCTGAGGTATGTGGGCTTTCCCTTAAGCCAGGTGAGCTGCAAGTATTTGCTGAGCTTCTCACTCCTGGTTTTCAGACTTGCTTTGCAGAAGCAGCTTCAGAACCTGAGTTTTATCCATGTCACTATTTCTGATTCTTTAAAAAGATTGTAGTGTCAACTGTATTCCAGAACTTTTACTTCCATTCTTTTCATATTAATTTCCCATCCATCTGCTGAATGCTTAATGTTAGTTAAAGAATTTCTTCTCTCTGCCCCTCTCTTGTTCACGTCACCTTTCTGTTGATTATATATGGGCTCTGTATGTGTGTCTTCATCTGTAGAGGATGCCTGTGTTGGCCTCGAGGGCCTTGGAGAGCAGGAAGTGAATCGATATATAACTGGTGTCACAGGAAATCAATCACCGACTATGCAGCACCTCCCTGACATGCTGCAGAAAAGGGAAAGATTCCCTCTCCTTTTTGTTTTATAATGTGTCTGCATTTTCTAGAAATCTTGGCCACTGTTACCTACTGTGTCATTGGCATACAGTCTTTAAAAAATCTTGCTTTCTTGACACACCTTGAGAGAAGCATGGCTGAGAGCCCAATATGGGAGCAAATTGAGACAAGTTTTGTTCATCTTTATTATTGTCACTTTGCTGCAGACGGGACACAGCTGAGCACGCTGTATGTGGGTAACAACTGGAATATGATTCATGTGCTCCTTCTCACTATTGATCAGCATACATCACAAATTTGATTTGGGTTTTTGTAGATGTGGTGAACTTGATCACATCACTGGATGGGTACTTATAAAACGGGATAATTTCACACTTTCTAAATGCCACCCACACTTCGTTTTTTAGTTTGGGCAAATAAAAGTTTTGGTAGTTTATCTGTGCATGTTTGAATTTTGTACTGTTCTAAGGGGACAGGAATGCCCCGTACAGACAAGGGAATAAGAATGGACACAGAATTTGAGATGTCTAATGAAATAAGTATGATGGAAAGGTATGCTAATTAACAACTTCCTTTAAAGGATAATCTTGGCTAACTTGATTTTTTAAATTCTAACATATCAGTGTCCCACACCCAGTCATGGTGATAAGTGCATTGGATAAATGCCTCTTGTGTACTGAAAACAGGAATAAGGAAAGCAAATGAGTGCCCCATCCCCCCACAATCTATTCCATTTTTTTGGATTCTTAAGTCACCTCAGAACTCTGACGTGGCATTAGCTAGAGTTTTGTGATCCCGGTTACTTTGTTCAGGAAGTTTATTATTAATGTTTTCTGATCCTTAGTACTTATGAAACTGTCTCCTGGTTAAATGAAAAACAGGAAGGGAAACAGTTCTCAACTTGAATTATTTCTCCCAAATACGTTCTTTTAAAAACTGCCTATTCTAGGCAGGTCTGGGTAATACTATGAAATCACCTCCCTCTAAAGAATTCTACTTTGCTTTCCTCATCATAGTTCTTTATTCTTAAAACAAAAACAAACAAACAAAAACACCATCTGACCAGAGGTTCTCAAAGTGTGGTCTCTAAACAGCAACACCGGCATCACCTGGGGACATGTGAGAGATGTTCACACCTGCTGAGCTGGACATTCTGGGTAGGCCTAGCCCTGCGGGTGACTCTGGTGTGCTCTGAAGTTTGAGAAGCACGACCTTAGATTTAACAACTCTATTATTCTCCACTAGTTTCTCTCTCCTTTCTCCGTCTTCTTCTTCAGGGTCCAAAACAGTATGTAACGTTTTGCAGAGACACCTGTGTGTCAGTTTGTCTGAGCATCCCCTAAATGAAGATTTTCTTCTCCACAGCTCTGAGGTCTTCCTGGGCTTGGTCTTATCTACAGCAAATGTAGGAAACGCAAGGTCAGACATGGCGGGCAGAAAGCGCTAGCTGGTATTTTTGTCATCTTACACTTGGCAAGGTTGCTCAGGAGTTTTTAACCAACTGGAAGAACTAGTTTTCCCTTCAATCAAAGACTTTTCCTTAGCCTGGGGCCCTCTTTCCCATGGAGAAGATGTAGGACCTGCATCCCCCTCCCAATAATGCAGCTGCAGGACTAGGGCTAGCTCCTAAAGTGCCTTCAAGGACCCTCTTCCTTCACTGCACTTGTTCCCATCCTCGAAGATGTGAGTGGATGAGATGGGATGACTTGGTACAGCTTCATCTCCTGTCTCTGAAGTCATAACCCAGGAGGGGTGTTGGCACTCAGGTGTGTTAACAACCCTAGATAGGCTGAATCATGTAATGAAAATGTTTTATTTGTGCCATCCTAGAGAGGAGGGTCTATGGCCATATCACCCTGAGTGCACCCAATCTCGTAAGCTAAGCAGGGTCGAGCCTGATTAGTATTTGGATGGCAGACTGCCTGGGAATACCAGGTGCTATAGGCTTTGGAGCCCTGGTGGCACAGTGGTTAAGAGCTTGGCTGCTAACCAAGAGGTCGCAGTTCAAATCCACCAGCCACTCCTTGGAAACTCTTTGGAGGCAGTTCTACTCTGTCCTATAGGGTCGCTACGAGTCAGAATTCACTCAATGGCAATGGGATTTTTCTTTTGGTTAGGGAGGAAAAGGAGGCCCTGCGTGATGCAAATGGTTATGTGCTCGGCTGCTGACAGAAAGGTCAGAGTTCTGAATCCATCCAGAGACGCCTCAGAGGAAAGAAAGGCTTGGCGATATACTTCCAAAAATCAGCCACTGAAAACCTTGTGGAGCACAGTCCTCCTCTGACATACGTGGGTCACCATGAGTTGGGGTCGACTCCTGTGTTTACTTCCTAGTATTTTTCTACTTTCAATTTTCATGTTTGAATGTTTCGTCTGTCTGGAATTTATTTTGGTGCAAGCTGTAAGTTAGGCCCGACTTCCTTCCCCCATGGCTACTCAGTTGTCTTAACTCCATTTATTGAATAATTCATCCTTTCCCCAATAAGATGCCACCATTATGGTGCACTGAAATGGAATCAGCCAAGCAAAGGATGGTCTCATAGGGGCCATCGATGTAAGAAAGGCCTGTGTGGCAGAGTAGGGACCGTGTTGAGAGGTGAAGGAAGAATAGAGGAGAGGAAGCCACAAGGTGGAGTGGGCCTTGCACCCCACATTGAGGTCTGGGTTTGGATTTTTCCCTGAAGTCACTGGGAGTTGTGGATTTTAAGCAGGGGTACTTGGAAGGTCAACCCTGGCTTCATGGGCAGAGCTTCCTAATCCTATCCCTCATTTAGGCCTCTCCCCATCGCCAAAAACAAACTCAGGAGGTGACATGAGCACGGTGACAGGAAATAGCAGTGAAGGGCAGGGCAGGCAGGGGAAGGCCCTGTAGGTCCCAATGGGAGGAATGTGGAGGCCTGGGTTCCAGAGGGAGTGAGGTAGTTGTAGAGGGTGACTTTTGACACCTAGACTTTAGAAGTAAGCAGTGCTGTTAGTGACATTGTGGGGTCCTGCAAGTAGAGGCCAAGATGGCACCAGCTACCAATGGCAGCTTCTTACACTCTAATGTGCACACAGATCCCCTGGGGACTTGATAAAGGAGGTGAGAGGGGAGGAGCGCGGCCAGAGGGAGCATATGGCTGATGGCTGGAGAGGAGCCGTCAGCCTCTGGGGGAGTAACTGTGGTGTTGAGGGGAGCAACAGGAGGAAGCAGAGGGTTTGAAATTCAGGTCCTGGAAGAGAGCAGCCCCTTTCCCTTGACCTTAGGTGCGTGTGCAGGGGATGGAGTTGTCACAGGACAGGGTTCTGGAATGTGTTGGCTAAGTACTAGTTTCAGTTCAATGGCCATTCTGACCCTTTCTGTGGCCATGAACTGCTCTGAGAGTCCGAAAGATTCTGTGAGGCCCAGGGTTTGCTCCTCCGAAGACAACGCAAATATGTACATGCAAATATCTACATGTGCTCACACTGCATACACGTACATACATGCATGTGAGCATGCACATGTGCACACATGCACATACAGGCACACACGCCCATATGCACAGGCACATAGTCGGGGTTCCAGACCCCAAAGCTCCCCCGACCAAGAACCTCTGGGATAAAGCGAGTCAGGTCCATTTCCCTGAGGGGTCCCTGGAGAGGTGCGTGTGTGTGTGTGTGTGTGTGTGTGTGTGTGTGTGTGTGTGTGTGTGTGAGAGAGAGAGAGAATTGAGCAGGTGGAGCACAGAGGCACTGGGAAGCCCCTGCAGAGGGCTGGAGAGGCACAGATGCTTGGATTCTGTATGCCTGTGCTTTGAAAGACGTTGATTTTACCCTGATTCCTATCCCTGAGCTCATGGCTCACCTATCCTTGGGGTTGTCACTGTCATGGATTGAATTGTGTCCCCCCAAAAATATGTGTATCAACTTGGTTAGGCCATGATTCCCAGTATTGTGTGGTTGTCCTCCATTTAGTGATTGTAATTTTCCTATGTGTTGTAAATCCTAATCTCTGCCTGTGGTTAGTGAGGCAAGATTAGATTATGTTAAAGAGGATTAGGGTGAGATTGTAAAGTCACATCCCTGATCCAGTGTAAAGGGAGTTTCCCTGGGGTTTGGCCTGCACTACCTTTTATCTTACAAGAGATAAAAGGAAAGGGAGCATGAGCAGAGAGGATGGACCTCATACCACCAAAAAAGCAGCGCTGGGAGCAGAGTGAGTCCTTTGGACCCAAGGTTCCTGTGTGGAGAAGCTCCTAGTCCAGGGGAAGATTGATGACAAGGACTTTCCTCCAGAGCAGACAGAGAAAGCCTTCCCTTGGAGATGATGCCCTGAATTTGGACTTCTAGCCTACTAGACTGTGAGACGATAAACTTCTGTTGGTTAAAGCCATCCACTTGTACTGTTTCTGTTACAGAAGCACCAGATGACTAAGACAGTCACCACACAGCCCTCCTTCCTTGTGAGGTTATGCTTGTGCCCTGAGCCCCATCCAGAGTCCCTGTCCTCTCCCTCAGCCCTCCTGTGGCTTTGGAGCTTGCTGGAAACTTAGTTATTTCCTTGCGTCCTTTCCTGCCCCAGACAGATGTGTCACACTTGTCCTGGGAAGGAGAACAGCTCCAGGGAAAGGAGGCCATCATGCGGAAGCTGATGGTACTGGGTGCACAGCTGGAGGAAGATGATGTGTGCTGGGTGTATGTGATTCATGCATCCCTCTCAGCAACTCCCACTTGATCCTCATAACAGAGCTGTGGGGTCACAGGGCAGAGCTTTGCCTATTAAAAATGTGGGTATGAGACTCACAACTCACAGACTTGTCTGTGTGGTTTCTGCCTGTGGAGCGGGTGAGGCCATGTGCACAGCCTATCCAGGTATCTATCCAGCCCCTGTGTGTCCACCTCTGCTCCATGGCTTGGGAGGGCAACCCCTATCTCTTGGAGCTGGTATTCTATAAAGGAAGACACAATGCAGGAATCAGTGCCAGGTGTGGGATGGAGGAGATAACATGGGGTGAGGGACGTGGGTGAGGGCTTTGAGGTGCAGGTAGTGCATGGGAGGAGTGGCAGTGGTGAGCATGTCTGGGGGAGAGTGTTCGGGCACAGAAAGTAGTACTTGCAAAGTCAGGAGGCAGGATCGGGCCTGGCATGTTCAAGAAACATCTAGAATCCACATGGCTACTGCACAGTGAGGTTGGTGGGGATAGACACAGAGGACCTGTGGCATTGCAGGGTAGGCGTGGGGCTGTGCGCGGAGTGGTAGCAGGGTCTCGGGATGCTGTGGACGCATTTTAGCTGCTCTGTGGAGAAGTGGTTAGAGGGCTGCGGGCAGAGTTATGGTGGGATTAGAGGGCGGCAGACAGAGGACTAGTGGGAGAGCTCTGGAGGTGGAGATGGTGAGCTGGGTTGGGCTCTGGGTATATCTTGTGGGCAGGCAGCCTCTGATGGAGGCTTACAAGAAGAATGGGTGGCCCAGGCTGTGGCTTGAGAGGCAGAAGGTGATGTTGTCTGTCTGGCTGGGGCAGGAAGGTCGCGGGATCAGTCTGGACTCCTATGGGCAGCAGGACACACAGGGTGGGCATTGCAATGTCCAGACCCCCACTTGACCTACAAATGTAAGAGGTAAGGCCACTCAGGCTTCACATGTCCTCCGAGAGGTGAAGGCACATAAACAGAATCTTTTCCAAAAGGACTAAGCATGTCCCTTAGTGACAGTCATCAGGAACAATCTTCAGAGCACACTGACTCTTGGGATTATTTGAGTACTTGAGGGTATGGAGTCCGTATTTGGAGAGGACAAGTCTCATAAATGATGCTTTTTAAATTACTTAAATCTTCAGCGAAGCATTCAGACTGTGGGCCTTCGTGAAGGAAGTTACCAGAGAGAACAAACACAGAAAAAGGAGAAAACTGCTTCTGGCGTCTCCTGGCGAGAAGCTGCAGACGTAGCTCCTAGAGTTAGGCCAGGATGCTGCTAGTGGGTGGTATGTATGGGCATCGTCAGGCTGCTTGCAGCCCCCTCCTGTGGGTGAGGGGTGGCCAGTCAGTGTGTCTGCAGTGCTGGGGCCCACCAAGGCTTTCGGGGCACCTTCCTTGTTGGTGAGGTCCCTGGGTGATGCAAACGGTTTGTGCTCGACCACAAACCTAAAGGTTGGCAGTTTGAACTCACCCAGCAGCACAGTGGAAGAAAGGCCTGATCATCTGCTTTCGTAAAGATTACAGCCAAGAAAACCACATGGAGCTCTGTTCTACACTGTAGCACATGGAGTCACCATGAGTCCGAATCAACTTGATGGCAACGGGTTTGGTTTGGTTTGGTTTCCCTTGTTGGCGCAACTTCCCACCTCCCTAGGGTGGTGGTGGTTGTTGTGTGCTGTCGAGTTGATTCTGACTCATAGTAACCTCATGTGACAGAGTAGAACTGCCTCATAGGCTTTCTTAGGTGGTAATCATTATGGGAGCAGATCGCCTCGGCTGAGTGTGCAGCAGTGTCGCTCTCCCAAGGAGAGTTATGGCATAGCGGTGTCTTCTGAGAACTGTGCAAGTGATGCTAGCAGCTCCTCCTGTAGGGCCCTGTCATGGATTGAATTGTGTCCCCCCAAAGTATCTGTCCACTTGGCTGGGTCATGATTCCCAGTATTGTATAATTGTTTACCATTAATCTGCTGTGATTTCCTTATGTGTTGTAAATTCAAACACTATGATCTAATAAGACGGATTAGCGGCAGTTATACTGATGAAGTATACAAGATTGGATAGTGCCTTAAGCCAATCTCTTTTTTTTTTCTTTTCATAATGTTTTATTTTTATTTTTTAATCTATTGAGGTGAAATTGACATAGCATAAAATTATCCATTTCAAAGTGAACATTTATTGGCATTTATCACATTTATAATGTTGTGCAACCACTACCTCTATCTAGTTTCAAAACATTTTCCTCACTCCAAAATAAAACCCTGTACCTGTTAAGCAGTGTCTCCCCATTTCCTCATTCCCCCAGCCCCTGGTCACCACCAGTCTGCATTCTGTCTCTATGGATTTGCCTACTGTGGACATTTCATACAAATGTCACATAGTATATGTGACATTTTGTGTCTGGCTTTTTTCACTTAGTATGTTTTTGAGTCTTATCCACATAGTAGTATGTATCAGTACTTCATTACTTCTTATGTCTAAATAATGTTCCATTGTATGTATATACCACAATTTTTTTATCCAATCATTTGTTGACGACATTTGAACTGTCTACATCTTTTGTAAGCCAATCTCTTTTGAGATATAAAAGAAAGAAGTGAGCAGAGACACATGGGAACCTCATACCACCAAGAAAGCAGTACCGGGAGCAGAGCGCGTCCTTTGGACCTGAGGTTCCTGCACAGAGAAGCTCCCAGACCAAGGGGAGATTGATGACATGGACCTTCCTCCAGAACCGATGGAAAAAGTGTTCCCTTGGCGGTGACGCCCTGAATTTGGACTTGCAGTCTACTGGACTGTGCGAGAATAAACTTCTCTGTTAAAGACATCCACTTGTGGTATTCTGTTACAGCAGCACTAGATGACTAAGACAGGTGCTCTCTGGTTCTTGCTCTGAGTGTGACTCCTGCCAGTCTGTCAGTGACCTGTCAGTTTATGCTTCTACTCTTCCTGCTCCACAGCCCTGGGCAAGCCCTCAACCCCAGCCTGGGCCTCACTCCCCAAGGACCCTCCCGTCCTGCAGGTCCTGGGCTGGTGCTAGGGTGTTGAGGGGCCCCAGGAGCTCAGTCTGGAAAAATGACAGCCACAGGCATTGTGGGTGCAGGGAGTGTTTTGGGAGGAGTGGGAACAGACAAGGGGTGCAGACAGCAGGTGTAGAGTGGGCGGAGGATGGCGCCAGGGGCACAGGGGCAGCTTGGAAGGACAGGGGGAGTGGTGGTGGTGGAGGTCCTGTCCAGGGCGTGTCTGCATGCCTCGAGGGGCCCAGTCACCCCATGTGTGCGGTTTCTGTGGGCCTTTCCTGCAGGTGGTGTCTGCAAGCCTGGTAGTTAGTGGAAACACAGGGTGCCTCTGGCTTTGCTCTGGCTGAAATTCTGAAGGTCAAGGCTTTGGAAGACTAATTTTTTACACAGTCCTCTTACCATGGGAATTTGTTTTTCTTTTTATGTCCCTTTTATTATTTTTTAAGTCTATTTTGCATTTATATAGTCTAAGATCTGGTTAAAAAAAAGCCTAGATTTCCTGTAATAGAAATAGAACAGCTTGTATATTTCCTTCTATTGCATAACTTAAATATAATAGCCTTTCATCTGAAGTAGATCAGAATCTATTTATAAGTAAACTATGGATATTTAGAGGCATATCTTCTGTGAATTGGGGATGATGGCGGAGCTATCTCCATAGGGTTGTTACGCAGACCAAAGGAGTTAATTCTTGTTCAGGGCCTAGCAGAGACCTGCTTCTGCTAGCCCCCGAATGTCAGCTGCAACAACTAGACATGCATCAGAAGTCTGGTAGGAGATCCAGAAAATTCTCAAGAGGCTGTCTCTGGAGGATGAGATTATTCAGGATCGACTACTAACTGAAAGGTCAGTGGTTCAAAACCACCAGCTGCTCCACGGGAGAAAGATGTGGCAGTCTGCTTCCGTAGAGATTTATAGCCTTGGAAACCCTATGGGGTCACTATGAATCAGAATCGACTCGACAGCACTGGGTTTGGTTTGGGTTTGTGGGGTAGAGGAAGTTTCCAAGCGCTACCTTATGTTCTTAAATGTAGACTGAGTTTTTCAACAAATGGGTTGCTTTTATAATGTAAAAAAGTTCCATTTTGAGAACAAAAAGTGTACTATTAAGTTAAATACACATTCACTTAGTTAAAACTCAAATATTTTAAATTTTTTTCTTCTTATCGGAATATTCCATTCTGGGGGCCAAGATGGCAGAGCAGTTAGACACTTCCAGTGGACTCTCTTACAACAAAGACCTGAAAAAAAAAGTGATTCGATTATATATGGCCATCTGGGAGCCTCGAACATCAAAGGTAGAGTTGAGGACCCGGACCGAGTGGCAGGGGGAGGGAGAGATAGTTCGGAAGCAGCGAGGAGTTGCCAGACCTGACCCGGCGAGAGCCTGAGCCCTTCAGGCCTGAGCAGCTTGGGGGTAAGCAGTGAGGCAGATAAGCAGCAGTGCTCGGAAGGTGCATTTTCCACACCAGGAGAGACCCAGCCACTGAGAGTCTTCATGGCCACCCAGAACCAGTGAGAAGCAGCCCTCCATGGAAGATATAAGTACTTGCGTATGGCTTACCCCGTGGATCAGAAACACCCCCCTTAGGGGAAATACTAAATAGACGATAGATAAGTGGGTATCTTGGGTGAAGGGTGACACAGTATGCAGTACGGGGGAAGCCAGCACAACTTGTACAAAGAAAGGTCATGGAAGCTCCATGGACACATCCAAACTCCCTGAGGGACTGAGTTGCTGGGCAGACGACTGTGGGGACCATGGTCTCGGGGAACATCTAGCTCAATTGGCATAACATAAGGACAATGTTCTACATTCTACCTTGGTGAGTAGCATCTGCGGTCTTAAAAGCCTGTGAGCAGCCATCTAAGATAGTCCACTGGTCTCACCCCTTCAGGAGCAAGGGAGAATGAAGAGAACAGGATACAAGGAAAAGATTAGTCCAAAAGACTAATGGACCACAGCTACCAAGGCCTCCACCAGACTGAGTCCAGAACAGCTAGATGGTGTCTGGCTACGACCACTGAATGCTCTGACTGGGATCACATCAGAGGGTTCTGGATAGAGCTGGAGAAGGACATAGAAAAAAATTCTAACACACACAAAAAAAGACCAGGTTTACTGGCCTGAAAGAGACTGGAGAAATACCAAGAGTATGGCCCCCAGATACCCTTTTAGCTCGGTGGTGAAGTCACTTCTAAGATTCACTGTTCAGCCAGGGATTGGACAGCCCCTTAAAATAAAACTGGACTAATGAGGCACAGCAGTCCAGGGACAAGGACTAGAAGGCAGAAGGGGACAGGAAAGCTGGTGATAGGGAACCCAAGGTTGAGTAAGGACAGTGTTGACATGTAGTGGGGTTGTTAACCATTGTCATAGGGCAGCATGTGTACTAACTGTTTAATGAGACACTATTTTGTTCTGTAAACCTTCATCTAAAGTGAGAATAACAGCACAACTGGAAGAATGTAATCAACATCACTGAATTGTGCATGTAGAAATTTTTGAAATTGTGTATCTTTGGCTATATATATTTTCACCAAAAAAAAAAAAAAAGTTCGAGAAGGGAGAGTGTTGACATGTCCTGGGGTTGTTAACCAATGTCATAAAACAATATGTGTACTGACTGTTCAATGAGAAATTGTTTGTTTTGTTTGTTCTGTAAACCTTCACTTAAAGTACAATTTGTTTAAAAAATGGGAAAAAAACCACCCCCCTTAGGGAAAAACCTCTCTCCCATTTACCTCCCTGCTCCCTGCTCTGCACTGGGCCCCAGACCAGCTTCAGCAATTGCTGGGTCCCCTGGGCTGGAAGTAGGACCCGTCACATGCCTGGAGCCATTCTCCTGGCCTTGGAGGGTAAACAAATGAACAAACGGGAAAAAATAAACCGCCAGCTCCCCTAAGCCAGGAGCCCAGGGTAGACACAGCTCCTTTGCCTAGGCACAGGCATAAGGGATCCACGGACTTTGAGTGCCTTTCCCCCTGCATAGACTTGTGTGGGCCCATCTCAACAGCATAGACCCTCATTACTGCAGTACAACAGAGTATATACCTGAGGTCTAACTTCAACTGTTCTATCTGTGAATTGGCACGTTTGTGACATTTGACACTGCTCTGCCCATTAAGCAGGGTCTTCACCAACCCACATCAGGGGCCTGAGGACTGGTGGCTCCACCCATGCCACCTAGCCACCTGTGAGAGCAGCTCATGACTAAGAGGTGCCCCCTAGTCTTTACAGTCAACAGCATTAGGTGCTCATAGTCTGGCTGCAAAACCCACCCACCTACGTGCTCTAGGGAACAGGGACATGTCCTCCTCCTGGACACTCGGGGGGCGGCATCAGCCCCTTGCCTGCTCAGAGTGTGTCCCTCTGCTGCAGACAGATGCCTGTGCCTACACCAAACACCCATGCCTGTCTAGGACTGTAACTGAGAGCCTACACCACACACTTGGTGGCTATCAACCTGGGAACCTGAACTGAATCCATACAGGAGTAGTGGGCAGACTCCTGAGCTCACATACCTAGTAAGACATCTCACCACCTGGTGACAGGACATTAGAGCTTCAAAGGTGCCAATAATCAAACTAGCTCATACGAGCAGCCTATTTGGGCATATTAAAACAAAACAAGAAGCTAGGACACAGTAAACAAACATAAAATAAATAAATATAATAACTTATTGAAGGCTTGGAGACAACAGTCAACATCAAATCACATAAAGAGGCAATCCAAGATGGCTTCAGCAATCTCCCAGAATAAAGAATCCAGAAATTTTCCAGAGGAGGAAAATTTCTTGGAATTACTGGAGGCAGAATACAAAAGATTAATATACAGAACCCTTCAAGAAATGAGGGAGGAAATTAAACAAAATGCAGAACATGCAATAGAGGAAATTAAAAAGATTAGAGGAGAGCATAATGACAAATTTATGCTGCAAGAATCCATAGAGAGACAGCAATCAGAAATCCAGAAGATTAACAATAAAATTTCAGAATTAGATAACTCAATAGAAAGTCATAGGAGCAGAACTGAGGCAATAGAAGTCAGAAAAAGTGAGACTGAAGATAAAGCACTTGACACCAACTTATTTGAGGAAAAAATCAGATAAACGGATTAAAAAAAAATGAAATCCTAATAATTACATGGGACTCTATCAAGAGGAATAACCTATGAGTGATTGGAGTACCAGAACAGGGTGGGGGTGGGGGTGGGGAGATGGGGGGTGGATAACAGAAAATACAGAGAGAATTGTTGAAGATTTGTTGGCAGAAAACTTCCCTGATATTGTGAAAGATGACAAGATATCTATCCAAGATGCTCATTGAACCCCACATAAAGTAGACCCCAAAAGAAAGTCACCAAGACATATTATAATCAAACTTGCCAAAACCAAAGATAAAGAGAGAATTTTAAGAGTGGCTAGGGATAAATGAAAAGTCATCTACAAAGGAGAGTCAATAAGAATAAACCTGGGCTACTCAGCAGAAACCATGCAGGCAGGAAGGCAATGGGATGACATATATAAAGACTTGAAGAAAAAAAACTGCCAGCCAAGAATTATATAGCCGGCAAAACTGTCTCTTAAATATGATGGTGAAATTACGGCATTTCCAGATAAACAGAAGTTTAGGGAATTTGCAAAAACCAAACCAAAATTACAAGAAACACTAAAGGGAGTCCTCCAGTTAGAAAATCAGTAACATCAGATAACAACCCAAGACTAGAACACAGGACAGAGCAACCAGATAGCAACCCAGATAGGAAAGTTATAAAAGTAAATCAAAGCTAAAACACTGGAAATAGGGAAACAGATGTAGATATGTAAAAGATGACAACATTAAAACAAAAAAGAGGGACTTCAAAAATGTAGACATAGATTTTTCATATGGAGAGGAAGTCAAGGTGATATAAAGAAATAAAACACTGGTATAAACTTAGAAAAATAGGGGTAAGTATTAAGGTAACCACAAAGGAAACTAACAATCCTACATGTCAAAATAAAACACTAGAAAAATATAAAGACTCAGCAAACACAAAATCAACAACAATGAAAACGATGAAAAGAAAATACATAAACAAAAATGACTCAGCACAGAAAATTAAGTGGAACAAAGAAACTGTGAACAACACATGAAAAAAAGACATCAAAATTTACAGCCCTGAACTCGTACCTATCAATAATTACGCTGAACGTAAATGGGCTAAATGCACCAATAAAGAGACAGAGAGTGGCAGATTGGACAAAAAAACATGATCTGTCTATATGC
The DNA here is from genome assembly GCA_030035585.1 of Dugong dugon. NCBI lineage: Eukaryota > Metazoa > Chordata > Mammalia > Sirenia > Dugongidae > Dugong > Dugong dugon. Next base: position 116,204,021 of record CM057466.1, read on the forward strand.
TACCTATAAGAGACATACCTTAGACTTAAAGACACAAGTAAACTAAAACTCAAAGGACAGGAAAAAATATATCAAGCAAACAACACTCAAAAAAGAGCAGAAGTGGCAGTATTAATCTCTGACAAAATAGACTTTAAAGTAAAATCCACCACAGAGTATAAGGAAGGACACTAAATAATGATTAAAGGGTCAATACACCAGGAGGACATAACTATAATAAATATTTACGCACCCAACAACAGGGCTTCAAAATACATAAACTCTAACAGCACTGGAAAGAGAGATAGACAGCTCCACAAAAGTAGTAGGAGACTTCAACATACCACTTTTGGTGAAGGACAGAACATCCAGTAAGAAGCTCAATAAAGACATGGAAGAGCTAAATGATACAATCAACCAAGTTGATCTCATAGACATATACAAAACACTCCACCCAACAGCAGCCAAGTATACTTTCTTTTCCAATGCACATGGAACATTCTCCAGAATAGACCACATATTAGGCCATAAAGCAAGCCTTAACAAAATCCAGAGCATCAAAATATTACAAAGCATCTTTTCTGACCATAAAGCCATTAAAGTAGAAATCAACAACAGAAAAAGCAAGGAAAAAAAATCAAACACATGGAAACTGAACACCTTGCTCGAAAACTACTGGGTTATAGAAGAAATTAAGACTGGAATAAAGAAATTCATAGAATCAAATGAGAATGAAAACACATCCAACCAGAACCTTTGAGACACAGCAAAAGCAGTGCTCAGAGGTCAGTTTATAGCGATAAATGCACACATCCCAAAACAAGAAAGGGCCATAATCAAAACAGTAACCCTACAACTGGAACAAGTAGAAAGAGAGCAGCAAAAGAAGCCCTCAGGCACTAGAAGAAAGGAAATAATAAGAATTAGAGCAGAATTAAATGAAATAGAGAATAGAAAAACAACTGAAAGAGTTAACAAGACCAAAAGCTGGTTCTTTGAAAAGATCAACAAAATTGATAAACCATTGGCCAAACTGATAAAAGAAAAACAGGAGAGGAAGCAGATAACCCACATAAGAAATGAGATGCGTGATATCACAACAGACCCAACTAAAATTAAAAGAATCGTAACAGAATACTATGAAAAACTGTACTCTAACAAATTTGAAAACCTAGAGGAAATGGACAAATTTCTAGAAACTCACTACCTACCTAAACTAACACAAATGGAGGCAGAACAACTAAATAAACCCATAACAAAAGAAGAAATTGAAAATGTAATTTAAAAATTCCCAACAAAAAAAAGCCCTGGCCTGGATAGTTTCACTGGAGAATTCTACCAAACTTTCAGAGAAGAGTTAACACCACTACTACTAAAGGTATTTCAGAGCATAGAAAAGGATGGAATACTCCCAAACTCATTCTATGAAGCCAGCATAACCCTGATACCAAAACCAGATAAAGACACCACAAAGAAAGAAAATTACAGACCAATATCCCTCATGAACGTTGACACAAAAATCCTCAACAAAATTCTAGCCAACAGAATTCAGCAACATATCAAAAAATAATTCACCATGATCAAGTGAGATTTATACCAGGTAAATAGGGTTGGTTCAACATTAGAAAAACAATCAATGCAATCCATCACATAAATAAAACAAAAGACAAGAACCACATGATCTTATCAATCGATGCAGAAAACACATTTGACAAAGTACAACACCCATTCATGATAAAAACTCTCAGCAAAATAGGAATAGAAGGGAAATTCCTCAGTATAATTAAGGGCATTTATACAAAGCCAGCAGCCAACATCATCCTAAATGGAGAGACTTTGAAAGCATTCCCCTTGAGAACAGGAACCAGACAAGGATGCCCTTTATCACCACTCTTATTCAACATTGTGCTGGAGGTCCTAGCCAGAGCAATTAGGCTAGAAAAAGAAATAAAGGCATTCAACTTGGTAGGGAAAAAGTCAAAGTATTTCTATTTGCAGATGATATGATCTTATACACAGAAAACCCCAAAGAATCCACAAGAAAACTACTGGAACTAATAGAAGATTTCAGCAAAGTTTCAGGATACAAGATAAACGCACAAAAATCAGTTGGATTCCTTTACACCAACAAAGAGAACCCTGAAGAGGAAATCACCAAATCAGTACTATTTACAATAGCCCCCAAGAAGATAAAATACTTAGGAATAAATCTAACCAGAGACATGAAAGATCTATACAATGAAAACTACAAGACGCTACTGCAAGAAAGCAAGAGACCTGCATAAGTGGAAAAACATACCTTGCTCATGGACAGGTAGACTCAACATAGTGAAAATGTCAATTCTACCCAAATTATCTACAGATACACTGCAATCCCGATCCAAATTCCACTGGCATTTTTTAATGAGATGGAGAAACAAATCACCAACTTCATATGGAAAGGGAAGAGGCCCCAAATAAGTAAAGCATTACTCAAGAAGAAGAACAAAGTGGGAGGCCTCACACCACCTGATTTTAGAACCTATTATACCGCCAGGTAGTTAAAACAGCTGGTACTGGTTACAACAACAGATACATAGACCAATGGAACAGAATTGAGAATCCAGACATAAATTCATCCACCTACGAGCAGCTGGTATTTGACAAAGGCCCAAAGTCCTTTAATTGGGGAAAAGACAATCTCTTTAACAAATGGTGCTGGCATAACTGGATATCCATCTGCAAAAACCGAAACAAGACCCATACCTCACACTATGCACAAAAACTAACTCAAAATGAATCAAAGACTTAAAGTCGAAAACAGTAAAGATCATGGAAGAAAAAATAGGGACCACGCTAGGAGGCCTAATACATGGCATAACACAACACGAACCATAAGTAACAATGCACAAGCACCAGAAGAGAGAACAGATAAATGGGAGCTCCTAAAAATCAAACACTTATGCTCATCAAAAGACTTCACCAGAAGAGTCAAAAGACAACCTACAGATTGGGAAAAAACTTTTGGCTACGACAAATCTGATCAGCATCTAATCTCTAAAATCTACAAGACACTGCAAAACCTCAACAACAAAAAGACAAATAACCCAATTAAAAAATGGGCAAAGGAGATGAAAAGGCACTTCACCAAAGAAGATATTCAGGCAACTAACAGACACATGAAGAAATGCTCACGATCATTAGCCATGAGAGAAATGCAGATCAAAACTACAATGAGATACCATCTCACCCCAACAAGGCTAGCATTAATCCAAAAAACACAAAATAATAAACGCTGGAGAGGTTGTGGAGAGACTGGAACACTTACACACTGTTGGTGGGAATGTAAAATGGTACAACCACTTTGGAAATCGATTTGGCGCTTCCTTAAAAAGCTTGAAATAAAAGTACCATACGACCCAGCTATCCCACTCCTTGGAATATATCCTAGAGAAATAAGGGCCATCACATGAATAGATATATCCACACCAATGTTCATTGCAGCACTGTTCACAATAGCAAAAAAATGGGAACAACCTAGGTGCCCATCAACAGACGAATGGATTAACAAATTATGATATATCCACACAATGGAATACTACGCAAAGATAAAGAACAACGTTGAAGCTGTGAAACATCTTATAACATGGAGGGAGCTGGAGGTCATTACGCTGAGTGAATTTAGTCTGTCACAGAAGGACAAATATTGTATAAGACCACTATTATAAGAACTCAAGAAAAGGTTTAAACACAGAAGAAAATATTCTTTGATGGTTACGAGGGTGGGGAGGGAGGGTGAGGGTTATTTACTAACTAGATAGTAGATAAGAATTATCTTAGGTGAAGGGAAGGACAGCACACACTACAGGGAAAGTCAGCACAACTGGACTAAACCAAAGCTAAGAAGTTTCCTGAACACAATCAAACACTTTGAGGGACAGAGTAGCAGGGGTAGGGGTCTGGAGACCATGCTTTCAGGGGACATCTAGGTCAACTGGCATAACAAAGCTTATTAAGAAAATGTTCTGCATCCTACTTTGGTGAGTGGCGTCTGGGGTCTTAAAAGCTTGCAAGCAGCCATCTAAGATGCATCAATTGGTCCCAACCACTTGGAATAAAGGAGAATGAAGAACACCAAAGACACAAGGAAATTATTAGCCCAAGAGACAGAAGGGGCCACATAAACCAGAGACTTCATCAGCCTGAGACCAGAAGAACTAGATGTTGCCCGGCTACCACCAATGACTGCCCTGACAGGGAGCACAACAGAGAGTCCATGATGGAGCAGGAGAAAGGTAGGGTACAGAGCTCAAATTCTAGTAAGAAGACCAGACTTAATGGTCTGACTGAGACTGGAGGAACTCTGGAAAGCATGGCCCCTGGATTCTCTATCAGCCCGGAACTAAAATAATTTCTGAGGCCAATTCTTCAGACAGGGATTGGACTGGAGTGTGGGACATAAAGTGATACATGTGAGGAGTGTGCCTCTTAGCTCAAGTAGATACAAGAGACCAAATGGGCAGCTTCTGTCCAGAGGTGAGATGGGAAGGCAGAGAGGGTTAGGAGCTGGTTGAATGGACATGGGGAATCAGGGGTGGAAAGGAGGAGTGTGCTGTCACAGTATGGGGAGAGCAATTAGAGTCATATAACAATGTATGTATAAATTTTTGTATGGGAAAAAATAAAAAAAAGAATATTCCATTCTAAAAGAGCCAGCATTATATCACATCCTAGGATCACCAGCCAGCTTCAGACAACCGCATCCTTAGTATGTGCAGTGCTATGGATCGCTTTTGTGTGGCCTTTCTCCTCACCATGGTCTTGTAACTCCCACCTAAGTGATTGGGTGTGACTGTGCAAATAAGGTAATTGTGGCCCACCAAAGGGATTGGTCAGTTTTGCCATCACTTTGGATTTGAAATGAGCCATCCCAGAGGCTGGAAAGGAATGATCCCATTACCACCAGAGAGGGAAAGCCAGGAGCAGAGCGTGTCTTTTGGACCCAGGATCCCTCCTCTGAGAAGCTCCTGGAACCAAGAGTCCAAGAGAGAGGGAGCTATAACACTGAAGATAGCGAGAAGCAGTGGCAGAGAAACAGTGGCAAGAGAAACTGGCAGCAGATACTGGCAGGAGACGGTGCAGTGGGCTTCCCAGCCCACAGAGTGAGAAAGCTGAATGCCTTTGGGCCGAGGCTTACTGGTGGAGTGGGGGGCCTCGGGGCATTTACCAGCAGAACTAAAAGAGCTTTGTAACACTTGGTGAGTGGGGAGAGGCCAAGGGCCAGAAAGAGGCATGCCTGTGACACACCTGGGAAGAGGCTGTCCTGATGGAAGAACTGTATCCTGAGTGTTCCTGAGCCCGAATTCTAACCTGTTACTTCCCTAATAAATCCCATAATCTTGAGTATTGTCTGTGAGTTCTGTATGGCCATTGCAATGAATTATCGAACCCACCGCAGAAGTAGAGAGTGACCTGAGAGATATAGTTGGTGTCGGAATTGGTAAAGATGGCAGAGAGAGGAGGCATGTCTGATCTCTGCCTCATAGGAATCAGCCGTGAGTTGTTGATCTTGATTCTCCTTCCCCCTTGTGAATTAAAGTTCAGACACCACATCCACACCATTTTTATAGCTGACGTCAGAAGCAGGATTCTTTGCAATGACTTCAGACTCGTGAAACATGTGACTTTGTAAGAGAAAGAACGAAGGGGCTTGGGAAGTGAAACTTTGGATTCTTAGATGGTTACTTGGGTTGCTGTTACCTGTAATGGCTGAAAGGAAATTTATGTTGCATCTGGACTGGCCTGGGGCAAAAGCCAGGCCAGATAAGTAGGATGACTGATAAGATACGGGGCCTGGGTCTACTGGTTTCACCCAGCCAGAGGCCCAAGGCTATATGCATATGAATGGGAAGATGGTCAAGGGGTAGAGAAAATGAAACTGGAATGTTTTGAAAAGGGTTATGTGTTTATTTGAATGTACTATGGATATTGAATGTTTCTCCTACCTAGTGTTGTAAAACAGACCTAAATATATGAATGTTGTTGTTGTTGTTAGGTACCTTCGAGTTCGTTCCAACTCACAGTGACCCTATGTACCACTGAACAAAACACCGCCTGGTCCTGCGCCATCCTCACAATCATTGTTATGCTTGAGACAGTTATTGTAGCCACTGTGTCAATCCATTTCATTGAGGGTCTTCCTCTTTTTCACTGACCCTCTACCAAGCATAATGTCCTTCTCCAGGGACTGGGCCTTCCTAATAACATATCCTAAGTATATGAGATAAAGTCTTGTCATCCTTGCTTCTAAGGAGCATTTTGGCTGTACTTCTTCTAAGACAGATTTATTTGTTCTTCTGGCAGTCCATGGTATATTCAGTATTCTTCATCAACGCTATAATTCAGAGGCATCAGTTCTTCTTTGGTCTTCCTTATTCATTGTCCAGCTTTCCCACGCATATAAGGCAATTGGAGAACACCGTGGCTTGGGTCAGGCACACCTTAGTCTTCAAAGTAATATCTTTGCTTTTCAACGCTTTAAAAGAGGTCTTTTGCAGCCGATTTTCCCAATACAATGCATCGTTTGATTTTTTGATTGCTGCTTCCAAGGGTGTTGATTGGTTGAACCAAGTGAAATAAAATCTTCGACAGCTTCAATATTTTCTTCATTTATCGTGATGTTGCTTATTAGTCCAGTTGTGAGAATTTTTGTTTTCTTTATGTTGAGGTGTAATCCATGCTGAAATCTGTGGTCTTTGATCTTCATCAGTAAGTGCTTCAAGCCCTCTTCACTTTCAGCAAAAAAGGTTGTGTCTTCTGCATATTGCAGATTCTTAATGAGTTTTCCTCCAATCCTGATGCCCCATTCTTCTCCATATAGTCCAGCTTCTCAGATTATTTGCTCAGCATCCTGATTGAATAAGTATGGTGAAAGGATACAACCCAGACACACACCTTTCCTGATTTTAAACCGTGCAGTATCCCCTTGTTCTATTCGAACAACTGCCTGTTGAGCTATGTACAGGTTTCGCATAAGCACAATTAAGTGTTCTGGCATTCCCATTCTTCACAATGTTATCCATAATTTGTTATGATCCACACAGTTGAATGCCTTTGCATAGCCAATAAAACACAGGTAAACATCTTCTGGTATTCTCTGCTTTCAGCCAAGATCCATGTGACATCAGCAATGCTATCCCTCATTCTATGTCCTCTTCTGAATCCAGCTTGAATTTCTGGCAGTTCCCTCTATGATAGAAATGAATATTGGGTATTATAGATTACAGAGAGCATGTGACTCTGCCTTTAGCCAATACTTGATTGCATATGCTAAAAGGGGAACTAGGATTTGTGCAGGAGAAACATAGGCTTTTTGTTTCAAACCAGTAGTAGCTTGTGTACAGAGTTGGGGCTTAGGTCAAAAACTTGAGCCCAACTCAGATTTTGCATTTTAAAAGACATACAGAACCACCTAGAACTGCTGAGAGAACAGGAGATTTGCATTTGAACAAGGACCTGCAGAGGAAAACAAAAGTGACCGTTTTGCTTTTTGAATTTTGAGTAAGCAGTTTGCTGTTGGATGCATCCAGGCAGGAAAAGTCATTGTCCATCTATGCAGGAGCTCCCTTCCAGGACTAGAAGGTAAAGATAACCAATGAGCAGACAGCTTCGTATGCTGGCTTGCGGTGACCACCTGGGTCCACTCAATGAGTGGAAGTGGGGGAAGTGCAGCAATGAAGAGATGGGCTGAGTTTGGACATGTTCCACTGGCACCCGTTGACCTTGCCCAGGAGTGCTAGGGATGAGAGAGTAAGAGGAAAGGCTGGCTGATCAGAAATAAAGGGAGTTGTGTGGACTCCTGTGTTTACAGGTAGAACCCGTTGACCTAGCCTAAGGGGACTAGGGATGAGAGTGTGAAGGGGCTGTCTGAAGTGCTGGGAGGTGCATGTGAACTCTTGAGCTTAAGGCTGCTACCCATTGTGACCTAGCTTGGATGGTGAAGGATGAGCTGACCAGAGCCCTACCAAATGAAGAGAAAGAAATATGTTTGACACCATGAGCTGGTGTAGATTGCTGCAAATTTGATAGCTTGCTCTGGACTGGATTTTGCTTATGAAAGCAGATGCTTAAAGTTCCAACCAGAACAGAAGATTCTTCAAGACCAAGGAATGTGCTTGTCTCCTCAGAGTACTGGCTTGGTAGGGATGGGCAATTTAAACATTGGCTATCTAAAATGTGGGGAGATGAAGGCATGAAGTGAGTGTACTTACATTATATGAGGGGGATGGGGGATCCCCACTGAATGTATTCCCCTTTTCTTGATGAGTCTGGAGAAGAGAGGATGGGGGAGGGGGGAGTTGCTGATAGGATTATATGATTCAATTGTGAGTGTTGGTTAACAGGGTTAATTGTGATTGTAAAAACTGTAATTGTAAAAGCTGTAACTATGAAAGAGTGGGCTAAGGGGGAGGCACTGCTGGACTCGAGTACAGTGGCTGAACCTAAAGTCCCTTAAAGATACTGCTATGTCGATACCTTATGAGGCTCAGAGCAAGGGAATAATCTTCTCTCAGTTAAATTTTATCAGACACAAGAAAGGGTGAAGCTGAGATGACTTGGAGAACCTGACCAGATCAGATGGACATCTGCAGCAGACCTGAGTGGTGGGTACTTAAGTAACCTCCCTGAGGACTCTTTGCCTTACTGCAGGACTAATTGCTAATGACTGTTTCGGACTGGTAAAATGGTTGGGAAGGGGAAGTTATCCTCTGAGTATGAAAGAACCATGGCTAGAAAAGCCAGGGGGCATCCTGTGATACGATTGATTGCTTTTGTGCGGCCTTTCTGGCCATGGGCTTGTAACTCCCACTCAAGTGATCGGGCAGGACTGTGAAATAAGGTAATTGTGGCCCACCAAGGGGATTGGTTAGTTTTACCATCCCTCTGGGCTTGTAATGGGCCATCCCAGAGATGGGAAAGAGTGGATCTCACCAGCACCAAGGAGGGAGAGCTAGAATAGATTTGACGCATTGAACACTAATGACTGATGACCAGATGAGTTGTGGGATAACATTAAGGACATCTTACATAAAGAAAGCAAAAACCATTGCTGTCGAGTCAATTCTGACTCATACTGACCCTACAGGACAGAGTAGAACTGCCATATAGGGTGTCCAAGGAGCGGCTGGTGGATGGTGGATTCAAACTGCTGACTTCTTGGTTAGCAGCCAAGCTCTTAACCACTTTGCCACCAGGGCTCCAAGTAAAAGGTCATTAAAAAGACAGGAAAGAAAGAAAAGACCAAAATGGATGTCAGAAGAGACTCTGACATTTGCTCTTGAATGTAGAGTAGCTAAAGCAGGTAGAAGAAATGATGAAATAAAAGAGCTGAACAGAAAATTTCAAAGGGTGGCTCAAGAAGATAAAATATTGTAATGAAATACACAAAGACGTGGAGTTAGAAAACCAAAAGGGAAGAACACGCTCGGCATTTCTCAAGCTGAAAGAACTGAAGAAAAAATTCAAGCCTCAAGTTACAATATTGAAGGATTCTATGGGCAAAATATTGAACAACGCAGGAAGCATCAAAAGAAGATGGAAAGAATACACAGAATCACTATGCCAAAAAAAATCGGTCGACATTCAACCATTTCAGGAGGTGGCATATGATCAGGAACTGATGGTACTGAAAGAAGAAGTCCAAGCTTCACTGAAGGCATTGACAAAAAACAAGGCTCCAGGAACTGACAGAATACCAACTGAGATGTTTCAAGAAACGGATTCAATGCTGGAAGTGCTGACTCATCTATGCCAAGAAATTTGGAAACAGCTACCTGGCCAACCAAGTGGAAGAGATCCGTATTTGTGCCTATTCCAAAGAAAGGTGATCCAACAGAATGTGGAAAGTATAGAAGAATATCATTAATATTACATGCAAGTAAAATGTTGCTGAACGTGGCATCAGGTTTGGAGGAAGACTCCTTAACAACCTGCATTATGCAGATGACACAACCTTGCTTGATGAAAGTGTAGAGGACTTGAAGCACTTACTGATGAAGATCAAAGACTACAGACTTCAGTATGGATTATACCTCATCATAAAGAAAACAAAAATCCTCACAACTTGACTAACAAGCAACATCATGATAAATGGAGAAAAGACTGATGTTGTCAAGGATTTCATTTTACTTGGATCCACACTCAACACCCATGGAAGCAGCAGTCAAGAAATCAAAAGACGCACTGCATTGGGCAAATCTGCTGCAAAAGACCTCTTTAAAGTGTTGAAAAGCTAAGACGTCACCTTGAAGACTAAGGAGCACCTGACCCAAGTCATGGTATTTTCAATCTCCTCATATGCATGCAAAAGCTGGGCAATGAATAAGGAAGATGGAAGAATAATTGACGCCTTTGAATTGTGGTTTTGGTGAAGATTATTGAATATACCATGGACTGCCAAAAGAATAAATAAATCTGTCTTGGAAGAAGTACAAACGGAATGCTCCTTAGAAGCAAGGACGGTGAGACTACCTTTTGCATACTTTGGACATGTTGTCAGGAGCTCTCATTCCCTGGAGAAGAACATCATGCTTGGTAAGTAGAGGGTCAGCGAAAAAGAGGAAGACCCTCAGCAAGATGGATTGACACAGTAGCTGCAATAATGGGCTCACACATAACAATGATTTTGAGCATGGCGCAGAACTGGGCACTGGTTCGTTCTGTAGTACATGGAGTCGCTGTGAGTTGGAACCAACTTGACAGCGCTTAACAACAACAACAACTGTACCATTTACGAGTTTCCATTATCTTATTTCTCATAATAAACTTTGCAAGTATGGGCAAAAACTAGGAAGGTGGTTGTCTACGAAGTGATTTGTATTTTAACTTTATTGTGCTATAAAAATAATATAATCACATGGTGGAAGCAACTGCAAGAAGAAAACTTCATCTGGTGCATCTCTTTGTGCTCAGTCCACCCTGCACTCTTTCTCCATGTGCGTTTGCACCCACGTTCATGACTGCACTTATCCATATTATGGTGACTTTGAAATTTGTATATATTTCTATCCCGGGCTGTCTTCTTTGATTGAGACCTGTATTTCTAATGATCTATTCAATATTAATAACCAGAAGTCTCAACAGCCATACTCAACATGGTCAAGACCAAACTTGTGATTTGCAGGCACGAAAGTCATTCTTTTTCCAGTGTTTCCCCGCTCCATCATTCATACTATTGTCATTGCCATCTCACTCGGTCATGTCCAAATTATCATCAAGTCTTGCCCATTTCACCTCCTAAATGTCTCTTTAAGTGATCCACTTTTCTTCATCTCCACTGCTACTATCCTAATCTCAGTTCCAAACTACTATCATCTTCCACCTGGGCTACTCGAGCCTTCTCCTAGCTCTTATTCCTTTGGCTGCTAACCAAAAGGTCAGCAGTTCGAATCCACCAGCAGTTCTACTCTGTCCTATAGGGTTGCTATTAGTAGGCAAGGGTTTTTTTTGTTTTTGTTTTTCCTTCCTCAGTCACCGTTCCTTCCTTCATACCACAGCGGGGACTGTGCTTTTCAAATGCAAGTCTGATCCTATCAACCCCCTGACAAGATCCCAGTGGCTTCTCATTGATCTTAAAAAGACCAAAATGGTTTCCTGGTCTGGCCCCCAGACCCCTCACCCCCCAATACTTTTCTTCTCCTTATCTGTATGTCTGTCATCTGGGTTTCTTTTAGCATCTGACTATGCGGGTGCTCTTTCCAGGCATAGGGCTTTGTAGGTGCTATTCCCTCCAGCTGGAATGATCTCCCCACTCCACTGCTCACTGCATTGGTCCATGATGCCTGCTTATCCTTCTAATCCCAAGTTAGGGGTCACTTCTCCCAGACTGCTAGCCTAGATCAGGTGCCTATGTCATAGGTGTATATAGGACTTACCTTGCTCAGGAGCATTTACCTCCGCTTGTAATTATACTTTTATCGGTATAATTATTTCACCAATGACTTTCTCCCTCGCTAGACTCTAAGCTCTGCGAAAGCAGAGAATTGAGCCTGCTTTTGCTTTCTGCTCATCACTATATCCCTGGCACCTAGTGGACACAAAATATATGTAGAACAAAGGAAAGAAAGGCAAGATTACAACTTGCTCACAAAGAATAATGGCCTCCCTTTTCTATAGAAATTTCATGTTTTAGATTAAATTTAACTTTAACAACTTACTTTATTATAGATGAGCATGTGTGCAATTTCTCTGTTTGCAGGCCAGTCTGGGCTGTGGAGTAGTATAGTGTGCTTACTCTACTGGGAACCAGCTGAGGTGGGAGATGGGTGCTGAAATCCAGCCCACCCTGCCTGCCCCGGTCTGAGCTCTGATGCTGGGCTGGGTCTATTTTTTAAAAAAACTATTTTTTAAACCTGTAAAGGCACTTTTAGCTCAACAAGTGCCCAGAGGGCCTCCCCCGTTTTCTTTGCGGGCTGGTAGCGTCACCTCTGGGGCCGGTATAGGGCTTCTGCAGTTTTGTGGTCACCCGGATTGTGCTCTTTCTTCTGGACAATCATCTGATAGATGGTGCCCCTGGTTATTGGAAACTAGATGAGCCAGTAGGGAAGGTTCAGCATAAGACATCTCGACTTTAAAAATCAACTGAACAATGAAAAGCAAAGCATCTGCACCCTTACTATGGCTGATCAGTGGCACCCTCTTGCTCTATACTTGGGAACAGGCAGAATAAACTTGTGACATGCATATTAGATGACCCCTAGGTCTAACTTCTGTTTCTGAATGATTTGATGACATTCCTGCCATACACTTTCTGAGTCTTTGCAAATAGTCTTGATCATCCTCACTAGGTCATCTTGCTCATTCCTTTTGTGGTGGGAGGGACTGTTCTTTTAATATCAAAACTGTTGATTGTAGTTTTAAACTCCATTCATTAGATATCCACACTGAAGTGTGGTTAGGAATAAAGTGTACTGATGTCTTCAATTTTCTTTGAATGCGTCACACACACACAAGAAAGGATGTATTGAGAGATGAGTAATTGGAATGATATGTGATAAACCAAATAAAACAAAATGTTAATTGCAAGATCTATATGATGGTGTTCACTGTACAATTTTTCAGCTTTTATGTATGTTCAAAATTTTTCACAATGAGATATTGGATAAAAACTCAGTCATCCAACATTTATTAAAATTTTATTACATTTATATTTTATTATTTGTATTTATTCAAAATAATAATTTATTTTTAAAAACCCTAGGCATCAGGGGCACAACACATCAGAAATGGTCTCTGTTGTTAAGGCATTCACTGAGAGAGACAAACATATTAGCAAACCAAAACAAACTACCCTACAGGACAGAGTAGAACTGCCCCATAGGGTTTCCAAGGAGCAGCTGGTGGATTGTGAATTCGAACTGCTGACCTTTTGGTTAGCAGCTGAACTCTTAACCACTGTGCCACCAGGGATCCTAACACATTAGCAGATAAAGATAAAACAATATGGTGAGTGCTGTGATAGAAGCACACATAGAATGTTCTGGGAATATCCAGGAGAAGTACATACCACATCTTGACATGTTTGTGTGTGTGTTGGTCAGGGAGACCTTCCTGGGAGAGAGGCCAGCAGAGTTCAGCCTTAAATGGTGATGGAGCAGAAACTAGTTCAGGTAGTGGGGAGGGAAAAAATTCCACAAACATACTCTGTGTGGTGTTTGCAGGAAGCAGGAGATGGGGCTGGGGATTTAGCAATCTTGGAGAGCCTTGTGTGCCATGCTGACAGACCAGGCTTGATACTAGAGGGTTTGAGATGGATGAAGGGTCTTAAGAAGAGGATGACATGGTCAGATTTGCTTTTAGATAGAACACTAAAATGACTGATTGGAGAATGTACCAGAGGGGAGCAACACTGATATTACGGGCAAGTGATGAAGAGGACGTGAACATGGACACTGGTAGTAGGGCTGAAGATGAAGGAACAGATTTGAGAAATATTTCGGCTGTAAAATTGGAGAATTGGAGATGGGAAAAATGGAGGATAATAAAAGTGTATTGCTCACTGCAGGAGAGACTACTGAGGGCGGGAAGTCGATGAGCTCAGTTTTGAAATGTTTTGAGGATAAGGTGTCTGTGGAACACTCAAGTGGAGCTGTCCAATTGGCAACCAGAAAAATAAGACCGAAACTTAGGAAAGAGGCAGAGAGATTGATTTGAATCCATCAGCGATTAAAATAATGGGATTAGAATATGCTGTTGAGATTAACAAAGGAGAAAATACAGAGTAATAAAAAACAATTGGACTTTCTGTAGCTAGTACAGTGCCTGGTCAACAGGAGGTGGGTAATAGACATTTGTTGAGTAAATGAGTGAAAGTGGACTGGATCCTGGAGAGCGTCAGCATTTAGGGAGTGGGCTGAGGAAGAGAAGCTGATGATGTAGGAGATGAAACAAGCACGGAGGTTGAAGGAGATTAACATGTCTAGGGGGGTTTGGGAGTGGAGAGCTTCAGGAAGGGGGGAGTAGTCACTGGTTACAAATGAAAGATGTGACTAAAATCTGTTCTTGGGTCACTGGAGACCGTTGAGTTTCTGCAGAGTGGGAGGTGTGGTGAGGAGTGGAAGGGAGCTGAAGAGAGGACACAGGGACTGTTCTTTTGAGAAATGTGATAAGTAGGATGAGGCATGGAGAGGACCTCATGCATATGGGGAGATCTTGGTTTTCTGGATGAAGGCAACGGTCTTCTGCTGTAAAGGAAAATGGAGGGTATGCACTGTCCAGAAGCGTCAACAAAGAGGGAACGGCCTGGGATAGTCATCACGGACGTGAATAGAATGAGGACCTGATGAAAGGCTGACCGTAGAGCATTTTGAAGACAGGTGCTGTGCACGCCGTCACCTGCCATGAACTGTAAGCCCCCTGCGGGCGGGTGCTGTCTTCACACCTCGCCTCTGCCTGCATATTTTCACGTCCAAGCGCGGGAGGGCTGAAGTGCCAAACCATTTTGAAAGCTCCTACTCCATGTTTTCACTCATTCTGAGAAATATAATACTATTGCTTGGCATTTAAAAAAATCTGGCAGAACCGAACTTTTGGGTCACTTAAGAGTTTGTAGGAATGTATGCATTTAACCCTCTTCCTACAAAACATCTAACTTAAAAAACAGAATTCTCAAGAAAAGGTGTGACATTAATTTTCTAAGAAGAGAATTATGAGGTCAGGATACCCACCTGGCCAGCTCACCCAAATGTCAGTCCTTGGGCACGTTGTCAAAGTTCTGACATCAGAAGGTCTGCCTTCCAATGGCAGGAAGGCTTGCTCCACAGCCTTCCTCCTATTGGCTCTGAAAAGTAGGCGGGGCTACCATGCCTGCTGCTGCCACTGGGCTCCACCCCATTCCATGCAAATGAGTCAAAGCTCTGGCGAGACCACGTGATGGGTCACATGATTGATGACACCATCTCCCCACCCCTTTAATAATGTCATCACCAACTCAAACTCTCACGAGAGTTGGAACTGATGCTGCAGGAAAGTGCCCTTGCGCCGGAGGGGTGGTCCAGGGGCGGGGCCCAGTAGGGCCCCTCCCACCCCCACTTAAGGCCCTCCAGGCCAGTTTTGCCCAGGGGCCCAAGGCTTCAGTATGCAAGTGCCCAGGGGTCCCAATGCAAACTCTACTCCCATTGGCTGGCTGCACCGGTATGCAAATGAGGGCTCACGTCACTTCCGGAGGCAGATCGAGCGCCATTTTCTCTTTCTGGCTGCTGGGAGGAGGGATGGGGTCTCCGCCGGGGAGGGGCTCGCGCTGAGGTGGGGGTCGCGGATCTGGCGGCACGGGCGGCACCGGTGGCGCGGCAGTACAAGGCGGCTCGCGCGGGCGAGGTAAGGCGGTCGCAGCGTCTGTGGTCCGGCGCTCACGCGGAAAGTTTCCGAGGCGTCTTCCCGCGCGCGGCCACGCCCGGCCCGTTCCCCGCCCCGGGTCCCGGGCGTTCTCTTCGGCTCGCGCCAGGTCCCCCCGTCGCGTCACGTGCCCTTGGCCCCCGGCGTGCGCGCTGCGGGGCGGCGACGCGTCCGGGGCTCCGGGGTCGCACCTGCGGCTGGGCGGCTGGTGTCCCGGAGCCGCTTGGGGGTAGCCGTTCGGGGGACCGCTCGGGGGCCGGGGGCGGCAGAGGTGGCCCAGAGTCGGGTCCCTTGGCAGTCTGCCCCCAGAAGGAGCGTTCTGCTTCAGGAACAGCCGATAGCACATTCCGTCCTCGCCATCGAGCTTCTGACGTGGATGGGTGATTGAGATGCAGGTGTTGACGTTACCGTTTTACTTTTCATCTGCCATTGCTGGTCGACTTGAGATAGATTCTGTTTACAAAGTTTGTACAAACAGTTGGCTTTGGAACGTCAAAAACAGTAATTGTCAGTTCAAATATTGCACAGCTTCAGAATGATAAATCGTTAAATGTTTTAAGTATTTCTTTTATATTTGAGCAGGAGGCTTGCCTGAACGCTGTTAGAACTCGTAATTGAATAGAATGGATAATCACTGCCCTTGAAACCTTGAGGGATGGACAGTCTCTCTTGAGGGTGGGGGCGCCTGGGGACGGAAGCTGACTGGTAAGCAGATAAATTTCAGTGCACATTAGCAAGTGTTATAGAAAATATTTGGAGCCCTGGTGGCACAGTGGTTAAGAGCTCGGCTGCTAACCAAAAGGTCAGCAGTTCCAATCCACCAGCTGATCCTTGGAAACCCTGTGGGGCAGTTCCACCCTATCCTGTAGGGTCGCTGTGAGTCGGAATCCACTCGATAGCAACGGGTTTTGGTTTATAGCAAATATTTGAAGCCTTGCTGGCACAGTGGTTAAGAGCTACGGCTGCTAACCAAAAGGTCAGCAGTTCCAGTCCACCAGCCGCTCCTTGGAAACCCTGTGGGGCAGTTCTACTCTGTCCTGTAGGGTCGCTGACTCGGAATCGACTTGACGTCAACGGGTTTGGGTTTTTTTTAATAGCAAATATTAATAAAGTGCTGTGGCTGTCAGTGAAGATTGAACAATTAAGATTGTTAAAGGGTACACACAGGTTTTATCAAGTAATTAGGGATTGGAGCCTGGGTAGGAGTTGAAGGTGTGGGGAGCATTTGTGGGAGAGGAAGACTTATAAATAGGGCATTTGTGAAAAGTGCATGTTCTATCTTTGGTTGGAGGTCAAGCAGTGTGTGTGTAACCTACTTAGAGATGTTACTGGAGAGTTGGCCATATTATGAATGCAGTTTTACGTTTTGGCTATAGTTGACAGTATTCTGAAGACAGCATTGAGCCCATGGTCTTTAACATGGAGGTGGCAAAGATACTTGTATTTTGAAAGGCTACTGTGCTAATCTGGAGGATGGACAAGAATGATAACGAGGTTGTCATTGCATTTGTCTAGCTGAGAAATGGTAAGAGTTTGAGGTCTGGCTTTAGGACATGTCTGATAGGAACTGATTGGTTATGGGGGATGAGGTGGAGTTAAATATTATGGCAAGATTTTTAGCTGAGGAGATCCTGGGATGTTTGAGACCCGTTTTTAGTTTGAACTCGTTTGCAATATGCTGCTGGTGAACTTACGATTGCAGTCACTTTGAGGACTAAATCCCTAGCATCCTGCCCTGCTCTCTACCCTCTGGCTATCCCAGACCTGTTAGTCCCGGCAGGGTGTTGTGTGAGGAAAACTGAAATATTGACCTGCTGAAGGTTACATGACTAGAGAGGGATATACCTGTGATTTGAACCCAAACCTGATTCCTGCATTCATGTTGTCCTAGTTACCTAGTGCTGCTGTAACAGAAATACCACAGGTGGTTGGCTTTAGCAAAGAGAAGTTTATTCTCTCACAGTCCAGTAGGCTAGAAGTCCGAATTCAGGGCACCAGCTCCTGGGGAAGGCTTTCTCTGTCAGCTCTGGAGGAGGGTCCTTGTCATCAGTCTTGCCTTGGTCTGGGAGCATCTCAGTGCGGGAACCTCAGGTCCAAAGGATGGCCTCTGCTCCTGGCACTGCTTTCTTGGTGGTATGAGGTCCCCCATCTCTGCTCAATTCCCTTTCCTTTTTATCTCTTGAGGGATAAAAGGTGGTGTAGGCCACACCCCAGGGAAACTCCCTTTACATTGGATCAGGGATATGACCTGGGTAAGGGTGTTACAATCCTACCCTAATTCTCTTTAACATAAAATTACAATCACAAAATGGAGGACAGCTCCTCAATACTGGGAATCATGGGCTAACCAAGTTGACACATATTTTTGGGGGACACAATTCAGTCCATGACACATGTATAGCACAAATATTATGTGTTCTTTAAGTTACTTAAAGAAAAAAAAACTCCTGTATTCCAATAGTTGGGACATTTCATTTAGATTTTTGCAGTTAGTTAATAGCAAACTCAGAGTGCCTATGTTCTGAGTGCTTAACATGCATTAACTCATTCATCCTCAAAACTGCCTTATAAAGTAGGTCCTATGGAGCCCTGGTGGCACGGTGGTTAAGAGCTCAGGCTGCTAACCGAAAGGTCGGCGGTTTGAATCCACCAGCTGCTCCTTGGAAACCCTATGGAGCAGTTCTACTCTGTCCTATATAGTCGCTGTCGCAACGAGTTACTCTCCCTGTGTTACAGATTAAGACATTGAAGCTCAGACTAAGAAACTTGCCTAAGATTACACAGCTAACACATGGTGGACCTGATTTGAACCCCCCCAGTATAACCTCAGAATCCTTGGTGGTAACCATTTTGCTGTGGCCTCTCAAGTGAAATCCTTTTAGAATTTAGGTTTCACAGGACTCAAAAATAAAGTTCTGGGGCTTAAAAAATATTTCTACTATCTGAATGACTTTATTTTTTGGAGTTTATTTTTTCCATAATAGAATATTTTTAAATGGTCATGATACTCAAAAACAACAAAAGCAACTTTTAAGTACTCTGAAGAATATTTTCTCATGGACATCAGTGTAATTTTATGGTAGTCCTGTGTCTACCACAGACCTTAAGATTAAAGGTAATTTACTGTGGACTGAGGTTGATGGGTTAGTGTGTGACATGAAAGCAGAGTTGGCTGCACTAGCTTGCTTTTCCTAATGGGGAAAATACAGATTTTATTGGGCACTAAGAATATATCAAAAGACACATTGCATTGGGCAGATCTGCTGCAAAAGACCTCTTTAAAGTGTTGAAAAGCAAAGATGTCACCTTAAGGACTAAAGTGCACCTGACCCAAGCCATGGTGTTTTCAATTGCCTCATATGCATGTGAAAGCTGGATGATGAATAAGGAAGACCAAAGAAGAATTGACACCTTTGAATTGTGGTGTTGCCGAAGAATAGTGAATATACGGTGGACTACCATGGACTACCAAAAGAACGAACAAATCTGTCTTGAAAGAAGTACAACCAGAAAGCTCCTTAGAAGCAAGAATGGTGAGACTATGTCTCACATACTTTGGACATATTGTCAAGAGGGAGAAGGACATCATGCTTGGTAAAGTAGAAGGTCAGTGAAAAAGAGGAAGACCCTCAACGAGATGGATTGACACAGTGGCTGCAGCAGTGGGCTCAAGCATAACGGTTGTGAGGATGGCGCAGGACCGGGCAGTATTTTGTTCTGTTGTACATAGGGTCACTATGAGTCAGAACCGACTTGACAGCACCTAACAATAACAAGAATAAATGGAGAACAGTATCTGTAGAAGATGTATAAGTATGGAAATATTGGAGGATCACTTATTTCCCAGTAAAGAGCATTGGTGGTGCAGTAGTTAAGTGCTCGGCTGCTAACCGAAAGGTGGTTCAAACCCACCAGCCACTCTGTAGGAGAAAGGTGGCAGTCTGCTTCTGTAAAGATTACAGCCTTGGAAACCCTGTGGGGCAGTTCTACTCTGTCCTGTAGGGTCACTCTGAGTCGGATTAGTCTACTGGGCATTTTGTATGGAAATACTGTATCTTAGAATGGGTAAATTATGGTAAAAGCCTCCCTGCTTCTCTTCGTAAAGTGATTGGCAACAGTAGACTAGGGATCTTGAGAGAACTGTTTTAAGGTTATGGGCCTTTTGTAATTTACCTATGTTTTATTTTTTGTTATGAGCTGGTTTCTCTAAAATCATTAGCAAACTGCTAAAAAAAAAAAAAGCGGGGACTTTCTTTTTAAGGGATCTGTATACTTTTTTGGGAGGATCACAATAATAGTAATGAGGGAATGGGGGTGCTCACATTTGAGAATAAAAAGTTGCTATTCTCCCATTCAAGAAAGAAAAAAAGACCGACAGTTCCTTGGTTCTAGTCTTCAGCCTAGAGAAGTAACTACAGAACTTGTTGAAACTTTCCAATCAATGACAGCCTCATTTGAATACTCCTTTTCTGAGAGTCAGCCAGTCAGCAACAGTCTCCAGTAACCATGCTTATGAAGATCAGCCAGTCCCTAAACACTCCTGCTTCTCAAAGTCCCACCAGTTCCTGTACTCCATGCTTCTCAAAACCCTATGATGAGACTATTAATTTGCAAGCAATAAATTTAGCTTCCTTGTTTCAGATACATGTGAATGATGGTCTTTTCCTTGGATAATCCTATTCAGTAGCTTTGGGGAAAGAAGAACCTCAAAGCATAGAGAGGATAGTGGAATACAGAGGAGGAAATGTTCCTCCTTAATGAAAGCAAGTCTGGTCAAGTGAGTGAAAAGCATCTAACAAAAATTTTGGTTGAGCCTTTTTGTAGCCAAAGGAGCCAGTCTGGGCTTGAAAGTGACCTTGTGCTTGGTTTTTAGAAAGCCACCATGAGATTCTTGACAGTTCCTCTGTTAGACTGTTAAGTTTGGAAGTTTAGAACCCAATTCAATGCATTTTGTTTTTTAAAAAGTTATTTCTTATGATTTTTATATCTTCTGTTCTACAATGGTAATGATCCTTAAACCTCCATTTGATGAGCCCGAGATAGACTCTTCACATAGATAACCAAATGGCAGCAACTTGTTGGAAAGGAAACCGTACCCACTCCACATCAGCTTCTGAAAAGCTTCGTCCATTGCTGATGAGTTGATTCTGACTCATAGTGACCCTGTAGGACAGAGAAGAACTGCTCCCATAGGGTTTCCAAGGCTGTAAGTCTTTACAGAAGCAGAATGCCACATCTTTCTCCTGCAGAGCAGATGGTGGGTTCCAACTACTGATCTTTTGGTTAGCAGCTGAGCACTTAACCACTGTGCCACCAGGGCTCTTCCTTTTATTATTACCCACCGACAAATTCCTCCCTCTTGCACATTAACCCTTCCTGTCCCCACTTCCCTCTCCTCCCTCCTTCCAGTTTATCTTTTTGGTTTTATCTCCTACTTCTTGGTTTTATCTCTTACTATTTCCTTATCTAGGTAACTTACCTTTAACAGACATTTTACCAGACTTTCCTTTATCTCAGTCTTTTAAAAAATTAAGAGAAATTATTATGGTAAAAGTATATATGTAACAAAGTATTTGCCAACTCAGCAGTTTTTACCATGTACAAGTTGGTGACATTGATTACATTCATCATGTGGTGCAACCATAGCACTGTTTTCAAATTATTCCATCATCATTAACAGACACTTAGTGACCCCTAAGCAGTGAGTCCCCCTTTTCCTCTCTCATCCCTGGTAACCACTGAAAACTTTGATCTCTATACGTGTCCCTATTCTAGAAATTTCATGTAAGTGGGATCATATAGTATTCTTTTGTGACTGACATTTCTCTCAGCATAATGTTTTCAGGGTTCATCCATGTTGTAGCATGTATCAGAACTTTCTCTTCATGACTTTGTAATAGTTCATTGTATGGATATACCACATTTTATTTATCCGTTCATCTGTTGATGGACACTTAGGTTGTTTCCACATTTTGGCATACCTCATTTTATTGTGCTTCACTTTACTGCTCTTTGCAGGTACTGTGTTTTTTTACACATTGAAGATTTGTGGCAACCCTGCGTTGAGCAAGTCTGTCGGCACCATTTTTTCCAACATCGTGTGCTCACTTTATGTCTCTGTGTCATGTTTTGGTAATTTATGCAATATTTCAGATGTTTTCAGTATTATATCTGT
The DNA here is from genome assembly GCA_030035585.1 of Dugong dugon. Taxonomy (NCBI): domain Eukaryota; kingdom Metazoa; phylum Chordata; class Mammalia; order Sirenia; family Dugongidae; genus Dugong; species Dugong dugon. The sequence goes on from CM057466.1 coordinate 116,226,045, forward strand.
TATGGTGATCTGTGATCAGTGATCTTTGGTGTTACTATTGTAATTGTTTTGGGGTGCCACGAACTGTGCCCATAGGAGATGGTGAACTTAATTGATAAATGTGTGTGTTCTAACTGCTTCACTGACCAGCCCTTCCCCCATCTCTCTCCCTCTCCTCGGGCCTCCTATTCCCTGAGAAAAGGGCATTATTGAAATTAGGGCAATTAATAATCCTTCAGTGGTCTTTTAAGTGTTCAAGTGTAAGGTAGAGTTGCTTTTCTCTCATTTTAAATCAAGCGAGTGCAAAGGAAAAGTTCTTGAGGGAAGTTAAAAATGCTGTTCCAGTGAACAATGAATGATAAAGTGAAACAGCTTATTGCTGATATGGAGAATAAGTTTTAGTGATGTGGATAGAAGATCAAACCATCCACAACATTCCCTTAATTCAAAGCCTAATCAAAAGCAAGGCCCTAACTTTTTGCAGTTCTTTGAAGGCTGAGAGAGGTGAAGAAGCTGCAGAAGAAGAGTTTGAAGCTACCAGAGGTTGGTTCATGAGGTTTAAGGAAAGAAGCTATATCTATAACATAAAAGTGCGAGGTGAGGCAGCAAGTGCTGGTATAGAAGCTGCAGCAAGTTATCCAGAGCATCTAGCTAAGATAATTGATGTAGGTGGCTACACTAAACAATAGATTTTCAGTGTAGGCAAAACGGCCTTATATTGGAAGATAATGCAATCTAGGACTTTCATAGCTAAAGAGGAGAAGCCAATGCCTGGCTTCAAAGCTTCAAAGGACAGGCTGACTCTCTTGTTAGGGACTAATGCAGCTGGTGACTTTAAGTTGAAGCCAGTGTTATTTACCATTCTGAAAATCCTAGGGCCTTTAAGAATTATGCTAAATCTACTCTGCTTGTGCTCTATAAATGGAACAACAAAGCCTGGATGGCAGTACATCTGTTTACAACATGGTTTACTGAATATTTTAAGCCCACTGTTGAGACCTACTGCTTACGAAAAAAAGATTCTTTTTAAAATAGTACAGCTCATTGACAATGCACCTGGTCACCCAAGAGCTCTGATGGAGATGTACAAGGAGATTAATATTGTTTTCATGTTAGTGGCATAGTCATTAAAAGCAGTTCAAACCCACCAGCTGCTCCTTGGAACCCCTGTGAGGCAGTTATACTCTGTCCTGTAGGGTTGCTGTGAGTTGGAATCAACTTAATGGAACAGGTTTGGTTTGTTTTTAACAGAACATCCATTCTGCAGCCCACAGGTCAAGGAGTGATTTCGACTTTCAAGTCTTATTATTTAAGAAATACATTTTGTAAGGCTGTAGCAACCGTACATAGTGATTCCTCTGAATGGACCTGGGCAAAATAAATTGAAAACCTTCAGGAAAAGATTCATCATTCTAGATGTCATTAAGAACATTTGTGATTCTTGGGAGGAGGACAAAATATCAGCATTAACAGCAGTTTGGAAAAGTTGATTTCAACCCTCTTGGATGACTTTGAGGGGTTCAGGACTTCAGTGAAGGAAGTAACTGCAGATGTGGTGGAAGTCGTAAGAGAACTAGAATTAGAAGTGGAGCCTGAAGATGTGACTAATTGCTGCAATCTCATGATAAAACTTTTAACGAATGAGGAGTTACTTCTAATGGATAAGCAAAGAAAGTAGTTTCTTGAGATAGAATCTACTCCTGGTGAAGATGCTGTGAACATTGTTGAAATGACAACAAAGGATTTAGAATATTACATAAAATTAGTTGATAAAGCAGTGGCAGGGTTTGAGAGGATTGTACTGTGGGAAAAATGCTATTAAATAGCATTGCGTGCTACAGAGAAATCTTTTGTGAAAGGAAGAGTCAATTGATGCAGCAGACTTCATTGTTGTCTTATATTAAGAAATTGCCACAGCCACGCCAACATTCAGCAACTACCACCCTTATCAGTCAGCAGCCATCAACATTGAGGCAAGAATCTCCACTAGCAAAAAGATTACAACTCGCTGAAGACTCAGATAATGGTTAGCACTTTTCTTTAGAAATGAAGTATTTTTTAATTAAGGCATATATGTTTTTTTTAAGACATAATGCTGTTGCACACTTAATAGACTATCAAACCAAACTCATTGCTTTTCAGTTGATTCTGACTCGTAACAATCGTATAGGATAGACTAGAGCTACCCCATAGTGTTTCCAAGGAGCCAGCTGCCAACCTTTTGGTTAGCAGTCTGACCTCTTAACCACTGTGCCACCAGGGCTCTTAATAGACTACAGTATAGTGTAAAATATAACTTTTATATGCACTGGGAAATGAAAAAAATTGTTTGACTCGCTTTATTGCAGTGGTCTGGAACCGAACCCACAATATCTCTGAGGTATGCTGTAGTACTGCAGTGAACATTGGTGTATGAATTTTAGTTTGCGTTCCTGCTTTCAATTCTTTTGGGTATTGGATACCTAATATTGGGATTGCTGGGTCGTATGGTAGTTCTGTGTTTAACTGTTTGAGAATCTGTCAAATTTTTCCACAGCAGCTGTACTTTTTTTTTTTTTTTTTTATCATAGCCATCCTAGTAGTGGGGGTGAAGAGGTAACATTGTGGTTTTTATTTGCATTTTACTGATTATGTTGAACATCTTATCTTTTCATGTGCTTGTTGATCTTTTGTCTCTCTTTTGGGAGAAATGTCTATCCGAGTTCTTTGCCAAGTTTTTGATTGGATTGTTTGTCTTTCAGTTGTTGAGTTGTAGGAGTTCTTTATATATTTTGGATATTAAATCATTATCAGATATATAGTTACCAAATATTTTCTTCCATTTTGTAGATTGTCTCTTCACTTTCTTGATAAAATCCTTTGCACAAAAGTTTTTGATTTTAATGAAGTCAAATTTATCTATTTTGTCTTTCGTTGCTCATGCTTTTGGTGGCGTATCTAAGAATCCATTGTCAAAAACTAGGTCCTGAAGCGTTACCCCTTGGTTTTCTTCTAAGACTTTTGTTGTTTTGGTTGTTACATTTAGGTCTTTGAGTTAATTTTGGTATATGTTGTGAGGTGTGAATCCAATTTCATTCTTTTGTATGTGGAGAAGCAGTTGTCCTAGCAACATACTACTGTTATTTTTTGATGTGATCTACTCACCTGGAATGTCTTGGGCTCCAACTCTAATCCTTCATAGCTCTCCCCGCTTTTGAACTCTGTAGAACTTTCCATATGTCTTATGATATTTGTTTTATCTAATATTATACCATTTATTCATTTAATGAGCATTTTCTATGTACTGTACTCTTTGATGGAGCCCTGGTGGCACAGTGGTTAAGAGCTCAGGCTGCTAACCAAAAGGTCGGCAGTTGAAATCCACCACCTGCTCCTTGGAAACCCTATGGGGCTGTTCTGCTCTGTCCTATAGGGTCAGTATGAGTTGGAATTGACTCGTCGGCAACAGATTTGTTTTTTTTTTAAGAGTGCTCTTTGATAGGCCCAAGAGATATAAAGATAACATGATCTTGTCCTGAAGAAGTTCAATCTAATAGGGGAAATAGATGTATAAACAGATAATTGCAACATAGTGAGGTGAGTGCAGTAAGAGAAGTATAAACTGGTTACTATGGGAAGTCCTAGGAGGGTCACTAAGCCTCCTACTCATGTGGGAGTTGGTACTGGGAAGTGGAGGAAGAAAAAGCGGGAGTACGAAGGAGGGGTGTAGAAGTGGAATTGCTCACTCATAGAAATTGCCATTTAAAATCTTGGGAGATGCTGCCAAATTGCCCTCCAGACAAGTAGAAATTACGTTTTTTCTACTTACCCTCACTAGCACTGGATGGTATCAGTCTTTAAAAGTTTTGTTTTTATACTAAAAAAGTGGTATTATTTTACCTGCAACTGTAATTAGTAATGAAGTTGAGTAACCAGAATCTTTGGCCATTTTAATTTGACTTGATCTTTCTTTTTAGCTTAAGAATTTTTTTTTAAAGAATTTTTAAACTGTTGCAGGCTTACAAAAAGTTGCAAGTGCCATGCAAAGAACGCTTTTTTCCTGAATCACTTGAGAGTAAGTAGCCAGAATGCCATGTTACCCCAAATACTTCTGTTTCCTACAAACAGGAACATTCTTCTACATATGCACAACACAACCATCAAATCAGAAAATTAACACATACATTATTAGCATGCAATCCACCCATCACATTGTAGTATCATCAGTTGTTCCAATAATGGCATTTATAGTAAAAAGATCTAGTTTAGAATTGCACATTGCGTTTAGATGTCTTTAGTCACCTTCAGTCTGTCTCTTTCAACAGTTCCTTAGGTTTTCCTTCCATAATCTTTTTTTTAACAAGTCTACAATTCAAAGGTTTTTAATAAATTTACAGAGTTGTGCATCCATCACCACAATTTAATATTAGAATATTTCCATCACCTCCACCCCCACAAAAACCTGTCCTTTTGCAGTCATTATTCATTCCCACCTCCAGCCCCAAAACTAAAACCTGTTGCTGTTGAGTTGGTTCCGACTCATAGCGACCCAATAGGACAGAGTAGAACTGCCTCATAGAGTTTCCGAGGAGTGGGTGGTGGATTTGAACTGCCGACCTTTTGGTTAGCAGCCAAGTTCTTAACCACTACGCCACCAGGGTTCCTATAATTATATCCTAGAACCAAAATATAAACTGCAATTCTGGAACACAGTAACACAAAAATTTATTTCATGGTTGGTTCTGCCCACGTGACACCCAAACCAATCAAAACAACTAAAAATGGAAAAAACTTTTGTCATTATGATTTCTAAATGTATATAGAAAAATGATTTACCGCTAATTTACTGATTCTAACCCTACAGGGGAATTCCGTTTAAATATCACTTTCTCTGAGAAGTCTTCCCTTGACCTCAAGTCTAAATAAGTTAACCTCCATTATAGTCTCCCATTGCATGCTTTGCTTTCCCACTGTGAAAATGCAGATTTGTAATTCTTTTTATTTGTGTGATTGTTTGTTTAATACTTTTTTCCCTCAGTGGACTGATCTCCACCAGACTAGATAATTGCCTGGGCACTGCTGTTTCTTAGTGAGTGGAGGGAGATAAAGCAGAGAGGTATGCAGACTCAGCTCAGGTGTGACCTTCATTCATTGTTTATTCAGCCGGTATTTACTGAGCACTTACTACAGTGTCTTGTGAGTCGGAATTGACTTGATGGCAGTGAGTTTTACTGCATGTCAGGACCTGGCCTCAATCCTAAGGGTGTGGCAGTCTCTCTCCTTGGAGAGCAGTCTTACAAGGAAGATTAGGATGAGAAAGGCAGTAGAGTTGGAATGGTAGCTGGAAGGGAACATAGGAACAAGGCGAGGTGAGATCAGAGCTTCTTGGCAGTGTGCAGAAAGAAGCTGTAGAGCGGAGTGTGTGAAGTTATCTTTGGGACACAGTGTGGCGAAGCAGAGTCCAGGGGAGCTGCACATATCGGGGATTGAGGGCACATGTGGAGGAGTTATCCCTGAAGAGGCAACAATGGATCCTTTTAGAACAGATACTCAGCATCACCAGGGAATTGGTTGGAAATGCGAATTCTGAGGCCAATCCCAGGACAAAGCCTTCCTGAATTAGAAAAGAGGGGGTGCTGTCTGTGTTTTAATAAGCCCTCTGAGTGATTCGATATGCCTTCAAGTTAGGAAATTTTGGGTGCTCACTTTAAAAGAATTTTAGAACACAGTCATCTGAAGCAATGGTTCTCAGACTTCAGTGTGCATCAGGATCACTGGGAAAACACTGATTGCTGGGTCCCATGCCTAGGACTTCTGGTTCTTTAGGTCTGAGATGGAACCGGATAATTTACATTTCTCACAAGTTCCCCTATGCCGCAGCCGCCGGCGCGCTGCTGCTGCTGCTGCTAGACTGGTGCTATACTTTGAGAGCCATTGCCCTGGAGGGTAGGGGTAATCTGGATTCAGCTAACCCTTCCCACTTGAGGGCAGGACCTTTCAGTGGTCACTTTTCCTTCTTATCAGCTCCTGCCATTATCTTGTTAGTTACCATCAAGTCGATTCCGACTCACAGTGACCCCATGTGCAGAGTAGAACTGCTCCATAGGGCTTTTCAGGCAGCGACCTTTCAAAAGCAGATCACCAGGCCTGTCTTCTTAGGCACCTCTGGGTGGGTTCAAACCACCAATCTTTTGGCTAGTAGTCGAGCACTTAACTTTTTGTGCCACCCGTGGACTCCCTGCCATTATCTTGGGTGACTTCAGTGACCAAATGAAGGATAAGTTTTTCTTTCTAGCCTCATGGTTTTGTAGTTCGTTTATGGGAGTGATCTCAGCACTATTTTCTTTTTTTTTTATTGTTGTGTTTTAAGTAAAGGTTTACAATTCAAGTTAGTCTGTCATACAATAATTTATACATACATTGTTTTGTGACTCTATTTGCTCTCCCTCTACTGTGACAGCACACTCTTCCTTTCCACCTTGAATTTCTCACGTCCATTGAAACAGCTCCTGACCCTCTCTGCCTTCTCATCTCACCTCTGGACAGGAGCTGCCCATTTAGTCTCATGTATCTACTTGAGCTAAGAAGCACATTCTTCACGAGTATTGTTTTATGTCCCATAGTCCAGTTTAATCTTTGTCAGAAGAGTTGGCCTCGAGAATGGTTTTAGTTCTGGGTTAACAGAGAGTCCAGGGGCCATGCTTTCTGGGGTTCCTCCAGTCTCAGTCAGACCATTAAGTCTGGTCTTCTTACTAGAATTTGAGTCCTGCACCCCACTTTTCTCCTGCTCCGTCAGGGACTCTCTGTTGTGTTCCCTGTCAGGGCAGTCATTGTGGTAGCCGGGCACCATCTAGTTCTTCTGGTCTCAGGCTGCTGAAGTCTCTGGTTTATGTGGCCCTTTCTGTCTCTTGGGCTAGTATTTTCCTTGTGTCTTTGGTGTTTTTCATTCGCCTTTATTTCAGGTGGTTGGGGCCGACTGATGCATCTTAGATGGCTGCTTGCTAGCTTTTAAGACCACAGATGCCACTCACCAAAGTAGGATGCAGAACATTTTCTTAAAAAACTTTGTTATGCCGGTTGACGTAGATGTCCCCTGAAGGCATGGTCCCCAGACCCCTGCTGCTGCTACTCTGGCCCTTGAAGTGTTTGGTTATATTCAGGAAACTTCTTAGCTTTGGTTTAGTCCAGTTGTGCTTACTTCCCCTGTAGTGTATGCTGTCCATCCCTTCACCTAAGATAATTCTTGTCTACTTTCCAGTCAGTGAATACCTGTCCCTCCCTCCCTACCTTCATAACCATCAAAGAATGTTGTCTTCTGCGTTTAAACCTTTTCTTGGGTTCTTATAATAGTGGTCTTAGACAGTATTTGTCCTTTTGCGACTAAGTTCACTCAGCATAATACCTTCCAGATTCCTCCATGTTATAAGATGTTTCACGAATTCATCGTTGTTCTTTATCATTGCATAGTATTCCGTGAATATACCATAATTGTTTATACATTCATCCGTTGATGGGCACCTGGGTTGTTTCCGTCTTTTTGCTATTGTGAACAATGCTGCAGTGAATGTGGGTGTGCATATATCTATTCATGTGACGGCTCTTATTTCTCTAGGATATATTCCAAGGAGTCGGATCACTGGATCGTATGGTACTTTTATTTCTAGCTTTTTAAGGAAGTACCAAGTTGATTTCCAAAGTGGTTGTACCATTTTACATTCCACCAATAGTGTGTAAGTATTCCAGTCTCTCCACAACCTCTCCAACATTTATTATTTTGTGTTTTTTTGCGTTAATGCTAGCCTTGTTGGGGTGAGATGGTATCTCATTGTAATTTTGATTTGCATTTCTCTAGTGGCTAATGATCGTGAGCATTTCCTCATCTGCCTGTTAGCAGCCTGAATGTCTTCTTTAGTGAAGTGCCTGTTCATATCCTTTGCCTATTTTTTGATTGGGTTGTTTGTCTTTTTGTTGTTGAGGTTTTGCAGTATCTTGTAGATTTTAGAGATTAAACAGTGATCCGATTTGTTGTAACTAAAAATTTTTTCCAGTATGTAGGTAGTCTTTTGACTTTTTCTGTGAAGTCTTGATGAGCATAACTGTTTGATTTTTAGGAGCTCACATTTATCTAGTTTCTCTTCTGGTGTTTGTGCATTGTTACTTATGGTTCCTATTCTGTTTATTCAGCACTATTTTCATGATCATAGTTTTTATTCTGTTATCACTCAGAACTTGTTCCTTGAAAATTTGAATACCCTTTAATACATTATGCTGTCTCTTTTATTGTAATTCAGTATTCACACTGACTGTACACATGCTAGGTGCTAGAGATCGTGAATATGAGGTTGAGTAAGTCATGGCCCCTGTTCTTAAGCAGTTTGTAGGCCTTTGGGAGGCAAATACAGTAGAATATGATAACTGCAATAGGTGCTATTCGCAACACAGATAAGAGGACCTAGATGGTTATGAAGAGAACGTGTGGAGTGGGCAAGAAGGGTTTTTTGGAGAAGAGAAGATGGTGTGACTTATATCCAGTGGTTTTCTGAGTATCTCCTACTGGATGCCCATAAATACCTCAAATTCACTATGTTCTATACTGAATTTATTGCCCCACCTACTCCTGAATCTGTTCTGCCTTCTTTGTTCCCTTCTTACTTGCTACTGTAATAACGTACCTAATTATTCACCCCAGAAACTAGAGATAACTTTGAATCTTCCTTTTCTTTATTCAAAATATGCCAGTTCTGCCTATTAAATATCCAAATCTGTCTTTGCTATCTGTACTGCCGTTGGTCTGTTCATACCTTAAACATCTTGTGATGGGAATTGAGAGTGGTGCCTGCCTAGTCAGTCAGATTAACTGAAACAGCCTTAGCACTCACATGGGTTAGCTAGATCAACTTATACTCTATTCTGTTTTTTAAAAATCAGTTTTATTGAGTTATAACTCATATACCATATAATACACCCTTCTAAAGTGTACAGTTGATTGAATTTTAGTATATTCACAGAGTTGAGCATTTGTCACCACGGTCAGTTTCAGAACACTTTTATCACCACAAAAAACCCAGTACCTGTTAGCATTCACTCCCAATTTCCTTCCAACCTCCCCAGTCCTATGCAACAATTAATCTTTCTGTCTCTATAGATTTGCCTAGTCTGGATATTTCATATAAATGAAATCATGCAATATTTGTCCTTTTGTGTCTGACTTATTTTACTTGCATAATGTTTTCAAGGTTCATCCATGTCATAGCATGTATCAGAATTTCATTTCTCTTTATGGTTGACTAATACTCCATTAAGGAGCCCTGGTGGCACAGTGATTAAAGCGATCAACTGTTAACCAAGGTCAGCAGTTTGAAACCACCACTGGCTCCGCAGGAGAAAGATGTGACAATCTGCTTCTGTAGAGATTTACAGTCTTGGAAACCCTATGCAGTTGCTATGAGTTGGAACTGACTCGATGGCAGTGGGTAATGCTTCATTGAATGTATGTACCACATTTTCTCTCTTCATCTGTTTATGGACACTTGAGTTGTTTCCACCTTTTGGCTATGGTGATATTAATACAGTGAACATTGGTGTACATGACATTATCAGTTTGGGTCCCTGCTTTCACATTGCTTTGGTATATACCTAGGAGTGGAATTACTGGGTCATAAGGTAGTTCTGCGTTTACAAAAGTTTTTAATTTTTATGAAGTCGAATTTATCTATTTTTTCTTTTGTCTCTTATGCTTTTGGTGTCATATTTAAGAAGACTTTGCCTAACCCAAGGTCATAAAGATTTTCTCCTATATTTTCTGCTAAGAGTTTTCTAATTTCATCTCTTACAGTTAGATGCGTGATCCATTTAGAGGTAACGTTTGTGTATGGTGTAAGGAAGCAGTCCAACTTATTCTTTTGCATATGGATATCCACTTATCCCAGCGCCATTTGTTAAACATTTTACTCTGTTTTTAGTGTTAATAATACATATTTTTGTATATACTTAATGCAGTTTTGTTTCCTTCCATCTTAAGGAAAATTTCAAAAATGTTTCAAATTCCTGTGGAAAATCTTGACAACATCAGGAAGGTGCGAAAAAAGGTAAAAGGCATTCTTTTGGATATCGGGCTTGACAGCTGCAAGGAGTTACTGAAGGTAAGAGGACACAAATAACAGATTAAGAGGAGATAATAGTAACTGTAGAGGCTAGGGTAGACCTTGTAGAGGTGAGATTTGAATGGGGAGTTTTAGAAGAATGGGTTAGATTCCTTAAGCTGGAAATTGCTAATACTTCAAATGGTTATGTGAAAATACCATTCTTCTCATTTATCTCTTTCTGATGTAAGCTATTTTAAGCTGTTCAAGATTTTAAAATTACTTTTGGGAGAGGATTTATAATCATTTGTTATAAAAAATATTTGTTTTGGAAGTTCAAGGGGACTGTATAGAATTATTATTTTAGCAAAAGAAGACCCTAACTTAATTTCTCAGGGTTGTTAATCAACAAATGGGAATGCATACATAGTATCCTCCATTAACATAAACTCACTGCCCCATAAGCTTCTTACCTTATCTTTCGAGTTGCTATTGTCAGTTTGATCCCACGTTGTTGTTGTTAGGTGCTGTGGAGTTGGTTCCAACTCATAGCAACCCTGTGTACAACAGAACAAAACACTGCCCAGTCTTGTGCCATCCTCACAATGATTGCTGTTTGAGCCCATTGTTGTAGCCACTGTGTCAGTCCATCTCGTTGAGAGTCTTCCTCTTTTTCACTGACCCTCTACTTTACCCACCATGATGCCTTTCTCCAGGGACCGGTCCCTCCTGATAGCATATCCAAAGTAAGTGAAACAAAGTCTCACCATCCTCGCTTCTAAGGAGCATTCTGGCTGTACTTGTTCGAAGACAGATTTGTTCATCTTTCTGGCAGTCCATGTATTCAGTATTCTTCACCATCACCATATCCAAAGGCATCAAATTCTTCTTCAGTCTTCCTTAGTCATTGTCCAGCTTTCGTATGCACGTGAGGCGATTGAAAATACCGTGGATTGGGTCAGGCGTACCTTAGTTCTCAAAATGACATCTTTGCTTTTCAACACTTTAAAGAGGTCTTTTGCAGCAGATTTGCCCAGTACAGTATGTCGTTTGATTTCCTAACTGCTTATCCCATGAGTGTTGATTGTGGATCCAGGTAAAACGAAATCCTTGACAACTTCAGTCTCTTCTCCATTTATCATGATGTTGCTTACTGGTCCACTTGTGAGGATTTTTGTTTTATGTTGAGATGTAATATCTACTGAAGGCTGTGGTCTTTGATCTTCATCAGTAAGTGCTTCAAGTCCTCTTCACTTTCAGCAAGCAAGGTGGTGTTATCTGCATATGACAGGTTATTAATGAGTTTTTCTCCAGTCCTGATGCTGCCGCCTTCTTCATATATTCCAGCTTCTCATATTATTTGCTCAGCATACAGATTGAGTAAGTATGGTGAAAGGATACAACCCTGACACAGATTTTTCTGATTTTAAACCACTCAGTATCCCCTTGTTCTGTTTGAATGACTGCCTCTTGGTCTATGTACAGGTTCCACATGAGTGCAGTTAAGTGTTCTGGAATTCCCATTCTTTGCAATGTTATCTGTAATTTGTCACGATCCGTATAGTCGAATACTTCTGCATAGTCAATAAAACACAAGTTAACATCTTTCTGGTAAATGTCTGCTTTCAGCCAAGATCCATGTGACATCAGGAATGATATCCCTCGTTCCATGTTCTTTTCTTAATCCTGCTTGAATTTCTGGCAGTTCGTTGTCATGTACTACTGCAACCACTTTTGAATGATCTTCAGCAAAATTTTACTTCCATGTGATAGTAATGATATCGTTTGATAATTTATGCATTCTCTTGGATCACCTTTCTTTGGAATGGGCATAAATATGGATCTCTTTCAGTCAGCTGGCCAGATAGCTGTGTTCCAAATTTCTTGGCATAGACGAGTGAGTGCTTCTAGCTTTGCATCCTTTTGTTGAAACATCTGTATTGGTATTCTGTCAATTCCTGGAGCCTTGTTTTTCAACGGTGCCTTCAGTGCAGCTTGAACTTCTTCCTTCAGTACCATGGGTTCTTGATCATCTGCTGTTTGCTGAACATCAACCGATTCTTTTTAGTATGGTGACTGTGTATTCCTTCCATCTTCTTTTGATCCTTCCTGCGTCATTCAGTATTTTGCCCATAGAATCCTTCAGTATTGCATCTTGAGGCTTGAGTTTTTTCTTCAGTTCTTTCAGCTTGAGAAATGCTGAGTGTGTTCTTCTGTTTTGATTTTCTAACTTCAGGTCTTTGTACATTTCATTATAATATTTTACTTTGTCTTCTTAACCTGCCCTTTAAAATCTTCCATTCAGCTCTTTTATGTGATCATTTCTTCCATTCACTTTAGCTACTCTATGTTCAAGAGCAAATTTCAGAGTCTCTTCTGACATCCATTTTGGTCTTTTCTTTCTTTCCTGTCTTTTTAATGACCTTTTGTATATAGATCTTAAAAGCGCACATGCTGAAGACAGCCATTCTTTACTAGTTGTTATGGATTGAATTGTGTCCCTCCAAAAATGTATGTCAACTTGGCTAGGCCATGCATGATTCCCAGTGTTATGTGGTTATCCTCCATTTTGTAATCTGACATAATTTTCCTATGTGATGTAAATCCTAACCTCTAAGATGTTAATGAGGCAGGATTAGAGGCATTTATGTTAACGAGGCAGGACACAATCCATAAGATTAGGTTGTATCTTGAGTCAGTCTCTTTTTGAGATATAAAAGAGAGAAGCGAGCAGAGAGGAGAGGGACCTCCTACCACCAGGAAAGAGGACCTGGGAGTGGAGCGTGTCCTTTGGACCTGGGGTCCCTGCGCTGAGAAGTTCCTAGACCCAGGGGAAGATTAATGCCAAGACACATGGAGATCTCCAAAGAACGCTTGGCCCACAGATGTTGAAAGAGACAAGAACTTTCCCCCAGAGCTGACAGAGAGAGAAAACCTTCTGCTAGAGCTGGTGCCCTGAATTTGGACTTCTAGCCTCCTAAACTGTGAGAGATTAAATTTCTGCTTTTTAAAGCCATCCACTTGTGATATTTCTGTTATAGCAGCAGTAGATAACTAAGTAGATAACTAAGACACTAGTTAAGAAGACTTTAGGGGATATTTATGGTTTAAGGTTTAAGATTTATGTTAGGACAATAGTTTTGGGAGTTCATCCAGCATCCATGGCTCCAGAAAGTCTGGATTCCATCAGAATTTGAAATTCCGCTCTGCATTCTCCCCTTTTTGATCAGTATTCTGCTATAGAATATTTGATCAAAATGTTCAGTAACGGTGGCTGGGCACCATACAGTTCTTCGGGTCTTATGGTGAAGGAGGCAGTTGTTCATGGAGGCAATTAGCCACACATTCTATTTCTTCCTTCTGTTCCTGACTCTGCTTCCTTTGTTGCTCCAGTGAACAGAGACCAGTTGTGCCAAGTGTTTTATTCTGATTTGTGAGTTTCTTTATGTGCAGTCTTAGGAAAATTTAAAAACTAAAATCACAGTCATACCTTTTATTGGTAAGTTGTATTTTTGTATAATTTTCTCCTTTTTTATAACATTGAAAATACATGGTTGTCATATAGTCTAAAAATAAAAATGTTAAATAAGGTTTGCTGTGTATCCTTATATCCATTAATAGTTCTATGCATGTCTTATTCATAACTACAGAAATAGTGAAAATATCTGCTTTGAACTTTTTAAACTTATGAAGAATTTGATTCAGAATATTACTGGCCTGGGAAGAGTTGAATTTCATAATTTTAAAATCTCAAGCTTTCAGTGAGATTTTCGTTTATCGAAAAGGCATTCTGATAGTGAAAGACTAATAATTAGCATAATGGTCATTAATGGTCAGAATTTATCTTTTTTCTCAAATGGATACATATTATGAGCTTCTGAAGGGTCCCAGAGAGCTCTCTATTTAGACATGATCTTCTCAAAGAAATCTTCACTCTTAAGATGATGCCCTTTCCCACTACACCCTTTGTTATCTTACCCTTCTCCATTTTTCTTCAAAGCACTTCTGCTACCTGATTATTTATTTATTATCTATCACCCCACTTGAAAGTAAGACAGTAAGGACCTCATCGTTTTCTTATTTAGTATAATAGATCAGAATAGTGTCAGGCACATAGATGCTTACAGATAACTTTTAAGTGAATGAATGAGTAACAGAAAGCAAAACCCAAGTAGATACATGACTTTTTTCCCCCTAATTTTGTTGTTGTTGTTGAGAATATATACAGCAAAACATACACTAATTCAACAGTTTCTACATGTACATTTTAGTGACATCAATTATATTCTTCAAGTTGTGCAGACTTTCTGATCCTCCTGAGTTGTTCCTCCTTCATTAACATAAACTCACTGACCTCTAAGGTTCCTATCTCATCTTTCAAGTTGCTTTTGTCAGTTTGATCCCACAGATAGTTCTTAAAGAGCATAATGCTCAAGGCAGACCTTTTTTTACTAGTTAAGGTAAACTACTGTTTGGTTTTAAGAAGACTTCAGTGGATGTTTTTGGTTTAAGGTTTAAAGATAATCTCAGGGCAGTAGTTTCAGGGGTTTATCCACCCTCCATGGCTCCAGAAAGTCTGGATTCCCCATGAGAATTTAAAATCCTGTTTTCCATTCTCCCCCTTTTGATCAGGATTCTTCTATGTAATCTTTGATTAAAATGTTCAGTAATGGTAGCTAGACACCATCCAGTTCTTTTGGTCTCATGGCAAAGGAGGCAGTTGTTCATGGAGGCACTTAACTACATATTCCATATCCTCCTATTCCTAGCTCTCCTTTTGCTCCAGGTGGATGGAGACCAATTGTTGTGCTTGGATGGCCGCTTGCATACTTTTAAAACCCCAGATACTATGCAGTGAACTAGAAGATAAAACAGAAGCACTAAACATGTTATTAGGCCAGTTAACTGGGATGTCCCATGGAACCATGACCCTAAACCTCCAAACCTGGGAACCAAATCCCATGAGGTGTTTGCCTGTACATAAGTAGGAGAAATACTTTTAATAGCAGAGTGTGACTGCAGCTACATCTGGAAGTGTAAGGAGAGGAGAGATGCTGAGATGGCAGCTGTTGGGTAGTCCATATTGCACAAGAACAGTCTTGAAATAAGAGAACCTTTAAAGTTCTTTGCAGCTCTGCCTATAAGTCATATTTTACACATGAGAAAGGAACAGAGTAATTATTTGGAGAGAAGATTGAAAATGGAATATTTGCCAGGTGTATTCAGGGTAGACACATAGTTCATTAATAATAGATAAGTACGTTAATTTAAATGATATTTACAGGGAATATAAAAATGAGTACCTAAGAACATAGGTGTATGTGTATAGACTCAGAATTGTCAAATGATAATACATGGGAACGTCCTGAAATGGTGCCTTGCATATGGTAGATGATCAGAAAATGAACGCTAAGGCATAGTGCTGTTCTTCAGTAAACAAACTAGATACATTCTTTGATCATTAGAGGGTAAAAACAGGAGACTTTTATTTTAATCCTGCCTATTAGCTAACGGTATGACCACGGGAAAATCAGTGAGTCTTTGGGCCTTGATATTCTCATCATTACAATGAAGGGATATAGAGAAGTAAGGATACTTGCCCCCACTATGGAGACTATAATCTAGCTGAATCTGGAAGACAAACTAGGAACAGTAATAGTGAAATAAGCAGAAAGATCACTTCTAGCTGGGGAGGCTAGTGTATCCTTTAAGGAGGAGGCAACATTGGAACTGGTTTTTTTTTTTTTTTTTTTTAAAAGAATGGGTAGGATTCTTCAATGGAAAGAATTAGAGAGGGTATTCCAGGAACATGGGATTTAGAACCAAGACCCAGTTGATTAACCCCCATCAAACCACACTGAGTAGATTCAGTTTTGTTTTGTTTTGTTTTTAAAGTTCTATTTGGAAATAATTTAAACTGAGTGTCTGAGTCTGTGTTCTCTAGAGAAGCAAAACTAGTAAAGCATGTAAATATATAAAGAGATTTATATCAAGGAAATGGCTCACATGGTTTTAGAGGCTGGGACATCCCAAATCCATAGGTCAGGCTGGAGGCTTCTGATTCCCGTAGCCACATGAATCCCAAGATCAGCAGGCAAGACGGCAGGTAAGCTGCTAGCTGAAGTCCCAAGAACCAGAGGTCAGACCAATAGGAGCCAGCTGCAGGATCCAGAGTGAGCAGAAGCCTTCAAGCCTTGCCAGAGAGTCCGCTTATGTTAGATGTAGACCACATACCTAAAGGAAACTCTCTTTCAACTGATTGGCTGCTCACAGCAGATCCCAACATGGGGGTGACTGCATTATATCAAATCTCATCATGGAAGTGATCACATCATCATACAGCTGCCAAACTACATCATATCTGCCAAACCACTGAGAATCATGGCCTAGCCAAGTTGACGTACAACCTTAACTATCACACAGAGAAAAGGTTTAAGAATAATACAAAGAACACTCACTCAATACCCTTAACCATATTTACCATTTTTTATAATTTCATCTCATTCGCTTTAACATTTGCTCACTCTTTTGCTTGTGCTTGCTATGTGTAATTTTTCCCCTGAGCCATTTGAGAGTAAGTTACATACCTCATGACCCTTAACACCTGAATACAAAGTGTGTATTTTCTAAGAGTAAGGATAGTCTCTTGGCATTACAATAGTATGTTATCATATTAAGTAAATTTAACATTGATTTTTTTTAGCGAATTCACTGATCATATTTTAGTTTTGTCGGTTGACTCAATAATGTCATTTATGTATAGCATTTTTTCCCATCAGTAATGGATCCGATCTAGGATCAGGTATCACATTTAATCGTCATAGCTCTTTAGTCTCCTTTAATGTGAATTACGTTTTTAAAAGTAGAATACAGTTATGAAATTGGTTTTGTTTTGTTTTTAGTTAAAACGTCAGTAACAAGTTAAATTTCTCATCCTTTAGTTCTTTTTTTTTGACCTTGAGTGGAACTGAACATTGCTCATGACCTTTATGACCTTTTGCTTTGTAGTCAACGTAAGAATGTGTTTACTTATCTGAATTTGTTCAGGATGGTTTACTTTTTCTTTATAAGGCTATGCTGACAGAGATATGTACATCCCTCACAAAGAAGAGATTGAATGGCTTAAAACTATTAAGTTAGATTAACTGTTGGGTTAAATGTTACTAATTCTTTTGGTGGAAATTTTAATTTTTATAATTTATGTGATTTTTAAAAATCCAAGCAGTGTAAAAGTTCATTGTAGAAAAATTAGGAGAAATACATAGAAACACAAAGAAGAAAGTAAGACTTGTAAACCACTGTACCAAAATATCCATTGTTAATATGGTTCTGTATCTTTCTGGATTTTTTTAATGGAATATGTCCCCATTTTTTTCCTTACAAAGATATGATCAAACTGTATAAGCTATTGTAGTAGGTTTTTTTTTTTTCTTTCACTGAACAGTGCATTAAGAACCTTCTTACCACGTGAAGTGTCTTTTCTTAATACTCCATAGTAAGAGTTCTTCGGTTTCACGCAACAGAAACCAACTCTGACCAACTTAAGCAAAAGAGAACTTAGTGGAAGGACATTAGGGACTTGCAGAATCCAAGCAGACTGGGGAGCTAGCATTGAAAACAAGAAAGAACCAAGGGAACACCTGCCCATTGGCTTAACCACCCTTTGCCAGCATGGGATGTCATGTCACTCCTGCTTCCTTGTCTGATTTCCAAAGCGTATATGACTCCACTCTTTTAGCAAACCTGGGACCTCAGAGAACAGGCTATACAGTTCTTGTCAAAAGCCTGGCTGAGAAAAGTAAAGCTTAAGGAAGACAAACTCTCCACGAACCTTATCTGCTTCTGTAAAAGTGGATCTAAACCTTGCTAAGTTCTAGAATCTCTTGGGGACTTTCCAAAAAAATTTTATTATGGTAAAAAATATATAACAAAAAGTTTGCCATTTTAACCAGTTTTAAGCGTACACTTCAGTGACATTAATTACATTTACCATGTTGTGAAACTATCACCACTTTCTGTTTCCAAAAGTTTTTATCATCCCAAACAGAAACTGCGCACACCTTCAGCTATATAGCTCCCGTTCCCCCTCCCCCTAGCCCCTGGTAACCACTAATACAATTTGATCTCTATGCATTTGCTTATTCTGTATATTTCATATAAGTTGTATTATCCAGTATTTGTCCTTTTATGACTGACTGAATTTACTCAGCATAAGGTTCATCCATACCATAGGATGTATTAGAATTTCATTTCTTTTTATGGCTGAGTAATGTTTAATTGTATGGATATACCACATTTTGTTTATCTATTCATCTGTTCATGACACTGGGTTGTTTCTACCTTTTGGCTGTCATGAATAATGCTGCTGTGAACATTTCTTTTCACTGCTTTCAGTTATTTTGGGTATATACCTAATAGTGGAATTGCTGGGTCATATGGTAATTCTGTGTTTAACTTTTTGAAGAACCACCAAACTGTTCTCTATAGTGGCTGCACCATTTTACATTCCCACCAGCAATGCAGGAAGGTTCCAGTTTCTCCACGTCTTGGCCACCACTTGCTGTTTTCTGTTTTTCTGATAATAGCCATCCTAGGGAATTTGAAAGCATGAATAGTTCTCTGGTCTTCCTTACTGATTATCCAGCTTTGGCATGCATATGAGGCGATTGAAAACACCATGGCTTGGGTCAGGTGTGACATCTTTGCTTTTTAACACTTTGCAGCAGATTTGCCCAATGCAATACATCATTTGATTTCTTGACTGCTGCTTCCCTGGGCGTTTACTTGCGGATCCAAGTAAAATGAAATCCTTGACAACTTCAGTCTTTTCTCCATTTATCACGATGTTGCTTTTTAGTCCACTTGTAAGGAGTTTTATCTTCTTTATGTTGAAGTGTAATCCATATTGAAGGCTGTAGTTTTTGATGTTCATCAGTGCTTCAAGTCCTCTTTGCTTTCAGCAAGCAAGGTTGTGTCATCTGCATATTACAGGTCTTCCTTCAGTCCTGACGCTGCATCCTTCATATAGTCCAGCTTCTCAGATTATTTGCTCAGCATATAGATTGAATAAGTATGTTTGAAAGGATACAACTCTGATGCACACCTTTCCTGATTTTAAACCAGGCAGTATTCCCTTGTTCTGTTTGAGTGACTGCCTCTTGGTCTAAGTACAGGTTCTGCGTGAGCACAATTAAGTGTTTAGGATTCCCATTCTTCGCAGTGTTATCCATAGTTTGTTATGATCCACACAGTTGAATGCCTTTGTGTAGTCAGTAAAACACAGGTAAACGTCTTTTTGGTATTCTCTACTTTCAGCCAGGATCCATCTGACATCAGCAATGATATCCCTCATTCCACGTCTTCTGACTCCATCTTGGATTTCTGGCAGTTACCTGTCAGTGTACTGCTGTAATCGTTTTTGAATTACCTTCAGCAAAATTTTACTTGTGTGTGATATTAATGATATGTTTGATAATTTCTGCCATCTGTTGGATCACCTTTCTTTAGGATGGGCACAAGTATGGATCTCTTCCACTGAGTATACCATGAACTGCTAGAAGAACAAACAAACCTGTCTTGGAAGAAGTACAGCCAGAATGCTCCCTAGAAGCGAGGATGGCGAGACATTGTCTCATGTACTTTGGACATGTTATCAGGAGGGAGCAGTCCCTGGAGAATAATATTATGGTTGGTAAAGTAGAGGGTCAGCAGAAGAGAGGAAGACCCTCAACAAGATGGATTGACATAGTGGCTGCAATGATGTGCTCAAGCATAGCAACAATTTTGAGGGTGGCTCAGGACCGGGCAGTGTTTCATTCTGTTGTACATAGTGTTGCTATGAGTTGGAACCAACTCAGCGGCACCTAATAACGACAGTAGTGGGTTTGGAGTGGTAACTCATTGTGGTTTTGATTTGCATTTCTCTAATTAATGGTGTTGAGTATCTTTTCATGTGCTTATTGGTCATTTGTTTATTTTTGGAGAAGGTCTGTTAAGTCCTTTGCTGGTTTTTAAATTGGGTTATTTGTCTTTTAGTTGTCGAGTTGTAGGAGTTGTTTTATATATTGTGGATGACTTCCATCTGGGAAGAAACCCTCTATGTGTTCTGTCTCTTTGTATAAATGGCTGTCATGAAAAATATTTAAAGTGTAATGTGAAAATATACTTTTATTTTCTAAGACAAATAGGTTTTAAAAAAATGGCAAGGTATAGTTTAAACAGAGTATGTTCAGAATAAACATTCTTTTACTTTGAAGTACTGTTTTGTTTCTTTATACGTACTCATGAAACTGTGTGGCTTTTAGGAGCTTTACATCTAGGCTTCTGACATATTCAAAATACAGATAATTATTTGTGTTGTGTTAAACATCATTTTTTGGAAGTCGTATCTGTTTATTTCTTATAATTTAACCTGGATTATCTCAGCCCTTTCCTTAGTTCTCATAATAATAGATTGTTGTTGTTGTTAACTACTTTCAAGTTGACCTTCACTTCATGGTGACCCTGTGCACGGTGGAACAAAATGCTGCCTGGTCCTGTGGCTTTCCCGTGATCAGTTGTAGATTGGACCATTGTGGTCCATAGAATTTTCATTGGCTGATTTTCAGAAGTATATCACCAGGCCTTTCCTCCTAGTCTGTCTTAGTCTGGAAGTTCTGCTGAAACTTGTGCAGCATCATGGCAACATACTAGCCTCCACTGATGGGACGTGTGAGGTACATTGACCAGGAATCAAACCCTGGTCTCCTGCATGGAAGGCAAGAATTCTACCGCTGAACTACCAATGCCCTCACTTAATGGGTACTCTCAAAATTTGATGATGGGCTTGAATTTTCGTCTCATGTTTCCCATGTAGATTTTTGAGGCTCCAGTGATCTAATCGAGTTTTAATTAAACCTTTCTTTATCTTCTGGATTTGCATGATCACTCTCTCTCTCTTTTGTAAAGGACCTTAAAGCTTTTGATCCAGGAGAGAAGTACTTTTATAACACATCATGGGGAGATGTTTCTCTCTGGGAACCTTCTGGAAAGAAAATGGTATGTATTTTTGTATTTGACATTCATATTTCTCAAAAGTAGTGTTACACAAATGGGGTTGGTGATGAACTAGTGGGGAAGAGGTGTAGTGTAACATTCAGGAAAGTAGAAAGAAAAACAGTATTTTGCTTTGAGAGTTCTCTGCATATAGAGTTGATAAACTGATATAGCGACACTGTTACATGTCCTTGATGATAAGATGCCTCTGATGTAGGAAGGACCTTTGATTTAATAACTATTTTTAGTAAAAAAAATTCCACTACATAAATATACAAAATGATTGACAGTATATCCTGGTTTCTGAACTAAAATAAAAATGTAGATCTTTGAATTGAACAAATTTATAATGATTTGGGACCTTAACCTGAGTAAATTCAAATTAATACATGTGATGTACTGCTGAGTTCTCCTTTTAAGGAAACCTCTCCCACCAGCCAGCCATTAGCATCACTGTCAGTATCAAACTCATTATATCCCAGGTTTGACTTAGCTGTTTCCCCCAAACTTTTGTTTGTCCAAATTAGCTCCTTCCCTGCCTGTCAGTTGTACCACCCTTTTCCAAGTCATGCCTGCCTGGGAATTTGGAATTTTTATTTATTTATTTTGCTATATCCAGTCAGTCATTGTTTTGTCAGATTTCTTTAAAAATATTTCTAGTATCAACCCATTCTTCTTGATTCCCACTTTTTTGCCTCTGTGTTGGCTCTACCTCTTCAGACTTGGAATGGGGGCAGTTTCTTACCCTCCTTGACCATCAGACCATTTTCTTGAAATCACTTTGATTTTGTTATTTTCTTGCTCAGAACAGCTCAAAGCTGTTGAAACGTGCCTGGCTTTTGAGACTTTTTATTTTCTGAGTCTTTTCTTAAGCCTCATTGATTTTTCTCATCTGAATTCTTAAAAGATCCTATAATGTTACATGTAGTATAATACGTAATTATATGCTTTTCATCAAGAAACTTTTTTTTTTTTTAATTCCTGCTATAAAACAGGTAAAAGTTTTTGAGTGCCTGATACAAAGGTAAAAGTGAGGGTTCTTTTCCTTAAGGAGTCTGTGTTCTTATTTGGGAGAATAGGGCATAGGCATAAAATGTTAAATACTAATGTGAAATAGTAGAGAATCGAATATGTTGAACAAATAACCGTATTCAGGAAAAAAAGAACACTTGCTTGGAGTGGTAGAGACTATGTTGTCTGCTAGTTTTACTTCTATGTATGCAAATTTTCCATAATTTTAGAAAAGTTCCATTAAAAAAAATCATGTCTTACACTTGTTTTGTATTTCCTGTGGTTTTGAGCACATGTATGTTCAGTGAGAGCTTGTTTGAGTTCATAATTTAGTATCTTTATTTCTCTTCATTGTTAAGGTAGTCTTCCTATTCTAATTTGTCTCTTTTCTTTTTGAGAATTTTAATCCACAGGCTAATCCTTCTGGGGAAATACAGTTTATGAAGAAAAACAATTTAGGGAAGCAAAGCAGAGCTGGGTGTAATCATGCTGTATTATATGGGGGGCACTGTAATCAGGTCCTTAAGGGTTCAGAGAAGCAAGTAATGTGTTATACTTTCTCAAGTTTTGAGGACAGAGAGACATGCTAATGTTGTTTTAGGTGATGGAGCTTTATTATTGGGGGAATCTTGAAGCAACATTTAGGCTTCATGGAGAGATGAACTGTTATTCTGGTTACAGTATTTCCAGTAGCACACAGTTACTTGTGAATCCACTTCTTCTCTGCTTTGCTTTTTAACTGCTTTTTTTCCCCTCTGTTCCCAATGAGCTAATTCTCACACTCAAATTGCTTCTGGTTGGTCACTATCTGAGAACTTTCACATACAGGTTTTTGTGTAAACATATGTTTTCATTTATCTTGGGTAAATACCTAGGAGTGGGATTGCTGGACTGTAGGGTAAGTAAGTGTATGTTTATCTTTATTAGAAATTGCCAGACTGATTTTCAAAGCGCTTCTATTGTTTGGCTTTCTCATCAGCAGTGTGAGAGTTCCAGTTGCTCCATATCCTTGCCAGCACTTGATATTGTCAGTTTATTGTATGTATTTATTTCCCATTCTGATAGATGTGTGGTGGTATCTCATTTGATTTTAATTTTCATTTCTGTAGTGACTAATGATGTTTAGCATCTTTTGATTTATTTGGCATCAAGTATCTTTTTGGTAAAGTTCAAATCTTTTGCCCATTTTTTAAATTGGGTCATTTATTATAATTTAGATTTGAACATATCCAGTACACATATTCTGGATTTTTTTTTTTTTTAAAAAACCAAACCTATTGATGTCCAGTCAGTTGGGACTCATGGTAAACCCCATGTGTTACAGAGTAGAACTGCTCCGTAGAGTTTTATTGGCTGTAATCTTTATGGAAGCAGATCACCAGGTCTGTCTTCCACAGCGCTGCTGGGTAGGTTTGCGTAAACCATTTGTGCCACCCAGGGATCTTCATATTCTGGATATACATATTCTGCGTATATGCCTTTTATTAAATATGTGGTTTGCAAATACTGTTTTTTAGCCTGTGGCTTGTCTTTTCATTTTTTAAAGTGTCTCTTAAAGAGACTTTTTACTCTGATGAAGCCCAGTTCATCATTTTTTATTTATTTATAGATTATGTTTTTGTTGCCCTGTTTAAGAAATATGGCCTTTAGGCAAAGGTCTAACCCAAAGTTGTTCAACACTAACAGATACTAGCACGCAGTTGTTAAGTTCTGTCGACTCATTGAGTGTAATTTTTATTGAGAGGGCATTGGTGGTTCAGTGGTAGAATTTTCACCTTCCATGCAGGAGACCTGCGTTTGATTCCCAGCTAATACACCTCATGCACAGCCACCACTCTTCTGTCACTGGAGGCTTGTATGTTGCTATGATGCTGAACAGGTTTCAGTGGAGCTTTCAGACAAAGAGACTAGGAGGAAAAGCCTGGCAATCTACTTCTGAAAAACAGCTAATGAAAACCCTATGGATCATAACAGTCTGATCTACAACCCATCATAGGGATGGTACAGGACCAAGCAGTGTTTTGTTCCAGTGTGCATGGGGTCACCATGAGTCCAGGGCCAACTTGATGGCAGCTGACTTTTCATTTCACTGTATATGGTGCTTTCAGTATGGTGTATCATTAAGTATAAAATGCATGATTATTTAAAGAATTGTTCATAAAACTAAAAGAGTGCTTCCTTTAAACTGTGTTACACCATAGCACTGTCAATTGTAAAGTGCATCCAGATTTCAGAGATGTTAAAATATGAAAAAAGTGTACTCTGAGAATCAGTAAAATATGGTGGTTTTTTTTTTAAGTCTGTTGTCTGAGGTTGTAGTCTGGGGTTGGATATACAGTGGATATACCTGAGTTTACTATAGGTCCCAGTAGAAATACCAGAACCTAGGATTTTGCTAGTTGCTGAGACGGTAATGTGATGTTGAATGTGAATAATGTTTGTGACCTGTGACTGGAGAAGAAGCACTGCATGAGAGAGAGGATGACAGAATCTTGAAGAGTGAGACTGCAGCATCAGGAGAGCAGAGGTTTAGCAAAGGATGGAGATGAGGTCTTGGTCACCCTGATAGGAGGAGGGTGGTGGAGAAGAAAGCTCTGTGCCTCGTGGCTCTGTATACACTGACTGTGGGGCCTCAGAAGAAGCAGTTAATCTGTCCAGGTCTTAGCTTTCTCACTCGTATAACTAGGGTAGGGTCAGGGATTCTGTAGTTCACCAGCCCTAAGATTTCAAGACTCTGTATTGAGACCAAAGACTTCAGTACTCTTAAAATACTCAGGTTGGACTGTTTGGCCCCCACAGACCATCAAGTTTTACTGTATTTTAGAACAGTTGTACTCCAGATTTGGCTAGCTGTGCTACAGATGTTTGTTCGTATGCCCCAGGATTATTGAATTCCTCCAAATTTGACTAAATGCGTTAGTGCTATATCTTGTGGTCTTACACTCACCTTAGGATCATTCACAGTGTGAGCTTGGTTCAGCATAGTTGCTCCTTCTGTACTGCTTATCACGTTGTTTACTGGGCACCTACCGTGTGCTGAGCACTGGAAATGGGAGGAATGGTAAGATGATGGCTACAGCAAAAAGTTTTAGAATCTAGAGTTAAAACAGCATTGGAACTAAGAGAAAAATAACTTGTCTGTTGCAGAGAATTAACTGAGTTTATTTTAATTGCCTAAGTAATGAGACTTGTGGTTTTAGCGGACAGGTGAGAACGGGGGTCAGCAAACTACGTCTCAGGGGCCAAATCCAGCCTGCCCCCTGTTCCTGTATGGCCCATGAGCTAAGAGTAGGTAGTTTTCACATGTTTAAATGCTTGAAAAAATTAAAACTATTTTGTGACATGTGAAAATCATACGAAATTTAACATTTAGTGTTCACAAAGTAAAGTTTTACTGGAACACAGCCATGCTTTCATGCTTCAGTGGCAGAGTTGAGTATTTGCAACAAAGACTGTATTGCATGGCCCACAAGCCTAAAATGTTTTCTCTTTGGCCCTTTCTTGTTGATGTTTGTTTGGCCCTTTACAGAAAAGCTTGCTGACCGCTGGCTTAGAAAAAACATTGTTCTTGAGGAGTGATAGCGTTAAATTATCTAGCAAATTAAAGTAAAAGGAATCATATTCATGGAATAGAAAAGATGTGGCCTCTGATAGTTTTATTAAACTATGCTGAAGACTTTCTTTCTTTTAACAGAGATATCGAACAAAACCATACTGCTGTAGCCTCTGTAAATACTCGACAAAGGTGCTTACTTCATTCAAAAATCATTTACATCGTTACCACGAAGATGAAATTGACCAAGAGCTGGTGGTCCCTTGCCCAAACTGTGTATTTGCATCTCAACCCAAAGTCGTGGGAAAGCACTTGAGGATGTTTCACACACCTGCTCGGAAAGTCCAGAACTACACAGTGAATATTTTAGGTGAAGTGAAATCATCTAGGAGTGATGTTATAAGTTTCACGTGTTTGAAATGTAACTTTTCAAACACTCTATACTACAGCATGAAGAAGCATGTGCTGGTTGCCCATTTCCACCACCTAATTAATGCCTACTTTGGCCTGCGGACTGAGGAGGTAGGTGAGCAGTCGAAGGCCAGCAACCCTCTTCCTGCTGAGAAGATGCCACTGCCTGACAGGTATTACTGTAAAAAATGCAGTGCCAATGCTAGCAGCCAGGACGCTTTAATGTATCACATTTTGACATCGGATATACACAGAGACTTAGAGAATAAGCTTAGATCTTTGATTTCAGAACACATTAAGAAAACTGGACTTTTGAAGCAAATGCATATTGCTCCAAAACCAGCTGCAAATTTGGCCGTCCCACTAAACAGCAGTGCTCCAGGCGTTCCAGCCACCCCTCCTTGCTTCCAGCTTGCCTTGCCGCAGAGTAGCCAAAGCCAAACCCTAGTTCAGCCTGTCTCCATGGCCTCGGGCACTTCTGGGGGGCTCACCCCCCAGTCCCCTCCTGCCATCGCCCAGTCTCAGGTGGCACTCGTCTCCAGCCCACTGCCGGTGGGTCAGAATGGCCTAGCTCTGCAGACGCCGGTCCCACAACCCGTCTTCATGTCCCACGGCGTCCCACTCAGCCACTCCGTGAGCCCAGCTGTCCTGCCCCTGAGCCCGCCCGTTGGGCCTGTAGCCAGCTCTGCTGGGACCGGTGTTCTCCCCATGAACCAGACCATCCGCCCGGGGATTCTACCCCTCAGTCAGCCCATCAGGCCCCTGAACAGACCTGCTGGGCCTCGGGCGCTCTCGGGGAACAGGCCCACTGGGGCTGGCGTCCTTCCTGTAGGGCACGCAGTTGCCCCTGGGGTTCTGCAGGCCGTCTCACCAGGGGTGCTCTCTGTGGGCCGGACAGTCCCCCCGGCTGTACTTTCTGCAGGTCATGTGGCTCCTGCAGGGGTTGTTCCTCCAGGACAGACGGCCTCTTCAGGGGTCCTTCCTAGTGGCCAAATGGTCCAATCGGGGGTGCTCCCCATTGGCCAGACAGCCCCATCAGGTGTGCTCCCCACCGGGCTGACAGTCCCATCCCGGCTGCTCCCCACTGGGCAGACGGTTCCGTTGAAGGTCCTCCCTGCAGGCCATAAGGCCCCATCTGGGGCGCTCCCTGCAGGCCAGGTGGTGCCCTCGGGGCTGCTTCCTCCGACCCAGGGGGTCTCGTCCGGGGTACTGCCTGTGGGCCAGAGCATGAGCCCCAGCGTCCTGCAGCTCAGCCAGCCCGTTGTGTCAGGTGTTCTTCCGGTGGGCCAGCCTGTGCGGCCCGGCGTCCTGCAGTTTGGTGGCCAGTCTGTTAGCACCAGCCTCCTGCCTGTGAGCCAGCCCATCAGGCCTGGTGCTGCGCCAAATACCACCTTCCTCACCTCAGGCTCCATCCTCAGGCAGCTCATCCCCACAGGGAAGGAGGTGAATGGCATCCCCACATACACACTGGCTCCAGTCTCGGTCACTTTGCCCGTGCCACCAGGGGGTGTTGCGGCCACTGCCCCACCCCAGATGCCACTCCAGCTGTTGAAGCCCGGGGCAGCCAGCCTGCCCCCGCCACCCATGGTGGTGAGCACCCCTCAGAGCATGTTTGTTCAGGCCTCATCGTCTGTGTCTGAGGCGAGCCAGGCCCTCAAGCAGGCCAAGCAGTGGAAGACTTGTCCTGTCTGCAATGAGCTTTTTCCTTCCAATGTGTACCAAGTGCATGTGGAGGTGGCACACAAGCACAGTGAGGCCAAGCCCGTTACCATCAAGAGGCTCAAGCCAGAGAAACTCGCGGCCTGCGCACCGTTCCTAAAGTGGATGAAGGAGAAGACTGTCCGATGTCTGTCCTGCAAATGCCTCATCCCAGAGGATGAGCTCATCCGCCACTTGCTGACACATGGCCTGGGGTGCCTGTTCTGCCCCTCCACGTTCCATGACCTCAGGGGCCTCTCGGATCACTGCAAGGCCACGCACCTGGAGAAGAAGAGGCTGTCTGTGGATTACAGCAACAGGGGCTTCCAGCTGGATGTCGATGCCAGTGGCAGCCTGCTCTTTCCTCACATCGACTTCATCACCCTCTTGCCAAAGGACGAGCTTGGTGAGCGGGAAGTCTACTTGGCAGTGCTCGCAGGGATACACTCCAAGGCGCTGGTGCCCGTGTACATTAAGGTACGGCCCCAGACAGAGGGTGCCACCAGCAGCCCTGGCCGGGAGGTGCTGACCTGCCCCTTCTGCTTTGGCACATTTATGACCATGGAGGCGTATGAGATGCACCTGAAGGAGAGGCACCACATCATGCCAACCGTGCATACAGTCCTAAAGTCACCTGCGTTCAAGTGTATCCACTGCTGTGGGGTCTACACTGGAAACATGACCCTGGCGGCCATCGCCATCCACCTGTTGCGGTGCCGGAGTGCTCCTAAGGATAGCAGCTCAGACCTGCAGCTGCAGCCCAGCTTCATTGACAACAGCGGGCTGCTTCTGGTCAACGGGGAGGTGATCCACGAGTCCAGCTTCTCTGTGAAGAGGAAGCTGCCTGATGGCCACGCCGGGGCAGATGATCCGGGGGCTGGGGAGGAGCAGCCCCTCGTCATTGATGCCGACCCCACGCCTGCTCCGGAAAAGGCAGCGAGTGGCATGCCTTTCAAGAGACAGAAGAATGAGAGCAGGACAGATGGATTGCTCATTAATGATGATGCGCTTCAGATCCTAGCACTGAACCCCAGAAAGTATGAGGACCGTTCTTACGAGGCGCAGAAACAGTTTCTGAGAGATTATTTCCATAAGAGACCATATCCCAGTAAAAAGGAAATAGAGCTGCTGTCCTCACTCTTGTGGGTGTGGAAAATTGATGTGGCTTCATTTTTTGGGAAAAGAAGATATATTTGCATGAAAGCAATAAAAAATCACAAACCTTCTGTACTTTTAGGCTTTGATATGTCTGAACTTAAGAACGTTAAACACAAATTGAACTTTGAGTATGAACCACAGAACTTGTAAAAAAAAATAAGAAATCTAAACTAGGTTAATTAGCAGTTTTTTCAATTGAATATAAAAGCGTTATTTTCTCCACTAGTGTGTTGAACTAATGAATTCAGTGGTCTTTATGCTGCTCTTTAGCTTGTTTCAGGTGCTCGGAAAGACTACTACATAAAGAATTGAATAGGTTTTTCACATCTATTGTTTCCTGTGGTTTGATTTTGTAACTTTTTTTTTTAGTTTTTTCCCTGTCATGTAAATTAAATCTTTGATATTTCATGCACGCCTTGTTTTCCCAGTGTGTATCGTCTGATAAAAACTGAAATCCAAAATGCTATTTTTTCATTTAAGAAGATTTTAGCCATTTTAGAACACTGGCTAATTGCAAAGTAAGGCATTGATTTCCCCAACAGTTCCCCACGTGGCAGGTGATGGTGGGTGCTCAGATGGGTGCAAACCCCCATCAGGGTGCACTGCATTATGTGCGTACTTCTTTGTAAAGTATCTGCTTATTAGATTATTACTTTGATTTTCCCTTTTCAGCTATTTTTTAGTATAACTCATAGAAAACCAAATGTTTTCATTTGTTAAAATATCCTGAACCTGGAGTCTGGTATGTAGTTCATGTATCAAAAGAGTTATTTTACAAATAAAGTAATTCTGTAGGTGCAGAAGTACTTTACAGTGTAGACATTTTTCCTCTTTTTGATATGATAAGTAATTTCTCCATTCAAAGGTAAGACAAATCTTTAGTGCCTTTAGAATAAACATTACAAAAAAAAGTCTTCTAACTTAACTGCTCATAAACTAGTAAAAGGGAAGGACCATGTTACTCAGGAATAAAATTTTTACCCCTGAGTGTGGTTACGAATTGAAATTTAAACATAGGTTTTTCAGGGGACAACGTGAAGTGAGTCAGCCAAGAGGTAGCTCTGTGGTTGGTATATCAATTTTTTGACAAAGTTTCTTAGAGGTAAACGTTGAGTACTGGGGCTTTCCAATATTGGGTTGTTGGGGTTAATGGGACGGGTAAACTGGTAGAGTCTCCACTGTATCCTTTGGATGGTTAAACCTAGTTTCCTTCATAAAATACAAAATTACTTAAAGCACCAGAGCCAGTAATGGAGACCAGCCAGCTCAGCCGTCAGTATGGCGATATTAGCAGAGGAGCCTGCTAGCGTATCTCTAGGCAGAAATAATCTGAGGATTGACTGAGCCTCTGGGAAATACAATAATGTTCTGTATGGATTGTAAAACATACTCATTTGCATGTATGGCTATACTGTGCGTTTCTAAGGCGATTGTGAAACTCCTCTGTGATTGTCAGCGTCCTGTTACAAATTCAAAACGAGCTTGTTGAACTTTATTATTTTTTTTAACCTATTGTTTTCAGAGTGTCTATTTTGAATTAAAACTTGTTACACCACTACAAATAGAGCTGTTTAAATTCTTCTAATGGTGAAACCGTTATTATGACTGTATAGGAATAACCTAAACACGGAGAGAGATACCACCTTCATTTTCTGAAAAACATTCATTACTTGCCATTGTGAAAATAAACCCAACAAAAGGGGGCCAAGATAGGTGTGGCTAGAGGTCCCTAATGTTTCTGTAGTGGTTTCCTGGAAGTGCCGAAGGAGGAAGACGTTGGTGCTGTGAGATTTGCTTTTGTCTCGGCTGTCCTCAGTGCCGTCAGTGTGGAGGGGCCGGGCTGGGTGGCACCAACAAGGGCACCTCAGTGTGTGTCTACCTCACACTGTTGACACTTTGGGCCAGGTGATGCTTTGTTGTGGGGTCAACTCCCTACGCCTTAGAGGACGTTGAGCGGCACCCCTGGCTGCCCCCACTAGATGTCAGTAGCACCCCCCGGTTGTGACAAACAGAAATGTCTTCAGACATTAGCAGTGTCCCCAGGGGGTAGAATCATCCGGATGGAACCACTGTGATACAGGATTCTGATTTCTAGTCTGTTTTAGCTGCAGGGCAACTTTGATGCGGAGTCTTTTTTTGCTGGTTACTAAAGTTTTAGGCTGCACAGATTAAAATTTGATAAAATGCTGATTTTCAAAAAGCACGTGGGAGCTCTTGTAAGTAAATAAGTAAATTTATTACTTGCAAATGAAAAACTACAGATTGATAGTTTAGTGGTGAAGATTTTTTAGACTGTCATTTAAAAGATGGCTAGAAATCCAGAAGGAAAGAAGACAGTTCAGTTCTGACATGATTATTACAAAAAGCTGTATACTTAAAAAAAAAAAAACAAAAAAAAACTTCAATCTCCCAGTGTAGGCGCAACTTAAAAATACTATACATTTAAGTGTATACAGTTAAGATTTAAATACAGCATACTATTTTAGCTTTTCTGAATAATCCTTTTTAACATCCCTTTTAGTCTGAGGATTATTGTGCAGTCCTGTATTTCTTAGAGTTCACTAACCAAAGCAACAATTAGTAATCCTTTACCCTCAGTAATTAAGAAAGGGAGAAAAAGAAACCTCAGCTCCCAAACTCTAACCTAGTTTTTACTGGGGACAAAAAACTATTTGTTTTTAAGCATATCTTCCTATTAAACATGTATCAACTGCTTGCCAAAGCAGAAACGGGCTAAATGTTTTGATAATAATCAGAATCAATCATACTTAGTGCTTACAGTTGTGCGATGCATTGTTTTAAGCACAGTATGCATTTTAACATTTAATCCTCGCTACAATTCTACAGGGCAAGTGGTAGCATCACATTTTACACAGGGAAACGACATTCAGTAACTTGTCCGACTTAGAGTAGGTAAGTGGAACGACTCCGCTAAGGACACGGTGACCTGGCTTTGTGCTCTTGGCTGATATACTGCCTCTCTACATATATTATCCAGTGTAAACCTCATTGTAGGCATGATTTTATCTACATTTTACAGATGAAGAAACGGGCTCCAGTTGTGACCAACCATCCTGGTTTGCTTGGGACTTTGAGTGCTAAAACTGGGAAGGTCCTGGGAAAATGGACGAGTTGGTCACCCTCCTCAGAGGTCAGATAATTTACTTGTCCAAGGTGACACGTCACTTAATACCACTTCCAGACTTGGACATTGCTCTTTAGGTATCAAGATACGTAGGGCATCCTGATGCACGTGGTGGTGCAGTGGTTAAGAGCTACGGCTGCTAACCAGAAGGTTGGCAGTTGGAATCCACCAGCTGCTCCTTGGAAGCTTCTATGGGGCGGTTCTGCTCTGTTCTATAAGGTTGCTATGAGTTGGAATCGACAGCAACGGGTTTGGTTTGGTTTTGGTTTGATGAACAGCAATAACAAGGTAATGTTAGCTAAGAGTACTTACATGTGCCTATACCATTCTAAATGCTTGTAATAAATTCACTCAATGATAATTCCATCATTATTTTACTAATGAGGAATTCCTGGTTGAATTAGTGAGGAAAAAAAACCACTGAAGAAATGCACAGGTTTTATGTTTAGCACTTAATGTCTCCCATATTACTGAGTTCCTGTCGAACTTTTTATCAGCTAAGAAATAAAAATTGCATCCGTGAGCTACTGCCAGAAAATTTTATTTGCTTAGCTTTAAAAATTTTAAGCTTAATTTCACTTTTATCAGTTATTATACTATTAATTTTCTCCAACCAGTTTCTTTTTCATAGGTGATGAAAGTAAATAAGCATTATATATTCCTAATTAAAAAGCTTTAGTTTGTAGCACACCTGCTAACTTATGCTTTCTAGAATTTAGGTTTTCCGTTATGCAAATGAAGTCACTGAATGGCATGAGTGGTTAACTTGCTTGGCTGCTAACCAAAAGGTTGGAGGTTGGAGTCCACCCAGAGGAGCCTTGGAAGAAAGGCCTGGCAAACTACCACCAAAAAACAGCCATTGAGGACCCTATGGAGCACAATTCTACTCTGACACACATGGGGTCACCATGAGATGGAATCAACTTGATGACAACTGGTTTGGTTCTGATTATGCAGGTATCAAATCTCAGCTTTAGAATTACTCTAGTTTTTGATAATTTGCCCTAATTGCTACTTGGTCTTTAATATTAACTTCAAGTTAAAAAATCATTTTAGCAATATAGATATTATGTAGGGAAGCTATTTTCATATTCAGTGAGTGTGCCATAAGAACATACCAGTTACTTATGGCAGTACCCAGTACTTGCCAGATATTAAAAGTCGGTTGCCTGTTCTCTTGGGTTCTAAATGCAGGAGTTCCTTGATTTGTGACCCACACACCACCTGAGTAAAAAGGTAAACATATGACTTAGAAGCCAATGAAAGTTGAGGTCTAGATTGCATCATCGGATTTTTCATACTATACAGCTAAAATGAAAGTTCACCTACATCATCAGCCTCAAAGATCCATGGTAATGACACACGTCATGTGCTTATTTGGGTCGGCTGTCTGGAAGGACCACCTTATAAAAGAGATGAAAATAAAATCAAAGCCTGTTGTATCTGAAAGGGGCTTTTACACCCACTGTGTTGTCAGGCTGTAAACAACCAATACCAGAAATAATACTAGCCATTCTCATAATATACGTAATGATGATAAATTGTAGCAAACATTAGTTTTGCCCAGTCTTTTAAAGGAGGTGCTCCCCAAACCACTTTTCTTTATCCCACTCACAAAGTGATATGAGCAAAGTGATTGTTTTTAAACAAAGAAAATACACAGTCCTTTTCAGAAAGGAGGTTTTCCAATAAAAATTGAAAATTTTGCTAGTATTTCAATTATGAACCAAATTTTGGGAACCATATAGACATGTTTGCTATGTACAAATTTTTTAAGCTCATGAGGTCATACTTTCAAATATAATTTCAGAATTAGTTGCAATAAATCAATTTCTCTGGAGTTACTTAATTTCCTACAGTTTAAAATTCATAATATGGACAGTTTAATATAATGTTATCTACCATTTACCTAAAAGTAAGCTATCTCCCATTCTGCCTCCCACCTGTTTTTTCATCTGTAAATTGTAGACAGCG
The DNA here is from genome assembly GCA_030035585.1 of Dugong dugon. NCBI lineage: Eukaryota > Metazoa > Chordata > Mammalia > Sirenia > Dugongidae > Dugong > Dugong dugon. Next base: position 116,260,069 of record CM057466.1, read on the forward strand.
GTACTTGCCTCATAGGGACCATGTGAGGATGAAGTAAAAAATGGCACATGGTTGGAGTGATGAGTTTCTGTCTATCACTAGCACCATTCTCCTATTTATTTATAACACAACTGAAATATATCAATGCATTTTGTTAACTTAGAAGCAAGAAGTTTTTATTCTTTGATATATAAAACCAGAAAAATTTTAATACTTAATAATAGTACACAGTATGTTTTAAGAAAAAAAGAAAATGGCACGGTACAGATCGGGATAGAGAAACATACCCAAGCCGCTTGTAACTCCCAGAATTAGGAACAGGAATGCACAGGTATGAGAATAAGCCTCTTTTCTTTCCTTTAAAAAATTATTCATATTTGTATAACAAATTAAAATGGTAAGACATATAACTCTCCTTCTTGGTAGCAGACCTGGTTATTCAACAAGATGTTCAATAACCAGCAATAACTTAGTAGAAGAACATTTCATTTGTGGCCATAACTAAGAATTAGTTTTGGTTTGATAATACTTGTCAGACAAGATGCTATTACATCTCACTAGCGCCTAGAAGTTTGAAGAGTCTAGATCCTCATCCTCTGAGACCCTCAAGCACAGCATCGCAGCCCCTCAGCACACCGGAGGAGCAACCAACCAACCAAATCAAACCAAGATGCAGGAACCACAACTACTCAGTAAAAGCTACTTCCGTCCAATAGATGCTTTCCAAAAGAAAAAGAATTTGCTTTTTACTTAATGAATTCAGGAAAAATAAAAACTTTGAGAAGCAGTGTTCTGTCTGTTACGAGGGCTTGTGACAACTCCGCCACGGAGCAGTACAGCCACCTGGGAGTGTCTTCACTGTGTGTATGAAAGCTTTATTTGGTCAAAGTTTAGTTCTCAAAATATAAACGTAACATTTGCCTCCCTGACATTGTATTCAAACAGAAAATACAGTTCATATAAAATTTCATTGGATTAGACATAGATAAGCCTTTAAAAAAGAGCCCTGGTGGCACCATGGTTAAGACGCTGGGCTGCTAACTGAAAGGCTGGCAATTGGAACCTACCTAGCCGCTCCATGGGAGAAAGACCTGGTGATCTGTTCCCATAAAGAGAACACCATTGGAAACCTTATGGGGCAGTTCTACTCTGTCTTACAGGGTCGCTGTGTCAGAACCGAGGCCCAAAACAACAATCCTTGAAAGTTAGTAAATATGTAAGTAACTACAGGATCAAAGGGAAGTGACAATAATGAATTTAATCTGTGTTAAAAATCACTAAAATCCATGAGGTGGTGGTTGTTAAAAACAAGAGAACCTGCCCTCACCCTCTACTCTCAAAAGGAAGTGGCACGTCCTGACGGGACTGATGAGAGATGTGGCTGTATTTGAAGCAGGACAACCCACACCCAGGACTGCAGCCCCTGGGCCTCTCTGCCATTGCACAAACATGCAGAGAGTTGGTTCATCACCACTTGGTCAGTGTTGGTTTTGACCACAGATGGAAAAGCTTTACCCTCCAATCCAGGAAACCTGGGTGCACCTAACACTGCATCCCTGGAAAGCTGAAGACAGCCCCTCTCTGAGGAGGCCCCCACATGGCCCAGAGACACGGAGCCACTAGTTTCCGTGATGTGCAGAGCCCAGCACCTGTCAGAGCATTGGAAACACGCACGACTAAAATGTTGTGACGACTTGGTTCAACTTTTATGGCCACACTCAGCACAAGTTCTGGTGTGTTTGCTTTTACATGTCGGGCCCATCACCTTCCTGCCAAGCCTCCTTCGTGGAGTGCGGCCCCAGCAAGTCTGCCGGTGTCACAGGGATGCTTTCGCAGGAAGCAGTCAAAAAAATGAATTTGGCCATTTGAAGGAAGTAATTTTAAAGCTTCATTTTTAACGCACTAAATGAAGTATTTTCTGCACGTGGTCAGATCCTGTCTATCAATTTCTAAAGGAGCCAGGAACTGCATGCGGACTTCAATATAACACCTGTAAGTTCTGTGGAAAAATCCTATAAAAATAGAGTATTTTTTATTTTCTAGCCAGTGAGTTGAAAATAAAGGATTCGGCTGTGGGAGAAGGGGATAAACAAACTCAAAAACAAAAAGGAGCAGATAGAAGTATACAATTTTTCTTATTTTACAATTGGAATAAAAAAAATATATTTCCCTGTGGAAACTGTACTCATCACCGTGTGTCAGTTCTTGCCGCCTCCTGTTACAGCTCTTTCCTCAGCCGGTGTCTCAGCAAGGCTCTGCACAATCAGCCTGTTGGGACACGCAGGTCATGCCCAGGAGCCGCTAGAGGGTGACCGCCGGCCCATGCTCCTCGACACCTCCTGGCGGAAGAGCTAGACTGTGGCGGGGATCTGCTTTGAGGGAGCTGAGCAGTCTGTGAATGCTGCCGTTGTCCTCGCGCCCTGAGCTACTGAGGGTGAGGTCCCTGTGCAACCGGTAAGCGAGGCTGGCACCATTGATGCGTGTGAGGCTGCCCGGAGGCGCCAGCTGCGTCCGGGGCGCGGGCTGGGGCTCCAGAGAGCCCTCGATGACTATGTCGGCTTCCTCGTCGCTCTCCATCTCATCTGGGTGGAAGTTCTGCAGCACGTGTGCAGGTGGCAGGCTGTGAGGGCTGGCTGTGCTGTCCGTGGACTGGCCGGAGCTGCCCGAGGTGCGGCTGCTGCGCACCACATTGTTCCTCTGGTTGGCCGGCTTGACCGTGATGATGAGGTTGTGGCTGTTGGCGATCATCATGTCCGTGGCCTGGTCCAGCGTCTTCCCCGCCACCTCGATCCCGTTCACCTCGAGCACCTCGTCGTTGACGGCCAGCAGCCCAGTGCTCTCTGCGAGGCCGCCAGGCACCATGCGAGAGATGAAGATGCCCGGGACCTTCTCCAGGCCCTGGGCGGTCACCCGTACGCTGGTGCCGTCCCGGATGTAGAATCCCAATGGCTTCTCACAGCCGTGCCGGTACAGCCTTACCCTGCGGTGCGTCTCGGGCAGGATGTCCACATCGATAATGGAGGACACAGGCCGGAAGTCTCGCGGCAGGCCGATGGCTGGGGGTGCACGGCGGCGCAGGCCCTCCTCCCGCAGGGCTGCCAGCACCCGCCTCTTCCTGGACAGGGCGCCCGCCCCGAAGCTGCAGCCGTCCGCCTCCTCTGCAAAAGCAAAGAGACAAAAGTTAGTGGCGCAGTGGCTGCAGTCACAAGCAGGCAGTGATGGGGCAAGCGGGAAGCCTGCCATGAGCCCTAGCAGGAATCTGCGGCAATAAGGAGCCAAAACAAAACGTGTTTCAAAGTGACTCTCGCAGGGTCACACACAAACAGGAGTTGGACTATCGACCCATTTCATTGTGCTTCACTTTTCCTGGAAAGTCTCAAATAGCCTCCCACCCACGCTGTATGACAGAATTATCTGTAAACACATGGGAGTAACTTAATGAGCTGTCTGGGTCCCTGTATAGGGTTTTCTAGGCTGTAATCTTTATGGAAGCTGATCGCGAGGTGTTTCTCCCACGGAACCGCTGGGTAGTTGTGAACCACCAACCTTTGGGTTAGCAGCTGAGCACTTAACCACTAATGCCACCAGGGTTCCTTGATTAAAGCTTAAGAGACAGGAATAAGAGATTGCAATAAAGAGATTAACAGCAGACTGACGGTCGCATGTGACTCAGGAATTCTGGCACCAACTTCGAGACCCAAAGAGGAGGAGATGGACTTCAGTCCTGACAGGAAGCTGAAATAGAGGACGTCTTGAGATTTTACCCAATCAATTTCTTAAAAGCGATTTCCCTACATATTTCTTTCAAGTGTAGAGATGTGGTTCTCTTCTAGATTAATCACAAATGAGAAGAGTCCTTTTCTAATTTCTTCTTTTCCTCCTATCTGCAAGCACCATGAATTGTAAAGTGTTCACTAACGAGTAACTCAGTGTAACTGTAAGATGTTTCTCAGTACTCCCTGTGGAATGTGAGTCATTCCTACAGATGTCTGGTTGTTGTTGGTTGCTGATGAGCTGATTGCAACTCATGGCAACCCCATGTATCACAGAATAGAGCTGCTTCATAGGGTTTTTCTGGCTGTAATCTTAAAGCAGATTGCCAGGCTTTTTCTTCTGCAGTACCACTGGGTGGGTAAAAAACCACCAACCTTCAGGTTTAGGTGCGTTATCTGAACCAGGCACTGGGTGGGTTCAGTGAGGAGAACTCAGATGCCCAGGACCAAGAAGGGATACCCAGGGCCCACACCCCAGTGAACCGTGATGAAGGTGTGCAGACACACACCTCCTCCATTCCTGCAGTGGAAACAACTTGCCTCCCCTCCACGGCACCTGCTTAGAGCCCCTCAAGCGCCTCTCTGTCCGTCCTCTGCTTGCTAGGGACATGTGGAGAAATGTATTCCTCCTTTATGTGTCCTTTTGCCTTGGTACATCGGAAAAACAGCTTGCGTGTTGTTGTTTTTTTTTCCCCCTTAACCCCTGAAGAGTTACCTTTGCCCTAGTTCTTTGGAGAAACAACTTGGGTGGGGAAGCTCCCAGGTTGTTTTCTACCCCAGAGGGTTTGTTACTTTTGCCAATGGCTTTCTAGGTTGATTGACATTTCCTGGGTAAGATGTAAACAACTTGATAGTTTGATACTTTTGCCTGGTAAATTAAGACCGGCATTGATTGACATCGCATAGATAACTGAGGATTGGTTGAACTCTAGTCTGGTGAGGGAGACCCCACCTTCTAACTGACAAGGACCCAGATATATAAATGGCTGAAAGGCAGAAGTTTTCAGTGGCTTTCTGGCTAAGAGTTAGGCTGGCAAAGAAAGAGAGCCAGGTGGGAGCTGTGTGGTCCTGAAGCTGCTACACTGTTTGAGCTGTGCCAGTTAGTGGTGGAGAGGCTGATGATGGTAGAGCACAACTAAAAGATGGCTTGATGGTAGAGCACAACTAAAAGATAGCTTAATGACAGAGGCCAGATGGCAGAGAGCTGCTGCTCTCCTAGCTAGTGGGCTGCCACAGTGGCTATGAACTGGGCCAGAGAGGCCAATGGCAGGAAGCCTGACGATGGAGAGTGCTGCACAGCAGAGAAGGCAGCTGCCTGGCAGAGAAACATCTGCTTAGCAGAGAAACCATGCCCGCTGATCACTGGGGTGCTTCTGACACACATCCCGAGTTGTTCCTGTTATTTCCAAGTTGATCCTAATCGCAAGTTACAGCCTGTTACTTCCTTAATAAACTGCATAACTGAGTATGGTTTATTAGTTTTATGCGGCTGTTGCAACAGATTATCAAATCCTGCAGAGAAGCAGAGGAGGGGGGGAGCAGCTTGTGTCAGAAATTATGGAGGAGTGGGAAGGCGGAGATATACCTGACCTCCACCTTACAGAAACTATTTGTGCTGATCCTGATTCTTATCCTCGTGAGTTTAGACGATTCCTTACGATCGTGCATTACAGATGCAACCCAGTGAGAGAGGAGCTCAGGGCATCACACAGAGAAAGTGCTGCTCTGTACCTCCTCTCAAATGTGAATACCGGCATGTGGCTTTCTCAGCCCAAAATTCCCAACTGTCTTAAAAAAAACGTGTTCAAATGCCCCATTTGACTCTGGTTTCTATCTTTTATAGTAATAAAAACTGTCACAGCTTCTTTGTAAGGCAATATTTTAAATTTTACGTTTTCCACAAAGAAGACAATTAAGGGAGTCACATGTTTAGGCAAATGCCCACCCACTCTTTCTCTACATCCTGTTAAATATTTTCACTATATTCAAATATTTTCTTCTCCCACTTCTGTTTCAACAGGATCAGAAATAAAAGTCTGTCTCTATAAAACTGTGATGATTATATAAGTTTTCACACTAAAGATAATTCTAAGAAATATTTTCTTACAAAATAATCCCCTAACGTTACGTGAATATTAGCACATCTGTGCTTGAAATGGGTTAAAGCTCTTCCACCTTCTGACAAAGCCTTGTCATCCAAGAGTAGGGCTGTGAACTCACAGCATCTGCCTCTCATGGTTTCCGTGCTGTTGTCCCTGACAGAAGAGCCTTCTGACTGGACTTGCACAAAGGAAGGAACAGAGCTTCAAACCGGTCAGTCATGGCTGACAAAGCAAAATCATAACAGACCCAAATTTTTAAAATTTGAGTGAACCAGAACGATAAGCAGAACAGGAAAAATTATACATTGAAGCTTGGGAATGGGACACTCAGAAGAGGCATAGTGAGCCCTTTCAGGAGCCTGATGCAGGAGACTGAATTATTGGCAGGACTGTGGAGAACGACATACATTTAAAGCAGCATGGTATTGGTCGCCATCTTTGAGCAGGTCACGCTGTTTCCTGCTCTGCCTGTCAAGAGATGTGGTTGCTATGCAATGCACACACTGCCTTTGTTTTCTAAGAGAGAGATTAAGTTTCTAGCAAGGCTTCAACTTGTAATTTTTCCCATTCTGGTTATCATTTTGGTTCACCTACATTTTAAAAATTTGAGTCTGTTCCGATTTCACTTTGTGGGCCATGACTGAACTGGGAAGAAACCATGTGAAGCCCCGGGGAGGAAGATGTCAATATAGAAGGGTGAGGGCAGCCGCCTGCTGCATAAGGAAGGTGGCCGTGAGGGCAGGGGTGTGGTGTGAGTGTGTAGCCGGTAAAGATGGGGGGGGGGGGTGCATGTGGACAGGGAACTGTGGGGACAGAGGGGGGCATGTGAACAGAGGCATGAGGAAGAACAGCTGTGAGAATGGGATGGGGGCGCTGTGAGGATGGGGCAAGTCATGAGGATGGGGGTGCTCTGTGGATTGGGTGCCATAAGGATGGGGGAACCGTGAGGACAGGCCGTGAGGATGGGGGGAGCTTTGAGGACACACAGACTGAATATGGTCCAAGAAGAGGCTGGGTGACGACTGCTACTTTGGGGGAAAGGTCCTTTCTCATTTTCCATCAGCCATCCTGATGAGGACCAGACATGCAAAAAGGCTCCATCTCCCAGCATAGCTGCAGGTCACAGGTGAAAACTCCAGAGAAGCCAGCTCCCCTGGGGCCATCTGGAGTGACCGATGAAATCATGGAGGTCTCCAGGCCAGCGTCCACCTTCCCAGTGGCTGAAACTGTGCTTCCTCTTGGCAGGGAAGCCGGGCTGATTCTGGCATGAGTTTGAAGCTATGTTGCTGTGGGAAACACCTTGATACCCTTGGCCTCGCCATCCGGGGGCCGCACCCACTGTGTCAGGCAGCTAAAACCCAGAGTGATTTCAGACCATGCTGTCCTGGGAGCTGCTGCTCCACCTGCCCACACAGACAAACTGTTTTTAAGCAGCCTGGGAGCTTGGCTGCTCAGGATGCCTGTGATGGGGCCTGAAGGGAGGGTGGGGTGTCCTGTGGCCAGGGCCACCACTGTGGCAACAACTGGGAGCATTTAATGAATTCCCACTGGCTAACACTGATCTTTTGGGAAGAAATTTTACCACAGTCATCGAGATGGTGAGAAATCATATAGTCATCTACGAATCCCTCACGAAAATATTAAAAACATTTTTGGCCATGAAAGATCCAACAAAGGTCTAACGTCTAAAATCTATAGGAAAATCCAATACCTCCACAAGAGAAATAATCCAGTTAAAAAATGGGCGAAGGATATGAACAGACACTTCACCAAAGAAGACATTTGAGCAGCTAACAGACATGTGAGGAAATGCTCGCAATCACTAGCCATTAGAGAAATGCAAATCAAAACTACAATGAGACACTATCTCACCCCAACATAACTGGCACAAATCAAAAAAACAGAAAATAACAAATGTTGGAGAGGCTGTGAGGAGATTGGATACTCTTACGCACTGCTGGTGGGAATGCAAAATGGTACACCTGTTTTGGAAAACGACATGGCACTTCCTTAAAAAGCTAGAAATAGAAATAGCATACAATCCAGCAATCTCACTCACAGGAATATATCCGAGAAAAATAAGAGCCATCACATGATAGACATATGCACACCCATGTTCGTTGTAGCATTATACATAATAGCAAAAAGATGGAAACAACCTAAGTGCCTATCAACAGATGAATGGATAAACTATGATACATATACACAGTGGGATACTACGCAATGAAGAAGAACAATGATGAACCTGTGAAACATCTCACAATATGGATGAATCTGGAGAGCATTATGCTGAGTGAAATAAGTCAATCACAAAAGGACAAATACTGTATGTATGAGACCACTAGTATAAAAACTCATGAAAACGTTTACACACAAAAAAACAATCTCTGATGGTTACGAGGGAGAGGAGGGATGGGGAGGGAAAAACACTAACAGACAACAGATAAGTGGTAACTTTGGTGAAGGGTAAGACCGTACACAATACTGGGGAAGGCAGCACAACTTGACCATGGCAAGGTCATGGAAGCTCCACAGATACATCCAAACTCCCTGAGGAACCGAATTACTGGGCTGAAGGCTGGGGACCATGGTCTTTGGGGACATTTAGCTCAACTGGCATAACACAGTTTATAAGGAAAATGTTCTACATCCTACTTCGGTAAGTAGTGTCTGGGGTCTTAAAAGCTTGTGAGCGGCCATCTAAGATTCTCCACTGGTCCCACCCTGGAGCAAGGGAAAATGAAGAAAACCAAAGACACAAGGGAAAGATCAGTCCAAAGGACTAATGGACCACAAGTACCACAGCCTCCACCAGACTGACTCCAGCACAACTAGACGGTGCCTGGCTACCACCACCAACTGCTCTGACAGGGATCACAACAGAAGGTCCCGGACAGAGCTGGAGAAAAATACAGAACAAAATTCTAACTCACAAAAAGAGACGAGACTTACTGGTCTGACAGACTGGAGAAACCCCGAGAGTATGGCCCCCGACACCCTTTAACTCAGTACTGAAGTCACTCCTGAGGTTCACCCTTCAGCCAAAGATTAGCCAGGCCCATAAAACAAGACTAAACGGGCACATCAACCCAGGGAGAAGGATGAGAAGGCAGGAGGGGACAGGAAAGCTGATAATGGGGAACCCAAGGTCAAGAAGGGGAAAGTGTTGACATGTTGTGGGGCTGGCAAGCAATGTCACAAAACAACATGTGTGTGTTATTTATTTAATGAGAGACTAATTTGCTCTGTAAACCTTAATCTAAAGCACAATAAAAAACATGTAAAAAATGTATTTAATATGGCATTGATATAAAAAAAATACGGTTGGTGCAAATGGTTAATGCACTCGGCTAACCAAAATGTTGGAGATTTGAGTCTACCGAGAGGCACCTTGGAAGAAAGTCCTGGTGATCTAATTCTGAAAAATCAGCCTTTGAAAACTCTACAGAGCACAGTTCTACTCTGACATACATGGGGGCACCATGAATTGGAATCAACTCGATGGCAGCTGGTAGAGATGACAAGAACGTTATGACAAAAATAAAAACTTCTTAAGGCAGTGATCCAATCTATTCACCGTTCTAAGTGTCTCAAACACGCACTGACTTAGAAGCATGCCACCTAACACTGCATTGCTCATATTCTTTGTCCCCAAGAACCAACCAGGTCAAGTTCCTAATCATCCTAGTCTGGCGTGGAAACTGCCGTCATCCGGAGTACTCCAGTGCCCCGAGGTAGACGAGGGACAGGGTGAGAAACAGAAAACGTAGTCTCCAATTAACACACCCTTTCGTTCCACCAAAGGAAACCCCAGCTGAGGCCTGTGCACACAGTAAACAAATTTCAAAATGGCAGACGTTAAGTCCTTCCTTATCGGCAATTACTTTAATGTAAATAGATTGAACTCATCAACCAAAACTTGAATGGATAAGAAAGCATGATCCAACTGTATCTCATCTACAAGAGACCCATTTTAGGTCCAAAGACAATGGTAGATTGAAGACGAAAGGATAGAAAAAAATATTCCATGCGAACAGTAGTCAAAAGAGCAGGGGTGGCTATATTAATATCAAGCAAAATACACTTTAAGTCAAAACTTAAAACAGAAGGACATTATATAATGACAAAAGGAGCAATTCATATACATACACCTAACAGAGCCCCAAAATATATTAAATATTGACAGGATTGTAACGAGAAATAGACAGTTCTACAATAATCGTTGGGAGACTTCAACACAACACTTTCAATAATGGATAGAACATGTAGACAGATCAAGAAGGAAACAGAGAACTTGAACAATACTATAAATGAACTAGACCTAACAGACATACAGAGAACACTCCACCCAACAACAGCAGAATACACATTCTTCTCCAGTGCACGTGGATCATTCTCCAGGGTAGACAATATAAGTCACAAAACAAATGGCAATACATTTAAATAGGTTGAAATCATACAAAGCATCTACAAACACAATGAAATAAAACTAGAAATCAATCACAGAAGGAAATTTGGCAAATTCACAAATCTGTGGAAACACACTGCTAAATAAACTGTTAAAGAAGCAATCACAAGGGAAATTAGAAAATACTTAGGAATGAAAATGAAAACACAACATACCAAAATCTACTGGATATTTATAGCAAAGCAATACTTGCAGGGAAATTTATAGCTGTAAAACCCATGTTAAAAAAGAAGATCTCAAACCAATAGCTCAATTTTACACCTCGAGGAACTATAAAAAGAGTAAACTAAGCCCAAAGTTAGCAGAGGGAAAGAAATAATAAAGATTAGAGATAGGATCTACAGATTCAATGTAATCCTTATCAAAATTCCAACTCCCCTTTTTTTTTTTTCAGAAATGGAAAAGCTGATCTTCAAATTTATATGGAACTGCAAGGAGCCCTGAAGTTGACAAAACAATCCTGAAAAAGAAGAACAAAGTAGGAGGATTCATACTTCTCAATTTCAAAACATAAAGCTGCAGTAATCAAAGTATGTGGTACTGGTGTAAGGATAGGTATACTGTTGTTAGGTGCCATGGAGTCGGTTCCGACTCATAGCGACCCTACGTACAACAGAATGAAACGCTGTCTGGTCCTGTACCATCCTCACAATCACTGTTACGCTTGAGCCCACTGCTGCAGCCACAGTGTAAGTCCATCTAGTTGAGGGTCATCCTCTTTTTCGCTGACCCTCTACTTTACCAAGCATCATGCCCCTCCTGATAACACGTCCAAAGTATGTGAGATGAAGTCTATCCATCCTTGCTTCCAAGGAGCACTCTGGCTGTATTTCTTCCAAGACACGCTTGTTCTTCTGGCAGTCCATGGTATACTCAATATTCTTTTATAACACCTTAATTCAAAGGCATCAATTCTTCTGTGACCTTCCTTATTAACTGTTCAGCTTTCGCATGCGTATGAGGTGCACCTCAGTCCTTAAAGTGACATCTTTGCATTTTAACACCTCAAAGAGGTCTTTTGTAGCAGATATGCCCAATGCAATGCGCCGTTTGATTTCCTAACTGCTGCTCCCATGGGTGTTGATTGTGGATCCAAGTAAAATGAAATCGCTGACAACATCAATCTTTTCTCCATTGCTTATTGGTCCAGTTGTGAGCATTTTTGTTTTCTTTATGTTGAGGTGTAACCCATAGTGAAGGCTGTATCATACATACTTCGTACATTCCACATTCTGATTATTAATGGATGTTTGCAGCTGTTCCTTCTCATTTTGAGTTGTGCCACATCAGCAATGAAGGTCCTGAAAGCTTGACTCCAGCCATATCATTAAGGTTGACTCTACTTTGAGGAGGCAGCAGCTCTTCCCCATTATGAGTGCCTTCCAACCTGACTGGCTCATCTTCTGGCGCTATATCAGACAATGTTCTGCTGATATTCATAAGGTTTTCACGGGCCAATTTTTTTTTAGAAGTAGACTGCCAGGTCCTTATTCCTAGTCTGTCCTAGTCTGGAAACTCCACTGTCTACCATGAATGAGCCTGCTAGTATTTGAAATACCAGTGGCATAGCTTCCAGCATCATAGCAACATGCAAGCCACCCCAGTATGACAAACTGACAGACGAGTGGTGCATACACAAAACAAACTATTCCCTTAGACTGACTAAACATTTTTCTTTAACGGTTAAAATGTAATAGAGCTAGCAAGAAGAAATATTGTTGTTCCTCACTAACGCTAGGTTCCCTCCCGGGCCACCCTCCTCAGCCTAGGCAGGGTCAGCCCGGTCAGCTCGCCTGGCCCCTCAAGACCTGGGTGCAGGCGTGGGTGTCAGTGTGTTCAGTGTCTTCGGCACAGGGGGGAACGCACACTGTGGGGTTGGCGGGCACGTGAGGTCTGACCCCAGGCCGGTCACTCGCTCATTCTGCAGGCCGGCCCACAGCTCGGCCACACTAGTGCCCAAACAAACAAAACTTCTGCTTCAGGGAGCTTGGGTCTGGTGTGGGAGGCAGAAATTCCACTGAAGTGTCACAGGGATCTCAGAGTGTGTGGGGGTGCCACGAAGGGCACATTCCAGCCCCCAAGGGTGACGGGCAGCAGCAGTCTTTGGAGGAGAATCCACCAGCCTTGGCAGCACCAAGAAACTGAAAATCCCGATATCAGTGTTTCCATGCATGCAGCTGGTACAACTGGAAAGGTATTTTCCCTTTTTAATCACTGTGACAGTCGTGGGAAATCAGGGAGGAAGGGGTCTACAGGAGGGGAGACAGACAGCTCGCTGCTCTGGGGAGCCAGACACCACCCTCTCATCCTGCCCAAATCAGTCACTAGCCACACAGCTCGCAGCACCCACATCCGCTGCCTCCCTCTCCCACACTGGAGACCCCGCTTAGAACCCTCTCCACTCAACCCTCAGGAAAGAGATCAACAGTCCGAACAAGGCCTCCTCGAGGCTTAGCCCTCTCACCTCTGCCCTCGACTGCTGCTGCCTCTGTCTAGAGCACCAACCCCCCAACCTTAAGAGGTACCCTTTGTCAGACTTTCCTGCCCACCACCCGCACCCCCTGCAATGGGCTCGGGCTTTGGGCTCTGACCACAGGACCCATCTCGTGTAGGACAAGGAACTACCCGAGATCTTGGCTCACCTTTGAGCCCCAGGCCGAGCTCAGTGCCTGGTACACAGCAAGCACTCACACGTGACTGTACTGGATGAAACCGAGTCAGTTCTGACCTGAGAAAAGCTTCCTGGGGTCCTCACCAGCAGAGGCACCGAGCTGTCAGAACAACGGCAAATGCTTTGCCCTCCGCGTCAGCAGCAGATCAAGGGTCACTTCGTCTAAGGGCTCCAGGCATCGGGTTAGATTCTCCGCGAGGCCAAGATGCTTCAAGAGAGCAGCTCAGACCCAGAGAAGCCCCCAGAATAGTCTGTGGTCCTGGCCCGCTGGAGGGCTCAGATGCTGGCCTGTTCTAAGATTCAGTGGCCCACTGCACTTGACAGGACGGCAGGCAGAGCTGCAGATGCACCCTGGACACACTGCCAGCCTGGCTAAGGCATCTCTTCTGGGGACCATTTTTTCCAGAACTCACAGCTCACCCAAGCAGCCCCCTGCTTCGCCCCGCTGAAGACATGAAGTCCTCCCTTGGACCCCTACTTTCTTTCCCTTCCTTGAAACCTACTTTCTCTTTACTGAGAGTCTAGCTTTCCCACACTGAATTGTCTCATCCACCCAGGTCCACAAGAAAGTCCTTAAACTTAGCCCCTCCTGGCAAAGTCGCCCTCAGACTGTCCTCATGTGCCACCCACCACCAGTGTCACCCAAGTTCTCAGAAGCAGGTTTGCCTGGCAGGGACACCCGAGGTGCTGGGCACAGAGCTTGGGCCCCCTGGGAAGTGGAGAATGGGTGCCCCTTGTCAGCAGAGCCTCCCAGAACATTCCAGAAACAGTCTTCTGAGCAAAGGTGGAACCCAAGGACACTGAGACCCTTCCCCTCTCCAATACTGAGGTGACAACCTGGGGTGCTTGTTCACACGTCTCGGTGGGGACAGTCAGGAGGAATCTAGGGGTGAAGGACGGCCCATGTTTGAGGGCTGAGCCCAGACCCCACGCAGTATGCCCCTCCCCCCCATCATCTCCCCTCTCCATGGTCGCAGCCCTTCACTGCTGGGCGCCTACTTCACTCACTCAGCACGGTGGCAGCTCAGCGGGGTCACACCGATTGCTCTACTAGGGGCACAAGGACCAGCGACAGGGCTGAGCCCAGTTATGTGACCATGGCCCAGTCTCGCCTAACATGCATTGGCAGCACCCCAACTCACGGCAAGTGTTAGGGGTCCCACCCACAATGGGCCAAGTTCTCAAGTGTGCCTGTGCACCCTTTGTCCTGCACTTGGTGGCTTCAGGAGCAGTGTATCAACTGGGAATGCAGCGCCCTCAACCAGCACTGCCACTGTCTCAGGCCTGGTCACCACCCAGAACGGGAGGCAGGGGGAAGGTGGGGACTGCCAGCCTGGGACACACTGCTTGCCCTCCCCCACCCAGACACCAGGCACCCCGGTCCCTCCTCGCCTGTCGTGCCTGACTGCCCCAGTGATGCCAGCAGCAGGGATGCAGGCACGGAAGGGGACGCCTGCTCACCTCAGGTTGCCTAGATAGCTCAGTTGGGGAAGTTCTAAGTGATGGAGACCCTCTTGTCCCCCTTGAGGGTGCCGGGCCGCAGCACCCGACCCCTCCTGAAGAATCAACCCCCAGGGCCTATACCTCACCATCCCCTTCCCTCTCCTGCCCAACCTACCCTTGACCCCTGCTCCCTGCCTCCAAAATCCGTGCTTTCTCTGACCCGGGCTCACTATGCCCCTTGTTCTACACCAGTTTCTTTTAAAGTGAGAGAAAAGCCTTCTTTCCCTCCCAGGATCATGGGAAGGACTACGTCCAAAAACCAAACCCATTCCTGTGGAGTCAATTCAAACTCATAGTGACCCTACAGGACAGAGGAGAACTGCCCTTGAGGGTTTCCAATGCTGTAATCTTTACATGGGTTTCCAGTCGGAAGCAGACTGCCACATCTTTCTCCCACAGAGCAGCTGGTGGGTTCAAACCTCCAACCTTTCAGTTAGCAGCTGTCTCCGAGCACTTAACCACTGCCACCAGGGCTCCTGCGGACGAAGTAGCGAATTTCAAAGCGTCCTGAAGTAGTGAGACCTTACTAACCAGCCAAACGATTCCAGGACCAGAAAATGGATCCACCACCTTGACCATCGGGGAGAATCCCTGGGCCAAACAGTGGGGCCTTAAGTGCTTGCAAGCAAAGCAAAATGGCTGTTGACCTAATAGTTCAAAAAAAAAGAAGATAGGAAGAGAGAAAATATTTCTCATTCCCTGCAGTGGAGTCAGAATGGCAGACCCAGGAAGGCCAGAAACAGCCACACAGGGTACTTTAACACCCCATCAGCACAGCCAAGTTAAAGCACCTCTTCCAGTCTCAGCTTGTCTAAGAATAGTTAGGACCAAATACCTTCCCTCCCATAATTAAACAAACATGCAGACACATACAAAAAATATTCCAGAAGAACTACACCACTTGATTAAAAAACAAGTCAGAACACGATTTTATTCTTAGAGACCAGAACCGTGGACATGTTTTTAGGTTCCTCCCCTGCTCAACACGTTGAAAACAAAATTCAACACATTTTAAGAAAAGAATCCGAAGACTCACCGGCAGTTTTATCTTTCCGGCCAAACTTCAGTCTGGAAACCTTAAGACCTGTCTCCTTGCTCTATTTTCCCCGACTCTTCAGTCCGTAAGAGCTCAAACCACAATGATAAAAGGTGTAACGTCCCCATGTTACAGTGCCCCTCCCCGCGTCACAGTGCCTCTCTACGCATCACAGTGTCCCCCTCCCCGCATCACAGTGCGGTGGCCCCAAATCCCACTAGGGCCGCTTCTCCGGGGGTGGCGCGCAGGGTCTGACCAAGGCGAGGCCCTTCTCTGACTGCGACGTGTTGGGCGCTGTGTGCCCCAAAAAGGGCCGGGGCTTCAGGGTCAAAAGGGAGGCTGTAAAGAGCGCTTTTCAGAACTGACCGAAATCGGCAGAAAATTCAGAATAAGCCGCAGCAGCAACTCTGTCGGGGTCTCTCGGCTGTGAGAAGCTCAAACAATTACGGATTCACGCTCGGCGGCTCCAGCCAGGCCCGCCGGCCCGTTAGCACAAAACCTCTCCCGCGGCCCGCCCAGAGCTCTCCCGACCCTGGTCCCGCGCTGGCGGAGCCACAGGGCGCCGCTTCGCCCAGAGCCGGGAGGGCGCGACCTCAGGCCTGCGCGTCACGTCCACCTCGCCCTCTCCAGCCAACTTTCTGGGAAGGGGCTCGTCCGCGGCTGAGTGGGGTGCGGCGTCGCACGGATTGCACGGGACACGGCAGGACACGCGGTGGGGTGGAGGATCTGCCAGGGCGCTCAGCCCGCTCCCAACACCGGCTTCAGCCCCTCCACCGCCTGCGACAGGGGCATGCAACACTAACACGCGTCCTGGGAAAGTTAAAGTTCTCCTGTCGATTATCCTCATCAGGGAGAGAGCTGCGACCTCACATACCCCCCACCTGCAGGAGGTGTCAAGTGAGCGCAGGGAAGAAGCAGAACCCACTGGGGGCTCGGCGGACTGACTCTCCTGCTGGTCAGTTAACAGGAGCCTGGCCATCCATATAAGTGTGAGCTTGGTGGCCATCCATGTGAGTGTGAGCTTGCTGGCTCAGACCTGAGCATGAGAAGCCTTCTGAGGAACGCAGCCATTGCCAGCAAGGCTCAGCTGGCGCCAACTCACCCGCCCACCTTCTCGAGTTCTTGGGTGCTGAGGACAGTTAGCTGAGCATCTTCTAGGTGCTGAATTCATGGAAGGAATGCAGAAGAAGGAATGTGGGCACTGATTCCTCGCCAGGAAACAGAGAGGGCCGGAAATGGGCAGGGGTTTCTGGGCGGAGGGGCCATGGGGAAAAAACGCAGGATGGCAGGAGGGACCCTTCGGAAAGACTTAGCCCCCGGGAGGCCAGGCCCTTGGTCTTCAAAGACTTAGAGGAATCAGGAGGCAGATCCCAGGTCCCTGGAGGTGACTCTCCTAGGGAGAGGGGTGGGGTCCCTGCACAGTCTGCTCATAGGCTTGCCAGGGAGCTGTTGTGAAGATCCCAGACTCAGACCTAGGGAAAGAGGAACAGCAAGAGAGAGAGAACACAGCAGGGCACATACTTGGGGGGGTGGTGAGGACAGGTCTTGGGAGGGCCATCGTTTGGGGAAACTTTAATTCATAAACTCTGGGCTGAGCGCAGGACTCTGGCCCATTCTCTCACAATGCACTTTACAACATCCCTTGGATGGCCTGACAGTTGCCAAGAACGACTTGTCTCCATTATGACTTTCTCCTGACCTGAGGGGGTGGGTAGGCCGTGGGAGGGGTGCCCACCTTCCAGCAGTCCATGCCCAGGCCAGGCTCTGCTTCTTGGGGGGAACCAGGGGGTCCTCCCAGCTGCAGCAGCCTCACTGTCGATCACTGTGTCTGCCCCACCTCCCACGCAGGGTTACACCCTCCAGGGGTGCCAGAAGGCCTGTTTGAGAGCAAGTGAAAATGATGGAATCCTTGGATCCATGCTTTTTTTGTAAATTCTATCATTAAAAATTTTCATTCTTTAATTATTGTTAGGTGTCATCGAGTTGGTTCCGACTCGTAGCAACCCTATGTACAACAGAATGAAACACTGCCCGGTCCTGGCCATCCTCACAATCGTTGTTATGCTTGAGCCCATTGTTGTAGCCACTGTGTCAATCCATCTTGTAGAGGTTCTTCCTCTTTTTTTTGCTGACCCTCTACCAAGAATGATGTCCTTCTCCAGGGAGTGATCCCTCCTGATAACACGTCCAAAGTAGGTGAGACAAGTCTCGCCATCCTTGCTTCTAAGAAGCATTGTAGCTGTATTTCTTCCAAGACAGATTTGTTCATTCTTTTGGCAATCCATGGTATATTCAATATTCTTTGCCAACACCATAATTCAAAGGCGTCAATTCTTCTTTGGTGTTCCTTATTCATTGTCCAGCTTTTGCATGCATAAGAGGTGACTGAAAACACCATGGTTTGGGTCAGGTGCACCTTAGTCGTCAAGGTGACATCTTCGCTTCTTAACACTATAAAGAGGTCTTTTGCAGCAGATTTGCCCAATGCAATGCCTCTCTTGATTCCTTGACTGCTGCTTCCATGGATGTTGATTGTGGATCCAGGTAGAATGAAATCCTTGACAACTTCAATCTTTTCTCCATTTTTCATGATGTTGCGTATTATCAGGATTTTTGT
This sequence comes from Dugong dugon, assembly GCA_030035585.1. Lineage (NCBI taxonomy): Eukaryota > Metazoa > Chordata > Mammalia > Sirenia > Dugongidae > Dugong > Dugong dugon. Next base: position 116,278,218 of record CM057466.1, read on the forward strand.
TTTCTTTATGTTGTGGCGTAATCCATACTGAAGGCTGTGTCTTTGATTTTCATCAGTAAGTGCTTCAAGTCCTCTTCACTTTCAGCAAGTAAGGGTGTGTCATCTGCATAACACAAGTTGTTAATGAATCTTCCTCCAATCCTGATGCCAGTCTTCTTCATATAGTCTACCTTCTCAGATTATTTGCTCAGCATACAGACTAAGTATGGTGAGAGGACACAACCATGACACACACTTTTCCTGACTTTAAACCACGAAGTTGGTTCAAACGACTGCCTCTGGATCTATGTACAGGTTCCTCATGAGCACAAGTAAGTGTTCTGCAATTCCCATTCTTCGCAATGTTATCCATAATTTGTTATGATCCACACAGTCAAATGCCTTTGCATAGTCAACAAAACACAGGTAAATATCTTCCTGGTATTCTCTGCTTTCAGCAAAGATCAATCTGACATCAGCAATGATATCCCTGGTTCCACATCTTCTTCTGAATCGGACTTGAATTTCTGGCAGTTCCCTGTCGATGTACTGCTGCAGCTGCTTTTGAATGACCTTCAGCAAAATTTTACTTGTGTGTGATATTAATGACATTGTTCGATAATTTCCACATTCTGTTGGATCACCTTTCTTTGGAATAGGCAAAAATAGTCGGTTGGCCAAGTAGCTGTCTTCCAAATTTCTTAGCATAGGTGAGTGAGCGCTTCCAGTGCTGCATCCATCTGTCGAAACATCTCAGTTGGTATTGTGTCAATTCCTGGAGCCTTATTTTTTAGTTATTAACTGTAATCATTATTTTCTACCCATCTCACATTGGATTTTGAACATGCCAGCATAAGAACCACTGTCCAGTACATATTTTATGTATCTGTGGCTCTCATTCCTGAAAAGCAGTGAGGTTACTGGTCTAGACGGAAAGGGACAACAATTCAGGTAAAGGACAGCTCAGTGGGGAGAGGCTGCAGGGCAGCATTTGTGGGCTTGGTGTTTATAAACACCGTACTAAACATGACCACATATACTATGTTTGTATTATTACACATAGATGTAGGAATGTAACATCTAATCAACATATATATTATATACGTGTAACATATAAAAATGTGAAAGTAGGAAGGACACAGGTGTGTTCATCCCAACATGCAGAGGCCAGAGGTAAAGAGAAGTGGCTCTGATCCAGCGTATGAAGAAAGACAGGGAAGGAAGGGAAGAGCCAACAACACATGTGTTTTCTCAAGAATTTATTTTTAGAGAAAAACCTCATTAATAAGATCACTAGTCCTTGACCCCCTTCCTCATTTCACTTTAAAACACACTGCTTCAAAATAAACTCTCCTCAAGTGAGCTTTCAGAGAGGCTGGGAACAGGGGTTGTGCTTAACCACACGAGTTCTCTTTTGACGAAAGAAAAAACACAGAGTACTGGTTTTCATTGAAGTAGTAACTTTTAAAGACCATTTTATTTCCACTAATGTGGGAAAAAAGGAAGACTTGAGCGGATAATTCCTAACCTACGTTAGGACCCTGCTTCTGGCGACACTGAGACAAAATGAAGCCAAGCCAACCACGCACGTGCCCCTGCCGGGGCCCCCCGCCCCACCCCCACCGAAGGGCAAGGGCAAGGGAACAGAGTCCCAATCCTGTTGGGGGGTAGGGCACCAGAAAGGAATTAGTAGAAGACAGTTTAAATTTTCATTGGAAGTATTTCAAAAACATCTTGTTTTGGGTCCAGTTCTCTATTATACTCCCTCTATGAAAAACAAAATAAGGCCAAGTCATCATATTCACTATATAAAAAAATGGAGGAAAAAATTAAACAAACACAGCTGTAACTCCACTCCTAAGTTACCACCGTCAGCATTTTGGTATACCTTCTTCCAACAAACTAAAATAGTCTCAGGAACGAGACCTCCTGCAGGTCCCAGAGCCTCCCCCAGCTTGACCCCTCCTGTAGCTGCCCCTCCCGGGCGCACCGGCGGGTGGGCTATCAGCGGGTGCTGAACTTCAGAGAGGTGGGTGGATGTGGCCTGAGAGCATAACCTTTCTAGTAGGTCTCTCTACCCTCCCCAAGAAAATCTCCAGGACACAGAGAACACAAGAGGAGACAGATGGTCCAGGCCCTGTCCCTGCCCTCGTGGGGTGAGCGGGGTGGGTCAGAACACCGAGGCCCTCGCTCCCTGTGCGTGTCTTTTCCTTTAAGCCATTTTTATTGAGATAAAATTCAAATAATATAAAATTCACCATGTTAAACTGCATAATTCACTATTTAGTATATTCATAATGTTACGCAACCATCCCCCAAAACCAAACTCGTTGCCATTGAGTCAATTCCGACTCATAGCAACCCTACAGGACAGAGTAGAACTGCCCCATAGGGTTTTCAAGGAGCAGCTGGTGCACCTGAATTGCTGACCTTTTGGTTAGCAGCCAAGCTCTTAACTACTGCGCCACCAGGGCTCCATGCAACCATCACCACCATCTAATTCCAGAACATTTCCATCACCCCAAAAAGAAACCTTGTACTCCTACCCCTGCCTAGATCCTGGCAACAACAAATCTGTTTGTCTCCTTGGATTTGCCTGTTGTGGACATTTCAAATGAATTGAATCAGACAGTATGTGGTCATTTGTGTCTGGCTTCTTTTACTCAGCATAATGTTTTCAAGGTCCATCCATGTTGTGGCATGTATCAGAACGTCATTCCTTTTTATTACCAAATAATATGCCATTGTATTGGTACATCACATTTTGTTTATCCATCATCTGTTGATGGACATTTGGGCTGTTTCCACCTTTCGGCTATTGTGAATAATGCTGCTGTGAACATTCATATACACGCTTCCGTGAGGACATATCTTTTCAATTATTTTGGGTATATATCTAGGAGTCGAATTGCTGGGCCATAAGGTAGTTCTATACTCAACTTTTTGAGGAGCTGCCAGTTTTCCATAGTGGCTGCACAATTTTACATTCCCATCAGCAACGGATGAGGGTTCCAATTTCAACACATTCCTGCCAACACTTGTTATTTTCTGTATTTCTTGTAATAGCCATCCTAAGAGTGTGAAGTGGTATCTCATTGTGGTTTTGATTTGCATTTCCCTGATGGATAATGATGCTGGGCATCTTTTCATGTGCTTGTTGGTCATTTGTTTATCTTCTTTGGAGAAATATATATTCAAATCATTTGCCCATTTTTAATTGCGTTATTTGTCTTTTTATTATTTAGTTGTAAGAGTTCTTTATATATTCTAGATACAAGTCCCTTATCAGAGATATGATTTGCAAATATTTTCTCCCATTCCATGGTTTGTCTTTTCACTTTTTTTTTTTAATTGTTGTAATTAAATGAAGTTTACATTTCAAGTTGGTCTCCCATACAAAAAAAAAATTTTTTTTTAACATACATTGTTATGAGACCCCAACCGCTCACCCCATTCTGCGACAGCACACTCCTCCCCTCTGCCCGATTCCCCATGAACATTCAACCAGCTCCTAACCCTCTCTGCCTTCCCCTCTCACCTCTGGACAGAAGCTGCCCCTTTGGTCTCTTATATCTACTTGTCTAAGAGGCACATTCTTCACAAGTATCACTTTATGTCCCACAATCCAGTCCAATCCCTGTCTGAAGAGTTGGCCTCGGAAACTGTTTTAGTTCTGGGGTGATGGAGAGACCAGGGGCCATGCCTTCCAGGGCACCTCCAGTCTTAGTCAGGCCATTAAGTCTGGTCTTCTTACTAGAATTTGAGTTCTGCATGCCATCATTCTACTGCTCCATCAGGGACCCTCTGTTGTGTTCCCTGTCAGGACGTTCATTGGTGGTACCTGGGCACCATCTAGTTCTTCTGGTCTCAGCCTGATGAAGTCTCTGGTTTATGTGGCCCATTCTGTCTCTTGAGCCAATACTTTCCTTGTGTCTTTGGTGTTCTTCGTTCTCCTTTACTCCCAGTGGTTGGGACCAACTGATGCATCTTAGATGGCCGTTCTTTTCACTTTCTTGATGGTGCCCTTGGAAGCACAAAAGTTAATTTTAATAAAGTCCAATTTGTCTGTTTTTTTCTTTGGTTGCTTGTGCTTTTGGTGTCGTATTTAAGAAACCGCTGCCTAATCTAAGGTCATGTCCCTGTGTATTTCTAAGTAAAGTAGAAAACAACAGTAGCTGTTGCCCTAGTTTACAAAAAAATAGCAACACAAGACATAACTCAGTACTGGGGGCCTGGGTTATGAGCGCTTCTCTGTCAACCCTGGAGAAGTGGTCCAGCCCTGAACATCAGGCGTAAATAGAGGTTGCCTGGAAGCAAGGTGAGGTAAAAATGAGCAAACTGGTTACCCTAAGCAGAAAGTCCTAACTGAAGAGATTAAGTACCATCATGTTTCAGCTGCCAGTTTCCCCGAGTTCACATGTGTACCATGCATACTAGGAAATGTGCTGCTTGGGCCACTGAGAGACTGTCACGGAGGAAAAGGAAAGACGTAGAACTGACTAGGGGTGGAGGTGGGAAAGATGTAGAACTGACTAGGGGTGGGGGCGGGTGCTGCCAGTGAGACTCTAAACCTGCAGAAACCAGGAGCCTGCTTGGAAAGGGGCTGACACTGGGGCACCCACCAGAAAAGGGCAGAGGATGCACAAATCAATGTCAATTTTTCTGTTAAACAGAGTTCCTACAAACCATGGATCTTTCCTGAAAACACCTCAAAGTAAAAATAAATACTTCTCATTGCCTAAAGGAAGCCGTACCTACACCTGGAGGTGAGTTGGCCAGGACCCCCTCAAAGCCCAGTGTGAAAATGCTGGGTACTTAGCTGTGCCCCAAGTGCTGGGCCCAAAACTCTCTACGAGGCTCAGCTCCTGGGGTCAAAAGTAGGTCAGGGACGCCCAAACGCTCTGCTTGTGGCTCCATGTTGTGGTGGAAACACAGTCTCCCAAGACAGGAAAGCCAGGCTTCGAGTCCTGGTCCAATAATTCCAAAGCTGTCAGCCCTGGTGAGTCACTTACACTCCGAGCCCCCAGATTCATCATCTATAAAATAGGGGCAACAGTACCTTTCTCATAGGGCTCCTGAAAATCAACTGCAACAGCAATGGTAAAATATCAGCCCGGGGCCTGACACCTCATCCCTCTGCCCTATTGCCTTTCACCCCTCCTCTCCAAGCCCAGGCCGGGGTGCTCTCAGGGCTTTGCCAGTTCCACCCTCCAAGCCTGCCATCCGTCCCGGGCCCGAGAACTAAGGATGACATGGGCCAGTAGCTAGCTGGCAGGCATCTCCTTCCTCTGACAGATGAGAAGAATGAGGCCTAGAGGCCACACACCACTGTGCCACTGGCTCAAGGTGACCCTTGAAAAGGCTCCTTTGCCAAAGTAAGAATGTTTGGATGGGGGTGCCTCACTCGCATCTCACTCCTGTGCTCATTCATCACTTGCTCATCCATTTGACCGACGTTTGGCCAGATGCACCAGTGCTGGGGCTGGGCAGTGGGCAGATGGGGCTGGTGGAAGAAATAAAACAGAAAGTGGATGCCCCATAATCCTGCCCCTCACAGTTCAGTGCACACTCCCCAGACTCTCTGGTACAACTAGAAGCATATTACGTACAGATAAGACATAAAATAACACATTAGTAATTGCCTGTTAGGGAACATACCGCACACACTGTTTTGCAACCTGCTCCTTTCAAGCAACACACTGTGTGCACTTGCTGTACCTTTCTCCACCGTAGGACCTGCCTCTGTTTGCTCACTCAGCCCCGGCTGGTTGGCGCTGGGCTGTGGCCAAATGTCCACCCTTACACACAACACTGCAACGAACACCCACCTAGACGCACCGGTGAAGTCACTGCTGTCTGTTCGTGGAAGAGGAATTACTTCGTTGTAAGCCCTGATGGCACAATGATTAAATGCTTGGCTGCTAACCAAAACCTGCGGTTCAAACCCACCTAGAGGCTCCATGGGAGAAAGACCTGGCAATCTGCTCCCATAAAAGTTACAGCCCAGGAAACCCTATAGGGCAGTTCTACTCTGTCACATGGGGCCGCTATGAGTCAGAACCGACTCGACGGCACACAACAATAACAAGTTCACGTATGTCATGAGACTGGGAGCCCCTGCAGCAGCGTCTCAATGCCACCACCCCAATGTCCTCTGGGACCACACCCACACCCCACCACTCAAGCCAGAGGGCAGCACGTTGGGGAAGGGCGGGGGATGGGCGAGGGGTGCTGCATGTACTGAGCTGGAAGAGGCCATAGAAAGGCTAGGAGGGAGGGGCAGCAGAGGGGTGGGTGGGCGAGTGACCCTTCTTGAAATGGATGGAAATTACCTTTTACCTGGCAGGTATTAGTAACATAGAAAAGTGTTAAAGAGGAAGGAATAATGGCTACAGGGACAGGTTAGAAACAGAAAGCAGAGCAGAAACATGACCAATTTCAACGTATATGTGCCCGTGTTGTTTAAATCACGCTTTCCCTTAAGTGTCTGCCTGGAAGCGTCCAACTCGAGAAAGGGATGAGGTACCCCACGTTTTAATTCTAAACTTATAGCATATAAACTTTTTTCAAAATCAGCATTATCTTATTTCAACTGCAGCTTCACTCCTGAGTAAGTGACAATTTAGGATGAGTGCCTCCTACGCCCTTCAAAATTAAAACAAACACAGAGCAAAACAAACACCTGATCTGGAGTCTCACGCCCACGCTTGACCTCAGCAGCAGTGGGACAAGGGAGTGCGGACAAGTGTTTCCGTGTGGGATGAGCAGGGAAAGCAGGAAGCTGCCGGCGCCCCTCCTAGAGAGCAGACCCAACCGGCCTGGCTCTGCACACTACATTGTCACATGGCGGTGAGGAGCGGCTGTGGCCAGCCCTCAATGGTGACTGATGGGGAAATGCCCTCGGCTGCTAGAGTGGTGTGGTGTGGCAGATACCAGGCACAGGCCACAGGCAAAGCGCTAGTTATGTAAACAACCTTCCACAAGTCCTGAACAACAAACAGGAAATACACAGATGCACACACACTCACACAGACACATGCACTCACACACACTCACACTTGCACCCATACACTCAGACACACATTCACACACACTTGTGTACACACACACTATGACACACTCAGACACATACACTCTTACATACATCACACACACTCAGTCAAAAACACAGACACACACTCTCAGAAACATTCACACACACTCATGTACACACACATACATCTACGGGGACACACACATACATTTACACATTCTTGTACACACTCACACAGACACACTCACACACTGACAAACAGGTGAGGGGTAAAAGGGGTGGGGGGGTCTGCCTAGGGGCACTGAACTGAGTTCTGGGGGGCATGGGGGCACTGAACCGAATGCAGTGGGGTGTGAGAGGCACCGAGCTGTGCTCGGGGGTCTCCGTGGGCACGGAACCAAGCTCTGGGGCTGGCATTCGAGGCCACTGATGTTCAGCCAGCCTCCCTCCCGCTCTCTCAGTGACCACCGGGCAGGTGGGGGAGGTGAGAGCTCAATGCACAGCAGGTGCAGATGCAGACGACCCACACCCGTCCTCTCCTGGCCTGGTTCCCCCCTTCACAGTGAGAGGCCCGGAACCACTCTTGGGCAGTGATTCCACCGACGGACACAAATTAAACACGCCGCCTGTCCTCACGAAGGGCTGAGGAACCCGTCTCCCCAGGTTTTGACACCTCAGCTCTGAATTCATTTTCAGTAACATCCGAAATGCCCACTAGACAGTAATTCACACTTGGAGGAAACGTTTTTTTCATTGTGTCCTGAGAGTAGACATAAAAGTGTGTAAAAATAGCTTCCACATTGACAAAGAGCAGTGGACACGATGCTGGCTTCTATCACCCAGAACTCCTCGTATCAACGGCCACACACAGACACACAGACACACACACACGCTTGCACAGTACATTCCCTGGGCTATCTGGTTTGGATTATTTCTTAGAAAATGACAGCTTATTATTTGGGGCAGGACAAATGTTTCTGGAGATGTTTCTAATCCGATTTTACAGATTTATTTTTTTTAACTCTGCTAGTCAAAGGATCAACTTCAGCAAAACCAGACCCTCTTGCCTCTGAGTGACGCTACGCGTGCCAAAAAGCTGCAGGCAGATTCCTCCTCCCCACCTGCTTTCTCCCTCCCATGGAGTCTGCTCCACACGCCAGTTTAGCGGTGAAGCAGCAGACATTTAAAAACAAAGCCATTTGTGAGCTGGAGGATGTGAGCCGTGTTCTCGCACTTTCTGCAGTAGGAGTAGGATCACCTGACTGCATTCCAGCATCTGCATGGATGCCGCGGAAGAAGTAGAGAGGATGGCAGACAGAAAGACGAGAGAGACTAAGTGAGAAGGCGCAAAGGGAAAAAAGCCACATTCAGGCAAGGTGGGAAAATGCATCCATCTTCCCAGAGGCTCTTCTGAAAGTAAAAGCCTACCAGCATCATTCTTCTTCCTTTATAGCCAGACAATTCACACTACCCTGTGGGCTTAAGGCAGAAGGTTTCATAAGGGCGAACCCAGTCCAGTACACACCAGTCGAGATGGGCAGGTAACCCAGACCCTGGCTACCCCTCTACCACCTAGAATAAAGCCGGGGTTCACCGTTCCTGAACAGCAAGCCCCAAGCACCAGCGCCATACATGGACTTTTTCTTTTCCAAACGCCTTCTGGTTAGGAGTCCTTCCATCGTTTGTCCTGGTCTCTGTGGTATGAATAACAACACTCCTCCACTGGGCGGGGACAGACCATCATTTGCTTCTGCAGACATTCCTCGGGCTCTTACACCCCAGTTCTCCAGACCACGGAAGCATAAGTTTAGCAGAACCAGTCGTAATCATCTTTCTGTATCAAAAGCAGCCTTAATGATTTTGTATGCAACTTGTAAACAAAAAGGAATGGAAAATACAACAAAATAAAATACTCTAAATAAACTGTGGTATGAAGTTTAAATTCCCTAAGTCAGGAAATCAACTGAGATGCCCTCGTCTGCATTTAGAGCTCACGGCACACAATGAAACCACATGTCCAGACAAAACCCAAAATTATAATTCCAACATCATGTGTGCAGTGGCTGTTGACACTGCTAAAAGGGCTTTAACTCTTGTGCTTATTGACTTTCTTTTTATATAACAATGTTACTGGTCAAGTAGCTCTATTTTACTTGTTCTTTTAAATTCCCCAACAAGATGAAATTATGTGAAAAAGAAACACCAGGTCTTCAACCTGATAAAGGGCATCTATGGAAAACCCACAGTTAACATCAGACTCCATGGTGAAAGACTGGATGCTTTCCCCTTAAGACCAGGAACGAGACAAGGATGTCTGCTCTCACCACCTCTACTCAACATTGTACCAGAGGTTCTCGCCAGGGCAATTAGGCAAGAAAAATAAATAAAAGCCACCCAGGTTGGAAAGGAAGAAGTAAAACTATCTCTGTTTGCAGATGACATGTTCTTGCTTATAAAATATCCTAAGGAACCCACAAAAAAATGGTTAAGATTAATAAACAAGTTCAGCAAGTTTGCAGAATATAAGATCAGTCTACAAAAATCAAATGTATTCTGTACACTAGCAATGAACAATCCAAAAAAAGAAATTAAGAAAACAATTCCATTTACAATAGCATCAAAAAGAATACTTTGGAATAAATTTAAAGGAAAGAAAACTCAAAACTTGTGCATAGAAAACTAAAGAACATGGTTGAAAGAAATTAAAGATCTAAATATACAATTTCTATCAAAATCTCAGCTGGCTTCAGCATAACGCTGATACCAAAACCAGGCAAAGATGTCACAAAAAAAGAAAATTACAGACCAATATCTCTCATGAATATAGATGAGAAAATTCTGAACAAAATTCTAGCCAATAGAATTCAGCATCATATCAAAAAAATAATACACCACGACCAAGTAGGATTCATACCAGGTATGCAAGGATGGTTCAACATTAGAAAATCAATCAACATAATCCACCACATAAATAAAAGGAAAGAAAAGAATCACATGATCATCTCAATTGACACAGAAAAGGCATTTGACAAAGTCCAACACCCATTCCTGATAAAAACTCTCAATAAAACAGGTATAGAAGGGAAATTTCTCAACATAATAAAGGGCATCTATGCAAAACCAATGGCCAACATCATTCTTAATGGAGAGAGGCTGAAAACATTCCCCTTGAAAACAGGAAGAAGACAAGGATGCCCTTTATCACCACTCCTATTTAACATTGTGCTGGAAGTTCTAGCTAGGGCAATAAGGCAAGAAAAAGAAATAAAGGGCATCCAAATTGGTAATGAAGAAGTTAAACTGTTCCTGTTCGCAGATGATATGATACTACACACAGAAAACCCTAAAGACTCCACGAGAAATCTGCTGGAACTAATAGAAAGATTCAGCAGAGTAGCAGGATACAAGACAAACATTCAAAAATCAGTTGGATTCCTAAACACCAGAAAGGAGAACAATGAAAAGGAAATCAGGAAATCAATACCATTTTCAATAGCCCCTAAAAAGATAAAAGACTTAGGAATAAATCTGACCAGGGATGTAAAAGACCTATACAAAGAAAACTTTAAAACACTACTGCATGAAACCCAAAGGGATCTACATAAATGGAAAAACATACCATGCTCATGGATAGGCAGACTCAACATTGTGAAAATGTCAATTCTGCCCAAAGCAATTTACAAATACAACGCAATCCTGATCCAAATACCAACAACATTCTTCAAAGAGATGGAAAAACTAATCATTAACTTTATATGAAAAGGGAAGAAGCCCCGAAGAAGTAAAGCACTACTGAAGAAGAAGAATAAAGTTGGAGGACTCACACCACCTGACTTCAGAACCTACTATACAGCTACAGTAGTCAAAACAGCCTGGTACTGGTACAACGACAGATACATTGACCAATGGAACAGAATTGAGAACCCAGAGGTAAATCCATCCACCTACGGTCACCTGATCTTCAACAAGGGCCCAAAGTCCATCAAATGGGGAAAAGACAGTCTTTTTAACAAATGGTGCTGGCAAAACTGGATATCCATCTGCAAAAAAATGAAACAGGACCCATACCTCACACCGTATACAAAAACTACTTCAAAATGGATCAAAGACCTGAATATAAAGCCCAAAACTATAAAGTTCATAGAAGAAAAAATAGGACCAACACTTCAGGCCTTAATACCTGGCATTAACAGGATACAAACCATAACCATCAACGCACAAAACCCAACAGAGAAGCTAAATAACTGGGATCTTCTAAAAATCAAACACCTATGCTTTTCAAAAGACTTCATCAAAAGAGTAAAAAGGGAACCTACAGACTGGGAAAAAATTTTTGGACAGTACAAGCCAGACAAAGGTCTAATCTCCATAATGTACAAGAAAATCCAACACCTCTACAACAAAAAGACAAATAATCCTATTAAAAAATGGGCAAAGGAAATGAACAGACACTTCACCAAGGAAGACATTCAAATGGCCAACAGACACATAAGGAAATGCTCGCGATCACTAGCCATTAGAGAAATGCAAATTAAAACCACAATGAGATACCATCTCACCCCGGCATTACTGGCACAAATCAAAAACACTGGAAATAACAAATGCTGGAGGGGCTGCGGGGAGATGGGAACTCTTATGCACTGCTGGTGGGAATGCAAAATGATACAACCATTTTGGAAAATGATATGGCGCTTCCTCAGAAAGCTAGAAATAGACATACCATTCGATCTAGCAATCCCACTCCTAGGAATATATCCTAGAGAAATAAGAGTCGTCACTCGAATAGACATATGCACACTTATGTTCATGGCAGCATTGTTCACAACAGCAAAACGATGGAAACAACATAGGTGCCCATCAACAGATGAATGGATAAACAAACTATGGTACATACACACAATGGAGTACTATGCAACAAGAAAGAACAACGATGAATCTGTGACCCATCTCATAACATGGATGAAACTGGAGGACATTATGCTGAGTGAAATAAGTCAATCACATAAGGACAAATACTGTATGAGACCTCTATTGTAAAAACCCATGAAAAAGTTCACACACAAAATGTAACAATCTTGTTGGTTACCAGGGATGGGAGGGCTGGGGGGGAAACACTAAATAGGCAATAGATAAGTGGTATCTTGGGTGAAGGGTGAGACAGTACACAATACAGGGGAAACCAGCACAACCTGTACAAGGAAAGGTCATGGAAGCCCCATAGACACATCCAAACTCCCTGAGGGACTGAATTGCTGGGCAGAGGGCTGTGTGGACCATGGTCTCGGGGAACATCTAGCTCAATTGGCATGACACAGCTTATAAAGACAATGCTCTACATTCTACCTTGGTGAGTAATATCTGGGGTCTTAAAAGCCTGTGAGCGGCCATCTAAGATACTCCACTGGTCTCATTCCTTCAGGAGCAAGGGAGAATGAAGAGAACAGGATACAAGGATAAGATTAGTCCAAAGGACTAATTGTCCACAGCTACCAAGTCCTCCACCGGACTGAGTCCAGTACAGCTAGATGGTGCCCGGCTACCACCACTGACTGCTCTGACCAGGATCACAACAGAGGGTTCTGGACAGAGCTGGAGAAGGATGTAGAGCATAATTCTAACTCACAAAAAAAAAGACCAGATTTACTGGCCTAAAGGAGATGGGAGAAACCTCGAGAGTCTGGCCCCCAGGCATCCTTTTAGCTCAGTGGTGAAGTTACCTCTGAGATTCACTGTTCAGCCTGGGAGTGGACAGCCCGGTAAAACCAAATGAGACTAACGAGGTACAGGAGTCCAGTGACAAGGGCCAGAAGGCAGAAGGGGACAAGGAAGCTGGTGATAGGGAACCCAAGGTTGAGTAAGGATATTGTTGATGTGTTGTGAGATTTTTAACCATTGTCATAGGGCAACATTTGTAGTAACTGTTAAATGAGAAACTATTTTGTTCTGTAAGCCTTCATCTTAAGTGAGAATAACAGCACAATTGGAAGAGCATAGTCAATGTCACTGCACTGTGTATGTAGAAATTTTTGAAACGGTGTATCTTTGGCTATGTGTATTTGCACCAAAAAAAAAAAAGGTTGAGAATTTAGAGGGTTAATATGTTGTGGGGTTGTTAACCAATGTCATAAAACAACATGTGTACTACTGTTTCATGAGAAACTATTTGTTCTGTAAGCCTTCAACTGAAGTACAATAAAATATAAAAAATTTAAAAAAAAAGTCTCAGCTGGCTTCTTTGCAGAAATTGACATAATAACCCTAAAATTCTCATCCTAAAATTCTTGCGGGGCAGATGTAGGTTCTGGGGCTGGTGTTTCTTCCAGCAAGAACACTGTCCATGTCACCAGCTGCTCGGGGGACGAACAATTCCTCCTCTGCTGTCCTTTCCAACCGCGCTGCCTGTCCCAGGTGATGACACCCACCCAGCCCTGGTCTGTCCTCTTTCCACCACCACCCCCCGCCCCCGGTAACTTTGGGACGATGCGATATTACAGCAAAACTGCTGCCAAGAATGACGGGCAGCAGCAGTCCTGGGAGCTCCTCCTCCTGCAGCCCCAGGAACCCTGGTGGTCGTGAGCCCACCTCAGTCCACATACCGGACAGTAGAGCCCTCAGCCCTCCTCTGCTTCCCAAAGGTTTGCCAGAGGAAGGCAGTAGGAACTCCAGGTTTCCAACTAAAATGCAGGGCAAGGCAGGGCCCTGAGCCTCAGTCCGAGGAGCTCTAGGAGAGGCCGGTGGGTCTAGGTGCTGGCTATGGGAGGAAGGGGCTGTGAGGGCATCTGCGTCCTTGCTGTCATGCCCCCACAAGGCGACCAGGACAGAGCAACAGACAGGGAGGGGGGTGAGGGGGCTTTGCCAGGACCTGAGGGCTGAGCACGGCCAGTTGCTAAGTGGAGGGTGTGGGATGAATGAGGCTCAGGCCCATCAAGTTGGTGGGAAGAGGTAACGCCAGCATCAGCGGGCCCCGGCGCCATTAGCGCCTGACCCCCGTCACGAGGGCTCATCTTCCAGCTACCAGACGCCTCCGTGACTCATAGGTGGAGGGAGGGCTGAGGGGCTGAGGGGCCGTCCACGTGTCGAGCCTCTGAAGACACGCCGCAGCCAGGGCTGAACCCAGCCTGTACTTACGGACACGGCAGTGGTTTCCAGACAGGAGAGCTGTAATTGAAACCACCGAAAATAACTGCTGGCAGAAAATGCCCGCATTCAGAGCAGCCTCCTCCAGCAGCTCCCATGGCTGGCGCCCAGCAGCCTGGCTTTGCCAACACACCTAAACCAGATGGCAGGAGCCCCACAGGGGCCAGGGCCTCGTCAGATGACCCCCGGTCTGACCCTGGCTGCAGGGACCCAGAGCTCTGGCCTCTCCCTCACACTCAGCCTGACCCTCTTTTGTGAGATGGGTTAAATGCAAAAAACACAATAACAACAGAAGCAAGTTCCCCAAGACCAGCATACGATGTCAGCATGCAGTGTTCCCTTCCCTCTGCAATTACCGAGAAGGCCATCGACCTGGTTGTCTTCAGGTGCTGCACTAGCACCCCGCTAGCAGCACACAGGGACTCATAGAGTTGGGGTGGCCTTGGCCCTCACAGGCCCAGGAGGACACACCCTTGCAAGTCCCCTGGGCCCCTCAGTCCATGGGCTCTTCTCTCACCTCCCATTCGCTGAGACCCCTCCAAAGAAGAGAGGGTGAAGCACCAAGAGGAACAGTCAGTTTAAAATGACCAACAGAGGCTCTAAGCCAAATGAAACACTGCTCAAAGAAGACCTTCTCAACAGCTGGGCTGAGGTATAATTCGTGAATGATCAAGTGCATAATCTGGTGGTCTTTAGTGTAGTCACAGAGTTGTGCAACCATCAGTCACCCCACCTAATTCCAGAACCTTTTCATCACCTCAAAAAGAAACCCTGTACCCGGAAAGCTGGTAATAGGGAACCCAAGGTTGAGTAAGGACAGTGTTGACATTTAGTGGCATTGTTAACCATTGTCATAGGACAACATGTATACTGTTTAATGAGAAACTATTTTGTTCTGCAAACCTTCATCTAAAGTGAGAATAGCAGCACAACCGGAAGAACGTAATCAACGTCACTGAACTGTGCATATAGAAATTTTTGAAATAGTGTATCTTTGGCTACGTGTAATTTCACGAAAAAAAAGGTCAAGAAGGGAGAGGGCTGACATGTTGTGGGGTTGTTAACCCATGTCATAAAACAATATGTGCACTGACTGTTTAATTAGAAACTATTTGTTCTGTAAACCTTCCCCTAAGGTACAATAAAAAAAAAAGAAAGAAACGCTGTACCCACCAGCTATCCCCCCCATTATCCCTCCACCACCCTCAAAAAAACAAAAAATCAATTGCCATTGAGTCGACTCCAACTCATGGTGACCCCGTGTGTGTCAGAATAGAACTGTGCTCCACTGGGTTTTCAATGGCTATTTTTCGGAAGTAGATCTCCAGGCCTTTCTTCCAAGGCACCTCTAGGTGTACTTGAACCTCCAACCTTTCAGTTAGCAGCCAAGAACATTAACCATTCGCACTACCCAGTGACTCCTTCCCCTGACCCTAGCCAGAGACAGAGACAGAATTTCCTCTTCCATTTGATAAACAGAAACTTCACAGGGCACAAGTCTATCCTCAGACACATGGCAATGTGACCGAAGTCCCTTATTAACATTCTAGAATTAAAATGGGAAGCAAAAATATTCTAGAGTAAAGGTTTTCTAAAGGCATCTCAAATTCTGCCTCATTTTTATTCATTTTAATATGATGTTTTAAAACATAAAAGAGAAGAAAGAGATCAGCACTTAGGGGGAGTGAAAAACACAGGCGTCACATGCATGAGGCCCCTTCCTGCGACCCTGTCCGGACCAGCTGCAGAGAAGGGACCTTCCTTGGTGGGGGTTTATACGTCCATGACGAGTACTCTGGCCAACACAGAATTAAACAAATCTACCTATCTCTTCACGTCGAACTAGCCACCTTAAGAACACCTGGCCTGGCATGCCTGTCAGGACAGCAGGAAGGAAGCCTTCTGAGCGTTCAGCAGCAGAGGCTGCTCCCTGCACCTGCAGGCTCACTTCTGAGCATGGCAGAAACTCCTTCCACAAACGCTGTTGGGTTTGGATTGCAAAGTGGTTGTCTTGGCCTAGCCTCCCTGCGGAAAGCATTTCCCGTCCGAGTCCTCCAACACATCTTTCCAAAACAAGCTTTCAAATGAGGGCGTCCTCCTCTTTGCTGGCCCATGCACCCCAGGCATTCGAGAGGCCCTCCCAAGGCCAACACCATGGTCTCATATTTGCTGCAAACTTTGTAACGCTTTCAGGAACTTGTTGATCTTTCTTTTTTCCCCTCCCCTGGACCAAGACGTGGGAAGATGGAAAGGAATCGTTACTCAAAACATGCGCAGTGCCAGTGGCAGTGTGACAGCTGACGGCCTGCCTGAACACAGGTTTTCTGCCCAGGGCAACAGGCTGCAGGCGGTTCCCTTGATGAGCTCCTGGGGCTCTTCTACCTGCTGTCTGGTTTTTGGGGGAGTGGTCTTTAAATTTGGCCTTTTCCCTGAAGTTATGGGTGGGGTGGACTGGAAGGACCTATGACCTCAGACTCAAGCTCGAGAGGCCTTAAGTTTTAGCTGCATTTGGGGACCTCAGGAGGGCCTCCACCAGCCTTCACAGAGCACCCCACCCTAGCAGAAGCCCACGCCGAGGGTGGGAGAGAAGCTCCCTGGGGGGCCCAGCCTGCATGGGGCTGGTCATCAAGACATGCTGAAGACAGAGTTGTGTTTAGACTGCACGCTTCAAAATCCCTAATATATTCCTTAGTCTTTGCATAAGTTTCTCAACTGCAAAGTCAAAGACAAGCTTGCAGGAGGGAAGGAGGAGAGAGACCACCACACTCTACCAGTTCCAAATTCCTACTTTCCCATGTCTACCTCATCCTTGTGTCCCCAGCACTCGTAAGTGGGGAACTTCCTACACGATTAGCTGAGGGGAGGGAGCCGTGGGAGCAGGACCTAAGGCTTGCTTGGAAGGCGGAAGGAGAAAGTCTGGTGGGAGGGACTGCCTGCAGCGGCAGGCGGACCGGTGACTCCAGGGGGCGCTGGAAGTACTCCACCATCAGGAAGCGGGAGATGCTCAACCAGAAGTGGTCGCTACTTCTTAAGCAAAAAAAAAACAAAACAAACAAACAAAAGAAAAAAACCGTTGCCATGGAGTGGACTCTGACTCACAACGACCCTATAGGACAGAGTAGAACTGCCCCATAGGATTTCCAAGGAGCCGCTGGTGGATTCGAACTGCCGACCTTTTGGTTAGCAGCCAAGCTCTTAACCACTGTGCCACCAGGGCTCCCATTACTTCTTAGGGGCTTGCATTTTGAAAAAAGTACAACTCCTCACCTCTGATAGGAAAGTTTTAACAAGAGCATAGACATACCAGTTATAAACATGCCCCATGGCTATTTTATAGGAATTTATACAGACAGCGACAGAGCTACTTTGTAGAATGTTTGACTTCAACCCACCTAAAACACACCAAAACAACTTAGGAGCAAACAGCTCCAAATCCAACTGCAATTCTTAGCCTTAATTTTCTGTCTGAGTTTGTTAAGCATGACAAATGGTTTGGGGTGCGGCGCCTCGGTGTGGTTGGCATGTGCCGGGTGATGCCTGTGTGTTTTATTATGACTCCACGTGAGTTATTTTCCAGCAGGAGAGGATGAACATTACAGAAATGCAGGGCAAAAACAGGAAAAGTAACTGCTATGCAAAAGGAAATCCATATCTTGCTGATGTTTTTGGAAAAGAAAATGTTCACGGTGGAAATTTTTCTCTGAGTTAGTACTAGCTTAGTACAGGTAAATCACTTCTACACTAAACTGTTTCACACTAATGTGCCACCAAAATTCACTGTGTGGCATTTCTAAATAAGGATTTGCCTGCCTGGGGAACAATGACAAGGCCCTAAGGGGATACTGGAGACTAAGGGATTCTCGATCCTCAAGTTGGTTGCTTGCTTCTGAGCTCTGGTTAGTCTGGGAGGGAGACGCTTGGATGTCCTTCTCTGCGCCGTCTATCTAAAGGTGCCAAACAAACCCAGAGTGCTGCAAACCATTTCAAACAACTTTGAGAGCTATCTTTAGAATGTTTGAAGCTTTGGTTTCATCATGTACAAAATGTGAATAATAATAACTACACAACTTGGTTTGTTTTGAGAATCAGATGTAAATTTGAAAAATCCTTGGTTAACAGTAAAATACTAAATACATGCTTGTTTTTGAGAGAAGAGAGGAATTCATATGTTTCAAGGCAAACTCCACAAACTCCAGGGTGCATATGAGTGATGGGAGAAGTGCACTGTGACCCTAGGACCCCCAGACACTGGCTCTGCAGGTTGGAGCAAGACCCAGACTCCCTGTATTTAGCAAGTCCTCCCCAACTCCCACCCAGGCACCACACTAGGAATGACTTCTGAGGGTTCCTGAAGTAAAGATGATAACCACCAGCTGCTGTCGAGTCGTCCTGGACTCATGGTGACCTCATGTGTGTCAGAGTTGATCTGTGCTCCATGGGGTATTCAATGACTGATTTTTTGGAAGTAGACTACCAGGCCTTTCTTTCAAGGTGCCTGTGGGTGGACTTGAACCGCCAACCTTTCTGTTAGCAGCTGAGCGCATTAACCATTTGCACCACCAGGGACTCCTAAAGATGGTATCAGAGAGATGAATTTTAGGAAGTAATAAATGTTAAAAGAAAAAGAGGAAGAGAAACTTGTCACTAAGCTGGGGCATCTCACACACACAGAGAAACAGACACTAAAATCAGAAATGCTGGGGTGAGGAGGCCGGAGCCTCGCTGCACTTTAAAGAAAATGTGATGAGTAGAGCCAGCAGGACTGAGGGTCGACAAACCCAATGTGCCAGACCATCTAGCAGGGGCTGGCCAGTCTGTACCCCGCTCTCAAATAAGAGTATTGGTGGCGGGCAAACATGGGCAGAAGGGAGGGGAGAGGCAGGAGGCCCACTGGGCCCAGCTATGGGCTCTTGGGCCATCCACTGGGAGGGGTTGGCAGAATGTGGAGTCAGCAGTGCTTGGAGATAGGCTACAGCATGGGCCCTGACAGAGAAAAGAGCAGAAATCAGACAGACAAGCACACATCTGCCGAGCGCACTCCTGAGGGCCTGGGTGACCAGTGTGAGGTCACTTTATAAAGGGCTTCAGGGACAGCTTTTCTCAAACAGCTTTTCCTCCACTCCCAGGCATGTCTGGAATGACCCCGTGGCTCTTCCCTGGTCACAGGCAGAAGGGTGGATGTCCGATGAGCTCGCTGGGCTCCACTGGCCCCGACTGCCCCAGGTAGAAGGCAGCTAGCCTCTGTGATCAGCAGCCCCTTTAAGAACAAAAAGGCCACAGACTTTGGCACACAAACCTCATCACGTGGCAAGTGGTGTGGGGAGTGTCCCTCCAACAGCCAAGGCCCCACTAATCACAGGGTGGCCGCTGCCCTCCCCCAGCATAGCTTCCTTCTCTCCTGAAGTTTCCTCCAAACAGAACATTTAATTGGATTCAAAATTACTAGTAACATGAATGTAAACAGCTTCCTGAGCTTGGTAACCCCAAGAGCACGACTTAGGGGTAGACTTAGGGAAGCTATGGCTGAGAGGGTAGGACTTAATGATTGTGAGTAACCTGGTGATTTTTCCAGCAACGATGCCTCAAATGCAAAATGCTTTAGGGAACACATGTAAGATCAATACCCATTAACAATTTCTCACTTGCTCAAATGATGTGCTAACCAGTCACTTCATAAACATGCTAAAAATGTTTCAACTTAAAGTAATTTCCACAGTGTTTCCAGGAGACGAGTCCTTTGCCAGATCCTACCAGTGTTGGGATGTCCCATTTGCTTGGCCAGCTTGGCCCCCACCTTGCCCCACGGCCTCTCCCACCAGCATCAGTGAGCACCCATTGTTGGCCCAGCAAGGCAGCTCTCAGGGGCTTGCGGCTCCTTGGCCCACCTCCCACTTTTCTTCCAAATGAGCTCTCCAGCCTGGCACTTCTAAGCTAACGAGCCCCCACCTTTCATTTCCTCCATGACTGCTCACCACTTTCCCATCTACCCATGTCCCCTGTTAGTCTAGTCCCTGACACCCCGCCCTGCATCACCCCTGCAGCAAGCCCCAGGCCCCCTCTGAAGCAGCCCAGCCTCCCAGCCCTCAGACAGCACCTGTTACCTGGTCAAGATGCACCCAGGGCTGTAGGTCCCCAAGGGCAGCACTGTCACCACCCTCGGTGTCCCCAGCCCTCAGCAGATGCTCAATAAGTAAGGTGACCCTATAGCTGAGTGTCCACACCAGAATCCTCTAGAGAGCGGCCGGGTTGAATGAAACCAGTAAACTGTGTTAAGTGAGTGAATAAGTTAGTAAATAAGGGGCGATCATATGGCCATCACTAACACCGGCCCAGAAGCCAAGTTCTTAGCTGCAGGCTCTGTACCTTAACTCAGAGCCCAAAACCAAACACAAACACTCAAGTCAAAGGGAAGTGAAGCAGGAACCTGACTTCGGGAGGGACAGGCACCAGGTCAGCTCCCCGAAATCTCTGCACTAAACAAATAGCCCATCACCAGGTGTACCGCAGCCCCCGGGGGCCAGGGGAACCCCACAGCACCTGTCCCACAGTCTGAGGGGCGACACCCATCAGCCAGCTGTTGACTACATTTAATACTGCATTAAAGCTGGAGTTTAACTTCTTACACAAACCTTAGCTGGGACACACTGGGATATTTGCAGCTCACTCATTCAGTCAACTGCAGGGAAGTGGCAGATGCTTTGCTATATATATGCTGGTTTTTCAAAGATGGGCAAGGCATGGCCCAGTAGCCATGAAACACAGGAGTGAATGCTAAGTGGTGATGGTCACAGATACCAGCTACAGCAGTACTGTCTCTGCTTTTGTCTGGCAACAAAGGACCAGGTCCTGCCAACCCTCCCGGGGATGTGAAGGACACATTTCAGGTGGAGGCAGTGACGAGATGCCAGGCTGCTCCCCTACTTCATGCCCTGCTGGCCTGGTTCTGATGCTGTGACCCTCAGGATACCAGGCGCCACTTGGAGATGCACTGGAGGCTTCCATTACCAGGGGAAGAGACAATTTTTTTTTTAAATTAGGAACAAACATATTAATTAAAAAGCCAAAGTATTCCATGTGTTGAGGACAGCTGAATTTGGAGTAGAGATGAGGCAAGCCTGGCAACTTCACCACAGTCTGGTGCCGACGGGAGAAGTCCTATTTGAATCCTGCCCAGCCAGTGGCTAGGAGCCAGCCTCGATCAAGTGCTTTTGATTGTTTAACACATTTATCGAGATATAATTGACATACTATAGTAAGTTCACCCGTTTAATGAGTACAATTCAATGGTTGTTAATACATTCACAGCACTGTGCAACCATCACCACTATCTAATTCCAGAACATTTCCATCACCCCCAAAAAAAAAACCTGTACCTCCCCCGCCTCTGGCAACCTCTAATCTGCTTTCTGTCTCCATGGATTTGCCTGTTCTGGACATTTCATAGAATTGAAACCCTACAATATTTGCCCTTTTGTGACTGACTTATTTTGCTCAGCATGTTTTCAAAGTTCATCCATACTGTAGCATATATCAGAACTTCATTTTTCTTTATGACAGGATAATATTCCATTACATGGATATATCACATTGTGTTTATGCACTGAGCCATTAACAGACACTTGGGTTATTTCCACTTTTTGGCTATTGATTAGTGCTGCTGTAAATATTGGTGTACACGTTTTTGTGTGGACATGTTTTCCATATGCTAGCGTTTTGTTGAGGGGTTTTTACATCTATGTTCCTAAGGGATGTTGGTCTGTAGTTTTATTGTGGTGTCTTTGGTTTTGGGGAAGAAATTATTTTAAGTGGAAAACATTTATTTTTAAAAATTTTATTTATTTTGTTGTGGTGAAAATAAATAAATTTTTTAAAACATAGTTAAGGGTATATTTCAATATGTACTAGAAGAATACTAACTTTTCATTTGTGACAATAACAATGTTTCCTTTTAAAATACACTTAAACAAAAGATATATCAATTTACAGAAAGCTATTAAGGGGCTGCCATGAGACTGAATCCACTAGACAGCAATGAGTTTGTTTTGTTTACTAAGTGAATGACAGACTGGGTGTGGCTATAGGAAAAATCATAGAAATGGCCTGACCCTGACCGGAATCTTGAAGCCCCTGGTGTGGTAAGAGGAGTGTGGGGTTGTGAGTGTTACTCCTGTGTGGGGCCCTCAGCTCCGCCTGACCACCTGTGGCAAAGAAGAAGAAACAGAGGGTCCATGTGCTTCATTACAACACACACCTCTCACACTGATTAGCAAGTCCGTCTGTCTTGAACACAGAACACTGGGTCCCAAGGGCACTAGGATGGCTATTGCTATCTCGGACCTACTCACAGAAGCACAAGCTCCCCCTTGCTTCCCCATCTTGGATGTCATCTTTAGAGCCAGAGGGTCCTTGCAGATGGGGGACGAAGCCCCGATCCCCAACGACAGGCTGGGGTCCAGGTGGTGCACTTGTGATGGGCAAGGGCTCACGGGCCTTGGGACACTGTCCTGCTCAATCCTGACACGGCTCTGGCCTGAGCTCCTGGCCTCGGCAACAGGAGAAAGATGCCAAGCTGTGGGGACGGGGTTCAGGATCGTAATCCAGCCAGTTGTCACCATGAAGGCAAGGGAGGAGAAACATAAACAGGAAACAGGATGCAGGGCCCCAAAAGCGAGAATGGGCGAGGCTGCAGGCGCTGCATGGAAAGGCAGCGTGGTCCCCTCTGCAAACCCACAGTCGTTTCCTGTCCTCACCTCAGCCAAGCCTGCTCGGCGGCCTCCTCAAGGGGTGAAGGGCCTCTGAGGGCCCCATGGTGCAGGACACCATGTGTACGCAGTGACATGGCCCCCCCCCCCCCCCATACACTCAGGGTTTACAGCCTGCTTCTGGGTCCCAGCTAACCCTTTAGCAACACTGGGACATGGCCAGGAACTGCCCTGGCCTTTGTGAGACTCGGATCTGGCCAGGGTGGGCAGCACATCAGCCAGGCCTGGATGAGTACGTAAGGGTGACGCACACAGAGAAGCCGGATGAGGGCAGAGCGCACCCACCTTCTCTCCAGCACCCCAGTGACCATCCTGATGCTGACAGAGGGGGATGGAGCTCAGGTGGTACCCGCAGCCCCTCTGCACTTGGCCATCGCCTCCAAGTGACCATTGCCTCCCCCAGCCCCCCAAGTGACCATCTTGACTCCAGTATACTCCAATGACCATCGCCTATGCCAGCCCCCCAGTGATCATTGCTGCTAGCCCCCTAGTGACCATCCTAATGCCAGTACTCCAGTGACCATCACCTTCACCTCCCTAGGGACCATCCTGATGCCAGTACACCCCAGTGACCATTGCCTCTGCCAGCACCCCAGTGACCATCACCTCCAGCCCCCAGTAATCATCTCAATGCCAGCATCCTAGTGACCATTGCCTCCAGTCCCCTAGTAACCATCACCTCCAGCTCCCCAGTAATCACCACCTCCACCAGTTCCCCCCATGACCATCCCAATGCCAGCATCCCAGTGACCATCACCTCTGCCACCCCCCCCCCCCAGTAACTATCATCTTCAGTCCCCCAGTGACCACCACCTCCACCAGCACTCCAGTGACCATCCCATCGCTGCAGAGGCCACGTGCTGGACATACTCCATGCACTCCATACTCATGGAGTCATCTGGTCCTCACGGTAACTCGATGGTGTCCACTACTAGTGCCCACTTTACAGAGGTGCAAGAGGTGAAACCACTTGCCTGAGGACCTGACTCTCCCACCCAGCTTGGCAGTCCCATCCCTGAAGCCCCTCCCTGCCTTTCTCCCCAGCACACCACAGCCACTCCTCTCTGCCTCCACAAAACCTTCTGAACTCTGCCAAGGACCCTGAGTCCCTCCTCCTCCCCATGAAGATCGAGCTTGCGCAAGGCCCCCACTGGGCATTGTGCCCCCATGGTGCTGAGCGGTCAGCATATGCTCGGTGGGTCCCGAGGGAGGAAGGAGATGACCCCCAAAGTCAACTGTAAATGTGGCACAGTCCAAATATCAAGCCCTCACCTGCAGATGTTTCTTTCCTTCAGTATATTATTTTGAAATGTTAAGGGTCTCCTGAGCTTGGAGAGGAGAAAAAAACCTTTAAAATGCAGTTCTGTGAGATGAGCCAACATCAGGATGCATCCCCCCTCCCCCCCTCCCCCCACCAGCCCTTAACCACCAACCTGTGAGTCATTTACTTTCACAAAAAATGATACCATTATTACTGACAGCAAAGCCAGGCCCTGAGAACTAAAAATTGACCAACATTATAATTTAAAGCTAACATTTTTTTCCAATCCTAAAAAGACAGTGGAAATACACACTACTAACCTTAAGTTAGTTGCATTCTTAGATTACTGACTAATGCCTTTTCCTTACTGAATTCATTTGCTTCCAGTTAAAATGCTGAAAGTATCAATGTTATTTTTTCCTCAGAATTTAAAAGTCAGAAGTCAACACTACTTAAGGTGGAAAATGCAGTTTACATTCAGCGTTTCTCATAAATCAATGCTGGCCAAATAAATTTTAACTTCTGCATGTATTTCCCACCACACTAAAGCGCAGAGGCCCTGGGCTCTGCATCCACCGCCATGCGCTACCTCGCTTCTGGACGAAGACACGAAGCAGGGGACAGGCGCTGGACACGGCCTTGCAGAAGTTGTCATCGTTGTTGATGGGCAGCAGATCTCCATGCACATCTGCGTAGCCGATGGTCACGTCGGTGCTGGCGAGCCGGTGGGTGTGCACCACCAGCTGGTAGAAATCCTCAAACCTGCCCGGCCTGTGGCGGTCCAGGGAGAACCTCCGGAATTCGGCCCCAAACTGCAATGGAAGAGATGGGGTGAACAGAGAGCAGGGAGGGAGGTGCCCTGGCGGGGGGTGGGGGTGGGGACCAAGGGAAGGGGAGTGGCGGGGAGAGGACATGCTCTCCCTTAGGCAGGGAGAGGGGCTCTGAAGGGCGATGGGCTGATAGGTGTGAGTGGTGGGGAGACTTGGAGGGAAAAGAGAAATTTCAAAATTAATTGCAAATATGGCCAAGTGCTATGAGACAGGAGCTCAGGGCCTCACAGGGCCCCCTCCTCGAGGCAGCAGGCCTGGAGCCTGGGGGAGCTGGGACGTAGGGACAAGTCTGCAGGAGGAAGGGGTGACCAGGGTCCAGACACAAGCCCAGGGAGGGCTCAGACGACTCAAAGGCCGGAGAGGAAGCAAGGCAGATAAAACTTCTGGGCTTTTTCTAGGGGCAAAGGGGGGTTCTGTAAGAGTTTTCATCTTAAGCAAGGAAGTTTCTTGATTTGATTTGCATTTCAAAAGAATCAGAAGTAGAAGCAAAGTGGAAAGACAAAGAAGCTGGTAAAAGGAGCCTCAGGAATTGGGGAGATGTGACGGACGAGTGGGCACTGGGAGGTTACAATTACTGCGCACTGGACTGGCACTCGATGAAAAAGCTAATGACCCTGGGAACTGTGACCAGCTGGCCAGTCTTTGGGAAACGCCAGAGCTGGGAAACAGCCGGAGCCAAACCTCCCGCAGCACTGGCCACTCAGATACCTGAAGAGCTACAGGCCACCTAAAGAAGGAGGTCTGAGCACTGCCCCTACCTAAAAACGGTGGTCTGAACACCACCCTTACCTGAAGAAGGGGGTCTGAACACCGCCCCCACCTGAAGAAGGGGGTCCAAGCGCCACTCCCACCTGGAGAAGGGGGTCTGAGCACCGCTCCCACCCGAGGAGCCAACCCTGGATGCGGGCTGCTGGCTCGGGGCTTGTCCTCACCCAGCGAAAGGGGCCTGTGACTGCGGTACAACCGACACTAACTGTACTGGCCCCCAAACACACAAAACTAAATGTCTAGTGATTACAACATCTAGACCTGCCAACTCAAGCGTGTGGTTTTGTGCGGGTCTCGAACTTAAGCTGCACCAATGTCACCTAGTGCAAGCAGATCAGGAGTTTGCATTTTTAACAAGTCCCAGGAAGCTGAGGCTGTTGGTCTGGGGATTTTACTGGTTTTAAGAGAAATCAACTTCCAGAGATCCTCCTTGCTAAAGCTGATGTGTCTGAGCACCAGTCACTTCTCCACCTCTTTCAAAGTAGGATTCTCCACCGACCACAGGAAACCAACCTCCACCATCCCACATGGCCCCAAGGAGTAAAGATCTCCCAGGTGCAAACAATGGGATGATTCAAAATACTGGTTTGGGGAAAGCCACCTTTAATGACTAATCAGAACACCTAAGGCCTGCCAGAAACTGACTTTCCCTACACACATGTGTCGGGTAAGGAGAGAAGCGTGTCCCCACTCTCAACTCCCCTCCTCTGTGAGGGGGGACTAGGGCAGCACAGCAGAGCAGACCCTAACATCCCCCGATCCATGTTTAAAGATGAGCAATTTTTTCTCAATATTTATCCCAAGGATGCGGCTGGGGAACAGCTCAGATTCTTGCAAACACAGGGCTGGTCTGGGGCCATGAAACTTCTGGCACCACAACAGGAGTTCTCCACGATTCCTTCAGATTCAGCTACACTCAGATCATGAGGTGTTTACTTCAGTAACGGCCAAGCCCGCTCTTTCCCATCTCTTACATCCAGTATATACTAAATTCCAAACCAATTAGTCTTCAGCAGTATATACCTTTCTTCTCACTGAATACACAAGAAGAGTTTAATCATAAAGTCTAATGAAACTGACAAGAGTATTTCTGACTTTTATATGGAATTCTTACTTAAATATTCCCCCAATCTGGGTACAAGTTCAGAACATGCATTCGTATTCCCCCCAGGACTTCCAAGCCTCCCTCACTCTCCTTACTTGGCATTGTGCTTCTTATGCTCCATTACCGCAACTACAGCTTAACTAAAGACAAACTGCAGGCAGTAATACACGTCAGTCCTATAGCATTTAAATCGTAACTGCATTTAGTAACTAACCTAAGATGCATCTCAATTTATTTCTCAGTACTTTTAATAAATTTCCTTAGAATGTAATAGCATGTTAATTTTAATTACAAAACAAATTCAGACATTTTCCTAACAGTATGTCTGATTTGTGTTTGGCGACGAGGTTGGCTTTGCCAACACAGCTATATGGCGAACATGCTTCATGCACTGAACGAGCTCTAAAGTTTAGGCAAAATTAGATTTAAAATGTGTTATGATAAAAGTGTCTTATTTAAAAAAACGGATTGGCATGGGGTACTAAATTAATATTTTTATTTTCCCAGTATCCCAGATTGTTGTTGGGAGCTGTCGGGTCAATTCTGACTCATAATGACCCCGTATAACAAGTAGAACTGCCCCATAGTTTCCCAGGCTGTAACCTTTACAGAAGCAGGTCGCCGCCTCTTTCCCCCGCGAGGTGGCTGGTGGATTTGAACCGCCGACCTTTCAATTAGCAGCCAAGCACTTAACCACCGCTCCACCAGAACTCTTGTATACCAGATTAAACAAGGTGAAAGAATTAGCAGGTGTAATTCATTGTCATATAATTCTTGGTAAAGCCCTTGTTTTTGGCATACTTGCCAAAAATGGAAAAAGTGAAGGACTCTAATGACTTACAAGTTAGGTGATTTCCAATTCTTTGCTTTCAGCAAAATTGAAAGAGGTCATAATTAAATTGTCAGCTAACAGATTCTTAAGAATAGACTACTTTTTTTTGGCATGTGAAATGGTGAGTATTCAAAGAATCAAGCACCCCATGCTGGCATGCTCTCCCCCCGCCCCCCTTCTCATCCAGGTGAATGAGGTTTCCCAGTGTTGACGTCCATGACAACGAAAAGCAGCAAAAGAACTGATGCTGGCTTTGTCTCATTTTAGCAACTAACAACTCTTGTTAAGTAAAGGATTTTTAAAACGTTTACTTCAGATGGCTAATAATGATCAACATTTGTAACTGTTTTGATCAACTGTGATTTAACAATAGTGTAATGACTCAATCTAAAAATATTTTTAAATATGGCCACACGAAAAAAAATCAATTTACATACATATTTTTGAGCCACCAAGCATAAATTAGAGTAATCAAACATAAATTATTAGGATAAAATTCTCTTGGGGGAGTAATGGAAACAAGAGATCAAAGAGAAAAAGGAACCATGTAAAATTCCTGATCATTAAAAAAGAGCTTGTTCATCCTATTTTAAAATGGATACTAGCAGGATGAAATCACTCCAGCATTTAGATTTCACTGGCTATATTTAAAATATCATATGGTAAGTTTTATTTTTAAATGAAATATTTACAACCTGCTGGAAATTATATCCTTTGCAACTATTTATATTTATTTTTAAAAATTTAAATGCCAACTTAAAAATATATTATTCCCTTTAGTGTAGTTTTTCAAAATTCTTTTAGGGGTAGGTGATGTTTGAAGACCACTGCATTAGGTATATGGATCACTATGAAAGTGCCTAAATCATCACAAAAGGTCAACAAAGAGACTTACCATTGCCCTAATCTTTTCACTGTCTCTTAATACTTCCATGTGTCTGTGTGTTCATACAGCAGGGCTTAAGACAGGAGTGATGGCTTCAACATCTGCTGAGATTCATTCATTCCCATACTCAAACTGCAAACTAGCTTAAAGGGAGCTGTCCTGTTCTGGGAAGTCATCTCCTCACTTCAAACCAGTTATCAACCTCAACTGATGTTCAATACTTGCTAAGAAAAGTTTTAAGAAACGCTTACTTTGCTGTGCCTGGCCTAGGTCAAAAAAGACAAGCCAATAGACTACTGCGTCAAAAAACTCACCTTTCCACCCTTCATACCCACTCGCGGTCTCTACCATTTCCCATAAAAGGATCCAGGGCGCCTTGGCAAAATGGCTAATTCTAGGTATGCGGCAAGAGATGTGCATGAGCCCGTGAATTTTATCCTTCTAGAAAACAAGGAATCATTAAAGACTACTAGGGTTATAGCAAAAGGACTTGGGAGCTAACTTGAATAATCTTCCACCAGCCAAAGATTTGCTCATTTGTGTGTTTGACCGTCAATGAGGATAATAACTGTTATGGATTGGAACACATCCATTTTTTATAAATTCATTTGTTTATATTGTTAAAAAAAATTTGTCACCTTCTGGAGGATGCTAGGGAACCAACTCAATATTTTGAATACTGGTAAACACAGAGAAAGAATTAAGCTTTTTTTTTTAAAGGAAGTGTTATGGATTGAATCGTGTCCCCCCAAAATATGTGTTGTGAATACTAACCCCTATACTTGTGGTTACAATCCCATTTGGGAATGAGTTTTCTCTGTTACGTTAATGAGGAAATATCAGTGTAGGGTGTGTCTTAAATCAATCTCTTTTGAGATATAAAAGAGCAGGTTAAGCAAGCAAGCAAGCACAAACGGAGAGGAAGATACATGCCACATGATCACCAAGGAACCTAGGAACAGAAGCTGAAAAGAGACAAGGACCTTCCCCCATAACAGACGGAGAGAGACCGTCTTCTTCTAGAGCTGGCACCCTGAATTCGGACTTCTAGACTTCCAAACCATAAGAAAATAAATTTCTGTTTTTTAAAGCCACTCACTTGTAGTATTTCTGTTATAGCAGCACTAAATAACTAAGACATAAAGATTATTAAGAAACGGAATATCTGAATAGACCCATAACAAGTAAAGACACTGAATTAGTAATTTAAAAACTTTCCACCAAAGAAAAGGCCAGGACCACATGCCTTTGCTGGTGAATTCTACCAAATGTTCACATGTCTACCAGTTCTTTACAAACTCTTCCAAAAATAAAAGAGGAAGGAACACTTCTCAGTTCATTCTACCAGGCCAGTATTATAGTATTACCCTGATATCAAAAGGGTACCCTGATAACCAGAAAGAGACATCAAAGAAAAAGAAAACAGACCAATATCCATCACTGAGATACAAACATCATCAAGAAATACTAGCAAACTATATCCAGAAACATATAAAAAGGACTATACACCATGACCAGTGAGATTTATTGCAGGAATGCAAGGTTGGTTTAACCACCAAAAATCAAGCAATATAATGTTGTTGTTAGGTGTCACTGAGTCGGTTGCAACTCATAGCGACCCTATGTACAACAGAACAAACCACTACCCTATCCTGAGCCATCCTCACAATAGTTGTTATGCTTGAGCCCATCGTGCAGCCACTGTGTCAGTCTATCTTGTTGAGAGTCTTCCTCTTTTTCGATGACTCTCTAATTACACAATACACACTGTTAATTGAAGACAGGACAAAAGCCACATGATTATCTCAAC
The DNA here is from genome assembly GCA_030035585.1 of Dugong dugon. NCBI lineage: Eukaryota > Metazoa > Chordata > Mammalia > Sirenia > Dugongidae > Dugong > Dugong dugon. The sequence goes on from CM057466.1 coordinate 116,308,621, forward strand.
AGACACAGAGTATTTGACAAAATCCAACACCCTTTAGTGATAAAAATACTCAAACTAGGGACAGAAGTGAATTTATACACCCTTTTAGAGGACATCTAGAAAAACTCACACTATCATACTTAATGGTTAAAAACAATGCTTTCCCCTAAGATCCAGAACAAGACAAGAATGTCCACTCTCACATCTTCTATTTAACACTGCATTAGAGGTTCTAGCCATGGAAGTTAGGCAAGAAAATAAAAGACACCCAGATTGGAAAAAGGAAAGTTAACATAGGTCCATTTGCATATGTTGTTGTTGTTGTTAGGTGCTGTAGAGTCGGTTCTGACTCATAGTGACCCTATGTACAACTGAATGAAATGCTGCCTGGTCCTGAGCCATCATCACAATCGCTGTTTTGAGCCCATTGTTGCAGCCACTGTGTCAATTCATCTCGTTGAGGGTCTTCCTCTTCTTTGCTGACCCTCTACTTTACCAAGCATGATGGCCTTCTCCAGGGACTGGTCCCTCCTGATAACATGTCCGAAGTATGTGAGACGAAGTCTCACCATTCTTGCTTCTAAGAAGCATTCTGGCTGTACTTCTTCCAAGATACATTTGTTCATTCTTCTGCCAATCCATGGTATATTCAATATTTTTCACCAACACCATAATTCAAAGGGGTCAATTCTTTGGTCTTCCTTATTCATTGTTCAGCTTTTTCATGCAAATGAGGCAATAAAAAATACCATGGCTTGGGTCAGGCGCACCTTAGTCCTCAAAGTGACATCCTTGCTTTTCAACACTTTAAAGAGGTCTTTTACAGAAGATTTGCCCAGTGCAATGCGCTGTTTGATTTACTGACTACTGCTCCCATGGGCGTTGATTGTGTATCCAAGTAAAATGAAATCCTTAACAACCTCAGTCTTTTTTCCATTTATCATGATGTTGCTTATTAATCCAGTTGAGCACTTTTGTTTTATGTAGAAGTACAATCCATACTGAAGGCAATCCATACTTTGATCTTTATCAGTAAGTGCTTCAAGTCCTCTTCATTTTCTGCAAGCAAGGTTGTGACATCTGCATATGGCAGGTTGTTAATAAGTCTTTCTCCAGTCCTGATGCCCTGTTCTTCTTCATATAGTCCAGCTTCCCAGATTATCTGCTCAGCAAACAGACTGAATCAGTATGGTGAAAGGATACAACCCCGATGCACACCTTTCCTGACTTTAAACCACACAGTACCCCCTTGCTCTGTTCGAACGACTGCCTCTTGATCTATGTGCAGGTTCCTCATGAGCATAATTTAGTGTTCTGGAATTCTCATTCTTCATAGTGTTATCCATAATTTGTCAACATCCACAGAGTCGAATGCCTTTTCATAGTCAATAAAACACAGGTAAACATCTTTCTGGTATTCTCTGCTTTCAGTAAAGATCCATCTAACATCAGCAATGATATCCCTGGTTTCATGTCCTCTTCTGGCAGTTCCCTGTCGATGTACTACTGCAACCACTTTTGAATGATTTTCAGCAAAATTTTACTGGTGTGTGATATTAATGATATTGTTTAATAATTTCCACATTCTGTTGGATCACCCTTCTTTGGAATGGGCACAAATATAGATCTCTTTCAGATGGTTGGCGAGGAAGCTGTCTTCCAAATTTCTTGACACAGATGAGTGAGCACCTCCAGCGCTGCATCTGATGGTTGAAACATCTCAACTGGTATTCCGTCACCTCCTGGAGCCTTGTTTTTCGCCAATGCCTTGGACTTCTTCCTTCAGTACCATCAGTTCTTGATCACATGCTACCTCCTGAAATGGCTGAACGTCGACCAATTCTTTTTGGTACAGTGACTCTGTATATTCCTTCCATCTTCATTTGATGCTTCCTGCATTGTTCAATATTTCCCCTGTAGAATCCTTCAGTATCACAACTCAAGGCTTGAATTTTTCCTTCAGTTCTTTCCACTTGAGAAATGCCAAGCATGTTCTTCTCTTTTGGTTTTCTAACTCCAGGTCTTTGCACATTTCATTATAATACTTTGCCTTCTCAAGCTGCCCTTTGAAATCTTCTGTTCGGCTCTTTTACTTCATTATTTCTTCCTTTCGCTTTAGCTACTTGATGTTCAAGAGCAAGTTTCACAGGCTCTTCAGACATCTATTTTGGTCTTTTCTTTCTTTCTTTCCTATCTTTTTAATGACCTCATGCTTTGTTCATGTATGATGTCCTTGATGTCATTCCATAACTCATTTGGTCTTCGATCATCAGTGTTCAATGTGTCAAATCTATTCTGGAGATGATCTCTAAATTCAGGTGGGATATACTCAAGCTTGTATTTTGGTTCTCATGGACTTGTTCTAATTTTCTTCAGCTTCAACTTGAACTTGCATGTGAGCAATTGATTGTCTGTCCGCATTCAGCCCCTGGCCTTGTTCTGACTGATGATATTGAGCTTTTCCATCGTCTCTTTCCACAGATGTAGAAAATTTGATTCCTGTGTATTCCATCTAGCGAGGTCCACGTGTATAATCGTCATTTATGTTGTTGAGAAAAGGTTTTTCAGTGAAGAAGTTGTTGGTCTTGCAAAATTCTGTCATGCAATCTCCAGCATCATTTCTATCACCAAGGCCATATTTTCCAACTACTGTTCCTTCTTCTTTGTTTCCAACTTTTGCATTTCAATCACCAGTAATTATAAATGCATCTTGAGTGCATGTTTAATCAATTTGAGACTGCAGAAGTTGGTAAAATCTTCCATTTCTTCATCTTTGGCATTACTGGTTGACGTGTAAATTGAAATAGTCTTTTTTTTCTTTTTCTGTTTATTGTTGTAGTTTAAATGAAGTTTACATTTCTAGTTAGTATCCCATACAAAAATTTATACATACATTGTTATGTGACCCTAATTGCTCTCCCCACACTGTGACAGCACACTCCTCCTTTCCACCCAATTTCCTATGTCCATTTAACCAGCTCCTAACCCTCTCTGCCTTCCCATCTCACCTTTGGACAGAAGCTGCCCATTTAGTCTCTTGTATCTAGTTGAGCTAAGAGGCACACTCCTCAGGAGTATCACTTTATGTCCCATAGTCCAGTCCAATCCCTGTCTGAAGAGTTGGCCTGGGAAACTGTTTCAGTTCTGGGCTGACAGAGAATCCAGGGGTCAATAATAATCATATTAACTAATCTTCGTTGTAGGCATATGGATGTTATCCTATCACTGACAGCATTGTACTTCAGGATAGACTTTGCAATGTTCCTTTTGGTGATGAATGCAATGCCATTCCTCTTCAATTGCCATTCCTGGCATAGTAGACCACATAATTGTCCAATTCGCAATGGCCAATCCCAGTCCATTTGGGCTCACTAATGCCTAGGATATCGATCTTTGTGTAGTCCATTTCATTTTTTATGACTTCCAATTTTCCTAGATTCATACTTCATACATTCCGTGTTACAATTATTAATGGATATTTGCAGCTGTTTCTTTTCATTTTGAGTCGTGCCACCTCAGAACGTCCCGAAAGCTTTAAGCCACCCACATCATTAAGGCCAACTCTACTTTGAGGAGGCACCTCTTCCCCAGTGATATTTTAAGTGCCTTCCAACCTGAGGGGCTCATACTCTGGCACTATACCAGGCAATGTTCTGCTGCTATTCATAAGGTTTTCACTAGCTAATTTTTTCAGAAGTAGACTGCCAGGTCCTTCTTAGTCTGGCTCAGTCTGGAAGCTCCGCTGAAACTTGTCCACAATGGGTGACCCTGCTGGTATTTGAAATAACAGTGGCATAGCTTCCAGCACCACAGCAACATGCAAGACACCACAGTATAATAAACTCACAGATGTATGGGATCATTTGTGCATACATGGTTTTGTATACAGAAAAGCCTAAGGATTCCACAAAATAATTATTAGAACTAACAAATGAGTTCAGCAAGATTGCAGGATACGAAGTCAATATACAAAAATAAATTTTATTTCTATACACTTGCAATGAAAAATCTGAAAAGGAAATTAAAAAAACAATTCCATTTACAACAGTGTTAAAAAAAATAAAATACAGAGAATCAAATTTAAGAAAAGTGCAACACTACATTGAAAACTACAGAACATTGTTGGAAAAAAAAAAAAAAAAAAGACCTAAATAAATGGAAAGACACCACATGTTCATGAACTGGAAGACATAATATTTTTAAGGATGCAATATCCCTCCCAAATTGATCTACAGGTTCAACACAATGCCTCTCAAATTCCTAGAGGCCTTTTTTGTAGTAATTGGCAAACTGATCCTAAAATTTCTGTGGAAATGCAAGGGATGCAGAATAGCCAAAACAAACTTGAAAAACAGCAACACAGTTGGATGGCTCACACTTCATGATTTCAAAATTTACATGGTGGTTCATAAAGATGGACACATAGATCAATTAAATAGAATGAGAGTCCAGAAATAAATCCCTACATTTGTGATCAACTGATTTTTGACACGGGTGTCAAGACAATTCATTAAGAGAAGGAATGGTTTTTTCAACATACGGTATGGGATAAATGGATAGCCATATGGAAAACAATGAAGTTAGAGTCCTACGTCACAACGTACACAAAAATTAATTTAAATAGGATCATAATTAGACCTAAATGTAAGAGCTAAAATTATAAAATTTAAAATTCTTAGAAGAAAACACAGAATTAAATTGTCACTACTTGGATTAAGTAATGATTTCTTAGATATGATGCCAAAAGCATAAGCAATAGAAGAAAAAAGAATAGATAAATTGGCGTTCATCAAATTAAAAACTTCTGTGCAACAAAGAACACCATCAAAAGAGTGGAAAGGCACAATAGATAAGTGGTAACTTTGGTGAAGGGTAAGACAGTGCACAATACTGGGGAAGTCAGCACAACTTGACCAAGGCAAGGTCATGGAAGATTCATAGACACATTCAAACTCCCTGAGGGACCCAATTACTGGGCTAAGGGCAGATGACCATGGTCTCGGGGGACCTCTAGCTCAATTGGCATAACATAGTTTATAAAGAAACATCCTACTTTGGTGAGTAGTATCTGGGGTCTTAAAAGAATGTGAGTGGCTATCTAAAATAAAATACTCCACTGGTCCCACCTCATCTGGAGCAAGGGAGAATGAAGAAAACCAAAGTCACTAGGGAAAATTTTAGTCCAAAGGACTAACAGACCACAACTACCACAGCCTCCATCAGACTGAGTCCAGCACAACCAGATGGTGCCCAGCTACCACCACAAACTGCTCTGACAGGGACCACAATAGAGGGTCACTGACAGAGCTGGAGAAAAATGTAGAACAAAATTCTAACTCACAAAAAAAGACCAGACTTACTGGCCTGACAGAGACTGAAGAAACCATGAGAGTATGGCCCCCAGTCATCCTTTTAACTCAGTACTGAAGTCACTCCTGAGGTTCACCCTTCAGCCAAAGATTAGACAAGCCCATAAAACAAAATGAGACTAAATGGGCACTCCAGCTCAGGCGCAAGGATAAGAAAGCAGGAGGGGACAGGAAAGCTGGTAACGGGGAACCCAAAGTCGAGAAGGGGAGAGTGATGAATGTCGTGGGGTTGGCAACCAATTTCACAAAACAATATGTGTATTAATTGTTTAATGAGAAACTAATTTGCTCTGTAAACCTTCATCTAAAGTACAATTTAAAAAAAAGTGGAAAGACAAACTATTGAATGGGAAAAATATTTGCAAAGTATTTGTCTAATAAAGGACTTGCATCCAGAAAGTACAAACCACTATTAAAACTCAACAATAAAAAGACAACCCAATTAAACATGAGCAAAGATTTGAAAAGACACTTCTCCAAAGACAATATTCAAATGGCCAACAAGCACATGAAAAGACACTCAACATCATTAGTCATTAGGGAAATGCAAATCAAAACCACAATGAGTTACCACTTCAAACCCACTAGGATGGCTATAATAAAAAGATAGACAATAACAAGTATTGGTGAGAATATTAAGAAATTCAGAACCATCATACATTTTTGGTGGGATTTTAAAATAGTACAGTCACTTTGGAAAACAGTTTGGCAGTTCCTTCAAATGTCAGAGTTATCATACGGTCCAGCAATTTTACTCCTAGGTATATACCCAAGAGAAATGAAAACATCTGTCCACAAAAAACTTGTATACAAGTGTTCATAGCAGCATTTTTCACAATAGCCAAATGTCCATCAACTGATGAATGGATAAACAAACTGTGGTCTACCCATTCAATGGAATACTATTGGGTCAGAAAAAAGAATGAAGTACCGATAGACGCCACATGGATAAATCTTTAAAACATTACGTCAAGTGAAAGACACAAAAGACCAAATATTGTCTATTTATATAAAATGTCCAGAATAGGCAAATCTATAGAGACAAGAAGTAGACTAGGGGTTGCCATGGACTAAGGGGAGAAAGGAATCGAGAATGACAGCTAATACGCACACGGTTTCTTTTGAGAGTGAAGAAAAAGTTCTAAAGTTAGATAGTAGTGATGATTGCCCAACTTTTAATATACTAAAAACCACTGATTTTTGGGCCATGAAAGAGTGAATTATAGCTTAATAGTTATGTTATTTAAAAAAGAGCTAACCTCAAAGAGTAAATTTTTTTAAACAGTCAACTGAAGGCGGCCTAGAAGCTGAGTTTGGAACTTTGGAAAGCCCTGGAGGGTGGCCTTGGGTAGGCATTACATGGAGCGTCTGCTTTTGCTAAAAACAGGAAACCCCGAGGGACCAAAGGGCTCCAGTCACCTGCTATCAGCCACATCGGATTTAGAAGATAAGGGTTAAGGACTCAGGGAGCCTGGTGACCCATTACTGCTGGTCCTTGCCGAGAACACAGGATGTGAGAGATTTGGACAAGCCCAGCTGGCAGGGCAAGCTTTTCCAGTTCCAAGGGGTCTGGCGAGCTGACTGGCGAGGCAGACAGAGGGCAGGCCCTCTGATGAGGGTGGAATGTGTATTCCTTTGCACTCCCACGCCATCTTGGCCCCACACTGAAGAAATCCAACAACTGCAGCACCCAGTCCCTCTTCTCCAATCCAGAAAATAAAAGTATGAGTGACATTTTAGGAGCCACAGGGCTCTGGTAAATATAAATTTATTTTCATCATTCAGCATCTATCCCCAAAACATGACCCCAAGGACAATTCATCACCTTTACCATTACCATGATTATTTCTTATTTTCCAGGTTAAAAAATAGTAAAAATGTAAAATTTTAATTTTTTCCATACATAAGGGAGTCTGTCTAAGCTTGGAGCCCTGATGGTACAGTGGTTAAGAGCTCAACTGCTAACCAAAAGGTCAGCAGTTCACAGAGGGTTCTGGACAGAGCTGGAGAAGGATGTAGAGCATAATTCTAACTCACAAAAAAAAAAAAAAGACCAGATTTACTGGCCTAAAGGAGACTGGAGAAACCTCAAGCGTATGGCCCCCAGACACCCTTTCAGCTCAGAGGTGAAGTTACCTTAGAGGTTCACTGTTCAGCCTGGGAGTGGACAGCCCAGTAAAACTAAATGAGACTAACCGAGGTACAGGAGTCCAGTGACAAGGGTCAGAAGGCAGAGAAGGAGTAGGAAGCTGATGATAAGGAACACAAGTTGAGTAAGGATACTGTTGATGTGTTGTGAGATTGTTAACCACTGTTATAGGGCAACATTTGTAGTAACTGTTAAATGGGAGGCTATTTTGTCCTGTAAGCCTTCATCTTGGGTGAGAATGGCAGCACAACTGGAAGAGCATAGTCAATGTCACTTAAATGTGTACGTAAAAAGTTTTGAAATGGTGTATCTTTGGCTATGTGTATTTTCACCAAAAAAAAAAAAAAAAAAGCTGAGAATTCAGAGGGTTAAAATGTTGTGGGGTTGTTAACCAAAGTCATAAAACAGCATGTGTACTACTGTTACATGAGAAACTGTTTGTTCTGTAAGCCTTCACCTGAAGTACAATAAAATATAAAAAAAAAAAAAAAAAAGGGTCAGCAGTTCAAATCCACTAGTCACTCCTTGGAAGCCCTATGGGGCAGTTCTGCTATGTCCTATAGGGTCGCTGTGAGTTGGAATCGACTCAACGGCAATGAGTTTTTATCTAAGCTTACCTGTACATGTAAACAAACCCATTCTATGTAGAAACATACTTAATTCAGAGCATGAATAGGTCTGCAGGTATACAACCCTGTGTCTATGTAAAAGAAGCAGAAATCCAAAGTCCTTCTAGCTGCCTAAGACATCCGAGTCCCAACTCAGTAAGGTCAGGCCAAACCTCTTGGTGCATGAGGCTCTCTCCTCACCCACACACTGGGTCTGCATTTGGTGGACACCTCTAGTCTGGGTCAGCCACCTCAACATCCCTTGATTGTGGGGATGCCCTTCTGGGACCCCGTGTCTGATGAAGCACAGATGCGCCCAGAGCTTTGCCTCGGCCATAGCTACTCTGCACCAGCCTGGAATAAACTCCCTCCCTGACCCTGGTCAAGTGCTCCATTCACTACTCTGAGCAGCTGCCACTTCAAGCCGCTAGAAAGTTCATTCTTCTCACAATTCAAAAGATGGTCCCAAGGTTCCGCCTTAAACTCGCTCAGCTACTATTTACCTAAAAACTAAAAACAGCACGTGTCTGCTGACTGAAGTGCAACCTTAGTGCCCCACCAAGGGACCATCTATGTGGGAAAACAGCCACCAGGCTTCTGTGGTAGAGTTGAGGCCTGTGTCTTTCACGAAGGCTCAAAGGGACCCAAAAAGAAGGGGCAGCCCTCACTGTCTCACCACCCAAGAAAGGTGGTGGGAACAGAGGGCCCATGTGGCACTGACTTTTAACACATTGTTTTTAATCTTTATAGAGGAAGGAAAGGAGTCCCTGGCTGGCACAAATGGTTAAGCACTTGACTACCGGCCGAAAGGTTGGTGGTTCAAACCCACTCAGAGGCACCTCAGAAGAAAGGCCTGGTGATCTGCTTCTGAAAGGTCACAGCCTTGAAAACCCTACAAAACACAGTTCTACTCTGACACACATGGGGTCACCATGAGTCGGAACTGACATGACAGCAACTAACACCAACAGCAATAGTGGAAGGAAGCTAACCCTCGAAAAGGGAAGATCACTCAAGTATGGTCCCTCGGCTGTACATGTCTGACTTGGGACCACTCCCCTCCCAGCTGCCACCCCTACACATGTATTTTCACAAAAAGGAGAATCAAACTCAAAGGGTAAAGCTTTCTAACCCTGAGTTTCCACAGTCCTTCGTCATTTCCTCAAAACACTGCTGTCTTTAAAAGGTATTCTTTCCACTCCTGCACATAGGGCATGGGGTACCAGGAAGCTGACTATGTGTGCTGGGGACATGTCCACCTTAGGGAAACCAGCAGAGACCAGCAAATCTCACTCTGGAGAAAAAACAGAAAAGAAACCAGGACAACCGAGACCTGGAGTCTGGTGTGACCCCAAGGGCATCTGATGTGACCTGTATGCGACTGAGCCTTGTCCAACCAGGCTGGCTCCGAGGGCATATAGTGTGACTCCACATGGAGCTAGCTCTGGGAGTCACTCTGTGCGTCACCCATACACAGGAAAATCACTGTCTCCAGGTTTTTCTAACACGTGATTTTCTTAAAAACTGGATCACGCCATCATTGTTTGGTGTGTTTTTCTTCATAGTTTGAACAGGAATATGACCATAGAGCTCAACGTTCAAACAGTGTTCAGTGAAAAGACTTCCTTCGCCCCTGCCTCCCAGCCCCCAGTGTCGCCCCATCACCAGTCCGTGACCCCCAGTCTTGTGTACCCTCGAAGACATTTTACACACATGAAGTTACCATATGGAAACTGCATGTATATTCCCTCTGTCTCCACTGGTGTGCCCACACTTTCTTCACTCAATTGTTCTATTTTGCCGAGTACTCACAGTTCTAGGAGGCCATCTCTGACTCACAGACACCCCTAAACATGGCTCATGGTGTGTGAGGTTCCTGAGGGGTTGAAGGCTCTGACTCCTGGAGCCTGGGCTTCCAAGCTGCCCCTAGGGCACGAGGGCTCAGGATAGGCCACAGGAGCCTGCTCGCTACAGATCCACTGGCCACTCAAGCCTTAGCAAAGAGTCCTCACCCATCCAAATCTGCTTAGCAATGAGTCACGTCTAAGACACCTCCCAACCCCACAGCTCACCTGGATACAAGCCCCACACGAGCAGGAACTGGACTGCCTTAGAGAGCACAGAACCCGGTATACAGCCAGCTCTCAAACATCACGTTATGAACAGATGATGAACACGCATTCAGCACTTATAGCAGGCACATGTCTGTGGCATGCTCAGCGTTTGCAGGCCACCCTTGCATGTCCCAGTTCACACCATTACACATTCAGTTCCAGTTCTAGAGAAACAATTACTCACCCCAGACGAGGTACTGTAAGTCACTCTTACTGATGGGGGAAGCACATGGGGATCTCCACTAGTGACCACGCAGTCAATCCCACATATCCCCTTCTCAGGAAGGCAGATGGTCCTGAGGGCCCGTTAAGTCACATCCCACCCGCTCCCCACCTCACATGCTTTTCTTCACCAAACTGACCCCAGAAAGAGGAGAGTATCCAAGAACACTATTCACTACAAAGCGGAACGTCTGCTGCTCACTGCCACAGCAAAGCAACCCAAGAACCACCAAGTCACCACGGTTTTCAGAAAGTACTAGGACACATTTACTGAAGTGTCATTTTGAGTGGCATGTGTCTGATGATCCACATAATTCTCTTTACTGGAACTCCCTCCTCCAAACCATCAAGTAGGAATTTATTCATTGAACCAGTATTTCCTGTGCTGAGCTTCACAGTCATAAAAGCTAAAATGCGGCCCCCATTTTATCCCTCACAGAGCTTGATATATAGCAGGCACTCCAAAACTATTTACTGAGTGAATGAACTGTATAAATACTGCATATAAAATGGTGTAGCCAGTTTGGAAAACAGTCTGTCAACTGACCATGTTGTGCAACCATCACCACTATCCATTTCCAAATGTGGTTCATCACCCCAAACAGAAACTCAGTACCCCTTAAGCAATAACTTCCCTTCCCCCGCCCCTAGCCCCTGGTAACTACTACTAAACCTTTGTCTCTATGCATTTGTCTACTCTAGATGTTTCAAATAAGTGGGATCATACAGTATTTGTCCTCTTGTGTCTGGCTTTGTCTTAGTTCTCTAGTGCTGCTATAAAAGAAATACAAGTGGATGGCTTTAACAAACACATACTTATTTTCTCACAGTTTAGGAGGCTAGAAGTCCGAATTCAGGGCACCAGCTCTAAGGGAAGGCTTTCTCTCTCCGTCAGCTCTGGAGGAAGGTCCTTGTCCTTTTAGCTTCTCCTCCCTGGTTCCTTAGAGATCTCCATGAGTCTAGGCATCTATCTTACCACATCTCTGCTTCCAGCTTGCATTTAGTCTCTTTTATATTTCAAAAGAGACTGATTGAAGATACACCCTATCCTAATCCTGCCTCATTAACATTAACAAAGACAACCCACTCCCAAATGGGATTTTATAACCACAGGCATAGAGGTTAGGATTTACAACACATATTTTGGGGGGACACATTCAATCCATAACAGGCTTCTTTCTCTCAGCATATTTTCAAGGTTCATCCATGCCATTGCATGTATCAGGACTTCATTTCTCTTTATGGCTGAATAACATTCCATTGCGTGGATATACCACATTTTGTTTATCCAACCATCTGTTGATGGACACTTGGGTTGTTTCCACCTTTTGTCTACTGTGAATAATACTGCAATGAACATCAGTGCATGAGTATCTGCTTTCAATTCTTTTGGATGTACACATAGAAGTGGAATTGCTGGGTCATATGGTAATTCTATGTTTAACTTTTTTTTTTATGATTAACTTTTTAAGGAACTGCCATACTGTTTCCCACAGAGGCTGTACCACTTTACATTCCTACCAGCAACACACAAGGCTTCCAATTTCTCCACATTTTCGTCAGCACTTGTTATTTTCCGTTTTTCTTAACAGTCATCCTAGTGGGTATGACATGGTATCTCAAAGTGGTTTTGATTTGCACCTTCTTAATGACTAATGCCATGACCTGCCTGTCAGTTTGTTGTACTGTGGTGGCTTGCTGTGATGCTGGAAGTTTGTCATACTGTGGTGGCTATGGGATTACTCTGATGCTAGAAACTATGCCACCAGTATTTCAAATACCAGCAAGTTCACCCATGGTGGGCAGCTTTCAGCAGAACTTCCAGACTAAGACAGACTAGGAAGAAAGATCTGGTGATCTACTTCCAAAAATTAGCCAATGAAAACCTTCTTATCGATCATAACAGAATACTGTCCAAATCACTTGCTTTGGACACATCATTAGGAAGGATCAATCACTGAAGGAGGGCATCATATTTGGTGAAGCAGAGGGCCAATGAGGGTGAGGGAAACCCTCAGTGAGATAGACTGGCACAATAGCCTCAACAATGGACTTGAATATGCCAGTGATGATGAAGATGATGCAGGACTGGGAAATGTTTAATTCTGTTGTACGAAAGGTCACCCATGAGTCGGAGCTGACTTGATGGCATCTATCTCTGTCTATCTGTCTGTCTGTCTGTCTGTCTGTCTGTCTATCTATCTATCTGTTGACTAATGACACTAAGTATATTTTCATGTGCTTGTTGGCCATTTCTTATGTTCTTTGGAGAAATGTCTACTCAAGTCCTTTGCCCATTTTTTAACTGGGTTGTCTTTTTGTTGTTGAGTCAAATCAATTTCTTTTTAATGTTCAGAGTTTCTCTGTTTGGTTTAGCTTATTTCTCCCTCCCCTTCCTTCCCCGCCCAGGCACTAACATCATTGTGTTTGGTGACCTTCACAGGCAGGGAACAGGCAAGACTCTTGACCTCTCTCAGAGATGCATGCAGAGCAAGCCAACTGTCACCTTCTTCAAAAAGCTGTTCATTTTCTAAAATGCTCAACAGACCACTTCTGAACTAGCAACTGCCAGGGAACTCTAGTTGTTCCTCATCTGAGCTCAACTCACCCAACATCTATTGGGCATCTCCTACCTGCAAAGCACTGGCCTTCACATCCCAGATGCTGAGTTTTTCCTTTGAGCACATGACTGAGAAATGCTATCAACGTTCTAAGTTGGTCTTCCAGGGGCTATGTCCTCTGAGCACATGTGGAGGATGAGAAAACATGGAGACAGGAGGCCAGCTCTTCTGGAAGCAGTGGAGACCCAGATGGAAGGGAAGATCCTCTGACTTGTCTTCAAACAGCCCAAGCAGGCTGCTGATGCCAGAGAGCGGATAAGAACAATTATGCGAGCCTGAGTGTGATAGCTGGTCTGGCCAAGGCAGGGCAGGCTGACACTTGTAAATCTCTGGCTCCAAGGGACGTGAAGTTGTGGATTTGGTGACACCTTTGACCTCAGGATGAAGAACTACCTCCTTCACACACTTCCCCAAAACTTGCTGTTAGTCAACAGAATCTTCACCAGATTCTAAGGCCAGGATGTTACATGTCTTGGTCACTCTGGTGTGCACAGTGTGAGCACCACCTGGAACAAAGTAGTTGCTCAGTAAATGAATAACTGGATAGATGGAACCAGACTTTTAAGAACAGCCACTGAATAGAGGACCTCCCTCCAGGCCACGCAGCCAGAACCTCCTATAGTGATGCAAGAAGATAGTACTTCGTCCTCAGAAAGCATAGAACCTCACCGTTCCAGCCATTTCTGGAAGGTAGGTGTGGGAGAAGCTGTGCCACCAGCTGGATCCAGACAGACTGCGGAGACCTCTCACTCTACACAGGGTGAGGTGGGCATGCCTTCATCTGTATCCAATCTCAAATTCAAAGTCTGTCAGTTCCTACAATGAGCCAGGAGACTTCTCCTCCAGCAGCCTTTGACTCTGGAGCCTCGTGTGAGGTTTGCGACCTTGGGCAGGCTAGTTAGCCCTGGTGACTCAGTTTCCTGTCTTGTATAATGGGGTGACAGCAGAACCCATCTTCAGGGTTGACAGCGAGTCATGAGCTGCCATTTGCAGCAGTGATGCACTGAGAGCAGCGTCTGGCTAAATAAATCTTAATAGCCAAGAGTGGGACCTCCACCACAGTCACATCCTCAGCATGCTTGGGGGAACAAAGTACTTGCCGCTCCCCAGGTTCATGAGAGGAAGTGGGGAGCCAGTGAGCACGTGGATGTAACATGTCAGCAGTCTTTGAGCCCAGGAGGTAGCTGCTTGGGAGGCTCCTGCTCTGCCTCTCCAGCTGCCCCACCCTACTTGTCTCTCAAAGGCCAAGAGGCCCTTCCTCGGGAAAGGACGGGATTCGTACATGTTAGCGCTTCATGAATGAATGCATCCTCCAATCCTAGACACTCCTTCCCTCAGCTGAACTTGGGAGAACGATGACCCTCCATCTGAACGCAGGGATCCTAGCCAGGGTTCCTCCTGGGAAGGTCAAGGCCCAACCAGTAGTTGGGCAGTGGCCTAGGGAGGCATCGGTGCCATCAGTGCGCACCAAACTGATGCTCCCCACTTGGGTCCCTGATAAATCTCCTCAAGACGTAGTAGTTCCCGAATCAAGTCGTCGGACCTGTTTAAACACAGCCATGCACAGATACAACAAAACCGGATCTAAAAAGGGTGGAGCTGACACACGCAGGTGAGTCACACCTGTCCAGGCAGCTACCAACGGACCATGGGAGGCAAGCACCCAATGGGAGAGGCCTGCTCGGCCCAGGCTCCATTCCCCCAGCTGTCTCACGTCACCCCAGATGGAAGGACATGCATCTGCAGCGCCAGGCCTGGCTGCCAATCACCTCAGCCACAGATAAGATCTTGGGGACCAGAAGGAACATGCTGACATAGACGCTGCGTGCAGGCGCAGAGCCCAGCTGGCAGCATGGCTCCTCCCACACCTACCTCTGGTAGCCCTGGCTTAACACCTGGGGCCGAGGCCACTCCCTGGGGCACAAGGCCACTCCTGAACCCAGAGATCCCCTCGACACCATCTGGATTGAATGGCAAACCCTTTGTGGACAAGCAGCTTCCATAAATCAATAAACAAGACTCTGCTACAGAAAGAGGATGCAGGACATAAACAGACAATTAAAAAAGATGTACAAATAGCCAATAAATATGAAAATTTGCAATTCACTAGCAATTCAAGAAATGCAAATTATAAGAATGTGATACCAATTCACTTATTAAATTGGCACAGAATGAGAGAATACCCAGTGCTCGGGTTGGTTGGGGGTCGGGGGACACAGAGATGGATGGATGGGTAGATGTGAAACAGAGAGTAAAAGATGATAGAAGAGTCTTTCTTGAAGAAAATTTAGCCAATATGTTTTCAAAGCCTTAAAAGCGTGCATACCCTTTTACCTAGTAATTTCACTTCTAAGATTTTGTCCTGAAGAAATAATCTGAGTTCTGCAGTGATTTCATATAATCAGTAACCTTCATATACTTTATATAATATTTGAAAAAAAAAAACCCAAACTTATTGCTGTCGAGTTGATTCCGATTTATAGCGACCCTATAGGATAGAATACAACTACGCCATTGGGTTTCCAAGGAGCAGCTGGTGGATTCGAACTGCTGACCTTCTGGTTAGCGGCCAAGCTCTTAATACTGTGCCACCAGGGCTCCTTATATATGTAGTTTATATTATACGTTCTACATACAATCTTTATATAAAGATTTAACTATAAAGATGTTATTCGCAGCATTGTTTATTACAGCAAAAAATGGAAATAACTCAAACAGGATAGTGGTTAAATTAATTATGGTTTAGACATAAGACACAGTCATTTAAAAAATGTTTCTAAAAATATTACTGACAGCAGAAATACATGCAATACATTCTTAAATTGGAGAGAAGGCAGGCTACAAAATACTGTGCCTATAAAATATGATCCTAATGCTAGAAAACAAATACGTATGCATGTACATGTGTACATGCAAATATAAGACCAGAAGGACACAGAGCAACATGTTAACAGCGGTTCATGGATGGGAGCATTACCAATGGCTTTTACTCCTCTGTGTGCCTGGCTGTAGGTTCTAAATCTTCTACAGCAATGTGTTTTTTAGAATCCAAAAAAGCCCCCAACATTATTTAAACAAAGAAGTAAAAGCTGGATTAAAACCTTCAATGGAGTTATTCTCCCCCAAATACAGTGGACATGTAAACCCTATGAGGTGTAAACATGGTCCCTTCCTTAAAGGGGCTTACAGTGTATCGTTACTTAGGAAAAATAACTCCTAAGCTAGCATTGTAATATGTGCCCCAAGAAACAAAGACGTGAGAAAGGGTCAGAGGAAGGAGGGAGCGCACTGGTGGTGGAATCAGCCATCTTTGTAGAAGAGGGAGCACTTTAAGAGGGTCCTCAAGGTAGGGTAGATTTTTAGAGAAAGCAGATGGGGAAGCAACAAAACCAGAGGCATGCAGGCTGGAAAAAACATGGACTTCAGCCATTAGCTCATGGACTGAGGCCATGAGTGGCAGGTAATCAATGTCTGAGTTGGAAGGAGCCTGGGAATATGTAATTCAGACAGGTAACACCGGAGCCCCCAGCCAGGGTGAGCGGGGTGGGGCGGAGACACAGCAAGCCTTGCACACAGAGCATCACACACGGAGGCGAATGCTTCCTTTCAGTCTTGCAGCACGTGCCGATGCCAGCGGGGCTGACAAATACGAATGCAGTTAAAGGCATTACTCAATTCCTAAGGGCATCATGTCGCTTTCTATCTCCCTTGTCTGAAACACATCCTCCCCTCCAACCCAGACGTCTGCGTATCTGCCTCCCTCCACTTCTTCAGGTCTTCTGTTAGGAGAGGCACAAGCCAAAGGTAAGTGGGAAAATTTGGCCCGATTACCAGAACCAGAAGTACACATAGCTGGTCTGGGGCACAGATGAAGAACTACTGGTATAAAGGCAGAAGTGTCTGGGGAAGGGGAGGGAGTCACCAAGTCAAGATTATGCCCCACCCCCGTTGCACACCCGGACCCTGTCCCCACTGGGAACCGACCAACTGTGGCAGACGGCTAATGTCCAGAATTCTGAGAGGGTTGGAGGAGGCTTGCCGACCCAATGCCCTGAAATGCCACAGGATCCTGACCCACAGCTCTTAACTTTCTTAACAACGTGGGGAATGTCTTCACATTCATCACCTCATTTGGTCCTGGGAGGCAAGCAGAACAGGTATTGTGCCGTTGTACAGACTAAACAACTGAGACTCGGAAGAGCCTGGGAGCTCGAGAAGGGAGCGGGACAGACCCTGCCTGGGCCCAGAGCCTCGTCATCATTTTCCCCATGTAAAAGCGCAAGTTGTGTGGTGATGCATGAGGCTGCGTATAGACAGCCTTTCCATCAAGTTTTGCTCTGTTTTCACATAAGCAGCTGGAGTAGAAACAGGCTCCTGTGGAGTTGCGCAAATGCCCAAGCCTGGTGCAAACAATTTTTCTAATTACTCTTCAAAATAGGTTCAAACATCTCTTGTGCTAATAACTATCAACTACAAAGTCGGTCTGTGGGAGGGTGTCCAGAAGGAAGAGCCTGAGCCGCTCTGAACAAACAGTAAGTTCCGGCCATCATCTGAAAGCCTTGGGGTGGGGGGGATGTCCAGCCAGCCAGCTGGCTACAGGCCCAGGCCATGTGGACCCTGCAGAGTGCCCTCACCTGGGCAGAGCTGGAGGGGGTCAGGCAGCTGCTCTCTGAGACAGGGCAGTCTGAGGCAGGCTCCTCACTGCCTGGAGCAAAGGCAGCAGCCCTACCCCTTTTCCAGGCAGACTACCCCAGGGGATCCAGGCCTGATTGTGCCTCTGGTCCTCTCCAGCCATGCTGTCTGTGGCCAGTGCTACACAGGGACTGAGTTTTTAATTTTAATCAAATTAAGTAGCCGCTGTAAAAAGACTGTGCTGGTGGTCACACAAGTCTACATGTGTGATGAAAAAAAAAACTGCATAGGACGAAAGACACACAGAGACTCACAGTCACACACACTTTCATACCACACACACATACACACACTCCCACATACATACTCTCTCACACACATACACACTCATACACACAATGCTCCCGCACATACACACTCATTCACACTGTTGCACACTCATACATACACTCACATGCTCTCACACACATCCACTCTCACACTCACACCACACTCATACACATGCTCACACATATACACACTCACACATCACACACACACTTGTACACACTCATACATACGCTTACATGTTCTCACACTCACATATACGCTCTTACATATACACACTCACACACCACATGCACTCAGTCACACGCTTTGCATGTACTTATACATGTGTTCACACACATACATATACACACTCACACATACTCACACTGTTACACATAATCATACACACGCTCACATGCTCTTATACTCTCACACACACGGTCTCACACATATACACAATCACACAGTCACACACACCACACATTCACTCTCACACATAAGTGTGCATCCAGCTGGTGTGAAGAATGAGGTCAGCGGAGGGCACCCACACCAACTTCCTGGGGATGATGCTGTGTTGTCACCGTGCACGATGTTACCATTGGGAGATCTCTATTACTTCTTACAACTTCTTGACAGTCTACAAATATCTCAAAAAACTTTTTAAAAAGTAAATACCACACGTGTCTATTGTGCTGGACAGTGCATCTCTAGAAAGTTACATTTTGACCAAACTAAAGAAACTGGGCGGTTACATTATGCCTCCCGCTCAGGCTCTTGGTTTCCTCCCCCTTACATAACGCAAAGTGGGCATCTGATTTCGGTGGGCACTCCTGGGCAAAAGAGGGAGTGGCGGGTGGAGTGTCGCCACAGAGTTAGCATGGGGGGAAAGGCGGGGTCTCCTTTTCAGAAAGCAGTGCTAGGAAGAAGAGCCCCGCCCGTTCTGCACCCAGCGACCCCTCGGCCAATCTGGGCAGCCGGGGGAGGGGTACCACCGGACTCGCCTCCCGGGTTCCACACGCACGTCCCCAGAGTCCGGGCCCAAGGTGGGCGCGGAGTGAGGGTCCCAAGCCCATGCTCCGCGGCTCGCCCCCTTTACCGAGAACGAAGGAGGCGCAGAAAGAGTGCGAGAGAGCTGCTCTCGAGCAGCAGTCACCGCAAGGCCGAGCACCCCCTTCTCCGGACCCTAAAGACTGCGTCTGATCCTCGGCCCGGGGGTCCACGGCCGAGACTTTCGTCTGCGGCGAAGGCGTGGTGGGGGAGCCGCCCCCGCAAAGGGCACATTCGCCAGATTCTATCAGACAATCATCCACACACACACCCGGTCACCCGCAGGTCCGGGCACGCTCGGGCCGGGGCGCGGGCGGCCGGAGGAGCAGGCCCTGGGGACGGACCGGGGGGACCACGGGGACTCGGGGATCAGGGGTTCCGGGCGCTGAGGGGACTGGAGGGCTGGGCCTGGGGGCTGAGGGGTCCAGTCCAGGCAGCCCGGAGCCAGATCGGGGATTCGGGGGCCGAGAGATGAGTCAGGGCCGAACCTAGGAACCGGGGGGCGCGCCACGGTGCCGGAGGGCCCAGGAGACTAGAGGACCAGGGTGTCCAGGACACCAGGGAACTGGAGGGCAGGGCTGGGGGATTCAGTCTAGGGAGTCCGTGGGCCGGACCTGGGTACTGGACCTGAAGTCTAGTTGGAAGATCCCGCTCGGGACGCTTGCGGCCGGCCTCATCGCTGGGAAGGAGTCTTCTCCGCAGCCCGAAGAAGGCGGCGCGGTCAGGGCCCTTTCCCAGAAGCCCGAACCCCGAGCAGCCCACGGCCCCGGTTCGCCCAGGAAACGCCGCCCTCCCTACGAACATGCAGCGCGCCTGGGTCGCCCCTCGGCTGGTTGAACAAAAGAGCAGTTTCGGCAGAGCGCTCCGGCCCCGCGCAGACTGCTCCCGCTGGTCCTCGGCCCTCCGGCCTCGCCGACTCCGAGCGGACCCTCCCGGTCGCCGGCTTTGTCTGCGGGGCCGGCAAGCAGCCCGACCCCAGTGCATCCCGCGGCCCCGCGCGGCCCCGCGCCGAGGGGCGGTCGGTGCACGAGCTTGGAAACTTGTCGCCGGCGCTTTCCCTCCCACTTTGTCAGGCCCCTCCACGTCCGCCCCATTCATTTGAAGGGGGTGCAAAGCCCCGGGCGGGGCAGAACCCTCCGCGCTTACCTTGCTTTTGACTTCTACGGCGCTGCAGTCGTAGAAGCGCAGGGTCTGAGACTTGTGGAAACTCCGGTTCATGGTTTCGGCGCCGAGCAGCCTCGTCGTCGCCCTAGGTCCTCAGGGGCTGCAGAAGGGCTCTGGGGGCCGCGAGCCTACCCGCCGCGCCTGGGCCCCGCGACCCCGCTCCCTCGCCGTGCGCCCCGGCCCAGGTCCGGGTCCGACTGCCTTGCACCCCGCGGGCTCCGTGTGTGGCGGGGCCGAGCGGGGCTGGCTGCGCGCCTCCGGGGTTCCGGAGAACGCGCGCAGGAGGAGCGGGGACGCCGGCGCGCACCGCCCCACCTCCCCGCGCTCCGAGGCCCCGCCCGCGGCCCGCCCACTGGAGGCCCCGTACCACGCCCCGCCCACCAGAGGCCCCGCCCCGCCCCGCGCCTGGCTCTCAGGAGGACGCACCCTGAAGATGCCGCTCGGCAGGGGCGCTCTCATCTCTGTGATCTGGCGGGGCGGGAAAGGAAGCGCAGTAGGACTTCAGCCATGCCCGCACCGACCCGCCCAGGCCGCTTCGCTTCTTTCGTGCTCCGGCTCGCCCAGTCGCTGTTTTGTAAGGCCTCCACAGACAGCTTGGAAAGGGGAACGGTTTCTGCCATTGTCTCCGGTAATTAAGAGAGAAATGCTAATGAAAACCACAGGAGGCCTGATCACCTCGGGCCTCACCTGTAAGTACCAGTTACCTGGTTGTAGGTGGTCTGCGCGGAGGGCCTGCAGGGAGGCAAACTGCTAAGGAACAGCCAAGCACAGGTCAAATCAAACGAGATAAGGGTAGGGTCAGAGCACTCTAGGCCTGATGGGAAGAAAAACTTTTTTCAAAGGCAGCCCTTAGAATAAAAGAACATGTTAGCAGAAAGACAGCATCGATTGTTAGCAATATCATTGGGGTGCTTATTAATCAGAGGCCCCTAGAAGAGGGGCTATCTACAAAAACAAACATACAGTCCCTGCCCTTCAGGACTTTATGATTAGCTAAGACGACATGACAAACAGGTTTTTTGAAATTTTCAATTATAACGTATACAATAAATTATTATAATTTGTAAGTTATATTACTTTCATAAATTATACATTTAGTCTAAGTTTATTGTAAAAGAAATGTGGAGAATATAAAGAAGTGAAAGAAAACTGTTAAAATCACTCAGAATCACACCATTTCACAATCAACACACCTAATCTTTTGATATATTTTATTTCAGTTTATTTTTCTACATGCATATTTATATAATTTGCAAAATTGTGATCATCGTGTTTATCTGGTCTTTCACCTAATCTTAAAGAAAATTTCATTAAAAATTCTTATAAAGCATTGTTTTTTAAAAGTTACACAGATGAATATAGGCATAATTTTTAATCGTGTCTTTACTATAGGATTTTTAAGATGTTTCCAATGTTTTTCTTGAATTCATTATTTGTGATTATTTCTTTAGACTTGATTGCTAAAAATGGAATTTCTAGGCCAAGTATTTCTAAAGCACTTAACACAGATTGCCAAAATGCAGTCTCCAAATAATCACCCAGGGACTATGATTACAAAGGCACAGAGTTAACAATCCCTGCCCTTAAGAGAAACTAACAGACTGGCCAGGGGACCAGAGAGAGTTATGAAATAAGGCCCAAGTGAAGAAGTAAGTAAGCAAACAACAAATGCCAAGAAACACACACTTGGCAAGCTGAGAGAACAAACTGACTTGTCTTTCAAAGGGAAATTTCCTAAACTGAATGTGGGCCTTTGGTCGTTAAGAAAGCCATAGATTTATTGCTGGCTGTTAGCCACCAGTTAGCATGAACAACACTGTTTTGTCATGAGTAGGAGGAGATGGTCAGGAGTGAGCTCCAACTCAGATGTTTTAAAGAGGGAGGGACAAGGGATTGAGAGGAGGGATGAGCAGCATTCTAGATTGGGGGAGTGGACCAGCAAGCTCAAGGCTTTAGGAATGGGAAGAAACCTTTTGAGAAAGAGCACGGTTCAGCAACAGATTCCACATTGCCAAGTGAAAGGGTCAATACATTCTCCAAACATCCAAAATGACCCTTTTAGCAATCCACCTTTGGGCGTAGGCATGTGCTGGGAAGTGGCTGATGCATAGTGTCTCCCACAAACAGTTCAATCTCAGTGGCTCAAAGCAGAGAAAACAGAAGGCGAATTCAGGGTGTCGACAGAGCCATGTTCTCTCTGAAGGCAATAGGGGAAGATCCTTTCTTGCTGGTAGCCCCAGGCATTCCTTGGCATGCAACTGCAGCATAACTCCATCTCTGCCTCTGTCTTCACATGGCCATCTTCCCTGTGTCTGTCTCTCTATGTCTCTTCTTTTTTCTAGGACACCACACAGGTTGCATTAGGATCCACCCTATTCCAGTATGACCTCGTGCTAACTTAACTGATAACATCTTCAAAGACCCTATTCCCAAACAAGACCATGTTCACAAGTATCAGGGGTTAGGACTTTAACATTTTTTTTTTTTTTTTTGGGTGACACAATTTAATCCATAGCAGTGTTCTACATATTTTACAATAATACTACAATTATCACCCCCATTTTACCAAGGGGAAATTTGAGACCTCAAGATGCTAAATACCTTGCTCAAGGTCACACAGCTAACAAGCTACAGAACCAGGTTTTAAACACAGCCTTTTCTGTATCCCAAAACCCTTGCTTTTGACCACTACTTCTTACTGCATACTAGACGTATTCATTAGTAAACATGAGCAAGTATAAAATTGAGCACTGGGGGGAGTTCCGGCAAGATGGTGCTCTAGGCAGAAGCACCACACCATCCCTCCACAGCAAAGATCTGAAAAACTAAGCCAAACAGAGAATGCAACAATCCTGAAACCCTAGAACATCAAATGAAGAGATAAAGAACTCAGCCGAGCACCAAATGGAGTGAGAATACTGACAGAGAATGGAGAGCAAGGAGATTCATGCACAGGTCCCCTACCAGCTAACACAGCACGGATCCACCATCTTGGACTATCGGAGACCAGCAAACGGGGCTACGAGAAAGCAGCATCACGGAGTGTCCAGAGGGAGATAAAACAGCTGGGACGAAACAAACACATCTACAATCAATAAATGAGAGAAATAACTACTGAATGCCCCAAAAACAGCAAACAATATCAAAACATTTACAAAAACAGGACAGGATGGTTCCAGTAGGCGTCCAAATTAAAACACCAGATGATTGTCCTGTGGAAGAAAATGCACTAGAAGTACCTGATAGGGAATTCAAATCTCTAATACCCGGAATTTTTCCAAGAACTGAGGCAAAAAGCTGACAAACATAAGAAAAAATACACAAATTCATGGAAAACACAGACAAAAAATTGGAAGAACTCAGGAAAATAATGCAGGAACAAAATGCCAAAATAAATTCACAACTAGAAATTACACAAAAACAACAATTAGAAATCCAAAAGATAAACAACAAGATTTCAGAAATGGATGATGTCATAGAAGGGCTGAGAAGCAGATTTGAAACCATGGAAGACAGGATCAGTGGAACTGAAGACAAACACTTGGATACAACTCTGTTTCAGGAAAACTCTGAAAAAAGAACAAAGAAAAATGAAGAGACCCTGAGAGTTATGTGGGACACAATTAAAAGCAAAAATTTACGAGTGATTGGTATTCCAGAACGGGGAGAAAACTGAAAACACAGAGAGGATCATTGAGGAACTGCTGACAGAAAACTTCCCCAATATCATGAAAGATGAAAAGCTGGCCCTCCAAGAAGCTCAACGAACCCCATATAGAAGAGACCCCAAGAGAAAATCACCAAGGCATATCATATTCACTTGCCAAAACGAAAGACAAAGAATCCTGAGAGCAGCTCATGAAAAACAAGAAGTCACATACAGAGGAGAAGCAATAAGACTAAGCTCAGATTATTTGGCAGAAACCACGCAGGCAAGAAGGCAATGGGATGACATATATAAAATCTTGAAAGAAAAAAATTGTCAGCCAAGAATAATAATATCCTGCAAAGCTCTCGTTCAAATTTGATGGTGAAATTAGGTCATTTCCAGATAAACAGAAACTAAGGGAATATGTAAAAGTCAAACCAAACTTACAAGAATTATTAAAGGGAGTTCTTCGATCTGAGGACAAACAGCTTCAGCCCACAGGCAGAACCTAGGACGCAGGATCGTATGAGCCAGATACCAATCTAGGAAATGAACTCTCGAGGACTATCCAAAACCAAAAGAAATACAACAGGGAATCAGAGCAGTCAATCAATGGATGACAACAACATCAAAACAAAGAGGGAATAAACGGCATAGGTATAGAACCTTCTAATGGAGAGGAAGGCAAAGTGATACCAAGTAATGGTAGACTGCTTCAAACTTAGAAAGATAAGGGTAAAATTCATGGTAACCACAAAGAAAGTTAACAAACCAACTCATAAAAATAAAGACGAAAAACATAAAGTCTCAGCAAAAACAAAACCTACAAAAACAAAAGAAATGAAAAAAAATCCACAAACAAAGTAACTCAGCACAAGAGAGTAAGAAGAACAAAGAAAATTTCAGCACCACAAAAAAAACACTACAAAATGACAGCAACAAACTCACATCTATCAGTAATTACACTGAATGTAAATGGACTCAATGCACCCATCAAGAGACAAAGAGTGACAGAATGGATAAGAAAACAGGATCCATCAATATACTGTCTACAAGAGACACACCTTAGAAACAAAGATGTGAATTTATTAAAAGTCAAAGGTTGGAAAAAAATATCAAGCTAACAACTACAAAAAAAGAGCAGGAGTGGCAATTCTAATCTCAGATAAAATAGACTTTAAAACAAAATCTACCATAAAAGACAAAGAAGGACACTATATAATGATTAAGGGGACAATCCATCATGAAGACATAGCCATAATAAACATCTACAAGCCCAATGACAGGACTCCAAAATACATAAAACAAACTCTAACAACACTGAAAAGAGAAATTGACAGTTCCACAGTAATAGTAGGAGACTTCAACACACCACTCTCAGTAAAGGACAGAACAACTAAGAAGAAACTCAGCAAAGATACAGAAGACCTAAAGGGCACAATCAGCCAACTTGACCTCATAGACATATATAGAACACTCCATCCAACCGTTGCAAAGTACACATTCTTTTCCAATGCACATGGAACGTTCTCCAGAATAGACCACATCTTAGGCCACAGAGGAATCCTCAACAAGATCCAAAACGTTGAGATAATTCAAAGTATCTTCTCTGACCATAATGCCATCAAGGTAGAAATTAACACTAGAAAGAGCAAGGAAAAAAAAATCAACTACATGGAAACTGAATAATACCCTGCTTACACATCAGTGGGTAATAGAAGAAATCAGAGATGGAATCCAAAAATTCCTAGAATCAAATGAGAATAAAACACATCATACCAAAACCTTTGGGACACAGCAAAGGCACTCCTCAGAGGACAATTTATAGCAATAGATGCACATATCAAAAAAGAAGAAAAGGACAAAATCTAAACATTAACTACAGAACTCAAACAAATAGAAAGAGAACAGCAAAAAAAAGCCCACAACCACCGGAAGAAAGGAAATAGTAAAGATCAGAGCAGAAATAAACGAAATAGAGAACAGAAAAACAATAGAAAGAATCAACAAAATCAAAAGTTGGTTCTTTGAAAGAATCAACAAAATCGACAAACCACTGGCCAGAAAGACAAAAGAAAAACAGGAGAGGACACAAATAACCCAATAAGAAATGAAATGGGGGACATTACAACAGACCCAACTGAAATAAAAAGGATTATAACAGAATGTTATGAAAAACTATACTCCAACAAATTTGAAAACCTAGAGGAAATGGATAAATTTCTAGAAACACATGGCCTACCCAAACTACAACAAAGTGATGTTGAAAATATGAACAGACCCATAACAAGAGAAGAGATTGAAAAGGTAATAAAAAACTCCCAACCGAAAAAAGCCCTGACCCAGATGGCTTCACTGGAGAATTCTACAAAACATTTACAGAAGAGCTTGTACCAGTTCTACTCAAACTATTTCAGAGCATAGAAAAGGACGCAACACTTCCAAATTCATTCTATGAAGCCATCATAATGCTGATACCAAAACCAAGCAAAGACGTCACAAAAAAAAGAAAATTACAGACCAATATCTCTCATGAATACAGATGCAAAAATTCTGAACAAAATTCTAGCCAATAGAATTCAGCATCATGTCAAAAAAATAATACACCACGACCAAATAGGATTCATACCAAGTATACAAGGATAGTTCAACATTAGAAAATCAATCAATGTAATCCACCACATAAATAAAAGGAAAGAAAAGAATCACATGATCATCTCAATTGACGCAGAAAAGGCATTCGACAAAGTCCAACACCCATTCCTGATAAAAACTCTCAATCAAATAGGTAAAGAAGGGAAATTTCTCAACATAATAAAGGGCATCTATGCAAAACCAACGGCCAACATCATTCTTAATGGAGAGAGGCTGAAAACATTCCCCTTGAAAACAGGAAGAAGACAAGGATGCCCTTTATCACCACTCCTATTTAACATTGTGCTGGAAGTTCTAGCTAGGGCAATAAGGCAAGAAAAAGAAAGGGCATCCAAATTGGTAATGAAGAAATGAAACTGTCCCTGTTTGCAGATGATATGATACTATACATAGAAAACCCTAAAGACTCCACGAGAAATCTACTGGAACTAATAGAAAGATTCAGCAGAGTAGCAGGATACAAGATAAACATTCAAAAATCAGTTGGATTCCTATACACCAGTAAGGAGAACGATGAAAAGGAAATCGGGAAATCAATACCATTTTCAATAGCCCCTAAAAAGATAAAAGACTTAGGAATAAATCTGACCAGGGATGTAAAAGACCTATACAAAGAAAACTATAAAACACTACTGCATGAAACCCAAAGGGATCTACATAAATGGAAAAACATACCATGCTCATGGATAGGCAGACTCAACATTGTGAAAATGACAATTCTACCCAAAGCAATTTACAAATACAACGCAATCCCGATCCAAATACCAACAACATTCTTCAAAGAGATGGAAAAACTAATCATTAACTTTATATGGAAAGGGAAGAAGCCCCGAAGAAGTAAAGCACTACTGAAGAAGAAGAATAAAGTTGGAGGACTCACACCACCTGACTTCAGAACCTACTATACAGCTACAGTAGTCAAAACAGCCTGGTACTGGTACAACGACAGATACATTGACCAATGGAACAGAATTGAGAACCCAGATGTAAATCCATCCAGCTACGGTCACCTGATCTTCGACAAGGGCCCAAAGTCCATCAAATGGGGAAAGGACAGTCTTTTTAACAAATGGTGCTGGCAAAACTGGATATCCATTTGCAAAAAATGAAACAGGACCCATACCTCACACCGTATACAAAAACTACTTCAAAATGGATCAAAGACCTGAATATAAAGCCTAAAACTATAAAGTTCATAGAAGAAAAAATAGGACCAACACTTCAGGCCTTAATACCTGGCATTAACAGGATACAAACCATAACCATCAATGCACAAAACCCAACCGATACACTAGATAACTGGGATCTTCTAAAAATCAAACACCTATGCTCTTCAAAAGACTTCACCAAAAGAGTAAAAAGAGAACCTACAGACTGGGAAAAAATTTTTGGACAGTACAAGTCAGACAAAGGTCTGATCTCCATAATGTACAAGAAAATCCAACACCTCTACAACAAAAAGACAAATAATCCTACTAAAAAATGGTCAAAGGAAATGAACAGACACTTCACCAAAGAAGACATTCAAATGGCCAACAGACACATGAGGAAATGTTCGCGGTCACTAGCCATTAGAGAAATGCAAATTAAAACCACAATGAGATACCATCTCACCCCGGCATTACTGGCACGAATCAAAAACACTGGAAGTAAATGTTGGAGGGGCTGCGGGGAGATGGGAACTCTTATGCACTGCTGGTGGGAATGCAAAATGATACAACCATTTTGGAAAATGATATGGCGCTTCCTCAGAAAGCTAGAAATAGACATACCATTCGCTCTAGCAATCCCACTCCTAGGAATATATCCTAGAGAAATAAAAGTCATCACTCGAATAGACATATGCACACCTATGTTCATGGCAGCATTGTTCACAATAGCAAAACGATGGAAACAACATAGGTGCCCATCAACAGATGAATGGATAAACAAACTATGGTACATACACACAATGGAGTACTATGCAACGAGAAAGAACAACGATGAATCTGTGACCCATCTCATAACATGGATGAAACTGGAGGACATTATGCTGAGTGAAATAAGTCAATCACAAAAGGACAAATATTGTATGAGACCTCTGTTGTAAAAACCCATGAAAAAGTTCACACACAAAATGTAACAATCTTTGTCAGTTACCAGGGATGGGAGGGGTGGGAGGGAAAGTCCTAAATAGGCAATAGATAAGTGGTATCTTGGGTGAAGGGTGAGACAGTACACAATACAGGAGAAACCAGCACAACCTGTACAAGGAAAGGTCATGGAAGCCCCATAGACACATCCAAACTCCCTGAGGGACTGAATTGCTGGGCAGAGGGCTGTGTGGACCATGGTCTCGGGGAACATCTAGCTCAATTGGCATGACACAGCTTATAAAGACAATGCTCTACATTCTACCTTGGTGAGTAATATCTGGGGTCTTAAAAGCCTGTGAGCGGCCATCTAAGATACTCCACTGGTCTCATTCCTTCAGGAGCAAGGGAGAATGAAGAGAACAGGATACAAGGATAAGATTAGTCCAAAGGACTAATTGTCCACAGCTACCAAGGTCTCCACCGGACTGAGTCCAGTACAGCTAGATGGTGCCCGGCTACCACCACTGACTGCTCTGACCAGGATCACAACAGAGGGTTCTGGACAGAGCTGGAGAAGGATGTAGAGCATAATTCTAACTCACCAAAAAAAGACCAGATTTACTGGCCTAAAGGAGACGGGAGAAACCTCGAGAGTATGGCCCCCAGACACCCTTTTAGCTCAGTGGTGAAGTTACCTCCGAGATTCACTGTTCAGCCTGGGAGTGGACAGCCCGGTAAAACCAAATGAGACTAATGAGGTACAGGAGTCCAGTGAGAAGGACCAGAAGGCAGAAGGGGACAAGGAAGCTGGTGATAGGGAACCCAAGGTTGAGTAAGGATATTGTTGATGTGTTGTGAGATTTTTAACCATTGTCATAGGGCAACATTTGTAGTAACTGTTAAAATGAGAAACTATTTTGTTCTGCAAGCCTTCATCTTAAGTGAGAATAACAGCACAATTGGAAGAGCGTAGTCAATGTCACTGCACTGTGTATGTAGAAATTTTTGAAACAGTGTATCTTTGGCTATGTGTATTTTCACCAAAAAAAAAAAAAAAAGGTTGAGAATTTAGAGGGTTAATATGTTGTGGGGTTGTTAACCAATGTCATAAAACAACATGTGTACTACTGTTTCATGAGAAACTATTTGTTCTGTAAGCCTTCACCTGAAGTACAATAAAATAAAAATTTAAAAAAATTGATCACTGGGGAAGAAGCAAAGTTAGGAATGGTTTGTGTTTAAACATCAAATAATCTAATTTGGGTCAAAAATAAATGACACATTCTTGAGTTTCAAATCAGGGAGCAAGCTCAGTCAACATTTTCAAATGCTAACACCTAGCAACACACAATAATGAACAGATGCACATTCCACATTCAGAGTAAAAGGATAAACAGAAGAAATAATCTATCCTTTTTCTTCCCTTCTATAGATATTAGCTGGCACTTGGCCTTTGTCCAGGGTGTACAAGACTTTTTATGTTTTAAAAGCAGGGTACTGATATCTCTTTGAACTTGGTCGTCAACAAAGCTGGGTCAAAGTCTGTGCTTGAAGTGAAGGAGACTTAGAGAAGGTTCACATATTCTTCCTTTTTTCAGCCCACTTGCTGTTGCCTCCTTTTTAAAGTTGTACCCACTCCCCATTTTCCAACTTGGTCACTACTGCTTCTTCTCCCCCATGTGCTGCCCTTTTGCCTTCAGTTTGTCATAGCGTTATAGACTGTTACTTTAGAAGAGGCTTTAGAAATACTTTTTCAGATAAAGTCAACATGTTCCCTTTGCTCCCTCTGAGGCACAAAATGCCAACAAGTACTGTCCTTTCTCCCAGCAAGGGAGACAGAGACCACAGATGACTGCGGGCTTGGGGACTGTCATGGATTGAATTGTGTCCCCCAAAAATGTCTGTCAACTTGACTGGGTCATGATTCCCAGTATTGTATGATAGTGTACCATTTTATTATCTGATGTGATTTCCCTGTGTGTTGTAAATCCTATTACTATGCTGTAATAAAATGGATTAGGGGCAGTTATACTGATGAGATCTACAAGATTAGATAGTGTCTTAAGCCAATTTCTTTTGAGATATAAAAGAGAGAGGTGAGCAGAGAGACATGGGGACCTCATACCACCAAGAAAGCCACGCCGGGAGAAGAGTGCGTCCTTTGGACCTGAGGTTCCTGCGCTAAGATGCTCCCACACCAAGAGAAGACTGATGCATTACAAGGACCTTCCTCTAGAGCCAACAGAGAGCGAAAGCCTTCCCCCTGGAGCTGGTGCCCTGAATTTGGACTTCTAGCCCACTGGACTGTGACAGAATAAACTTCTCTTTGTTAAAGCCATCCACCTGTGGTATTTCTGTTATAGCAGCACTAGATGACTAAGACAGGGGCCTTCAATGTGCAGGTGATGTCAGAGGTGAGGATTGTCTCTTGGACTGTTCTCTGACTTTGCACTTGCCCAAGTAGGTTAGTTAGAACCCTTTTGGTTGTAAGGGGATTTATTATGGGAATCCTAGAACCTGATCCTAGAGCATATTGTATTGGGCAAATGTCCTGCAAAGGACCTCTTTAAAGTGTTAAAAACCAAAGATGTCACCTTGAGGACTAAGGTGCAGCTGATCCAAGCCATTGGATTTTCAGTTGCCTAATATGCACGTGAAAGCTGGACAATAAATAAATTGTGGAGCCAGACGGCCTGGGTCGTAGTCTGGCTCTGCTCAGTTGAGCATGAGGTTGGACACGTTACTCATCCTCTCTGCCTTGGTTTCCTCATCTGTAAAATGGAGGTAATAATAATAATAGCCTCACAAGACTGTTACGAGGATTAAATGAGTGAATGCGTGTGAGTGCTTAGAATAGCCCCCAAACACCCAGGAAGCACTTGTATGTTTGCTGCTATTATAATAGTCAAGCTTCACCTTCCCTCCACCAGCTCTTTCCTCAGTGGGCAGCCAAGGAGGGTAGTTTGAGGAAGGAGTAAAGAAAGCTAGAGCAAAGGAAGTGGAAGGAACCTCAGTGTCACCAGACATATGGGGAAGGGGCTTCGAGCATCCTGGTGGGCACCATCAGTGTGCATAACTGGGAGCAAGCAGAGAGGCTGTGAAGTAGGGTTTATATATGTTGTGCATGAACTAAGGACCCCAGCCAGGACCAGATAGAATTAAGAGGCAGTGTGGTGTGACAGCTGAAGGCATGTGGATCTGAACAGTGCAGGAAGACACCAATGCTCTACTCCTACCCAGCTGCAACCTAGATAATATTTACACCCTTTAAGTCCATGTCTTCATCCCTAAAATAGGCTTTTTGTGAGGACTCTAGGAGAGAATGTGGTTACACAGAGCACTTGGCACATTGCTTAACACACAGTAAATACTCGATAATATAGACGCACTTATGATGTTTCACTTGGAGCCTCAGGACCAGGAGCTGACCCTGTAAGTTTTTGGCACCTAGACATCCATGGCCTGCTGCTTCCAACTTGGCTCTGCTTCTGTTAAGTTAACTCTCAAAGAATCCTAAGTTCCTGGATGGAAAAAAGTCTTTCCTCTCTTTGCGTGACCATCTCAGAGACAGCTGCTCGGGTCAAGTAGAGGAGTAAGGTCAGATGTGCGCAGCTCACAGGCACTTTGATGACCTGAGCTGCCTTTGAACCTTCTAATGGAAGTAAATATGCACTTTTTTTGGTTACTTGCTGTTGTTGAATAATTTCCTAGAGTGGAAACAAAGTTAAAACAATGTTAGAGATTTATTAGTCAATCATACAATTTGTGAATTGGGCAATACACAGCATGAGATTGAGTGTTCCAAAGAGGTGGGGCAGTATCAGGGTTTTTATAGTCCATGGAACAAAGAAAGTCAGGGAAGTCCAAGAGGCGGTTTTGATCAGTCTTTTGGATATTCATCAAAATGTCCCTTGAAGTCCTTTCTACCTCAGAAATGTGGTTTGCTAAGAAAACAAATGACACAGATCTCTAGGGGTCAGCACTTGCCAACACAGGTTCCCAGATGGCTAGGCACCTATTTGTCTGGAATGTAGGGTCTATTCTAAGAGTGTTAGTTACACGTAAATATAAAGAAACAAGCTAGTTATTGCCTCTAAAGTTTAGGTTACTTATTATCTTAATTTTTTGCCCTGTGAGACCAGGCTTCAGCCATGTTCTCTGGGCTTGGCATAGGAGTCTCCAAGTTGTTCTCAGTTTCCATATTTTGTTTTTAGCTTCCACCCTTCTACCTTTTGATCAAGCCTCCACTAGGGGATACTGATCACCCAAAAAAGAGTAACCTTTCTTCCACAATGAGTTTTACCTCTCATTGTTGATAGCTCTGTCATTTACCATATTTCAGTGTCATTTTATATTTTTTTCACCTTGCCATGCTATTAGGTCTCATCTTTAGAATAAGTTGTTTAGGGGTTTTATTAGTGGAGGTTGTAGGCCCACTTTGAGGAACTGCTCTACCAGCCCCAAGAACATTAACCAATACCTGTATATCAAAAGACAAAAAGTTATACATTATTTTCTTGCTGAAAATCATGAGTGATTAACATCAGTTTATCTGCAGGACGAGTAGATTTGAGTATACAACATTCCATAGAAATACAAGAGTTGATTAGTGAAAAAACAAACAGAATTTCATAATTATAGACACAAAGATGAATCGAAACAAGCCAAGGTAGGTTAATATCTTTTTCCATCATCCACCCCAGGAACCAAACCAGTTACTTAAAATCTCAGCTAAAGAAGAAACAGGATCATTGAGATCTGACACTGTGTGTCGCATATGGGAAATATAATGAGTGATGTTAGCACTATTATCATGGTTATAAACACAACAATTAGTTTTAATAATGGCACTAGTGCCTCCTTGAGGGATGATGAGTATGTCAGGGGCCGTTCAGTTTTGAAGAACTACCTCTCTCATAGTCATTTCAGTGTTCATTTCTTGGAGTACATTGGTGGAATCATTTAAGGCAATCTGAATATATTTAGTCAGAACTTCAACATGTTTCATAACTTCCCATAAATCTAATTTGTATACAAAAATAACAGCCAAATGATCATACCAATGAAATATAGATCTGGACTATCAAGCACTTACAAAGGGGATATTATCCAGAAGAGTCAAGTCAGTTAATACTGGACCTTGGGGTTTAGTTCAATCCTGTAGTACATCTGCCAATCCATCCAGTGGAAATGAAGGCCAGGGGTTAGAGCCACATAATCAGTATGTGCCATTTGGGCCTATCCAATAACTGGGTGTCACAACCAATAGCTTGGAGAGAAATAGTCGTTATACAATCAGAACTTTGAAGCCATCCCATGTCTCTGGTAGACTTTGGGTCGTGCTGTTTGCTATGGTTGGCTTGCTCTCATCAGAGAGAAGCTGTTTGACTTAACTTCTCTGCTTGAGGCATCAGCCAAATAAGAACATCCCATACTTGTTGGTAGGGGCCTCTAGTATGGGAGGTGATGTTTAATGGTTCTTGAGGGGATGTACTAAATCCTTCTTGAGCAACCTTAAAGGCTAAAGCCTGAGTGCTACTTAGAGAAAAGGTCAAATTGTGTCTTGTGTTCAATGGTGGACATGGACTAGGCCATTGAGCAATAGAAAATCTGGTTATGGTAGGGTCATTTAGGGAACTTTGTTCCTTCTTAACTTCCTGAATTAATAAATCAAGAGTCATGTAGTTCGCCCCTTGCTGGGGAGATATCCACCAAGGGAGTCCTGACGAGCTAGAAATAGGCAAGCTGCACAGATACAACTATCAGTTAATTGAAAATGATGAGCATAAGTATCAGCCCAGGTTAAAAAGGCATTTGTAGAGGAAAAAATTGAAATGAAGAAATCTAACGTTAGAATTAGGAGAATAGGCATATAGTCATTTTTAACTCAACAAATAGTTTTAAATCCCCAGTGGGATTTCTTTCCCAAGAGGGAGGGAGACTCTTTTCAATTGAGTTAAATGAATCCAAGGTTTTATCCCTTCTAGTGTGGCTGTGCAAGGGTTAGTAAGTAGGACGAGGTGGAGTCCCTTCCAGTGAGGTTCTAGGCTGTTTTCCAATTGATGTCTTTTCCAATAGACGTATCTCCAGGCAGCAGGTCCTTAGAGTTCTGGGGGGCCTAAAGCAGGCTCTTGTCTATTTAAGGTTGCCTTGTGTGAGGAATAAACATGAGCATAGTGCATTAATGATTTACAATATTTAAGAAGATCTAGCTGAGCTATATTTAGATCTATAAATTTAACACAAGGTAAAATCATGGGTTTTCCAGTAACAATTTCACAGGGTGTGAGTTTGTTTTCCAAAGGGAGCTGATCTTAAGTTCAGTAAAATTAAAAGAAGGACTTTACTACAAGGCAATTCTAAAGAACTACGAAGTTTAGCTGATTCTTAATGATTTCAACTGTTCTCTCTACCAACCCGGAAGATTGAGGATGGTAAGGGCAATGTAATCATTGATGTACAGGAAAGATTCAGCATTATTTTCAATTATTTTCCCAGTGAAATGTGTACTTTGATCACTATATAATTCTGAAGGAACACTCCAATATGGAATTATGTTCTCTAAGAGCACTTTGCTACAAAAGTGGCGGCTGCTTTTCTGCCAGGAAAAGCTTCTATTCAGTTAGAAAACATGCAGATCATTATTAAAGCAAAATAATAACCTTGAGAAAGGGGCAACTGGATGAAATCCATCTGTCATACTGACACAGGCCCTGAAAGCTGTGGAAAATGACCAGGGGGAGGATTTAAGTGTTTTCCAGTGTTAAACAAGGTACATTTAGGACAAGCCTTATAAACATCCATAGCGATATTCTGAAATTTACCCCACCAATAATCTTGCATAATTTGTTTCATTTTATCTACAGCATAATGACTAGCTTCAAGTAATAGATGAAGCACTGGAGAGTGTAAAGATGAGGGAAGGACAATCCTCTTATTTGGTACAACCTCTGACCCGATGTTGGGTCTACCGTACATTCTTTTTTAGTCCATAAAGCTTTTTCACAAGGTTCTGCAATTTCTTGTTCGGTTATTAAATCATCCTTTGAAAACAGAGATTCTCATTAAGTTATGACTCAGTTATTTCTGACAACATGACTTTATTTGCATAAACTCAGGTAGTTGCCTTTTTTGCTATATGATCTGCGAAATGATTTCCTTTAATTTCTACAGAAGTAAGCTCCTTTTGTTGGGCTTGTATTTTAATAATTCCCAGGCCTTTTGGTAATAATAATGCATCAAATAGTTCCTTAATGAGCTGGTTATTTTTAATCTTAGTCCCAACTAATGTTAAAAAATCCCCTTTGTTTCCATAACAGTCCAAAATCATGTACAACTCCAATCACGTATCTACTGTCCAAAAAATATTGGCTACTTGTCCTGTAGCTAATATACAGGCTCTGGTCAAAGTATATAGCTCCACTTGTTGGGCTGAGGTGGCTTTAGGGAGGGTTTCTATTTCTATTACTTCAGTAGGGGTGACTACATCATAGTTAGCCTGAAATTTGGAGGAGTTTGGGGAAGGCTTAAGATATGACCCATCTACAAACAGAACAATGTCAGGATTTTCTATAGGAGGTTCTTATAAATCAGGCCTAGGAGTTAGTAACTGTCCAGTAGGATTTAAGCAGTCATGCATTGGCTCATATGAGTCCATGACAGGCAATAAGGTGGCTGGATTTAGGGCTTTGACAAGCTGAATGTTAATGTGAGGAGAGGAAAGTAGAATAGCTTCATAGGTAGTCATTCGACTGGTGGATATGTGCTGGGTTGCCTCAGAATTTAACAAAGCATTAACTGCATGGGTAACGAAAAAGTAAAGATTATTTCCCATTACTATATCAGCATAATTTTCTATTAATTTTGTAGTGTCTGTGGAAGCTCACGATCAAGGGGGATAGGCACAAACTACCAGGTCTAGTTGCAAACTATAATATCCTATAGGTCTTTGCTGACCACTATGTTTCTTTGTTAGCACTTCAAGGGCATTCGTTTTTCTCTCATGAATTAACAGAAAGAAACCTAAATTATAATTGGGACATCCTAAATCCAGAACAGAGTGCAGGGCACATTTCAAATTGTCAATAGCTTTATTTTCATCTGAACTCAGAATCAGGTGCATTTCCCTGTCATAGTTTGTATAAGAGTTGAGCCATTAATGAAAAGCTTGAAATCCATGTCAGACAATAGCCACAAAACACTAAAAATCCTCTCAGTTGCCTCCTGGTTTAAGGAGGTGGAAAGTTGAGGATTGTTGTTTTCCAGCTGGGGTCTGATATGATATCTTTGGCAGAAAGAAGGTGACCCAAATATTTAACTTGAATAGAGGCCAGCTGGAGTTTTTCTTTAGAAGCTTTATTTCCCTTATAAACTGGGTAACAAAATTAAGGCTATCAGAAATACAGTCAGCTTGAGTTGTAGAGCAAAGTAAAAGATCATCGATATATTGTATAAGGGCTGGTTTATTAGGAAATTGTAGATGCTGTAAGTCCGCATGAAGAACTTGAGAAAAATACCTGGGGAACTCGATGAAACCTTGTGGCATGATGGTCCAGGTATATTGTTGATTTTTCCAGGTGAAAACAAACAGATATTGACTGTCCAGATGTTCCGGGATGCTAAAGATTGCACTGCAAAGATCCACTACTGTAAAGTAAGTGGCCTCAATGGGCACATTAACTAATCATAAACGGAGTTTAGGGACTACTGGGAATCTGGACATCACTATTTGGTTTATTGCTCTTAAATCTTGAACAAATCTCCAGCCTCAATTGTTAGGTTTTCACACTGGCAAGACAGGAATGTTACATGGACTGATGCAGGAAATTATCAATCCTTTCTGTAAGAAAACCTCAATGATGGGCAGTAACTCTTTGCCTCAGGTTTAAGGGAGTGTCATGGATTGAATTGTGTCCCCCCCAAATATCTGCCAACTTGGCTGGGTCATGGTTCCCAGTACTGTATGATTATGTACCATTTTGTAATCTGATGTGATTTCCTTATGTGTTGTAAACTCTATCGCTATGATGTAATAAGATGGATTAGCGGCAGTTTTACTGATGAGGTCTACAAGATTAGATAGTGTCTTAAGCCAATCTCTTTTGAGATATAAAAGAGAGAAGTGAGCAGAGACACACGGGAACCTCACACCACCAAGAAAACAGTGCTGGGAGCAGAGTACATCCTTTGGACCTGAGGTTCCTGTGCTGAGATACTCCCAGAACAAAGGAAGATTGATGACATGGACCTTCTTCCAGAGCTGATGGAAAAAGTATTCCCCTGGAGCTGACACCCTGAATTTGGACTTGTAACCTGCTAGACTGTGAAAGAATAAATTTCTTTTTGTTAAAAGTCATTCGCTTGTGGTGTTTCTGTTAGAGCAGCACTAGATGACTAAGACGGGGGTATTGAGAAATTTTAGTCAATTCTGAATCTGGGCAGTTTTGCACTTGAATGAGCTCAGCACATTTAATCCTGCTAATGTCTGTCGAATAAGTGGCCCATAGGGAGGGCGACCCTTCGGCTAATAGACTGGAAAATTCTTCTGGGATCTCTTTGGACTTTGAATCAATATATGCTATAAAGCTTGAAACAAGCATAACCGTAAAAGGGATTCCTCAGAAGTGTCCTTGGAGAAAACATCAGGAAAGTTTAAAAGAGTTTCCCCCTTTTCATCAAAGGTGATGGAACCATTCCATTTCATTAGAAAGTCCTGTCCTAAAAGGCTAATGGAAGTATCAGGGCAGAGTAAGAAAGAATGGGGATCCTTGATAGGTCCACAATGAATTTGAACAGGTTTAGCTTTCATTAAAATTTGATCTTGGTTAGTTACCCCAACAATATTCATAGTCTGATTACTCCAGGGCAAAGGCTGTGATAATGAATCGGGATTTATAGCCGAAACAGTTATTCCGGTATCTATTAAAAATTTACAGGGTTCCCCATTAATTAAGAAAGTTGTTTCAGCCTGCTGATCAAGGGAAATTTCTGGTAAAAGCCTCAGAGATTCCCCAGAGCTCCGTTATTGCAGATTGCAATGAGGCAGATGTTTAGGGATACTCTCATCAGCAGCAGCTGTATTTGTCAGTCACTTGTCCTTTAATTTAAAACATTCAGTTTTCCAATGACTGAGATTTTTACAATAGTGGCAAATACCTGGTTTAGTTTGTTTTGGATTGGACTGAGGCTTGGCTGGAGTTTGTAAGTGCTGTAATTGTAATGCATTAACTTGTTTTGCTTAGCTTGCTTTCCTTGTTCTAGGGTCTGGGTCAATTTAAAAGTTAGATTGGCCAACACAGTAATGGGTACTGTTTGCCAATCTAATCTATGGCATTTGACTAATGCAGACAGTTCTGGGTGCAAGCCATTTAGAAATACTGAATTAAAAGCAATCCCATCTCCTTCTTTGATAAGTGTAAGACTCAAGTGCTCTGCAAAAACTTTGGCTAAACAGTCCCTATAATTATAAACATTTTCATTCTTTTCCTGCTTACAACTTTGGACTTTCACTCAATTGATTCTCCAAGGAAATGCCTTTGGAATGGCTTCCAGAAGCTACTTAGCTTTGACTCTTGCCTCATCTAACAATTCAGAGGCAGATGCAGTGAATTTTATAGTTAAATATTTTTCTCAGTCATTCCAATCAGCCTCTTTCATCCATAACTGAGCCTCTCCTGGCCTGACTAACATGTTTATTGACATAAATCAGATAAACCTGGCTCATAGATCTCAGTGAGAATTCTAAATTCTTCTATGAATTTCTGAGGATTTTTGCAGGGATTAGGAAATGCTTTTACAATCACACAAATTTCCGTTTTAGATCAAGGAGAGAAAGTAAACTGCGGAGGGTTTGTTACCTTCCTCCAGTGGTTTGATTTTGAAAGACAGCTGATATTTGGGCTTAAATGAAGTTATTTCTACTGGGTTAGAAACTAGAGCAGAAGGATTAGGAGGTCAGGAACAATATCGGCAGCAGAAAAGGGTAGATCAGGAGACAAAAACAGAGGTAGGGGAGGAGGGGCCATAGAAGAAACTGCAGGGGAAACAGTAGGCTCATTGGGTTCAGTTCAGGATAGAGAGCACTCCAGGGCTATGTGTGCCCCCTTTAACTCCTTATTAGCTATTGTTAATTTGGAAACTGTCTCTTTTAAAGAGGGCAATTTAGACTTTAATTGTCTCTTAGAAGATTCTAAGTACCACTTAAAATATGCATCCCATCGAGTTTAATTTTAGATCCCTGAAATTCTAATTTACTGTGCAGAAAAACAAACTTGTCCAAGGAGAAAGATCCCGATTGTGATGGTTAAGATTGTGTGTCAGCTTGACTGGACCATGATTCTCAGTGTTTATCTGTGATCACTCCCATGATGGAATCTGCTGTGAGTAGCCAATCAGTTGAAAGGGAGTTTCCTTGGGGATGTGGCCTACATCTGAATATAAGCAGACTTTCTGGCTTTTTGCTCACTCTGGATCCTGCAGCTGCCTCCTGTTCATCTGACCTCCGGTTCTTAAGACTTGAGCTATCAGCTTATCTGCCAATCTTGGGATTTGTCAATCTTCACAGCCTGTGAGTGGGAGCCCTGCTCTCCAACCTGCTGATCTTGGGTTCACCAGCCCCTGCTGCTACGTGAATCAGGAGAAGCCTTGCAGTCTTGCCTGCCAATCTTGGGATTTGTCCATCTTCACAGCCTGTGAGCAAGAGCCCTGCTCTCTGACCTGCCAATCTTGGGTTCACCAGCCCCTGCGGTTACATGAATGGGGAGAAGCCTCTATCCTGATCCACGGACTTGGGACATTCCAGCCTCTACAATCACGTGAGCCATTTCCTTGGTATAAATCTCTCTCTATATATATATATATATATTTATAAGCTTTACTGGTTTTGCTTCTCTAGAGAACCCAGCCTAAGACACCCATAATGGCCATTGATTCTCTAAACTATCTTTGGTTTGTGTGTGCAAGCACGATCTAGGCCCATAGGTCTTAATCATGCAGCTAGCTGGTCTGCCCAAAGGCACAACCGAAGCTCCCTTAGAGTTTGCACTATCCATTAAACAGGGCCAGATTAAGGCATGTGAGTGTCCTAAACACTGGTAATCTGTGGTGTTCCCGCCTCTGCTTACTCGTGCATTCAAATGGGATATGTGACTTATATATAACCATCTATATACGTGTGTGTGTGTTAGCTATCCATGATGTAAGTTCTTTTTTATTAGTGATTGAATGCAAAAGTGGCATATGCCATTTTAGTGGAATGAGATGGACTGAACTATAAAATTCTAGTGGATGTGGGGTACTGAGATTTTTTGCTATATACCACATTTTCTACAAAAATAATATTTCACATATTCTACAAAAAAGAAAATGAGTTGGTGAACTTAGTTGTTTCAATAGTCAATGTAAAATCCTGTTGATCTCCCACAATGAAAAATTGACTTTCACCAATTTTGCTTTAAAGTTGCAAACTTCAGTTTTGTTGCTTGTTTCTAATAAATGCCATAATTATAAATGAACAAATGAAAAGATATCATAAAAGAAAATTTAATGATCAGAAAACAAATATTACAACAAATTGCTATATTTTATTTTTAGGTAGATCTTTCATCTCTAACATATTGTCACTAAAAACAGTCAGAAATAATTTCATCTGTTTATCATACAATGTTTGTCGGCAGCACTTCACAGATCTCCATGAGTATTTTTTGTCTTGAAATAATACTTAAAAAATTTGCACACTCACTTCCCATCCTTTGATGCTTGAGTCTTCACAGTTCATCGGACTACTGCTGACACCAGATGGGAGTGAGAGCAATTGCAAAGAGCATGTTACAAGTACAAGAATATGCTCATTCTGAAAATGCATTTTGGTACACTTTGCACAGGACCAGATACATCACAAATCAAGTGATTACAGTACCACTGGCATGTTCTTATGTGGTCAAAGAGAGAACTGCATGTGAGGTTATACCTGATTGGCCCAAAATGAAAGGGAAAATATAATTGTTATCATATACAAAATTTATAAAATGGCATCAATTTCATTTAGTGCCCTGCCAGTTCCTTTCCACTGCAGCATTCACTTTCCCTTGTGTCCTGTCTGCTTGGCATCTATGGGTCTTTGCTTTGGGCAACCGGTGCCCCTGTTTTGTTGATGCCCTAAGCACATGCTTCCATTGCTTATTGGGTAATCCAACCCAGCCATCAGGACAGCAGTTCCAAAGTTGACAACTCAAACATAAGTTGAAAAATAAACCTTGAAGAGCTACTATGCAAAGTGCAGAGCTCAGAATCTGAGAGGGGCTTACCTGAGTGGCCCCTGAGACAGTGTAGAGATGAAGAGCCTAATCAGCTCAACTGGTACCAAAGCTCATGTCCAATGAAATCCTGGGAATTGCAAATGCAGCACTCTAGGGATCCCAGTTCTCTGACACCAGAAATGTTGAATAACTTCTAAGAGAGGAAACAAAATTAAAACAATACTAGAAATTTATTAGTTGATCATACAAGTTGTGAAATGGGCAACACACAGCATGAGACTGAGTATTCCAAAGAGATAGGCAGTTTGGGGGTTTTTATAGTCCGAGGAACAAAGAAAGTCAGGGAATTCTAGGCAGTTTTGATCCGTCTTTTAGATTTCCTCAAAATGTCCCTTGAAGTCCTTTCTACCTCAGAAATGTGTTTTGCTAAGAAGACAAATAACACAGGTCTCTAGGTGTCAGTGCCTGCAGGTTCCCAGATGCTAGACTTCTGTTTATCTGGAATGTAGGGTCTATTCCAAGAGTGTTACCTGTGCCTATTGCTGTTGAGTCGATTCCAACTCATAGCAACCCCTTAGACAGAGTAGAACTGCTCCCTAGGGTTTCCAAAGAGCAGCTGGTGGATTCGAGCTGCCAACCTTTTGGTTAACAGATGAGCTCTTAACCACTATGCCACTAGGGCTCCGTTACGCTAAAGTTTAGTTTACTTATTATCTTAAACTTTTGCCCTGTGAGACCAGGCTTTGGCCATGTTCCCCGGGCTTGGCATAAGAGTCTCCATGTTGTTCTCAGTTTCCATATTTTGTTGTTAGCTTCCACACTGTTATACACTAAATTGTGTCCCCCCAAAATATGTATTGTAAATCCTAAACCCTATACTTGTGGTTATAATCCCATTTATGAATGGGTTTTCTTTCTTATGTTAATGAGGCCATATTAGTGTAAAGTGTGTTTTAAATAATTCTCTTTTGAGATATTAAAAAAAAAACAGATTAAGCAAGCAAGCTAGCAGAGATGGGGGAAGATAGATGCCATGGCTCATGAAGATCACCAAGGAGCCAAGGAATAGAAGCTAAAAAGAGACAAGAACCTTCTCCCAGAGCCAACAGAGAGAGAAAGCCTTCCCCTAGAGCCAGCGCCCTGAGTTCAGACCTCTAGCCTCCTAAACTAGAGGAAATGAAGAGAAAATAAATTTCTGTTCATTAAAGCCACCCTCTTGTATCTCTGTTATAGCAGCACTAGATAACTAAGACAAAATTTGGTGCCAGAGAGTGGGGTGATGCTCTAACAAATACTAAAATGTGAAAGTGGTTTTGAAATTAGGTAACGAGTGGAGCCTGGAAGAGTTTCTTAAAATAAGTACAGCCAAAATGCTCCTTAGAGGCAAGG
Source organism: Dugong dugon (assembly GCA_030035585.1). Classification (NCBI taxonomy): domain Eukaryota; kingdom Metazoa; phylum Chordata; class Mammalia; order Sirenia; family Dugongidae; genus Dugong; species Dugong dugon. The sequence goes on from CM057466.1 coordinate 116,351,859, forward strand.
ACGGCAAGACTTCGTCTCATGTACTTTGGACATGTTATCAAGAGGGACCAGTCCCTGAAGAAGGACATATGCTTTGTAAAGTAGAGGGTCAGCAAAAAAGAGAAAGACCCTCAACAGGATGGATTGACACAGTGGCTGCAACAATAGACTCAAACATAGAAACAATTGTGAGAATGTCACAGGACCAGGCAGTGTTTCATTCTGTTATACATAGGGTCACTGTGAGTCGGAACTGACCTGACGGCACCTAACAACAATAGTAAAAGCCTAGATTGCCTCAGAAGGAAGCGAGGAGAGCCATAGAGAAAGTCTCTATTGTCTTGGTGAATACATATGGCATCATCAGCAGAATGTTGCTAGACATGTGGGCGTTAAATGTACTTCTGGTGAGGCTTTAAAAGGAAATGATAAACGTATAATTGGACAGTGGAGGAAAGATGATGCTTTTTATTTAGTAGCAAAGAACTTGGCTGAATTACATTCAATTGTTTGGTGGAAGGTAGAACTTGTAAGTGATAAACTTGGATATTTGGCTGAGGAGATTTCTAAGAAAGATCTTAAAGGGACCGTGTGGTTTCTACTTGCCACTTATAGTAAAATGTAAGAGGAAAGAGATGGACTTAAAAATGAACTGTGAAAAATTACAACAGAACTTAAAAATTTGGAAAATTCTGTTGTACAAACTTAGGACACATGTTCTAGAATTTTCACCTATGATGTGGCTACACAGTCTTTTGTTAAAGATACTAAGCCTGTGACTGGTGATTCTAACCAACTACCACAGCAGAAAACCCATCAGCTTAGACTGAAGGGGCAGAAACAAGACAAAAGGCAGAAAAGCTATCTATCTTTTGGAATTCTACAGGCAGGAAACAGATGAAAGGTGCTAGTTGTCCTCTAAGAAAAGAAATGATCATCCCTGGAGCAGCTTGGAGATCAGCAGAACTGTTGGAAGGAGCACAGGGAGCAGGGCTGCCTTAGTTTCAAAAGGTGGAGCCACAGCCTCCTACGTTTCAAAGAGTCAAATCTCCACCAACTCGGTTCTGGAGTGTGGAGCTGCTATTCAAGTGAGCCAAGAGGATGGAGTCACCACCCAAAGCTGAGGGGGTGGGTATGCCACGCCCAAAAGACAAAAGAATAGGGTCTTCCCCCAAAGGTGAGGGGGTGAGGCTGCCATGCCCAAGTGGCAGGAGAATGGAGCCTGCCAAGGCGGAGGGTGTGGGGTCACCACTCAGAAAAGGGAGTGGAGTTGTCATCCCAGTGGGTCTAAACGGTGAGGCTGAAGCCTAGGGCCGGGGGACCTCCACCCCAAATCCACAGAGTGTGGCCAATACCCAGAGTCTGGAGGGTGGGGCCCTTGCCCAGATGATCCTGAAGAACAGAGGATTATTTTCAAGTCTTGAGAGCTAATGTAATTTGTTCTTGTGGGTTTTGGACTTGCTTCAAATCCAGAAAACCAAACCTGTTACAGCTGAGTCGATTCCACTCATAGTGGCCCTATAGGACAGAGTAAAACTGCCCCATAGGGTTTCCAAGGCTGTAAATCTTTATGGAAGCAGACTGCCACATCTTTCTACTGCAGAGCTGCTGGTGGTTAAAACAGCCAACATTTCAGTTAGCAGCCGAGTGCTTAACCACTGCACCACCAGGGCTCCTTGGACTTGCTTGGTGCCTGTTATTTCTTCTTTCCCTCCAATTTCTTCCATTTGTAATGGACTTGTCTACCTTGTACCTGTTCCACCATTGTACTTTGGAAGCAGATAACTTGTATTCTAGATTTCACAGGGTCACAGATGAAGAGGAATTTTGCCCCAGGATGGAATACACCTAAAGTGTCACCCATATTTGATTTAAATAATTCAAAAGATGAGATTTCGAACTTGGAGTTGATTAAAGACTTTTGTGATGATGTGATGGGATGAATGTGTTTTGCATGTTGGAAGGACATGAATTTTAGGGGACCAAAGGGTAGAATGTTATGAATTGAATTGTGTCCTCTCAAAATATGTGTTATAAATCCTAACCCCTATACCTGTGGTTATAATCCCATTTGGAAATGGGTTTTCTTTCTTATGTTACTGAGGCAGGATTAGTGTAGGGTGTGTTTTAAGTCATTCTCTTTTGAGATATAAAAGAACCAATTAAGCAAGTAAGCAAACAGAGATGGGGAAAGATAGATTCCATGCCACATGAAGATCACCAAGGAGCCAAGGAATAGAAGCTGAAAAGAGACAAGGATCTTTCCCCAGAGTGGAGACAGACTTCCCTAGAGATGGTACCCTGAATTCAAACTTCTAGCCTCCTAAACTGTGAGAAAATAAATTTCTGTTTGTTAAAGCCATCCACTTGTGGTATTTCTGTTATAACAGCACTGGGTAACTAAGACACTTGCTATTCTCCCCACCACACACACGTTTTAGTCACCCTGTCCTTAACCTTTAGTTTTTGAAAGAAACTGATCTTGCAGATTCCTGAGTCTGGAGACAAAGGATAGGAACCTCTTATGAGACCAAGCAATAACAAATACCAGGCTTGGCTCTTCCCTCAGCTTCCTCCACACATCAAAGAAGTGGCAAACTCTGCACCTCCTTTTTATACAAAATACACTTATAAAGACACACTTATGCACATAAAATGAATTTGTAGCGAAATATTATTGTTGAAATTTTGTTAAATCCAGAAACTTTGGGGTAAATATCCCTAAGAAAACATGTTTATTACAGGAACAAAACTGACCCAGAACAAACACAAACTGCCTCTTTATTCTATTACTCAAGGGTAAAGTGACTAGCTTCCACGTCTGCAATGAGTGTGCTGGAGAATATCTGCAGGATGTTTGCCAACTTGAGGAGCTTGTGCAGCCTCAGGGTTCTGGCTGGGAGAAGGATGATGGCAACCCTCATGTTCTGGGTACTGGGCAAGGCAGGAAGTGGATGTGGACACTAATTAAGGAGATGGAAAGTTGGTGAAAACAAAGTTGGTCCCCTCAGTTTTGCCCAGGAGGCCTATGATACAGGGGGTGAATGTAGGGCCAGAAGCAGGCCCAAATGAGCTCCAGTTGGGGTAGCACTGTATCTTCCTAGTGCCACGTCATCCCACCCAGCATCTCTTCCTGACTACACTGGCAACCTGTAACTCTCAAGGAAACAACTGTCTCTCTTCCTGAGTGGTTCACTCTGCCTGAAACATTTCCTGCCTTCTACCTCCAATCTGGCTAACCCTTCAGATACTTTTGGAAGCCTTCCCTGATCCACTTGCTTGGCTTAGATGTTCCTTTATGTGTTTCCATGGCACACTGAACTTTCCTAGTCATAGACTTGTCACACCGAGCTGTCATTTCCTGTTTATCTGTCTGTACTTTCCACAAGAACTGACCTTCCTGCAGGACAATTACTCAGTACATGGTGGCTGGATGGAGGATGAGCAATAGATGGAATATGGATGGAGGATGGATGGAGGATGGAAGATGGATGGCAGAATGTCTAAGGGTGTAGGGTTTAGAGTTAAGGGTTAAGGATTAGGGTTTAGGGTTTCAGGTTTACAGGTTTTAGTGTTGTTAGGATTAGGTTTAGGGTTTGGGGATCAGGGGTAGGAGTCAGGGTCAAAGGAAAAATCAGGCCAGGGTCAATTTCAAGGTCAGAGTTAGAGTGAGGTCCAGGGCCATGGTGAGAGTCAGGTTCAGGATCAGCTCAGGGCCAATGCAGGATCAGGATCAGTGTAAAAGCCATGGCTGGGGCCTGTATCACAAACAGGGTCTGCACCAGGGCAAAAGCCAGACCAGGGCCAGGGCCGAGGCCAGAGACAGGGTCAGGGCCACGATCAGGACCAGAATCAGGGCTAGGGTAAGGTAGAGGTCGAGGGCTAATCCATGTCTAGGGCCAGGACCAGGATCAGGGTCAGGGCCATGGACAGGACCAGGGGAGTAACAGATGAAGAAGTGCTTGGGGGTTATAATATGCAAGAAGTTCCCCTTTTGTTCCCATCTGACAAACAGATTAAATGCAATCAAAGCAAGCTATTTTAAACTAAGTGGGAATAGTTTATGAAGCTATCCAAGGAAAAATCCTGAAAATAAAGCTGCATATTATTAAAAGGCCTATCCCCTGGCCTATTGCTTTCCTGAAGGAGCCCTGGATGCCCAATGGTTAGGCGCTCGGCAGCTAACTGAAAGGTTGGCAGTTTGAACCCACCCAGCTGTTCCTTGAAAGAAAGACCTGGTGATCTTACAGTGAAAGTGGAAACCTAGTGGAGACAAAGTCTGGCTTCTACTAAATATAATCACTTTAGACGTTTCAGAAACCCTGGTGGCATAGTGGTTAAGAGCTATGACTGCTAACCAAAAGGTGGGCATTTCAAATCCACCAGGCGATCCTTGGAAACCCTATGGGGCAGTTCTACTCCGTCCTATAGGGTAGCTATGAGTCAGAATCGACTCAATAGCAATAGGTTTGGTTGGTTTTGGGTTTTAGACCTTTCACTGAAGCTTTATGTGCTTGCAGGAAAGACTCAATGGATGTGCACAAACTGCATATGCCATGTGACCAGGGCCCAGGTCCTGGGACAGACATGACCCTCTCCCCAAGCCCAGTCCCTCCTCTCATCACCACCTCTAGGGAAGCCCCTTCCACCCTGGCAGCACAGAGCAGCCTTCCCGCAGAGGACCTTCTTCCCAAGGACGCAAAGGAAATACAGAGGCAGGGCCCTGGTTGCACGGAGGTGGGATGCACGGTCCTCATAGGGCTCCAGGGAGCAGGCTGGTCCCCTGCCTTTCCACAAGCTCAGGCTCTACTGCACACGTCAAAGGAAACCAGCAGTTTTACACTACTTCTGTAAGTTCTATTGAAAAAATAAGTTTGCATTATTTTTCCCACATGGATTTTTAAAAACAAGGATGTTTACAGGAATTTCATATATATTTAATTCACTCTTGCTTACATTTGATTCAGTGACTTAATGAGGACTAAGCAACCCACTCTCCATTGAGTGAGAGAGCAGTGCTGCAGCTATTCTGCTTGTATTTTCATTGTAGCTTTTCTTGGGATTTCTCCAAGTAGCAGAGGCCCAGTGAGCTTCCATTCAGACATCCGGAGCTGGGCCCCATCAAGGTGGCCATGATACGGTCCCTGTGTGTGTACATACCTATACGTATGGGTACACGTGTGAATGTCTCTATCATATCACAGTGTGTGTATATGCCTGTACATGTGTGTACATGCATGTCCATGTCATATTACACTGTGTGTGCATGTGGGTGTGGGTGTGCACATCTGTGTCATGTTGCAGTATGTGTGAGCGTGTATGTCTGCAGATGCACAGGGCTGTACATGTGCAAGGACTGGCCTCTCTGCACACGCATGAGCACTGGTACATCCTGTGTGTGCAATGTTGGTAAACCAAGGGATGCAGGGGCTTAGGTGAAGGAAGCTGGGAGCCAAAACAACAAACCAGAGCCACAGAGGGAGAGGCCCCAAGCTGCTGGGAGGTGGATGGCCTCAAAATACAAACCCCAGTGCAGACCCACCACCCAAAACCTCCTGGGCTGCCTCCAGATGGCACCAGCCACCATTCTGCCCAGCTCCCAACTCGCTTCATTCTGAGTGGCCTGAGCCATGAGCCCTGCCTGCCAGACCCCCTCCAAACAGGGGCTGTGCTGACCACGACTTCTGAACTTCCAGGGGCTTGTTCTTCTTCCAGGATGACAGCTCCTGTTCCGCAGAATGGCTCCAGTATGCTCTTGTGCCATGTTGTTGCGCTCCAGTTATGGACTAGAGTTTTAAAATGACTAGGCCTTGGCATGAAGTGTAATCTCCGAGCAGTCTGGGCTGATGGCGCCTTGTAATCAGAGGTGTTTGTGACTCAGAGGAGCTCTGTCTCTATGTCTCTTTCATTAATATCTTTTTTTCTATATTTTATTTATTTTGTTGTTGTTGAGAATATATACAACAAAACATACACCAATTCAACAGTTTCTAGATGTACAATTTAGTGACACTGATCACATTCTTCGAGTTATACAACCATTCTCACCTCCTTTTCTGAGTTGTTACTCCATTAACATAAACTCACCACCCTCTACGATTCCTAGCCACACTTTAAAGTTGCTGTTATCAATTTGATCCCATATGGATAGTTCTTAAAAGAGCATAATGCTCAAGGCAGGTCTTTTTTGCTAGTTAAACTAAACTATTGTTCTGTTTTAAGAAGGCTTCAGGGGATGCTTTTGCTTTAAGCTTATTATGGATTGAATTGTGTCCCCCCCAAAATGTGTTGTCAACTTGGCTAGGCCATGATTCCCAGTATTGTGTGATTGTCCACCATTTTGTCATTTGATGTGATTTTCCTACGTGTTATAAATCCTATCTCTATGATGTTAATGAGGCAGAATTAGAGGCAGTTATGTTAATGAGGCAAGACTCAATCTACAAGATTAGATTGTATCTTGAGTCAATCTCCTTTGAGATATAAAAGAGAGAAGCAGACAGAGAGACAGAGGGACCTCATACCACCAAGAAAATAGTGCCAGGAGAAGAGTGTGTCCTTTGGACCCAGGGTCCCTGTGCCAAAAGCTACCAGATCAGGGGAAAATTGATGACAAGGACCTTCCTCCAGAGCCAACAGAGAGAGAAAGCCTTCTCCTGGAGCTGGTGCCCTGAATTTGGACTTCTAGCCTACTAGACTGTGAGAGAATAAATTTCTCTTTGTTAAAGCCATCCACTTGTGGTATTTCTGTTATAGCAGCACTAGATAACAAAGACAAAGGTTTAAAGATTAACTCAGGGCAATAGTTTCATGGGTTCATCCACCTTCCATGGCTCCAGAAAGTCTGGATTCCATGAGAATTTGAAATTCTCTTCTGCATTTCCCCCCTTTTGATCAGGATTCTTCTATGGAATCTTTGATCAAAATGTTCAGTAATGGTAGCAAGGCACCGTCTAATTCTTCTGGTCTTGAGGCAAAGGAGGCCATTGTTCATGGAGGCAATTAGCCACACATTCCACATCTTCCTCCTATTCCTGACTCTCCTTCCTCTGTTGCTCCAGGTGAATAAAGACCAATTGTTGTTCTTGGATGGCCAATCACAAGTTTTTAAGACCCCAGGCACTACCAACAAACTAGGAGATAGAAAAGAAGCACTAAACTCATTATTAGGCCAATTAACTGGGATATCCCATGAAACCATGACCCTAAACTTCCAAACCAAGTAATCAAATCCCGTGAGGTGTTTGGTTGTGTATAAGCAGCCTCAGCAGCTACTCTTTTTTTTTTCTCTTGTCTTTGTTGTAAATATACGTATCACACAAGTTTTGCCAATTCAACTTTCTACAAGTGTACAACTTATTAATGGCAATTACAAAAATTGGCTGTGCAACACTACCCTTAATCAATGAGATGTTTCCATCACTGTTAACCCCATTTCCCTTCCCTTCTGCCCTTGGTAATCACTAATAAAACTTTGGTCTATTTGCCTTTTCTTGCCTTTTTATGTAAGTGAGGTCATACAATATTTGTCCTATTGTAATTGGCTTATTTCACTCAGCATAATGTCTTCAAGCTCCATCCATACTGTAGCATGTATCAAGACTTCATTTCTCCTACTAGCTGAATAGTATTCCATTGTATGTATGTACTACATTTTGTTTATCCACTCATCTGTTGATGAGCATTTAGGTTGTTTTTACCTTTTGTCTATTGTGAATAATGCTGCAATGAACATTGGTGTACAAGTCTCTTTTTTTGAGTCTCTGCTTTTAAGTCTTTTGTGTGTATACGTAGGAGTGGAATTGCTGAGTCATATGGTAATTCTATTTTTAGTTTTTTGAGGAACCACCACACAGTTTTCCACATTGGCTGTACCATTTTGCATTCCCATTAGCAATGAGTAAGGGTTCCAGTTTCCCCACATCCTTGCCAACATTTGTCATTTTCTGTTTTTTTATCTTAGCCATCCTCCTGGAAGTGAAATGGTATCTCATTGTGATTTTGATTTGCATCTCTCTGATGGCTAATGACACTGAGCATCTTCTATTAATATCTTTTAAACATTTATTGAGATATAATTTAAAATTAACCTGTTGTAAGTGTAAAAATTAATGATTTTTTGTACATTTATAGAATTGTACAACTATTACCACAGTCTTGTTATGGAACATTTTCATCCCCCCAGAAGGTCTCTTGTGCCCCTTTGCTGTTAGCACCTGCTCCTGCCACAGCCCGAAGCAACGACTGGACTGCTTTCTGCCTATACACTGCACTTTTCTGGACTTTTTATATAAATGGAATTATACAACGTGACTCTTTGACCGTGTCTAGCACGTGTCAGTAGTGTCTTCCTTTTGTGGCTGAGACGCATCTGTTGAACGGATGCACCTAATTCATCTATCCGTTCACCTGGTGGGTGGTGTATCACTGCTTCCAGTTCTGGCTGTTATGGATGATGCCCTGGGAACCTTGCACCAACGCAAGACTTCCGACTCAGCCCCCCCCACCCCCTCCCCCACCCCCGTGCCTAGCACAACCCCTGACCCCGCGGTCCCCGCGCCGTCGCACCACCTCCGCCCATGCGGCCCAAGCTCTGGGGCAGTGGATCCGACCTCGCCCTCTGCGCCGCACCAGCTCTGTGCAGTTGCTTGCGGAGCTGCAGACCCTCCCAGGTAACCCGCTGGCAGAGCTCGACCCCTGGGCGCGGGGCGGGAAGGGCTATGGGAGGCCCTTCTGTGAGGCCTGGCTTGACGCTGCAGTGTGCCACAGGGGAACCCACGTGCAGGGGCGGCCCGCTCGCGTCCTCTCGGTGAGAACCTGGGCAACAACGCGCGAGCTAGAACCGTCCCTGGAACAGCCGGTCCCCACCACCATCGCGCCCAGGCGAGGGGATGCCGCCCAGCGTCACCAGCCCTCAGTGCCGAGCCAAGCCCAGGAGACCCCGCGCGGCTGCCCCTTGGGCCGCCTCCCTCCCCTTGCACAGAGGCGAGAAGGAACTGAGATGTCACGATTGTGCGCGTGGCTGACCATGGACTTCGAAGTGTCAGGACGTGAATGTGATTCTCTTCCCCGGACGACGTGAAAACCTGACTCCTGCGCATGACCCCAGCTGGGTGCCGCACACAGGCGGCGGGACAGACGGGCTGGATGGAGGGGGAGTGCCGGGTGGGGGGCGGCCGCCCATCCAGGTGACTAGTCCCTAGGGAATCAGCACCCGTTGCTGGGGGCTCAGGACATGGAGACAGAGGTGTCAGCGCCTGCTGCATCTGGCCAGCGCCCCTTGTCCAGCCCTCCTCTGTCCTGCCCCGTCCACTGGTGCACTGATGTCTTTGAAGGGCAACCTGAGCTCACTTGCCACACCTGCCCTGCCCTGGGTGTCCCCAAACCGTCGCCAACCGCTGCAGCTCCACCCCAGCCCCTTGGTTTGCACATTGGTTCTGTGTATGGCAGCTCCTGCCCCTGCTCTGTCCTCCTGTTTGCCCTCTGCTCAGCATCTGCCTCAACAAGCTTCCCTGAAAACCCTACACCATGCTTAGCCCGAGCCCCCTCCCCGCCCTGCCTCTGCCCCAGCGTGGGACCGAATGCAGTCAACTCTGCAGCCTACAACATTAAAATAGCAAGGTGGTATCCCTGCACTAACAGGCACCGAGAACTTTCAGGCTTTCTTTTTCCTTTTCTTTCTATGTCAGATTTAAGTCTTGAACTCTAGTATAACCACCTGTGCCGAGATGCTGGTTTCAGCAGAGGAGGGAGGTGGGAATGTGAAGAGAGACAGTTTTACCCTTTAAGGTATGGATATTAATTTTCATTTAAAAAAAAAGATTCAGGGCCTGCGTATGTACTTCTTACTGGAGCAAGAGCAGTAGTGAGGCAGGGCCTGGCAAAGCAGACGGAGGGAGTAGACAGATTTCCGGGGATACCAGGATTGAATCCAAGAGCCTGTTTCCTCTGATCAGTCCCGATCACCCCTCATTGCTGCATTATTAATGTGGCCTGCCTCCCACCCCTCTTGAGTGTCTCATCTACCACTGCACTAACTTATTCTTGTGATTTTGGCCTTGATCAATAAAGCCAACAGGGAAGATTTACACATTCAATTTCACTGGAGGGACAGAAACAGGCACGGTCTGTGCAGAGCTTTTTGTAGACCTCCTGGAGGGAAACGGGGAGTCCCTGGGTGTTGCAAACAGTTAAGCATTCAGCTGCTAACCCAAATCCACCCAGAGGCATCTTGGAAGAAAGATCTGGTGATCTACTTCCAAAAAATCAGCCAATGAAAACCCTATGGAGCACGGTTCTACTCTGACACACATGGAGTCACCATGAGATGGTAGACTTCACAGCAACTGGTTTAGAGGCAAGTGAGCCCATTGGAGGGTGTGTTGTAGTAATGTCAGAAATCACCTAGATTCCCGAGGGACAATAAGAATCAGGACTACCACAAAGCTGGTTCTTTTGAGGCAGAGGTCAGAAATACCTCCGCTCTCTAATTTCTTGACCATTTCTGACACCAGCCATCCTCCCCACAGCACTCTACTTCTCTGCTGGATTCGATAATTCACTGCATTGGCTACAGAGAACTCACAGACCTTACTCATAGTTAAGTGGCTTATTAAGGAAGTAACAGGGTACAACTCAGTATCGGGAACAACAGGCCACAACTCAGGATCAGGATCAGGAAGCATGTGGACAAAGCCTGGAAGGCTCCGTCAGAGTGGAGAGCATATTCATCTCTTCTTCAGTGCAGGACAGCTGTCTCAGCTGTGCAAGCAAGCAGGCCCTACTCTCTGCCATGTATACCCCCCTTGGTTGTGCAGGCCTCTCTGCCTTTAGTCTCCCCACTGCTCACTGGCCCAGCTCATAGTCAGTGTAGCAGCTTGCTCAGCTCTCTTAACCGCTTTCCTAGTAGCATGTTTCTGCCATCACCGCTGACTCTGCAACAGGCCCCCATCTGGCCTTGTTGCCACTGACTGTGGCAGGGCCACTTCCAGTCCTCTTGCTGTTTTCAGTGTTACAGCCTTTTAACTGTGTTACAGCTCTTTTAGGAGATTCCTTACCCACCCCTCTCTCTCTCTGCTGCTTCTCTCTTCTTGACCCTGTAAAACCTCTGGGTGGTTGGCTGCCTATATAAACAAACTCCTTGTCAATTTCAAGATGTAGCCTTCCCTAAAGGGCCATGAACTGACCAATCCCTGCAAAGTGTGTAAAATAGACCAATCACAGGGTAGACTGCAGCCCATGGCCAGACAAAGTATAAAACCATCAAGTTGTTTATAGCTTACCCAGAAAATATCAACTAACCTAGATAAAAGTAACAAACCCTCTGGGACAGAAAACTAGGGCAAAGGTAACTCCTTAGGGTTTAGGGGAAAATTCTCTCAAGTTGTTTCTCTAAAGAACCAAGGCAAAAGGCCACATAAAAGAATTCATTTCACTACAGAGGGGATATCTACCCTGACACCAGTAGTTTCTGTACCTGTGTGGGAAGGTCATTGGCAAAGATGAAAATGACTAATGGGTTCAGAACACAGCATCTCCTTGAAGCCCTTTAGTGGGAAATGTGGTGTCCGTTTTGTTCCTAATAAAAAGTGTCTCAGGACTGGAAGGAGCTTGCATCATTTCAGACCTAACTTTACACTACCAGTTGCAGTTGAGTAAAGCCAGCAAAGGATGCAGAGTTCAAAAAGGGAAGGTGCAGTGCTTGAAGCTGGACACAGAAGAGCATGATCCTCTGAGAACAGGAGGGTGGAAGACATCCAGAGAGTTAAGTCTGAGTTAGAATCAGGGTTAGGGTCAGTCCATGTCAGAGTGAGGGTCAGGGTTGTAGGATCAGTGTGAAGGCACAAGGTAAACTTCTCCACCCAGTTCTCTTTGTGTGTGTTGGCAGTGCTCTGATGTTGCTGTATTTGTGGGGGATGAGAGGCAAACCAGTGTCGATAGTGCTGGATTAAGGATGGGCTATATAGGTAGCTGCCTGGGGTGTAAGGCTTCATGGGATGCCAAAATCTACTTGTGTCAAAAAATTAATTTGAATAAAATATCATCAAAGCTAGTAAATATCAAGTAGTTAGCATAAATTTATATTGTTGTTGTTAGATGCCATCGAATCGCTTCTGACTCACAGTGACCCTATGTACAACAGAATGAAACACTACCCAGTCCTATGCCATCCTCACATTGTTATGCTTGAGCCCACTGCTGCAGCCACTGTGTCAGTACATCTCGTTGAGGGTTTTACTCTTTTTCACTGACCCTCTACTTTACCAAGTGTGATGTCCTTCTCCAGGGATTGGTCCCTCCTGGTAACATGTCCAGAGTAAGTGAGATGAAGTCTCACCATCCTCGCTTTTAAGGAGCATTCTGGCTATACTTCTTCCAAGACAGATTTGTTCATTTATATAGCTGTTCCCAAAGTATGTGCTATGGCACACTGGTGTAAATAGGGTACACAAAACCCTGCTGTAGAAAATACTCTTATTTAAACTAATTACTGTTTTAATGTCTTATGAAAAGTTCACCATATGCTAGTATGACAACTAAATTCTTCACCGTTTATCATGATGCTGTTTATGGGCTCAGTTGTGAGGATTTTTGTTTTCTTCACACAAGTATATATGCACAGTAGGAATTAATGCTAATGACTCTAATTCTTATGTAACACCCTCACAACTGTCCTCTCCTCCCTCCTTCAGTATCTGTATCTCCTTTCTTCAGTCTAGGTCTCAATAATATCAATAGATTTAATCATATGTGCAGTTTTATAATACACACAAAAATAATTTCATAATTGCTACACCCATACCTAAGTAAACTGAAGAATTCTTTCCAGCTGTTTTAATCTGTAGCCTGAGAATATATAATCAAGGTATTGTATTTTAATTTACTTGTTTTTTTTGTTTGTTTGTTTTTTGGTTCATGCTCCTGTGTGATTATGGTATTCGTCTGAAATAAAGTTAAGTCTAATGTCTTTATTTCTGTATTCACCCTTTCTCTTACCATTTCACGGTAGATATTCCATTTCATTGTATTCTGATTGTCGTTGTTAGGTGCTGTCAGTCAATAGCAAACTGGTCCTTAACTCCATACACCTGGGCCTTCTCCTGACTTCTCCCACCTCCTCACTCCCCACACGGGGCCCTCACTGGTCCTTCCCACCTCATCACTGCCCACACCTGGGCGTCCTCCTTATCCTTCCTACCTCCTCACTCCCCACACTGGGTCTTTCTCCTTGCTCCTCAACCTCTTCTTTCTCTCCCTTCCCCTCCCCTCCTGCTGCCCTGCCCCACCAGCCCCTTCACCTGTGCCAGTGGCGGGGCCCTGACACCACAGGAGGTGGTGAGGGTCACTGGTGCCGGTTGTGAGCACCAACAAGGCTGTGCTGCGTGGAGTGGGGGTGGGTCTTCATGCTTCTCTACATGCTACGCTTCCTGGAAGGTAAGAGACACGGGGACTCTAGTGGGAATCCCGCTCCTAGGCCGGATGTGCTCGGCCCTGCAAAGGTGTGTTGGACAGGGGCAGGGAGGTGCAACGCCTCTGCACCTGCGAGCATGTGGGGTGGGAGAACCAAGAAGACCCTCAGCATCTCCATCCACAGCTCCAACCCCGCCTGCCAGTGCCATGGTCCCCGAGTGTGCCCCCAGGCCTCAGTGTCCTCAACTGTTCCAGGTACCCAAGGGGGTAGTAAAGAACCCGGGGCACCAAGCCAGCATCCTCTGCCTGCGGCAGCAACATTCCCCCTTGCATCTCCCGCTCCTGCCCTGCCTAGCCTCAGGTGATTCCCGTGGGAGAGCAGCCATGGCGTGGGGTGCAGGGAGACCTTCTGTGAGGACCCCCCCCCAGGAATTGGCATTCCCATTGGGCTCTGAGAGGGAGCCCTTGGGCCACGAAACAGTGCGTTGGTGGGATTCGCACCCCCACAGGTGGGGGGGTGTCCAGCAGCTGACTCCCCGTAGTCCTGGGAACTTGAAGGGCTTGGGGAGAAAGGCCTGGCCCAGGGCTGCGGGGGCACAAGGGTCTTGGGAAGCTGCAGCCTCAAACCCTTCAGGTTTCAGGGCCAAGCTCAGGGAAAGGGCGACCTTAGGCCCCCTCCCCACCTCTAGGCCAGGGCTGTTAAAAAAGGCTTAAAGATTGCCCTAGGGCATTTCGGACAGTGGCCCTGATTCCAGCCCCTTGGAGAGGAGCCCTTTCACTTAATTTTCACCCCCTACCCCCACCTGGGTCCGGAGGTCCACCAGTGATGAGGGTAGGGAAGAGGTGTCAGCTCATCCGATGGTGGAGGATACCCCTTGTGTGGTGGACTGGGTGGCAGCAGGGAGAGGACCCCAGAGGATGCCTGACAGCCCTGGGCACCAGTATTGTTTGTTGTGTTTAGTTAAACATATATGCAGTGCTTACTGTGCATCAGGCACCACGGACCAGATGTAAATAATTAAAAGGTTTACTCAAAACAGCCTGCGTGTGTGTGTTGCCTTGTTGTCTCCCATGGGCCAGGCCTGCAGCATCCAAGTAAGTTCTGGGAGAGGAGACAGCTCCACACACATATTTAGCACCAGGAGGTTCTAGATGGGTTAGGGTTGGGGTTCAGTTTATGGGTTTAGGGGTATAGCATTTTAGGGTAAGGGTCAGAGTCTAGGTTCAGGGCTCAAGGACCAAGGTCAAAGGCCCGGGTAAGGGCTAAGGGTCAGGGTTTAGGGGTCATGATCCAGGGTTTTAGGTTTGGGGATTTGCCAGTCCATCATTTCTGACACCAGCCCCTCCCTCTTCTCCTCCCCTCAGCGCTCTTCTTTCCCACCTTGGGGCAGTAATTTGATGCAATGTCTTACAGAACTCATAACCTGTACTTACAGTTAAGTGATTAATTGAGATGCAATTCAGGAGACAACTCAGAATAGGATGCAACTTGGAACTAACAGGATACAACTCAGGATGCCACTGGTCAATCAGGACAGCTTTCTCACAGGATAACCCGTGGATCAAAAATGCTCTATGCTGGTGCAGCTCTCAATCAGGAACTCAGATAGTTCTCTGCTGTCTGGGCCTCTCTACTGTCAACCTCTCTGCTGCTAATTGGTGCAGCTCACAGCCAGTGTAGCAGCTTGCTCAGCTCTCTTAGCTGCTCTCTGATGTCAGGCCTCTCTGCCACCAGGCCTCTCCACTGCTAACTAGCTCAGTTCACAACCAGTGTAGAAACTTGCTCAGCTCCCTTAGCTGTTCTCTGTTGCCAGGCCTCTCTGCCATCAGGTATCTCCATCGCTGGTCTCTCTGCTGCTAACTGGACCAGTTTATAGCCAGTGCAGCAGCTTCAGTACCATGCAGCTCACACATGGATCTGCTGATCTGCCAGCCCAGCTCTTAGCCAGCACCTCTCAATCGGGAGGTCTCTAAAACCTTTGCATTTCAGCCATTTATATATCCCAATCCTCATCAGTTACAAGGTGAGGCCTCCCTCAGTACATCAGAGTTCAGCCATTCCTCCATTACCCATGAGATGTCAGTCAACTCAAGTCTTGTTAATTACCAGACAAAAGTATCAAATGATCAAGTTCTTTACAGCTTACATAGGAAATGTCAATCAACCTTGGGAATCATCTGGGGAAAGATACATACTCTGCCGGTAGAAAACAATCCAGGAGCCCCCCTCCCAAGTTGTTTCTCCAAAGAACTAGGGTAAAGGTAGCAACTCAGGGCTTAGAGGAAATCAAATTATCTCCAAGCTATTTTTCCAAAGAACCAAGACAAAAGGCCACATGAAGGAACTCATTGCACCATAAGGGGTTAGTGGTTAAGGTGGTAGGATTATGGTTGGTGTTTATGATTTAAGGGTTATAATTTAAGGATTAAGAATTGAGGTTTGGGTTAGGGTTTAGGGGTGAGGAGAGGATGAGGGCAAGGGTGTTGGGATGATAGCAAGGGTTTAGAGGTTTGGGGTGGGGGTTGAGGGTTAGGGTTAGAGTTAACACTGGGAGTTTAGGGTTAAGTAAACGATCTTAGGGCAGGAGTGAGGGTGGTTAGGGTTGTGGTTAGGATTAAGGCTAGTGGCTTAGGGGATTAGGTTTACCTGTAACCCCAAACCCTAATCCTCTAACTCTAGCCCTCTGACCCTAACCCTAGTACTCTAACCTTCTCATCTGCCAGGAACAGATATAGAAGTGAAGTGGCCATGTGCAGTATGATGCCCACACATGTGCAAGAGACAGAGAAAGTTACTTTATGCCCGGAATACGGGGAGGTCTTCTCCGATAAGGAAAAGAAACTGGGAGAGAGAAGAGAACTTCCCAGCCTCCTTATCAGAGAATGCTGTGAGCCCAAGGCCTTTATTTAGGCAGCCTGGATGGAAGGCATAGAGGCACATCATTTCCCCCAACAAACCCGAAGCCTCTAACCTCCTAACAAACAACTCTAACACCCTAAAATCCTAACCCCTAAGCCCAGCCCTAGCCCCTACCACCAACTCCTAAACTCTTAAAAATCTAACCCTAAAACCGTATCCCCCAAACCCTAAACCCTGACTGTGTCCTTCAGCCCTAACCCTACTTGTGTCCTTTAACCCTAACCCTAAACCCTAAATACCCTAAATGCTTATACCTAAATACTAACCCAAGCTGACAACCCAATAAGCCAAAACTCTTAAAACCTAAGTCATAACCCTTAATCACTAAACTACAACCTTTAAACCCCTAATCAACCCCAAAACTAATCTCTTAACCCCTAACCACATAACATAAAGCCCCGGACCCTGACTCCTAACCCCTGAGCCTTAGCCCCTAACCTTGGCCTTCAACCCCAGTCCTTAAACCTTGGACTCAGCCTGGGCTCTGATCCTGGCACTAACACTAAAACACTATACCCCTAAGCCCATAAACCAAATCCCAATCCTAACTGTGTCCCTTAACCCTAACCCTAACTTAGAACAAGTACATGCATGGCACTGTCTCTTCTCCCAGAACTTACCGGGATGGCTACAGGCCGGGCACGTAGAATACAACAAGGCAACACACATGCTCAGGCCGCTTTGAGAAACTTATTAAATATTTACATCTCATCTATGGTGCCAAGTACACAGTAAGTGCTGCGTAAATGTTTAAATAATACAAACAACATTGGTGCCCAGGGCTGTCAGGTGTTCCCTGGGGAATCCTCCCTGCTGCCACGCAGCACATCCAACAAGGGGCCTCTTCTGCCATTGGATGCCTGACCCTACCTCCCTTTGTCCCAGTGGACCCTCCAAATCCAGGTGGGGATAGGGGCAGCAAAATAGGGGTGAGGGCCCCTCCCGGAGGGGTAGAATCAGGGCCACTGTCTGCAATGCCCATGGCAAACTCTCAGCCTTTATTCCCAGTCCTGGCAGAGGGGCAGAGGGGGCCTCAGGCTGCCTTCCCTGAGCCTGGCCTTCAAACCAGCCTGACAGGTTTGGGGCTGTGGCAACCCAAGACCCCTCTGTGCTAGAAGTCCTGGGCTGGGTCTTTCTTCCCCAAGCTGTTCAAGCCTCCAGGACTGAGGGGAGTTGGCAACTGGACCCCCCCACCCGAGGGGCTGTGAATCCCACCCACCCACTGTGTGTCCAGGGCCAGGGACGCCCTCTTGGAGCCCAATGGGGATGCCAGTTCCTGGGAGTGGTCCTCACAACAGATCCCCACTATGCCCCAGGATGCGGCTGCCCCCCGACACAAGGGAATCACCCAAGGCAGAGCTGGGCAGGAGAGGGAGGCCTGAGAAGGGTATGCTACTGCCGTGGGTGAGGGATGCTGACCCGATGCCCCAGGCCATTTAGTACTCTTCTCCAGTACCTGGGACACTGAGGCATGGCAGGGCCCACTCAGGGACCGGAGTGCCAGCAGGTGGGGTTGGAGCAGCAGATGGGAGTGCAGGAAGGTCCTCCTGGTACTTCTACCACACAACCTCCACCCTCCAGTACCTGCCCAACACACCTTCGTGGGGCCGGGAGTGTCTGGCCTGGGAGCAGGTTGGCCAACCAAGGTGCCTGTGTCTCCTACCTTCCAGGAAGCACAGAATGCAGAGCAGCATGAAGACCCACCTCCAATCCAAGAAGCACAGCCTGACTGATGCCCGCAACTAGTTCCAGTGACCCTCAGCATGTCCCGTGGCATCTGGGCCCAATGGTGGGGGCACCTGCCACTGCCCTGCCCATCCATCGGCACATGTGAGGGGGATGGCAGCTGGCGGGTGGCAGGAGGGGAGGGGAAGGAGGGGTTACAGAGCCAAGAGAAGGACCTGGTGTGAAGAGTGAAGAGGTGGGAGGGACCAGGGAGGGCCCTGTGTGAGAAGTGAGGAGATGGGAGGGGTCAGGAGAAGGCCCAGGTGTGCAGAATTGAGAAAGGGGTGTCCGTGAAACAACCTGAGGCACCTAACAACAACAACAACAATCAGAATACAACGAAATGGAATATACCCAGTAGAATGGTAAGCGAGTGACTTCAGAGTATACGTTTTGGAGAATTTTTGATTTAGGGGTGTTTAAAATATGTAATAATAAAAATGAACAAGGTTTATAAAAAACATTTAATATTCAACACAAAAATAAAGATATTGACTTAACTGTATTTCAGATGAATCCCATAATCACAAAGGAGAATGAACAAAGAACCAATCCAAGTAATTTAAGTTACGACACCTTGATTATATGTTATGCTACAGATTAAAGTAGCTGCAAAGATTTCTTAAGGTTACTTAGGTTAATTTTTACAGTAGTATTCTGAAATTATTTTTGTGTGTATATATAGTTGAGCACGTGATTAAACCTATTTATGTTATTGAAACCTAGGGTTTCTACTGGAGAAAGGAGATACAGATCCTGAAGTGAGGAGGAGAGGACAGTTTCCAGGGTGTTAGATCAGAATTAGAGTGATTAGCATCAGTTCATAATGTGCATATATACTTATGTGAAGAAAACAAAAATCCTCACAACTGGGGCCATAAACAACATGATAAACAGTGAAAAATTTTAAGTTATCAAGGATTTCCTCCTACTTGCCATTAAGAAATGAAATGATGTATTGCACTGAGGCAAATCTGCTGCAGAAGACCTCTTTAGAATCTTTAAAAAGCCAAGATGTCACTTTAATGAGTATGGTGTGCCTGAACCAAATCATGGTATTTTCAATCACCTCATATGCATTCAAAAGCTGGACAATGAAAAAGGAAGACAGAAGAATTGATACATTCGAATTGTGGTGTTGGATATTGAATATACCACAAACTGACAAAAGAATGAACAAATCAATCTTGGAGGAAGTTCAGCCTGAACGCTCTTTAGAAGTGAGGATGGGGAGAATTCATCTAGATTACTTTGGACACGTCATCAGGAAAGACCAGCCGCTGGAGAAGGACATCACGCTTGGTAAAGAAAAGGATCAGCAAAAAAAAGGGAGACTCTCAATGAGATGGATTAAAACAGTGAATGCAATGATGGGCTCAAACATACCCCAAATTGTGAAGATGGCACAAGACTGGGCAACATTTCATTCTCTTACACATAAGGTTGCCATGAGTCAGAGACTACTCAGCGGGAACTAACAACAACAACATATATACTTGTGGTGTGTGTGTCTATTCTCTAGCTCTGTCCATTAAAATGGCCAAGAAGCAATAACAGTAGCAATGAGCTCACCTATCATCCACATTGTGATTTCTTAATTCCAGTCCCCACTAGCAGGAATCAGGCCTCCTTGGAGAAAGGGCTGATTGAAGTGGGGAATGTAGAAGACTGTGGTTAGAACAAATGGAGGAACAGGAGCAGCATGACATTGCCAGATGCCATGGAGGCAACAGTCTCTTAGACATGGGCTACAGGAAGCATGTGTTCTGAAAAGTCTTTGCAATGTGTCCTTAGACCAGTCACTCCCCTCTCTGGGTGCAATTTCATCCCCTAACAGAACAAGGGGTTCGATCCTCATAATCTGGATCCTCCTGATTCTTATCCTGTCCCTTTTCCTCCTCCCATACTTATCTGCAACCAAGTAGTTGCAGCTCCCTTCTGGGAGGGGATGGGTGGGTCCAAGAGTTGGTGAAGTGGGCTGGTTTCCATTTGCTAACAAAATGAGTTCCAAACCTGGCCCAGGAGGGGGTGAGGTCGATGAAACAGAGGGTAGCTCCTGCCATGGTAAAACCCAGAACAGTACAGGCCTCCTAAGGCAGTGAGAAACTCTCAAAATATCTGGGAGTAGGGAAGGGACTAGAGTGCAAACTTTGAGGGGCCAAAAAACTGGCAATTGAGATAATACTTCAATGCAGTACCTCTAAAAATGAAAAGTAATGCAAAAAATCAGTGATGAATAGAACATAAAAAACCCAAAGACAGGATCCTAACAGCGTCTTTCTGATCCATATTGGAGCCTGATGCACTGTAATGATATTAGCCCAGCCTCCATCTTAGATGGTGCCTCAGCATCCACATTGATTCCCTTCCTCACCCTGTTAGCTGGTGCATCACACCCTGCTGTAGCTAGTTGCCCCAGATAACCGTGCTACCAAAACACCTAGCTTCCACATCTCAGCTGTCCACAGCTGCCCCACTTAACTCTGCCTTCTCTTTAGTTTCAGAAGGACCAATGGTCACTTACCCTGTGAAAACCCCCTCACCCCACCCTTGGACCCTAATAAAGGTTGTGCTCCTGGTCAGCGCTATCTTTGTCTCCATCCACATCCTCCCTGCCTGTGTCATGGCCTACAGGTGTGGCATGTACCTCCAGGATGTGTGAGTAATAAAGTTATTTCCATTTTTGTGTCTTATGGTTGAAATATGCCTTTCCATCTAGGACAATATACATAATCTGGACTGTAGGAGATCGCTCCCTCTCTTCCCCAGCTCAGAGTGACAGCTGAGTTAAAATCAAACACAATCAGGATATTCACAAAGAAAAGTGTGCACTTTTTTTGTACATGCTTTAATGTATTATCACTTCTTTACGTTTTTTTCAATCGAGAGAACTGACAAGCTCGAAAATTTTTCTCGACCAAGTGATGATCTTAAATAACTTTTTTGTTCAACATGGATTTTTTTCCAAAAATTAAAAAAAAAGTTAGATTACAGTTTCATTAATCCTGACCACTGAGTTTCTTGGCACCTGTTAAATATTCATTCACCCTAACCTAGCCCTGGTCAGGAGTCCAGGCCAGAGGAGGCCCAACCTTCTCCATCTCTGGGTCCCTCGACTCTCCAGCTATTTCCTCCCTCCAGATTGCTCTAACACTCAGTAGACTTTTAAATATTGAACTGTGCTTCTTGTTATTTCCACCGTTCGCATCAAGGCACGGGATGGTGCGCCCCACCTCAGTTTCAATCTCCAGATCCATGGCTTAGAATCATCTGACGCTGAATTTCAGCAATTTAACGGATGGCCACGAGAGGGCGCGCGAACCGCCCGTTCTGCCAATCCCGGCTCCCGAGCGTGGGAACTGCCTGGAGCTCGGTCCCGAGAGACCTAATTGCCGCTCCCGAGAGCAGCTTTCCTTCCCGCGGGACCCGCAGCCCGGGGGCGCTCTGAATACTCCTATTAATGCTACCATTAACCTAACCCACCCTGGGCCCCCGCCCCGGCCGAGCCTTCATGAACCGCCTCCCCCAACTTTGCCTTGGGGGGCACCTACAGGCACCTACAGGGCCGCCCCCTCCGCGCCCCGAAGTCCTGCAGGCCCTCACTCGGAGCCTGCTCCCGGGAGAGCCCCTGACCGGCACAGCGGAACGCGAGGAAACGTTCGGAAACCACCCTCATGCACGACTCTGATAGCCCATATTGAGACCATCGTCAGCAAGGCTGCACCGCCGACTGGAGCCCGCGGCGCGTCACTCCCGTTTGTTAGCTTCTCACTGACCCCTGGGCGCGGGGACCCAGAGCAGCCAGTCCCCATGGGGTGAGTGCGGGACCGTCAGCAGGGGCGGGAAGATCGGGTCCGCGCCCACCGCCTAAGCCCTCAAAACGCTTACAAACCGTCAGCTCAAGACCTTCAATTGTCAGCCTAGGAGACCCTACCTCTCCAACCCAGACGCTACAAATCTTGCCGTCTTGAAGGGCCCCCAAATCCCCTCAGCACAAGACCGTGGTCCACGGTGGCTGGCACACAATGGCGCCCGAATGTTTAAAGAAACAAACAACATGGCTGCTCAGGACCTCTCCCTGCTGCCTCCCACCTCGGCCACCCTACAGGGGGAGTGGGGGCCGGACATTCACATGCTAACAGACACTGAATCACTGCTTCCACAAGCAGTGGCATCCCGCGCTGCTCCGCAGACTCCCGGGGCCCCCTCCTTTCTGGGTGGTGCCGGGACCGCCCCAACCCCCCGCGCCGAGAGCACACCAGCTGGGTGCGGGGTGGGGCGCCCCGGCTTCCCAGACAGAGCGCCCCGAATGATAAGGGGGCCCGGAGCCTTGGAAGTGGGTCCGTCCCTCCCCTGTCCCAGGTACTCTAGCGATTCCAGTGGGGGTGGGACGGCGAATGAGGGCGAGGACCTCTCCCTCACAGTCTGGAATCCCGCCGCCCCCGGGCACACTCTCGGCCTTTATTCAGGCCCCAGCAAAGGGATGGGGACATCTCCAACGCCCCTCTGTCAGCCTGGACCACAAACCCACCCAGCATGTAGTGGTCATGACTCCCGAGACCCCCTTGTGCATGTTGCTGGGTGGAAACCCCAGGTTTTGCTCAGAACGACTCACCACAGCCAATAAACAAAAGGCCAGGTGGGAGATGAGAAAGGTTCTTTATTTCCTTGCGCAAGGAAAGAAACAGCTGGGGCTGCTGCGTGGAAGACTGCTCAGCAAGGGCTAGAGGGGAGGTTAATTTTATGGGGTTTACAAGCAGGAAGTTCATACAAGTTACATCAGCAACATTCTTAATCATACTATGCAGGCGCAGTGGGATTTACATATAATTTCATGCATCGCATGTTCAGAAAATGGGGTTAAACTCCACCCACAGGCAGGGAAATTACTATGTATGAGGTAATAATGAACTAAAAGGTTTTCCAGAATGTCAACATGGTGCCTAAACTGGTTCCCGGCGATTTCCTCTAGTTCTGGGCAGTTAAGGAAAAGGGAACCAAGATGTTAATGTGAAGATAGTGGGTGTCAAGCAAGGGAATTAGGATGTTAATGTAAAACTACCTCCGTGCCAAGCAAGCTGCTTGAGGCAGTAGAATTTTCCGAAGCCTGGAGACCTGTGTCTTACGCATAGCCCTGGGCAAAGGATATGAACAGACACTTCACCAAAAAAATACATTCAGGCAGTTAACAGACACACGTGGAAATGTTCCTGATCATTAAAAAAAAAAAAAAAAAACAGCCAAACCCACTGCCATCGAATCAATTCTGACTCACAGCAACCCTATAGGACAGAGTAGAACTGCCCCATAGGGTTTCCAAGGAACGGCAGGTGGATTGGAACTGCCGACCTTTTGGTCAGCAGCCGAGCCCTTAACCACTTCACCACCAGGGTCGCTATGAGTCGGAATCGACTCCTCGGCAACAGGTCATTAGCCATTAGAGAAAGGAAAACCAAAACTACAGTGAGATACCATCTCACCCCGACATTACTGGCAATAATTAAATAAATAAATAAATAACAAATGTTGGAGAGGTTGCGGGGAGATTGGAACTCATGTATTGCTGGTGGGAATGTAAAATAGTACAACCACTATGGAAAATAATATGATGCCTCCTTAAAAAAGCTAGAAATACCGTATGATTGAGCAATCACACACCTAGGAATATATCCTAGAGAAATAAGAGCTGTCATACTAATAGACATATGTACACCCATCTTTACTGCAGCATTATTCGTAATAGCAAAAATATGGAAACAACCTAAGTGCCCATCAACAGATGAATGGATAAACACATTATGGTACATACACACAATGGAATGCTATGCAAAAATAAAGAACAATGATCAATCCGCAAAACATCTCACAACACGGGTGAATCTGGAGGGCATTATGCTGAGTGAAATAAGTCAATCACAAAAGGACAAATATTGTATGAGACCACTATTATAAAAACGCAAGAAAGATTTATACACAGAAGAAAAAAACCTTTGACGGTTACTAGGGAGGAGAAAGTTGGGCAGGGGAAGAAGAAGGAAGTAAAAGAAAAGAAAAAAATGATTATGAAGTAGTTTGCAAAATAAAATGAGAACTAAATCTAAAGTTCCTATGTACATTGAATATAAATTTTTTGTCAGTAATGCTGATTGTAAAGCCATACTCCAACTAAATTATAGTAAAATTAAAATTAAATGGCAAAAATGCAAAAACTAACATATCTTTAAATAAATGTTTTTTGTGAATAATTCTCAGAACAAGGTGGAAAATAAAAGTAAAATTACAGACTAGTAAAAAATTGCAACAGCAGTATATATCAAAACTGTGGCTTGTAGCCATTGTACCCAGAGGAAATTTCAAATTCTTTACTGATTTTATTAATAAATGGAAAGATTTCAAAATTCATAAACTAAGTATTCAACTTAAAATGAGAAAGAAATTAATCAAAAAGTAAAATTAAATTTAAAAAATGATCAATTAGGAAGCAAAAATGGAGAGAGAGAATAGCCCTGATAGAAAGACTATTTCTTAAAATGGCGCATCTCTAAAATTCCTACCAAGAGAAAAAAGCAAATTCTAATACACGTTGTTGTTGTTAGGTGCTGTCGAGTTGGTTCTGACTCACAATGACCCTATGTACAACAGAACAAAACACTGCCCAGTACTGCACCATCCTCACCATCATTGTTATACTTGAGCCCATTGTTGCAGCCATTGTATCAATCCATCTCATTGAGGGTCTTCTTTTTCGCTGACCCTCTACCAAGCATGACGTCCTTCTCCAGGGACTAGTGCTTTCTGACAACACATCTAAAGTATGTGAGATGAAGTCTCACCATCCTTGCTTCTAATGAGCATTCTGGCTGTACTTTTTCCAAGACAGATCTGTTCCTTCTTCTGGCAGTCCCTGGTATATTCAATATTCTTCTCCAGCACCACAATTCAAAGGCATCAATTCTTCTTCGGTCTTCGTTATTCATTGTCCAGCTTTCACGTGCATAAGAGGTGATTGAAAGCACAATGGCTTGGGTCAGGTGCACTTTAGTTCTTAAAGTAACATCTTTCTTTTTAACACGTTGAAGAGATCTTTTGCAGCAGATGTGCCCAATGCAATGCATTGTTTGATTTCTTGACTGCTACTTTCATGGGTGTTGATTGTGGATCCAAGTAAAATGAAACCCTTTACAACTTCAGTGTTTTCACTGCTTATCATGATGTTGCTTATTGGTCCAGTTGTGAGGATTTTTGTTTTCTTTATGTTGAGGTGTAATCCATACTGAAGGCTGTGGTCTTTGATCTTCATCAGTAAGTGATTCAAATCCTCTTCACTTTCAGCAAGCAAATTTGTGTCATCTGCATATCAAAGGTTGTTAATGAGTCTTCCTTCAATTCTGATGCCCCGTTCTTCTTCATATAGTCCAGCTTCGTGTATTATTTGCTCACGATACAGATTAAATAAGTATGGTGAAAGGATACAACGCTGATGCACACCTTTCCTAATTTTAAACCATGCAGTATCCCCTTGTTCTGTTCAAATGACTGCCTCTTGGTCTATGTACAGGTTCCTCATGAGCACAATTAAGTGTTCTGGAATTTCTATTCTTCTCAATGTTATCCATAATTTGTTCTGATCCACACAGTCGAATGCCTTTGTATAGTCAATAAAACACAGGTAAACATATTTCTGGTATTCTCTACTGTCAGCCAAGATCCATCTGACATTAGCAATGTTATCCCTCATTCCACATCCTCTTCTGAATCCCACTTGAATTTCTGGCAGTTCCCTGTCAATGTACTGCTACAACCGTTTTTTAATTATCTTCAGTAAAATTTTACTTTCGTGTGATATTAATGATACTGTTCTATAATTTCTGCACTGCATTGGATCACCTTTCTTTGGAATGGGCACAAATATGGATCTCTTCCAGTCAGTTGGCCAGGTAGCTGTCTTCCAACTTTCTTGATATAAACAAGTGAGCACTTCCAGAATTGAAACCGTTTGTTGAAGCATCTCTATTAGCATTCTGCCAATTCCTGGAACCTTGTTTTCCACCAATGCCTTCAGTGCAGCTTGAACTTCTTCCTTTAGTACCATTGGTTCTTGATCATATACTACCTCCTGAAATGGTTGAATGTCAACCAATTCTTTTTGGTACAGTGACTGTGTGTATTGCTTCCATCTTCTTTTGATGCTTTCTGTGTTGTTCAACATTTTACCCACAGAATCCTCCAATATTGCAACTCGAGGCTTAAATTTTTTCTTCAGTTCTTTCAGCTTGAGAAATGCCAAGCATGTTTTTCCTTTTTGGTTTTCTAACTCCACGTCTTTGCACATTTCATTATAATACTTTATTTTATCTTCTCTATCTTCTGTTCAGCTCTTTTACTTCATAATTTCTTCCATTCGCTTTAGCTACTCTATGTTTAAGAGCAAATTTCAGAGTCTCTTTTGACATCTATTTTGGTCTTTTATTTCTTTCCAGTCTTTTTAATCATCTTTTGCTTTCTTCATGTATGATGTCCTTGGTGTCATCCCACAACTTGTCCAGTCTTTGGTCATTAGCATTCAATGCATCAAATCTATTCTTAAGATGGTCTCTAAATTCAGGTGGATATATTCAAGGTCGTACTTTGGCTCTCGTAGGCTTGTTTTAATTTTCTTCAGCTTCAACTTCAACTTGTATATGAGCAACTGATGGCCTGTCAGCCCCTGGCTTTGTTCTGAATAAAGATATTGAGCTTCTCCAGCTCAGCCAGCCTGAGGGACCACCAAATCTCCTCAGCCTCAGAGACCCCAGTCCACTGGATGACTGGCACACAGCTAACACGACCCAAATGTCTAAATAAACAACACAAATAACATGGGTGCTCAGGACTCCCTCCCTGCTGCCACCTAGCCAACCCACAGGGGAGTGGGAGCTGGACATCCACTTCGTTAACAGACACTAAGAAGATACTTTCCACAAGGTGTGGATCCCCGTGCTGATCTGAAGGCTCCTGGCCCTCCACCTCCTGGGTGGGGCTGTACTGACCACCAGAGGGAAGAAGACCTGCCGGCATGGGTATGGGGCATGTCAGGCTCCTGAACAGCACTCTGTCCCAGCAGACCCTCTGCAGCCAGGTGCCGGTTGGTGTGTGCCATCCAGTCGGTTAGACTCATAGCAACCCTATAGGACAGAGTAGAACTGCCCCACAGTGTTTCTAAGTCTGTAATAATTATGGGAGTGGATCACCAGGTCTTTTATCCCGCAAGCAGCTGGTGGGTTCCAACTGCAGAACTTCCGGTTATCATCGGAGCCTTAACCACTGCCTCAGCAGGGCTCCTTCTGTAAAGATTACAGCCTAGGCACGAATCAAAAAAACTGGAAATAACAAATGTTGGAGAGGCTGCGGGGAGACCGGAACTCTTATGCACTGCTGGTGGGAATGGAAAATGATTTTGGAAAATGATATGATACTTTCTTAGAAAGCTAGAAATAGAAACACCATATAGTCCAGCAATCCCACTCCTAGGAATATATCCTAGAGAAATAAGAGCTGTCACACGAATAGACATATGCACACCCATGTTCATTGCAGCATTGTTCACAACAGCAAAAAGATGGAAACAACTCAGATGCCTGTCAACAGATGAATGAATAAACGAACTATGGTACATTCACACAATGGAGTATTATGCAACGATAAAGAATAATGATTAATCTGTGAAACCTCTCATAACATGGATGAAACTAGAGGACATTATGCTGAGTGAAATAAGTCAATCACAAAAGGACAAACATTGTATGAGACCTCTACTGTAAAAACTCATGAAAAGGTTTACACACAAAAAGAAACAAACTTTATGGTTATGAGGGATGGGAGGGGTGGGGGGGGGGACTAAATAGACAATAGATAAGTGGTAACTTTGGTGAAGGATAAGACAGTACACAATACTGGGGAAGCCAGCACAACTTGTACAAGGAAATGTCATGGAAGCTCCATGGACACATCCAAACTCCCTCAGGGATTGAATTGCTGGGCAGAGGGCAGTAGGGACCATGGTCTTGGGGAACATCTAGGTCAGTTGGCATAACAGTTTATAAAGACAATGTTCTACATTCTACCTTGGTGAGTAGTGTCTGTGAGCAGCCATCTAAGATACGCCACTGGTCTCACCCCTTTGGGAGCAAGGGAGAATGAAGAAAATAAGATACAAGGGAAAGATTAGTCCAAAGGACTAAAGGACCACAACTACCATGGCCTCCACCAGACTGAGTCCAGTACACCTACAGGTGCCTGGCTACCACCACTGACTGCTCTGACAGGGATCACAACAGAGGGTCCCTGACACTGCTGGAAAAAATGTAGAACAAAATTCTAACTCGAAAAAAAAGACCAGACTTACTGGCCTGACAGAGACTGGAGAAACCCTGAGAGTATGGCCCCCAGACACCCTTTTAGCTCAGTAAAGAAGTCACCCCGAGGTTCACCATTCAGCCAAAGATTAGACAGCCCCATAAACAAAATGAGACTAATGGGGCGCAACAGTCCAGGGACAAGGACTAGAAGGCAGGATTGGGCAGGAAAGCTGGTTATAGGGAACCCAAGGTTGAGAAGGGACAGTGTTGACATGTTATGGGGTTGTTAACCATTGTCATACAACAATATGTGTACTGTTTAATGAGAAACAATTTGTTCTGTAACCCTTCATCTAAAGTACAATCAAAAAAGAAAAAGATTACAGCCTAGGAAATCCTATAAGGCAGATCTACTCATTCAGATCTATTTTGTCATATAGGTTTTCTATGAGTTGGAATTGACTGGAAGGCACACAATAACAACTGTGTACTAAGAAAAATTCCTGGATCATTTTGATGGTGATCTTTTCATGGCAAATATTTCATGCTGCTTAAAACCACTTAAGATGAAATATCTACAGGACTTAAATTGTCAAAATATTAAGAGGCAAGACAGTTGCCACTCTTGTAAATCACATGTATTAATTGAAAACAATCTTTCTCCTTCGTCAACGAATGCTTCCTCACTGTTTCCTCTGCCCACCTGGCTCTGTAGTCGGGTGACACACCTACTTCTGTCCACGTTGCTTTCAGGGCCCCTCCCAAGGCTCCCACTTGGGATGCTGCCTTGTAAGTTGTCTGGAGTTCACCCAGCATAGTAGTGAACTTTTTGTGGAAGACTAAAACAGTAACGGGTTTAAATATGAGAATATTTTCTACAGCAGGGTTTCATGCTCTCTACTTACACTATTGCAGATAGTTAGAGAACATGTATGTAAACTTATGCTAACTACTTGATATTTATTTGTTTTGACAAAATTTTAGTCAAATTAAATTTTTGACACATATAGAATTTGGCATCCCATTAAGCCTCATGCCCCAGGCAGCCACCCTTATAAGCTGCCTCTTTAAAATCCAGTACTCTCACCAACAGATTTGCCTTTCGTCTTCAAGGGAGAAGCCCCCATGAACACGGAAATGTCAGAACTCTGCCAACACCCACTCACAAAGAGAACTGAGTGGAGAAGTTTCACCTTATGCCATGGGGCAAGTGGGAAGGTAGCCAGCAGTGGAACATTCTTTCTCTCTTTCCCTGGGAAGGTATACAGTGCACAGAACTTGTCCCAGGAGCTGGACTCTGGTCTGTCACTGCCTGAGTGGGAACAAACTTGCCTGTCTTAGTTAATCTAGTGGTGCTATAACAGAAATACCACAAGTGGATGGTTTAACAGAGAGAAATTTATTCTTTTACAGTCTAAGAGGCTGGAAGTCTGAATTCAGGATACCAGCTCCACGGGAAGGCTTTCTCTTTCCGTCGGCTCTGGAGGAAGGTCCTTGTCATCAGCCTTCCCCTGGGTCTAGCAGTTTCTCAGCATAGGGGCCTCAGGTCCAAAGGATGTGCTCCACTCCTGGCTCTTCATTCTTGGTGCTAGGAGGTCCCTCTTCTCTCTGTTCGATTCTGTCTTTTATATCTCAAAAGAGATTGACTCAGGATACAACCTAATCCTGTAGATTGAGTCCTGCCTCATTAACATAACTGCCTCTAATCCTGCCTCATTAACATGATAGAGGTTAGGATTTACAATACATAAGATAATCACATCAGATCACAAAATGGTGGACAACCACACAATACTGGGAATCATGGCCTAACTAAGTGGACACACATTTTGGGGGACACAATTCAATCCATGACACTGCTTTTAACTTCTGATCTCATGAACATTTTCAAATACTTCCTCAAATAAAGGGAGTTGCCAATCAAACTATTCAAGTATAGCCATGGGCTAGAAGCCCACAGGGTTTCTCAGGTGACTCCTCCCCACCCCAGTCCCTAGGGAACTTGAGGGACCTTTCATTGGGGATAAATGTTTGTAATTTGTTGTCTTGAAAAGCCAGACAATCCAAAACTGCTCCTCCTGGCCCTGATTTTGCACCAACACTGGCTCCTGCCCTGGCCCTGACCCAGGCCCTAGCCCTAAATCTGGACCTGTCCAGACCTCAACTTTGATTCTGGCTATGGTTTTGGTTCTGGCCCTGAATAAGGTGCGGAATGTGGACCTGACTCTGACAGTCACCCTGACCGTGACCATTGCCATGGCCCTGATCTGGCTTTTACCCTGTCCTTGAACATGGGGACTGGCTCTGGGCTGATCCTGAATCTGATGCTCATTATGGCCCTGGATCTAATGCTAGCTCTGACCCAGAGACTGACTCTGACCTTGATCCTGTCCCTAGCCTTATCTCTGGGCCTGGCTCTGACCTGAGCCTCACCCTGGCCCTTACCTGGTCCTGTCCCTGTCCATAGCCTTGGTCCTGACTCTGATCCTAACCATGACCCTTACTCTGACCCTGACTCTGACCCTCATCCTGACCATGGACTTGACCCTGCCACTGGCTCTACTATGTCCACAGCACTTGCCTTGCTCCTGGCCCCAACCCTGACAGTGACCCCAACCTCTAATCCTTAACCCCAACCCCAGCCCCTAAGCCCTAAATCCTAGTTGAAAAAAATAACTTGAAAAGTAGATGTATTAAAGCTCACAAAATTATTTTAAGTTTAAATCATTTATTTATAACCAAGCCAGAATTTGTTATAGTTTTACTTTCCTGGCTTTAATGGAAGTAAATTCGTCAATACTATTTTCAAAATCCACTTGTCTTCTTTGCCATGAGAGAACTGCCAAGTCTGATCATTTTTCCAAACCAAGTGATGATCTTCATGAATTTTTAATTGACTTTAACTTACTCAATGAACTTGTCTCTAAAATTTTGATGTTTTTCATCATGAATTGTTTTCACCAGTTTAAATTTTCAAAATACATTGCATTAAAGTATTAGTCCTGACCACTGATTTTCTTGGCACCTGTTAAATATTTCCTCATTCACCCTAGCTGGCCCTAGTCAGGAGGCTGGTGCATGGAGCCCACAGGTCAGAGTCCAGGGCAGAGGAGGCCCAGCCTTCTCCATCTCTGGGCCCCTCTCCTCTCTACCTATTTCCTCCCTCCGGATCGTTCTAACACTCAGTGGACTTTTGAATATTGAGCTTGTGCTTTACTTCTTGTTGTCTCCACCGTTTCCATCAAGGCACGAGATCCGGAGCTCCAGTTAAGTTTCAACTTCCAAAACCATGGCCTAGAACCCTGACACTGAATTTCAGCGATTCGGCGGAGGGTCACAAGACGGCGCGCCAACTGTTGACAAAGTTTAGGAACTGCCTGGTGCAAGGCGTGGATGGACCTGGGAGTCAATCCCAAGAGCAGGAGCTTTCCTTCCCGCGGGATCCACTGCCCCAGGGAGGGAACCGCGGCTGCTTGTGGACGAAACCTGTGCCGAGTCAGCAGTGAGGAAAACGCTCCCATTTCACGTCCCAGGCTGCAGAAGAGGGAGTTCGGCTGCCGCTTCTCCCAATTTTCTTCTGTAGTGAGCAGAGAACTGTCCGTTTTCTAGACTGTTTCCATGTCAACTTTAAAAGTAGGCTTATTCAAAGTCAAGGACCCTAGTGGTGCAGGAGTTAAGCACTCGACTGATAACTGAAAGGTCAGAGGTTTGAACCTACCAGCTGTTCTGCGAGAGAAAGACCTGACCATCTTCACCCATTAATGACTACAGTCCTGGAAACCATATAGGGCAGTTCTACTCTGTCCTATAAGGTCGCTATGAGTCAGAAGGAATTCGATGGCCACAGGCTTTTTTCAAAGTCGTATTGCTATATATTTAACTTTTTTGTTCCCCAAACAGAATTGATTATACTGTTACTGCCTTGGCTTTAAAGGAAGTTAATCCATCCATACAATTTTATAAATATACTTCTTAACTTATTTCATTGTAAATGAGAGTATTGCTATATTTCACATTTTCTTATGACCCAGTGATGATCTTACATAATTTTTATTTAACTTCAGCTTAGTGAAATGTCTTTTGTAGAACCTTATTGTAATTGGTGTTAATAAATGAGTGAATGAATACATATAATGCAATAAAGCATACTGTTTTGTATGTTTCTGTAGTGATCTCAAATCCCATAAGTTATAAAACACTATTATGCTTTCAAAATATGTATGTACAAGTACTCATAACATGAATTTAGAAATAGAACTATATCTACCTTTGCGAGGCTCTCTAACATTAACTATAAGTCATGTGAAACCTGTAAGTCATTAGAAAGTTATTTAGAAATTTTTGGATTTAGATATAGAAGCACGTGAAGTACGACTGCTAACCGAAAGGTTAGAGTTTCAAGCCCACCAGGGCTCTGCAGGAGAAAGATGTGGCAGTCTGCTTCTATAAAGATTACAGCCTTGGAACCATTATAGGGCAGTTCTACTCTGTCCTATAGGGTCGCTGTGAGTTGGAATTGACTCAACAGCAATGGGTTTGTTTGTTTTTGTTTGTATTTTGACCCAGCATGCTGTGACACAAGAAAACCATAACATAGTTAATCTCTAAACAACCTCCTTAATCTCTAACCTTGAAGACAACATGCATCATTTAGCTGGTCTCTAACCCTGGGGGAAAAATACAACATACTAGTCTTTGATGTCACATTGGCCCTTCTTGTGTGGATCCAAGGTGAAAAATCAACATGTAGCACAGAAATTTCCAGTAAACCTTTTGACCAAAGTAAAATGTCTAAAAGTTAAAATTCTTTGTCTCTATTGATTTTAACAGAAGAATCAGTTTTAAGTTTTTCTTTGAAGGGGCCTGTCTTTGGGCTCATTATTTACTCAGCTGTAACAACAAAGTTAGCTCAGAATTTTCACAACTATGTGTCATTGAGCTCCCTGAGTTAGCTACTAACGGAATCAAGGAAAATATATTTCTTTCTCTGTGATCAAGTCAGGAAAAAGGAAAAAGAAAATAATACACTCAAAAGAGAAGCTCATGACGTTTTGAAATTCAGTTTTTGTTAGATTAAGCTGGTCCTCTGCGTCCTTGCCTGGAACACTTTAATTGTCTAGCTATTTTTCTGTACAAACAGCTCAGACTTCATGACAAATGCCTGCCATTTCTCCCCCTAATTGTTAGTAACTAAGTGTAAAAATGGCAAGGGAGCTGCATCTGACATTATCTAACTTCACAAGGGAGGAAGAGAATCAAGATCAACAGTCAAGGCTGATTCTTATGAGGCTAAGTTCAGAGCCTCCTCTCTCCATCATCTTTACATATTCTGACACCAACCGTCCCTCCCATGGCACTCTCTATTTCTATGCTGGATTTGATAATTCATTGCAATGACCACACAGAACTCATAGACAATACTCATGATCATGGGGTTTATTAGGGAAGTAACAGGTTACAATTCAGGCTCAGGGATGCTCAGGATACAGTTTTTCCATCAGGACAGCCTCTTTTCTGCTGTGTCCACAGGCACACATTTTACTGGCCACTTGGCCTCTGCCCTGCTGGGGAAAGTGTTACAAAGCTCTTTTAGCTCTGTCTATAAGTCCCCAGTATAATCTCGAGTATATCCCACCTGAATTTAGAGATCATCTCAAGAATAGATTTCGCAAATTGAACACTAATGACCTAAGACCAGACAAGTTGTGGAATGACATCAAGGACATCATACATGAAAAAAGCATGAGGTCATTAAAAAGACAGGAAAGAAAAAAAGACCAAAATGGATGTCAGAAGAAACACTGAAACTTGCTCTTGAATGTCGAGTAGCTAAGGCAAACAGAAGAAATGCTGAACAGAAGATTTCAAAGAGTGGCTCGAGAAGACAAAGTAAAGTATTATAATGACATGTCCAAAGAGCTGGAGATAGAAAACCAAAAGGGAAGAACACACTCGGCATTTCTCAAGCTGAAAGAACTGAGTTAAAAATCCAAGCATCGAGTTGCAGTATGGAAGTATTCTACCGGGAAAACATTAAACGGTGCAGGAAACATCAAAAGAAGATGAAAGGAATACACAGAGTCACTATACCAAAAAGAATTGGTCAACTACTATAAGAACCTAAGAAAATGTTTAAACACAGAAGATAACATTCTTTGATGGTTACGAGGGTGGGGAGGTGGGGAGAGGGGTATTCACTAACTAGAAAGTAGACAAGAATTATCTTAGGTGAAAGGAAGGACAGCACACAGTACAAGGGAAGTCAGCACAGCTGGACTAAACCATAGCTAAGAAGTTTCCTGAATACAACCAAATACTTTGAGGGACAGCGTAGCAGGGGCAAGGGTCTGGGGACCATGCTTTCAAGGGACATCTAGGTCAATTGGCATAACAAAGTTTTTTAGAAAATGTTCTGCATCCTAATTTGGTGAGTGGCATCTGAGGTCTTAAAAGCTAGCGAGTGGCCATCTAAGATGCATCAACTGGTCCCAACCCACCTGGAGTAAAGAAGAATGAAGAATACCATGGACACAAGGAAAGCATTAGCCCAAGAAACAGAAGGGGCCACATAAACCAGACACTTCATCAGCCTGAGACCAGAAGAACTAGATGGTGCCCGGCTACCACAGTGACCGCCCTGACAGGGAACACAACAGAGAGTCCCTGACGGAGCAGGAGAAAAGTGGGGTGCAGAACGCAAATTCTAGTAAAAAGGCCAGACTTAATGTTTTGATTGAGACTGGAGGGACCCTGGAAGACGTGGCTACCTGGATCTCTGTTAGCCCAAAACTAAAACCATTCCTGAGGCCAACTCTTCAGACAACGATTAGACTGGACTATGGGACATAAAATGATACTCATGAAGAGTGTGCTTCTTAACTCAAGTAGACACATGAGACTAAATGGGCAGCTCCTGTCCGGAGGCGAGATTAGAAGGCAGAGAGGGTCAGGAGCTGGTTGAATGGACATGGGAAATCTGTGGTGGAAGGGAAGAGTGTGCCGTCACAGTATAGGGAGAGCAAGTAGGGTCACAAAGCAATGTATGTATAAATTTTTGTATGAGAAACTAATTTGAATTTTAAAGTTTCACTTAAAGCACAACAATTTAAAAAAAAAAGAATCGGTCGACTTTCAACCATTTCAGGAGGTAGCATATGATCAGTAAATGATGGTACTGAAGGAAGAAGTCCAAGCTGCACTGAAGGCATTGTTGAAAAACAAGGCTCCGGGAATTGACAGAATACCAATTCAGATGTTTCAACAAATGGATACAACGCTGAAGTGCTCACTCGCCTATGCCAAGAAATTTGAACGACAGCTACCTGGCCAACTAACTGGAAGGGATCCATATTTGTGCCTATTCCAAAGAAAGGTGACCCAATAGAATGCAGAAATTATTGAACAATATCATTACTGTCACACATGTGTAAAACAATGCTAAAAATAATTCAAAAATGGCTGCAGCAGTACATAGACAGAAAGCTGCCAGAAATTCAAGCCAGATTCAGAAAAGGACATGGAATGAGGAATATCATTGCTGATATCAGATGGATCTTGGCTAAAAGCAGAGAATACCAGAAAGATGTTTACCTGTGTTTTATTGACTATACAAAGGCATTCGACTGTGTGGATCAGAACAAATTATGGGTAACATTGCGAAGAATGGGAATTTCAGAACACTTAATTGTGCTCTTGAGGAACCTGTACATAGACCAAGAGGCAGTCTTTTGAACAGAACAATGGGATACTGCATGGTTTAAAATCAGGAAAGGTGTGGATCAGAGTTGTATCCTTTCATCATATTTATTGAATCCGTATGCTGAGAAAATAATCCAAGAAGCTGGACTATATGAAGAAGAACAGGACATCAGGATTGGAGGAAGACTCGTTAACAACCTGCATTATGCAGATGACACAACCTTGCTTGCTGAAAGTGAAGAGGACTTGAAGCACTTACTGATGAAGATCAAAGACCACAGCTTTCAGTATGGATTACACCTCAACATAAAGAAAACAAACTGGACCCAAAAGCAACATCATGATAAACCGAGAAAAGATTGAAGTTGTCAAGAATTTCATTTTCCTTGGATCTACAATCCACACCCATGGAAGCAGCAGTCAAATCAAAAGAGGTATTGCATTGGCAAATCTGCTGCAAAAGACCTCTTTAAAGTGTTGAAAAGCAAAGATGTCACCTTGAAGACTAAGGTGTACCTGACCCAAGCCATGTTGTTTTCAATCACCTGGTATGCATGGGAAAGCTGGGCAATGAATAAAGAAGACTGAAGAAGAATCGATGCCTTTGAATTATGGTGTTGGCAAAGAATATTGATT
This sequence comes from Dugong dugon, assembly GCA_030035585.1. Classification (NCBI taxonomy): domain Eukaryota; kingdom Metazoa; phylum Chordata; class Mammalia; order Sirenia; family Dugongidae; genus Dugong; species Dugong dugon. The sequence continues at coordinate 116,388,564 of CM057466.1, forward strand.
ATACCATGGACTGCCAAAAGAATAAACAGATCTGTCTTGGAAGAAGTACATCCAGAATGCTTCTTAGAAGCAAGGATGGTGAAACTTTATCCACATACTACTTTGGACATGTTGTCAGGAGAGATCAGTCCCTGGAGAAGGACATCCTGCTTGGTAAAGTAGAGGGACAACGAAAAAGAGGAAGATCCTCGAGGAAATGGATTGACACAGTGGCTGCAACAATGGGCTCAAGCATAAGAAGGATTGTGAGGATGGCACAGGACCGGGGAGTGTTTTGTTCTGTTGTACATGGGGTCGCTATGAATCTGACTTGATGGCACCTAACAACAACGTGAGTGCCCAGGGGCACCCCACTCCACCAGTAAGCTTTTGCCGAAGGTGCTCAGCTCTAGCTCCATGGGTTGGCAAACCTAGCTCCACCAAGTCCCCAGAGGCACCTTACTCCTCCAGCAAGCCTCCTGCCCAAAGTTACTCATCCTTCTCCCTCTGTGGGCTGGGAATCCCACTGTGCCATCTCCTGCCAGTCTCTCCTGCTTCCATTTCTCTGCCACTGCTTCTCACCGCCTTCAATGTTACAACTCTCTCTCTCTCAGTCTCCTGATTCCAGGAGCTTCTCAGCACAGGGATCCCAGGTCCAAAGGTTACAGTCTGCTCTTGATTCTTCTTCCTTGGTAATGGTGAGATCCTTTCTTTCCCACTCTGGGATGGTTCATTTTAAGCCTAGTGAGATGGCAGTACTGACTAATCCCTTCATTAGTGTCATGGATTGCATAAAACCAGACAAATCAAACTCGTTGCCATCGAGTCAATTCCAACTCTTAGCGATCCTATAAGACAGAATAGAACTGCCCCATAGGGTTTCCAAGAAGTGGCTGGTGGATTCGAACTGCAGACCTTTTGGTTAGCAGCCAAGCTCTTAACCACTGCACCACCAGGGCGATACTGACTAATCCCTTCGTTAGTGTCATGGATTGCATAGTGTCCAAAAAAAATGTGTCAACTTGGCTAAGCCATGATTCCCAGTATTGTGTGGTTGTCCACCATTTTGTGATCTGATGTGATTACCCTATGCATTGTAAATCCTAACATTTATAATGTTAATGAGGCAGGATTAGAGGTAGTTATGTTAATGAGGCAGAACTCAATCCACAGGAATAGGTTGTATCTTGAGTCAATGTCTTTTGAGATATAAGAGAACTGAGCAGAGAGGGAAAGGGCCACGTACTACCAAGAAAGAAGTGCTGGGAGTGGAGTGCATCCTTTGGACCCAGGGTCCCTGCACTGAGAAATTCCTAGACCAACAGGCATATTGATGACAAGGACTTTCCCCTGGGGCCAATAGAAAGAGAAAGACTTCTCCAAGAGCTGGCACCCTGAATTCAGACTTCCAGCCTTCTAAACTGTGAGAGAATAAATTTTTCTTTGTTAAAGCCATCCATTTGTTGTATTTCTGTTACATCACCACTAGATAACTAAGACAATTAGTGTTCCATAGACCTTATTTCCATGGTCCCACACCCACACAGGTGCCATGAACTTTATTTGCATTATTAGCAAGCTATCCAATCCCCTCGTGGGCCACAATTACCTCATTTATATAGTCCCACTCAATCACTTGGATGGAAGTTATAAGACCATGGCAAGAAAGGACACAGAAAAGTGATCCATCACACTGCACTAAGGAAGATTTCTATCTCTGCTGTAAAGTTAGAATGTAAAGAAAATCTTTACACAGGTGTCTTTTGTTTAAAGTGGGCGAAGAGATGTTTCTTTATGACAGGGATGTAGTAAAAGTTGTTTTGAAAGGGTCATGGAATTAGTCTTATCTAAAAGTTTCCTAGGCAACTTAAAAGGATTTTGTTTTAACAAGCTGGTTCTGGGAAATGAGACCTTGGTACCAAGTGGTTCTCATTAATTTCTGAGACATCTGTTTAGGACTGTTTTGCTTCAAACTGTGATGTTTTAATGACCCCTCCTGAAGGATATGCAATGTAAGCATTTGTTACTATGATTGAAGTCCTCTGTAATTAATTCCTGAAATCCAACACTCTAAGCTTTCCCCCTGTACCCAATTATCCAATAGAAGTCCATTCCCCACCTACTAATCCACCCTTCTCATGACTTCAACGAAAGGCTAGCCAGTCAAATGATCGTATTATAATTCCTTTGTTCCTTGGACTATATCTGTTCCCCTTAGACGCTCTCTCCTGGGAGTCAACTGTTTACAGTTATATTAACTGGTGTCTCTCTGAATTCAGATGTATTTTTTTATTTTACAGAATAAATCCTCTTAAGCTTATTTCAAAGACTGAGTGGATTTTTCCTCTAAAACATTTTGGTGGCCCGCCCCTACAGGCCCTAGGATCACGGATTGGAATTTTTGGCACCATTTAGAAGGCCTTTTGTGCCTTCTTCCGTTTTGCTGAGGCCTTGGACTCCATGAACTGGAGGTAAACAATTCGCAGAAAGGATCACCACCTTTTTGGTGTAGAGGTTCACTGAGGATTTATTAAGTCTCTGTCTATTCTGTCTATATCTTCTGTTCATAATCTGAATGTCATATTCCAGCCTTGCTAACTAAATAATTTATGTTGTTTGGATTGAGAAGCGATGGCTAACTGTTTGATTTTCATGGTCTTGACATAGTAAGAAAACAACTTCTAAATTTTGGTTACCATCTAACAGACGTGTGTGAGTAGGCAATTGAGTTGAATTGTTAAAGTAAAGAGTTAGCTTTGGTCATCAAGTGGATTTTTTGAAGAAGGTAGCAAAGTTGGTCTGTTTTTCCTCTCTTTTGGAATGGCATTGAGCTTTTGTGTTTCTGACCACACGCACATTTCCTTGGTGAGATGGGCAATGCCGATTCCAAAGAGCAGTCGAGTGCCCCTATTGGAACTCCTGCCGCTTTCATGGTAAGCTATTATGACTCCAGTAGCACGCTATACCTGAAACATTGGCATGATCTCACGCAAGAAAGTCTTGAACACTAGTGGCCTTTATGGGGAACTTTTGAAATTAAAAAAAAATAATTTTTCTGTGCAGCCAATTGGAATCTAAAGGATCTAAAATTAAGAGGAAGGAATGGCAAGCCTTTCTTGATTGGCACCAAGAAGACTCTATAAAACAGAAAGAGAATAGTTTTGCTTCTCTGTGAGATACAGTGTGTGAACAAGGTGAACTAATCGAAAAAAATTACAATGTCAGTATAAACCTTCAGATAAATCTCCTGCTCCTGTTGTTCTCATTACTCCTAGTCCTATTATCGTACTCCTCTTCTGCTTCTCCCCTCATAAACACCTCCTCTGCTCCTCCCATCACAGACATCCCTTCCTCTGCTCCTTCTCCCACTGTCACTCCTCCCTCTGCTCCTCCAGAAGCTGCCTTCCTTTATCCACCTCTACCTCCCCCATATCTACCTCCACTTCTCCTTTCCTATTCTGAAAGCACCTCAATTGATCTTCCTTATTATGCTGAGGACTTTGGACTTAAAAGGGCCAAAGATAAGCCACACTGAGATATCTTTTAAAATTAAGCAGCCCGACCAAGATGGGCAGCTTCCACAAGTGATTTTTTTACACCATGGACTACAGCAGAGTTAAGAGCCATAGTTAAGGATTTTCCCAAGCACAGGGAAGATCAAGGTAAATTTACTGAGGAATTCAGAATTCTCACCACTACCTACCAGCCAGGAATCCATGATCTTTATCAATTTATTCACATGTTGTTGGGGACCAGGGAAGCCCAATTGTGGATGACTGAAGCTGGATAGTATGAGGATGGGACTTTGCTGATTCCTTCCACAATAAAAAATGCTAGAGATCTGCTGCTGGAAATTAGGTAAATTTATGATATGTTGATTAGAGCAATCCCAAGACTATTTGAAAGAAAATAAATTGGGCCAAAATTCAAGCTTGTAAACAAGAGAAAGGTGAAATTGTATACAATTTTAGAGATAGATTCAAACGATTTTTCCTTGAACACTCAGGGCTCAAATTAGATGATGATTCTCAGATTGCTTTCAATTCTATTTTTGTCAATGGTTTGGATCCAGAGCTTTCAAAATTGGTGAAATGCCACAATTTAGATTGGGAAACAGCTCCCTTTAAAGCCCTTTTGGACACTATTTACAAATTGCCTCAAATATTGGGCAACAAACTCAAGCCTATGAACAAAACTAAAGCCAAGCAAGATAAGCTGATGACTTTGTAGCTTCAACAGTTGCAAACTCCTGAAGTACTGGCATCTAATACAGGAGCCCTAAGGGGATAAAGCCAGTCAGGAACTACAGTGTGTTTCTATTGTAAGAAACCACGACTTTAAAAAAAAAAAAAAAAGAACGTGTTAAATTAAAGAATAAACTGAGCATTTTGCCATCTGCTCCACCAAAACAAGAATGAAGGAGCTCTTGGAACAAAATAAAGGCTTTTCCAATGGTTGCCCAAGTTTCACAAGGAGAAACTATTGTTAAAATTAACGGGAAACCTTGCAAATTTCTTGTGGATACTGGAGCGACTCTCTCAGTAATTAACCCCACATGTTTACAAAAGCTTTTACCCCAGAGAAGCAAAACCTCTAAGACTGTGGAGGTTTCAAATAAGGAACAAATTTTGGTACATTCTCAGCCTGTCTCTATCTCTTTAAGATCCACAGAAGACATTCACCCCTTCCTCTTGAGTTTAAATACCCCTGTAAATTTCTTGGGTAGAGACCTTCTACCTAAATGGAAGTGTCACATCAAATATACTGATCCAGGAGAAATTATTTTATATCTGCCTACTGACTCTCCATCCACTAAACCTTTAGACTCAGAGGAGGTTTTGTGCAACCTTCAGGCACTTACTTTCCCTTTACAGGTCTCTGAGTCTCAAGGAGCTGCAGCACTTTTAGATTGTCTCTCTGATGTGCCAAAAAGTTTATGAGCCAATTCTTCTATGGATATTGGCCAAGTTCTGTCAGCAGCACCTATTAAAATTCAAATAGATCACTCTAAGCTTTTGCCTCAGGTCTCCCAATACCACATAAAGAAGAAAGCCCAAGAAGGTTTAGCCCCAATTATCCAAGACTTCTTGGAAAAGGGACTTATTATCTTCTGCATGAGTCAATGCAATACCCCTGTTTTCACCATGAAGAAATCCGGGAACCGAGGATGGCATTTTGTAGAAATCTACGTGCCATCAATTGCATTGTTATCCCACAGTTTCCTATGGACCCTAATCCTCACTTAATTTTACCTAATGTCCTTCCCAAAACTACTCATTTTACTGTAGTGGATTTATGTAGTGCCTTTGTCAGTATTCTAGTGCATTCAGAGAGTCAATACCTATTTGATTTCACGTGAAATGATCAACAATTTACCTGGACAGTTTTACTTCAAGGATATACAGAAAGTCCCAGTTATTTTTCACAGGTCTTGCATGCTGATTTGCATCTTTGCAATTTGCTCATGCCTTCACCTTCCTCCAGTATGTGGATGACCTGTTAGTCTGTTCCCTATCATTGGATGCCTGTTTACAAGATAGTATCTTGCTATTAAAGCATTTGGCCATTAGAGAGCATAAGACATCCAGAGAAAAACTGCAACTGGCTTTACCATCAGTGAAATATTTAGAGCATAGTATTTCAGCCCAAGTTGTTTCCATAGACCCAAAAAGAAAGGATGCTATTTTATCTTTCCCTATCTCTACCACTAAGAAGCAATTGAGGGGATTCTTGGGACTTTGTAGCCATTGCCATGCCTGGATTCCTAATTTCTCCTTCACAGCTCAGCCACTTTATCAGTTCTTAAAGAGGCCTACCTGGACCCATTTAAATTGTGTGAGGAGGGTACCTAAGCTGCTTCTAAACTAAAGAGTCACTTCTCACTACCTCCAGCTTTAGGATATCCCAATTATAAACTGGATTTTTCTTTATATGTTATAGAAACAGCTGGGAATGCTTTGGGGGTCCTCACCCAGACACAAGTGGGGGGCAGTAGTGACAGTGGGATATTATACCTTTCAATTAGATCCAGTAGCCAGAGGATATCCCTCATGTCTTAGGGCAGTTGCCGCAATAGCCTGGCTTGTGGAAATCACTGCTGACATTGTGCTTGGGAAATTTTTAGACATGAATATTCCCCATGCTGTGGCTGCTACCTTAAATTCTTCTCTAATACAACATTTATCAGCTAGCTGATCTACCTCGTATGAGGTCGTTCTTCTAGATAAATCCAATATTAGATTACACACTATTAGTTCCTTAAATCTGGCTACTCTATTGCCTATTCCTGGTGATCTAGAAACTATTCCTCATGATTGTCTTGATTTAACAGACCAACTACTCATTCCTGGACAAGACCTGCAGGGAATTCCCCACCCTAATACTGATTAGATTCTTTCTGTTGATAGGTCATACTTAAAACTAGATTCCTCTAGTTCTTGTTACCAAGGTGGACACGCTATCACCACGTCTAGTGAGGTCCTGGAAAGCAACCCACTACCTGATGTTACTTCAGCCCAAAAAGTTAAATTGATTGCACTCACCAGAGCTTGTAAGCAGGCATCCAGAAAGTCAGTAACTGTTAACACGGATTTGAGGTATTGTTTTGGGGTTGTTCATGATTTTTGAATGTTCTGGAAATAAAGTGGGTTTCTAACATAATTCAGAACCCAAAACAAAAATGCCCTCTCCCGGTGGCCAACCTCCTGGGGGCTCTCTTGCTCCCTTCTGAGATCACAGTGGTTAAAATTCAAGCCCATCAACCTAAAACATTCCCCAGACAGAGGAAGTTAGAATAAATACTTTAGCTTATATGGTCACTGTCATGGATTGAATTGTGTCCCCCCAAAATATCTGTTGGCTTAGCTAGGTCATGATTCCTGGTATTGTATGATTGTCTACCATTTTGTCATTTGATGAGATTTCCCTATGTGTTGTAAATCCTATCACTATGATGTAATGAGAGGGATTAGTGGCAGTTATATTGATGAGATCTACAAGATAAGAAAGTATCTTAAGCCAATCTCTTGAGATATAAAAGAGAGAAGTGAGCAGAGAGACATGGGGACCTCCTACCACCAAGAAAGCAGCACCAGGAGCAGAGCACATCCTTTGAACCTGAGGTTCCTCAGCTGAGATGCTCCCAGACCAAGGGAAGATTGATAACAAGTACCTTCCTCCAGAGCTGACAGAGACAGAAAGCATTCCCTTGGAGATGGCACCCTGAATTCAGACTTCTAGCCTACTGGACTGTGAGAGAATAAACTTCTCTTTGTTAAAGCCATTCACTTGTGGTATTTCTGTTATAGCAACACTAGATGACTAAGACAGCCACCAAAAGTCTGCATCTCCTGTCACAAGTGGGAAGAAATAAAAGAATTATGTCCTTTGAAGCTATCATATTCCAACTTTTTAAGAACATTAAGTCACATTTGATTAGGCTTGATCAAACCAAGTTCATGCCTCTTTAATTTGTCTTGTTTTTCAGATCTGTTTAAAATTCTTAGCAAATACCAGCAACTCATCCCTGAAAAAGAGGCTAAAGATTGGGCATACACTGAATGCTTTTGAGACCCCTCTACCCCTCTATGGACCTGGGGATATACCTATCTGTCATGGATTGAATTGTGTTCCCCCAAAATATCTTTCAACTTGGCTGTGTCATGATTTCCATTATTGTATGTTTGTGTACTATTTTGTAATCTGATGTGATTTCCTTATGTGTTGTAAACTCATCACTATGATGTAACAAAATGGATTAGTGGCAGTTATACTGATGAGGTCTGCAAGATTAGATAGTGTCTTAAGCCAATCTCTTTTGAGATATAAAAGAGAGAGACAAGGAAACCTCATACCACCAAGAAAGCAGTGCCAGGAACAAAGCATGTCCTTTGGACCTGAGGTTCCTGCACTGAGATGTTCCCAGACCAAGGGAAGTTGATGCATCACAAGGACTTTCCTCCAGAGCTGAAAGAGAGAGAAAGCCTTCCCCTGGAGCTGACACCCTGAATTTGGACTTGTAACCTACTAGACTGTGAGAGAATAAACTTCTCTTTGTTGAAGCTATCCACTTGTGGTATTTCTGTTATAGCAGCACTAGATGACTAAGATGCTATCGTACTGCTAGGATTATATGTCCCCCTACTCAGATAATATTTTTCTAAAATGCCTCATAAACCTGGTGAAAATATAATTTCATTTTTAGAACACCATTTTTGGGGAATTTTTTAGTTGCTGCTAATCATCTTTATGCCTTTAACTCAAATGACCTCGAATAAAGTTATTTTCTCTAGCAAAGGCTTCAGGCTTAAGTCAGTACCGCCCACCATACTCCTGGCCTGATGGGTTGGCCACCCCAAGGAAATGTTTATATTTGTGATGGCCACTTCTCAAACTTGTCCTCTGAGATGTTAATTGAGTAAATTAGCATAATTTAAAACTACATCAGGAAATGGCCCTTGATCAGGAAAAATAAAAATGGAGAAATGCACGCTGTAAATTTAACAAGGATTCTTTATGGGAAGGACCAGATGCCAAACCTGTTACTCCTGAGAACTTTCATATTACTTTGTAGCTGCCTTCCATATGAAAGAACATTTAGGCCAAGACAAAATTATAGATATCTTACAAAAATATTTTGGGGTACATTTTTGGAAGGCTGATGATCAAGTAATCAGTGTTCTGCCTGCCCAGAATTTAACCCTGGTGACACTAAATGGGGTGAGGGGGGACTATGCAGCTATGGCCGCTCAAGGTTGTTAAATTCACTGGCAAAGGTGGTTTTGGACCATAGAATAGCCTTAGGCTTCCTGTTAGCTCAGCAGGGAGGGGTCTGTGCTATAGCTAATACCTCATGCTGTACTTGGGTTAAGTAGAGGATGACATTGTAAAAATATGTCAGAAGACCACCTGGCTACACATACCTGAACAAATCAGGTTTGGTTTTTCCTTTTCTTATATTTTCAGCTGGTTACCCAGTGGAATGGGTGACTGGATTAGGTCAATTCTACTCTATGGTACCATGATTTTAATGTTAATAGTCATTGTAATTGGTGCTGTCAAGTGTTGTATAAAAGTAACCACTAATGCTTTGATCTGAAGAAACAACCTGATGCCCTTGTGTGAGCTAATGTATGTGGAAGCAATGACTACCTCAGAATTTCCTAAATAAAAGAATACAGGATTTTCTTTTTTATTTGAAATGGTCAATAGATTCATGGAGATGAGCACCCTCTCATTTGTTTTTAAAGATGATTGGTATAGCATGGTGAAGAAAACAAAAGCTTCTCAGTGTCCAGAAGCACCTTGCAGAAGATAAATTACTCCTTTGTGGGTGAGATGAGACCAGCTTGTCTTGAAGAGAAGAACTCCACTATGCCAAGGAAAAAAACCCTCTCAAGTGGTGCCTAGCCATCTTCATCACGTGACTTTGAAATCTTAAATATCTCCCGAATCCAGCAGCCACCAGAAAGCAACACAGATCATGACAAGTTAAAAGTGAGCCCATGCAGAAGAAACCCATTCTTGAGTTGATCAGAGGATGTACACTGATGTCCCTGATCAAGAGTAGGGAATTGTAGCAGAGAAATTTCCAGAAAACATTTTGACCAGAGAAAAATGTCTAAAAGCCAAAATCCTTTGTTTCTACTTATTTTAACAGAAGAATCAGTTTAAAGTTTTTCTTTGAAGAGGCCTGTCTTTAGGCCCATTATTTACTCAGCTGTATCAACAGCTTGCTCTTGAACATCGAGTATCTAAAGCAAATGGAAGAAATGATTAAGTAAAAGATCTGAACAGAATATTTCAAAGAATGGATTGAGAAGACAAAGTAAAGTATTATGACATGTGCAAAGACCTGGAGTTAGAAACCCAAAAGGAAGAAAACGTCAACATTTCTCAAGCTGAAAGAACCAAGAAAAAATTCAAGCATCAAATTGCAGTATTGAAGGATTCTACCAGGAAAATATTAAACAACGCAGGAAGCATCAAAAGAAGATGGAAGGAACACACAGAGTCACTATAGCAAAAAGGATTGGTCGCCGTTCAACCATTTCAGGAGGCAGCATATGATCGGGAAATGATAGTACTGAAGGAAGAAGTTCAAGCTGCACAGAAGGCATTGCTGAAAAACAAGGCTCCAGGAATTGACAGAATACCAATTTAGATGTTTCAATAAACTAATGCAGCACTGGAAATGCTCACTTGCCTATGCCAATAAATTTGGAAGACAGCTACCGAGCCAACAGATTGGAAGAGATCCATATTTATGCCTATTCCAAAGAAAGGTGATCCAACCAAATGCAGAAGTTATCAAACAATGTCATTAATATTACACACAAGTAAAATTTTGCTGAAGATCATTCAAAAGTGACTGAAGCAGTACATTGACAGGGAACTGCCAGAGATTCAGGCTGGATTCAGAAGAGGACACGGAACCAGGGATATCATTGCTGATGTCAGATGGATCTTGGCTCAAAGCAAAGAACACTAGAAAGATGTTTACCTGTGTTTTATTAACTATACAAAGGCATTCGACTGTGTAGATCATAACAAATTAGGGATAACATTGTGAAGAATGGGAATTCCAGAACGCTTAATTGTGCTCATGAGGAACCTATACATAGATCAAGAGGAAGTCATGCAAACAGAACAAGGGGATACTGCATGGTTTAAAGTTAGGAAAGGTGTGCATCAGCATTTATTCTTTCACCATACTTATTCAATCTGTATTCTGGGCAAATAATCCGAGAAGCTGACTACATGAAGATGAATGGGGCATCAGGATTGGAGGAAGACTCATTAACAACCTGTGTTATACAGATGACACAACCTATGTGCTGAAAGTGAAGAGGACTTGAAGCACTTACTGATGGAGATCAGCCTTCAGTATGGATTACACCTCAACATAAAAAAAAAACAAAAATCCTCACAAGTGGACCAATAAACAACATCATGATAAACAGACAAAAGATTGAAGTTGTCAAAAATTTCATTTCACTTGATCCACAATCAACAGCCATGGAAGCCGCAGTCAAGAAATGAAAAGACGCATTTCATTGGGCAAATCTACTGCAAAAGACTCTTTAAAGTGTTTAAAAGCAAAGACATCACCTTGAAGACTAAGGTGCACCTGGCCCAAGCCATAGTGTTTTCAATTGCCTCACATGCATGTGAAAGCTGGACAATGAATAAGGAAGACTGAAGAAGAGTTGACACCTTTAAATTATGGTGTTGGACAAGAATATTGAATATACCATGGACTGCCAAAAGAATGAACAGATCTGTCTTGGAAGAAGTACAGCCAGAATGGTCACGTTATAAAGAGGGATCAGTCTCTGGAGAAGGACATCATGCTTGGTAAAGTAGAAGGTCAGGGAAAAAGAAGAAGACCCTCAATGAGATGGGTTGGCACAGTGGCTGCAACAATGGGCTCAACCATAACAAGGATTGTCGGGACAGCACAGGGCTGGGCAGTATTTCGTTCTGTTGTACACAAGGTCGCTATGAGTCAGAACCAACTCAACAGCACCTAACAATAACTATCAACAGCCTTAGCTCAGAATTTTCACAGCTATGTGTCACTGAGGTTCCTGAGTAAGCTACCATTGGAATTAAGGAAAATATAGTTTACCTTTCTCTGTGATCAAGTCAGGAAAAAGGAAAAAGAAAATATTACACTCAAAAGAGAAGCTCATGACGTATTGAAATTCCGTTTTTGCTAGATTAAGCTGTTCCTTTACATCCCTGCCTGGTACAATTTGTCTAGCTATTTTTCAATAGAAACAGCTAGACTTCCTGACAAATACCTGCCATTTCTCCCCCTAAATGTTAGTAACTAAGGAAGCTTTCTATCTCTGCTGTAAAGTTAGAATGTAAAGGAAATATACTGTAAGGAAAGGAATCTTTACACAGGTGTCTTTTGCTTAAAGTGGGCTGAGAGGTATTTCTTTATGACAGGGATGTAATAAAAGTTGTTTTGAAAGGGTCACGGAGTTAGTCTTATCTAAAAGTTTCCTAGGCAACTTAAAAGGATTTTGTTTTAACAAGCTGGTTCTGGGAAATGAGACCTTGGTACCAAGTGGTTCTCATTAATTTCTGAGACATCTGTTTAGGACTGTTTTACTTCAAACTGTGATGTTTTAATGACCCCTCCTGAAGGATATGCAATGTAAGCATTTGTGACTATGATTGAAGTCCTCTGTAATTAATTCCTGAAACCCAACACTCTAAGCTTTCCCTCTGTACCCAATTATCCAATAAAACTCCATTCCCCACCTACTAATCCACTCTTCTTGTGACCTCAGCCAAAGACTAACTAGTCAAATGATTGTATTATAATTCCTTTGTTCCTTGGACTATATCTGTTCCCATTAGAAGCTCTCTCCTGGGAGTCAACAGTTTACAGTTATGTTAACTGGTGTCTCTCTGCAATCAGATGCATATATTTTTATTTTATTGAATAAATCCTCTTAAGCTTATTTCAAGGACTAGGGGGATTTTTCCTCTACAACACATAGAAACCCAAAATTTCTGCCCACTCACTGAGAGAAGGCAGAGATGGAATTGAGATTTCATCTGCCACCTCCATTGTTTGACCCTAGCTACAAGGGAACACCACCTAGTTTGAGCCGTGGTTAAGCCTTCCTCTAGAGACCTCTAAAAGCCTGAAGTCTACAGATTTGGACTCTACCTATTGAACTAACATTGTAATTGTTAATTCTGATTCTCTGGTTCTAAATGAATGTTGTGAGGTCTTACTTGCATGCCTTGCCCTGGGTACCTTGCAATAAACTAGTTTATACATGTCAAACCTGAGTATCTCTTATTATTTTCTAAGATAAAATCCTCCAAAATACAAACCTAAACAAAATTAAGTTAAATATAAAATGAAATGTTAAATAAAATATCATATTATATAAAATATTAAATAAAATAAAATACTAAATGAATGTTATCCTTAAGGTTGTGTGCCAACATGGCTAGGCTATGATTCTCAGTGGTTTGGCAGTCATAGAAATAGATATACTCAGCAACTGGCAGAACCCCCACATTGGATCCCTGACAAATGGAGTAAGGACTATTATGGTAGGAAAAGCCAAGTGGAAGCCATTAGAACTGCCCCCACCTAGGAAAATAGTGAACCAGAAGCAATATCACATTCCTGGAGGGATTGCAGAGATTACTGCCACCATCAAGCACTTGAAGGATGCAGGGGTGGTGATTTCCACCACATCCCTATTCAACTCACCTATTTGGCCTGTGCAGAAAACAGATGAATCTTGGAGAATGACAGTAGACTATCAAAAACTTAACCAGGTAGTGACTCCAATTGCAGCTGCTGTTCCAGATGTATTTTCATTGCTTGAGCAAATTAATACATCTCCTGGTACCTAGTATGCAGCTATTGATCTGGCTAATGCTTTTTTCTCCATACCTGTTTTGAAGTACCATGAGAAGCAGTTTGCCTTCAGCTGGCAAGGCCAGCATTACACATCCACTTGCTTACCTCAGGGCTACATCAGCTTTCCAGCCCTATGTCATAATTTAGTCTCCAGGGATCTTGATCACCTTTCCCTTCCACAAGACATCACACTGGTCGATTACATTGGTGACATTATGCTGATTGGACCTAGTGAGGAAGAAGTGTCAATGACTCTGGACTTATTGGTAAAATATTTGCATGCTAGAGGGAAGAAATTAATCTCACAAAAATTCAAGCACCTTCCACCTCAGTGAAATTTCTAGGGGTCCAGTGATGCGGGGCATGTCGAGATATTCCTTCTAAGTGAAGGATAAGTTACTGCACCTGGTTCCTCCCACAACTAAAAAGGAGGCACAATGCCTAGAGGGCCTCTTTGGATTTCAGAGACAACATATTTCTCATTTGGCTGTGCTACTCCAGCCTATTTATCAAGTAACTTGAAAAGCTGCTAGTTTTCAGTGGGGGCCAAAACAAGAGAAGGCTCTGCAACAGGTTCAGGCTGCCGTGCAAGCTGCTCTGCCACTTGAGCCATGTGATCGCACTGATCCAGTGGTGTTTAAAGTGTCAGTGGCAGATAGAGATGCTGTTTGGAGTCTTTTGTAGGCCCCTATTGGTGAATCACAGCACAGACCATCAGGATTTTGGAACAAAGCCCTGCCATCCTCTGCAGATAACTACTCTCCTTTTGAGAAATAGCTTTTGGCTTGTTACTGGGCCTTGGTAGAGACTGAACACTTAATCATGGGAGACCAAGTCACCATGCAGCCTGAGCTGCCCATCATGAACTGAGTGTTGTCTGACCCAGAGTCATAAGGTTGGATGTGCACAGCAGCACTCCATCATTAAATGGAAGTGGTATATACAAGATCAGGCCCGAGCAGGACCTGAAGGCACAAGTAAGTTACATAAGTGGCCCAAATGCTCATAGTCCCTGCTTTTGTCATATTACCTTCCATCTCCCAGTCTGCACTTATGGCCTCATAGGGAGTTCCTTATGATCAGCTGACTGAGGAAGAGAAAACTCATGCTTCGTTTACAGATGGTTCTGTGAGATATGCAGGCACCACTCTAAAGTGAAGAGCAGCAGCACTACAGCCCCTTCTGGGACCTCCCTGAAGGACAGTGGTGAAGGAAAATCCTCCCAATGGGCAGAACTTCAAGCAGTGCACCTGGTTGTTCAGTTTGCTTGAAGGAGAAATGGCCAGATTTGTGCGTGTATACCAATTCATGGGCTGTGGCCAATGGTTTGGCTGGATGGTCAGGGACTTGGAAGGAACATCATTGGAAAATTGGTGACAAGGAAGTATGGAGAAGAGGGAAGTGGATAGACTTCACTGAATGGGCCAAAGAAGTGAAGATATTTGTGTCTCATGTGAATGCTCTCCAAAGTATGACCTCAGCAGAGGATGATTTTAACAATCAAGTGGATACAATGATGCATTCTGTGAAAGCCAGTCACCCTCTTTCCCAAGCTACTCCCATCATTGCTCAATGGGCTCATGAACAAAGTGTCCATGGTGGCAGGGATGGAGGTTATGCATAGGCTCAGCAACATGGACTTCCACTTACCAAGGCTGACTTGGCTACAGTCACTGCTGAGTGCCCAATCTGACAGCAGCTGAGACCAACAGAGTTCCCAATATTGCACCATCCCTTGAAGTGATCAGCCAGCAACCTGGTGGCAAGTTGATTACATTGGACCACTTCCATCATGGAAAGGCGTTTTGTTCTTACTGGAATAGACACTTACTCTGGATATGGATTTGTCTTCCCTGCATGCAATACTTCTACCAAAACTACCATCCATTGACTTACAGAATGCCTTATCCCACACAGCATCACCTCAAATCAAGGGACTCACTTCACAGCAAATGAAGTGAGACAATGGACCCATGCTCATGGAATTCACTGGTCTTACCATGTTCCCCATCATCCTGAAGTAGCTGGCTTGATAGAACAGTGCAATGGCCTTCTAAAGACACAATAACGGTACCAGCTGGGTGGCATTACCTTGCAGGGTTGGGAAAATGTTCTCCAGGAGGCTGTATATGCTCTAAACCAGCATACAACACATGGTGCTGTTTCTCCTATAGCCAGGATTCATGGGTCCAGGAATCAAGGGGTGGAAATGGGAGTATCACCACTCACTATTACCTCTAGTGACCCACTTGCAAGATTTTTGCTTCCTGTCCCCACCACCTTATGCTCTTCAGGTCTAGAGGTCTTAGTTCCAAAGGGAGGAATGCTCTCACCTGGAGACACATCACTGATTCCATTGAATGGGAACCTAAGAATGCCACCTGGCCACTTTGGGCTCCTTATGCCTTTGGATCAACAGGCAAAGAAGGGAGTTACCATACTGGCTGGTGTGATTGATCCTGATTACCAAGAGGAAATTGGATTATATTACATAATGGAGGTAAAGAAGAGTATGTCTGGAATGCAGGTGATCCCTTAGAGCATCTCTTAGTACTACAATGCCCTGTAATTAAAGTCAATGGAAAACTACAGCAACCCAATTCTGACATGACTACTAATGGCCTAGACCCTTCAGAAATGAAGGTTTGGGTCACCCAAACAGGGAAAGAACCACAACCAGCTGAGGAGCTTGCTGAGGGCAAAGGGAATGGGTAGTGGAAGAAGCTAGTTCTCAATACCAGTTATGGTCACGTGACCAGTTGCAGAAACGAGGACTGTAATTGTTGTATTTCTGCTTTGTATGTGTTCATTGTATCATGTTAGGTGCAAGTATGACCTTATAATTGTCTTTATTCAGAGATTATGTATGGTTTAAGGAGATATGTACAAGGGCCAAGTTAACAAGGGGTGGACTCTGATGGTTTAAGGTTGTCTGCCAACTTGGCTGGGCCATGATTCTCAGTTGTTTGACAGTAGTATGATGTTGTGATGACTTCCATGATGAGATCTGATATGATGTGCTTACCTCCATGATTGGATCTCCTGTGAATAGCCTATCAGTTGAAAGGGAATTTCCTTGGGTGTATGGCCTGCATTAAATACAACTGGATATTCTGGCAAGACTTGTGGGCTTTTGCTCATTCTGGATCCTGCAGCTGGCTCCTGTTCATTTGACCTCCAGCTCTTGGGATTTGAGCTGGCAGCTTACCTGTGGTCTTGCTTGCTGATCTTGGGATTCTTCGATCTTCACAACCTGTGAGCAAGAGCTCTGCTCCCTGACCTGCCGATCTTGGGTTCACCAGCCCCTGCTGCTACATGAATCAGGAGAAGCCTCTAACCTGACCCATGGACTTGGGATGTTCCAGCCTCTACAACTGCATGAGCCATTTCCTTGATATAAATATATATATATTTATTTACTTATACGCTTTACTTGTTTTGCTTCTCTAGAGAACCCAGCCTAAGACAAGCCACAAATAACATATACTATTATCTTACACGGAGGTGGTGAAGTAGTTAAGAGCTCAGGCTGCTAACCAAAGTGTCGGCAGTTCAAATCCACCAGCTGCTCCTTAGAAACCCTACGGGGCAGTTCTACTCTGTCTTATAGGGTTTCTATGAGTCAGAATCGACTTGATGGCACAGAACAACAACAACATTATCTTGCACGTTTTAAAACTTCTGATGAATGGTCTCTTACTCTATGTAACCTTTTGCATCTTGCTTGTTTGCTGAACATTTATGTCTGCGCGAACAAGCCCTTTCCTTTGTTAACTCCTGAGGAATGACTGAGACCTGCCTGACCCCTCAAATTTCTGCTGGCTTCACCATGCTGCCTAGGTTTCTATTCCCATCAAATCCTCAGTGTCATCCACCTGGGCTTTGATGGTCTGCCCGTGGTGACACATGAAAGCTGGGCAAGGGGCTCTGAGTCTTGGAAAGAAGCAAAATCTTTGTCCTCAAAGGGAAAAGTTGGGAGGCTCAGTGGACGGACTGGGAGAGCCCAGCACAGACACAAGAGAACCAACTTTCCCTCCAGGTCTCCCTGCAGGCAGGAAGGAGTCACAGGAGTGCAGGGACTGAGGCCCATTGGTAGGACCCCAGCTCTGCGCACCTAGCACCTCTCATTATCTTTAGTGACCAGCCCCTCATCATTCCTTTTCACTTTCCTGTAGGGAATTTCTCCACTCTCCCATCTCTTCCTTCTTCCTTGGAGAAGTATATGGAAATGCCTCTGAAGGCATCTTTGGCCTAGAGAAATGAAACAATACCAGAATGACTCACTAGCACGCAGCACACATCCAGCTGGCCTGTTCCTCCACCTGGGCAGGGAGTAGCTGGGGGACAAGGACCCTCCCTCCCTCTGAAGTGCATCCTGATGAACTGAATAGACACTGGGAACCTTCTAGCACTCCCCAAACAGAGCAGGTGCTGATGCCAGTGTCCTGAATCTCCCATAGCCCCCACCCCTTCCTTCTCATGGAACCCTTCCCCCTGCCACCACCATGGACCCCTCCCCTGCCCTCCCCATGAACCCCCACCCCTTACCCTCCCCATGGACCCCCATATCCTGCCCGTGAACCACACCCTCCGCCACCCTCCCCATGGACCACCCCCACCCTACCCTCACTGCTGGTGTCCTCCACGTGCTCCCTGTGGATCACCTCCTCCCTGCTCTCTGTGTGGACCCCTCCTTTACCCTCCAGGTGAACCACCTCCGTTCTCACCATGGGCACCCGCCACTTGCTCCCCAAGTCTCCCACAGGGCTCTGCTCCACAGCCCTGGCAGGGCTTATGGTGCCGGCACTGCTGCCAGGCCCAAGTGTCCCAGCTCAAGGCCACAGCACCTGTGGAAAGAGAAGGTGCTAGAAGAGGCAAGCCCAGGACCACCGCCCAGACCACTGACCCTGTGTGTGTGTGTCTGGAGGTGGAGGGGGCAGGGAGAGAGGATGAGGGCTGCCTGAGGTGAGGGCGCTGGTGTGTTGGGGTTCCCAAGGCCCAGACAGACCCCTACACATTAGTGCAACTCAGTCAGAAGGGGGCCCAGGTGTCAGAATGGGACCTTGGGATCCTTCTCCAGGCGGGGAAAGGATGTTTCTCAGAGAAGGGTCTGCGGTCTCCACCTGGGGATTCTGGAAAAATCTGAGAGTAAAGCAGGCTGGATGTCTAAGAGCAGTGATCTCTCAGACTGACAGGATGTGGGGCCTCTCAGACTGAGGGGACTTGGGATCTCTCAGGGTGAGGGGAATTGGGGTCTCCTAGACCAGGAGGATCTTGTGTCACCCAAGCTGAGGGTTTGGGGTCCCTCAGGATGAGAAGATTTGTGGTCTTGAAGGTATGGAAATTTGGGGTCCCTCAGGGTCAGGGGATTTAGAGTCTCTTGGGAGAAGGGGATTTGGGGTTTTTCCAGACTGAAAAGATTTGGGGTGCTTAGGCTGAGCAGATTTGGGATCCACCAGGTTAAGGGGATTGGAGGGTCCCTCAGGCTCACTCAGGAGATTTAAGATTTCTTACGCTCTTACGCTGAGGCGATTTGGAGTCTCATTAAGGAGACTTAGGGTATCTAACAATGAGATTATTTGGGATCTCTAAGGCTGAGGAGGAGCCCTAGTAGTGCAGTGGTTAAAGCACTGGCTGCTAACCAAAAGATCAACTGTTCAAACCCACCAGCCCTGGGAGAAAGATGTGGCAGTTAGGTTCCATCAAGATTGTTGTTGTTAGGTGTCATCGAGTCAGTTCCAACTTATAGCAACCCTGTGTACAACAGAACAAAACACTGCCCAGTCCTGCGCCATTCTCATAATCATTTCTATGCTTGAGCCCATTGTTGCAGCCACTGTGTTAATCCATCTCATTGAAGGTCTTCCTCTTTTTCACTGACCTTCTGCTTTACCAAGCATGATGGCCTTCTCCAGGAACTGATTCCTCCTGATAACATGACCAAAGTATGTGAGACAAAGTCTCACCATCCTTGCTGCTAAGGAGTATTCTGGCTGTACTTCTTCCAAGACAGATTTATTCGTTCTTTTGGTGGCCCACGGTATATTCAATATTCTTCTCCAACACCATAATTCATAATTCTTCTTGGGGCTTCCTTATTCATTGTCCAGCATTCTCATGCATATGAGGTGATTGAAAACACCTTGGCTTGGGTCAGGTGCACTTTTGTCTTCAAGGTGACATCTTTGCTTTTTAACACTTTAAAGAGGTCTTTTGCAGAGCATTTGCCCAATGCAATGCGTCTTTTGATTTCCTGACTGCTGTTTCCATGGGTGTTGTGTAATCCGTCAAGATTACAGCCTTGGAAACCCTATGGGGCAGTTCTACTCTGTCCTATAGGGTCACAATGAGTTAGAATGGACTCGACGGCAACAGGTTTGGTTTTTTGGTTTAAGGCTGAGGAGATTAAGAGTTCCTAGGCTAGTGAGGATATAGGATCTCTGAAGCTGTCGAAATTTGGGGTCCCTATGAGTGAGAGGGAGCCCTGGTGGTGCAGTGGTTAAAAGCTGAAGCAAGTTACGGCTGCTAACCGAAAGGTTGACGGTTCGAAAACCTTGGAAACTCCATGGGGCAGTTCTATTCTATCCTATTGGATCGCTATGAGTCGGACTCAACTTAACAGCAACGAGTTTTTTTTACAGCCCTGGTTGTACAGCCGTTAAAGCGATGGTCTGCTAACCAAAATGTCGATGGTTAAACCGCCTGTGGCTCCGCAGGAGAAAGTTGTGGCAGTCGGCCTCATATAAATTTATAGCCTTGGAAAACTTATGGGGTCGCTGTGAGTCGGAATGGACTCGATGGCAGTAGGTTTTTTGGTTTATTACATGCTGCAGAGGCTTGGTGGCGCAGTGGTTAAGAACTCGGCTGCTAACCAAAAGGTCTGCAGTTCGAATCCACCAGCCTCTCTTGGAAACCCTATGGGGCAGTTCGGCTCTGTACTATGGGGTCGCTAGGAGGCGTAATCCACTCGATGGCAACGGGTTTATTACATGCTGCAGGAGGCCTGGTAATGAAGTGGTTAAAGTGCTCCGATGCTAACCTAAAGGTCTGCGGTTAAACCCACCAGCCGCTTGGAGGAAGAAACATGCGGCAGTCTGCTTCCATAAAGATTACTGACTGCCATCCATCCAGTCGATTTCAACTCACAGCTACGTTATAGCACAAAGTAGCACTGCTCTTAATCACTGCGCCACAAGGGCTCCCCATAAAGATTACAACCTTGGAAACCCTATGGGGCAGTTCTACTCTGTCCTGTAGGGTTGCTGTGAGTCGGAACAGACTCGAAGGCAATGGGTTTGTTACATGCTGCTTAAAACCTTTTAAGATGAAATAGCTACAGGACTTACATTGTCAGAGTATTCGATAGAAAAGAGTCAAGATCAGCTACTTTTGTAAATCAGATGTATTAATTGAAAATAATGTTCCTCTTTTTAAAAATTCAAAATCTGAAGGTACCTAATTTCATTTTGTATATCTCCCTTTTAAAGGTGAAATTAGGATGTCTATAATATCCTTTTTGGATCTCTTTCCCGTAATAATTGATACTTTCACCCAGCAATTCAAGTATTTCCAATTTCTTTACTTTTCTTATTTCTTTTCAGATTAAGAAAGTGCATTCATATGCCTTGTTAAAGTTTTGTATTTATGTAACATGCTTTCTAAATTACTTTCTCTCATTGGTTGTAAGCAAGGGGATAGGCCTTCTAACAAGTGTACAACTTTATTTTCAGGAATTTTCCTTGGAAAGCTTCGTTACTACTACACTTTGGGTTAAAATATCGTTCCACACTGATAAACTACATAAAAATTGGTAGCCTATTTGCAACAAGATCTTCGGATTTCAGCCTAGTGTATTTCCTCGTTCGATATTACACATACGAATATGTGATAAGTGTTGCTAATTTGTGGAGAAGTGCCTTGAATTCATTAATCCAATTCTCAGAGAGGAACAAAAGATGGAATTCCTACATATTATAACCCCCAAGCACTTCTTCATCTGGTAATTCCCTGTCAAAATCAAGTCAATACCTCATGCCCCCATAGACACTACCAAAAAAAAAAAAAAATCAAACCCTTTGCCGTGGAGTCAATTCCAACTCATAGCGACCCTATAGGACAGAGTAGAACTGCCCCCATAGGATTTTCAAGGAGTGACTGGAGGATTTGAACTGCTGACCTTTTGGTTAGCAGCCAAGTTCTTAACCACTATGCCACTAGGGCTCCCCCATAGATACTAAAATCCCTCAATAGAATTCTGGAGGGAAAACAGGCAGGGGCATTCCTCACACTCCATCCAAGCATCTGTCTGCATGCCCCGTGAAGCACACATGTATGCACATAGTCAAAGCAGTGCAGCCAAAGAGAAAATCAGAGAGTGGAGAGTAAAAAGAAGCAGTGGTTTCTGAGGGGCATGCAGCTTAAAGGGAGGAGGCACCTATACAAGAAAATGCCCTCCTATTGTTCAATCATCTTCAGACAAGAAAGAACTTATGTCCCAGGAATTGACTGCAGGCCAGGATAACTTGTGGTTGTTGTTAGGTGCCATCAAGTCGGTTCTGACTCATAGCGACACTATGTACAACAGAAAGAAACATTGCCTGGTCCTGCGCCATCCTCACAATCGTTGTTATGCTTGAGCCCATTGTCTGCAGCCACTGTGTCAATCCATCTCATTGAGGGTTTTCCTCTTTTTCACTGACCCTCTACTTTACCAAGCATGATGTCTTTCTCCAGGAACTGGTCCCTCCTGATAACATGTCCAAAGTGTGTGAGACGTAGTCTCTCCATCCTTGCTTCTAAAGAGCATTCTGGCTGTACTTCCTCCAAGACAGATTTGTGCATTCTTCTGGCAGTCCATGATACGTTCAATATTCTTGTCCAACGCCATAATTCAAAGGCATCAATTGTTCTTCGTTCTTCCTTATTCTTTGTCCAACTTTCTCATGCAAATAAGGTGATTGAAAATACCGTGGCTTGGGTCAGGCGCACCTTAGTCCTTAAAGTGACATCTTTGCTTTTTAACACTTTAAAGAGGTCTTTTGCAGCAGATTTGCCCAATGCAGTGCGTCTTTTGATTTCTTGACTGCTGCTTTCATGGGTGTTGATTGTGTATCTAAATAAATTTGAAATCCTTGACAATTTCA
The DNA here is from genome assembly GCA_030035585.1 of Dugong dugon. NCBI lineage: Eukaryota > Metazoa > Chordata > Mammalia > Sirenia > Dugongidae > Dugong > Dugong dugon. The sequence continues at coordinate 116,411,085 of CM057466.1, forward strand.
ATCTTTTCTCCATTTGTCATGATGTTGTTTATTTGTCCATTTGTGAGGATTTTTGTTTTCTTTATGTTGAGGTGTAATCCATACTGAAGTCTGTGGTCTTTGATCTTCGTCAGTGTTTCAAGTCCTCTTCACTTTCAGCAAGCGAGGTTGTGTCATCTGCATAACACAGGTTGTTAATGAGTCTTCCTCCAATCCTGATGCTCTATGCTTCTTCATATAGTTCAGCTTCTCAGACTATTTGCTCAGCATATAAGGATAACTTGAGCACAGCAAATACAGAGGACTGGTCAGGATGCTTTTGCTGTGGTCAGTGTGAGAAACAATGGTGGTAGTGCAGACTGAAAAGTGAACAGGCTTGAGGTGTACTTTGGAGCCTGAGCTCCCACGAATTGCTGGTGGATCAACTGTATGGGATGAGGGGAATGGAGCATCAAAGATGACTTCTAGAATTCAGGCTACAGTGAGAGCAGGGTCACCAGAGTTATTTTTTACAATGTAGAAAACCATAGAAGAACAAGCTTGTGAAAATGACCAAAAGATTTCTTCCCGGAAGTGTTAAATTTGAATGTTTGGAGTCATCCTAGTATGGACAACAGTGCTTAACTGTGGATACAATTGTGAGGTAGAGTAGTTTTCTGGGTTCTAACTAAGAATTTGAGGATCATCAGCCTATAGTGGATTTGATGCCACTATAATCTCAATGGAGCCCTGGTGGTGTAGTGGTTAAGAGCTTGGCTGCTAACCAAAGGGTCGGCAGTTCGGATCCACCAGCTGCTCCTTGGAAGCCCTACAGAACAGTTCTACTCTGTCCTGTAGGGTCACTATCAGTCGGAATGGACTCAACAGTAAGAGGTTTGGTTTTTGTTTTTTGTTGTTTTTTTTTTTTTAATAGTCTAAATAACACCTTTTAGGTATAGAATGTTATATTCACTATAGATAAATTTCCATCTGTATAAGGAGAATCAGAAACTGTTTATCATATTTACTAATACTGTGATTTATAAGATATATTCCTAAGTGAGAAAAGCCAGAGTCAGAGCTTCTGATCTCTTACTCATCTCTCCCTGGGTTCACTACCTGTCTACACACATTGCAGTCACTTACTTGGTTGAGGTGTGAATTCTCTCCCCTTCATGAATTGTACTTGAAGAAAAAAAGAACCACTTCTTTATTTTCTCTGTGAATATCTGGTCTTATCAAGGTCAGGCCAATTTGGCAAACATGTTATGAGACCATCATTTCTATCTCATCCCTTGACCCACTGCTCTATCAGCACAAGTGATCCCCGAGCACCTCAGTGCACTAAGAAAAGTTTTCCAGAGGCTCAGGTGGTTTCCAGTCCCCTGAGTGGACTGAGAAAAATTCTCTGGAAGCTCAAGGAGGCTGTGGACACCCTCCCCAAGACCCTCAAGTCGGCACAGACCGGTCCCAGCCTCCAGACAGGGACATAGAAAATTTCCAGAGCCTCATCAGGAAAAAAGAGGAAGACCCTCAACAAGATGGATTGACACAGTGGCTGCAACAAGGAGCTGAAGCATAACAACGATCATGAGGATGGCGCAGGACCAGGCTGTGTTTCGTTCTGTTGTACATAGGGTCGTTGTAAGTTGGAACCGACTCGATCGGCACCTAACAACATCTGAGGAGCAGGCACCCGGTGGGAGCGCGGGAGCCCAGGCTCCTGGTGTGTGTGTGTGTGTGTGTGTGTGTGTGTGTGTGTGTGTGTGTGCGTGCGTGCACGCCCGCGTGCACGTGTGCTGAGGAACCCTATTATCATCTAAAGTTCTCTGGGAATTGAGAAACTATTCAATGTCATCAGCACAACCACCACCATAACTAATAATAATAACCACCACCTACCCCAGGACATCCCCTTCAGGCTGTGGCTAGTCTGGGCCGCCAGAAGGGAACTTGGAGCTTTTTCTGGAGGCTTAACGGATGACTCACCTGGCCCTGGTGGGAAGGCCGGTGTGTGGAGGACGAAGATCAGAGTCCAGGCCAGAAAATGACCAGCCTTCTCCATCTCTGGGCCCATCTGCTCTCCACCTCTGTATCCTCAGTGGACTTGGGAATATCGAGCTCGTGCTTTACTTCTTGTTGTCTCCACCGTTTCTATTTCCATCAAAGCACAAGAACGTGCGCCCCACTTCAGCATCAACTTTCAAAACTATGGCTTAGAATCATCCGAAACTGAATTTCAGAGAGTCGACAGACGGCCGCCAGAGGGCGCGCGAACCGCCGGTTCTGCCCACCCGACCCATCGAGCGTGGGAACCACCTGATGCTCCGCCTGACGAACGTGGGCGCAGCGCAGGTCCCGACAGCAGAAGCTTCCCTTCCCGCTGGTAGCACCGCCGCAGGGAGGAAGCCGCGGCTGCTTCGGGACCGAACCGGCTCCATGTCAGCCGTGAAAGCAACACTCACTCTTCACAACCCAGAATGCAGAAGAGGGAGCTCGGCCAAGCCGCCCGCAAGACACTTTTCCTTAATAGCGAGCACAGAACGTCTATTCAAAGTCACATTATTTTACATTTACATTTTTAGTCTCAAATCAGAATTCATTATAATTTAATTTCCCTAGCTTTAAAGGAAGCAAATTCATTAATAATATTTTATAAACATAGTTCTTAGCTTATCTCATTTTCAAATGAGAATATTGTCATATTTGACATTTCCTCAAGACCCAATGAGGATCTTAAACAATTTTTAATTATCTTCAGCTTATGGAAATGTCTTTTGCAGGACCCAGCTGTGACTGGTGTAAATAAATACAATGAATAATTACAATAAATATAATAAAACAAGCTTAAACTAAGTTAAATTTAAAATTAAATTAAATGAATCCTAAAATAAAATAAAACAAAATTAAATTATATATAAAATAAAATAAAACTAGATTTGGTTTAACTAAATATTACATTAAATGTGAAATAAAATATTAAATTAAATTAACTAGTATATAAAATAAAATGAAACTAAATAAAATATTAAAATGTATAAAATAAAACTAAACTAAATTAAATATGATACAAATTTTAATAAAATAAAATATGAAATTATATTAAAATTAATATGACCTAATATTAAATTCAATATTAAAGAAATTAATATAATAAATAAAATAAAATTATATATACATTAAAAGATTATATAAATAAAATATTAAGCAAATTAAATATTAAACACCATTGAATAAATTAAATATTATATAAAGTAAAATAAAATGAAGCAAAACAAAATAAAACAATAAAAAATTAACTATAAAATCAGATTTAAATAAATAATAAATTAAATTAAATTAATTTTAAATAAAATTAAATGTTAAATAAAATAGCATATCAAATACAGTAAACAACATTAAACAAAATTATATAACTAAAATTAAATTACAGCACATATTACTATCAAACCCGTTGCCATCAGTTCCATTCCAACTCATAGAGATCCTATAGGACAGAGTAGAATTGTCCCATAGGGTTTCCAAGGAGCAGCTGGTGGATTCCAGCTGCCGATCTCTTGGTTAGCAGCTAATACAGAGATCTCCAGGCTGCAGAAAATTCCACTGCAGCTTGCTTGGCCGGCCTCACAATCTGCATCAGAATTGCAGTTCCTTTCCTTGGCCTGCCTGGTGAAAATCCTGGCGCCTGCGTATGAACTCCCTACTTGTAAACCCCTTAAAAGTAACTTTTTTCCCTCGCCCTGGGGAAGCAGTCTTGCCAGCAGTGGCCCGGCTTCTTTCCTTGCGCAACTAAAAGGCACCTTTACACTCTCACCTCGGTCTCTCCTTTATTGGCCAATACAAGTCACGCAGAGCAAAACCTGGGGTTTCCACACGGTAAAAAGCCTGAGGTCTTAACGACTGTGTCACCAGGACTCCCATATTACTATCAATATAATTAAATATTAAATAAAATATTATTTAAAGTACAATAAAATAAAAATTCAATAAAATTAAATAATGACTAAATATAAATATAATTAAATATTAAAATTAAATAAAACATAAAATTTTAAAAATAGAAATAGATTATATTAAATATCAAATAAAATAAAACATGCACAAAACTATAATTTAATTTAAAACAAAACAAAATGTTACATAACATAAAATTAAATTAAATATTAAAATATTTTGACTGAGAATTAAATAAAATATTAAATAGCATTAAATTAAATACTAAAATAAAAATACATAAAATAAAATATTTAACCAATAAATATATTAAACAGTATTAATAAAATAGACTTATTATTGTTGTTGTTGTAGGTGCCATCAAGTCAGTTACGACTCACAGCCAGCCTACATACAACAGAAGGAAACACTGTCCAGTCCTGTAGCATCCTCACAATTATTGCTATCTTTGAGCCCATTGTTGCAGTCACTGTGTCAATCCATCTTCTTGAGGATCTTCCTCTTTTTTGCTGACCTTCTACTTTACCAAGCATAATGTCCTACTCCAGGGACTGGTCCCTCCTGATAACATGTCCCAAGTACAGGAGATGAAGTCTCACCATCCTCACTTCTAAGAAGCATTCTGGCTGTACTTCTTCCAAGACAGGTTTGTTTGTTCTTCTGGCAGTCCATGGTATATTCAATATTCTTTGCCAACACCATAATTAAAAGGCATCAATTCTTCTTCAATCTTCCTTATTCATTGTCCAGCTTTCACATGCATATGAGGTGACTGAAAATATCATGGCTTCGGTCAGGGGTACCTTAGTCCTCAAAGTGACATCTTTGCTTTTTTAATACTTTATAGAGGTCTTTTGCAGCAGATTTGCCCAAGGCAATACGTCAGTTGCTCACGTACAAGTTTAAGTTGAAGCTGAAGAAAATTAAAGCAAGTCCACTAGAACCAAGACCTTGAGTATATCCCACCTGAATTTGGAGACCATCTCAAGAACAGATTTGACACATTGAATATTAATGATTGAAGACCAGACACATTGTGGGATGACATCAAGAACATTGTACATGAAAAAAGCTAAAGGTCATTAAAAAGACAGGAAAGAAAGAAAAGACCAAAATGGATATCAGAAGAGACTCTGAAATATGCTCTTGAATGTAGAGTAGCTAAAGAGAATGGAAGAAATTATGAAGTAAAAGAGATGAATAGAAGGTTTCAAATTTGGAAGACAGCTACCTGGCCAACAGACTGGAAGAGATCCATATTGGTGCCCATTCCAAAGAAAGGTGACCCAATAGAATGCAGAAATTATTGAACAATATCATTACTATCACACACATGTAAAACATTGCTGAAAATAATTCAAAAATGGCTGCAGCAGTACATGGACAGAGAGCTGCCAGAAATTCAAGCCAGATTCAGAAGAGAACATGGAATGAGGAATATCATTGCTGATATCAGATGGATCTTGGCTAAAAGCAGAGAATACCAGAAAGATGTTTACCTGTGTTTTATTGACTATACAAAGGCATTCAACAGTGTGGATCAGAACAAATTATGGGTAACATTGTGAAGAATGGGAATTCCAGAACACTTAATTGTGCTCATGAGGAACCTGTGCACAGACCAAGAGGCAGTCTTTTGAACAGAACAATGGGATATTGCATGGTTTAAAATCAGGAAAGGTGGGGATCAGGGTTGTATCCTTTCATCATATTTATTCAGTCTGTATGCTGAGCAAATAATCCAAGAGGCTGGACTATATGAAGAAGAACGGGGCATCAGGATTGAAGGAAGACTCATTAACAACCTGTGTTATATGGATGACACAACCTTACTTGCTGAAAGTGAAAACGACTTGAAGCACTTACTGATGAAGATCAAAGACCATAGCCTTCAGTATGGATTATACCTCAACATAAAGAAAGCAAAAATCCTCACAACTGGACCAATAAGCAACGTCATGACAAATGGAGAAAAGATTGAAGTTGTCAAGGATTTCATTTTCCTTAGACCCACAGTCAACACCCAAGGAAGCAGTGGTCAAGAAATCAAATGACGTATTGTATTGGGCAGATCTGCTGCAAAAGACCTCTTTCAAGTGTTAAAAAGCAAAGATGTCACCTTGAAGACTAAGGTGCACCTGACCCAAGCCACGGTGTTTTCAATCACCTCATATGTATGCGAAAGCTGGACAATGAATAAGGAAGACTGAAGAATTATGGTGTTGGCAAACAATATTGAATATACCATGGACTGCTAGAGGAATGAGCAAGTCTGTCTTGGAAGAAGTACAGCCAGAGTGCTCCTTGGAAGCAAGCATGGGGAGACTTCGTCTCTCGTACTTTGTCATGTTATAAGCAGGGACCAGTTCCTGGAGGACATCATGCTTAGTAAAGTAGAGGGTCAGTGAAAAAGAGGAAGACCCTCTATGAGATGGATTGACACAGTGGCTGCAACAATGGGCTCAAACATAGCAGTAATTGTGAAGTTGCTGCAGGACTGGACAGTGTTTTGTTCTGTGTATATAGGGTCACTAGGAGTCGGAACTGACAGGAGGACACCTAACAAACATCTTTCTGGTATTCAGAATATGCACCTGATGTCAGCAATGATATCCCTTGTTCCACGTCCTCTTCTGAATCTGGTTTGAGTTTCTGGCTGTTCCCTGTCGATGTACTGCTGTAACCGCTTTCGAATTATCTTTAGCAAAATTTTATTTGTGTGTAATATTAATGACTTTGTTTAATAATTTCTGCATTCTGTTGGATCACCTTTCTAACCTTTAAGAGGTGCCCATGGACAGTGTGAGGCTGGTAGCAGCCCCTGTGCACTGGGCCCAGGTCTTCCCAGAGTCGGGTTGCTTGGGAATGCAGCCCAAAGTGGGTGGTAAACTCCATCTAAGGCTAAATACCAGCATGAGACTGATAGTCAACCAGTACCATAAGGGAAAGTTGAAAAGAACTTTGAAGAGGGAGTTCAAGAGGTCATGAAAATTGTCTTATACTAAATATTAAATAAAATACAAAATTAAATTGTAAATAAAATATAATTAAAATATTAAATGAAACAGTATATATAAAATTAAAATTAAACTAAATTAAATGTTATATAAAATTAAATATCAAATACAATAGTGAATAAAATAAATTAAAGTATTTATTTTTAAATTTGGAATTTCATTACCATTTACTATTTCATTCTTTTTATTTAATTTTATTGGTATTGTTTACTTTTTAATTATTCAATATTATTTACTTGTTTTTATTTTTATTTTTTATTTGCATTTATTATTATTATTTAATTTTTTTTACTTGTGGTTGATTGATCAGTTAATTGATGGTTTCATTGACTTGATTGATTGGCTTGATGGAATTTGCAACTGATTAGTTGATAGATCAGCTTATTGGTTGGCTTGATTGATTGGTTTAATTAATTAGTTGATTGACAGGCTTGATTGGTTGGTTGGTTGGCTTCATTGATTAGTCTATTGATTGCCTTGATAGGCTTGTTTGATTGACTTGATTGATTAGTTGATTGGATGATTAGCTGACTTGATTGATGGACTCGATTAGTTGTTGGATTGGCTTGATTGATTAGCTGATTGATTTGTTGATTGGCTTCATTGATTAGTGAATTGATTGGCTTGATTAAAAGACTTGCTTAGTTGATTGATTGGCTGATTGACTGGCTTGACTGATGGGCTTGGTTGATTAGTTGATTGGCTCAATTGATCAGTTGATAGATTGGCTTGATTGATGAGTTAATCAATTGGCTCAATTGATTAGTTGATTTATTGGCTTGGTTGATTAATTGATTTTCTTGATTGATTTTTGATTGATTGGTTTCATTGATTAGTCAATTTATTGGCTTGATTGATTAGTCGATTTATTGGCTTGATTGATTAGTTTATTGATTGGCTTGATTAGTTGATTGATTGACTAGATTGGCTGATTATTTTTGTTTTTATTTTTATGTATCTATTGTTTTTTGTTTTGCTAATTGATTAATTCATCGATTGATCTCAGGTCCCATGGGCTCAACCATTTGCTTGACAGAGGTGGGAGCAAGGGAGGAGCTTGTTGCCGTGAGGGGCCAGCAGGAGCATCAGGCCTTCTCCCCAGGTCAACCTTTTTGGTGGCAGTCAAGAACTGAGGCCTTCCATAAGGCACAGGCAGCCAACAGATCTGCATCTTTTCCAATTCGTGTTCCATGTACTGGCTGTCCTCCTCCTGGTTGTTGTGCAGTGTGCCACAGGCCACCTCCTGGTCCTAGCCCTCTTGTCTCAGCTTCCGCATCAGCTTGCTCAACCAGGGGGCAGCGTTAGCAGGTCACACAGGTCTGGCCAGCAGTGGTGGAGCAGGATAGGCCTGCCCTGGCAGGCAGGCTGACCTACAATCTGGCTGAGCAGGAGCATACACACTCCAGTGAACACAGGAGCAGAAACGGACCCCAGAGCCATGAAGGGAGGTATGCAGAGATGATCGATGGAGAAGGAGAAGGGCAGGGATCTCAGCTTGAGTCCCTTCTCCCCACAGAGCCCTCAGTGGGTCCAAGCCTTCCACCCACACCTAGTCATGAAGGCATTGGTGTTGGGGACACAGGGAAGGCAGGGCAGGGTGCGGGACAGGGCACACCTGAGGGTCAGCTCTGGTGTCATGATGCTGCTTTGCAGGGCTCAGTGGGACCACAGGCGTGTGGCTCTCATGCTTGTGGCACCAGCAGGAGGGGAGTTCAGTGTGTTTTCTGAAGCTGGCTGGCTCAGGCCTAGGCCGGGCTGGGGTGCAAACCAGAGAGCTCATGTGCAATCCTGGGGACAGTGGCATCCCCACAGAGCCCACCCTTGACACTGTTCCTGGCTCACTCCACTCCCCAGGTGGCCTCTGTTGTCAGGCAAGGGCATCCTTGCTGGCCACAGGCCACCACTGCAGAGCCAGAGTTGAGACTGTGCCTGTGGCCGAGTGGACAAGGCCAGAAACTCAAAGCAGCAGTGGCAGTGGGGGCCAGGGCACCAAATGGCCACACAGCCATCCATATGCTAACGGGGTCACAGAGAAGATGGACCCTGGGGTCATAGAAGGCAGAATCAGCAGCAGAGATCCCTGCTCAGTCTCTCACAGACACAGTCACACACACGTTCACACACGTGCATACCCTTTGAACTCACACATATTCTCACACACCCGCTCACACAAAACCACTCAAAAGACATAAAATTAGGGGGCAGTGAGTTTATATTAAGGAAACGTGGTGGCGCGGTGGTTAAGAGCTCTGCTGCTAACCAAATGCTTGGCATTTCGCATACACCAACCAGTCACTGGAACACTATGGGGCAGTTCTACTCTGTCTTATAGGGTCCCTATGAGTCAGAATCAACTCGACCACAACGGGTTTGGTTTTTCGGTTTTGAGTTTATGTTAATGGGGGAGGAACAACTTGGAGAAGAAGGGTGAGAGTGGTTGGACAACTTGAAGAATGTAATCAATGTCATTGAATTGTACATGTAAAAATTGTTGAATTGGTGTTTGTTCTGCTGTATGTATTCTCAACAAGTGGGCAAAATATATGTACGCCTCACCAAAGAAGATATACAGATGGAAAATAAGCATATGAAAAGATACTTAACATCATATGTAATTAGGCAAATTAAAATGACAGTGAGTTACTGCTACACTCCTATTAGCATGGATAATATCCAAAACACAACATGAAATGCTGGCAAGGATATGGAGCCACAGGAACTCTCATTCATTGCTGGTGGGAAAGCAAAACGGTACAGCCACTTCGGAAGACAGTCTGGCTGTTTCTTGCAAAGCTAAACATAAGTTTTCCATACTATTCAACAATTGCACTCCTAAGCATTTACTCAAATGAATTGAAAACATGTACACACAAAAACCTGGACATGAATGTTTATAGGAGCTGTATTCACAATTGCGAAAAATTGAAACCAAACAAGATGTCCTTCAATAGGGAAATTGGCCAACCCCAATCAAAAATTTATGCTCTTGTGCACTTTATTTCATTCAATTTCCTATTACAATGAAATTTATTAGAAATGGCAATAATTTTCTTCCAAATACATCTGCCTTTCTCCCTATTACACATAGAAGAGAAAGCAAAGCATCAATATTAAAACAGAGATGATAAATTATTATTTCTCAAATATCATAAGTTAAAAATGCTTTGTATTGTACTGCATTTATTGGTTTGAGAGTTTGTCTCCTTGATAAGCCTTGGGATCCTGCAAGGTAAGGATGTTCTGTATCTATTTGTACCCAGACTCTTGCAAGAGGAAGTCTGTGGCAAGCAGGAAGGAAAATATACATGGGAGAGGAGAGACCGTTCCAGTCATGAGGGGGTCAATGGTAAGGCTGGACATTCCCATGATCTAAAAGCAAGATCTTAGGGCTCTGGAGTTCTGGAGGATCACAGCTAAGGGGCTGAGGGAGGGAAAACATGCAGCAAGAAACTTGAGGGTGTGCTGTAGCGACAAGTAAGAACTAAAAGACTTTGTGTCATAAAATATATACGTGGAATTAAGAAAGTAAAAGGGGATAAAGTTGACCACCATGAGCAGGATGAAATGGGTGGCCCTTATCTCAAGGGAGATCTTGTGTGTGAGGCAAAGGTTGTAGATGTGCTGGACCCTCTGGTGGTGTCTGTGCAGGAGACACACCATATGGATGCTGGCCACAATCATGAGGATCATTAACACGATGCTGAGCAAGCTGAGTGGGATTGTAGACACTCCAGACAGGGAGGTCTTGTACTGGCAAAACATGTAATCCTCTGTCCCAGAACCACTGTTATTATCCAAGGAGACATTTATTTGAAAGGGAAAGATAGTACTGATTGCCAGATGGAAGGTCCAGCAGAAAAGGCAGGAGGAGCCAATATTCTTTGATACCCTGCCTTTGAGGACTGCCCATACCTCACTTTTAGGGCTGACTGTGACTGCCTGAAGGCAGCTCAGCAAGCAGGTGGTGCACAGGGAAAGATCACCAGACACCCTGTGGAAGTAATAGATGACTTTACAACCAGTATTTCCTAGGACATGAGACAGTCTTAAATCTTCCATTATTTGATGTGTTCCCTTAGAGAGAAGAACAAAGGAGTTGGCCACAGCCAAGCTGATGAGAATGAGGTCTGTGGGCTTCAGTCTGTGCCCAGTGAGAAATAAGGAGCTGTAAATAGAGAGAAGGAAGGCATTTCCCAGAATACCAATTCCCAACTGCAACAGGAACACAAACTTCAGGACCACATCACCAGTAGTCATTTGCACCATGTCTATGGAGGTATCTAGTCTGGGGCACCCAGGTGATCTCCTGGAAAACAATAAAATTGACACCTCTATGCCTGTGTCACAGCTGTCCCAGTGAACCTAGGAGTGAAAGGGATCTTGGATCTTCATCATCTGTGCTAAATGGAGATGAGAACAGGAAGGCCTGGGGAAATAACATCATACTGGAGAAACCAACAACCCCATTAAAACAACCTGCCAGTTAATAAATATTTCTTCTAATCCTGAGCAGTCATGTGTCAGCTCCTACCCACCGAGGCTCAGGATTTCCCCCATTTCTCCAACTTTATCTAACTCCTGCTTAATTTTGAACTCAACAGTTGGTGGTCAGACTTATTTCTGATGTAATGGGAGAAACTCACAAACAAATAATTACAATTAACTTTAAATTCTTTGAATAAGGAATATTCAAACTTCTGAAGGAAGTTATATCAAGGAATATTTAAATGTTGCCCAGAGTCCATTATCTTTTAATCTAGTTGGAGAGTGAAAAGGAGACTAATGGGAAGAAAACCAGTGGGACTGACATTTTAACCAGAAGTACTATGTAAGCAATGCATCAGAACATGTAAAAATTATGCTTGTTAGGAAAATAAAAGTAGTCATGTTTGGCTGAGAAGTCAAGTCTATTGGATACATATGGCTTAACATTTAGGGACTTGGTCTATAGTGTAAACACAGCAATGATAATAGAATCCTCCATATCTCCTTTCTTAAAGGATTAAGCTGGAAAATGCAGATAAGTTTCCTAGCATTTAAAAAATTCCATTTTCATGCTAGGTATTTTTATTAATATCATAACCACTATTTGAGTGCAGTAGTTAGGACATATTTGTCTTGCTTCCAATTAAATAGAATAATGAGGGAATAATTTTGGCCTGATCTGATTTCATATCCAAAAACATAAAGTAGGTGAACAGAAACGCCATCTCCACTCTTTATAGATTCCATGAGTGGGTTGTGAAAACTGATGTGGAAGCAGGAAGTCCCTGGTGTTAGGGCATCATAAAAGAGGAGCTATTTCTGCTAGAGTGTTGGAAGCTACAAGACTTTACAGCATCCTACAACATGTCAATGTTGGGGTGACTCAAGTCTCTAGATTCAACACTCTGAACGCTAGGCCTTGGGTGCACCCTCAGGACAGAGAAAACCTGCACCAGTACTGCCTGAGACCAGAGAGTAGACAGCTTCTGCAGTGCCCGAAGAAAGACAAACGTCGGGTCTTGCTCCTAGTCCAACTTCCATGTGCCACCCGAGCATCTTAGCATCTTTTGTGTCCCAAAAGAGACAGTGGGACAATGACAACACATATGGAAACAAGGCTTAGGAACATACAGAGATACACTGAGTGAAAAATAAGGGAAGAACACCACAGACTCAAATTTTCTGAAAACTGAACCTGCAAGAAACTCAACATAATTGAAAAGGACTCAGGTAAAGAAAACCATGAATTACATGACAGAGCTGTAGAGTGACACAGGCTGAAGATGAGATAGAGATATCCAGAGATATGGGTGAGAAAAAGAGTAAAGAAATCAGTATGGAAACAAACACACTTAGTGGAGGTCAGAAGTCAGGATAAGTTTGCTTCTAGTTTCTCAGTTGCCAGTTATTTTTTGAGTACCTGAGAGATGATTTATATTGTCAACTTATTTTATTAACTGCCTGAAAACCACAGTTTTCATATTTATGTAAGAAGCATGGAGATAGAATCAGAGAATTTGAATAATTTGCACAATGTCACACAGTCTATAATGCCAGTGCTGGGTTTGACCTTATGTCAGTCTGTCAGTATGTCTCTAACATCTTTTTCTTTCTCATTTTGCAGAAAGTTAAATAAGCTGTCCCCTTCAACAACACAATTCAAACTACACACATATACACGTGATATTTAACTAGTCCATCATTTACTCCCATTCATCTACACTCTGAAGGGAATATCTGTGGGTTACCTAAGGTCTGTGAGTGTGTGTGTGTATGCGTGCACAAAGACTTTATCAGGATTTAGGTGCTGCATTCCCTGTTCTAAATGCTAAAGAGTACATCATTCCTACTTCTGAGATCAAGTCTGTGAAGGCAAGCCAATGAATGGCTTCTCTCGCCATTGAGAAGTGATAACTGAGGGGGCAGACATACTGAGAGACTCAGAGATGGGCTCGAATTCAGTGGTGACAGCTTTTCCCATGGAGCCCTTAGGATCACACAAGCACACACAGGTTATTCCAGCCACAACCCATTCCCTGAGCTGCTGGATGTCAGAGTCCATGTCATCACCTTCCACCGTCACATTCTCCATATCACAAGCCCCTCAGCCCACATTCTCCACATACAAGCCACAGCAGCCACAGTTGGAATTAGGTCCCACATAAAGCTGAGTTTGGTCTGAGACTGGAAGGATAAGCCCTAGCTCAGCTAGCTCCAAGCTCTGACTGCTTCTGCTGGAAGACAATCCCCACCTCCCACCAGCCCAGCTCCTGGTCCTAGGCCACAGGAATACTCACAAAGCTCACCTTTGCTGCTGTGGCCATGGGCAGGGGAATGACCATCAGGATGCACAGGAGGCATCTGGGACCACAGATATAAGGATGGAATCCCTGAGCTCATCACCCTGTCACCTGCAAATGCAGTGACACAGTCTGCAAGGGGAGTCTGGATCATTTCCAGGGAAGGAGAAAACTTGTATCCCAGGTGCAAATCTTAAGCAGTAATTACCAGTGATTAATGAGGAGGCCTAATGAGCAATGTGAGCAGCTGGGAAGAAAACTTTTCTGGACTCGCTGGAGCTCAGGAGAACATCCAAGCCGAGTGTGGGGAAGTAAAGCTTGCTGAGTGTGGGGCAGGGACTCTCCCTGACAGTACCCCACAGTGGCTCCTCATCTCCTTCAATGGAACTGACCTTGGATGTAATGGTTATGGTTGTGTGTCAACTTGGCTGGGCCATGATTCTCAGTGGTTTGGCAGTTATACAACAATGTAATTTAGCAGTTATGTAATCATGTAATTTGGCTGTTATGTAATGATGTAGTTATCCTCCATTTTGTGATATAATGTAATCACCTCCATGATGTGATCAGACAATCAGTTGTAAAGGAAGTTTCCTCAGGAGGAAGTGGCCTACATATATGGACATTCCAGCAAAGCTCACTGGTTTTGCTGGCTCTAGATCCTGCATCTGGCTCGTCATAATCTGACCTCTGGTTCTTGGGACTTGAGCCAGTGGCTTGCCATATTGCCTGCCAATTTTGGGATTCATTGGCCTCTGCAGCCTATGAGCCAGCAACCTACCATCTGACCTGTCAATCTTGAGTTCATCAGCCCTTGCAGCTACGTGAGTCAAAGAGAAGCTTACAGTCTGATGCCTGATCCACAAACTTGGGACTTGCCAGCCTCTAAAATTGTGAGCCATTTCCTTAAGATATATATATATATACATATATATATATATGCTTCACTAGTTTTGCTTTTCTAGAGAACCCAGCTTGAAACACTGGATAAATTCACAGCAACCCTGCAGACTGTCCCCAGAGACTGAAAACCACCACCTCCCAGCCAAGGGTAGGTGCCATGTCTCCAATCCCTGCAGACCTGACTTTCCTGCCTTTCCCTCAGACCCTCCTTGCTCTTCCATCCACATACCCTCATGCAAGGTCTCTAGCCCCCTCTAACCTCACAGTTATTTCAAAAAATCTTCCTCCCTCTGTTATTTTGATTGGATTATATCCCCCCAAAAAATATGTGGAAGTCCTAACTCCTGTAAAAGTTAATGTGACCTTGTTTGGGGAAACAGGGCTTTTCTTTGTAAGTATTCTCAGTTAAATTAAACTAGGTCATAGGGTCATAGGGTGAGTCCTAATCCTAATCCCTTTTGAAGGTTGTGTCTTACAAAAGAGGACAGACATGGAAATAAAGTCAAACACAGGGGGAAGACAGATATGAGGATCTGTCTGCAAGCCAAGGAACTCCAAGAAACTCCCAGTGACAGAAACTAAACAAAACAAGGAAGGATCTTCCCCCAAGAGCCCTCAGAGAGCATAGCCCTGCTGACACCCAGAATTCAGACTTTTAGCCTCCAGTACTGTGAGAAAATAAATTTCTGTTCTTTAAAGCCACCAACTTTGTGGTATTTTGTTATAATAGCACTAGGAAACTAAAACACTCCACAAGTCTGATACCATCCCAGACACTCTCTCATCCGCATCCAGCTAAACTTCCTTTTCCTCATGAAATTTTCCGAATTTTACATTTGCATTTCAGATTTGTGCATCTTCTCTGAATTTCTCTCTCTTACTGAGGCCTCTGAGCTCGATATGTTCATCCATCCAGAGGGGAGTGGAGATATTGCGAAGCCAATTGAGCTCCGTTCCTCACACCTGAGTGTGATGACATTTGCCCCTGGTACTGTTCTCACTTGCAGAGAAGGTCTCCCTATTTAGATGTGTCCACCTCTGGATTACTTCTTTTTGTTGCGTGCAGTTCAGTCGTTTTCGACCCATAGCAACCCCATGTGACAGAGTCGAACTGCCCCCATAGGGTTTTCTAGGCTGTAATCTTTATAGGAAAGATTGCTAGGTCTTTCTCCTGCAGAGCCACTGGATGGATTCAAACTTCCAACTTTTTGGTTAGCAGCCGAGTGCTGAACCATTTGTGCCACCAGGACTCCTTTCTGGATTACGTACCCTTCGCAAAACACTTGGCCAACTCTGGAGATTAAGTCTTTTAGTAATGCTATTCATGTTTTCCTGGGAACCCTGGTGGCATAGTGGTTAAGAGCTACAGCTGCTAACCCAAAGTTTGGCAGTTCAAATCCACCAGATGCTCCTTGGAAACCCTATGGGGCACTTCTACTCTGTCCTATAGGGTCGCTATTAGTCAGAATCAACTCCAAAGCAACGGGTTGGTTGGTTGGTTGGTTTGGCTATTCATGTTTTCAGAAGCGTAGACTTCCCCAGTCCAAATTTATACGTGTGAATGGCATTTGGTCTATCTAATATGTGTGAGACCTCCAGTCTCAAACAAGAACTTGCTGCGAGGTGCAGCTTCAAAGTACAGTTTGTCTCCCCACTTGTGAAAATGCCAGATTGTCTGACTCTCATGCCCTGTGTTTATATCATTATTTAATTCGCTTTAGTCTCAAAAACTATTGAGTATGTTTCCTAATTCATAAATACTTTACCCTGCAGATCTGCCTCTCCAACTGTATTCTTATGGTCAAACCTTCATCCTAGATGAGATAAAAATTCAGTAAATACTGTGGCCTCTTTCACACCCCATCAGCTGTCTACTCCCAACATCAGTCACCTCTGAAACTATCAGCTCCTCAAATACTCCAGTACAAAATCACTAACAGAACCTTCTGCTCTTTCTACTTCTGTACTCAGAACCAGCTCGGTATTTGTCTTACACATTGGTACCTCGAGGTCATATCATCTCCCCATTTCTCATCCATAAGCCTCTCATATACTCACTTTCATTCTCATTCAGGTTAGGGTTATGAAAAAGATATTTTTAAGGTATTAATTATCTTTTCACCCAGATCTTCATACTTTCCTTTTCCTTCTCCCATTTAGAGATCCTGGCCATTCCAGGTCTAATTGCCAAGACACGTGATGGGATAAAGTAGTCCTGACTTTGATTTCAGAAATCCTAAGTATTTGGAGAATAGGAGAGACTTTCTTTATCAGTAATGTATTTGGAAAATAAACATCATGATCTACAGTCAACATTTGTAGAGAGCACAACTTTTATTTAAGTAACTCTACCCATTGCTGGCATCTAAGAGTCATGCTGTATATTATTTATCTTAGCCTCCTTTTATTACTTTAAAATCCAACAACTTTTAGAAGAGAAATTCCTCAATATTATTCAGGGCATATATGAAAAGCCAACATCCAACATTATATTTAATGGAGAAAGACTGAGAGCTTTACCCTTGAAATCAGGAACAAGACAAGGGTGCCTGCTTTCACACTTCTATTAAATATTGTATTAGAAGTCCTACCTAGAGCAATAAGACAGGAAAAATAAATAAAAGGTATCCAGATTGGAAAAGAAGAAGTAAAGTTGTCTCTATTTGTGGAAGACAGACCCTACATATAGAAAATCCTAAAGAATCTGCAAGAAAACTTCTAGAGCTAATAGAGGAACTTAGCAAAGTTGCAGGGTAAAGGTCAACAAACAAAAATTAGTTGGATTTCTACACACCAGCAATGAGAAATCTGAAAGGGAAATTAAGGAAATGATTCCATTTACAGTAGCATCTAAAAGAATAAAATACCTACGAATAAATTTAACCAGGGATGCAAAGGACTTACACAATGAAAATTATAAAGCACAGCTGAAAGAGATTAAAGAATACTTAAATAAATGGAAAGATATTCCACGTTCATGGATTGGAAGACAATATTGTTAGGACCTGAATACTACCTGTCTTAGGCTGGGTTCTCTAGAGAAACAAAACCAGTGAAGCATATATATACATGGGGGGCGGGGAGAGGGAGAGGGAGAGAGAGATTTATATCAAGGAAATGGCTCACACTGTTGTCGAGGCTGCAAAGTCCCAAGCCCGTGGGCCAAGCTGAAGGCTTCTCCTGGCTCACATAGCAGCGGGGGCTGATGAACTCAAAATCAGCAGCTAAGATGGCAGGTCGCTAACTCACAGGCTGTGGAGGATGACGAATCCCAAGACAGGCAAGATGGCAGGCCGCTGGCTCACAGGTTGCTGAGGCAGGTGAATCACAAGATTGACAGGTAAGCTGCTAGTTCAAGTTCCAAGAACCAGAGGCCAGATGCAGGATCCAGAGTGAGAAAAAGCCAGCGAGTTTTGCCAGAAAGTCCAAATATATTGGATGCAGGGCCACACCCCCAAGGAAACTCACTTTCATCTGGTTGGCTTCTCATAGCAGATCTCATCATAGAGGTGATTACATCATTGCATAACTGCCAAACTACACCATAACTGCCAAATCACTGAGAATCATAGGCCAGCCAAATTGACACACCTTAATCATCATAGTCTACCCCTTGTAATCTTGGCACCACTACACATCTCCCTAAACCATACACAGTCTCTAAATAAATACAATGATGAAGTCATACTTGCACCTAACACGATACAACTAACATGCGTACAACCAAAAATGCACTAGCCCTGTTTGCATCTTATATTTTGTAAGTGAAGGAAACAAAAATATTTGATGCAGAAATAAAAGGAAGAAATACGCATAACAATTATAGTCCTCATTTCTGCAACTGGTTACATGGTCATAGCTGGTATTTAGAACTACCTTCTTTGACCACCCGTCCCGCATTCACTTTACCCTTAGCAAGCACCTCAGCTGGTCGTGGTTCTTTACTTGGTGGTGTGATCCAAACCTTCATTCCTGAAGGGTCTGGGCCAGTAGTATTCATGTCAGAATTGGGTTGCTGTAGTTTTCCATTGACTTTAATCACAGGGGATGGCAGTACTAAGAGATGTCCTAAGGGATCTCTTATGTTCCAGACATACTGTTCTTTACCTCCATTATGTAATATCAATCTGATTGCCTCTTGGTAATCAGAATCAATCACACCAGCCAATACAGTAACTCCCTTCTTTACCTGTTTATCCAGAGGCATGAGGAGCCCCAAGTGGCAAGGTGGTATTCTGAGCTTCCAGTTCAATGGAATCAGTGTGGTGTCTCCTGGTGGGAGCATTCCTTCCTTTGGAACTAAGACCTCTGAAACCACAGAGCATCGCGACATGGGGACAGGAAGCAAAAATTCTTCAAGTGAGTGGTACAACTCCTATTTCCACCCCTTTATTCCTGGACTCATGAATACTAGCTATAGGAGAAACAGTACCACATATTGGGTGCTGGTTTAGAGCATGTACAACCTCCTGGAGAACACTGCCACAACCCTGCTAGCTATTGCCACTTAACTGGAACCATAAGTGTGTTTTTAAAAAGCCCTTCCATCATTCTATCAAGCCAGCTGCTTCAGGATGATTGGGAACATGGTAAGACCAGTGAATTCCATGAGCATATGTCCATTGCCTCACTTCATTTGCTGTGAAGTGAGTCCCTTAATCTGAGACGATGCTGTGTTGGAAACCATGACATAGATAAGGCATTCTGTAAGTCAATGGATTGTAGTTTTGGCAGAAGCATTGCATGAAGGGAAGGCAAATCTGTATCCAGCGTGTTTATTCCAGTAAGAACAAAATGCTGTGCTTTCCATGATGGAAGCGGCCCAATGTAGTCAACCTGCCACCAGGTTGCTGGCTGATCACTTCAAGGAATTGTGCCATATCAGGGACTTGGTGTTGGTCTCCGCTGCTGGCAGATCGGGGATTCAGCAGTAGCTGTAGCCAAGTCTGCTTTGGTGAGTGGAAGTGCAGGTTGATGAGCCCATGCATAACCTCCATCCCTGCCACTATGGCCACTTTGGTCATGAGTCCATTAGGAAAAGATGAGAGTGGCTGAGGAAACAGGATAACTGGTTTCCATAGAACACATCATCCTATCCACTTGATTGTTAAAACTCTCCTCTGCTGAGGTCACCCTTTGGTGACACAAATATCTTCACTTCTCCGGCCCATTCAGAGAGGTCTATCCATATACCTCTTCCCCACACCTTCTTGTCACTAATTTTCCAATCATCTTCCTTCTAAGTCCTTGATCATCCAACCAAAACATTGGCCACAGCCCATAAATCGGTATACAATCACACATCTGGCCATTTCTCTTTCCAAGCAACGTGAACAACCAGGTGCAGTTCTCGAAGTTCTGCTCATAGGGAGGATCTCCCTTCACTGCTGTCTTTCAGGGAGGTCCCAGCAAGGGGCTATATTGCTGCCACTGTCCAAAATCGAGCGGTGCATGCATATCGCACAGAATCATCTGTAAACCAGGCATGAGTTTTGTCTTCCTCAGTCAACTGATCTCCCCATGAAGCCATAGATGCAAACTGGGAGAGGGCAGATAATGTGACACAAGTGGAGACCATGCACATTTGGGCCACTTCCCCATGACACTTACTTGGGCCTTCAAGTCCTAGTCAGGCCCAATGTCATATATACCACTTCCATTTAATGATAGAGTTCTTCTATGCATGTCTGATTTTATGGCTCTGTGGGTCAGACAACAGCCAGTTCATGATGGGCAGCTCAGGCCACATGGTGACTTGGTGGCACACAGTTAAGCATTTAGTCTCTACTAAGTAAGAAAGTTTCCTTTCATGAATGAAAGTTCCATTTCATGAAATGGAATGCATAAACACTGATACCCTAAGCATTAGTGAGTTGAAATGGACTGGTATTGGCCATTTTCAGTTGGACAATCATATGATCTACTATGCCAGGAATGACAACTTGAAGAGGAATGACGTTGCATTCATCATCAAAAAGAACATTTCAAGATCTATCCTGAAGTACAATGCTGTCAGTGATAGTATAATATCCATACACCTACAAAGAAGACCATTTAATATGACTATTATTCAAATTTACACAGCAACCACTAATGCCAAAGATGAAGAAATTGAATATTTTTATCAGCTTCTGCAGTTTGAAATTGATCACACATGCAATCAGGATGCATTGATAACTACTGGTGATTGGAATGTGAAAGTTGGAAACAAAGAAGGATTGGTAGTTGGAAAATATGGCCTTGGTGATAGAAACGATGTTGGAGATCACATCACAGAATTTTGCAAGACCAACGACTTCTTCATTGTAAATACCTTTTTTCAACAACTTAAACAGCCACTATACACATGGACCTTGCCAGATGAAATACACAGGAATCAAATTGACTACATCTGTGGACAAAGATGATGGGAACCTCGATATAATCAGTCAGAACAATGCCAGGGCTGACTTCGGAACAGATCAATTGCTCATATGCAAGTTCAAGTTGAAAGTGAAGAAAATTAGAGCAAGTCCATGAGAGCCAAAGTATGACCTTAAGTATATCCCACCTGAATTTAGAGACTATATTAAGAATAGATTTGACGCCTTGAACACTAATGACCAATGACCAGATGAGTTGTGAGATGACATCAAGGACATCATATATGAACAAAGCAAGAGGTCATTAAAAAGATAGGAAAGAAGAAGAAGAAAAAAAAAAAGCCCACAGCCACCGGAAAAAGGAAATAATAAAGACCAGAGCAGAAATAAATGAAATAGAGAACAGAAAAACAATAGAAAGAATCAACAAAACCAAACGTTGGTTCTTTGAAAGAATCAACAAAATCAACAAACCACTGGCCAGACTGACAAAAGAAAAACAGGAGAGGACACAACTAACCCAAATAAGAAATGAAATGGGCAACATTACAACAGACCAAACTGAAATAAAAAGGATCATAACAGAATATTATGAAAAACTATACTCCAACAAATTTGAAAACCTAGAGGAAATGGATAAATTTCTAGAAACACACTACCTACCCAAACTGCAACAAAGTGATGCTGAAAATCTGAACAGACCCATAACAAGAGAAGAGATTGAAAAGATAATAAAAAAAAAAAAAACTCCCAACAAAAAAAAGCCCTGACCCAGATGGCTTCACTGGAAAATTCTACAAAACATCTGCAGAAGAGCTTGTACCAGTTCTACTCAAGCTATTTCAGAGCATAGAAAAGGAAGCAACACTTCCAAATTCATTCTATGAAGCCAGCATAATGCTGATACAAAAAGCAGACAAAGACGCCACAAAAGAAGAAAATTACAGACCAATATCTCTCATGAATATAGATGAGAAAATTCTGAACAAAATTCTAGCCAATAGAATTTAGCATCATATGAAAAAAATAATACACCACGACCAAGTAGGATTCATACCAGGTATGCAAGGATGGTTCAACATTGGAAAATCAATCAATGTAATCCGCCACATAAATAAAAGGAAAGAAAAGAATCACATGATCATCTCAATTGACACAGAAAAGGCATTTGACAAAGTCCAACACCCATTCCTGATAAAAACTCTCAATCAAATAGGTATAGAAGGGAAATTTCTCAACATAATAAAGGGCATCTATGCAAAACCAACGGCCAACATCATTCTTAATGGAGAGAGGCTGAAAACATTCCCCTTGAAAACAGGAAGAAGACAAGGATGCCCTTTATCACCACTCCTATTTAACATTGTGCTGGAAGTTCTAGCTAGGGCAATAAGGCAAGAAAAAGAAATAAAGGGCATCCAAATTGGTAATGAAGAAGTTAAACTGTCCCTGTTTGTGAATGATGTGATACTATACATAGAAAACCCTAAAGACTCCACGAGAAATCTACTGGAACTAATAGAAAGATTCAGCAGAGTAGCAGGATACAGGATAAACATACAAAAATCAGTTGGATTCCTATACACCAATAAAGAGAATGATGAAAAGGAAATCAGGAAAACAATACCATTTATAATAGCCCCTAGAAAAATAGAATACTTAGGAATAAATCTAACCAGGGATGTAAAAGACCTATACAAAGAAAACTACAAAACACTACTGCAAGAAACCCAAAGGGATCTACATAAATGGAAAAACATACCATGCTCATTGATAGGTAGACTCAACATTGTGAAAACGACAATTCTACCCAAAACAATTCACAAATACAATGAAATCCCAATCCAAATACCAATAACATTCTTCAAAGAGATGGAAAAACTAATCATTAACTTGATATGGAAAGAGAAGAAGCCCCCCAATAAATAAAGCACTACCGAAGAAGAAGAATAAAGTCGGAAGACTCACACTACCTGACCTCAGAACCTACTATACAGCTACGGTAGTCAAAACAGCTTGGTACTGGTACAACAATGGATACGTTGACCAATGGAACAGAATTGAGAACCCAGATGTAAATCCATCCACTTATGGTCACCTGATCTTCGACAAGGGCCCAAAGTCCATCAAATGGGGAAAAGACAGTCTTTTTAACAAATGGTGCTGGCAAAACTGGATATCCATCTGCAAAGAAATGAAACAGGACCCATACCTCACACCGTATACAAAAACTACTTCAAAATGGATCAAAGACCTGAATATAAAGTCAAAAACTATAAATTTCATAGAAGAAAAAATAGGACCAACGCTACAGGCCTTAATACACAACATTAACAGGATACAAACCATAACCATCAACACACAAACCACAGAAGATAAGCTAGATAACTGGGATCTTCTAAAAATCAAACACCTATGCTCTTCAAAAGACTTCACCAAAAGAGTAAAAAGAGAACCTACAGACTGGGAAAAAAATTTTGGACAGTACAGGTCAGACAAATGTCTAATCTCCATAATCTACAAGAAAATCCAACACCTCTACAACAAAAAGACAAATAATCCTATTAAAAAATGGGCAAAGGAAATGAACAGACACTCCACCAAAGAAGACATTCAAGCAACCAACAGACACATGAGGAAATGCTCGCGATCACTAGCCATTAGAGAAATGCAAATTAAAACCACAATGAGATACCATCTCACCCCGGCATTACTGGCACGAATCAAAAACACTGGAAATAACAAATGTTGGAGGGGCCGTGGGGAGATCGGAACTCTTATGCACTGCTGGTGGGAATGCAAAATGATACAACCATTTTGGAAAATGATATGGCGCTTCCTTAGAAAGCTAGAAATAGACATACCATATGATCCAGGAATCCCACTTCTAGGAATATATCCTAGAGAAATAACAGCCGTCACTCGAATAGACATATGCACATCCATATTCATTGCAGCACTGTTCACAATAGCAAAAAAATGGAAACAACCTAGATGCCCATCAACAGATGAATGGATACACAAACTATGGTACATACACACAATGGAGTACTATGCAACGAGAAAGAACAATGATGAATCTGTGAAGCATCTCATAACATGGATGAAACTGGAGGACATTATGCTGAGTGAAATAAGTCAATCACAAAAGGACAAATATTGTATGAGACCTCTGTTGTAAAAACCCATGAAAAAGTTCACACACAAAATGTAACAATCTTTGTTGGTTACCAGGGATGGGAGGGGTGGGGGGGAAATACTAAATAGGCAGTAGATAAGTGGTATCTTGGGTGAAGGGTGATACAATACACAATACAGGGGAAACTAGCACAATTTGTACAAGGAAAGGTCATGGAAGCCCCATAGACACATCCAAACTTCCTGAGAGACTGAATTGCTGGGCAGAGGGCTGTGGGGACCATGGTCTCTGGGAACATCTAGCTCAATTGGCATGACACAGCTTATAAAGACAATGCTCTACATTCTACCTTGGTGAGTACTGTCCGGGGTCTTAAAAGCCTGTGAGCGGCCATCTAAGACACTCCACTGGTCTCATCCCTTCAGGAGCAAGGGAGAATGAAGAGAACAGAATACAAGGATAAGATTAGTCCAAAGGACTAACTGTCCACAGCCACCAAGGCCTCCACCGGACTGAGTCCAGTACAGCTAGATGGTGCCCAGCTACCACCACTGACTGCTCTGACCAGGATCACAACAGAGGGTTCTGGACAGAGCTGGAGAAGGATGTAGAGCATAATTCTAACTCACAAAAAAAAAGACCAGATTTACTGGCCTAAAGGAGACGGGAGAAACCTCGAGAGTATGGCCCCCAGACATCCTTTTAGCTCAATGGTGAAGTTACCTCCGAGGTTCACTGTTCAGCCTGGGAGTGGACAGCCCCATAAAACCAAATGAGACTAACGAGGTACAGGAGTCCAGTGACAAGCGCCAGAAGGCAGAAGGAAACAAGGAAGCTGGTGATAGGGAACCCGAGGTTGAGTAAGGATATTGTTGATGTGTTGTGAGATTGTTAACCATTGTCATAGGGCAACATTTGTAGTAACTGTTAAATGAGAAACTATTTTGTTCTGTAAGCCGTCATCTTAAGTGAGAATAACAGCACAATTGGAAGAGTGTAGTCAATGTCACTGAACTGTGTATGTAGAGATTTTTGAAACAGTGTATCTTTGGCTATGTGTATTTTCACCGAAAAAAGGTTGAGAAGTTAGAGGGTTAATATGTTGTGGGGTTGTTAACCCATGTCATAAAACAACATGTGTACTACTGTTTCATGAGAAACTATTTGTTCTGTAAGCCTTCAACTGAAGTACAATAAAATATAAAAAAAAGAAAGAAAAAAAAATGAAAAAACAAAAAAAAAAGTAACAATTTTTGTTGGTTACCAGGGATGGGAGGGGTTGGGGGAAATCCTAAATAGGCAATAGATAAGTGGTATCTTGGGTGAAGGGTGAGACAGTACACAATACTGGGGAAACCAGCACAACTTGTACAAGGAAAGGTCATGGAAGCTCCATAGACACATGCAAACTCCCTGAGAGACTGAATTACTGGGCAGAGGGCTGTGGGGACCATGGTCTCGGGGAACATCTAGCTCAATTGGCATAACACAGTTTATAAAGACAATGTTCTACATTCTACATTGGTGATTAGCGTCGGGGGTCTTAAAAGCCTGTAAGCAGCCATCTAAGATACTCCACCGGTCTTATCCCTTCGGGAGCAAGGGAGAATGAAGAGAACAGGATACAAGGAAAAGATTAGTCCAAAGGACTAATGGATGACAGCTACCAAGGCCTCCACCAGACTGAGTCCAGTACAGCTGGATGGTGTCCGGCTACCACCACTGACTGCTCTGACCAGGATCACAG
This sequence comes from Dugong dugon, assembly GCA_030035585.1. NCBI lineage: Eukaryota > Metazoa > Chordata > Mammalia > Sirenia > Dugongidae > Dugong > Dugong dugon. Next base: position 116,436,950 of record CM057466.1, read on the forward strand.
CAGAGGGTTCTGGACAGAGCTGGAGAAGGATGTAGAACAAAATTTTAACACACACAAAAAGACCATGTTTACTTGCCTAAAGGAGACTGGAGAAACCCTGAGAATATGGCCCCCAGACACCATTTTAGCTTAGTGGTGAAGTCACTTCTGAGGCTTACCATTCAGCCAGAGATTGGACAGCTCCATAAAACAAAACGGGACTAATAAGGCACAGCAGTCCAGGTACAAGGGATAGAAGGCAGAAGGGGACAGGAAAGCGAGTAATAGGGAACCAAAAGTTGAGTAAGGACAGTGTTGATGTGTAGTGAGGTTGTTAACTGTTGTCATAGGGCAACATGTGTACTAAGTGTTTAATGAGAAACTATTTTGTTCTGTAAACCTTCATCTAAAGTGAGAATAGCGACACAATTGGAAGAAAGTAGTCGATGTCACGGAACTGTGCATGTAGAAATGTTTGAAATGGTGTATCTTTGGCTATGTATATTTTCACCAAAAAAAAAAAAAAAAAAGGTCGAGAAGGGAGAGGGTTGACATGTCGTGGGGTTCTTAACCAATGTCATAAAACAATACGTGTACTACTGTTTAATAAGAAACTATTTGTTCTGTAAACCTTCACCTGAAGTAAAATAAAAAGATAGGAAAGAAAGAAAAGACCAATATGGATGTTGGAAGAAACTCTGAAACTTGCTGTTTGAATGTCGAGCAGCTAAAACAAACCAAAGAAATGATGAAGTAAAAGAGCTGAACAGAAGATTTCAAAGGGCAGCTGGAGAAGACAAAGTATTATAATAACATGTGCAAAGACCTGGAGTTAGAAAACCAAAAAAGAAGAATGTGCTCAGCATTTCACAAGCTGAAAGAAATGAAGAAAAATTAATTCAACCCTCGAGTTGCAATAATGAAGGATTCTATGAGGAAAATACTAAACTATACAGGAAGCATCAAAAGAAGATGGAAGGAATACACACAGTCACTGTACCAAAAAGAATTGGTCGACGTTTAACCACTTCAGGAGGTAGCATATGATCAAGAAATGATGATACTGAAGTAAGAGGTCCAAGCTGCACTGAAGGCATTGGCGAAAAACAAGGCTCCAGGGATTGATGGAATACCAATTGAGATGTATCAACAAAAGGATGCAGCACTGGAACTGCTCACATGTCTACGCAAAAAAATCTGGAAGACAGCTACCTGGCCAACCGAATGGAAGCGGTCCATATTTATGCCTCTTCCAAAGAAAGGTGATCCAACAGAATGTGGAAATTATCAAACAATGTCATTAATATTACATGCAAGTAAAATTTTGCTGAAGATCATTCAAAAGCAGCTGCAGGAGTACATGGACATGGGACTGCCAGAAATTCGAGCTGGATTCAGAAGAGGACGTGGAACCAGGGAAATCATTACTGATGTCAAATGGATCCTGGCTGAGAGCAAAGAATACCAGAAAGATGTTTACCTGTGTTTTATGGACTACGCAAAGACATTTGTATATGTGGATCATAACAGATTATGTATAACATTACGAGGAATGGAAATTTCAGAACACTTAATTGTGCTCTTGAAGAACCTGTATATGAATCAAGAGGCAGTTGTTCAAACAGAACAAGGTGATACTGAATGTTTAAAGTCAGGAAAGTGTGAGTCAGGGTTGTATCTTTTTACCGTACTTATTCAATCTGTATTTGGAGCAAATAATACGAGAAGCCAGACTATATGAAGAAGAACGGGGCATCAGGATTGGAGGAAGATTCATTAACAACTTGCATTATGCAGATGACACAAATTTGCTTTCTAAAAGTGAAGAGGACTTGAAGCACTTACTAATGAAGATCAAAGACCACAGCCTTCAGTAGGGATTACACCTCAACATAAAGAAAACAAAAATCCTCACAACTGGACCAATAAGCAACATCATGACAATTGGAGAAAAGATTGAAGTGGTCAAGGATTTCATTTTACTTGGGTCCACAATCAACACCCATGGAAGCAGCAGTCAACAAATCAAAAGACACATTGGTTGCAAAAGACCTCTTTAAGGTGTTAAAAAGCAAAGATGTCACCTTGAAGACTAAGGTGCGCCTGACCCAAGCCATGGTGTTCTCAATCGCCTCATGTGCATGCAAAAGCTGGACAATGAATAAGGAAGGCTGAAGAATTGACGTCTTTGAATTGTGGTGTTGGACAAGAATATTAAATATACCATGGACTGCCAAAAGAACGAACAAACCTGTCTTGGAAGAAATACGACAAGAATGCTCCTTAGAAGCAAGGATGGCAAGACTTTGTCTCACATACTTTGGATATGTTATCAGGAGGGATCAGTCCTTGGAGAAGGACATCGTGCTTGGTAGAGCAGAGGGTCAGTGAAGAAGAGGAAGACTCTCAATGGACTGACACAGTGGCTGCAACAATGGGCTCGAGCATAGCAACGATTGTGAGGATGGCACAGGACCGGACAGTGCTTTGTTCTGTTGTACATAGGGTTGCTATGAGTTGGACTGACTCAACAGCACCTAACAACAACAACAACAAAGGTCCACTAACAATCCAAAAGCTGTTTTTCAAAAGGAGAGTAGTTATCTGCAGATGATGGCAGGGCTTTGCTCAAAAATCCTAAGGGTCTGTGCTGTGATTCACCAATAGGGGCCTGCCAAAGACCCCAAACAGCATCTCTATCTGCCACGGACACTTCAAGCACCATTGAACAGCCAGAATATACGGCCCAAGTGGCAGAGTGGTATGCACACCAGCCTGAGCCTGTTACAGTCATTCCTCTTCACGTTGTCATTCCCAGCATAGTAGACCATACGATTGTCTGATTCAAAATGGCCAATACCAGTCCATTTCAGCTCACTAATGCCTAGGATATCAATGTTTATGTGTTTCATTTCATTTTTGATGATTTTCAATTTTCCTAGATTCACACTTTGTACTTTCCACGTTCCAATTATTAATGGATGTTTGCAGCTGTTTCTTCTCATTTTGAGTCATGCCACATCATCAAATGAAGGTCCCGAAATCTTGACTCCATCCATATCATTAGGGTCGGCTCTACTTTGAGGACGCAGCTCTTCCCCAGTCGTCTTTTGAGTGCCTTCCAACCTGAGGAGTTCATCTTCCAGCACGATATCAGATAGTGTTCTGCTGCTATTCATAAGTTTACCACCGGCTAATTCTCTTCATCCATGGTTTGGATGTTTAGGGTCATAGGTTCATGGGACATACCAGTTAATTGGCCTAATAATATGTTTAGTGCTTCTGTTCTACCTCCTAGTTTGTTGCGCAGTGCCTGGGGTCTTAAAAGTTTGCAAGCAGCCATCCAAGGCACCACAATTGGTCTTTATTTTCCTGGAGCAATAAAGGAAGAGGACAGTCAGGAATAGGAGGAGGATATGGAATGTATGGCTAATGGCCTCCATGAACAACTGCCTCATTTGCCATGAGACCAGGAGAAATAGACGGTGCCCAGCTACCATTACAGAACATTTTGATGAAAGATTCTATAAAAGAATCTTGATTAAAAAAGGGGGGAGGGGAGGCAGAACAGAATTTCAAATCCTCATGGAATCCAGACTTTAGATTTAAAGATTGCCCTGACAATCTTTAAACCTTAAACCAAAAATATCCCCTAAAGTCTTCTTAAAATCAAACAATAGTTTAACTTAACTAGTAAAGAATGTCTGCAATGAGCAGTGTGCTCTTTTGAGAGCTATTTATATGAGATCAAATTGACAATAGCCACTCAAAAGATTAGATAGGAAACTTAGAGTGCAGTGAGTTTATGTTAATGGGGGAGGAACGACTCAGAAAAGGAGAGTGATAAAGGTTGCACAACTTGAAGAATGTAATCAATGTCACTGAATTATACATACAGAAACTGTTAAATTGGTGTATGTTCTGCTGTGTATATTCTCAACAAAAAATAAATAAATAAATAAATAAATAGTCACTTAAGAGCTCACCTTGTGAAAAAAAATCCTACAAGTTTTTATTGTGACTACTACTTCACAAGGAGACCTAGTGGCGCAATGGTTACTTGCTCAGCTGCTAACTGAAAAGTTGGCAGTTTGAACCCACCCATCAGCTCTGTAGGAGAAAGACCTGGCAATCTGCTTCTGTAAAGATTACAGCCTAGAAAACCCTATGGGGCAGTTCTACTCTGTCATATGGCGTCACTATGAGTAAAAAATCGACATAATGGCACGCAACAACAACAGTAATTTACAACACCCATATTTTTGATGTAACACTTCCAAATCTAATTTTAATATTTATGTGGAAGATAAAAGGACCAAAAAATGCCAAGGCACTCTGTGATTGTTAAGGTTGTGCATCAGTTTGGCTGGGACATGATTCTCAATGGTTTCACAGTTACGATGTAGTTTGGCAGCTGTATAATTATGCAATCACCTTCATAATGAGATCTGATATAATGTGATCACCTCCATGACAGGATCTGCTGTGAGTAGCCAATCAGTTGAAAGGCAGTTTCCCTTGGGGGTGTGGCCTGCATCCAATATAGGTGGACTTTCTGACAAGGCACACTGGCTTTTGTTCAATCTGGATCCTGCAGCTGGCTCCTGTTCATCTGACTTGAGGTATCTTAAGATTCATCAACTTCCTCTATCTGGATCTTGGGTTCATCAGCCCCTGAAGCTATGTGAGTTGAGAGAAGCCTCCAGCCTGACCTATGGACTTGGGACTTCCCAGCCTCTACAACCAAGTGAGTCATTTCCTTGATATAAATCTCTCTTTCTCTTTCTATACATACATATATATATATATATATATATAGAGAGAGAGAGAGAGAGATGCTTTACTGATTTTGCTTCTCTAGAGAACCCAGCCTAAGACACACTCCTAAGCTAAAATACAGAAGAAGAGGAGGAGGAGGAACAGAGAGAGAGGGTACCAAGAGACAGGTTGTATTGTAAAACTAACGCAGTATTCAGTGTGGCCTTGACTTAGGGAATGATAAGCAGCAGTCAAGAAATCAAACAATGCATTGCATCGGGAAAATCTGCTGCAAAAGACCTCTTTAAAGTGTTCAAAAGCAAAGATATCACCTTGAAGACTAAGGTGCACCTGACACAGCCATGGTGTTTTCAATCACCTCTTATGCATTTGAAAGCTGGACAGTAAATAAGGAAGACAAAAAAGAATTGACACCTTTGAATTGTGGTGTTGGACAAGAATATTTGAATATACCATGGACTGCCAAAGAATGAATAAATCTGCCTTGGAGAGAGTACAGCCAGAATGCTCCTTAGAAGCAAGGATGGTGAGACTTCGTCTCACATACTTTGGACATGTTATCAGGAAGGATCAGTCTCTGGAGAAGGACATCATGTTCGGTAGAGGATCAGTGAAAAAGAGGAAGACCCTCAACAAGATGGACTGACACAGTGGCTGCAACAATGGGCTCAAGCACAAAAACGATTGTGAGGATGGTGCAGGACCGGCAGTGTTTCGTTCTGTTGTACATAGGGTTGCTATGAGTCAGAACTGACTCGACTGCACCTAACAACAACAACAAATAGACAAACAGAACAAAATGTAGAGCTCAGAAAGCGACACACCCACGTATGGAAATCTGATAAGATGGGCCTGGATTGCAGAGAGGAAAGAATGGAATCAACTGTTGAAGAGTGAGATCTTGGCAAGTGTCTAATCCATTAGAGGGCCTATGGTTGGGCAGCTATGCCTAGGGGAAATTTGGAGAAATAAATTAGGGAAATAGGTCTCTAATCAATCATGAAATACAGACATTCTTTGCCCTTATGCAATTTGTCAAAATCTCCAGACTCATTAAGCCTAAATTTCTTAGTATGCAATGCAAAAATTCCATCAGTGTGTTATAATGTGCAGTGGTGAAATAGGCCACTCCTATTTCCATCCCTGCTTCCTGACCCTCCTGCTCTATTTATGGAGAACTAGCTGCTAACCAAAAGGTTGGCAGTTCGAATCCACCAGGCACTCCTTAGAAACCCTATGGGGCGGTTCTACCATATCCTATAGGTTTGCTGAGTCAGAATTGACTCGATGGCAACGGGTTTGGTTTGGTTTGATTAGCACCATGTACTGACTGTTGGCTTACTGAATATGCTTCAAACTGTGCTTCTCCTTCCACTTCCAACTGTGCAGGGACTCATATCCCAGGAGCTGAGACTTAGCCTGCAGTAGGCCATTTATTATTCTAATCACATGGCTGCTTCTCAGCAAATTATAACATTTATTTTCAAATTTTCTTCTTTGTATATATGAACATAAATCTTCAGAACATGTAACATTATCTTCAGAATTTCTATGGAATGCCTAATGTTATAGCCATTGGACATTTGGGCTGTTTCCAATTTTTCTCAGTGAAAGGAAGTGGCTAAAAGCAGCATCTCTGACGCTAGACTTCTTCTGTTTTAACTTTATAAGTTGTGTAACCTTTGACAAACTACTTCAATTTCATCATCTATAAAATGTAGATAATAATAGGATCTACCTCAGAGAAGAGCAGTGTGAATCAAATGTGTTAATTACACATGAAGTGCTAGGAACTGTGTTCAGCACACAGAAAGCATTTAATTAATAGTAGTTCTTCTAATTGTGAAGGTTAATAACAAGGTAATGAATACCACTAGGCATTAAGTTTTGATTTGTTATCACAATCTCATTATTGCCATATTATCTAATTCCCAACACAGTACTCAAGAAATCTTCTAATTTTTTGTTTTTCTCAGGCTAGAGACTTCACAAAGAGGACACTTAAGATGAGAGATAATCGTTTGTTACCAAGAACCATCTCCAAGACATCCTAGTGAACAAGACTTGGGAAAGCCAGGATCAGTTGTGGGGTAAAAGGCAACTGAGGATAGAGATCTGGGGCAAGTGACAAATTCCCTCTTGGACAATAGTGATAGACAGAGAGGCTACCAATGTATCAGTTTGAGAGATGCCTTGTTTCACAGCCCATCATGCCTACAGGAAAGACATTTCTGAAATGTGATGTCCTGACAACCAGCTCTGGGAAGAAACTTTGAGGGTGAAGTGAATGTGGCAATGAATTCAGTGTCCACTCAGCCCTTATTGGACACTGCAGAATTCATACTGGAAAGAAACAGTATGCATGTAGTGAATGTGGAAAAGCCTTCATCCAGAGCATTTTTCTTTTGCAACATCAGAGAATTCATGCTCAAAAGGATCACTGTGAATGTGGAAAAGCCCCTAATGGGAGAACATTCTTTATTTAATCGCAGACAATTCATACCAGAAAGAAATCCTTTGAATGCAATACATGTGGGACGAAAGCCTTCAGTTGAATCTCTTCCCTTATTCACCATCAGAGGGTCCATATCGGGGAAAAGACCTTCAAATGCAATGAATGTGGGCAAGCTTTCACTCACAGTTCATCGTTAAAGAAACATCAAAGAAATCAGACCGGGAGAAAACTTTTGAATGCAGAGAATGTGGCAAGGTCTTCAGCCACAGAACTTACCTTACTCAGCATCAAAGAGTCCATACTACGGAAAAACTTTTTCAGTGAAATGAATGTGGGAAAGGATTCAGCTTCACCACAACTTTCATTCAGCACCAGTTAGTTCATACTAGAGAGAAATCCTACATATGTCGCAAATGTGGGAAGACCTTCGGTCACAACAAATCCCTTACTCAACGTCAGAGAATTCACACTGGAGAGAAATCCTATGAAGACACTAAATGTGGGAAATCTTTCAGTCAGAAATCCTACCTTTCTCTACATCACTACTTTCATATTGTGGAGAAACTCAATAAAAGCAGTAAATGTAGACAAGGTAAATGAATAATTTCTTTTATAAGAATCAGCACAAAGCTGGTTCCTATGAGGTAGAGGTTAAAGATGTCCCAAATGCCCAACTTTTCCAAACTGCTGTTACCACTCCACCATCTCTAACATCAATTACAGTACTCTCCCTCCCGTCTTTGAGTTCTGTTATTTACTGCAACATCTCACAGAACTCACGAACTGTATAAAAGAAATGGCTCATGTGGTTGAGGAGGCTGGCAAGTCCCAAACCTCTGGGTCAGGCTGAAGCTTCTCCAAACCCTCGTGGCTGCAAGGGCTGATGAACCCAAACCGGCAGTTCAGACCACAGGCTGCTGGCTCACGAGGCTGCAGAAGCTGGAGGATCAGGTCAGACGATGGAGGCTGGTGAATCCTAGAATAAGCAGGTCAGACAGCAGACCTCTGGCTCAAGCCCCAAGAACCAGAGTTCAACTGGTCATGAACCAGATGAGGGAGCCAGATGCAGAGAGAGAGCCCTGCTAGGTCATTCACACATATATCTTAGATGCAGGCCACACCCCACGGAAGGGCATAACTTGAGTAAGGGTGGGACTTGAGTCATGCCCTTCTGCAAGGCTGCGACCCAAGACACATCCTACACCAATCCTGCCCCATCAACATGTAGAGGTCAGGATCCACACACATAAAATGGAGGACAACCATACAACACAGGGACTCATGGCCTAGCCAAGTCGACACATAACCCCAACCATCACAGGTTCCATATACCTTATTTGCATAGTCCCACTCAATCATTAGAACAAGTCCATGAGAGCCAAAGTACGACCTTGAGTATATCCCACCTGAATTTAGAGACTATCTCAAGAATAGATTTGACGCCTTGAACACTAATGACCAAAGACCAGATGAGTTGTGTAATAACATCAAGGACATCATATAAGAAGAAAGCAAGAGATCATTAAAAAGACAGGAAAGAAAGAAAAGACCAAAATGGATGTCAGAAGAGACTCTGAAACTTGCCCTTGAACGTTGAGTAGCTAAAGCAAGAGGAAGAAATGATGAAGCAAAAGAGATGAACAGAAGATTTCAAAGATCCACTAGAGAAGACAAAGTAAAGTATTATACTGACATGTGCAAAGAGCTGGAGATAGAAAACCAAAACGGAAGAAAACGCTCGGCATTTCTCAAGCTGAAAGAACTGAAGAAAAAATTCAAGCCTCGAGTTGCAATAGTGAAGGATTCTATGGGGAAAAATATTAAACGACGCAGGAAGCATCAAAAGAAGATGGAAGGAATACACAGATCATTATACCAAAAAGAATTGGTCGACATTCAGCCATTTCAAGGGGTAGCATATTATCAGGAACCAATGGTACTGAAGGAAGAAGTCCAAGCTGCACTGAAGGCATTGGCAAAAAACAAGGCTCCAGGAACTGATGAAATATCAACTGAGATGTGTCAACAAAAGGTTGCAGCACTGGAAGTGCTCACTCGTCTATGCCAAGAAATTTGGAAGACAGCTACCTGGCCAACCAACTGGAAGAGATACATATTTATGCCTACCCAAGAAAGGTGATCCAACCAAATGTGGAAATTATCTAACAATATCATTAATATGACATGAAAATAAAATTTTGCTGAAGATCATTCAAAAGTTGCTGCAGCAGTGTATCGACAGGGAACTGCCAGAAATTCAGGCCAGATTCAGAAGAGGACGTGGAACCAGGGATATCATTGCTGATGTCAGATGGATCCCGGCTGGAAGCAGAGAATACCAGAAAGATGTTTCCCTGTGTTTTATTGACTATGCTAAGGCGTTTGGCTATGTGTATCATAACAAATTATGGATAACATTGCAAAGAATGGGAATTCCAGAACACTTAATTGTGCTCATGAGGAACCTGTACATAGACCAAGAGGCAGTCATTTGAACAGAACAAGGGGATACTGCATGGTTTAAAGTCAGGAAAGTTGTGGATCAGGGTTGTATCCTTTCATCATATTTATTCAATATGTATGCTGAGCAAATAATCCAAGAAGCTGGACTATATGAAGAAGAACGGGGCATCAGGATTAGAGGAAGACTCATTAACAACCTGCATTATGCAGATGACACAACCTTGCTTGCTGAAAGCGAAGAGGACTTGAAGCACTTACTGATGAAGATCAAAGACCACAGCCTTCAGTATGGATTATACCTCAACATAAAGAAAACAAAATCATCACAACTGGACCAATAAGCAACATCATCATAAATGGAGAAAAGATTGAAGTTGTCAAAGATTTCATTTTACTTGGATCCACAATCAACACCCATGGAAGCAGCAGTCAACAAATCAAAAGAGACATGGCATTGGGCAAATCTGCTGCAAAAGACCTCTTTAAAGTGTTGAAAAGCAAAGGTGTCACTTGAGGACTAAGGTGAGCCTGACCCAAGCCATGGTGTTTTCAATGCCTCATATGCATGCGAAGGCTGGACGATGAATAAGGAAGACTGAAGAAGAATTGACACCTTTGAATTGTAGTGTTGGCGAAGAATATTGAATATACCATGGACTGCCAAACGAACGAACAGGTCTGTCTTGGAAAAAGTACAACCAGAATGCTCCTTTGAAGCAAGGATGGCGAGACTATGTCTTACATACTTTGGACATGTTGTCAGGAGAGATCAGTCCCTGGAGAAGGACATCATGCTTGGTAAAGTACAACGTCAGCGAAAAAGAGGAGGACCCTAAACGAGATGGATTGACACAGTGGCTGCAACAATGGACTCAAACGTAGCAAGGATTGTGAGGATTGTGCAGGACTGGACAGTGTTTCCTTCTGTTGTTCATAGGGTCGCTGTGAGTCAGAACCGACTGGATGGCACCTAACAACAACAACACTCAATCACTGTGTGTGAGTCACAAAGACCATGGCTGGAAGGACCATATTAAATAACTCATTACATCGCACAAGGCTTCAGTCAAAGTTCATCCTTTATTGAGCACCACTGAATTCACACGGGGGTAAAACCCTATATATGCAGTGAATCTGGGAAAGCTTTCAACCAAAGTTGATCTCTTAGTGAGCATCGAAGACTTCACACTGGGGAGAAACCCTATCAGTGCAGTGAACGTAGGAAAGACTTCACCAGAAGTTCTCATCTTATTCAACATCAGAGACATCACACTGGAGAGAAGCCCTTTAAATGTGTTGAGTGTGGATAAGTTTTCAGTGACCTCTCAGTCCATAATCAACATCAGTACATTCACACAGGTGATAAACCTTATAATTGCCTTGAGTGTGGGAAAGCCTTCTGTGCCCACATGGGCCTCAGTGAACATCAGAAAATTCACACTGGGGAGAAATCCTACACATGCATTGAGTGTGGGAAGGCCTTCAGACAGGGTTTCCACCTTATTGATCATCAGGAAATACACACAGAACAGAAACTCTACAAGTTCAATGAATGTGGCAAAGACTTCAGTCAAAATGTCAACTTTACAATACATCAAAGAATTCACACTGGAGAGAAACCCTATCAATGTAATGGATGTGGAAAATGCTTCAGAAAAAGCACACAACTTAAAACACATCGGGCAGTTAATTCAAGAGAGGGACACTCTTAAGTGCAATGAATGTGGCAAAACCTTCAGTCAGAGCTCATATCTCACAGTACATCAGAGAATTCACACTGGAGAGAAACCCTACAAATGTTATGAATGTGGAAAATCTTTTAGTCAGAGTTCACACCTTACAAATCACCAGGCAATTCACATTGGAGAAAAATTATATAAATGTAACAAATGTGGCAAAGCCTTCAACCAGAACTCACATCTTTAAAAACATCATGTAATTTATCATGGAAAGTAACTTTAAAAGTATAACCCTTAGCTTTGATGAAGGGTGAGATAGTACACAATACTGGGGAAGCCCGCACAACTTGTAAAAGGAAAGATCATTGAAGCTCCATAGACACATGCAAACTCCCTGACGGAATGAATTGCTGGGCGGAGGGCTGTGGGGACCGTGGTCTCGGAGAACATCTAGCTCAATTGGCATAACACAGTTTATAAAGACAATGTTCTACATTCTACCTTGGTGAGTAGCGTCAGGGGTCTTAAAAAGCCAGTGAGCAGCCATCTAAGATACTGCACTGGTCTCACCCCTTCAAGAGCAAGGGAGAATGAAGAGAACAGAATACAAGGAAAGGATTAGTCCAAAGGACTAATGGACCACAGCTACCAAGGCCTCCACCAGACTGAGCCCAGTGCAGCTAGATGGTGCCCAGCTACCACCACTGACTGCTCTGACCAGGATCACAACAGAGGGTTCTGGACAGAGCTGGAGAAGGATGTAGAACAAAATTCTAACACACACAAAAAGGACCAGATTTACTGGCCTGAAAGAGACTGGAGAAACTCTGAGAGTATGCCCCCAGACACCCTTTTAGCTCAGTGGTGAAGTCACTTTCGAGGTTCACCATTCAACTGGGGATTGGACAGCCCTGTAAAACAAAACGGGACTAATGAGGCAATGCAGTCAAGGGACAAAGGCTAGAAGGCAGAAGGGGACAGGAAAGCTGGTGATAGGGAACCCAAGGTTGAATAAGGACAGTGTTGATGTGTAGTGAGGTTGTTAACCGTTGTCATAGGGCAACATGTGTACTAACTGTTTAATGAGAAACTATTTTGTTCTGTAAACCTTCATCTAAAGTGAGAATAGCAGCACAATTGGAAGAACGAAATCGATGTCACTGAACTGTGCATGTAGAAATTTTTGAAGTAGTGTATCTTTGGCTATGTATATTTTCACCAAAAAAAAAAAGGTTGAGACGGGAGAGGGTTGACATGTCGTGGAGTTGTTAACCAGTGTCATAAAACAATACGTGTACTACTATTTAATGAGAAACTATTTGTTCTGTAAACCTTCACCTGAAGTACAATAAAAAAAAAAAAAAAAAAGACTGGAGAAACCCCGAGAGTACGGCCCCCAGACACCGTTTTAGCTCTGTGCTGAAGTCACTTCTGAGGTTCACCGTTCAACTGGGGATTGGTCAGCCCCATAAAACAGAATGAGACTAATGAGGCACAGCAGTCCAGGGACAAGGACTAGAAGGCAGAAGGAGACAGGAAAGCTGGTGAAAGGGAACTCAAGGTTGAGTAAGGACAGTGTTGACATATAGTGGGGTTGTTAAACATTGTCATAGAGCAACATGTATACTGTTTAATGAGAAACTATTTTGTTCTGTAAACCTTCATCTAAAGTGAGAACAGCAGCACAACTGGAAGAACGAAATCGATGTTACTGAACTGTGCATGTAGAAATTTTTGAAGTAGTGTATCTTTGGCTATGTATATTTTCACCAAAAAAAAAAAGGTTGAGAAGGGAGAGTGTTGACATGTCATGGGGTTGTTAACCAATGTCATAAGTCAATATGTGTACTGACTGTTTAAGGAGAAACTATTTGTTCTGTAAACCTTCATCTAAAGTACAATTTAAAAAAAAGTATAAGCCTTAGGCACTTCCTCCCTTACCTGTGAATCAACAACAGATAATTCATACTATACGGAGCTCTGTTAGCTTTAGTGCTGCCATAAGAGAAATATCACAAGTGGATGGATATAACAAACAGAAATTTATTTTCTCACAATTTAAGAAGCTAGAAGTCTGAAGTGAGGGTGCTGGCTCTAGGGGAAGGCTTTCTCTCTCCGCCACCTCTGGAGGAAGGTACTTGTCTCTTTGAGCTTCTGCTCCTGGGCAATCTTCACGTGGCTTGGAATCTCTCTTCCCTCACCTCTGTTAAATCTCCTTTATATCTCAAAAGAGAGTGACAAAGACAAACCCTACACTAATACTGCCTCATTAGCATAACACACAACTCATTCCCAAATGTGATTATAACCACAGGCATGTTGCTGTTGTTGTTAGGTGCCATCCAGTCAGTTTTGACTCACAGTGACCCTATGAACAACAGAAGGAAACACTGTCCAGTCCTGCACAATTCTCACAATCCTTGCTACGTTTGAGTCCATTGTTGCAGCCACTGTGTCAATCCATCTCGTTTAGGGTCCTCCTCTTTTTCGCTGACGTTGTACTTTACCAAGCATGATGTCCTTCTCCAGGGACTGATCTCTCCTGACAACATGTCCAAAGTATGTAAGACGTAGTCTCGCCATCCTTGCTTCAAAGGAGCATTCTGGTTGTACTTTTTCCAAGACAGACCTGTTCGTTCGTTTGGCAGTCCATGGTATATTCAATATTCTTCGCCAACACTACAATTCAAAGGTGTCAATTCTTCTTCAGTCTTCCTTATTCATCTTCCAGCCTTCGCATGCATATGAGGCGATTGAAAACACCATGGCTTGGGTCAGGCTCACCTTAGTCCTCAAGTGACACCTTTGCTTTTCAACACTTTAAAGAGGTCTTTTGCAGCAGATTTGCCCAATGCCATGTCTCTTTTGATTTGTTGACTGCTGCTTCCATGGGTGTTGATTGTGGATCCAAGTAAAATGAAATCTTTGACAACTTCAATCTTTTCTCCATTTATGATGATGTTGCTTATTGGTCCAGTTGTGATGATTTTGTTTTCTTTATGTTGAGGTATAATCCATACTGAAGGCTGTGGTCTTTGATCTTCATCAGTAAGTGCTTCAAGTCCTCTTCGCTTTCAGCAAGCAAGGTTGTGTCATCTGCATAGAGGTTAGGATTTAAAACACTTATTTTGGGGGGACACAATTCAACACGTAATAGGATCCAATGATCATGAGAAAACCTTCAATATTATGCTTTATCCAACACTCAAAATTTTATCCTGAAAAACTAATCTATGATTTCAGTCAATTCAATTTCTTATTGAGTTCCTGTTGGAACACAATACTGTATTAACACAAATAAATATAAGACTATGAATGAAAATCTTTTATTCCCCTGGAAGTTTCATGAGTTGAGGGGGCACCGAAGATGGTTTGAAGGTGAGTCAGTTAAAATGTAAGTTATTTAAATGATTTGTGTGGGAGCCATCAGTTTCCCAAGACAAAGAGGTCTACTGTGTACTGTAAATTTGAACTGATGGGGAGAAGCCTTTGCTTAGGAAGGGGCTCCAGGGCTGCGTGTGGAGGGTGATGGCTGTGAGGACACAGTCTCGAATCATTAGGCCTTTTGAAATCTGTGATCCTAGAGCAGAGACCCTGCCCTCTAGAGGAGGGCTCAAGTTTTACCTGGAAATGAGTTTTTCAGACTTCAAGCAATTTGAAAAATCACAAGTAGATAACCTAAAATGCATAAATTTTAAGAGTCAGGATAGGCATTGAGAGTGGAAAAAGCCTTTCCTCTTTCCTTTTCATTTTGTTCCTTATGTCAGATTCTGATGCTATTAAAATTGGTGGCTACTTGGGAATTCTGCTACATATGTACTGTAGATGTAAATTTTAGAATCTGAGGTGCTAGCATATCTAAATTGAGTGACTTCAGACCTAAATTTAAAACTCCATTCTAAGTTAAACTAAGATTTTCATTTCTACTCTTCTAAAGAAACCATTCAGCTTTTTGTCAAAGTTTTACTACTTCAAAAACTTTGAAGGCAGGAAGCAGAATTTCTAACCTAGATAAAGATTTTCTCAGTGTCTGTTAGGAATGTTTACTCAGCTGGCCCCACAGAAGGCGCTTTGTTCAACAGGAGGGTAGGAAATAGGACTGATAACGTTAAGTGAAGTTAGAACCTGTAAATACTCCATAGCCAAGATAGGTATATATCAAGACTTAGTCCCATGTCCTAACTCCCACATTAATTTTCACTCACTGGGATTTTTCCGCTGTATTTCTGCTAGTTCTTTGTAAATTTTGAAACTCGGTAGAAACTAAGTTTGTTAAAATAAGGAGGCAGATCACAGCTATAAAAGTCTTGACTGTAACACACAAAGTACAAAGATTTGGGTGTTAACTTATGTAAATAAACTTGGTTTCTGAACTACTTTCAGGAAATTCACCCAGTGAATGCCTAGGCCTAACTCATTCCCTCTTAGCCAGATGGATGATGTTTACATTTCAAAAGATTTCAGATTTAGAGCTGATTTAGCCTTCACTCTTTCCTAACGAATGGCCAACTTTGTATTTCAAGGATTCCAACTAGGTTTGACTCAGCCCACAATCATCACTAAACCCCCACATCAAGAATGTTTATACGTCTCACTTTAGAAATATTGCCTTAGTCAAATTGCATCAGGAATAAAAGATTTGTGTTAGGCTAGAAATTGATGTTAAGAAAGTTTGTAGTTTGATAACTCCTTGAAAATATCTCCTTCCTTCCCCTGCAGCTTCTTTGATGTAAAACTGTTTGCATTTGTTTACTTTGCCCGTTAAGTACCTCGCTGTTCTACCTGCAAGGCAGAATACCCGCTACAGTCTGTTTCAATGCCACGTGTTTCTCCATTCTGTGAAATAAAATTATGTCTCCAATAAAATTTTTGTTTTAATTTCTATCAGAGCATCAGTCTAGTGTTTATTCTAAGACATTTCTTGGCGACTACCACAAAGGGACCAAAAGTATTTTACCTCTGAAGCATCTGGGGCAGCAAGAAAATTGGAGCTTCTGGTGCCAGCAAAGTCCTCTTAGGGCAGTCCACTTTTCACGGGATCCTGGGAGTTGTGGCAGGTAAATACCTCTCAGATCCAAGCACCACTTTCTCTGCATAGAGGCTCTTCAACTTTTGTTGAAGGATTTGTCTTCCTCTGTTCTGTCTTTTAAATGGAACACAAGTTCCTTTGTTTTAGGTACCTTATGGTCATTGCTTAGGAATCTCAGAACCCTAAGAAGCTGCATTTCCAAACTCCACAGCACTCCTTTGTTAAGGAAATTAGCCAGTTCTGAGAAACTAAGATCTCTGATCTTTTGTTTGAAAAACTCCTGAAGCTAACCTTACACTGTCTCTGATAATATGGGAAATGCCAAGTCTAAGAGCAATGAGTCTCCTCCAAAACTTCCTGCTTATTATATGAATAAGCATTATGGTTCCCCTTGCTTATTTTTGTCTGCTTGACATGGTTTGACGAAAGACAGATTAAATGAGTGGCCGCTTTATGTAACATTTGAACTTTCTAAGATAAATTTCCTGTGCAGTTAATTAGAACAAAAAGGGTTCCAGATTAAAAAAAAAAATTTCAATGGGACATTTTTTATGATTGGCAGTTTGAAACTTCTAAATGACCCCAATAAAGAAAAATAACTTCTTTGGCAGAATTCTGTATCTAAATTCACTGAACAAAATAAAGAATTGTAGAATTCAGTTTCTGAATTAACTAGGAAAAATAAAGCATTAGAAAGCCAGAGCTCTGCCGTACTTACACTCCTCGCTGCAGCTCCCTTTATCCCCCTGCTGGCAACTCTTTTCTCTACATTCTCCTCTGCCTCTTTATCCTTCTGAAAATTATCTGCCTGAATTTCCTTTTTTTTCAAGAGAATCTACTAAAGATTCAAAGACAGATGAACTTATCCATAAAATTTCTAAACCAGAGAATGCAACATCAAAGAGCCCAAAGCTAGCTAGACCGAAGTCAGCAAGTTCAAAGCCTATTCTCAAAATGCCCTTTAAAATTCATCCTGCAGAACCTGGAGTAGGAACTAGAGAAAATCCAAGGAGCACTGTTATTACTTCCATTCCCTGGACTTGTACGGAATTACAAAACGTTGCTAAAAATTTTCCAAATTTACACGTGGATCCTCATAGGTTTGCTAAAGAATTCAAGGCTCTTATTAATACTTAGCAGCCCAGATTGGCTGATTTATATAAATTAATCCATATGTTAGTTGGCCCTGGGGAAGTCAAATTCTGGTTAGAATGTGATGAATGGAAAAATCCCCAAGATAATTTAGCTCTAGATAAAGACAAAATGGCTGACGTCCTTCTCAAAGAGTCTAAACACAAGGCCAATAAGCTATATGATGCAATCCGTAAGTTCTTCTCCCAAAAATAAACTGGACAAAAGTCCATTCATGTACACAAAACAATGATAAAAAGCATTTATGATTATTAATCCTGATTATTCCAGAAGTTTTCAAAACATTCTGAGATGAACCGTTCAGATGAGGGAACAAAGGGGGCCTTTAATGCAGTATTTATTTCTAGCTTCAAGTGTGAAAATTTCTGCATTAGTTAAGCAACATCATTTAGATTAGATGGCTGCTTCCACTGAAAATTAACGACTTTAGCTCATGAGCTTGCCTATACGTTGGAAACAAAGCAGACTGCTCAAACTAACAAATTAAATAAATTAATGGCCCTTCAATTACAACAGCTACAAAGGCCTTCTCAGAAAAAGGGTTTTAAACCCTCCAATGGACCTAAAACTGATATCTACAACTATTGTAAAACAAACAAAAACAAAAACTGGCCATTGAAAAAGCTAATGCCTTATGTTAAAAAATAAAAAAAAAGGTTTCCACCTCAACCACTCCTCTTTCCCCTGATTCAGAATGAAGGGACAAAACAGAGATTTATCCTATGATAACTCTCAACTCTCAAGGAGAAACAACTATGTATATTAATAAAGAACCTGGTAAATTTTTAATTGATTTGGGGGCTACCTTATCCACAATTAATGCCACATGCCTGAAAAAGCCCCTGCCCTGGGTAAAAAGACTTCAATTATAGTGAGAATTAAAAAAGAGAAATATACATTATTTCGTTCTCAACCTGTGCAAATTTCTCTTGGCTCAATAGAAGATGTGTATCCCTTTCTGCCAAATCCTGAAACTCTTGCTAATTTAATAGGAAAAGATATTTAATCTAAGTAGAGTTGCCATTTACAATTTAATGAAAAGGAGGAAATATTACTAATCTTGCCTAATAAGCAAAACTCAAGAATAGACAACATTCAAAAAGAAGACGCTATCTGCCACATAAAGCCCTTACTGTGCCTCTTCAAAATTCTGTTCCACCAGATCCTCTCCCTCCTGAAGTTATTTCTCAGGTCCCTGAAACTTTGTGGTCCATGACTTCTACAGATGTTGGCAGGATTATGTTCTCTAAACCTACTAAAATTCAAGTGGACACATATAAGCCTTTGCCTACAATTCCACAATACTTACTTAAACAAGAAGCAAAAGAAGGAATAACTCCTATTATTCAAGATTTTCTTTCTAAAGGGTTAATTGTCCCCTACACTGGTCCTCACAACACCCCTATCCTTCCAGTTAAGAAACTTCATGGTAGAGGTCCGTGTTTGGTTCAGAACTTACGTGCAATAAGCTACATTGTTATTCCTAAGTATCTCGTTGTCCCTAATGCACACCTGTTAGCTTCCAGTGTTCCCCCTGAAGCAGTATGCTTTAGAGTTATAGACCTTTGTAGCACATTTTTCAACGTTTCTGTCAAAACCAAAAGTCTATATTTGTTTGCTTTTACTTAAGAAAATCAACAATTTACTTGGAATATCATGCCCCAAGGTTTTACAGAAGCTCCCAGTTATTTTTCTCAAATTTTGCATGCAAATTTGCAACTTTTGCAATTTCCAAATGAATTTACGTTGTTAGAATATGTTGGTGATTTTCCCATCTGTTCCTCCTCTCAGCAGGCTTGCCTGGAGGACAGTATTGCATTGGTAAAACATTTAGCCCTTGATGGGCACAAAGTTTCAAAAAAAAGATTACAATTGCTCAGCCTTCTGTCAAATATTTAGGTCATTTAATTTTTGCAGAAGGCATTTCTATTAACCCTAAGAGAAATGAGGCTATTGCTGCTTTTCCCCTGCCTAAAACAAAGAAACAATTAAGGGGATTTCTGGATCTTTGTAGTTACTGTCTGGCTTAGTCATCTAGTGCTGCTATAACAGAAATACCACAGGTGGATGGCTTTAACAAAGAGAAATTTATTTCTTCACAGTAAAGTAGGCTAAAAGTCCAAATTCAGGGCGTCAGCTCCAGGGGAAGGATTTCTCTCTGTCGGCCTCCTCATCAATGTTCCTGTGGACTAGGAGCTTCTCCATGCAGGGACCCCGGGTCCATAGGACACGCTCTGCTACTGACGCTGCTTTCTTGGTGGTATGAGGTCCCCCCTCTCTGCTTGCTTCCCTTTCCTTTTAATTCTTGTAAGATAAAAGGTGGTACAGGCCACACTCCAGGGAAATTCCCTTTACATTGGATCAGGGATGTGATCTTATTAAGGGTGTTATAATCCTACCCTAATCCTCTTTAACACAAAATTACAATCACAAGATGGAGGACAACCACACAATGCTGGGAATATGGCCTAACCAAGTTGACACATATTTTGGGGGGACACAATTCAATCCATGACATTGTCAAACCTGGATTCCTAATTATTCTCATATAGCACAGCCTTTACATAAATATTTGAAAACCTCTGAGTCTGATCCATTCTATCCTACCCCGAAGATCAAGGGGTGATAACTAAATTAAAAGAAGCTTTGATTAAAACACCCACTTTAGGATTTCCGAACTATCATTTGGACTTCACATCTTTTGTGCATGCAGTTTCTAGTAATGCATTAATTGTTCTTACACAAAAACACTAGGGACAAAATAAGCCTGTAAGTTACTATAGCCTGCAGCTGAACCCAGTAGCCAAGGTCTACCCTCCATGCCTTAGGGCAGTGGCCACTACAGCAAAATTAGTAGAAAATACAGTATAGTTTTGGCAAAGCTTTTAAATGTATATGTACCCCCATGCTGTATCTGCATTACTTAATTCTGCTTTAAGGCAACATTTATCTGCCAGTAGACTTACTTCTTATGAAATGCGTCTTCTGGCAGCCACCATTATTAGGTTACATACAGTAGCTACTTTAAACCCAGCTACCCTTCGCCCTACAGCTGATAAGGATGATTGTCCTTCACATGATTGTTTAGACTTAACTGAGCAGCTTCTGACTCCTCAGAGTAATTCAAAGGAAACTTCTTTGACAAACCCTGATATGATTTGTAGATAGCTCTTATCAGGCTGGCTACAGTGTTACAACTTCTACCAAAGTCCTTGAAAGCCAGCCACTCCCCAAAGCTACTTCAGCTCAGCAAGTTGAACTTATTGCTCTTACCAGAGAATGTAAACTGGCTTTTAAAAAGTCCATAACTGATTTTACAGATCTAAATATACATTTGGAATTGTTCATGATTTGGAATATGGAAACAAAAATGTTTTTTAACCTACTCTGGTAACACTGTTAAAAACAGAGCTTTAGTAACAGACGTATGGGATGTCTTGCTGCTCCCTTCTGTAATTGCTGTACTTAAAATACAAGCACTTCAGCCAAAGGGAGTGCCCCAAACTAAAGAAATTGGAGGAAATAATCTTACTGATGCAGCTGTAAAAAAAAAAAAAAAAGCTACTTCCCATATTATCATTGCCCCTGTAATAGCAAAAGAGTGTATATAGAGGGGCTTTTTGAAGAGCCTATAAAGAATCATTCTCATAAAATAACTAATACATTTGCACCCACCAAAGAAAATCTTTTAAAACATCAGCAATTGGCTCAATCTAATAAAATTAAAGCACAGGAAAAAAAATCAAACTGCTATCAAGACCCTGACACTAAGCTACAGTTAGGACCTAATGCCAATATTGTTCTTCCTAAATATTTACATGTCCCTATGATGGGAATTCTTCATGTGAATACTCGTCTAAGGAGAAATCAAATGATAGACATTTTAAACAAATAATGGTGGAGAAAATTTTCTGAAGCAGCTGAGCACATGTAGTCACACTTTGCTCTGTTTTCCTCCATTATAATCCTGTGACGTTTGACACTGCTCTGCCCATTAAGCAGGCTCCTCACCTGCCCACATCAGGGCCTTGAGAACTGGTGGCTCCATCCATCCCACCTAGCCACCTGCAACAGGGGTTCAAGAATAAGTGGTGCACCCCAGTCCTTACAGCCAACATCATAGGGTTCTCACAGTCCAGCTGCAAAACACACCTACCTACTCACTCTAGGGAACAGGGACATAATCCTGGGAAACATCTTAAGACTTCCCCTGGACAATACCCTTTGCCTTCTGGGCCTACACTTGAATGATAATTGGATTTTATCCAGCTTCCACCTTTGAGTGGTTACAAATATGTCTTAATAATAATTTGTGAATTTTCACACTGGATAGTAGCTTTTATCTGTCAACAGACCGCTGCTTCTTTTGTGGCAAAGAAGCTCCTTGAAAACATAATAGGGAGCACCCACAATTCTTTGCATTGATCGGGGAACTCATTTACTAACAAATTATTCAAGAAATATGCCACGTTTTCCCCATAAACCAGAGATTACATTGTCCTTTCAACCAACAGTCATCTGGGCTTGTAAAAATAACTAATAGTATAGTAAAAACTCAACTTACTAAACTTTCTAAATCCTTAAGTTTGTCCTGGACTAAAGTTCTCCCTTTAGTCCTTCTAAATTTAAGAAGCACTCTTTTCAGATATCATAAACTTACTCCTTATGAAATAATTAACCACAAGGCCCATAATCTTTCCCTACGTTGCCTATACTGATCCTAACTTAGTGCAACCTGAGTTATTAAGATATTGTCAATCCCTAATGCAATACTCTAAGAAATATCTTTCACAAGTTAATGAGGCATTTAAGAAGCAGAAATCTGACTCTCCTCCATCAATTAATATCATCCCAGGAGATTATGTTTATTAGAAAAAACACCAACAGATTCCTTGGAACCCCGCTGAAAAAGCCTTGTCTTTTTGACTAACACTTACACAGCTACACTAGAAGAAATTAACACTTGGATTAATTCATCACAGTTGAAAAAGGTTAGAATGCCCATTTGGACTTACCAGCCAGCTGGAGATTTGAAACTCAGATTAATACAGCGCCTCAGCCACCAGAAGCAAGTCACTTCAAAGCCAAGCAGCTGACTCCAAAGTCACAGAGCAAAATCACATGTGAGCTGCTGAAATCTATGAACTCTGGTTCTTAACTGTAAGTATTTTAATAGTTTTAACTATTTTTGCTCATCTGTGGAATTATTTCTTAGTAACGCTAGTAATCATTGAGTATCTTTAAACCCAGAATTTTAACCTTTTTATTCCTTATACCAATAACTGAAATAGCTTGTTTATAATCTTTTGAAATAGTTTTATTTTACCTACTTGAATCCATCTTTTAGTAAATTACTAGGAAAAAAGAATGTGTTTTATACTCATTAATTTCCTTTTGCTTTACTATATTGTTTTAATCAACATTTTTTATTACAAGGTTTATAATAAGTTTTCTCTTTCTGTTTGTTATAATGACCACTGATTCCTGGAAAGAAAAAGCTTTTCTCAGATTAGCTCAATCAGTTGCCAACAATTTAACAGACTGTTGGGTATGTCACTCTGCCCCACGATCCACACAGGACCACACTGATCCTCTCACTGTGCGAGTTTTAGATTGTAAGTTCACACATAATTTTACTATTGATTTGAAAAACCATTTAAACAAGCCATCCATGTCAAACTATGGCTACTCCCATAATCGTCCACTTATCTATCAGCTCCATTTCAACTTTTCCTATGCATAGATAGAATGTTCTACTCTGTCCACACCATGCAAAATTTTGGTTAATAATGCTCAATATTATCACTTAATAATAGATAACTGTATCAGATTTGATCCAAATCTCCCTATTTGCGCTCACCTCCGGGATCCCCTAAATTTTGAATTGTCCATTTGTGATGACTTATTAACTACAACCTGGCTTAAGAGAGCCAATCAGTCCATCCCATTTCCCAATATCTAAACTAGAAAAGGCATGTTATGTACCCCATCTAGATATGTCTTTTTATGTAGAGGATCAACTTATGCAACTAGAAAGTCCAGTGGTTCATCCTATACTTGGGCTTTGCCATGTTTAGATGGTTGAGGTATGACTGGCCAATGTACTTTAGGAATATTAAAAGTTCCCATAAGTATCCATTCATACAATGAAATTTTTTTATAAAACAATAACTTAAAATTAATATCCATACAGAAAACAGGCATCCTTTCAGAAAATCCCATAGCCAATTACTCAGGGGAGAGATGGTCTTTCTTATGCACTACTATACCATAGTTTGGAACTGGGCAACTAGAAATGTTCATTTGCAATCTATCTGCCACCGTGGCTCAAATTGCTGATAGTGTTGCTGACGGAATAGTCACACATAGAACCTTCAGAATCCTTGGCAAAGTTTGTATCAGACAACTAAATTGCCTTGGACTTTCTTTTAGCTAAGCAAAGAAGAGTTTGTGCTGTCACCAATACCTCTTGCTGTTTGTAGATAAATATCTCTGAAGAAGTAGAATAAGACATCTCTAAAATACACCAAAAAGCCTCTCGGTTGCATACCATTCCTCCCATGACATTTCCTTCCTTCCTTGATATTTTTACCTGGTTACCCCTGAAACATTGGATCTGGGATATGCTCCTTTCTGCTAACTTGCCTCCTTCTTCTAATCATTGGGATTATTATTATAGGACTTTTTAAATGTACTATACACTGTGTTTGTAAGTACCACAGCCAACCTTCAAGACATATGGCTATGTGACAAATTATTTAGAAAAAAACTAATTTTTCTAAGGAAAATGAGATTAACTTCTAAAGTCAAACGCTTTTTAAAATGCCAGTTATTCCTCTAATGCAGCCCTGTTCACAACACCCACCTCAATCAGAATTTATCTACCCTGAAGATAAGAACCAGAACTATGACAAGGTGAAGTTAGATCATACTCAGCTGGCTGCTAAAAAGTCAAATGGTGTCCAGCTGCTAAAAGGCAGCATACAAAGTCTTGAAAACTGCCAGAAAAATGGCGCAGCTGCAGCAAAATCTCCCATGTATAGAGTTCAGAGGAAAACATGGTGACATCCAATTCCCTGCAGAGAGCAGCCACCTGAAAACAGCAGCTTAAAGATTCACACAAAGTAGCCATTCCAAAGACTCCAAGTCCTTGAAGAAGATGAGTAACTTCTTTGTGGGTGACCTGTCACTGCCTACTGGTGGTTTGATCCAAAAGGGGGAGATATAGATGTAAATGTTAGAATCTGAGATGCTAGCATATCTAAATTGAGTGACTTCAGACCTAAATTTAAAACTCCATTCTAAGTTAAACTAAGATTTTCATTTCTACTCTTCTAAAGAAACCATTCAGCTTTTTGTCAAAGTTTTACTACTTGAAAAACTTTGAAGGCAGGAAGCAGAATTTCTAACCTAGATAAAGATTTGCTCAGTGTCTGTTAGGAATGTTTACTCAGCTGGCCCCACAGAAGGCGCTTTGTTCAACAGGAGGGTAGGAAATAGGACTGATAACGTTAAGTGAAGTTAGAACCTGTAAATATCTCCATAGCCAAGATAGGTATATATCAAGACTTAGTCCCATGTCCTAACTCCCACATTAATTTTCACTCACTGGGATTTTTCTGCTGTATTTCTGCTAGTTCTTTGTAAATTTTAAAACTAGATAGAGATTAAGTTTGTTCAAATAAAGAGACAGGTCGTAGCTATAAAAGTCTTCACTGTCTGTAACACAAAGAATGCAAAGATTTGGGCCTTAACTTATGCAAATAAACCTGCTATCTGAACTACTTTCAGGGAATTCACCCAGTGAATGCCTAGGCCTAACTCATTCCCTCTTAGCCAGATGGACAATGTTTACATTTCAAAAGATTTCAGATTTAGAGCTGATTTAACCTTCACTTTCCTAATGGTTGACTTTATATCTGAAGGACTCCAATTAGGTTTGACTCAGCCTACAATCATCACTAAACTCCCACATCAAGAATGTTTATACATCTCACTTTAGAAATATTGCCTTAGTCAAATTGCATCAGGAATAAAAGATTTGTGTTAGGCTAGAAACTGATGTTAAGAAAGTTTGTAGTTTGATAACACCTTGTTAATTTCTCCTTCCTTCCCCTGCATCTTGATGTGAAACTGTTTGCATTTGTTTACTCTGCCTGTTTAAATACCCCGCTGTTTTACCTGCAAGGCAGAACATGCGCTACAGTCTGTTAGAATGCCACGTTTCTCCATTCCACAGAATGAAATGATTTCTTCAGTAAAACTTTTAATTTCTATCAGAGCATCAGTCTAGTGTTTACACTAAGACAGTACATAGTGAATCAGCATTTGAGTGAATTATTGACACAGTCTCTCTCACATAGCACACTTGTTCCAGTTCTAGAGGCATAAATCTCCTCCATTTTTCTATCTGACCCTCAATTATGGTGTGCTTACAATGTGCCAAGTGAGCACACTACATGCCCCAGACTTCCATCCTAACAACAAATTTTTGAGATAGGCGTTTTTACCCCCATTATCACTGAGGGAACCTGAGGTTGAGAAACATAAAATGACTTGTCCAGTCTAGTAAGTGGAGAAGCTGGGCTTAACCTCAGTCTTCTTGCCTCACAGCCTGGGCTCTTCACCATTACCCCACACTGTCCCATTTCCCATCAATCAGGACTCGGAGCAGTGCCCTGTCTTGGGTTCTCCTGGACCTTCTCTGAGAGAGCAATGGTTTTCTCCATGTACTGTAACATACTAAAAAGGAGATCAAGGACTGGACTAGGCCAGGCCAGGTGTGGATGAGAGGGCATTACAAGCAGAGGAACCGGTTTGAACAGAGGTTCGTATGGATGAGACTAGACGAGGTCATCACACAATTTTTAGAGCATCTGACATATACTCTACTGATACCTGCCATCTGCAGTCAGTGGGTTGGGCACAAAGGGGAACTCAGAGATTTTGTGAGGACATTCAAGTGTCCCCATGGAGAGGTCCATGTCCAGGAACTGAGACCACCTACCAGCAACCAGCTCTAACTTGCCAAGCATGTGAGTGAACCAACTCAGAAGTGGATCTTCCAGGCACAGTTAAGCCTCAGATGACTGTAGCCCCAGCTGACATCTTAACTTCAACCTTATAAACAACCCTGAGCCAGAACCAGCCAGCCAAGCTAGTGTCAAATTCCTGACCCAGGGAAACTGTGTAAGATGATGCTTGTTGTTTTAGGTTGCTAAGTTTTGGGGTAATTTTTTACACAGCAATAGATAACTAATACACTATAGCCCAAAGTATAAATTCTAAGATTCTTAGTTTGGTAGTCATGACCTTTTGTGACCCAGTCCCTGTGTTTTTGTATAGTCTTGTTTCTCAACACATTAATTGTCTGTTTCAGAAAAACCAGATGTCTTTGAATGCCCAACAGACAGGAAGCTGTATCTAGTATTCTGGGCCTCCATTCACGCCAATTCCTTTGCTCATGTCTTCTCCTGTACCCATTCTCAGCCCAAACTGCCTTGCTCTCACCCTCTTCCAGGAAGCCTTCCGCGGTGGGTGTCTCTCTCAGTGCCCCTAGGATACCTGCAGTCTCTCATAGAGTGGTGTTCCATGAGCTCCTCCAGACAGGAAGGCTTACTGATTCATGACTGAGTTCCAGGAGGCCAGCACAGGCAGCTGAAGCAGGGCTGGGCAGTGTGCCCACTCACTTACCTCCAGGTCCAACCAAAGATGGACATCTTCACTCTGGGGACCTTATGTGGGTTCCCTCTCTCCTCAGTCCCCCACCCCCTGGGGCCCATACCACCTACCTATAAGTTCAGAAGTTCCACAGAGAGGTCTCTTTGCAGGCTGGGTGCCCAGCAGGAAAGAAGTCACAGGGGTTCAAGTAAGAACTCATAGACAGGTGCAAGCCCAGGGATCCCTAAAGCCCAAGATCTCACCTTTCCCATAAGTCATCTTCCCTGTTCATTGTGCCTCTGGCCATGTAAGTCTCTTCCTAGAAGAGCCATGTGCCATCTTCAGCTGGATGCCACATCCTAAGGACAGGCTCCTCAGAGTACACATGAAGTAGGGAGTTGGGCTCTTCCTCCTTGTCCCAACACCATCTTCATCACTTGCCCATTCCCATCTACCATATCTCCCCTCCCAGACACTAATCACTCACCTCTCCTCTTTCTTCTAACTCATGGATGTGTCCTTTACCCATCCTGATAAAGCAAATCCTAGACAGAACTTTACAAAACATCACACACTCAAATAAAACTAGTTCTTTATTGATCGTGTTTACATGTAAGTCAGCCAACTCCTGACCATGGAGACAGCCTGTGAAGAGGTCAGTACAGTGAGGCAGGGAGAGCCAGGTGGAGGCTCGGGTTTCCAGTTCTCCACACCACTTCACATTGGGAGTTTCTAATTCCTGGGGGAGGAGACTGGACAGAACTCCATCAGTATCTCATTTATTACAGCAGAACAAGTCCAAATGACATTTGGAGGAACAGAAGGCCTAGGAGGACCTGCAGGGACAGTTACTGGTCCCACACTTGGCTTTGCAAGTGTACTGTCTGCATCCCTGCCTGCCAGAAGGAGACAGGACACCTGCAAGTTCACTCAGGGACCGTTCCTCAGGTAAGACCTCTTCGATAGAAACTGAAGCTTCTGAGCACACCGTGAACTGATTCCTGGTAAAAACTGGCGAATTGTTCCCAATCTGTAGCATAACCAATAAAACTGCCCATCTTTGATGGAAAGGATCACACACAAGATTTTTCGACCTCAGCCTTTCCCCTGTCTAAATTCGAGATGGGAATTCTGACAGTGTCACCAATGCCAGCACCTGGGAATGCTTTGAGTCCAATTTCATCTTTTTACATGGAGGCAGTGAAACTTCTCTGACTGGCAACCTGAGGGAAGAAGCAAGGCTCTCCTCTATGGCCAAATCATCATCTTTGCAGCCTGAGTTTCTCTGTCCACAGGACAGGTACACATTGTGGTGTAGGATTCACATGTATGGGCTTCCTGACAGCCTGTGCAGCACACACTACATAGCTCCACTCTGGTTCCTGGCACCTCCTGCCACAAGTTGGCAGTACCATTGCTCTCATTCTCAGACTCATTCATCCTCACACTCTGCAGCAGCTCCTTCAGGTCCTCTTCCATCTCCAGTTGGGTGACTACCTCATTGGGCAGTGAGGGCATTGACAGGCCCACTTTGATGCTGTGGCCAAACATTGCCTCATATGGTGAGCACTGGATGCCCTCATGATACGCTGTTCTTCATCACTTGGACTAAGTGTAGCCTCTGGGTCCATGCACTGGTCCCTTCAGCCTGCATCCATGTCACCAGCATGTTCTGAATGTCCTGATGGGCCTGCTCCACACTGCCTGGGCTCTGGCTCAGACAGCGCTTGCCAATCATGATCGTTAAGCAGGTCCACATGCCTTTCAGGGCGCTGACTACAGCATTTGCAAAGTCTCTCCCATTCCCAGATTGGAGACTGAAATGGGCCACAAATATACAAAAGATGTCCAGCAAACATTTGACAACATCCCTGGCACTTCTGCTGGTCAGAGGCCTCAACTGGACAAATTTGGTTGTGTGGTCCTGGCAGACCATGGTGAACTTGAACTGTCCACTGGCTGGAGACTGCATGTCAAAAATGTCCACCTGACATTGGCTCCTGATCTCTGCAAATACCATGGGCTTCACCACAACACCTTTCTTCACAGGGTTTAACTTCTACCGGCAGGGCTTGCAGAGCTTCAGATACAAGAGTATGGCTTCCTGAATCACAGTCTTGTACTTTTTCTTCAGCTGTGCCAGCAACCTGTGCTTCCCTCCATGCCCGATACTGATGTGGGCTTCATGCAGCACGTCATACATGTTCTCATTTTTGATGTAGTAACAAAAGCTGGTGTTGCCTTCTGACAAGGGGACAAACAACATTTCCTCATTCCCAATGCAAACACTGTCAAATCACTTCAGTCAACGGAGCAAGAAGAAAGACTTCCTCCTTTCTAGGTTGGCGTTTTTTTACTTGCTCAACTATCTCACTGCACTTGTTGCTTGTAAAATACATGGAATTGTCTGCTTTTTAGACATCAAAAGGTTAAAACAGTGATAAAACTGCCACTTGGTATCAAACCTGAAGTCTTCCCCTGACATGGTTGGGAGCCAGGATGATGATGGGAAACCGTAATGGCAGGAAGCTGTAACACATACGCGGGGAAGGTTTCAGTTTACTGAACAGACCTAGCCAGGCCTTCCTGCCAGCACAGCCAGGTGCACACTGACCAGCTGCCTTTGACTCATGGGTGGAGATGTACCACTAACACACCACGATTAGGCATTGTCAGCTAACGTCAACATGACTCTTCCCCTTCATCTGATTAACATGCCCAAAGGTGGTATTTGAAGTTGATCTCTCATCTGACCCTGATTCTACACTGAATGGTGCCGACAACTAACACGAGGCACTGACTAGCAACCCTGAGATCCAGAGATACACACACGATGGGCCTTCCTAGGAGAACTCTGAAGTGTAGGTCCCCAAGATGGCCCAAGCGTTGAGGCAGAGGAGGCAGAAGGGCTACCTGCTCAGGCATAAGAGGCCAGGCCAGCAAGGAGTGCTTTCTCACGTGTGATCTGAGGTTAGGTCTGGGCGGACCTCAGCCAGGTGTGCTCAGGTGTGTATGGAGAGCAGATGAGAGGCATGCTCCCAAGCAAAACCTTCAGGCCAAGGTTATCCCCCAGGCAATCCCCTGCCCTAATTCCCAAGTAGCTGGTTTGGAAACCTCCCTGCTCCTGAAAAAGAAAAGCAGGCTCAGGTAAACGCTGGAGACAGGGGCCACTCACCTGAAAACCTGCATGGCATGCAATGAGGCCAGTATATGCCCCATAACCTGTGTCCTTACCCAAATGGGCCACTTCCCTGTGGCTTTCCCATGTACTATCCCCGAAGGCCTCCTTCTGAAGGGCATCTGTAGGCCCCCCAGTACTCCCTCATGGGATCCTTGTCTCCAAATGCTTGGGATGAGCCAGTGACCATGGGAAGAAAATATTCAAAGGGGTGTGGTGGAGTCAAAAGGAGACCCTGGGGAGAGGGAATGCAGGGCAGAGAGAGCAGGGAGAAGGGAAGAGACAAGAGGAGAGAGGAAGAATTAGCACTCAGGGTCTGGCCAGGGATGCTTGCAATTGAGCCACGAGGATGTCCCATGCTGAGAGGCTTGGTGGGCAGAGGCTGGAGTGTGGCGCTGCACAGGCTCAGGCACCACAGGCCAAAGTCATTCCTCCCTCTTCCTAGCCAGCCAGGATACAGCACCATTTTGGGCGCAGGGAAGGAGGTGAGATGTGTCCAGGGCACTGGAGGAATGGAGCTGGGAGGTGTGCCCAGGCAGTACTACCTCCCTCATCCTCTCCAAGGCTCTTTAGGGGCTCTGATGGGTTCAGCCTTCACTGTCTGCAGGCCTGAGGCCCAGCAGACCGGTGAGGGGACCAGAAAACACATAGGACCCCTCCACTGACAGGATTTGCATCCAGTGTACACTGTAGGTGTATAATATAGGTGCCAGGAGTAACAAAAGGGGATGTGCATCGTGGTTCCACTACAAAACTTCTCCAAGGGGCCCCAGCATATAATAAAATCACACATGATAGTTCAGGCTTTCTAGAACCATGTATTTGAGAGAGAAGTTCATTTAAGATAATAATTTAGTGCTGATAAAAACATTTAGAAAATTAAATACCACAAAATGGGAACATTCAGAATCAGTGTAACTTCCACGTGATAAAGGCAGGAGGATCCCCACCAGGTCCTGTGACCTCAGAACTCCCAGCCCCCACCCCCCACCCCCACACCGCTACTTGGAGCCTCTCTTCTTCTCCTTGAAGAGTTCCCGATAGCAGCTGATCATGTTGTTGACACCCCGACACACTTTGAGGCTGCGCTCCAGGTTGGGGTCATTGTCGCTGACAATCTGCAGGCCGGCGTCAAAGTGAGCTAGGGCCTTGGCCAGGTGCCGAGCTGTGAGCTGGCGGGGGGCGGGTGGACTGTCCTCGCCCTCCTCCCCGGCTGCACGCTCCTGCTCCAGTCCCATCAGCTCTTCGTTGGACAGGTCCGCGCTGCGGCACTGCAGCAGTTCCACAATGTCGGCCTCTGCCACCTCCAGGAAGCCCGCGTTCTTCGCCAGTGCCACGATGTCCCGCCGTATCTGCAGGAGGGTATCAGCATGCGGGGTGCCTTTGTCACCCTGGACGCACTCAGGCCATAGTTTCCTCCACCCTCCATTCAGCATCGCTGGCGGGAGTTCCTCCCAGGACTCGGAGATGTTGTAGACGGCATCCAGGATGGTGTAGTCCCGCCAGAAGTCCCGGATGGCAGATCGCTTGTCCGGTCCACTTGCCCTCGCTGCCAGCAGGTGGAAGACCCTCCGCAAGTAGCAGGCCTTGAAGGTGGCGATTACATCCTGGTTCATGGGCTGAATGAGGGCTGTGGTGTTCTTCGGCAAGTACTCCACGCGAACATGGTCTGAGAGGTCGTCCAGGTTTCCGGGGTGGCCGGGGGCACTGTCCAGGATGAGCAGTGCTTTGTACGGGAGGCCGTTCTGGGTACAGTACCTCTCCACAGCAGGGCAGAAGAAGTGCACGAACCACTCCTGGAAGAGGCTCATGGTCACCCAGGCCTTCTTGTGTGATCGCCACACTACGGGCAGGTTGGGCTTGGAAAAGCCCTTGAGGGCACGCGGGTTCTCCGAGGGATACACCAGCAAGGGCTTCAGCTTAAAGTCACCGGCCGCGTTGCTGCCGAGAAGCAGGGTCAGGAGATCCCGGGCAGCCTTGAACCCGAGGGCTGACTTCTCCTCTAAGGAAATGAACGTCCTATCTGGCAGCCGCTTCCAGAAAAGTCCGGTTTCGTCCACATTGAACACCTGCCGGGGCGTGTAGCCGCCGTCCTGAATCACTCTCCGCAGCAGGATAGGGTACTTGCTGGCAGCCTCCGCGTCGGCAGCTGTGGCCTCACAGCTCGCCCCGATGCCATGCAGGCTGTGGCGCGCCTTGAAGCGGGCAAACCACCCGCGACTGGCCCCAAACGTTTCAGACTCCGCGCCCTCGCCCTGCTCCCGCTTGAGGTCCTTGAACAGGCTACGAGCCTTCTCTTGGATGAGCACGACGTTAATAGGCACGTTACGCTGGTTCTGGTCCTCGATCCACACGCTAAGCAAACGTTCCATGTTCTCCATCACCAGGCTGCGGCTTCGCGTCAGCTTGGTGGCCACCTGTGGCGTGGCTGCCTGGGAGCTCGCCCGGATCTTGTCCTTGTTGTCTCGGATCGTAGCCACGGTGGAGGTGGACAGCCCCAGCGCCTTGGCGATCCGACTGAGCTTCTCTCCAGCTTCAAAGCGCCGCAGCACCTCCAGCTTCACCTGCAGGTTGATGGCCTTGCGGTCCCGCTTACTGCCCCGGCACTCGCCAGCACTCGGCGGCCTCTTGAGCTGAGTCCTCAAGCCCCAGTCAGGGGACAAGGAGGCAATGTCTACGTCAGTCTCTCCTGGCATTTTCAGAGAATCTCTGTGTCCCTGCCCTGTGCCCAGGGCTTTCAGTGCTGCTGCAGCCTGGGCCCTGACCCGCTGTAAAATGGGGAGATAATGTTTATTGGTAGGAAATGCTGACAAGCTTGGGCAAAACCTGTTAAGAATTATGTAGGAGCTCTTCAGACAGGGATTGGACTGGACTGTGGGGCATAAAGTGATACTCGTGAAGAACGTCCCTCTTAGACGAGTAGATATAAGACACCAAAGGGACAGCTTCTGTCCAGAGGTTAGAGGGGAAGGCAGAGAGAGTAAGGAGCTGGTTGAACGTTCACTGGGAATCAGGGGCAGAGGGGATGAGTGTGCTGTCGCAGAATGGCGTGAGCGGTTGGGGTCTCATAACAATGTATGTTTAAAAAAAAATTCTGTATGGGAGACTAACTTGAAATGTAAACTTCATTTAATTACATCAATTAAAAAAAAGAATTATGTAGGAGTTTCTCTCTTTAGGTAACAGATTCAGGTCCCATATTTGGGGACAGCTCGCTTGCCACTGGGAGAATTCTGGCCCATCAAACTAAGTTAACTTCACTCTTAGAAATGAGGAAGCTCTCTACACCCACCACGACTCTAAACAATGCCCCCCGCAACACCCAGTGATTCACCACAGGCTCCCACTACCCCAAATCACCGACTTGGAGGCCTCCTAAATGCCTTGAGGTGACACGATACACAATAAGCTGATTCAGAACAAATGCAGAAACTGAAAATCAAAAAAAAGAGAGAAAAAAGTCTCTCCACATTCCAGCTCCTCAGCACAGGAGCTTACTGCAACTGTGCATAAAACTGAGTCCAAGGGCTCAGGGCAGCCAGGAGGAGGGACAAGAAGCTGTCCAGTTACAGGAAACACTTTTTCTAGCCTGGAGCTTGGAGAGATCTTCAGCAACATAATTAAGGATGTCAGGACTACCAGGATTGCTTTTTGCTGGTGGTTTATTTTTAAAGGTAATACATGCGCATGGTAAAATACACCACCCCAACAGGCTATAGGAGACCCAGGTGAGGGTCTCTCTCCCACAGTGGGGCCCAGAGGCAGCCACCACGACCAGTCTCCTATGCATCCTCCCGCAGCGAGGGAAGTCCAGGCTCCTTGCTTCTTCCATGAACAACATCTCTCAGGTTCAGTTTTGTGTCTTTTATTTGCAATCAGAGTTTTATGATAACACAGCCCTGGCTGTTGTCAAAAGGTTGCCAGCCTTTCAACATCCTGTGGGGCAGCTAGGCAGGGCCACTATGAGAGTTCCCAGGCCTTGTGGCTTCTCAGGAAGCCCAGGAATGGGGTCAACGGTGAGGCACTGACTTTGACAGCGGGGGCGTGGTCCAACCTCCCCACTTACCTGCAGGATACCCTGGACATGCTCCTTGGCCATTACGCCCTCCCTCCATGTGTACT
This sequence comes from Dugong dugon, assembly GCA_030035585.1. Taxonomy (NCBI): domain Eukaryota; kingdom Metazoa; phylum Chordata; class Mammalia; order Sirenia; family Dugongidae; genus Dugong; species Dugong dugon. The sequence continues at coordinate 116,471,446 of CM057466.1, forward strand.
TGGTCAATGTCTGTGAGCACGGGCCTCCCTGCCCTTATGGAAGCGCCTGGGTTACCTGCCAGGACCAGAAACACTGGGAGTGCCTCCTAGGGACAAGCTTCAGTGCCCACCTCACTGCTCTGAAGGGTGAGGAATGGACAGCAGCCCACACACCCCAGCCAGCCTGGACAACAGATCATGAGGCAGCTGCACTGACTCCTAAGAAGCTGCTAAAAAGAACAGGTGGAGCTGCATGTGCCTCTGGAAGCAGCCCCAACGTAAGGGAAAACAGCAGGCTGTGGAGCATTAGTGGGGTTTCTTTGGGAACATCTATGTGCATATGTACACACACGTATGTGTGTGCTCCACATGTATGTACGTAAGAGAAGGGAGGAAGAACACACAGCAAACCATCAACAGTATCCGCCTCTGAAGAGGGAGACCACACAAGGCACGTTAACTTTGCTTGCTTTTGCAAAGTGTTATGACTTGAATTGTGTCCCCAAAAAACACGTGCTGCAAATCCTAACCCCTGTACCTCTGGTTATAATCCCATTTGGGAATGGGTTTAATTGTTATGTTAATGAGACAGTATTATTGTAGGGTGTGTTTTAAATCAGTCTGTTTTAAGCTATAAAAAAGATTAAACAAGTAAGCAAGGAAGCAGAGAAGGGGGAAGATAGATGCCGTAACACATGAAGATCACCAAGAAGCCAAAGAATAAAAGCTGAAAAGACAAGGACCTTCCCCAAGAGCCGACAAGAGAAAGCCTTCCCCTAGAGCCAGCACCCTGAATTCGGACTTTTAGCCTCCTGAGAAAATAAACTTCTGTTTGTTAAAGCCACTAACTTGTTATAGCAGCACTAGATAACTAAGACATAAGGTTGAATTATTTTATAATGCGCATATATTACATTTTTTAAATTTTTATTTATTTTGTTGTTGTTGAGAATATACACAGCAAAAAATACACCAATTCAACAGTTTCTACAAAAACATGGAATGCTTCATGAATTTGCCTGTTATCCTTGCACAGGGGCCATGCTAATCTCTCTAGGATTCCATATTTAGTATATGTGCCACCAAAGCGAGCACTGTATTACATTTTTTAATTAAAAAAATAAAACTGGAAGGTGAACATTACGTAATGATCAGAGTATTCCTATTTCTGTGCAACAGACATTATGGCTAAATTAATAAAAGAAAACCCACTTTTGGAAAGTCAGGCAGAGCCCAGGGTGGAGAGACAGGGAGAAGGTACATGGGCAACAAGGAGGCTACCTGGAGGGCCTGGCTGCTCACCCAGCAGGCACCAGGGGCCAGTCCAGGCTAGGGGCTGCACGGAGACCAAGAGAAGTAAAGCGGAGACCAAAGCCTGCCCTCGAGGCACAGCCAAGAAGCCCTAGAAAAAGGAGAGAAGCCCTACTAGCTGTAGGCTAGTTTGGTCATTCCTGCCCATGGACGTGCTCCCTGGGTGCACACAATGCCCTTTTAAAATGTGAACTGGGTGGCAACAGTAAAACCCTGGATTTCCAGCTTTTCTAGCTGTACCATCTGTCAGCAGTCAGAAAAAGCTAAGCCCTGGTGGCCCCACCTGTGCCCTCTGCCTATTGTGGCCCTGGTCTGGCCCCCATGCATGTGGGTTTGGGTCCTGAGGTCCTGAGACCCAGGGAGGTGCCCACTCCTCTCTCTAGACAGCATGAGCTGGGGAGGCTCCGCCTGGAACCTGTGTCCTCAGATACAGCCCCCTCGGAACCGGGACCCAGGGAAGGCTACAGGGGAGGCTCCCGTGCCAAACCTGCAGGTGAGGCGTGTCTGAACACGCTGCTGCACAGTTTAGTGTAAGGAGGGGCTGCACACTCCCTTGCAAGACAGCACTGACCCTCCACCCCCAAAGGCTGCCATGCACCTGTGTGCCCTGAGCACACCAACTCCTGCCCCACACGCAGCCCTGTACTCTGCTTGTGGAGCCCACGCAGCAGGCACACAGCTCATCCCCAAGGCCTGCCCAGACACCAGGCTGGGGCTCAGACTCCTTCAAGATGTGCTGCATTCAGAAGAGTGCTCCAGGTTGGTACCTCGTTCCCTGCCTGCCGGAGCTTGACACCTCAGGACACCTCCATCTGCCCACCTGTCATGACTTTCTGGACATGTTGCTGGGCAAAGAATGTGGGGGTCTCGGCCATCCTTCACAAAAGGTCTCTGCCCCAGGAGACCTTCTGCTCTGTGGGCACAGGGGGGTCAGACAGAGCTGTGGGTGGGGGGAGGGCAACAGTATGTGCCATCTTCGGCTTCAGAGGACTCACAGCTCACCTGAGCACCATCTGAGAAGGGCTTGGCCAGCTCTGCTGGGTCTCCGGACTGCCCATCCTCATGAGGGTCCTGGGCCAGCACTAGGGGGAAAGGAGAGCATTAGCATTCTCAGTCCTGCTCTAAGCACATGGGGGTCGGTGTCCACGACAATCGATCAATCAATCCTACAGGCGGTAAACTGTATGCCATGCCCCTGAGTGCTCACTGCACCAGCCTGGGCTGGATGTTGCCTGAAGGCTCCAACCAGACAGGACATGGCCCTGCCCTCCAGATCACACAGGATACCCCACCCCTGAGCAAACACACATGCACACCAAGAGGACACCCAAGGTCCCTGAAACCCAAGCCAGCAAGTCACTGGACAGCAAGGAGATGGACGCAAGATTAGAAGCTACCTTCTACTGTGGCGGGATGTGCAGAAAAGGGTTAACTCAGCAGGTCTGCATTGTCCGCACCCTGCACATACCAAAGAAAAGCTCCACCCTTTCCTGGATCCTAGGAGATAACCTATGTTGTTGTGTTCTATCTAGTCAATTCGGATTCATAGTGACCTTACAAGGACTGAGTAAAACTGCCCCATAGAGTTTCCTAGGCCATGATCTTTACAGGAGTAGCCTGCCAGGTCTTTTCTCCCGCAGAGCAGCTGGTGGGTACTACGAACCACCGACCTTTCAGTTAGCAGCCATCTCTTAATCACTGCAACATCAGGACTCCTAGATAACCTCTGTTGTTGTTAGGTGCCGTGGAGTCATTTCAGACTCACAACGACTCCATGTAACAGAACTAAATGCTGTCCAGTCCTTAGCCACCTTCAATCATTGCTATGTTTGAGCCTATTATTGCAGCCACTATGTCAATCCATCTCATTGAGGGTCTTCCTCTTTTTCGCTGATCTTTTATTTTACCAAGCATGATGTCCTACTCCAGGGATTGGTCCCTCCTGATAATATGTCCAAAGTATCTGAGATGGTCTCGCCATCCTCACTTCTAAGGAGAATTCTGGCTGTACTTCTTCCAAGACAGATTTGTTCGTTCTTCTGAAGTCCATGGTATATTCAATATTCTTCGCCAAGACCGTAATTCAAAGGCATCGATTCTTCTTCAGTCTTCCTTATTCACTGTCCAGCTTTCACATGCATATGAAGCAACTGAAAATATCGTGGCTTGGGTCAGGTGCACCTTAGTCCTCAAAGTGACAGCTTTGCTTCATAACACTTGAAAAAGGTCTTTTGCAGCAGGTTTACCCAAGGCAGTATTTCATTTGATTTCTTGATTGCTGTTTCCATGGGCATTAATTATGGATCAAAGTAAAATGAAATCCTTGACAACTTCAATCTTTTCTGTTTATCACGATGCTGCCTATTGATCCAGTTGTGAGGATTTTTGTTTCACGTTGAAGTGTAATCCATACTGAAGGCTGTACAGTCTTTGATCTTCATCAGTAAGTACTTTAAGTCCTCTTCAGTTTTAGCAAGCAAGGTTGTGTCATCTGCATATCGCAGGTTTTTCATGAGCCTGTCTCCAATCCTGATGTCAAGTTCTTCTTCATACAGTTCAACTTCTCCGATTTGCTCAGCGTAAGATTAAGTACAGAGAAATGATACAACCCTGATGCACACCTTTTCTGATTTTAAACCACAGAGTATCACCTTGTTCTGTTCAAACGACTGCCTCTTGTTCTATGTACAGGTTCCGCATGACAATTAAGTGTTCCAGAATTTCCATTCTTCACAATGTTATCCTTAATTTGTCATGATCCATACAGTCAAATGCCTCTGCATAGTCAATAAAACACAAGTAAACATCTTTCTGGTATTTTCTGCTTTCAGCTAAGATCCATCCAACATCAGCAATCATATCCCTTGTTCTACAACCTCTTCTTAATCTGGGTTGGATTTCTGGCAGTTCCCTGTAGATGCACTGCTGCAACCATTTTTGGATTATCTGCAGCAAAATTTTACTTATGTGTGAGAGTAATGATATTGTTCAACAATTTCTGCACTCTGTTGGATCACCTTTCTTTGGAATGGGCACAATATGGATCTCTTCCAGTCACCTGGCCAAATAGCTGTCTTCCAAACTTCTTGGCATAGACAGGACAGTGCCTTCAGCATTGCATCTATTTGTTGGAACATCTCAATTCCATCAATCCCTGGAGGCTTGTTTTTCACCAATGTCTTCAGTGCAGCTTGGACTTCCTCCTTCAATACCATCAGTTCTTGATCATATGCTACCTCCAGAAATGGCTGAACATCAACCAATTATTTTTAGTACAGTGACTCCGTGTTTTCTTTACTTCCTTTGATGCTTCCTGTGTCAATTTTTTGCCCATAGAATCCTTCAAGATTGCAACTTGAAGCTTGAAATTTTTTCTTCAATTCTTTCATCTTGAGAAATGTGAAGCGTGTTCTTTCCTTTTGGTTTCCTAACTCCAGGTCTTTGCACATTTATTATAATACTTTGTTTTCTTGAGCCGCCCTTTGAAATCTTCTGTTCTGCTATTTTACTTCATCATTTCTTCTGTTTGCTTTAGCTACTCGACATTCAAAAGCAAGTTTCAGAGTCTCTTCCAACATCCATATTGGTCTTTTCTTTCTTTCCTGTCTTTTTAATGGCCTTTTGCTTTCTTCATGTATGATGTCCTTGATGTCATGCCACATCTGTCTGGTCTTCAGTCATTAGTGTTCAATCTGTCATGTCAAATCAATTCTTGAGATGGTCTCTAAATTCAGGTGGGATATACTCAAGGTCATACTTTGGCTCTCATACACTTGCTGTAATCTTCTTCAACTTCAACTTGAACTTGCATATGAGCAACTGATGGTCAGTTCTGCAGTTGGCCCCTGGCCTTGTTGTGACTGATGCTACTGAACTTCTCCATCGTCTGTTTCCACAGATGTAGTCGATTTGATTCCTAGGTATTCTATCTGGCGAGTTCCACATGTATAGTCCCATTCATGTTGTTGAAGAAAGGTTATTTCCAATGACTAGGTCGTTGGTCTTGCAAAATTCTATCATGCAATCTCCGGTGTCATTTCTATTCATTACCAAGGCCATATTTTCCAACTAATGAGCCTTCTTCTTTGTTTCCAACTTTCACATTCCAATCACCAGTAATCATCAATGCATCTTGATTGCGTGTTTGATCAATTTCAGACTGCAGAAGTTGGTAAAAATCTTCAATTTTCTCATCTTTGGCATTAGTGATTGGTACGTAAATTTGAATAATAGTCATATTAACTGGTCTTCCTTGCAGATGTATTGATATTATCCTATCACTGACAGTGTTGTACTTCAGGATAGATCTTAAAATGTTCTTTTTGACAATGAATGTGACATCGCTCCTCTTAAATTTGTCATTCCTGGCATAGCAAACCATATGATTGTCTGATTCAAAATGACCAATACCAGTCCATTTCAGCTCACTAATGCCTAGGATACCAATCTTCAAGCATTCCATTTCATTTTTGACAACTTCCAATTTTCCTAGATTCATACTTCATACATTCCATGTTCTGCTTACTAATGGATATTTGCACCTGTTTCTTCTGAGTCATGCTACATCAGTAAATGAAGGTCCCAAAAGCTTTACTCCATCCACGTCACTGAGGTTGACTCTACTTTGAGGAGGCACCTCTTCCCCAGTCGTATTTTGAGTGTCTTCCAACCTGAGGGGCTCACTTTTCGGTAGTATATCAGACAATGTTTCACTGCCATTTCATAAGGTTTTCACTGGCCCATTTTTTCAGAGGTACCTCACAAGGTCCTTCTTGCTAGTCTGTCTTAGTCTGGAAGCACCGCTGAAAGCTGTCCACCATGGGTGACCCTACTGGCATTTGAAATACCAGTGGCATAGCTTTCAGCATCACAGCAACATGCAAGCCATTACAGTACGATAAACTGACAGTCAAGTAGTGGAGATAACCTCCAAGCCCTTGGAATACCCTGTATAATAAGAGCGTCTTTGTTTACCCCAGGGCTTCAGGCCACACCAGAGTCCCTGGGTGGTGCAAACGGCCATGCACTCGAATGGCGAGAGGTTCAAGTCTACCCAGAAGAAACTCAGAAGGAAGACCAGGCAATCTACTTCTGAAAAATCAGTCACTGAAAACACTGTGGAGCACAGCTCTACTCTGACACGCATGGGGTCATCATGAGTCAGAATCGACTCCACAGCAATTGGTTTTGGTTGGTGTACACCAGATATTTTATCTAACAATGTAATTTATAGTAGGGGCCTTGGACTTCTCCTTTGGAGAGGCAGGAGACTGAGTAACTAAGGTTAGCCCACAAGCAACCTATGGCAATGTGATCAACTACCAATAAAAATCCCGTACACTAAGACTCAGACTTCCCTGGGTGGCAATACTTCACACGTGTTGTCACGTGATTGCTGTCAGAATTAAGTGTTATCTGTTAAGATTCCAGTAGGAGAGAACATTTGGACGCTCCTGCCTGGTCTCTCCTGGAACTTGCCGTGTGTCTGTATCCTTTCATGGTAATAAACTTACCAGGAATATAACAGCTTTCAGTGAGGTCTGTGAGTCTCTGTAGTGAATCACAGCCCAAGGACACTGACAGCCGGGGAAGAGCTCAGGACACCAGGGTCCTGGAGTCCCCAACACCATCACAATAGCCATCACTGAGATCACCTAGAGAAAGCCTGGCCAAAGGGCAGGGCAGAGAACACAGGTCTCTCTCTCCAATCTCACATTGGGGCATCAGAGGGGTCAGCAATGAGTGGGGCCTCGGTCAGTCAGGGCACGGGATGAAGACAGGAGTCTCCATGTAAATGTGAACTGTTGTGAATTTGCAATACTGAGATATAATAAATGTGAACTTGAAACCGTGTGGTTTCAAGGCTGAGTGGATGTAGTGGTGCACACTCACAGAGATCCATGTGAGTGCTAGGACTGAGCTCGTTAAGTGACCTGCAGGCTGCTGTTCTAACATCCACAGTGTTTTGATGGAAAATCCCTTTTTATAATGTGTGTTGTTAGAGCGTTCGTTCAGAAGGAAGCTGGGAAGTAGCCGGAGTCCCCAGCCTATGGGAACCAGAATTGGGGCCAGTCCTCTCAAGAGGGGGCAAGCATTGGCCGTCACTCAAAACACGGGCAGAAGCCTTAAGAGACAGAGCCCAACATTCCAGCAAAAATACCCCATGAGGATTACAGATGTGTGCATCCAGAGACATCTCGTTTGCACCTCACATATATGCCTAGGCAAAAAACAGTTTTGATTTATCAAGAGTTTCAAATTTCCTTGATAGGGTTTGAATCCAGTTTGCAGCTCTTCCAACATATGCAGAAAAATCTTCCTCATGTCCCTCTCAGAAGCCCTTATCACCAGCCAGCTGCAGCCCCTCCTGAGGAGTCTGGGTCCTAGCTCTCTGGTTCCTCCTCCAAGCTTCTAATTGTCCTAATTCCAACCTCTTCCCTTTGTTCCCCCAGCTCTAGGAGTGAACACTGCTCACTGCAGTTCTTACTGCCATGACACCTACTGTTTGTTTGGTTTTTTGTTTTTTTTTTTTTTACCTTTTCTGTCTTTCAACATCTAGGTAAAATCCTTTACATTAAATTCCCTGTTAAAACAAGTGTTGTGCAGCCAATTCTTCAAAAGCTTAAAGCGAGAGTTACAGCATGACCCATCAATTCCACTCCTAGGTGTACACCCAAGAAAAATGAAAACATACTTCCACACAATAGCTTGTACACAAATGTTTATAGGAGCATTATTTCTAATAGCCAGAAAGTAGAAACCACTCAAATGTCTAGCAACAGATAAATGAATAATTAAAATGTGGTACATCCGTACGATATTATTTAGCCATAAAAATGAAAGAAGTACTGATACACTCTACAATGTGGACGAACCTTGAAAACATTATGCTCAGCAAAAGAAGTCAGACACAAAAGGCCACATACTGCATGATTCCATTCATATGAAATGTCTGGAATAGACAAGTCCACGGGGACAGAAAGCAGATTAGTGGTTGCCAGGGGTTGTGAAGAGGGAGAAATGAAAAGAGACTGCTTAATGGGTGCAGGATTTCTTTTTGGGGTGATGAGAGTGTTCCGGAATTACATAGTTGTGATGACTGTACAACTCTGAATATACTAAAAGCCACTGAATTGTAAACTTTAAACAGATGAACCGTATGGTATGTGAATTACACCTTAATAAAACTGCTACAAAAAAAAGTGCTTCGGTTTCTGTCTCCTGACTAAAACAGAGGGGAAGCATGCAGAAGCACTACATCAACGTGCATGAGTGAACGAGTACAGATAGAGAACAAATACAGGAATGAATGACAACTGGAACCTACCTTCTCTCTTGACTGTTTCATGGTTGTCACTCTCTGCCCACAGACCCACACATACGCACACACAGAGACACACGCACAGACACACACACATAGGGAGTCCAAGGTGAAGACAGGAACTGCAAAGCTACCCCTGGCCAGGCTGCCCTCTGTGCTTGCTTACTCTACCTCCATCCCCTCCAGGGAGAGAAAAGCACCCCAAATTGGGAGGGGAGTTCTCGCTGCCCATCTCGACTAGATAAGGCTCCATAAGTGAGAGACCTTGCCTGTGTCCTTCCCTGCTGTACCAACAAGGCCTGGTGCACATCAGGTACTCACTGACCTTGTGAGGAATGAGGGAAGGAAGGAAGAGGAGGCCTGGGGAACACTGGGAGGGTGAAAAGTCACATCAACCTCAAGCTCACGCTTCAGGGAGGCTCCTCAGAGGTTGGAAGACTCCAAACCTACTGGTGCCTCTGACTCTTCATCCCCACAACAGGGACATCAAGAGCCTGGGCAGAGCTGGTGGGCACTTAGGACCCAGGATCATGGGCTGTATCCCCTCACACATTACCCCACCCTTTGGGCCCTCTAACCAGCCTCCTGGACTCCCAGGGCTCACCATTCTCCTGAAACATCTGGGTGAGGTCCTCCACAAGTGCCGCAGCCTCCTCGCCGCTCTCGGGACACTGGGCCTCCACCCAGACCCTGGTAACTGAAGGCAGCACACCCAGGAACTGTTCCAGCACCAGCAGCTCCAGCATTTGCTCCTTGGAGTGCAGCTCGGGCTGAAGCCACAGGTGGCACAGCTTGCGCAGCTGGATCAGGACTTCATGCGGGCTGGAGGCCTCTTCATAGCGAAAGCTACGGAATCGACGCCGCGGGTCCCTGCCAAGCCTGGGTGGCAGGGTTGAGGGCTGAGGTTCCTGCAGGGGTCCAGGTTCCCATGGGGCAGCCTCATCCTCCTCCATCTTGATGATCACAAGTCCTTCCTGCTCAAAGGACTCTGGGCCAGTTGCCATGGTGAGGCCACAGGAAGCTGGTCTCTTTTCCTCTCACTTGTGCCAAACACACCACCTGCCTGGGATACACGCCCCCATCCAATCAGGGACGTGATGCCTACACCCCTCTGCTCACCCACATCCTGCAAGACCACCTGCTGGGGGCTCCCCAGGCTCCTCCGTGTCCTGGCCAGTTGGGCAGGAGAGCTCCTCCATCCTTAAGCCTTCAAAAGGACATTCAGGACACTTGGCATTGGGAACCCAGACACGTGGAGAATGGGCCCACCTTTGCCAAGGAACTTTCAGATGCTTGGGCCAGACTGGGGCACCCAGGGCAAGAAGCGTGGTCCTGGGGGCTGGGACTCTAGAGATGGGAGCATCAGAGCTGCTCCCAGGATGGGAGATGTGGGCATGCCCCGTGTCTCTGGTGAACTGAGAAAAACCTACCAGTGGCCAGGCAGAGTGCAAGTGGGAGCTAGCAGAAGGTCCAGAGGGAGTCTGAACAAGTGAGACACAGCCTGAGGGCACTGGGAAGACTGACATGAGAGATGGGCTGAGAGAACAAGATGGAGGCCAGAGGTGGCTGCAGTCCAGCTATGGAGAGCCAGGCACCTTAAAGGCAAGAGATAGCTCCTCCACTGGGAGGCCTTCCCGTCCCCCATGGCCAACTCCCACAGAGTCCATGAGGCTCAGCTCAACCACCTGAAACTACAGGTAGAGTGGATGGGGAGAGCCATCCACCCTACACTGCCAGACAAAAGAGTAAGCCATGATCCTCCTCATCCAACGTATCTCAGAGGTCAGAATTTTAAAACCACAAACCGTTGCATGCATGTTTGTGTGTGTACACAGGTGTTACTGTTATATTACATTACTGTTATGTTCAGGAAGGGTCTAGAAAAATAAACACCTGCCTGATAATTCTGGGGAAAACAATTAGGGAAGAACACCCACTTTTTCCTTTCTAAATTTCCATATAGCATCGGAATTTTCTTTGCAACGTTCATGTGTTAAACGACTGGAACTTCAAAAAAATATATATATATTTTAAATCCCAATGCATCTTTTTAAAGGGGCTGGTCACAGCCCCACAGCCCAGGGCAGCCCCCTCCCACCCCGAGATCCTCACTCTCCAGGAGGGTGCCATGAGAAGCTAACAGCTGCGGAGAGGGCAATTCAGGTGGAAGGAACAGCACATGCAAAAACCAAGGCAGGTCCTTCTGGTACTTCGACTAGGGTGAGGATCTGGATTTTAATCCCAGTGTGCGGGGAGCCCCTTCTCACCCCACATGCTCACAGTATGGAAGGGTGCACCCAAGCGCAATGAGCACAAAAGTAGTCCCTTGCCCAGACTGCCGAAATCCCGGAAAGCTTCCCAGAGGAGGTGTGGGCCGTTTACAGGGAGCTAGTGGCACAGTGGTTAAGTGCTTGGCTGCTAACCAAAAGGTTGGGGGTTCAAACCCACCAGCCAGTCTGAGGAAGAAAGGTGTAGCTGTCTACTTCTGTAAAGATTACAGCCATGGGCATCCCGTGGGGCAGTTCTACTCTGTCCTATATAGTCGCTACGAGTTGGAATCGACTCCACAACAACAGGTTTGGTTTTTGGTTTTTTTGGATGGGAAAGTGGAACAGATGAGTGGCATGGACACCAGTGGAGCGGGGGGGTCCAGGAAGAGGCTGGAAGGGACAGGGAACCAGGAACAGCTACTGAGGCGATGTGGGGGCCAAGACTACAGGCTGGAAAGACGAAGAGGGTTCAGGAACGCCAGCTATGGCGCCAGATGGGTGCCAGTTCCCGGGCAGAGACCCGGGGGAGAAGTGACGGGAGCCCCCCCAACCCTTTCCCCACAGCACATCCTGACAGCAGAAACCACTTCCGGGGCTGGCCCCGCCCCCGCCGGACTCCAGGTCCAGTAGTCCCCGTGCCGCGCTTATCAGAGGTCTCGCCGTCCGCGTTCCTATAGAGATGGGTTGCCCACTGCCCGCCGCCGGCCGGCTGCACACCATGCCTGGGGCTTTCCCGATACCTCCGGCCTTCCTGCGCCCAGACTCACCACCCCCAGGAGTCGCGTGACCGGCCCCTGCGCGAGGGAACGACGACCAACCACCCTGGGGCCCGAGGAAGCGGAGCTTCCGGCCTTTTCGCGCGCCACTTCCGGCGTTTTATCATCCCGCTCTATCCCTGGACCCCTCTCGTGCGACCTTCCAGCCTACGTCCCACGCTAGCGCGCCAAGTTGGGCGGGGGGGAGGGGTCGGGCGCGGAGTGTCTCTATGGCAACGATTCGCGGGAGTGGGGGGAAGCGGAAGGAGTGCACTCTCCGCGGGGCTTTCTGGGAAATGTATTCCACAACGGAGGCGTCGGAAAACCAGACCGCGGTGTTAAAGATACTGTATTTCGCAGGAAGCAGCAGGCACCCTCACTCGGGGGTGGGGGGAACGCAAGGGTTGCCAGAAAGTGTAATTCTTTGAGTGCCTGGGAGAGGGCGTTCGTTGAGGTGGTTCAGAGCCTCTTCTGCGCACTTGTTGGGGGGCCAAGTGCCATCCTCAGCTCCGAGGAGAGGGGTCCTGGAGCCAGAGAGGTCCACGCGTACGTCCTCACCTCCAAGCACTGCCGTGTGATCTCCAGGCCAGTCGCTTCCTCGCGCTGGGCTGGCAGCTCACCCCTCTTCCCCAACTCTTGGGACTTGGCTAATCTCCAAACCTCCACCATCCGTTTGGATTTGGCCCCACCATCCCCAGCCTGCTCGCCTGCCTCCTCCAGCTACTGGGACGCGGTCACCCACTGTGGGCCACTCCAGGTCCACTCCTCCCTCCTCAGGCCTGCTGCCCCCCACTTTATTCTGACAAGCCCCTGACACGTGGCATTCTGAAATGACTGGTTTTCTGGTTGCTTGTCAGCAACATCCCCAAAGCCTAGGACGTCACCTCCCCAGAAAGTCTTACCCGATGGGTCCTGTCCTCTGCCTCGATTGGACTGGGGTCTCTCCTAAGTCCCCCATCATAGCCCTGTCACACAAATCATGACCTTTGGGCTAGCAGCTCCTGAAGCCACTCATCAACCCTGCTTTCCCCAACACCTAGCACATTAGAAGTGCTCATAATTTGTACAATGAATTAACCCAGTCACCAAGATGCTGAGAAAAGCTCCATCACTTCTTCCACTCTTCTCTCCACTCCTCCAGGGAAAGCATGCAAAGGGCCTCATCTGACCTTCACCAGCAAGGCTGGGCCCCCAGCCACTGCAACGTGTTGCCAGCAGGCCCCATCAATGCAATCATTAGCCAAGACAGAGGTGGCAGAAATCCATTCTCCCATCTTTATTGCTTGGCTCACAGACACACGCATGCATAGGTGCCCATGCTGAAAGGAGTTCATGAGACCTGATATCTCTGTCCCACCACCTGTCGCTCACAGAGCAAACATCTTCCCTTGTTGAATATGTGTGTTTTGGTGGCCAGCATGGTTTGTCTGTAGGGTTGGGTGGACACCCCAGGGTGCCTGCTGTGGCAGTTTGAGTGGCAGGAGACCAAGCTGGAATGAGAGGAAATGACAAGGCTGTCAGGGGGTAGGGGGAGAGTCTGTCCATTGGAGATAGAGCTAGGGGTCTAGAGCTCAGAGAGGCTAGGCTGCAGCCACTGAGCTGGGAACCAACCCTGAGGTGGTCACTGAGCCCTCAGGAGTGGATGGGATTTCCCAAAGAGCACCAGACCCAGCGATTCTCAGAGCTGTAGAAGGCTCAGTGGCAGAGGCTGGAGCAAAACCAAACCAGCTTCATCACAGAAGCCTGGGGAAGAAGACATCTCCAAACGAAGGAAGCAGTACCTGGTAGCAAAGGCCACAGTGGGGTAAAGAGCCAACCTGTGCCCACAGATTCAGGCACAAGAAGGGCAACAGACACCTTGACCAAACAAGACATTATAACAAAGTGGGGTGAAGACAGCATGAGAGGTGAGCAGGGAGATGCTGAGTGCAGGGAACTCTCCTCTGAACATTGACTGGAAAGGACCACAATGGAGCAGAGAGTGGGATGCTGGGGAAAAGGGAAAGGCTAGTGTCTCAGCCTTGGCCCCTCACCGCCACCAAGAGGGCAGCCCTACTGGGCTGCACTGGGCAACTACTTCACCTTCAGGTATGCATCTCTGTGACAGTGTGCACTCCTGGGCCCCAGAGCTCACTGACCAATCAGGAAGAACCATTCTCCTGTTCCCCCAAGCCAGCAACACCGTGTGTGAATAGCTGTAGAAGGGCCATGAGGCATAAGCTGTGAGAAACATGGGTGGGGAAGAGGCAGCATCTGCCCTCCAGAAACATCACTGGACAGAGCTCATCTAAGGTCAGACCCAAACCCAGAATCCACAGAGACGACCTGCAGGGCAGCCACAGCATGTCCTCCTGGGCCTGTGGCCTCAGCCACTCACATGTCCTGAGGCGAGGACAGTCCTCCAGTCAACTCTCTTGCTGCTGAAGCCACCCGAGCCTGCCGCCTTCTGTCTCGATGCAGCTCCCGGAGACAGGCGAGGGCACTGTGGACACCCCGAGACACCCGCAGGCTGCGCTCCCTGTTGGGGTCATTGTCTACGAGGATCCGCAGACCAGTGGCAAAGTGGGACAGGGCCTGGGTCAGATGCTCAGGGCTCAGCCTGCCCATGCCAGCCTCCTTGGCCCCTGCACCCTCCCTGGCCTCCGTGAGCTCCTGCTCTGGTCTCTTGGAGGCCAGGCCGTTCTCTTCCTCCCAAGGTGGCCCAGAGCAGCCAATGTCCCCATCATCTGCATCCTGGGGCCTGCTGTCGGGCAGGGGCTCCCCGTGGGCCTGCAGCAGGCAGGCAACATCAGCCTCAGCCAAGTCCCCAAGGCCTACGTGGCTGGCCAGTGCCATGATGCTGCGGCGGAGCTGGGCCACAGCATCAGGCTCAGGGGCGCCATCAGGCACGCACTCAGGCCACAGCTTCCTCCAGGCGCCATTCATAGTGGCGGGCCGTAGTTCTGCCCAGGCCTCAGCAATATTGTCCACAGCACTCATGACAGTATAGCTGCGCCAGAATTCCCAGACAGAGGGCCGGTCCTCACCAGCCGTCTCCTGCACCAGCTGGCTGAGTGTGCGACGCAGGTAATGGGCCTTGAAGGCAGCGATGACACCCTGGTTCATGGGCTGGATCAGGGCTGAGGTGTTCTTGGGCAGGAACTCAACGCGCACATGGGCTGAGAGGCTGTCCAGGTGGGCAGGGTGGCAGGGCGCACCATCCAGGAGCAGCAGGGCACGGTGCGGGAGGCCATGCTGGGCACAGTAGCTCTCAACAGCTGGGCAGAAGAAGCCAGTAAACCACTCCTGGAAGATGCTGGGTGTCAGCCAGTCATTGCGGTTGGAGCGCCAAACAACTGGCAGGCTGGCCTTGGAGCAGCCCTTGAGGGCGCGTGGGTTCTCTGAGGGGTACACCAACAGGGGCTTCAGCTTGAAGTCACCAGCTGCATTGCCACCAAGGAGCAGGGTCAGGTGGTCCTTGGATGCCTTGGGTGCTGGCCCAGCTGCCCCCTCCAATGCCAGCAGTGTGCGCTCAGGCAGCCGCTTCCAGAACAGGCCTGTCTCGTCTACATTGAAGACCTGCTGCGGCGAGTAACGTCCCTCCTCCAGGATGCCACGCAGCACTTCAGGGTAGCGGGCAGCAGCCTGGGCATCAGCCACAGCAGGCTCATCTGTCAGCAGTACATTGTGGCGTGCCTTGAAGCGGGCGAACCAACCATTGCTGGCCCCAAAGGTCTCGGCCTGGGCACCCTCACCCTGCTCACGCTGTAGCTCTGCGAAGAGCCGGCGTGCCTTTTCCTGGATAAGCAGCGTGCTGACAGGTAGGTTCTGTCGCTTCTGCTCCTCAATCCACAGGCTCAGCAGGCGCTCCATGTGGCCCATCACCACACTCCGGCAGCGGGTCAGCTGAGTGGCGCTGACCGGCGTGGCTGCCTGTGAATTGGCCCGGATCTTCTCCTTGTTGACGCGGATGGAGGCCACAGTGGAGGTGGCCAGCCCCAGCGCCCTGGCGATCTGCGTCAGCTTCTCACCCTCCTCAAACCTCCGTAGCACCTCCAGCTTCACATGCAGGGTGATGGACTTCCGGTCCCGCTTGGTGCTGCGGCGAATACCAATCCTGCTGAGGGGGGCCTTCCCCAATACCTGCAGGTGGGGGGCTGCTGGTGGGATGGCTGTCTTCATTCCACCTCCCCGAGCCATGCACCTCAATGAGCTCCCTACCCCCTGCCCATCCACGCAGCTACCGCCGTCCCCACAATGGCAGCCTCTCGCCCTCTCTGGCCACACCTGTCTCTTCCTGTAAGGGGGGAACACATGGGCATTAATGTATCAGCACAGAGGAGTCCCGACCACTGTCCAGCCTTCACCCAGTGGCACGCCCAGCCCCTTCTCTCTCCACCACTAGAGCCACTGCACACTTACTTCCCAGCCTCCCTTGGAGCTGAAAAAACATGTCACACAGTTTTGACTGATGAAACCAAAAGAAAGGAGTGCTGGGGGGTTTTACGCTCTTCCCCCAACAAAAGGGCTACAGGACTATCTCCTAACCACACATGAAAGCCAAGAGAGTCAGAAGACCCTGGCCACCTCTCAGACACTGGTGAGCAGATGAGCTACCCATTTCCATGCTCCTTACTTGGGGACTACAGTCAGTATGATAGACCCAATAATGGCTCCCAAAGATGTCCATGTCTTGAACCTGTGAATATATTACCTTACATGGCAGAAGGACTTTGTAGATGTGGTTAAATTAAGGTTCTTGAGATGGGGAGATTATCCTGGATTATCTGGATGAGCCCACTGTAACCACAAGGGTCCTTATAAGAAGAAGAAAGATCAGAGTCAGAGGAGATATGAGGATGGAAGCAAGAGAATGGAGTAATATGAGGAAACTAAGGAATGCAAATGGCCTTTTAGAGCCTCCAGAAGGAACCATCCCTGCCAACCCATTTCGACTTCTAATCTACAAAACTGTAACAGGATAAATTTGTGTTATTTTTAAGCCACTAAATTTGTGGTAATTTGTTATAGCAGCAATAGAAAACAAATACTGCCAGTGCTGTTTAAGCCACTGTTAGTTTATGTCTTACTTGCAGCCAAACACATTCTAACAGACACTGGCTGTGACTCTGCTCCTAGAGGGGCCGAAGGGGTAAGTGTCTGAATAATGACAACCATGTCTCACGATTCCTGGACACCTGTGAAGGACCAGGCACTTTACAGATACTGTTTAATTTCATCCTCACCACAGTGCAAACGAGAGGCATCATTAGCCCCATTTCACAGACAAACAGAGGATCCTGGAGGGGAGTCCCTTGCTCCAGGCCATTGCCCCCTTGGCATCCATGAAAATGTCCCCAGGTACTTGAGTCCACGAGGCTCTGGACAGATCTCAAGGACAACAGCAGCTGGGAAACTCTGCCAACTTAAGACAGAGACATGCTCTCTAGAGATGGAGTCTGGCTGAAGGAAGACTAGCAGGAAAATGGATAAATGCAAAGTGGGAGTACTAGTACAAAGCTGGTGTAATAGGCCCAGCAGGAAAGACCAACAGTCTCAGAAGAGGCACTTCACGCAATTTCTGGAGGGGTTGGTGCATGGGGCACCTGCCCAGTGACTGAGGGCAAGGGTACCCCTGAGAGTCCTCCTCCCTAGCCAAGGGGCCACTACCCTCTTCCTCAGAGAAAAGGAAGACTTTGCGAACTACCAACAGGAGCGCTTGGTGCCACAAAACTAGGGCCCTTCCAGAGCCAAGAAACAATTTATATAAAGTCAGGATGTTCTGCAGCACCTTTGTTTCTTATTCCACATTAGAGCACCTGCCCAACTGCTCCTTAGTGATAGTCTGCTGAAGGGTGGAGGGAGCACCCTCTCAGAGCCTGGAGTAGGAAGGTGTGGTCGACAGAAAATCTTTGTGGTCAGCAAAGATGTCCATGTCCTAATCCCAGAAACTTACAAATATGTTACCTTACAAGGCAAGAGCGAATTAAGGTTAAAGAGGGAATCAACGTTGCTAATCAGAAGATTTGAGATGGGGATATTATCATGGATGAACCATGTGGGCCCAGTGTAATAACGAAAGTCTTTAAAGCGGAAGAGGGAGGTAGAAGACTCAGAACCAGAAAGATGGCATCATGAGAAAGACTCAACCAGTCATTGCTGGCTTTGAAGATAGAGAAAGGGAGTCATGAACCAAGGAATGCAGGTAGCATCTAGAAGCTGGAAAAGGCTCCCCTAGAGCCTCCAGAAGGAACCAGCCCTGGCAACACCTTGATTTTAGCCCCATAAGTCACTATGAGTCAGAATTAACGGAAATGGGTTTGGTATTTTTTTTTTTGGTTTTAAGACCTATTTTGGACTTCTGACCTAAAGAATGGTAAGATAATTAATTTGCATTGTCTTATGCCACTTATGTTGGTAGTAATTTGTTAAGAAACTAATACAGAAGAGAATCACCTTAATTACTGCCACCACTGTGAAGCATCCATTGATAAAAGTGATTTAATAAAACCTACGTTTGATCCTGTCCCCCCTCTGCTTGGAGCTCTCCCATGCCTCCCACCTCTCTCTGAGTAAAAGCCAAGGTCCTCACCAGCTGTCTCAGTCCTGGAAGCCTCCTCTCCCTTGATCACTCCTGGCCACATCCCTGGGGCAGGGCAAAGATGCTCCTGACTCAGGGCCTTTGCTCCTGCAGTTACCTTTGGCCCAGTCGAGGATTCTTCCCCATTATCTGCATAGCTTTTTACTTCACCTCCTTCAAGTCCCTGCTCAAATGTAACATGATCAGCCACCCAACACACACACGTATTCTTCTGTGTGTCTGTCACATGCAGCCTGAGGGCTGGGGCTGTGTCTGCTGAGCCTTCTGCTGTGCCAGTGCCCAGCACATAGGAGACACCCAGAGCCACATGATGAATTATCAAATGAGGTACAGCAGTGGGAGACAGGCTTCTCACTTTGTCCCTTTTGTACTTTGAACCATGTGAACATAGCACCTGATGAAAAAACAAACTTTAAAAAGTAACGCTTGTGAAAAGGACAAATAAACACACAATGGATCTGTATTTGTTGAGTGGTTACATCACCTAGGACAAGAACCTTCATGGACCCAGGACTCACCTGGCTTGAGACAAAGCCACCCAGCACAGCACAGCACAGCCCACAGGGCTGTCCACCCCAGGGAGGTAGGGAAAGGCAGGTGGTCGTGGGAAGACTCTCGCCAGAAGGCAGACGTGTGTTCAGAGCACTTACACGCCCATCCCTCCCTCCACCACCCACGCCTTCCCCTGCTCTTGCACAATTTAAGTTAATTAACTCATTCATTCATTCTCTCTCTCACCCAACCCCCATGCACTCGCGGGCTCCCCCTCTCGGGGGATAGACCCCAAGCCCGCCGCCCAATATCTGGGTGGAAAACGGGGCTCGCCCCTCAGGACTACATTTTCCAGACACCCGGAGGACGGCAGGAAAGCGCGCACGCGCTCTGAGACAGAAAAGGCCCGCGAAGGGACAGTAGAGCCTGAAAGGAGCAGGGCATCACCGCACGCTCGGCTCGCGGTATCGTGGGCGGAAAAGCGCTCCCAGCCAGGAAAGAACAACAACAGAGTCAGCACGTCCCGCAGGACGAACCAGGAGGGCTGGCGTCACGCCCAGCCAGACTACATTTCCCAGACAGCCGCGGGGCCACCGAAACCTCCGTTTGGCTGACCTCCGCGCGTCACGGGCTGCGCGCGCAGCGGCCTCACACCGTTTCCCTCCCCCGACCGGAGCCGAGCAAGACGGCGCTGTACCTCCCGGCCCCAGATCCCAGGCTCCCGCGCGGCCACCAGCCCTCACCTCCGGGCCACGACATGGGCCGTCTACTTCAGTTGGGCCAGCGGAGTAACGGCCGTTTTCCATCTCCCGCCTCACAGGGCCGCTTCCTGGAAGCTGACGAGCCCAGCCTCCCTCTTGTCGGAGGGGGAGGAGAGGAGGCGGGATACCGTTGCCAGGCGACGTCCGGAATTGCTGGAGGCCGCGTCGAGCCCGCCCCCGACGGCGCGCTCAGCCCTGTCGACCGCGCCCCGAAATCTTCTGGGAAATGTAGTTCGGTGGCGTGGCCGCTGCGCGCAGCGTCCTGGCGGGGGCGCCCGATTCTGCTATTGCCCTCGGCTTGTTTTCTCTCCGTCTACTTTCCATCATCCTCCCTACCACCTTTCCTTGTTCTGTCTCACAGTTTTTCTCTTTCTCCCTGACTCTCCCATCCCATAGAATTAATTTCCTTCAGACTGTCAAAATATAATTTTCACAAAAGTTGAAAACATGATTCTCGTACAAATCCGCAATGTGCACATGTCAAAGATTTTATTTACCTCACTGAGGGAACCAGCAAAATGATTTAGGTGGTTTCAGGAAGAAGGGAGAGAAGCGACTATAGAGACGGTGAAAGAAAGGACACTGAATTAAAGTGCAACGTGGGATACAAAACTGGTTAATTGTCCTACAGGTGATACAATCATAAGCTTTTGGGGTTCTCTTTTCTACTGGAGGGAATCAATTTGCAACTTACCAACGTTTTACAAGTTGGCATCTAACTTTGCAGCATCTGGACTCTGATAAAAAATAGTTAAGTAAAAAAGAGTTGCTTTGTTTATGGAGTCAGATGACCTGAGGCAAGCTTGGTAGACAAAGCTTGGTAGAACCTCAGTGAAGGTTCCCACTCATCTTTTTTCCTTATTTTCACGTTTTGGATGGGTTTTCCTATCCAGTTCTGACTCTCCTCATCTCTCTTCTTGCTGTCTGTTATCTTTCTCTGAATCTTTGAAAAGTCTCAACCCATCTTACTGTACCTCTAATTTTTCCCCATTCTCGTCTCTTGCCTGTTCTCCTGTAACCCTGTCTGTCCCTTGAGTCTCATGCACCTCCGGTCTCTGTGGGTCCATCCTACCTCTCCCTCTGTCTCTGTCTCCCCTCTCTTCTCCATCCCATCCTGATCTATCTTGATCTCGTTCTTGCTCTTCTGACACACCTCCCTCCCCAGTCCTGACTCTCTGATCCTTTGATTTCTTATCATACTGTCTCTGAGAAATGAACTTCCTCTCGGCTTTCTCTTTGACCGGTGTCTCTATCCCTATGTCTCTTGACTGTGTTTCTCGATCTCTCTGTCTTGTTCACTTACTTTCACCGCCTCTCCCTCACATCTCTGTCCTCAGTGGCTCTGGGTTTCTGTCTGACTCTGCCCCAGAGTGTCTGCATGTCTTTTTCTCTGTCTCTCATAACTCTCCCTGCCCTGAGCCTTTAAGTCACTCTCTCTCTGCCCCGAATATCTGCCCTCGTAGGCTCTGGGTCTCTGTCTCTCCTCACATCTCTCTCTACCCTCAGACTTTGGATCTGTCTCTTCCTCCGAGTCTCTGCTTCTCTCTGTCACGGTCTCTCATCACTATCTCTCCCTATCCAGAGTGTCGGCCCTCGCAGGCTCTGGTTCTCTCTCTCTTCACATCTCTCTTTGCCCTCGCAGGCTCTGGGTCTCTGTCTCTGCCTCGTGCGTCTATCTGGCCCCAAGTCTCTGCAACTCTTTGTCGCTGTCTCATCACTGTCTCTGCAACTCTCCATCCCCTCTCCTAACACTCATCCCACGGGTTAGACGACCGTTCTCCGCCACCGGTTGCCCAGGAGACGCCCAGGCCCGCCCACCGCCAGAGAGCACAAACGAACGTCGTCGCGTCACGGACGTGAACACGGAGAGCCGCGCCGACTACACCTCCCAGAGAGCATCGGTCCGTGCCTCCCCATTGTACGGCCCCGAGGCATCTAATAAGGCGCCCCCGCCTGGCAGGAGGTTGCCATGGAGACGCGGGAGGTAGAAGGGTTTACGGCATCCTGGCGAAGGTGGTGATTCGTGCAGCGCCCTGCTAATCCCTGACGGCCGGTAGAGAATTGAAGGAAATGTGATGAGAAGCATGCGCAGTCGGGAAGACGGCGCTTGTGGGCGTTGACCCCCAGGAAGCTTGCGCGAGTCGACGGCGGGCGGACACCTGGGCCGGGGCGGAAAGTGCAGGAAGAGGCGTCCCGGAGTGCGACCTGATCGTGTCGACCACCGATACCCCCGGGGACGGGTCGGGGGCGGGAACGGAGGCGAGGGTGGGGGAGGGACAAGGGGGCGCCCCAGTGAGTGCGCGCAGCCTTCGGGGAAACGTAGTCTGGCCGGGGAGGGAAGGTCGGCGACTGCGCGTGCTCCGGAGCGCGGAGCGGCCCGCTGGGCACGGAGGTGAGGGGCGGGGTCCTCGCAACCGGGAAAAGTCGGACGGGATCCGGGACGGTGGCTCCGGACTCGGGGGTTCCGGCTATCCAGCGGGACCAGAAAGGAGAGTAGGGACCTGAGGATTCCCGGCAGGCGGGCCCGGCGAAGTCGCGCGAGTGCCGTCAATCACCGCCCACTGCCACAGCAAAATGCTCTGCGAACCCAACCATTGCTTGCGAGGACCGGCCATCGCTCCCTAAAGCGGAAGTTGCCCTCGGAGCGTGCTGGGAAATGTAGTCCGAGGGTCTCCGCGGGGTCCTGGCGGCTTGTTGATGGCCTTCCGCGCAAGTTTTCAGGTTGACCTGGAACCTCGAGGTGCGAAGGTTTGACCCGTGGAGGCTGGCGGCCCCCGAAATCGATTCCAGGAATGGGGGTGACTTCTGAGGGACCACCCCTTTAATAAACATTTCACAAAGCCCTTGTCTTCCCCCTAGCTGCATGAGCAGCAGCGTGGGCGGAGGTCATCCATTTGCATATGAGAAGACCGAGGCTCACAGAGGCACAGGAACACGTCAAGATCACATAGCAAGTGGGCGAAAGCAGGATCTCAGACGTAGCTTGCAGGCTCCCCTGATCCAGTGCTTTTTGGGCCATTGTAGACCCCATTAGAGCTCCTCCATCACCTCCCAGCCCCACCTGAATGAGGGAGCTGAGGCCTAAGGCCCCATGCAAGAAATGATGGGGCATTATGTGGAGCGATAAGTTGGGTTTAGAAGATGGAGTGAGGATGCTACCTGGGGGCTGGTTCACACGTGGGATCTCACACAGGTGAAGGCAGGAACCAGGTGAAGGAAGTGCTTTGTGGGACTAGGCTGGGAGGGGTGATGGTGAAGCCAGATCTGAGGGAGACTGTGGGACAGTGGGCATCAAAGTGATGGGCTGGCAGTGGGCATGAGGGGGGACATCCAGTAGTTGTCAATGCCCAGGAGGTGATTCGTGTAGGTGCCACCCACCTTTCAGTGGGAGGGCTACAGGTCAGGTGTGAGTGGCACGTGTAGAACAAGGATAGGACTTAGGGGAAAGAGGAGGTGCTTTCTAGGCCTGAGAAACAGCTTCTGCTTGGGGTAGAAGGCTACAAGGGACTTTTGTGGACACAGCTGGAGAGGACAACGAGGGTAGCTCCTGCATCCAGGGGTGCCTGGCACATGACCTCCTCTCTCTGCCTCAATTTCTTGATCGACCTTCCACATCTGAGAATCAAACAGTGCAGAATACAATAAAAGTAGCTGCCACTGTCTGTCCTTACCCAGCGGCCTCATCCCATTCCTCCCCCAAGGGCAGACACTGGCCTCAGACACCCCTCTGCACCCTCCCAATGAGGCCTGCTGCACTGAGGTCCCCGGGCCCCGCACCCCTGGAGAACAAAGGGCCTGTCACGGTGAAGCTGGAGGACTCTAAGGAGGAGACCGAGGCTGCTCCATGGGACCCCAGCCCTGAGGCCGCGCGCCTTCGATTCCGGCGTTTCCACTACCAGGAGGTGGCGGGGCCCCATGAAGCCCTGGTCCAGCTGCGTGAGCTGTGCCGCCAGTGGCTGCAGCCCGAGGCGCACTCCAAGGAGCAGATGCTGGAGCTGCTGGTGCTGGAACAGTTCCTGGGTGTGCTGCCCCCTGAGATCCAGGCCCATGTGCAGGGGCAGCAGCCCAGCAGCCCGGAGGAGGCTGTGGCCCTTGTAGAGGGGATGCACCGAGAGCAGGGCGTCCTGCGGAGATGGGTAAGTCTTCAGCCCGGGCGGGGGGGGGGGGGGTGCTCAGGCCTGGGAACAGTGACCAGGGGCACACCTGGTTCTGCCTTTCCCTGGGAGGCGCTGTGCTCAGACGGATGCTTTCTTCGGGAAGATGAAAGGGTCATCAGCAGGGTAGTCTGCAGGGCCAGCCCTCCCTACCCAGGCCTGGGTTTCTGGAGTCATGTGGATGTGGGAAGGGCTGGGGTGTGGGGATAGAACTCCTGGGCAGTCCATCTGAGAGGCCACAGGTAGCTGTCTGCATCAGTGGCTCAGAGGGTGAATGACTGCAAGTTGTTCCTTAGCTCCTTGCTCAGGCCTCCGGGAAGGAGTGTTCTTGGAGGACTTTATCAG
The DNA here is from genome assembly GCA_030035585.1 of Dugong dugon. Lineage (NCBI taxonomy): Eukaryota > Metazoa > Chordata > Mammalia > Sirenia > Dugongidae > Dugong > Dugong dugon. The sequence continues at coordinate 116,495,414 of CM057466.1, forward strand.
TAGACATTTTCCAGGCAGACCCCTAGGTGTCCTGCAGTGGGGTGAGCTCCCTGTGCCAAAGCCCATCACCACTCCTTGCCTGGGTCCCTGATGGCTGGCTCCTCCCCCAGGTTACAGTCCAAGTGCAGGGCCAGGAGGTGCTATCAGAGAAGACAGAGCCCTCCAGCTTCCAGCCCCAGACTCCAGAGCCTGGGCCAGAGATACCCCCTGGAGCCATGCAGGAGTCACCTCTGGGCCTTCAGATGAAAGAGGAGCAAGAGGTCACAGAAGATCCAGGTGAGAACAGGAGGGGTGGGCAGGATGCAAGCCCAGACTTGGGTGGCAAGGCCTAGCTGGGTGGACTGAGGTGGGCCTGGCCCGAGTAGCTGAAGCCCAATCAGCCAGGCCCCAACCAGACCAGCAGTTCCCACATGCTGGCAATCCCCACAGCATGTCCCAACAGGTGTCCACTCCAGCCCAGCCAGTGACTGTCACTGTCCCCCACACTCTAGGCCTGACACAGCACGTTTCCATGGCTCTCCCCCTGGCATGGAGTGGGCTGCTGGCACATGGGTTCACTTTCCAAGGAGATCCATTTCTTGGTGGACACAAGCTGGCAGCTAGGAAGCAGACAGCGCAGGCTCAAGTGTGGATCCTGCCAGTGCTGGGAGGGCATGCCCCTGTCCCACTCACTGTGCTCACCTCTGGGGCGGGGCACAGGAGCCAGCTGCCCACTCTCTCCAATATTCCTGCATTGGACCCTTGTGCAGTACCCATCAGCCCTACTCCCATTGCCTTCCCTGCCAGGGGTGCAGGAGTCCCAACCTGAGTCCATCTATCCCACCACAGCTCCACCCTACCCCACCCCCAAGCCAGGTCCTCAGAGCTTCCCAGCCCTGACTTCCCAGGCGCCAAGCCCACACCCCAGCCTCCTCTCTGTCTAAATCCCTTCTCCAGGAAGCTTCTTAGCCCTCTTCCCCTGGGTGGGCCATCCATGCCCACATTTGTCCCTCTCCCCGCCACTCCTGGCACACCACTGAGGAGGGCAGGGGGTGAGGAATGCCCTTGGGGCTGCCTAACTCCACCTTCCTCCTCAGCACTCCTGGAGTCCGAGCCCCTCGCTGCCACCCAGAAGGCCATCCCTGCCCTCCTGCCTAAGCAGTCCCAGGTGAGCTCCCAATGCCAGCATGCCCTTCTTCCTTGCCCCGGGAGTCACAGTGCGTGGGCAGTCAGTTAGGGCCCTCCCTGGGCCCAGCCCAGCCAGACAGGGATGAGCTGTAACCACTGTGTTTTCAGGTCTGTGAGACAGCACTGCACCAGGTGTCTCCCCACAGTGAGGCCACGCCTAAGGGGCCTTTGTGGCAGGAACACCCAGGGGCTCTATGGCACAATGAAGCTGGTGGTATCTTCTCCCCAGGTAAGTAAGATGGAGCATGGTGGGGGTGGGGCCACTGAGCACCCCTAGCCCTTCTCATGGACAGTATGACGTCCACTCTTGACCCCACTTAGGTTCCCTGGACCATCCCGTGCAGCATTCAGTCCACTCCAGCATCTTCTGTTCTGAAAATCTAACTCCTTCCCTCACCCCACAGCCCCTCCAGCTACTGCTTTATGCCACAGTAAAACCTCCCAAGAGCCAAGACTATTCCTCGTGTCCATGTCCTCTGTCTACCCCAGGAACCCTGTATGGTCTCCAGACTCTGGGTTTGCATCTTGTTTATTGCAGAGTGAGGCAGGGTGGGCAAGAACAGAACAGGTTAGTAGACACGGTGGGTGGGTGGGCAGGAGCAACCTTGGCACAGGATTGGAATTGGACAAGGTCAGAGCAGGTTAGAAGATAAGGCAGGTGGTTGGGAACAATCTTGACACAGGATGAGGATAATGGAGATTGGATAAGGACAGAGCAGGTCAAAAACAGGGCAGGTCCTCATCTGTTGCTTCCTGGATCCCGAGACTCCTCTTTCTTGTCTTACTCCTCATTTTGGTTTATCTCCTAAGTGGAGGTAAGATTCCGACACATACATATGAAGCACATTTGTCTAATCCTCATGTTGGATTGACAGTCTGGCTAGATGAAGAATTCTTTTTATTGACTCAATTCCAAACATTTATGTCACCTTTGTTGGTGAGCCCTTTCAGGCTGAAATTCACATCTGTCACTTCTGGGAAGTTGCCTTGAATTGTTTCTTTATTTCCTTTCATTGCTGTTTTCTCTGTCATGAACAACTGTCATTTGGCCATTGGGTCTCTGGGGTGGGTCCTCTAATGTTCTTTTCATCCCTTTGTCTTTCTTTACTTTCCAGGAAATTTCCTCAGTTTTATTTTCCAGACCTTCTGTTGAGATTTTCATTTATGCTAGCATAGGTTTAATATTCAAGAGCACATTTTTCTTCTCTGAATGTTCCTTTTTATAGTAGCTTCCTGTTCTTTCAGTTGTAATGCCTCTCATTATTTCTCTAAGAATAGTTATTTGCTTTTAAGTTTTCTTCTCCCAATGTGGTCTCTGTTCTCTCCAATTTATCTGCTTATATTTGAGAAGAGCACCAAAAATCTGGTTGCAGCTCTGAGAAGATGGTTGAGGGGCTTGTCATCTGTGACAACAAACCAAGGGTAGGAGGGACGTGGGTTACTTCCCAAGGAGATCCACTTCAAGGACATGAGGGGGCAGCTGGAATGTGAGTGGTCACTGCAGAGGGATCCATAGGGTGATCTAACTAGAATGTTTTGGGTACCCCCTCCACCTGTGCATCTTCAGATCCTTTCTCTTGGGTGGGTCTGAGTCCTCCAAGAAGGTGCTTCTACCCTCTTGCCAGCATCCTGGGAACCGAGTGGAGGAGAGGCTTCCATCTCAGCACCCAATGTGACTGTTCACTTAATCATCCTGATTTTCTCAGTAAAGTTTCTCACCTTCAGCCCAGTCTTTTGCCACGATGGAAGATGAGATCCAGGCATCAGAAGCACAGCAGTGCACACCTGTAGCCAGTACTGTTTGCTCAGAGTCCTATGCACAGCGCAAGCAGAGCTGCGTGGTGAAGCAGCCCCACCCAGCCCATGCTCCTGAAACAGCCTCCTTCACCTACATGTCCAGAGTACCTGGCCCCTCCCACTCCTGAGCTTTTAGAGGCTTCTTGAGGGTAAAACAGGTCGATTTTCTTTCTTTTCTTTTTTTCAGCTTTCCCTACTGCTGATTTAGTATTTTCTCAGATCTGTTGAACCAGTTACCATTTGCCTGTCCACTTTCCAGAGTAGAAAATTTCAGGGTTGTTTGTTTCCTTTCCTCTTCTCCCCACCTCTGTGTATTTTATGCCTTAAGAAAAGGAAAATAAAAAAACTGTTGTAGTTTTTACTGGAGTTTCAAGGTAGAACATTTATCAAAAATTTAGATGGATGCCACTGTTACCTAAGGTTCCCGTTTGCTATGTTTTTTTTATCACTAAGGATCCTAACTCATCCTTTTTTTTCCCAGTGTCCTTGTTTCATAGATGTTGATCCCTCCTTGCAGGATTTGGAAAACTGCAGGGTCTTCCTTTTCAGATTAGTCGTTAGCTCTATTTTCTTGGGTGGTCAATTCTCCCACTGGTTGCACAGTCTAGGGTCCTTCCCAGACTGGTCAGTTAGCCCAGTTTTCTCAGATATACATTTTCCCACTGGTTATACTGTCAACTGCCTGCCCTCCCGGCCAAAGGCAAGCAGCTTATTCCCGGCTAAGTCTGTAGGTGGACTGGGCTAACCCAGACCCCATTCTTGGCCCCAGCTTCATGACTAGGCCAGCTCCTGTCCCTGGGTCTTCAAAACCTTAGGATTTCTGTAGAGTTCACTGCACCAGGCTCTTGGTTCTCAAACCTCACTGACTATCCTTTCTTGTTTTGGAGATATCCAAGGTATTTTTTAAGTCCTTCCTGTATTTTGTCTGTCATTTCCATGTGTTGGAGCAGAGGGTGGGATCCAGCAATGCCCTTTGTGCTGTCTCTATAGCCTTCCGCCAACCCAGCCCACCCTGCATGACTGACTACACCCTTCTGCTTGAATCTGCTTGTTTCTTAGTTTACAACCCACAGTCTTCTCAACTTTCTCCCAGCCTCAGCATCAGGACCACCTTAGTCTCCTTGGCCAGTCCCTTCTCTGCAACCCCATTCTCTCTCCAGCTAGATGACTACAGCTCCTGGCTTCAAACACAGATTCCCCTTGGCCACCTTGGACTCGCCATCAGGTCACCTGGCTGCTGTCCTTGCTCCCCAACATCCATCTTCTGCACAGCCAGAAAAATCTGTTAATGTTTTCATCATGAGAAGTATATATGAACAGTTACTACATTCACGTTTGAAAATTCAAAAAGTACAACGTAGTATAGAATGGAATGATTCCATCCCTTGTCTAGGCCATTCAGTCCTGCTCCCCAACAGCCAACAATATCAGTTTCTTACATGTCCTTCTAGAAGATTCTGTGTGTTGCATAAAGGAACAAACACACATATTGATGCGTACTCATTTTCCTTTTTAAAACACATGGATTGTTTATCTGTCCAGGCTCCTACTGGTATTCCTTTGGATTGCTTCTCAGTGACGCTCTGAGAAACTTCGTACATTGGTCATTTAGCACATGGGGGAACGTAACTGTTATAGATATACCTAAAAATGGAATTGCTGGGTCAAAGTGCAGGGCATTTGTCATTTTGGATTTTGCCACACTCGCCTCCCATTTACACTCATTGTAAATGCATGTGAACACTTGTTCCCTGCAATGTGGGAGTAGAAAATGGTGGGCAGCTAGAGCTCCAATATGCATTTTTCTTATTAGGAGAGTGTAAAAATGGCATAGTGAGTCCTGTGGCCTGTACTTCACAAGGGGGGAAAGAGAATCATTATCAGCATCAGCAGCCCAAGTCTGATTCCTATGAGGCAGAGGTCAGACATGCCTCCACCATCAAACCTTTTTACCAATTCTCACACCAAGTCTCTACTTCGCTGCTGGGTTCAGTAATTCATTGTAATGGCCATACGGAATTCACAGACCATACTCACAGTATGAGGTTTATTAGGGAAGTAACAGGTTACAATTCAGGTTTAGGAACACTCAGGATACAGCTCTTCAATCAGGACAGCTTCTTAGCTATGCTACAGGCAGGCCTCTCTCTGGCCCTTGGCGCCTTGCACCTCTTGGGCCAGCCCAGCCTCTGCCCTTCTCAGGCAAAGGGTACAAAGTTCTTTTAACTCCCCTGCCAACTGCTCAGAGGTACGCCCATTCCACCAGAAAACCTCCTGCCCAAAGGCACTCAACTTTCTCGCTCTGTGGGCCGGGAAGCCCACCAAGCCATCTCCTGTCGGTCTCTTGGTTCTACTGCTGCTCTTTCTCTGCTGCTGCTTCTTGCTGTCTTCAGTGTTACAGCTCTCTGTCTGTCTCCTGGGTCTAGGAGGATCTCAGCACAGGGATCCTTCCATCTCTTCTTCTTGGTGGTAAACAGGTCCCTCATTTCTGCCTCTGGGATGCTTCATTTTAAGCCTAGCAGGATGGCAAAACTGACCAATGCCCTCATTAGGGTTCGATATACCTTATTTGCATGGTCCCACCCCCACAAGGGTACCCTGCACCTTATTGGTATTATTAGCAAGCTGTCCAATTTCCCTGGTAGGCCACAAGCACATTATTTGCATAGTCCCACCCATCATTTTATGGGAGTTACAAGGACTATGGCTAGAAGGGCCATATTAAGTAATTCACTGCACTGCAGAGGAGGCTGAATATATTTTGTGAGATTTAAGCATTCGTTACATTTCCTTTCTTGTTCACATCTTTTGCCCATGTTTCTGTTATGTTGTTAGTCTTTCTTGTTGATTAGTTAGAGCTCTTTACTAATGAGGTTAATTAGCCCTTTGCTTCTGGTGAGTTTTTCAGTTTGTGTTTTAACTCTGTTTGAGGTCATTTTTGCGGTGCATATACTATTTTCTTTGATGCAGTAGTATTTGACATCTCTTTCACGGTTTGTGGGTTTCTGTCACCCACTGCAGCCCTTTTTTATTCTCTTCGTCTCCGTGATTTAAAATCCTCCAGCTTCCTCCTCCTTCAGCCCCTGATTGTCAGTTGCCTTTGCTGTTTCCTCCTCCCTCACCCAGTATCTAATGCTGGAGTGCTCACAGCGTGACCAGGGACCCACTTCTCTCCTCTGTTGACACCATCCCATGTAGATTGTATATAGACCCAGGTATCCCTGTGCCGTGTATACACCAAAGTACCCACACTTGTATCTTCCTGCAGAGTGTGCCCCTGAACCCCCAAATTCTACACCTGCAACTTCTCTGTCCCTCGGATGCCTTGAGCACATCTCAAGCACGGCATGTCGGAACCTCAGACCAGAGTCCTGGGGAGGAGCCTGCATTCCCGGCCTCCCGTCACCCCCACCCCAGCCTGCTGGCTCCAGCCTTCCTTAGACCTGCCCACTTTTCTGCATTTGCAGAAAAAAACATCGTGCAACTAGACAACTGCAGAGCCCACCTTGACCCTTACAGAAAGAGGAATTTTGTGAACCTGAGTTAGATCCAGAAGGGTGGGCCCTAGGTTTTCACACAGCCCACTCACCGTCCTTATTAATGGCTCTGTCCTATTGTGACATCCTCAAAGAGAGCTACACAGATAAAGAGTCCCTGTCCTTGCCCTTGTTACCTCTGCCCCCCTGGGATGTGTCTAGTTCACACTATATCAGAAGGGCTTAGATCCTCACAGTAGGCGCTCTGTAATAAGCGAGTGAGTGGATACCTTTGTGCCACGCAGGGTTTGCTCTCCGGATGGACGGTGTCCCTGCAGGCCCAGTCACCGTAAGCCCCCATCTCCACGTACCCTGGGACCTCAGAGTGGCCGGCCTCACAGGCCAGATCCCGCCACCCTCCCCAGAAGGTGGCCTTGGGCACGCGTTTGTGCTCCCCAGTGACCCGGGAGGTGAGCAGGAGCCAGGGGGTGAGGACTCCAGCGAGGGTGCCGGACCCCCGCCGGCCACCGCACTGTGGCGGGCCCCCAGGGGCCGCGGCCGGGGCCACCCTGGCACGGGCATTGGCACAGGGCGGGGCGGCCGCTGCGACGTGTGCGGCAAGGTGTTCAGCCAGCGCAGCAACTTGCTGCGGCACCAGAAGATCCACACCGGCGAGCGGCCATTCGTGTGTGGCGAGTGCAGCCGCAGCTTCAGCCGCAGCTCACACCTGCTTCGCCACCAGCTCACGCACACCGAGGAGCGGCCGTTCGTGTGCGGCGACTGTGGTCAGGGCTTCGTGCGCAACGCGCGCCTGGAAGAGCACCGGCGCATGCACACGGGCGAACAGCCCTTCCGCTGCACGGAGTGCGGCCAGAGCTTCCGGCAGCGCTCCAACCTGCTGCAACACCAGCGCATCCACGGCGACCCTCCCGGCCCCGGCGCCGCGCTCCCCACGCCGCCCAGTGCGCCTGAGCCCCCGGGGCCCTTCCCCTGCAGCGAATGCCGCGAGAGCTTCGCGCAGCGCGCCGTGCTGCTGGAGCACCAGGCGGTGCACACAGGCGACAAGTCCTTCAGCTGCGTGGAGTGCGGCGAGCGCTTCGGCCGCCGCTCAGTACTGCTGCAGCACCGGCGTGTGCATAGCAGCGACCGGCCCTTCGCCTGCGCCGAGTGCGGCCAGAGCTTCCGGCAGCGCTCCAACCTCACACAGCACCTGCGCATCCACACAGGCGAGCGGCCCTTCGCCTGCGCGGAGTGCGGCAAGGCCTTCCGCCAGCGGCCCACACTCACGCAGCATCTGCGCGTACACACGGGCGAGAAACCCTTTGCATGCCCCGAGTGCGGCCAGCGCTTCAGCCAGCGCCTCAAGCTCACGCGCCACCAGCGGACGCATACTGGGGAGAAGCCCTACCACTGCAGCGAGTGTGGCCTGGGCTTCACCCAAGTCTCCCGGCTCACCGAGCACCAGCGCATCCACACAGGAGAGCGGCCCTTCGCCTGCCCTGAGTGTGGCCAGAGCTTCCGGCAGCATGCCAACCTAACGCAGCACCTGCGCATCCACACGGGCGAGCGACCCTACGCATGCCCAGAGTGCGGCAAGGCCTTCCGCCAGCGGCCCACACTCACACAACACTTGCGTACCCACCGACGTGAGAAGCCCTTTGCCTGCCAGGACTGCGGCCGCCGATTCCACCAGAGCACCAAGTTCATCCAGCACCAGCGTGTCCACAGTGCAGAGTAACCCAGCCCAGCAAACCGGGCTCTCCTCTCTGCGACTCAGTTGTTTTTCTGTCTATGGGGGTAGGACACCTACCTCACAGGCCTGGCCCCAGTAGGTGCTCAATAAAGCCAAATGAAAGTTGGGTCTCCACCCCCATAGTCCCGTCCTCTCCACCCACATGGTTCCTCTGAAGGCCATGGCCCCGAAAGGTGGAGGTGGCTCCTATTGTCACCTTCCCCCACCTGTGAAGTCACCCCTGGAACCAGGGTCCCACCTGCAATTCTAGCTTAAGAAGGGTGAACAGCCCAGAAATGGTGGGGTGGAGAGGGAGGTAGAAGAGTCATCCAGCTTCAGCTCTGCATAGGCACCAGCCCTCAATCTCCCAAACCCACAGAAGAGGAAATGTAGCATGTGAGCACCTACTGAGAGTCTGCATGTGCCAAATGTGGTGCCACTTCTGGCCCTTGTCAGTCAGGGTTCAGTCAGGAGACAAAGCCATAGCAAGTGTTTTTATAACAGTGAATTTCATATCAAGAATCACCAACTAGGCATTGGGTTATTGATAAGTAACTGAAAAGTTTTTTTTAAAAAAGAAAAAACTAAGTTGTAGAGGTAACTGCAGGGAGCAGCCGCATTCCTAGGGCTGGAGGAACAAAGGAAAGTATTGTAACTTAGATGCTTCAGTGAGTTTTTCAAGGAGCTCAAACTCAGGCCCTTGAGGAGGAGGTGGCCCCATGGGCCTAAGATGAAACCCTTGAGGAGTGGGCACTGATATGTGTGTTTCTGAGGGGTCTGATGAATCTGGTTCTGGGAAGTGTGGAGAGAGCCTGGTACCAAATGATGTCTCTGGAAGGACCTGCTGTGGCCAGGGGGAAAAGGCATTCTGGCTGCCTAACGGGGGATGGAGTTCCTTCTCCCTTTCTATCCCCTATAGGGCCCAGACCCTAATAAGGAGCTGCTGGCCAAGAGGGGTGTTTCTGGAGTCCCAACCCTGTGCTGAGATGCCAAGGTGGTCAGATCTGGAGCACAAATGTGGGAACTTAACAGGCAGCCCAGTATTGAACTCAGGGGACACTGGGGCAGTTCCAATCATGTTGACCTCACAGCTGAGCTCTTCGAGGCCTCTAGGCCCCCATCTTCACCCTCACATCTTCCCAGCACTCAGTCTTAGAAAAATGGTTAAGTGCTGAGGCTGGGACAATCTGAGGACTAAAGGCTCAGTTGGGAGGCAACAGCTTGGAACGCCTCTGCAGCCCTGGGGTTGGGGAAACGGACCTTTGGGGGACAAGAAAGGTGGCTCTAGACAGCTCTGGGACTCAGCATTGAAAACAGAGGAAAAAGGCCAACAGGGGATAGCCACAGCAGGGACAACTGGGATCAGTCCAAGGGCCCAAAGCCGCCAAGGGGTGCCCAGACACACCTAGGACAGGAACCCTGAGTAGGTGGGGGCAGGAGTGGATGCAGGCAGGAGTTCGAGGAGGTGGAGGCGGCTCCACCGAGGTGAGGACAGGGAGTCAGTGTGGATGCCAGACCAGGGTCTGAGCAGGCACTAGGGGTGAGGGGTGTGGGGGCAGCTCCCCGAGGTGAGGATGGCGGACCAGGACCGGGGTCGATTTCTGGACAGAGAGGAGGGGAGAGGTCCGTGAGCACACCATTCAACCACACCACGGCTACCCGCCGCCGGACTACATCTCCCACAATGTTCCGGTCGGTGATGCGCTCCCGAAGCTGCCTTCGGACTCGGAATATCAGCCTTGGTCACCCACCCCAACCCAGCTCCCAGCCCCGGCGGAGCCTAGCGGCGCGTCTCACCCACTAGTTTCCTCGGCGACCTCGCGGTTGCCGCGGTGACGGCCGGAGATCGCAGAACCGCCACGCGCCATTTCCTCCCGCCCTCTGAGGGACGCTAGGCTGTGATTGGAGAGGATGATGACCCGTACACGACGCCCCACCACTGACAGCAAGGGACGCCAAAGGCCGCAATGCGCCTGCGCTGGAGATGAGCCTGCGCCAGCGCCGCTCCTCTCCTCGCCCCAGTCCACCCGCGCGTCTTCCCTGACCGTCCCTGACAATATCCATTGTGCTTACCGGTCTCTACCACCACACACGTTTTATTTGTTACTTGACTTTAGCCAAAACGCCCATGAATAGGGGTCTTTGGGTTTGCGATGGGACACTACGGGTGCTAGACCCCACACTCTCTTCGGAGGGCCCCCAGCCTGACCCAGGCTCTGGTCGGCGCGATCACCTAGTTTCTGTACGTTACATCCGGGAACAGAGACATCGTCTCACCCACACCTGCGGCTCTCTACACGCGTGCAAGTGAGGATGCTCCACGCTCGTGCACAAGTGGGGATGGCCGCAAACGAGCGAGGGGGCAAGCATCTGCCCCATTCAAAGATGACGGGGACACCTCCAATCCTGGCCGACTGTCTCCAGAGGTGTTCGCAGCACCGCGCTCTTAGTCTACAGCCCCCATGAACGGAAATACCCGAGCCCAGCCGAAGGAGCCCGAACTCCAAACCCCCCTGAGTAACGCGATTCGCCGAAGCAGCGGCAGCGCCTGCGCAGGCGCAGCACAGACCGGGCGGGAAGAGCCGAAGCCGGGAGGCGGCGGAAATACCCGAAGTGGCGGGGCGCCCGAAGCAGTTGCCGGCCTCCGCTTCGAACCCGCTGCTGCCGCCGGAGCGGAACCTCTTCCAGGACACGTCCGCCGCCACCGCAACCGCTGCCTCCTCCTTCCACCCCGAGCCGCAGCGCCCTCGCGAAAGGAGCAAGTAAGCCAGAGAGCGGTACAGCTCAAAGAGCACCGCGTCCGCAGCCGCAGCTGGGCCTGAAGAGACTGGAGCCGGCGAAGGGGAGGAGGGAGCGGCCTGGTGGGGGCGGGGCCAAGCGCAGCCCGAGAACAGCCGAGTCGAGCCGAGAACAGCCGAGTCGACCCGAGCGCTCCCGAGGAGCCCGACCAGGCCTGAGCCGGACTACGGGAGCCGAAGCGGGCCGCTCGGTGGGCGCGGAGCAGCGCGGCGAGCCGGGCGGGCGGCGGCAGCGGCGAAGGAGGCCGCAGCGGCGGGTCTGAGAAGCGGAGGCGACGCGGGCGGCGGCGGCGGGGGGCCGGGTGGCCGGGGTCCCGGGCCCCGCGGCGGCGGCGGCGGCGGCGGCGGCGGCGGCGGCAGGATGATCAAGCTGTTCTCGCTGAAGCAGCAGAAGAAGGAGGAGGAGTCGGCCGGCGGCACCAAGGGCAGCAGCAAGAAGGCGTCGGCGGCGCAGCTGCGGATCCAGAAGGGTAGGGTGTAGGGATCGGGCAGTGGGGGCTGGGGACTGGGGGGTCGGAGGTTAGGGCCTGGGGATGGGGTGTTAAGGGCTGGGTTATGCATTCGCCGGGGGTTGGAGGTCAGGGTGGGGGGTAGGTTGATCTGGTGGGTGGGTGTGGGGTGATGCAGTCGTGGGTGCGGTCAGAGATGGGAGCCGGGGATAGATATATGATGTAAGGAAGTCAAGTGTCTGGTGTGAGGGACCCGGGAATCTGAGGGGCAAGCGGTGGGGGTTGGGGGGCAGGCGGCCGGGGACTCACAGGTCTGGGACTTAGATGAGAACCTGAGTTCGGGGTGACAGACGGAGGAGAGAGGGATACTGGGGGAGGATTTAAAGTATCGTGCTGGGAGCACTAGGAATCTCAGAGTCAGATGGAGTTGGGTCGGGTTGGGGGTGGCCAGGGATTTGTGGGTCTTTGGGGTGATAGGTGGATGAGGGAGGGATGATCTAGGCCTGGGTTGGGGTGAGGGAGGACTCAGGGTATTAGATTGGGTAATCAGGGCTCCTGAGTTTGGGTGGGCATGGGGGGATGGGCATTGTCCACTGGAGAGAAGTCATGGCTGGGGAACCCGAGGTCTGGCGTGGTCAGAAGCTGTTTGGACCTAGGGTGCTGGGGCCACGGGTTTGGGGAGCTGGTGAGTGGGCCGCATGGAGGTGGGTGCACTTAGGCATTGGATTGGAGGACTCAAGTGTTGGAGACTGGAGACATGCATAAGAGTTGGGGCTCAGCCTGGGCCAGGAGCCAGGACTCACAGCTGCATTTTAAGGTGCACATTTAGGGTATGCTGTGGATCTAGAAGATCCCATCTATGGGGTGAGGGAAGGCCCACCAGGAAATGCAGGGAGAGGGTTGGGTGTGTAGGGCTCAGAATGAGGCCCAGGAGTCCCAGAGGAGGCCACAGGGGCTCTGTTGGTGCCTGCCCTGAGTGCCCTCCTCTCTGTCCGCATTTCCTGCTGCCCAAACCCAGACATAAACGAGCTGAACCTGCCCAAGACTTGTGATATCAACTTTTCAGACCCGGACGACCTCCTCAACTTCAAGCTGGTCATCTGTCCCGATGAGGTGAGGGACCATACCTGCCTGGGTCCCCTGGACAGACCCTGGGTGGCCCCACCACAGGGAAGGAGACCTGCCTGCCAGGTGTGCCTGCCAGGCCCAGACAGAATTGGGTCCTGACACTTTCGTCTTTTCTTCTACTGGCAGGGCTTCTACAAAAGTGGGAAGTTTGTGTTCAGTTTTAAGGTGAGTCTCAGGCAGGCAGGGGCAGCAGCTCCCTGGGCTGAGGAGGATGCAGCTAAGGCCCCAACCAGGTCCTGACAGGCACCCACCCACCTTTTCTCTCTTCTTCTCCGAGGTGGGTCAGGGTTACCCACATGACCCCCCCAAGGTGAAGTGTGAGACAATGGTCTATCACCCCAACATCGACCTCGAGGGCAATGTCTGCCTCAACATCCTCAGGTGAGGTGCTGACCCTCTGCTACCCTCCTGCACCCCAGCCCTGCCTCTGGACCTCTCTCATGGGCTCTAGGTCTGTCTCTGTTCCTTCTCCCTTGTCACAGTCTATGTCCCACTGTCGCTTCCATCTTTACATATCCTTCTTCATGGCCTGACCTTGGTTTTCTCCCGGGCCTGTCCTCTACACACTCCCTCCAGCCTCACATCTCCTCTCCTATGCCCTGTGCCTGACCCGTGGAGTCCCAGCAGGGACCACAGCAGCCACCTGCTTAGCAGCCCCTGACCCCGATACTCTGTCCACAGAGAGGACTGGAAGCCAGTCCTTACGATAAACTCCATAATTTATGGTCTGCAGTATCTCTTCTTGGTGAGTAAGGGGAGGGTGAGGCTTGGGGCTGTGGGAGGCTGACCCAGCCCCTCTGCCCCTTCAGCCTGCTGACCCATTCCTTGCTGGTTGCAGGAGCCCAACCCTGAGGACCCACTGAACAAGGAGGCTGCTGAGGTCCTGCAGAACAACCGACGGCTGTTTGAGCAGAATGTGCAGCGCTCTATGCGGGGTGGCTACATCGGCTCTACCTACTTCGAGCGCTGCCTGAAATAGGGTTGGCGCCCACCCCACCCCCGCCAGGGCCACCACCCCGGCGTCCCCTGCAAATATTTATTGGGGGCCACAGGTGGGGGACGTGGGGCGGCCGGTGTGGGGGGTTTCCCCTGCCCTGGCCTTGCCTCCCCTCCCTGCCACCCACCCCTTGTTATTTTTTTTTTTTAACCACCATGTGATTAAGGTCAGCGCTGCCTCCCCCGACCTGCTCAGCGATGGGAAATGAATTGGCTTGTCTAGCCCCCCTGCTGGGTGTGTCCAGCCCCCAACTCTGGGCACTGGGGTGGGTAGGCAAGGGGCCTGTGTAGCTGGGACCCCGGCACCCTACCCCTCTGCTGCCGGAGGTCCCACCTGGCTATTAAAGGGGAATGTTACTGCATGGCCTCCGTATTTTCTTCATTCTAAGGGGTTAGAGGGACAGGTGACGTCCACCGCAGATACCTGGCTATGGGGTCTTGGCCCAACAGGCCAGTGTGTGGTTTCAGATGGTGTTGGGGAACCCTGAGCAAACCACCCAATGCCTGGGGCAGTCATGGGGAGACCAGGGCATGAAATTCTTGGGCTTGGGCTGGCTGGGATGAAGCCCACCTTGGGATGAGTGAGGGACAGAACTGGTGACCACCAGCTGGCAAGCAGAACTGGCATGGGAGTATGGTGAAAGATGTGCCACTCCCAGTTCTGCCCCCTTCTGCCTTGGTTGAGCCTGTGGGGAGGTCCCTGCCTGGTGTGACCAGTGCTTGAGATACTGGGCGGCTGCGTTTGGCCCTGGGGCTGATGTCAGGGGTGTGAGACCCCTGCGGTGGCTTCTTAGTACAGGGAGGAGGCTGGGCACTCAGGTAGGTGATAGGAGGGAGCCCAGCTTGAGACGGTGAGATACAGAGCCTCCGGAATGGCTGGGCAGAAGGGCCCAAAGGTGTGTCACCCCCTGCGGTGACCAAGACCCCAGGACTGGATTAACGAGCTCCGGCGGATCCAGAGGCAGGAATCGAACCTGAGAAACGGCTTCGGGCAGGCCGCATGAAGACCAGGGCTCATGCGCATGCGTCCCCTTGATCGGCTTTGGGGCGAGTGCGCACGCGCGTTCTCAAGCCCCTACCGCCTCCCAGCATTGCGGGCGTGGGCGAGGCGCGTGACGTCAGATCATTTAATCCGGAAACGGCGACGGCGGCAGAAGCGACCGACCGAGGGGGCCGTCGTTGGTGGGCGCTCCGTGTATCCGAACGAAGGTAGAGTGACCCGGAAGCGGAAGCGGATCCCCGTCCCAGCTCTGGTGAGTGGCTCCAGCGGGGCCGCGGGTCTCAGGCGGGTGCACGGGCGGCAGCGTTCGCGGGGGATTTTCTTAGCCGGGGTGCCCAGTGCCCCGCCCCTTTATGGAACCCCGTCCTCGGCTCTCGGGGAGCGCAGACGTCGCTTAAGTCTTTGGCGCCTAGGTCGCTCTAACGCCCCACATCCTATCCTCGATGTACAGGGTGCCTAACGACCATCCTCCTGCTCTCCGTGTTCAGACTCTCAGTGTCCCAGATCGTGGCTTCAGTATAAAGGGCGCTGTGATGTCCATCTCCCCGTTAGTTAGGGTTTCCAAGGGTGTAATCATTGTGGGGAAACCCTGGTGGCATAGTGGTTAAGAGCTACGGTTGCTAACCATGAAGGTTCGCAGTTCGAATCCACCTGGTGCTCCTTGGAAACCCTATGGGGCAATTCTACCCTGTCCTATAGTGTCGGTGTGAGTCAGAATCAACTCGACGGCAACAGGGTTGTTTTTTTTTTTCTGTTTTTGTTTTCTGTTTTTTTTAAATCATTGCGGAAGCAGACTGCCACATCTCTCTCTGCCAAAGCGGCTGGTGGGTTCGAACTGCTGTTTGGTTAGCGCTGAGCACCTAGCCACTGCTCCACCAGGGTTCTTCCCCTCGCTGTACAGGGTGCCCTAATGCCTCAGACTATATCCTTGGTGCTGAGGTTCCCTCAGGACTCTGTCCCCAATCTTCATGCAGTCCACACCCTGCCCTCAGCCTCAGAATCCCCACAGCTGCCCTGTCCTCGGTGCTGTGGCCCCAAATGCCCGCAGTACACCCATTCACATCCACTTCCAGTCTCAGTCCATCAGAGACACCAGGACTTCTCACTGGGTCTCAAGAGGAAAGCGGAAGCCCTGGACCTTCTGTGTCCTAACCCCTTTGGGGGCACACTGATGGAGGAGGGGCTGGGTAGGTACACTGTGGATGACTTTCAGGTCTCACCTTTCTCCATCCCCAGGGCTGCCCCACAGTTCCTAGCATGCCCTTCTGGCCACCTGTTCACTCCTTTCCCTGCTCACCCCTTCTCATTTTGCAAGCCCTGCATGATCCCAGCCCTGCCTCTCGCCCTGCGTTTGGGCCCTGTGCCCTGCTGCTAGGCCTTTCACCTGACCCAGGCCCGCCGGCAGGCTCCTACCACCATGGACCTGTTGTTTGGGCGCCGGAAGACGCCAGAGGAGCTGTTGCGACAGAACCAGCGGGCCCTGAACCGTGCCATGCGGGAGCTGGACCGGGAGCGACAGAAGTTGGAGACCCAAGAGAAGAAAATCATTGCAGACATTAAGAAGATGGCCAAGCAAGGCCAGATGGTGAGTGCAGTTGGGCAGGGGCTGGGACCAGAAGGGGCACCATCGCACAGTCAGGCACTGCTGTCATAGGGAGATGGCAGAGAGAGGGATATGCATGATGCTAACAGGTGCTTCAACAAGAACAGAATGGAGTGAGGTGTGGGCAGGGTTTCCCTAGCTTGGGGTCCAGGAAGGCCTCTCTGAGAGGATGAGCCTGCGAAGATCTGGGGAGGGAGAGTGTCTCAAGCATATGGGACAGCAAGTGTTAGATAAGGAAGCCTCTGCAAGATGAGGGGAGTAATGGGTGGGCTCAGAGTTAATACAGCCAGATCTCTTGGAACATGGGCTACAGTAGGAGTGGAGTCAGGGTTCAAGGCAAGAGAGGAACACAGCTTGGGATACATTTTGACCAGGAGGCCGGTGAGAAAAGAGATGAAGGAGACAGTCTGGACTGGTGGTAGTGGGGAGAACATGGAGAGGGGAGCAGACAGCTGGAGATTTGCTTTGAAGGCAGAAGGGATGGGACTCAAGGTATAGAGTGGGACATGAAGGGAAGAGCAGAACTGATGATGGATGACAGATTTTGGCCTCAGCAGTTGGGCAGAAGAGGTTCCTTTTCCTGGGATAGGCAAGGCAAGAAAGAGCAGGTTTGGGGAAGAAATCAAAAGTTGAGCTTTAGATATGTCTTTCTGGGATTCTGGATAAGGAGCCTGAAGTGGGGGAAGAGGCAGATTCTTTATCCAGGCTGGATATAGAAATTCATGACCTTGTGTTTAAAGTCAAGGGAGTGCCTAGATGTGGAGGGAAAAGGACCGAGAAGGAAGCCCACACCTCCCAGCATTTAGAGGTCAGAGAGGAGGAGGAGCACACAGAAAAGCTTGAGTAATGGTGGCCCAAGATGAGAGTGAGTGAGCAGTGACCACTGGGTTTAGCCATGCGGAGGTTTTTGGAGACATAACAGGAGTGGTTGGGTGGGGGTTGGGGGTGCCACAAACCCCAACTGATGGAAGTGCCAAGGAGTAGGGGAGCAATCAGAACCCCATGGCCCCATCTCTGCCACCCCTGTCCACCCTGCAGGATGCCGTGCGCATCATGGCCAAGGACCTGGTACGCACCCGGCGCTACGTGCGCAAATTCGTGCTGATGCGGGCCAACATCCAGGCCGTGTCCCTCAAGATCCAGACACTCAAGTCTAACAACTCAATGGCGCAAGCCATGAAGGGCGTCACCAAGGCTATGGGCACCATGAACAGACAGGTCTGCCTCTCCCCTTCCCCCTTTCTGCCCCAGCTGACCCCCAAGCCCACCAGAATGAGCCACCCAGGATGTTCAGGGCTTGAGGGCAGAGTCTAGCCTGGGTGGGTGTCCAGAGCCTAGTGCAGGGACTGGTAGCAGTCCTGATCCTTCCTCATGTGCTCCCCAAACCTCCCTCCAGCTGAAGCTTCCCCAGATCCAGAAGATTATGATGGAGTTTGAGCGACAGGCAGAGATTATGGACATGAAGGAGGAGATGATGAATGACGCCATCGATGATGCCATGGGTGATGAGGAAGATGAGGAGGAGAGGTGTGGAGACACTGGGTGGGAGGATAGGGAAGCACGCCTGCCCCTCAGGTGTGCCTGATCTCACCAAGTTTCTCTTCTCTACTCTCTTCGGTAGTGATGCTGTTGTGTCCCAGGTCCTGGATGAGCTGGGACTGAGCCTGACAGACGAGCTGTCCAGTGAGTACTCCACAGCATGGGCCATTTCCCACCAGAGGCCAGCCCCAGCCCTGACCTGCTCCCCCTGCAGACCTTCCCTCCTCAGGGACTCTTTCCCTGATCTCCAATCCCCCTGCACATCTCCCCTCCACTGGGGACTCTGTCCCTGACCCTCGCTCTCCCTGCAGATCTCCCCTCCACTGGGGGCTCACTCAGTGTGGCTGCCGGTGGGAAGAAAGCAGAGGCTGCAGCCTCTGCCCTGGCTGATGCAGATGCAGACCTGGAGGAGCGGCTTAAGAATCTGCGAAGGGACTGACTGACCAACCCCTACCTTGCCACCTTGGGGGGCCACAAGTGCTCCCTCTAGAATAAAGAGTGGATACTAGCTCTGAAGGCTCTGTGATGACTGCCCCAGTGATGCATGATTTGGGATGGGATCCAGGGTCATTCAGGCAGGACTGGGGACAGAGGCATAGATAGTACAGGCCCCGTACCAACACTGGAGCATTGAGCAGGAAGAACTGGTCCTGAGGCCCTGTCAACTGTGAGATTTGGAGCAGAATGAGCCCACCCCAGATGGTCAGGGCTTGAGGAAAGAGACTAGCCTGACAGGTGCCCCAAGCCTAGTGCAAGGACTCGCAGCAGTCCTGATCCCTCCTCCTATGCCCACTCCTGTGTCTGTTCAAGGGTAGTTGCCCAACACCTCCAGGGTCAGTGTCAGACACACAGACAGACATGGTTCAGCCAGAACAGACTCCCTCCAGGACTTGACACCGTGCCCCCATCCCTCAATCTGGAACCCTGTGGTACCTAGTCCTGGTGATGGAGGCTTAACGGGGACTTGGGAACAGGTCAAGCCAACAGGTAGAAATGTGAGGGGGGATTTTACTGAGGAGACTTAGCTGGTCAGTAGCCAAGTCTTTCAGAAAGGGATGAAGGATAGTATCAGAAGCCTCAGCTACAAAAAAGACGAAAGATAGGGACAAAGACACCTACAGGTTTCAACAGCTGCCTAGCAGCTTGCAGCCAATGGCTACAGCCCCAAACGCAGGAAGTGCTAAGGGGCTGCCAGGCTAGTGTTACCTGGGGCCTCCTCAACCCAGCACCACAGGTCAGCCCTGTGGCCCACTCGCTTGCTGAGTATCCAACAGCATCCTTCATCCTATGTGACCTACTCTCCAGAGGCAGGCAGGGCTCTTGAACCCACTGTGAGACTGGCCCAGGCCTGATGCTCATTCTTCCCCATTCCCCCACACAGGAGATAGGTAGTCTGGGGATGAGGCCCCTTAGGGCCACCATGACTCTACAGACACCACTATCCCACCAACTACTGAGTCCCAAACTCCCAAATAGCGAAGTCCAAGGAACTGGTGAAGTTTTTATTAAATCCACAGAAGTAAAAACCATATTGTGAGGAGCTGGGGACAGGGCCACCAGGGAGTGGGAGCCAGGCCACCAGGAAGCAGGGAAGGGGGAACAGGACAGAACAGAGCCAGGCCGGTCATGATGGCACCAGCCTCAGAGGCCATCACTGGGGCCGCCGGGCAACTCGGGGGCTCCCAGGCCAGCACCAGGTAGGCTCAGCGGCGGGGGCTCGACCAACACGGCTGAGAACTTGGTGTCACCAAAAGCTTCATTCATGCGCGTCTCAAAAAAGCGTTGCAGGCCAATGATGGACTGCACATCTGCCTTGTCCTGTGCAGGAGGTAGGGGCAGTGGATAGCGACTCAGCTCTGCCTGGTCCCCCCAGGCCCCTCTTAGCAACCCCATCCCTCTTCCGTCTACAGGGCTCACCTCTGTCAGCTTGTTGAACTGCTTGAACATGCGGCCCACATCCTGGGCAAATTCCTGGGGGGAGCTGTAGGGAGGCGACAATTTCTCCTGGAGACGGGCACGGATCAGCGTCAGGTCCAGGGTGCCACCAGGCTGGTCCTGCAGGCAGGGGGACGGGGTGCCACATGGTTGAGTGCCAGGCCAGCAGACTCCTTCCTGCCCGTCTTCCCCTGTCCCGGGCAGACTCACCAGGGAGAAGGTGGAGTCAGTGGCCAACTGGTGCAGGGGGCGGCACGGCTCATGGCAGAACAGGGCCAGCAGGACACGCTCACACTTCTACAGACAGCATGGTCAGAGCCATCAGCACTCCCACCCACCTCAGACTTCCCTGATCCCCCAGCCCCAGCCCCAGCCCTCACCTGCTGGTTGGCTGGCGAAAGCTTGGCCACCACACCAGTGGTGTCGGACTCATCCAGGTTGAGGCTCCCGTCCTCCTCCTTCAGGTCAGGCAGCACGTGGCAGAGTGAGCAGCTCCACTCTTCCCTGGGGAGGGGAGAGAATGAGGAGCCTGCACAGAACCCCCACCTGCCCACCCTGCTTATACCCAGCCCCTAGCTCGCCACACACCCTGGCACATCCTGCAAAGCTGGCAGGTGGCAGTCCAGGTGGAAGCAAAACTCGCACTGGTTGCACATGACCAGGTCGCCTGGCTTCTGACAGACACGACAGATGGTGGCACTGTCGTCTAGGGCGCCTGGGCCGCCAGATGGAGCCGAGGCACCTTCAGGGGCCACCACTTCCAGGCCCGAACTGGTGCTACCACTGGGTGAGGCCAGGCGGGGGCCCTCTGCACCAGAACCCTCTGCCAGGGCCATCAGCACCGGCTTGGTCTCGGGGCCTTCAGCAGCAGCAGGCGGGGCGCCAATGGCTGCCTCTGTCTCTTCTTCCTGTGAGGGGGAGAGGGAGCAAGTAATGGTTAGCCGGGCTGGGCAGCCTGCAATGTCCTACTGTCATCATCCCACAAGAAACACTCACCTTAACAATAGCCATGCCGGGCAGGGGTGGAGCTCCAGGGGCCCCAGGCGGCGCAGTTCCGGGCTGGCCGGCAGCCGCGGCAGCACCACCACGCTCGATGACAATGAGATTGTAGTCCTCTGTGGTGTTGCCTGGGAATACCTTGAACACAGGCGGCTGGCTGTCAGCTGTGAGGTCCAAGTCCAGGCGCTCGAGGCTCACCCGTGGCACCTTGCGCATTAGGCCGCTCACCTCACCCTCACCAGAGCGGGACCTGCAGGGCACAACCTGCCATGAGGCTAGGCCCTGACCTAGCCAACCACTGGGCCTGCTTGCCGCCCCACGGGGCCACCACACTCACCGTTTTACACCCGATACATGAGGCTCTGCACTGGAATAGGGATCATCTACTTGGGAGATGAAGGAAAAGGGATACTAGATTGGCACGGAAACAGTGTCAGTCTCCCCCCAGGCAGTGTCAGGGACCAGGCTGACCCACTCACCTGACCCAAAGCCATAGCCTTCCTGTACCTCCATGGGCTGTGGGCAGAGATTGGGAGACCTCAGGCAGGCAGCCCTCAGGACCTGTGCTCCCTTCTCCCTCCCCCCTCCCACTAACACCCTCCTCACCTGGCTGCTGCCTGAGCCCTGCTTGCTCAGTGGGCCCGGGGCCCGTGGGGGAGCCATGGGTGCAGGCCCTGTGGAGTTGGTGCCCGAGCGCTCTGCCACGATCTTGCCTTCAGAAGAAAAAAAGTATAAGCAAGGGCAGAGAAGGTTACCTAGAGCATACAGTTGGGAAGGGAAGCAGGGAAGCAGGACCCACCGAAGGCCTCAGCACTCTTGGTCCAGGCGTTGAGGTCCCACTGGAATTTCATCTCGCCATGTGGCTCTACAGGGTCCACAATCATCTTGAGGGCACGGTGCAGCTGGAAGTAGATCTGGGCAGGGCGAGATGGGTGGGTTTTAAGTGCTCTGGGCAGTGCAACCAACCTGTGCCTACAGGGGAGCCTGCCCACAGCCCCCCACAGCCAGCGCACCAGCTTTTTTGACAGCAGCAGGGCCGTGTTGTTGTCACTCTCCAGGGCCCAGGAGGCAAAGCGCAGGATGTGCTCCTGGTGCTTCTGGATCTTGGTCATGGTCCAGTGCTGCCGCTCCAGCCGCTCCTGCTGCCCCTCAGTCACCTTCTGCAGGGTTGGGGCGAAGAGTCGGGGAAGAACACAGGATCAGCAAGTGGGAGGACAGAAGCAGCTGGGACCCTTACCCTGGATAGAGCTGGCATAGGCACCTGGGCATCATTGACCAGCACACGACCCCGCTTGTTCAGCTCCTTCATGATCTGCAGGATGGCCATCTTGACATCCACCTGCACACGCTTCTGCACGTCTGACACCTGGCGGATCCTGCGAGCAGGGTTGTGGCAGGTCAGACTGGGCAAGGAAGGGGCCGGCCCACCCCCCTGCCCCCTGCCCCCTGCCCCCAGCCCCAGTGCCTCCACTTACGAGCTGCGAACCTCCTTGGTGCTCTTCTGCAGTGTCGCATGCTTATCCCCAAGGCGTTTCACTAATGAGGCCAGGAGCTTGCGCTGGTTCCTCACCGCGTCCTCCAGGAACTGGTACCTGTGGGATGACAAGAAAGGAGCCAGGGACAGGGTGCTGAACACAGAGACTGGTCTATCCTGCCCACCCTGATCCAGCTTGGAACTCACTGGTGGTCCTTGTGGGCATTGAGCTGGCAGTCCCGGCAGGTAAGGGTGTCGCAGCTCTCGCAAAACAGCACGAGGGGCTCATGCTTGTGTACACTGCAGTACACAGTGCGCTCACCATCCCGTGTCTTGGCCGGCCCTGTGGGGTGGACACAGTGAAGCTAGACCTGGGCCACCCCCACCTCAGAGGCCACAAAGAGGACCCCCAGGCAGGTTAGGAGTCTGAGCACATGGCAGTGTTGGGGGCAGGAAGCACAGCTCGGCAAGCCTGATCCTTGCTCCCAGCACCCTCTACCCCTACCTGACCAGAAAACACCTTGTCAGCCTTCCCACTTGCAGAGATGACAATACACAATATAGATCGGTAGGCTTGATGGTGCAACTGAAAGGTCAGCAGTTCAAACCCACCCAGCAGCTCTGCGGGGGGTAGGGGGGGAGACCCGGTAATTTGCTTCTGTAAAGATTACAGCTTAAAAAAGTCTACGGAGCAATTCTACTCTATTACAAGCAATCGCTGTAAGTGGAAATCAATAAGACAGTACCTAACGACAGGACGTCTAGCAGGAAACACCTCCCTTTGCTTTTTCCTCTGTGAACACATCTTACCTAGGCAGACAGACTCCAAGCACACCTGCCACCTGCCTACTAACAATGCTCCCCCCTTCTCCTCATCCATAGCACATATCCTTCCCATCAGAGAATGGGATTCTGGCCACTGAAGCATCCCCACATGCAGGATTAAAAATAAACTTAGGGCCTAAAGACCCCTGCGCTCATTCAGGCATAGTTTCGTCAGAAACTGTGCCCTCTTAAGATCACAAACCACTTACAACCCACGGGCCAGAAACCCTAAGAGTTGCCTACCTGCACTGGGGGAAACGAGATGTTGGACTGGAACTCTAGAGAAAGCATCAAGCCACTCTGGGAGAGATTCCCACTGCTCAAAGTAAAACCACCCAAGGACCAAAACAAACCTATCCCCCACCCCGAGTGCTGCTCATGCACATCCCTCTTTCCTTTCCCTCAATGCCAACCACATCTTGGCTGCAGCTGTCGAGTCTAGAACACAAGGCACACGTCAGCTGTTCCTCGACCACCCCCCCACACCAACATCTCCAACCAAACCCAGGACCCACTGCAGAGCCCTGCCCATCCTTCAGCCACAGATGCTGTCCTCAAAGCTAGGAAAACCCATGAGGTACCTCCTGAAAGGCCATCTCATAGAAAATCCTGGGATAAAAACTGGCTACACAAACAAGGCTTTCGGATCTCTTTTCATACAGAAACCAATATGTGCACACAAAGACATGTAAATGCCTAACTGAACTCTGGGTAGAACACAGCTATAGTACCTCTGAAACACACAGCTTGCACAACTTGGGAAAGGTGTGGTGTTTGGTGAGGGACGTGAGGGGTCACTATCCTGGGGTTCCCTGGCAGCATGGCTCAAAGCTCTGTGGGGAAGGTGAGTTTTTGGGGCCAGGGCACGTTGAGCTGTGAGTGCTCATGAACTGTGTGTTTCAGAGGTACTATAGCTGTTGCCTCCACCTGGAAGGCTCTATTCCAAAACACCACATCTCCTGCCTGGGAGCTTCTCTGACAAGTATTCTAGATCACCCCCTGCATCTATACCCTACAGCATACTGAGGTCCACTGTGATCCTCCAAGGCCTTTCCCCTACCAACAGGACCCCTTGAACCTGCACACTAGAGCCATACCCTGCTGCTGTCAAGAAATCTTACTCTTGAGACCCTTCAGGCAGGAGCCCGTAGAGAACAGCCCTGGGAACCAGCCATCAAATATCACCAGCAACTAGCGGTATGAGGGTTGCCGACTCCGCACCTCCCTCTCCCCGAGGTCCAGGAACGCCCTGCCCCACATACCGGTGGATCGCACAGTGTGGTCCTTGGTGTACTTCACCCGCTGGTGTGCCTCCACACACGTCTCACAAAGCGGTTCGGAGCATTCCACACAGTAGCTGGTGGCGGGTGCATTATCCTCACAGCTGGTGCAGCACTGCTAGGCAAAGGCAGGCTCAGAAGGGGCGGGGCCACCTAACGGCTCCACATTTAAGTCTAACAAACCAGTACCTGAAAGAAGGTGCACCCCCTTCCCAAGCCAAGGCAGCCTGCCCAGAGCAAAGAGGAGACTGGACAATAAAACCTGCTGATGATGCTAGGTTCCTCCTGGCTGGATGACCCCTCCGAGAGACTGCCCAAGGCCAGAGGCCTCCTGGAAGTGACGGGGGCAACACACACACCTGATTAGCATCCTGGGTGTCGGTGGCGGCCTTGCTGCCACTGTCACGCATAAAGTAGTTCTCCACGATATCTTTGTAGAAGCACTGCTGCTTGCACACAGGGCAGTCCACCACTGCGAAAGATCGCGGAGAGAGACCCATCAGGTCACCCCCCAGTCCAGGTGGTTCCATCCTCACACTAGACTTCGAGGCCAGGTCCCCAGACCCGGCCAGGAACACCGTCGTCTCCCTCAGATGATCCCACATCCCCACGAAGGCACCGCGCAAGCCCCTATATCAGCGTCCAGAACCCATCCCCGCCCCAGACAAAGCTCACACCCCCGTCCCCACCTCCCCCTCCGGCCGCGCTTCCGGCGCCGCGGCCCGTCCTCCGCTAAACTCACCCGCGCTGTCCCCCGCCGCGCCGCCGTCTCCCGAGCTGTTAGAGGCGGTGGGCGCGGCGGGCCCGAGGCAGGCACTGCAGGCCGAGTGCAGGCAGGGCAGCAGGCGCGGCTCTCGCTCCGGCCGCAGGCGCTCCCGACACAGGCCGCAGTGCTCCAGCAGCTCCAGCGCCTCGCCGCCGCCCGACCCAGGCGACGACGCCGAGGCTGAGGCTGAAGCCGAGCCCGCAGCCGATGAGGCGGCGGCACGCTTCTCGCCGCCCGCTGGGCCCTCGCCCGGGCCCGGGCTGCCCGAAGCGGCCGAGGCCGCCGAGGCCGCCGCCGCCGAGGCCGCCATTCACACGCCGCCGGGGGAGCCCAGGGGGGAGGAGGGGCGCGGGGCCCGCCGCGCAGGCGCAGACACGCTCGCCGCCAACGGCCGCGCCGCCGCTTGGGCCGCCGCCGCCGCCGCCGCCGCCGCGAGGCCGAGCACTGCTGCGCGCCTCCTGGGCCGCCGCCCGCCGCGCGCGGGGCGCTGCCGAGGCCCGGCCGGCCGCTGCCTGCTCGCCGCCCGCCGCGCGCACAGCCGCCGACACCGCCCTCACGTCCCGCTCCACGCACACGACCGCTCGCCCGCGCACCCGCTCGCAGAAAGAGCCGCGGCCGGGGGGCGGGACAGAAATAACTGGCGCCGACGCCTCCGCGCACGCGCCCTGGGCGCCGTGCGGCCCGGGGGTGGGGTCTGAGGCGGCCGCCGACGGCGAGGTCGCCAGTACGCACGCGCCCCTCCCACCCCCAACAACAATCCTCTCTGCGCGGGGCGCGCGGCAGGGGCGGGGCGCGAGACGTCACCGCCGCAATTTAGGCGGCAGGCGGGGCGCACGCACCAGTGCTAGAGCTTGCTACCCGTCGCTCCAGCCCAACCTCCACAGCTCACCAAGTACAGCTGGGGTACTGCGCACGTGCGTTGGCAGCCCGGGACCCCTATCTCACCCCGCCCCTCCGGCTGGCGAGAGATGTCTCCAGCTGCAGCGTCACCAATAGCTCCTAGAGGGGCCGGGGCCCGTGGGCGGGGCCCCGGCCGAGGAGGAGGCAGCGCCTGAGGCGGCTGAGGACTTTGGGGCTTTAACCTTTTTATTGTAAATATGAGAAACACAGAAAGCTGCTTAGATTAAATATAGACCCCAGGGAATTACAGAGCAGCGAGTTCGTGAAATTCCACCCGGCCCTCCCCGTCTCCTAGCCAGCCATTCTTCTGACTCTGATGCTTTACCGTTTGTCCTCTAGGGGAACCGACATCCCGACCCTCAACAGTGGGGGAAATCCTGTCTGAAAAGGACGCCAGGCCTGTTTGTGCGGGGGATCCTGTCTGAAGTGGGAGCAGGATCTAGGTGGGGAGAATCCTGTCTGAGGAGGGAAACAAAAGTCTGTATGAGGGGAGAATCTTGACGGTAGATAAACGGTCTCTGTGTTGGTGGGAGGTGGGGAATCCTCGCTGAGTACGGAGGGGAGTAGGGTCTGTGTTGTAATCCTGTCTGAGGGTGGAAACAGGTGTGTGTGTCGTGGGACATGCTGTCTGAGAATGGAAGCATGGTTTGTCTAGGTGGAATTCTGCCTGAGGGAGAAGCAGAGCCTTTGGGAAGGAGAATCCTGTCTAGGGGGGTAAGGACGGAATGCTGCTAAGCGGAGCGCACAGCCTTGGGGATGTAGGGGAAATCCTGTCTGAAGACAACGCGCAAGGAAGCACCAGGGATGGACATGCCGCTGCGAGTGGGCCGTTGCCCCTTGCGCAGTGACCGCAGCGCGCATGAGGACGGGGCCTGCCTTTGTACCCTCGGGTCCTGAGGCCTCCGGTTCGAAACGCTACTGCAGGTTGAGGGGACTTCCTGGAGGTTGCGGGAGGCCAGCAGGGTCCGAGAGCCCAGGCCGTACCCCCCAAGTGCGCACACGTTAAGGCGGGGGCCGGACAGAGTCCTGGGGCGGAAAGAGGGGCGCTGTCTACCCCACCACCACCACCACCACCACCACCACCACCACCACCACCACCACCACCATCACCACAGGCGCACGTGGCGCTGGCGGTGGGGCGTCCGGCCACTGGGCCAGGAGTGCCTTTTGTTCCCCTCCGGGCATGGGGTGTTGCAGAGCTTTGTTCCCGCCCCTGCCTTTGTTCCAGCCCCAGCGCCCGGCCCCCCAAATTCGGGCCCCGCCCCGCTCCCTTCTCTGCGCTTCCTTGTCGCCTGCCACGCCCCCTCCGCAGGGCGCCCGGCTCCACCCCATGCGATTAAGGCCACGCCCCACTAACCGGCCTTTTCTCGCCTCCTCCCATCCTTCTCTGATGATTGGGAAAGAAAATGGATGGCCGGTAGCTCACTGGGTGAGGTGGGGCATGTTTTAGATATATTTACTGAGTGTGCTAGACCGCAAAATCACAGGGGTGGAGGGGTGACCCATACATTACCCTGAGCCCTGGGGCAGACACTGGGGAGGGAACCAAACCCACTGCTGTGGGGTAGATTCCAACTCATAGTGACCCCATAAAGTTTCCAGGCTGTAAATCTTTACAGAAGCTGATTGCCACGTTTCTCCCGCTGGTGGTTTCGAACCACTGACCTTTTGGTTAGCAGTCAATCGCTTTAACCACTGCACCACCAGGGGGCACAGATCCTGGGGAGGGAAGGGCAGTCAAAATACAGTAAATACCAGTTGCCTTGGGGTCAATTCCAATTCATGAAGACTCCATGTGTGTTAAAGTAGAACTGTACTCCATAGGGGTTTCAATGGCTGATTTCTCACAAGTAGATAGCCAGACCTTTCTTCTGAGGCACCTCTGGGTGCACTTGGACCTCTAACCTTCCTGTTAGCAACTGAGCATGTTAACCACATTAACCATTTACACCACGTAGAGACTCTTCAAAGTAATTAAGTGATGGTAAAGAATGTGGGAATGGAGCTTATCAAAGAAATTCGTGTGCTCTGTTAGAGTATCTTAGTCATCTAATGCTGCTGTAACAGAAATACCACAAGTGGATGGCTTTAACAAACAGAAGTTTATTCTCTCATGGTCTAGTAGCCTAGAAGTCCAAATTCAAGGTGTAAGCTCCAGGGGAAGGCTTTCTTTGTCAGTTCTGGAGGAAGGTCCTTGTCATCAATCTTCCCCTGGACTAGGAGCTTCTCTGCACAGGAACCCCGGGTCCAAAGGACAGGCTCTGCTCCCAGCGCTGCTTTCTTGGTGGTATGAGGTTCCCCACTTTCTGCTCACTTCCCTTTCTTTCTTTCTTTTTTTTAAATATCTTTCTTCCTAATTTATTTTTTTTTCCCATACAAAAATTTATACATACACTGTTATGTGACTCTTAACTGCTCTCCCCATACTGTGACAGCACACTCCTCTTTTCCACCCCTGATTTCCCTTGTCCATTCAACCAGCTCCTAACCCTCTCTACCTTCTCATCTCACCTCTGGACAGAAACTGCCCATTTAGTTTCATGTATCTACTTGAGCTAAGAAGCACACTCTTCATGAGTATCATTTTATGTTCCACGGTCCAGTCAAATCTTTGTCTGAAGAGTTGGCCTCGGAAATTGTTTTAGTTCTGGACTGATAGAGAATCCAGGGGCCATACTTTCCAGGGTCCTCCAGTCTCAGTCAGATCATTAAGTCTGGTCTTCTTACTAGAATTTGAGTTGTGCCACCACGTTTCTCCTGTTCCATCAGGGACCCTCTGTTGTGTTCCCTGTCAGGGTGGTCATTGGTGGTAGCCAGGCACCATCTAGTTCTTCTGGTCTCAGGCTGATAAACTCTCTGGTTTATGTGGCCCTTTCTGTCTCTTGGACTAATACTTTCCTTGTGTCTTTGGTGTTCATCATTCTCCTCTACTCCAGGTGGTTAGGACCAATTGATGCATCTTAGATGGCTGCTTGCAAGCTTTTAAGACCCCAGATGCCACTCACCAGAGTAGGATGCAGAACATTTTCTTAGTAAGTTTTGTTATGCCAATTGACCTAGAAGTCCCCTGAAAGCATGGTCCCCAGACCCCTACCCCTGATACTCTGTCCCTCAAAGTGTTTGATTGTATTCAGGAAACTTCTTAGCTTTAGTTTAGTCCAGTTGTGCTGACTTCTCCTATAGTGTGTGCTGTCCTTCCCTTCACCAAAGATAATTCCTATCTACGATCTAGTTAGTAAATAAACCTCACCTTCCTTCCCTACCCTCCTAACCATCAGAGAATGTTTTCTTCTGTGTTTCAACCTTTTCTTGAGTTCTTATAATAGTGGTCTTATACAATGTTTGTCCTTCTGTGACTGACTAAATTCACTCAGCATAATGACTTCCAGCTTCCTCCATGTGGTAAGATGTTTCAGGGCCCCACTGTTGTTCTTTATAGTTGGTGTAGTATTCCATTGTGTGGATATACCATAATTTGTTTATCCATTCGTCCATTATGGGTACCTAGGTTTTTTCCATTTTTTTGCTATTGTGAACAGTGCTGCAATGAACATGGGTGTACATATATCTATTCACGTGATGGCTCTTATTTCTCTAGGATATGTTCCAAGGAGCGGGATAGCTGGATCGTATGGTACTTCTATTTCTAGCTTTTTAAGGAAGCGCCAAATCGATTTCCAAAGTGGTTGTACCATTTTACATTCCCACCAACAGTGTGTAAATGTTCCAGACTCTCCACAACCTCTCCAGCATTTATTACTCTGTGTTTTTTGGATTATTGCTAGCCTTGTTGGGGTGAGATGATATCTCTTTGTAGTTTTGATCTGCATTTCAGTTAGCTGCCTGAATATATTCTTTGGCAAAGTGTCTGTTCATATCCTTTGCCCATTTTTTAATTGGTTATTTGTCTTTTTGTTGTTGAGGTTTTGCCGTATCTTGTAGATTTTAGAGATTAGACGCTGATCAGATTTGTCATAGCCAAAATTTTTTTCCTAGTCTGTAGGTTGTCTTTTTACTCTTTTGGTGAAGTATTTTGGTGAGCATAAGTGTTTGATTTTTAGGAGCTCCCATTTATCTAGTCTCTCTTCTGGTGCTTGTGCTTTGTTACTTATGGTTCGTGTTGTGTTTATGCCATGTATTAGGGCTCCTATCACTTCCCTTTCCTTTTATCTCTTGTAAGATAAAAGGTGGTGCAGGCCGCACCCCAGGGAAACTCCCTTTACAGTGGATCAGGAATGTGACCTTAGTAAGGGTGCCCTAATCCTCTTTAACATAATCTAATCCTGCCTCATTAACCACAGGCAGAGATTAGGATTTACAACACATAGGAAAATTGCAATCACAAAGTGGAGGACAGCCACACAATACTGGGCATCATGGCCTAACCAAGTTGACACATATTTTTTGGGGACACAATGTAATTCATAACATAGAGTAAGAGACAATAAGTTTTATTGAGGGTTAAAGCAACTCCAGTTGGGCAGCATAAAGCAAAAGTGCAAGGTGCTCCTCTGAGCAGGAGAAAAGGTGGAGTTTTTATACTTAAAGTTCAGCATGGCTAAGACCATAAATACCTTGCAAAACAATTTTTTCCACATATCTGTTAATCTATTTTCTAACATACTTTTCTAAGAACAGTCTCTGCAAGCAATTTTCTAGAACATTTTTGTCACATGCTTCCTGGATGTAAAAATGGCGTGGGGGTGGTGTTTGACCTCCCTAACTTCAGGAGCGGGAAGGAAAATCAAGATCAACAGCACAAGGCTGTTTCCTATGAGGAGGAAGTAAGATATGCCTCCACTCTCCAACCTTTTTACCAACTCTGATACCAGCCATCTCTCCCATGGCACCCTTTACTCCTCTGCTGGTTTTGATAATTCCTTGCAATGGCCACACACAACTCACAGACAATACTCACGAGTGTGAGGTTTATTAGGGAAGTAACAGGTTACAATTCAGGATCAGAAACAACTCATGATACAGTTCTTCTGTCAGGACAGCTTTTTCTCAGCTGCACCTGCAGGCATGCCTATCTCTGGCCCTTGGCCTCTGTGCCTCACAGCCTCTCGGCCCGGCTTGTGCCCTGCTCGGGCAAGTGTTACAAAGCTCTTTTAGCTCTGTCAATAAGTGCCCAGAGGCACCCCACCGCACCATCTCCTGCCAATCCTGATTCTGCTGCCTCTGCTGCCGCTGTTTCTCTGCGCCACTTCACTCCTTCTCTCTCTCTGGTGTTGCAGCTCTCTCTCTTCGTCACCTGGGCCTAGGAGGGTCTCAGTGCAGGGATTCTGGGTCCAAATGACATGTTCTGCACCCATCTCTCCTTGGTGGTAGTCAGTTCCACTGTCTGCTCAGGAATGTGCTCTCTTTTAAGCCTAGCAGGATGGCAAAATGACCAATCCCTTCTTTAGGGTTCCATGCATCTTATTTGCATGACCCCATCCCAAGGGTGCCATGCACTTTATTTACATTATTAGCAAACTATCCAATCCCCATGGTGGGCCACAAGCACCTCATTTGCATAGTCCCACCCAGTCTTTTGGTGGGAGTTACAAGACCATGGTGAGAAAGGCCATGTAAAACAACCCATCGCAATGCACTGGAACATTCTTAGTACGTATTTTCTGAGAACAGCCACATCTCCTTCTGTGCTGTGTTTGCCTAAGAGTGGTCCAGATTAACCCTTCATTGTGAGCTCAGTCCAAACGCCTCTATACATTAAATATTTCCTAGCACAAGCTGAAAAACCAGAACGAAAATAATGAGAATGTTCACACGTTGTGAAGAATGTAACCAATGGCACTGAACAATGTGTGTAGAAATTGTTGAATGGGAACCTAAACTGCTGTATAAATCTTCTGCAGTGCAGTGAATTACTTAATATGGCCCTTCTAGCTATAGTCTTTGAGACTCCCACACAATGATTGGGTGGGACTATGCAGATAAAGTGCTTGTGGCCCACCAATGGGATTGGACAGATTGCTGCTAATGCAAATAAAGCATACAGAACCTGTGATGGTTAAGGATATGTGTGTGTCAGCTTGGCTGGGCCATGATTTTCAGTGGTTTGGCATTTATGTAATGATGTAATCTGACAGTTATGTCATGATGTAGTCATCCTCCATCTTGTGGTCTGATGTAATTGTCCTCCACTTTTTGATCTGATGTAATTATCTTCTATTTTGTAATGTGTTGTGTAAATCCTAGCCTCTATGTTTGTGGTTATGGCCCCACTTGGGAGTAAGTTGTCACTTATGTCAATGAGCAGGATTAGGATGCAACTGTATCTTGAGTCATCACCTTGCTAGAGGGTGTGACTCAAGTTACCACCTTTACCTCAGTCACCACCCTTATCACCCTTATTCAAGTCACACCCTTGCTCAAGTAAGGGGAGTTTCCTTGAGGGTATGGTCTGCATCCAATATAAATGTGAATGGTCTATCAAAGCTCTCTCTATTGCTCTGAATTCTGTATCTAACTTGTCATCATCTGACATCCAGTTCTTGGAACTTGAGCCAGTAGCCTATCATCTAACCTAATTTGCCAGCTTCCAGAGCCTTGTGAGTGAGCAGCCTGTCATCTGACCTGCCTGTTTGAGTTTGTCAGCCCCTGGAATCATGTGAGTTAGGCAAAGCCTCCAGCCTGATGCCTGAACCACAGATTTCAGACTTGCCAGCCTCCATAACTGCATGAGCCATTTCCTTGACAATTTGTGAGTTCTGTGAGACATTGCAGCAAATTATGGAACCCAATGATGGGAGAGAGAGTACTGAGGGGAGGAGTAGTAGTTGATGTTAGAGATGATGGAGTGGTACAGCAGTTTGAAAAAGTTGGACATTTGGGACATCTTTAACCTCCACCTCATAGGAACTAGCTTTGTGCTGATCCTTCTAAGAGAAATTATTCATTCATCTTCACTGAAAATAGAATAAAATATATATATTTTTAAAAGTGTGGGAATGGAGTCCCTTAGTCAAGAGCCCTGCCCACACCTGTAAGAAGGACAGTACAGGCAGAAGGAACAGCAATTTCAAAGGCCTTGAGGTAGGACTGACCACTCAGTGGTAGGAGGTGGGCTGGACAGCTAGCAGGGTGAATAGGTGGGTCCCCTGTGGCCCCACCAGGACAATCTCTCAATGCTAGACCCTGACCCACTGGTCCTGGAGTTTTCCAGGCCCAGGGTACAAATGCTTTCCTTCTGCACAGTGATCATTAAAGTTCCCAACCTCTCCTGGCCCAGGACCTTCCTCCCCAGGATGTGGTAGTCACACTTAGTAGGATATCAGCTGGTAGTGATCCTTGGAGTGTTCACTGGCCACCAGGTACTGGGTCACTGCAAACCCCATTGTCCAGATTGGGAAACTGAGGCTGTGAGAAGTACCAGGACTGCATTAGGTGGGGGTCAACTGGGAACCAGACAAAAGCAGGCACAGGGGAGACAGAGAGTGTGTCCGAGGGACTGGGCAGACAGGAGAATGGGGCCAGGACAGGACCTTCTGTTCAGGGGTCCTGTCTGCGGAGCCAGCCTATTCAGAGGTCCAGAGGTGTATGGCAGGAACATGGGTGTGTGGGAGGACAGCCCATTTGGCCTCCTTACCTTGGTTAGCCCCCCAGTTGGGCCCAGCCGAGCAGTCGTTGTCACCTCATATGTTCTCTGCGACGTACAAAGTTCACAAGTTCTTAGTATGAAGAACTATTTGGAGCAGAGCACAGACCAGACACTGTTCTAATTGTGTGATCAACAGGTGTTTATTACTCACAGAATAAACAGGATGGCAATGAGTAGAACAGAAAAACAGCAGTAGCAGCCAACGTTCTCCAAAGTTAGGCTCCCGTCCCAGGGTGAAATGTTACGATTGCATCCAAGCATGCCCCACTTCACACCATGGGTGAGGAACTCTGACATTCCTCTCACCCGAAGTTAATATACTAGCAAGCTTCAATGACTATGTGCCAAACAACATGTACAGAACATAGCGAAGCGGAGTAATAAAAGGGGAAGCCCCCTGTGGGCAAGGACACTACTCATTGCCCACTGCTCAGGGTGTGTGGCCATCTTCTGATCAGCTATTCTAGACTTACTGGCCTCAGTGAACAAGCCTTTCTCTTTTCCCCCACTAAGATAGACAATACATGTTTTGGTCTCTCAGAGGGCAATCATCTCCCCCTAAGGCACATACTTTACTTTGTGTCCATTAGTTGCTATTACAGTAAAGCTGCTTAGTAGCTATGGAGACAGTGGGGGGGGCAATTGCAGTATAGCATACCTGTGCACCCAGCACTCTCCTCCTCCATGTTCCTTGACGACACTTTACAGTGTCTCTCCCTTCCCAGCTCTGGACCACTGGAAACTATCCATATTCCTGCTTTGCATACGGGCTTGGAGGGGTGAAGCAATGGGTCATGGTAGCTCAGACTGTAGCCAGACCTCCCCATGACCCCAGTTAGGATCAGGCCTCACCTGGTCCCTGCCTGCTTTTCCTTTTCCAAACTCTTCTGCCCACTCTCAGGTGTCACCCCCCAAAGCCACTTCCTGAAGAGACCCCTCTGACCCCCGACACGAGCTTGGATTCTCATCCAAGGTGAGTACCCATGACTGCCTGTAGACAGCATCATGTGTCTGCTTAAGGCTCAGTGCTCCCCTTTTTGTTTATAATGGCTTTATTAAGATATAATTCACATGCCATAAAGTTCACCCTTTTAAAGTGTACAATTCAGTAGTTTTAGTATGTTCATAGAGTTGTACAACTGCGGTGCAATGAGTCGCTTTAATGTGGCCTTGCTTGCCATGATCTTTGACTCCTACAAAATGATTGCATGGGTGCAGTGCAATGGATTGCTTTTGTGTGGCCTTGCTTGCCATGATCTTGTAACTCCTAACCCAATCACTTGGGTGGGACTGTGTAAATAAGGTAATTGTAGCCCACCAAGGGGATTGGTCAGTTTTGCCATCCCACTAGGCTTAAAAAGAAAGTGAATTCCAGAGCAGAGACGGGATCTCACCACCACAAAGGAAGAAAGGCCAAGAGCAGAGTGTGTCCTCTGGGCCTAATATCCCTGCGCTGAGAAGCTCCTGGAACCAGGAGACCGAGAGAGAAAGCTGTAACACTGAAGACAGTGAGAAGAGGTGGCAGAGAAACAGTGGCAGGAGAGACTGGCAGGAGATGGCTCAGTGGGTTTCCTGGCCATGGAGTGAGAAAGCTGAGTGCCTTCAGGCTGAAGGCTTGCTGGCCTGCAGAGCTAAAAGAGCTTTGTAACACTTGCCAGAGCAGGGCAGAGGCTGAGGACCAGAGAGGTGTGTCTGTGAGCACAGCTGGGAAGAGGCTGTCCTGATGGAAGAACAGTATCCTCAGTGTTCCTGAACCTGAACTGTAACCTGTTACTTCCCTAATAAACCCCCCAATTGTGAGTATTGTCCGTGAGTTCTGTGTGACCATTGCAAAGAATTATCAAACCCAGCAGAGAAGTAGAGAGTGTTACGGGACGGACAGTTGGTGTCAGAATTGGTAAAGATGGTGGAGAGAGGAGGCATGTCTGACCTCCACCTCACAGGAATCAGTCTTGGGCTGTTGATCTTGATTTTCTTCCCTTTATGAAGCTAAAGGAGGTCTGATGCCTCCCCAACATCATTTTTACAGTGGGACTATGGAAATAAGGTGCTTGTGGCCCACCAAGGGAATTGGATAGCTTGCTAATAATGCAAATAAGGTGCATGGAACCCATGTGAGTCTGGGACCATGCAAATAAGATGTATGGAACTCTAACGAAGGGCTTGGTCAGTTTTGCCATCACACTAGGCTTAAAAGAGAGCCAATCCCAGAGCAGAGGGGGAACCTCACTACAACCAAGAAAGAAGAACTACGAGTAGAGCATGTCCTTTAGGCCCAGTGTCCCCATGCTGAGAACCTCCTAGACCCAGGAGACAAAGAGAGAAAGGTGTAACACCAGAGAAGGTTAGAAGACATGGCAGAACCAGAAGACTGGCAAGAGACAGTGAAGAAGGCTTCCTGGGCCCATGGAGCAAGGTGGCTACAGTGGGCATGTCAATCCACAAAGCAAGAGAGTTGAGCACCTTCAAGCAGGAGGTTTGCTTGCAGAGTGGGGTGCCTCTGAGCACTTACTGGTGGAGCTAAAGAGTTTTGTAACACTTGCCTAAGCAGGATAGGGGCCAAGGAGCCAAGGGAACAAGGGCTGGAGAGTCCTGTCTGTGGGCACAGCTGAGAAGCAGCTCTCCTGATTGAAGAACTGTACCCTGAGTCATTCTTGAACCTGAATTGTAACCTGTTACTTCCCTACTAAACTCTATAACTGTGAATGTGGTCTGTGAGTTCTGTGTGGCCATTGCAAGGAATTATCACACCCAGCAGAGAAAGTGTGCCATGGGAGGGATGGTTGGTATCAGAATTGGTATAAAGGTTGGAGAGAGGAGACATGCCTAACCTCCACCTCACAGGGATCAGCCTTGGGCTGATACAGATGATCTTGATTCTCTATCCTTCTGGCATCATACCTCTTCGTCTGACCATTTTTACAACAATCATCACCACTATCTAATTCCAGAACATTTTCATCACCCCCCAAAAAACCCATGTCTATTAGCAGTCACACACCCTCCCCACTATTTACCCCATATTAGTTTCCTAGAGCTGCCAAAACAAATTACCACAAACTCAGAGGCTTAAAACAACAGAAATTCATTCCCTCAGTTCTGGATACCAGAAGTTTGAAATCATGGTGTCACCAGGGCTGTGCTCCCTCCCTCTGGAGGTTCCTTCCTTGGCTCTTCTAGCTTCTGGTGGCTCCAGGCACTCCTTGGCTTGTAGCAGCATCACTTCAATCCCTGCTTCTGTGGTCACATTGCCTTCTGCTCTTCATTTGTATCATCTCCTCTTCTGGTTCTTATAAGGACATTTGTCACTGGATTTAGGGGCCACCCAGGTAATCCAGGATGATCTCACCTCAAGGTCCTTAGTTATATATCTGCAAAAACCATATCCAAATAGGTCACACTCATAGGATCTGGCGGTTAGGATGTGGATGTATCTTTTGGGAGGCCACCATACAATCCACTACACCCTCAGCCCCCTTTGTTCTGGATTCTGGCACTTACTAATCTACTTTCTTTCTCTATGGACTTGCCTGTTTTGGAATTCAAAAATTCTTTTTATCTTTATTGAGTTATTTTTCTGCCTTCATCGTTTTCACTGTCCCCCACTGTACTCCCAGCCCACCTGTTGTCCTTTCTGGACTTCCATGTGTTCTGCCACCCACCCCTCCAGCTTGATTGATGGATGTGAGCATCTCAGTGGCCATGGACTGGATTTCCACCTGCTATGGAGAATCCCATGGCAGTCTCCACCATGCCATGTAGATCCTTGCCCAGTGACAAGACACCACGCAGCCACTCCCTCTGCCTCTGGTTCTTGCGATTCTTTGACTAACAGCCTCATAAGGTCTAGGGCACTTATGTGAGCATATCTCTGAGTTTATACCTGGAGGAGAAATTGCCACTATCCTATACCCTCCAATGATCCTATTTGGTTGAGAATAAAAATTACATTTCATTCTGGAAATAGACAGTTGAGATGATTCAGCAACATTGTGAATGTACTTAATGTCACTGAATTGCACTTTAAAATGTTAAATTCTATGTTGGTGTATTTTTACTCCAATTAAATAATCAGAATCTGATGATAGCCCTGGGGTCTGCACTGGATACATGGGCTGATTTTTAGTCCTACCTCAGGCCTTTGCATTTGCTGTTTCCTCTGCCCATATATGCGCTTGGCATGTGTGGTGTCTTAGTTATCTAGTGCTGCTGTAACAGAAATGCCACAAATGGGTGGTTTTAACAAACAGAAATTTATTTTCTCAGTTTAGGAGGCTAAAAGTCCAAATTCAGGGTGCTGGCTCTAGGGGAATGCTTCCCTTCTCTGTTGGCTCCGGAGGAAGGTCTTTGTCTCTTTGAGCTTCTGCTCCTGGGTGATCTTCATGGGGCTTGGAATCTCTCTTCCCTCATCTTTGCTTCTTGCTTGCTTGTTTAATCTCTTTTATATCTCAAAAGATATTGACTCAAGACACACCCTACTAATCCTGCCTCATTAACATAACAAAAACGAGCCATTCCCAAATGGGG
Organism: Dugong dugon; assembly: GCA_030035585.1. NCBI lineage: Eukaryota > Metazoa > Chordata > Mammalia > Sirenia > Dugongidae > Dugong > Dugong dugon. The sequence continues at coordinate 116,533,411 of CM057466.1, forward strand.
TTATAACCACAGGCATAGAGATTTGGATTTACAATACATAATTTTAGGTGACATAATTAAATCCATAACATATGGGAAAAGGGAAGGAGCCTTCCTCTTACCCCCAGTGGCTTGACCACCTGGTAACAAGGGGGGTGTCTTTTGTTCAGGTGCACACAGCATAGCCATCCTGTGAGCAAGGTGTGTAACCAGAAAGAACATTCCTCCCCTCTAGCTACAAGATTAATTTCATAAGCCAGCATTTTCTAATTAATGATACAGTGGTTTAGAAAAACACCAAGGGGTCAGTTCTCAATGCGACACATTCTTTGATGTTACCAGAATCTTGGAGATGGTTGTGTTGGCCAGGTGCCATATAGTGTCCATGGATGAGCAACAGACAGAAAAAGTTACTATGAGCTCAAAACTGGGAGGAAAGCTTCTCCAACAAGGAAAAGGAACTGGGAGCGAGAGAGAGACCTAATTCCCAGCCTCCTTATCAGAGAATATTCTGAGCCCAAAGCCTCAGCCTAAGGAGCCCTGATGGCGCAATGGTTAAGCACTGGGCTGCTGACCAAAAGGTTGGCTGTTTGAGCCCACCAGCCAGCTGCTCCACAGGAGAAAAGATCTGGTGATCTGCTCTCATAAAGATTACAGCCTTGGAAACCCTGTGGGGCAGTTCTACTATGCCATATAGGGTTGCTATGAGTCAGAACTGACTCTGTGGCACCCAACAACAACAAGGGCCTCAGCTTAAGCAGCCTGGATGAAAATCATAGAGGCAGACTGTCTTCCCAACACTTCTCCAACTCTCTATCTGACCTGCTTCTTCTTGTTCTTCCTATTTCAGTTACAGAGAATCGTGAGGACTTGAGCTCCAAATGATCTGTGCCAACTTCTGCATCTGCCCTAAGTAAGTACCCTATCAGGGCCCACCCCATGGTAGGCATTCAGATGCCCAGTAAATGTGTGAAGGGATGAAGAAGTATACAAAGACAATGACTATCTGCACTCTCCTGGTTTTGTAGGCCACAAGATGACGTTTGGGTTCTGTTACTTTCTAAACTTTCTGTGTGTGTGTGTGCCTAATGTAAGCAGCTCATAGGTGTGTTTTGTTATTCTATTGATTTTCTCAATATTTGTCTTACACTGGGGGTCTTTAGACCATTCACATTTATTGTAATTACTAATAGAGTTAAGTTTAGTTTGTCATTGTGCCATATTTTTTACTGTGGTAAAATACACATGACACAAACTCTACTGTTTATCCATTATAAAGTGTAATTCAGTGACATTACACTGTTCTTCTGCTGACCACATTGAGGCCTCATCCTGTATTGTGCTGCTACAGCCGTAGGCACTGCTGTACTTGGCTTTTGTCTGAGTTTCTCTTTAAGTGTGGCTTGACATCTTTCTTCCTCGTCTTTGCTTCTAATCTCTTTATATCTTACTTATTTAATCTCTTTATATCTCAAAAGAGATTGACTCAAGACTTCCGGGCAACATGGCACTATAGTCAGAAGCACTACACTGTCCCTCCACAGCAAAGAGCAGAAAAACTAAGTCAAACAGAGTTACACATCAATCCTGAAATCCTATGCATCAAATGAAGAGATAAAGAACTCAGCCAAGCACCGAATGGAATAAGAAACTGACCGAGAACAGACAGCAAGGAGAGATACATGCAGAGGTCCCCTATCGGCTACCGCAGCATGGATCCACCATCTTGGACTCCTATCGGAGATCAGCAAACAGGTGGTATGAGAAAGCAGCTTCACAGAGCTTCCAGCAGGAGACAGAACAACCAGTAACCAGCGATATAGGCTTTCCCACACCCCCACTTAGCCTGCTTTGCTTCCTGCAGCCACAGTCTCTTGGCTGGGAAGCACCCCGTGTCACTTGGATTCCACCCGCCCACACTGGCCGGCTCCGGTGCCTTTTGTTGGCTGCTGGTGTTGCTTTTTTCTGCTTCTTTAGATTTCTTCCTTACCTCTCACCACCTTCCCCTCCTTTCTTTCAAACACCTGGCTCCATGCACCATCTTTGCTTCTTCCTGAAAGGCTGCGAAACACTGCTTGACTGTGAAGCTGCTTCCTAGCCTGTGCCACCATGCTGGAGGACCCCCGGGGCTTTTTTGTTTGTTTGCTCTGATTTGTTCTGTTTTGATTTGTTTGTTTTTCTTTTTCTTTTCTTGGCTTGGGAGCCCCTTCTAGTCGGGCAGTACCATGCGGCTTGGAAGCTACTCCCTTACTCTGCACAGATGCACAGGGGCATCCCTGGGAGCATTTCTCTTTTCCTGTTTTTTTTTTTTCGTATGTTTGTTTGTTTGTTTGTTTTTGGGGTTTTTTTTTGTTGTTGTTGTTTCTTTGTTTTGATTTCTTCTCTCTCTTATTGCCTTTTTGTCTTTCTTCATTTCCAGTTTCTTGATTTATTCATTTTTTTCTTTTACCCTTTTTCTTTTTTTTCATTTTTGTTTTTCCTCATTTCTCAGTCTCTCATCTATCCACTCCAATAGCAAGCTCCCTTAACACTCTTTTTTGTTTGTGTGTATGTTTTTGGCTCCTGTTCCTCTCTCCTCTCTCGCATCTTTCCCATGCCCATCTTAGCTCCACACATCACAATCTACCCCCACCTTCCTGCCTACCTGCACTATGCACTGAACATCACACTCCCAAGCAGCACAGGCACGGCATACTGGAACCTGCCCTGCACTGATTCGTGGTCTGCACTGTCAGCCCTGGTACATGTCACAAACAACCCATCCCAGCAACTCCCCTTCAGCTGGACCTGCCCTGCTGTACCATACCTGAGTGACTGACCCTGCCCATTGGAGAAGGAGGTGAAAAGTATCGTGTTGATGAGCAAACAACAAAGAAAGTACAGCCCACCTGCTCAGACGTAACCAAATAAAACAAAAAAGCAGGATGGAACAAACAAATCTACAATCGATAAATTAGGAAAATAACCACCGAATGCCCCAAAGACAGCAGACAATATCAAAACATTTATAAAAACAGGACAGGATGGCTTTAGTAGGCGTCCAAAACAAAACCCCAGGTGACCTTCCAGTAGAAGAAAAGGCACTAGACCTAACTGACAGGGAATTCAAATCTCTAATATTCAGAATTACCTAAGAGTTGAAGCAAAAAGCAGACAAAAATGAGGAAAAAATAGACAAATTCATGGAAAAGGCAGACAAATTCATGAAAAATACAAAAAATTGGAAGAATTCAAGAAAATAATACAGGAACAAAATGCTAAAATACACAACTAGAAATCATACAAAAAACAACAATTAGAAATCCAAAAGATAAACAAGATTTCAGAAATTGACAGTGTCGTAGAAGGGCTGAGGAGCAGGTTTGAAATGATGGAAGACAGGATCAGTAAAATTGAAAACAAACACTTGGCCACAACTCTGAGGAAAAATCAGAAAAAAGAACGAAGAAAAATGAAGAAACCCTGAGAATTACGTGGGATACAATCAAAAGCAAAAATCTATGTGTGATTGGAGTTCCAGAACAGGGGGAAAAAACAGAAAACACAGAGAGGATCATTGAAGAACTGCTGACAGAAAACTCCCCCAATATCATGAAAGAGGAAAAGCTGACCATCCAAGAAGTTCAACGAACCCCATATAGGATAGACCCCAAAAGAAAATCATCAAGGCATATCATAATCACACTCGCTAAAACCAAAGGCAAAGAATCCTGAGAGCAGCTCGAGAAAAAAAAGTTACATACAGAGGAGAAACGATAAGACTAAGCTTGGATTATTCGGCATTAACCATGGAGGCAAGAAGGCAATGGGATGACATATGTAAAAGCTTGAAAGAAAAAAATTGCCAGCCAAGAATAATATATCCTGCAAAACTCTCGTTCACATATGATGGTGAAATTAGGTCATTTCCAGATAAACAGAAATTAAGGGACTATGTAAAAACCCAACCAAACTTATAAGACTTATTAAAGGGGGTCCTTCGATCTGAGAACAAACAACATCAGACCACAGGCTGAATATAGGACACGGGATTGTACTAGCCAGATACCAACCTAGGAAATGAACTCTTAAGGACTTTGCAAAACCAAAAGAATTACAACAGGGAACCAGAGAGGTTAATCTGTAAATGACAACAGCATCAGAACAATAAAAGAGGGAATAAGTACTGTAGGTATAGAACCTTCTAAAGGAGAGGAAGGCAAGCCTATACTAAGTAATAATAGACTGCTTCAAATCTAGGAAGATAAGGGTAAGTTCCAAAGTAAACACAAAGAAAGTTAACAAACCTACTCATCAAAATAAAGAAGAAAATCATGAAGTCTCAGTAAAAACAAAACTTACAAAAACAGAAGAAATGAAAAAAAATCCACAAACAAAAGGAACTCAGCACAGGAGAGTAAGAGGAACAAAGAAAACGTAAGCACCACAAAAAAAAAAGCACTACAAAATGCAATCCCACTCCTAGGAATATATCCTAGAGAAATAAGAGCCATCACACGACTAGGCATATGCACACCCATATTCATTGCAGCACTGTTCACAATAGCAAAAAGATGGAAACAACCTATATGCCCATCAACAGATGAATGGATAAACAAATTATGGTACATACACACAATGGAGTATTATGCAAAGATAAAGAACAATGATGAATCTGTGAAGCATCTCATAACATGGATGAAACTGGAGGACATTATGCCGAGTGAAATAAGTCAATCACAAAAGAACAAATATTGAATGAGACCTCTACTGTAAAAACACATGTAAGTCCAGGGACAAGGACCAGAAGGCAGAAGGGAACAGGAAAGCTGGTGATAGGGAACCCAAGGTTGAACAAGGATAGTGTTGATGTGTTGTGAGGTCATTAACCATTGTCATAGGGCAACATGTGTACTAACTGTTAAATGAGCAACTATTTTGTTATGTAAGCCTTCATCTAAAGTGAGAATAGCAGCGCAATTGGAAGAGTGTAGTCGATGTCACTGAACTGTGCATGTAGAAATTTTTGAAATGGTGTATCTTTGGCTATGTATATTTTCACCAAAAAAAAAAAAAAAAAAGGTCGAGAAGGAAGAGAGTTGACATGTTGTGGGGTTGTTAACCAATGTCATAAAACAATATGTGTACTACTGTTTCATGAGAACCTATTTGTTCTGTAAACCTTCACCTGAAGTACAATTAAAAAAAAAAAAAAAAAAAGACTGTGAGCAGCCATCTAAGATACACCACTGGTCTCACCCCTTTGGGAGCAAGGGAGAATGAAGAGAACAAGATACAAGGAAAAGATCTGTCCAAAGGACTAATGGACCACAGCTACCACGGCCTCCACCAGACCAAGTCCAGTACAGGTAGATGGTGCCCGGCTACCACCGCTGTCTGCTCTGACTGGGATCACAATAGAGGGTCCTGGACAGAGCTAGAAAAGAATGTAGAACAAAATTTCAACTCACAAAAAAAAGACCAGATTTACTGGCCTGACAGACTGGAGAAACCCCAAGAGTATGGCCCCCAGACACCCTTTTAGCTCAGTGGTGAAGTCACTCCCGAAGTTCACCATTCAGCCAGGGATTGGACAGCCTCATATAACGGAGTAATGAGGCACAGCAGTCCAGGGATAAGGACTAAAAGGCAGGAGGGGACAGGAAAGCTGGTGATAGGGAACCCAAGGTTGAGAACGGACAGTGTTGACATTTCATGGGGTTGTTAACCATTGCCATAGGGCAATATGTGTACTAACTGTTTAATTAGAAATTATTTGGTCTGCAGACTTTCATCTAAGTTACCAAAAAAAAAAAAAAAGAATTATCTATGTGAGATCAAATTGACAACAGCAACTCAAAAGGTTTGATGGGAAGCCTAGGGAGCAGTGAGTTGAAGATAATGGTGATGGAATAGTTTGGAAAAGGATAGTGAGAATAGCAGCACAACTGGAAGGATATAATCGATGTCACTAAATTGTACATGGAGAAACTTTTGAAATGGCGTAACTTTGGCTATGTATACTTCCACCAAAAAAAAAAGTCCTCCAAGGTTGAGAAGGGAGAGTGTTGACATATCGTGGGGTTGTTAACCAATGTCATAAAACGGTATGTGTACTGACTGTTTAATGAGAAACTATTTGTTCTGTAAACCTTTATCTAAAGTACAATAAAAAAAATAAAGAGACTGACTCAAGATATACCCTACACTAATCCTGCCTCATTAACGTAACAAACACAGCCCATTCTGAAATGGAATTATAAGGAGAGGTTAGGATTTACAACACATATTTTTGGGGGACATAATTCAATCCATAACATCAGCGCTCTGATTAAGATTTTCAGGGTGCTTATATACAATTTTGTCACGAACTTTGAACAAATTTTTTTTATTGGTTGACAATTATGTCAGAATACATAAATTTTATAAGAGAGCAGTATGTGGTCAAACATTATGAAAGCTTAAACAGAAATCTTACTAAGACAATCACAAGATCAGTGAGCCATGGTTACAAGACCTCTGGAATCTTAGAACATGTTCATTAATCTTCAATTATTTTCTGAAAGAACAGGTTTTAAGTGAAAGTTAATAAATAATTAAACTAGCCCTTCTTTGGTTTCAACAAACCTGATTGCCTAGATGTAATTATATAGAAAACAAACAAGCTACTTCTAAAGGTCAGTTATAATTCAAGGCATAACTATTAACTTTAAAAATTATATACATATATATTTATTATTATACAGCACATGGGTTTCTAACATTTAAAGATGACCTTTCGTGCCGTGGGTAAGAGAATGCTCTCTGTTTTCAAAAAGCAAAACTTATAATTTTATTTCACTTAAGGATGCATGGGATTGCATTTAGTGCCCACCCGGGTAACTCAAGATAATCTCCTCAATCTCAAGATCCTAAATTTAATCACACTTGCTAAGACTCTTTTTCTTTATATAGTAACACTTACAGGTTCCAGAAATTATGAGTGGATATCTTTGGGAAGTGGGCATTTTTCAGCCTATTACAGCCCCATTTCACAGATGGGAAAACCGATCTCCTCAGAGATGAGAAAATTGTCCAGAGCCCCACAGCCTGCATGAGTCCAGCCCAGGCCTAGACTCAGCAGGTGTCCTCACCCTTTCTATGTGATGTCTTCCAGAGAGAGAGAGGAAGGCAGACCATCACCTGAGATTATAGGATTAGGGACTGGGACAGGGAGAGGACCGAAAAGTTCAAAGTTGAATTACTTTCCCTGCTAAAAGGAACCAGGGCTGATGTTCTTCTGAAAGGAAGAACTGGGTCCATGTGTTCCCCTGAAATACAGCTCCCCCTGGGAAGGCAGAATTGATGCCAGATTCTCAGAGTGAGGGGTTGGCTTAAAATCTGCATCCAATGGTGACAGATGGGTTTCTTTTTCTGGCTTTCTCTCTTTTTGAGAACCGTTATGAACTCATGGATGATTGTGGGTTCACTGTGTGTCAGTCAAAAACCAAAAACCAAACCCACTGTTATCAATTCCAAATCAGCGACCCTATAGGACAGAGTAGAACTGCCCCATAGGGTTTCCAAAGAGTGCTAGTGAATTCTAACTGCCAACATTTTCGTTAGCAGCTGAGCTCTTAACCACTGCGCCACCAGGGCTCCATGTGTTAGTCAACAAGTCATCATTCATTCTGATGTTGGCTTCTGTGTTCTTTTAACATGTCCCCAACATTCTTTGGGTGCTTCCTTTGTGGCATAACAAGGTGTTCCAGGCTTAGCCATTTCTCCCAGGAGACCTGGCTCCTCTCAGCAGGGATAAACACCATTTCCCAACCTTTAATGAAATTTCGGCAAAGGAGAGGATTATCTGCTGATAGTCACACAATAAGGTGCTTGTAGTATGTAGTGTCAACATGGCCACCAGTTGGTAGGGGGAAGTGTGAGTGAACACAAGGGGACTCACCCAATACCCCCTGTGGGGGGCTTTAGCCAAAAATATTTGGCCTGAATACCAACAGGTCTTTAGATTTAATTTCACAGGAGCTGCAGTGGAAGATAGGAGCCCTGGTGGCACCAGTGGTTAAGCATTCGGCTGCTAACCAAAAGACTGGCAGTTTGAATCCACCAGCTGCTCCTTGGAAACCCTTTGGGGCAGTTCTACTCTGTTTTATAGGGTCGCTATGGGTCGGAATTGACTCAGTGGCAATGGGTTTTGTTTGGTTTCTTGCAGTGGAAGATAGTGCAAGCATTTTGCCATCTGTTAACCTAAAAGTTGGCTGTTCGAACCCACCCAGTGGTGCCGCAGAAGAAAAGCCTGGAGAATTGCTTCCGTAAGATTTCAGCCAAGAAAACCCTATGGAAAAACAACAAAAAATAAATAAATAAAATTATTTTTTAAAAAAAACTACTTATAGAGCAGTTCTCCTCTGTCGCATAGGGTTGCCATGAGTTGTTACCAACTTGAGGACAACAAGTTTGTTTTTTCTTTTTGGAACAGGGAATGTCAAAAAGCCCATGCAACAGCCAGGGGCCCATCCAGAATGGGGCACGTTTTGCCAGAAACCAGGGTCCAATGTCCTCCCATAGGCATCACAAAAGGTGCTATAAATCTCTACAGCCAGAAACCAGATCCTTGGCCTGAGGCTGGAGGTGGAGGGAGAGGTGAAGGAAGCCAAGTGGAACAAAGTTGTTTAAGATGGAGGGAAATGTTCTGAAACTGGATAGTGGTGGTGGCTGCACAATGAAATGAATTTACTAAAAAATCATTGATGGGTACACACATAATGGGTGTATTTTATAGTATATAAATTATACTTCAATACAATTCTTTATAAAGGGGAGGAGGCACATGGATTCACAGACACCAAAGGACATGCTTGGCGCCCAGCAATCATGAATGGGTCCCTGGCAAAGACAACCTGCCCTCAGAGCCCATATTTGGGAATATGGGCGTGTGTTTGAATAATAGCTGACATAAGGCTCATTTCCAAAATGTGAAGATAACTCGATATCCCCACTTTCCCACGTCATCATTATGACACCAGACACCCACGACACTTTCTCTCTCTGATTCTACCTACCCAGAGTTGAGTCTTCACAAGTTATGACTGTCTTTCCACTCCCTGCCAAATAGGCAAACACCAGCCTCTCTGCTGCCTTTTACTGTCCCCAGTGGGTTTGATAACAACCCATTGCACCACCCTGGAACTCCTAAACAAAAACAAATAGTAACAACACAAAAAGACTGCTGCTTCTCCAGGGTCCCAGCACCCAGGCCCCATACTGTGCCCTTGGATTAATTTTGAAAAGTTTAAAAATCAGAAACACACAGAGAACAATATAGCACACAGTGGGGACTCACATCCCCAAGTTAGCAAATGTTCTAGTTTTGTTAGTCAAGGTCATGGTGAGGTTCTTCTTGCTTTATTAACGCATCCAACCGAAGCCAGGTTAAAATGTCTCCATTAAAAGACGTTTCTCAGTGGTACCCATTGTATCTGCTACTTCGAGGGCACCCTGGGGCTGGGAATTCCAGCAATCTGAGTAGGTGAAAGCCGGCACTTGTGCATGTTTACTACCCAAGTAGTGTCGATACTGCCCTTCCCCCTCCGGACACCAGCTCTCTCATACACTCCGCCCATTTCAAGTGAACAATTCAATCATTTTTAGTAAATTTAGCAAGTTATACACTACTACCACTGTCCCGTTTTAGGACATTCCTGTCACCCCCAATGAGATCCCTAAGCCCATTTGTTGTCCCTGTGAATCCCAGTTCCCACCCTCTACCTCTGGCAACCACCCCCAACCACTACGGTGTCTTGGCAGATTTGTCTTTTCTGGGTGTTTCATATCAATGGGATGACACAATATGTGGTCTCAGACCGTGCCTGCGCTAGCTGTCACTTTAACCTCGGGCTCCTGTGTCACCCAGACATTTTGAGTTTTGTCTGGTCGGATTGTTCAGTGTTTTCTGTTAGGAACTGTGCCCTTCACCTCTGGCCTGAGAAGTGCGTTCCAAGTGACGTCCGGAAACTGAGGCAGAACGGCCCCCTAGCCCTGCTCTTCCAGGATGTCCTAGTGGCTGAGACCATAAACCCATAGTGATCGGCCCAAACTCACCACACCCTGACCACGTCCCCTCCCACATGACAACACCCCCCTACCTGCTCCCTGCCCTGCCCTCTTTGTGTTTAGGACACTGATTAACTTGTTACTTTTATCCTCAGGCTGCCTCTTTTGAAAACAGGAATAGCTTTCCTAGTAGTCTGACTGACTAACTTTTAGAGTTTCCTCACTCCTTAAATGTGCCACGCTGTGGAACAATGAACCACGTTTGACTTTTTGTATCTGTTTTCTGAAAATAGCCTGAGCAATTAAGGTGCTCTTTGTTTTTCTAAAAAGGTTGACTGTTAGAACCCACCCAGAGGCGCCTCAAAAGAAAGGTCTGGCATCTATTTTTGAAAGGTCACAGCCATGAAAACAGTTCTACTGTGAGCAGTTCTACTCTGACACACATTGAGTCCTACGAGTTGGAATCAACATGACAGCAACCGGTTTTGTTTATTAGTTTATTTCCATTTGGGTATTCTCCTTACAGTTGTCTTCTCAGGCACTGCCCTTGTGGCTAGAAAGGTGTTCCCTTTTGTCTTTACATATGAAAGCACATTAAACCTTTTCTGTGTTGCAAATGGATCCCTGATGGCATGGTGGTTAAGAGCTTGGCTGCTAACCAAAAAGTCCGCAGTTTAAATTCACCAACCGCTTATTTGAAACCCTATGGGGCAGTTCTACTCTGTCCTATAGGGTCAACTATGAGTCAGAAGCGACTTGAAGGCAGTGGGTTTGGGGTTTTTTGTTTTTTTTTTAATGTTGCAATTACCCTCCGCCCCCTTTCGGAGAAAAGCTCTGGATCCTTGTCTGGGCGTTGTTATTTTTTGATAAATCCTGAAGGCCACATATTGTATGTGGTATATAAATTACCACAAACCTGGGCCCATTGCTCCTGTTGCCTCCATGGGCTCCACCTGGGCCTGGGTCCAGTCTCCTCTCCAGCCCCCTCCCCAGGCTGCAGCTTCTGGGGTCCATCATGTCCTTCCCTCCACCTCTGACATGGCTTCTCAGGACAGCTCAACCATCAACTGCTGGTACTCACCTTGCCAGGGAACTTCTTCACCTCCACCCCTCTGTCTCCAGCCTGAAAGCATTTCTCAGTGGACATGCTCAGTGTCTGTGCCCTCTGCCAGGTGGATGCTCCTGGCTGGCAGAAGTGTGTGCCTGGGTCCCAGGACTTGGCACAGCCCACACCCCACAGCTGGCACAACTCAGACTGCATACCTGGCACAGCCCAGACTGCACATCTGGCACAGGCCCGCCAGGTTGGGGCTGGGTTTGTAGGCACTGAGACCCAAAGCACTGGGCTTTACCCTTGGACAGTGGCTGTCACAGAAGGAGGCACCAGATGAGAATGCACAGGGAGGGAGCTTGGGGACCCCGATGGAGCTGGCAGCAGAAAGGGCTCCTGGTGTCTTGGTGTCCACATCTGCCAGCTGAGGGGGCCTGGCTCACCCCATCGAACGATTTCTTCTGCTCCTTTCATGCGTCTGTGGCAGCTGGAATCTCACAGCTTCTTCCCTATGCCCAGCCCGTGGTGTCTACCCCTTCCATCCCTCACTGCCGCCCTAGATTCTGGGGCCTGGCCTGGGATTTTCATTTGCAGGCCACAACACCCCCACCCCAACTGCCACCCTGATTTATTTAACCTGTGTCCTCAGCTGAACTCATTTATTCATCCACATGTCCCACAATCACCACGGCAAGGTCTTTGGACAGAAAAGCAAAATCGACCTTTTCTCAAGGCCCGTGACTCCTGCAGCCCCAGCTGCCACCTCTTTTTTCTGCTCGAGGAGTCTGGGCTTGAGTTTTTTCCTCCTGCCTTAAAAAAAAACAAACATTGCTGTCAAGTCAATTCTGACTCCTAGCAACCCTATAGGACAGAGTAGAACTGCCCCATAGGGTTTCTAAGGCTGTGAATCTTTATAGAACCAGACTGCTACATCTTTCTCCTACAGAGTGGCTAGTGGGTTCGAACCGCTGACCTTTCAGTTAGCAGCTGAGCACTTAACCACTGCACCATCAAGGCTTCTTCCTCTTCCTGCCTACCCAGGCCTAAGAAGAACCCTGGTGACAAAATGGTTAAGTGCTTGGCTGCTAACGGAAAGGTTGGCAGTTTGAACCCACCTAGAAGTGCCACAGGAGACAGACCTGGCTATCTGCTCCCGTAATGATTACAACCTAGGAAAACCTATGGGCAGTTCTACTTTGTCACATGGGGTCGCTATAAGTTGGAATTGACTTGAATGGCACATAACAATACCACCCAGGCCTACTGGGTCACACCCCCATCTCACCATCATCCTCCTAGTCTCTTCCCTGGAGGCTGAGACCTCCTCTAGAGCCCTATGTCCTTTCCTTCCTACCCTGAATCTGTCCCCTGCTCTCCCATTGCTGCCTACCTGGCTTCCTGCATTTGCCATGCTACTAGGTCCACTGTCCATCCCACAGCCCTTTAAATGTGCAAATGGGACTGTAACAAATTATCACAAACCCAGTGGCTTAACCCAACACTCATTAAGTAGCTCACAGTTCTGTAGTCGGAAGTCTAGGTAGCGTTTCTTGCTTCTTAGGAGGGAACTCCTAAGGCCACAATCAAGGCGTTGGCTGGGCTGGGCTGTTATCTGGAAGTTGGGAAGAAGAATCTGCTTCTAAGCTCATTTAGGTCATTGGCAGAATTCAGTTTCATGTGGTTGTAGGCCTGAAGTCCCCATTTCCTTGCTGGCTGTCAGCTTGGGGTCATTCTTAGCTTCTAGAGGCAGCCTACATTTCTCATCCTGCGGCCCCCTCCACCTTCAAAGCCCGTGGAGTCCTTTTCTTACTTCGAATCTCTCTGCCTTACCCTTCTGCCTTTAAGGACCCTGTGATTACTTTCTAAAAACCCATTGCCATTGAGTCAACTCCAATTCATGGCAAGCCCATGTGTTACAGAGTAGAACTGCTCTGTAGGATTTTCTTGGCTGTGATCTTTATGGAAAGAGACTGCCAGGCCTTTCTTCCATTGTACTACCAGGTGGGTTCAAACCACAAACCTTTAGGTTAGTACCTGAAAGCGAGCCATTTGTACCACCCAGGAATTATTTGGCCCACCTAATTAATCCAGGACCATCTCCTTATTTTAAGGGCAGCTGATTACTTGTCGCTGTGTAGTTGGTTCTAACTCATGAAGACCATGTGTTACAGAACAGAAGTGAGCTCCACAGGGTTTTCTTGGCTGTGCTCTTTACAGAAGTACATCGCCAGGTCTTTCTTCTGTGGCACTGCTGGAAAGGTCAGTTAGTAGTCGAGCACAGACCTTTTGGGCCACTCAGGGATCATATAGTTACATCCACAAAGCCCCTTTTGCCATGCAGTGTAACTATTTCACAGGTGATGTCACATTCACAGGTTCTAGAGTACTGGAGCATGGAATCTTGGGGAGGGCATTTTTAGAATTCTGTCTCCCACATCAGTTTTACTTGCAATGTCCCAACAACCTATGGGGTCAAGCCCAGTGGACACTAAGAGGAGGGAGAAGTGGCTGTTGGCACCTTCATTCCTGTGTGCTGCAGCTGTAGCCGCTGTGTGCCAAGGTGAAGGACACAGTTGACCCTCCTGCCTTCACAAACCTTCTGATAGAAGAAGAGAGAGTTTGAGGTCAGGGAGGACACCTGGGGGAATGTGATGGCCTTTGACCTGTATAGGAGGGTCCTACAGGCAGAGGGAGCAGCACAGGCATAGCAGTTCCAGGCAAAGGGGTGGCACCACAAGGGGTGTATGATCATGGAGCAGCGACAGGGAGAAGGGAGGAAAGGGGGTTAGCAAGTGTGTTGGGAGCAGACCAAACAGGACTGGGCAGGCCACAGTAAGGGGCTCAGGTTGTGAATAGGGACAAGACCATCAGACCTGTGTTTGTGAGGTTCCTTCAGGTGTGGCCACAGATGGGCTGCAGGCAGAGACAAGACAGTGACTCCCCACCTGGCCTGTACCTTTCCCTCCTTGACCTTCAAACACCTTACCTACAACACAGCAGACCAGCAGCTGCCTAGGTGGGGCAAGCACCTCGGCCTTGTCCTCTTCCCTGAGGCTTACACTTCAGCCCCCATGCTAGACTCCACACCTGCTGAGCTGTTGAATATGGCATGTGATCCACTGAGGCCTTGGGATCTTCTGACCTCAAGCTTCAGGACCTCCTACCTCCCTCCAGCCCCAAGGAGTAGAGCCAAAAGCCCAGCTAGTCCAACATTCCAATCTCACTGGCTAGTGGGTCTGGCTCATGGGCACCCTGCACAGCTGCCCCCATCTCAGGGCCTTGCAGACAAGAGGCTGTTTCCTTTGGACGGCTCATTCCATAGATTCTGTCCCATCTGGTGCCTTCTGGTCTTTCAGGTCTGGCCACTTGCCACCCTCCTGGCTTATGCAAGCACAGCTCACCCTCCTACACTCTGTTACTTTTCTGAGTTCAGGCCCAGGGTGTGGGGTGCAGAAGGCGCACATTCATTCATTTGTTCACTCCTCACCTTAGGGCAGGTGAGCCTGGTGGTCCCGTAGGGGTGAGGGGCGTGGGGTCTGATTGCCTCCACCTTCCAGCTGGGACCCAGGCTCAGGGCAGGGGATGGGAGCCATAGCCTTGGTGGCGTTGGCTCCCCCATTCTCACCTATGCCCTGCGTGGGGCTGGGGTAGGAGTAAGACAGAGGCCCGCAGCCTGCTTAAGATTCCACTGCCTCAAGCAACTTCCTTGACACACCTTGTAGCTTTACATCTAGATCCTGGTTCCCCTTTCTTTAACTGCTGCCCAAAACTTGAGGAAATCGGCGGAAACTGGTTTAGGCACCAGGTTGATGTTCAGGACAACCTTTTAGCTCATTAAGTACCTCACACGTAATAAGCTCCCCGCTTCTGGATGGAGTTTAACTGCCATTTTCTGAACATGGTTGTATGTAAACTCCATCGCGCCTGCTAGTATGATTAAGAATGTTGCTGATGTAACTTGTATGAACTTCCTACTTGTAAACTCCATAAAAGTAACCTTTCTTCTCACCCTCGCTGGTCAGTTTTGGCAGCAACAGCCCTATTCTTTCCCTTGTGCAACCAAATGAAAGCGCCTTTCTTGATCTCCCCATCTTGGTCTCTCATTTATTGGCTGAGACTAGTGGCACCGAGCAGAACCTAGGGTTTCCACCCAGCAACAGGACAGGCGAGGGAGCAAACGCGACTCTTGTCCCCACTGTGTTATGGGGAAAACGCCGCCTCCCGTTCTTGCAACGGGGCTTAAGCTGGCCAAGATGGGCCATGGGGATTCAGCCTGGCCTACCAGCTTGCCCTCCATTACTGCCTATCTTCTTAACCCTGGGCCGTGCAAACAGGGGCGTGGCCCACAGATTGACAACAGAGGTCCCAACCCCAGCCCTGTCTCCAAGGCGACGCCGGAAGGGTGCTCTGGTCCAGAGCTTCCCGGCGCCTCGTTAGTTCCAGTTTCCAAGACTTTGGTTTCTCCTGGGTAGGGGGGCGGAAGTGCTGTCGGGCGACGAAGCTGATCTCCATGGAAACGCCGGAAACGTGCTTAGGACCAGCGCTCCCCGGCGCCGTGGCCGCAGTGGAGTTGGGTTCCGCCCGGATCGCGGCCCGGAAGTGCGGCCTTGGTGGCGGTGAGCAGGAGGAGGCCACGGCCAAGCCTGGTGACTGAGGAGGAGCAAGAGGTGGGGTCGAGCGGGCGGGCATCCCCCTGCCGCTGGGCCCGCAAGGAGGCCCAGGCGTGCCAGGGGAGAGGCGCTCGTTCCGGGCTCGGAGAGCTGCAGAGCGTACGCTGCGGCGGACGCGAGGGGGCGCTGCAGGACCGGGGCACGGCACTAGCAAGGGCGCGCAAGCTGGAGACCTAGGGCGGCGGGGGGCTTGCACGGGTGCAGCCGCAGCGGATCTGAGAGGGGACTCTGGGCGCAGGGTAGGGCGCTAGCAATGGTACGGACTACGGGAGAGGGTGCTCTGAGTAAAAGGCATGGCATGGGCAAAGGCGTGGCGGTAGGAACGCGATATCAGACCGGGAGGATGGGCCTGGGCGGCGGGTCTCAGAGGGGGACCTTTGTTCTGAGGTATCCAGGAAGGCCCTGCATCTGGAAAGAGGAATCAGAGTCCGCAGGGACGCAGGGCAGGCGGGTCAGCAGAGGAATTCACGCCCTGCTATCTGATGCGCAGGTTTCAGCCTCTATTACTCGGGCAGGACTTTAGATGCCTGGTGAATAAAGACCGGGAAGGGTGCTTCTGACTGAAGTAATGGCAAGTGCTGTTTGAGGAATACCAGGATTCATCGTCATACCTCGAGGGTTCTGAGCAGAGGAGGGTCCCGATCTGAGTTAGGTCTGAGCGGGCTCCCTCTGGCTGTTGCGTGGGGAATCGACCGGGAGGTGGGGGGCATGGAGGGGTCCAGTGAGGAGTCTACAGCCACAGTGCAGGCCGGTGGTAACCGGAGCAGTAAAAGTGTGCAAGAGTGGACTAGGGAGTCAGATGTGGGGGACGCAAGAAAGAGGAGTCTGGCCTGAGCAACGGAAGGCAGTGGGGGCATCAGGAGCCAGAGGGGTTCAGGCTGAGAGCCTGAAAGCCCCTGAGGATGTAAGGACAGGATTCAGCGGGACCCCCTTTGGGGCTGTGCAACCCTGCGCGAGCACGAGAGTGGGTTGATCTCAGGGTGTGCGCTGTGTCCCAACTCTTGTTGCCTAGACTGTAGGTGAAGCTTGTAGGTGTGTGCAGCTTGGGTGTGGGGTGAGCCAGGTGCCCCATCCTTGTTTGTCAGAGGAAGCTGACCAAGCAAGTGTGGGGTTACCTGCTTGGCATGTGAAGTAATAGGGGCTTTGCAGAGACCCCTGGGGGGTACTCACTCCACTTTCCAGTGCCTGAGGGTGGTAAATGCCTGGTTCATTGGACGGGGGTTCCCAAAAAAGCTCTGGATTGCCCAGCCATGCTGGCCTAGTCCACCTGTGCCCACTCAGTCATACACCTCTGCGCTTGTCCACACACACCCTCTCTCTGCCACACCCACTTCCTGTGTCCCACGGTCCCCATTGAGACCCCAAGAGGCAGTGGGAGGTACCTCCCTGCCAGTTGGGCAGGGGTCTGCCAGAGACGGAATCTGGCTTCGTGTTTGGTGCCTGCCAGGCTAATGCCCAACCTATCCTCAACTCTTTGTGTCACGCACACCATGGATCACCCAGCCCATCTTCCATCTCTCACGAAGGGATACTCCACCCCATCTCCCATCCCCCAGGAGGACCTCTCCCTACACTACTTAACATAGTGCTGTTCTAAGGCAGCAGTCTGGGGTCTGCACTGGGCCTTAGATGCTCGGAGGCTGGGGGATGGGTCGAATGGGAGGAGTTGCAGCCAGGCTAGTGGGGACAGGGTCCAGTGTTTCCACCACCTGTTCTGCTTTCTGGGTTGAGGGGCAGCCAGTTCTGGATAGAGTCCCTGGCCTCTTCTCCACGAGGTTGCCCCTGAGAAGGGAACATGGGGAGAGCATGCTCATACTGGAGGTGGAGGCGCCTGGGCCAGGGATGGGCAGTCCGAGTCCTGGGCCCTGAGCAGTGAGTAAGGATGGAGAAAGGGGAGGGCAGGCATTTGGCGTGGGGGGTATCCCCATCCTCTTTCAGGGGTGTGGTGTGCTGGGGGCTGCAGAAATGGAGGGAGTTGCTGAGGTCTTGGGGAGGTCTGAGGACTCAGTTTTGGATCTCGGGCTGTGCCATGTGCTGGGACAGAGGGTGATCCCCAGCTGACCTCTCTTCCCAACTCCTGTCTTGTGCAGATGGCTGCGGCGGAGGCAGTGCACCACATCCATCTGCAAAACTTTTCTCGCTCCTTGCTTGAGACCCTAAATGGACAGCGACTGGGCGGTCACTTCTGTGATGTGACCGTGCGCATCCGCGAAGCCTCGTTGCGCGCACACCGATGCGTACTGGCGGCCGGCTCGCCCTTTTTCCAGGACAAGTTGCTGCTCGGCCACTCGGAGATCCGCGTGCCGCCAGTGGTTCCTGCGCAGACGGTGCGCCAGCTCGTGGAGTTCCTTTACAGCGGCTCTTTGGTGGTGGCGCAGGGCGAAGCGCTGCAGGTGCTCACGGCTGCATCGGTGCTGCGCATCCAGACAGTCATTGACGAATGCACGCAGATCATTGCACGCGGGCGCGCCTCTGCCCCAGGCGCCCCGGTGCCTGCACCCCTGCCTGCACCGGTGCCGCCGCCACTCGCACCCGCGCAGCTGCGCCATCGCCTGCGCCACCTCCTGGCCGCGCGCCCCCCTGGCCACTCCGGCGCCGCACACAGCCGCAAGCAGCGCCAGCCCGCGCGCCTGCAGCTGCCTGCGCCCCCGGTGCCCGCCAAGGCCCAGGCGTCTGACATCGACCTGGCGTTCCCTGCGCCCCCTGAAGACGGTGGCGAGGATGACGAGGACGAAACCGACGATGAGACCGATGGTGAGGATGGAGAAGGAGGTGGCAGTGGCCCTGGTGAAGGCCAGGCGCCTCCTGCCCTTCCTGACTGCGCTGTAGGTTTTCTCAACACCACCGCAGACAGTGCACAAGAGCACCCCCCTGCACCTGCCGGCCTTCCTGACTACAGTGGTGCGGGGAGGGAATTCCTCCGGGGAGCTGCAGCAGCCGAGGACGTGTTTCCTGACAGCTACGTCTCCGCCTGGCAAGACGAGGACGGTACCACTGCCGAGGCCTGTCCTGCCGAGACATCTGCCCCTGCCCCGCCCGACTGCGTCCTGGCTGGTCCCCGCCCGCCGGGTGTGAAGACCACCGGGCCACCCGGCTCACTCTTCCCCTTTCGCCTGGGTGCTCCCGGGCCACCGACACCCGCGCCCCCACCCCCTTTCTACCAGGCGCTCCAGTCTGACGCGGCTCCAAGTGCTGCTGCGCAGTTAGGGGAGACGCCAGCCCCGCCTGCCGCTCCTGCTGCTGCCCCATCGGGCACCGCAGCGCGCTCTTCGGCCGCAGAGACGCCCGCCTATGAGTGCACCCACTGTCGCAAAACGTTCAGCTCTCGGAAAAACTACACCAAGCACATGTTCATCCACTCGGGTGAGCTGGGAAGGGACCCCTCTGCCCAGGTCTCTGAACTCCTTGGTCTCTGGTCATTGGAGATTCACTCCCTCAGGAGGGGTCGGGCCCTGGGGGAGTGGGGGTCTGACGCAGGTGCAGTCTGCCTCTCTTGGTCATGGGATCCCAGGGGGCAGGAGGCAGCAGAGGGGTGGATAATGAGGGGGCTACATGGTTCCAGGCCTTGGCTGCACCCTCTGTAAACTGGGTATCCATCCAGGCCTGTTTTTCTTTGGTGACCCTAGGAGGCCTGGATATGGAGCCTAAGTGGATAGCTCATGGGTAGACTGAGTTGTGGGGAATAGGTCATGGACCTCGCCTCTGTTCCTCCACCTCGATTTGTAGGTGGGGATCCTGAGGCTGTGTAGGGGAAGCAGAAACCTGCCCAGGGAGTTTGGAAAGGTGGTGGTGGAGGCTTTAGTTGGGTGCAGGAGCCTGGAATAAGTGGGGAGGCTTAACCCTGGGTAGACGTAACCCAGACTAGGCTGGGTAGTGGGCGCTGGGCCTCTCCAGACAGCAGGTCAGGAGTTGAAGGTGAGGGGGAGTGTACGGGCCTAAGGAGAGTGTGGGGAACCTGCAGAAAGGGGGAAGATTAGGTCCTGAGGAGCCCTTGCACCTGGGACAGGAGGAGGTAGGTGCTGCAACGTAGACACCCCTGGCCCAGGAGCGGGGGAAGGGGGCTTTGCCAAGGCTGCAGCAAGGTCCCCTCAGACCAACACTAGGGTAGGTTAGAGAGACTGCTCCGAAGCAGCTAACCCAAACCAAACCAGTTGCTGTAGAGTTGATTCCTACTCATGGTGACCCTATAGGACAGAGTAGAACTGCCCCATAGGGTTTCTAAAGAGTGGCTGGTGGGTTCGAATTGTCAATGTGTTGCTTAGCAGCCGAGCTCATAACTACCAGTGGAGCGCAGGGTGGAGCTTGGAAGTGTGGCTGGCTGTGCTGAGCCAGACACAAGGTGGGAGTGGACAGGGGTGTTTGATCAAAGCTGAGCTTGGTGTCAAGGAAAGCAGAGATTTGGCTGGAAGGCCACACCACAGTGGAGAGCTGTGTGTGTGAGACAGAGAAGATCCAGATCTGCAGGGCAGGAACTTGGTGTTTCACCCTGAGTGGAGAGGAAGCAGTAAAAATGTTCTGAGCTGGAGAGTGATGAGATGTGATTTACATCTTAAAATCTCCCTCTAGCTGTCTTGGGGAGGATGGGGAGAAGATAGGGAGTAGGTGAAAGAAGGGGTGCTAGGTGGTCAGCAAGTGGAGGAACTTCCAGGGGCCCCAAGGCAATGCAGTCCTTGCCTGAAGCGTGTGGCCTGAGCCAGGTGCTGGGACCTGGGTGGTCTCGGGACCCCCCTTGCAGGCAGTGCCCTGAAGCCCTCTGCTGCCGACACAGCCTGCATACCCTCCTCTGATCTAGCGTAAGGGGTACAGCCCACTGTGTTCCCCAGGGACATTACAGCAGGCAGGGACTCTGGGCAACAGGGGCTTACTGCAGGAAGGGGGCAGGTGTGTCCCGTTCTCTCTTCGCATAGGGGCGAGGGGCCTTTCCATAGTGTCCTCAGAACTGAAACCAGTGGTCAGAGTTGAGGACTCTGTGGGCATGGGGGGGATGGGGTAGGGGACTGTGGTGAAGTGAGGTCAGCCCCAGTGTCTCCCTGAGCCAGGCACAGTGCAGTTTGGAGTGCGGAGGTAGACGGAGATCCTGTTGTATATCTCTGCCCGTGGTGAAGGGAAGTTCGGGAGTTGGAGAGTAGGGGTCCCTGTGAGGCAGCGGGATCTCGGGATGACGGTAGTAGTCTGGGAGTGAGATGGGCGTCCCTGCTGGGCAGGATGATCCCAGGGTGAGGGGCAGTCTGGGAGGGGAGGGGAGGGGTGTCCTTGTCTGGCAGGGTGTCCCGGGGGGACTTCCACCCGACTGACGTGTGCACGCGGCCCGTCCTTTTGCCTGCAGGGGAAAAGCCGCACCAGTGCGCCGTGTGCTGGCGATCCTTCTCGCTGCGCGACTACCTGCTCAAGCACATGGTCACGCACACGGGAGTGCGAGCCTTCCAGTGCACCGTCTGCGCTAAGCGCTTCACGCAGAAGAGCTCGCTCAACGTGCACATGCGCACGCACCGCCCTGAACGTGCGCCCTGCCCTGCCTGCGGCAAGGTCTTCTCGCACCGGGCACTGCTCGAGCGCCACCTGGCCGCACACCCAGCTTCCTGATCCGGGGCCCGGCCACACCTCGCTCACTGAGGCCATGCCCCGCGCACTGAGGCCATGCCCACGGCAGGCCAGGTCACACCCCAAGTCTCCAGGCTGCACCCACAGTGCATTCAGCCACGCCTTATACAGTGGCCACCCGCACCGTAGGATCAGTCGCGCCACCTCGAGCTACTGAACACAACTGGATCCGGACCAGGTCCCTACCTGAGGCAGTCTGCTCACTCCTGTCCCGCGTGCCCAGGGCAAGCCAAACCCACAGCGGTGTCTTAATCATGCTTCCTCCACCAGACCACTCGCCCCTGAGCACAGGTCCCCCTTCTCTGCCTCCACCCCTTCTGCAGACCTGATGGAGGGGCCAGCCCTTCTTCCCCATTTCCTCCCACATACTTGGACTTTCCAGAAACCCGACCAATTCTGAGAACTGGACCATCTCCAGTCTGAACAGGACGCTGGGATCCATGGACTCGTGGCTCTACCCTTGATTCGCATCTCCATCTCCCCTTCCTGTGTGGGTGGGGTGGAGCGGGGCAAAGTCTGGGACTGCTCCCCAGCCCCAGTGTAGGACTGGGTGAGGCCCAGCGCCCCTCCCCCATCCCCCAACCAGGGTATTCCTCCTTCAGGCGCCTAAGGGGGTCAGGTAGGCCCACCAAGGACTTGAGGCTGGGCCTTGTGATGTAATAAAGGACAGTGGGCCATGGGGCCTGAGTCGTGGGTGTCTCCCCTAGACTGTGCACATTGGGCTCAGCCCACCCATCTCTGGAGGTATCCTATGTTCAGCCCCAGCCTCCTGCCGCCATTCTGGCCCTCTGTTCTGGGGGAGTGGGGAAGGAATGGGCATAGGGCTGGCGCTTGGCTCTCCTGGGGCCCTTGGTCCTGTAAGGGGGCAGGTTCTGCCCTGTCTGAGGTGGATCTAGAGGGAACCCCCCCTCCTCAGACTCCTGGCTGCTGTCCACAGTGCAGATTCCCAGGCTGAGATCCTCTAGCTAGACTGTCAGGGGTCCTTTGGATGTCAGTCTCCCACCCTACCCCTGCCCCCATTCTGACAG
This sequence comes from Dugong dugon, assembly GCA_030035585.1. Lineage (NCBI taxonomy): Eukaryota > Metazoa > Chordata > Mammalia > Sirenia > Dugongidae > Dugong > Dugong dugon. The sequence continues at coordinate 116,555,769 of CM057466.1, forward strand.
GTATGTTGGTTGAGCACCTTACTTTTGGGTGAGTGGGTGGGGGTTTGTCAGGAATTTTGAGGTCAGGATGCCTTGAGATAGTCCAAGCCCCAGGATACCTTCCTTGGCCACTGGAGCACAAGTTCCAGGTCGTGATGCCAGGGCTGGGCACAGTGGCCACTTGAGGGATGGGCAGTGTCTTAGTTACCTAGTGCTGCTATAACAGAAATACCACATGTGGATGGCGTTAACAAAGAGAAATCTATTCTCTTACAGTCTAGGAGGCTAGAAGTCCGATCGCAGGGTGCCAGCTCCAGGGGAAGGCTTTATCTTTGTTGGCTCTTGGGGAAGGTCCTTGTCATTAATCTTCCCTGGTGGAGGAACTTCTCAGCACAGGGACCCCAGGTCCTGTGCTAGTCTCCTGGCTCTTGTTTCTTGGTAGTATGAGGTCCCCGTGTCTCTCTGCTTGCTTCTCTCTTTTATATCTCAAAGGAGATTGACTTAAGACACAACCTAATCTTGTAGATTGTTTCCTGCCTCATTAATATAACTGCCTCAAATCTGGCCTTATTAACATCATAGAGGTAGGGTTTACAACACGTAGGAAAATAACAGATGACAAAATGGTGGACAATCACAGAATACTGGGAATCATGGTCTAGCCAAGCTGACACATTTCTTGGGGACACAGTTCAATCCCTAAGAGGCAGTGACCAGCATCCCTGGGCCCAACGGACGGCTGAAGACAGGCCTGCAGTCTCACAGGCTACCTCATCTGGCTGGCACCTCTCACCCTCCAGCATGGTGGGAGGCTCCTGGCTTGGATGCCAGGCCTATCTGGAGCTGGTGGGGGGAGGGGAGTGCAGCCTGGAGGAGCAAGCCCAGGTGGTTCCCAGAGGTTAAGGGCTAAGGCCTTCCTGTTCCAACCGCACACAGATGTCCAAGCCCCTGACCCTTAGTGATGCAGGGGGTGGGCTATAGAGCTGGGTTTGAGTTCTGGCACTGCATGTGCTCATTTACTGAGTATTTCCTGTTTAACTGGCAGGGGGCTAAGCTCCTGGGTTCATGATACCAAGGCTGCAGCTGAGTCCTGCTCCCTCGGCGGCTCGTGGTCCAGGGTCCTGTGGACAGGGCTGTAGCCTGGCTGAGCCCCATCTCCCCATGGGTTAAGTGAGTACCACGGGAGAACCTCACTCATAGGTGCGCAGAACTGTGGTCAGTGTTCCTGGCAAGGCCCAACATTCGATCCTGTTTATGTTCAGTTTCGCCGATTGGATTGTTAGCTCCCTGAGGGCAGGATTTCTGCCCGGTGCACAGTGTGTGTGTGAGGAGAAGGAAGGGGGGAGGTGCTAGCCCTGGAGCAGGAAGGTAAGGACAGCAAGGAGGGATAACAGGGGAGGCTGGTGGTACCCGTGAAAGGGCCAGAGAATTGGGTCTCCAGAGGTCAGCCACAATGGCAGAGGAAGGACAGAGGCCAATGAGAGGAAAGGGGACCCTGTAGATAATGGCAGAGGCAAAGAAGTGACAAATGTGACAGAGAAGAGGGCCTCCACAGGTGAGGACAGGAGAGGGCACCAGGTGGGCAGTGACAAACGCAGAGGAACTGTAGCCAAGCAGAGTACCTAGCAGAGCAAAACAGGCTGTCACAGCACGGCCAGGAGCAGAGCCCTGGCCAAGAGCAACCACTGTCAACAGTTCCTGGGAAAACACCACGGAGGCAGGCCTGGTGGGATCCCCTGGAGGTCCAGAGGTTGGGAACAGCCAGCCACCAGTGTTAGAGGTGACATGTGCACACTGCTGCCACTTTGAGGAGGGAGCTGGTACAATGGGGGTTAGGTCCAGGCTGGTCCTGCTGCTGCTGCTGTTGCTGCAGGCCCTGGGGCAGTCTGCGTGGCCGGCTGCCGTGGTCCTAGTGCTGCGCTCTCTGGTTGCTGGGGGACCCCACCTGTGGCATGCTGTTTGGCCTGGCCATTCTGGTGCGACCCTGGCTTGGCCCCTGGATGCCCCAGTGGCTGAGCCTAGTGGCCACAGCAGTCACACCAGCCCTGCTGCTATCCAGCTGTCAGCTGACATCGCCTTTGTGGTCCAGATCCTCTGCTTGGGGTTGCAGATGTGGGCACAGCTGAGCCAACAGCTGCCCTGCACCTTTGTGGATGCCTTTGAGCAGCGGGCTCGAGCGCAGCCAGACTATGTGCCCTTGGTGTTCACAGGGCCTGGGGGTCACAAGGTCACCTTCAGAGAGTTGAATGCCCTGGCCTGCCAGGCTGCATGGGCCCTGAAGGCTGAGCTGGGTGGCCCCTCCGGCATGTCTGTTGAGGAGCCCACCACTCTCCTGGTATTGGCCTTGTGGCTGGGGCTGGCCAAGCTGCCCTGCGGCCTGGATCAACCCACACAGCAAGGGGGTGACTCTGGTCCATGCTGTGCTGAGGTCTGGGGCCTGGGTGCTGGTGGTTGACCCAGGTGAGGCCCCTCCAGGGTCAGTGGGAGGGGGCAAGGGGCGGACAGGGAGGATGGCAATTCAAAGTACAGTGGTGATGGTGGAGGCTGAGCAGAGTCCTTTGCTTCCCACTTGCTCTCACAGCAATTAGAGTTAATATTAAATCCGTCAGGAAAATTATTCTGAGGGCATCAGTTTTTATTTTCTTCAAAATGACTATTTCCATCCTTTTTGCCAAAAAAATACCAACTATGGGATTCTCTACTGAAGAATGTCAAACTTTGCTAGCCTCTTCCTCTGTGGCAGGAGGCTCCTCTACCCCCATCTCTGGGTTTCAGGTTCCCCACTCCCTACCTCAGAGGTGGGCCTTGCCTCACTTTCCCCTCTCACCGGTCCCTGTAGACCTCTGGGAGAGCCTGGAGGAAGTCCTTCCCAAGCTGCAGGCTGAGAACATCTGCCACTTCTACCTCAGCAACTCGTCCCCAACGCTGGGTGTAGGGGCTCTGGGGGCCGCCTTAGATGCTGCTCTCTCAGACCCAGTGCCTGCTCACTTGTGTGCTGGGATCACACCACGAAGCCCTATGCTGTACATCTACACCTCAGGAACCACCGATAAGGGCGCCCAGCAGCTCTGGTCCCCAGTCTCTGAATTCCCGCCCTGACCTGTGCTTCACACTTGACCTCTGAAACCCACCCTGTCTTCTAATCCTGGCCTGAACTGACCCCCAGCGTGAGTCCAGTGTTCAACACTGAAATACTGCCTCTGTTCTTGATTGATTACCCACAGCTGGATTTTAGCCTCTGAATTGAAAATCCAATTTGTCCATCCCAAAGCCAACCATGAGTCATACTTGACCACAGTCTGAGAGCCTCAAACACCAGTACAACCCTGGTGGTGGTGATCCCACACTTGTCTACCATCCATGGAGGGTCCATTTTTTACCCACCCCGCTTCCCTGCTCTCCTTTCACTACCCCACCCATCCCACTTCTTTGTCCCCCAGGACTTACGAAGGTGGTTATCCTCACATATGAGCGGCTGCTGCAAATGTTCGGAATGCTATCGCTGTGTAGGGTCACAGCTGATGATGGTTCTGCCTCTGCACCATGTGATGGGGCTTATCTTTGGAGTCCTTCGCTGCCTGGAGCTCGGTGAACTTTTGCCTGAGGACATCTCCAATCCACAGAATTCCAGTATGGGTTTCTGGGTGGGGCTATCAAGTTGACAAAGCTGCATAGGCTACCCAGCACCCCGGGTGTCATGGTTTGAATTGTGTCCCCCAAAAAATGTATCAATTTGGCTGGGCCATGATTCCCAGAATTGTGTGGTTGGCCTCCATTTTGTGATTGTAATTTTATGTTAAAGAGGATTAGGGTGGGATTGTAACACCACCTTTACCCAGGTCACATCCAGTGTAAACGGAGTTTCCCTGGGGTGTGGCCTGCACCACCTTTTATCTCTCAAGAGATGAAAGGAAAGGGAAGCAAGCAGAGAGTGGGGGACCTCATACCATCAAGAAAGCAGTGCTGGGAGCAGAGCGCGTCCTTTGGACCAGGGTCCCTGCACCGAGAAGCTCCTAGTCCGGGGGAACACTGATGAGAAGGCTGAGAGAGAAAAAGCCTTCCCCTGGAGCTGACGCCCTGAATTTGGACTTTTAGCCTACTTTACTGTGAGGAAATAAACTTCTCTTTGTTAAAGCCATCCACTTGTGGTATTTCTGTTATAGCAGCAATAGAGAATCCACAGAATTCCAGTATGGGTTTCTGGGTGAGGCTATCAAGTTGACAAAACTGCACAGGCTACCCAGCACCCCGGGTTCTCAGCTTTGAGAAGGAACGCAAAGAAAGGAGTCCCAGGGCTACTGGAAGAGAGGCTTGGACACTCACACAGTCCCTAATGGCTGTGCTTTGGTTATGAGGTGACAAAAGCTGAAATGAGTAACAGACACAGTCATTCAGGAAGCCTCTGAAGGCATTCAGTAGGCAATAGAGATACTGGTGACAGATTTGTGACACGGCCACAAGAGGAGCTGGTGAGGTAATGCTTGCCAAGCACTCCTGTGGGCTGTCTCCCTGGACACCTGACTGGGACCTCTCCACAGACATTTTTTCTCAAATTTTTATTACGTAAATTTCTAAACATGCTGAAAAATTTCTAAGCACACACACACAACTATGAATACTTACGTGCCCACCATCCAGCTTCAGCCACCATCAGCATTTTGCTGTACTTGTTTCATTTATCCCCTCCTACTTGCCTTTTTTTTGACGTGTTCGATTGTTAGTTTTCTTTGTTGTTACCTTAATATTTACCCCTATTTTTCTAAGTTTAAACCAGTCTTTTATTTCTTTATATTGCCTTGACTTCTCTCCATATGAAAAATCTATGTCTACATTTTTTAGTCCCTCTTTTTTATTTTAATGTTGTCATCTTTTACATATTGATATCTCTGTTCACCTATTTTCAGTGTATTAGCTTTGATTTATTTTTGTGACTTCCCTATCTGAGTTAATATCTGGTTGTTCTGTCCGGTGTTCTAGTCTTGCATTGTTATCTGATGTTATTGATTTTCTAACCAGAGGACTCCCTTTAGTATTTCTTGTAATTTTGGTTTGGTTTTGGCAAATTCCCTAAACTTCCGTTTATCTGGAAATGCCCTAATTTTGCCATCATATTTGAGAGACAGTTTTGCTGGATATATAATTCTTGGCTGGCAATTTTTTTCCTTCAAGGCTTTATATATGTCATCCCATTGCCTTCTTATCTGCTTGGTTTCTTCTGGGTAGTCTGAGCTTATTTTTATGGACTCTGCTTTGTAGATGATTTTTTGTTTATCCCTAACCGCTCTTAAAATTATCTCTTAATCTTTGGTTTTGGCAAGTTTGATTATAATATGTCTTGGTGACTTTCTTTTGGGATCTACCTTATGTGGGGTTCGATGAGCATCCTGGATAGATATCTGCTCATCTTTCATGATATCAGGGAAGTTTTCTGTCAACAAATCTTCAACAATTTTCTCTGTATTTTCTGTTATTCCCCCCCCCCCCCCGTTCTGGTATTCCAGTCACTTGTAGGTTATTCCTCTTGATGGAGTCCCACATAATTCTTGGGGTTTCTTCATTTTTTTAAATCATTTTATCTGATTTTTCCTCAAATAGATTGGCGTCAAGTGCTTTATCTTCAGTCTCACTAATTCTGACTTCCATTGCCTCAATTCTGCTCCTATGACTTTCTATTGAGCTGTCTAATTCTGAACTTTTATTGTTAGTCTTCTGGATTTCTGATTGCTGTCTCTCTATGGATTCTTGCAGCCTGTTAAATTTGTCATTATGCTCTTGAATAACCTTTTTAAGTTCCACTACTGCTTTGTATGTGTGTTCTTGGGCTTTCTCTGTGTTTTTCCATATTTCCTTCCTATTTATTTATTATTTTTTAATTTTTTCCCATACAAAAATTTATACATACATTGTTACATGACTCTAATTGCTCTCCCCATGCTGTGACAGCACACTCCTCCCTTCCACCCCTGATTCCCCATGTCCATTCAACCAGCTCCTAACCCTCTCCACCCTCCCATCTCACCTCCAGACAGAAGCTGCCCATCTAGTATCTTGTATCTACTTGAGCTAAGAAGCACACTCCTCAAGAGTATCACTTTATGTCCCACAGTCCAGTCCAATACCTGTCTGAAGAGTTGACCTTGGAAATTGTTTTAGTTCTGGGCTGATAGAGAATCCAGGGGCCATACTTTCCGGAGATCCTCCAGTTTCAGTCAGACGATTAAGTCTGGTCTTCTTACTAGAATTTGAGTTGTGCCACCACGTTTCTCCTGTTCCATCAGGGACCCTCTGTTGTGTTCCCTGTCAGGGCGGTCATTGGTGGTAGCCAGGCACCATCTAGTTCTTCTGGTCTCAGGTTTATGAAGTCTTTGGTTTACGTGGCCCTTTCTGTCTCTTGGGCTAATACTTTCTTTGTGTCTTTGGTGTTCTTCATTCTCCTTTGCTCCAGTGGGCCGCCTGCAAGCTTTTAAGACCCCAGACACCACTCACCAAAGTAGGATGCGGAACATTTTCTTAATAAGCTTTGTTATGCCAATTGACCTAGAAGTCCCCTGAAAGCATGATCTCCAGACCCCTACCCCTGATACTCTGTCCCTCAAAGTGTTTGATTGTATTTAGGAAACTTCTTAGCTTTAGTTTAGTCCGGTTGTGCTGACTTCCCCTGTAGTGTGTGCTGCCCTTCCCTTCACCAAAGATAATTCTTATCTACTATCTAGTTAGTAAACAAACCTCACCTTCCCTCCCCACCCTCATAACCATCAAAGAATGTTTTCTTCTGTGTTTAAACCTTTTCTTGAGTTCTTATAATAGTGGTTACACAATATTTGTCCCTCTGTGACTGGGTAAATTCACTCAGCAGAATGACCTCCAGCTTCCTCCATTTTATAAGATGTTTCAAGGTTCATCATTGTTCTTTATCATTGCATAGTATTCCATTGTGTGTATGTACCATAATTTGTTTATCCATTCGTCCATTGATGGGCATCTAGGTTGTTTCCATCTTTCTGCTATTGTGAACAGTGCTGCAGTGAACATGGGTGTGCATATATCTATTTGTGTGACGGCTCTTATTTCTCTAGGATATATTCCAAGGAGTGGGATAGCTGGATCATATGGTACTTCTATTTCTAGCTTTTTAAGGAAGCGCCAAATCGATTTCCAAAGTAGTTGTACCATTTTACATTCCCATCAACAGTGTAGAAGTGTTCCAGTCTTTCCACAACCTCTCCAGGCATTTATTATTTTGTGTTTTTTGGATTAATGCTAGCCTTGTTGGGGGTGAGATGATATCTCATTGTAGTTTTGATCTGCATTTCTCTAATGGCTAATGATCATGAGCATTTCTTCATGTGTCTGTTAGCCACCTGAATATCTTCTTTGGCAAAGTGCCTGTTCATTTCCTTTGCCCATTTTTTAATTAGGTTGTTTGTTGTTGAGGTTTTGCAATATCTTCTAGATTTTAGAGATTAGATGCTGATTGGATTTGTCCTAGCCAAAATTTTTTTCCCAGTCTGTAGGTTGTCTTTTGACACTTTTGGTGAAGTCTTTTGATGAGCGTAAGTGTTTGATTTTTAGGATCTCCCTTTTATCTAGTCTCTCTTTTGGTGCTTATGCATTGTTATTTATGGTTCGTGTTGTGTTTATGCCATGTATTAGGGCTCCTAGTGTTGTCCCTATTTTTTCTTCCATGATCTTTATCGTTTTTGATTTTATGTTTAAGTCTTTGATCCATTTTGAGTTAGTTTTTGTGCATGGTGTGGGTATAGGTCTTGTTTCAGTTTTTTGCAGATAGATATCCAGTTATGCCAGCACCATTTGTTAAAGAGACTGTCTTTTCCCCAGTTAACGGACTTTGGGCCTTTGTCAAATATTAGCTGCTCATAGATGGATGAATTTATGTCTGGATTCTCAATTCTGTTCCATTGGTCTATGTATCTGTTGTACCAGTACCAGGCTGTTTTGAATACTGTGGTGGTATAGTGGGTTCTAAAATCAGATAGTGTGAGGCCTCCCACTTTGTTCTTCGTCTTGAGTAATGCTGTACTTATTCGGGACCTCTTTCCGTTCCATATGAAGTTGGTGATTTGAATCTTTGGATCGGGATTGCATTGTATCTGTAGATTGCTTTGGGTAGAATTGACATTTTCACTATGTTGAATCTACCTATCTATGAGCGAGGTATGTTTTTCCACTTATGCAGGTCTCTTTTTGTTTCTTGCAGTAGTGTCTTGTAGTTTTCATTGTACAGATCTTTTATGTCTCTGGTTAGATTTATTCCTAAGTGTTTTATCTTCTTGGAGGCTATTGTAAATGGTATTGATTTGGTGATTTCCTCTTCGAGGTTCTCTTTGTTACTGTAAAGGAATCCAACTGATTTTTGTATGTTTACCTTGTATCCTGAAACTTTGCTGAAATCTTCTATTAGTTCCAGTAGTTTTCTTGTAGATTCTTTGGGGTTTTCTGTGTGTAAAATCATATCATCTGAAAATAGAGATACTTTGACTTCTTCCCTACCAATTTAGATGCCCTTTATTTCTTTTTCTAGCCTAATTGCTCTGGCTAGGACCTCCAGCACAATGTTGAATAAGAGTGGTGATAGAGTGCATCCTTGTCTGTTTGCCGTTCTCAAGGGGAATGTTTTAAAAGTCTCTCCATTTAAGATGATGTTGGCTTTTGGCTTTGTATAAATGCCCTTAATTATATTGAGGAATTTCCCTTTTATTCCTAGTTTGTTGAGAGTTTTTATCGTGATTGGGTGTCGGACTTTGTCAAATGCCTTTTCTGCATCAGTTGATAATATCATGTGGTTCTTGTCTTTTGTTTTATTTATGTGATGGATTACATTGATTGTTTTTCTAATGTTGAACTATCTCTACATACCTGGTATAAATCCCACTTGATCATGATGAATTATTTTTTTGATATGTTGCTGAATTCTATTGGCTAGAATTTTGTTGAGGATTTTTGCGTCAATGTTCTTGAGCGATATTGGTCTGTAAATTTTCTTTTTTTGTGGTGTCTTTACCTGGTTTTGGCATAAGGGTTATGCTGGCTTCATAGAATGAGTTTGGGAGTATTCCATGCTTTTCTATGGTCTGAAATACCTTTAGTAGTAGTGGTATTAACTCTTCTCTCAAAGTTTGGTGGAATTCTCCAGTGAAGTCATCCGGGCGAGGGCTATTTTTTTGGTTGGCAGTTTTTTAATTACCTTTTCAATCTCTTCTTTTGTTATGGGTTTATTTAGTTGTTCTACCTCTGTTCATGTTAGTTTAGGTAGGCAATGAGTTTCTAGAAATTTGTCCATTTCCTCTAAGTTTTCAAATTTGTTAGAGTACAATTTTTCATAGTATTCTGTTATGATTCATTTAATTTCAGTTGGGTCTGTTGTGATATCACCCATCTCATTTTTTATATGGGTTATCTGCTTCCTCTCCTGTTTTTCTTTTGTCAGTTTGGCCAATGGTTTATCAATTTTCAAAGAACCAGCTTTTGGTCTTGTTAACTCTTTCAGTTGTTTTTCTATTCTCTATTTCATTTAATTCTGCTCTAATGCTTATTATTTCTTTTCTTCTGGTGCCTGAGGGCTTCTTTTGCTGCTCTCTTTCTACTTGTTCCAGTTGTAGGGTTAATGTTTTGATTATGGCCCTGTCTTCTTTTTGTATGTGTGCATTTATTGCTATAAACTGACCTCTGAGCACTGCTTTTGCTGTGTCCCAAAGGTTCTGGTAGGATGTGTTTTCATTCTTGTAGATTCTATGAGTTTCTTGAATCCATCCTTAATGTCTTCTATAACCCTGTAGTTTTTGAGCAAGGTATTGTTCAGTTTCCACGTGTTTTATTTTTTTTCTTTGCTTTTTCTGTTATTGATTTCTGCTTTTATGGCTTTATGGTCAGAAAAGATGCTTTGTAATATTTCGATGCTTTGGATTTTGTTAAGGCTTGCTTTATGGCCTAATATGTGGTCTATTCTGGAGAATGTTCCATGTGTGTTGGAAAAGAAACTATACTTGGCTGCTGTTGGGTGGAGTGCCTGGTATATGTCTATGAGATCAAGTTGGTTGATTGTAGTATTTAGCTTTTCCGTGTCTTTGTTGAGCTTCTTTCTGGGTGTTCTCTCTTTCACTGAAAGTGGTGTGTTGAAGTCTCATACTACTACTGTGGAGCTGTCTATCTCTCTTTTCAGTGCTGTTAGAGTTTCTTGTATGTATTTTGGAGCCCTATCATTGGGTGCATAAATATTTATTGTAGTTATGTTCTCCTGGTGCATTGACCTTTTAATCATTATATAGTGCTTTTCCTTATCCTTTGTGGTGGATTTTACTTTAAAGCCTATTTTGTCAGAGGTTAATATTGCCACTCCTGCTCTTTTTTGAGTGTTGTTTGCTTGACATATTTTTTTCCATCCTTTGAGTTTTAGTTTGTTTGTGTCTTTAAGTCTAAGGCATACCTCTTGTAGGCAGCATATAGATGGATGGTGTTTTTTTAATCCAGTCTGGCACTCTCTGTCTCTTTATTGGTGCATTTAGTCCATTTATATTCAGTGTAATTATTGATAGATATGAGTTTAGTGCTGTCATTTTGATGTCCTTTTTTTGTGTGTTGTTCGCAGTTTCTTTGTTCCACTTAATTTTCTGTGCTGAGTCATTTTTCTTTATGAATTTTCTTTTCATCTGCTTAATTGTGTTTGTTTTGTGTTTGCTGAGTCTTTATATTTTTCTAGTTTTTTATTTTGACTTGTAAGATTGTTAGTTTCCTTTGTGGTTACCTTAATATTTACCTCTACTTTTCTAAGTTTAAACCAGTCTCTTATTTCTTTATATTGCCTTGACTTCCTCTCCATGTGGAAAATCTATGTCTGTATTTTTTAAGTCCCTCTTTTGTGTTTTAATGTTGTCATCTTTTACATATTGACATCTGTTTCCCTATTTTCAGTGTTTTAGCTTTGACTTACTTTTGTGTCTTCCCTATCTGGGTTATTATCTGGTTGCTCTGTCCTGTGTTCTAGTCTTGGGTTGTTATCTGGCGTTACTGATTTTCTAACCAGAGGACTCCCTTTAGTATTTCTTGTAATTTTGGTTTGGTTTTGGCAAATTCCCTAAACTTCTGTTTATCTGGAAATGCCCTAATTTCGCCATCATATTTGAGAGACAGTTTTGCTGGATATATAATTCTTAGCTGGCAATTTTTTTCCTTCAAGGCTTTATATATGTCTTCCCATGGTTTCTGCTGAGTAGTCCGAGCTTATTCTTATTGACTCCCATTTGTAGATGACTTTTCGTTTATCCCTAGCCTCTCTTAAAATTCTCTCTTTATCTTTGGTTTTGGCAAGTTTGATTATAATATGTCTTGGTGACTTTCTTTTGGGATCTACCTTATGTGGGGTTCGATGAGCATCCTGGATAGATATCTGCTCATCTTTCATGATATCAGGGAAGTTTTCTGTCAACAAATCTTCAACAATTTTCTCTGTATTTTCTGTTATTCCCCCCCTGTTCTGGTACTCCAGTCACTTGTAGGTTATTCCTCTTGATGGAGTCCCACATAATTCTTGGGGTTTCTTCATTTTTTTAAATCATTTTATCTGATTTTTCCTCAAATAGATTGGCGTCAAGTGCTTTATCTTCAGTCTCACTAATTCTGACTTCCATTGCCTCAGTTCTGCTCTTATGACTTTCTATTGAGCTGTCTAATTCTGAACTTTTATTGTTAATCTTCTGGATTTCTGATTGCTGTCTCTCTATGGATTCTTGCAGCCTGTTAAATTTGTCATTATGCTCTTCTCTAATCTTTTAATTGTGTTCTGCATTTTGTTTAATTTCCTTCCTAACTTCTTGAAGAGTTGTGTATATTAATCTTTTGTATTCTGCCTGCAGTAATTCCAAAAAATTTTCCTCCTCTGGAAAATTTCTAGATTCTTTATTTTGGGAGCTTGCTGAAGGCGTCTTGGATTGCCTATTTATGTGATTTGACATTGACTGTTGTCTCTGAGCCATCAGTAAGTTATTATATTTATTTATTTTATGTTTGCTTATTGTGTCCTAGCTTCTTGTTTTGTTTAGATATGCCCAAACAGGCTGCTTGTATGAGTTAGTTTGATTATTGGCACTTTTGAAGCTCTAATGTCCTTTCATGAAGTGGTTAGATCTGTTACTAGGTATGTGAACTCAGGAGTCCGCCCACTTCTCCTGTATGGATTCAGCTCAGGTACCCAGGTGGATAGCCACCCAGTGGGTCGTGTAGGCTCTGACAGTCCTAGACAGGCTTGGGTGATTGGTGTAGGTACAGGCATCTGTCTGCAGCAGGGGGATACACTGAGCAAAGCAGGGGGCTGACAGCCACCCCGCATGGTCCAGGAGGAAGGCATGTCCCTGTTCCCTAGAGCATGTAGGTGGGTGGGTTTTGCAGCCGGATTATAAGCACCTAATGCTATTGTCTGTAAGGACTGAGGGGGGCACATCTTATTCTTGGGCCCCTATCGCAGGTGGCTAGGTGGCATGGGCGGAGCCACCAGTCCTGAGGCCCCTGATGTGGGTAGGTGAAGACCCTGCTTAATGGGCAGAGCAGTGTCAAATGTCAAGAACCTGCCACTTCACAGCTGAAACAGTTGAAGTTAGGGTTCTCATATATACCCTGTGTACTGCAATAATGAAGGCCTATGCTGTTGAGATGGGCCCACACAAGTCTATGCAGGCGGAAAGGCACTCAAAGTCCACGGATCCCTTATGCCTGTGCCTAGTGAAAAGAGCTGTGCCCACTCTGGGTTCCTGGCTTAGGGGAGCCGGCAGTTTATTTTTTCCCGTTTGTTAATTTGTTCACTCTCCAAGGCAGGGAGTATGGATCCGGGCATGTGAACGATCCTACTTCCGGCCCAGGGGACTCAGCAATTGCTGAAGCTGGTCTGGGACCCAGTGCAGAGCAGGAAGCAGGGAGGTAAATGGGAGAGAGATTTTTCCCTGAGGGTGTTGTTTTTGATCTGTGTGGTAGGCCATAGGCAATTACTTATCTATCACCAGATCAAAGGCTGCTTCTCACTGCTTCTGGGTGGCCGTGTAGACTCTCAGTGGCTGGGTCTCTCCTGGTGCAGAAAATGCATCTCCTGAGCACGGCTGCTTGCCTGCTTCACCACTCACTCACGAGCTGCTCAGGCCTGAAGGGCTCAGGCTCTTGCTGGGTCAGGTCTGGCAACTCCTTGCTGCTTCCGAACCCGTCTCTCCCTCCCCCTGCTACTCAGTCCGGTTCCTCAACTCTGCCTTTGATGTTCAGGTCTCCCAGATTGCCATATATAATCAAATCATTTGGTTTTTTGGGTCTTTGTTGTAAAAGGGTCCACTGGAAGCATCTCACTACTCCACCATCCTGGCCTCGCCTCCCTCCTTCCTAATTTCTTCAAGATTTCTGTGAATTACTCTTTTGTATACTGCCTCTGGTAATTCCCGGAAATTCTCTTGCTCCAGAACATTTATTGATTCTTTATTTTGGGAGCTTGCGAAGCCATCATGGTCTGCCTTTTTATGTGATTTGATACTGACTGTTGTCTCCAAGCCATCAATAAGTTACAATTTTTTATTTTATATTTGCTTACTGTGTCCTAGCTTCTTCTTTTGTTTTGATACACCCTAATAGGCTGCTTATGTGCGCTAGTTTGATTATTGGTGCCTTTGAAGCTCTAACATCCTGTCACCATGTAGTTAGACCTGTTACTAAGTATGTGAGCCTAGGAGTTCATTAAATTTTCTTGTAGGGATTCAGCTTAGGTGTCCAGGTAGTTGGTCACCAAGTGTGTGGTGCAGGCTCTCACCTAAAGTCCTAGACAGGCATGGGTGATTGGTATAGGCACAGGTATCTGGCTGCAGTAAGGTGTCACGCGCTGAGCAAGGCAGGTGTCTGATGGCTGTCCCTGAGTGTCTGAAAGGAAAACATGTCCTTGTTCCCTACAGCAAGTAGGTAGGTGAGTTTTGCAGCTGGACTGTGAGCACCTTAAGCTGTTGGCTGTAAGGCTGGGGGGCCCCACTTATTCTTGGACCCCTGTTGCAGGTGGCTAGGTGGTGTGCGTGGAGCCACCATCCTCAAGCCCCTGATGTGGGCAGGTGAGGAGCCTGCTTAATGGACAGCGCAGTGTCAAGCTCCACAAACCTGCCACTTCACAGATGAAACAGTTGAAGTCAGACTACAGATATATATCCTCTTGTACTGTGGTAGTGAGGGCTTTACCCTGTTGAAATGGGCCCACATAAGTCTATGCGGGGTGAAAGGCATTCAAAGTCTGTGGACCTGTTATGCTGTGCCTAGGCAAAGGAGGTGTGCCAACCCTGAGGTCCTGGCTTACAGGAGTCGGCAGCTTGTTTTTTCCGTTTGTTAATTTGTTACCTCTCCAAGTCCCGGAGAGTGGCTAAGGGTGGTTAAGTGTCCTACTTCCGGCCCAGGGGACTCAGCCATCGCTGATGTGGGCCCAGGACCCAGTGCCAAGCGAGGAGGGGGGAGGTAAATGGGAGAAATTCTTTTACCAAATGGTGTTTTTTGTTTTTTTAAATCCCTGTGGGTACACTTGCCTTTTTTTGAAGTACATGGGTGGTGCAAATGGTTAATGGGCTCTGCTACCTAACAAAAGGTTGGAAGTTCGAGCTTACACAGAGGCAGCTCAGAAGACAGGCCTGGCTATCTATAACTGAAAAATCAGTCATTGAAAACCCTATGGAGCACAGTTTTACTCTGACTCACATGGAATCGCCATGAGTCAGAATCTACTAGATGGCATCTGGGTTTTTTGTTGTTGTTGTGTTTTTTACTTTCTTTTATTTAAAGCATTTTATCATGGAAAATTTCAAACACACACAAAAGTGGGGCAAAAAGTTTGATGATGTCCCACATATCCTCATCCAGCTTCAGAAACTGTTAACATGTGGCCAATTTATATGTACTCCCCTCTTTTTCTTTTTTCCTGAATCATTTTAGAGCAAATCCTAGACATTGTATCTTTTTGCTTATAAATACCACAAGTATCTCTAACCTATAAGGACTTTAAAAATGTAATCACAAAGTGATTATCACACCTGATAAAATTAACAGTAACCCTTTAATATCATCTACTGCCTGATCCATGTTCAAATTTCTCCAATTGTCTAATTGTCTTTTTGCAGCTAAACAAAGTCTCCCCATTGTATTTACTTGTTAGGTCTCTACTCCTCTTTTCCCTGCATTTTCACTAGACTGGAAATTCCCTTCAGAGGTATTATTAGAGTCCGGTTCAATTATTCTTGGCAAGAACCTTCCTGGGGGTGCTGTGTGCTTCATAACTCATCACACTGGAGGCAGCTCATGCCTGTTGTCCTACCTTAGAGATGCTAAGATGGATTGGGAGGTTTAGGTGATGACAGCTGGACGATTCATTGAAAAACTCCCTATCAACCTTTACCCTGTTGGTTTAACCTGCCCTCGAAAGTCTTTCTTGTATCAGGTGTTTCATTAGGGATTGCAAACAGAGCTGTTCCCCACCCCCCCACTAAGGACTTGGCATTTGTGATGGATTGAATTGTGTCCCCCAAAAATGTCTGTCAGCTTGACTGGGTCATGATTCCCAGTATTGTATGGTTGTGTAATCTGATGTGATTTCCTTATATGTTGTAAACTCTATCACTATGATGAGGTTATATATGATTTCCTTATGTGTTGTAAACTCTATCACTATGATGAGGTTATACTGATGAGATCTACATGATTGGATAGTGTCTTAATCCAGTCTCTTTAGAGGTATAAAAGAGAGAAGCAAGCAGAGACACATGGGAACGTCATAGCACCAAGAAAGCAGTGCCAGGAGCGAAGCGGTTCTTTGGACCTGAGGTTCCTGTGCTGAGATGTTCCCAGACCAAGGGAAAACCGATGCATCACAAGGACCTTTCTCCAGAGCCAACAGAGAGAGAAGGCCTTCTCCTGGAGCTGATGCCCTGAATTTGGACTTGTAGCCTACCGGACTGTGAGAGAATAAACTTCTCTTTGTGAAACCATTCACTTCTGGTGTTTCTGTTGTAGCAGCACTAGATGACTAAGACAGAATTGGAAACACTTTCATCCATTTTCACAGAGAGGGCATTATATTTTACTTCCTCACCAAAAATATGGCCTCGAAGAAGACACACACTTGGTACCTCCACAAGCACATGAGCAGTCGCCCCTTTGGGTGTGTGGATGATGATATTTAGCTTGTAGCGTTTTAGTGTAGATTAGAGTTGAGGTAAGGAGAATGCCTTCCACCGTGACAGCCACATAGGAGGGGATCAGGAAAGAAGGAATCATTTTCCTTGAGTGAATGTGGTGACCCCTGAAATACATTCACCCGAGTGTTCATCCATTGATCCATCTACCTTCTTATGCATCCATCCATCTGGCCAGCCAGCCAGCCAGCCACCTGGCCAGCCAGCCACTCACCTACCTTCTCATCCACACACCCAAGTTAACCACCCTTAGGTAAGACCTCAGATATTTCCCATCCATGCTAAAAGTCATCCATTAGCCAGCGGGGCTTTTGTAAAACATTTGTCATCTTCAATAGTGATTAATATTTGCAGTCTTCATTTAGTGGGTGCTCTTTTTGTACCAGGTACCCTTTTCACGCATCCTGCAGACGAGATTTGAACCCAGCCCTGCGTATGTCCAGTAGCTGTGTTTTTAGCCACCCATTGAGCTCTTCCCATGGGTGCAATCCTGGCTAGGCCAGGAACACAGGGATGAGCCCAACATTGCCCCTGTGCTCCAGGGGGCCACACTCAGAGGATCAAAGAATTTTCTCACAGTGGCTTAGAAACATGACCTGAACGCCCCTTAACCTTCCCCTCAGGAGCCACCTACATCCTGGCTCCTAAGTTCTCTGCCTCCTGCTTTTGGGATGACTGTCAGGAGCATGGTGTGACTGTGATCCTGTATGTGGGCAAGATCTTGAGGTAATTGCATAATGCTCCCCAAGTGAGGTCTCCTGAGAGAGGTGACGCTGTAAGATTAGGGTTCCATGGTGAACACCCCAGGTGTGGACATCCAAATGACATCCCAAACAAAGGTCTTAGTTAAAGACCAAGGTACAGGATTTAAGCAAGTTCCCTCAGGTAAAACGCCCCAGGTAAGAGCTCCAGATAATAAGTCCCACACAAAGTACCTGACTGTGGCTCATTCATTGACCAGTTGTTCTACCTTGGGTAGGTGACTTCCTCTCTCAGCCTCAGTGTCCTCGTTTGGAATATGGGGATAATAATAGCCCCTACCTCTAGGAGTACTGTGAGAATTAAATGAATTAAATATGTGTAGAAGTCCCTAGGTGGTGCAAATGGTTAATATGCTTGGCTGCTAACTGAAAGGTTGGAAGTTTAAGTCCACCCAGAGGCACCTGGAAGAAAGACCTGGTGATCTACCTCTGAAAAACCAGCCATTGAAAACCCTATGGGGCACAGATTTCCTCTGATACACCTGAGGTCACCAGGAGTCAATCAGTTCAAGAGCAAGTGGTTTTAAATATATGTAAGGTGCCTAGAACAGGGTGTGACTCAGGGTAAACTTACTAGATATGAGCCAGCTTCATCCTTACAGAGCAGTTGATGTCTGGTCCCAAGGTAACTCTCCAGTAAGGCCCTCAGGTAATCTCCCCAGGTAAAAGTTCAAGCTAACCACTCCCAGGTAAGATTGCAGATATTTCCCCAGGTAGTCCCCCGCCATGAGGCCTCCAGATATCCCCCCTGGTAATCCCCAGGTAAAGACCCCCAGGTAACCTCCCTGGGAAAGAACCCAGGTAATTGTCTCTAGGTAAGGTCTTCGGCTAATCCCTCTAGATAATTACTCACAGGTAAAACCCCAGATATTTCCCCCTCAGGTAAAGGGCTCCAGGGAACTGCCCAGACGGGGCTTCCAGATATCTTTCTGGTAACCTCCAAGTAAGGCCCACAGATAATCCTCCCAGGTAAAAGTTCCATGCAAGTCTCCAGATAGTTTCCCCAGATAAAGGACCCCATGTAACCCCTCCAAGTAAGGTCGCAGGTAACTCCCCCCAAGCAAGCCTCTCAGGAACGCCCCTGCAGGTAACCCTCCAGGTAAAGGCTCCAGGTAACTTCCTTCACATAAGAAGCCCAAGTAGCTCCCTAAGTATAGGCCCTCAGTCACCTTCCTAGGTTGCAACCCAGGCAAGAACCTGAGAGTAGTGCCCCTAGGTAAAGACCCCTAGGTAATCCCCTTAAGGTAAGCATTCCAAGGCATGCCCCAAGGGTGCCTCTTCCTCACACCCCTTGGGATGTCTCTGCAGCAACCCAAGGACTGGAAACACATGGTCCACCTGACTATGGGCATTGGACACCAGGAAGAAGTGTGGGAAACATTCCAGCAGCTTTTCAGCCCCGTTCGGATCTAGCAATGCTATGGTTCCACGGAGGGCAACAGTGGCTTTGTCAATTATTCGGGGTGCTGCAGGGCCCTGGGCAAGATGAGCTCCCTCCTTCGAGTGAGTAGGTCAGGTGCCTAATGAGACAGTGTCCCTGATTGGTGCCGAGCCCAGAGGGACTCTGCTGATGGCTCCTCCGCTACCCCAGTTGCTGTCCCCTTTTGAGCTCCTTCGGTTTGACATGGAGGCTGTGGAGCCCGTGAGGGATGATCGTGGCTTCTGCATCCCCAGAGAGCCATGTAGGGGGGTCAGGGAAACTTCTCTGGGTGTGGGAGGAATGGGGACCCTCAGGCTCCTTGACTGCAACAAGACACCCAGAGTCCCAACACTCACCAGATACCCCAGTAGGGGTATCTACAGCTCTCACTTGGACCCGGAGTCCCTGGCCTGTCTGGCCACCATTCTGGATCCCTCTCTCTCTTTGCTCTCCCTCAGATCTCACTGCCTCAATTTCTCACTCTGGTCTTCTGGGTCTCTGGGCATCTGTCTCTAAGTTGTTCTCTTGAGCTTTCTGTTGGGATTATGTCTTCCCAGTCATCAGTTGCCTCTTGTCCTGCTCTTACTCCTTGTGTCTTCTCTCATGGGGCCTTGCAAGGCTCTGTGTCCCTCATCCATCCCTTGTTACTCTTTTCCTGTTTCTCATGGGCTCCCCTGCTGCCGCCTCCTCTCTCCTTCTGTCTTTTGTTTTCTGTGTCTCCCTGTCCTTGTCTCTGTGCCTCTATGTCTCTACCAGTCTCCAGGTCTTCCCATCTCTGTGTCTCTACCTAGGTCTGTCTGTCTCTATATGGCTTTCTGTATCTGTCTTCATCCCTGTCTCTTTGAGTCTCTTCATCTCGCTATCTCTAGGTATCTGTCTCTGTGTCTCTCCTCTTTCTGGGTCTCTGGGTCTCTCCCATCTCTGGATCTCTCTGACTCTGGGTTTCTCCTTGTCTCTGTCTCTGGGTCTTTATCTCTCTTGTCTCTGTCTCTGGGTCTTTATCTCTCTGTCTCTGTCTCCTGCAAGGTCCTAGGTGATGAAGGGTCCACCGTCGTTCGGATTCTTGTTCATAGTTATTACCTCACTCTGTTTTTTTGTTGTTGTTGTTGTTACTCCAACCCGCAGGGGAGGCAGGGCTGCTGGTGACCCAGGTGATGAAACTCGCAACCTTTATGGGCTACCGCGGCCCCCTAACAGCCGTCGGAACGGAAGTTGGTACCGGAATGTGAGGAGCCCGGGCGACGTTTACTGTAACACTGTAAACATGCTGGCTACGGACCGCGAGAGTTTCCACTACTTCCGAGACCGCCTCGGAGACACTTTCCGGTCCGAGACGGGGTTTTGTGGGCCGGACTAGGAGGCGGGGCTTCTCGAGTTGGGGCGGAACCACCGGGGCTTCCAGATCCTGGAAAGAGCAAGTCTGAAAAGGCGTGATTTCCTGATCCTGGAGGGGACAGGTCTCGGGAGGTGGGACTTCTGGTAGTTAAGGGACCTGGGGACCCGAGATTTCTCCATTCTGTAGGAGACGGTGCTTGTGGTTGAGGGGTGAGGTCACGGGGCTCCTAGATCCTGGAGGAGGGGAGGTGGATATCCTGGAGGAGGCGAGGCTGAGGAAGTGAGACTTGGCAGGCATGAGAGTCCTCCCCTTTCCCAGGGGCATGGTCGGAAACGCTGGCTTCGCCCCTGTAGATGGAAGGGGGAAAATGTGTCCACGCGGGAAATGGAGGGCGTGTTGTTACTCGTTGACATCCTGCAGGATGTGAACGTCCACGGCATGTCTTTGCCAGGTGCAGAGGGCTCCCCTCGTTTTAATCCTCCAACACCCTTGTGGATGGAGGGCTGTTATTCTCACATATAGGTGAGAACTGCGGGGCACAGAGAAGTGTAGAGACTTACTTGCCCAGTGGGACAGTGATCGATCAGTGGAGCTGGGCCAGGCAGGAGGGTCAGCCACTGGCCCCAGGAGTGCTTGCAGGTGAGGCAGGGACAAGAATGACGGGGACAGCAATGACTGGTGTATTTCCTAGGGTGTGAGGGCAAGGTGGGCATGGCTGCCGTGCAATTGGCCCCCAGCTGAACGTTCGACGGGCAGCAGCTGTACCAGTACGTCCGCGCTTGGCTCCCTGCCTATGCTGCCCCCCATTTCATCCATATCTAGGTGAGCCCAGGACAGTCAGAGCAGGTGGGTGGAGGTCACAATCAAGGGTTTATGGTCACTATTCCTGCAGGATGTCCTAGAGATCACAGACACTTTCAAGCTGGTGAAGTCTGCCCTGGTGCGTGAGGGCTTCAATGTGGGTGTCATTGCTGACCCCCTTTTCTTACTGGACCACCAGGCTCAAGCTTTCTGGCCCCTGATGCCAGACACATACAAAGCTTTGTGCAATGGAACCTGGAGATTCTGACCACATGGTGGGCCCACAGGACACCCAAAGGGACAGGGCACCATGCTGACCACCAACCCAGCCTACAGTGTCCCCTCCATGCTGTTCCTGCATGGGGTTGGCATGAATTCCAGACTGGCTACATCCTCAGCCACACTGTGTGGGACATGAGGACACTGGACCAGCGGACAGAGGGAGAATAAACTCAGATGTGTACACAGACGTCTGCATGTCTCTATGGGTGAAAGATAGAAGTGAACATGCAGGTCACCCCTTGTCTCTCCACCAGGGACCTCAGCCTGCCTGGAGCCTGTCTGGGAAAGGCCAGGGCTGTGGGGAGGATCTGGCCAGCCTCACATCCACTCCAGGGTGCACAGATAAGCGCTCTGACTCTTTGGTGTCACTGAGAGGGCCCAGGATAGGCCTGATGTGGACCAGTGGATGTGGATGGTAGCTCTGTGACTTGTGGTCTTAAGTAGGTGGTCAGAAGTGCTATGATGGGCAATCCGATGAGCCCTAGCAGGTAAACAGGAGGTAACAGAGGAGAATCTTTGGCAGAGGGAACAGCATGTACAAAGGCCTTGGGGCAAGGCATGTAGCAGGGAGCAGCACCCTGGGAGAAGTGTGGTACTCTCCAGTTGAGGGATAGGAACTGTAAGAACTATAGGCAGGTACCACCACGTGTCTGTCAGTTTTTTGTACAGTGGTGGTTTGAGTGTTGCTGTGATACTGGAAGCTTTACCACCAGTATTTTAAATACCAGCAGGGTCACTCTTGGTGGACAGGTTTCAGTGGAGCTTTCAGACTAAGACAGACTAGCATGAAGTACCTGGCAGTCTACTTTTGAAAAAATTGGCCAGTGAAAACCTTATGAACATTGTCTGACCAATGGTACTGAAGTAAGAGGTCCAAGCTGTACTGAAGCCACTGGCGAAAAATAAGGCTCCAGGAATTGATGGAATACCAATTCAGATATTTCAACAAACAGATGCAGTACTGGAAGTGCTCACTTGTCTATGCCAAGAAATTTGGAAGACAGTTACCTGGCCAACCGACTGGAAGAGATCCATATTTGTGCCCATTCCAAAGAGAGGTGATCCAGCAGAATGTGGAAATTATTGAACAATATCATTAATACCACACACAAGTAAAGTTTTCTGAAGATCATTCAAAAGCAGTTGCAGCAGTACATGGGCAGGGAACTGCCAGAAATTCACACTGGATTCAGAATAGGACTTGGAACAGGGATATCATTGCTGATGTCAGATGGATCCTGTCTGAAAGCAGAGGATACCAGAAAGATGTTTACCTGTGTTTTATTGACTATGAAAAGGCTTTTGACTGTTGATCATAACAAATTTTGGATAACATTGTGAAGAATGGGAATTCCAGAACACTTAATTGTGCTCATGAGGAACATGGACTTAGACCAAGAGGCAGTCACTATGTGGTTTAAAGACAAGAACGGTGTGTCAGGGTTGTATCCTTTCACCATACTTATTCAATCTCTATGCAGAGCATATAATCTGAGAAGCTGGACTCTATGAAGAACGAGGCAATAGGATTGGAGGAAGACTCATTGTTGTGGATTGAAGTGTGTCCCTCAAAAATGTGTGCTAACTTGGCTAGGCCACGATTTCCAGTATTATGTGATTGTCCATCACATTGACATACCACCAAGAAACAAGAGCCAGGAGAATAGCATGTCCTTTGGACCTGGGGTTCCTGTGCTGAGAATCTCCTCAACTGGGGAAGATTGATGACAAGGACCTTCCCCCAGAGCTGACAGAGAAGGCCTTCTCCTGGAGCTGGCACCCTGAGTTTGGATTTCTAGCCTCCTAGACCGTGAGAGAATAAATTTCTCTTTGTTAAAGCCATCCACTTCTGGTATATCTGTTATAGAAGCACTAGATAACCGAGACACTCATTAACAACCTGTGATACGCAGATGACACAACCTTGCTTGCTGTAAGTGAAGAGGACTTGAAACACTTACTGATGAAGATCAAAGACCACAGCCTTCAGTATGGGTTACACCTCAACATAAAGAAAACAAAAATCTTCACAACTGGACCAATAAGTGACATCATGATAAATGGAGAAAAGATTGAAGTTGTAAAAGATTTAATTTTACTTGAATCCACAATCAAGACCCATGTAAGCAGCAGTCAAGAAATCAAACAATGCATTGCGTCGGGCAATTCTGCTGCAAAAGATCTTTTTAAAGTGTTAAAAAGCAAATATGTCACTTTAAGGACTAAGGTGCCCCTGACCCAAGCTATGCATGTGAAAGCTGGATAGTGAATAAGGAAGATCGAAGAAGAACTGATGCCTTTGAATTATGGTGTTGGAGAAGAATATTGAATATACCGTGGACTGCCAGTAGAATGAATAAATCTGTCTTAGAAGAATTACAGCCAGAATGTTCCTTAGTAGCAAGGATGGGGAGACTTTGTCGCACGTACTTTGGACATGTTATCAGGAGGGACAAATCCCTGGAGGAGGACATCATGCTTGGTAAAGTAGAGGGTCAGCAAAAAAGAGGAAGACCCTCAAGAAGATGGATTGACCCAGTGACTGCAACAATGGGCTCAAGCATAACTATTGTAAGGATAGCGCAGGACCGTCTAGTGTTTCTTCTGTTTACATAAGGGGCTATGAGTGGATCCGACTCCATGGCACCTAACAACAAACAGCGTAGGCAGGGAGCCCTGGTTACGCAGTGGTTAAAGCTCTTGGCTACTGACGGATAAGTTCGGGGGTTTCAACCCATCATCCACTTTGCGGGAGAAAGATGTGGCAGTCTACTTCCGTAAAGATTAAAAACAAACCCATTGCCTCAAGTTGATTCTGACTCATAGCGACCCAGTAAGACATAGTAGGACTGCCCCATAGGGTTTCTTTCTCCCATGGAGCACACCTTTCAGTTAGCAGCTGAGCTGTTTAACCACTGCTCCACCAGGGCTCCTACCGTAAAGATTACAGCCTTGGAAACCGAATGGGGCAGTTCTACTTTGTCCTATGCGATAACTATGAATAGAAACCGACTGGATGGCAACAGGTTTTTTTTTTTAGCAGGGACTGGCGGGCGCAGAGCCCTTTGAGAAATTGAGTCTGCGGCGTTTCATGGCTCAAAAGTAAATCGTGGAGCACTGTGGGCGCCGAGCCTTTTGGAAGTGAATTTCCCATCGTGTCAGGGGCTTTAAATGCAGTGCTGTCATTGTGGCAGCTGTAGACGGGGATAAGGGAGGCGGCAAACGCTGAGAGCTCTAGGAAATGGAGTCGGCCTTGTCTCAGCAGCGGAAGTAAAGATCGGGACTTTGTAGGTGCGGTGGAAGGGAGCAAGGGAGTGAGGAAACCCCGAAAGCTCTGGGAAACAGAGTCCACATTGTTTGTGGAAAGGGAAGTAAGGCCCGAGGAGTTATGGGAGCTGTAAGCAGGTACCCGGAGGCGCCAAGACCTCTGGGAAGTGAAGTCTGTGTTGGCTGAAAGGCTGCAATTCTCGCTCCGGGCATTGCAGAGCTGTAGCAAAAGGCAGCGCACGCTGAGGCCTCCGGGAAGTGTAGTCGTGCCGCCTCAGGGACAGCAAATACCGCCCAGGCATTGTGGGAACTGTAGGCGGGGCTAGGCACAAGTGCAGTTGCGGCGCGGCGGTGCACCTGATACAGCTGCCCACAAGCGTGAGAACAGTGTTAGGTCCCGTACCTTGCAGTTGGGTCGCGCAGCAGTCGCAGTGAGGGTGACCGTATTAACTGGCACAACAGTGGTACAATGAGGCCGCGCAGAAGTCCTCATGGGGGCGTGTAATGCGCCTGCGAGCCTCGGCCTCGGCGGAATCGAATCCCTGCCTTGTCAGCCCCATTTGGAGCCTCTCTGGTCACTTTAGCTCGGCTCCCGCTACAAGAATCTTGTCGTTGGTGGCGACTGTGCCCTGGGCGCGGTCCTGAGCTCAGTGGACCGGGCACCGCAGGGCCAGGCCTGTGATTCCAAAAAACAAAATCCTTTGCCGTCGATTCGCTTCTGACTCAGCGATTCTATAGGAAAGAGTAGAATTGCCCCATAGAATTTCCAAGGCTGTAATCTTTACAGAAGCAGACTGCTTGTGATTCCCACCTACGAAATGGTCGTTCTTGTCGCTATTTGCTATTTTTATGCCCTACGTGGCCGAAGGGGTCCGTGTGTCCCCTGCAGGGCCGCAGCCCCTTCCCCACAGTGGACTCCCTGCGGTCCAGCTCTCCTCCCCTGCAACAGATCGTCAGATTCATTCACACTCCTGTTGCCTCCAGAGGGACCCCGGTAGAGAAGGGAGTTTGGAGATTCCTGAACATAGTCTGCCATTCCTGCTTCCGCCAAGGCCCCTCCCCACGGTGCACTGTAGGTCCACCATCATTCGACACCGGGAGGGACCCTGGCTGGCACACAGCAGCAAAAGCTGGGCTTGCGCCCAACCCAACCCCCAGGGGCCCAGTCCTCATGTCCTACACACAGTAAGCCAAAAACCCGTTGCCTTGGAGTCAATTCCTGCTCACAGAGACTCTATAAGACAGAGTAGAACTGCCTCATAGGGCTTCCAAGGCTATAATCTTTACAGAAGCAGATCACTAGCCCTTTTCTTGTGATGATCCGCTGGGTGGGTTCAAACCGCCAACCTTTGTCAGCAGTCCAGCACTTAACCACTGTGCCACCACGGTTCCATTTACACACAGTAGGTCCTTGTTAAGGTCTTTGTTCCTGCTGGGACAGAGACCAGCCAGGAAGGGAGCCTGGAGTGTGTGGATGAAACAGCAGAGGCCACAGATGTCCAGTCTTCCAGTCACTTTGTGTGACTATCCCTTAAGACGTGCTGGGCCCTGTTCTCCACACTTCTTTGGGCCTCTGTGCCATGCCACCTCTGTCCTAGAGGCCAGACTGAACCCACATACCTCCATTGCTCTTGCTGTGAGTGGACGTTAAACTGCTGCCATCCTTGTGGTGAGGAACCCTGCATTACAGGGGTGCCCAGTTCAACAAGGCCTAGTGAGGCCCTGTCACTGTATTTCCTACCATCAGACAAAACCAGCGTCTTGGATCCATTCAGTCAACAAATTACCAAGTCTATCAGTTTCCTAGGGCCAGGGCTTTGAACCAGTTCTTTCAAGTTTGACTCCCTGCTGAAAATTTGCATTTCCACCCCAGGTTCAGATATGAATCACCTGAGGATCTTGTTAAAATGTAGATTCTGATTTAGCATATCTGGGGGTGGAAAGGAAATTCTCATCAGGGGGTTGAACTGCAACGAACGATTTGAAGCTCTGCACAGGGCTGCCTTAACAAATGCTACACAGTGTACATCCCCAAACACGTACCTTTTTTACTGATGTATTTTGTAAGATAAAATCCAAGAAGAGAAGTTGTAGGGCTAGGTCAAAGGGTCACTTAATTTAAAAATGTTAGTAGGTACTGCTAGCTTGCTTTCCAGAAGGGCTGTAGTACGTCACAGTCCCACTGGTAACTACAGCAAGGGGTTACCCTCCATTATTTTCTGCCCTCTTTAGGTGGAGTCACAACTCGCAGGCACTTTACAACTTTACATGTGATCCTTTTGCAGGGGCCATGCTAATCTATTCTGTATGATTCTAGTTTTAGTATATGTGCTGCCAAAGTGAGCACTCAGCCACTTTAATTTCCATTTCCCTGGCTTCTAGTGAAGGGAGGACGGTAAAGAATGAGAGCCCAAGTTTGAAAAAGGTGTCAGAAAGCCTTCTGGAGGCAAGACAAAGTGGCCTGCCCCATCTGTGTTTAAGGCACTGTCATAAATTGAATAGTGGCTCCCCAAAATATGTGTCAACTTGGCTAGGCCATGATTCCCAGTATTATGTGGTTGTCCTCCATTTTTTGATCTGATGTAATTCTCTTACGTGTTTTAAATCATAATCTCTGTCTGTGGTTAATGAGGCAACATTAGGTTATGTTAAAGAGGATTAGGGTGGGATGCAACACCCTTACTCAGTTCACAGCCCTTATCCGATGTAAGGGGAGTTTCGCTGGGATGTGGCCTGCATCACTTATCTTAGAAGAGATAAAAGGAGAGACTAGCAGAGAGAGAAGGACTTGTATTTCTATTACAGCAGCACTAGATAACTAAGACAGGCACTTTGACCATACCCATCAGGAATTTAAAAACCCCATGCTGACTTTGAGATGAAGGGATAATTCAGGATTATCCAGGCGGGCCCAATGTCATCACAAGAGTCCCTATAAAGGGGAAGAGAGAATCAGAGTGATGCAATGTGAGAAAGACTGGACTGGCCATTGCTGGCTTTCAAGATAGAGGAAGGGCCCTGAGCCAAGGAATGCAGAGGATCTCTAGAAGGTGGAAAAGGCAAGGGAACGGATTCTTCCGGTAAAAATGGCATGATGGCAGCATCTAACCTCCTCATCTAACTTCATAAGAGGAAGGAGAATGAATCAAGATCATCAGCCCATGGTGAAAGGTAAGACAGTACACAATACTGGGGAAGCCAGCACAACTTGTAGAAGGAAAGGTCATGGAAGCTCCATGGACACATCCAAACTCCCTGAGGGACTGAATTGCTGGGCTGAGGGCTCTGGGGAGCATGGTCTCAGGGAACATCAATTGGCCTAACATATTTTATAAAGAAAATGTTCTACATTCTACCTTGGTGAGTAGCATCTGGGATCTTAAAAGCCTGTGAGCGGCCATCTAAGATACTCCACTGGTCTCACCCCTTTGGGAGCAAGGGAGAATGAAGAAAACAAGACACAAGGGAAAGATTAGTCCAAAGGACTAATGGACCACAACTACCATGGCCTCCACCAGACTGAGTCCAGTACAACTAGATGGTGCCCGGTTACCACTACTGACTGCTCTGACAGGGATCAAATAGAGGATCCAAGACAGAGCTGGAGAAAAATGTAGAACAAAATTCTAACTCACAAAAGACGACCACTTATTGGCCTGACAGAGACTGGAGAAACCCTGAGAGTATGGCCCACAGACACCCTTTTAGCTCAGTAATGAGTCACTCCCAAGGTACACCCGTCAGCCAAAGACTAGACAGGTCCATAAAACAAAACAAGACTAAAGGGGCACAGCTGCCCAGAACAAGGACTAGAAGGCAGGAGGGGGCAGGAAAGCTAGTAATAGGGAACCCAAGGTTGAGAAGGGACAGTGTTGACATGTTGTAGGGTTGTTAACCAATGTCACAAAACAATATGTGTACTATTTGTTTAATGAGAAACTAGTTTGTTCTGTAAACCTTCATCTACAGTTTTTTTTTTTTTTAAAAAAAAGATCAGCCCAAGGCTGTTTCCTATGAGGTGAAGGTCAGACATATCTCCAACTCTCCAACCTTTTTACCAATTCTGACACCAGCCGTCCCTCCTCATGGCACTCTACTTCTCTGCTGGGTTTGATAATTCATTGCAGTGGCCACACAGAACTCACAGACTATACTCACAGTCATGGGCTTTATTAGGGAAGTAACAGGTTACAATTCACGATCAGGAATGACTCAGGATACAGTTCTTTGGTCAGGACAGCTTCTCCATGACCTCAGGCAGGCTTCTCTCTCGCCCCTGCTCTGCTCTGATGAGCTCTTTAGCTCTGCTGTTAAGTTCCCAGAGCACCGAAATCTGCCAGTAAGCCTCAGGCCCAAAGGGGCTCAGCTCTCTCACTCTGTGGGTCGGCAAGCCTAGTTCCACTAAGTACCCAGAGGCACCCCACTCTGTCAGTAAGCCTCCTGCCCGAAGGCACTCAGCTCTCTTGCTCCATGGTTTGGCATGCCCACTGTAGCTGCCTCACTCTGTGGTCCAGGATGCCCACTGTACCGTCTCCTGACAATCCCCTGGTTCTGCTGCTGCTTCCCATCTCATGTCTTCTCCAGTGTTATAGCTTTCTCTCTCCATCTCCTGGGTCTAGGAGATTCTCAGCACAGGGATCCTCGGTCCAAAGGACACACTTCACTCCTGGCTCTTCTTTGTTGATGGTAACGAGGTCCCCCCATCCGCTTCTGGGATGAGCTCATTTTAAGCCTACCAGGGTGGCAAAACTGACCAATCCCCTTGTTAGTGTTCCATACACCTTATTTGCATGGTGCTACCCCACAAGGGTTACATGCACATTATTTGCATTGTTAGCAGGCTTTCCAATCCCGTTGTTGGGTCACAAACACCTTATTTACATAGCCCCACCCAACCATTGTGTGGGAGTCACAAGACTATGGCTAGAAGAGCCATATTAAGGAATCCACTGCACCCCACTCCCCTAGAGCCTCCAGAAGGAACCAGGCCTGCCAACATCTTGATTTTAGCCCAGTGAAACCCATGTTGGAAATCTGGCTTCCAGAGCTACAAGTTTAAAAACTTGTTTTAAGGCAAAAACAAACCCATGCTCTGTGACTCAACTATCCCACTTTGAGAATTTCTTTTTTTTTGAACATTTTGTTGTGCTGTAGGTGAAAGTTTACATAGCAAATTAGTTTTCCAATCAATAATTCATACACAAATTGTTTCATGACATTGGTTGCAATCCCTGCAATGTGTCAGTACTCTCCCTGTTTCCTCCCTGGTTTCCCTGTTTCCACTTGTCCAGTTTCCCTGTCCCTCCCTGCCTTCTCATCTCTGGTTTTGGGCAAATGTTGTCCTTTTGATTGATTGTTCTAAGGAGCACATTCTTCATGGGTGTTATTGTTTTATAGGCTTGTCTATTATTTGGCTGAAAGGTGGCCTCCAGGATTGTCTTCAGTTTCAAGTTAAAAGGGTGTGTTAGGGCAACAGTCTTGGGGGCTCATCTAGTCTCTATCAGGCCAGTAAGTCTTGCCTTTTTTCTAATTTGAATTTTGTTCTACATTTTTACTCATTCTATCTGGGACCTTCTACTGTGGTCACGGTCAGAGTGGTTAGTAGCGGTAGCAGGGCAGGAACCATCTAGTTCTTCAGATCTCAGGTTAGATAGACAAGGCTGTGGTTCCTGTGGGCCACTAGTCCTTTGGACTAGTTGCTTCCTTGAGCCTTCATTTTCCTTCATTCTTCTTTGCTCCAGGTGGGAAGAAACCAATAGTTGTTTCTTAGATGGCCGCTCACAAGCTTTTAAGACCCCAGACACTACTCACCAGACTAGGATGTAGAACATTATCTTAATGAACTGTTTTGCCAATTGACCTACATGTTCCCCAAGACTATGGCCCTTACCCTTCAAGTCCAGTAGTTCAGTCCCGATGTCTACGTAGCTTTTATAACCACGCCCGCTATGTCCTGTTATGAGTATACATGCACCACTTACAAATATGTAGAAATATCCACAACCATACCTATATATACACACAGGAGTACTCCCATATGACCTCCCACGTCTATCTAGCATCTACTCACAAATTATTTGCCTATGCATCTACTCACAAATTATTACTGTTGTTGCAGGACTGTGTATGTTACAGCATTCACCATAGTTGCCCTTTATTCTTGTGTAACTCTGTGTCTTCCTTTGCTTGGGTCACGTTGTGCTGACTTCCCCCATATTGTGTATTGCCTTTCCCTTCACCAGAATTAAAACTTGTCTACCGTCTAGTGATTTTTCCTCTCCCCCCACCCACTGCTCATCCCTGGTCTCCACCCAAGAATGTTTGTGTGTAAATCTATTCTTGACTTTTTATAATAGTGGTCTCACACAATATTTGTTCTTCTGATTATGTCACTCAGCATAATGTCCTCCAGATTCACCCATGTTATGTTCTGCGGACTCATCTTTATTCTTTATCGTAGCATATTATTCCATTGCATGTACCAGTTTGTTTACCCATTTATCTGCTGATGGACACTTAGATTGTTTCCATCTTTTTGCTATTGTGAAATAATGCTGCAATGAACATGAGTGTGCATGTGTCTATTCATGTCACAGCTCTTATTTCTCTAAGATATATACCTAGGAGTGGAATTGCTGTATCATATGGTATTTCTATTTCTAGCTTTTTAAGGAAGTGCCATACTATTTTCCATTTTGCAGTGCCGCCAGTAGTATATAAGAGTTCCAGTCTTCCCACAGTCTCACCAGCATTTGTTTTTTGATCAGTGCCATTATTACCAGGGTGAGATTGTATCTCCTTGTAGTTTTGATTTGCATCTCTCCAATGGCTGATGGGAGACTTGGTGGCACAGTGGTTAAAAGCTTGGCCGCTAACCAAAACATCAGCAATTCAAATCAACCAGCCACTCCTTAGAAACCCTATGGGGCAGTTCTATTCAGTCCTATAGCATTGCTACGGGTTGGAATGGACTCGACAGCAACGATCTTGGGCATCTCTTCGTATGTTTGTTAGCTGGCTGAATATCATCTTTGGAGAAGTGTTCATGTCTTTGCCTATCTCGTTGTTGAAGTTTTATAAAAATTTTAGATTTGTCAGATGTGTTGTTGCCCAAATTTTCTCCCCAGTCTACAGATTCTCTTTTTACTCTGTTGGTGTAGTCTTTTGTTGAGCGTATTTAATTTTTAGGCGGTCCCAATTATCTAGTTTATCTTCTGCTGTTTGTGCACTTTCAGTTATGTTTGATAGTCTATTTATGCCATAAATTAGGGCCCCTAGGTTTCTCCCTATGTTTTCTTCCATGAACTTTATACTTTTTGGTTTTACAGTTAGGTCTTTGATCCATTTTGGGTTAGTTTTTGCTACGGTGTGACGTATGGATCCTGTTTCATTTTTCTGCAGTTTTGCCAGCACCACAGAAGTCTACTCTTCTCCATTTAATGGACTTCAACTCTTTGTCAAAGATCAGCTGTCCCTAGGTAGTTTTACTTGTAGGTTCTCAATTCTGTTCTATTGGTCTATGCATTTGTCGTTGGACTAATTTGGCCAGATTGACAAAGGAAATGATGCAAATAACCCAAGTAAGTGATGAGACGGGTGACATTACAACAGAACCAACTGAGACAAAAAGGATAATAGAGTATTATGAAAAATTATAAAATTTAGAAACCTTTAAGAAATGGACAAATTTCTAGAAACACATTACCCACCTAAACTAACACAAACTGAGGTAGAAAATTTGAATAGACCCATAAAAAAGAAATTGAAGAGATCATAAAAAACTTACCACCCCACCAAAAAAAAAAAAAAAAAAAAACCTTGCCCAGATGGCTTTACTGGAGAATTCTACCACAAAGAGAAGAGATGACACCAATTCTACTCAAACTATTCCAGAACACAGAAATGGAAGGAATACTCCCAAATTCATTCTATGAAGCCAGCATAACCCTGATACCAAAGCCAGGTAAAAACACCACTAAAAAAGAAAATTATAGACCAATATACTTCATAAATACAGATGCAAAAACTCTCAACACAACTTTAGCCAACAGAAGTGGTATAAAAGGCATCGTCTTGCTCCTGTTTTCAGCCTCTCTCCATTAAGAATGTTGGCTGTTGGGTTTGCACAGATGCCCTTTATTATGTTGAGAAATCCGCCTTCTATACCTACTTTATTGAGAGCTTTTATCAGGAATGCGTGTTGGACTTTGTCGAATGCCTTTTGTGTGTCAATTGAAATGATCATATGATTCTTTTCTTTCCTTTTATTTATGTGGTGGATTAGGTTGATTTTTTAATGCTGAACCATCCTTGCATACCTGGCATGAATCCTACTTGGTTGTGGTGTATTTTTTTTTGATACATACACACAATGGAGTATCATGCAACAATAAAGAACAATGATCAATCTGTGAAGTATCTCATAACATGGCTGAAACTGGAGGACATTATGCTGAGTGAAATTAAGTCAATCACAAAAGGACAAATATTGTATGAGACCTCTATTGTAAAAACTCATGAAAAAGTTTACACACAAAAAGTAACAATTTTTGTTGGTTACCAAGGATGGGAGGGGTGGGGGGAATACTAAATAGACAATAAGTAAATGGTAACTTTGGTGAAGGGTAAGACAATACACAATACTGAGGAAGCCAGCACAACTTGTACAAGGAAAAGGTCATGGAAGCTCCATACACATCCAAACTCCCTGAAGAACTGAACTGCTGGGCGGATGGCTGTAGGGACCATGGTCTCAAGGAACATCTAGCTCAATTAGCATAACACAGTTTATAAAGACAATGTTCTACATTCTACCTTGGTGAGTACCATCTGGGGTCTTAAAAGCCTGTGAGCAGCCATCTAAGATACTCCACTGGTCTCACCCCTTCGGGAGGAAGGGAGAATGAAGAGAACAGGATGCAAGGAAAAGATTAGTCCAAAGGACTAATGGACCACAGCTATCAAGGCATCCACCATACTGAGTTCAGTACAGCTAGATGGTGCCTGGCTACCACCGACTGCTCTGACTAGGATTCTAACAGAGGGTTCTGGACAGAGCTGGAGAAGAATGTAAAACAAAATTCTAACACACAAAAAAAAAACCAGATTTACTGGTCTGAGACTGCAGAAACCCCGAGAGCATGGCCCCCGAACACCCTTTTAGCTCAGTGGTGAAGTCCCTCCCAAGGTTCACCATTCAGCCAGGCATTGGATAGCCCCATAAAACAAAACAGAACTGATGAGACACAGCAATCCAGGGACAAGGCCTAGAAGGCAGAAGGGGAGAGGTAAGCTGGTGATAGGGAACCCAAGGTTGAGTAAGGACAGTGTTCACATGTAGTGGGGTTGTTAACTAACATTGTCATAGGGCAATATGTGTACTGCTTCATAAGAAACTATTTTGTCCTATAAACCTTCATCTAAAGTGAGAATACCAGCACAACTGGAAGAATGTAATCACTGTCACTGAATTGTACATGTAGAAATTTTTTGAAATGGTGTATCTTTGGCTATGTATATTTTCAGCAAAAAAAAGGTCCTCCAAGGTCGAGAAAGGAGAGTGGTGACATGTCGTGGGGTTGTTAACCAATGTCATAAAACAATATGTGTACTGTTTAATGAGAAACTATTTGTTCTGTAAACCCTCACCTAAGGTACAATCAAAAAAAATTTAAAAAGTTAGCTGACAGAATTCAAGAGCATATCCAAAAAAAAAAAAAAAATTTAAGACCAACTCGGATTCATACCAGGTATGCAAGGATGGTTCAACATTAGAAAATAAATCAATGTAATTCACCACATATATAAAATAGATGCAGAAAAGGCTTTTGATAAAATCCAACGCCCTTTCCTAATAAAAATCTCTCAGCAAAATAGGAATAGAAGGGAAATCCCTCAATATAATTAAGGGCATATATACAAAACCAACAACCAACATTACTTTCAACAGAGACTGAAAGCATTCCCCTTAAGAACGGGAACCAGACAAGGATGCCCTTTATCATCACCCTTATTTAATATTGTACTGGAAATTCTAGCTAGAAGAGTTAAGGCGAGAAAGGGAAATAAAGAACATCCAAATTGGTATGTAAAATTTTACTGAAGATCATTCAAAAGCGGCTGTGGCAGTACACCAACAAAGAACTGCCAGAACTGCCAGAAATTCAAGCCAGATTTAGAAGAGGACGTGGAATGAGGAAAATCACTGCTGATTTCAGATGGATCCTGGCTGAAAGCAGAGAATATTAAGAAGGTGTTTACCTATGTTTTATTGACTATTCAAAGGCATTCGACTGCGCGGATCATAACAAATTATGGATAACACTGCAAGGAATGGGAATTCCAGAACACTTCATTGTGCTCATGAGGATCCTGTACATAGATCAAGAGGCAGTCGTTTGAACAGAACAAGGGGATACTGTGTGGCTTAAAGTCAGGAAAGGTACACATCAGGGTTGTATCCTTTCACCATACTTATTCAATCTGTATACTGAGCAAATAATCTGAGAAGCTGCACTGTATGAAAATGTACGCGGCATCAGGATTGGAGAAAGACTCATCAACAACCTGTGTTATACAGATGACACAACCTTGCTTGCTCAAAGTGAAGAGGACTTGAAGCAATTACTGATGAAGATCAAAGACAACCTCAGTATGGACTGCACCTCAATATAAAGAAAACAAAATTTCTCACAACTAGACCAAAAAGCAACATCATGATAAATGGACGAAAGACTGAAGTTTTCAAGGATTTCATTTTACTTGGATCCACAACCAACACTCATCAAACACTCATCAAAGCAGCAAAAAGTCAAAAGACCCATTGCACTGAGCAAATCTGCTGCAAAATACCTTTAAAGTGTTGAAAAGCAAAGATGTCACCACGAAGACTAAGGTGCACCTGACCCAAGCCATGGTGTTTTCAACCACCTCATATGCATGTGAAAGCTGGACAATGAATAAAGAAGACCAAAGAATTGACGCCTTTCAAATGCAGTGTTGGGGAAAAATATCGAATATACCATGGACTACCAAAAGAATGAACAGATCTGTCTTGGAAGAAGTACAACTGGAATGCTCCTTAGAAGGATGGCAAGACTACATCTCACATACTTTAGACACGTTATCAGGAAAGATCAGTCCCTGGAGAAGGACATCACGTTTAGTAGAGGGTCAGTGAAAAAGAGGAAGACCCTGAATTGAGATGGACTGACACAGTGGCTGCAACAATCGGCTGCAATCATAACAATGACTGTGTGGATGGCGCAGGACTGGGCAGTGTCTTTTTCTGTTATACATGGGGTCACTATGAGTCAGAATCTACTCGATGGCACCTAACAACAACAAATTGGTGAGAAAAGTAAAACTATCCCCATTCACAGATGATATGATTCTATACACAGAAAATCTCAAGAGACGGCACAAGCTAGCTACCAGAACTAAAAGAAAGGATTCAGCAAAGTGGCAGAGTAAAAGATCAACATATAAAAATCTACATTAACAAAGAGAACTCAGGAAATCAGTAAAACTGTATCATTTACAATAGCCCCCCAAAATATAAAATACTTGGGAATAAATCTAACTAGGGATGTAAAAGACTCATACAAAGACGACCACTTTGGGAAATTTGTCCTAAGGAAACAGCCAAGAGTTACACCAGAGGTACAAGCTCAGGAGCATTAGCGAGAGCTTCACATGCCATCAGGGGAATCAGGGAAATCTCTGGGCTTAGTAGACATGACGCGGACCAAAAAATGGAAAATTCACCCAGGCTTTTAAAAACATGCTAAGTGTTCAATAACCTAGGGAAATGACGGAATGAAAGGAGTATGATTTAAAACTACATAAACAGCTTCACAGGATGCTATGTAAAAAAATGTTCCTGCCTATAATTAGTGTTGACTTGAGACAGTGAAACTAGAGACCATTTTTATATTGTTTTCCCTCTTGTATATTTCAAATTTTTCTAAGTAAACATAAAGTACTTTTACATATGAAAAGCTTTATTAAAAAACCACCCATCCTCCCTCAGTGCAGTACTATCCCCCAACACCACCCTTACCGTCCCTGAATAATTGCCCCATAACGATTTCTATGTTCTAATTCTTAGAACCTGTGAATAAGTTACCTCACTTGGCAAAAGGGAACTTGCAGATGTGATTAAGGATCCTGAGAGGGAGAGTTTATTCTGGATTATTACGTGGGCTGTGGGAGCGAAGACCTGCCCCAAAGGTGCTGATGGCCTCATCCAAGCCTGGCCAGCAACCCACTTCACACCCTTGGGCCCCTCCTCTTGGTAGTCAACCTTGTTCACCTATGGGAGGAACTCCCGTAACTGTCCACCTAAGCAGGACTCAAGGTCAGAGGCCAATGGGCAAGAAGGCACATGGGAGTGGGGAATGTCGGGTGGTTTGGGGGACTTCAGGGGCCATGTGTGTGGGAGGGGGCTGGCCCTTCTCCTGGGCACAGCTGCTCTGCAGATCCAGCTGCCTGGAGAGCATCGCTAGATCTTCTGACCTTCTAGGAGAAGTCAGAAATTGAGATTCTTATCCAGAAGCTCCTGGTTTTAAAAGCAGATGATGGAGTTTAAAAAATCTAAAATGCACACTGAGGGCCAGGAGGACTATGGATGATCACATGGAGCAGCCTGTGGCCTCTGGGCACAGCAGAACCAAATCTTCTGTTGCCTTTTCCCCATAGAGGAGCTGGGTTTCCCTCCAGGGCGTGTGCTGCCTTTGACAGAGACCTAAGCTTAGCCACTTCCCAGAAAGGCAGGGAAGGGCAGTTTCTGAGCATCCTCGGCCTGTACCATGTCACAACTAGGGGGCTGGCACAAAGGTTACCCCATGGTCTCCTGTCAGCAGTAGATTCAAACTCAGACTTCATTCCAGAAGACAGGAGCTGAAGGGGAGGCAGAGGTTTCTTTTCCTCAGGTCTGAAAGGGCCTGGTGCAGGGGACATTCTTGACAACCCTGGTTCACTCAGCCACCCTATGCCTCCTTCAGAGTCTCCCAGACCCAGGCTGGCAGCAGGGGCTGGGGGCTGCACGGGGGGGCCTTCTCCTGTTTCCTCATGGGGCCTCAGGCTGGTGGCTCTTCCTGTGGATGACTAGCTGGGACTTCCAGTCGAAGCCACGGCCACAGTCGCCACAAAAGTGACGCCGCTGGCCAATGTGGCTCTTGCGGTGGATGACCAGCTGCGACTTCCAGCTGAAGCTGCGCCCACACTCTTCACATGGGTAGCTGTGGGGGCCCACGGGCACACGCCGAGGGTGGCGCAGTGGCTCTCGGGGGTTCGGCAGCGGCCTCCCAGCGTCCCCCATGACCTGCTGCCCACCCGCATGCCCCCGCCTGTGGATAACGAACACCGACTTCCAGTCAAAGCCACGGCCACACTGCTCGCATGTGTAGGCCTTCCTGCGCAGCGCACCCGGCTCCGGCCCAGGCCCAGGCGATGTGGCCCGGCCTTGCGCAAGGGGTGCTTGCGGAAGCGGGACAAGCACTGTGGCGGGGCCCCACCGCGGCCGGGCCTCTGCGCAGCCAGGGGGTGCCTCCCGGGGGCTTTCGCCCTCATCTCCTGGGGGAGGGGAGAGGGTAGACCATGAGCCTGGGGTCTTAAGCCTACCCCTGCCGACCGGGGAAGCACGCGCAGAAGCGGCAGGCACATGAAGCAGCACTCACCAGGGCGGAGGCCTGGGCAGCTCCCCGTCCCCGCATGCGTCCCCGCATGGGGGCCCCCCAGCTGGGCCAAAGCCTGCGCCTCCGGCCTGGGGGGCGGCATCCCTGCCAGAGTAGGGCAGAGCGGTCAGGCGACAGACTCGAATGGGGAACAGGCAGGGTGTAGGGGCTGAGGGAGGCGACACCTGGGCTGGGCTTTGGAGGGTGACAGGGGTGCCTCTCAGGAAGAAGGGAGAATGCAGGCAAAGACCAGGATGTGTCTGTGAATGGGGAAGGGCACAGCCGTAAGAACCCTCCCCCAGCCCAGGGAATCTCTAGCAGATGCTGAGCCCTCAGGGCCGTTGATAGAGCCTAGACCAGAACATGCAGGGGGACAGTGGGGGCGGGATGCACCAATCAGGGGAGCTCAGGTCCTCACCCAGGGAGACCACCGTCCCATACTTCTCAAGCATTGCATCCCAGTACAGCTCCTTCTGCGACGGGTCCAGCAGTCCCCATTCCTCCTGCAGGGACACAGCCGGTTAGTCTGTGCCTACCCACCCCATGGTCTCACCCTTGGTTCCCTCAGTCTGGCTGTTACATTACATTCTCACTTGTTACCTGAGGACTCAGGCAGGTTACCTAAGCATCCTCTGCCTGGACGCACTAAGGCTGAGATTGCAACAGCACTGAGCATGGGTACGGGGTGTGGGTGGGGGTGTAGGGTGTAGATGGGGGTGCGGATGCAGAGCTGGGGGAGGGGGCTTCCTTCAGGTCACCTGGGCCTTTGCTGCCTGCCCCCTCCCCCTTTGGCTCTTCCCAGCCCAGGTTCCGGCCTAACAGCCTGAAGCTGAAGACCCCTGGGTGGGCTTCAATGAAGTCCAGTCTTCCTGGAGGCAGAGATGTGGCTGGCCCTTCCTTCTTCCCTATCACCCTGCCTTGAACAGGGTGTGCTACAGGGAGAGGGAACGGCAGGGGACTTGCAGGTAACCCAGTCCCAAACGACTGAGCCACCTCCTGGTAAGCCACTTGTTACAAGAAAAATAGACCCCTCCTCGCTGGAGCCACTGAAGGGCTGGCTGAGTAGAGGTGGAGGGTGGGGAGGATCCATGTTAAGAGGTGTTGCCTGCTGCACCTTAGGACACAGCATGTGTCAGGGAGGGGGATGCTGGGGAAAAGCTTGGGATGTCAGCATGGGCTGATTCTTTTGTGCTGATTTCAGCAAGGCCCTAAGAGGGTGAGCTTGGCCCCAGGAGCTGGTGTTGATACAAGGGGGATGGAGGCCTGGCTTTGCCAGGAAAGGTGTTGCCTTCTCCACAGGCTCTGCCACTGTGCTGCCAAGTCCCATCATCTGAGGCTTTCTGGACTGAGAAAACAACCCAGAGCAGCAAGCCACAGTGGTCCCAGCAGCAAGGCAGGGACAACCACAGCTGGAGACAGTGAGGACACTGTGGAGTACTCAGCCTTTCCCACTGTGCCAGAAAGGGAGTCTGGGGGGAAGAGATCAGACTTCAGCTTCAAAGCCTGCTATCAACAAGCTCTTCAGCTGGGAACACTCCCACATGAAGTGGCTCAGAAGCAAAGGAGCCAGGAGAGGACAGGGCTCCTCGATGCCCACACTCACTGATATTCTCAGGAACCAAGTGCCCGTCACAGCAGCAGGGACCTCAAGCTGAGCTTCCGTGCCTCAGTGGCTGCTGCCAAGCTGTTCGGCCCTTGAGGAAATCCCCAGGAAAAAGGCAGCTGCGGGAATTTCTCAGGAAGGACAGTGTCACGTACCAGTCTCACGTGTGACGGGAAAGTGGGCCTTCCTCGTGGTGCTTAGGAGCCACCATCACCGTCCATCATCTTGTCCCCTCCCCGCCTGCATCCGTAGCATTCAAATCACCAGGAGCTAGCCCAGCACTGCAGGAGCTTCGAACCTCCAGACTTCTCTTTAGGTGAGAAAATCAACCTCTACAAGATCCAGCCACTCTAAATTGGGTCTCCAGGGCCTGAGGTCAAAATTCTTCCCAATAGTAGAGACCATCACTCTGTCCCTCTGTCCTTCAAGATCTGTGGCCAGTGTTGCTGACACAGACTCACAGGCAGCACAGAGCACAAGAGTCGCCAGCCACGAGGCCTGGCAGGGCACAAGGTGGCCCCCGGGGATGCTCCCCTACCATCTGGGGCTGCTCACCTGAATCCTGGGAGGGAGGAAGGATGTGGATGTTGGCTTCTGATGTTCAAGGCGCCTCTCAGGGGACTGGCCTGGAAGCAGGGGGCCTGGGGGAGCTAAGAAGCAACGGTGACGAAGTGGGTCAGGGGCTGCCGTAGGAGCTGGGGCAGGTGAGCCGCTAGTGTTGGTGCTGCTGCCTCAGCCTCCTCTACCAGTGAGCAGGACCACTGCCTGTTCCAGCCCCGTCCTTTCCTCCTGCAACCCTGGGACCCAACTCTGACGCCTCTCCTGGGACCCCCCCCCCCAGCCAGAGATGTCCACATTTCCTCCATGAGCTCCCAGGGCCAGCGTGGTGCCCCCTCACCCATCTCCTGCCCGTCAGCATCTGGCTCCTTCTTCACGCTGCAGATGAGCTGAGCAGGCCCTTCCATCTGGGCAACCTGGGGATGCTCTCCAGGGGCTGGCCCAGAGGGCTCCACTGTACCCGAGGGGAGGGGGCTCCCTGAGGGCTCCTCTGTCTTCTGGGCTGCTGGGAGCACCTCTCGCCCCAGGACATGGGCTGTGATCTGAGGAGGAAGAGACAAGTGACGGTCCTAGACGTGTTCTGTCCCTTCCAAAAGTCTCTGAAAGGCTGAAACAACACTAGCTGTACTCACCCAGCCCAGGAGCCGCCCAGGGTCATGCTGCAGCTCTTCGACCAGGGCCACAGCTTCCTCAGGGCTGCCTGGCAGCTGCTCCCGCACCCAGGCCTGGATTTCAGGGGGCAGCACACCCAGGAACTGCTCCAGCACCAGCAGCTCCAGTATCTGCTCCTTGGAGTGCACCTCAGGTCGCAGCCACTGGTGGCAGAGCTCGCGAAGCCTTGCCAAGGCCTCGTGGGGCCCTGCTGCCTCCTGGTAGCGGAACTGTCGGAAGCTCAGGCGTGCAGCCTCAAGCTCCTCCAGGGTAGCTGTGGGGTCTACAGGGGGCAGACGCAGGGGGCCCAGTGGCGATGGCATTCTTGTGTGGGAGGCCTTGTTGGAGCTGCCAGGAGGGACCTGCAGAAACAAGTAAGTCAGGTTGCTGGCCAGGGATCCCGCCTAGGGAAGAGAGACATAGGCATAGAGAGACCCATTCTGGTTATTGTTCTAGTTTACCGAAATTTTAAAAATTTTGTTCTGTTCTGGTTTCACTTCGTCGACCTCAAATTTATAGTCTGCAAATGGAAAACCTGAACAATTTCATCCGAAGAAATATGATCACCAAATTCGTTCCTTATACAGCAAATAAAATTGCATTTTTATAATAACGAATTATGTTCACGCCAAGATTGTTTTGAAAGTAGAAATATTATTTCCTTCTACACATTCGTTAATAATTAAAGTGACAGTGATGTTAAATTTTAATCACTGTCTCATAACCCTTCAAAACAAAAAAAAACACAATGTAAAATACATTATTTTTTTAATTTTGGTTTTTAAAATATACTAGAATTCACTGCAGCACTGAGTCGCTTTAAAAATACTGTGATAAAAACACTCCTAACATGCTATATAAATATTAAATGGAAGATTCAAAATACTTTTTTAGTAGGAAATTTTCAACTTAATACTATAAAATACACTGAAAATAAATTTAATCTTGATATAGATGACATTTCACTACAAGCACTTAATAGTCACGTAAAATTGGTAAGAGCTTATTAATGAAATATTAGAAACACAAAGTGTGCTATCATATCCAACATCAAAACAAAAAAAAAAAACCAAAGCCGTTGCTGTCAAGTTGAGTCCTACTCATAGCGACCCTATAAGACAGAGGAGAACTGCCCCATAGGGTTTCCAAAGAATGGCTGGTGGATTCAAACTGCTGACCTTTTGGTTAGCAGCCTGAGCTCTTAACCACTGCGCCACCAGAGCTCCAAATACATCAGTACATAAAGGCAAAGCACCAGAAAACATTTAATATTTTAATATTCACTCCAGTTCTAAGCTGAAGAATTGCCATAACATTACATAACATAAACATTTTACTACAAATACAGATTTAATTTATACACAGTTATACAGTTCATTAAAAGACATCATTGCAATAAACCAAAAATCACACCTAATTAAAAGAACATCCTCTAATACTTTTTCACTGAAGCTATCCTTGTCTCCCAAGATGAACCCCAAATCTGAAAAAGCTATCTCAACACTGACCTAAGTAGCTGTTGTTGTTGTTAGGGGATGTCCAGTCGACTCATAGCAACCCTACGTACACCTAAACGAAACACTGCCTGGCTATGTGCTATTCTTACAATCATTGCTATGTTTGAGCCCACTATTGCAGCCACTGTATCCATCCATCTTGTCCAGGGTCTTCCTCTTCTTTGCTGATCCTCTACTTTACCAAGCATGATGTCCTTCTCCAGGGACTGGTCCCTCCTGGTAATATGTCCAAAGTATGTGAGACGAAGTCTTGCCATCTGTGCTTCAGGAGCATTGTGACTATACTTCCAAGACAGATTTGTTCTTTTTTCTGGCAGTCCGTGGTATATTTAATGTTCTTCACCAACACCATAGTTCAAAGGTCTTCCTTATTCATTGTCCAGCTTTTGCAGCGTATGAGGCAACTGAAAATACCATGGCTTGGGTCAGGGGCACCTTGGTCCTCAAAGTGACATCTCTGCTTTTTAACATTTTAAAGAGGTCTTTTGCAGCAGATCTGCCTAATGCAATACGTAGTTGGATTTCTTTACTGCTCTTTTCATGAGTGCTGATTGTGGATCCAAGTAAAATGAAACTGTTGGCAACTTCAATCTTTTCTCCGTTTATCATGATGTTGCTTACTGGTCTAGTTGTGAGAAATTTTGTTTTGTTGAGGTGTACCCCATACTGAAGATTGTCGTCTTTGATCTTCATCAGTAAGTGCTTCAAGCCCTCTTCACTTTCAGCAAGCAAGGTTGTGTAGTCTGCATATTGCAGGTTAATGAGTCTTCCTCCAATCCTGATGCTTCGTTCTTCTTCATACAGTGCAGCTTCTCCTATTATCTACTCAGTATACAGACTTATCAAGTATGGCGAAAGGATACAACCCTGATGCACACCTTTCCTGATTTTAAACCACTCATTATCCCCTTGTTCTGTTCAAATGACTGCCTCCTGGACTATGTACAGGTTCCACATGAGCACAGTTAAGTGTTCTAGAACTACTATTCTTCGCAATGTTATTCATAATTTGTTATGATCCATACAGTCAAATGCCTTTGCATGATCAAAGAAACACAGCTAAGCATCTTTCTGGTATTCTCTGCTTTCAGCCATGATCCATCTGACATCAGCAATGGTTCCACATCCTCTTCTAAATCCAGCCTGAATCTTTACCAGTTCCCTGTCCATGTACTGCTGCATCCATTTTTGGATCGTCTTCAGCAAAATTTTACATGCTTGTGATATTAATGATATTGTTCAATAACTTCCGCAGTCTGTTGGATCACCTTTCTTTGGAATGGGCACAAATACAGATCTCTTCCAGTCAGTTGGCCAGGTAGCTATCTTCCAAATTTCTTGGCTTCCAGCATTGCCTCCCTTTGTTGAAACATCTCAACTGGTATTCTTTCAACTCCTGGAGCCTTGTTTTTCACCAATGCCTTCAGTGCAGCTTGAACTTCTTCCTTCAATATCATTGGTTCTTGACCATATGCTTCCTCCAGAAATGACTGAACATTGACCAATCCTTTTTGATATAGTGACTGTATTCCTTCCATCTTCTTTTGAGGCTTCCTGCAACATTCAATATCTTATGCACAGTATTCTTCGATACTGCAATTAGAGGCTTGAATTTTTTTTTAGTTCTTTCAGCTTGAGAAATGCTGTGTTTCTTCATTTTGGTTTTCTAACTCCAGGTGTTTGCACATTTCAGTATAATACTTTATCTTTTCAAGCCACCCTTTTAAATCTTCTGTTCAGGCCTTTGACTTCATTATTTCTTCCATTCACTTTAGCTAGTCTATGTTCAAAAGGAAGTTTCAGAGTCTCTTCTGCATCCATTTTGG
This sequence comes from Dugong dugon, assembly GCA_030035585.1. NCBI lineage: Eukaryota > Metazoa > Chordata > Mammalia > Sirenia > Dugongidae > Dugong > Dugong dugon. The sequence continues at coordinate 116,599,651 of CM057466.1, forward strand.
TCGTTTCTTTCCTGTCTTTGATGACCTTTTGCTTTCTTCATGTATGATGTCATCCCACAACTCGTCTGTTCTTCAGTCATTAGTGTTCAATGTGTCAAATCTGTTCTTGAGATGGTCTCTAAATTCAGGTGGGATATACTCAAGGTCATACTTTGGCTTTCGTGGACTTGTTTTAATGTTTTTCAGCTTCAACTTGAACTTGCATATGAGCAACTGATGTTCTGTTCTATAGCCCGTCCCTGGCCTTGTTCTGACTGATATTGAGCTTCTCAATCATCTCTTTCCACAGAAGTAGTTGATTTGATTCCAGTGTATTCCATCTGGTGAGGCCCAGATGTATAGTCCAGTTTATGTTGTTGAAACCTTCCAGTGAATAGGTTGTCTGTCTTGTAAAATTCTACCACGTGATCTACGACAGTGTTTCCATCACCAAAGCCGTATTTCCCAACTATCGATTCTACCTGGTTTCCAACTTTCACATTCTAATCACCAGTAATCATCAATGCATCTTGATTGCATGTTTGATCAATTTCAGACTGCAGAAGTTGGTAAAAATCTTCACTTTATTCATCTTTGGCATTAGTGGTTGGTGGGTATATTTGAATAATAGTTGTATTAACTGGTCGTTGTGGGCATATAGATATTATTCTATTGCTGACAGTGCTGTACTTCATGATAGATATTGAAATGTTCTTTTTGATGATGAATGCAACACCATCCCTCTTCAATCTGTCATTCCTGGCTCTCGTGGACTTGTCTGAATTTTCTTCAGTTTCAACTTGAACTTGCATATGAGCAATGATGGTCTGTTCTGCAGTCTTCCCCTGGCCTTGTTCTGACTGATGATATTGAACTTCTCCATCGTCCCTTTCCACAGATGTAGTTGATATAACTTCTGTGTATCCCATCTGAATTTAGAGACCAACTCAAGAATAGATTTTGATGCTTGAATATACATTCCCAGAAAATGACTGTCTGATTCAAAATGGCCAATACCAGTCTGTTTTGGCACACGAATGCCTAGGATAGCGAACTTTATGTGTTCCACTTCATTTTTGATGACTTCCAATTCTCCTAGATAATTAGGAAATGTTCCACGTTCTGATTATTAATGGTTGTTTGCAGCTGTTTTTTTTCTTCTTCTTCATTTTGAGACATGCCACATCAGCAAATGAAGGTCCTGAAAGCTTGACTCCATCCATGTCATCAAGGTCAACTCTACTTTGAGGAGGCAGCTCTTTCCCAGTTATATTTCGAGTGCCTTTCAACCTGAGGGGCTCATCTTTTGGCACTATATCAGACAACATCCTGCTGCCATTCATAAGGTTTTCACTGACCAATTTTTTCAGAAGTAGACCACCAAGTCCTTCTTGCTAGACTTAGTCTAGAAGCTCTGTTGAAACTTTTCCACCATGGGTGATTCTGCTGGTATTTGAAATACCAGTGGCATAGTCTCTAGCATCACAGCAACACACGAGCCACCACACTACAACAAACTGACAGATGAGTGATGAGTAGCTGATGCACCCAAAATTATCACAGCAATTTCATCTAACTGGGGATATTGTGAATGGTTTTCTTCCCAGAATTCAGATTTTCTACCATTTCCCAAATGCTTTTTAAATGTCAATACAGCCTTCACATTAAGTTCAGAACTAATTAGAATCTGATTACAATGATCTCGATAAACTGCTCCTAATACATTATCATTTTCAAGGTTAACTTTTTCTTTGACATTAAACTATTTAATGTGTTTCCAAACGTATTATTAATAGTTCTTAATTTTAGCTTAGTTTTGACATAACAAAAACATCACTCACGGTTAACTGCTCACTTTACAATGTTACTGTAACTTTGTTTAAAGATTTTAAAGTTTCCAAAATTAAACTGAAATATGCACATTTGTTATTAGAAAAAAAGTATTCCATATTATTTTCAGGTAATACACCACAAAGATTTTTGCATCCTAGTAAGATTTCTAACATGGTTTACATACTGTTTCAGCTTGCTGAACAATCCAGTTGCTAAAATGGTGGTGTGGGAGCATCTGACGTCCTCTAACTTCACAAGGGAGAAGGAGAATCAAGATCAACAGTCCATGGCTGATTCCTATGAGGCAGAAATCAGACATGCCTACTCTCTACAACGTTTTTACCAATTCTGACACCAGCCAGTCTTCCCTGACACTCTACCTTTCTGCTGGGTTTCATAAGTCACTGCAATGGCCACACAGAACTCACAGACTATACTCATGATTATGGGGTTTATTATGGAAGTAACAGGTTACAATTCAGTATCAGAAACTACTCAGAATACAGTTCTTCAGTCAGGACAGGTGCTTAGCTGTACCCACAGACAGGTCTCTCTCTGGCCCTTGGCCTCTTGGCCTGGCCTCTGCCCCGCTTGGGCAAGTGTTACAAAGCTCTTCAGCTCTGCCAGTAAGCACCCAGGGCACCCCACTCCACCAGTAAGCCTCAGCTTGAAAGCGCTCAATGCTCTAGATCCATGGGTCAGCATATCCACTGCAATTGCCTTTTTCCATGGCCCGGGAAGCCCACCATGCTGTCTCTTGATTCCGCTGCTGCCGTTTCTCTACCACCGCTTCTCACCATCTTGTGCCCAGTGTTACAAGCTCTGTATGCCTGTCTCCTGGGCCTAAGAAGTTCTCAGCGCAAGAACTCTGGGTCCAAAGCACACACTCTGCTCCCATCTCTTCTTCTTGGTGCTAATTAGGTCCCCCCTTTCTACCTCTGGGATGGCTCATTTTAAGTCTAGCAGGATGGCAAAACTGACCAATCCCCTTGTTAGAATTCCATATACCTTATTACACAGTTCCACCCTTACAAGAGTGTCATGCACCTTATTTGCCTTGTCGGCAAGCTGTCTAATTCCCTTGGTGGGCCGCAATTACCTTATTTTCATAGTCCCACCCAATCATTTTGTGGGAGTTATAAGACCATGGCTAGAAAGGCCATATAAAAGCGATCCTTCGCACTGCAGGCCAGGTTCAGGCTTTTCTAGCTATCTTTCTTTCATACTTGGAAGATGGCTTTCCCCTCTCAATCATTTTTCCAGTCCAAAACAGTCATTAATGATTAGTCCTTCAGTAGGGCAAAGAGTACTCAGGTTGAGGTTATTCAGGTACCAGCCATTCACGTCTGCTGCAAGTGTCCCCCTGATACGGTCGGGTTCTCCAAAACTTATCTCGGGCTTCACCCTTTCTGGTATCTGGTAAAATGTAACTGACAGAAAATTATTCCCTTGCTTTGAGCCTCATGAGATATCAGCATAGCAAAATCTCTAAAAGGCTTTACGTTTGGCCACTGCACTCACTCCAGTCCAGCAGTGCCTCCCCCTCAGCCCACTCTTTCAGTTACTGCTTCTATAATTACAGTTTTTACAATTATGATTAACTCTGTTAACAACACTCACAACTGAATCTCATAATCCTATCAGCATCTTCCCCCACCCTCTCTTAACCAGACCCATCAGGAAAAGAGGAAACTATTCAGTGGGGATCCTCCCTCATCCCCCTCATTTAATGTAAGCACATTCACAAAAGCATGTAAGCCAAACAATTCATACCTTTATCTCTCCCACTGTTTTAGACAGCCTCCATCTATAACTACCCATCCCTATCAAACCAGTACTCTGAGGAGACAAGCATGTTCCTTGATCTAAAGAACCTTCTGTTCCAGTTGGAACTTTGAGCATCTGTATCCATAAATAAAGTCCAGTCCAGAGGAAACCATCTAATTACAGCAACTGACATCAGCTCATGGTGTCAAACATCTCTCTCTCTTCATTTGGTCGGGTTCTGGTCAGCTCATTCAAGCCCCCATGGGCTAGGTCAATGGGCAACACCCACAGGCTCAGGAGTCCACACAACTCCCTGCACTTCAGACCAGCCAGCCCTTTCTCTCTCCAACCTTTCTACCAATTCTGGCACCAGCTGTCCCTCCCACAGCACTCTCTACTTCCCTGCTGGTTTCGATAATTCACTGCAATGGCCACACAGAACTCACAGACCATACTTACAATCATGGGGTTTATTAGGTAAGTAACAGGTTACAATTCAGGATGAGGGATGACTCAGGATACAGTTCTTCAATCAGGATAGCTCCTTGCCTATGCCCACAGGCAGGCCTCTCTTTGGCTCTTGGCCTCTCAGCCTGGCCTCTGCCCTGCTGAGTCAAGTGTTACAAAGCTCCTTATCTCTGCCAATAAGCGCCTAGGGGGATCCCACTCTGCTAATAAGCTTTGGCCTGAGGAAGCTCAGCTCTCTCACTCTGTGGATGGGCACACCCAACTGTAACTGACTTGCTCCTTGAACTGGGAAGCCCACTGCACTGTCTCCTGGTTCTGCTGCTGTCATTTCTCTACCACTGCTTCTCCCCAGTTCATGTCTTCTCCTTAGGATTCCATACACCTACTGCACAGTCCCACCCCAACAAGGGTACCATGTACCTTTTTTGCATTATTGGCAACCTCTTCAATCCCCTTGGTGGGCCACAAACACATTATCTGCATAGTCCCACCCAATCATTTGGTGGGAGTTACAAGACCATAGCTAGAAGGAACATATAAAACCAATATCCATTGCACCACACTAGTACAGTTTTCCTTACTTTCTGAAAATTTGGTAGACAAAATTGGAATATGAAGTATCTTAACAAGTTCATGACATTCTCCTAAAAACTCTTCCAGTTCAGCATCCTTTACTGCATTTTTAGTAACTTATTAAAGTATTTGTGCAGCACACTTTATACCAGTCAATCTTTTCTTATAAACTTTGTCACTTTCATCTCACTCTGCAATGGTTAATGTCTGCGAGTCAGAGTGAACTAAGTCAGAATCTTCAAAATTGTCATTTTTCCCTGACATTTGTCACTCAATAACACTATCATTTCTGGGCAAACCAAATTTAATCATATGAGAGCCATTACCTGTGGTTACAGAATAAATCTCTTGTAAATCAAAGCTGAAGTTCTGTAAAACGAGACACAGTGTTTTTTATATACAGATCTGTGTCTTTCAATTCTTTCATTCCCAGTGTCAACAGATGTATCCTACTGTCTTGTGCGAACCAAGCATTAATTCCTAGAATTGACCAACTCAATCTACCGGCAACATCCACTCTCACAGAAAATTATTCGTTTTTCTAGATCACTACTAATTTTCTAACTAAATCTAAAGGACAAGCGAGGTATCATTTCCATAATATTCTATGAGTTGATCGAAAGTTTTTGACCAAATGAAGCCATACAGATTTCCCCCACTATCTGAAAATTCCCCTGAAACTTTTCGTAAGCCCAAGTGGCGTAAAGTGAAGAAATAATTACCGTTAATTTACGTGGGAAAAATTTTTTAGCTTTCCTAGACCCAAAAAATAACCTAGCAACCATACCAAATAACACATAAAACCCAGGCAGGAGCTGTGGAGGATGGTCCCCGCAGGGTGGGCTACCTGGGGACCAATGGAGTGTGCCCAGGGGTCACTGGGTGAGGGGATGGCAGCCACTGCTGCCTCCTCAACACCACTGGAGGACGAGGTGCTGGAGAAACAGGAGGAGGAACAGCCGCAGAGGAAGGTGAGGAAGAGATGGTGGCATCGGGTTAGAGGAGCTGCTAGACTTTCTGAACAGGCTGCCCCCTTGTCCTGCCAGCCTGGACTGCAGAGCACTGGACCTCGACATGGACCTGCTGCCCCCTTCAGGCATGATGCACTTTGAGTTCCTGGACTACTGCATCCCCGAGGTTACTGAGATGATCACAGAGGACTGGCGCCCATATAGCAATGCTGACCTGGTTTTCACCTAGTTGAGCCCACCATTGGCAGGACGTGCACGCCCCCAAACTAGCTGTTTACATACAAGAATACTATCTGCACAAAAGTGAAAATCCTCTTCCGGTTTGAGTTAGTAAAAACAGGTACTAACGTAGCTCTTTTGTAAAAGGAAAGTGATGTAAGGCAAACTTTTGGATAGGAGGGGAAACCTGTAATTAGATTTAAAATTTTATGGAATCCTGAATATTCAATTAACTCAAACAAACAACCGTTAACAGTAATTAATTCAACACATGCATCAACAATTGTTTGTTTATCTAATTTCACCTTAAGGCATTCTGGAACAGCATACTCGGCAAACTCGTCTAATGTTTTTTGTTGCTTATTCGGAACACTTCTGACACTTTCTTCAATCTTCTTTGTCTTCTTGCTTTGCACTGCGTTGTACTCATCTGTATGGTGACGCTTCAGGTGCCTCTCTAAATTTGCTGCATGGTCTCCAACCATATCTGTGTTGCAAATTTTACACGTGCTTTTATTTTCAATCTTTTCATACTTGAAAAATTCTCGACATGGATTTTCTCTGGTTCGTCCCATACTAGAATTCAAGCGTAAGAAATAATATTAACATCAGGGCATATTTTATAGTTGCTACATTACATTAAGGAGGCCTGGTGGTGCAATGGTTAAAATGCTCAGCTGCTAACTGAATGGTTGGCAGTTCGAATCTACCGGCCGCTCTGCGGAGAAAGATGTGGCAGTCTGTTTTCGTAAAGATGACAGCCTTAGAAACCCTATAGAGCAGTTCTACTCTGTCCTATGAGTCGAAACCAACTCGATGGCAACCAGTTTTGCTTATGTTGTGTCACAGTAAAAACAAGTCTTATTCGACTTTCATAACGTAAAGAAAAAAGAATATATAAATACGTTTGCAGAAATGAATTACAGCCAGTACATATTAAAATGCTTCTAGCCACGAATCATCAATATATCAGAAAAACCGGAACAGCTTCGATTTTACATTCGTAGGGTTTGCCGACTTCTTCCATTCGAAGTCCCACTTTACAACATTCTCATATATTTATCCAGCACCTTTTAAAGAAAAATCTCACTTTATAGTGATACCATCAAATTGTTTTCAGTGAAATAATGGTATGTCGCAATAGAAACATTAATTTTTTTTTCTACTAGTTGCTGTTTGTTACATTTCAATTTGTCAGCTGTATGTCCAATTTAAACATAAAAGTACGTGCAATAATACATTTAAATCGAGACTGCATACAAAAACGGAATCATCAAAAATTATATGCTGTTTTCTATTTCTTGAATTTAAGTATCACACTTTTAAAAAGTGAATAATGTACTTTTAAAATGTCTGCACTCACCTGACAAATTTCCGTTCACACGAAACTCTGTTCAGAACTCGATGCAGTTTAACCAGCTTCTTCAGACTTCTGACGAGCGTTCTCAATCGCCGAGCGTTTCTCACATCTTCAGTAGGCAGGCACAGCTCGCTTTCCTGTGATAGAGGTCAAACACGGAGCGGAAATTAGGCTCGGAGGTCTGCTCAGACCAGGCCCGACCTTCGGCCTGTTCGAGTCGAGGGGCCCTCGACCTCAGGGGTCTGTCCGTTCGGGGCGCCCAAAAAGGGAAAGGAGGGAGGAGGTTTTCACGGAGGCGGGGCCCCAAATCTGAATATAGAGAATGGCGTTCTGGGAGGCAGGAACGGCCTGCGATAGGTTCGATGGTGCGGACGCGCAGGGCCAGTCGGGAGGGAGGCGGAGGCGGAGGCGGAGGCTGAGGAAGGCTGAGGAAAGCTGAGCGGAGGGGTCGACCGGGTGCCGGAGGGAGGCCGCGCGGCCCTTCAGGAAATGGGAAGGGCCGCCCCCCGCCCAGCCAGGGCCGCGCTCACCTCAAGCACGGCGCCGGTGCCCCGGACGCCACTTCCGGGAAATGGCGCCGCGCCAGCTCCGCACGCCATCCTCCTTGCGCTTGCGTAAAACGCACCGACCCGCCCCTCCCACGCGTTACCCTGATTAATCAGGCGCCTGCCCAGAAGGCACCGTCATCTCCATTCGGACTACATTTCCCATGAGCCTCAGCAAGCAAGCGGAGTCCGGGCCTCGACCAGTGAGAGGGCATTTCCAGAAGCTTCTAAAGCCTAAGAAGTGACCCATCTCCGACGGGGCCCACCCCCTCACCGGCGGTCCCTCTTTGCTCGAACCCAAGCCCCAGGACTCACCAACGGCCAAGGTGGACGGTTCTTTGGGACACTGCGCATGTGCACAACGAGTCCGGTTCCTATTGGCAAGCGAGGTGAGGGACTAGCTGCTGTCCTGACTAATCAGAAGTGTGCTTTGCCCGTGCCCTTCCCGTAGGGCCTCCTTGAGGCTTCTAAAGCGCCGCCCAGCCGTCCCCTTGGTAACCGATAGAGCTTTCCCTTTAGCCTTTAGTTGTTTCCACGGCAATGGCTGGAGCGTCGCCCCGCCCCCTGGAGAGGCCAGAAGTGGCGATTCCACTGCTATCTGTAGTTTGGCTGAGACTAGCGTTCAGGTGGGCTTAGGAATGGCCAGGGTCCAGCCGTCAGTCCTGACCCGTGGACTTTCTCCGCCCTAACACTCAACCTCCACTGAGCGCCCTGCGGACATGCGAGATAACAGGGCTTCGGAAAGGCGCCAGTTTACTGATGAGGAAACTACTTCAACAGTTATATAAGGCCCTTACTGTGTGCCAAAACTCTTCAGACCATTTTTAATAAATAATAAATTGATATTATAAAATTATAGTAAAAAATCTATATAGGCTTATTGTAGTGACTTTGGAAAACATAAACGTTCAAAAATAATCTCGCAACCCAGTTTGCCACTGTTAAAACTTGGTTACTTTTCTCTGCTGTTTTTTACCCCCTAAACTCGGGTATTCATATCTAACAAACATGTACGTACTAATTTAATTTCGATATTTTCAGTGAATATGACATGAGAGGCAGCACAGCCGTGTCTATCTTTAGAAGGAAAGCTTAGAGACGAACACATTTGGAAAAGAAATTTACTTGAAAAGAGGGGCAACCTGCAGAATGCAGCAGGTATTTAAAGAAACTAAACAAAAATTGTAGAATTACCAAAGTGACTGAGACTGCATTAGCCCATTGGTGGCAGGAAAGGAGCAAACCTGTCCCATGATTACCATACCCTCAGCTATCCAAAGTGAAGGATGGAGGTTTTTGTCTAGACTTATGGGACACGCTCAACATTTTGTTTTGGGGACCAGAACTAGAAGGGTGACCTGTTATTTTTGTTGTCGTTAGGTGCCAATGAGTTGGTTCTGGCACATAGTGACCCTGTGTACAACTGAATGAATGAGTCCTCACCATCCTCATGATCAGTGTTATGCTTGAGCCTACTGTTGCAGCCACTGTGTCAGTCCATCTTGTTGAGGGTCGTCTTCTTTTTTGCTGACCCTCTACCAAGCATGATGTCCTCCAGGGACTGGTCCCTCCTGATAACATGTCCAAAGTATGTGAGACGAAGTCTCGTCATCATCACTTCTAAGGAGCATTATGGCTGTACTTCTTCCAAGACAGATTTATTTGTTCTTTTGGCAGTCCATGGTATATTCAGTATTCCTCGCCAACACCACAACTCAAAGACATCAATTCTTCAGTCTTTCTTATTCATTGTCCAGCTTTCATATGCATATGAGGCGATTGAAAACACCATGGCTTGGATCAGGCTCACTTTAATCCTCAAAGTGACATCTTTGCTTTTCAACATTTTCAAGGTCTTTTGCAGCAGATTTGCCCAATGCAATACATCATTTGATTTCTTGACTGCTGCTTCCATGGGTGTTGGTTGTGGATCCAAGTTTAATGAAATCCTTGACAACTTCAGTCTTTTCTTCATTTATCATGATGTTGCTTATTGGTTCTATTGTGAGGATTTTTGTTTCATGTTAAGGAGTAATCCACACTGAAGTCTGTAGTCTTTGATCTTCATCAGTAAGTGTTTCAAGTCCCCTTTGCTTTCAGCAAGTAAGGTTGTGTCATCTACGTATCGGAGGTTGTTAATGAGTCTTCCTCCAACCCTAATGCCCCGTTCTTCATATAGTCCAGCTTCTCAGATTATTTGCTCAGCATACAGATTGAATATGGTGAAAGGATACAATGCTGACACACCTTTCCTGACTTTAAACCATGTGATATTTTTAGTTCATCTCAATAGGCAATGTTATTGTTTAAATCTGACTGTGGGACAGGGTTAAGTTTTGCTTCTCCACATCAAGTGCTGAACTATGATTTATTTAGCCAATCCTAAATTGTTTCCCTGTTTTGGTGTCCTCTGATAATCCCATGATGAATCCCACTGATTGGAAGCTCTGCTCCTGTGCATGGGTTGGGCTCGTCAACTTTGAGCTTCTCTGTAGCATTATCAGGATGGGCCCTTTCGAAGAGGAAGTCTCACAACGGGAGTATCCTTAGGTCTTTTCTCTGGAACTGTGCAGAATCCCCAGAAATGAGTCTTCCCCTCTACGCCAGGTAGGGAAAGATCAAGGGTTCTAACTGCTGCTTATTTGCTTCTCAGTTCTCTCCTAGTCCTCTTTGTTGTAGGTCCCCTTGCCTCTCACTCCATCCATAGGTGCTGGGCTTTGGTTCTCAAGCCTCTGGAATTCTGCACTATAAGCCTGCTCAGATGACCCTCCATTCCTCCCAGTGCCAATGCAGTATTTGACTTCCCCTAAATTAGTGACAATTCCTCCATCTGCTTCCAGCTTCGAAACGGTGTTGCCATTAGCCCCTTTTCCATCCTCACACTTGTAAGTTTATGTGTTCTAAGCCTTCTCTTCTCTGGTTTTAGCATAGTTTCTGAGCCAAGATTGACGAATGTGTCCAGTCTACTATCCTGACCTAGAAAGCCCAGGGATGATTTCCAGTTACATCCTCCCTGCACCCTCACCCTCATCCTAGTCCCAACATGCCCTTCCCAGCTCTGACAGTAAATTCCTGGTTGCCCTGGCCTTCCTGTGACTTTTCTGCAGTGTGAACTCTTTGGGGATGGAGGTGTGATGAGCTCTGGCTGAAGTGCCAAATCCTGTCTCCATGTGCAGATGGAACTGTAGCTGAAGGCTTTCCCGCGTCCCTAGTTCATCCCTGGCTCGCAGGCACAGTGTTCCTCCCCAGTGTGGACCTGCAGAAGGTACGGGTCCTTTGTATGGGGTTCCCATCTCTGTGTTCATATTAGGTCAGAGTTGCGATCTCAGGCCTCCATGGACTTCGGGCCTGCGGCTAGACCTGAGGGGGCAGAGTGATTGGCTTCTCTCCCTAGCACACCCTCCGATAGTGTCGTGGAAGGAGGCTTGGGCTGTGGGGGCCGGCCAGTGCTCGCCCTGGCCCGCCGCCCAGCTTTTTCGCCGGTGTGGATTCTCTGGTGGTGGAAGAGGGCGGGTCGCTCCCGGAATGCGCGGCCGCACTGCGAGCACACGAAAGGCTTCTCCCCGGTGTGGATGCGCCGGTGGCTGAGGAGGACGGCGCCCTTGGAGAAGGCCTTGCCGCAGTCCCCGCAACGGAAGGGCCGCTCGCCGGTGTGCAGCAGTTGGTGCTGCGTGAGGTTGGAGCTGTGGCTGAAGGCTCGTCCACACTGCGCGCAGGAGAAAGGCTTCTCGCCCGTGTGCACGCGCTGGTGCTTGAAGAGTGACGAGCCCTGACTGAAGGCAGCACTGCAGAGCGCACAGGCGTATGGCTTCTCACCAGTGTGCGTGCGCTCGTGCTGGATCAGGTGCGAGTTGCGGCAGAACCGGCGGCCGCACTGCGCGCAGGCATAGGGCCGGCCTCCCGCGTGGATCTTGCGGTGCTGGCTAAGGTTGGAGCCGTGGCTGAAGGCCTTGCCACATTCGCCACAGCGGAAGGCCTTCTCGGCTGTGTGGATTCGCTGGTGGCGCACCAGCGAGGAGCTGTGACGGAAGGCCTTGCCGCAGGCCGGGCATGCGTAGGGTGTCTCGCCACTGTGGATGCGCTGGTGCTGCGTCAGGTGCGATGTCTGGCTGAACGCCTTGCCACACTGAGCGCATTCGTATGGCCGCTCCCCCGTGTGGGTACGCAGGTGCTTGAGCAGGTCAGAGCTCTTGACGAACACTTTGCTGCAGGCCCTGCATTCGAAGGGCTTCTCCCCCGGGAGGAGGCCAGCCCCAGTGTGGAGGGCCTCGCCTAGCTGGTCCCCGGCAGAGGGCACCTGGCCAGTAGGGAGTGCCTGAGGGTCACTGGTCAGAATCGCCAGTGCTTCCTCCTTGAACGAGGGAAGATCCCCTGCAGCGTGAACTGGGGCATACAGGAAGGCACTCCTGGGTGCCTCCCGAGTATATGGCTTCTGTTGCTTGTGCACCCTCAGCTGCTTCCCTGGCGTTGGGCAGTCTGTGAGGGTCCTCCCCCTGGGCAGGCTACCCTCCTCAGCCCTCAGTGGTGCAGTCAGCCGCAAGCTGATGCTCGCCTCCCCGCTGCCGGAGACTGGCAGGAGGCTCTCCCAGTAGATCATGGACACTCCAGTGGACTTTCTCTCCCTAGATGGAAAGGCACCCTGCTGTCCCTCCGGGATTTTCCCCAAGTCATAGCCGCCAGAAGAGGGAAGGACTCCAGGAGGCCTTGTCAGAGAAGGGCTATCCAAGAAGGCCCCCAGTAATGCTGCTTCTCCGGAAACAACCCCATAATTTTCTGGACACCGGGGACCTGAAAGCAGAGAAATGGTGGTTGTCTGGGTCATCCTGGCCAGGAGGGGGAGGTCTGGGCAGGCTGAACAGGTAGGGCAAAGGGGACCCTGAGAGGTCAGTGTGTTAATGGGGAGAAAAGCAGGGACCTAGGCCTGACCAGGATGGCGGAAGCTGTGACAAGCATGGCACCCATGGCATCTGGGACCCCCATAGTCAAGATACTAGCCCTGAGGCCCAGAATGTGGGGGCAAGGGCAGAGTTAGGCCTGGCCTGACCCAGGAAGACATCAGCCATTGAGCGGCTACTGTGTGCTGGGTCCGGTCAGCACTAGAGATGGGTGGCATGCTGCCTTACGGCACCCAGGGTCTGTGTCTGCTGTTCGCAAAGGCAGGGCCAGGAGCTTCCTGGTCAAGGCTGTGTCCTCAGTGCCTGGAACATGTGTGGCCACAGCAAGTATTCAAGAAACACTGATATAAAACCAAATGGGACTAATGAAGCACAGCAGTCCAGGGACAGGGACTGGAAGGCAGAAGGGGACATGAAAGCTTGTGATAGGGAACCCAAGGTTAAGGATAGTGTTGATGTTTTGTGAGGTTGTTAACCATTGTCATAGGGCAACATGTGTACTAACTGTTAATGAGAAACTATTTTGTTCTGTAAGCCTTCATCTAAAGTGAGAATAGCAGCACAATTGGAAGAGCGTAGTCGATGTCACTGAACTGTGCATGTAGAAATTTTTGAAATGGTGTATCTTTGGCTATGTATATTTTCACCAAAAAAAAAAAAAGGTCTAGAAGGGAGAGGGTTGACATGTCGTGGGGCTGTTAACCAATGCATAAAACAATATGTGTACTACTGTTTCATGAGAAACCATTTGTTCTGTAGGCCTTCACCTGAAGTACAATTAAAAAAAAACAAACAAACACTGATGAACAAACACATGAGGGAATGAAGGAATGACCCACAGATAACAGCAACAAGACTTGGAGGGTTTGAGGCCCCATAGCCCTCCTGGGCTCTGAACAGGCCTCACCATAGCCTGGGGGTGACCTGTGTCTGAACCCAGCTCCAGTATCCTCAGCTCACCCTTCAACAGTGCCAGTGCTAGAGGTCCCAAAAAAGGCTGATAGTGGAGGGAGAGGAGGAGGAAGCAGGGTGCGGAGGCGTAAGAGGAGAGTGTGTCAGGAAGGGTCTGAAAAGGGAGATGGAGAATCAGCCAAGTTCAAGTGCCAAGCTCACCCTCACACTGAGCTCCCACTCACCGGGGCTGGGCCTCCTCTGGACTTTCCTTGCTGCGACTGGGGCCACGTCTGTCCCGTTGGGAACCCAGGGCTCCTCGCCACCATCAAGCTGGATAACCACTCGGGGTCGGGAGGCTGCGAGCCCTGTGGGGGAGGACAGGGCAGGAGAGGGGCTGGCCCTTGCTCAGGGCAATTCACCTCCCAATAGCAGGAAACTCATGTCATCTGTGCAACCAGGAAAACCCAAGGGTCATGCCACGTCATGCCATGCACCACAGGGAGGGATTCACAGAACAGCCTAGTGGTCCCCTCGGGCAACCACTGTGTTGGTAATGCCAGAGGAAGTGCGCGGAGCCCAAACAGGGACACTCAGGGAGCAGCTGAGTTGGCCAGACTGTGAGTCTCTTTGGTCCCAAACTCTGCCTCACATGGCCCCTGGGCAGTGGGGGTGGGGGCTGCTCAAGGGCCACCAGGAAGGTGAGGCAGCCATGCTGGTGGCCCAGCCTGGCACCAACCATACCTCCCACAGAGGACTCACGGCCTTACCCAGCGAGGCCACAAGTGCGAAGTTCTCAAGCATCACATGGCGGTACAGGGCTCTTTGGGCCACGTTAAGGAGCCTCCACTCCTCTTGGGAGAAGTACACAGCCACATCCTCAAAGGCCACCAGGCCCTGCAATGGCAGGCAGGAGGAGATGAACACAGTCTGAGCTCTGTGACCCAGGACCCAGCTCCCCAAGAAAGGCTGATAGTGGAGGGAGAGGAGGAGAAAGCCAGGTGGGGAGGCGGAAGAGGAGAGTGGCCACTTCTTCTGATGTCCCTCAGACACTTACTCTCTTCTAGGCCTTGCCCCAGGCCACTCTCTCTATGGATGGCATTTCTCTCACCTGTCCAGGCCCCCACCCCTCCAACCTCCCTGTCCAGGCCACAGTCATTACCTCAGCCTCTCCGCTGGCCATTCTGCACAAGGTGGCCAAAGCAAGTCCCTGGAAAGGTAGCCAGAATCCCCTCCTCAGGTGTCCGATCATGCCTTAGCCTTTGTACAGGCTGTTTCCTAGTCAGACTCACTCTTCATGCTCTTGCTACAAGCCATTGTCCAAGCCCAGCCCTGGGGCTATCCCTCGCTAAAGCTTGCTGGACACCAGTGCTGCTCCTCGGGCCTGAGAGACCCTCCCATCTCCAGTCTTTACGGGGGTGGCCTCAAGGACGTGGTGGGCACACAAGAAGTTAATCTTTTTCTCCACAGCTCCACCCCTCTATCTCCTTGGTCAGCCTCTGCCCTCCCTTCCCTGGCTACCTTCCAGAAAATTGGCGTTTGAGCCTCAGGGAACCCCCAGCCCAGCCACTCTTCCCTGCCTTCAGGCCCTAACACACCATCCCTACCAAGTTCCTAAGATCCTTCCTCCTATGTCCAATTCCCAGGCCCTGCCTCAGCCCAAGACACCAGGACCTTGTCTTGTACAACTATAAGGCCATGTGATGCCTCCATTCTGGGCCATCAGACTCAACAGTATGTCCCAAATCCAACTCCAAATCTTTCCTCTGAAACCTGCTTTTCCTCTAAATTCCCATTTCTGTCTAGAGCAGCTTTGTTCTTCCAGGTGGTCAGGCTAAAAAACTTGGGATGGTCTTTCACTCACTACACTTGTGGTGTGAACGTGATGCATCAGCAGATCTATCCAGAATCTAATCACTTCTCCCACCGCCACTGCCCCACTCTGGTCCACCTTCCATCATGGCTTACCAGGTGCAAGACTGTACTACAAAGTGCACTATAAAAGGGGCAAGGTGGGCAAACCCCACTTTTATCACTAATTGCATGGCAAGGATCTGCATGAATCCAATTCCCACCTGGAAAAGGATCCAGGCTTCACCTTCCCACATATCCATCTGTCACCAGGCACTTCCATGGCAAAAACTCTGACCCTAACCACTAAGAGTTAGATCAGCTATCCTGAGCAGGGTCAAAACATCTTGGCCACCTGAGGCCAGGTCATGCGGAGCAACTATAGGCTCAGGAGCCTGCATAATTCCCTGTACTACAGACCAGCCGGCCTCCCTCTCTCTCTCTCCAGTCCCCTAGAACTAGGTTACAGGTAGAAGGACTCTATTCTTCTTCACTGACTGTCTGTGCAGCCTTTCTCTACCACCTAGCCACCCAGATCTGGGTCTACACAAATCAACTCTGTTTTGCCATGCACTGCTGCCTCATTGCCCTTGTTGGTTCACTGATTCTGTATAACAGTTCACAAAATCCAGAGACTATCATCTATACTTACAGTTACCCATTTATTATAATCAGAAAGGATAAAAGCAAAGAAATGCATCAGGCAATGTCTGGGAGAGTTCCCAGCAAAAGGCTCCCAGGGACATGCCAGTCAGTCTCCTGTGCAAGAATGTTCTCACTGATCTGGAGGCCCCAAAGACAGCGTTCTAAGGTCCAGGGTCCCCTAGTCATTGGGACCTTATTGAAAATGCATGACTTGAGCCTTAATGCAAACCAAAAAAAACCAAACCCATTGCTGATGAGTCGATTCAGACCATAGTGACCCTATAAGACAGAGTAGAACTGCCCCATTGGGTTTCCAAGGAGTGGCTGATGGATTTGAACTGCCGACCTTTTGGTTAGCAGCCATAGCTCTCAACCACTGTGCCACCAGGGCTCCATAATGCAGATATGATCAATTAAATCACTACGCATGACTGCATTAGCCACTGCTCCCCGCCCCCACGCCCTTCCTGAAGTCAGTTTTCCAGGGGCCTACTTGCCCAGCTATTTAGGAAAACAAAGGCATCTTGATTGCTTGGGTTATTTTCAGACACAAGAGTCAAACCAAGTTCTTTGTCCCACACTAGCAATATTTCACTAGCATCCTCCCTGTTCCCTCCCTCCCCGATTTGTTCTCCACTCAGCAACAATTGGGATACTTTTAAAATCCTAACTCACAGCACCTCCCTCCATGGCCTTTGGCACCCTCAGGATAAAGTTCCAGCTCCTCAGCCTATCATTCCAGCCAAACATGTCTTCTCTCCAGCTCTGTTCTCACTAGACCCGGTGAGAACACTCAGCTCTGGAAGCACCTCGACTCAGTGTCACCTCCCAGTCTTTGCACGTGTGGGACTCTCTCCTTGGAACTTCCTGCCAGACCTCACACCCTTGGCTGCCAAAGTGGGGATCCTACTTGTGCACGGCCCATTGACCTGAACACCAATGACTGGGACGAAAGTCTCTCCCGGGCAGCAAGTGAGGAAGATAAGACGCCCAGAAAAACTCCCTCCCTCAATTGGGACTCGAGTCCATGGGAGATGGGGGTCCGGGCGTGTGGGTGTCTGAAGCTCCCTCCACTCACCTGAGCCTGGTCCGTCAGCGCCGTCACGGTTGCCATCGGATACCGTAGGCGGGACGAGAGGAGCAGGCAACCTGGCCTGAGACGCGGGCTCCGCCGACCTGGCCTACTCACGGGCAGCTACTCACGGGCAGCTCCGGGCCTGTCTACCCGCCTGTCAAGTGTGCAGAATGTCTACGGCGTTGCTTCCCGGTGGCCGCTGGGTCCCCGGAGAGTAGGTGGAGCGAGCCGCCCACTGTACACTCGGGGAAATCGAGACTGCGGGAGCTGAGCCACTCGCCCGTGGTAAAGTTGCGTGTACAGGTGCCGGATGGGGGGGGAGTCTCCGCTCGTGCCTTCTTCGTTGCCCTCGCCTTTGGTCCTCAGAGCCTCATGGAACACCGTACCCTACCCCGCGCGCTCCTGCACCAACCGCCGGTGTGCCCTGACGCCGGGTAGCAAAGTGACAGTCCTGCGCGCCGGAAGTCCAGCCGCCTTCAGGGCCTTATTGGTCCAATGCGTGTCCTGAACACGCGCACAGAGCCTTTTGGGTAGTGTAGTTCCCTTCCCAGTTTCCGGCGCCCAGCCCTATCTCCATGGCAACGAAAAAGCGTCACCGCGCAGGGCGCTGGGAAATGGAGTCCCAAGGCCGCACTCCCACTTCCATGGCTGAAGACATGTATATAAATATATTTTTGTTTCTTTCTTTGTTTCTTTTTATATAGTTTTAATGGTTAATTTTTTTCCAGTGTAAATTTCTTTATTGTACTTTAGATGAAAGTTTACAGAGCAAATTAATACACATTAATTACATATAAAATTAATACAATACACAAAATGTTTAGTGACAAGCTGACATTGGTCGCCAACGCCACAACGTGTCAACGCTCTCCCCTTCCCCGCCCTGGGTTCTCCATTACTAGCTTTCTTATCACCTCCTGCTCTCTTGTTCCTTCCCCTTGGCTGGTATGCCCGTTGAGTCTCGTTTTGTTTTATGGGAAAAGGTATAACTGCTAACCAAAAGGCCCCTGGAAAACTAACTTCAGAAGGGGAGGGTGGCCTAATGCAGTCATGCATATCGATTTAATTGATCACATCTGCATTATGGAGCCCTGGTGGCACAGAGGTTGAGAGCTATGGCTGCTAACCAAAAGGTCGGCAGTTCAAATCCATCAGCCGCTCCTTGGAAACCCTATGGGGCAGTTCTACTTTATCCTACAGGGTATCTATGAGTTGGAATCGACTCGACGGCAATGGGTTTTATAGGTAATCTCTGGCTGAAGGGTGAATCTCAGGAGTGACTTCAGTACTGAGTTAAAAGCCTGTCTGGGAGCCATACTTCCAGGGTTTCTCCAGTCTCTGTCAGAGCAGCAAGTCTGCTCTTTTTTTGTGAGTCAGAATTTTGTTCTACATTTTTCTCCAGCTCTGTCTGGGACTTTCTATTGTGATCCCTGTCAAAGTGGTCCGTGGTGGTAGCCAGGCACTGCGCAGTTGGGCTGGACTCAGTCTGGTGGAGGCTGTGGTAGTTGTGGTCCATCAGTCCTTTGGACTAATCTTTCCCTGAAAACATGTATATATTTTTTACATCACACTCTGACTTCTCTCTTTCTGGAATTCCAATGACACGAATGTTAAACCTTTTACTTTTGTTCCACTGATCCCGGAGGTGTTGTTCAGCTCAGGGGATACTGAAGGGGAAAAAAATGACAAATTCACTGATGGTTCAGTGGTACTTAAATTCTGGCCTTTTACCCAAATCTACCTGCTACTGTGTACTTTTCAGAATCTTCAAATAGTCACTCTATATATTCTCCCTAGGTCTTATAGCTGCATTCAGTGAGAGAGACAGAATGGAGTGTTCCATCTACCTGGAACTAGACTTTGTTTTATTTTAAACGTGTGTATGTGTGTTTTAAGTCTCTGTTATTTTTGAAGAATAGGGGTTTTTCTCATAAATGAAACAAGGTGGAGCAATCCTAGAAGAAGGGTTTGTCTGAACAAGAGTCTGTATGTGGAACAACCTAGCTCTGTATAGGAGAGAAGCCCCTATGGCTGAGGTGACTTCCTTTATGCTGAGTGGGTGAGCATGGATGAAGGGAAGAAAGGTGATGAAGACTGAAGGGCCTTTCTAGTCTTTTTCAGGTTTGGATTTCATCCTAAGGGGCAAGGGGAACTGGGAAACTAGGGGTCACTCATTCCACAACCCCAGAAGCAGGCAGAGTTGTGAGGGACTAGACTGCTGCTGTGTAAGGACTCTGACAAATTGCAGGGGTGGGGGTCATTTCTTCAGGGTACACCACTGCAGGCATCTGGCCACTGCTACCACGTTTATCCAGAGGAGCCCAAAATCTGGAGGCCAGTCTTTATATGCTGGAAACATTGAAATTTCTGTAAAACTTCCCAAGACTTTGATTCCTTCTGGCACCTTGGGGCTGGAGCTGGGATTCCCAGGTGGGCACCAGTTAGACATGAGGTTGAAGAAATTGAGAAGGGCCAAGTCCTGAGAGCAGTGTCACCTACTGGGCTGGGAAATGAAACATAAATCACTGCGGGCTATGAGGGGAAACAGGGGTAGTAGGTGCTCAGCCTCTCTGTATTGTAGTGTCGCACGAGGGGTTTTATCCTTGTCTAGAGGCCAAAACCAGTAGCCAAAATTAACATCTACAGCCTAAACAAAACAGAATAAACCCAAACCCATTGCCCTCAAGTCAATTCTGACTCATAGCAACCCTATAGGACAGAGTAGAACTGCTCCATAGGGTTTTCAAGGCTATAAATCTGTACAGAGGCAGACTGCCACATCTTTCTCCTGCGGAGTAGCTGGTGGGTTTGAACCACTAACCTTTTGGTTAACAGGCAAGCACATAACCACTGCACCACCAGGGCCTCTATGTACAGCCTACATACAGGTTTTTCTGAATTCACATCCTATTTTTAAAAAACATACAGGGGCCAAATTATTAAATCTACAAAATCTGGATATTTTGGTTCCTTTGGGAAAAAAACAAAAACAAAACCAGAAGATCCTATGTTAAATCCCAGTCTCTTTCCCTACACCTTGAATTAGCCAGCTCTGTCTTGGTGGTGGGGAAATGGAGAGTTGTGGTGCAGTGAATTACTTAATATAGCCCTTCTAGCCATAGTCTTTGTAACTCCCACCAAATGACTGGGTGAGGAACATGCAAGTGAGGTGCTTTTGGCCCACCAAGGGGATTGGATAGCTTGCTAATAATGTAAATAACGTGCATGGAACCCTTGTGCAGGTGGGATTGTGCAAATAAAGTGTATGGAACCCTGACAAGGGATTGGTCAGTTTTGCCATCCTGCTAAGCTTAAAAGAGCAGTCAATCCTACAGCAGAGGGGGACCTACTACCACCAAGAAAGAAGCGCTAGGAATGGAGCGTTTCCACTGGACCCAGGATCCCTGCACTAAGACCCTCCTAGACCCAGGAGACACAGAGAGAGGGAACTGTAACACCGGTGAGAGACAATGAGAAGCATTGGCAGAGAAATGGAGGCAGCAGAGGCAGCCAAACCAGGAAACCACAGGAGACCCAGGTGGGCTTCCTGGACCACAGAACATGGTGGTTATAGTGGGTGTGCCAAACCATGCAGTGAGAGAACTGACTGCCTTCAGATAGAGGAGGGTGCCTCTGGGCACTTATTGGCAGAGCTAAAAGAACTTCATAACACTTGCCCAAGTAGGGCAGAGGCTGGGCTGAGGGGCTGAGAGGCAGAGGACCAGAGAGAGGCACGCCTGCAGGCAAGGCTGAGAAGAGGCTGTCTGGGTGGAAGAATTGTATCTTGAAAATTCCTCAACTAAATTTTAACCTGTTTCTTCCCTAATAAACCCCATATCTGTGAGTATGGTCTATGAGTTCTGTGTGGCCATTGCAATGACTTATCGAACCCAGCAGAGAAGTAGAGTGCCATGGCAGCAACGGTTGGTGTCAGAATTGGAGGCATGTCTGACCTTAGTCTCACAGGAATCAGTCTTGGGCTGTTGATGCTGATAATGATTCTCCCTCTCGTGAAGTTAGAGGAGATCAGATGCCACTGTCAGGCCATTCCTACAACAGTGATAAAGGCCACGACAGTTCAAGTCACAAGGAACACTCGCAAGATCATAAAATCCACCTCCCAGGGCTCCTGACTGACCTCCCAAATCCAGGGACCCCGGACAGCACATGAATGGTTTCTAGGCAGACAGCTCAGATGAGGAAAAGAAAACACACAAAAACTTACTTTTATTCGCTCTGACAGTGATCTTGGCTATAAGAGAATTCAGGTCTGCATATCCTGAAATGCTTCACACCCGGTCATCCCACACAGCCACAGTCAACATAATAGAGTTTTAATTGTCCCTATAGACATGGCTTATATCTCATATAGTTTGTCATAATCTCCCTTAATCCTTATTCACACCCAGTGTTCCTTTACCCACTTACAGTACCCAGCTGGCCCCTGTAGTCCTTAGAGTCAGTGACTACACCTACTAGGGTCTGGCCTTCCAAGGTCATGACTTCTGGCCAGGCCCAGCTCCACCTCCAACAATGAAGATGAAATGACCCCTTGAAACAAGGGATCTTCTTTTTGCTGCCTGTAGACCACCCAAAGGTCTCAGGCCAACAACTCTCTTCATCAGGGTCAGCTCTGGGCCTATAGCTAGCCCTGGAATCCAAGCCACAAGTCTGACTTATTGGGCTTTTCACTCCTTTCCTAGGGAGGAGTTTACCACCTCACTGTTTCCTCTGTGGCAGAAGCTATTGCGTGCTCCCTGAAGCTGTTACCCCCTTGTCATATTGACATCAGCCATTTCTGTGTTCAACTCACCACATGAGATGAACAGAAACCCAAGGAAAAAAGACTTATTCAATAAAACCTTTACTCCAGTCTTATCAATTGATGCAGAAAAGGCATTTGACCAAGTCCAATACTCATTCGTGATAAAAAAAAAACTCTCAGCAAAATAGAATAGAAGGGAAATTCCTCAACATAATAAAGGGCATTTATACAAAGCCAACAGCCAACATCATCCTAAATAGAGTCTGAAAGCATTCCACTGAGAACGGGAACCAGACAAGGATGCCCTTTATCAACACTCTTATTCAACATTGTGCTGGAGGTCCTAGCCAGAGCACTTAGTCTAGAAAAAGAAATAAAGGGCATCCAAGTTGGTAAGGAAGAAGTAAAAATATCCCCATTTTCAGATGATATGATCTTATACACAGAAAACCCCAAAGAATCCACACGAAAACTACTGGAACTAATAGAAGATTTCAGCAAAGTATCAGGATACAAGATAAACATGCAACAATCACCTGGATTCTTCTACACCAACAAAGAGAACTTCAAAGAGGAAATCAACAAATCAATACCATTTACAACAGCCCTCAAGAAAATAAAATGCTTAGGAATAAATCTAACCAGAGACATAAAAGACCTGTACAAAG
The DNA here is from genome assembly GCA_030035585.1 of Dugong dugon. Lineage (NCBI taxonomy): Eukaryota > Metazoa > Chordata > Mammalia > Sirenia > Dugongidae > Dugong > Dugong dugon. The sequence continues at coordinate 116,622,156 of CM057466.1, forward strand.
AAAATTACAACACAGTATGGCAATAAACTAAAGGAGACTTACATAAGTGGAAAAACATAACTTGCTCATGGATAGGAAGACTAAACATTGTGAAAATGTCAATTCTACAGAAAGTGATCTACAGATACAATGCAATCCCGATCCAAATTGTGACTTTTTTTTTTTTGTAGAAACGTTTTTTTATTTGCCAACGAAAAATGATTTGTGGAATTTGTTTACAAATCACTGTTGTGCTTTATATCAAACTTCATTTTCTTCCATTCTTATTTCTTATGAAGCTGGTGTTAGCTTTTTAATTGGTGGTTCATAAGTATAGTATACATTTTGTGACAAAGATAGGAATAAGAAAAAAATGGAAAGTTTTTTCTTTGGAAGAAGATAACCGCGGACTTGGCAAACATAAGGGGAAGTGGTTTAGTCACATTTGAAGTTGACAAGGCTCAGATGATTGTTTAACAGGTTCAAAGGTAAATGATATCTGTGAATAACAACATTTTTTAATGATATGGAGAAACAAATCACCAACTTCACATGGAAAGGGAAGATGCCCCAGATAGGTAAAGCATTACTGAAAAAGAAGAAGGATAAAGTGGGAGGCCTCACACTACCTGATTTTAGAACCTATTATACTTCCATGGTAGTCAAAACAGCCTGGCAGTGGTACAACAATAGATACAGAGACCAATGGAACAGATTGGGAATCCAGATGTAAATTCATCCACTTATGAGTAGCTGAATTTGACAAAGACCCAAAGTCTGTTAAATGGTGAAAAGGCACTCTCTTTAACAAACGGTGCTGGCACAACTGGATATCCATCTGCAAAAAAATGAAACAAGACCCATACCTCACACCATGCGTAAAAACTAACTCAAAATGGATCAAAGACCTAAATATAAACTCTAAAGCAATGAAGATCATGGAAGAAAAAATAGGGACAATGCCAGGAGCCCTAATACATGGCATAAATATAATACAAACCTTAAGTAACAATCCACGAACACCAGAAGAGAAACTAGATAACTGGGAGCTCCTAAAAACCAAACATTTATGCTCATCAGAAGACTTCACCAAAAGAGTAAAAAGACAACCTACAGACTGGGAAAAAATTCTGGCTATGACAAATCCAATTAGTGTCTAATCTCTAAAATCTGCAAGATACTGCAAAACTGCAACAACTAAAAGACAAAAAACCAAATTAAAAAATGGGCAAAGGATATGAACAGGCACTTCACCAAAGAAGACATTCAGGCATCTAACAGATACATGAGGAAATGCTCCCAATCATTAGCCATTAAAAAAACCAAACTCCTTGCCATCGACTTGATTCTGACTCATAGTGACCCTATAGGACAGAGTAGAACTGCCCCGTACAGTTTCCAAGGAGCGCCTGGTGGATTCAAACTACCAACCTTTTGGTTAGTAGGCTAGCTTTTAACCGCTATGCCACCAGCTTTTCCATTAGAGAAATGCAAATCAAAACAACAATGAGATATCATCTCACCCCAACAAGGTTAGCATTAATCCAAAAAAACAAAATAATAAATGTTGGAGGGGTTGTGGAGAGACTGGAACACTTATACACTGCTGGTGGGAATGTAAAATGGTACAACCACTTTGGAAATCGATTTGGCACTTCCTTAAAAAGCTAGAAATAGAAATACCATACGATCCAGCAATCCCACTCCTTGGAATACATCCTAGAGAAATAAGAACCATCACATGAATAGATATATGCACACCCATGTTCATTGCAGCACTGTTCACAATACTAAAAAGATGGAAACAATCTAGGTGCCCATCAACGGATGAATGAATAAATTATGGTATATTCACACAATGGAATACTACACAATGATAAAAAACAAAGATGAGTCTGCAAAACATCTCATAACATGGATGAATCTGGAAGGCATTACGCTGAGTGAAGTTGGTCAATTGCAAAAGGACAAATATTGTATGAGACCACTATTATAAGAACTCAAGAAAAGGTTTAAACACAGAAGAAAACATTCTTTGATGGTTATGAGGGTGGGGAGGGAGGGAGAGGGGAATTCAGTAACTAGATGGTAGGCAAAGAATTATCTTAGGTGAAGGGAAGGACAACACACAATATAGGGGAAGTCAGCACAACTGGACTAAACCAAAAGCTAGGAAGTTTCATAAACACAACCTAACACTTCAAGGGATGGAGTAGCCGGGGGAAGAGTCTGGCGACAATGGTTTCAGGAGACATCTAGGTCAATCACCATAACAAAGTTTACTAAGAAAATGTTCTGCATCCCACTTGGTTGAGTGGCATTTGGGGTCTTAAACACTAGTGAGTGGCCATCTAAGATGCACCAATTGGTCCCAACCCACCTGAAGTAAAGGAGAATGAAGAATACCAAAGATAAGGAAAATATTAGCCCAAGAAACAAAAAGGGCCACATAAACCAGAGTCCATCAGCCTGAGACCAGAAGAACTAGATGGTGCCTGGCTACCACCAATGACTGCCCTGACAGGGAACACAACAGAGAGTCCCTGATGGAGCAAGAGAAAAATAGGGTACAGAACTCAAATTCTAGTAAAAAGACCAGACTTAATGGTCTGACTGAGACTAGAGAAACCCCAGAAGACATTGCCCCTGGTCTCTGTGTTAACCCAGAACTGAATCCATTCCTGAAGCCAACTCCTCAGACAAAGACTAGACCGGACTATGAGATATAAAATGATATTCATGAAGAGTGTGCTTCTTAGTTCAAGTAGATACACAAGATAAATGGGCGGCTCCTGTCTGGAGGTGAGATGAGAAAGCAGGAAGGGACAGGAGCTGGTTGAATGGACATGGGAAATCCAGGGTGGAAAGGAGGAGTATGCTGTCACATTATAGGGAAAGCAGCTAGGGTCACATAACAATGTGGGTATAAATTTTTGCATGAGAAACTAACTTGGGCTGTAAACTTTCACTTAAAGTACAATTTAAAAAAAAACAACAAAACCTTTAGTCCAGAGCAGTCCAAGGTAGGTATTTCAAGGCCAGGTGATTCCTGGGCTCATTAACAAAGTCATCATGGGTACATAAAGATTCAACAATATTCATGAATAAGAACTTTCCCTAGAAACCCCCAGAAGACACTCCATCAGAGTCACTTGGCCAGAACTGGGTTGTTTCTATGCTTAACCCAGCTATGGCACAGGCGATCACCTTCCCTTAACATGTAGGAGGTGACCGCGATACAAAGGTACAGCCAAGGTGAGAGGGAAAGTCTTCCGACAGAGGTGCCATCAGTGAGACAGGTATGCTCAGATTTCGAGGCAAGTCAAAAATTGCAACGTAGCCTCTGAAAGTTTTTTCATGTATGTGGCATCTGTACGATCTCTCTTCAGTGTGCGTGTTCTGGTGCATTAAGTTCAACTTATAGCTGAAGGTTTTACTCACAAAAGCTACACCCTTTGGCCTTCTCTCAGTTGTGATTCCTTTTATGCTGAACAAAGTTGTAGAAATGATTAAAGTTTTTCCACTTTCACTGTGCTCAGAGTATTTATCTGGTGTGAATCCTTTCATACAGAATGAGGCAGGAACTGCAGCTGGAACCATTTCCACATTTGGTGCACATGCATGGCATTTTTAAAGTGCAAACTTTCTGGTGCTGAATAAGGTTAAATTGAGGCTAAAGGCTTTCCCAAACTCACTACATTGATAACGTCTTTCTCCAGTGCAAACTCTCTGGTGCCAAACAAGAGTGTAGATTTCTCCCAATGCTTTCCCGCATTGGCCGCACACATAAGGCCTTTCCTTGGTGTGAACTTTCTGGTGTTTAATAAGGGTGGAGACTTGGCTAAAGGCTTTCCCACATTTGCTGCACTCCTAAGGCCTTTCTCCAGTGTGGACTCTCTGGTGGTGTGCGAGGTTGGAGTTGCAGCTGAAAGCTTTCCCACAATCACTGCACTTATAATGCCTTCCTTTAGTGTAGTGCAGTGAGTTTCTTAATATGGCCCTTCTAGCCATAATCTTTATAGCTCCCACCAAATGACTGGGTGGGACTATGTAAATGAGGTGCTTGCATCCCACCGAAGGGAATTGGATAGCTTGCTAATAATGTAAATAAGGCGCATGGCATGTGAAACCCTTATGAGGGGATTGGTCAGTTTTGCTATCCCGCTAGGCTTAAAATGAGCCAGCCCAGAGGCAGGAAGGGGAGACCTCACCACCACCAAGAAAGAAGAGCTGGGAGTGGAGCACGTCTTTTGAAGCCAGGATTCCTCTGCTGAGAACCTCCTAGATCCAAAAGACACAGAGAGAGCTACAACACTAGAGATGGAGACAGACAGCAAGAAACAGCCAGAGAAATGGTGGCAGCAGAACCAGGAGACTGGCAGGAGATGGCACAGTGGGCTTCCTGGCTCATGGAGCGAGATAGCTGAGTGCCTTCAGGCCGAGGCTTACTGGCAGAGTGGGGTGCCTCCAGGCACTTATCAACAGAGCTAAAACAGCCAGATGCATGGCAGAGCCTTCTGGGTAATGTACTTTCTGCCCTGTACCCGGGCACAAGGAAATAATGCACCAAGATTGCCAAGTTCAGGGCAGGGCTTTGCTTCTTCCTAAAGGGGCCCCACTCAGGTTTTTGTAGTCACCTGGGGTCAATGCCAAGCCCTCACCACCATCCCTCAGGGCAGCAGGTGACAGGTACAAACACATGATCATGAAGAGATCCAATGTGATGACTGCTCAGGCTCACTGACCTTGTTCCCAGCAAGACACTGTCACCCATTACCGACCCTGCAGTTACACCAACTGTGTAAAGTATGTGAACTGAAACCACTGAGATCCAAGGGGGGTTGCATTAGTTTACTATTGCTGCTGTAACTAGTTACCACAAACATAGCGGCTTAAAACACAAGTTTACTATCTCACAGCTCCAAAGGTAATTCAGGGTGTAGGCAGGGCTGCATTCCCCTCTGGAGGCTCTAGGGGAGAATCCATTTCCTTGCCTTTTCCTGAGTATAAATAGCATAACTGATATAAAACACAGGGTATCACAGAAGGTAGATGGACAATGACTCCTGCCAGAGGACTGAAAACAAAAGAGCTCTGCCAAGGTCTCTCAGTAGGTATAAAAGTACAACAGACTCCAAAGGTTTTCCCGCTGTAATAGAATCTGACCCCATCTTTGATGTTTGCTGAGTTCTTTATAAGCCTCACCCTCCCCCTTCCACTTGCCCCCACTCTAGACAGGCTAATAGTGACGCCTTCATGTATGCCTCTTCCTTTGGTGCTGGCGGGAAATGTAAATCTCACCAATCTTCAGCCTGTGAGTGGAAACTTTCCCCCAGTCCCATCCCTTAGCCACTATAAAGGCCCAACCCACTCCCTCTGCTTTGCTCAAGCCGGCACAGACCTGCCTGTGACTACCTAGCTCTCCCCAGGAGTGCCTCTACCAGTAATAAACTTTCTCTTGAATTCTCTTAGTGTGTGAAGTGTCATCAACTTTGGTATCTGAATTAAATTTTGGTCCATCCTGTTTATGTAGGATGACCACAAAACATCACACATGTGACACATGTAGGGTTATTTCCTCAGGGGAGTGGTATTCTGGTGCATAAGGTTTACCTTCTATCTTAAGCTATTTCACAAAGACTACTCATAGGGCTTCTCTTAGCTGTGATTCCTTTCATGTTGAACGAGGCCATAGTGGCAGCTGTCTTCTTCTAGATACACTGCATTCGTAGGTCCTTCTCTTATGTGGTCACTGATGCTGAACAAGTGTGCAGCTCTGGATGAAAGTTTTCTGACATTCACTGCACTCCTAAAGGTTTTAACTGGTGTGAACTCTTTGGTGTTTAATAAGGTTAGATCTATAGCTAAAGGCTTTTCCACACTCACTATACTTGATAGACTTCTCTACCATGAGCTTTCTCATGATGAATAAGGGTGGAGTGTTGGCTAAAAGCTTTTCTACATTTGGTAAATTCATATGGTCTTTCTCCAGTGTGAATTCTATGATGGAGAACACAGTAGGAGCTTTGCCACATTTGCTGTATTCGTAAAGCCTTTCTCTTGTGTGGATTTTCTGGTGTCAAACTATGTGGGATTAGTGGCTAAAGGCCTTCCCACATTTGCTGCACTCACATAGCCTTTCTCCAGTGCGACAATCTGGTGCCATACGAGGGCGGAGCTTTCACTGAAGGTTTTTCCACAATCACTGCACTCATAAGGTCTTTCTCCAGTGTGAATTTTCTGACACTTAACAAGGTTAGATCTATGGCCAAAGGCTTTCCTGCATTTGCTGCACTCATAAGGCCTTTCTCCAGTGTGAATTTTCTAGTGTTGAATCAGAGTACAACTTTGGCCAAAAGTTTTTCCACACTCCATGCACTTGTAAGGCCTTTCTCTAGAGTAAATTTTCTGATGCCTTTTCAGTTTAGACAGGTTGACTGAAGGCCCTCCCACACTTCTTACACACATGGGATGTTTCTCCAGTGTGACTTTTTTTCTTTGAGTAATAAGAGTTGTTTTCTCCTTGAAGGCATTTCCACCTGTAGAGCATATAAAGGGTCTCTCTTTAGGGCAGATCTTGAGGTGGCTGAGGAGGGTGGAACTCTTCAATACGGCTTTCCCACAGTCATTGCACTGGAAGGGCTTCTGTGTGGCATGTACTCCTGTGAGCTGTTCGAGATTACAGCTGTGTGGGAAGGCCTCCCTCCACTCAGTGCTGCTGTGGGTAGCCTGGGGCTGGAGGAAGTCATGGCTGTCTGGGACATCTTTACCACACTCTCTGCTTGTGGAGGATTTCCCTGCAGTGTGGCTCCTCTGATGAGTAATCAGAATTGAGGCCTCACACTCATCACAAGTGAAAGCTTTCTCTCCACTCTGAAGTCCCTGTTTAACTAGAAGGTTTGAGCAGAACCAGCAGTCTCTCCCACATGCCCAACACATGTGCAGTTTCTGTCTAGGGTCTGTCCCCTGATGTTTCACCATGTACAAGATTGCTCTGAAAAACTGACCACCCATGTTATAGGGGGAGACCTTCTGGCTAGAAGAATGGCATCAGGATTCCAGACTCGTGATGTTACTTGTTCAGAACCATCCCGTCCCAATGGTGCCTCCTCATCTTCTTTTCCACGTTAACCACCTGAAAGCAGATAAATGCCTTCTTTACATATCACACTAGGTGGGAGGGGACAGATACGTCACTAACGAACGTCTAACACACCAGAAGCAAGTCTTTGAGTTACTGCGAAACTAAAGGGGCAGGGATTGAGGTGAAGAAGGATCTGTTGTGTTGGATAGGGTACAGCAAAACCATAGTACACACAATCCTGATCAGAGTCAAAAATTTAATGTGGCTGGTAGGATCTTCTGCTCACTCCTAACATGATTCAGTATGGCTCTTGTGACAGAAGAAAGCCCAAACACAGATAACACTTCCTGCTACCTCTTAGTACTAAGCTTTCAAGAACTATTTAAAAATACGTGAACATCTCATAACAGTTAAGCAAAAGCTGACATAATAGGGTCCAGTATAGGCAGAGTAAGTAAGGAAAAGACCTTAAAGCCAGCGAGGTGAGGGAAGGCAGGGACCATGCATCAGAGGAGAAGAGGCAAGAGGATGGTGTCCAGAAGGGCATAAAGAAAGTGAAACTGAGGGTGGGAAACTGACCTTAGCAATGGGACACTGATAGGCACAGGACAATGGCTAGACACAATCCAGCTAAGACCAGACCCAGCCCCACCCCCTAAATCCCACTCCCCAGGGTTAGGCCTCTTCCTGACCCCTCCTGTCATGGCCAGAATTGCATCCTCCCAGCCAGACCCCCAGGGCTTCTTGCCACGTTCCAGAAAAACGAACTCGTGTGGTGGAGTGGCCACAAGACCTGTGGAGGAAGACACAGCAGGTAACGGCCCTTCCTTGTCTGTGTGTGACCCACCCTGAGGAGCTTGCTTCATTTTTATTACCAGACAGGAAAAAGATTGTCACGAAATGAACCTTCAAGGAGGGTTTTGTAGGAATAGCCCAGTAGCCCCTGAAAGCAATGACCACATCAGTATCTTCAGAACTTGGCACCAGGTGACTTTTGGGAAATACCTATTGGAGAAGGGAGAAGAACCCATGGTACAGAGAGGTCGCAGCCTCTGTCAGGTGACCCTGCCTGGGAATGGACAAACCCAAGGGGCTTACTGGATAGATGGAGAAAATCCTGACCACCCTCCCCTGGTCACCACAACCCTGGGGCAGCAGGTGTGGGGTGGGGCTCAGGGAGAGCAGTGGTCACTGCCCATGGCCCAGCCTGAGCACCAACAATTCCTCTGACAAAGAACACATAAAGAAAAAAAGCAGGAGACTCACTCGAAGCCAGGAGCATGAAGTTCTCCAGCATTACATCCCAGTATAGTCTGCTTTGGGTCACACTAAGGAGCCTCCACTTCTCCCAGGACAGGTGCACAGCCACGTCCTCAAAAGTCACCAGGCCCTGTGATGATGAAGACAGCTGATCCTGTAGGGCCAGTCACAGGCAGCCACCTTACCACATTCTCTGTTCAAAGCACACCACACTGGCTCCCTCTGATACCTCAGCTGTGTGCAGGACCTGCTTACTCTCCCCTACCCACCTGCATATACTCCAATACTATGTCCACCTCAGGGGCACCCATATCCATCTTGTTCTATAGATCTCATCTCCTAAGTCCCACCCAGTGCCACCTCTCTGGTCTAGGATGCCATTATATGCCTAGTCCATTACTGAAGCTTCCTCACTGGTCTCCCGCTTTTTCCCGTGCCTAAGACTGTTCACACACCAGCCAAAAGACTTGTTAATGACAACAGCAGAATAAATCTCAGCTCCTTAACGTTCTATTGCAGCCTAAATCCTCCACTCAGGCTCTCTATTTTCACTAAATAATAAGAATTTGAGGTTCCCTGCATGATCCAGCTCAGTCTCGCAAACAAGCATGACAGACTGGTGCACACCTCATTCCATCCCTTCTACCGGCATACAGACCATTGGTCTGGGATACATGGGCACAGCCTCAAAATGACCTTTGTCGTTCTGACCTTCCTGAAGGAAACAGGAATGGCACACACTCATCCACTAACGTTGGGATTCTAGGACCTTGGGAGTTAGGGGTCCTTGCGCGCGTCTGCAAGCGGAATCCTTCCTTCATCGGAGACGAATCCAGTAGCACCGCTGTTGCCATGAGAACCTGCGGAAACAGATGGCACGTGTAGGGCAGACCGCCAAGAAACACCACCGACGTCTGGATGACGTAAGGCAGTGGGCGTACCCTCTGAGTCATAGTCTCCCGCTCCGTAAAATGGGAAAATACCCAGAGCGCCTTTCCTGAAAAGGCCTTGGGGACGTACAGGTGTTTGCGGAGCCCCGAAAAACACCTCACGGGGCCGCCCATTTTACTGTCAGGGAAACCGAGGTTCGGAGGGGATGGGGACATTCGCCCCGTGGGCCCAGCACTAACGCGCAAATGTGCGAAAGGAGGGGACCTTCTCAGTTTTACGCACTTTCGTCACCTAAGCCCTGGACACTCAGGCCTGTAGCCGTCTGAACGTCGCGCCAGCCCAGCGATCAGGAGACCCCAGTTTTTGTGGATAGATGCTCAAACACTCAAAGCAAGAACCTCAGAGCTAGACCCGAAGTCACGTCCCCACCAGCGCTCATGCACGAAAATGTCCCTCTCCTGGGCCATCATCGGCCATTGACTGGTGCGGACGCATGACGCTGCGCCTTGTGGGTAGTGTAGTTCGCACCACGGGACCAGCTGCCGCTAAGGCCGCCCTTCCGATCTCTATGGCAACAACCAAGCGACACCGCGAGGGGTGCTGGGAAATGGAGTCCCGGTAGGCGGGTATACGTGGGCGGGTCCGAGGCTCAGCCTTGGTGAGGTCCGCAGAAACTCCGGCGCCGGGGCGTGGCTGGATCTTCAGCTCCAGGTCGGAAACCACGGCTCCGCTAGTGGACCCAGCGCACGTGGGGGAGGATCTCCAGGCCCCCACCCGGCAGGATTCCAAGCTCCAGTGTTCTAAAGCCGCGACTGAGGGCGCCTGGCCTGGGATCACTTTCGGCCCAGACCCCGTGTCTGGGATAGTGGGGCGTGCGTCGGGTGGAAAACCCCACGTCTGCCACCTGATGGGATGAAACGTGGAAGAGTGTTCCAGGCAGAGGAACCCTCAGAGAGTTGAAGGTGACCCTGAGATGAGGGTATTCGGGAAACCTGAATTCCTTTACTTATGCTGGGACCAGAAAGCCCAAAGGGAGGATTCATGCTAGGAATGGAGGCTGAATAGCTGGACCTTTATTCTGAGGGCAGTAGGAACCGGGGAGTGAAAAGTAAAGGGATGTGATCTGAGTTAGAATTTGACATTTACTCCTCCGGCTTCTGTGTGAAGGAGTGATGGGGCTAGGTGAAGGTGGAGTTGGGGACACCAGGAAGGAGATGACTGCAGTAATGGAGGCAGCAATGGTGACAGCCTGGACCAGGGCGGAGGCAGAGGAGGTGGGAGAAGTAGTCGGATTCTGAATCTCTCCTAAAGGGAGAGCCAGTGGGATTTGCTGATGACTGTAAGGACAGGGGGAGTGAGAAAGAGACAGAAGTTTCAGGATGACTCCAAGGATTGTGGCATGAGCAGCTGGAAGAATGGAGCCTATGGAGATGGAGGAGGAGAAAGAGCAGCCCTTTCCAAGGGAAACGGAGGAGTTGGGTTTTGGATTTGTGTCTGAGATGCCCAAAAACATCTGAGTGGAGAGGTGATGTCGGCAGGTGGACACACAGGTCTGGAGTTCTGGCCGGGTCTTGGCTGGAGATGTCCAAAGGGTGGAAGGCTAGTCGTCTGGTCCAGGGTAAGGCCTGGGAACCAGATTTAGGCGGATCTTAAGATCATAGTAGCACAGGCCCAGAAGGGAGAGAGGGGACGGCAAGGGTGAGGCTGGAGGGCTGGGCAGAAGGGATGGGCTGGAGAGGAAGAGGACATGTGATCTGAAGAGGGTCTAGCTGGTGGCTGAGTGTGGGGAGGGCTGATCCCAGAGGGTAGTTTGTCTTGGGACTGAGACTAGGGGTAGTGACCCCAGACGTAGTTAAATGGAGGGCCTGGTCTCTCATAGATTTGCTATCATGTGGCCTTAGCAGGCCTTGTGGACACTCTCTGTGGTGCACGGGAAAAGTCAGCCAGGCTAGGGGAGCAGCCCAAAGGCAGAGAGGCCTTGCGGGGATGCTGAACAGGGGTCAGTCATGAAGGGATCTGGAGATGGGAGAAGGGAACTTGTCAGAAGTGCTGGCTTTGACGGAATTTGGGGAGTCAGAAAAGCAGAAAGGGCATGTCAGGCTCAGCGACATCATGTATAGAAAGCAGAGACCTATGGAGGCATCTGGGACCCCTCTGTGGTACTGCAGAGCTGAGGGGTGAAACCGGTTGGGCCGTGGCTGGGAGGTGGCCTTGAATGGAGAAGTTAGGGGCTGCCTCCAGCAATGGGCGCCATGAGAGGGTTTAGTAATCCTGGTTGCCTTTTCCACATAGTACCTCTGACTCCAGTGCGCGGCTCCTTTAAGAAGAAACTACTAAGTCCTGCCCGTGGCCCTCTTTGTCTGGGGACACCGGTTCCCTACGCCTTTCGCTGTACCGCTTGGGTGTTGCCATGGAGAACGAGAAGTGCAGGCCGGACCCTGGGAAGAAACTACATTACCCAGAAGACTTTATGGGTCGGCGGCAAGCGATGAGGCAATGACGGCCCTGGAAAGGGTAGGTCCTGCGGATTGCATCGGTGGGGGGCGGGACTTCCGGCGTCGCCATAGTTGGCGTTCATCTTGCTCTTGACCAGTCGTTGTAAAGCGCCCTTGGGAACCTGGGACACTTCCAGACGCCTCTTCGGAACCCAACCGGGAATGACAGTGAGCAGGATGAGACCCGCCTCTGCGCCTTTAAACGATCCATGAGCCTGTGTAACGGGTATCCACCGGGCGTCTGCCGGGGCCGCTTACTCCCCGGCGTTTCCACGCTTCCCCCATTCCCCGCGCTCCCCGGCGGGGGCGTTTGCGGCCTTGGACTCATTTTACACGGTGGAGTCTGAGGCACGTTTGAGACAGTCAGCCCGCGGTCACCTCCCCACAGTAGGGACGGGTGGGGGTGCTTGAGCCAGTGGTACCCACCCTGGTTACCTCTTCTTGCGGCCCTGAACCGCTTAAAGTGTCAGCTGGCGGCAGCGGCGGTACTGATGGACCCGGCTCAGGTGAGTGGATGGTGCGCCAGACTCTTACTCGGACTTCCACCCACATAGACTCGGAGTCCACATATGGGGGGGGGGGGGTTATCCCAGCACTCTTCCTTGACCCCTACTCCGCCGCCCTGTCCTCGCTACTGGGTACCCTGGGATTACTCCAAGCCCACGATCCCGTATCCCTCCTAGAGATTATTTGGAGGTGTCAAATTTCTAGAATCCAAAGGGAGGAGGTGTGGAAGACTGCTTCAGAGATGTGGAGCAGGATGTGTAAATGCTTGGAGATGAGGCTGAGCTAGGAGTGTTCAGGGAGCCACAGGTCTCTATTAAGTCTGGTGGAGACAGCAGGAAGCAGGAGTCAGCCCTGGAATAGCAGCCTGAGGAGCTGAGCCTCTGTTCTGAGGGTGGTGGGAACCATGGAAGGTTTGGAGCAGATGAAGGAGGTGATCTGACTCAGGTCTTAACAGTCTCCCTCTGGCTGCAAAGTGGAGAACAGAGTGTTGGGGATATAGGGGAGAAAGAAGGAAGGCTGATTAGATTACTATTATAATAGATCAGGTGAGTGATGATAGTGGCTAGGCAAAAGTGGTGGCTGTAGAGATGGGCATAGTTGTTGGGCTCTAGATATGTTTAAGTAAGGCCAATCTGATATTATGATGTGGAGGCTGAGAGTGAGAGAGAAAGGGAGAAGTCAAGGATGACCTCATGGTTTTGGGCCTCAGCAACTAGACAGAAGTGTCAGCTACTGAGGTGGGGGAAATCAGTGGATGGAGCAGATTTCAGAGAAGTTCAGGAGGTGTGTTTTGGCCATGTTGACTCTTTGAGAAGTCCCAGAGACCTCTGAGTGGAGGTATCAAATGGACAGCTGGACACACAGGTCTGAGTTCTGTGGAGGGATTTGGTGGCAGCCAGCCTATGGACTGAGGTGGAGCTCTGGTTCAGATTTAGGAGGAGGGCATTTTTAGGTCATGGTGACAGATGCCCTGTAGGGGTGGCCGAGGACTGATTGGCTGGCCTCGGCCCATGGGCAGGGTTGGTGGGTGTCATAGAGTCTGATGAAAGGAAGAAGCAATCCTGAGGGAAGTTGTGTGTGGGAAGAGGAGGGTCCAGCAGGTAGCTAAAGCTCCCTGGGATGAAGACTGAGACATTGGAAGTCGATGTAGGATGACAGTGGTGTTGAGGTTCGTGCTTATGAACCCCTGTACAGGTTCACAATGGACTCAGACATTCAAACGATCATGAAGATGGTGCACTAACAGCCAACATTTTGTTCTGTTATATCAAAGGTCACTACGAGTAGGAGCCAACTAACCACACAGACTCATTGTCCTTTCTCAGCCACTCTCTGTAGAGTCTGGGGTTTCAATCTGGATGGTGGATTAGCTCAGTGGAAGACAGGTTCAACTAGGAGAGTCCCAAGCCTACAGTGGGAGATGGTGGGGCTTGGCTTTGAGTGCACATCAGGAGGAGAGAGGAATGCTGTAGCTGGTGAGGAGGAGACAACATGTGTAAAGGCAGAGAGGCCTAGGGGTCTCAGAGACGCATGTGTGGTTCTAGGTGGCTGAGGGTTGGGACTAGGCACAGGGCCAGGTAGGGAAACTGAAGGAAGGGCTGGGCGCTGCTGGCAGGTGGGACTTTTGGAGGTTTGAGGCAGGACTGGGGCGGGATGGGATCCTGGTTGCCCTCACCAAGCCTCCAAGCTTTGGACACCATTTGTAGAGTGGCATGTGGGAGACCCTGGAGATGCCATCTGTGTGGGCATTGCAGGGGGGCAGTAGAGTTGTGGAGATAAACGGTCCAAAGAGTGATGTGCGTGCAGGGAGGGAGTTTGGTAGTGTCTGGGAGGCACAATCTGGGGGATCCCGGGAAATTGCCTGGCAGGAGGGGTGGGGGCCTGCATGCCAGACCCAGAGCTTATGTGGTGTCTGTCTGCCCACCTGCCTTTTGCTACTGAGGGATAGACACAGTGATCTATGGCATCCTGAGGAGAGGGCAGCACCAGTGGCACTGGGACTTGGGCAGGAGAGTGAGCTGGAATGTGTTTGACGAGGGGGCGTGGCCTGGGGGTCATGGAGGAAGATACCCCCTTCTGGAGAGCTGGTGGGATGCTGGTTCATGGGCTGAGGGTCTGGATGCGTTCATTTGTGCACTGTTTTTGTCCATTATGCTGCTGTCCTTTGGTCTAGTTTACTTAGCTATCCTCATCATGGCAGGATCGGGTGACCTTTGAGGACATAGCTGTATACTTCACCTGGAAGGAGTGGGGCCTTCTTGATGAAGCTCAGAGGCACCTGTATCGTGATGTGATGCTGGAGAACTTTTCACTTGTGGCCTCACTGGGTAAGGCCCTCACACCCACCTCAGTTTTCTGTCCTAGGCTCAGGCCTTCCTGTTTTGCACAGGGGGAGCTCTGTCCTTCCCACAGCCAGAACACAGGTATTACCTCCTTCTCTGGATCCCTGGAGTTACCGTGTGTGCAGGGCTAGGTTGCATGCACAACCTGGTCTTCTCTCTAAGAAGCCCAACATCTACTGTCTGAAGCCTTGTGGGGAAGGGTTCAGGGGTCAGGAGCCTCAGTTTGGCTGCCTGAGTCTGTCCCAATTGATGGCATCTTTGTGTCCCAGGTGCTGCCCCCTTTTTTAGTCAGGAGAGGCTGCTAGGAACTGCAGGCACCAACATTGTTATTTTTGGGACCACTGTGCTGTTCCTAGAAGTTTTTCAGAGGCTTATTTTGTAACACTGAGTTTTCTTACTGGTTGTAAAGTTGGCATAAGCTCCCTTTGGTCTGTCACAGCGTAGGTTGCCCAGAGCTGGGGCTGGCCACTCACCTATCCTGTCTTTCCCCCAGGACTTGCATCATCCAAGTCCTGTGTGGTTGCCCAACTAGAGCAGGATAGAGAGCCCTGGATGCCTGACACGGTGGATGCATCTCCAGCCACAGCAAGAGAGGCCCAGAGGGGGCCTGGGCCTGGTGAGTGGGAGCTAGGGGAGGAGGTGACATCAGGGCTGGGTGCACATCATGTTCTGTGTCATACCTATCCTGTGTCGACTAGTGTTTTGTTGCTACATCCAGTAGCCACATCTTACTTGCATCTTTCTTTCCTTATTTTGGACGCTTTACCTTCTTGGCATTTCTACTCTGATTTCTAGCCCCTGCTGGCTCCAGCTCCCTGGCCTCCATTTCTCACCCTTTTCCCCCTCGTCTGCTCCCTTTGCAGGGCCTCCCCACATTGGCCATATCTCAGTGTTCTATGAGATATGCATATACCTTCACCTAGACTTTGTAAACCTGTTACCCAGTAGTAACTGAATTTTCTGGGCCTTGTATATATGACTCTGTGTCCCAGGTTCTTCCCCCTTTTCCTGACAGATTTCCTGCGGCCTGCCTGTCTCTGGTCCTCCTGAAAACCTAGGAGTTTAATTAGAGTCCCTGCCTCTCCTCCCAGCCTGAACCCCTGTGTTCTCATACCTAGTGAAGCCTCCCTCATTCTGTGGCCTCCCTGGGCTTAGCCCTTCCTCGCCCTGACTTGATCTCACAGACTCATTCCTGAATGTGTCAAAACACATTTGTAAAGGGCCTACCCACTCCCAACACAATTTACATGCACTTCACCAGCATTGCTCTCTTTCAGATTATTGCTGTGGAGTGGAAGAGGCCCTTCTTGAGCAGCATGTTTCTAAAGAAGGATTGTTCCAGTTTGGGACCCCTGAGGAAGGTTCTTCCACCCAGAAGGCAAAAATCTGTGACATGTGTGGTCCACTCTTGAAAGACATTTGGCACCTGGCTGACCACCAGGGAACACACCCCAGGCAGAAAGTGTACCTATGTGGGACATGGGGCAGAGGCTTCTGGATCAATGCAAACCTTCACCAGCACCAGAAGAGTGGAGAGAAACCTCTCAGATGGGACAAGGACAGGATTTTATTTGTGAAGAGCTTCAGTATCCCCATGTCAGAGAAGCCCTTCACATGCAGGGAGTTTGGTAAGGATGTCCAGGACAGCCATGACCTCCTCCAGAACCAGGCCACCCACAGTGAGGGAAAGCCATTCAGAAGCACTGAATACAGGGAGGTCTTCCCACACAACTCCAGTCTTGAGCAGCAGCAGGGAGTCCACACTGGACAGAAGCCTTTCAAGTGCAGTGACTGTGGGAAGGTCTTCCTAAAGGCCTTCGCTCTCCTCGACCATCTGATAACTCACTCTGAAGAGAGAGCCTGTAGATGCCCGACAAGTGGAAGTGCCTTCAAGGAGAAATCAGCCCTTGCCGATCGTCAAAAATCTCATACTGGAGAAACATTCTATGTGTGTAAAGATTGTGGAAAGGCCTACACTTACCTATCTCTTCTGAGAATGCATCAGAAAGTTCACACTGGAAAAACCCATTACAAGTGCAGTGAATGTGGGAAAACCTTCACTCGTAAGCACTCACTTAGTCAGCACCAGAGAATTCACACTGGAGAAAGACCTTATGAGTGCAGACAATGTGGGAAAGCCTTCACCCGCAACTTCCATGTTGTTCGACATCAGAAAGTTCACAACACAGAAAGGCCTTATGAATGCAGACAGTGCCGCAGAGTCTTTAGCTGTATCTCCAGCTTCATTCAGCACCAGAAAATACACACGGGAGAAAGGCTTTATGAATGCAGTGAATGTGGGAAAGCTTTCATTAACAGTTCCCACCTTGCTCGACACCAGAAAGTTCACAACACAGAAAGGCCTTATGAGTGCAGTGAATGTGGGAAAGTCTTCCGTCAAACCTCCAAACTTGTTCTACATCAAAGGATTCACACCGGAGAAAGACCTTGTAAGTGCAATCAGTGTGGGAAGGCCTTCAGTTTCCCTTCCAATCTCATTCAGCACCAGCGAATTCATACTGGAGAAAAGCCTTATGAATGCTCAGAATGTGGGAAAGCTTTCAGTCAAAGCTCTGCCCTTATTCAGCACCAGAAAGTTCATACTAGAGAAAGGCCTTATGAATGCAACGAATGCGGGAAAGCCTTCAGCTATAACTCTAACCTTGCTAAACACCGGAAAGTTCACACTGGAAAAAAGGCTTTATGAGTGTGGCCAGTGTGGAAAGGCCTTCAGTGAAAGTTCTATCCTTAGTCAGCACCAGAGAGTTCATACTAAAGAAAGGACTTATGAGTGCAACAAACGTGGTAAAGCTTTCCGCTACAGCTCTAACCTTTCTAAGCACCAGAAAGTTCACACTGGAAAAAAGCCTTATGAGTGCAATGAACATGGGGAAAACTTTCAGCCTCATTCAGCACCAGAAAGGTCACAGCAAAGGCTGTAGCAGTGCAGTGAATATGGGAAAGCAGTTAGCTGTGGCTTTGTCCTTGTTCAGCATAAAAAGACTCATTCCTGAGAAAAGTTTTATGAAGAACTTTTGTGAAGATGCCATCAGCCAAAAACGGAAATTTATACAGCCCAATACCTCACTGGAGGGATTGTCCATGAGCGCCAGTTACGTGTAAAGCTTTCAAGAGCAACATTGTACTTTCTAACCGGCTCATGTCCTTTGTCAGATATATCACTGATAGTGCCTATGGCAGATGCCATTTCACCCTACCATCTGGCAGGTCTCCACAGTGTGTGCCTGTCATTTCAGCATACTCAGGGAGGGCAGAACTCTGTGCTTGCTTTCTTAATCTGGAGGGAACCATAAATGATGTGAGCCTTTTGGAGTGAGTTTGTTTCTCAACTTTACTTTGTTCGAAAGGTTTAGGTATCGCCCTGACCTATTTCTGTCCATGAGAATCTGAACGGGAGTCTGCTCAGGACTCCCAGAGAAGGTTTCCCTTTTTCATGGGCATTGTTGAGTCTACAGATGACACCTGCAATGGGTTCGTCCAGCCACTAAATACCCAGCCTTGGAACTGCCTGCCTTACCCTGCTCCAGAGTGTGTAATAATAAAGGCCTTATGGTTTAAGCCATCTTTAATTCTAGGAGCGCCATCCATTGTGTGTGGGGAAGGGTTGAGAACAGAATTAGGCTCTGCCAGTATGAAGTGGGTAAAGGGCTTTGAGGGGAGCCACTTCATATGCCTCATAGGCAACTTCAGGATGACAGGGACCAGCTTTCAGTCTAGTTTAACCTAATGTGCTTTGCAGCTCAAAGCTTCCTGGGAAAGGCTGAAGGTCTCTGTGGGCCAGAGCTTATGTCCCAGATGCAGGACTATCTACTGACTCAGAGCTTACCCCAAGAATCAAGTATTTGGTGTGGCAATCTCCAGTAGTTCTTAAAGCAGGAGGAGTCAGGTCCCTTGTTCCCAAGGACCTTTGAGAGTCCTCTACAGTGTTGTGGGGTAGCTGTGACCTGTCCCTGAAGTCTAGAATCCATAGGCAGTCATCACTGACTATAACATCTACAAGGCCAAGTCAGAACCATAAATGAGTATAGAAACACTAGGCTTGAGGTCATAGGGAATGAGGGGGACTATGGCAAACAAGAAGAATCCAATAGTGTGCTTGAGCCAGATCATACCCACCCATAAGTGTTGATTATGTTAAACTCCACGTTCAGTGACATCACATTACATCCCCACATAGCCCAGGTGTTGGAGCAGTTGTGGCTACCTGTGTAGTTGGGACACATCCCTCTTTTCCAGTCTGTCCCTCGCTCTCGTTTACTCATCTAAGGCACTTGCCTGGCCAGTGTAGGTCTTACATTTGGTGACACCTGCCTATTGGGGTCTAGATTCAGGATCGTGACTCTGGCTTGGTCCCAAAAGACAACTTCTCAAGACCTATGGGGAATATTAGACATCTAGCAATAAGAGACCAATTGCCTGCTGCTCCCAAGGAACTTGACAGTCTTAGACTAACAATACCATTCTTCAGAATAAGTGGAGTCCGTGGGTCACAGCTTTCAGCTCATAGTATCCTTCAGTTTAACGGGAGACACTAGCAGCAATGCATATAAGGTCAGAAGTGGAGAGTCAGGCCCTGCATGTGCAGAGTTCACTTTGAGTCAGATATGGTGGAGGGACCCTCATACACCATTCACCACCCTTCATGCTGGCAGAGCTGATTTTTACCTCAGCCCACCCCACATAATAAACAGATCCCTAAAGATTGAAGTAAGCTTAAATAGTAAGGTTTAAATACAACCTTTATCATCAGACAAGTAGGCCTGGTGGCTCCTTGGTTAAGCACATGACTGCTAACCAAAAGATCAGCAGTTCAAACCCACCAGCCACTCCATGGGAAAAAGACCTGGCAATCTGCTTCTGTAAAGGTTACAGCCTTAGAAATCCTATGGAGCAATTCTAATCTATAGGATCACTATGAGTCAGAATCGACTTGAAGGCAACGGGTTTGCTTTTTAATGGGTATCATCAGACAGTCCAGAGTGATTCGAGGTAGGTTGTTTGAAGGTTTGGGATTCAGAGTATGGTAAGCAGAAAAACAGCACCCCCAAATATGTTAATCCTAGGTCTCAGAACCTGAGGATATATTTTGTTACATAGCAAAAGGGACTTTGGAGATGTG
The DNA here is from genome assembly GCA_030035585.1 of Dugong dugon. NCBI lineage: Eukaryota > Metazoa > Chordata > Mammalia > Sirenia > Dugongidae > Dugong > Dugong dugon. The sequence goes on from CM057466.1 coordinate 116,641,854, forward strand.
TTTAAGTTAAGTATCTTGAGATGGAGAAACTCTGTATTATCCAGGTGGGCCCAATGGAATCACAAGTGTCCTTGAAAGTGGAAGTTGGGGGCAGGAGAGGTGGTCAGATTGACGTGATGTGAGAACTTGGCCTACTGTTGCTGACTTTGGAGATGGAGGAAGGGGCCAGAAGCCAATGAATGCAGGCAGCCTCTAGAAGCTGGGAAAGGCAAGGAAGCAGATTCCCCCCTAGAGCCCCCGAAAGGAACACAGCCCTTGATTTCAGCCCAGTGAGACCCATATCAAACTTCTATATAACTAAGATAATAAATGTATGTTGTTTTAAGCCACTAAGTTTGTGGTAATTTGTTATAACAGCAATTAAAAAAACAAATGTATAAAAGTTCATCAAATCCATCACAGATGTGATATACAAACTTGACAACATCTGTGATGAGGAAAGCTTCCCCAGAATTCTTTATCAGACTCCCACTCAGGGTCCCTTTCCAACTCATGATCCCTTGCGTCATGCCTATCATGGCCGTGCCTAATCTGTATAGGAGGAAGCCAGAGGACTGTAACTCTTGAGTAAGTGGGGCATGAAAGCTCCATGATTTGGGTCATCCCAGCAGGTGGATTGAAGACAGTTCTGCCACAGGCCTGATAGCTTTTCCCGGTCCCTCAGCTAGTCAGAAAATATACAAAGTCCCTGGAAGCTTTCCCACATACATGACACTCCTAGGATACTTCCCCAGTGAGGGTGTTCTGGTCCGTGAGATGCCACATCTGGCTGAGGGCTGTTTCAGAAATGCTCCTCTCATAACGGCTTCTCTCAAATGTGAGTCTTTTTATGCTGACAAGGTCGTAGCAGCAGTCAAAGGTGCTTCTGGATCATGTGCATTTCTCTGATATGCGCTCTCGTGCCAGACAAGTGGGTAACATTGGCTGTCCCATTGACTGAAGTTTTCCCATATTGGCAGCACCCCTTAGCAGAGGTTTGAACACTGGTGCTGGCTAAGGTCAGAACTATAGCTGTATACTTTCTTGCATTTGTTGTACTAAAATGATTTTCACCAGTGTGAACTGTCTGGTGCCTCTCCAGCACTGAGAAGCGTCTGAGATTTTACCCTATGGGCAAGCTAACAAGTTAGCCTGATGAGTATTAGAGCCTGAGTTAGAACCTCCAATATAGGTGCAGAACCCATGCTCTTAACCACTGTACTAACTCTAGTCCTTACCTCATATGGTTGTAGGGAGGATAAAATAAAATGAGTTAAGTGACTGCAGCCAGAACTGGTACACGATAAGCACTCAATAAATATTCACTGCTGTTATTTCATTAATGTCATGGCTACTGTTATTACTTAATTGATGAATATGAATTTTTCTATGTAATAAGATGGGGGTCGTGAGCCCAGCACAGGGTAGTGTATGAAGAGAGGCCTGGAAGCTGACAGCCTGGGCCTTTAAAGAATAGATGTCCTCTGTGGCAGAGGGAGGCTGAGTGGGCTGGGCTGGTGAAATCAGGGGTGAAGGGAGGGGACGAAGTCTGGAGGGCCTTCCCAATCCCCTTTCAGGTTGGGATTTCAGCAAACGGAATTGGGAACACAAGGATAACACACTGTACATCCCCCATAGGCAGACTGGGTGGCAACTGAAGGACTAGGGCCAAGGCTTACTGCAGAGCCAGTCCTTCTCCAGGAGGTGCAGCTGTCAACATGCTGGCCACTTAGGCTGGCTCCCTCAGATTCTTCAGAGGAGCCTCAAATCCAGATATTGCTGTGAAGTCACCTAACTTTTAATGATGGAATCTTAACATTTTGAGTATTTAACAGACTCTATAAGGAGCCTCAAAACCAACTGCAACCTTGGGTTGGAGCTGGATTTCCAAGAGGGTCCTGGATGAGTAAAAGCCAGAGAGGGCTGAGAAGGGCCAAGTCTTAAGAGCACTGAGCAGTCACCAGACTGGGAGCTAAATCTAAATAGGCTGGAGACTGTGGGGAGAAAGACAGGGAGTGGGGTCAGAATGCCTGTGACAGAATGTTTCCAGGGACAAATTGGCAGATGGTTGGTGTCAGGCCTCAGTCCAGGCATACAGGCAAAGGGGGCAATAAGAATGCTATCTCCAGCTGAATTTTTTGGTAGAAACTGACAAGCTGATCCTAAAAATTATATTGACAAGCGAGACTGGGAGAAAATAGTTGTACATCATATATCTGATAAAGAAGTTGTAACCAGAATATATAAAGAACTTGTACAACTCAATTATAAGAAGTGAACCCAATTTAAAATGGTAAAAGATTGGAATAGGGATTTCATCAAAGAAGATACACAGATGGCTAATAAGCACACGTAAAGATGCCCAACTTCATTATTCATTCAACACAAACGAAACCCATTGCCATCAAGTCAATGCCAACTCATAGCGACCCTATAGGACAGAGTAGAACTGCTCTATAGGGTTTCCAAGGAGCAGCTGGTGGATTCGAACTGCCAACCTTTTGGTTAGCAGCTAAGCTTTTAACCACTGCACCACCAGCGCTTTAGGAAAATGCAAAGTTAAACCCCACTGAGATACCATTTCACACCTACTAAAATGAATTACATTAAAAAGACAGACAATACCAAGTGTTAGCAAGGAGGTGGAGAAACTGGAACCCACCTACACTGCTGGTGGGAATATAAAATGGTGCAGCCACTTTGGAAGAGTTTGGCAGTTTTTTAAAGAGTTAATCATAACCTTACTTTGTGACCCAGCACTTCCACTCCTAGGAATCTACCCAAGAGAAATGAAAACATATGTTCACACAAGATTTATAAATGAATGTTCATAATAGCCAAAAACTGGGAACAATCCAAAAGCCATCATATGGTGATGTATAAATAAAATGTGATCCAGTCAATCCTCATTATTCATGGATTCTGTATTGGTGAATTTGCCCACTCACTAAAATTTATTTGTGACTCCAAAACCAATACCATGGCGCTTTCATGGTCATTCCTGGACATGCTGTAAGAACACATACAAATCAGAAGAAAAAGAAGTTTAATTCTCCATTGAAGAAAAAAATAAGAGGCTTTCCTCTTAATGCATTTACTTTAGAAAACTTATAGGTTCTTTGTCTGCTTCTTTGAAATGTATGTAAATCTTTTTAAAGGCTAAATAAGCCTCTTGCCAATTTTACAACCCAGGGATGTTTCCTCAGGGACCTGGAAGCTATTCTTTTGCAATGGAAGCAATCAAGGAAGATAGCACATCCTCCCCCCCACCCCACCCCCAGTTTCCTGGGAAGATGGAAGCCTAATTCCGCTAGAACTTGGCTCCAAGTAGCCAATCTACCTCCGGTAATAAACATACCCCCCCCCAAAAAAAAAACCTCGTTGCCGTCTAATCACTTCCGACTCATAACTGTCGTACAGGACAGAGTAGAACTGCCCCATAGGGTTTCCAGGAAGCAGCCGGTGGATTTGAACTGCCGATCTTTTGGTTAGCAGCCTGAGCTTTTAACCACTGAGCCACCAGGGCTCAGGTAATAAGGATAGGAGAATTTTATTTCCCCCCCCCTTGAATAAGGGCAACTAGCGAACACAGGTGGCTATCCCAATTACCAGGCGAATTTAGCATGAACAACGAATGACAAATGGTGCTTTCAAGTGCTCTTACTTGAAGACCAGTTATTTATCTTGAGAACATGTGAAATGGGTTGTATTTGTTTGGTAACATAAAGGATAAATTCCTTTCTGTCTTTGCAATCTCTTGAGTGGATTGCCTGCATTCTGGTTTAATGCTTACTCAATAATAAAATTTTCTTTGTCTTCTACTTTTCTGGCGAATCTCCATGGGTTGGCAGAGATTTTGCTTTTAATTATGCTTCCCCAACAACGTGCAGAGCAGCGAAAAATTTGAGTCGACTGATGTGCATGTTCCCAGCCGAGGTTGAAAAAGGTGACGCTCTGCCTTCTTGTTTGAGTTCTCATACTGTAATCAAGTGTCCTTTTTGCAGTCTATTTAGTGCCATGTTTTTTTTTACATTGTACTTTCTGTTGGGGATTTCACTGTTTAAAGTGGCCCCCAAGCAGACTGCTGAATTGCTGTCTAGTGTTCCAAAGCACAAAAGGGCTGTGATGTGCCTTATGGAGAAAATATGTGTTATAGAAGCTTTGTTCAAGCATAAGTTATAGTGCTGTTGGCTATCAGTACAATGTTAATGAATCAACAATATATATTGAAAAAGGTGTCTTTAAACAGAAACACATAAAACAAAGTTATGTATTAATCAGTTGACAAAAATGTGACCAGAGTCTCACTAGAACCTATTCCCGTATTTCCCCTATGGCATTGGCTCAGTATTCACTAACTCATTATTCATATCAACTTTATCAAACATAACGTGAATGATGAGAATTAACTGTATATCCATACAGCAGAATATTATTCAGCAAGAAAAGGGAACAAAGTACTGACACATGATATGACATGTATGAAACTCAAAAACATTATGCTAAGTGATAGAAGCTAGACACAAAAGGCCACATTATGATTTCACTGATATGAAATGTCCAGAAAAGACAAATCTATAGGACAGAAAGTAGGTTAGTGGTTGCCTGAGAATGGGTTTCAGTTGTAAACATGCCCAAAGGAACTTCTCGCATGCAATGGAAATGTGATGTGTTGATGGTTGCACAACTCTATAAATCTACTAAAAAGCATTAAATTGTGCACTTACAATGGGTGAATTTTATGATATATAAATTATACTTCAATAAAGCTGTTTGAAACAAAGCAAAACAAAAAGACTGTGGGCTCTTCTCACAGTCCCCAAGTTTCTGATCACATGGTGATAGCCAAAAGTACCCAGGTCACTGGAAGATGGCAGGAATGCATAAAACCATTAGTAGAGCTCCCTGGCCAACTGACTGGAAGAGATCCATATTTGTACTCATTCCAAAGAAAGGCAATCCAACAGAATGTGGAAAATATTGAACAATATCAATAATATCACAGGCAAGTAAAATTTTGCTGAAGATCATTCAAAAGCAGTTGCCACAGTACATGGAGAGGGAACTTCCAGAAATTCAAGCCAGATTCAGAAGAGGACATGGAATGAGGGATATCATTGCTGACGTCAGATGGATCTTGGCTGAAAGAGAATACCAAAAAGATGTTTGCTGTGTTTTATTCACTATGCAAAGGCATTCGACCATGTGGATCATGACAAATTATGGATAACATTGTGAAGATGGTAATTCCAGAACACTTAATTGTACTTAGACCAAGAGGCAGTGGTTTGAACAGAACAAGGGGATACTATGTGGTTTAAAATCAGGAGAGGTGTGCATCAGGATTATATCATTTCAACATACTTATTCAATCTGTATGCTGAGCAAATAATCCGAAAATCTGGACTATATGAAGAACGCAGCATCAGGATTTGAGGAAGACTCATTAACAACCTGTGATATGCAGATGACACAACCTTGCTTGCTGAAAGTGAAGAGGACTTGAAAGACTGATGAAGATGAAAGACTACACTCTTCAGTATGGATTACACCTCAATTAAAAAAAAAAAAATCCCCACAACTGGACCAATAAGCAACATCATGATAAATGGAAAAACATTGAAGTTGTAAAGGATTTCATTTTACATGGATCCACAACGCCCATGGAAGCAGCAGTCAAGAAATCAAACGACATATTGCATTAGGCAATCTGCTGCAAAAGACCTCTTTAAAGTGTTAAAAAAGCAAAGATTCACTTTGAGGACTAAGGTGCACCTGATTCAAGCGATGGTATTTTCAATCACCTTATACGCATGTGAAAGCTGGACAGTGAATAAGGAAAACCAAAGAATTGACGCCTTTGAATTATGGTGTTGGCGAAGAATATTGAATATACCATGGACTGCCAGAAGAACAGACAACTCTGTCTTGGAAGAAGTAACAGCCAGAATGCTCCTTAGAAGTGAGGATGGTGAGACTTTATCTCACGTATTTTGGGCATGTTGTCAGGTGGGACCAGTCCCTGGAGAAGGACATCATGCTTGGTAAAGTAGAGGGTCATTGAAAAAGAGGAAGACCCTCAAGTAGATGTATTGACACAGTGGTTTCAACAATGGGTTTAAACATAACAATGATTGTGAGGATGGCGCCAGGCTGGGCAGTGTTTTGTTCAGTTGCACGTAGAGTCACTATGAGTCAAGAACTGACTCGATGGCCCCCGACAACATAGCTGTGGGAGATGCACAGGTCTACAGGCCTCTAGACACTCTGCATGTCTTCATCCTGCACGGGCCTATTCACTAAAGGAGCTTGCAGTCTCCTCCACATCCTATTTCCTCATACCCAATGTTTCTTCATCAACTTAGGATAGTCACCCTGCCCTTGTACGAATACTAGTAGGTGGCATGTTAACAGGGCCTTGCCTCCGGAGGGCTTGAGTTCTGACCAGGCCCAGGAGAATAGCTTCCTTTCAACATTCTGGGGGTAGACATCACCTGGCCCAGAGACAACCATTCTGCTTCTCCCAGACCAACAACTCTCTTCTCCAAGTGAGCTCCAGGATGGGATTCAGAACACAGAGCCTGTCATCCTTTCCCAGGCGACATGAGGTAGAAATGCAAAGTGGGCCACAACTGGACCAAGAGAGGCTCCCTCCGTGCCTTGCTGCCCTGCTCTAAGTCAGGTGTTGTTGGGGCCTTTGAAGGCCAGTCTCCCTGAAGGCGTCCCTGTTATGTCTCAACTCACTCCATCTGCTAAACAGGACTCTGGCATCGTAGGTCACCTACCACGCCCGCAGCCCGCTACAGGCTGGGTGACCTCAGACCGGCGGGTTTTCTGAGCCTCTGTCTCCTGCTCCGTTAAGTGGACGCAAAGCCAAGGGCTAGGATTCCAGGGCAGCTGGGGGTGGGGGTGGGGGGCACGGATGGACTTTTGCAGAGACTCCAGCGGACACCTCCGCGCGATGTGGCCCGACAGCTCCACAGTGCCGTCCCCTCCACCACCAGAGACACCGAGGCTCGGGAAGGCTAGACGTTCGCCGCAGTCACGGTGCGTACAGGAGTGGTGGCAGGACCTCTCCGATTCTCCCGCCGCACCTCGCTCTCGTTTCCGCTGGGCGGAGGAGCCTACTGGGATGCCATCCCCGGCCCGGCGATCCGGTCCCTCAGCCGTGAGTGGACAAAACGGCGAGTTGCCAAAGTAACTGTCGGAGGCTGACGATGGAACTTCCACCCCCGCTGGCGCGGCCCGCTCTGAGTATCTCTCTCCTGTTCCGATTGGCCAGAGTCGTTGCCAATACACCGCAAGGGGATTTCAGGTAATGTAGTTCTCGTCAAGCCCACTGCAGATGGCGCTTCGCGATCACCGTGGCAACCGCCAAGGGACACCAGCAAAGAGCTGGAGGAAATGGTGTCATAGTCTTGGTGAGTCCTAAGCCAATCAAGACTTAGATCAGGGGCGTTTCAGCGCCGACAGCAGCGTGTTGTGCGGGACTTCCGTTGTCGCCTTGGCTGTCCTAATTTTGCGGCTTGCAGGTTCGTTCGCAGGCGACCACAGAACTGTCCCTCCGGTCAGGGCCGCCTTCCCTGGAGGCCGCAAGGGCCGAGGAGAAGAGAGGGTAAAAAGGCCGGGCCCTTCACCGCGCCTCAGCACGCGCTGTGATTTCCTGGCGAATGGCTCCGCCGCAGTGAGCCTAGTTTCCCAACTGCGGAACGGGTGCCACGAGTCTCCGGGGCCTCAGTACCTGCTGTCAGTTATCGTGGCCCTCCCTGCTTCTTTGGTGCGTTTTACGCCGGAGAAGACTGAGGTTCGGAGTGTAAGAGTCAGCCCGAGGTCACCCTGCCCAGTGGGGGTGTGGGCGTTCGGTTAAGCCCAGGGGACCTGTCGGGATCTCCCCCCTCCCAATGGGCCCGCTCCGCCCACAGGTTCCGGTGGGGTTGTCGGCGTCGCTGCTGGACCCAGTGCAGGTGAGTGGAGGATGCCCCAAGCCCTCACCCGCTGGGATCCCCACCCTCATGTTCCTGGAACCCCGATATAGGGGATGATTGTGTCCTGGAACTCTTTGACTTCCTTTATCCCTGTCCATGATTCTGGGCCCTGAGACCGTCCAGAATTCAGGCCAGGGGTTATATGGAGCGGTTCCCATTTCTGGAATCTTATGGGATGAGCTCTGGAAAGGTGTCCCAGGTATAGGGACATGTGCAAATTGCTTGGAGGTGAGGATGGGGTGGAAGTGTTCCGGGAACCGCGTTTCTCTGTTACATTTGGTGGAAACAGAGCAGGAGGCATGCCTCAGACCTAGAATGGCAGTCTGAGGAGCTGGTCCCCAGGGTTGAAGCCATGGAAGGTTTGGAGTAGAAGAAGGAACTCAGGTTATAACAGGCTTCTTCTGACTGTAGAGTGGACAACATTGTGGGGTGAGGGTAGAGACAGAGTTGGTGGACCAGAAGGGTGCCTGTGGAGGTAAGGGAAATGGTTGGCTTCTGGATCTGCTTTTTAAGTAAGGTTGATTAGTTTTCCTGACTGGGGCAATGAGAAAGTGAGATATCAATGTTGATCCTAGGTTTCTGAGACGTGGAAGTTGGTGTGAAGAGTTGATTTCAGGGGGAGGTTAAAGAGTTGAATTTTGGCTATGCTGTCTTTAAGATGTCACAGAGACTGCCAGATTGAGGTGCCAAGTGGGCTGCTGAACATGCACGTATGGAGTTATGCCAGGTTCAGGCTAGAGATATCCAAGGAGTAGAGGACGGTCTATGGACACTGGGTGCAGCTGTGATATGGACTCATGATGGTGGTCAAGCCTCCTGAGAGGTGGGTCTGGGGCAGGGAATGAGGCATAGAAGTGACAGGGGTAAGATGACAGTGGAGCCTGGGGTTGGGTTGATTTACTTCTACACCAGATTTTTGTGGCCATCCTTCAGGCCCTCAGAGAGTTGCAGGGGCAGAACAGGTCAGCTGGGAGAGTCCGCAAGCCACAGGTGGGGGACAGCATGTACAAAAGCAGATGTGGATGAGGTCAAGAGTATTTGAGATTTACTCATGGTTCTGGGTAGATGAGAGTTAAAGTAAGCAACAGGGCAAGGTGGGGAGGCATTGAATAGAGGGGTGATGGCTGCCTCTGGCAGTCGGGCTTTTGGAGATCTGCGGCAGGATTGGATCCTTGTTGTCTTTGTCAGGTATGCCATGTGCATAGTGCCATATGGGGATGCTACAGAGATGCCTCTGGTGTGGACGCAGTGGAGAAGCCTTACTCAGGGATGGTAAGTGAGGATGATACGGTCCAAAGAGTGACATGTACAAGATAAGGGTTTGTGAACTTATAGGCCCAAGGGCCTGGTACTAGTGGCTTATGGCATAAGGGTGAGCCCAGATTTTCTTGTGTTTGGGAGGTGAGATCTGGGGGACACAAGGGAAATTGGCCAGCAGGAAGGTGGTGGGACCCTGTGTGCCAGACCCAGAGCTTAGACACTGTTATCTGGCCACCTGTCTGTTGTTCCTCTAGTATTGGCTGGCCTGGATGCAGTGACCAGTGAGAATACGAGAAGAGAGGGACACCAGTGATGCCAGGGCCTATTATCTCTTCCAAAGTGGCGGCTTGGGGAGGAGGGTGAGCTTTGAGTGGGTGTGGGGGTGATGGACTGAGAGTCATGAGAAGAGGAACTGCTAAATATAGACATGGAAAGACCCTGAGTCACAGGTCAAGGGCCCAGATGTATCCATTTGATTTTCTGGGCTTTTCAGCCTATCTGTTGGCCCCTTGGCTCAGCTGTTCCATCATTGCAGAGCCCAGTGACCTTTGAGGATGTGGCTGTGTACTTCTCCTGGGAGGAGTGGGGGCTCCTCAATGCAGCCCAGAGGCACCTGTACTATGATGTGATGCTGGAGAACTTCGAGCTCATGACCTCACTGGGTAAGACCATTATGCTATGCCCCATCATGGTGACAAGCATTTGCCCTAGCCTTTTGCCCATTTAACGTCTGTCCATCCCAAAGCAGGACCACAGATGCTGCTTCCTAGGTGCTGTGGGTGCCAGGGCTAGCCCTTTCCTTTCCCTAATTAGTCCCTTGAGCAGTCCTAACAGCTGTTGTCCAAAGACCTTCTGTGAGTAGAGGTCAGAGATCAGGTATCTCCAGTCTGCCTAACAGATCCCAGAAAGCTAGATCAATCCTGAGTTGACCTGGGTGACTCAATGTGGGACCACAGCCGCACCATGAAACACTTTTTAAAAAAAAGCTTTACTGAAATATAACATACCATAAAGTTCATGCATTTAAACTGTACAATTCAATGTTTTTCAGTATATTTACAGTGTTGTGCAACCATTGCCATCATCTAATTTTACAACATTTTCATCACCCTGAGAAAAACCTTGTACCCACTAGCAGTCACCCATCTTCCTTCATTCCCTCCCACCAGTCCTACGCAACCACTAATCTAGTGACTATATAGATTTGCCTATTCTGGACATTTCACATAAATGGAATCAGACAATAGTATGTGTTTTTTTGTGACCAGCCTCTTTCACTTAGCATAATGGTTTGTTTCTTTTAACATTTTATTGTGCTTTAGGTGAAATTAGCATAATGTTTTTGAGGTTAATCCATGCTGTAGCATGCATCATTACTTCATTTATTTTTATTGATGGATAAGTATAAGGATGGCATAGAACTGGGCAACATTTCAATCTGTTAAATACATAAGGTTGTTGTGCATTGGAGCCAACTCAATGGCACCTAACAACAACGACAATGTTCCATTGTGTGGGTTTCTCTATCTGTTCAATTGTTAACGGACATGTGGGTTGTTTCCACTTTTTGGCTATTATGAATAATGTGCTGCGAACATTTGTGTACAATGTTTTACTGCTTGTACTTCTGATGTAGCTAAGAAATCATTGCTTGACCCGATGTTGTGAAGATTTCCTCCCATATTTTCTTCTAAGAAGCCACAGAATATTTTTCCAGGTCCTGCTGTGTCAGGAACTATGACCACTGACATGGTTACTGCTTTTAGTGATCACTATGAATATTCCTGCAAGATCCTCCTCAAGATTCACTTTGTAATATTCAGTTGTATTCCTGGTTATAAAGATGATGCAAGCTCTTTGTGGTGTGCTGAGGGGTATCTGAGATCCTGGGACCAGGCTGGCCTCTTACTCTTCTTCTCTGCCTAGGACTTGACCCCTCAGATTTCATAAGGTCCCAAGTAGACTGGGATGTGGGGCCCTGGTATCCAACAGAGTGGCTGTGACTCCAGCCATAGCAAGAGAGGCCTGGAGGGACCCTGGTCTTGATGAGTATAAGCTGGTCATGGGGGTCATGTTGAAGATGGGCTCAAAATATGCCAGGAAACTGGTATTCTGGTGCCAAGACCAGTGGCTCCTCCTCATTCCCATTTTTCTTTTCCCCTTCTGGCACTTTGTGCTTTTGCCATTTTCACTGTAATTCCCTGCCTGTGGCTGGGCCCCCACCTCTTTTGCTTCTTCTCCTCTGCTCCCCATGTGCTGCTGTCCCATATTGGCCTCCCCTCAATGTGACAGGACATGTGCACATACTTCTAAATATTACTTGAACACAAACTATTCAGTTATACTTGAATTTTCTGGGGCCTGGACACATGCATCTGCACAGCACTTGCCAGCCACCACCAAGACCACGCTGAAACCCGTTTGAAGAGAAATAAGTTGGAGATGCTGCCTCTCCTGTCTATGCTACATCCCTGTGTCCTCCCACTGGTGAGGCCTTCCTTATTCTGCAGCCTGGCTGGACCCAGCCCTGCACAGCAGGCCCTTCTTTACCCTAATACTGACCCCCTCAGCCTGCCAGCAATACCTTGGACCTATTCTTGGGTGTGTCATTCACATATTTCTAACAAAGCCACTCCTGTCCACCAAGTAGGGCATGCAGTTAATTGGCATTTTTCTGATTTCAGGTTATTGGCATGGAATAGAGGATGAGGGGTCCTCTCCTAAGCAGGGTGTTTCTATAGAAGGAGTGTCACAGGTCAAGATCCCCAAGGCAGATCCTTCCACCCAGAAGGCTAACACCTGTGATATGTGTGGCCCATTCTTGAAAGACATTTTACACCTGGCTGAGCATCAAGGAACACACCCTAAAGAGAAATCATACATGTGTGGAGTGTGTGGGAGAGACTTCTGGTTCACTGTAAACCTTCACAAGCACAAGAAGGAGCACAGTGGTGAGAAACTCTTTAGATGGGACAAGGACAGGGACTCATTTGTGAAGAGCTCTAATATCCACCTGTCAGAGAAGCCCTTCACTTGTGGAAAGAGTGGGAAGGATGTCCCAGACAACCATATTCTCCAGCACCAGGCCATTCACAGCAGGGGGAAGCCACATAACACCAAGTGCAGGGAGGCCTTCCTGTACAGCTCTAATTTAGGGCAGCTCCCAGGAACCCACACTGCACAGGAACTCTCCAAGTGCAGTTACTGTGGGAAAGCCTTCCTGAGGAGCTCTACCCTACTTAGCCACCTCAAAACTCACTCTGAAAAGAGAACGTATAGCTGCCCAACCGGCAGAAATTCCTTCAAGGAAAAATCAACGCTTGTTAATCACCAAAAATTTCATATTGGGGAAACATCCCCTGTATGTAAGGACTGTGGGAAAGCCTTTAGTCACCTGTCTAAACTATGGAAGCACCAGAAATTTCACACTGGAATAAAACATTACGAGTGCACTAAATGTGGAAAAACCTCCAGCCACAAACTCACACTTGTACATCACAAGAGAATTCACACAGGAGAAAGGCCTTATGAGTGCAATGAATGTGGGAAAGCCTTCAATAACAGGTCACACCTCATTCGACATGAGAAAGTTCACACTGGAGAAAGGCCTTTTGAGTGCAGCAGATGTGGAAGAGCCTTCAGCCAAAGCTCCAATTTCCTTCGGCATCAGAAAGTTCACACCCAAGTAAGGCCTTATGAGTGCAACCAATGTGGGAAAGCCTTTAGCCGCAGCTCTGCTCTTATTCAGCACTGGAGAGTTCACACTGGAGAAAGACCTTATGAATGCAGTGAGTGTGGAAGAGCCTTTAGCAATAACTCTAACCTTGCTCAGCACCAGAAAGTTCACACTGGAGAACGCCCTTTTGAATGTAATGAATGTGGAAGAAACTTTAGCCAAAGCTCTCATCTCCTTCGGCATCAGAAAGTTCACACTGGAGAACGGCCTTTTGAATGCAGTGAATGTGGGAAAGCCTTCAGCAATAACTCTACTCTCATTCAGCACCAGAAAGTACACACTGGGCAAAGGCCTTATGAGTGCAGTGAGTGTAGAAAATCCTTCAGCCGCAGCTCCAGCCTGATTCAGCACTGGAGAATTCACACAGGAGAAAGGCCTTATGAGTGCAGTGAATGTGGAAAAGCCTTTGCTCACAGCTCCAGTCTCATCGAGCACTGGAGGGTTCACACCAGAGAAAAGCCTTATGAGTGCAGTGAATGTGGAAAATTCTTTAGCCAAAACTCCGTTCTCATTAAACACCAGAAAGTTCACACTGGAGAAAAGCCTTATGAGTGCAGTGAATGTGGGAAATTCTTTAGCCGAAAGTCCAGCCTCATTTATCACTGGAGAGTTCACACTGGAGAAAGGCCTTATGAATGCAGTGAATGTGGGAGAGCTTTCAGCAGTAATTCCCACCTAGTTCGTCACCACAGAGTTCACACACAAGAGAGGCCCTATGAATGCAGCCAATGTGGGAAAGCCTTCAGTGAAAGATCCACACTTGCTCGTCATCAGATAGTTCACACCAGAGAGAGGACTTTTGAATGTGGCCAATGTGGGAAAATCTTCAGCCGCCTCTGCAACCTTGCTCAGCATAAAAGGATTCATACTTGAGTGGAGACTTATGAAAGTAGTATTTGTGAGAAAATCTTCAGGTAAGTCAAACTTCCTGCAACAAAACACCCATGCATGTACATGTACCACTAATGTGGGAAAATCCTCAGAAGTCAATTTGCCCTTACTGACCAGCCCAGGTAACTGGGAAGGGCTGCCTCACCTCTGGAGCGTAGTGCAGAAGCCATAACCTCTCTTTATCTTGCCTGGATCCAAATTTTGCAGCAGTGATCTCCACACGCACAGGAAAAGCAGCTCCCTGTGCTTCCTTCTCACTTTCCTGGAGGGAATCAGGATTGTCCTGGGCCCATTGGAATGGCTTCCTTTCCATTGCCTCTAAGAGTGTTAGGCATTGAACTGACCAAGGGACCTCAAGGGGTGTCTGATTTGGGCTTCTCAGAAAAGTTGGTGTTCCTCATGGATGTGTTAAGTATGCATGTAACCCCATGGTGTGTCTGGTGAGCCCACAAATCACCCTGCCCTGGAACCACCTACCTTGATCTGCTCTATACTACGAGATAATAAAGACCTTATTAATTAAATCACCTTTAATACTGAGTTTTATTTATTTGTGTTGAAGTCCCATGGAGTTGATTTTAAGTCCCCTGGAAGGGGGAGAGTTCTGCCTGATGTGTGGTCCTCCCTTACAGTGGTCCCTACATGTCACCACCCCCTCTCTTGCTGAGGATGGCCCAGGGTAGAGCCTCCTGGAGCTCAGCAGACTTTTCTACCATGCCCATGAACAGGGTCAAAGCCATGCCCAGGCTTTCGAGACTCAGATTCCACCAACATAAAGGCTGAACAGGTTGTACACTCTACCTTCTTACTCTGTATTGCCCTTCCCTGACCTGAGCAGCTCCTGACACATAGCACCTTCAAAAATGGGCCTTAGCCCCCCAACTCCCCACACACAGCCTGGGCCTCCCTTGGAGCAGTGAGCCCATCTCATAGCTTCCCATGTGGCTTAGAATAAACCAAACTCCCCATCCCTTCTTATAGAGCCCCATATGACCTGGTTCCTGACTTGATCCCCTGCTTCTCTACTCCCATGTGCACCACAAGATCTCCTGGTTGCTCCACCAGCCCACCAGCTCATTACTTCCCAGGGCCTCTGCAGTGCAGTCCCTCTGCCTGCAACACTCTTTCCCTGGAGCCACCTCCTCAGAGAGGTCTTCCCAACCACCAGTCTGAAATAGTGTTCTTCTCTTTTTATCATCTTTTATCTTCTTCAGATTTCTACCCACTATCTGCAATTACCCTGTTCTTTTATCTGTTTACATGTTAAATCTCTATACTACACATGGGATTGAGATGGAGTGTGGGCCGGGGCCATCCCTGCCCCATTCACTCATAACTGCAGCCGTGGGCCTGGCACACATTAAGCCCCCAGGGAACATTTGTTGAATGAATGTATGGCTACTCAGCAGAACCTGTGCTGGGCCCAGACCACAACCCCATCACAGGTGACTCTTTGGAGAGGGACAGAGAAGGCACCATAAGGGAAAGATAGTACAGTAGTGAGTCCCTCTTCCTGCACTCAAGCAAGTTACCTGAGTCTATTTACATATTTGTCTCTTTTTGCTTGAACTGCTACTGTGTGTTGGAGACTGCACTGCCACAGCAAGGGACAAAATACACAGGGCTCTCCCTCATGGAGCTGACATTCTAGTGGAGAGACAGGCATTCCTCAAGAAATCACACAAATGTAAACTGGCAGCTGTTATAAGGGCTATGAAGGGGGCATCCTCAGTAGGTGTCAATCAAGGCCCCTCTCATTCTCTGTACTTCTGGTCTGCTCTCATGTCTATCTCCTGGGGGCTCAGGTGACCGCTGCAATTGACTTTTGCCTTTTAGAGAAGGGAGGCCTTTTATGGCTGCTTATTTTGTACAGTTATGACTAATTTTAATGTATAAATTTCTCCTATATTTTCTCAGTGGGCCTGGAGTCTGAGAGCTGGAAGAGCAACTAGAATTGCTGTAGTGCCAAGTACATCCCCTTTCACCCAGATGCTGCCATGTTCAGAGAATCATCCCTGTTTGTACTCCAGTCAGATGGTTTATCCCAAAAAGAAGATGGAGCTCTGGCCTACAGTGTCTGTTGCCCTCAGGATTTGGCCCTTTTGCCCTGGCATCCCACACCCAACCAGGAAGGCCTGGGAGGTTTGTTCCCGCCTAGAGGTGTCCAGCAGGGCTAAGACTCCTCAGATTTGTAAAAAGTAGTACCAATCCATTACCATCACCTAGAAGCTGTGTGATTTCACAGCAGCCTGGGCTCATCTGGACAGACTAGGAGAACCCATGGCAGTGGCACCCCCTGGAGGCAGGTCAGCAGTTTGCCTTTATCTCCACAGACCTGGTCCCTCCTTTGGGGCTGTGGCCCATTTCTGTGTGCAGGTGCTATGCTGTCAGGAACTTAGGTCAGGGAAGGGTGATTTAGAGTAAGAAAGCAGAGTGCACAACTTGATTAGCCCTTATGTTGGTGGAATCTGAGCCTCGAGAGCCTGGCCATGGCTTTGACCCTATCTGTGGGTGTGGTGGAAAAGTTTGCTGAGCTCCAGGAGGCTCTGTCCTGGGCCATGCTTGGCAGGAGAGGGAATGGCAATATGTCAGGACCACTGTGGGGGAGGACCAAAAGGCTTCAACAAAATGAATTTATTGGTTTACAGAACCAAAAAGTCTGTAAGACAACTTCAGGCAAAGCTGGGTCTAGACCTCAAGGAGATAAAAAGACTGTCTCTTGCCATCACCCAGCTTGCTTGGTTTCCAGGCAGGCCTCTCTTTAAGGAAATGGTGGCTGCCTGCAGCCCCAGCTCCCATACATCTGGCAGGTCAACTCCAGGGGCCAAGAGCCAGAGTCCTTTGTCTCTCATTAGCCTGCCTCATGTCACACGACCATCCTTGACCCAATCATTATTTCTTCAGGTTGACCAGTCTTGAGGCATGTGCTCAGTAAATATTTGATGAGTAACTGACTGAATGAAAATGATTAATGGATATACTTCCTTGTCAACTGTTAATTAGCAAAATCTGGTTCAGACCTTTCTCCATTTCTCTTAGTAAAACTGAGCTATACTAGTCTGCTGACAGCTTAGGACAGTAAATGATAAAATTCCAGAGCCTGGCTTTTAAAATGAAAATCCTCAACATTAAGGAGACTCAATTGTGTTAGCAGATGTTTTGGTATGTATGTCTTCACCACAATAAAAAGAGAGAGAGAAAAAAAAGAAGAGACTCTGTAAGAGACCAGGAAGGCTCCTCCTCACACACATTTATAAAGCAACATAGTGTCCAGCCTTGTGAACCAATTCAGTATTATTAGACAAGCTGCCAAATTGAGAACATACACAGTTTCAACCTTGTTCTCCTAATATGGAGACTTTCATTTGTATTCATAATGATCATCAACTTGAATCATCACCTAGCACATCATATACTACAGAAAAATAAAATAAGCACTTTGCCTCTGTAAATGAACATCAAAAAGCAAAAAACACCTACCTTGCACTAGTCCTCAAGATCAATGAAGCCTTGAGCCCTTGCCTGTATGTTGCTGGGTCCTTAATAAATACAAATGTATCTCTTAGTTTCAAAATAGTTGTGAGGATATAATCATGAGTACAAATTTAGGACTGGTGTCAGGCCTGAGATCAAAGTATCAAGGACAAAACAAGGGAGAAAACGTCAAATCCAAGGAGGGAGTCAGGGAAGCTTCATGGGAGAGGGACCATCTCAGCTTAATTGTGGAAGGGGTGTCATTGGGGGAGGAGAGGACTGGGGATAGCATCCTTGATAGGTTGAGGGAACAGGAACACGCCCAGGGTCAGGGAACTGCTGGATGGATTTCAGAAAACTGTCACTGGCCAAGGTAGAGGACAGTCTTAGGGCAGCCAAGATGGCAGCTGCAACAATGGGCTGATGGCACCTGCCTGCCAGATGAAGACTGGGCTAAAAGTTATGAAACAAGTGAGCCCCATACAAACTGGTACCTTAGGCAGGTCAAAGCCACCTGCCCTCTATTCAGGATGTTCTGGCATTACCAGGGAAAACTGCCGACTACCCCCTCCCACAGCAAGAGTACTCCTGTGTACTAAGCCCCAGAGGGACCAGAAGCAAGTTCAAGGAAAGAACAAGAGAACCCTTCACCCTTGTGCTGTGGGAGATTTTATGAGATCTAACCATGGCCACCCACACAAGGCACAAGGAATTGAGCGCTGATAACAAATGTTTACCCTACTTCCATTTTCTTGGAGGTCTGAGTCCCACGTGGCTCAGTTGGACTTAAACTCAGCCTCCATATAGACCCCGTTGTTGATGGCAGACAAATATTACACCCAGGGAGGATGGCCTGAACAGGCCGGGAGGTGGGGTACTGGGGAAAAATTGAGGGGATCAAACACAAATTTCCTTGACTGTGGCCCTGCCTGGGGTTCTACCCCTGGTATGGTCATCATCCTTCCTGCCATTGGGATTTGGTTGGGAGGAGAATCAGCCCAGGCAGAACAGCAGCAGCACTCTCAAACTCCACCACCAGTACTAGATGGGCACTGTGGCCCAAAGCCTCTCAAATCTAGGGTCTCCTGCTCTTTCCCCAAACATCACTTCTAGAAAACATTATCTTCTTTTGAAGAGGCACAATTTTTGAACCAGGGACACAACTACATCCAAAATACAGGTTTTGCTGAACTGACATTCTAGTTCCATTTTGGGGAAATAGTTTCCAAAATTTTTTAAATCTAAAGTTCACACAAGCCAGATGTGATAACCATATATTGATTCCACCACCTCTCTCCCCTGAGCTCTGGGAGGGACAGCCTGCCACAGTGGCAGCAAAAACAGGACAACTAAGACCATGGTGACCAGAGAAATCAGAGACACTGGCTGGGTCTCAAAAGTCACATCCCAGGATATACATTCTGTCAGTCCTAAGGTCATGGCCATGAGAGGAACAGTCCAGGGAATCTACAGGAATCCAGAAAACCTTTAGATTATTTGCTCTGACAGCAACCTTGGCCAAAGATAACAAGTCTGCAATTCCTGAGATGTTCTGCACACCCTTACCCCATGAAACCGTAGTTGCTGGAACATTTGTGGATGCCCCTTTAAAATGGCTCAACGTTAATAGTTTACCATACCCCCCTACTCCATATTACTTCATACTTAGTGGTTCCATACCTACTTTTCCCACCTTGCCCCTTACAGTCAGTGAATCCTTCCTTCCAAGTTTTAGATTCCAGAGGACACATCTTCTGAGTTTATTCTGGAAACAGCTTCCTCTGACCAATACTAGAGGTTTCAGAACACTCACTGGGAACAACGGACCCAAATCTTGCTGGGCCTAGCCACACTTGAAGATCTCACACCAACTACATCATTCATCAGGGTGACCTCTGGGCTTACAATCCTGATATCCAGGTCACAAAATTCACCCACAAAGCCCTTTAGTTTTTCCCTCGAGGCCTCAGACACCAATGCAAATCAGGCCAAAACTTGATTGAGAACCACTCTCTGTCATTCTCTGTCTCCTCTGAGGCCAACAAAGTCAAGGACTTCCTAAAAAGCCATTCCTTCTATTCAGGTTGGCAAAGCCAAACTCTCTTCTCAACCCCTCTACACAAAGGGAACAGAAGCCCCAATATTAAAGATGGCTTAAACAATAAGACTTTTATTATTACACTTTCCAAAGCAGTCTGTTCCAGGGCTGGACAAATCCATGACAGATAGCATATGTAGCGTTAAGAGTGTCCACGAAAAAGAGACACCTTCTCTGGAAGCCCCCTGCACATACTAGCTCAGGTCCCTTTAGCCACCTAAACCAGTCAGTGGGGAGGGAATGAGGGCTCCTTATGGGCTTGCCCACTCATGATTCTCTCCTGGGTATAGAAGAACAAACACAGAAGTCTGTCTTCCCTGAGCATATTCGGGTGACTGGCACATATTGTAAGGAACTCTAGATGGTAAAGGTAGGATGGCTTTTCCCACAGGCACTGGCAGTGACATAACTGCCACGGACCCTGGGCAGGTAAAAAAGTGCAATGAAGCTCCTAAACGCTTTCCCGTATACCAGGCACTCATGGGGAATCTCCCCAAGGTAAGTGTTGAGATATACGAGGTTTAGCTTCTCTCAGACTATCACAAAGGCTACTCGCCTTGATCACCTGTCTGGAGTAAAACTTTTCATGTTGAACAAGGTGACAGCCATGGCTAAAGGCTTTCCCACATCCCTGTCCTCCTAAGGCCTTTCTCCACTGTGGACTTTCTTGTGCTGAAGGAGGGTAGAACTATGTTTGAAGGCTTTCCCACATTCTGTACATTCATAGGACCTCTCTTCACTGTGAAACTGCTGGTGCCGATTGCGGTAAGACCTGGTAGTGAAGGCTTTCCCACATAGGCTGCATTCATAAGGCCGTTCTCCGGTGTGAACTTTCCAGTGCTGATATAGCCCAGAGCGGGTTATATAGGTCTTTCCACATTGGTTGCACTCAAATGGCCTCTCTCCAGTGTGAACCCTCTGGTGAAGAATGAAGCTATTATTGTATTTAAAGAACTTCCCACATTCCCTGCACTCATAGGGCCTTTCTCCAATATGAACTTTCCGGTGCCGAATGAGGGTAGACAGAACACTGAAGGCTTTCCCACATTCACTGCACTTATAAGGCCTTTCTCCTGTGTGAATTCTTTTGTGCAGAACAAGTGCGTCTTTGCGGTTGAAGGTTTTCCCACATTCACTACATTTGAAAGGTTTTATTCCAGTGTGAACTTTCTGGTGCTTCCTCAATTTAGAAGGGTAACTAAAGGCCCTCCCACACTCATTACACACATGGGATGTTTCTCCACTGTGAATTTTTTGGTGATTAACAGGGATTGATTTATCCTTGGAAGCATTTCTGCCTGCTGGGCACCTGTGTGATCTCTCTTCGGAGTGAGTTATCAGGTGATCAAGGAGAGCGAAGGCCTTCAGGAAGGCTTTTCCACAGTTACTGCACCTGAAGGGATTCTGTCTAGCACAGACTCCCTGCTGCCACCTAAGATTGGAGCTGTGTGGAAAGGCCTCTCCGCACTTGGTGCTCCTGTGTGGCTTCTCCCCATTGTGAGTAGCCTGAAGATGGACGAAGCCCAATCTGGCCAGAACGTCCTTCGCAGACTCCCCATGAATAAAGGGCTTCTTTAATAGGTGGGCTCTGAAGCTCTTCACATGCTTGAGAGGGGCTCCCTCATCCTCTGCTTCACACAGACAACCTGAAAACAGAAAAATGTCACTTACTGAGGTGCTGGATTGGAGGAGGGGCAACTTCATCACCAATACATGTCGACACAACCAGGAAGGAGTCCGTGGGCTTGTTGGCAGGTGAAGGGAGAAGAGCCTGAGTGAGGAAGGGCCAAATCAGCAGGATAGGACCTGGCCAACCCACAGAAAGGGAGAGACAACAGGGATGAGGACACAAAGATAGGGTGCAGTGCCTTGGCTGCTGCTGACAGATAAGTACTGTGCAGAGAGGTGTGATGAATCTCATGAAAAAATGGTTGCAACAGAGTAGCTAGTGTTCAAGCATTATTTAAGGACATGTGCACATCTCATGTCACACAGAGTAGGTTAAAACTGCACAGCTCTGCACTAGCACAAAGAAGGGGAAATCAGAAGACAGAGGCAAGGGAGGTGGGATCATCCAGGGCCTAAGAGTCATGGCAGAAATGGCAAGAGTGTGGAACATACAGAAGAGAGAGGAAAGGTGGGAATGAGGTGTGGTCACTGGCCTCAGAAATACCAAAGCATCAGTGCACACAGGCACCCAGCATGCCTTAAGCCTATCCCTAAAACTATGGCATTCCCCCAGCTCCCACTCCTTAAGACCAGGACCCTTCCTGGCCTCTGCTCTGCTGGCCAGAATCACATCTAACATGTTGGGTACCCAGGGTTCTTCAGTGCCCAACTGGGCAACCACATGTGATCTTGAAGGTGCAAGTCCTAGGGGAGGAAAAGGTAGTAAGAGGTCAGACCAAGCCAAGGCTGACCCACCCCATTACACACCACAAGGAGCCCATGTCATTGTGGCAACCAGGAAGAAAACTGAGTATTGAAAAAAATAAATCTTCTATGAAGCAAAAATGACAAAATTAAAGGGAAGAATAGAAAATTCCACAATAATAGCTGGAGACACATTTTCCCACTTTTGATAACAGAACCACCAGGCAGAAAATGAACAAAGATATAGCAGACTTGAATAATATTAAAAGCCAACTAGACCTAGATGTCTATAGAACATTCCACTCAACAGCAGAATACACATTCTTCTCAAGCTCACATAGAATATTCTCCAGAATAAAGACCATTTGGTAGGAATAAAAAGAGCCTTAATAAATTTCAGAGAATTGAAATAATACAGTAGGTTCTCCAACCACAATGGAATTAAATTATATATCAACAACAGAAAGAAATTTGGGAAACTTGCAAATATGTGAAATTTAAACAACACATTCCTAAATAACTAATGGTTCAATCAAAAAAAAAAAAAAATCACTAAAAAATACTTTCAGATGAATGAAAATAAAAACATACCAAAACTTACGGGATATGGCTAAAGCAACGTTTAGATGGAAATTTAGAGCTATAAACATTTATATCAAAAAAGAAAGATCTCAAATTCAATAACCTAAATTTCCACTTTAGATAGAAAGAGACAAGACAGCTGCTCTCAAGTTGGCTCCGATTCATGACAACCTATATACAAGAGAACGAAACATTGCCTGGCCTTGTGTCATCTTCATGATTGCCAGCATGTTCGAGTCCATCATTATGGCTACTATGCCAATCCATCTTACTGAAGGTCTTCTTCACCCTGACTCTCTACTTCACCGAACATAATTTCCTCCTCCAGCAATTGATCCTCCTGATGATGTATCCAAAGCAAGTGAGTCAGAAAATGTTCTGTTGTGATCCATAAGGTTTTCACTGGTTAATTTTTGGAAGTAAATGACCAAGCCTTTCTTGCTAGTCTGTCTTAGTCTGGAGGCTCCACTGAAACCTGTCTACCATGGGTGACACTGCTGGTATTTGAAATACCAATGGCATACCTTCCAGGATTATTGCAGTACACAAGGTACCACAGTATGAAAAATTGACAGATGGGTGGTAGACCTTAGAAAACTAGAAAGAAGAAACTAAGAAGGAAGGAAATAACAAAGATTAGAGTGGTAATAAATGTAATAGAGAACTGAAAAACAATGGAAAAAGTCAATGGTTCTTTGAAAAGATCAAGAAAATTAACAAACCTTAACTAGACTAATCAAAAAAAGAGAAGACTCAATTTAGTACAAGTAGGAATGAAAAGGAGACAATACTACTGACCTTATAGAAATAAAAACAATTATAAGAAAATACTAAGAGAGGTGGGACCAAGATGGCAGAGCAGTCAGGTGCTTCCTGTGGTCCCTCTTATAAGAAACACCCAAAAAAACAAGTGAATTGATTATATATGACAATCTAGGAGCCCTGAACATCAAAGATAAAATTGAGTAATCAGACTGAGTGGAGGGATAGGGAGGGACAGTTCGGAAGCAGCGAGGAGTTGCCAGACCTGACCCAGTGGGAACCAGTACCAGTTCCACACTGGGAGAGACTGAGCAGCAGAGTCTACTCGTGCCTCCAGAATCAGTAAAAAGCGGTGCTACATCAGCAAAAGATAAGTACATGTGTCTGACCTATGGCGTGGATCAAGGAACACCCCTGCCTTAGTCAACTAGTGCTGCTATAACAGAAATACCACAAGTGGATGGCCTTAACAAAGAGAAATTTATTTTTTCACAGTAAAGTAGGCTAAAAGTCCAAATTCAGGGAGTCAGCTCCAGGGACAGGCTCTCTCTGTGTCAGTCTTCTCATCAATGTTCCCCCAGACTAGGAGCTTCTCCGCGCAGGGAGACCCCAGGTCCAAAAGACGCATTCTGCTCCCAGAACTGCTTTCTTGGTGGTATGAGGTCCCCATGCTGTATGCTCCCTTCTCTCTTTTATATCTCAAGAGATTGCCTCAAGATACAATCCAATCTTGTAGACTGAGTCCTGCCTCACTAACGCAACTGCCGCCCATCCCTCCTCATTAACATCATAAAGGCAGGACTTACAACATATAGGAATCACACAATACTAGGAATCATGGCCCAGCCAAATTGATAAACACATTTTTGGGGGGACATTATTCAATCCATGACAACCCCCTTTGAAAAAAACCTCTCTCCCATTTAACTGCCCCCTCCCCCCTCTGCACCAGGTCCTGGCAGGCTTCAGCGAGATCGTCAAGTACCCTGGGCCAGAAGTAAGACCTGTCACGTTCCCTGAGCCATTCTCCTGGCCTTGGAGAGAAAACAAATTAACAGGGAAAAATAATCTGCCAGCTCCCCTAAGCCAGGAACTCAGGCTAGGCACACCTCCTTTGCCTAGGCACAGGCATAAGGGGTTCACGGACTTTGAATGGCTTTCACCCCTGCATAGAGCTGTGTGGGCCCATTTCAACAGCAAAGGCCCTCATTACCACAGTACAGCAGGGTATATACCTGAAGTTTAACTTCAGCTGTATCAGCTATTTGGTAAAGTGGCAGGTTCGTGACATTTGACACTGCTCTGACCATTAAGCAGGGTCCTCACCTACCCACATCAGGGGCCTGAGGACTTATAGCTCCACCCACGCCACCTAGCCACCGTGACAGAGGTCCAAGAATAAGTGGGGCCTCCCAGTCCTTAGAGCCAACAGCATTGGGTGCCCATAGTCCAGCTGCAAAACACACCCACCTATGTGCTCTAGGCAACAGGGACACGCTTTCCTCCCAGACACTTGGGGAAGCCGTCAGCCTCCTGTCTTGCTCACTGCGTGATCCCCTACTGCAGACAGATACCTGTGCCTACACCAATCACCCCTCCCTGTAGCACTCGAGGTGAGAGCCTGCACGTGAATGACTACCTGGACACCTGAGCTAAATCCGTACAAGTAAACAGATTCCTGGGTTCACATATCTAGTAACAGATCTAACCACCTGGTGACAGGACATTAGAGCTCCTAAGGCGCACGTAATCAAACTAGCTCACATGAGCAACGTACTTGGACATATCAAAACAAGAAGCTAGGACACAGTAAGTAAACATGAAAAAAATAAATATAATAACTTATTGGTGGCTCAGAGACAAGAGTCAATATCAAATCACATAAAGGTGCAGACCATGATGGCTTCGGCAAGCTCCCCCAACAAAAAGCAAGAAATTTTCTGGAGGAAGAGAACTTCTTGGAATTACTGGAAGTAAAATACAAAATATTAATATACAGAACTCTTCAAGAGATCAGCCAAAACACAGAACAAGCTAAGGAACACACAGACAGACAAAGCAATAGAGGGTCTTAAGAAGGTTATTCAGGAGCATAATGACAAATTTATCAGGCTGTCAGAATCCGTAGAAAGACAGTAATCAGAAATCCAGAAGATTAACAATAAAATTTCAGAATTAGACAACTCAATAGAAAGTCATAGGAGCAGGACTGAGGCAACAGAAGCCAGAATTAATGAGACTGAAGATAAAGCACTTGACACCAACGTATTTGAGGAAAAATCAGATAAAAGAATTTAAAAAAATGAAGAAACTCTAAGAATTATGTGGGACTCTATTAAGAGGAATAACCTACGAGTGATTGGAGTACCAGAACAGGGCGGGGGACGGGATAACAGAAAACACTCAGAGAATTGTTGAAGATTTGTTGGCAGAAAACGTCCCTGATATCATGAAAGATGAGAAGATATCTATCCAAGATGCTCATTGAACCCCACATAAGGTTGATCCCAAAAGAAAGTTACCAAGACATATTATAGTCAAACTTGCCAAAACCAAAGATAAAGAGACAATTTTAAGAGTGGCTAGGGATAAACAAAAAGTCACTTACAAAGGAGACTCAATAAAGCTAAGCTCGGACTACTCAGCAGAAGCCATGCAGGCAAGAAGGCAATGGGATGACACATATAAAACCTTGAAGAAGAAAACTGCCAAACAAGAATTATATATCCAGCGAAACTGTCTCAAACATGATGGCAAAATTAGGGCATTTCCAAATAAACAGAAGTTTAGGGAATTTGCAAAAACCAAACCAAAATTACAAGAAATACTAAAAGGAGTTCTCTGGTTAGCAAATCAGTAACATCAGATAACAACCTAAGACTAGAACACAGGACACAGCAACCAGATGTCAACCCAGATAAGGAAGTCACAAAAATAAATCAAAGCTAAGGCATTGAAAATAGGGTAACAAAGACTCAAATATGTAAAAGACTACAACATTAAAACAAAAAAGAGGGACTAAAAAATGTAGTCATAGATCTTACATATGGAAAGGAAGTCAAGGTGATATAAAGAAATAAAAAAGTGGTTTAAGCTTAGAAAAACTGGGGTAAATATTAAGGTAACCACAAAGGAAATTAACTATTCTACACATCAAAATAAAAAACAAGAAAAACATAAAGACTCAGCAAATACAAAATCCACAACACTGAAAAAAAATACATAGAGGAAAAACGACTTAGCACAGAAAATTAAGTGGAACAAAGAAACTATCAAAAACACACCAAAAAAAGACATCAAAATGACAGCACTAAACTCATATCTATCAATAATTACGCTCAGTATAAATGGACTAATTGCACCAATGAAGAGATAGAGAGTGAAAGAATGGATTAAAAAAACGTGATCCATCTATATGCTGCCTACAAGAGACACACCTTAGACTTAAAAACACAAACAAACTAAAACTCAAAGGATGGAAAAAAATATACCAAGCAAACAACATTCAGACAAGAGCAGGAGTGACAATGTTAATCTCTGACAAAATAGACTTTAAAGTAAAATCCATCACAAAGGATAAGGAAGGACATTATATAATGATTAAAGGATCATTACACCAGGAGGACATAACTATAATAAATATTTATGCACCCAACCACAAGGCCCCAAAATACATAAAACAAACTCTAACAGCACTGAAAAGAGAGATAGACAGCACAACAATAACAGTAGGAGACTTCAACACACCATTTTCAGTGAAGGACAGAACATCCAGTAAGAAGCTCAATAAAGAAACAGAAGATCTAGATGCCACTATGAAACTACTTGATCTCATAGACATATACCAAACACTCCACCCAACAGCAGCCAAGTATACTTTAAAATCCAACACACATGGAACATTCTCGAGAACAGAGCACATATTAGGCCATAAAGCAAGCCTTAACAGAATCCAAAGCATCGAAATATTATACATAGCATCTTTTCTGACCAAAAAGCCATAAAAGTAGAAATCAGTAACAGAAAAAGCAAGGGAAAAAAAAATCAAAAACATGGTAACTGAACAACACCTTGCTCAAAAACTAAAAGAAATTAAGAAGAAGAAACTAAGGATGGAAAAAAGAAATTCACAGAATCAAAGAATGAAAACACACCCTACCAGAACCTTTGGAACACAGCAAAAGCAGTGCTCAGGGGACAGTTTACAGCAGTAGATGTACACATCCAAAAAAGAAGGGCCATAATAAAAACATTAACCCTACAACTGGAACAAGTAGAAACAGAGCAGCAAAAGAAGTCCTCGGGTGCCAGAAGAAAGAAAATAACAAGAATTAGAGCAGAATTAAATGAAATAGAGAATAGAAAAACAACTGAAAGAGTTAACAAGAAAAGCAGGTTCTCTGAAAGGATCAACAAAATTGTAAATCATTGGCCAAACTGACAAAAGAAAAACAAGAGAGGGAGCAAATAACCCGTATAAGAAGTGAGATGGGTGTTTAATCACAATAGCTTCAACTGAAATTAAAAGAATCATAACAGAATACTATGAAAAACAACAAATTTTAAAGCCTAGAGGAAATGGACAAATTTCTAGAAACTACCTACCTAAACTAACACAAACGGAGGTACAGCAACTAAATAAACCTATAACAAAAGAAGAGATTGAAACGGTAATTTAAAAACTCCCAACAGTGAGTGGAACCGGGGGTCTTAAAGCTAGCAAGGGTCATCTAGGATGCTTCAATTGGTCCCAGCCACCTGGAATAAAGGAGAATGAAGAACACCAAAGACACAAGGAAAATATTAGCCCAAGAGACAGAAAGAGCCACATAAACCAGAGACTTCATTAGCCTGAGACCAGAAGAACTAGATGGTGCCTGGCTACCACCAATGACTGCCCTGACAGGGAGCACAACAGAGAGTCCCTGATGGAGCAGGAGAAAGGTAGGGTACAGAACTCAAATTCTAGTAAGAAGACCAGACTTAATGGTCTGACTGAGACTGGAGGAACAGCAGAAAGCATGGCCCCCAGACTCTCTGTCAATCCAGACCTAAAAAAATTCCCAAGGCCAACTCTTCCGACAAAGATTGGACTGGACTGTGGGACATAAAATGATACTCGTCAAGAGTGTCCTTCTTAGCTCAAGTAGATACATGAGACTAAATGGGCAGCTTCTGTCCAGAGGTGAGATGAGAAGGCAGAGAGGGTTAAGAGCTGGCTGAATGGACATGGGAAATCAGCGGTGGAAAGGAGGAGTGTGCTGTCACAGTATAGGGAGAGCAATTAGGGTCACATAACAATGTACGTATAAATTTTTGTATGAGAGACTAACTTGAAATGTAAACTTTCACTTAAACTACAACAATTAAAACAAAAAACAAAACAAAAACAAAACAAAAAAACCCTGGCCTGGATGTTTTCACTGGAGAATTTTACCAAACTTTCAGATAAGAGTTAACACCACTACTACTAAAGGTATTTCAGAGCATAGGAAATGAAAGAATACTCCCAAACTCATTCTATAAAGCCAGCACAACCCTGATACCAAAACCAGGTAAAGAAAGCACAAAAAAAGAAAATTACAGACCAATTTCCCTCATGAACATAGACTGAAAAATCTTCAACAATATTCTAGCCAATAGAATTCAACAACATATCAAAAAAATAATTCACTATGATCAAGTGGGATTTACACCAGGTACACAGGCATGTTTCAACATGAGAAAAACAATCAATGTAATCCACCCCATAAATAAAACAAAAGACCACATGATCTTATCAATTGATGCAGAAAAGGCATTTGACAAGATCCAACACACATTCATGATAAAAAACTCTCGGCAAGATAGGAATAGAAGGGAAATTCCTCAACATATTAAAGGTATCTATACAAAGCTAACAACCAGCATCATCCTAAATGGAGTCTGAAAGCATTCCCCTTGAGAACAGAAACCAAACAAGGATGCCCTTTATCACTACTCGTACTCAACATTGTGCTGGACGTCCTAGCTAGAGCAATTAGGCTAGAAAAAGAAATAAAGGTCATCCAAATTGGTAAGGAAGAAGTAAAAGTATCTCTATTTGCAGATATTTACCTAGGAAACCCCAAAGAATCCAAAAGAAAACTACTAGAACTAATAGAAGATTTCAGCAAAGTATCAGGATACAAGATAAACATATAACAATTCAGTTGGATTCCTCTACACTAACAAAGAGAACTTTCGAAGAGGAAACCACCAAATCAATACCATTTACAATAGCCCTCAAGAAGATAAAGGAATAAATCTAACCAGAGATGTAAATGATCTATACGATGAAAACTACAAGACACTACTGCAAGAGACCACATAAGTGGAAAAACATACCTTGCTCATGGATAGGAAGACTCAACATTGTGAAAATGTCAATTCTACCCAAAGCGATCTACAGATACAATGCAATCCCAATCCAAATTCCACCAGCATTTTTTAATGAGATAGAGAAACAAATCACCAACTTCGTATGGAAAGGGAAGAGGCCCTGGATAAGTAAAGCATTACTGAAGAAAAAACAAAGTGGGACACCTTACACTACCTGATTTTAGAACTTACTATACCACCACAGTAGTCAAAACAACCTGGTACTGGTACAAAAGATACACAGACCAATGGAACAGAATTGAGAATACAGACGTAAATTCATCCTCCTATGAGCAACTGATATTTGACAAAGGCCCAAAGTCCGTTAACTGGGGAAAAGACAGTCTCTTTAATAAATGGTGCTGGCATAACTGGATATCCATCCGCAAAAAACTGAAACAAGACCCATACCTCACACCATGCACAAAAACTAACTCAAAATGGATCAAAGACCTAAATATAATATCTAAAACGATAAAGATCATGGAAGAGAAAATAGGGACAATGCTAGGAGCCCTAATACATGGCACAAACAGAATACAAACCTTAAGTAACAATGCACAAACACCAGAAGTGGAGCTAGATAACTGGGAGCCCCTAAAAACCAAACACTTATGGTCATCAAAAGACTTTACTAAAAGAGTAAAAAGACAACCCACAGACTGGGAAAATATTTTTGGCTATGACAAATCTGATCAGCACCTAATCTCTAAAATCTATAAGATACTGCAAAACCTCAACAATAAAAAGATAAATAACCCAATTAAAAAATGGGCAAAGGATATGAGCAGGCACTTTGCCAAAGAAGACATTCAGGTGGCTAACAGACACACGAGGAAACGCTCATGTTAGCCCTTAGAGAAATGCAAACCAAAACGACAATGAGATATCATCTCACACCAACAAGGCTAGCATTAATCCAAAAAACACAAAATAATAAATGTTGAAGAGGTTGTGGAGAGACTGGAATGCTTACACACTGCTGGTGGGAATTTAAAATGGTACAGCCACTTTGGAAATTGATTTGGTGCTTCTTTAAAAAGCTAGAAATAGAAATACCATAAGATCCAGCAATCCCACTCCTTGGAATATATCCTAGAGAAATAAGAGCCATCGCACGAATAGATATATGCGCAGCACTGTTCCCGATAGCAAAAAGATGGAAATAACCTAGGTGCCCATCAACTGACAAACGGATAAACAAATAATGGTATATTCACAGTGGAATACTACGCAACGATAAAGAACAATGATGAATCTGTGAAACATCTTATAACATGGAGGAATCTGGAAGGCATTATGCTGAGTGAATTTAGTCACTCGCAAAAGGGCAAATATTGTATGAGACCACTACTGTAAGAACTCAAGAAAAGGTTTAAACACAAAAGAAAATATTCTTTGATGGTTTATGAGGGTGAGGAGGGAAGGAGTGGGTATTCACTAACTAGACAGTAGACAAGAATTATCTTAGATGAAGGGAAGGACAACACACACTACAGGGAAAGTCAGCACAACTGGACTAAACTAAAAGCTAAGACGTTTCCTGAGTACAACCAAACACTTTGAGGGACAGAGTAGCAGGGGCAGGGGTCTGGGGACCATGGTTTCAGGGGACATCTAGGTCAACTAGCATAACAAAGTTTATTAAGAAAATGTTCTGCATCTGACTTTGGTGAGTAGCATTTGGGGTCTTAAAAGCTAGCGAGTGGCCATCTAAGATGCATCAATTGGTCCCAATACACCTGGAGCAAAAGAGAATGAAGAACACCAAAGACACAAGGAAAATATTAGCCCAAGAGAAAGAAAGGGCCACATAAAGCAGAGACTTCATCAGCCTGAGACTAGAAGAACTAGATGGTGCCCGGCTACTACCAATGACCACCCTGACAGGGAACACAACAGAGTCCCTGACAAGGCAGAAGAAAAGTGAGGTCCAGAACTCAAATTCTAGTAAAAAGACCAGACTTAATGGTTTGATTGAGACTGGAGGGACCCTGGAAGATATGGCTCCCGGGCTCTCTGTTAGCCTAAAACTAAAACCATTCCCGAAGCCAACTCTTCAGACAAAGATTAGACTGGACTACAGGACATAAAATGATACTAGTGAAGAGTGTGCTTCTTAGCTCAAGTAGATACATGAGACTAAATGGGCAACTCCTGTCCGGAGGCGAGATGAGAAGACACAGAGGGTCAGGAGCTGATTGAATGGACATGGAAATACCAGGTGGAAAGGAGAAGTGTGCTGTCACAGTATAGAGAGAGCAACTAGGGTCACATAACAATATGTGTACAAATTTTTGTATGAGAAACTAACCTGAATTGTAAACTTCCACTTAAAGCACAATAATAAAAAAAGAAAATACTAAGAAATGTGTGGAAGCAAATTTGATAACTTAGTGAAAATGGACAAATTCCTAGAAACCCACAAACTACCAAAACTGACTCAAGAAAAAATAGTAAATCTGTAGTCTTATAACGGATAAAAAGATTGAATTAGGAAAAAAAAAAGAAAAAGACTTCCCACAAAGAAAACCCAGGCCCAGATGCCTTCACTGGTAAATACTAAGAACATTTAAATAATAATTAATATCAATCCTTTGCTCTTTCACTAACTCTTCCAGAAAACAGAAAATGATAGAACAGTTCCAGAAGATCACATATTATGTAATGTCATATATATAAAATGTATATAATAGGCAAATCTATAGAAACAGAAAGTAGATTAGTGGTGGGCTAGGGGTGGTTAATTGAACTGGGGGATCATTGCCAAATGGTACAGGGTTTCTTTTAGGGTAACGAAATGTTCTAAAACTGACTGTGGCAATGGTTGCACAACTCTGTAAATATACCCAAAACCGCTGAATTGTATACTTTAAATCGAGGCAAATGGCATTTGAATTATATTTTTATAAAGCTGTATATAAAAAAAAAAAAAGCCACCTAAAAGTGTCTTACACAACAGCTGAGAGGTCTGTGCAGAGAATGAGTATATTGGGTGCTGGGACTCATTGCTCACACCTGGACCAGGGAGGTCCCTGAGGATTTTCTTTTGAAGGAAGCAGGTAAAACCTGCAGGACAAAGGGGCCATTACTTCATCAGAGTCACAGCGCCACGGAGAGGCCGACCTGGGTGGGATCTGCTGGGCTGTTAAACACCTGACCCCAAAACCTGCATCACGAAGCCCTGGAGTAACAGGTGTTGAGGCTGCTAACAGGGCTGCTCATAGGCAAGGGAAGTGCATAAGGCCCAGTTCCGGCACCCACAGCACCCACAACAAGGAACTTTGGCAAGGAGCAGCACCTATAGTATTGCACTGGGACAGACCGAACTTTCCATGGAAAAAAGGCAGAGACTGGTCAATATTCTCTGAGAGGGCATAAGGAACTCACCCAGTGAACCAATGAGTGCAAAGTTTTCCAGCATCACATCACGGTACAAGTGCCTCTGGGTCACATTAAGGAGCCTCCACTCATCCCCGGAGAAATACACAGCCACATCCTCAAAGGTCACAGCGCTCTGCATTGATGGGTTCAGCTGATCCATGGGGTCAATGGGCAGGAAAAAAACAGAGTAAAATACGGACAGATGGACACATCCAGGTACTTGATCTGAGACACAGGGTCTGGCCACATCTCCCAGAGACATCCTTTCTCTATGAGACCCAGACCACACTACCAGCATTACACATACCCTCATATCTTCCTTCTCCCAAGATCCATGACTTAGAGGGGACACCAGGGCCCCAGTGCCATTGGTGCCGCTCTCTCCTTATGGTGCTATTGAACACTGCGTCCAGCCCACAGGAACAAGCTGGTGACCATCTATGTTCTGTCACACAGGGCCTGCTCTCTCTCATTTCAGCCAAATTTCTTTGTGTCCCCCAGATCACAACCAAGCATATACACATCTGTCTCTGTTAGGTGCCAAGTATCTAACTCAGAGTCATTTGGTTTGCCCTCCCGCCCACAAGGGACATACTCTGTTCCGCAGCATACTCACAACTCCACAGCACAAGCCCACCAGTTCACCCCGTAGCATCTCTCTGGCCTCCCTACATGATGCTCTGCACATGGCGTCCCGACAGCGGACAGCATGAGCAACCAGGATCTCATGCTGCCCAAGTCCAGCTCTACACATCCAACTGCCCCCACTGTAAAGGGCATCCCCCAGCCCTGCGGTGAAGGCCTCTGTACCTAACATCAACACTCCAGCAGCCTGGTACCAGACACGCAACACAGAGATCTCCTGCCGTCCTCCTCCTGTGCCGCTGTACATGACGACCCTTCACCTACCACAGATTTCCTCACTCCTCCTGAGGCACATTCAGAGCCCGGAATCACTGGGTGGGGATCCCGGCGCCTTCCACTCCCCAGTGCCACCTCGGCCATCGGAACATTTGGGCGAAGCGGAGCCGAGAAAGGCACCAACCCGGACCTGTCAGCGGTCTCAGCCGACACGCCCCCTTCCCCCGCCGCCTCCGTGGGCGCAGTGACCTCGGGCTGACAGTGGAACTTTCCAAGTCCAGTCTTCCCCGTGTAAAATGTGCCCAAGAACTAGGGAACCGTCTCGGAAACCGCGAGGACGAAGCAGAGGTGTGATGACCAGGAGACTCGTAGCGCCCGTTTCTCCGTCGGCGACAGTCTCAGGAAGGCGGAGCCATCTGCCAGGGTTACGGTGCGTGCAAAGGGGCAGTGAGGAGCTCTGTCCTTGTTGGGCCTGTGTGGTCTCCAGGGAAGCCGACCTGGCCCAGGATCCGGTCTTTCCTGACACTTGTACAGACCAACAGCCGCAAAATGAGGACCGGAGCCACAACGCCGGAGCCCTCTCTATTCACTGCAGACAGGGCGAAAGCGTCCCTAGACTGAGTTTTCATTGGGTTAGCCCCAGCCTTATCTTATGACGCCATTTCCTGGGTTCCTCGGGGTGGGGGGCCGCTTGTTCGTTGCCAAGGTGATAGGAGAAGGCCCACTGGACTTCTCTCGGAAGTGCGGGCCGTCTACATTACCCAGAAGGACCCTCGCCGTGAGTCCGCAACGACAAAGCCAATAACGGCTCAAGATAGGTCCTATTCCAGGACGGTCAGCGCCGGTGAAGGAGGAACTTCCGGCGTCAACCTCGGACTGTTACTTCTTGCGTCTGGCGGTATTGCGCACAGCTAGCTGGTCGCCGGGCGCTGAGGTAGGGTGTACAGGAGGCTCCCTTGGCCAGCCGAAGCCGGAGTGGTGAGGGCAGACAGTCAGAAAGGTCCTGCCGCCTCATCCTCGTACGCTTCGTGATCTCTGCAACTGTCTTGTCTCCCCGAGCCTCGGTTTCCAGGCAGTATAGGGGGCAATTTCGTGGTGCCATTTGGCAAGGAGGTGAGCAGGAGCTAAGCCATGTGGGTCCTGTGGGCTGTGGGTCATGTAGGCGTCTGGTCTGTACACAGTGTGTCATGTAGGCATCTGGTTTGTATACAGTGTGATGAGTACATCATGCAAGGGGTGATGGAGAGGAACACAGAAATGACACTTACACACTCCCCAACCCTGTGGCGTCGTGCCTCAGTGAGAAAAAAGACATGACGGAGGGAGTACAAGCTGCCAAAGGTTCACATCAGCTAATGCTGCCTCTGCACCCGTTCACAGATGTCTCTGCCGTAGCTGAAGATGCCTCAATAAACATAAATGCTCTGAGCCTGGGGGCTTGTAGAGCCAACTCTCTGGGTTGTAGACATTGGACAAGGAGACACCCAAGCCCCAGTTCAACAGGTTCCTTGCGAGTGAGGAGCAGAACAGAGGGAGTGGGAACCTCCAAGTCACCCAGACACACCCGAGTTAGGGCTCTGCCCACTTTTTAACAAGGACAGTGTTTTATCAAAGAATGCTCAGTAGGAGTGATAACAAGCTTAATCCATGGTCACTGCCAACATTTTTTCTTTTAAGTTGTGCTGGCTTCCCGAGTATCACGTACTGTCTTACCCTTCACCAAGGTTAACTGCCAACATTTTTAAATGGGTATACCCTAATTTATTGCAACAGTACCTTGTTATTGGACACTTTCTCCTCAAAAGAGTGCAGGTACTAGATATGTTGGGCATGTCACAGAGAAACTGTCTTAAATTTGGACACTGCCATACATTGGCCAGCTGTACTCTGAGTAACCCAGTATGAACTCACATCTATGTCCCAATGAATGTTCCTAGTCAGGTTCATTTTTTAATCAGCTTTATTGAAACATAGAGAAAACAGAAGTCACCAATTTTAAGTGTATAATTCAGTGAGTTTTGATAAATGTATACAATCATAAAACCACCACCAAAATCAAGTTACAGAAGTTTCATCACACAAAAACTAACTTCATTCCTTTGGCAATCAGTCCCTTTCTGCAGGCTCAGCCCTGACTTTCTCTCACTATGGTTTTGCCTTTACTAGAATTCACACAAATAAAATCCTAAAGTATTTTATATTTTGTGCCTGGCTTCCTTCACTTACTTTTAAAATTCATCCATGTGGTTTCCTGTATCAGTACTTGTAATGCCCACTGGGATTCCATTGTATGAATTTATTACAATGTTTATCTACTCCCTGTTGATGGAGATATAGATCATTCTATTTTCTGGTTATTTTACATAAAGCTACAATGACCTTGCTTGTCAACTCTGGACTAAAGCTGGACTCCCAGGCAGCCCCAGATGGAGATGGGCCCCTGGGATGGGAAAGGCCAGGTCCTGAAGGCAACTTGCACATCTTTTTTGGGAGTTTCCTCTAGTTGCCACAAAGGGATGATTCCATGGACAGGGCTGAATCCAGATAAAAGGGGGTACAATTGGCACTAAAGCAATTTCAGTTGCTTTTTCAATTCTCAGACTCCATTTCCACTCAGGGAAAGTGCAGGAGAAGTGGATACATTTAGATTAGTCATAACAGCACAAAAGGAGCAGGCAACATAAAGATCCCTTTACTGAAAGGTAAAAGCTGATTATAGTTTTTTACCTGAATCCCCAGAAAACAGATATAAAGGCAGATCCAAAGGTCATGAAATTTAGAGAACCAAGCAGACTTGATGGTTGCCACCAAGAATGCCACCTTCAAGTGTTTGTCACTGTTTCCATTTTATATTTGTATGATTCTTTTATATAAATGCTTGTGTCCTAATAGTATCATTTCTATCAGGGAGGGCCACTGTATTTGTTTTTAGACTTTAGCGGCAGTGCTCACGGGCAGATCCTGGAGACAGCTTCCTTTCAACTTTGCTGAGGAGTGTAGAACATACATCCTCTGTAGACAAAAGACCCAATTCCGGATGTTCCAGGAACTACTGGAGGTTGCCACAACTACAGTTCCTTAGGATAAACTCTGGGCCCAACAAATAGTCATGACATCCAGGCTACAAGATTTGGCCCACAGAGCTCTTCATTCTTTCCCAGGAGATCTTTGGCCATGAGGGAAATGAGACCAAGCCTGAATTTGGAACTGTTACTTGCCATCCTGCTGTTCCCTTTGGGGCAAAGTCAAGACTCCCCGCAAAAACCCTTCCCTCTCCTTCATGACAGCAGAACACAATTCTGTTCTCAAGCCACTTAACAAAATGAAAAAAACCCCAGGATTAAAAGTGGCTTAAACAATGAGGC
This sequence comes from Dugong dugon, assembly GCA_030035585.1. Lineage (NCBI taxonomy): Eukaryota > Metazoa > Chordata > Mammalia > Sirenia > Dugongidae > Dugong > Dugong dugon. Next base: position 116,679,003 of record CM057466.1, read on the forward strand.
CTTTTTTCACAACACAGTTGGGGGTGGTATGAGGTAAGAAGTTCCTGGGTTAGGAAAGTTGGAGGCTGGAAAGATCTCATATCAGCATCATGTGTGGCATTAGCAATGTCCATGAAGAAGGAAAACCTCTGGAAACATCCAGCAGACCCTAGCTCAGGTAATCTTGACCAAAGCTGGGTCATGTCCACATTTAAACCTGTCCATGAGAGGTATTGACGCCCCCACCACCACTACTTCAAAGGGCTCGGACCACTCATGGAAATGAAGGCACACCAAGATCTGGGATGACTGACTTTCTTCCCAGTAGGACTGTTGGGGTATACAAGTGTGATATTAGGATTCTAAGATGCCCTCCAAGATTTCCTGCTCTAATCCACAAGATTGTGAATATGATGAATTTTACTCTCATGATGAAATTATGTTACACGGCATAGTTGACTTTAAGGGAGATTATCTAAGTGGGTCTGATCTAATCACATGGGCCCTATAAAAGCAGTTTCTCCAGCTAGTAGAAGAAAAGGAAGTTAGATTTGATGTGAGAAGGGATTCAATGCACTGTTGATGACTTGAAGATAGAGGAGGCCACCTGTTAAAGAAAGTGGGTGGCAGCTGAGCAGTTCTTGGCCGACAGCAAGGAAACAGACCTGTCCTACAACTACAAGGAACTGAACTCTGCCAAAAACAAGAATGAAGTTGGAAGACTTTTCCCCCAGAGCCTCCAGATGAGAACCTAGTCTGGCCATAGGATCTTGATTTCAGACATGTGATACCATGAGCAGAGAACTTGACCATGCGGTGCCAGAATTCTGACCTACTTAACTATGAACTAGTGTTTTTTTTTTTAGCCAAAAGTTTGTGGTAACTTGTTACACAGCAATAGAAAACTAATACAATGAGTTTGAACTTCTGGTGGACAACTTCCTCACAAAGGCTACTCTCCTCAACCTTTTCTCTGGTGTGATTCCTTTCATGTTGAACAAGGTGATAGTCATGGATAAAGGCTTTCCCACATTAATTTTACTCCTAAGGCCCTTCTCCAGTGTGAACTTTCTGGTTATGAATGAGGGCAGAACTTTTACTGAAGACACTTGTAAAGCCTTTCTGCAGTGTAAATTTGCTAGTGTGGAATAACGTTGGAGCTGCAACTGAAGGTTTTCCCACGCTGGTTGCACTTACGAGGTTTTTCTCTAAGTAGGAGAGGGCCACATGTAGAGAGGGGCTGAGATGAGCCTTTATTTAACTCAGGCAATGAGATGCCTGTTGATTTCTTTTTCAAAACATCCCCACTCCCAAAATGAGCAGGCTTACAGCCATGGCTGCAATGAGACAATATTCACTATTCAAGTCAAAGTTTCTTTCTAATCAATTCAGTTGTTAGAGAAAGAAACAGCTGGGCCTGTGCCGGGAAGATCACTATTCATCACTGCCATACACAAGAGTGGCTGCCAGGGGTGGCATATATGGGCCTGGCAGAGCATCCTGCACTGGTGGTCTCTTGGTACCACCAGACATTTGGCTCTGCAGCTGCTCAGGGATGAAGACTTTTCTGCATGCTTTCTTCTCCAGCCTCCCCAAATGAAAGGTCCTCTAATTTTAGAGATTAAAGGGACTAGAAGCAATAAGAATGAAATCATAGAGTGTTGCCTCTGAAGCCAGACATCCAGAATTCAAAGTCTGGTTATGCCACCCACAACTTCAGTTGTTGGGTAAGTTACTCAACATGGCTGGGCCTCATTATAAAAGAGAGAGAAAAATAATTTGTGTCTTCCTGGAAAATCCTACTTATCCTCCAAAATGTAGCTCAAATGTCACCTTCTCTGTGACTCCTTTCTCAACCAGCATCTTGACCCCATCCCTAAATTAAATGTCTCTTCTGTGCTTTCCAAAACACCTGACTCAAATTTATCTACTAATGCATTTAGCACTCTGAGCGGTTTTTTCATCATTTACAACTTTTTTCTACACTGAGAACACTTCAGGGGTAGAAATTATAATGTATTGATAACTATGACCCCCCCACCTAGGCCCTCCACAATGCCTGGCACTTAATAGTTGCTTATTAAGTATCTGTTGAATGAAGAGTGAATGACAAGTAAATAAGTAGTATGTGTACTTGACTCCATTTGTATTCAAATACAATGCTTCACATCTTATCCAATGTTGTTATCAAATGCAAAACATTTTATGGACCCTGGCACTACAACATTAGTCATCAACAGGACTGGCATATTCAGGAAATGAGAAAACCGGATGATCAACAACTACTGCAAAAGTTCATCAGTTTTCCAGTTACCAGCAAAGGAACAAATCCTACTTTAAAAACTTAAAAAAAAAGAAGAAGAAGAAGAAGCTTTTCTCTGACATGAAATCATCCATGCAAACCAAGTTTGGAGCTTTGGTGGAAAGCTTTTCCACATTCACTACCCTGATAAGTCCTATTTGAATGAGGTTGGACCCACTTTTCTGCATTCACTGCATTCTTAAGGTCTTTTTCCAGTGTGAAATTTCTAGTGTTGCAAAGTTTGGGATGCTGCTGAAGACATGTGCTGCATTTATGAGGTCTCTCTATGTTGAGAACTTTCTGGTGCCAAAGGTTTTCCCACATTGGTGCCATTCTTACAGCCTTTCTTTGGTATGAATCTTCTGGTGCCGACTGAGACAGGAGATTCTGCTGTAGGCTTTCCCACATTCAGTGCATTTATAAGGCCTTGCTCCAGTGTGAGCTCTCTGGTGCCGAATGAGGTTAGAGTTTTGGGTAAAGAATTTCCCACATTCAGTGCATTCATAGGGCCTTTCTCCGGTGTGAACTTTCCGGTGCCGAATGAGGGTAGATACAAGGCCGAAAGCTTTCCCACATTCACTGCACTCATAAGGCCTTTCTCCTGTATGAATTCTGTGGTGCTGAACAAGCGTGGATTTGTGGCTGAACGTTTTCCCACATTCACTGCACTTAAAACGTTTTATTTCATTGTAAACCTTCTGGTGTGTGCTCAGTTTAGACAGGTTATTGAAGGCCTTTCCACAATCCTTACACACATGGGATATTTCTCCAGTGTGAACTTTTCTGTGAGTAATAAGAGTCGATTTCTCCAAGAAGGCATTTCTACCTGTTGGGCATCTATAGAATCTCTCTTCTGCGTGAGTTCTCAGGTGGTTGAGGAGGGCAGAGCTCTTCAGGAAGAATTTCTCATAGTTGCTACACTTGAAGGGCTTCTGTCCAGTGTGGACTCCTGTGTGCTGCCTGAAATTGGAGCAGTGAGGAAAGGTCTCCCTGGTGTCCCTCTGTAGCTTCCCTTTGGTGTGAGTGCCCTGTTGCTGGACAAAGTCCAAGGTGGCCAGGAAGTCCTTGCTACATTCCTCACATATGAAAGGCTGTTCTGACAGATGGGCCCAGCAGCTCTTCACCTGCTCAAGAACGGCAGTCTCATCCTCAGATCCACACAGACAGCCTGAAAGCAGAGAAATATCAGTTAACTGAGTGTTGGATTGGAAGGAGGGAAGCACCTTCATCACAGATGAATGTCAGCTACACTCAGGAAGGAGTCCATAGAATTGCCGGTGCAGGATAGGGCCTAACCAGACCATAGAATGTGTGAGACCTCAACAGGGATCTGGACACAATGATGGGATGCAGCACAGAAAGGAGAGTTAGGGTCTCTAAGCCACTCCTCTGCGGAATGTTTCAGCAGGGCCTTGGCTGCTGGTGACAGCCAACTACTGTGCAAAGGCATGTATCTAGTCCCAGCAAAAACCAACTAGAACAGAAGTAGCTGGTGTTCCCATATTACATAAGAATGATACGTGCGTGCCTTGAGTCACATATAGAGTAGATCAATGTCATATGGTTCTGCATGTACTCGGCTCTTTAAATATTGTTCCTTTGCCAGCTGGCATGACATTAAGTCATCCATAGTTCGCACTGGAGGGAAATCACAAAACAAGGGTCTTGCTTCCTGGTTGCTGTTTGCTCACTCGGCATGCTCCTGCAGCGCTTACAGCTTCTCCAGCATCTGCCCCTGTACTCATTAATCCAACCCTGATTTAGTTAATAATTCCTTATATTAAACCTTCTCTATACTGTGTGGTTTCTCTCTACTGATTGGACCCAGACTGATACAGAATGGTGCTAGGAGTGGTCCATGAAGATAGCCTGCGAAGATCAGATTGTGGGACTCATTTGGTTGTACCTTTGGGCTTAAGCACAGTGCTGAGCTACTTGCCAGTGGGAAACAGGATAACAGCAACTCGTGGCATGCAGCTGCATCGCAATCAAGCTATCACCTGTGGTTGACTGTGAAGAAATGCCAACTGAGGCACATGTTTTACCAGCCCAAGTAGCTCCTGCACTTGACTTTTATGGCAGTAATGATGACTGCAAGGTCTGTAGTATGGGATAGATTCTCCTGAGTCCACTGGAATGCTTACAGGAAGAAAAAATAAGCTCAGGTTCTTAAACTTTCAGATCAAGCCTTGATTTTAGAACCAGAGAGCTTCCGTGACAGCCCTAAAAGAAGCTCTTATTTCTTGTATCTGCAGGGCTGATATTGCTGAAAATCAAACACAAAATTCAACTGTATGGGTTGCTGAATTACAATGTCAGTTGAATTCACAGTTGGGCCAAGCTTCTAGTGTGAAAATTAGGGCATTGGTTGGTAAAGAATGGGATTGTGAAACCTGCAATGGGGACATCTGGCTGGACCTAAATTAAACTGAAAGTCTTGAACCTCAAGTCACTGAGTCTCCCTTACCAATGGAATTCACTTTCTCACCAGTATCCAAGGAGACTAGCATTCCTCTACTTGAACCCTGTGATAACTCACTTAGGGTAGAAGCCTTGAAGGAGGATACCCATTCTCCTCAACAACCACCCCAACCATCCCGTGTTGCCACTAGACCCGTAATTAGGGTCAAATCTCAGCATTCTCGATGGGGAGAAGTACACTACAGAGGAGATAGCTTACACAGTCTGCTAATATATACTGGCAGAAACCTGGGTAATGTGTGGAAGTGGATTCTAAGGGTTGTAGATCAAAGAGGGTGGAATTTAACAAACTGAACTGAATTCATTGATATGGGTGCACTTATTAGTACAACTACTAGATTTAATGTTTTAGCTCGATCAGCTGGAGGTAGTTTAACAGATTAACTAGAACTGGGACTCGGTGGTGGACTGAAGTTAATGAGACTGAGATGCCAGAGCTTCCCTGGCAGGATGTGGATGAGAGAACCCAAAGCCTTAGGGAGACATACGTTGAACTTGATTTATCATATGGGACCTGCACATTTGTGGTAGGCTGAATAATGATGTCTATACTCTAATCCCCAGAACCTGTGACTATGTTACCTTACATGGAAAAAAGGATTTTTCAGATGGAATTAAGGTTGCTAATAAACTAACCTTCACATAGGGAGATTATCCTGGATTGTCTGGGTAGGCATAACATAATCACATAGGCCCTAAAAAGCAGAAGAGTGACGTGAGAGAGATGTTTCCTGGTTCCAGTGTGCTTGTTGGCAGACTCCTGTAGCATGCAGGCTTCTCCAGTGTTTGGCTCCTACGGCACATGGTAGCTCCCCAGGGTCCATTTCCTGCACCAAGCAGTTTTCTTTAGCATCAGGCTCCTGCAATGCTGCAGCCTCTTCAGTGCCCAGCTGCATAACAGTCAGCAGTACTTAGCAGCCAGAATCTTCTCCCAGGACTCCCCTCATGTGGTTTTGTAATGGAGTGTCTCTGGTGAGATACTTTCCCATGAACAGCCTCCCCTGACAAGTTTCTGAGGATAGATTTCCAGCAGTTTCTTCTGGCAAGGCACCACAGTAACTTCTCTGCCATTCAGTAAAGCACAGCTGCACCCTCTCCAACAAAGTTTGGACTCAGCCCTGGAGAGAATTCTTCCTTATGTGTTCTATCTCAGCCGTGGGAGTAGTGGCTGTTCTTCTATCTGCTATTCCTATATTCTTTAAAGTTCTTGTTACTTCTTTCTAATCCCTCGTTATTCGAATCCTCTGATATAGTTAACAGTTCTTTATATTAAACTTACCTGTTCAAACTACCACATGGTTTCTCTCACCTGACTGGACTCAGACTGATACAGGTACAGAGGAGGGGAAATAGAGGAACATACAGGCCAGAAAGATGAGGTCATGGAGAGGCTAAGAATGAGTAGAAATGGCAAGAGGATGGTGTCCAGAAGGGGGAAGAAATAATGAGAATGAGGTATGGCCACAGCCTTAGCACCAACATCAGTATACACAGAACAGGCACCTGGCACACTTTAAGCCCATCCTTGATACTAGCTCATCTCCCAATTCCCACTCACCAGGAACAGGACCCCTCCTGGCCTGTCTTGCCATGGCCAGAATCACAGCCACCCTAATGGGAACCCACTGCTCCTCATCACACTTAAGTGGGGCAACAACATGGGAACTGGAAGGTGCAAGTTCTAGGGCAAAAAGGAAGCAAAAGGCAGGTGACACACCCCCTTACAGACCAAAGGGAGCTCCTGTCATCTCTGCAACCAGGAAAAAAACAAAATGAACTTACTTGCAGCATCTTGCAGGAACAGCTGAGAGGTTCCTGCAGAGAGTGACCACGTGGGTACCTGAGTTTCATGCCACAGGCTGGCACAGGCAGGCCCTGAACAATATCTTGTGGATGAAGAGGGCAAACCTGTAGTACAGAGGGGCCATGACTCCAGCAGGGTCACCAGGCCAGGGAGAGGCTGAGCTCAGTGGGATCTGTTGGGCAGACTGTGAAACATCTAACCCTCAAACCTGCCCCATAATGCCTTGGGGCAACAGCTGTTGGCCTTATTCATAAAGCTGATAAGAGAAGTGGAAATGCACATAGCCCAGTGCCAGCTCTGACAGTACCCATGGTCCAGCTCTGGCACAGACAGCACCTCCTAGGGGGTAAAGGCAGAGGGTGATCAGTATGCTGGGGGAGGTTATGATGGACTTACCCAGTGAGCCAATGAGTGCAAAGTTCTCCAGCATCACATCACAGTACAAGAGCCTCTGGGTCACATTAAGGATCCCCCACTCATCCCAGGAGAAATACACAGCCACATCCTCAAAGGTCACTGGGCCCTGCATTGATGGGTTCAGCTGATCCTTGGGGTCAATGGGAGGGCAGAAAAACCAACCAAAATATGGACAGATGGACATATCCAGGCCCTTGACCTGCGACTCAGGGTCCCGCCACATCTCCCGTTGAAATCCTCTTTCCCGATGGGCCCTAGACTTCCTCCCACTACACACACACCCTCCTATCTCCTTTCTCCCCAGATCCCTATCCCAGCATCCTAGTAATATCTGTGCCTATTTCTCCTCTTGGTGCATTTGGACAGTGTCCAGCCCACAGCAACAACAGGCTGGTGACCAGTTGCATGCCATTTATGTTACAGGCCAAGCACACAGCCCTCCTCCCCCTCTGTCCTGCAAGCCAATTCCCTCTGTGTCTCCTAGATCACACCTCTCAGAATCAACCAAACCTAAGATCACCCTTCTCCCTTAGGCCCCAAGTACCCGGTCCCAGGGCTCTTTGATTTGCCTCCCATATGTAACTGTCCTATAGCATGCTCACAGCTCCAAACTCCGCAACACAACCCCACAAATTCACCCCATAGGTATCTTCCTGGCCTCCCCACATGCCATTCTGCATATGGTACCCTGAGAGTGCTTGGCATAAGCAATCAGCATTCCATCCTGCCCCAGTCCTGCCCACACCTCCAGTGGTCCCCACTGCATTGAAAACCTCCCCACCTGGCTATGTTCCTAGGTTCAACCCTTAGCCACTTGGAATCACACACAGAACTCCCAGACCCCTGGCCCTCTTCTACCCCTGCCTTTGCACGTGCTGTCCCTTCACCTGCCACCAGCCTTCCTCTCTCCTCTGGACACACAGAGTGCAGCCCACTGGTCCACACCCTGGGCCTGGGCCCCTGCCTGACTCTCCCAGGTGATCCTGAGTGACTCACTTTCTCTCACTGGTTGTACTTAAATAGCAGATCCAGAATCTAGCCACTTCTGCGACCTCCACTGCCACCAGCCTGGTGCAGCCACCATCATGAGTAGTCTCCTCTCTGGCGTCCCTGCCTCCTCCCTCACTCCAGTCTGGTCTCCACTCTGCAGGCACCTTCCCTCCTCTGCTCCAAACGTTCCGTGGCTCCAGCCACCCTCAGAATTGAGGCCCAGATCCTCAGGCTGCCAGTCCAGGCCTGATTCCTGCCTCCTGCTCTCGATTCACACCATAAAGGGGACCTGCAGTTTCTTTAACACTCCCAGTTCCACCTCACCTCCACGCATTTGCACATGTTGGTCTCTGTGTCCTTAACATTTTCCACACCACATGTCATTGATTGCCAAAAAATGGGAATCCCTCCACCTAACCCCAGGCCAAGATTCAGCACGCTGGGGCTGGAGTGACCCCAGGGCCCCAGCAGTAAAGGAAGGGCAGCGAAAGCGTAGGAGGAGGAGATGAGTCCCAGGACACCACCATCCCCTATATCTGGGCGCCGGAATCATGTGGCTGACGGTCTCAGCGGCTGAGAACCTGGGGCAACCCTCCCCACTCACCTGGGTGGGGTCCATTGGCGCCGTCGCCACAATCGGAATCTGTGGGTGGAGCGGGATGGCGAGAGGCGGAGACCAAGGAGACCACTGACCCTACCCCAGACGTGCTAAGAGACGAGTGACCTCAATCCCCACCCCACATCCGTGTAAAACGCGCGCAAGACCCAGCGTTCCGCCTGCGGGGGCCGCCGGAATGGAGGCGGGTGGGGAGATCCCAGAGAGGTCGCGGCCCAGGCGGGCGTTGGATGGACAGTCCCTGCGCAAGGCCGCCGGTCATACAGTCAGAACTACAAGTCTTACGGAGGCAGGGCCGGTGTGTGTGTTGCGGGGGTCACTGCTCGGACAGAGGTGCGGGGAGGGACCTTGCCCCTTCTCCTCCCGCATGTGTAGTCTCCAGGTGAGACGGCCCCCTTCTCGGGGCCTGTCCCCATGCCGGGAACTACATTTCCCAGTAGACACTGCGCCTACGTCCCGAGGCTGGCCAATGACGACTGAAGAGAGTGGCATTTCCTTTAGGGTCCTGCTGACATTGTCCAATGACGACCAAGGTGGGGGCTGGACTTCCGGCGTTTGCTCTGACCGTTGCTTTGGCAACTCACGCCGCAGTGCACACCGAGAGGAGGGACGGGATCTCCGGCTGGGAGCGGAAAGCACAAATGTTGAGAAGGTCCCGCCTCCGCACGCTTCTATGCACAGTGACCGCGGCGAATGTCTCCTCTCCCAGGCCATAGAGGGGATGGCACCCTGGGGCCTTCAGGCGGCACTGCGAGTGGGGGTTCTCAGCCCGTGCTTGCCCCCAGCTGTGTGGCTGATCTTGGTTACTCAATCTCCAGCAACTCCAGAGGACAAACTGATAGAGCGTGGCCCAAGACCCTCAATGTAAATCACATAGAATAAACTATCTGGCGGTGCCCAAAGTCCCAGGTAGACAAAGACCCTCATATTAGGATATTCCAAGGGCTTAGAGTTCCATTCCCAGGAGCCAGTCAAGGACCAGTCCTTTCTCAGGAATGTGCAGGGTTCGAGTACGCCAAGCCTACTGAGTCAACCATTTACAGCACAGTGGAAATGGCTGACTGGGGTGGCCAGCTGTGCAGACTGGCCTGCAGAGGCTCACCAAGGTCTGCTGGACAGGACAGGCCCTGGCACAAAACACGCTCCTGCTGTGGAAACAGATGAGTGGGCTGGGTGCCTCATCAGGCCCCTGAATCAGCACCAGCTGGCACCAGGCAGCATTGGGCAGGGGCCTGAGTCTGCAGTTCCAGTGCCAGCTGCCTGCATGGATCTCTGATACCTGGCATGTTTGGTGATGGGCCAGCTGGTCCCTGGTACCTGTGCCACTTGGCCACTCTGCCTGCACTCTCCCAGTGATGATCTGGAAACACTGCAGGTGACTGGAGAAAGGGTCAGTACAGCTCTAAACCACTGTGACTCTTCAGTCCACATCCTCCAACATTACAGGGCAAGGGGTCTGGGAAATAGTCAGCTGTTCTAACACCACCACCTTCTTCTGTTCTCCAACATCCACAGCTCCATTCCTTTCCTCTCAACATTTGGGGGCCTGGTGATGGATAACAGACCAAAGCTAAAGTCACTCTTCTCCTTTATCTTTTCCTTGGCTCTAATGCTGTCTCCACTTACTGGGCATTGGTTTCTCCCCCACCTCCCCTACATTCACAGAAAGGTTGACAGTTGCCCCCTGGGGATTCACCCTCAACCAGGGACCTAAGACTCTTATGAGAGAGCAGGCCCAAAGGAGTGGCACAGGCCTGCTTGGCTGAAGAAGGAAGGCAAAGGACCTTGTCAGTGACTACACTTTAGGAAGTGTGGGGGCTGGCCTCTGCCAACAAATAAAGTCAAACTAAACTTGTGTCAGCCTGTTGTGGTTTTAAATGTCTGCAAAGTCTTTACCACTCCATTTTTCAAAAGGTTGACCCAGATTTCCCTTACCTTGAGTGTGGGCCAAACTCAGTGTCTCACCTCTAACGAATAAAATGTGGCAGAAGTTATGTTATGGTGTGTGACTTCCAAGATTAGGTCGCAAAATACTTTGTGTCTTCCACCTTGTTCTTTCTTAGCTCACTCACTCTGGGGAGTCAGAGGAATGTTGTGAACACACTCAGGCAGCCCTCTGGAGTAGTTCACATGGCAAGGAACTGAGGCCTCCTGCCAATAGCCATGTGAGTGAGCCATCTTGGAAGTGGATCCTCCAGTACCAGGCTTGCTGGGTGTCTTAGTTACCTAGTGCTGCTATAACAGAAATACCAAAAGTGGATGGCTTTAGCAAAACAAATTTATTCTCTCATAGTTTAGGAGGCTAGAAGTCTGAATTCAGGACACCAGCTCCAGGGGAAGGCTTTCTCTCCGTTGGCTCTGGGGGAAGGTCCTTGTCATCAATCTTCCCCTGGTCTAGGATCTTCTCAGCACAGGGACCCCGGCTCCAAAGCACGTGGTCTGCTTCTGGCTCTTCTGGCTTGGTGGTAATGAGATCCCCCTGCTCTCTGCTCACTTACATCTCAAAAGAGATTGACTCAAGATACAACCTAATCCTATAGATTGTGTCCTGCCTCATTAACATAACTGCCTCTAATCCTGCCTCATTAACATCATAGAGGTTAGGATTTACAACACAGGAAAATCACATCAGATCACAAAATGGAGGACAACCACACAATACTGGGAAACATGGCCTAGCCAAGGTAACACACATTTTTGGGGAACACAATTCAGTCTATAATACCAGTTCTGCAGGTGGGGTTACTGTTAACAAGAGCTTACCAGAGCTCACTACACAGGTTGATAATGACCTACCTTGTCTGGAAAGGTCTGGATCTTGTTCCTCTCAGCCCCCTTCTCAGGCCCATCAGGGCCACACCTGGGTCTCTTGCATTTAACTCCACTTTTAAGGATATAACCTAGCTGTGTTGAAATTTGACTACCATAACATTTATTTATAAGTATAATCTTATCTGTTAAAATCTATGCTAAAATATATTCATAATCATACACTGTGTTAAAATTTATCTGAATTAAAATTTATAACAATATGAATATGTGTTAAAATATAATTTATTCCATGTCCATCCTGCCCTCTACTACTTGAGGACTTGTTTCTCCTATGCATGGGGCTGCTCAATGAGCTCCTTTTCTTATGCTTATGGTGTTCTTCGTCTTACCCTTTAAAACATTTGAGGTAGCTGGGTCTTTTGTTTGCTGTTGCGTTCTCTCTCCTCTTGCGGCCACGCAGCCTCAGTTCTCTCGCCTCTATCCCCCGTGTCAAAGTCTTCCTTCCCTACTCTTGCCTCCTGGCAGTTACACTACTGGGATGCTCGCTCAGTCAGGCCCTCACGCCCCTTGGTCGCCATAGCAAAGCCGGCCCCAGGCTCTTGACTGGCTACCAGATCTAGCATGCTCTCGTAGTTCCTCCCATCTGCTCCTTGGAAACCCTATAGGACAGAATAGACCTGCCTCATATGGTTTCCAAGGAGTGGCTGGTGGATTCGAACTGCCGACCTTTTGAGTAGCAGCCAAGCTCTTAACCACTACATAACTTGGGCTTTTCCTCCCATCTAGGCTATATGCACGCACTACCTCACACCGTGGGGAGGCTAAGGCGGACCTGGTTGCTGTAGCAACGACAGTCCAGCCCCAACCTTCAGTAGGGTCTCTCATTGGCATGCCTTTCCTGAGGATTTCTCCTCATTCTAGGGAAGATCTTGACAGAACTGAGGCCACAAACAAAAATGTGGGGCCAGGGAAGTAGGGCAAAACGAGGCTACCTTGCCCGAGCTTTGGACTGACAGGAGAAGAGGTTTTGCAGGGGTTTGAGTCTGCACCCTGCCCTACTTGCCAGCCTCAGTTCCCCTGGTCTGTCAGTCTGGACACTGCCACTCATAGGGTCTTGTGAGGTCACCCCCATCCTCTGACCACTGGTCTATTGGCCTGGCCACCAGAGGATGCCCCTATGGCTGGGCACGGATCTGCAGTGGACAGGGGCCTCCCAGACTTGCATGAGGAGAGGTGGTGAATTACTGTAGAATAGAGCCCCTAGCATCACTCCTGGAGGGCAGGACCTGGGGAAAGCCTGGGGAGTTGGGGGTTGAATGAGCGAAGGTGTAGGGGGCAGTGCGGCCAGAACGGTGGCTCTGCTCTCAGCCCTCTGGACATCATCTTCCACGTGAGTGCCCTCCTTGTTCCCTAGGTGCCTCCGTGCACCCCTGGTACACAGCAGGTGCTCAACAAGCATTTGTAGATGAATGAATTCTTTGTGCAAGTAGAGTGTTTATTGTCACCCATTTTACAGAAGGGGGAACCAAGCTCTGGTGGGTACAGACAGGGACTTACCCTGACACCGTGTCAGCCACTGAAGCTGACCCCCTCCCTAGGCATCATTCAAGGCACGGAGGCCTGGGAAGAAGCAAGCCTGGGACAGAGGTGCCCAGGCCAGGGTACCCAAGGACAGTGTCCAGTGCGATCTGGGAATGGGCACAGGGAGGGCTGAGAGGACCCAGCTCCAGGGGCCTGAGGAGGAGGAGATGTGGGTAATGTGGTCACAGGCTAGTGGGCAAGGGTGGGGAGAGTCCACCATGGTCCTGGCCTGGGGGTGGCTTTGAGGCAGCCATCTTTGTCATGTGCAGTGGGTGGGCAGGCACTGAGGCAGTAATTGGCAGATAGGGATGCTCAGAGACCCATGGGCTCTGTCATCGGCCTCGTTTTACAGGAGAGGAGATTGAGGTACAGGTTTCCACACATCCCAGTAGCTGATGCAAGGGAGCAGGTTAGGACAGATCAGGAGGGAAGCAGCCCCGTTCATTGCCCTTAGCCACCATCTTGCTGCCCCTTTGTGCAGGCTGTGCCTCCCACCTAAATGTCAGCTGTCATTTCTCCTGAGCAAGCTTGAGGATACAGCTCTGAGGTCCTCTCCTCCAGGCAGTCTTCCCTCACCACCCCCAGACAGGCAGCATCCTCTCTTCCTCTTCTGTGCACTGACAGCCAGCAGCCCCTTTTTTGAGCCCCCTGGCTCAGTTCATCTGGGCCAGGTCCACTGTCACCCACCCAGCCTGGGATGGAGGAAGGAAGTGATGAGGAGGGGAATGGACCCCTGGGATCCAGTGGTAAGTGAAATAATAGCTCCTAAAGATAGCCAAAGGAGCCCTGGTGGTGCAATAGTTAAGTGCTCTGTTGCTAACCAAAAGGTAGGCAGTTCGAACCCACCAGCAGTTCTTCGGGAGAAAAGACCTAGTGATCTGCTCCGGTAAAGATTACAGCGTAGGAAACCCTATGGGGCAGTTCTACTCTGTCTTATAGGGTCACTATGAATCAGAATCAACTCCACGGCCCAACAGAAAGATATCCAGGTCCTAATCCCTGGACCCTGTGAATGTGTTACCTTATATGGCAAGATGAACTTTGCACATGTGATTAAGAACCTTGAAATGAGATTATCCTGGATTATCAAGGTGGGCCATAAATGTTACCACGAGGGTCCTTATCTAAAAGATGGAGGTGGGAATGTCAGAGAGAGATTTAAAGATGCTACCCTGCTAGCTTTAAAGATGGAGAAAGGGGCCATAAGCCAAGGAATGCCGCTCTAGAATCTGGAAAAGTCAAGGAACAGGTTCTCCCCTTGAGCCTTCAGAGAGAGAGTAGCCCTGGGAAAACCTGGACTTTAGACTATTGAGACTCATTTCAGACTCAGCCTCCAGAACTGTAAGAGAATGAATCTGTGTTGTTTTAAGCACTCTAAGTTGGGGATAGTCTTTGGGGCACAAATGGTTAAGCACTCGGAAACTAATCAAAATGTTGGCAGTTCAAATTCACTCAGGGGCACCTTGGAAGAAAGCCCTGGTGATCTACTTCTAAAAGGTCACAGCCATTGAAAACCCTATGGAGCGCAGTTCTACTCTGACACACGTGGAGTTGCCATGCATTGGAATAGACTTAACAGCAACTGTTGTGTGTGTGTCTGTGTTTTTAAGGTTGGAGGTGGTTTGCTACAGCAGCCACAGGAAACTAACACAAAGGGGCAATGGTGCTTGTGCTCTAGCAGGTCCTGTGGGGCTGTGCTGTGGCTGCCCTGAGACCCAGTGTTCTGGTCTGGCCCCTATGGGTGATATTGGTAACTGGGTGTGGGCCAAGAACTGGTTTGGGAAGATACTCCCTCAGCCATCCTGATGTTCCTCCTCTGGCTTCCCACCTTTTTAGCAGCAGGCTCACAGTAGTCTAGCTGCACAGACATGCCTGGGCCTAGGGCAGCTGGGAGCTGGGTGAGCCTTGGGTGCCCACAGGCATTCCCAGGCTGCCTCTCAGTCACCTGTGACGCCGTCACTCCCCAGATAACTATTAGGCACCCACTATACGCTGGGAACTGAGGACACAAATGTAAACGAATCAGACAGGAGTCTCCAGCCTCACAGAATTCACATTTCTTTCTGGAAAATGTTGGGTGCCCATCCCCAACACAGCACCCCAATCCTGTGTGAGGTGAGCCAGAATAGGGGCTCTGGAGCCCAGGGGGAGGCAGGAGGCCTAGGTGCCACCTGTGCAGGAGGCAGTTGCTGTCTACTCCACTGTGATTAACCCAGGAAGGCTTTGGGGACGAGGGGGACAGGAGCTCAAGAGTCACCCTCCCTGCAGGCTGCTGTCCACAGGGTAGGGCTCAGGCTTGAGCTGGGAAGGACAGCTAGAAGGGGTGTGTGTGAGAGGGACTGAGAGATGCCTGTCGGGGGAGGGGGTGCAGGGGCTGGCCCTGAGAAATGAGTGAAGATGGATATAACAGGAGCCCAGGGGCCAGGCAGAGGAACAGGCCCTGGGGCAGGCTGAGAAAGGTCTAGGAGCCCCTCTCCTCATCACATACCACTGTCTGGTCCAGGGGGCAACCTTGCCTCTCAGAGCATGCTGGGGGATCCCAGAAGCAATGATTTGTGAGGTAAGTGGAGGCTCTGGGTTGGGACTCAGGATGAGGGTAGAGACTCCTACTCCACCAGCCCTGCTGGGCCACCCCTGCCCCAACCAGGAGTGCACAGCAGTGACTGTCCACCCAGGATCAGCAAGGGGATGACTGCATCCCACCAGGCCCAACCTGGAGTGGAGTCAAGGGTGGGGGTTGGGGTTATAGCTGTCCCAGGAAGATGGAAGGGCTACACTGCAGTGGACTAGTTAGGGGCGCATGGTTGTGGATAATAGCTGCAGGACCCCCAGAGGAACTGGGGTCGGGGCTCTCCTCTAGCTGGACGCCCACGGGAATTATGGTCAGGCGTGCCTCCCAACTGAATCCCTACAGGGATGGGATTCGTGAAGTCCCAGAGGGACCCTGTGTAAATGACGGTGGGTGTGCTCCTTGGGAGGGTCTCTGCCCTGTGGTGACGATGATGTTCCTGGTAGGCCCGGCTCTAGGGGATGGCTGCCTGCAATGCACCCCGCTACGGCCCCCACTAGAGTAACGGCTTGAAGGTTCGCCTGGCTAGCCCTGGAGACGGCCCTGGCACGGTGGTGTGTTCATTACCTCCCCCACACTCTCCTCCCCCCTCTCGCCTGGGGAGATGAGCCAGGGCCAGCTGCCGCCCCCCACGTTTATTCCGGCCCCAGGTCAGCCTCCATCGGGTCCTCGGCTCCCCCAGCGGGCTCCGCCTCGGGCTGGGGGGCGTCCCGCCCAGCCCCTAGCACAGTAGCATCCAGCTCAGGCCGCGGCGTCCAGGTGGGCGTCCAAGGTGCGACTGGCGCCGGCTGCGGCGGGAACAAGGAGAAGCCCGGCGCCGAAGCGAGCGCCACCAGCTGGGGGCGCGCGGAGGAGGATGAGGCGGCGTGCGGAATGAGGAAGAAAATGTAGACGCCCGAGACCACGAGGCCCGCGGCCACCAGCACCGCCAGCGCCACGGCCGCGTTTAAAGCCCAGACCGGGCTGCTCAGCGTCAGGCGGCGCGACAGCGGACGGCCCAGGCGCAGCGGCGGCGGCGGCGGTGGCGGCGGGGGGCGCGCAGCGCGGGACTTGCGCGGACCAGTCCCAGGCGGCGGCAGCGCCGGCCGCAAGTAGAGCAGGCCGCGGCGGCGGTCGAAGCGTACGGAGCCCTGGCGCAGCGGCAGCGGCGCGCGCTCCTCGCGGGGCAGCAGGCCGGGCTGCGTGGGCAAAGCAGGCAGCCCGCCGCGCGGCGCCAGGCACGTAGGCGCGCGGCACACGGGGCAGGCCACCGCATCCCCGCCGCCGGCCGTGGCCAGCGACAGGCGCGCCAGGCACTCGAGGCAGAAGACGTGGCCGCAGTCGAGGCGCTTGGGCAACTTAAAGACCCCGTCGAAGGGCGACACGCAGATGAGGCACTCCACGGGCGATGCGGGGGACAGGATGGGGCTGGAGCCCAGGCTGCAGTCTTCCTCTTCCTCCTCCTCTTCCTCGTCCTCCCCCATGCACGGTGAGCTGGGGCCTGAACCCTGAGGGACCGGGGGGCGGCGGAGCCAGGGCGGCCGTGGGCAGGGCATCCGGACCTGTGGGCAGGCGCAGTCAGTGGGGGAAGGTGGTGGCGGTAGCATGGAGTAGGGGTTGGGGAGGGCTTGGGTGTGGGGATGATCAGGCAGAGACTCGGGAGATAGCAGGGCAGGACTCTGGAGGGAATTGCCATTGCCAGGAACCAGAGCAGAATGTCAGAGGAAGGAGGGGGTAGAGCGAAGGGGCAGCAGAGACGGGGAGGAGAGAGGAGGGGGAAGAGAGGGGAGCACTCAGGACAAGAACAGAGGAGTGTGCATATCTGAGAGGTGAACTCTAGGGAGGTTAAGGACTGGGGGGTCAGAGAGTGTTAGGACAGAAGAGGATTGGAGACAAGGATGGAACCTGGACTGGACCAGAGACAGACCAAGGACAGCAGATCTAGACTTGGGGGAGGTTCCAGAGGCAAACTGGGAGGTGGGAGATGCAGTCAGAAGAGACCAGGAAGGGGCAGAGACAGGGAGTGTTAGTGACAGGAGTGTCTCCAGGAGGACCCCAGATGGAGAGGGCCAAACAGGGACTCCAGATAGAGCAGGGGCATGGACAGACCCTGCGAGGCTGTACTCCAGGGAGGAACAATCATAAGAGGGAGGACACCTGAGCCAAAGGAAAGGCAATGAGCAGCAGGGACAAGTGGCAAGGGAGGGAGGCCAGGGTGCCTCACCCGGGATGCTGGGGTAGGACAGGGCCCCCTGCTTCTGTAGTGGCAAACCCCAGCAGTCGGTTGGCCTTTTCCTACCTGTTGGTGCACTTCCTCTGGCCAGTGTCGTGACCCTACCAGGTCTGACCGCAGTCCAAGGCCGACTGGTTGTTGTGAGCTAAGGAGCCCCTCCTCAAGGCGGTGCCTGCTGTGGAGCCATCCCCATCCCAGGGATCCTGCTAGACCTGTCCAACCACCTTCCCCGCCTCCTAGGCTGGTCCTGCCAGGATGGTGAACCCCATACCTGACCTCCTCCAGATGGCGGGGGTGGGTGATAGCACTGATCAAGGGGCCCATCCCACCACCACCCCTACTTTGAGAAACTTTCTGATAAATACTGATCCTGGAGCATCCATGGAACGCTGCTGGTGGAGGAAAACGAGGCTATGTCCAGGAGAGGTGAGAGGTAGCAGCCTAGCAGTCACACCTCCATCATGGCCTGGGAGGCACAGCCTGCAGCCCTGGGCAACCTGGTCAGTTAGGCACCAAGGGCTCACCATTATGTATATGCAGGACTTCTGGAGCCCCAGGAGGTAGCACACAGTGGGCAAAACTGGAGTGCTATGTAGGGACTGGGACATGTTCCACACCCTGACAGCCAGCCTGTGTCACTGAGCAAGGACTGGTGGAGTTTGTGGTTCTAACATTTGACCTTTGTTTCCTCTCCTTGGAGTTGCATCCAGGTAATGTGCCTCTCAGCTGCCCAGACCTCCAAAGCCCAACCCAGAACCCAAGCTACTTCCGCCAGGCCTCATAACATTAGAGGTTATAGAGGACTGTGGCTTGCCACCACCAACCGCCAACTCTTATTTCCAGCACCCACTGGGAACAGCCCAAGGCTGCCAGGCCTGTACCCCCCACGCCCTACCTTCTAGCCTGAGGGCCCCAGGGAGCCCTGGTTCTGAGTCAGCCAGTGCTTCCCAAACCCCAAGTGTTTTCCTGGTGAATTCAGACTCCTGTAGCCTGGCATATGTGCCAGGAATGTAAGCCTAAGAATGGATGCCTGGGTGGTAATGCCCCCAGAAGCTCCCACAGTTCACATCCCCAAGGACAAACAACAGACACAGGTAGGCGGGGCCACCCCAAGGGGCTGAAAGGTTTATTGGGCCATAGCCAGGACATCAGCGGTTGGACTTGGCCACACGCTCAAGCTCGTCCTTCTTCTTGATGGCATAGGAGTTAGATGAGCCCTGGGAGGAGATAAATGGTCAGTTCTGGATGCCAGAGGCCCCCTCCCATGCCCCACCATAAGACTCTCACCCTGCCCACCTTGGCCGCGTTGATGAGCTCATCCGCCAGACACTCAGCAATGGTCTTGATGTTCCTGAAGGCAGCCTCACGGGCACCTGTGCATAGCAGCCAGATGGCCTAAAGAGCACAAGGGTCAGGTTAAGCTTGAGGTATGGGACATCCCACCAGGGAGGATTGTGGCCCTCTGGTATCCTGTCCCCCACCTCCCAGGTGAGACACAGTGGAAGCCACACCACCACCCAGGTGGTATCCTGCCAAATCTCAGCATGAGCAAACCTGCACAAATCAGACATATCAGGTGCTCTGAGATAACTGGCCTCAAGAGTGCAGAGAAGTGTGTCAGAAGACACACACACAGTCTGATAATGGGTCCCTGATGATGTAAGATTCAAGAGACCTGCCATGATGGCCAGACACAAGGTGCAGTCTCAGATCTGACCCTAGATGGAAAGGTACCAGCTATAAAGAACTCATTTGCGACAGATGTATATATATCAACATGACTGAACATTAGATATTCCACAGCTGTTACAATTCCTCAAGAGTGACGATAGTGTCAGAACATGCTTTGTTCTTTGGAGAGACTCACTGAAATGTGCAGGAGTAAAGTAGCAGAATGTCTAAAACAGATTCTCAAATGACTCAGGAAAAAAGAGCACACACACATATATCCAAAACCAAACCCGTGGCGGTAGAGTCGATTCCAACTCATTAATGACCCTATAGGACAGAGCAGAACTGCCCCATAGGGTTTCCTAGACTGTAAACTATAGGAGCAGACTGCCACATCTTTTTCCTGCAGCGCAGCTGGTGGGTTCGAACTGCCAACCTTTTGGCAACAGCCTAGTGTTTAACCACTGTATCACCAGGGCTCTTACACACATATAAAGGGTATAAAAACATACGCCTACATAAAACTAAAACTGCACCTCAGCCAAATGTGGTCCCGAGTTGCAATCTGCCCAGACTGGGTGGAGATCTGGGAAGGCTTCCTGGAGGAAGTGATGTTCCAGGTAAAACCTGCAGGCAGGGACAAGCCTTCCTATGCATCAGACAGGCCTCTGCCCATTCCTGGTGGCTGCTCCTGCCCTGCCCCATGTTTCACAGCCCAGGCCTACCTGGTTCACGCGGCGCAGTGGGGACACGTCCACAGCTTGCCGCCTCACCGTCCCAGCTCGCCCAATGCGCGTAGAGTCCTCCCGTGGGCCACTGTTGATGATGGCATTCACCAGGACCTGCAGGGGGTTCTGGAAGAGAGGAGGGTCGTGAGCGCAAGGAAAAACTACATGGGCACGGGTGCCCGATGACCAGCCCCATGTGTCCCTCTGTCTACCCAGCACCCAAACAGGAACAATCCTGTCACACAAGGGATAGAGCCTGGCATCCATACAACAACGCAGCCGCTGGCTCTGAAGTGTGAAGGGCACCCCTGCCTGGCCACGTGGCACTACCTCGCCAGTGAGCAGGTGGATAATCTCGAAGGCATGCTTGACGATGCGCACGGTCATGAGCTTCTTGCCGTTGTTGCGGCCATGCATCATCATGGAGTTGGTAAGGCGCTCCACAATGGGGCACTGTGCCTTGCGGAAGCGCTTGGCTGCGTAACGCCCTGCACTGTGGGGCAGGTACTTGGCATACTTCTCCTTCACTGCGATGTAATCCTGCAGAGGTGTGGGGACAACGGTCAGGGGAAAGTTAGGCCTTAGCCAAAGACTAATGGGAGTGTAGGGGGCTCCAGACGTGCCTGTAGTCTGGCCTGCCTCCCTGGGGTCCTGATTGTGAAGCCCACCTGCCATGATAAAATAAAACATCAAGTGACTTGAACACATTGCTAAAAAAAAGGCACTTCCTTTATAGCACTGTAGGGTGTTTAGCAGTATTACCCACTAGTTGCCAAAAATGTCTCCAGACATTGCCGAGAGCCCTGAGGGGCCAATTGCCCCAGGTTGAGAACCACTGGTGGAATTAGCAAAGGGGATTGCTAGATATCCAAAGTCATTCTTTTACTTATATACAAGAACACACACAAACAACCTGTTTCTACAAATAAATGGTGGGGAAAAGACAATCACATGACAGTTCATTATCTACCCTGGAAATACCCGCATAGACAGGCAAGTGGAAGGGTGCCTGTGCACAATGTCATTTGCTATGAAGCAAAAAAAAAAAAAAAATACAAACACAGTATGAACAAACATGTACAGAACAGAATATTCCCTGTTAGGGATCTATGATCAACTGGTTTTCAACATGGATGCCAAACCCATTCGATTAGGGGAAAAAACATCTCTTCAACAAATGGTGGTGGGACAACTGCATATACATTCTTAAGAGAATGAAGTCGGACCCTACGTTACATGTATTTTAACACCAAAATAGTCTGTGGGACGTGACACTCCTTGTGGGGAAGAAACCGTCCCACAATGAAAACAGTTGCCACCTCTGGGCAGGACACAAGGATAAATGGACATGGGCTGTGTGTGTGGTAAGCGGTTCCCTGCTTTATCTGTTATGTCTTGACCTAACAAACAACTAGAACTTTAAAGTGATCTCTCTCGGAAGAATCCACATCAAACCCATCCCTTAACTATCTCAACACCAGGTGGTGGCCAGCTTTGCCAACACCCTCTGCTTTCCTGTGTCGGGGATATCCATGCAGCTTTCCTGTCCCACCCTTTGATCTTGTGAAAAACTAATGCTGCCTATTGTCTCAGGACTCCTGGACACCCACCCACCGTGCCCCCCTCACCTGCAGGGATATGTCGTTGATCTGCACATCATCAGTGCTCCACTTCCCAAAGAGCTTGATGTCGGGGGTCTCTGCCACCGCGGGTGCGGCTGTCTCCCACTCAGTCATTCTAGGAACTGGGTAGGGGCAGGAAGAAACCATCAAAGCCCAGCCAGCCTAGAGCACAGATACACATGAGCCTAACTCTCCATCAACCACTGCCCTGAAGCTCGGCCCATGCTGTGGCAGACAAGGACAGACAAGAAAGAACAAATGCACGCCTGTTATGTACACACATCCCCTACAAAATGTAACCAGAACTACTGGTACAAAGCTGTGGTCACCTGTGCCACCTTTTAAAGTCCTAGAAAAATCACTCAGCTGTCAGCAAGCATGTGCTCTCACCAAGGACTACTAGGACAAGAACTGACAGGCAACAAGGTCAACAGCTGCTGCAAGGAACATATAAAACGGCTCACGGGTGATGCCAAACGCCTTGACAACGTACCCAGTCGGGTTCGAATCCCGTTGTGTCATTTACCACCTCTAAACCTGAGAGTCAACAAATCGCTTTTCACTCTAACTGCTCATCTGAGATGGGAACATTATCCGCCACCCATGTCACTGTGCGAATTCTGCACCCTTATCAGCACAAATGGTTCCTTTTGAGTCGGGCAGTAAGCAGGCGCTACTGCGAGAAAAAACGTGTACAGAAGAGAAAACGCATCGCGTCTCTTAGGAAAGCAGACCTATCTTTGTGTGTGATTGTACCCAAAGTCATTCTTTTACTTATATACCAGAACACGCACAAACAACCTGTTTAGGGCCTGATAGGGCCTGGAGGCGCTATCCTCAAACCAACATTCCCGAGATCCGCTGTGGAGCAACGCTACAAAAGCGGCAAAGCACCAACAACGAGCCAATAACTTTCCTTGTGCCTCTGCCCGTTTCCTCTGCACCCTTTTTCCAGGAGAAAAGGTGCCGGTCAGTGAAGGAAAGCCTAGGCGTTGGAGCCCTCCCTGCGGCTCCTTGGGAGACCCTGGGTATTATCAGGGACCCCTGATAATGCGGTGGCCTCACCTGCGGGCGCAGCCGAGGAGTCTCTGTCGCTCGGCGTGGACCACGCGCCGCCCTGAGACAGACAGGAAAAGGCCGCGCGCTACCGGCCTACGCTTTTAACTGTGGCGAACACTTCCGGGTCAGTCGACGCGATGGGCGCATAAAAAAAGCACCAAGTACTCACAGACCAATCCGGAGCAAAGATGTAAAGGCGCCCACTGGACCTGACGGAAAGCTGATATTTGAGGCGCATGCGCATATTGAGTAACCACCCCACAGAGTGTGGCGGAAGTCCGACATCCGGTACTTTTCCGTTCATGAGGGCAGCGGAAGCACAAAGATTTCTTTGAAGCCAATCCTATTTCTAGTGAGGACAGGACACGGGTTTGCGGTCGCTTCTTTGTTCGGCTGCTGATCTCACACCCCACCCATCATAAGTTCGGAACAAGATAGCCAATTCGGCAGCCCCTCACATCCCCCCCGGTCACAGCCGTCTTACAGGCACGCACACACTGCAGGACCGGGGAGGAGAAGCGACGGCCTGCGGGAACGTCCGCCCGACAGTGCTCCCTGGCAGCCACACGTATGCGCCTGCACGCACGCTGTTTCCCCTGCCCCCGCCCGCTCCGCGGTAATCCTGTCTTGTTGCCCATAGCACAACGCGCAGTCAGGGCGGCTATAACCCCTGATCCTCGCGGAGGAGTCCCGGTCCGCCATGACCTTGCCCCTACCCCATGCCGGAGCTCCCTATGCCGGCGCAACACCCCTCATCTGGCGCACACTCAGTGTGCGGGCTCGTGGAGGAGAGAAGCGAGGTTGCCCAGGTGGGGAACCGAATATCCAGTCAGGAGTGGTTTGAGACAATCTCGGGGTGGAGATCCCCAAGCAACATCTAGTGGCTGCGGGCGGGGCCCTGGGAGAAGGCGCGGTCGTCAGGATGGGGATTGTCTGCGGAGCGCCCCTTGCCTGCGGCCCCCACAGGTGGGGAGACCCCTCGAGGGGCTGGCAGCAAGTTGACCTCAGGGCATTGGTCACGCGGTCCAAGGGTTTCTCCCGACCCCGGTATCTTCAGACCCCGGCTCCTGGTGGGGGTCGGGAAACGGGCCAAGGGTGCCCCCCGGCGCCGGGCCGGCCACTGCAAGTAAAAGAATCTTCGTGCGTTTGACGCCAAGGGCTGGAACAAGGAAAGATGGGAAATAAAGCCAAGAGATGAAGGAGGTCAGCTTCCTACCCACAAAGCATTCTCCTTCGAGGCTTTCGCTCGCTTAGGGGCAGACCCGAGAGACCTCTCAGGGGGTTGGGGTGTGGAAGAGGAAGGCTAGCCTAGTTTGGAGATGGCTTCCCGCTCTGCGTCTTAGTTCACCCCCTGCATAGGGGCCTGGGTGCCTACCCAGTCAACCTTCCCCTTTACCCCACACCATGAGGCTGTGCCTAGCAGGTAAGGTAGCTTGAGGGACAGCCCCCACCCTCTTCTATCCGTCTGGGGCTTGTGGAGATGCTAGGGTCACTGGACGGGCAGGTGCAGGAGTTGGCATGGTCGTGGGTGCCCCTGCCCACTCTGCATCCCCACCCAGTGACCCCAGTACCCAGTGTATAGAGTGTGAGCCAGGCTATGACCTTCTCACACCCTCCACGTGTCCAGCACCTCCTAGACTTGGGCCCACGTGTCAGGCTGGGACATTCACTTGGACCTCGTGGGCTTCCCAATGGCAGCGGCCCTTGTAAATGCATAGGGGTGACATCAGGTACAGCTGTTCCCCAGGGCTGCTTGGGGCATCCCAACCCCCCCCCCCACCTCAGCTTCCAAGGGGGCGCCTGAAGGTGCCCAGCTCTGTGACCCAGGCAGGCTTCTCACTACCCCAGGACTGGGTCTATCCCCAGCAACCTCCCAGAGTAGGCACATAGCAGGTGCTCAGCGGCTGCTCTGTTGACTGACTGACTAAACGCTCACCCCTGACTTGCTTCCAGGGGTGTTTCAGACCTGGAGACTCTTGAAGGCTCCCCACAGCAGGCCCTCTTGGGCTGTCAGTCACTGTTTATGGAGTCACAAAGGACACAGGCCCTGAAGCTGGCCTGGGTGGGGGTCAGACTTCAGGCTCTGGTGGGGGCAGGAGACCCCATCAACCTAGAGGCAAAGACTCCCAGCCCCTCTGCCTGTGGCCTTTATCCCTGCCCTCCATCCTGAGATATGCAGAGCAGCAGCCTTGGGGCAGACAGATGGGGTAGGAGACAGATCCTGCAGGGTTCGGCTTTGACCCTGAGTAGGATTGAGGACTTTGAGCAGAGGAGCCCTGAATGGGACGTCTCAGGTTGCTGCAGAGGACAGACTAGTGAGGGTCGCTAGAGGATGCAGTGGTGAATATGTACGCTAGAACCACTGAAGAGTGAATTGTACCATAGGGCTCCAGGCAGACAGCAAGGGGCTCAGCCTTCCTCCTCCATCAAATGCTGATCCCAGACCCCAAACTTTAGTCATGCCACCACTTGGTCAGAAGACCTTAACTTACCCCCAGCCCCCTTCCTGGTCACCTGGCCAGCCCAAGGAAGTCACTACCTGGTCCTACTATAGGCATTAGTAGTCTAGGAATCAGGTCATTTACTTCAGAACAACCTTATGAGGTAGGCACCCCCATTTTCAAGACAGACATGGAGAGCTAGAGAGGTGAAGTAATGTCCAGGGTCATGCAGCAAAAGGGGGCGGAGCTGGGATTCTAAAGCAGGTTGGCTGGAGAGCCTGACTGCAGCCTCAGCAGACCTCTCCTCATTCCCCACATTTCATCTGCCCACCTCTGGGAATCCCTGGACTTACAAAGTGCCCAAGAAATATGTGTTCAGTAAATAAAGGAACAAGTAAATGAATGAACAACAGACATATGTATTGCTCCAACTCCTGCCAGTGTCTCCCCGACCCATGGTTACATGAGAGACCCATGACAAGCTGAGCCTGCCCACTCCCTGGCCACTGGGACCCAGAGTAGGGGTTGGGGGAACTTCTCTGGCGCAGGGGCTTGTTACAGGAGGAGGAATTCTGGACCTTGAGGCAGGGGCAGGTGACTGGGCCAGTCTACCTGCTGGCTGTGATGGTGTAAGCCCCTTCCCTGTTCTGAGCTCCTGTCCTGAGCTTCTGTTCATTCCCCTCTAAAGGGACCATGGCCCTCAGGGTGGTTTTGCACAACTGGCAGCAGTGGGGCTGTCTTAGTTATCTTGTGCTGCTATAACAAATACCACAAGTAGATAGCTTTAACAAAGAAATTTATTCTCTCAGTCTAGTGGACTACAAGTCCAAATTCAGGGCACCAGCTCCAGGGGAAGGCTTTCTCTCTCTATTGGCTCTGGGGGAAGGTCCTTGTGATGGTTAAGATTGTGTGTCAACTTGGCTGGGCCGTGGTTCTCTGTGTTTTAATGTAATCACTCCCATGATTGAATATACTGTGAGTAGCCAATCAGTTGAAAGGGAGTCTCCATGGGGGTGTGGCTCGCATCTGTATATAAGTAGACATTCTGGCTTTTTGCACTCTCTGGATCCTGCGGCTGCTTCCTGTCGTCTCATCTCCCGTTCTTGGGACTTCAGCTGTCAGCTTATCTGCCGAACCTGGGATTCATTGATCTGCACAGCCTGTGAGGGGGAGCCCTGCTCTCTGACCTTCCGATCTTGGGCTTGCCAGCTTCTGCAGCTGTGTGACTTGGGAGAGGCCTCTACCCAGATCCACAGACTTGGGATGTTCTAGCCTCTACAATCGCGTGAGTTGTTTCCTTGATATAATGTCTCTCTCTATATATATTTATACACTTCACTGGTTTTGCTTCTCTAGAGAACCCAGCCTAAGACAGTCCTTGTCATCAATCTTCCCCTGGTTTAGGAGCTTCTCAGCACAGGGACCCAGGGCCCAAAGCACACGCTGTGCTCCCGGCACTGCTTTCTTGGTGGTATGAGGTCGCCCTGTCTCTCTGCTCACTTCTCTCTTTTATATCTCAAAAGAGATTGACTTAAAACCTAATCTTGTAGATGGAGTCCTGTATCATCAACATAAGTGCCTCTAATCCTGCCTCATTAACATACAGAGGTAGGATATACAATGCATAGAAAAATCACATCAGATGACACAGTGTGGACAATCACATAATGCTGGGAATCATGGCCTAGCTAAACTGACACACATTTTTGGGGAACACAATTCAGTCCATAGCAGGGGCATAACATGCAGGGCTTGGGTAGAAAGACCCATCCCCGAACTTCCGGCATTTAGGGTGAAGAAACAGAGATGAGGAACTAGGCTGGATTTGGGAACCTGGGAACATAGAATTAATGAGGGGATCTCAAGGGCTTGGATTAGGGATGAACCCAGAAACAGTTTGGTTATCAAAATGCCAAGATTTAGATGTTCAGGGTCTCAGATTTGGGGGCCAGATATATGAATTCAATACAGTTTCACAAACTCAGATTTGTGGTGGCCATGATTTGAGGGTCTGGGACAAAATGGGGACATGGACTTCAAGGATCCAAAGCATTAATTGGAGGAACCACAGGGCCAAATTATTTAGGGAAGTCAAAGGCAGAAATTGGAATATGGCCAATTTCGGGGGACCTGGAAGCATAATTGTAGGAGAACCAGGGATCTGGATTTGAGGGAATTCAAGATGGGAATTTAGGAACTATGAGTTATGAATCAGGGATGACCTGAGAATTGAGAATGTGGAAATTATCGAACAATATCATTATTACATGCAAGTAAAATTTTGCTGAAATCGTTCAAAATCGGTTGTAGCAGTGCATCAACAGGGTACTGCCAGAAATTCAAGCCAGATTCTGAAGAGGACATGGAATGAGGGATATCACTGCTGATGTCAGATGGATCTTGGCTGAAAGCAGAGAATACCAGAAAGATGTTTACCTGTGTTTTATGGACTATACAAAGGCATTCGACTGTGTGTATCATGACAAATTATGGATAATATTGTGAAGAATGGGAATTCCAGAACACTTAATTGTGCTCATGAGGAACCTGTACATAGACCAAAAGGCAGTTGTTCCAACAGAAAAAGGGGATACTACGTGGTTTAAAGTCAGGAAAGGTGTGTCTCAGGGTTGCACTATTTCACCATGCTTATTAAATCTGTATGCTGGGCAAATAATCCGAAAAGCTGGACTACATGAAGAAGAATGCAGCATCAGGATTGGAGGACTCCTTAACATGCAAATAACACAACCTTGCCTGCTGAAGCAGAAGACTTGAAGCACTTACTGATGAAGATCAAAGGCTACAGCCTTCAGTATGGATTGCACCACAACATAAAGAAAATGGAAATCCTCACAACTAGACCAATAAACAATGTCGTGATAAACTGAGAAAATATTTAAGTTGTCAAAGATTTCGTTTTACTTTGATCCACAATCAATGCCTATGGAAGCAGCAGTCAAGAAATCAAATGACATATTGTATTAGGCAAATCTGCTGCAAAAGACCTCCTTAAAGTGTTGAAAAGCAAAGATGTCACTTTGAGGAATAAGGTGTGCCTGACCCAAGCCATGATATTTTCAGTCACCTCATGCATGCCAAAGCTGGACAATGAATAAGGAGGACTGAAAAAGAATTGATGCCATTGAATTATAGTGTTGGCAAAGAATATGGACTACCAGAAGAATGAACAAATCTGTTTTGGAAGAAGTATAGTCAGAATCCCCTTAGAAGCAAGGATGGTGAAACGTACTTTGGACACGTTGTTAGGAGGGATCAGTCCCTGGAGAAGGATGTCATGCTTGGTAGAGGGTCAGTGAAAAAGAGGAAGACTCTTCAGGAGATGGATTGACAGTGGCTGAAGCAATGGGCACAAGCATAATGATTGTGAGGATGGTACAGGACTGGGCAGTGTTTCATTCTGTTGTACATAAGGTCGCTATGAGTTGGAACCGACTGGAGGACACCAGACAACAAGAAGGATGACCCAGGTTGCCCTGGGTGGTGCAAATGGTTATGCCCTAGGCTACTAACCTAAAGGCTGGTGGTTTGAATTCAACCAAAGGTGCTTAGGAAGAAAGGCCTGGCGATCTACTTCTGAAAGATCACAGCCATTGAATTGAAAACCCTATGGAGCATAGTTCTACTCTGAAACACATGGCATCGCCATGAGCCAGAATGGATCACACAGCAACTAGTAAGGGCGACCCAGGGATTTGGGGGCGCTCCCACATTCCCAGTCTCACACGCAGGTCCCCGGAAGACCCTGCTGATCGATGGACCCCCGGCCAGAAGTCCTGGCCTCTCAAACGACCAATCACCAACACTCAAGTGATTGGAGGGCGGGATGATGCGAGGAGTCTCCAGTAATACAGCCTATTGCCTGAAAACTCCAGCTTTTCCTGGACGCGGAATTTTCCACGCCCCACTCCTCTTGAAGGCGGGGGGGGGGGGGGGGGGGAGGGGGCGGTCGCCATGGTAGCCATGATGCGCCAACCCCCACCCCCACCCCCACCACCCCGGAGGACTAGGCCATACTACTGTGTTGACCGTGATTCAGCCTTCCTCTCCTGCCTCATTCACGGTCGTAGAGACTAGGCGGAGAGTCCCGGACTACCGAAGCCTCCGCGCTGGCTCCCAAAGGATTCTGTGGTCAGTTCCTTCAAGGCCGAAAGAAGGAAGTCTTGAGGAAGGCACCGCACTCTATCAGGGGTGCAGGACTGGGGAGCGAGGAGCTGCTTTCGGGCCTTCTGTGGTGGTGAGTGACTGGGGAAGGAAAGATCTCGGACGCCGCGTCGGCGCGGAGAACCACCGAGACAACAGTCTTTCGGACGCCTAGAGCAACTCTATAAGAGCGCCCTTAATTAACGGGAGATTGCTTTCTTGTATTTCCGGTCCGAGTGGGGTCGCGGCAGGGTCAGGCTGTTGGTTGCGAAGCAGAGGTGTCCAGGAGAGTGGAGTCGCTCCAGGGATGGACCGCAGACTAGAGGAGGTGCAACTGGCCTGGGACCACCTGCCGCTCTGGGCCTCCGGTCTTAGGACGCCACAAGGGCCAGCGAGCGCTCTCGAGTAACCACCCATTTCCCCAGGCCTAGCGCAGGAGGCCTCCTCTTTTGCCGGTCTGTGATGGCGGGGGCGGGGTCGTCACAGTGTTCCCGCGACTCGTGGGACAGGTGGTGGATTAGGACGAAATCGAGCGGTCGGTCAAAGGAACATTTCCAGCCTGGACAGTGGCTCGCAGTCTGGCTGCCTGCGTTCACCCTGGGATGCGTAGCTTTCCTGCCTGGGTCTTAGTTACCCCATCTGCAAAGTGAGGATAGCACAGGCACCTGCCTTATGGGGGTTTATGAGACCCACTGGGGCAGACTCTTTGGGGGTGGCCCCGGATTTGCATTTAAAGGAGCCTTGCTGTGAATTTTGCCTAGGTGAGCTTCAAGGCCTCATCTAGTTGGCTTTCTGTCTCTGAGCCCCTGTCTCTCTATCTTTAGAATGGAAGGGATGCCTCCACCTTCCTAGACTTTTGGCAGGACCGGTGGAACCCAGACGAGAGGACTGAGATTTTACAGCAGCCACACAACAAACTTTGTAATCACATGGACACGAGTGCCCATACCTACCCCTCATTGGCTGTGAACGTGGAGCAGCTCACCAAACCTCTTGGAGCTTCAGTTAATCTGTAAGATGGCTTATCCCCTTGACATTTACTGAGTTTTGCTGTATGCCAGGCCCCAGGGTGTCTCCCCAGCCAGCTCTAGCCTTTAGAGCCACCCTAGCTGAGGCTCTAGATAATGTGGAGCTTTGCCTGAATCCTGACCCACACACAGACTCGTGAGTATAATACAATGGTCTTGGAGTGGTTTCTTACTCGGCAATAGATAACCCAGCCCAAGCGTTATGACAAAGGGGTCGTTAAAGTGTTGTGACAAGCAAATAGTCCTTTTTAGTTTTCCAAAAGTAATGCCTACTCGTTGGAGAAAATGCAGGAAAGGTATGATCACAAATGTGTAAAGAGAGCCCACAGCCTCAGAACGCTTAGGTCGCTCAGCCATGTTGAGTTGAATATCAGAAATACTTTCTACTGTGGCTGTTTTGCAAGGAGCCCTGGTGGCATAGTGGTTAATAACTCTGCTGCTAACCAGAAGATCAGTCCACCAGCCGCTCCTTGGAGAACCTATGAGGCAGTTCTACTCTGTCCTATAGGGTTACTGTAAGTTGTAATCTACTTGACAGCAGTGGGTTTGGTCTTGGTGGCTGTTTTGCATCCTATGTCTGTTTGACAACCTTAGTGTACAGTCTTAGATCCCTCAGGCTGGATGGGGAGGGAAGGGTGGGAGGAGTGGCATACAGACAACAGGACTGGCTAAGTGACCAGCCACTCAGACCCAGGCTGGGTGGAGATGGGGGAGGGGGCAAGGCCACCTCATGAGGTGTTCTGACTGGATGCTTGGCTGTGAAGGGCAGGAAGAGTCTGACCTGGGTCAGACTGGAGGATCCTGTGAGTCTGGGAGTTGGACACAGCCATGGGACTTAATATACTTGTCATCCCTGTGAAGTTCAGAGATTCAGGCTAGCCCCAAAAGGGGAAAATGTCCATCCTCTCCGTGGCAGCCAGGGAGAATCTATAAAAACCTAAGTCAGATTTTGTCCCTACCCTGCTTAAAACCATCCCTGAATCCCTGTAACACTCAAAAGCCAAAATCTGAACAGTGGCCTTCAAGGCCCAGAAGGTCTGACTCCTGTTATCCTTCACCCTATTCTTCGCCCGCAGTTCCACTCTAGCCACATAGGCCTCCTGGCTGGTCCTTAAGCACAGCAGGCCTGATCCTGCCTCAGGGCCTTTGCAGTTGCTGCTCCCTTGACAGACACTCTCTTCCCCAGAGAGCCCTATGGCTGACTCACCTTCTTAGGTCTTGCCTCGAATCCCACCTTCTCCATGAGGCTTGCACTGACCACTCTATTTTAACACTTAAAAAGATTGATATAATTCATATATCATAAAATTCTTTTGAAGCATACAGTTTAGTGGTTTTTAGTATATTCAGAGTTGTGCAACCATCACCACTACCTAATTCCTGAACATTTTCATCATCCCCAAAAGAAACACCGTAACTATTAACAGTCACTCCCATTTCCCCCTCCCTCTATCTCCTGGCAACCAATAATCTACTTTCCGTCTCTATGGATTTGCCTATTCTGGACGTTTCATATACATGGAATCATAGAATATGTGGCCTCTATGTCTAACTTCTTTCATTTAGCATAATGCTTTTGAGGCTCATCCATGTTGTAACCACTGCTCATCTAATCCGTTTTGCTGGCTGCCTTCAGCGCTTGTTGAAATTTGTTTGTATGTTTCTCTCATCCCTTTTCAGCTTTTAAGAGTCTCTGGAAAGTCGGTCAAGTTGTCCAGGACACTTCAGCTGCTAGGGTTTGTTTTCATGGCTCTCTTCTTGGAAATTGCTGGCTTCTCCTTTTCTACTTTGTTCTTCAAGATCCAGCAACCAGGACTCTGGTCAGGCCTGGGCTACTGGGCAAGGAGGAGTTCTTAAGGCTGATCCCTGGGGAGTCACTCCAGGCTCTGAAGAGAGGCCCAAGACAAAGCCAAGGTCCCTTACAAAAGACAGCTGGCATATCTCAGGAAGGAGACTGTTGTGGAAGGGAAGCTTCAGAGGCAAGATGACTCCCCAGGGACCCCACTGCCTTTCTAGTGTCCCACCTGGACCAGGATCTCCCTCAAGAAGCCCCTGCGTTCGACCAATGTGGCGAGGCGCTTCTCTGGTGCTTCACCCAATGTTAGTCCTGTAGGATCCAGTAGGTGACGGGCTGTGCAAAAGGGGTGGGCGTGCAGACCTTCCATAGACCCTGCTGTCAGTTCTCCTCCAGAGAAGCCCCTGCATGGGTGCCAGAAAGTGGCAAGGCCTTCAAGTGGAGCTCCAGCCTCACGGAGTGAGTGGCCTATGGCAACACTAGATATTCACTTTGGGGAGAGGCCCTTTCTGTGCCCTCAGGGCAGGAAGATGTTTCAAAAGAGCATGCAGCTTCTCCAGTAGCAGTGTGCTCACAGGCATGAGAAACCCTATGTGTGTCCCAGTTGTGGCAAGGCTACATTGAGCACCAGAGGGCTTCTGTCAGTGAGAAGCGGCACAGGTTCAGGGAGTCGATGCAGTCTTCAGTCAGCAGTCCACCCTGCTCAATCCTTGATACACCCATGCCAGCTCTGAGTGTGGCATAGCCTTTAGTGGTAGCTCTGAGATGTGGCAGCACTAGCAGTTACTCTCTGGAGAGAAGTGCTTCATCTGTTGTGACTGCGGCAAGGTCTTTGTGCGCAACTCAGAGCGCATAAGCCAGCAGCAGACACACACAGGTGAGTGGCTCTCCAAGTCCAGTGTGTGCGGGAAGCACTTCAACCACTGCTCCAACCTCAATGAGTACAGTAAGCTGCATGCAAAACTACAAACCAAGGCCTGACTTTGTCCTTGGAAAGGGAGATAGACCTGAAGGCAAGATGTGTGGTGTTGAGACACCCACAGGCTCAACAAAACCATAGCTGTCGAGTTGATTCAGACTCAGCAACCCTATAGGGCAGAGCAGAACTGCCTCATAGGGTTTCCAAGGCTGTAATCTTTATGGGAACAGACTGCCACATCTTTCTCCTGTAGAGTAGCTGGGTAGGTTACAACCGATGACCTTTCGGTTAGCAGCCAAGTTCTTAACCACTGTGCCACTAGAGCTCCTTACAGGATCAAGGAGAGTGGAATAGTTCAGCACCCCTGAGGGAGACAGTGAGAGCAGGTAGGTGGGGGCAGTCAGAGGCTGGGTCACTGAATGCAATATACATGATGGGCCACTTCACAAAATTGGATGTCCCTGCGTAGGGCAGGATATTCTTAAGCATGGGAGCCACAGAACAGATCCGGACAAAATGGGGTGACATAAATGGATAGGAGGCCCGACCATCTCATCCTGTTCAGGAGAGCAAACAGGGTCAGCACCACATTTGGGCCCAGGGCAGCCATGCTTCTCAAATGGGGTTGCACATATTACAGTCAACTGAGGGAACTTGAACCACCCCCAGAGGTTCTGATTTCATCAGTTCTGGCGGGTAGCCCGTCCACACGGACGTTTAAAAACCCTGTTAGTGTTTTCCCACCGCCTTCTATTCTACCTGAAGGAGGCTGGGAATGGCGGGTCTTTTCCGGGTCCAGACATTCTAGAAATCTGACTGGGCGCCTGGACAATCAATTATTGTTATAGCCAGTCACCCGCCTCGTTAGGGTCGGGATTCGGGAGGTTCGGGGGACGCTGTCCCCTTGGCGATGACAGGAACTCTAGCCCCGCCTATTTAGTGGCGCCTGTCACAGTTGCCATGACACCCAAGGGGCCTGTAATTGGTGAAGAGGTCTTCCCTAACGTCTTTCCCTCGTAGTTGGAGCAGACACAGCCGGACTACGCTTCCCAGCAGTCCCCGCGTGGGCAGCCGCCCGCATTTGCGGTGTCCTGTTTTCTCAGTGCCGCGACGGCCCGGAGGGGGCGAAAGGCACCGCGCTGCGTGCGGGGCGGGGACCAGGGGACCCGCGCGGGCCGCCTCCACCGAGTAAGTGGCATCCTGCACGGACGTGCAACTCCAGCCTGCTAGGCAGGGTCCTCCGGGAGCCTAGCGTGACGCCGGCCCCTTCCTCTCGTACCGCGCGCCGGGCCCAGAGTTACGGTGCGACGCTGCCGCATTTCCGGTCCGCTTCTCGGGGTCCGGGCGGGTTGCGGCGCGACGGACTTTCAGTTCCGGACGCGTCGGTTTTCTGTGAGTTCCTGCTCCCGCATTCTCACCTCCTGGACGGGGAGAGTGAGGCCCGTGCAGGGGAGGCGCCATGCCCGGGACGTGTCGTGGCGGCCCTTGCCGATGCCCAGGACACCAGCTCCGGGACGTGGAATTCTGTGGGTGTCAGCCCTGAACATGTTAACCCACCTCTCAGTCCACTCTGCGTCCCCAAAGGTGGCTGGCTGCCGTGCGTCCCAGTCCATTCCATCAGCACTCCTGGGGACGGTTAGAAGGCCGGGCGAGTACCCAGGAAGCGGGGCGTGTCCACTCGGAACAGCCACAATGCAGGGTCAGGAAAAGGCTTCCAGAAACCTGCAGGAGGCCTGTGTGACGATGAGCCGGGGTCGGCCCTCCATGCCACGCTATCACCTTGGCCATCGTGGGGCGAGTGGAGGGCTTTGAGAACCGCGTGCACGGGGGATGGTCAAAATCCACTGCGAAATGGCATAAAGCAGGCCTGGGTAACCCCCGATACAGTTTAATTTCTGGTTTAACAACCTCATGTGGCTTTAGGATCAGTTGCAGACTTTTCTGCTCTGACAAGTAGGAAGTCACTTGGCACATTTACTTGTGAGAGTTTTTCATTTTAAAAGTAATTTTATTATTATTGTTTACATGCGGTTTACTCAGGATCCTGATTGAGCAATGAAGGCTTGAAAGTAGAGATGTGAGGAGAGAAGGGAAGGAAGGAAGGAGAGACAGACTGACTTGTTCCTTCACCTTTGCGTGTTTAGGGGAGTAGACGCAATAATTCTGCAGAGAGAGTTCAGACTGCACCAGAAGTGGAGAAAAAAAAAATCCTAGATAGTCCTTTCAAAGATTAAGATATT
This sequence comes from Dugong dugon, assembly GCA_030035585.1. Lineage (NCBI taxonomy): Eukaryota > Metazoa > Chordata > Mammalia > Sirenia > Dugongidae > Dugong > Dugong dugon. The sequence goes on from CM057466.1 coordinate 116,714,393, forward strand.
TATTCATTCATTTATACAACAAAATATTTAATGAGCACTTACTATGTCACAGGTGGTGTGACTGAAGCCAGGGAGGGGTAATGAAGTCAGGGAATGGGGTCGGAGCAGGGCTAGGCAGAGGGCAGCGCTGGGCGAAGGGCACGGATTAAGGAAGGTCTCCTGGCCTAGAGAACAGGGACACCGAGGCACAGGGGGCAGCAGGCTGGGCTAAGCCACAGGTAGAGGATAGGTGTCTTAGTTTCTTGTGACTCCTGTAACTACCACAAACTTGGTGACTTAAAACAGTACAAATTTATTCTCAGTTCTGGAGGCCAGAAGTCTGAAATCAAGGTGTCAGCAGGGCCACATTCTCTCCAGAGACTTTAGGGGAGAAACCATTCTTTGCTTCTTGCATCTTCTGGTGGTTGTCTGCCTTCCTTGGCTTGTTACCACATCACTACTAACTTCAAAGCCAACATCTTCAAACCTCTGTCTCCATCTTCACAAAGATGTTTCCTAAATGTCCCTTTGTCTTTCTCTTATAAGGACACTTCGATTTAGGGCCTACCAGAGTAATCCAGGATGATCTCATCTAGAGATCCTTAACTTAATCACATTTGCAAAGACCCTTTTTCCAAATGTGACCTTTCACATTTACAGGGTCTGGGGGTTAGGATGTGGACATACATTTTTTTGGGGCACCATTCAACCCACTGCAGCCTCCTTCAGTGGAGCCTACCCAGTCGTGGGTGACCATATGCTCTAGGCCACCTGTCCTTGGGCTTATGTGGGGCTATTGTGATTGGAAGATGATTAGCCAGGGAGCTCCAGGTGTCTTCTCCAACCCTGGCAGGGTCCTCAGCCTGTGGTACTGGGTACCTAGCCTGGGGCCCTGCTTCAGCTACCAGCCATTGTGCAAATTGGGGCATGAGGCCCACAACTGTGACCCTGCCAGGGCAGTGCCGCATTTACTGGAAACCCTGGGACAGGAGTGTGGCAGGGGCTCAGGTCCAGTTGTCGCTCATATCCAGGACATGACAACCTGGCAAGGCCGGACATTGATTCCTTCAGAGACCCTGACCCTGGCTGTTCAGACTTCTTTCTATGGCTGAACGCACAGTTGTGGAAGCACCAGCCCGTCACCAGGGATGATCAGGGCTGCAATATAATAGCGGTGCTACAGATGTGGGCCCCAGCCCTGTCCTGCCCTCTCAGCACTCATGCTGCGGCCGCCGTTCCCCTGAGTGGAGAGCTGGGGTCCATCCTGGGGTTACAGTCATGGGAGGAAGGGGGCAACAGACCCTACATCATTGTTTATGGTGGGCACCCCCTCCCTGGCCTGTTGAGGCCTGGGATCCAAGGTTGGCAGTGTCCCTGGACTGATCCCCTTAGTAGAGGGTCCTGGTGGTTTTCTTAGGCTTTGCAGTTTGCCCCCTGCAGGGTTAGCGTAGCCAGGTGTTAAGCCTGGCTTCCCAATGGCAGACAAGGAACTGCAAAACCTGCAGTGCCCAGAGGGTGGAGGTTCAGGGCTGCAGGGGAGGCTGAATGAGATGTGGAGGAGTGGGACTGGCCTGCATGGCTCTCCCTGGCTGGCCAACACCTGCCAGTGGGCACAGCCACACCTATTAAAGGCAGAAGCTGAACAACGTGGTGGTAGGAAGCCAGCAGGCAACCTGGGTGTGGAGGATGGGGCTTCATGGGTCCTGCTGAGTCTCACCCTCACCCAGCTGCTGCTTCCTGTCTGCAAACCAGGTGACAGCAGTGCTGTCAGGTTTGTGACACCACAAGGAATCTGCTCTGCGCCCTGAGAGTACCGCACAGGCAGCCCTCTCTGCACGTAGCCTGTTCTTTCCAGTGGGCGTGTCCAGCTTTGCACAAAGAGTTTTCTTCTGGAGACATGCTGTTGATATGAGTGGATTAAAGGACACCTTCAGGAGAATGCTGTCACCCCAGAGCTTCTGATGGGGCAACTTGGCTTGGTGTTCTGGTGTGCAGTTGGCGAGAAGTTAACTTTTTAAACCTACGTATTTTGAAGATCCTTGTTTTTCTTATTACAAAAGTATTGTTTAAACAGACACACAAACACACCTGTGTCCCACGCAGTGCCATCACAGTGGCCAGGATCCACACGATGTCTTAGATGGTGCTGGGTGAGCTTTCTCAGGCTGCCCTTGGGCAGAGGCCCAGGCACACTGACGACAGGAACAGTTCCTGAGTTGGGTCCATTTGGTGCTTTTTTTCTTGAGATAATTTACAAAACAAAATCATTTTAAACTGTACAATTCAGGGTGGTTTTTAAGTTTTTTTAAATAATTTCTTTTAGATTTTAGTATATTCAAAGAATTGTGCAACCACCTCCACTCTCTTAATTCCAGAACATTTTCATCATCTCAAAAAGAAACCCTGTAGCAATTAGCTGTCACTGCCCATTCTCCCTCCCCCACCCCAGCTCCTGGCAACCACTAATCTATATTCTGTCTCTACAGATTTGTCTATTCTGACATTTCATATAAACGGAATCATACAATATATGTGATTGGTTTCTTTCACTTATCGTAAGTATCAGTATTCATCTTTATGCTGCATAATATTTTCTCATATGGATATACCATATTTTGTTTATCCATTCATCAGTTGAACATTGGTGTACAAGTTTTTGCATCAGCATTGATTTTCATTTCTCTTCAGTATATACCCAGGAGTGGAATTGCTGGTTATATGGTACTTCTGTGTTTAACTTTTTGAGGAACTTGGTTACTTATGGGAAACCCTGGTGGTGTGGTGGTTAAGAGTTCAGCTGCTAACCAAAAGGTTCATATCCACCAGGTGCTTCCTGGAAGCCCTATGGAACAGTTCTAATCTGTCCTACGGGGTCGCTATGAGTCAGAATCTACTCTATGGCAATGGGTTTTTTGGGTGGTTACCTACGGGGAATTGAACAAACGAGTGAGAATATCAAGGCTTATGGGAGACAGGTTTCTCACTGTTGGAGAAAGAAGTGACATACAAGTAACCAAGTTTACTTGCTAGTTGGGCCTTCTCCACCTGATCCCTCCCTGCATGGTGGCCACACAGCTGAATCTCTTCCCCACTTGGTGCATTACAGCCACACATGGCCAAGCCTCTCCTCAGACATGACTGCTCTGAACTGCCAGGGCCAGGGTGCTCCAGTAGCTGGCAGAGAAGGAGGTGATGTTGGGGAGCAGGGGAATCATCAGGAGGCTGGTCTTTGGGGTCTGGGTGTGAGCAGTGGGTTAGGAGGGCCAGGAAGGTGCTGGCTCCAGCGTTCTCATCCTACAGCCATCTGTCCTCACTTTTCCCTGGGCTAAGGAGTGCTTGGGGCTGTCTAGTGAGTATCAGTCGTGGGGTCATTTTTGGCCCAACTCTCCCTTTTCCCCTCCTGGGAATTGCCAACCTCGACATTTCTCTGCTCTTCCAGATCCAGTAACCAGGACTTGGAATTGGGGCCAGCCCCAGGATGGAGACTCGGGCCAGGGATATGGGACAGGGAGGAGTCCCTGAGGCTGATCCCTGGGGAACCGCCATGGGCCCCTAGGAGAGGCCTGAGATGGAGTCGAATGCCCTAACGGAGGACAGATCCGGGAGGCGCCCCTTGCAGGAGGGAGATCTGTGTGGAGGGGCCGCCGGCGGCAGGACGAGTGCCCCTGGCACGGGTTCCCAGGGCTGCGGTCTAAGCGTGAGCCCCAGCCTCACGACCCGTCAGAGCTCTGGAGCCGGACCACTTGTGTGGGACCCCGTGCGGCCCCGCCTCCTCTCAGGACCCCGACCGGGCCACCCCCGAGGGCCCGCACACGGGGGACAGCCCCTCTCGGTGCCCGGCTGGTGTAAGTACCTGCAGCCAAAACTCCTACCCGACGCGGAATCTCAGAGAGCTCCGTGAGGAGCAGCCTCCTGCATGTGACCACTGCGGCGGCCAGGCATTGCCTCGGAGCTGTCCTGGGGGTCAGCCGCGTGGAGTCCTCACAGACAACCGGGCAGGCGAACGAGGGCCGGGTGCCCAGACCTTCCCCTGGACCATGCAGCCGAGTCCCCTGCAGCGGAGCCCCTCCGTGGAGCAGCCCCAGGCGTGCGAGTTAGGGGAGTGCAGCAACGCTTTTGCCTGGAGGGCTCCTCTGGCCCCGCAGGAGCGGATGCAGGCGGCAGAGGAGCCCCAGCCCTGTGGCGGGTGCGGGAAGCACCTCGGCCTCTCCAGGCAGCAGCAGCAGGGTAGCGCCACAGGTGAGGGCCCTCCGATGGGTCCCGAGTGCCGTCAGGCCGCAGATCCTTGCGCCGGTGCCCGGTACCCCCCAGCCCAGCGGCTATACACGTGCGACGAGTGTGGCAAGGCTTTCACTCGCACCTCGAGCCTGCTGCAGCACGAGCGCATCCATACGGGTGAGAGGCCCTACGAGTGCGCTGAGTGCGGCAAGGCCTTCGTGCGCTGCTCCGGCCTCTACCGCCACCAGAAGACCCACACGTCTGAGAGGCAGCGTCGCGGCCTGGTCCTGGCCCGGAGGGCCTTCCTCTTGGGGCGCTCAACCTGCGGGGACTGTGGTGAGGGGTGCCTAGTGACCCAGAGGGTGCCTACCTCCACTGAGGAGAAGCCCTACAAGTGCACCGAGTGCGCCAAGGCCTTTGGCCTCTTCTCGCACTTCGTGGAGCACCGGCGTGTGCACACAGGCGAGAAGCCTTATGCGTGCCCCGAGTGCGGCAAGGCCTTCAACCAGCGCTCGAACCTGAGCCGCCACCAGCGCACGCACAGCAGCGCCAAGCCCTACGCGTGCCCGCTGTGCGAGAAGGCCTTCAAAGGCCGATCAGGCCTGGTACAGCACCAACGCGCGCACACCGGGGAGCGGCCCTACGGCTGCCCCGCTTGCGGCAAAACTTTTCGTGGCTGCTCTGAGCTGCGCCAGCACGAGCGCTTGCACTCGGGCGAGAAGCCCTACATCTGCCGCGACTGCGGCAAGGCCTTCGTGCGCAACTGCAGCCTGGTGCGTCACCTGCGCACGCACACGGGCGAGCGGCCCTACGCGTGCTGCTTATGCGGCCGTGCTTTCAGCCAGCGCTCCAACCTCAGCGAGCACCAGAAGCGGCACGCGGGCCCTGCTGCGCCCTGACCGGCTTGGGAGGACGGGTGGGTGGGTGCAGGCAGGAGGCTACGGCGCCAGCATAGAGTGTCCAGCTGCGTCCTGCAGGGTGAGGAGGGGCCAGCCTCCCCAAAACCTCACAAACCACAAACGTTTGTAATCGTTATTAAACCTCATTTTGTACACATGGCATCCACAGGTTTCCTGCCTGTGGCTCCTGCCCCAGAACTGTATGTGGCCCCAGAACTGTATGTGACCCCTTTTCACCAGAGGCTCAGCAAGGGATCTAGATGAAGCAATGATACTATTGTATATGGAGCGCTGACTTAGTCCAGTGCGACGGGCAGCGGCCAGGTGGTGGCTGGGAGGAGCTAAGCTGCCATTTTCCCTCCGTCGTGGCCCTAGTGCAAATGTGCCCACCCGATGACGTCAGCATCATCGCAGGAGCTGTCCACCAGTCCTGATGGACCACCCTCCTGAACACGTCCTGAAGAAGAGCCCACCCCTACTCTGTTTCCTCCCCAAATAAACCCCTGTGCCTACAGATCGGAGGAGCAGTTCTGGCGATGTAGGTCCTGGTGTGCTCCTTTGCTTGGCCAACCAAATAGTTTTTTTCTTTCGCTTTCACCCGACTTGTGTCTCATTGTGGCGCCAAGCGAGACCTGGAGGTCCAGTAACATTTTGGCGAACCAGCCAGGAGCCTACTGCTCGGTGTTCAGGGCGTGCCGGTCCCGACCCAGTGAGGACCTCAGCAACCAGCTATGGAACTGCTTGTTCAGTCTGGACCCCTCTTAGGACTCTGAAGGGGACACGCTCCAAACCCAGTGGTGACTCTAGAAAGCCAGGGAAGAAATCTGCAATAATCAGGTAAGTGCTGTTTCTGGTGGATTCAAATCCTGGAAGGCCCCTAAGGTAGTCTGTGGTAGATAGGACTAGACCCCTGCCATCTGGTGGGTGCCCCTCTGGGTTGAGGGGATGTCCTTTTGTCTGAGTGCATCTGGACCTGTGTTCTTTGTTTGTCTTCCTGCAAGTATGTAGGAGTAAGAACATGGGTAATACTAAAAGCATTCCTGAGTGTTCACCCTTAGGGTATATTTTAAAGAACTGGGATAAATTTGGCTATGATCCTACGAAAAAGAAGAAATTAATTGTCTTATGTAATAATGCTTAGCCCCAGTATTCTCTAGGGAACCAAGAAAGATGGTCCGTGAATGGATCACTGAACCGAAACACCATCCTTCAGCTAGATTTATATTATACAAGAAATGGTAAGTAGAATGAAAAACATTACGTGGAAGCCTTCATGTCATTGTATAATAATGAGGAAACTCAGAAGGCTTGTAAAATCTGTGTACAAAGGAAAAGGAAAAGAAAAAGCCCACCGTGCCACCACTAGTGCTAGTAGCAGATGACCCTTTTGACCCCCTGGGGCTGCCATGGCCTCCTCCACCTTATCCCCCTTCTCCTGCTCCTGCCCCAGCTACTGTGGCATCCTCCAAAAGTGCACCTGGCTCTCCTCCCGGACCTGCACCAGTTGGGGGAGGGGCAGCCAGGGGAGGGGAAAACGGGCTGGCAGGAAGAGGCAGGCAGTGTGCTCCTCTCCCCCTTCTCAGCGACTGTTCTTTCCCGGAGCCTGGAGGGTGTAGAACTGAACAGGAAAGCAGGGCTGTCCAAATGTCCTGGGGATCTTCCCTTGTTGCCACCACATACGAGGGGAGGACACCCAGTTGACGGACAACTATGGCCCAGGGTGCCACGGAGCTGGGACAGAGCCAACAGGAAGGGCTAGCCTCCACCAGTATCTCCTCTGCCAAACCCCAATGGCAGACAGGGGCCTGGTTCAGGTTCATGTTCCCTTTAGTATAGTGGACCTGATTAACTGGAAGAACTACACTTCAGGATACTGCGAGGACCTGATAAAAATGTATGAGCTGTTCACTACTATCTTTAACTCTTTTGATCCCACATGGCAGACTGTCAATCTCTCTTAAGCACCCTTCTCTCCCTGGAGGAGAGGCAGATGGTCCTAGACAGGGCCTGAGAGGAAGCCCAGACACGACATGACGCTTAGCCGACTGGAGATACAGTTGATGACATCTTCCCCTTGAGACCCCTGCTGGGCTCACAGTCACACAGCAGAGTATGGTATGCTCACCCATTATTGAGACTGTTTCTTAGTGGGTCTTAAAAATGGAGTACCTAAGCTCTTAAACTGGAATAAGGTGTATGAGATTAAACAGCATAAAGATGAGAATCCTTCAACTTTCCTTGAAAGGATCTGTAGAGCCTTTAGACAATATACTGATCAGGATCTGGAGGACCCAGCAAATGCTCAGATGGTCAATATTATTTTTATAGGACAGTATGCCCTGAACATTGGGAAAAAACTTCGTATGATAGATGGGGCAGTAACTATGAGTGTCGAATACCTGGTCAAGATGGCATTCAAGGCCTATAACAACAGGGAAGACAGACAGAAAGTGCCAGATTGCCCGATTAGCAGCAGCAGTACAGGCTAGGCCCCCTGAAAGGAGAAGACCTGCGGGCTTCCCTAGCAGGGCCCGACTCCAGCCCCCACTGTGAAGGAACCAGTGTGCATATTGTAAGGAAGAGGGCCACTGGAAATAAGAGGGCCCCAAGAAAAAGAGCAGGCAATGAGTAACTCAAATGCCAGCCGTCACTCGGGAGGAAGATTCTGACTAGGGCGGACCGGGGGCAGGACCTCGACCTGAACCTCTGGTTATAATGAATGTAGAGGGAAAACCTACTCAATCTTTAGTTGATACTGGAGCTACACACTTGGTCTTCTCCAAACCAGTTGGACTTCTGTCCAGACATAAGATCCCAGTAGTTGGGGTAGCAGGTAAGGAGGACACCCACCCATTTCTTCAGCCTCTTGCCTGCTCCCTCCTCAGCAAAGTGAGAACTCTGACTCACTCTTTCCTGTATATGCCTGATTGCCCTGTCCCATTGTTACGCTGAGATTTATTAAATAAATTGCAGGCCGAAATACACACAGATGCATGTTCAAGTTCCAGTAGAACGGGTGGAAATCAAACTTGCTGTTGTGTTCTGCTCCGCAAAATCAGGAACAAGAAACAATCTGTTTTCCTTGCCAAGCCATGGTGGCAAAGATTAACCCGGTAGTGTGGGCCACTCAAAGACCAGGGAGGGCACACAGTGCAGTTCCAGTAAAGGTTGAGCTACTGTCAGTAGTAACCCCATCTAGGTTAAAACAATACCCAATAGGACAAGAGGCTTGGTTGGTGGTATGGACTTTAATACAGCGATATTTAGAATTTGGACTGCTAAGGCCCTGCATATCTGCCTTTAACACTCCCATCCTGCCTGTGAAGAAGAAAGATGGCTCCTATTGATTCGTTCAAGATCTGTGTGCCATTAACCAGGTAACAGTAACAGTACACCCCACCGTGGCTAATCATTATACCTTGCTTTCAACGCTATTACCTGCTTGGAAATTTTTCTCAGTCTTAGATTTAAAGGATGCTTTCTTCTGTATGGTTGCTATGAGTCCGAACTGACTCGATGGCAACAGGGTTGGTTTTTTTTGGTTTTCTTCTGTGTGCCCTTGGATTCCAGTAGCCAAGAGATTTTTGCCTTTGAATGGGAAGACCCATGCACTAGACCAAAACAACAATATTGCTGGCAGGTTCTGCCTCAGGGCTTTAAAAACAGTCTGACTCTGTTGGGAACCACCCTGGCCTGAGAGCTCGAAGGGCTGACACTGACAGATGGCACCCTGTTGCAGTATGTGGATGACTTATTGATTGCCGGCTCTGACGAGTTCAGCTGTGCAGAGAACACTGTGACTGTGTTAAACTTTTTGGCAGAGGCCAGGTATAGGTTGTCAAAAGAAAATGCCCAAATGGTCTAGCAGAAGGTCACTTATTTGGGGTTTATTATCAGTGGGGGAAAGCAGGAGCTGTATCCAAACAGGAAAGAAGCTGTATGTAGACTAACACCACCAGAGAACCAGTAACAGCTTCAGGGGTTCCTGGGGATGGCAGGCTTCTACAGGATATGTATCCCTAATTTCGGGCTATTTGCCAAGCCCCTCTATGCCCTCCTAGAAGGAAGAGAGACAGGCCTGTTTCTTTGGACCAAACAAGAGTGAACAGTATTCGAATGGGCTAAAAAGGTCCTACTAGAGGCCCCAGTGTTAGGACTCCCAGACTTGCATAAACCTTTTCGACTTTTTGTGCACAAGCATCAGGGCATAGCTGTGGAAGTCCTCACCCAAAATCTGTGCTCCTGGAGGCAACTGGTAGCTTACTTTTCCAAGACTATGGACCAATCACCCGTGGGTGGCCAGTGTGTCTTAAAGTGGTAACAGTTACTGTACAGGTCCTGAAGACAGCCGAAAAGCTAACCTTGGGCCAAACTATTCAAATTCATGCCCCTCATTTAGCACTCACTATCCTGGAACAAAGCGGGAGTCATTGGCTATCCCAGAGTTGAATAACTCCATACCAGGCCTCTCTGGTTGACAATCCCAGTGTGTTGGTCCAATATGCTGTCGCTCTAAATCCGACCACCCTTCTCCCCACTCTGCCCTGGGAGACCCCATCCACCGTGACTATGTCCAGATGGTGGACCTGGAATATGCTAGCTGCCCAGAACTACAAGATCAACCTCTAGTGGACACTGACTTAGAGATCTTCACAGATGGAAGTAGCTTCGTAGAGGGTGGCCCATGGAGGGTGGGCTTCACAATTGTCAGCCACGCGGAGGTCCTTGAAGTGAACACTCTCCCCAACAGAACCTTGGCCCAAAAGGCTGAGCTGGTTGTGATGATCCAGGCTTTGCGCCTGGCCAAGTCCAAGTGAGTGACCATTTGCACGGACTCAAAGTATGTATTTTCAGTTTTACATGCACATGGGGCTTTGTGGAAGCAGAAGGGGCTTTTGAATTCAGCCAATAAAGAAATCAAATACGGCCAACGGATTTTACAACTCCTTGAGGGGGTGTTACTCCCTGCTGCTCTGACTGTGGTACACTGCAAGAGACATCAGCAGGGAGAGACAGCAGTGGCCCAGGGCAACCGAAGGGCCGACTTAGAGGCCAAGCAGGCAGCAAAAACAATAACCCCAGTAGTAGCTGCTGCCCTCTTTCCACACCCTAGCTTGCCACAAGCCACGGAAAACCCTGGTTACAGTGAAAAAGACCTTTATGTGGCCAATCAGTGGCAGCTCCAGAAAAAGGATAAGTGTTTCTGCACAGAGGATCGGAGGCTATTCATTCCACAGCGCGGGATTCCCGGCATCCTAAAGCACCTACATGCGACTACCCATTACAGGCGGGAAGCAATGTATGATTGGGTAAAGAGACACTTCGCTGGCCAGAATTTGCAGGCTATTATCAGAGATGTTACTAGACAATGTGTCACCTGTCAGAAAAACAACCCCAAGAACTTTTCAGCCGCACCAGTGGGGACCCAGTACCAAGGATATGTTCCAGGAGAAGATTGGCAGATAGACTTCACTAAGATACCCCAGGATCCAGGTAATTACAAGTATCTGCTAGTGTTTATAGACACCTTTTCCAATTCGGTTGAAGCATTCCCCTGCAGGACTGAAAAGGCCACAGAAGTTGCCATAAGACTGCTGGAAGACATCATCCCCAGGTTTGACCTTCGCCAAACCATTGGGAGTGACAACAGAACACATTTTACTGCTCAGGTCACACAACTTGTAGCCCGACATCTGGGGATTAAGTGGTGTCTTCACAGTGCGTGAAGAACCCAATCCTGTGAAAAATAGAATGAACCAGACTATTAAAATTCTTTTGGTCAAACTTTGCCAGACCAAATTTACTTGGGTTAAGGCCCTTCCCTTGGCTCTGTTCAGGATTAGAGCTGCACCTTGAGCCAAACTTAAGGTAAGCTTTTTGAGCTTATGTATGGGCATCCCCTCCCCTGTAACTTTTGGGAGGGCTTAAGTACTTTGAATCCTGGAAACATTCTGGAGGGTGAAAACATGCATGAGCAAGGCCAGCTCATTATTAAAGAATATTAGTATTCTGTGGCGGGGATGCTTGACTCTCTTCACAGGTACGTGACGTGGTAGATTCTTCCACAACCCGAAGTCCCTCTCAACATTTTGAAGCCTGATAGCTAGATATATGTCAAGACCTGGAACGCTGCAGATCTCGCAGAAAGATGGAGAGGACCTTTTGAGGTGTTGACGTCAATCCCTACTGCAGTCAAGCTCGCCGGAAAGGGAGGGTGGATCTACCACTGTCGCATCAAACCGGCTCCCACTCCCTATATTGACCAACAAACCCTGCAAAACAGACCCTTCGTCACGGTGGCCCTGCTGCTTATATTCGGGCCTTGTGTGTTTAACATTTTAGTAAAGTTTGTGTCTTCCAGGCTCCAGAAGTTCCATCTGCAGATGGTGTTACAACAGGGATATTGCCCCATCTCCCCCGAACCGGTTACAGCCAGAGTCCAGTTCTATGCCAGCACCCCTAGCCAACATGAAGTAGTTACAGAGGAATGACCTCTGGCCCATGTCCCCATCTGGCCCAGGATTTGCACCTTATACAGGATCCAAATCCTGAAAAGAAAAGGAGGGAGTGAGATGGGCAGCCACCAGATGGCAGCTGGGAGAGCTAAGCTGCTGTTTTCCCTCCGTTGGGGCCCCAGCGTGACTGTGCTGACCCGATGACGCTGGCATCATCACGGGAGCTGTCCACCAATCCTGATGGACCACGCTCCTGAACACACCCTGAAGAAGAGCCCACCCCTACTCTGTTTCCTCCCCATATAAACCCCTGTGCCTGCCAGTCAGGGAGCCACCTTGGCGATTCAGCTCCCAGTGTGCTCCTTTGCTTGGCCAACCAAATAAAATTTTCTTCTTTTGCTTTCACCTGACTTGTCTTTCAGTGTCTCAGCAAGCAAGACCTGGAGGTCTGGTAACACCAGCGCTCTGTTCACATCTCAGGAGTTTTCTTCTCGTGGGCATTCCTGTGCCTGCTGGTCCATGGAGGAGAGAGGTGAAGTGACTCCACAGGGCCATGATCATATAATAGAGGCACAGTTTCAACCCAGGATCTCTCACTGTCTCCTTAGGTGGCTTCAGTAGCCCTTGGTGGCCTCAGGGTCCTCTCACACCCTCTCTTGTAGCCAGGCCCCTGGCTTCTCCCTTGGGTCTCTGAGAGGCCTCCTCTGGCTTCCCCAGACATGGAGGGAGGGGCCCGGCACACCTCGTGAGTCTTCCCAGGGCTAATGGTGGTAAGCCTGGGATCTAACCATGGAGAGGGCTCCGCTTCAAGGCGAGTGGCATTCCCAGGCAACCTGAGCCTGTCTGTATTGGTGGGTGAAGGCAGCTGCAAGTTACTTTGGATCCTGGCCTTTGGAATTCTGAGCCAAGTCACACATCCCAGAAGCCTCTGTGGTCTGTGAGGAAACAGCGAGAAACCAAGAGGCCACCACAGAGGTGCTGCCAGATGCCTAGAGTGGCATGTTGTAGATTTTTATATATCTACAGTATTAATCATGGCCACCCCCTGTGTTACAGAGTAGAGCCTCCCCCAAAGGATTTTCTTGACTGTAATCTTTACAGAAGTAGTTCACCAGGCATTTCTTCCGATGAGTGGCTGGGTGGGTTCAAACCACCAACATTTAGGTTAATAGCCCCAGCAAGACTGAGTTGGAATCAACTCTATGGCAATGAGATAGTATTAATATTCTAATTTCAATCCCTCACCACTCCATCCCCCACGCCCACCACCAAAGAAACACTCCCACACTCCCCACCCCAGAAACCAAGTTTGCAGTGCTTACTACAGACCAGACCTGTGCTAAGTACTCTGCTCTGAATGGTCCCCTTTGATCCTCACTCTAACTGGATAGGCTGGGATGACTCTCACCCCTCAAGGCCTCCAGCAGAGTTCCCAGGGTGTGGCCTAAGACCCTGCAGCACTGCCCTGCCAGTCTGCCTCCCGGGGCTTCAGGATTCTGCCTCCACCTTTCCCAGTGCCGCCTCAACCCTCTGAGCCTCAGTCATGCTGGCATAGTGCCCCCTCACCAACCGACACCAAGTGGCAGTATGATGAGTGGAAGGAAGAAAAACTCAGAGGCCTGTGTATTTTGAAGAAGGGAATGCGTGCAGGTTTAATCAGCAAAACGTCCCCAGCTGGGTTTGGAGCCTGGTGGAGGGCCCCAGTGAAGTTCCCTTCACTTTATGACTCCTGTACCCTAGCTCCTGACTCCTTTGGAGGAAAAGATGCCCGGGTCCTGTGGTGTAAGGTGACTGGGTGCTGAGCATTCCTGGAGACAGCCAGCAGGAGACCATGCATCCCTTTGTTAAATGGCTACTGTGTACCAGACCTGGCCCTAGGTTTTACATCTCCGGTGCTCTGTGATCCTCAAGGTGCTGTGGAGATGAGCGTCATCCTACGTTGCAAATGTGGCAGGTGTCTGCTTCATCTGACCTGGCCAAGTTCACACCAGGGAATGTCCCTCCACCCTCACCCCTGGTCCATCTACCATCATCACTCACCTGAACCATTGCAGTGACCTGTGCCCTGGCCCTGCACTCCAAGTCTACTCCCCACGCAGCAGGCGGTGGGGTCAGGGGCTGTGTTTGTAAAGCCCTGATCAGTTCATGTCCCTCTCCTTTCCTTTCACACAGAGTAAAGTATCAAGTCCTCGCAGTGCCCTTCAAGTCCCTGCATGACTGGGCCCCATCACCTCCCTGACCTCATCTCCCACCCTCATGCTTTCCCAATCCCCAGCCTCCTTGCTGTTCTTCAGTTTTGTAGCCATTACATAGTGAGGATGGACCACCACCCCGAATTTGATTCGGATGTCAAGACTGATGACAACACATGTATACTAAGAGAGTATACAAAGGTTTATTACTTACACAATGAGGCTTCCTTGGGAAGGCAGGGCAGCTCTCCCAAGCTGGTCCAAAAATGGCTTGAGAGAGCAAGTAAAGGAGACTGGCTTGGGGTTTTTGTGGTGGTTGGGGCTGGGGCCAGAGCGAGAGTTCCTGTGTGGTTTGAAACTCCCTCCTGTGCTAAAGAAGGGAGCACTCGTGCTTTCTTACCAGCTTGCCCAGATGTGGGGCAAAAAGGGAGGAGTTAAGCTTAAAAAATGTCAGCAGTCAAACATCAAAAAACGGAGTTAGTCTTCGGGAGTAAGGGAGAATGAAGAAAACAAGATACAAGGGAAAGATTCGTCCAAAGGACTAATGGACCACAACTACCATGGCCTCCACCAGACTGAGTCCGGTACACCTTGATGGTGCCCGGCTACCACCACTGACTGCTCTGACAGGGATCACAACAGAGGGTCCCCGACAGAGCTGGAAAAAATGTAGAACAAAATTCTAACTCACAAAAAAAGACCAGACTTACTGGCCTGACAGAGACTGGAGAAACACCAAGAGTATAGTCCCCGGACACACTTTCAGTCAAAGATTAGATAGCCCCATAAAACAAAATGAGACCAATGGGGCACAGCAGTCCAGGGACAAGCACTAGAAGACAGGAGGGGACAGGAAACCTGGTAATAGGGAACCCAAGGTTGAGAAGGGACAGTGTTGACATGTCGTGGGGTTGTTAACAATTGTCATAAAACAACATGTGTACTAACTGTTTAATGAGAAACTATTCTGTCTGTAAACCTTCATCTAAAGTACAATTTAAAAAATGGAGTTAGAATATTACACTTAGGTACACCAGGCACATTCATACGTGTTGTTCCATCTGGCACCTGGTTTGTTTGCTCACTTCCTTCAGGTATCCCTGCCCAAACCTCTGAGAGGTTTTGGTGACCACCCTAACCCTCCTACAGCCTGTATGTGACTTTGTTTTTTTGTCACTAGCACTCACCATCACCTGACATGATGCTATGTTTATTTGTGGTCTTTCCCTTACTGGCAATATCCTCAAGCATGGGGCAAAGTCCGTCTTGCTCACGGCTGTGTCCCTAGCATTCAGGGCAGCTCTGGACCCATACCAGGTACTCAGTAAATGTTGGACAACTGAACAAATGAATCTGGAGACAGATCTTGGCACCACTGGGCTGTGGCATC
Organism: Dugong dugon; assembly: GCA_030035585.1. Lineage (NCBI taxonomy): Eukaryota > Metazoa > Chordata > Mammalia > Sirenia > Dugongidae > Dugong > Dugong dugon. The sequence goes on from CM057466.1 coordinate 116,729,526, forward strand.
CCTACCTGTCATGAGGATCATTTATTCACTTACACGAGTGTTTGGTCCAGTTGCGGACATTTCTAAAACATAGTGGCTTAAAGTAACAAAAAACACTTAATATCCTCAAAGCTTATGTGGGTCAGGAATTTGGGAGCAGCTGATCTGGGTTTTTCTAGTTCAGGGTCATTCATGAGGTTGTGGTCAAGCTGTCAGCCAGGACAGCAATCATCTGAAGCCATGACTGGAGCTGGAGGATTCACTTCCAAGATGCTAACTTGTCTTTTATCTGGAAACCCTACTTCTGTTGGGTGTTCAATCCAGTGCCAGCAGCCCTTATGTGTGCAGTGACTGTACAGATAGGTGTTGGCAGACAGCCTGTCCTTCATCAAGCACCAGCAGGTGGATACCAGGGCATGGCTCTACAGATGTGGACACTGCTGTCAGACCTTCAGGCACAGTAGGTCCACTTCTGGCACTCAGGGTCTGTCCTGGAGAATGACCCTCTGTATTAGCTGACCATAGCTCCTTATAAATTAGCCCAAAACTTGGTGGTTTAAAACAACAATAAACAGTTATCATCTCACACAGTTTCTGTAGGTGAAGAATTCAGAAGCAGTTTGGCTGAGAGGTTCTAGCTCCAGAATTCTCATGAGATTGCAATCAAGATGTTGGCTAGAACAGCAGTCATCTGAATTTGTTAATAGATTCAAAACTGGTCAATATCCACAGGGCAATAATCAATTGCATCTCCACCAGATAGCATTTATTTGCATTTTTATTGATAAAAGTCTTTTGCATTACTATCAGTTTTCTAAGACTACAGAGTTGGAAAATAGCTCAAAAACAATGAAAGTCTTAGATAACCCAGAAGGGTGAGCGAGACAGCAAACCCAGTGTGGTGCAGTGAATTAGTTAATATGGCCCTTCTAGCCAAAGTCTTTGTAACTTCCACCAAATGACTGGGTGGGGTTATGCAAATGAGGTGCTTATGGCCCACTCAGGAGATTGGATAGCTTACTAATAATGTAAATAAGGTGCATAGCACCCTTGTGGGGGTGGGACCATACAGATAAGTTGTATGGAACCCTAATGAGGGGATTGGTTAGTTTTGCTAGACTTAAAGGGAAACAGAGGGTGAGAGAGGAGTGGAGCTGAGCTGTAACACGGAAGAAAACAAAAGATGATGGCGCAGCAGCAGCTAGAGCAATAGGGCCATGACAGTGCAGGAACCAGGAGACTGGCTCAAGACAGCTGCAAGACAGAGCTAGAGTTGTAACATTCGCTTGAGAAGGCCCCCAGCAGGCGCTGGTGGCAAAGGTTGAGAAGAAACTGTCCTGATCAAGGAACTGCACCCTGAGTTGTTCTTGTTACTTCCAACTTGATCCTGATCCTGAGTTGTAACCTGTTACTTCCCTAACAAACCACTTAACTGTAAGTAAAGCTCCTGAGTTCTGTGAGACACTGCAGGGAATTACTGAACCCAAAGATGGGAGGGAAAGTACTGAGGGGAGGGGAGAGTAGTTGATGTTAGAGATGATGGAGTGATACAATGGTTTGGAAAAGTTGGACCTTTGGGACATCTTTAACCTACACCTCATAGGAACTAGCTTTGTGCTGATCCTTATAAAATGAATTATTCATTTACCCAGTAATGCTAGGTTTTTTTCCCCCCTTGCCATTTCAACTCTTTCACATTTTTTTCTGATACTGCCCTGACTCATCCAGTCATCTCTGGGTTGGGTCTCAAAAGAAGAATGTGGTAGGCAGCCTTCTAACATGACTCCTAATGACCTTTGCCTCCTGATAGTCACACCTTTGTGATTACCTTCCCTTGAATGTAGGCTGGACTTAATGACTTGGTTCAAATGAATAGAGTATGGTAAAGGTGATGGGTTTTCACTTCCATGATTAAAACCCAAAAAACCTATTGCTGTCAATTCTGACTTATAGAGACCCTATAGGACAGAGTAGAACCACCCCATATGGTTTCCAAGGAGTGCCTGGTGGAGTCGAACTGCGGACCTTTTGGTTAGCAGCTGTAGCTCTTAACCAGCCACTAGGGTTTCCACTTCCATGATTAGGTTACGTAAAAATGGTGGTGAGTCAGAACTCCTCATCTAACTTCAGGGGGAGAGAGAATCAACATCAGCATCAGCCCAAAGCCGATTCCCATGAGGTGGCAGTCAGACATACCTCCACTCTTCAACCTTTTTTTTTTTTTTAACGAATTCTGACACCAATCGTCCCTCCCACAGCACTCTCTACTTATCTGCTGGGTTTCACAATTTGTTGCAATGGCCACATAGAACTCACAGATCATATTCAGGATTATGGAGCTTACTACGGTAGTAACAGATTGCAACTCAGAATCAGGTTCAACTTGGAAGTAACAGGAACAACTCAGGACACCGTTCTTTGATCAAGACAGCTTCTTCTCAGCCATGCCTGCAGACAGGCCTCTCAGACCTTGGCCTTCGCTCTCGACTTTCTCTGACTTGGACAAGTATTACAAAGTTCTTTATTTCCACTAATAAGTGCCCAGAGGCACTCCACTCTGCCAGGAAACCTCCTGCCCAACAGTGTAGAGCTCTCACTCTGAGGGTTAGCAAGCCTAGCTTGCCAGTCCCATGCTGCTGCCATCTTGTTCCATCTTCAGTGTTACAACTCCTTTTCCTGGGTTTAGGAGGTTCTCAGTGCAAGGACTCCAGGTCCAAAGATGAGCTCTGCTCCTGGCTCTTCTCCTTGATAGTAGTAAGGTCTCACCCCAGCCTATGGGATTGACTCACTTTAAGTCTAGTGGGATGGCAAAACTGACCAATTCTTTGCAAGGGATCCGTGCACATTATTTGTACTAGCAAAACTGTCCAATCCTTCTGGTGGGCCACTAGCACTTTATTTTCATAGTCCCACCCAATCATTTTGTTGGAGTTACAAAACCATGGCTAGAAGGGCCATATTAAAGCAATTCACTGCGCCGCAGGTTATAAAAAACTGAATTTTTTCATGCTAGCAGACTCTGTTTATTGCCTTCTTGACTTGCAAGCGTTGATGAAGCAAGCTCCCATGTTGGAGAGGATTATATGGCAGGGGCCTGAGTGTGGCCTCCAGCCAACAGCTTGCAAAAAAACTGAGGTTCTTAGCCAAACAACCGATGAGTAACTAAACCAGCCAACACCATGTGAGCTTGGGAGTGGATCTCTCCCCAGCTGAGACTTGAGATGACTATAGCCCAGCCAATTCCACCTAAGAGAGACTCTGAAGCAGAGGATACAGTTAAGCTGTGCCTGAATCCCTGACCCACAGAAACAGGTAATATTTGTGCATTGTTTTAAGCCACTATGTTTTGGGGTAATTTGTAACACAGCAAAAGATGACATTCAAAGAAGCAAGAGACAAACAGGTCATTGTTAAAGACACAGCTACTACATTGTTCAGCTAATCAGGATGCTTGTCAGCCTGAGTACGTGAGGAGACAGCTGTCCATTTTGTCAGTTGGTGTAGACCTGCTGTTGTGTGGGAAGAGAAAAAGGAGTAGTTAATGCTGATCCTCTGCTCAATTAACCAGGCCTGTGGGTCAAGGAAAAGAGCTCCACCTCTGTGGGTGTGAAGCCAAGCACCCTGATTCGAGAGGAGCCTGTTTTAGGAGCCACACAGCACATGACACCTTAGTTGTAAGTAACAGAAAACCACTCTCAGGCTGGCCTAGACACAAAGGAAATTTAATGGTCTTGAGAAAGAAAAAAGTAGCCCCTGAAATCTAGGAACTGGCCTGACACTCACAACAAGGTCTTGGTGTTATTAGGAGATATAAGCTGGGTCATATGCCAACCCAAGGCCAATTATGATGGTGAGGAGGATGGAACCCCCGATTAGGTGTATGACTGGGTCACATGCCCACCCCTGCCCAAACAATCTGGACTGAGAGTGGAGGGTTCCCCAGAGGTAATTGAGAACATTTTATACGAGGGAAAAGTGCATGGATTCTAGTGCGGACACATTATTCCCCAACATGAAAAGCCGGGCCAGCACATGAGTATGTGAAATGCAGGCTGGGGCCCCTAACTGATGAGATCCATGGGCGTTGGAAAGGGCTTGGTTCCTGGAGGAGAATGGACAAGGGTGAGGAAAAGAGGCTCTCTCCAGGCCTGCGAACAACTCTTCCTGCAGATCTGCCTCCTGTGTCTGAGATCCTGGCAACCCTGTAGTAGCAATGTGTATCCCAGTGGCTCTTCCCTAACCTGGGCAGCCTCACCTCGCATCTGAAAGGCAACCCGTGTTCTGAAGCTTAGGTCCTTCCTCATTCAAAGCCTCATGACTCGTCCTGAGTGTGTGTGTGTGTGTGTGTGTGCGCGCGCGCGCGCGCGTGTGGAAAAGGGCTGGACGTGTGTGTGTGTGTATGTGTGTGTGTGCGTGTGCGTGTGTGTGTGGAAAAGGGCCGGACGTATCCAAGGCGACGCTAGCCGCTGGAGCCGAGCCGGCCGCATAGGAACCGCAGGACGCACGCCCAGCAAGGGCCGGCTGCTGCCGCTGCGCAGACGCGTAACTGCTCCGCCTAACAGGACGGCGCCTCCCAGAAGGCCCCGCGACCACCCGACAACCCGCCCGCACAATTCCGCTCCCCTAGAGGCTCCCCAAGCCGGGGCCGAAGCCGTGAGTTTGGTGGAGGGTTGTCGTCCACCCAGGCTTAAACTCCCTCCTGCAGCTGTCGTCGTCACTGCTGTCACCGCTGCGCGAGACAGGCCGGGGATCCAGGAGTGGCACTCCGGGATCACTGAGCGAGGCCTCTGAGCCCACCGAAGAGGTCCAGAAGTGGCCGCGGTCAAGGCGGAAGCGCAGCCCCGCGAGTGACTGTGGGCAGGCGCTCCCCCCACGCCCTGCCCCCTGTGTCGCAGCGGATCGTTTCTTCTTCGCCCGCTGCTCGCTCATTTGTGAGCCCCTCAGTCGTTTACTTGTGTAGTGTCCCTTCCGATTTCTCATTCATTCGCTCATGCGTCACTCATCCCGCTCCCGGATTCCGCGCTTTGTGCTCTAGGCCACGTTATTACTTCCCCCGGTCATTCATTAACTCAATTAAGAAACCGATTCCCGCGCCGCTTCTGGGCAAACCAGGCTGGGTTCCACCTCCGAGACTTTGTGTGTGCGATCCCCTTTGCCCAGAGCACCCAACCCCCACTCCTCTGCCTGGTGCAATCCATCCCCAGCGCCAGCAGCGGCTTCGTGCTTCCTGAGTCCTACAACCCCCACTGTACACCCTTTGTCCAGTGTCCCTCCCCTTTACCCAGCCTGTATTTGTTCTTTTATTGATGATTTTGTTTGCTTGTCCAGCTTCCAGTAGGGGAGAGCCCAGGCCTTGGGGGTGTTGCTGGGGAGACACAAATAGTCACCCCTGACCCGGCAGATGAGAGCAGAGTCCGTTGCTGGAGCGTGGGAGACAGGTCTAAACGGGGAGGTGGCCTCTGACCTGTGACCAGAGCATCACATGGTGCCTAGGCTTTCAGGGGAGAAAGTTGGAGAATGGGGCCTTCAGGCAGAGAAAGGGCACACAGGGTGGGTGCGGGTGTAAGGACGGTGGAGGGAGGCTGGAGCTGCGAGGGCAGGTGGTAAGGACCTTCAGGGGTTCCAGCTCTGTCTCAGGATGGGGGTGGACTCCCAGGTCGGGCTGCCTCTGTCACAGAAGGCAGGAGCTTCTGTGGCCGGGTCTTCCCATTCTTTAAGAGAGGACAGAAACCTGGGTCTCTAACTCTGATGACTTTTTAAACGATTGAGATATAACTCACACACCATAAAATTTACCCTTTTAAAGTGTACACATCAGTGGTTTTTAGTATATTCAGAGTTCTGCAACAATCAGAACTATTTAATTTCAGAACATTTTCATCATCCCAAAAAGAAACCCTGTACCTATTAGCCACACTCCCCATCCTCCTCTATCCCCAGCCCCTGGCAACCACTAACATACTTTCTGTCTCTATGGATTTGCCTATTATGGGCATTTCATATACATGGAATCATACGATATGTGTCCTTTTGTGTCTGGCTTCTTTCACTTAGCACGGTGTTTTCAAGGTTCATTCATATTGTACATTTATCAGTATTTAATTTATTTTCATTGTTGAATAATCCATTGTATGGCTGTATCATTTACTTATGCATTCACCAGTTCACGGACATTTGGGTTGTTTTCACCTTTTGGCAATTATGAATACTGCTGCTCTGACATTTGGGTACAAGTTTTTGTGTGGACATATGTTTTCATTTGTATTGGGTAAATGTCTAGGAGTGAAATTGCTGGGTCATATGGTAAACTCTATGTTTCACAATTTGAAGAACTACAAGTGTATTTTCCACATTAGCTATGCCATTTACATTTCCACTACCATCTGATGACTTTATGTGTGTGTGTGGTAAAAAAAAATACATATAGCAAAACATTTGCTGTTTCAACATTTTTTTACATGTGCAAGTCAGTAACATTAATTTCCATATTTTTTACGCAAATAACACCTTCAATGTTTGCCAACAACTGTATCCTCTGCCTTGTAGTATTTTCATCAATGAGGTATGCTTTTTTTTTTTTTAACAGCAGCATGTGAAAAAAATTGGTATAGTGGTGCTTAATACCTTGCATTGCGGGGAAGGGCGCAGTTGGCAAACAGAAGGTGCTCGTTATTTGTGTAAAAATATGGTACTTTCATCATGCTGTGTAACCATCACATTTCCAAATTTTTCCATTACCCTTAACAGAAACTGAGTGCCCCCTAAGAAATGACCCCCCTTTGCTTCCCTTCCCTGCCCGCTGGTTGTTGTTGTTAGGTGCAACCTTATGTACAACATAAGATTCATTGCAATCTTATGTACAACAGAATGAAACACTACCCAGTCCTGGACCATCGTCACAATCGTTCCTATGTTTGAGCCCATTGTTGCATACCCTGCGTCAATCCATCTCGTTGAGGATCTTCCTCTTTTTTGCTGGCCCTCCCCGCCACCCCCCCCCCCGCCCCATAACCAGTAATAAACTTTGGTCTCTATACATTTGCCTATTCTAGGTATTTCATATATGTAGATTATACAATACTTGTTCTTTTGTGACAGACTTATTTCACATAGATGTTTTCAAGGCTCATCGATATTGTAGCATGTATAAGGACTTTATTTCTCTTTATGGCTGAGTAATAATTCCTTTGTATGTATACACCACATTTTGTTCATTCATCTGTTGATGGACATTTAGATTGTCTCCACCTCTTGGCTTCTGGTAACTTTATAACATGGGGTGGGCAGTCAAGGGAATCCATCTGCTGGTCAAATCCAATCCCTGGCTGTCCAGTTTTCAGCCACCTCTTTGGGCTTTCTCTGTGGGGGATGAATAGAGGAGACAAGGAAGCCAGAACAGGGACCCTCAAGACAGGCAAGAAGAGGGGCCACTGGGAGACAAAGACAGCCACCTCAGTGTTTTCCTCAGACACATCGACACACAGGTGAGCAAAGATGCTGATGCTCAGGGACAGAACAGTAGGTACCCTCATCCTAACTCACTGACACGTGGATGGACACAAAGGGCACAAACCCGCAGGTCCCACTTTATCTCAGGCCAACCTCAGCTGTGTTCACAGGCCCACCTCTGTGTTTCCAGGCCCAGAGGGGGTGCCCTGGACCATGCAGCCAGCCTGCCCTCCCCAGGAAGGGGTATGATGGCTGCCCAGAGGAGCAAGGCATCAATTCTGGCTCCCCAGATCACCCAGGGTCTGCCCACACTGATGGCAGATGAACTCAGCCCAGAGACCCCTGGCCAGTGCTTCCGGTATTTCCGATACCAGGAGGTGGAGGGGCCCCAAGAGGCCCTGGCCTGAGCTGTGCCACCAGTGGCTTCGGCCCGAGGCATGCTCCAAGGAGCAGATGCTGGAACTGCTGGTGCTGGAGCAGTTCCTGGGTGCACTGCCCCCTGAGATCCAGGCCTGTGTCCGGGGGCAGCAGCCCGGCAGCCCCAAGGAGGCTACAGCCCTGGTTGAGGGGCTGTGCCAGGAGCAAGTAGGCCAGGCGAGGAGGGGCTGAACTGAGGGCCAGTGCTCCTTCCTTCAGAGCCCTTAGCCCGGAGCTGAGCCTGGCTCAGGGGCCAGTGTGGTGGTGGTGGGGACTGTAGGCGAGTGACAGGTGGGAGCTTGGCAGTTCCAAGCTCAGACACCAGAGTCAGACAGACCCCTCCAGTCCATATCTGCACCGTGGCGTGAAAACTGGGTGGGTGGGGGGGACGCCAAGAAGGAAGGAGCACTCCACAATTTGCCCACATTTCCTCAGTGGATCTGCCCAGCCACACACCCCCTCACCCTGCCTGCCTTCCTGTCCTCAGGTTCCAGCCCCTAGTCCCATTGAGGGGCTAGTCAACAAGACAGATGAGGGAGAGGAACAGCAGGCTCCCCCAGGTTCCCTCCAGGCCACACTTCCAGGTAAAACACCTGCCCACCTGCTTGCTTCTGTGCCATCCTATCGACTGACTCTTGGCCCCACCCTGCTCACAGCTTGGGGATGACAGGCTTCCTTGGGAGCTGGGCTCATCGCTCTGTGCTTCATGGATGCTCGCCTTGCTCGGTGGATTGAGTGGGTCCAAAGGTTCCCCACCCCTGAAGTCCCCAAGGCCTCAGAGCGAGAGGGTTGACTGGGCCGGGGGCTACAAAAATAATGAGCAAGGGTGGTCAGGGACAGCTTTACTGGCTGTGGGGACATTGTTTGGGTTGGGTTGTCACTTCCAGGCTCCCGGAGTGGGAGTGGGTCACATCTGGGTGTGCCCACAAGTGTCACCGTACAATTCTCTTCATTATACGCAGGTGTCTCCACCTCCCCAGTGCTCTGCATCCCCAAGGTCGAGCAAGACGATGACAGTGACACTCAGGAGCTACCCAGTGTGGAGGGCGAGGCCCCAAGGTGGGCTAGTGCTGGTGAGATGGGCAAGGGCGGCTTTTGAGCTTTTATACAATACTGGCACTTCTCTCCTGCCCCCCCAAAAGAACACCTGGTCTCCCAGCACCGTCCTTTGGGAACAGGTGTGAGCAGCACCATCAGGCAGAGGCATAGTTCAGTCCTGGCCTCCCGAGTCACAGGATGGGAGGCTGAGGCTCCGACAGGGCCAGGGTCTGAATCAGGATGCACTCACCCCACCTCCCCAGCTTCTCTGTTCCGGGCTGAAGGCAGAATATGCCCCTTGGCTGGCCCCTAACCCCTGGTCTGTTGTTAGGTGCTGTCGAGTTGATTTCCAACCCATAGTGACCCCACGTGAAAGAGTAGAAGTGCCCATAGGGTTTCCTAGGCTGTCATCTATGGATGCAGATCATTAGGTCTTTCTACCTCGGAACCCTGGGTGGGTTCAAAGTGCCAACCTTTCAGTTATCAGCCAAGCACTTAATGGTTGCACCACCAGGGCTCTTTGCCCCCTGGTCTAAATGCTCTCATATTACTCCTGATACTGGCCTGTCCCCTTCACCACACGGCTCTTCATCCCTGGAGTTCTCCGGGTTCTCAGGCATTTTCCTCCTTTCTCTCCTGTTTCAGATCGCAGTGCCAAGGTGGATTCCTCGGGACAGTTGGCTCCTGGGGAAGGCGACGCTCCCTGGAATGCACTGGAGACTAACTCGAGGGGTCCTTGTGAGGGGGCTGCGTCTGGAGGCCACGGGGCCTGGGAGGACCCCTCAGAAGGAACAGGGGAGGCAGCGTACAGTCAGGAGCAGGGGGCCATGCTGAGGGCCACAGCAGACCAGGGGGACCCAGGAAGGAAGCCGGAGCCCACGGACTCCTTCCAGGCCAGGCCCCAGAAGGATAAGAAGGACCTGGTGCCGAGCCCCTCGCCGGGGAGCGGGGCTGCCGGTGCAGCGAGTGCGGCAAGACGTTCAGCCAGAGCTCCTACCTGCTGCAGCACTGGCGCGTGCACACTGGCGAGAAGCCGTACACCTGTGCAGAGTGCGGCAAGGCCTTCGCCTGGAGCTCCAACCTCAGCCAGCACCAGCGCATCCACACGGGCGAGATGCCCATACGCATGCCGCGAGCGCGGCATGGCCTTCCGCGCGCACTCACAGGTCACCCACCACCAGAAGACACACAGCGGCGTGCAGCTCTTCTGCCGCCCCGACCGCGGCAAGGCCTCTGGCCGCAGCACCACGCTGGTGCAGCACTGCCGCACGCACACGGGCGAGAAGCCCTACGTGTGCCCTGAGTGCGGCAAGGCCTTCAACCGGAACTCTAACTTCCTGGAGCACCGGCGCCTGCACACGGGCGAGCGGCCCCACGCCTGCCTGGCCTGCGGCAAGGCCTTCAGCCAGCGCTCCAACCCGGCGAAGCACCTGAAAATCCACGCCGGCGCGCAACCGCACGCCTGCCCCGACTGCCGCAAAGCCTTTCTGCGCGCGGCCGGCCTGCGCCAACACGGACGCACCCACAGCGGCGGGCGGTCCTTCACAGACAGTTCGCAGCTGCCGCAGCACCAGCGCACGCACACCGGCGAGCCCTTCGAGTGCAATGAGTGAGGCCAGGCCTTCGTCGTGGGCTTCAACCTGGCCGAGCACCGGCGTGTGCACACGGGCGAAAACCCCACGCGTGCGCCCAGTGCGGCAAGGCCTTCAGCCAGCGCTCGAACCTGCTAAACCACCAGCGCATCCACTCGGGCGCCAAGCCCTTCGCCTGCGTTGACTGCGGCAAGGCCTTCAAGGGCAGCTCGGGCCTGGCGAACCACCGGCGCACCCACACCGGCGAGCAGCCCTTCGCCTTTGCCGAGTGTGGCAAGCCCTTTCGCGGCAGCTCTGAGCTGCGCCAGCACGAGCGCCTGCACTCCGGGGAGAAGCCCTTTGTCTGCGACGACTGCGGCAAGGCCTTCGTGCGCAACTCGGAGCTGGTGAGCCACCGGCGTACGCACACGGGCGAGCGGCTCTATGCGTGCGGCGTGTGCAGGAAGCTTTTCAGTCACCGCTTCAACCTCAACGAGCAGCAGAAGCTGCACGCGGGCCCTGCCGCGTCCTGACCCGGGAGGGTCCTGAGCCAGAGGCTGGGCCAAACTGACAGGCCGTAGGGCTCAAGGTCCCGCCAAGAGTGGTTTGGGGTGAGCACCCTGGCAGGGCAGCGGAGTCCCAGAAGTGTCAACGTGTCGTCTGCCTTACTCGCCCTCCTGGGCTGCACGCGGTGCTGGGAGTGCGGTGCCAGGAGTGCGGTGCCAGTTACGGTGGGGCAGCACAGAGGGTCACAGCTGGACAAACGGAGCCCCAGCGAGGGCAGCGCCACCTGTGACTGTGGGGACCTGGCTTTGGGTGACGTGAGGTAGTTCTCAGGGTGGACGCAGCAAATTCCTGTCCTGTGAGGCGGGTACCCACACAGGGACAGGTGGGAAGGGAAGGCAGACATGGTCTCCTTTCAGAACCATGCGAGGCTGGGATTGGGATCCATTCCAGCTCCCAGGATGAGGGCTGGATGGGAGTCCCCTCTTCTGCCCCGCCCCCTCCGAGGCTGCACAAGGACTTCCTGTCTGCAGCCTTGGCCGGGAAGGGCAGAGGTCTTGCTCTGGGGACAGCGGAAGGCCTAGGGCAAAGGGGAGGTGTAGAGGTAGTCTCCCCACCATCAGCTTTCATGTGCTTTCCCTCACCACCACTCTGTTCTGCTTCCATACTCCGAAACACAGTTATAGCCGAATGTCGATTTTAAAAAGATAAATATGCCCAGCTTGAAGCACTTCTGGCTCCTTATGGACCCAGTATCACATCCACATGCCTCGGGTTGGCACAGTCCCTGTGTAGCGAGCAGGTCTTAGGGCCATGTCCTGGTACCACTGTTGTTCTGAGGCCAGAAGACAGGAAAGACAATCTGCATGTAGGTGATTCAGATGGTGCTGCCTGCAGTGAGCAAAACCAGACCAGTGAGGGGCAGAGCTGCAAGACCAGAGATAACAGGAGGGTGACTGGGCGTTGAGGGCCACTTGGGAGCCAGAAGGGTCAGGAGGAGCCAGCCTTCGAATTGCAGGGCCCTGGGGTGGAGCTGTGCTTGAGCGTGAGCCCACACGTGTGAGCCAGGTGGAGGTGTGAGGTTGTAGACAAAGGTGGAGGGGGACCGGATCCCCCTCTGCACAGCATGGTGGGAATTTCCTATTTTCCAGCCATGGCTGTGTTCCCAGCTTCCACACTTGGCCTGGAGGTGCGACCCACCTACACTTGCTCCACCACCCTTGGACCTCTTCTGGTGGACAACTGCTTATTCTGGGGACAGTTCCAAGCCCTGCCCCTACCCAGTCTGTGAATCAAAGCCCCTGTCACTGACTCTGGGCGACTCTCTCTGCTGTCCATCTGCCTGCCTACTGCTACAGCACAGTCTTCTCTTGAGTGGACAAAGAGGGAGTTTATAGTGGTTGGATGATAAAAGGAGTTTTGGCCTTGTGGCTTGTCTCCTTGTGGGCTCCCCAGTTCCTGGATGGATAATTGGAAGGGACATACTCAGCAACTGGCAGAATCCCCACATTGGTTCTCTGACCCATGAGGTCAGGGTCCTTAAGGTACGAAGGGCCAAGCAGAAGCCTCTGGAACGTCCCCTCTCCAGCAAGATGGTAAACCAGGAGCAATATTACACCCTTGGGGTGGCTAGGGATTGGATTGCAGAGATTAGTGTCACTACTGAAGACTTGAAAGCAGCAGTAATGGTACCTATCACATTCCCATTTGATTCGCCTGCTTGGCCTGTGCAGAAGGCAGATGGATCCTGGAGAATGATTATGATTATAATGAATGTTCTCAGGTTGTGACTCCAATTGCAGCTGTTGATCCAGATGTGTTAACAGGAGCAAATCAACTCAGCTCCTGGTATAAATAAATGTGATAAGATTCCCAGGCCCATCTGAATCCACCCAAACAACCTCATTCCAGGCCTCAGGGTCCCACTGCTTCCCAATCAATGCCATAACTTTCACATATGAAAGTCCAATTACTGAATCTGTGAATTCAGCTTAGGCTGTAATTCTGCAATGCACACAATTAAATTTTGTGTCTAAGTGTCGGCTATATTTGCCCATTGGCTACAAGAAGTAAAACATTCCTTTAGGGCCATTCTAGAAGCTTTCTGGTTCTCTGTGTCTTGAGCTAAGGATTTCAAGCCCCAAGCTTGTCCTTTTCATTCTATAAACTCTCCAGTGTTGTCATAAGCAGCCAGCCCACCCCATAGTCCATATGATCATCATTCCTGCCATCCGCTGTCCAGTGAAGCAGGCATTTGATCTCCCAAAGCGGTGGCTTCAGTGGGCATCTCATCTCCATCTAACCCAGTTTTCTACTGGCAATTTCTACTGAGCTCAGCACTGTGTTCAAGACTGAGGTCATAACCAAATCATTCCCAGAATCCCAAGTTTGAGGGTCTGTTTCTTGGGAACCCTATTTTTAAAAAATATTTTATTGTCTTTTTGGTGGAAGTTTACACAGCAAATTAGGCTCCCATTTAACAATTTCTACAAAAGTTGTTCAGTGACATTGGTTACATTTTTCACAATGTGTCAAGATTCTCATTAATTCCATTCTGGTTGTCCTGTTTCCAGTAATGTAGTTTCCCTGCCCCTTTACCTTCTCATCTTTGCTTTAGAGTAATTGTTGACCATTTGGTCTCATATAGATGAGTTTTTAAAGAAGCACAGTACTCTCGGGCAATATTCTTTATTTTATGAGCCAATCTGCTATTTAGCTAAAGGGTGACCTCAGGGGATAGTTTCGGTTCAAGGTTTAAAGAATATCTCTGAGCAATAGTCTTGGGGAGTCTTTTTAGTCTCAACCGGTCTGTCTGGACTTTTTTAAGAATTTGAGTTCTGATCCATTCTATCAGGATCCATCTGTTGTGTTTGGGACCCCTCTTGATATCAAGTACTATATCAGTCAGGGTCCGGTGAGAAACTGGAAACAACACTACGTATTTCAGACAGAAGGGATTTAACTCAGAGAGATGGTTGTGCAGGTTTTGGAAGGCTCAGAGAGCAAAAGTGGGAGGTTGTAGAAATTCAGAGATGAACACTTGCTGGAAGTCATAACCACCCCTAGGGCTGGGGAAGCCAAAGGAAGAGGCAGTGACATCAGAACCCTGGAGCTAAGAGGAGGATGCAGCAAGGAAGGTGCTGGGAGTCCCAACAGAAACTGACAGCTGAGCCTCCCCACTCGCTTGCTGCCAACACCATCCCTACAGATCACTGATCTAACCATGCTGCTGCCTACCTAAGCACCCCTCGGCCAACTGGCTGAGGTTCAGCCAGTGTTTGGTAGTCTGACCACCACATTTTGTCCCTTCTCTGATCTCTGCTCCTCTGGCTTAACCACCCATATTTGCCTGGGTGCCATAACCTGAAGGCATCACCAGGCCATGGCACCCTATGATCCCCTCTGTAAGGAATACCTCCTCCCCAAGCTCCACCCAAACACGCAGACTCCCTCCAGGAGCTGGCTCCGAGCGGGGGCAGGGAGCATGTAGCAGGTGCTCAACCAACATGGAACGAAAATTGAAGACATCAGGAGTCTCTCCATGTCTTAGTCTGGGTTCGCTAGAGGAGCAAAACCAGTGAAGCATATATATAAATACTTATAGAGAGATTTACTTCAAGGAAATAGCTCACACAATTGTGAGGAAATGGCTTACACATTTGTGGGGGCTGGCAAGTCCCAAATCCGTGGGTCAGGTGGCAGGCTGGAGGCCTCTGCTGTTCCTGGGGTTGTAGGGGCTGGCAAATTCAAAATCTGCAGGTCAGGCAGCAGGCTGGGGACTTCTGGAGGTTATGTCCCAGGAACTGGAGGTCAGGTAATGAGAAGCGCGAAGGGTCAAGAGAGAATCAGCTTTGCCAGAACATCCATTTATATACTGGAGGCAGGCCACACTCCCAAGGAAACTCCTCTTTCAAAATGATTTCACATCAGATCACATCATGGAATGTGATTACATTGTATTACATTATGGAAGAGCAATCCGTCCTGGATCTGCCAAACTACTGAGAATCATAGTCTAGTCAAGTTGACACATAACATCAACCATCACGCCACAGCTGCCTGTTCCACTCAGCCAGAAGCCCCCGCAGGGCCCCACCAGGTCCAGGTCCCTATCATGTCTCTGAGCTCCCCCACTGCTCTGCCCCTCACCTCCTCCACTCCTACCATCCTGGCCTTTGCACTGGCTGTTCCCTCTGCCTGGAATGCTTCTCACCTGGCTGTCCAAAGGGCCCTATCTCCTGGCCTAATTCAGATCTCTGCTCCCTGAGAAGCCTTCCTTGCCCCTCCAATTCCACGTGGTCCCTCTGCACGCCAGTATCCACCACATCATTGTAGTTTATGTCATTTGTAGCATCTGCTCTCTGCCTTCTTTGTCTCCCTCACTAGACTTGCCTCCATGCGGGCAGGGCCTGGGTTGACACCTTCCTGCTGTCTTCCCTGTCTGGCACACAGTAATGCTCAATAAATGCTTGTGGAATGAGTGAATGAAGGCAGGGAGGTGGGAATGCATAAGCAGGCAGGTTGCTGTGGGCCCCATCATAGTAGGAAGTGCTGGTGGTGTAGTGGTTAAGTGCTTGGCTGCTAATTGAAAGGTCAGTGGTTTGAACACACCAGCTGCTCCATGGGAGAAAGGACCTGGCAATCTGCTCCAGTAAAGATTACAGCTTAGGGGCCCTCAGGGCCTGGGTCAAGGCCTCTACCTGCAGTGCCTGCTTTGGGGGTTCCTCACCACCATGGGTCACCTGGGACTGTGTGGGGCACCCTAGACTGACTTCAGTGACCACAGAGACGGGCTGGGAGGGCCTCTGGGACTGTGAGGGTCTCAGCTTTGGGGATTGGGATGAACAAACCTGGGTCTGGAGGAGTCAGGGGCTGCTCATCCCCAACAGCATTCAGTGCCTTTGGTGAAGGCTGCCACTGCTCACCTGTTCAAGCCACTGCCCTGGCTCAGCCCCATTGTCATCATCATCAACCACCCAGACCATTGCACTAGCCGGCTTGATGGTCTCCCTACCCATCTGGGTAAAGTAGGGATCTTGAGATGGGGAGATTGTCCTGAACAATACACCTTCAAAGGAGCCCTGGTGGTGCAACGGTTAAGAACTCAGCTGCTAACCGAAAGGTCTTTGGATGGAACCCACCCAGGGTCTCCACAGGACAAAGACTGGTCATCTGCTCCCATAAAGATCACAGTCAAGAAACCTATGGGGGTAGTTCTACTCTGTCACATGGGGTCACCATGAGTCGGAATTGACTTGATGGCAGGCCACAACAACATTATTTATTATTAACTATTGTTATGGCTGAGAATCCTGCAGCTCTGGTTGGTCTCCAAGAGAACCCTTTGCCCTCACCCATACAGGCTCCCACCCTCGCCTTCCTGGAAGTGCAAACAAGCAGGGAGAGGTCAGTGCCCCACCCCCTGACACCGTTCTTGGCCTTATCACCCAGGACATTCACCCCAGACACTGGGCGGCTGGACAGAGGACTGACCACCATGTCTGTGCTGGTGGTCTCCCTGCTGCTTTGGGGTGAGGCACCCTGAAGCCTGGGGCCCTCCAGTGGGAGGGGTGGGAAGGGCAGGGGTGGGGGTTTCACAGGCATTGTCTTCACAGGCCTCTCCCTGGGTCCAGCCACTAAGGCAGCCACATGTGAGTACTAGGGTTGGGGGCTGAGGGTGGTGGACACACACAGCAGATGAGCCCCTGGTCCTGGAGTCAGCGTGGTGACCCTGGTCCCCTGTGCAGATATTGAGACCCGGCCGAGCCTATGGGCAGAGGCCGAATCCCTGCTGGAACCGTGGGCCAACGTAACACTGACATGCCAGGCCCACCAGCGCAGCCTGGAGTTCCAGCTGTTCAAGGATGGGGTGGCCCAGGAGCCCGAGCACCTACTTGGTATGGAGCACCATTTCCTTCTGGGAGCAGTGACCAGTGAAACCCGTGGACTCTACCGCTGCCGGACGGGCATGGGCGGCAGATGGACGGAGTTGAGCAACCTGGTGGAGCTGTCTGGGGCAGGTGAGCAGGGACCCTAATTAGGGACCGGGAGGCAGTGAGAAGGGGACTGCTGGGGGCCTCCCTTCAACTACTCCTCACCCTCCCTGTCCTGGTCTTCCCGTCTACCTCCTGAGGAACTAGGTGGCCTTCGCCAAGTCACCCAATGTTTCAGAGCCTTGGTTTCCCCGTCTGTAAAATGGAGATGATATTCCTACTGACCCCAGAGGTTGTGAGGAACAGAAAAGTAAATCCCCAGAAAAGGCTTAGGGCAGGCCTGGCCCACAGTAGGGGCCTTATACATGGGCCTGCTTTATGCACCTCTCTCCGCTTGTCCCTGCCTCCCTTTCACCCATTAATGCCCTCCGTCTTTCCCTTACATTTTCCTGAGTGAGGGGGTCTGGGTCCAGCCTGACCACTCACCTTCTCTGAGTTTCACAGGACTTCATATCATCCTTACCCCATTCTGCAGACTCCCTAGCCCCACCCTTGCTCTCGGCTGAGCCAGTGTCTTGGATCACTCCGGGCTTGGATACAACTCTGGTGTGCCGCGGGGGGCTGCAGGGTGTGACCTTTCTCCTGAAGCGGGAAGGCGATGATGAGTTTCTAGAGGTGGCTGAGGCCCCCAAGGACACAAAGGCCACTTTTTTGGTCCACCGTGCTGGCAACTACAGTTGTAGCTACCGGACTTATGCAGCAGGCAACCTCTCAGAGCCCAGTGCCACCATGAGGATTGAGGAGCTAGGTGAGTGCGTGGACCATCCTGGAGTGCTTCCTGGGGTGGAGGCTCTGGAAGGGCGGGCTGCATTCTCTTTGTCCCCCACCCTGAATACCCCTCCCGCTCAAGATGGAGTTGGAGAAATGGTGGCCATACGGTTGCCTGGACTTGATAGTTGTGTAGGAGTTTGCCACGAGGAAGTGTGTTCCTGGAGAGGTAGTGGGGAGGGCAAGGTATTGAGGCTGGGCAGATGATAATTTCCTGGGGGAGGGGGGTTCGCTCCCACATAACCGTCCCTACCTTGCAGAGGCACCACCCCCACCTGCGCTGAGCCTCCAGAGAGAGACCACGGCAGTCCTGCGCCCGGGCACCCGCGCTAGCTTCCTCTGCGTGGCGCCCTTGAGCGGTGTGGAATTCCAGCTGCGGCGGGGGGAGGCCTCACTGCTCGTAAAGATGAGCTCCACCAGCCCAGATCGAGTTTTCTTCAACATGGACACGGTGGCCCCCAGCGAGAGCGGCCTGTACACCTGCCGCTATCGGCTGCGTGAAGGGCATGCTGCCTGGTCCATGGACAGCGTGCCTGCGGAGCTGCTGCTGAGTGACGGTGAGCCCAGTGGCCAGCAGGGGCAGGGCGCGGCCCAGAAGCCTAGGGAGCTCCGTCCTGAGGGGTAGGGTGGTGGAGGAAAAGGGACAGGGCTGGGTCGCGCCTGAGTGCAGAGCTCTGGGCCCAATCCGGACTCACCTGCCGGACAGGCCTCATTTTTCCCATCCGAGAATGGGGTGATGACCACAGCAACCTCGAGGACCTGCCAAAAGTAATTGGGTCAACACGCGGGCCTGGCACAGGCCACGCAGGCTCCACCTCCTCGGGGTCAGGCAGCTTCGATTCCAGCCGGTGACCAGGCTGGCCCAGGGAGCGTGGTTGCTCCATCGACCTCACGCCCTGAGCGCGATCACCATTCGAGGAGCATGGACTGCACACTGGACTTCGAGCCCCCAGCACCTGCGAGTTCCTAGCTGTCCCCGGGGCCAGGGTGGGCGCTGGGGCAGTGGCCAGCAGACGCATGTGGGGTGAAGCCAAGACTGAACGCCCACCTGTGCCGGGCGCCAAGTGGTGACAAAACACGAACCCCTCGTCTGTTTTTATAGACAAACAAATTAATAAGCAACAGTGTATGTGTGTGTGTGTGAGAGAGAGAGAGACAGAGAGCAAACTCGAGCCAAGGAAGGACTGAGTCAGGAGGAAGGGTGGTGCGGTTTTCAGCAGGGTGGAGGCATGGGGTGGACATCCGGGCGGACCATGGACCACGGACCACGGGTTACGTCGACAGCCACATGAGACCCTCATCCCGCGTAGTGTGCCTGGGGGCGCATGGAGGAGGCCGCATACCTGGGGTGAAGGGAGGGCTGTGGGGGAAGCATCAGCCTCCAGGACCCACCAGCCCTCGACCTCACCACAGGGACGCTACCTGCGCCGGTGCTGGAGCCGGAGGCTAGCCCCAGCCCTGCGCCCGGCGAGCTCGTGCGGCTCCTGTGCCACGCGCCCTGGGCCGGCATGCGCTTCGCCCTGGAGCACGAGGACGCGCGCGGACGCCGTGTGCGCGGCCGTCTGAGCCCCGCGGGCGCTGTGGCCCACTTCGAGCTGCGCGATGTGTCGGTGCAGGACTCAGGCAACTACAGTTGCGTCTACGTGGACCCCGAGCCGCCCTTCGGGGGCTCGGTGCACAGCGCGCCCGTGGAGCTGCGCGTGGACGGTGAGCGTGCGGGGCAGGGCCCTCAGAAACGCCTTCTCCCCGGTTAGGCCGCTTCCCTTGGGTGCCAAACCAAAACCAAACCCATTGCTATCGATTCTGACTCAGAGCGACCCTATAGGACAGAGTAGAACTGACCCACAGAGTTTCCAAGGAGCGCCTGGTGGATTTGAACGGCCAACCTTTTGGTTAGCAGACATAGCTCTTAACCACTAGGCCACCAGGGTTTCCCCTTGGGTGCCAGAGGGCGGCGAGCTGTGCTCTGTCCTGCCCCTGCCGACTCCTGCTGGGATATGGGCGGGGGTAGGGGTGAGGGTCGGGGAGTTGGTGGCCCAGGGTTCTGGGGATGTCCTTGCTTTTCGGCTTATTTCCCATGGTGGCTGCGTGTAGTGATAACGTAGTTGAAAGGGTGGAGGCTGGACTCAAAATTTCCACATTCACACCCCTGCCTGCTTTGCACTCTCTCAGTGCCTCAGTTTCTCTGTGGTAAGCGCATGTCGGTTGTGGGAGTCACTACTGGATTATGGCCCTCCACTCCGGCCTGTGCCTGGGCCCCACAGATGGAGTGTTAATGTTTAATTCCCTCTGTGCCAGCCCCAATGCCCCTTGGGTGTTTATCCTCCTGTTTCCTCATTAAGCTCTCCAGGGGCCAGAGGCCACGCAGAGCCAGCTGGGCCCAGATCTGGCATCCACGCCTTTGCCAGGGCTGTACTCTCTGTCGGGACACGCGTTTCCCTTGATCATTTGATTCTGTTCCCTCACTGTGTCGAGGCCTTAAGTGCACGATGCTGGGGACCTCGAGAAATGTCGGAGCAGGCCTGGGTCTGGGGACTGCAAGCCCCTGGGTGGGGGTGAGGATTTGCCGGGCACAGATAGTTACAATACAGAGTGACCAGGTGTAAGGACAGTGGGAGGAGTAGGGGCAGGGGAACCCAGAAGAGGAGCTGTCTTTGCTCATGGCCAAGGATAGGGAGGAAAGCATGCTTGGCAGAGGGGAGGGCAACAACCTGGAGGGGAGGAAGGGCTTTAATGGGGGGCGAGTAGAGGAGGGCTGGGGTAGCTGCTGTCCTAGGCCAGGGCCTCACCCTACTGACCTAGTCACTCTGCCCAGGTCCCCCTCCCAAGCCGCAGCTCTGGCCCCTGTGGCGGGGTGTGGTGACCCCAGGTCGGGATGCTGTCCTACACTGCGAGAGCCCATTGTCCGATATCACCTTCGAGCTGCTTCGGGAGGGTGAGGTGGTAACGTCGACTGTGCACTGGGACACTGGCCCCGGAGCGGACCTTGTACTGACCTACGTGGGGCCCCAGCATGCTGGCAACTACAGCTGCCGCTACCGTTCCTGGTGGCCCAATCCCTTGCTGTCAGAGCTCAGTGACCCTGTGGAGCTACAGGTGGCAGGTGAGGGTTCCCCTGGTCCTGGGCGGGTCCCACCTTCCAGCCTTTGCCTCTGTTATGCCCTCCACCAGGACTGCCCATTTCTAGTCAGCATGCCCGGTCTCTGCTCGGGTATATGTGTGTATATGTGGGCGGGTAAGGGATTTGCAGGCAGGGGAACTGCAAGTGCAAAGGCCCTGGGACAGGAAGTGGCTTGGCTAGCGGAGGCCTGGTGGGAGGCATGTTTGGCTGCTTAAGGGCCTCAGGGAAATCTACCCTGATAGCACCAGGGAGGTGGGCACAGGATTCCCCCCCCCCCCCACCAAGTAATCCCTTGTCTCCAGAGCTCACCCACCCTCTCATTTCCCTTTTGTCAAATTTGTCAAAAGGAAGTTGATCCTGCTGCAGACCCAGGATGCTGATGGGATCCCTGAGAAATCCTCTCTCTGGTCTGGCTTCTATCCTTCCTGCTGCAGCTGGAGGCTGGGAGCACCCTGGAGGGATGTCTTACCCCTCATTCCTACCAGGAATTAATAAATGTGGACTTTGTTTAAAACATGTCTTTGGTCATGGGTCCAGAACAGCCCCAGGGAGGGACTTCCAAGGCTGAGGGGAAGTGGGCTGGGGGCTGAAACCTGGGCAGGGATCCTGGGTTCTGAAAGTGGGCAGATAGGTCCTGGGGCTAGACTCTGTGTTCTGAGTATGGGAGGGCTGGAGGCTGAAGGCTGGACCCTGGGCCTTCGTAAGTCCTCTGCCCTTTTCCATCAAGCTGGCCACGACTCTCCTGGTCAGGCCTTCCCTAGAGCTGGGGTAGCTCCAGGCTCCAGACACACACCCTCTCTACCTTAGCTGCATCTATTCCCACTGGGGCACCAGGAGGCAATGCAGAGGCCACCTGCGTTTTGTGGTCCTGCCAGCACGGTTCAAGCTGCCATGTGGACCATATTCCAAGCCCAAAGCCGGCCTCTGGCATGCGAGCTGTGAGAAGGGCCAGGCTCTTCACCCTCCTCTGCCTGAACTGCCTCCTGCCTCTCCCTGGGCTCTGGCTCAAGGCAGTGCCTTCTTTTGGATTATTTAAATATTTTTTAGTATTCCATTTTTTATTCTTTTTTTAAAAGACTTTATTTTT
Organism: Dugong dugon; assembly: GCA_030035585.1. Taxonomy (NCBI): domain Eukaryota; kingdom Metazoa; phylum Chordata; class Mammalia; order Sirenia; family Dugongidae; genus Dugong; species Dugong dugon. Next base: position 116,751,453 of record CM057466.1, read on the forward strand.
TAAAGTAGGTTTGGGTTTACAGAAAAATTGTGCAGGAAGTACAGATAGTTCCCATGTACCCCTCTCCCCGCTTCACTGTTGCTATTATTTTTAAATTTGGTGGGTTCATTTAAAAACTACTAATTCTATTTAGTAGTTATGTTACTTAGTTCTTCTTGAGTATGTTTTGGTAAGTCATATTTTTCCAGAAAAGTACCCATTTTGTCTAAAATTTCAAAATGATTAGCATAAAGTTGTCCATGTTATTCTTTTTTAATTTTCTAATTATCTATTGTATCTGTAGTCATATACCTTTTTCATTCCTGGTATTTGTGTCTTCTAGCTCTTTTTTGATCAAACACACCAGCTTTGGTTTTACTCTACTTTTGTTTTCTATTAATTCCTGTTATCTTTACTACATTCTTCCTTCTTTCTTGGGATTTTCTGTTTTAATTATTGAAGTTAGGAAAAAAAACCATTGCCATCAAGTCAATTCTGACTCATAGGGACCCTATAGGACAGAGTAGAACTGCCCCATGGAGTTTCCAAGGAGCAGCTGGTGGATTGGAACTGCTGACCTTTTTTTTGGCTAGCAGCCCAGCTCTTAACTAGCATGCCAACAGGGCTCCACTGAAGTTAGAGCTTTAGCTTTAGCTAATTAATTTTTATCATTTCCTTATTTCCAATACTGGGCATTCAAGACTAAAATTCCCTCTAAACTCTCCTCTGGCAGCATCACACAAGTTTGTTATGAAGCATTCTTAGTTATTGCTTGGTTCTAAATATTTTCCAATCTACATATAAAATCATGTAAAAATTATGATTTTATATTTGACCTATTAAAGTATCAACGTTTTTTTGTAGTTATCTTTTTGTGGTTCATTTCTAACTTACTACCTTGGGGTCAGAACGTCATTTGTGTAACATTGATTCTTTAATGTAAATTGAAAGTTGTTTTGTCTCCAAAAAAGACTGAGTTCTGTAGTTGCTGTGTATAGGACTCTGTATATATCTATGGGCTAAGCTTCTAAATTTGTGTTAAACAAATCTTCAGTAGCCTTTCTGGTGTTTCACCTTTTTATGTGCCATCATAAAAGAGTTAGCATTTCCAGCTACAGGTATGATTTCATCATTTCTTTTTGTGATTCTGTTCCATAATAAAGCTATGTTATGAAGTGTCCGGTTTTGAACTGTTGAACCTTCCTGATGCATTGTTCATTTTACAAAAATATAGTGACCCTAGGTGGTGCAGACAGTTAAGCACTTGGCTACCAACTGAAAGGTTGGCAGTTTGAACCCATCTAGAGGCACCTCAGAGAAGGGCTTGATGATCTACTACTGAAGGATTACAGCCATTGAAAACCAAATGCAGCAGTTCTACTCTGAAACACACGGGGTCGCCATGAGTCAGAATTGACTCAGTGGTATCTGGTTACTTGTTATGTATCCCTAATAATGCTTTTTGAGCTTAAAGTCTATTTTGTCTATAATAATACAGCTCCATCACCTTTCTTCAGATTCATTTCTGCCTTGTGTTTTTCCCACCCCTTTACCCTCAACTTCCCTAAATCTTTGTGTTTGGTGTGTCTCTTCTAAAGAACATATGGCTAGATTTAAAAGAAATCCAGCCTGTTAGCATTTGTCTTTTACTTGGTTCGTTGAGTATAGTTATGTTTACTGAAATTGCTGGTATAAACCCTAGTGCTTCCTGTTCCTGGTGGTGTGACCTTGTCCAGTCACTTACATTCTCCAGCCCCTTATCTCCTCCATAAAATGGAGATGACCATCCTTCCCTCAGAATGTTGTGTGAAGATTAAATGACACAGCACACATAATTATTTAGCCGACTGACCAGCACATGTAGGTCCTTCTTTCCCTTGAACTCCTTTCCCTTCAGACAGACGAGGGCAGACACATATCTTACGATAAAATGGGTGGTGGAGATGCTCAGAGAATCATGGAGAAGCGATGCAGCTCCTCAGTGACAGAGACCGAGTCAGTGGGGAACAGAAAGTCATGGAGATGGACACCGCGAGTCAGTGACCAGGACCAGGTGCTGCAGAAGACAGGTCCCACTATTCCTTCCTTACAGATGAGGAGGTGGCTGAGGCTCAGGGAGTCACTTATCTGACGTCCCCAAGGCAGCCAAGGAGAGGAGTGGGCTCTACAACCTCACTTTAGGCCTTTCCACCCCTTGCAGCCTGTGGAGGCCCACGCCATCATTTCACTGGAGTGTACATCTCTCATCTCTGAGGTTTCCTCTCAGTCTCTCAGCCTCTGCCGCACTATGTGTGGCAGTCTCTGCTTCTGGGCATCTCTAGTACTCTCTCTGCTGGGAGGGTGGTCTGCTTTTATGATTCCCATCCAGGCTGCCTAAGCTGAGGCCTTAGGCTCAGAGCATTCTCTGATAGGGAGTCTGGGAATTAGGTCTCTCTCTCTCTCCCCACCCCCCTGTTCTGAACCCACAGTAACATTCTCTGTCTCTATGACTACCTATGGCTACTTAATCGTACTAAAGTAATTAATCTTGTAGCTAGTAGGGGAAGAAATGTCCTTTCTGGCTATGCACTCACAGTCACAGGACTTCCATGCTGTTTGAATTTGAACAAAGTTCGGCAACATGATGGTCAAGCCAGGTGTGGCCCAACAAAGGCCCCTTCCTCTTACTGCCTTTCCCTGTTGCCATGCACTCTGAGGTATAAAGCCCCTAGACCCCTTTGCCTCGTGGTCTTTCACCTGCAATGTAAACTTGGAGCCTTATGTGTGCAGAAGAGATTTCCTGTGTCAACTCACCCTGGAATGGGGATCTGAGGGAGACCTATCCCATGAACCTTATCCCATTTATCTGCATCCTAAGTGCTATGTAAGTAAATAAGTTTGTGATCTCGCCACTGGGTGATGTCAATTAATTACTGAGAGCTACAGCCCTCTATGAGTCCATTTTTCATCTTGACTCACTGCACTCTGATATACCAACCCAAGGTCTCTGTCTCTCTGGGTCTCAACTTCCTGTTCTCCATCTCTCTCTCCTCAGTCTATCTCTTTTCATTTACTTGTGACACAGAGGGAATGAGTCCAAGACAAAGGGAGAAACACAGGGAGAGATGGTGATGGTGACCAGGACACAACAATATGGCAGGTCAAATGATTCACACATGATGGTATCGTCAGAGAAACAGGCATGGACACTGACCTCCAACAGAAAGAAACAGAGGATGAAAAATGCAGAGAGGGACAGGGATGCTGAATTGTGATAGGCGGCCAGAGAGTGCAAAGAGAGATCTGGGCAACCACCAAGCCCGTGGTGCCAGGGGGCTCTGGGGCCGTAGGGAGGGCAGACTCAATACAGTAATATTTTATTGAGGCTACTACATGCCAGGCTTGTCTGGACGATGGGGACCCGGGAAAATCAGATTGTTCTTGCCTTGTAGGGCCACAGCCTGGTGGGGAGACAGCCATGTAAATGTATGTAAGAATGACGCAGGTCATAGGGTAGTGACTCCCTCAGGGAAGACATCAGGTGCTGTACATTCATCCCACAGACATTGGTCAGGGCCTATTACAGCTTGTGTGCTGTGGATACCAAGAGTAAGACATGGCCCTTGCTCTCAGGAGTTCAGTCTCCTTGGGAAACACAGATGGTGAGCTCCACAGGAGTAAATAAGTAAAGACAACATGGTAGGAGTTATAAGAGAGATAAGAACAGGGTGCTTTGAAGCAGAGAGGGTGAGGCTAACTCTGTTTTGGGATTCAGGGGAGATTTTTTTCATTGAAGACAGACATTTGAAACATCTTGGAGGATGAGAATCATTGCCAAATGCCATGAGGAGAGAAGGAGGTTTCTAGGCACAGATACAAAGGCACACAGGTTGGACAAAATATGGCTTTTTCAGGAACCACAAGTAGTTCCATAGGGTTACTGTATAGCTGGTGGTACCACGGGAGGAGATGAGGCTGACAGGAGGCTGGAGTCTTCTTGAATGTCAGGTGAAGACTCTGAAGTTTATCCTGTAGGGCAGCACTTTAAAACCCTTTTCACATCACTGCACACTCAGAAAAATGACAATATTGGTACAGCAGACATGAGGGTAACCAGAAAGGTTTCTTGAGGCCCAAGGTAATCTACATCTTGGTGTACATGTTAGTCATTCAGGAAGTTTTGTTGTAGCAGGTGACACAGTGCAGAACTTTCTGTCGTGAAGTGACAGATTTGTGTTGTAGAAAGAACCTCCTGGAGGCCCGTGTGGAGAGTGGATCAGAGGGGGAGAGAATGACAGCAGGGTCAGGAAGGAGACCCCTGCTATAATCCAGGCATAAGGTGATAAGGGCTCAGATAAGGTGTCAGTGGTGGAGAAGGAGAAGATGGATTACAGAGGAGTAAGACCTATAGGGCTGGGGCCTGGTGGGTTATGGGAGAGGGGGAGGGAGAAAGTGATGACAGGTAAACGTCAATCAGCACCACTGATTAAGACGGGGGACAGGAGAGAGACTGAGTGTCTAGAGAAGGCTCCATGGAAGAGGCAGCCTCACAAGCTGGCCATGGAGTTAGACATGAATTAGGGTGGGGTGGAAACAGCTGGCTCAAAGGCACAGAGATGGGTGTGATCAGGCATCCCTCCTGAGCTACACAGGAAAGGAACAGGTGAGAAGAGTAGCGATCTGGAAATGAGAAGCTCCCTAGTCAGAGCATCTTGGGGCCAGAGTCCTGACAGACACTTCACCCCAATTGCTCCTTTGGCTCTGAGGACCAATCCAAATCCTCAGCTCAGCTGTTCTCTCTCTGTGACAACCCTAAGTGGATATGGAGGACAGCAGGATACTTCTGGAAGCTTCTCCAGGTGCCATGAATCACTGTGTGTTCATCAAGGGTCACACCTGGGTTTCCAAATGCAGAATTATTCCTGGATAGTCCCAGAGTCTACCCTGCAGCACCTTATCATTTTGAGGGACTGATCACCCACCCCATTCTTTTTGGTTCTTCTGGAACTCAGGGTTTCTCTTAGATGTTGAGCCTCTGAGGGGAGGCTGCGCTGTACCTTGGGGGCATTTTCTGGTTACTGTAGCACTGTGATGTGAATCCTTAGGTGAACCATGAGGGCTGAGCTACGACTGAAGGCTTTCCCACAGTCACTGCACTTGTAGGGCTTCTCTCCCGTGTGGGTCCTCTGGTGCTCGATGAGAGAGGAGCTCTGGGCAAAGGCCTTTGGACAAACCTTACATTGATAAGGCTTCTCTCCAGAATGGATCCTCAGGTGTCGGATCAGAGCCGAGTAGTCGCTGAAGGCTCTCCCACATACATTGCACTTGTAGGGTTTTTCCCCAGTGTGGATCCGCTGGTGCTGAGTCAGGTGGGTACTCTGACTGAAGGCCTTCCTGCACTTCTCACACTCATAAGGCCGCTCCCCCGTGTGCACCCGCTGGTGCTGGGTGAGGTGGGTGCTGCGGCTGAAGGTTTTGCCACATTCCCCGCATTTGTAAGGTTTCTCTCCAGTATGGATCCTCTGGTGCTGAGTCAGGTGGGTGATTCGGCTGAAGGCTTTCCCACATTCTTTACACTCATGGGGCTTCACCCCCGTGTGGACAACTTGATGCTGAGCCAGGTGAGTGCTTCGGCTGAAGGCTTTCCCACACTCGCTGCAGGCATAGGGTGTCTTTCGAGAATGGCTCTTCTGGTGTGCCTCAAGGGCCAAGGGGCTCCTGAAGGTTTTCCCACAGTTGCCACACTTGGAGAACTTGAGCTCTGAGTACATGCATGGAGACTCAGTCCTGTAACCATCTAATGAATCGAATTTCTCTTCTGAAGGAGCCTTTTCTCCTGAGGCAAAGTTTGGCCACATGTTGGGACTGTTCCTTGAGACACCATAGTCACAACTGGGCTGGTCTGTGGAGGTGTCCTTGTGAGGCCCTGAAGTTTTCCTGAAATCCATCTGTTGGGTGACAGACTTTGTCCAGGTCTCCCCTGAGAGTCCTGCCCGCCTCTCTGAGCTGCCCTCATGTTCACAAGCATCGCCAAAGGCAGGTCCCAAAGATACATCTCCCATGAAGATTTTGGTGACCATGTCTGATGACTGTGACTCTTCTGAATTGCTCTGATTGCAGCTTGCCTCTGCGGGCTCGGGTCCTGGCTCCCACTCTGAAAACAACCCAAACCACAAATGTCACTGCTTCCTACACAACAAGCCTGTCTCACCCCACTCTGGCCACACACTAAGGTGAGCCACAGGCTCACATTTAGCCCCATTTGCAAGGGGAAGTTTCTCATTGGGTGTCTTTCATGACAAAAGGGTATAGGGTTGGCCCTCACACAATCCAAAATTACATCAGGGGTTCCAATTTCTCATTTTCTCCCTTGTCTCCTGTACCTAAACTCCCTATCCTTCAAGGCTTCTCATTTTGACTCAAGTGTCAGAAGGGAAACGCTGAGGTTGAACTGATCGGAAAGAGCAAGAGAGCAGAGTGGGCCTATTAGGGGGTTTGTCCTTATCAGGCATCCATGTACGTAGGCCTCTAGGCAGGCCCTGAGGATACGAGCACTGTGCCCCCTGGGTCTGGCATGGGTCTGACACCTGCAGGTGCTCAGTGAATATTGGCTGAATGAGGGAATCAATCCCTGATGCCGGTGACTGGGACATTTTCTGCAGTAGATTCCTTTACTCAGAAGCCCAAGCAGAAAATTGTTGCTGTGGGTGAGTGGGGATGGGTGAGCTGGGGTCGTATCCCCAAGCCCCCAGGAGACCTGAGGCTCACCCCTTATAAAGCACTTCATAAAGCACTTTCTTAAAGGTAGAGAGTGGATAGGGGGCAGTTGGAGGTCAGGGTGTATAGGAGGTAGAGTTGTGCCCACACTGACCTGCCCTTGATAGGTCAAAGTACTCCTGAGGATGCTTACTCTGGCAACACTTACTGGACAGATTCCAGAAAGAGATGAGAAAGACAGGTAGGGGGTTGGGAGTGGAGAGCAACCACTGCCCATGTCAACAGTGGGGGGCTCGGCGGTGCAGAAACTGGGTTTCAGCCCCAGCTCAGCTACTGTCTGGCTCCAAGGCCATGGGTCAGTTCTGCCCTCGTTTGGGCCTCAGTTTCCCCATTGGTAAGACAAGGACACTATACTGCCTACCTTACAGAGCTGCTATTATGACTCTTGTCATGTGTTAGGCTCCAAGTGCAGTGTGAAAATTCAATTGCTTCACTTCGTCCTCAAAACCGCCCCCAGAAGGAGGGACTGTGACAGTGGCATTTCACAGATGCAGAAACTGAGGCCCAAATAAGTGAAGGACTTGAGTAACTTGTGCAAGACCCTACAGTTAGCTAGTAGCCAAGTCAGGATTTCAACCTGGAGTCTTCTCCTTCTCCTGGCCCATGGCACCCCCTCCCCATCACTACCCACAACTTCCTGCTGGGCCCTCTCCCCCTGTGGAGTTTACATTAACTTTACCTGGAGAATTTGGTCTTTGTCCTTGGTTCCTGAGAGATAAACTCTAAAACCTTAGAATTCCCCCAGTGACTGAGGTGCCTTTGTTATGTCTACTGTATTTTCGCAAATAATGTACTATAAGTTTTTGCAAACTTTGCAACCCCTCCGCGTGTTATTTTCATAAGCATGCTATACCAATATTTTTTTACATGTTGCTAACTTCAATTTCATTTTTTTTCTTTCCAGTGGATTTAATGTTACCAGGATAAAGCTGATCTCATGGAAACTTTATTTAAGGTAGGTATTTTCCTAAACCAAGTGCAACCAATGGTGAACTGAACAGGCTCATGATAGAAATGGGACACCATACTGACACCAGAGTATGAATGCACAAAGAGCTAGAAATTAGTAAGAAAGAAATGATCCTAGGCATAAAAGTACAAGAGCAATATGTTGTTTATATTTTACTGCTTTCATAAATCTTAAACTGAAACATAAATTTTTATAATCAATGTCTTTGAAATCAATAAAAGTCACCAGAAGAAATTGTTTTCACCTTAAAATAGGCCATTTTATTCATTCATTATCATCATCATCCTCATATGACCCCCAGAAACCTTCAAAGTCCAATTCCTTGTCACTATCATCATTGAAATTTCTCAGAGCTGCCTACAGACACTCTTCTGTGACTTCTGAACTGATGTCATTATCTTCACTGCCTACAGTTTATCTTCATCATTCGTATTCCGCTGGTACAAAATCCCAGGCTTTCTGAAGCTGTTGTGGATGGTTTCTGGAGTTATTTTCCCCCGAGCAGAAGCCACCCACTTGCAGACTTCTGTAAACACTGCCCACTGCAGTGGTCCTGATCGTGTGAACTCAAGAATCCCAGACTGCATCCATTCATCCCACTTTCTTCTCATGAAAGTCTTGAACAGGTGGTTTACTGCTATATCTAGTGGCTACACCTTGCAGGTAAGGCCACCAGGTATGACTGCTATATGGGCACCAGTGAGTTAATATAATTTTGAATGTTTTTTCTTTGTGAGCAGCTATGGCTTTGAAAATTAGTAAAGACTTCTTCGAAAAGAATCCCCCCTGCCTGCCCCTATAACATCTATCTACCCATGTTTTCATAATATCACAGTCCATCCATCCCTTCTTATTACAACGAACAACCACACTGGTGGGCAATTTTTTGTGAAGCATAACTCTCTTAAAAATCACCATCAGCTTTAATTTTACCCCACTCACAATGCAACCAAGGACTACAGTGAAGCAAGCCCTCTCATGCCCAGTGGTTGTAATGGCTACCGTTTTTGTACCTGTAGCAGCTACAGTACTGGTGGCTGGAATGTCAAAAGACATTAGAACCTTGTCCATATTAATTATGTCCATTTATAGAGATACCGAGTTCAGATATTTCTTTGGTGATGAATTCACAGAAGTTGACCATCTTTTGCTCCCAGACATCTGGAAGTTGCTGGCCTATAGTGGTTCTCATCCTCACGGAAAGGCTATTCCTTTTAATGAATTTAGAAATCCAGGTGAAACCTGTCTTGAAATCTGGGATTCCCCTTTCATCTACCAGTAGCGTCACTTTGATCTGAATTACGACAGTAGAAACAGCTTGATTTTGTTCCCTTTGAGAAATAATCCACTTTTTCAAGTCATTCTCCAACTCAGGCCATTTGGTTTTAGGCCTACAACATGTGCGTTTTCGTGGATTCATTTTCTCCAGCTCCTTTTTCTCCTTTCTCCATTTGTGAATGGACAACTCTCCAACCTCGAACTCTGTTGCTGCTGCTCTGTTGCTTGTTTCTTCTGCCCTCAAAATGACTTTCAGTTTGAAGTCAGCAATGCAGGACTTATGTTTAATTCCTGCCATGATCCTAAAGGGTTCTAAGATTTAAATTTATAAACTGAAAAAATGTGCACAATATAATTGATAACTGGTTGGTTGTAGTAAAGAGATTGCAAAAGTGAAATGTAAGGTGTACAAGAAGTGAGGGTCTTTTATATGCTCGCAAGCATATGACTAAGGTGACTTATGATCATTGATCAGAGACATTGGCGCTAATAAGACATAATTAGATTATGAAATAAGCAGACATAACACAGCTTAATTTCACTTAAAATGATCTGATAAGGTTTTCACATTCAATTGTTGAGCCAAAACATGCGCGGTATATGCATGGGTGTGCTATGCCAGAACTTTTTAACACAGTTGTCATTTCCACATGTTTTAGGTACATATATATGTGTATATATATACACATATACGTATATATATATATACATATATATATATGTGTGGGTTATTTAGGGGGATGCATCATTTGTGAAAAATAAGGTATAGGCCTCCAGACCACACCTGTGTTTATGCTAATGACATGACTCTTGCGTGGGGGCTGGTCAGGCCAGAAAGACCACTGTTGGGCCTGATATCAGCTTACCTGAGGGGAGATGGGCTGAACCAATCAATCATGACTATGTAATGAGGCCTCAATAAAGGCTCTACACAGAGGCTCCAGGGCTTCCTGGTTGGTGAAAGATATGGATGGATGCACGTGGGAGTGTAGCACGGCCCTTTTTGGGACATGAAATCTCCATGTTGGGAACTGTCTCTGACCTCACCCTATATGTCTCTTCATTTGTATTCTTTTTACTATAATAAAACTGTAATCCTAAGTATAGCACTTTCCCTGCGTTCTGTGAGTTGTTCCAGCAAATTCTCAAACGAAAAGGAGTAGTGGGAGCCAGCAAGTCAGAAGTGAGGTGGGGTTGGGAACCCCTTACCTTACAGCTGGTGTCCGGAAGGGATAGAGAGAAACCCCGAATTTGTAGCCAGCAGGTCAGAAGTGAGGGGGGCTGAGAACCCCTTAGCTTACAGCTGGCATCCTGAAGGGGTCCTGAGGGCAGGACCAACTACTGCCCCATTCATTTTTGGATCCTAGACCCCAGCCCTGGCATGGCTACCAAGCACCCCTTGGTGGAATCTGCTAAAAATGAATGAACCACCAAGAGAGCATCTAGGGGTGGCACATGGAATCCTCCAAGGCCTGGACTCATGGAACCAGAGGCAAAACACTCCCTGGGTATGAAAGGAGCCAGAGGGAGTATATAGGATGATCTGGGCCCGGAAAGACTGTTAGCTGCTTCTCCCCACCCAACAGCCATATAAGAGTCTCAGGACCTGAGAGACAATCCCATCCCAGGACCAAGCAGGGGAGGTGCCACCTTCCCCGGGTAGGGGCTGAGGTGTAGTCTGTCAGCATGGGTTTGAATCCCAGCCATTCCAACTGCTGGCAGCATGAGCCTGGGCAAGTTTTGTCTCCTCTCTGAGTCTCAGTTTCCCCACCTGTGAAGTGGAACTGGTTCCTCCCTCACAGGACTACTGGAAAGGCTGCCGAGGCACCTACATCCCACTCCCCACTTCTCCTCTCAGTCTACCAGCTAAAGAGATGCCCCTTCATGGAGGCAGGGGCTTCAGCCTGAGAATAGGAGGCTCTCTATATTCCCTGGTCTGTGTCCCCTGGGAGCAGCAGCAAAGCCTTAACCCCACAGGGTGGGCTTATCTCCAGGGGCTGAGAAAAGTCAGGGGACTGGAAGATTCCACTGGCCAACTAGTCAGCTGTTGAAGGGCAGCTAGATGCAGCCTCCAGGGCTTGGGGAGGCGGAGTCTCTGAGAAGGTGGTGGACGAGGCTGGCAGGAACGGGTACCCACTTACCTAGGAACTGGGGTGCCCTGCTGCTGTCCAGCTCCCCACTGTGGTTGGAGGCTACACGTCCAGCGTTCAGGTTGTGCCTCTGCTCCTGGCCTGGCTTCGGTGAGGCTGCCTCCTGCAAGCCAAAGTATGACCCCTCCTGTTATAGATTGAATTGTGTCCCCCCAAAATGTGTTGTAAATCCTAACGCCTATACCTGTGGTTTGCTATGAGTTGGAATATAATAAACTCGACGGCAAAGGGTTTGGTTTGGTTTAGTTTATACCTGTCGTTATAATCCCATTTGCGAACGAGTTTTCTTTGTTATGTTAATAAGGCACTATTAGTGTAGGGAGTGTCTTAAATCAGTCTCTTCTGAGATATAAAAGAGCAGATTAAGCAAGCAGATATGGGGGAAGAGAGGTGCCAGGCCACATGAAGATCACCAAGGAGCCAAAAAGCTAAAAAGAGATGAGGACCTTTTCCCAGAGCCGATAGCGAGAGAAAGCCTTCCCCTACAGCCGGCGTCCTGAATTCAGACTTCTAGCCTCCTAAATTGTGAGAAAATAAGTTTCTGTTCATTAATACCACCCACTTGCGGCATTTCTATTATAGCAGCACTTGGTAACTAAGATACTACCTGAGACAGGGCTCCTGTGGATTAGGCAGACAGATGGCCTAGAGCAGGAAGGTGGGGTCCTCATTATGATGGGGTTGTGGGCCTTGGTGGGCAAATGAGGCAATGGCTAATGGGCCCTCAGCTTCCAGTGCTCCACTGTTCACCCAGTCACCCATGCCAGGACCTGGTGTCACCTCCCCGTACATCCAGTCCACCACCTTCACTGCCACCCATTCCTCCTCTCACTGTGCTGATCCACCAGGGGGCACTGTCAGGGCAAGTCAGCGCCAAAGGAAGAAACACTGAACAGCAGTCAAAATGACCTTGGACCATCCAGCCGCTGGTGAAAACAGTCTGGCAGTTTCTTAAGAGGTTAAATATAGAGTTATTGTTATTGTTGTTAGCTGCCGTTGAGTCAGCCCCTACTCCTGGCAACCCCATGTGTTTCAGAGTAGAAATGCACTCCATAGGGTTTTCTTGGTTGTGATTTTACAGAAGCAGTTTGCCAGGCCTTTCTTCCCTGGTACCACTGGGTGGGTTCCAACCACTGACTTTAGTTTAGCAGTCGATTGCAAAATGCTTGCGTCACCCAGGCTCCTAGAATTACCAGATGACTCAGCAATTCTACTCCTGCGTATCTACCTAAAAGGAGTGAAAACATTTGTATATGGATATTTATAGCAGTATTGTTTGTGACAGCCAAAAAGGGGAAACAACCCAAACGGCCATCAACTGATGGGAGGATAAACCAGATGAGGTATATCCATACAACGGAATATTATTTGGCCGTAAAAAGGAATGAGGTACTGATATATACTACAACATGGATGAACATTGAAAACATTATACTAAGCCAAAGAAGCTGGACACAAATGGTCAGATATCGTATGACTCCACGTTATGGACTGAATTGTGTCCCCCAAAGAAATATGCTGATGTCCTAACCCCTGTACCTGTGAATGTGATGCTGTTTGGAAATAGGAGTTTTCTTTTAGGTTAATGAGGTCATATCCGAGTAGGGTGGGTCCTATACCTAATTCCTTCTGAGTGGTGTCTTATAAAAAGAGCGGAATAGACAGACATACACATGGATGATGTCATGTGAGGATTCATCTAATCTACAAGTCAAGGAACAGCAAGAAGCTAAAAGAAACAAGGAATGATTTCCAAGAGAGAGGACTGAGTGTAGCCCTGCTGATGCCCTGAATTCAGACTCCTAGCTTCCAAAACTGTGAGACAATAAACTCTTGTTCTTTAAAGCCACCCACTTGTGGTTTTTTTGTTACAGTAGCAATAGAGAACTAAAATACTCCTTTTATGTGAAATGACCATAGAGACAGAAAGTAGATTAGTAGTTGCCGGGGAATGGCGAGTGACTGCTAACGGATATGGGGTTTCTTTTTCGGGTGATGAAAATATTCTGGAATTAGACAGTGGTGGTGATTGCATAACCCTGTGAATACACTAAAAACGACTGAATTGTTCACTCCAGAAGGGTGAACTGTATGGTTGTCGTTGTTGTTAGGTACCCTCGAGTCAATTCCAACTCATAGCAACTCCATGTGACGGAGTAGAACTGCCCCACAGGGTTTCCAAGGTTGTAATCTTTCTGGAAGCAGACTGCCACATCTTTCTCTTGCAGTGCAGCTGGTGAGTTCAAACCGCCCACCTTTGGGTTAGCAGCTGAGCGCTTAACCACTGTGAAACCAAGGCTCCTTAATTATATCTCAATAAAACTTTAAAAACTTAACAATGAATGAAGAAATTGCTTGAGGCCCCTACATGCCTCAGTCAGCAGAGTGTACTGCCTTAGCTCTGCCTTCAACACATCTGACCTGTCCTACCTCATGTCTTTTGTCCCACTCCTCCCCCTGCCTGGGCCCCCCACCTTTGTGTGCTGGATCCCTGTCACTGTTCTTGTCCCCCACCTCAGTGTTGCCTCTTCAGACGACACATCATCTGGCCGCCACATCATCCTATCGACACGCCCCCCTTTCCTGCACAGCATCACCTGAATGACCCTGCACTGGCAATTATGTTCTTGATTTCTGTCTGTGCCTCACATTCTAGTGGCCTCGAGGGCCGTAGCTTTGTCCTGTGCATGGCTGCATCTAAGGCATCTCACTCAGTGCTGGGCACATAGTGAAAAACCAAGCCTATTGCTGTCAAGTCAATTCTGACTCATGGTGACCCTGTATGTTACAGAGCAGAACTGAGCTCCCTAGGGTTTTCTTGGCTGTGGTCTTTATGGAAGCAGATTACCAGGACTATCTAATGTGGCGCTGCTCTGCGGGTTCAAACTGATGACCTTTCAATTAGTAGTTGAGCACAAACTGTGCCACCCAAGTACCTGGGTGCATAGTACCAAAAAAACCCACTGCTATTGAGTCAATTCCAACTTGTAGTGATCCTATGGGACAGAGTAGAACCGCTCCATAGTGTTTCCAAGGCTGTAATCTTTTTTTTTCTTCCAATTGTGCTTTAGGTGAAAGTTTACAGCTCAAGTTAATTTCTCATACAAAAATTTATACACATTTTGTTATGTGACACTAGTTGCAGTCCCTATAATGTGACAGCACACTCCCCCTTTCCACCTCAGGTTTCCTATGTCCACTCAACCACCTCCTGTCCCTTTCTGCCCTCTCATCCTGCTTCCAGTCAGGAGCTGCCCATTTAGTCTCCTGTATCCGCTTGAACCAAGAACCACACCCCCCACGAGTATTATTTTATGTTTTATAGTCCAGTCTAATTTTTGTCTGAAGAGTTGGCTTCAGGAATGGTTTCAGTTCTGGGTTAACAGAGTGTCCACAGGCCATATCTTCAAGGGTTCCTCCAGTCTCGGTCAGACCATTAAGTCTGGTCTTTTTAGATGAATTTGAGTTCTGCACCACACTTTTCTCCTGCTCCATCAGGGATTCTCTGTTGTGTTCCCTGTCAGGGTGGTTATTGGTGGTAGCCAGGTACCATCTATTTCTGATCTCAGGCTGACGGAGTCTCTGGTTTATGTGGTCCTTTTGTCTCTTGGGCTAATGTTTTCCTTGTGTCTTTGGTGTTCTTCATTCTCCTTTGTGCCAAGTGGGCTGGGACCCATTGATGCATCTTAGATGGCCTCTTGTAAGCTTTTAAGACCCCAGACGCCTCTCACCAAAGTGGGATGCAGAACCAAGGCTGTAATCTTTACAAAAGCAGATCACCAGGCCTTTCTTCTGTGGTGCTGTTGGTTAGATTCAAACTGCCAACCTTTCAATTAAAAGCTGAGTGCAAACTCTTTGTGCTACCCAGGGATCTGGGTGCATAGTAGGCACTCCTAAATCTTCTAGTACTACCTTAAGCTGGGTTCTCTAGAGAAGCAAAATCAGTGAAGCATATATATGTGTGTGTGTGTGTGTGTGTGTGTGTGTGTGTGTGTGTGTATGTATGTATGTATACATACAGGGAGAGAGAAAGAAAGAAATATATCAAGGAAATGGCTCACACGGTTGTAGAGGCTGGAAAGTCCCAAATCTGTGGGTCAGGCTGGAGGCTTCTCCTGACTCACACAGCTGCAGAGGCTGGCAAACCCAAGACCCAGACCGCAGAGGCTATCAAATCCCAAGATTGGCTAGTTCAAGCTGCTAGTTCACGTCCCCAAAACCAGAGGTCAGATGAGCAGGAGCCAGCTGCAGGATCCAGAGCAAGCAAAACCCAACAAGCCTTGCCAGAAAGTCCACCTATATTGGATGCAGGCCGCACCCCCAAAGAAACTCCCTTTCAACTGATTGGCTACTCAGCAGATCCCATCATAGGGGAGGTGATCACATTATATCAGATCTCAACATGGAGGTGATTGCATCATTATGTTGTTAGGTTGTTAGGTGCTGTCGAGTTGGTCCAACTCATAGCGACCCCATGTACAACAGAATGAAATACCGCATGGTTCTGCGCCATCCTGACAATCTTTGCTGTGCTTGAACCCATTGTTGGAGCCACTGTGCTAATCCATCTCATTGAGGGTCTTCCTCTTTTTCGATAACCCTCCACTATACCAAACATGATGTCCTTCTCCAGGGACTGGTCCCTCCTGATAACATGTGCAAAGTATGTGAGACAAAGTCTCACCATCCTCACTTGTAAGGAGCATTCTGGCTGTACTTTTTCCAAAATAGATTTGTTTGTTCTTCTGGCAGTCCGTGGTATATTTGATTTTCTTCACCAACACTATAATTCAAAGGGGTCAATTCTTTTTTGGTTTTCCTTATTCATTGTCCAGCTTTTGTATGCAAGGTGATTTAAAATACCATGGTTTGGGTCAGGCTCACTTTAATCGTCAAAGTGACATCTTTGCTTTTCAACACTTTAGAGGTCTTTTGCAGCAGATTTGCCCAAGGTAATACGTTGTGTGATTTCTTGACTGTTGCTTCCATGAGCGTTGAGTGAGGATCCAAGTCAAATGAAATCCTTGACAACTTCAATCTTTTCTCCATTTATCATGATGCTGCTTATTGGTCCAGTTGTGAGCATTTTTGTTTTCTTTATGTTGAGGTGCAATCCATACTGAAGGCTGTAGTCTTTGATCTTCCATCAGTAAGTGTTTCAAGTCCTCTTTACTTTCAGCAAGCAAGGTTGTGAAATCTGCATATCACAGGTTGTTAATAAGTCTTCCTCCAATCCTGATGCTGCGTTCTCTTTCATATAATTCAGCTTCTTGGATTATGTGCTCAGCATACAGATTGAATAAGTATGGTGAAAGGATATAACCCTGATGCACACCTGTCCTGACTTTAAACCATGTAGTATTCCCTTTTCTGTTCAAATGACTGCCTCTTCATCTATGTACAGTTTTCTCATGAGCACAATTAAGTGTTCAGGAATTCCCATTCTTCACAATGTTATCCATAATTTGTTATGGATTGATGTTGAATGCCTTTGCATAGTCAGAAAAACACAGGTAAACATTTTCTGGTATTCTCTGCTTTCAGCCAAGATCCATCTGACATCAGCAATGATATCCCTCATTCTATGTCCTCTTCTGACTCCAGCTTGAACTTCTGGCAGTTCTCTGTGGATGTACTGCTGCAACCACTTTTGAATGATCTTCAGCAAAATTTTACTTGTGTGTGATGTTAATAATATTGTTCACTAATTTCTGCATTCTGTGGATCACCTTCCTTTGGAATGGGCACAAATATGGATCTCTTCCAGTTGGTTGGCCAGGAGGGTGTCTTTCAAATTTCTTTTCTTTTCTTTTTTTGTTCCTATTCTTTGTTTTTTTATTGTTGTAGTTAAATGAAGTTTACATTTCAAGTTAGTCTCCCATACAAAATTTTATACATACATTGTTATGTGACCCTAATTGCTCACCCCATTTTGCGACAGCACATTCCTCCTTTCCGCCCCTGATTCCCCATGACCATTCAACCAGTTCCTAACCCTCTATGCCTTCCCATCTCACCTCCAGACAGAAGCTGTCCATTTAGTCTCTTGTATCTACTTAAGCTAAGAGGCACACTCCTCACGAGTATCACTTTATGTCCCACAGTCCAGTCCAATCCCTGTCTGAAGAGTTGGCCTCAGAAATTGTTTTAGTTCTGGGCTGATAGACAGTCCAGGGGCCATGCTTTCTGGGGTACCTCCAGTCTCAGTCAGACCATTAAGTCTGATCTTCTTACTAGAATTTGAGTTCCACACCCCATCTTTCTGCTGCTCCATCAGGGACTCTCTGTTGTGTTCCCTGTCAGGACGTTCATTGGTGGTAGCCAGGCACCATCTAGTTCTTCTGGTCTCAGGCTGATGACGTCTCTGGTTTATGTGGCCCATTCTGTCTCTTGGGCTAATACTTTCTTTGTGTCTTTGGTTCTTCATTCTCCTTTACTCCAGGTGGTTGGGACCAATTGATGCATCTTAGATGGCCGCTTGCAAGATTTTAAGACCCCAGATGCCACTCACCAAAGTAGGATGCAGAACATTTTCTTAATAAGCTTTTTTATGCCAATTGACCTAGCTATCCCCTGAAAGCATGGTCCCCAGACCCCTAACCCTGCTACTCTGTCTCTCAAAGTATTTGACTGTATTGAGGAAACTTCTTAGCTTTGGTTTAGTCCAGTTGTGCTGACCTCCCCTGTAGTGTGTGCTGTCCTTCCCTTTGCCTAAGATGATTCTTATCTACTATCTAGTGAATAACCCTCACCCTCCCTCCCCACCCCCGTAACCATCAAAGAATGTTTTCTTCTGTGTTTAAATTGTCTTCCAAATTTCTTGACAGAGACAAGTGAACACTTCCAGCGCTGCATCCATTTGTTGAAACATCTCAATTGGTATTCCGTCAATTCCTAGAGCTTTGTTTTTCACCATTCCCTTCAGTGCAGCTTGGACTTCTTCCTTCAGTACCATTGGTTCTTTTTTTAATTTTTTTTTAAATTGTACTTTAGATGAAGGTTTACAGAACAATTAGTTTCTCATTAAACAGTCAGTACACATATTGTTTTATGACATTGGTTAACAACCCCATGACATGTCAATACTCTCCCTTCTCGACCTTGGAGGACCTTTTTTTTTTGGTGAAAATATACATAGCCAAAGTTACACCATTTCAAAAGTTTCTACATGTACAATTCAGTGACATCGATTACATTCTTCCAGTTGTGCTGCTATTCTCACTATCCTTTTCCAAATTATTCCATCACCATTATCTTCAACTCACTGCCCCCTAGGCTTCCCATCAAAACTTTTGAGTTGCTGTTGTCAATTTGATCTCACATAGATAATAATTTTTTTTTTTTTACCTTAGATGAAGGCTTGCAGAACAAATAGTTTTTCATTAAACAGTTAGTACACATATTGCCCTATAACAATGGTTAACACCCGCACGACATGTCAACACTGTCCCTTCTCAACCTTGGGTTCCCTATCACCAGCTTTCCTGTCCCCTCCTGCCTTCTAGTCCTTGTCCCTGGACTGCTGTGCCTCATTAGTCTCGTTCTGTTTTATGAGGCTGTCCAATCCCCAGCTGAATGGTGAACTTTGGGAGTGACTTCACCACTGAGCTAAAAACCATTGGTTCTTGATCATATGCTAACTCCTAAAATGGCTGAACATCGACCAAATCTTTTTGGTACAGTGACTCTGTATATATATTCCTTCCACCTTTTCTTATGCTTCCTGCATCATTCAATATTTTTTCCATAGACTCCTTCAATATTGTAACTTGAGGCTTGGATTTTTTCTTCAGTTCTTTAAGCTTGAGAAATGCTGAGCATGTTCTTTCCTTGTGGTTTCTAACTCCAGGTCTTTGTACATGTCATTATAATACTTTACTTTTTCTTCTTGAGCCACCCTTTGAAATCTTCTGTCCAGCTCTTTTGCTTCATCATTTCTTCCTTTTGCTTTAGCTACTCTACGTGCAAGAGTAAATTTCAGAGTCTCTTCCGACATCCATTTTGGTCTTTTCTTTCTTTCCTGTCTTTTTAATGACCTCATGCTTTCTTCATGTATGATGTCCTTCCATAACTCGCCTGGTCTTCAGACATTAGTGCTCAATGCATCAAATCTATTCTTGAAATGGTCTCTAAATCCAGGTGGGATATACTCAAGGTCATATTTTGGCTCTTGTGGACTTGCTTGAATTTTCTTCAGCTTCCACTTGAACTTGCATAGTAACAATTGATGGTCTATTCTGCTGTTGGCCCCTGCCCTTGCTCTGACTGATGATATTTAGCTTCTGCATCATCTTTTTCCACAGATATAGTCGATGTGATTCCTGTGTATTCCATCTGGTGAGTTTCACTTGTATGGTTGCCAGTTATGTTGTTGAAAATAGGTTGCATCATCATATGACAACCAAACTATATCATAACTGCCAAACCACTGAGAATCATGGCCCAGCCAAGCTGACCCACAACCTCAACCATTACATGTACACACAGTTATTTCCTTGGTCAGGAGCTCCATGCAGGCTAATCTCTCTATCTCAAGATTGCTACCTTAATCACATTCGCAAAGTCCCTTTTGCCATGAGAGGTAACATATTCACAGGTTTTGGGGATTTGGATGTGGATGTCTTTGGTGGCCACCATTCTGTCTGACACAGGCCCCTTCAGTAGACTGTCGGCTCCAAGCAACCTCTGCCCCGTCTCTGGCCCTCTGGAGTGCCAGGCACATAGTAGGTGCTCAGTTTTGGTGTAGTGAATTACTTAATATGGCCCTTCTAGTTAGAGTTTTTGTAACTCCCACCAAATGACTGGGTGGGTCTATGCAAATGAGGTGCTTGTGGTCACCCAGGGGATTGGATAACTTGCTAATAATGTAAATAAGGTGCATGGCACCCTTGTGGGGATGAGGCCATGCAAATAACATGTATGGAATCCTAACGAGGAGACTGTCAGTTTTGCCAATCTGATAGGCTTAAAATAAGCCATCCCAGAGACAGAAAGGGAAGGGAGGATCTGACCACCACTGAGAATGAAGAGCCAGAATGGGGCGTGTCCTCTGGACCTAGAATCCCGGCACTGAGGTCCTGGAACCAGGAGACCGAGAGACAGACAGAGAGACAGGGCGAGCTGTAACATCGAAGATGGAGAGAAGCAGCAGCAGAGAAACAGCGACAGCAGAAGCAGGAGACCGGCAAGAGACAGCGTGGTGAGCTTCCCGTCCCATGAAGTGAGAAGCTGTGTGCCTTTGGGCAGGAGGCTTGCTGGCAGAGTAGGGTGCCTCCTGGGCACTTGGTGGAGATAGGTTTGCCAACCCATGGAGCTAAAGCTGACTGCCAAGGGCTGAGGCTTACTGGCAGAGTGGAGTGCCTCAGAGTAGTTATCAGCAGAGCTAAAAGAGCTTTATAACACTTGCTGGAGCAGGGCAGAAGCCAGGCAGAGTGGCCAAGGGCCAGAGGGACCTGCCTGCAAACATAGCTGAGATGAGGCTGTTATCCTTACTGTTCCTGAATCTGAACTGTAACCTGTTACTTCCCTAAAAAATCCAGTAACTATGAGTATGGTCTGTGAATTCTGTGTGGCCACTGCGATGAATTATCGAACCCAGCAGAGAAGCGGAATACCGTGAGAGGGACAGTTGGTGTCAGAATTAGTAAAAAGGTTGGAGAAAGAAAGTATGTCTGACCTCTGCCTCAAAGGAATCAGCCTTGGGCTGTTGATCTTGATTTTCCTTCCTCCTTGTGAATGTTGCCGAATGAATGACTTGTCACCAAATTAGAGCCACCACACTTCCCTGGAATTCAATGCCACTCCTGCCCCATGCCCCCCACAGCAGTCAGAGGGAGCTGGATCCCACCACTCCCTTGCCTAACACCTGATGGCTCCCATGGCGCTGGCGCTGCCCACAGCAGCTCCACTCCTGACACTCCTCCCTTCCCCTCAAGGATCTAGTCTTATTCTGTGTGAGCAGGCTGCTCAGGAAAGGCTCCAAAAGTCTGGCTGGGGCACATGGGCGGGAAGGGGTCTGTGGCAGATAGAAGAATAGCCACCAAGGATGTCCACATCTTAATCCCTGGAACATGTGAATGTTACCTCTCCCAGCAGTTCTACTCTGTCATACAGAGTCACTATGAGTCAGAATTGACTCAATGGCACACAACAACATGACAAAAAAAACGAGGAGTCACTGGGTGGTACAGTTATGTGCTGAACTACTAGAAGAAAGGTTGGCAGTTCGAACCCACCCAGAGGTGCCTCTGGAGACTGGCCTGGTGATCTGCTTCCAAAGGTCACAACCTTGCATACCCTATGGAGCAGTTCTTCCTTGTACACACGAGGTTGCCATGAGTATGAATCAACTTGATGGTAACTAACAACAACATGGCAAAAAGGACTTTGCAAATGCGATTAACGCTCTTGAGATGGAAGGATTATCCTGGACTATCCAGGTGGGCCCTGATGTAATCACAAGGGTCCTTATAAGAGGGAAGCAGGAGGTTCAGAGCCAGAGGGATGGCAGTGTAAGAAAGACTTGACTGGCTATTGCTAACTTTGAAGTTGGAGAAAGGGCCTCAAGTCAAAGGAATGCAGGCAGCTTCTAGAAGGTGGACAAGGCAAGGAAACAGATTATCCTCTAGATCCAGTCCTGCCAACACTTTGACTTCTGCTTGTTGTTGTTAGGTGCTATCGAGTCAATTTTGACTCAAAGCAACCCCATGTGACAGAGTAAAACTACCCCGTAGGGTTTCCTAGGCTGTCATCTTTACAGAGGAGCCCTGGTGGTGCAGTGGTTAAGTGCTTAGCTGCTAACTGAAAAGCTGACAGTCTGAACTCACCCAGCAGTTCCTTAGGAGTAAGATCTGGTGATCCACTTACGTAAAGATTTCAGCCTTGGAAACACTATGGGGAAGTTCTACTCTGTCGTATAAGGCCACTATGAGTTGGAATTGACTTGATAGCAATGAGTTTGGGTTTTTTTTTTAAATCTTTACAGAATCAGATCACCAGGTCTTTCTCCCTCAGAGCCACTGGGTGGGTTTGAACAGGCAACCTTTTGGTTAGCAGTGGGGTGCTCAACCATTGTACCACCAGGGCTCCTTGACTAGCATAGTGAGATCCATTTTGGATTTCTTCTGATCTCCAGAAATGTAAAATGATAAATCTGTTTTGTGGTAATTTGTTACAGTGGCAATAGGGAACTAATACAGGAGTTTTCTGTCCACATGTAGTATGGCCTCCCCTGTACATCACCCAGCAGACCCCAGGGTGCCACCTGAAACAGGAACCAAGGCAGTGCTTGCCATCTTTGGGATGAGGAAATGGAGGTCACCATGCCCCAGCCCGTCACTGACAGCCACACCAGACAACCTGTAGTTCCTGGCATGCCACAAGCTGTTTTTTTACCACCCAGCCTTTGCACACACACTGCCCTCTACTGGAAATACCATTCCCCTGCCTTGCTTGCCAGGTAGATCTGGCCATCAGCTCCTCTGGGAAGCCTTCCTGATGCCCCCGCCCACACTGGGCTCTCTGAGGCCCATGAAACCTGATTTGTGCTGCCTTTGTCTGAGTCCGTCTCCCCTGCCAGCCAGGGAGGCCCTCAGGCTAGGCCTGGCAGAGCGGACACAAGGAAGACTGAAGGGTGAATGGTTAGCAACAGGGCTAAGGGGGACAGACATGCCCAGGTAAGGGCCATACGGCACCTCAAGGCCTGTGCTGGCCTGTTCCAGACTGGGAGGATGTTCCCTCACCTGGTATTTGACCGTCAGAGGCTTCGTGCCCGCCCACCTGTTGCCGAAGTTCCCATCCGGGGGAAGCTCAGAGTCCTCGGTGAGCAGCACTGGGGAGAGAGGAGCCATGAGCAAGATAGGCCTGTCTGTGGCCCCAACCCCAGCCCAGGAAGCCCCACAGGGCACCCTGCCTGGGCACTGCCGAGGGAGATTGCCTGACCCAACAGTCCAGAAAAGTCTGTTTCTCAAAGAGCTGACCAAATTATAACAGCTACATTTACTACATGTTTAATCTGTGCTAAGCATGGTTCTAAGTGCTGCACAGGTATTGCCTCATTTATACCTCTTGAAGACACCGAAGTGGGTATTATGACAGTAATCCCCAATTTATTGATGGATAAACTCAGGCACAAGAGACTCACACAGCCAGAAGGAGGTGGGGCAATGGCACCTATACACTGCATTGTCTCTCATTGACATGACCACGTCTGCCTCACCATCTGGTCCTGTCAGGCCTGGCCCTGGTCCCTTTTCGAAGGGGGCTTCATTCCCCACTTGGACTGCCCCAGGGCTGGGTCCTCCCTCTGTCCCACCAGCCTCCCTGTGCTTAGACATCTGTGTGAGTCTCCCTGATAGACAGTGTCCACATATCGGGATCAGAAGGGCCACGCAGAAGATACCTGGGTTTCTGTTTCCCTCCCTCTGCTCTCTCAGCATCTAGCCCCGTTGTCTGGCACCAACTTGGTTTTCATTTGGAGAATACCCTTTGCTTAGTAGTAGTCCCTGGGCTCCATCTGGCCAAGGAAAGGCACGTGACCCACACTGGGCCAATGGGACTCAGCCTGGGACCTCTTACGTTCTTCTTCCCTTGGGGTTTCTATGTTGGTAGGACATAAGCCTGGAGTTACTGGGCCAATCTTTGCCCCCTAACTCAGTGATAGAATGTACTTAAGAATGAAGCTATTGTAGGAAAACTCAACTAATAGAAATAGAATGAGAGAGAAGTGTTGTGATGGTATCAACTAAGCACCTAGATCCAGCCATACCTGAAGCCTCTCATTGCCTTCTTTGCTTAAGCCAGTTTGGGCTGGTTTTTGGGTCACTTGCAATCAAAACAGACCTGACTAGCACAGTGTGTGAGTGTTTGGGGGAAGGGAGATATGTGAGAATGAGTATGTAAGCGATCTTAGATTAGACCATACGCTCCCACATTCCAGTCTAGGCTCTGGCCAGGAAGCTGTGAACACCTGCCTATTGTTCCTCCTCACCTCTTTTGTCGAGCACCTGGGTCAGATCTTCCACCAGCCTGGCAGCCTCTTCTCCACTCTCAGGGCACTGGGCCCCCACCCAGGCATGAATCTCAGGGGGCAACACATCCAGGAACTGCTCCAGCACCAGCAGCTCCAGGATCTCTTCCTTGGAGCGCATCTCGGGCCGCAGCCACTGGTGGCACAACTCATGCAGCTGGGCCAGGGCCTCGTGGGGGCCTGATGCCTCCTGGTAGTGGAACTGCCGGAAGCGCAAGCGTGCAGCATCAGGGTGAGCAGTGTGGCCACCAAGGCCAGATTCCTGGCCCTGGGAGACGCCTGCTTCATCATCTTCCACCTTCACTTGCAGGAAGCTTTCCTGTTCCCAGGATGTCAGGCTCAGGGGACTCCTGGGGATAGCCATTGGCAGCAGCACTCCTGTGGGATGCAGAATGGCTCGAACCTCAGGACTGGGTCTGCAGGAAGGTCAAAGTTTTGTCACCATGTGGAATCCGGGGCCCTGCCCCACACCTACAAACCACTAATCTACCCTCTCTCTGTGGATTTACCTGTACTGAGAGTTTCACATAAATGGAATCATAAAGTCTGTAGCCTTTTGTGACTGGTTTAACTTTGCATAATGTTTTTAAGGTTCATCCATGTTGTAGCATGCATCACTACTTAATTCCTTTTTATGGATGAATATTATTCTACTGTGTGGATGGACCACATTTTGTTTACCCATTCAACAACTGATGGACTTTTGGGTTGTTGCCATTTTTGTGCTATTATGAATAATGCTGCTATGAACATTTATGCATATGTTTTTGCATGGACAAATGTTTTCATTTTTATTGAGTATATACCTAGGAGGAGGATTACTGGATCATACGGTAATTCTGTTTAACTTTTTAAGAAACTGCCAGACTGTTTTCCACAGTGTCTGCACCATTTACATTCCCACCAGGAGTAGATGATGGTTCCAATTTCTCCATGTTTTCTACTTTTCACAATGAACCTTTATTTCTTCTATAATTGAGGAAAGAAAGGAAAAAAAAAAAAAAACCGAAATGAAATATAACCTCTCCTAGGAGACCCTAGCTCTTTGTTTTTGCCACACACTCCCCTTCCTCAAGGACCTGGTCTCTCCTCTCTGACCCACGACCCCCTGCAAGTATAAGGGCTCAGAGTTCTTTTCTTCCTTGTTCCATTCCATGTCAGCCTCGGCACCACTCTGCTTGAGGTGCTGCTCATGGAAGTCACTTTGAACAGAGGTTCAGGATCCTGAGAAGGAGCTATGGCTTTGGGCACAGGGAGAAGGGAACTTTTATCAAATAAGACCCCAAGCCTGAAATCATTCAGTGACAGCCCATAACCTGAGGGTGTAGCTGTGTTATAGCCTCTTTACTATAAAGTTGGCTTGGGTCCCTTGCCTTCCTTGTCTCCTGCTGTCATGGACTGAATTGTGTCCCCCAAAAATATATGTCAACTTGGCTAGTCCATGATTCCCAGTATAGTGGGATTGTTCACCATTTTGTCATCTGATGTGATTTTCCTGTGTTATAAATCCTGCCTCTATGATATTAATGAGGCAGGATTAGAGGCAGTTATGTTAATGAGGCAGGACTCAATCTACAAGATTAGGTTGTGTCTTGAGTCAATCTCCTTGAGATATAAAAGAGAGAAGTGAGTAAAGAGACATGGGGACCTCATACTAGCAAGAAACAAGAGTCAGGAGAATAGTGCATCCTTTGGACCTGGGGTCCTTGCACTGAGAAGCTCCTCGACTGGGGAAGATTGATGACAAGGACCTTCCTCCAAAGCCAACAGAAAGGCCTTGGAGTTGGTGCCCTGAATTAGGACTTCTAGCCTCCTAAACTGTGAGTGAACTACTGTTTGTTAAAGCCATCCACTTGCACTATTTCTGTTATAGCAGCACTAGACGACTAAGACACCTGCCATTACCCCCTACTTGCCCGTCTAGCCATTGTCCCTGCTGTTTTCTTGTCCTAATACCCCTTTCTGTATCCTATGAATTCTTCCAGGTCCTCTAGGACACATCTTAGATCTCTGGGAGCCATCCAAGATGCCTGGGAGTAGGCTATGTGCCCTTCCCAGAGTGCCCTGGGTCTTCCCCTGGCTCTCTACTGTAACCGTCTATTTCCCGAGACAGGCTGGACATACTGGAGTCAAGGTGCCCGTACGCTAGCTCCTAGCAGGTGGGTAGTAAGCAGGCACTGAACAAATGGAGGGACCAGGAAAACCTGAGTGTGGCCTCCCACAGATGGGGAGGAACTGTTTTATGTTATATGGGAAGGGGAAGCAGGAGCTGGCAGGGACAAGAATGAACACAGTGATGGTTTCCATGCTCCCTTTCATACTTCTGGAGCCCCTGTTCTGGGGAATTTCCGGATGGCCATCTCTAAGACACATCTACGTGAACTTGCCTCAACCTCGTCAGCATATTCCCTGACACAAGGCAAAAGCCTCCAGGCCAAGGCTGCTAAAGCCAACACAGCAGGGTGGTTCTTTCATTTCTGACTCCTCACTTGTACATAAGCTGATAATGTACTTACCTCAACGGGTTGCCACAAGGTTACCTGAGGTAACCCATGATGAGCATCCAGCATGGGCCTGGTGCACAGCAAATGTGCAGTAAATGTCCAGTCTGATGGCTCCACGGTTGGTCCTCCTGCCAGACTCCAGCCCACAGAAGGTGCTGGGAGATGGACCTGTAGGCACAGCCAGGTGACCCTCAGTTACACAATTTCAGCTGAAGCACAAATCCTCTGTCGCATACTCAGTGAATAATCCACAGGATACTCAAATTTCAGTCCTCCACACAAAACCTCAGTCAATCACATAGTCAAACACACAGACACAGTATCTTAGGCACAGAGTCTGTCAATCATACCACAAAATACCCCCGGTCACACAAAATTTCTCTGTGTCACTCATAATCACTCAAATATACACAGGCCTTCACAGCATCTCCATTACACAGTCTCATTCCATCCCAGTCACTCATAATCTCTTCATCATCTCAGTCAGTCAGATACATAGAATTTCAGTCAACTTGGAATCACACACAGTCAGCCACATACCCACCCTCTCACTCACCATATCACACAACACACCGGCAAAATCCCAGTTAAACCACAACAATCTCTTTGAGTCACACACACTCCATAGGTCGCTAGACACTCAACCTGTCAGTCTACCTCACATTCCCAAGCTGTCAGTCAGAAACACACACCCAAAATGTGTCAGGCACAGAAGCAAAACCTGTCAGACATAATTTGTCCATTGGTCCTACCCTCTCCATCGCAGTCAGTCGGTCCCACGCTTAATCCATGGATAACGCACTCACAAGCCATCAGTCCGTCTGTCCTGCACTCACAGTCCGTCAGTCGGTCCACACGCGGCCGGTGGTCAGCCCCTCACTGTGTCGCCGGTCTTTCACACACATACACCCTGCTCCCCGCGCCACAGGCGTTCGCGATCTCAGGGCCCGCCGTGGTCCTCTCATTTGTTTGGCCCTGCGCCCGCCTTGCCCTGCCAGCGGGGTACCCGCAACCGCCCAGACCCGTACCTCTGCTCGGATCCTGACCCCGACCCACCTAGCAGGCGCGGCGGGAGGTAGTTTCCGGGAGAGGTTGCTAAGGCGCCCCGAGAGCACAGAAAGCCCGAGTGCCCGCCCACCTGGACTACACCTCCCGGCACGCTCCGCGCCGCCAGCCCCAGGCCACCCGTCGCAGCGAGGCTCCTAGCCGCCGGAGGCACGCTGGCCGGGAGTTGTAGTCCCTCGGGGCGCGCGAAACGTAGTGGCAGCGGCCCAGCCTTTGTCGGGCGGTGCTCGCGGTGAGCAGAGGCCGCGGCGGGGCGGGATGCGGAAGGCGGGACGGTGCGTGGGTGTGAGAGGTGTGTGAGTGAGAGTGAGGATGCTGTTCTGAGAAGGTGAGGATGTGTGAGGGGTGGGGGTGCTGGTGTGAAGAGTTTAGGGTTCCTGTGTGAGGTGTAGGGGTGCTGGTATAAGCGGTTAGAGTGCCAGAGTGAGGGATGAGGGTGCCGATGTGAAAGAGTGAGGGTGGCAGTATGAAGTGGGAGTGCAGGTTTGAGGGAGGTGAGGGTGCCGGTGTGAGGAGTGAGCAGGTAGCAGGTGTGTACTGGTGTGAGGGATGTGAGTTGCTGGTGTGAGGGGTGAGGGTGCCATTGTGATGGATATCATGTGTATGACTGTGTGACCTGAGGGTCCAGGTGGTGAATGTGTCACTCTCTGCAACCAAGTGTATGGGTGATTCTGGGTGTAACTGTGTATGTGACCTGTGAATTGATCTCCACGTGTGATCACCATGCAGCCATGTGGGACTGTCATGTGTGATGTTGTCTGTGAGACAGAGACATGGAAGAGATGGGGAGGGCCTGACATAGTATGGCCGTCCCAGACTGTGAGTAATGTAATTGTGTTCATGGGCTTGATTGTGTCACATGGTGGGTGCTTGGATGCATGACTGTGAGAACACATTCTTTGTGTGTGTGTGCATGTGGATGAGTATATATGAGACAGACACTGAGCTGGAGTTCTGGCTGAGAGCCTGGGACAAGGAGTGTGGGGTCCGGCCTATTTGTAGAGTGAGGCCTTAGGGGGTGCGCCATGTAGGCTTGGTCCCGCAGGCCCCTGTGAGGTAGCCTGATGCTTATGGGGGTACTTATTGTCCCCAGCCTGTCACCATATCCCCTTGTAGCTTCTCGGTTCTTACCCTGCAGTCTGCTAGCAGTTGAAATGTGCACCTCACATCTTCCTTCTACAGATACTTACTGAGAACTCACTACAGGCCAGTGCAGTACCAGATTGGATACCACAGTGATGAGGGCAGGCGTGGCCTACCTCCATAGACCTGATATCATGTGGGGAGTTGGAGTGTAAACAAAGAAACAAGCCAGTTTTCTGAGGAGGTGGCATCTGGGCTGAGAGCTGAATTGAGGGAGGGACCCAGGGAGAGAGTGTTCCAGGCAGATGGAATAGCAAGTGCCAAGGTCCCAAGGTGGGCACACGTGAGGAGACCGGGGCTGGGATGGAGCAAGCAAAGGAGATGGGAGTGGATGAGGTCAGAATGGGGAGGCCTGTGTTGGGGCAGATCGTGCTGGGCTTATGGATCATGTATGGACTTTGACTTTACCCTGAGAGAGGTGGGAACCTTGAGAGACCTTTGAGCAGAGAAGACCATGTGACTTAGCTCTTTGTAGGATCACTCTGGCTGCTGCATGGGGAAGACTGGCAGGGTGAGGATGGTAACCACCCAGGCTGAGAGGCCTCTGTCCTGGCCCTCCTTTGCAAGCCCTGGGAAAGTCCTGCCCAGAGCCCATGCACAGCCCCACTAGTAGATCACACTTGGGATAACAGGGACTCTAGAATTACCTCCCAAGTGGCCCATCTTCTCCTGGGCTTGTCCTTTGCAGGGCGAACCTCAGTGCCCTACTGATGTGCATCCATAGTCCTGAGGGGTGTCCAAGGGCAGCCGTTTGCAAGGTGTGCATGGAGCTTGGGTGTCCGTATGCACCCAAAAGATGCACTCTATCTCACGGTGTGCGACAGACCTGGTAGGCAAAGAAAGGGTGTGGGTCAAGGAGTAAGGGCCAGCTCTTCCTATGTTGCCTTGCTCTTGTGTGGAAGTCTGAAGAGTCCAGGTCGTTAAGAGGAAATATTTGTCAGAGTGAGAATGGAATGTGCTTTATTTATTTATGTAATTACTTATTTATTGTATTTTATTTATCATTATTTATTATTTTTATATTTACCTACCCTGGTGACGTAGTGGTTAAGAGTTAGCTGCTCACACACTACAGGGGAAGTCAGCACAACTGGACTAAACCAAAGCTAAGAAGTTTCCTGAATACAATCAAACACTTTGAGGGACAGAGTAGCAGGGGTAGGGGTCTGGGGACCATGCTTTCAGGGGACATCTAGGTCAATTGGCATAACAAAGCTTATTAAGAAAATGTTCTGCGTCCTACCTTGGGGTCTTAAAAGCTTGCAAGCAGCCATCTAAGATGCATCAATTGGTCCCAACCACCTGGAGTAAAGGAGAATGAAAAACACCATAGACTCAAGGAAAGCATTAGCCCAAGAGACAGAAGGGGCCACGTAAACCAGAGACTTTATCAGCCTGAGACCAGAAGAACTAGATGTTGCCTGGCTACCACCAATGACCACCCTGACAGGGAACACAACAGAGAGCCCTTGATGGAGCAGGAGAAAGGTGGGGTGCAGAACTCAAATTCTAGTAAGAAGACCAGACTTAATGGTCTGACTGAGACTGGAGGAACCCCGGAAAGCATGGCCCCCGGATTCTCTATCAGCCCAGAACTAAAACAATTTCCGAGGCCAACTCTTTAGACAGGGATTGGACTGGACTGTGGGACATAAAGTGATACTTGTGGGACATAAAGTGATACTTGTGAGAAGAGTGCCTCTTAGCTTAAGTAGATACAAGAGACTAAATGGGCAGCTTCTGTTCGGAGGTGAGATGGGAAGGCAGAGAGGGTTAGGAGCTGGTTGAATGGACATGGGGAATCGGGTGGAAAGGAGGAGTGTGCTGTCACAGTATGGGGAGAGCAATTAGGGTCACATAACAATGTATGTACAGATTTTTGTATGGGAGACTAACATAAAATTAAACTTCATTTAAACTACAACAATAAAAAAAACAAAAATAAAAAGTTTGGTAACACTGAAAAAAAAAAAAGTTTGGCTGCTAACCAAAAGGTCAGCAGTTGGAATCCACCAGGCGCTCCTTGGAAACTCTATGGGGCGGCTCTACTCTGTCCTATAGGGTCGCTATGAGTCGGAATCAACTCGATGGCAATGGGTTTTTTTTTTTTTGTTTATTTATATATAATTTTAAATTTCTTTTTATTATTAATATTTCAGTTGTATTTGTTCTATTATTAATTTATTCCTGTACTGTTCATTATTTTCTTTCATTCATTATTTTATTTAGTTATTATTTTTCATTAATTCACTATTATAATTATTCACTTATTTTATAAATGTATTTATATATTTAGTTATTTAGTATTTATATATATGTAACTGATTAATTAATAATAAGTTATTAATTATTTAATATATTTTAATTTTTTTATTATTTTTATTCTTTTATTTTATATTTACTCATTTATTATATTTATTTATTTTTATTTATATATTACATTATTAATTGTATATTTATTTATTTTTAATTAATTCATTACTAGTTATATGTTATCATTATTTGTTTATGTTTAATTTAATTTAATTAATAATATTTATTTCATTTATTGATGATTTGTATTTCTCATTTATTAACATTTGTTAATTAACAAATTATTAATTTATTATTCTATAATTCTTATTTAATAATAATTTTATAAATATTTAAGTAAATAACCAAAACCAAACCAAACCCCTTGCCGTTGAGTCAATTCCGACTCATGGCGACCCTATAGGACAGAGTGGAACTGCCCGTAGAGTTTCCAAGGAGCGACTGGTCGATTCAAACTGCTGACCTGTTGGTTAGCAGCCTTAGCTCTTAACCACTTCACCATCAGGGCTCCTTAAATAAACAGCTAATTGTTAATTAAATTATTTATTAATGATTAGTCTGTAATTAATATAATCATTAATTGGATAATTGTTAATCAATTATTTGTTTAAGTATCAAGTAATTATTATTTATTGTTATTTACTATTTGTTAATATATGCTTATTTTAAATTTCATTATTTATATTATATATTCATCATTTATTTTAATTATTATTTATTGTTTTGTTAATCTATATATTATTTATTAGGTATTTTTATTTAGTATTTGCTGTTTTTGTTTGGATTTTATTTATATTTATTGTTTATTCATTATTGTTATTTTACTTTTCATTTATTTATTTATTTATATTATTTATATTAATTTACTGTTTTATTTATATGTTTATTTTATTTATCATTTTTTAAATTTTAGTTGTTTATTGTTTATGTATTTATTATTTATTTTATTAATTTATATTATTGCATATTATTTATTATTTAGTTATTTTTTAATTTTTATTATTTACTTATTGTCTATTTATTTTAACTTATTTGTATTTTATTTACTGTTAATTTTTTTTAGTGTTTATATTTTACTGACTTATTGAATATTATTTATTTGTTATGTACCATTAACTGCCTCTATTCCTGCCTCATTAACATCATCAAGGAAGGATTTACAACACATAGGAAAATCACATTAGATGACAAAATGGTGGACAATCACACAATATGGGAATCATGGCCTAGCCAAGTTGACACACATTTTTGGGGACACAATTCAATCCATAACAGTGGGTCTCCATTTTACTATGGCCTGGGTCCCCTCACATGATAGGCATGGGCTCAGCAGACGATACTGCAAAACCAAGGGCCCTGGGGTGGCAACATGCCTGGTGGTGTGTTTAAGAAGCCGCAAGAAAGTCGTGTTCGTGGGGCTTGGCGAGCACAGGGGAGAGTGACAGGAGAGGAGGTCAGAGAGGCTGGCAGCCAGACCACTGGAGAGGCCTGACAGGTGGGGTAGCAGCAGTGGGCATGGTGAAAGCAGGAGAAAGTCAAGAGCAGCTCAAGAGATGTGGTAAGTCTGAGGGGTGACGTGGGAGGAGGAGGAACAAGAAAGTTGAGCAGCCCCAGAACTCTGGCTAATGTTATACAGACACTGGTCGGGGGCAGGTTGGAGGAACCAGATAAAGAAATTGGGAGTCAACCCCATTTTGTACAACATTTTCTAGAGTGCATGTGCTGATAGGCAGTTCTGTTATGCATCTGGGTGCTGCCAAGACCTACGTCTGGAGGGATGGGCCCCCCCGGGCCACTGGCTGGCTGGGCCTGGAACTCAGGACTGAGGTCTGGCATGAGGGGTTGGTCTGCAGCTGTTGGGCAGTGGGAGGGTGTGAGGCCTCCGAGGGAGAGAGAAGAGGGTGATGAGAACAACAGCTGATCTTTCCTGAGCATCTCCTCTGTGCCAGGCTCTGTCCTAAGAACTTGGCATATACAACTCATTGAACCGTTGCAGCAACTCTAAGAGGGGATACTCTTACTATCCCATTTTACAATGGCGACTTCAGCATGGAGAAGTTAAGTAGCGTGCCCAAGGTCATACAGTTAGGAGGTAACAGAGTTGGGATATGAGCCCTGTACCCCAAATGTCCCCAGGAAAGAGGGCCCACAGTCAAAATCAAGGAAAGGGACATCCACATTGCCTTTAGTGGGTTGTTGTTGGGTGCTGGTGAGTCAGTTTCAACTCAAAGCCACCCCATGTGACAGAGTACAACTGTCCCATAGGATTTTCTAGGCTGTAATCTTTACAGGAGCAGTTCACTAGATCTTTTGAATGACCTTTTTGGTTAGCAGTCAAGTGGAGCACCTAACTGTTGTGCCTCCAGGGCCCCTTCCTTTAGTGAGAGGAACCATCAAATATGGTGAAGGGTGTGTACACAAGGAGGGTAAGGAATTGAACCAGTAATTCTATCCACCTTGACAATCCTTTTGATTTTTTTTTTTTTTCTTTCAGTGTAGAAAAGGTCAACAAAGGCATCATTCGTGTTCTAGGTTTCTTTGGGATTAAAGCAGGTGGCCGCAGGGCCAATCCAAAGACCTGCAGTCAGTTGCAGGGAAAGTAGTAGTAATGGTAATGGAGGTCAGAAGAGAAGAGGTCTTACCGGGCTCCGCCCTCACAGACATCTGCACATCCAAGGCCCATTCGAGGAACCGGAACGGAAATCCTGCCGAGGACTGGGGAGAACAATCATTTTTCCAGGAAGGAGATTTTAAACCACAGTCATTCCCCAACATGGAAACCCCTAGTGGAGGAAGAGGCTGTGGGGACTGTGAAATTGCGAGAAGCACCAGGTTGCCTTCCAGCTCCGTCAAACAAGACAGTGTTGCCATGGAAGAGAAAGCCCCTGTGTTAGTTCCACGTGGAGGAAGTTTTGAGCAAGCCCTGGAGCCAGCCGAGTTGCAGGCAGCCTGTGTGAGCGGGAAACCCTGCAGATGCAGCGTGTGCGGGAAGAGCTTCAAGCAGCGCTCGGCCCTCACTGTGCACGAGAGGACTCACACTGGAGAGAAGCCGTACCTGTGCGGCGCATGTGGAAAAGTCTTCCGGTGCAGGTCCAACCTTATCGAGCACCAGAGGATCCACACTGGCGTGAAACCCTACAAATGCAGCGAGTGTGGGAAGGTCTTCATTCAGAACTCCACTCTCACGCTGCACCAGAGGACGCACACCGGCGAGAAGCCTTACAAGTGCAGGGAGTGCGGCAAGGCCTTCCGGGGAAGCTCGGACCTGCGGAAACACGAGCGCATTCACACTGGCGAGAAGCCCTACCAGTGTCAGGAGTGTGGGAAAGCCTTCCGGTGGAGCTCGCCCCTGATCCGCCACCAGAGGATGCACAGCGGCGAGAAGCCGTACCAGTGCATCGAGTGCGGCAAGGCCTTTGGGCAGAGCTCCACCCTCATTGAGCACCATAAGATCCACACGGGTGAGAAGCCCTATGAATGCCTGAACTGCGGCAAGGCGTTCAAGGGCAGCTCGGACCTCAGCCAGCACCAGCGCATCCACACGGGCGAGAGGCCCTACGCGTGTGGCGAGTGTGGACGCACCTTCATGTGGAAGACGGCACTCGTCACCCACCAGAGGACGCACAGTGGGGAGAGGCCCTACGTGTGCGGCCAGTGCGGCAAGGCCTTTGTGCAGAGCTCACAGCTCAGCCAACACCAGCGGAGCCACACGGGTGAGAAGCCCTACGAGTGCCCGGCGTGCGGGAAGGCCTTCAGTGTGAGCGCCTACCTCGTGGAGCACCAGCGGATCCACACGGGCGAGAAGCCCTACTCCTGCCTGGAATGTGGCAAGGCCTTCATTCAGCGCTCACACCTCGCCCAGCACCAACGGATCCACACGGGAGAGAAGCCCTACACCTGTGGCAAGTGCGGCAAGGCCTTCCGGTACAGCTCCTACCTGCTCCAGCACCAGAAGCTCCACACCAGGGAATAGCTCTGACGGCCCTCTGCTAGCAATGCCTCACCTCCTGGAGGCCAAGGCACCTCACCTCCCACCGTCCTTTTGCCACCTCACAGGCTCTTCCCATTTCCCTCTTCTTTGATGGGGCTCGCCCCTCTTCCTGGTTCCCTTTCCACTTTCTTTTCTCTTTTTTATGTTTAACATTCTTATTGATACATTGTTGACATACCATAAAATTTGCCCTTTTAAAGCGCAATTCATTGGGTTTTAGTATACTCACAGAGGTGTGCAACCATCACCACTATGTAGTTGCAGAACATTTTCATCACCCTGACAAGAAACCCTGTGCCCATCAGCAGTCACTCCCCATCCCTCTCTTCCCTCACCCCTGACAACCATTAATCTACTTTCTTTCTCTGTGAATTTGCTTGTTTCGGATACTCTGTGTAAACGGCCCCTTTCCATGTTCTGACCACTGGTAGACACACGACCGGCATCCTGAATCCAAGGAATCCTTCGCTTTTCCTTTCTGAAACCCATCTTATCACTTTCTGCTGTGTACTGGATTGGGCTTTGATCTGTGGGCACCACTGGTTGCCTTCACTTCTTTGGCCTTCCCTGTAGTCTTATGCTATCACACTTCAGTTATTGAAGGCACAGCCCCAGGAGGCCCACCCCCAATAATTGTAACAATAAACCACATCTTCATTGAGTTGCTTTTGTGCACAAGGCACTCCCTGGGATTTATCAGCTAATCTGAATTGCCAACTCTGCCTCCTTTCTGTGCCGCTACAGACTTTACCTCTGGTGGCTCCTGATTCTCCAGCCCTGAGCCCTCTGCCCAGCGCAGCCCTACGTCACAAACACCTTCCATATTTTCTGACACCTCCCTGCCTCTGAATAGAGCCTGCCTCTCCATCCACCCACCAGTGAATGGAGCCCCAGATTTGCCTTGTTTCTGGATTATCACTGTTGTGAACTGTCATTCTTGTTTGAGTGAAGTTGGGGTCTGTTCAGCTGTGTCGGGTTTGTGTCTAGAGAGTCTATATTAGTTTCCTATTGCTGATGTAACAAGTTACCACAACACAGTGGCTTAAAACAACCAAAAACTTATTATTTTACGTTTCTGGAGATCAGAAGTCTGACATGGATCTCACCTGGCTAAAATCATGGTGCCAGCAGGGCTGCATTCCTTTTGGAGGCTCTAGAAGAGAATCCATTCCCTTGCCTATTTCAGCTTCAAGAGGCTGCCCACATTCCTAGGCTAATGGCCCCACATTGCTGCGACCTCTGTTTCCATCACCACGTCTCTTTCTCTGACTTTCCCGCCTCTTGTTTTTTACTTTACTTATGAGGACATTTGTGATTACACTAGACTCACTGGATAATTCAGGGTAATCTCCCCATCTCAAGGTCCTTAAGGAATCCCTGCAGCATATTTCATATAAATGGGATTATACAATATGTGGTCTTTTGTGACTGGCTTTAGAAGAGGCACAGGGAGTGCCACTGCCCATGAGGACCCCGGAGACCAGGCTGAGAGGCAGCTGTCAGTCCTCTGAGGTGCTACTTGTAATGAATGGGGCTGGGAGCATTTCCAACTCTGCCACACTTCCTCAGTGGCTCTCCACGGGCCACCCCCTGAACCTTTCTAAAATGGTGACAGTGACCTGAGAGCAAGGTGAGGAGACTAGAGTAGGGCCATGACAGTGCCGACCCTCCGTAGACATGGGTTTACTTCCTTCCTGAGGGGTGGTCAGGTGTAAGATCAAGCTAGAATTAGCTCTGCAGGTTTGAGTCTTCACCCCTCTGTGCCTCTTTCCTGTATAACGGAGATGGTGATGAGGGCCCCTGCTTGTGAGAAGTCAATGGTTAACGTGTGGAGAAAGGACAAACGAGATTGTTATTCTACCAGGGAGTGGCCTTCGTGAGCAGGATGGTCAGGTGGACAGCTTTGCAGGTGCTTGGCTGGCCAGGGGCAAAAGGGCAGTAGGTATGGGGGTCACAGGCTTTGGAATGGGGAAGACCCAAGGTTTTATGGCATCTGAGTGTCAGGAGAAAAGTTGACAAAATGTTTTGTGGAAGCAGTGTCCCAGAGGACACCTCAGGGGTGATTCATTCTTCCCACATAGCCAGAGGCTCTTCAAGTTCCCTTCCTCCTTACCAATTACTCCTCTCAGTCTTTGTCTCATACCAAACTGGTGGGCAGGGAGCTACCCAGACCCCGCATGGCAATCAGGGAAGCTGGGGGCACCAGCTGCAGGAGGCAGAGATTGAACTTCCCATCTCAGTCCTCTTGCCTTCACTCCTTGGGGTGGTGTCCCCGGTGGCTGTGGCCCAGTGACCTAGGAGTGTGGGTCTACAAACACAGTAACACACACATGCATGTTCTCAAATGCACACTCATACTCAGTCACATTCATCACACACACACACTCGTGCACCACGTATAACCACACATACATTTACACACTGTCTCACATGTATTCATGCACATTTATACACAAGTAACACACATGCTCAGTCACACACATGGTTACACTCACAATCACACATTCACTCTCACATACTTTCATATACACACACTTTCATATACACACATACCCTCACATACACTTTCATACACATTCACACACACTGTCACACATTCACTCACTCATACACAAGTAACACACACGGTCAGTCACACTCACACATTCATATAAATTTACACACATTTACTCACACTCTCACATACACTCATGTATAAACACACACACTACATTCACTTACATGCTCCCCAGGAGCTGGATGACCCCAGGCTCCCCGGGTGCTTTCCTGGCAGTGACAGCATCTGGTCTCCTCCCACAGAAGCCCCGAGAGTGTGGGGTTCAGGCCAGTTTTCTATGGCAGCGGGCCGTGGGGGAGAATCCCAGAGGTGCCCAGAGTGTTTGTGGAATGGATTCAGGACCCTGGGGCAGCTGCTGGGCCCTCTACGCAGAGGCTGGGTGGGCAGGGGAGCCTGCTTCTGTGGGAGTGTATGCTCACACGTGTACACGTTTGTGTGTGTGTCTGTATGTTTATCTAGCTATCTGTGTTTTATAGAACAGCTTTATTGAGATATAATTCACATACCATAAAATTCATTCTTTAAAAGTGTAAAATTCAGTGATTTTAGTATGTTCAAGAGGTTATGCAACCATCATCACTATCTAATTCCAGGGCCATCTCTTCATCACACTGAAAGGAAACCCCACAGCCATTAGCAGTCACTCCCCATCCCCTTTCCCGTTAGCCCCTGGCAACCAGTGATCTCTATGGATTTGCCTATTCTGGATATTTTATATAAATGGAATTGTACAATACGTGGCATTTTGTGGCTGGCTTCTTTGACTTGGCATGTTTTCAAGATTTGTCTATGTTGTAGCATGTGTCAGTACTTCATTCCTTTTTATGGCCAAATAATATTCATTCTATGGGTATACTACATAAGTTTACAGATGTTTGGGCTGTTTCCACTGTCTGGCTACTATGAATAATGCTGCTATGAGGTTTGTTTACAAGACTTTGTGAATATGTTTTCAATTCTCTTGGGTATATACCTAGAACACGAATTGCTGAGTCATATAGGAACTCTATGTTTAGCATTTTAAAGAACTGCCAGACTGTATTCCATAGTGACTACACCATTTTACATTCCCACCACAATGTGACAGTTCCCATTTCTCCACATCCTTACCAACACTCGTTACTGTCTTTTTGATATTTGCTATCCTAATACGTGTTCAGTATTCTCATTGTGGTTTTGATTTGCATTTCCCTAATTATTTACTATATTTTTACATAAATAATGTGCGACATCTACGTTTGTTTGCCAACCCCCCCCCCATTCCCCCAGGTATTTTTTTAAGTATGCTGATTTTTTTTTTACAGCTACATGTAAAGCATCAGCCCCTGGGAGGGAACTGAGAGTCCAGCTGGGGAGTAGGAAGGAGGAGGTAGATGCCACTGGGGCTGTCTGCAGGGCACAGCACAAGGCCAGCAGTAGTGGGGCCCAAGGGTCCTGGAGTCAGACACAGGGCACTACCTCTAGCCTCAACTTCCCTTTCTGAAACTAGGACCTGTAATGTCACCAGCAGCATCCCCAGGGTGTCTCAGTTACTCATTGTGAGTTTACAGGGCCCCTGCACACCCCATGCTCCAGGGGAGGAATTAAAGGCTAGGAAAGGCCTGGTCTGAACTCTAATCTGATGGCTCCCAGCTCAGACAGGGCTCCAGCCTCTAACACATGCAGGCAGCCTGTTTCTGAGGTCACAATTCCATCATTGTGAGATGGTATGGCCAGCACTCTACAAGGGCTCTACTGTAACGCAGCCTCCTTGCATCAGCTGAACACAGGGAGGGCAAGAGACTCACTCCTGGTCACACAGCTGGTGGTGTGGGTTAAATCGTGGCCCTCCCAAAGAGATGTTCGATCCTAACACGATACCTGTGAATGTGACCTTATTTGGAAATAGGGTAGTTGCAGATGTGATCATTTAGGATGAGGTCATACTAGATTAAAGTAGACCCTAAATCTAATGACTGGTGTCTTTATAAGAAAAAGGAGACAGAGATTTGGGCACAAAGACAGAGGGAAGAAGGCCATGTAAAGATAGAGGCAGAGAATGGAGTAATGCTGCCACAAGCCAAGAACACTTGGAGCTGAAAGAGGCAAGGAAGGATTTTCTCCTAGAGGAGCACAGTGCTGCCAACACCTTGATTTCGGACTTCTGGCTTCCAGAACTGTGACAATAAATTTATGTTGTTCTAAGCCATCTAATTTGTGGTAATGCGTTATGGTTGCGCTAGAAACTAGTACATAAGGGTTGCTGAAATGGGGCAAGCTTGTAAAATGCTTAAACGAGTAAACTAGTTGCCCCCAAGTCAATTCTGACTCATGGCAACCCCGTGTGTACAAAGCAAAATTGCTCCATAGGGTTTTCAAGGCTGTGACCTTTCAGGAGCAGATCACCAGGCCTTTCTTCTGAGGAGCCTACTGGGTGGGTTCAAACTGCCAATCTTTTAGTTAGTAGTGAAGCACTCAACCATTTGCACCACCAGGGGACTTCTGTAAAGTAACTACAAAGTGCAAAATAAAGTCCTACGTTTACGTTGCCATCTCAACGGACTTTAGGGAGTCCTCACACTGAAGCTGAGGAACAATATTCAACTTTTTTTTTTTTTTTTTTTAAAGAACCGGATTTTGTGACACTCATTTTGATATATAAAACTTACGTTTTTTGGGAGAGGAAAAAAAAAAAAAAACTCAAAACCTATTGCCTGAGTTAACAGGAGACACAGACAACTGAAAGAGCATCTTTTAAAAAATAGCTTCTTTTTAAAATTAACTTTTGCCTTGGTAAAAACTTAAACTGCGTTCCAGGCACTGCTGAGGAAGCCCACTTACACCTGCAGGCCTCTTCTGCCACCTGGTGGGCATCGCTGTGACCTGCATGGTGGAGAAGAATTAAGGCGATGGTTGTTGAGTGTCCTCGAGTGTATAGCGACTCTACAGGACAGAGTAGAACTGCCCTATAGGGTTTCCTAGGCTGCAGTCTTTACAGGAGTAGATCACCAGGTCTTTCCCCTGTAGAGCCACTGGAGGGGGTATGAACCACCAACCTTTTGGTCAGCAGCTGGTGCTTAACCATTGCGACACCAGGGCTTCTTCCTGGAAGATTTCAGAGAAGCAACTCTGACATCTTCACGGAGGACAGTTCCTAAAGTGGAAGGGATATCCGAGACGCACTCCTCCTTTCTCACCTGACCAGGTAAGTGACCCAACAGGGGCTGCGTTGCACCCAGCCCGCGTTCCTGACACGCACAGGGGCCTCCCCAAGACAGAGGACAGGATGCCGAGGATAGACGAAGGCTTCTGCCACAGTTTCGCAGGCTCCTACTTCACTCACCGACGAAAACGAGTTACTGAGGGTTTTCTGGTACTAGCTATATTTGCAGTCTCCCCATGCAGTGAGTTCCCCGAAGCTGGGCTAGGAATCTACTTTGGCTGAAGGATCCGCCGCACTTGCGACACTCAAAAGGCTTCTCTCAGACGTGAACCCTCTGTTGTAGACCAACGGCCAGCCTCGCGGAAGGTTTTCTGACACGTGCTGCACGTGCCGCGGACCAAAGGCTAGGCGCCTGCGTGGACCCACCGGTACTGCATGAGGTGCGCGACGCGGCTGAAGGCCTTGCCACACGAAAGGCCGCTCGCCAGTGTGCGCCCGGTAGTGCTCAGTCAGGTGCGACAGCTGGATGTAGGCCTTGCCGCACTCGTTGCACTTGTACGGCTTCTCCCCAGAGAGCGTCCTCTGATGGAGGGCGAGGGACGAGCTCTGCATGAAGGCCTTCCCGCAGTCGCCACAGACGTGGGGCTTCTCCTTGGTGTGGATGCGCTGGTGCTGCATGAGGAACTTGGCCTGGCTGAAGGCCTTGCCACAGTTTCTGCAGGTGTAGGGCCACTCGCCTGTGTGGTTTCGCCGGTGCAGAATGAGGGCAGAGGAGTTGCTGAAAGGCTTCCTGCACTCGGTGCACCTGTAGGGCTTCTCACCAGTGTGCACCCGCTGGTGTTTGGCCAGGCATAAGCTCTGGCTGAAGGCTTGCCCGCACTCCACCCACACACGTAGGGCTTCTCGCCCGTGTGCACCCGCTGGTGCTTGCCGAGGGACGCGCTTTGGCTGAAGGCTTTGCCGCACTCGAGGCACGCGTACGGCTTCTCCCCCGTGTGGCAGCGCTGGTGCTCAGCCAGGGACGAGCTGACACTGAAAGCCTTGCAACACACGCCGCACTCATAGGGCCTCTCCCCGGTGTGGGTCCTGTGGTGGACTAGGAGAGCCGAGGAGCCGGCAAAGGCTTTGCCACACTCTTTGCAGGCAAACGGCTTCTCCCCGGTGTGGACTCGCCGGTGCTGCACCAGGTGGGTGCTCTGGCTGAAGGCGCGGCCACACTCGCTGCACGCGTAAGGCTTCTCCCCCGTGTGCACCCGCTGGTGTCTGGCGAGGGCCGAACTCTCGCGGAAGTGTTTGTCACAGATGCTGCACACATAAGGCTTCTCGCCGGTGTGGATCCGCCTGTGTTTGACAAGGGACGAGTTCTTGCTGAAGGCGCGTCTGCACTCGCGGCACACGTAGGGCTTCTCGCCTGTGTGGATCCGCTGGTGTTGAATGAGATGCGTGCTCTGGCTGAAGGCCTTCCCACACTCCTCACATGCGTAGGACTTCCTCCCCTCAGGAATCCTCTGAAAACTCCCGAGACGCGTGTTCTTGCCGAAGGCATCGTCCCACCCACCACATGCCGCCGTACCCTCCCCAGTGTGGACTCCTTGTGGCTGACTAAGCTCTGGGAAACATGCACAGGCTTTCCTACACATGCCCTCTCTTCTGCAGGGGCGACCCTGGTCTAGGCCTGACTTGAACACGAAGCCCTTTTTGTGGCCATGGTTCGCAGGAGCCTGGGCCCCCGCTGGACGGGCCTGATGCTTCATGAGGAAAGGGCTTCGGGGGAAACTTCTTGCAACACTCTGCTGGGGGCTCTTCTTGTGTTGGCTGCAGTGCCGCCGTCTCTCCATGGCCCAGCCGTCCAGCTCTGGTACATTTCTCAACATGGTGTACCAGAAATCCTGCCCCTGCAGTCCCGCTGTCAGCCACCTGCGAGGTGACCCGTCTTCATCTGGAGAAGGTGGTGCAGCCTGGCTCTCCGGCTCTGAGTCTGAAAAACAAGCAACCAAGCTCAGGTCTCAACCTGAATGTGCCCTGCCCTCTGTGAAGGGACCGACAGAACTTAAGTCGTCAGAGTGGGACAGAACAAAATGCTGGCCAGGATCGTATGGATCTGAGGCTT
Source organism: Dugong dugon (assembly GCA_030035585.1). Taxonomy (NCBI): domain Eukaryota; kingdom Metazoa; phylum Chordata; class Mammalia; order Sirenia; family Dugongidae; genus Dugong; species Dugong dugon. The sequence goes on from CM057466.1 coordinate 116,794,438, forward strand.
CCAGACAGGGCTCTTACAGTTGATGAAGGGCCCAGGGTCTGAGGACAGAACAGTGGGTGTGTCTACTCCCCAGGACCACCTCCAGGTTCAAGGACTTGCTAGGACTCATGGGACTCAGGGCTATGGTTTATCACAGCAAAAGGATACAGAGCAAGAGCAGCAAAGGGAAAAAGAGCATGGAGTGAAGTCCAGAGGAAACCAGGTGTGAGTTTCCAAGAATCCTCCCTCAGTGGAGTTGCACTTAATTCCGCCAGAAATAAGTTGTGACAAACGTGTGAAAGGTTGTCCACCAGGAGCACTCATCAGAGACTCAGTGCCTAAGGTTTTTATCGGAGGCTACTCAGGTAGGCGCTAGAGCCCAGGTGGCGCAGTAGTTAACAGTGTGGCTGCTAACCAAAAAGGTCGGCAGTTCGAATCCGCCAGCTGCTCCTTGTGTCTTTGGTTTTCTTCATTCTCCTTTGTTCTGGGTGGGATGGGACCAATAGGTGTATCATAGATGGCTGTTGGCAGGCTTTTAAGACCCCAGATGGTACTTGTCAAAGTGGGATGTTGAACATTTTCTTTATAAACTATGTTATGCCAGTTGACTTAGATGTCCCCTGAGACTATGGTCCCTAGGCCCCAGCCCCAGCCCCTGCATCCCTCAAAGTGTTTGATTGTGTCTAGGAAACTTCTATGCTTTTGCCTCAGTCCAGTTGCACTGACTTCCCCTATATTGTGTTGTCCTTTCTTTCACTGAAGTTGACAATTGACTGCTATCTAGTTACCATCACCCTTGTAACCAGCAAAGAATGCTTTTTTTCTGTGTGTAAACCTTTTCATGAATTCTTATAATAGTTGTCTCAGACAATATTTGTCCTTTCGTGATGCGCTTATTTCACTCAGCATAATGCCCTCCAGATTCATCATGTGGTGAGATGTTTCGAGGATTCATCATTGTTCTTTATCGTTGCACAGTATTCCACTGTGTGTATGTACCACAATTTGTTTATCCATTCATCTGTTGATGGCCGTTTAGGTTGTTTCCATCTTTTTGCTACTGTGAATACTGCTGCAATGAACATGGGTGTGTGTATGTCTATTCGTGCGATGGCTCTTATTTCTCTAGGTTATATTCCTAGGAGTAGGACTGCTGGATCATATGATATTTCTATTTCTAATTTTTAAGGCAGTGCCATATCGTTTTCCAAAGTGGTCGTACCATTTTACATTCCCACTAGCAGTGCATAAGAATTCTAATCTCGGCAGCATGCTGAGATGGGGGAAAGGAGTGGCTCCAAGGGTCAGGTGGGGATTTCTGCTCTGGGTGGTCCTCAGTGATAGCTGGTTGGTGTGCGGCGCTGACTGGTCCCCAAGGCCGCTGAGCGGCAGCCTGGCGAGCCCGGTAAGGGGAAGCTCTTTAAGCTCCTAGGAATTTTAGATGTTGAAAACATTCCCTGTGCCCAGGATTTGGTATTATATGGTTCATTAGAATCTCCTGTGGCTGGCCTTGGACTTTTTTTATTAAGTAGTAGAAATAGAAGATCACGTGATGTTGGAACAGGGGAGTTTATTTATAACTTTAGGATGCTGGTTCCATTGTAGGTATAATTATGCGAAGTTAAGAATCCAGGAAAGAATCGCCAGAGAGGGAATTAAGAATGAGATTTTATATGAAAGCACTCACCTTGATCATGAAAGAAAACAAACTGATGGCAGCAGCAGTAATTGAGCAGTCTTGGGCAGAGAAAACCAAAATACAACTCATTGAAACCAGCATACACAAAGCTGAGATCAACTACACAAAACATTTTATGAACAATAAGAAAGCTTTTCAATCAAGAAAATAAAGCATGTGTAAGTTGTCTTTTTTTTGTTGCTGTGCTTTAAGTGAAAGTTTACAATTCAAGTTAGTCTCTCATACAAAAATTTATACAGACATTTTTATGTGACCGTTGTTGCTCTCCCTATACTGTGACAGCACACTCCTCCTTTCCACCCCGGATTTCCCATGTCCATTCAACCAGCTCCTAACCCTGCCTTCTCATCTTGCCTCTGGACAGGGGCTGCCCGTTTAGTCTCATGTATCTACTTGAGCTAAGAAGCATGCTCTTCATGTATCATTTTATGCCCCATAGTCCAGTCTAATCTTTGTCTGAAGAGTTGGCCTTGGGAATGGTTTTAATTTTGGGCTAACAGAGAGCTTGGGGGCCATGTCTTCTGGGGTCCCTCCAGTCTCAATCAAACTATTAAGTCTAATCTTTTTACTAGAATTTGAATTCTGCACCCCATCCTTCTACTGCTCTGTCAGAGACTCTCTGTTGCATTCCCTGTCAGAGTGGTCACTGGTGGTAGCTGGGCACCATCTAGTTCTTCTGGTCTCAGGCTGATGAAGTCTCTGGTTTATGTGGCCCTTTCTGTCTCTTGGGCTAAAACTTCCCTGGTGTCTGTGGTGTTCTTCATTCTCCTTTACTCCAAGTAGGTTGGGACCAATTGATGCATCTTAGATGGCCACTCGCTAGCTTTTAAGACCCCATTCACCAAAGTGGGATACAGAACATTTTCTTAATAAACTTTGTTATGCCAGTTGACCTAGATGTCCCCTGAAACCATGGTCCCCAGACCTCTGCCCCTGCTACTCTGTCCCTCAAAGTGTTTGGTTGTATTCAGGAAGTAAGTTGTCTTTTTATACACACACACAAGTATAAATGCTTGCAAACTAACTCTTGCCCTGTGTCTACTGCCAGTCTAGCATTCTTCTGCGCTACATATAGTGGACTTTTCACACTTAAAATATGAACAGAATTGATTGACAGCGTATTATAAGAATAAAACTATAAAACTTAATGTTTGATTTGATGTGCTTGGATAAGAGTTTCTTTGTAATGAGTTTAATAACAAGCATTTCAAGAAATAAAATCTCTCCCAGTTGAATTTTCAAAAAACAACAACAATGACAAAAAAAAGCTCCAGTCTCCCCACAACCTCCCCAATGTTGTTATTTTGTGTTTTTTGGATTAGTGCCAGTATTGTCGGGGTGAGATGGTATCTCAATGTAGTTTTGATTTGCATTTTTCTAATGGCTAATGATCGCGAGCATTTCCTCATGTGTCTGTTAGCTGCCTGAATGTCTTCTTTGGTTAAGTGTCTGTTCATATCCTTTGCCAATTTTTTAATTGGATTATTTGTCTTTTTATTGTTGAGGTATCTTGTAGATTTTAGAGATTAGACCCTTATCAGATATGTCGTAGCCAAAATTTTTTTTCCCAGTCTGTAGGTTCTCTTTTTAGTCTTTTGGTGAAGTCTTCTGATGAGCATAACTGTTTGATTTCTAGGGGTTCCCAGTTATCTAGTTTCTGGTGTTTGTGCATTGTTAGTTACAGTTTGTGTACTATTTATGCCATGTATTAGGACCTGTAACATTGTCCCTATTTTATTCTCAATGATCTTTATCGTTTTAGATTTTATATTTAGGTCTTTGATCCATTTTGAGTTAGTTTTTGTGTATGGTGTGAGGTATGAGTTCTGTTTCGTTTCTTTGAAGATGGATATCCAGTTATGCCAGCACCATTTGTTAAAGAGACCGTCTTTTGCCCATTTAACAGACTTTGGGCCTTTGTCAAATATCAGCTCATGAATGGATTTACATTTGGATTCTCAATTCTGTTCCATTGGTCTACATGTCTGTTGTTGTACCAGTACCAGGCTGTTTTGACTATTGTGGCTGTATAATAGGTTCTAAAATCAGGCAGTGTGAGGCCTCCTACTTTGTTCTTCTTCTTTAGTAATGCTTTATCTGGGGCCTCTTCACTTTCCATATAAAGTTGGTGATTTGTTTCTCCATCTTGTTTAAAAATGCTCTTGGAATTTGGATCGGGATTGCATTGTATCTGTAGATCGCTTTGGGTAGAATTGACATTTTCACAAGGTTGAGTCTTCCTATCCATGAGCGTGGTATGTTTTTTCCTCTTATGTAGGTCTCTTTTGGTTTCTTGCAGTAGTTTTTTGTAGTTTTTTTGGTATAGGTCTTTTACATCTCTGGTTAGGTTTATTCTTGGGGTTAGATTTCTCTTCTTGGATGCTACTGTAAACGGTATTGATTTGGTGATTTCCTTTTCAAAGTTCTCTTTGTTGGTGTAGAAGAATCCTACTGGTTTTTGTATGTTAATCTTGTATCCTGCTACTTTGCTGAAATCTTCTATTAGTTCCAGCAGCTTTCATGTGGATTCTTTAGGGTTTTCTGTGTATAAGATCACATAATCTGCGAATAGGGATAATTCTACCTCTTCCTTACCAGTTTGGATGCCCTTTATTTCTTTTTCTTGCCTTACTGCTCTAGCTAGGACTTCCAGCACAATGTTGAATAAAAGTGGTGATAAAGGGCATCCTTGTCTGGTTCCTGTTCTCAAGGGGGATGTTTTCAGTCTTTGTTTAGAATGATGTTGGTTGTTTGCTTTGTATAAGTGCCCTTTATTATGTTGAGGAATTTCCCTTCTATTCCTATTTTGCTGACAGTTTTTATCAGGAATGGATGTTGGACTTTGTCAAATGCCTTTTCTGGATGAACTGATAAGATCATGTGGTTCTTTTGTTTTATTATGTGGTGGATTACGTTGACTGATTTTCTAATGTTGAACCATCCCTGCGTTTCTGGTTTGAATCCCACTTGGTCATGATGTATTATTTTTTTGATATGCTATTGAATTCTATTGGCTAGAATTTTGTTGAGGATTTTTACATCTATGTTCATGAGGGACACTGGTCTGTAGTTTTTTTTTGGTGGCGTCTTTGTCTAGCTTTGGTATCAGGGTTATGCTGGCTTCACAGAATAAGTTTGGGTGTATTCCTTCCTTTTCTATGCTCTGAATAGCTTTAGTAGCATTGGAGTTAGCTCTTCCCTAAAGGTTTGGTAGAATTCTCCAGTGAAGCTGTCCTGGCCAGGGCTTTTTTTTTTGTTGTTGTTCGGAGGTGTTTTTTTTTTTTTTTTTTTTTTTAATTACTGCTTCAATCTCTTCTTTTGTTATGGGTTTATTTAGTTTTTCTGCCTTGGTTTTTGTTAGTTTAGGTAGGTAGCATGTTTCTAGAAATTCATCCATTTCCTCTAGGTTTTCACATTTATTGGAATACGATTTTTCATAGTATTCTGTTATGATCCTTTTCATTTCAGTTGGGTCTGTTGTGCTATCACGTATCTCATTTCTTATTTGAATTATTTGCTTCCTCTTCTCTTTTTCTTTTGTCAGTTTGGCCAGTGGTTTGTTGATTTTGTTGATCTTTCAAAGAACCAACTTCTGGTCTTGTTGATTCTTTCAATTTTTCTTATGCTCTATTTCATTTATTTCTGCTCTAATTTTTATTATTTCCTTTCTTCTGGTGCCTGAGGGCTTCTTTTGCTCCTCTCTTTCTATTTGTTTGAGTTGTAAGGTTAATACTTTGATTTTGACCTTTTCTTCTTTTTTGAAGTATGTGTTTATTGCTATAAATTGACCTCTGAGCACTGCTTTTGCTATTATCCCAAAGGTTTTGGTAAGATGTGTTTTAATTCTCATTTGATTCCATGAATTTCTTTATTCCATCCTTGATTTCTTCTATAACCTAGTAGTTTTTAAGCAAGTTTTCATGTATTTGATTTTTTTACTTGTTATTCTGTTATTCATTTCTACTTTTATGGCATTATGATCAGAGAAGATGCTTTGTATTATTTTGATGTTTTGGAGTCTTTTAAGGCTTGCTTTGTGGCCTTAAATGTGGTCTGTTCTGGGGAATGTTCCATGTGCATTGGAAAATAATGTATACTTGGCTGTTGTCAGGTGGAGTGTTCTGTATATGTCTATGAGATCAAGTTGGTTGATTGTGGCATTTAGCTGTTTCGTATCTTTACTGAGTTTCTTTCTAGATGTTCTGTCCTTCACCAAAAGTGGTGTGTTGAACTCTCCTACTACTATTGTAGAGCTTTCTATTTCTCTTTTCAATGTGTTAAAGTTTGTTTTATGTATTTTGGATCCCTGTCACTGGGTGCATATATATTTATTATGGTTATGTCCTCCTGGTGTACTAACCCTTTAATCATTGTATAGTGTCCTTTCTCATTTATTGTGGATTTTGCTTTAAAGAATATTTTAAAGACTATTTGCTTTAAAGACTATTTTATCAGAGATTAATGTTGTCACTTCTGCTTTTTTGGTTGTTGTTTGCTTGATATATATTTTCCCATCCTCTGAGCTTCAGTTGTTTATGTCTTTGTGTCTGAGGTGTGTTTCTTGTAGGCAGCATATAGATGGATCATGTTTTTTTTTATCCATTCTGCCACTCTCTGTCTCTTCACTGGTGCATTTAGGCCATTTACATTCAGTGTAATTATTTATAGATATGTGTTTACTGCTGTCATTTTGATGTATTTTTGTTTCGTGGTGTTTACAGTTTCTTTGTTCCACTTAATTCTCTGTGCAGAGTTCTTTTTGTTTACGTATTTTCTTTTCATCTCTTTCATTACTGTAGATTTTGTATTTGCTGAGTCTTTATGTTTTTCTTCTTTTTAATTTTGATGGGTAGGTTTGTTAGCTTCCTTTGTAGTTACCTTGAAATTTACCTTTATTTTTCTGAATTTAAGCCAGTCTTTTATTTCTTGATACTGCCTTAACTTTCTCTCCATATGGAAGTTCTATGATTACACTGTTTATTCCCTCTTTTTTTGTTTTGACATCGTTGTCGTTTACATATTGTTATCTCTGGTTCCCTATTTTCAGTCTTTTAGCTTTGATTTGTTTTTTTGAATTCCCTATCTGGGTTGAAAACTGGTTGATCTGTCCTGTGTCCTAGTCTTGGATTGCTGTCTGATGTTGTTGGTTCTCTAACCAGGGGATTCCCTTCAATATTGCTTGTAATTTTGGTCTGATTTTTACAAAGTCCTTTAATTTATGTTTATCTGGAAATGACCTAATTTCACCATCGTATCTGAGAGACAATTGTGCTGGATATATAATTCTTGGCTGGCAATTTCTTTCCTTCAAGGCTTTATACATGTCATCCCATTGCCTTCTTGCCTGCGGTGGTTTCTGCCGAGTAGTTAAAGCTTAGTCTTATTGATTATCTTTTGTAGGTGACTTTTCATTTATCCTTAGCTGCTCTCAAGAGTCTTTCTTTGTCTTTGGTTTTGGCAAGTTTGATTATGATATGTCTTGGTGACTTTCTTTTGAGGTCTACCCTGTATGGAGTTTGTTGAGTTTCTTGAATAGATATCTTTTCATCTTTCATGATATTAGGGAAGTTTTCTGCCAGCAAATCTTCAACAATTCTGTGTTTTCTTTTATCCCCACATCACCCTCCATTCTGGTACTCCAGTTACTTGTAGGTGTTTCCTCTTGATAGTATCCCACACAATTCTTAGGCTTTCTTCATTTTTTTTTCTGACTTTTCCTCAAACAAACTGGTGTCAAGGGATCTATCTTCAGTCTCACTGATTATGACTTCCATTGCTCAATTCTTCTCCTATGACATTCTATTGCGTTGTCTAATTTTGAAATTTTATTATTAATCTTTTGGATTTCTAGCTGCTGTCTCTGTATGGTTTCTAGCAGCTTGTTTATTCTGTTGTTTTGTTCTTGTATTGTTTTCCTGAATTCTTCTATTGCTTTGTCTGTGTGTTCCTTGGCTTGGTTTGAGTTTTGCCTGATCTCCTTCCTGATCTCTTGGAGAGCTCTGTATATTAGTCTTTTAAATTCTTTATCTGGTAGTTCCATTGCCTTACCTTCCTCTGGAAGGTTTTCTGGTTCTTTATTTTGGTCACTTGCTGGAGCCATCTTGTCCTGCTTCTTTATGTGATTTGATATGACTGTTGTCGCCAAGGAATCAATAAGTTATTATATTTATTTATTGTATTTTTGTTTACTGCCACCTGTATTTTTGTTTTGTTTTGCTTCAATATGCCCAAGTAGGCTGGGCGTGTGAACTACTTTGGTTACTGGCATTGTTGAACCTCTCACATCCTAACTCCAGGTGGTCAGAGCAGCTACTAGGTGTGTGAGCCCAGAAGTCTGTTCACTGTTCTTGCGGGGGTGCAGTTATTCAGGCACAAGTATCCAGGTCATCAGTCACCAAATGTGTGGCGCACACTTTCACCTGCAGTCCTAGTCAGGCAGGGCTGTGTGGGGGTGTTTGGTGCAGGCACAGGGCTCTGGTTGCAGTGGCGGGGGGTGGGCGATGTGTGGGGCAAGGCAGGGGCTGACAACTGCCCCCGGATGCCTGGATGGAGGGCATGTCCCTGTCCCCTCAAGTGCATAGTGGAGGGGTACTGCGGCCGGTCCTAGGACACCGGGTGTCATTGGCTAGAGGGATTGGGAAGCACCACTAATTCTCAGATCCCTGTCATGGCTGGCTAGATGGTGTGGGTGGTACTGCTGGCCCTCAGGCCCCAAGTGTGTGTAGGTGAGGCCCCTTCTTAGGTGGGGTGGCAGGGCAGTGTAGAATGTCACAAATCTGCAGCTCCCCCTGGGCTGCTGCTGGTGAAAATGGGCTTCAGGTGTATGCCCTACTGTTTTATGCTAAGGAGGGCATGCAGTGTTGAATCAGCCCACAAGGGACTGGGTGGGGGTGAACGGCGCTGCAAGTCCATGGACCCTGTACGCCAGTGGCTGGGCAAAGGGGCAGGGCCTCCCAATGGGCCCTGAGTTCCTGGCTTAGGGGGCGTGGTGTTGTTGAATGCCATGGCACTGGTGTCAGAGCAGGGTAGGGGTGGGTAAGTTTAAGGGAGTGATTCTTTTCTGTGAAGCTCTGGGGTGGGGGAGGGGTTATTTTGCCAGCGTGCGCAGTAGGTTGGGAGCTTGCACTTAACTTTCATAGGTCTGGTGTTGCTCCTGTTTGGCTCTGGAGGTGTGTGCAGATTTGTTGCTGCTTGGCTGCACCTGATATGGTGGGGCTCAGATTGGGATGTTGCTGCTTGCCTCAGCCTGTGTGTGTTGTGCAGACTCAGCTAGCAGGGTACTGGTGGTCCCGCGATCTGTAGTTCCCTGTTTCTTCTGCTTTTGAATTGTCTTTCCTTCTACCTACTGCTCAGTCCGATTCTTCAGCTTTGTCTTTGATAATTAGGGTTCCTAGATTTTCATGTATATTCGATTCACTTGTTTTTTTGGGTCTTTGTGGTAAGACGGACAACAGGAAGTGTCCGACTATTCGGCCATCTTTGCCTCGCCCTAGGCTGTACTCTTTACAGGAGCAGATCACTGGGTCTTTTCTCCTGCAGAGTGGAGCTACTGGGTAGGTCTGAACCACCAACGTTTTTGATAGCAGCTGAGCACTTAACCACTGTGCCACCAGGGATCCTTATGTAGGCATCTAAGGCTATAAATTTCCCTCTGAGCACTGCTTTAGCGGCATTCCGTGAGTTTTAGTATGTCTTGTTTTTGTTTTATTCATCTTTCTTTTTTATTTCCCCTTATGATTACATTTTTGATCCACAGGTTGTTTAAGAGTGTGTTGTTTAATTTCCACATATTTGTACGTTTTCCAGTTTTCTTTCTGTTATTGATTTCTAGTTTCATTCCACTGTGGCTGGAGAAAATACTTTGTATCATTTCAAATTTTCAAAGTTTATTAAGACTTGTTTGGTGGCCTAACTTTCCTGGAGAATATTCTATGTGCACTTTAGAAGATTGTGAATTCTACTGGTGTTGGATGGAGTACAGTGAGTCATGCTTATCTGTTAGGGTAGTGGGAGCTCTTCAGAAATCGAAATTCCCAGATGCCAGCCAAATCCTTCCAAAGAAGGCAGTCTCAGCCTGCTGTAGTAACTCTTTTCTGCCACTCATGAATCTGCCACTAGTTTGGCCATTTCACAACACTTTTCTCTTTAGAACAAGGCCTGATTCCCATGGAAGTGCACTAATTTTTTGCAGTACAGATATTCTGTGGCCCACACCACAACCTCAAAAGCCACGTGATGTGTTAGAGGCCTGGGTTTCAGAAATGGTCAGCAATGAGCCAATGGTCACCCAGCTAATGAATGATGAAGCTGTGTGTCTGAGGTGTGAGACCCTGTGTGGTAGGCTGAAAATGGTCCCCTTAAGGTATATACAAGGAGCCCTGGTGGCACAATGGTTAAGTGCTTGGCTGCTAACCAAAAGGTCGGCAGTTTTAACCCAATAGCCTCTCCGCAGAAGAAAAGACTTGGAAATCTGCTCCCATAAAGATTACAGCCTCGGAAACTCTATGGGGCAGTTCTACTCTGTTCTATAGGGTCACTATGAGTCAGATTTGACTCAACAGCACACAACAACAAAAACAACAAGGTATGTTCACATCCTAATCCCTGGAACCTGTAAATGTTACCTTACATGTATGGCAAAAGATATGCTTACACAAAGGAATTTGACACGGGGAGATTATCCTAGATTATTCTGGTGGAACCGAAATGCAATCCCATGCATCCTTATAAGAGAGAAGCAAAGGGAGGTTTGACAAAGAGAGGATTAGGTGATGTAACCACAGAGGGAGAGACTGGAGTGAAACAGCCACAAGGAATGCCAGCAGCCACCAGAAGCTGCAAGAGACAAGGGATGATTCTCCCCTAGAGCCTTCAGAGAGAGGGGGAGCAGAACTCTGCCGACACCTTGATTTCAGCCCAGTGATGCAGATTTTGGACTTCAGACCTCCACAATTGTGAGAGAATAAATGTGTGTTGTTTTAAGCCACCAAGTTTGTGGGGATTTATTACAGCAGCCACAGGGAATAAAATCCACTGCCATTGAGTTGATTCCGACACATAGAAACCTTACAACACACAATAACAAGAAGTGAAAAAGACTCCCAGTGACAAGGCCTGAACCCAGGGAAGACGGTTGGTCCAAGGTCGAGTGAGCATATTTCACATACGACAGACCTGCCCTGTTGAACAGTGTCATTTACCAGGATCTGGATGACTGAGGAAAGGTCTCAAGGAAAGAAACACATCTCTAGCACCAGTCCCGAATGCCAGCCCCCAATTCTCATGCTCAAAACAGCTACCAGGAACTGACCAATCCACCAATGTTGCTGCACAGCCAGACCCTACGCATGGGCAACAGTCGACGCCTGAGAGCAGAGCCAGGAGTGCAATTCTCACTGTCCGCAAAGCCTGGGCTACTTCCTGGACCACTGGAGAGTAAGGAGCAGGGTCCACAGAATCTAATGCAGCAGGGGAGACAGAATACATATACAGCCCAGCTCTGTCACCAGGACCTCGCACCATATGCTTCATTGGCTGCGGTGAGAACACTGTGAAATGACAACTGTCTAAGCCCCGGAGGTGTACTACACATTGGTGTTCATTATCTGGGGCTGTGATTTGTGTCTGAAAATTGATTTGCCATTCTTAATCATGGAAATAATTTAAGTATACTCACTAGGATGACTATAACCAAAAAAACAAAAAAATCTCAAGTGTCAAGTGGTGGTGACTACCTGGAGAAACTGGAACCCTTGTATATTCTAGGAATGTAAAATGGTGCAGCTGCTGTGGAGAACAGTCTGGCAGTTCTTCAAAAACATGGAGTTACCATATGACACAGCAATTTGACACCAAGGAATACACCCTAGAGAGCTGAAAACATGTGTCCACACAAAAACTTGTACACAAATGTTCATAGCAGCATTGTTCATAAGAGCCAAAAAGTGCCAACAACCCAAATGTCCATCAGCAAATGAACAGATAAACAAAATACAGTCCATCCATACAATGGGATATTATTTGGCCATAAAAAGGAATGAAATATTGATGCATGCCACAATGTGGGTGAACCTTGAAAACCCATGTCAAGTGAAGATGCCATACACAAAAGGCCACATACTGTATGAGTCCATTGATATGAAATATCCAGAATAGGTAAATCCATGGATACAGGAAGTAGGCTAGTGGTTGTTATGGGCGGGGGGAGAGGGAATGGGGAGTGACTGCTAACAGGTACAGGTTTTTATGGGGGCTTCGCTACCTATGAGCTGTTTTATCTGGATGATGTATTGCATCACCCTCATCCCATCTGTAAAAAAGAACAAAAACCCTGTTGCTGTTGAGTCAATTCTGACTCATGGCAACCCCAAGCATTAGAGTAGAACTGAGCTCCATAAGGTTTTCTTGGCAGTAATCTTTACAGAAGCAGATTGCCAGGCCTTTCTTCCACAGTGTCACTGGGTGGATTTGAACCGCCAGCCTTTTGATTGTAGTTGAGCACAAACCATTTGCACCACCTAGGAACTTTGACCCCATCTATAAAGAGAAGGAAATAACTGATCTAATAGGCACACCCTTGTTCTCACTCACCTGGACAGGAGCCTCTCGGGACGTCTCTCTCTACAATCCAGGGGTCTTCCCACTGCTCCAACTTGGAGATCACGTCTGGTTTGGAATCGGGAAGTCCTGCCCGAGGCGAGGAGAAGGGGAAAATGTCGATGCTGTTGCTTTAAGTAAGTCAGGCCCCGACAGGGCCAGGACACTGCAAGTGAGGTGCCTAGCAGTGACAAAGGCCTCGCCCTGGTGACCTGGGCTGTGTGCCCGGTTTCTGTGCACAGAGGGTGCATAACTGGGGCACAGGGTCATAGCAAGGACACACCTGGTGTGGGTGGCTGAGGAGGAGGAACACAGGCACACACACAACGACACGGGTGAAGGTGGGGACGGGGGAGGCCTCACCCAGGGACACCAGGTTGCTGTAGTTCCTCAGCATTACATTGCGGTAAAGGATCCTCTGGGTTGGGCCCAGCAGGCCCCACTCCTCCCGGGTGAAGTCCACAGCCACGTCCTTGAAGGTCACCACTGGCTTCTGAAACATCACAGGCATCTACTCAGCCATGGGCCATGTCCAACCAAGGCTGGCCTTGCAGGGTCGGGGGACGTGAACATTCTACAAAACACGCTGTTACCATGGTGGGAGATCCCTGGTGGCCTAAACTGTTTGCACTCAGCTTCTAACCTAAAAGTGTGTGGTTTGAACCCATCCAGCAGCAATGTAGAAGAAATGGCCCAGTGATCTGTTTCTGTTAAGACAATAGACAAGGAAACCTTATGGAGCAGCTCTACTCTGTGCACGGGATCGCCATGAGTGAGAACTGACTTGATGGCAACCAACAACATCATAGGGAGACACATGCTCTGAATGGCCTGAGCCAAGAGCCAGCACTGTTACCGTAATGATAACGTGCTGGGTGCTGGAGTCACCACTTCACAGCAATTCCTTATGACCTCCCTGGGCACTTGGCTCTGTCACCCCAAAAGGGACAGCTGGATGGTGTCTGCGCCAGACCAACCTGAGCACCCCGCCCAGCCTGCTGCCCACTGCAGCGGCACCCCACAGGCCCTGGAGAAGGAGCTGTCTGGTGGCGGCGGCATTAGTTTCAGAATCCCATCTTTCCATCCTTAATTGTCCAAAACCTCTACCCCATCTGAACGTGAACACAAGCTATGTCGAGGCTCGGTGCCACCATTCACTCATTCTATGCACCAGGTCCAGCTCCGCCCCTTTCCCAGATGTCAGCTGGTAAACAGTGTTGCCACAAGGAATGCCTGCAGCCCAGATCAGCCACAGGGAGCCCTGCTCAGATGTGGAGCCTTCTCAGAGGTGCCCTGGGTCAGTGATGGGGCTCTAGTGCCTGTTTCCTCACCTCTAAGCCCCACTCAGGCTGAGGAGCCATAGAGGCCCGGGGTCCAGAGGAACAAGCCCTGGATATGCGTGCCCAAGGAGCACACCCTGTGTACAGCTTGGGGCCGGGAGGTAGAAACACCACAGAACCAGGGATGGAAGCGAGTGGCCAGATGAGCCCGCTAGCATTTCAGGAAACTCACGTGGAAGGCATCTGCCCGGAACACAGTGTCCTGGGCCTCTGGCTCATTCTCCTCGTTGTTCTCCTCTGGGCGACAGGCAGGGGCTTCAGACCGCAGAGCTGCAGAAGGAGAGGGGCATGAGGGAGGCCCGTGAGGTCTTCAGGCCCCAGAGACCCCACCCTGCAAATCCCCTCACCAGAAGGGCCCCTGTGGTTTCCAGATTCTGCCAACCTCGGGGTTTTGCCACACACCCACTCCCCTCGCCAGCTAGGGGTCCTCCTTCCCAGGGGCCAGGCCCTCCCACCGTGGCTTGTCCTGCCTGGGATGTTCCCTGTACCACCTGTCCCGGGCCTGTTCCCTCCTGCTGACCCCTCAGGGCTTGTCCAAACCACAGTGACCGGTGGTCATTTATGTGCCAGGTGTGTTGAGAGAGCGCCTTATTGCTGTCAGGTCACTCGGAGTTATGAGTAAGGCAACACTAAAACAGACAAAAACCCAGTTGCTGTCAAGTTGATTCTGACTCATGGGGGGACCCCATATGTGCAGAGTAGAACTGCTCCATAGCGTTTTCAAGGCTGTGACCTTCCAGAAACAGATCGCCAGGCCTGTCTTCTGAGGCACCCCTGGGTGGGTTCAAACTGCCGTCCTTTTGGGTAGCAGTCAAGCAGATTGCACCACCCAGGGACTCCACACGAGGCAACACTACCAGTCCCATTTTATAGAACAGAAACCCAGGCTCCAAGAGGGCAGGATGCTTGCCCTCCTTGAGCTTCCTCAGGGAAGGCCCGCCCACCTACCCCGGCCTGCTTAGAGCTGGGGCATTTTCAGCACCCTGGACAGCTCTCTGCCCCTTCCAGGCAAAGGCGACCACTACCAGGATTTCTGACACCCAGGGTGAGTTTCATCTGTTCTCATACTTCCCACAAAGGGAACCACACACTGTGTAACACTCTGGGGTCTCAGGTCCATGCTATCAGGCTCATGGATGGCAGCAGCAGCAGCAGCATCAGCAAATGCTTGCTGGGATGCCTGTTTACAGGCACCTTTGGAGACAAAGTGAGACACCAGGCAGGTGAGTGCTCTGAAGAGGGAAAATTGATAGTCCCAGCTCTCCTGGCTTCAGGCCCTGATGGAACCTCCCAGGAGAAAGAGCTGACATGGAGCCTTCTGTTTCTTCCCACAGGGGCAAGGATGGTAAATAGGCCCCTGGGACCCTGATGTGTCGAGTGTCCCCACTTTCCTCCCCACTGGTGAATGTGGGATCAGATCCACTTCTACCATCTGCTAGGTGACCTTAGGTTGTTCACTTTCCCTGGAGTCTCAGTGTCCTGTCAGTAAAATGGGATAACAGTGCATTTCTTGGAAAGTTGCTTGCTCATTCCTTAGTTTAACAAATATTCCATGGGCCAAGCAGTGCATCATGAAACTCACAGTCTATGATGAACAGGAACAAGCATAAAATCTTTAAATGTGATAAATGCTAGAAAAGATGGTGTTCTTGTCCATGTATGTGTGGTGGAGGGCACCTACTTTGGACCAAGTGGCCAGGGCAGGACTCTGAGGGGGTGGCAACTGAGCTGAGACCCCACCTATGAGGCAGCAGGGGAGGAGTGTGATGGGCAGAGGGAAAGCTTTATGGTGGTGGTGGTGTTAGGTGCCGTTGAGTCAATTTCAACTCCTGGCAACCCCATGTGACACAGTAGAACTGCTTCATAAAATGTCCTTGGCTGTAATCTTTACGGAAGCAGATCACCAGTTCTTTCTCCTGTGGACCCACTGGGTGGATATGAACCGGCAAGCTTTTGGTTAGCAGCTGAGTGCTTAACTGTCATGCCACCAGGGCTCCAAGATTTAGTTAGGGCTCCAAAAAAGGGCCTGGAAGGTGTGAGAAGGGGTCTGGATTTGTACCAAATCTGTGGTTGGCAAACTCTAGTCTGCTGACCATATCTTGCCTGACACCTGTTTTTGTATAGTCTATGGTGCAGTGGTGAAGAACTCAGCTGCTAACCAAAAGGTCAGCAGTTCGAATCCACCAGCTGCTCCCTTGAAATCTATGGGGGCAGTTCTAGTCTATCTGTAGGGTCTCTATGAGTTGGAATCGACTCAACGGCAAAGGGTTTATGGGGAGGTAAGAATGGTTTCTGAATTTTTTAATGGTTGGAGAAAAAAAATCAAAAGAAGAATAATGTTTCATTAAATTCAGATTTCAGTGTCCACTGATAAAGTTTTTAATTTTGTCAATAAAAAAATGTGTAGAAATGTGTTTTCTCTCTTGTTAAACAAGCTGTTGTTGCTATTGGGTGTTGCTGAGTTGATTCTGACTCATGGCAACCCCATGTGACAGAGTAGAACTGTTCCGTAGAGTTTTCTAGGCTGAAATCTTTACAGGAGCAGACAGCCAGGTCTTTCTCCTGCAGACACTGGTGGGTTCGAACAGTGTTAGATGAGTACCTGCCTACAATGCTGAGAACATTTATCTGGCTCTTTACAGAGAGAGTTTGCTGACCCATGGTCTGATAGACTGAGCAGCGATGAAGGTTCAAGGAGAGGCTGGCATCACTGTTCAGGGTTTAAAGACCCCTGGTGCCACGTGGTGAGAGATGGAGGGGCAAGAGGAAGCAGGAAGCCACTGAGGAGGTGGTGGCCTGGACCGGGCTGAAGGCAGGGCAGTGGAGTGAAGGCAAGGGGGAATAAGATGTATTTAGAGGGAGAGCCAGTTTCTGAAAACGCCCAGCCCCACACCTGCCACGTGTCCCACCATGGTGGCCACCCCACCGCCTCACCTCGTGCCTCTGGCTCCATCGCCGGCCCCTCTGCTCCGACTCCACACCGCTTGGCCTCAACACCTGCAGGTTAGGGGCTTGTGGGTCTCAGTCCCAGGGTCTTGGGTGACTCCTATTCCCAGAGCTGCTTCTCCTTCCCCTCTGTTTCCACATAGCAATGGTGCTTCCTGCTCCTGGCTTTGACCTCTGGGGGCCTGGGCTGGGATTCTGAAAAAAGTACAGCAGATGAGCTCAGGCAGCAGCAAGCGGTCATGGCCACGTACACAGACTCCCCTGTGACAGACACACCCAGGCGGCCCCTCCAACCCCATCCCCACAAATTGAAAACATACATCCACACAAAAATGGTGCACAGGTGTTCACAGCAGCACTAGTCATGACAGCCAAAAAGTGGAAATGTCTATCAGCTGATGAATGGGTAAACAAAGTGTGGCCCATCCATACAACGGAATATTATTTAACCGTAAAAAGGAATGGAGTTCTGATAAATGCTACACCATGGATGCTTAGTGAAAGAAGCCAGATGCAAAGGGCCACATAGCGTATGACTCTATTTACATGAGATGTCCAGGATGGGTAAATCCATAGAGATAGAAGGGTGATCAGTGGTTGCCAGTGGCTGGGGAGAGAGGAAATGGAGAGTGACTGCTAATGCCACAGGGTTCTTTTTGTGATGATGAAAATGTTCTGGAATTAGATAGTGATGATGGTTGCACAACTCCGTGAATATACCAAAAGCCACTGAATTGTATACTTTGAACAGGTGAACTTTATGCTATGTGAGTTCTATCTCAATAAAGCTGTTATAAATGGTTAGGTGCTCGACTGCTAGCCAAAAGGTTGGTGGTCCGAACCCATCTGGAGGTGCCTCAGAAGACAAGCCTAGCAATCTGCTTCTGAAACGTCACAACCTTGAAAACTCTACAGAGTGGTTTTACTCTGCACAGGTAGGGTTGCCATGAGTTGAAATTGACTTGATGGCAACTAACAACAGTAACAAAGCTGTTAGAAAAAAAGTGCTGTGGTTTCTGCCTCCTGACTGATACAGAGAAGCACGCAGAAGCACTGTATGAATGTGTGTTAGTGAACAATTGCGGGGATCAGGAACAAACACAAGAATGAGTGACGCCCCTCGCCACCAACACATGCAAACAGGATGTGGTAAAACGAGTTCCTTTATGTGGCCTTCTGCCTTGGTCGTTTGAAAAACAGCTTG
Source organism: Dugong dugon (assembly GCA_030035585.1). NCBI lineage: Eukaryota > Metazoa > Chordata > Mammalia > Sirenia > Dugongidae > Dugong > Dugong dugon. The sequence continues at coordinate 116,812,202 of CM057466.1, forward strand.
AGAGATTTTTCCCCTAAGCCCTGAGGAGTTACCTCTGCCCTAGTTTTCTACCCCAGAAGGTTTGTTACTTTTGTCCAGGTTGACTGACTTTTCCCGGTTAAGCTGTAAACTACTTGGTTTTGATACTTTTTGTCTGGTCCTGGGCTGCAGCTTGCCTTGTGATTGGTATGCACCTTGCAGGGACTGGTCAATAGACTACGCAAATTAGGTGAGTTGTAGCCTATGATGTAAATGAAGTGTCCGTGGCCTACTAAGAGGGGATTGTTCAGTCAGTTCATGATCGTGGTGGAAGTGTCATGCCTTGAAATTGATGAGTTTGTATATTTAAGCAGCCAGACCCACAGAGGCTTTTGAGACAGAATCAAAGCAGGCAGAGAAGCAGCAGGAAGAAGCAGAAAGAAAAAACAGAGAAGAAGCAGCAAGAGAGAAGACGCAAGGAACCTCCTAAAAGAGCTGTAAATAACTGGTCAAGGGCTGTAACACTAAGATAGCGACTGGCCTGGAAAGGGCCCAGTGGCAGAGCTGGCAGCAACAGACATTAGGGTCAAGAGGAGTCTGTTCTCGGGGGGCCAAATGGAGGTGTGTCCGTCCATGAGGAGCTGAGAGAGCTGTCCTGCACTGAAGAAGGGAGACTTTGCCTGCATGCTTCCTGATCCTGAGTTATATCCTGTTGTTGTGCTGTTTTTGTGTGCTGTTGAGTTGATTCCAACTCATAGTGACCCTATAGGACAGCGTGTTCTGGGCTATAATCCTTACGGGAGCAGATCACCAGGTCTTTTTTCCTACAGAGCTGTTGGTGGGTTCAAAACACCAACCTTTCAGATTAGCCGCCGAGCACTTAACCATTGCACCACCAGCGTGCCTTTGAACACTGGAACTTCCTTAATAAACCACTTAACTGTAAATATGGTCTGTGACTTCTGTGTGGTCACTGCCAACAGATTGTCGAACCCAGCAGAGAAATAGAGAGTGCTGTGGGGAGGACGGCTGGTGTCAGAATTGGTAGAAAGGTTGGAGAGTGGAGGTATGTCCAACCTCCACCTCATGGGAATCAACGTTGTGCTGATGGTGATTCTCATTATCTCCCATGAAGTTAGACAGGTTCTGATGTTACTACTACTACCCCCACCATCTGACACACAGTAACACTTGACCACAAGCACACACCTGAGGTCTCCCTGTGCTCAGCTGGTGTCACACACACGTATGGTAACAGTCACACACACGCACTGGAATAATGCCTCAATAACGCTCTTATAAAAAACAGTAGCAGTTACTCAGGGTAAAAAAAAACTGAAGCACAGGCAGCTGAGACCCTTACACACTCCTATAAATGGGCTACTATCTCCTAAAGCTGAAGGATCCCTGGTGGTGCAATTAAGCACTTGGCTGCTAACCAAAAGCTTGGCGGTTCAAACCCAGCCAGTGGCTACAAGGGATAAAGAACTGGCGATCCACTCCTGTAAAGATTACAGCCTAGAAAATCCTATGAGGCAGTTCTACTCTGTCACATGGGGTGGCTATGAGTTGAAATTGACTCTACCATACTCAACAACAACAGCCCACTAAAGGCAATATGGATGTCCTACCCCAGCCTTGATTTTCGGTTTTGTCATGTGACTTGCTCTGGCCAATGGAGTCTGGGTGGAAGTGACAGTGTGCTGGTCCCAAGCTTAGGCCTAAAGGCCTCTGGCATCTCTGCCATTACCGTGAGAAGAATTTGCCCCAAGTGGACTGCAAGTTAAGTGCTACAGACATGGACCCAAGCCCACCCCCAATCAGCCAGCCCTCAGCCAACCCAGACACATGAGAGAAATAAGTGATCATTTATTTCTGTAGGCCACTCAGAGGTTTTGGCTACTTGTTACAAAGCAATAGCTGAATGATACCAATGCCAAATATGAATACTTCCTGAAAAAGATGAGGTTTGTAACATGGGGAGAAGATAAGAAAGACAGAAGCAGAGAGGAAAGGAAGAGAGTCTTCTCCAGAGAACCAGAGGCCCAGAGCAACAACTGAATAATAAGAAAGGCAAAAAGAGGGTAGTCAGGGGAACAAGGGATTCCAAGGTGAAGGGTTTGGAGTGGACAAACCACAGTGGGTGCACGAGGTAAGCTGGTGGGGGGATCCAGCTGAGCAGCTCAGAGCAAGGGGACATTGTCTATTTGCCACTCATTCATTCCTTCTTCAGCAAACTCTTCTCTGCCAGGCACTGAGGATGCCCTGGCCTCAGACGATGGAAAGGGTTCTGCCTCCCAGCCCTACTCGTATAGACTCAACCTGGGCAGAGAAGTCAATGAGATGAGCCATCAATTTTCCAATTTGCTCCATACCTGTCCATAGCTGTCTATCAGGGCTCTTCCTTCTCACTCTTCCTGGCCACCTGGGTCTCCTTCAACTGCTGCCCTCGCTCCTCTCCTCAGGCGAGCTCCCCATAAGAGGAGTCTACCCTCAGTGGCCTCACATCCATGCTAATGCCCTTCACCCTACCATGATAAGAATGTGTCCTCAGGCTCCTGGGCAAGACCTTGCCCTCCCCTTGAATGCTGCAGTTCCCCAGGGCTCGGTGCCCAGCTCTACACCTTCTTTCCTGGGGATATCTGGATACAGGGCTCAAATCCCAGCTGTTACCTCCTTGCTGTATGACTTTGGGCAAGCTACTTACCTTCTCTGTGCTTGTCTCCTCTGTAAAATTGGATGGTAAGAGTATCCCCTCTTAGAGTTGCTGCAAGGGTTCAGTGAGTTGGTATGTGCCAAGCTCTTAGCACAGAGCCTGGCACAGAGGAGATGTTCAAGAATGGCCAGCTGTTGTTCTCATTACCCTCTTCTCTTTCTCTGGGAGGCCTTACATACTCCCACTGCCCAACAGCTGCAGACCAACTCCTCATGCCTAGGCCCAGCCAGCCAGTAGCCTGTTGCCCATCCCTCCAGATGTGGGTCCCAGCAGCGCCCAAATGCAACAGAACTGCCTAGAAGCACATGCACTCTGGAAAAGGTTGTACAAGGTGGGGTTGACTCCCAATTTCTTTATCTGGTTCCTCCAACCTGCCCCTGACCAGTGTCTGTATCACATCAGCCAGAACCCTGGAGCCGCTCAACCTTCTTTCTCATTCCTCCCCCTCTCACTGCACCCCTCAGACCCACCACATCTATCTCTTCAGTTGCTCTTGACTTTCCCCTGCTTTCACTATGCCCACTGCTGCTGCCCCAACTGTCAGGCCTTGTCCACTGGTCTCCTGGCTTCCAGCCTTCTGACCTCCACTCCTGTCACCCTCCTCTGTGCTCGCCCAGCCTCAGGAATGCTGCTTTCTTGCTGCTCCTCAAACACATCACCAGGCACACTTCCACCCCAAGGCCTTTGGTTTTGCAATTTCATCTGCTGAGCTCACACCTATCATGTGAGGGGACCCAGGCCATAGTAAAATAGAGACCGACACACCATATGTCTAAACACATGGAAGTTATAAATCAGGTTAATTCACTGTGAAATAAAGCATGTTCTAAAATTAGTTGTAGTGATGGCTGCACAACTCTGTGACTCTACTAAAAACCACTGAATTACACATGTTAAATGAGTAAGCTCTAGGGTATGTAAATTATATCTCAAAAGTTATTTAAAATAATATATGAAAAAATAAGAACAATAAACATTGAATGAAGGTAAAATGAATAATAAATAAAAAATTAGAAATAAAATAAATATGTAAATTAATAATAACTGAAAAATAACAAATGAATAATATTCAACAAGTCAATAAAATACAAATAAAAACTAAAAATAATTAAATAATTTAATAGTAAAATACAAATAACTTAAAATTAAATAAACCATAAAAATACAAATAAGTTAACTTTAAATAAAATAAACAGACAATATGTAAGTAAACAATAAATAAATAAAAATAATTACTAAATAAGAAATAAATCATATGCAATAATATAAATAAAATTAAATAATTAATAAAATAGAACCAATAAATCCTAAAATATGAAAAAAATGACAAATAAATAAATTTTAAAAACTTAAATATATAAACAAAACAAATAAGTCAATAAATATAAACAATAAAATATTAAATAATGTTAAGTAAAATACTGAATAATTAACAATAAACATAAATAAAAACAGTAAGTATATATTAAACAAAAATAGTTAATAATATAAATGGATAATATATAGACTAATAAAATAGTCAATAATTAAAATAAAATTAAATACATAACAAATGTAAATAAATTATGAAGTTTAAAAGAAACATAATAGTAATAAATAACAACAATAAATGATAATAATTAAACAAAAATGATTAACTAATATTTATCAAATTAATTATTACATTCCTAACAGATTACTCATTAATAATTTAATCAATTAGCTATCTATTTAACTATTTATAAATTATTAGATAATTTTTATTAAATAGAGTAAATTAATAATTAATACATGCTAATAAATAACACATTAGAAATAATAAGTCATCAATAAATTAAATAATATTATTAAATAAATAACTAGTAACTAAATAAAATTACAAAATAAATATACTGTAGCAGATAATAAAGAATGAATGAAAATAAAAGAATGTACAATTAATAATCAATAAGATAAATAATATAATAAACAAATGAAAATAAATAGAACACAATAAATATTTAAAATAAATGAGTACATAAAAAAATAATAATAAAATAAATATATAAACACAAAAAATATATGAAATCATGAAAAATTATTACTAATCAATCAATTACATATATAAATACTAAATAAATACAATGATATAAAAAAATAAATAATATATGGGCTCCAATATATAAACAGAAACCCTGGTGACATAGTGTTTAAGAGTTCAGCTGCTAACCAAAAGATCAACAGTTCGAATCCACCAGGTGCTCCTTAGAAACCCTCTGGAGCAGTTCTACCCTGTCTTATAGGGTCACTATGAGTCAGAATTGACTCAATGGCAATGGGTTTTTGAATATATAAATACATTTATAAAATAATAAGTGACAAAATATAAGTTAATACACAATAAATCAATGAATAATAAATAATAACTAAACAAAATAATAAATGAAAATAATAGTACAGAAATAAATCAATAATAGAACAAATGTAACTGAAATTTTAATAATAAAAATAAATAAGTAAAATGAAATTTAAAATAATGTATAGATAAGTAAAAATGATAAGTAATGATAAATAAAATACAAAAAATAATCAACAAAATAAAGCACTGTCCATTCTCCCTTTAACAAACGTTCCATCCTAATGACCTGGAAGGCCAGGTTCACACTTAGAGTTCTTGGACTCTTTAGACTTCCACACAAGTGCATGGCAACATGGCAAGAACCAATCCCTGCTCCTTGACCCACATTATTCCTCTGCCTACCAGGTCTGGCTCACACTGTGAGATACGGAGTGTGTCTTTTGGGTGCATGTGGACACCCAAGCTCCAGCTGTACTTTGCAAACAGCTGCCCTTGGACACCACTCAGACCTATGGGTGCACACTGGTGGGGCAGTGAGATTTGCCCTACAAAGGACAAGCCCAGGAGAAGCTGGGCCACTTGGCAGGAATTCCAGAGTCCCTGTTATCCCAAGTGTGGCTTACAAGTGGGGCTGTGCACAGGCTCTGGGCGGGACTTTCCCAGGGCTTGCAAGGAGCACTGCTGGAGGAGGGCCAGGACAGAGGCCTCTCAGCCTGGGTGGTTACCACCCTCACCCTGCCAGTCTTCCCCATGCAGCAGCCAGAGTGATCCTACAAAAAGTTAAGTCGCATTGTCTTCTCTGCTCAAAGGTCTCTCAAGGTTCCCATCTCTCTTAGGGTAAAGTCAATGTCCATACATGACCCATAAACCCTGCACGATCTGCCCCAACACAGGCCTCCCCATTCTGACCTCATCCACTCCCATCTCCTTTGCTTGCTCCATCCCATCCGAGGTCTCTTCACACGTGCCCACCTTGGGGCCTTGGCATTTGCTATTCCATCTGCCTGGAACACTCTCTCCCTGGGTCCCTCCCTCTATTCAGCTCTCAGCCCAGATGCCACATCTCAGAAAACTGGCTTGTTTCTTTGTTTACACTCCGCCTCCCCACATAACATCAGTTCCATGGAGGTAGGCCACGCCTGTCCTCATTACTGTGGTATCCTATATGGTACTGCAATAGCCTGTAGTGGGTGCTCAGTAAGTATCTGTAGAAGGAAGATATGACGTGCTCATTCCAACTGCTGGCAGCCTGCAGGGTAAGAACTGAGAAACCACAAAGGGATATGGGGACAGGCTGGGGACAATAAGTACCACTATAACCATCAGGCTACCTCACAGATGCCTGCAGGACCAAGCCCACAGGGCACAACCCCTAAGGCCTCACTCCACAAATAGGCTGGATCACTACACTCCTTGTCAAGGCTCTCAGCCAGAGCTCCAACTCAGTGTCTCTCTCATACACACCCATTCACATGCACGCACACACAATGGATATGTTCTCACAGTCACTCACCCAGGCACCCACCATGTCACACAATCACACCTATAAGCACAATCACAGTCACTGTGACAACATTACACATAGTCTGGGATGGCCATAGTATGTCAGGCCCTCCCCATCTCCTCCATGTCTCTCTCTGTCTCACAGACACCATCGCACACGATGACAGTCTACAGATCAACCCACAGGTCACGTACACACAATTAGACACACAGAATCACCCATATACATTGTCAAAAAGAATGGCAAACCCACCTTGCTGGACCTCCAGGTCACACATAGTCAGACACACAATACACAGCCCTCACACTAGCACCCTTATGCCTCACACCAGCACTCACACCCATCACACCAGTACCTGTTAGGGGACCCTAGAGGCAGAGGACACCTAATTAATTAGTACTCCACTAGTTATCAAGCCACTCCCAGTCACCTCCCCACCACATCACTCGCTTCCTATAAGTTTTTTCCAGACTCTGGAGAGCCCCAGACGGGTCCAGATAGAACCAGCTCAGAATGCTCACACATGCGCAGAACAGACAAAGATGACCCCGGGCCACCATGCATGCACAATAACACAGGAGAACTCATGCCAAGGAACGAAAAGACTCATGTCAAAGAACCAAAATCACCAGCCATACGACATCCGCAGTAGCCCAGCCCATTTCAAAAGCGAAGAGTCCGTCCGCAGCTTCCATGCCAAATCTTAGCCCCGCCCCGTAATAAATAATCAATAGAAACTATGAATATGTAGAACTTCCTGCTCCTGCCCCCCTGTCTTCCTCCATCCCTATATGAATATGTGTAATTCCTCAAACCTATAAAATGTAAATGCTTCCTCAAATCGAGGAACTCAGTCTGAGGTTGATATCTCTGAGTTCCTGCTTGCTAGCCTGCTAAATAAACTGTTTCTTCCTCTCAAAACCAGCATCTGAGAGATTGGCTCCTTGCACGCTGGGCACGGATCTATTGGTCTGGTTTCAATTTTGGCGACCCAGCTAGGACCTTAAACAGTTCTATCCACTGTTTGCCCAGTTGCCTTGGAGCCCCGCTGGCTGTGGCCCGACTTGCTGGCGCCGTCAGCGCACGCCTGGATCTCTTTTGATTTAGAGGACATGGGTAAGTTTGAGCCCAGTGGGCAACGCTGCCGGTTACGGTGCAAACCTAAATTTGAGAGGACGGAACAGATCTGGTCTGGTCTGGAGGTGCTGGACGGGTAAGCCTGTTCCCCGTATATGGTCAGGAGGGGACTGGGAGGTTGAAATAGAGACTGCTAAGAAACCCCTGGCGTGAGTTCTGCTCCAGGGCTTGCGATCTGAGGGGTTGAAGTGGCCCGCCTAGACACCTCTGCCATTAATTCTCATTAACTGTGGGGTCCTGAGACTCTGTCCTCTGGTCTGGTGTGAGCTCACTGTGTCTATCTCTGCATGTGTGTGTCTGGAAAATGAGGAAAGTTCAAGAGATCCTAAGATGTAGCCCACTAAGATGTATCTTTAAGAACTGGCAATATTTTGGGTAAGACCCTATGAAAAAAAAGATGATTTTTTTTTGTAACACCGCACGGCCTCAGTATGAATTGGCAGATGAAGAAAAGTAGCCAGGAAATCGGTCTCTAAATTTTACTATCCTCCAACTTGATCTTTTCTGTACTCAGGAGGGTAAATGAGACAAAAAGTACTATGTGAAAGCTTTCATGACTCTGTATCAAAACAAAGAGTCACAGAAAAAAGTAAAATCTTATTCAGAAAGGGACTGATAAATCACAATTGCCAGTCCTCCCTCCCAACTGAGGAGGATCTTCCATCTCCTGTCACTTTAGCACCTGTGCCACCCCCTCCCTATGCCCTGCCTCCACCCAACGGAGCCACACTGCCAGTGACAGTCCCCACTGTTAAGCCCCCTCAACCTTTGTATCCACCCAGAGAGAGTTAGGAGGTGATTGAGTGGTCATGGGGAATCAGGGGTGGAAAGGAGGAGTGTGCTGTCACAGAATGGGGTGAGCAATTAGGGTCTCATAACAATGTATGTATAAAAATTTTGTATGGGAGACTAACTTGAAATGTAAACTTCATTTAATTACAGCAATAAAAAAATAAAATAAAATAAAAATAAATAAAGAAAAGCACCAGGCAGCCTTCCTAGCTGCTACCTTGCAGGCTGAAGGCCATCCCCCAAGAAAACAAAGAAAAGGAAGGAGACCAAGGCCACAGGAGCAGAGAAGCCTTCACACCCCTTTGAAAAGAGACCAGTGCATCTAGTGTAGGAAAAAACAAAAAAAAAGCTACCCAGATGAGGTGGACAGTGTCCACTGTCAGAGCATCCAAAAGAAAAAAAAAAAAGCACCCTCCTTTCCTACAACCTCTAACTTGTTGTATACAAGAAAAAATCTTTAACACACTCTTTCCATTACAAAAACAGGTGACAGTTACAAATGACCCTTACTACCAGGCCATTAACTTAACTATGAAAAAAAAGAACATTACTGAGGGTTAGTTGATCCAGATATCAGAGATACAGTAGTGCCATAGGTGTGTGGCGCTGGGGCTGTCTGAGAGGTTGAGGCAGCCAAGATCACCTCCATCACCCGGCTGGCTGGCTGGGAGGTTGAGGCTGCCAAGATTATCTCTGTTGCCTCAGGTCCTAGTCTGGTCTCTGTGTGGGTGTACGTGTAGCACTGGTGCGAAAAAAGCTTTAAGTGAGTGTAAAAGTGATGTGTATGTGTACGTGTTGTATAGAGAATGGGAGGCACACCGTTGATCCCCAAGTGTTCACCACTGGGTTGTATTTTAAAGAACTGGAAACAGTTCAGCTATGGGGATATGAAAAAGAAAGTCACAATCAAGTACTGTAATCGGGATTGGGTACAATATTCCCAGTGCTTGATTGAGAAATAGCCGACTTCAGGTTCTTTATCTCATGATACCATCTTGCAGTTAATGTTGTTCTGCAAAAGAGAGAAGAAATGGGACAAAATCCCTTATATGTAGGCCTTCATGGTATTATATCAAAACAGAAATTTACAGAAAAAATGTAAATTAATGGTTCAGAGGGCAGAAAAGCTACAAGACCAGAAAGACAAAGAGGAAGAGATTTTAGAAGAAAAGTGAGCCTTGGGAACCTCTCCCTTTCCCAACAGCAGGCCTCCACCCTTATGTGCCGGGGGCAGTGGCTACCACCCCCTCGGCCACGACTCCGAGACCCAGCAAGGGTCAGAAACCAAAACCAGAAAGGCTAAGAAAACAGCAGAAACCTTATATCCCCGATTAGAGGAAGTGGCCTCTCCTTCTCACACCCGCAGTGGTGTTCAATCCTGCCAGGGGCCTCACTCTTCTGATACAGGGCAAGGGAAGTTTCCTCTTCACCAGGTTCCAGCAGGAATCGACGATCAAGGGGTGCATCGTAGCTTTGTGTGGGTACATACTCCTTTCACTTCTACTGACTTAACTGGAAGAGATCAATGTCCAGTTACCGAGAAGACCCCAGCCAGATGGTAGAGTTCTTTCAGAGTAACTTTGATAGTCATCAACCAACATAGGCAGATGTACAAGCCCTCCTCCGAGGCCTGCTGATTCAGGAGGAAAGAAGGATGGTTTTAGACATGGTTAGACAGGAGGCAGAAACGCTTCTTGAGGCAGGGGCAAATCCGACTAGACAACCAGTAGATGTGGCTGTGCCCCTTCAAGACCCCAAGTGGGGTCAAAACCAGGCGAATGATATGGTTTTCTTGCAACATTATCAAGAATGTATTCTAGAAGGGCTCTGGTGGGGAGCAACCAAACTAAAAACCTTAACAAAATTCAAGAGGTCACCAAAAGCCAGATGAGAATCTCTCTGCCTTCCTTGAGTGGGTCTTAGAAGCTTATAGAAAACATGCTGATGTGAATCCTGATGATCCTACTTTCCAGAAGATTATAAACCTGAGTTTTATCTCTCAGAGTGCGCCCAATATAAGGCACAAGCTACAGAAATCAGAGAATGTGCTAAATATGACCACCTCATAATTAGCTGAGGTGGCCTTTAAAGTCTACAACAACTGAGACCAAGAACAGGAGAAGCAGCAGCACTGGGAAATGAAGCAATAAGTGAGCCTGCTAGCTTTTCCCTGGGTAGGCCGAGGGGTCCCCCGGCACACAGAAAGACCAGATCTTCAAGATGCTCTGCTTGCTAACCTGGACCTTGAAGTTATTTCAGATGGCAGCAGCTTCATGGATCAAGGGACACAACGGGCTGGATATGCTCTAGTGTCCCTTCATGAGACCTTAGAGTTAGAAGCCCTTCCTCCCGGAACTTCAGCCTAGAAGGCCGAACTGATCGCACTGACCAGAGCATTAGAATTGGGAAGAGGTAAAAGAACATTTACACGGATTTGAGGTACACTTTTTCTATTGTGCGTACGCATGGGGCCAAGTGGAAAGAGAGGGGATTACTAACATCAGCCAGTAAAGAAGTTAAATATGGGACTGAAATTTTAAAGTTGCTACAGGCAGTCCTCCTCCCCAACTGTCCAGGCCATCAAGCCAGGGATAACACCTTAGCCAAAGGGAATCGCCTGGCTGATCAGGCAGCTAAGGAAGCTGGAAAAGCCAAAACCCCAGCACGGGTTTTGGCCCTGTTGCCTGATATAGATCTACAGACCTTTGCTCCTGGATATTCTCAATAAGACAAAGAAAAAGGAGGACAATGGGGTTTCTCAGAAGATAAAAAACAGATAGATGTATAATGACAATGGACAAATATTAATACCAGCATATCTTATGTACGATGTAGTACAAGCTGTCCACCTCACCACCCATTATGGAAGGGATGCCCTGGCCACCAGGCTACAAAAGCTGATTGTGGGGACTGACTTATGTAAAAATGTTCAACTTGTCACGAGCAATGCATGCACTGTGCTAAAAATAATCCCAAGACAGGACCGCCCCCACCTGTAGTAGGAGTGCAAGCCAGAGGTATGACACCCCAGGAAGACTGGCAGATAGACTTCACGGTCATGTCACCAACAACTGCAGAGATTAAATTCTTACTTGTTTTTGTAGATATTTTCACTAACCTTTCAGAATGAAGAAGTCCGCTGAAGTAAGAAAAGCCTTACTGTGAGAAATCATCCTAAGGTTTGGTTTACCTGGCTCCCTTCAGAGAGACAATGGAGGAACCTTTGTGGCCCAACTGGTTCAACAGGTTTCAGGACTTCTAGGAATTAAATGGAGGGTACATGCCTCCTGGAGGCCATAAATGTCGGGTAAGACTGAAAAGATGAATCATACCTTAAAGAATATAATGGCCAAAATCTGTCAGGAAACCAACTTTACGTGGCTTAGGTTCTTCCTGTTGCCCTTCTCAGAATTAGGGCAGCCCCTAGAAGCAGACTCCAGTTGAGTCTGCATGAAATATTATATGGGAGACCCTTCCTCAAACAGTGGGTCCCTGGGCATTGGAGTCAGGCAGACTTGCCTGTGACCAGGGGACTAGATAAAGTCAGGTATGTACAAACTGTTTCTATTACTTTAAAGGCTATTAACCATTATGCAGCCAGCAGACTAATGCTTCCCACAGATATCCCACTCCATAACCTGAGCCCAGGAGACTGGGCACTGCTCAAGAACTGGAACGACCAGACTCCCAGCCAACAACCAGGAGCTGGATGGGAAGGACCTTATGAAGTTCTCCTGGTCACCCACTCCTCGGCCAAACTGAAGGGGGTCTGACCTTGGATACATCACTCCAGACTCAAGTTTGTGCCCCAGTATGAGACCAATCCTCCTCAGATCAACCAGACCATTCATCCCTGCGACACCAGGAATAGATTGACAGGGAACAGTGAGTCGAGAGGAGCCCACCACCCCAATCTTTGCTGGTCACATCAACCTGGAAAGACAGAATATGATACTGAACCTGTTGATGAACTAAAATCCTGTTTAAAAAGAAGAAAGTTCCTAGCAGCAAAATAGCTCCAGCATTTATTTACTGATATTTTCCATGCATTAGACCCAGTGTGCCCTAATGGCACAGACTGTTGTTGTCTTAGCAGGACTCTATTTGCTATACAGGTTGTCATTTTTCTGGGCTTGTATGCTTTACTGTGTCCTCCCTGCTGGACTTAACCATTTTCTCTGCTCCAAGTAAAAGCCAGAGTACTTCTCTCCTCTCCTGCGCCCAAGAGTTGAGGTCCCTAGCCTTTGTATACGTATTTGAGATCATCCTCCCAGCCATAAGTCAATGGGCCGATGATGCTGTGATCAAATGGGCCTCCGCCATAGTGCGTGGTGAAAACCTCACCTCGTTAGATACGTTAGCAGAACCCAGGGAGTAACTCTAGTGGGAGTAAACCCTGTGCCACCTTTGTGAACAACTTCGCTGGCATACCCCAACCTCTCCACTTCATCGGTCTACCCCCTTGGTCCCTTTTTTTCTAGCTATGGGTTGCAAATCTTGGACCAATCATCTCCTAGTACCCCAGCCTTTTGTTTTCCCCTCACTTCCAGTACTTCCTTAACAATTACACCTTAACTCCCAGTGCCTTCAAGGGGCCAGTGCCTCTACCCTCAGACCCAGGCAAGACCTGGAGAGTGTCCTGACTACTGAGTGTAAACAGATGACAGCCAGTTGGAAGAACTTCTGTGTCGGCCCATGTCTTCTCCATGCTGTCATCCATTTTATTGAAAATACATTAAGGGCTATTGGCCTTTTGGTCCTCCGTACTCCTCCCCAGAGTGAAGGGCACATGCCCCTCCAGCCTCTGGACCAGAAATCTGAAATCCATACCTATGCTGAGGCCTTTGTCCAACAGCATCCCCCTTCAGCAGGAAGCAGCCATTCCCATGATTGGCAGTGGCACAAACCACAGGGGTGAGTTCTTAGGGGACCCTAGAGGTGGAGGACACCTAATTAATTAGTACTCCACCAGTTATCAAGCCATTCCTAGTCACCTCCCCACCACATCACTCACTTTCTCTAAGCTGTTTTACAGACTCTCTGGAGAGCCATAGACGGATCCAGAACTAACCAGCTCAGAATGCTCACACGTGCGCAGAACAGACAAAGATGATCGACAGATGACCCCGGGCCGCCACGCATGCTCAATAACACAAAAGAACTCATGCCAAGAAATGGGAAGACTCATGTCAAAGAACCAAAATCACCGGACATACATCATATGCAATACCGGAGCCCATTTCAAAAACGAAGAGTCCGTGGGTCCCTTCCATGCCAAGTCTTAGTAGCCCCGCCCCATAATAAATAATCAATAGAAACTATGAATATGTAGAACTTCCTGATTCTGCCCACCTGCCTTCCTCCACCCCTATATGAATATATGTAATTCCCGAAACCTATAAAATGTAAATTCTTCCTCAAAGAACTCAATATGAGGTCATACCTCTGAGTTCCCGATTGCTATCCTCCGAAATAAACTGTTTCTTCCTCTCAAAACCAGCAACTGAGAGATTGGCTCCTTGCACTCTGGGCGCGGACCCATTGGTCCGGTTTCATACACACACCTGCACACCAGATCATTGACCCTCACATTGGCACCCTCACCTCCTTCCTCACACTGGCATTCTCACCCGGCATTTAAACCTCTCACCCAGGACCGTCACCTCTTACCCCAGCATTCCCACCCCTCATACCAGCACCCCTACACCTCATACCGGCACCCCCACCCATCAAATCTGGACCCCCACACCTCACAGCGACACAATCACACCTCACACTGGCACCCACACTCCCTCACACCGGCACCCTCAACCCTCACGCCACCACTCAAACCCTTCACCCCAGAACCCTCATCCCTCACTTCGACACTCCTACCTCTCACACCAGCACCCCCACACCTCACACAGGCACGCTAAATTCCTCACACTGGCACCCTCACCAGCGGTAACCCCACTCCTCACACATCCTCGTCCTCTCAGAACGGCACCCTCACTCACTCCCTCACACACTTCTCACACCCACGCCCCGCCCCGCCTCCCGCAGCCCGCCCCTCGGGGACTCAGCTCACCGCCAGCACCAACCCACAAAGGGTGGGCCGCTGCCGCTACCGCCCGTGTGTTCCCGGGAACTACAACTTCCGGCGTTCCTCGGGCGGCTCGGGACGGGCGGGGGGCGAGGGGGTGCCTCGGCGCGACAAGTGGCTTAGGGCAGGCTGCGCGGAGCATGCCGGGAGTTGTAGTCCAGGTGGGCGGGCACGGGGGCGTTTCCTTCACTCGGGGCCCCTCGGCGTTGGCTAGATGAAGTAACCTCCCGCCGCGTCAGCGAGGTGGGTCGCGGTTGGGGTCCGAGTGGAGTCCGGGGTCAGGGTCTGGGCGGTTGCAGGCACCCCGCTGGCAGGGCAAGACGGACGGGGGGCCGAACGAGTGAGACGACCACCGCGGCCCTGAAGACCACGAACGCCTGCGGCCAGGTGAGCGAGAGGTATGTGTGTGAAAGTCCGGCTGACCACTAGCCGCGTGTGGACCGACTGATGGCCTGTGAGTGCGGGACAGACGGACTGATGGCGTGTGAGGGCGTTATCCATGGATTAAGCGTGGAACCGACTGACTGAGATGGGGAGTGTAGGACCAGTGGACGAATTGTGTCTGATAGGTTATGCTTCTGTGTCTGACACATTGTGAGTGTGTGTTTCTGACTGATAGCTTGGGAATGTGAGGTAGACTGATAGATTGAGAATGTGTGATCAACTGACAGGTGGAGTGTCTGGCTGACCTATGGAGTGTGTGTGACTCAGAGATTGTTGTGGTTTAACTGAGATTTTGTAGGTGAGTTGTGTGACATTGTGAGTGAGAGGGTGGGTATGTGGCTTACTGTGTGTGATTCCAAATATGACTGAAATTCTGTGTATCTGACTGACTGAGCTGATGAAAAAGAGATTATAAGTGACTGTGACAGAATGAGACTCTGACGGAGATTCTGTGAGGGCCTGTGTATATTTGACTGATTATGAGTGACACAGAGAAATTTTGTGTGGCCGGCGATATTTCGTGGCACGACTGACAGACTCTGTGCCTAAGATAGCGTGTGTGCACGTGACAATATGATTTACTGAGTTTTTGTGTGGAGGACTGAAATTTGAGTGACGTATGAAGTATTTACTGAGTATGTGACAGGTTTGGGCTTTGCTGTGTCTGCAGCTGAAATTGTGTAACTGAGGGTCACCTGGCTGTGCGTACAGGTCCATCTCCCAGCACCTTCTGTGGGCTGGAGTCTGGCAGGAGAATGAACAGTCGAGCCATCAGATTGGGCATTTACTGCACATTTGCTGTGCACCAGGCCCATGCTGGATGCTCGTCATGGGTTAGTTCAGGTAAGCTTGTGGTAACCCTCTGGGGTCAGTACCATTATCTGCTAATGTACAAGTGGGGAGTCCAAAATGAAAGAACCACCCTGTTCTGTTGGCTTTAGCAGCCTTGGCCTGGGGGCTTCTGCTGTATGTTAGGAAATAGGCTGACGGAGGCTGAGCAGGTTCACGTAGATGTGTCTTAGAGATGGCCATCAGGGAATTCCCCAGAACAGAGGCTCCAGGAGTGTGAAAGGGAGTGTGGATATCATCACTGTGTTCATTCTTTCCCTCCAGCCCCTGCCCCCGCTTCCCACACAACATAAAGCAGTTCTTCCTCATTGGTGGGTGGCCACACTCAGGCTTCCTGGTCCCTCCATTTGTTCGGTGCCTGCTTACTGTGCACCTGCTAGCCCATGGGCACCTTGACTCCAGCACGCCCAGCCTGTCTGGGGAAACAGATGTTTACAGTAGACAGCTAGGGGAAGACCCAAGGCACTCCGGGAAGGGCACATAGCCTACTCCCAGGCATCTTGGAGGGCTCCCAGAGAAGGTGCCATCTAAGATGTGGCCTAGAGGACCAGGAGGAATTCATAGGATACAAAAATGATTTCAGGACTAGGAAACAGCTGGGAAATCACCTGGAGGGAAGAGGGAGGGTGATGGCAAGAGATGAGGAAGGGGAGGGACTCAAGCAAACTTTATAGTAAAGGGGCTAGAACACAGCTACACCCTCAGGTTATAGTCTGTCACTGAATGATTTTAGGCTTGGGGTCTCATTTGAAGAAAGTTCCCTTCTCCCTGTGCCCAAGGCCATGGATCCTTTTCTGACTCCTGAACCTCTGTTCAAGGCGACTTCCCTGAGTAGCACCTCAAGCAGAGTGGTGCCGAGGGTGACACAGAATGGAACAAGGAAGAAAAGAACTCAGAGCCCTTATACCTGCAGGGGGTCATGGGTCAGAGAGGAGAGGCCAGGTCCTTGAGGAAGGGGAGTGTGTGGCAAAAGCAAAGAGCTAGAGTCTCTTAGGAGAGGTTATACTTCTTTTTTTTTTCTTCTTCTTAAATTTTAGAAGAAATGAAGGTTCACTGTGAAGAGTAGAAAACATGGAGAAATTGGCATCCTCATCCACTCCTGGTGGGAATGTAAATGGTGCAACCACTGTGGAAAACAGTCTGGCAGTTTCTTAAAAAGTTAAATAGAATTACCATATGATCCAGCAATCCTACTCCTAGGTATATACTCAGGAGAAATGAAAACATTTGTCTATGCAAAAATGTGTCCCTGAATGTTCATACCAATATTGTTCATAATAGCCCCAAAGTGGAAATAACGCAAATGTCTATCAGCTGATGAATGGATAAGCAAATGCTTATCCGATAGAATAATGTTCGTCCCTAAAAAGGAATGAAGTAGTGTTGCATGCCACAATATGGATGAACCTAAGAGAACATTATGCAAAGTGAAAGAAATGAGTGACAAAAGGCCACAGACGTGATGATTCAATTTATGTGAAACACCCAGAACAGGTAAAAATCATAGGGAGAGAAAGTAGATTAGTGGTCTGTAGGTGTGGAGCAGGGCCCCAGATTCCACATGGTGACAAAAATTTGACCTTCCTGCAGACCGAGGCCTGAGGTTCCAGCCATTCTGCCTCCCACAGGAGTGCTGCTGCCTATGGCTGTCCCCAGAAGTCCCCTGAGCCTGACACCCTGGGAACAGGAAAGCTTCCTGCAAGTGAAAGTGGAAAATGATGAGGCAGGCTTCTCCCAGTGCCAGAAATCTGCCTTTGGTGGCCACACTGCTATCCCCAACACTGCACGACTATGCTTCCGGCAGTTCCTCTACGAGGAGGCAGCAGACCTCCAAGAGGCCCTGGCCCAGCTGCATGAACTGTTTCACCAGTGACTGAAGCCCAAGGAGCATTCTAAGGAGCAAATGCTGGAGCTACTGGTGCTGGAACAGTTCCAAGGTGTGTTGCCCTCTGGGATCCAGGCCTGGGTGGGGGCTTAGTGTTCTGAGAGCAGTGAAGAGGCTGACAGGCTGGTGGAGGATCTGATCCAGGTGCTTGATAAGAAAGGTGAAGAGGAATGATGGGCAGGTATTTACAGCTTTCTGGGCAGAGCCTAGACTGGAACGTGGGAGCTGTAGGATCTGATCTTGGATCACTCACATACTCATTATCATATTTCTCCCTTCCAGCAAACACTCATACACTGTGTTAATCAGGTCCATTTTGATTGCAAGTTACCGAAAACCAGCCCAAACTCACTAAAGCAAAGCGGGCAAACAGGCTTCAGGTATGGCAGGATCTGAAAAAATTGACCAGTGAAAACCTTATGAATAGCGGCAGAACATTGTCTGATATAGTGCCAGAAGATGAGCCCCTCAGGTTGGGAGCCACTCAAAAATACGATTGGGGAAGAGGTGCCTCCTCAAAGTAGACTCGACCTTAATGACACAGATGGAGTAAAGCTTTTAGGACCTTCATTTGCAGATGTGGCACAACTCAAAATGAGAAGAAACAACTGCAAACATCCTGTCATAGTTGGAATGTGGGATGTTCAAAGTATGAATCTAGGAAAATTGGAACGTGTCAAAAATGAAATGGAACATACAAAGATCAATATCCTAGGCATTAGTGAGCTGAAATGGACTGGTACTGGCCATTTTAAATTGGACCATCATATGGTCTACTATGCCAGTAATGACAAATGGAAGAGGAATGGCATCACATTCATTGTCAAAAAGAACATTTCAAGATCTATCCTAAAGTACAACGCTGTCAGTGATAAGGTAATATCCATACATCTACAAGGAAGACCAGTTTGTATGACTATTATTCAAATTTATGCGCCAATCACAAAGGCCAAAGATGAAGAAATTGAAGATTTTTACCAGCTTTACCCTGCAGTCTGAAACTGATCCAATATGCAATCAAGATGCATTGATAAATACTGGTGTTTGGAATGTGGACGTTGGAAACAGAAGAAGGATCAGTAGTTGGAAAATATGGCCTTGGTAATAGAATCAGTGACAGAGATTGCATGATAGAATTTTGCAAGACAAATTACTTATTCGTTGCAAATACCTTTTTTTCAACAACATAAAGGACGACTGTTCACATGGACCTTGGACCTTGCTGGATGGAATACACAGGAATCAAATCAACTACGTCTGTGGAAAAAGGAAAAAGATGATGGAGAAGCTCAATATCATCAGTCAGAAGAAGGCCAGGGGCCAGCTGTGGAACAGACCATCAGTTGCTCCTATGCACCTTCAAGTTGAAACTGAAGAAAATTAAAATAAGTCCACAAGAGCCAAAATGTGACCTTGAGTATATCCTACCGAAATTTAGAGACCATCTCAAGATTAGATTTGACACGTTGATCATTAATGACTGAAGACCAGACAAGCTGTGGAATGACATTAAGGATATCATACAAGAAGAAAGCAAGAAGTCATTAAAAAGACAGGAAAGAAAGAAAAGACCAAAATGGATGTCTGAAGAGACTCTGAATCTTGCTCTTGAAAGTAGAGTAGCTAAAGTAAAAGGAAGAAATGAAGTAAAAAGCTGAACAGAAGATTTCAAAGGGTGGCTGGAGAAGACAAAGTAAAGTGTTATAATGAAATATGCAAAACCTGGAGTTAGGAAATCAAACTGAAGATAAAATTCAAGCCTTGAGTTGTAATACTGAAGGATTCTATGGGCAAAATGTTGAACGATGCAGGAAGCACCAAAAGAAGATGGAAGGAATACACAGAATCACTGTACCAAAAAGAACTGGTCAACATTCAGTCATTTCAGGAAGTAGCATATGATCAAGAACCAATGGTATTGAAGGAAGAAGTCCAAGCTGCACTGAAGGCATTGGTGAAAAAACAAAGCTCCAGGAATTGATGGAATACTAATTGAGATGTTTCAACAAACAGATGCAGCACTGGAGGTGCTTATTCATCTATGCCAAGAAATTTAGCAGGCAGCTACCTGGCCAACCGACTGGAAGAGATCCGTATTTATGTCCATTCCATGGAAAGGTGATCCAACAGAATGTGAAAATTATTGAACAGTATCATTAATATCCCATGCAAGTAAAATTTTGCTGAAGATTGTCTAAGAATGGTTGCAACAGTACATCAACAGGGAACTGCCAGAAATTCAAGCTGGATTCAGAAGAGGATGTGGAATGAGGGATATCATTGCTGATGTCAGATGGATCTTTGCTGAAAGCAGAGAATACCAGAAAGATGTTTACCTGTGTTTTATTGACTATGCAAAGGCATTTGACTGTGTGGAGCATAACAAATTATGGATAACATTGCAAAGAATGGGAATTCCAGAACACTTAATTATGCTCATGAGGAACCTGTACATTGACCAAGAGGCAGTTGTTCAAACAGAACAAGGAGATACTGCATTGTTTAAAATCAGGAAAAGTGTGAGTCAGAGTTGTATCCTTTCGCCATATTTATTCAATCTGTATGCTGAGCAAATAATCCGAGAAGCTGGACTATATGAAGAAGAATGTGGCATCAGGATTAGAGAAAGACTCATTAACAACCTGTGATATGCAGATGATACAACCTTGCTTTTGGAAAGTGAAGAGGACTTGAGGAAGCACTTACTGCTGATCAAATACTACAGCCTTCAGTATGGATTACGCCTCAACATAAAGAAAACAAAATTCCTCAAATCCGGACAAATAAGCAACATCATGATAAATGGAGAAAATATTCAAGTTGTAAAGGATTTCATTTTACTTTGATCCACAATCAATGCCCATAGAAGCAGCAGTCAAGAAATCAAAGGACGTATAGCGTTCAGCAAATCTGCTGCAAAAGACCTCTTTAAAGTTTTGAAAAGCAAAGATGTTACTTTGAGGACTAAGGTGTGCCTTTCCCAAGCCATGGTATTTTCAGTTGCCTCATTTGCATATAAAAAGCTGGACAGTGAATAAGGAACACTGAAGAAGAATTGATGCCTTTGAATCATGGTGTTGGCAAAGCATATTGACTATACCGTGGACTGCCAGAAAACGAACAAATCTGTCTTGGAAGAAGTAGAACCAGAATGCTCCTTAGAAGTGAGGATGATGAGACTTTATCTCACATACTTTGGACATGTTATTAGGAGGGACTAGTCCCTGGAGAAGGACATCATGTGTCATGGATTGAATTGTGTCCCCCAAAAAACATGTGTAGCAACTTGGCTAGGTCATGATTCCCAGTATTGTATGATTGTGTTATCTGATGTGATTTCCTTATGTGTTGTAAACTCTACCACTATGATGAGATTATATGTGATCTCCTCATGTGTTATAAATTCTATCACTGTGATGAGGTTATACTGATGAGGCTGACAATGTTAGCGTCTTAATGCAATCTCTTTTGAGATATAAAAGAGAGAAGCAAGCAGAGACACATGGGAACCTCATACCACCAAGAAAGCAGTGCTGGTAGCACAGCATGTCCTTTGGACCTGAGGTTCCTGTGCAGAGAAGCTCCCAGACCAAAGAAAGACTGATGACATGGACCTTCCTCCAGAGCCGACGAAGAAAGCTTTCCCCTGGAACTGAAGCCCTGAATTTGGACTTGTAGCCTACTGGACTGTGAGAGAATAAACTTCTCTTGTTAAAGCCATGCACTTGTGGTACTTCTGTTAGAGCAGCACTAGATGACTGAGACGTCATGCTTGGTAAAGTAGATGGTCAGTGAAAAAGAGGAACACACTCAAGGAGATGGATTGACACAGTGGCTGCAACAGTGGGCTCAAACATAGCAACAATTGAGAGGGTGATGCAGGACCAGGCAGCGTTTCGTTCTATTGTACATAGGTTGCTATGAGTCACAACTGACTTGACGGTACCTAACAACAACAACAACATGTACCCAAGTCCTTGAGTGGCGCAAACAATTTGGTCTCAGCTACTAATGGAAAGGTTGGTGGTTTGAACCTACCCAGCAACCTCACAGAAGAAAAGCCTGGCAATCTGCTTCCATAAGATCACAGCCAAGAAAACCCTGGGGAGCTCAGTTTTACTTTGTAACACATGGGGTCCCATGAGTCAGAATCGACTTGACAGCAACATGTTTGGTGTTTTACTGTGTGCCCAGCACAGGGTGAGGCGCCTTAGTTGCAGCCATGAACAGGACAAATCTTCGGCCCTCAAGGCCACTAGAGTGTGAGGCACAGACAGAAAACAAGAACACAATTTCCTGTGCATTCAGGTGATGCTGTGCAGGAAAAGGGGGGCGTGAGGATAGGATGACCTAGCGGCCAGAGGAGGCCTCACTGAAGAGGCAACACTTAGGCGGGGGACCAGAACAATGACAGGGAGCCAGAATGCAAAGGTGGGAGTAGAAGGCCCAGGCACGGGGAGGAGCAGGGTCAAAAGCCATAAGGTGTGATTGGTTGGATGTGTTGATGGCAGAGCTAAGGCAGTACACCTGGCTAGCTGAGGCATGTGGGAACTTCAAGCAATTTCTTCATTTTTAAATTTTTTAAGTTTTATTGAGATATAATTAAGGAGCCTTGGTTTGCACAGTAGTTAAGCACTCAGCTGCTAACCTAAAGGTTGGTGGTTTGAACCCACTAGCCACTCTGCAAGACAAAGATGTGGCAGTCTGCTTCTGTAAAGATTACAACCTTGGAAACCCTATGGGGCAGTTCTACTCTGTCATATGGGGTCGCTGTGAGTTAGAATTGACCTGAGGGCACCTAACAAGAACAAACATACCTTTCACCCTTCTGAAGTGTACAATTCGATCATTTTTAGTATATTCACAGGATTGTGCAATCACCACCACCGTCTAATTTCAGAACATTTTCATCACCTGAAAAAGAAACCCCATATCCGTTAGCAGTCACTCACCATTCACTTCCCCCAGTCCATGGCAACCACTAATCTACTTTCTGTCTCTATGGTCTTTTATATAAAAGGAGTGTCTTAGTTCCCTATTGCTACTGTAACAAAAAACCCACAAGTGGGTGGCTTTAAAGAACAGGAGTTTATTATCTCACAGTTTTGGAAGCTAGGAGTCTGAATTCAGGGCGTCAGCAGGGCTACACTCAGTCTTCTCTCAGAGATCATTCCTTGTCTCTTTTAGCTTCTTGGTATTCCTTGACTTGTGGTTAGATGGATCCTCACATGGCATCGTCCCTGTGTATGTCTGTCTATTCTGCTCTTTTTGTAAGACACCACTCAAAAGGGATTAGGTTTAGAACCCACCCTACTTAGATGTTGTTGTTGTTGTTAGATGCTGTCTAGTCAGTTCCATCTTATAGCGACCCTGTGTACAACAGAATGAAAAACTGCTCTGTCTTATGCCATCCTCACAATCATTGTCATGCTTGAGCAGCCACTGTGTCAATTCATCTCGTTGAGGGTCTTCCTCTTTTTCACTGACCCTCTACTTTACGAAGCATGATGTCCTTCTCCAGGAACTGATCCCGATATGACTTCATTAACCTAAAAGAAAATCCCTAATTCCAAACAGTATCACATTCATAGGTACAGGGGTTAGGACTTCAGCATATCTTTTTCGGGGACACAATTCATTCCATAACATGGAGTTATACAGTATCTGACCGTTTGTGTCTGACTTCTTTGACTTAATATAATGTTTTCAAGGTTCATCCATGTTGTAGCAGGTATCAGTACCTCATTCCTTTTCATGGCCTAATAATATTCCATTGTGTGAATATACCTCATTTAGTCTATCCGTCCATCAATTGATGGCCATTTGGCTTGTTTCCACTTTTTGGCTGTCACAAACAATGCTGCTATGATTATCTGTGTACAAAAGTTTTCAGTCATCTTGGGTAGATACATAACAGTAGAACTGCTGATTCATATGGTTGGACAACCTTTCTTTGGGGTGGGCACAAATATGGATCTCTTCTACTCGGTTGGCCAGGTATCTGTCTTCCAAATTTTTTGCCACAGATGAGCAAGCACTTCCAGCACTGCTTCCGTTTGTTGAAACATCTCACTTGGTATTCCGTCACTTCTTGGGCTCAAACAGCAATGGTTGTGAAGGTGGTGCAGGACCAGGCAGTGTTTCCTTCTGTTGTGCATAGGGGCAGTATAAGTCGGAACCAACTCGACAGCACCTAACTACAACAATACGGTATTGAAGCCTGTATGGCGCAAGCAATTTGCTATCAGCTGCTAAGCTAAAGGTGTGATTATTGTGCCTTGACTTCGTGGTTTCAATTTCACGAGCTGCATAGTTCCTGGTTTGAACTGTGTTGAACCTTTAATAAACATCTTTGTTTTACTGTTTTAATATAGTATGAGTTTTCCCAGTACTCATGGAAGCAACAGTCAGGAAATCAAAAGATGCACTGCATTGGGCAAATCTGCTGCAAAAGACCTCTTTAAAGTGTTGAAAAGCAAAGATATATCATCTTGAAGACTAAGGTGCACCTGACCCAAGCCATGGTATTTTCAATAGCGTCATATGCATGTAAAAGCTGGACAATGAGTAACGAAGACCGAAGAAGAATCAACACCTTTGAATTGTGGTGTTGGTGAAGAATATTGAATATACCACAAACTGCCAAAAGAATGAACAAATCTGTCTTGGAGGAAGTACAACCAGAATGCTCCTTAGAAGGAAGGATGGCAAGACTACGTCTTACATACTTTGGACATGTTGTCAGGAGGGATCAGTCTCTGGAGAAGGACATCATGCTTGGTAAAGTACAGGGTCAGCAAAAAAGATGAAGACCCTCAACAAGATGGACTGACACAGTGGCTGCAACAATGGGCTCAAGTATAACAATGATTGTGAGCATGGCGCAGGACCAGACAGTGTTTTGTTCTGTGGTGCATAGGGTAACTATGAGTCGGAAACGACTTGAGGGCACCTAACAACAACAACAACATGAGTTTTCTCTACTACAGAGGATATTTTGACAAACTGGCTTAGTTATGTGGTAAATGTAATGTTCTCCCCCCAAAAAAAGAGGCTGAGGATCAATTCTAGATTAAAACAAACTTCAGATAGGACCAATAGGTGATTTTTGATTGGGCCTGAATAAAATATTTTTTTAAATAAGAAGCTATCTAGGACATTATTGGGGCAACTGGGGGAATAAGCATTTGGACTGTGGAGTAGATAAGTGTGGTTTCAATGTTCGGTTTCCTGGGTGAGTAGAAGAATGGCTGTGTTCCTAGGGGGCCTTTGCTGAAGCCTTTAAAGTGTCTGCTGCCTTTCAAGGAGCCCTGGTGGTGCAGTGGTGTCATGGCTGAATTGTGTCCCCTAAATATATGTGTATCAATTTGACTAGGACATTATTCCCAGTATTGTATGATTGTCCACCATTTTGTCATCTGATGTGATTTTCCTATCTGTTGTAAATCCTACCTCCATGATGTTAGTGAGGTGGGATGGGCGGCAGTTATGTTAATGAGGCGGGACTCAATCTACAAGATTGGATTGTGTCTTGAACAAATCTGTTCTGAGATATAAAAGAGAGAAACAAGCAGAGAGACGGGGACCTCATACCACCAAGAAAGCAGCAGCCAGGAGCAGAGTGCATCCTTTGGACCTTGGGTTCCTGCACGGAGAAGCTCCTAGTCCAGGGGAAGATTGATGAGAAGGACCTTCCTCCAGAGCTGACAGAGAAAGCCTTCCCCTGGAGGTGGCGCCCTGAATTTGGACTTCTAGCCTACCAGACTGTGAAAAAATGAACTTCTGTTTGTTAAATCCATCCACTTGTGGTATTTCTGTTACAGAAGCACTAGATGACTAAGACAAGTGGTTAAGAGGTTGGCTGCTAACCTGCCTTCCAAAGGATTCAGGAAAAAAAACCCAAAATATACACTTATGTATATATATGTGTATGTGGGAGTATAGAAAAAAACATACATATACTGGACATTTAAAATAATGAAATACATGATACAAAACTATGTATATTGTTGAAAATAATCAAAACTCAAAGAAATTGAAACAAAGTTTCAAGCAGTCCTTCCATATGCATGTAGGGAGATCATCTTGTTTCCAAAAACAAGTAGCTCAAAGTAGGATAGTAACAATTGTTAAAAATAAACCTTTGAATTAGCTCAAAATAATATTTGATTGCTTCATAACTTAATAATTTGCAAACTGGAGGTGTGTGACTCCCTACATGAAGGAAAAAATGAAAAAGAAACACTCTGAAGACTGGAGATTTCACAGAAGCTTTAAATATTTTTTTTCCTTAATGAATGCAAGTTTCCATGGTGATGAAGTATACTTAATGGTTACTGAGTTAAGAGTCTTCTGAAAAATTTGGCTGCTTACCTCTTTTAGTTATGAGTCCTCTTGAAATTAAAATTAGGGGAGCCCACATCCTTTCTCATTAAGTCACGGGGTAATGGTTTTGTTATTGACTAGCTTTTTCTAGGAGGAAAAGACAAATTTACAATGGTGTAGAGCCGCTTGTGGGGGCGGGGGGTGGCAGCCGATGCTTTTGCAGTTTGGGTCAGGCTTTTTAATTTTTGGTTTCCTGTGTGAGAAAATAACCATTAAAATCAAAGGAAGATGTCTGTTTTTATTTTCTTTGACAGTATCAACTTGCTAGCCTCGAACTCCGCGCAGAGCCAACTGACAAGTTTCCCATGCTCAGCTCCGCGCCCACGCTCCCCTCCAGTGGTAGCCACACTCCGGACTTCATTTCCCAGAAAGCTTTTCACGAGGAGACCGGCCGGCGTCAGGCAGGGATCGCGTAGCGCCCTCTGGGAGACGTAGTCCTAGACGGAGCACATACCCCCCCCCCCCCCGGCCCCCCCGGCGGAAGTGTGGCCCCGGATATGCCGGCAGCGGTTGTGGGCAGGCGCGGCGGGAGCACTGGAGGTCGGCTAGAACTGCAGGTTGGGAGGCCGAGGTCGCGGTGGCTGCGGCGGCGAGTACCGCCGTGCAGGGGGCCCTGTGGGCGTGAGTGTTCGTGAGGAACTCCGAGAGGAGCAGACCTGGGGTCAGTCGAGCCGTCAGGGGTGGGGCTGCGGGCGCTGCAGCAAGCGGGGATATGCGTGATTTCTGAAGGCCACTCTAAAAACCGTTCACTGTGGAAACTTCATGTGCAGGGTTGACCTCTGGTGTTTGTGTGTTAGTGTGTTACACGCGTCCGTGTGCCAGAGGGAGGGGGCGTCCTGTGCATGTGAAGCAGCCTGTCTGCAAGTAAGATCTCAGGTGTTTGTGAGACCGAGTGTCACACTTACGTGCGTGTGCCAGAGAGGACGGGGCATCTTGTGCTGGTGGCCATCAGCCTGGCTGAAGGTGCATGAGGGACCAAACATGAGACAGGCGTGGGAAGTGGGTGTCACTGTGTGTGTATGTGAGACACTTCTCCCAGTGTGTGGATAGGTGTAATGTGCCCTGTTAGGCTCGCTTGCATCTGCAGAGAAGCAAATGGGTGTCTGACACGCAGAAGCATTCCTGTGGGGACCTGAGTCGGGGCGATCTGTCCTAGACAGGACCAGAGGCCTATGTGACTGAGAGAAGAGAAGGCTGCTCTTGTAAATGAGGCTTCCGTGTGTGTGTATGTGCATGCATGTGTGAATGCGTGTGCTCATGCAGGGGACAGTGAGACCACCTTGATGATGTCACTTTGGAAGAAGAGGGTGCCGTTTGTTTTTGTTTGAGCCTCTGCATTTGTTCTAAGTGACCTAGTGTTTCACTGAGAAACTTACGTGTTTGAGATCCTTTGTAGGAGCAAAGAATCCAAAATCAAGGGGGAACAAGGCAAGATTTAGCAGTGAAAACCCGTTGCCATCAAGTTGATTCTGACTCATGGCGACTCCATGTGACATAGTAGAACTGCCTTGTAGGGTTTTCTTGGCAGTAATCTTTATGGAAGCAGATTGTAGGCTTTTTTCCGTAAAGCCCATGGGTGATTTCAAAATGCCAACCTTTAGGTTAGTAGTAGAGCGCAAATCATTTGCACCACATTCAGCTGTGAGCCACGGGTTAAGTAAAGTATGAAACCCACAAGTGAAGCACCCAGGCAGCTTCTCGTGTACACATTTAGAATGCTCTCCAGGGCTCATTAAAGGGAAAGAAAACTGCAGGATGGGGGGCATTTGTCCTACTGATGTGTGCTGGCTGCCTCATTGTTTTCATGGCAGGTAGAGAGACAGACAGACATCCGCGTGTGTGCCTAGAAGGTTTCTAAAGGCCACCATACCACATTCACTGTGGTATCTCTGTGGAGGGAGAAATGGGCTAGCGTGGGCTGGGGGACCAGGCTTTCTCCCCACTTCTGTTCTGCCTGTGTTTTGTTTTTTTAATAAATTCTTTCCTGAAGTGGGGGTCCTTGGGTGGTGCAAACAGTTTGCACTCGACTACTAATCGAAAGGTTGGTGAGTCGAACCTACCCAGAGGCACAGGAGAAGAAAGTCCTGGTGATCTGCTTCCGTAAAGATTACAGTCAAGAACACCTTGTGGAGCTAAGTTCTACTCTGTAACATGAAGTTGCCATGAGTCACAACTGACTCAACACCAACAGGTTTACTGAAGGACAACATACAGAGAAACAGAGAAAGGCCCAAATCATACATGTAGAGCTCGATGTAATTGGCTCTCAGTCGGAGAAGCAGAATGTTTCCCCAAAAGGCCCTGTTCCCCTCCCAGTCACACCCCCCTCAGTGACCACTCTCCTGAAATTCTGTCACTGTGGATTATAGATGTAAATGGAATCCCACATTCAGCCATCTGTCTCCTGCTCTGCGTTTTCTGAGCAGTCCATCCACGTGGTTGTGTGTTGCTGTGGCCCATTCCCTCTCGTTGCTGAGTAGTGTCCCACTGTGCAAACACACCACAGTGTATTTCTCCCATCCTCTGTTGGTGGCCATTTGGGTTGTTTCCCATTTCAGGCTGCTGTGATCAACCTTTCTACATGTTTAGGTGCATATATGTACTTACCTCTGACAGGGACATATGTAGGTGTGCCACTGCTGACCCATGAGGTACATGTAAGTTCAGCTTTAGGAGATGTTCTTGTTCGGTGCTGTTGAATCAATTCCAACTCATACCAACCCCATGTGACACAGTAGAACTGCCTCATGGGATTTTCTAGGCTGTAATCTTTATAGGAGCAGGTCGCTGGGTCTTTATCCCATGGAGCTGCGGGGTGGGATTGAAATGCCTACCTTTTGGTTAGCAGCCGAGTGCTTAACCATGGCACCACCAGGGCTCCTTCAAATTTAGGAGATAATGCCAAATATTTTCCAAAGGGGTTGAGCCCATTTATAGAAGTGTGTGAAAAAGTGTTTAAAAAAACTGTTGCCATCTAGTCGATTCCAACTCATTAGCATTAGTGAGGCTTTATTCCAGTGTGTGTGTGTGACTGTCACCATGCATGTGTGTGTCTGTGGGGAGGGTGTCCAGTGTGTGTGACACCAGCTAAGCACAGGGGAGACCTCAGGTGTGTGTGTGTGGACCTCAGGTGTGTCACCGTGTCTAAAATGGTGGGGATAGTGGTAGTTATCAGGAGGGATCAATCCCTGGAGAAGGACATCATGCTTGGTAAAGTACAGGGTCAGCGAAAGAGCGGAAAACCCTCAATGAGATGGATTGACACAGTGGCTGCAACAATTGGCTCAGGCATAGCAATGATTGTGAGGATGGCGCAGGACTGGGCACTGTTTCGTTCTGTTGTGCGTGGGGTTGCTATGGTCAAAACCAACTCGATGGCACCTAACAACAACAGTAGTAGCATCAGAACCTAACTTCATGAGGAATAATGGGAATCACCATCAGCACAAAGTTGATTTCTGTGAGGTGGAGGTCAGACATAAATCCCCTCTCCAACCTTTCTACCAGTTCTGACAGCAGCTGTCCTCCCCATGGCACTGTCTACTTCTCTGCTGGGTTTGATAATGTATTGCAATAGCCACAAAGAACTCACAGACCATACTTAAAATGAAGTGGTTTATTAAGGAAGTAACGATACAAATCAGCCCTGGTGGTGCAATGGTTAAGTGCTGATCAGCTAATCTGATAGGTTGGTTGTTCAAACCTACCAGCAGCTCTGCGGAAGAAAAGACCTGGCGATCTGCTCCTGTA
The DNA here is from genome assembly GCA_030035585.1 of Dugong dugon. Taxonomy (NCBI): domain Eukaryota; kingdom Metazoa; phylum Chordata; class Mammalia; order Sirenia; family Dugongidae; genus Dugong; species Dugong dugon. The sequence continues at coordinate 116,842,021 of CM057466.1, forward strand.
AGGATTATGGCCTAGAAAACCCTATGGTGCAGTTCTACTCTGTCCTATAGGGTTATGAGTCAGAATCAATTTGACGGCACACAACAACACAACTGGGTACAATTCAGGATCAGGATCAACAAGCCACAACTCGGGATCAGGATCAGGAAACATGCAGGCAGTCTCCCTTCAGTGCAGGACAGCTCTTTCAGCTCCTCTTGACCATGCAGGCCTCCTCTTGGCCCCCTGAGAATAGGCTCCTCTCAGCCCCTTGAGGACAGGCTTCAATTGGCCCTGCTGTCTGTTGCCCCTGGCCATGCCACTGGGCCCCTCCTGGGCCTGTCACTGTCTACAGTGTTAGAGCCCTTGACCAGTGTTACTGCTCTTTTAGGAAGTTCCTTGCCTCGTCTCCCTGATTCTTCTTTCTTCCTTCTGCTTCTCTTCTTCTTTCTGTCTTAAAAACCTGGGTGGGCTGGCTACTTAAATATACAAATTTGTCAATTTCAAGGCATGGCCCTCCCACCAGGGCCATGAACTAATTGACCAATGCCCTCTCTGTAGGCCTCCGACACTTCATTTGTATAGTACGCTACAGCTAACTTCATTTCCATAGTCTATCCTGCAAAATGCATACCAATCACAAGGCAAGCTGCAGCCCAGGACCAGACAAAAGTATCAAAACCAAGTAGTTTACAGCTTAACCGGGAAAAGTCAGTCAACCTAGACAAAAGTAACAAACCTTCTGGGGTAGAAAACTAGGGCAGAGGTAACTCCTCAGGGCTTAGGGGAAAAATCTCTCAAGCTGTTTTTCAAACGACCAAAGCAGAAGACCACATAAAGGAACTCGATTTACCACATCCTGTTTGCATGTGTTGGTGGCGAGGGGCGTCACTCATTCTTGTGTTTGTTCCTGATCCCCGCAATTGTTCACTAACACACATTCATACGGTGCTTCTGCGTGCTTCTCTGTATCAGTCAGGAGGCAGAAACCACAGCACTTTTTTTCTAACAGCTTTGTTACTGTTGTTAGTTGCCATCAAGTCAATTTCAACTCATGGCAACCCTACCTGTGCAGAGTAAAACCGCTCTGTAGAGTTTTCAAGGTTGTGACGTTTCAGAAGCAGATTGCTAGGCTTGTCTTCTGAGGCACCTCCAGATGGGTTCGGACCACCAACCTTTTGGCTAGCAGTCGAGCACCTAACCATTTATAACAGCTTTATTGAGATAGAACTCACATAGCATAAAGTTCACCTGTTCAAAGTGTACAATTCAGTGGCTTTTGGTATATTCACGGAGTTGTGCAACCATCATCACTATCTAATTCCAGAACATTTTCATCATCACAAAAAGAACCCTGTGACATTAGCAGTCACTCTCCATTTCCTCTCTCCCCAGCCACTGGCAACCACTGATCACCCTTCTATCTCTATGGATTTACCCATCCTAGACATTTCATGTAAATGGAGTCATACGCTATGTGGCCCTTTGCATCTGGCTTCTTTCACTAAGCATCCATGCTGTAGCATTTATCAGAACTCCATTCCTTTTTACGGTTAAATAATATTCCGTTGTATGGATGGGCCACACTTTGTTTACCCATTCATCAGCTGATGGACATTTCCACTTTTTGGCTGTCATGACTAGTGCTGCTGTGAACACCTGTGCACCATTTTTGTGTGGATGTATGTTTTCAATTTGTGGGGATGGGGTTGGAGGGGCCGCCTGGGTGTGTCTGTCACAGGGGAGTCTGTGTACGTGGCCATGACCGCTTGCTGCTGCCTGAGCTCATCTGCTGTACTTTTTTCAGAATCCCAGCCCAGGCCCCCAGAGGTCAAAGCCAGGAGCAGGAAGCACCATTGCTATGTGGAAACAGAGGGGAAGGAGAAGCAGCTCTGGGAATAGGAGTCACCCAAGACCCTGGGACTGAGACCCACAAGCCCCTAACCTGCAGGTGTTGAGGCCAAGCGGTGTGGAGTCGGAGCAGAGGGGCCGGCGATGGAGCCAGAGGCACGAGGTGAGGCGGTGGGGTGGCCACCATAGTGGGACATGTGGCAGGTGTGGGGCTGGATGTTTTCAGAAACTGGCTCTCCCTCTAAACACATCTTATTCCCCCTGCCTTCACTCCACTGCCCTGCCCTCAGCCCGGTCCAGGCCACCACCTCCTCAGTGGCTTCCTGCCTCCTGTTGCCCCTCCATCTCTCGCCACATGGGACCAGAGGTCTTTAAACCCTGAATAGTGATGCCAGCCTCTCCTTGAACCTTCATCGCTGCTCAGTCTATCAGACCATGGGTCAGCAAACTCTCTCTGTGAAGAGCCAAATATAAAGGTTCTCAGCATTGTAGGTAGGTATTTGTCCACCGCTGTTCAAACCTACCAGCGGCTCTGTGGGCGAAAGACCTGGTGGTCTGTTCCCATAGAGATTTCAGCATAGAATACCCTATGGAGTAGTTCTGGTCTGTCACATGGGTTTGCTGTGAGTCAGAATCAACTCAGCAACACCCAATAACAGCAACTTGTGTGACAAGAGAGAAAACATATTTCCGCACATTTTTTAGTTGACAAAATTAAAAACTTTATTGATGGACACTGAAAAATGAATCTAATGTAACATTATTCTTCTTTTGATTTGTTTTTCTCCATTTAAAAATTCAGAAATCATTCTTAGCTATAGACTGTACAAAAACAGGTGTCAGGCCAGATATGGTCAGCAGACTGGAGTTTGCTGACCACAGATTTGGAACAAATCCAGACCCCTTATCACACCTTCCAGGCCCTTTTTCAAGGTACTACCTAAAGCTTGGAGCCCTGGTGGCACAACAGTTAAGCACTCAGCTGCTAACTGAAAGTTTGCCTGTTCAAACCCACCCAGTAGGTCTGTGGGAGAAAGACTTAGTGATCAGCTTCTGTAAAGATTACAGCCAAGGACACTTTATGAAGCAGTTCTACTGTCACGTGGGATTGCTGTGAGTCAAAATTGACTCAACAGCACTTAACAACAACACTACCATAAAGCTCTTCCTCTGCCCATCACACTCCTCCCCTGCTTCCTTAAATTAGGTGGGGTCTTAGCTCAGTTGTCACCTCCTCAGAGCCCTGCCCTGGCCACCTGGTCCAAAGTAGGTGCCCCCCGCCGCCATCTTTTCTAGCACTTAACACATTTACAGATTTTATGCTTGTTCCTGTTCATCATAGACTGTGAGTTTAGTTGTTAAACTAAGGAATGAGCAAGCAACCTTCCAAGGGAGGCACTATGTAAAAACTGCTTGGGGGTGGTGTCTGATCCTCTAACTTCACAAGGGGAGAGAGAGTCAAGATCAACAGCCCAAGGCTGATTCCTATGAGGCAGAGGTCAGACGTGCCTCCTCTCTCTAACACCTTTACCAGTTCTGACACTACCCAAATGGCACTCTCTACTTCTGTGCTGGGTTTTATAATTGATTGTAATGGCCACACAGAACTCACAGACAATAGTCACAATTACGGGGTTTATTAGGGAAGTAACAGGTTACAATTCATGCTCAGTTAACACTGAGGATACAGTTCTTCCATCAGGACAGCCTCTTTTCAGCTGTGTTTGTAGGTACGCCTCTCTCTGGCCCTAGGCCTTTGCCCTGCTTCGGCAAGTGTTACAAAGCTCTTTTAGCCACTGCCAGTAAGTCTCCAGAGGCACCCTACTCCGCCAGGAAGCCTTAGCTCAAAGGCACTCAGCTTTCTCGCTCTGTGGGGCAGGGAACCCACTGCGCGGTCTCCTGCCAGTCTCCTGCTGGTGTGTCCTGCTGCTGTTTTTCTGCCACACTTTTTGCTGTCTTCAGGGTTATGGCTCACTTGCTCTCTCTCTGCCTCCTGGGTCCAGGAGCTTCTTGGTGCAGGGATCCTGGGTCCAAAGTATGCACACTCTGCTCCTGGCTGTTATTCTTTGGTGGTGTTGGGATCCTCTCCTTCCTGCCTCTGGGATGGCTCATTTCAGGCCCAACCGGATGGCAAAACTGACCAATCCCCTTGGTGGGCCACAGTTACCCTATTTGCACAGTCTCACCCAATCAGTTGGGTGGGAGTCGCAAGACCATGACAAGGCCACGCAGAAGTGATCCATTACACCGCACACTATTATTCTATTTTACTGACAGGAGACTGAGACTCCAGGGGAAGTGAACAGCCTAAGGTCACCCAGCAGATGGTAGAAGTGGATCTGATCCCACATTCACCTATGGGGAGGAGAGTGGGGACACTCGACACATCAGGGCCCCTGGGGCCTATTTACCATCCTTGCCCCTGTGGGAAGAAGCAAAAGGCCCCATGTCAGCTCTTTCTCCTGGGAGGTTCCATCAGGGCCTGAAGCCAGGAGAGCTGGGACTATCAATTTTCCCTCTTCAGAGCACTCACCTGCCTGGTGTCTCACTTTGTCTCCAAAGGTCCCTGTAAACAGGCAACCCAGCAACCATTTGCTGCTGTTGCTGCTGCCATCCATGAGCCTGATAGCATGGACCTGAGACCCCAGAGTGTTACACAGTGTGTGGTTCCCTTTGTGGGAAGTATGAGAACAGATGAAACTCACCCTGGGTGTCAGAAATCCTGGTAGTGGTGGCCTTTGCCTGGAAGGGGCAGAGAGCTGTCCAGGGTGCTGAAAATGCCCCGGCTCTAAGCAGGCCGGGGTGGGTGGGGGGGCCTTCCCTGAGGAAGCTCAAGGCAGGCAAGCATCCTGCCCTCTTGGAACCTGGGTTTCTGTCATATAAAATGGGACTGGTAGTGTTGCCTCTTGTGGAGTCCCCGGGTGGTGCAATTTGCTTGACTGCTACCCAAAAGGACGGCGGTTTGGACCCACCCAGGGGTGCCTCAGAAGACAGGCCTGGTGATCTGTTTCCAGAAGGTCACAGCCTTGAAAACACTGTGGAGCGGTTCTACTCTGCACACATGGGGTCCCCATATGTCAGAATCAACTTTATGGCAACTGGGTTTTTGTCTGTTTTAGTGTTGCCTTACTCATAACTCCGAGTGAACTTACAGCAATAAGGTGCTCTCTCAACACACCTGGCACATAAATGACCATTGGTCATTGTGGTTTGGACAAGCCCTGAGGGGTCAGGAGGAGGGAGCAGGCCCAGGACAGCTGGTGCAGGGAACATCCCAGGCAGGACAAGCCACTGTGAGAGGGTAAGGTCCCTGGGAAAGAGGGCCCCTAGCTGGCGAGGGGAGTGGGTGTGTGGTGAAGCCCTGAGGTTGGCAGGATCTTGCAGCCACAGGGACCTTTTGGGTGAGGGGATTTGCAGGGTAGGGTCTCTGGGGCCTGAGGGTATCATTGGCTTCCCACATACCCTTGCCCTTCTCTAGCTCTGTCATCTCAGGCCCCTTCCTGTCACCCAGAGGAGAACATTGAGGAGGACGAGCTGGAGGCCCAGGACACTGAGTTCCCAGCAGATGCCTTCCACGTGAGTTTCCTGAAATGCTAGCAGGCTCATATGGCTCCTTGCTTCCATCCCCGGTTCTGTGACGTTTCTCCTCCTCCAGACTTAGGTTGTACACAGGGAATGCTCCCTGGGCACACATGTCCAGGGCTGGTTCCTCTGGACCCTGGACCCCTCTACCTCCTCAGCCTGGGTGGGGCTTAGAGGTGAGGAAACAGTTGCTGGGGCCCCATCACTGACCCAGAGCACCTCTGAGGAGGCCGCACATCTGGGCAGTGTTCCCTGAGGCCTGTCTGGGCTGTAGGCGTTCTTTGTGGCCACACTGTTACTAGTCGACATCCAGAAAAGGGACAGAGCTGGGCCTGGTGGACAGACATGTATTAGCAGATGAGTGAGTGAATGGTGGCACCGAGCCTCTACATACCTTGTTTTTATGTTCAGATGGGGTAGGAATTTTGGACAGTAATGATGAAAAGATGGGATTATGAAGTCAGCCCTTCTCCAGGGCCAGGGGTGTGCTGCTGCAGAGGAGGAATGCTGGGCAGGCACTCAGGTTGGGGCTAGTACAGACACCATCCAGCTGTCCCTTTGGGGGCCACAGAGCCAAGTGCCCAGGGAGGTCATAAGGAATCGCCGTGAAGTGGTGACTCCAGCACCCAGCACATTATCATTATGGTAACAGTGCTGGCTCTTGGCTCAGGCCATTCAGAGCATGTGTCCTCCCATGATGTTGTTGGTTGCCATCAAGTCAATTCTGACTCATGGTGATCCCGTGTACAGAGTAGAACTGCTCCATAGGGTTTCCTTGTCTACTGTCTTAACAAAAACAGATCACTGGGCCGTTTCTCCTACATTGCTGCTGGGTGGGTTCAAACCACACATTTTTAGGTTAGAAGCTGAGTGCAAACAGTTTAGGCCACCAGGGATCTCCCACCATGGTAACAGGGTGTTTTGCAGAATGTACACGTCCCCTGACCCTGCAAGGCCAGCCTTGGTTGGACATGGCCCATGGCTGAGTAGATGCCTGTGATGTTTCAGAAGCCAGTGGTGACCTTCAAGGACGTGGCTGTGGACTTCACCTAGGAGGAGTGGGGACTGCTGGGCCCAACCCAGAGGATCCTTTACCGCAATGTAATGCTGAGGAACTACAGCAACCTGGTGTCCCTGGGTGAGGCCTCCCCGTCCCCACCTTCAGCCATGTCGTCGTGTGTGTGCCTGTGTGCCTCCTCCTCAGTCACCCACACCAGGTGTGTCCTTGCCGTGACCCTGTGCCCCAGTCATGCGCCCTCTGTGCACAGAAACCGGGCACACAGCCCAGGTCACCAGGGCGAGGCCTTTGTCACTGCTAGGCACCTCACTTGCAGTGTCCTGGCCCTGTCGGGGCCTGACTTACTTAAAGCAACAGCATTGACACTTTCCCCTTCTCCTCGCCTCGGGCAGGACTTCCCAATTCCAAACCAGACGTGATCTCCAAGTTGGAGCAGTGGGAAGACCCCTGGATTGTAGAGAGAGACGTCCTGAGAGGCCCCTGTCCAGGTGAGTGAGAACGAGGGCATGCCTATTAGATCAGTTATTTCCTCCTCTTTATAGATGGGGTCAAAGGTTCCTAGGTAGTGCAAATGGTTTGCACTCGACTACAGTCAAAAGGTTGGCGGTTTGAATCCACCCAGCGACACTGTGGAAGAAAGGCCTGGCAATCTGCTTCTGTAAAGATTACTGCCAAGAAAACCTTTTGGAGTTCAGTTCTGCTCTCATGCTTGGGGTTGCCATGAGTCGTAATTGACTCAACAGCAACAGGGTTTTTGGTCTTTTTAATATATGGAGTCATAGTGGTGCAGTATTTCATCCAGATAAAATAGCTCATAGGTAGAGAAGCCCCCATAAAAACCTGTACCTGTTAGCAGTCACACCCCGTTCCCTCTCCCCAAGCCCATGGCAACCAATAGCCTACTTCCTATATCCATGGATTTGCCTATTCTGGATATTTCCTATCAGTAGAATCATACAGTATGTGGCTTTTTGTGTATGGCATCTTCACTTAGCGTAAGGTTTTCAAGGTTCACCCACATTGTGGCATGTATCAATACTTCATTCCTTTTTATGGCCGAATAATATCCCATTGTATGGATGGACCACATTTTGTTTATCCATTTATTTGTCCATAGACATTTGGGTTGTTTCCACTTTTTGGCTCTTATCTACTTTCCGTACAAGTTTTTGTGTGGGCATGTGTTTTCAGTTCTCTTGAGTGTATTCCTAAGTGTAGAATTGCTGTGTTATATGGTAACTTCATGTTTCTTAAAGAACTGCCTGTTTTCCATAGCAGTTCAGCATTTTACATTCCTGCAATGTACAAGGCTTCCAATTTCTCCAGTTTCTCCAGTGTCACCAATACTTGTGATTTTTTTTTGTCTTTTTGATTATATTCATCCTAGTGGGTCTACATAACTTATTTCCATGATTACGAATGGCAAATCAGTTTTCAGACACAAATCACAGCCCCAGATAATGAACACCTATGTGTAGGACACCTGCGGGGGTTAGACAGGCGTCATCTCACAGCATCCTCACTGCAGCCCCATGAGGCATTTGGTGCGAGGTCCTGGCAGTAGAGCTGGGTTATATGTGCATTTTCTCCCCCCTGCTGCAGTACCTCCCATGGACCCTGCTCCTGACCCTCCAGTAGTCCAGGAAGGAGCCCTAGGCTTTAGGGACAGTGAGAGCCACACTCCTGGCTCTGCTCTCAGGCCTCAACTAGTGCCCACGTGCAGGGTCTGGCTGTGCAGCGATATTGGTGGATTGGTCAGTGCCTGGTAGCTGTTTTCAGCATGAGGCTTGGGGGCTAGCATTGCGGGCCGGTGCTGGAGATGGTTTTCTTTCCTTGAGACTTTTCCTCAGACATCCAGATCCTGGTAAATGACGCTGTTCAACTGGGCAGGTTTGTAGTATATGAAATATGTTCACTCTGATCTTGGACCAACCCTCTTCCCTGGGTTCAGGCCTTGTCACTGGGAGTCTTTTCTACCTCTTATTATTGCGAGTTGTAAGGTCGCTATGAGTCAGAATCAACTCAGTGGCAAGGGGTTTTATTCCCTGTGGCTGCTGTAATAAATCCCCACAAACTTGGTGGCTTAAAACAATGCACATTTATTCTCTCACAATTCTGTAAGCTTAAAGTCCAAAATCTGCATCACTGGGCTGAAATCAAGGTGTCGGCAGGGTCTGCTTCCCCTCTCTCTGGAGGCTCTAGGGGAGAATCCCTCCTTGTCTCTTCCAGCTTCTGGTGGCTGCTGGCATTCCTTGTGGCTGTTTCACTCTAATCTCTGCCTCTGTGGTCATATCACCTAATCCTCTCTTTGTTAAACCTCCCTCTGCTTCTCTCTTGTAAGGATGCATGAGATTGCCTTTAGGGTCCACTGGGATAATCTAAGATAATATCCCCACGTCAGATTATTTGCTTAATCATATCTTTTGCCATATAAGGTAACATTCACAGGTTCCGGGCATTAGGACTAAAATATACCTTGCTATTGTTTGCCGATGAGTCAATTCTGACTCCTAGTGACTCTATATAACAGAGTAGCACTGCCACATAGGGTTTCCCAGGCTGTACTATTTACAGGAGCAGAATGCCAAGTCTTTTCTCCTGCTGAGCATTTGGGTGGATTCAAACTGCCAACGTTCTGGTTAACAGCTAAGTGCTTAACCACTGCACCACCAGGGCTCCTTGTATGTACCGAGAAAACCAAACCAAACCCGATGCGGTTGAGTCGATTCCAGCTCAGCAACCTTATAGGACAGAGTAGAGCTGCCCATAGGGCTTCCAAGGAGCAGCTGGCAGATTTGAACTACAGACCTTTTGGTTAGCAGCCAAGCTCTTTAACCACTGTGCCACCAGAGCTCTGTATATACCTTAGGGGGACCATTTTCCACCTACCACACAGGATCTCACACCTCAGACACACAGTTTCACCATTTATTAGCTGGGTGACCATGGGCTCGTTGGTTACTTTTCCTGAAGCCCAGGCCTTCTAACATATCACCTCGCTTTTGAGGTTGTGGTGTGGGCCATAGCGTATCCATCCTGCAAATAATTAGTGCACGTCCACAGGGACTGTTTTAAGGAGAAGAGGGTTGAGAAATGGCCAAAATGGTGGCAGAGTCATGAGTGGCTCTTGGTGACCTTGGCCCATCTCTTTGTGTGCTCCCTTACACCATCTCCATTCCCTACTGTGCAGAAAAGAATTACCATAGCAGGCTGAGACTGTCATCCTTGGAAAGGCCTTGGCTGGCATTTGGGGACTTGGATTTCTAAAGAGCTCCCACCACCCTAACTGATAAGAGTGGCTCACTGCACTCTGTCTAACACCAGCAGAATTCACAGTCTTCTCAAGTGTCCATGGGGTATTCTCCAGGAAAGTTAAGTCACAAAACAAGTCTCAATAAACTCTGAAACACTGAATTGTTACAAAGTATCTTCTTCAGCCACAGTGGAATGAAACTAGAAATCAATAATAAGGAAAACTGGAACATGTACAAATAGTGGAAATTAACATACTCTTAAACAACTGATGGGTCAAAAATGTAATCACAAGGGGAAATATAAAATGTTTACATATGAAATGAAAATATGACATACTAAAACTCATGGGATGCAGCTAAAGCAATGCTCAGAGGGAAATTTATAGCCTCAAATGTCTACATAAGGAGTCCTGGTAGCGTAAGGGTTAAACACTCGGCTGCTAACTAAAAGGTTGGTGGTTTGAACCCACCCAGCAGCTCCGTGGGAGTAAAGACCTGGTGATCTGCTCCTGTAAGGATTACAGCCTAGGAAACCCTATGGGAGCAGTTCTACTCTGTCCTGTAGGGTTACTATGAGTCAGAATCTACTTGACAACACACAACAGCAACAACAAACATCTACATTAAAAAATATCTCAAATTGAAGAGTGGCTCCCTGTGCCTAAACTGTGGAAACAATGTGGTTTATGCTGAACACCTGCTTTCCTTCTTGAGTCTCTAATTTTGTTACATGCCAGGCAAGGAGTGTCTACGTGACCAGCCTCCAATAAAAACGTTAGGCACTGAGTCTCTGATGAGCACCAGCTGGTGGACAACCTTTCACACACTGGTCACAACTCATTGCTGAGGGAATTGAGTGCAACTCCACTGAGGGAGGACTCTTGGAAACTTGTACCTGGTTTCCTCTGGACTTCACTCCATGCTCCTTTTCCCTTTGCTGCTCTTGCTTTGTATCCTTTTGCTGTGATAAACCATAGCCATGAGTCCCATGAGTCCTAGCAAGTCCTTGAACCTGGAGGTGGTCTTGGGGACTAGACACACCCACTGTTTTGTCCTTAGACCTGGACCCTTCCTCAACCGCAAGAGCTCTGTCTGGAAGCCTCAGATCTATATGATCTCTGGCCAACATCTTATTCTCCTGTTCTGCTTTGATGACTTAATAAGTTCTGTCCGTCCCCTCACAAAGGGAGAGCACATTCAGGTTGCGACCTGAGCTTGGTTGCTTGTTTTTCAGACTCAGAGCCGGAGAGCCGGCCTGCACCACCTCCTCCAAATGAAGATGCGTCACCTCAGAGGTGTACGACAACAGGACTCCAGGGGCAGGATTTCTGGTACACCACGTTGAGAGACGTCCCGGAGCTGGATGGCTGGGCAGTGGAGGGACGGCGGCACTGCAGCCAACACAAGAAGAGCCCCCAGCAGAGTGTCACGGGAAGTTTCCCCTGGAGCCTGTTTCTCATGGAGCATCAGGCCACTCCAGCGGGGGTGCAAGCTTCTGAGAACCATGGCCACAAAAACAGCAGGTCAGTCCTAGACCAGGGTCACCCCTGCAGAAGTGAAGGGGTATCTGGGGAAGCATCTGCCTGTCTCCCAGAGCTTAGTCAGCCACAAGGAGTCCATACTGGGGAGGGCACACCAGCATGCAACGATGCCTTTGGCAAGAACACACGCCTTGTGAGCTGTCAGAGGATTCCTGAGGGGAGGAAGTCCTACGCATGTGAGGAGTGTGGGAAGGCTTTCAGCCAGAGCACGCATCTCATTCAACACCAGCGGATCCACACTGGCGAGAAGCCCTACGTGTGCCAGGAGTGCGGATGTGCCTTCAGCAAGAACTCATCCCTCATCAAACACCAGCGGATCCACACTGGCGAGAAGCCCTATGTGTGCAACATCTGTGACAAGCACTTCGGTGAGATCTCGGCCCTCGCCAGACACCAGCAAGTGCACACAGGCGAGAAGCCTTACGCGTGCAGTGAGTGCGGCCGCGCCTTCAGCCAGAGCACCCACCTGGTGCAGCACCAGCGCGTACACACTGGGGAGAAGCCATTTGCCTGCAGTGAGTGTGGCAAAGCCTTTGCCAGCTCCTTGGCTTTCCTTGTCCACCACAGGACCCACACCGGGGAGAGGCCCTATGAGTGCGGCGTGTGTTGCAAGGCTTTCAGTGTCAGCTCGTCCCTGGCTGAGCACCAGCGCTGCCACACGGGGGAGAAGCCGTACGTGTGCCACGAGTGCGGCAAGGCCTTCAGCCAAAGCGCGTCCCTCGGCAAGCACCAACGGGTGCACACGGGCGAGAAGCCCTATGTGTGTGTTGAGTGTGGGCACGCCTTCAGCCAGAGCTCATGCCTGGCCAAACACCAGCGGATGCACACAGGTGAGAAGCCCTATGCCTGCAGCGAGTGCGGGCGCGCCTTCAGCCAGAGCTCCTACCTGACCCAGCACGTGAAGTTCCACAGTGGTGAGAGGCCCTACAGGTGTGCCGAGTGCAGGAAGCGTTTCAGCAGATCCTCTGCTCTTGTCCTGCACCAGCGGAGCCACACAAGAGAGCGGCCCTACACATGCAGAGAATGTGGCAAGGCCTTCAGCCAGGCTAAGTTCCTCATGCAGCACCAGCGCATCCACACTGGGGAGAAGCCCCACGTTTGCAGTGACTGCGGGAAGGCCTTCATGCAGAGCTCATCCCTCGCCCTCCATCAGAGGACGCGCTCGGGGGAGAAGCCGTACAAGTGCAATGAGTGTGGCAAGGCCTACATCCAGCTGTCACACCTAACTGAGCACTACCGGGCGCACACCAGTGAGTGGCCCTACACCTGCAATGTGTGCTGCAAGGCATTCAGCCGCGGCACACACCTCACACAGCACCAGCGGGTCCATGCAAGCGCCAATCCTTTTGTCTGTGGAACTTGTCAGAAGACCTTCCCTGAGGCTGCAGCCCTCCTCCATCAGAGAGTTCACATTGAAAAGAAGCCTTTCAAGTGTTGTGAGTGCGGCAGAGCCTTCAGCCAGAGCAGATTCCTGGTCCAGCATCAGGGAACTCACTGCCCGGGGAGATCGTGCGAATACAGTGAGCACCAGAATACCCTCAGCAACTGTTTAGTTCTTGTGCGTCAGTGAAGTGCAGGCCTGTGGAACTGTGGCAGAGGCCTTCTGTCTATCCTCGGCATCCTGTCCTCCATTCTCAGGTGGCCCCTGTGCGTATCAGGAACGCAGGCTGGGTGTGGTGTGGCCCCTGCTAGGTCACCTACCTCATCAGGTGAGAAAGAGGGAGTGTGTCTTGGATCCACGTTCTTCTTTAGGAAATACCCTCTGTGAAGATGTCAGAGTTGCTTCACCAAAACCTTCTGGAAGGTACCCTGGTGTTGCAATGGTTAAACACCTGGCTGCTAACCAGAAGGTTGGTGGTTTGAACCCAGCCAGCAGCTCTGCAGGAAAGACCAAGTGATCTACTCCCATAAAAATTAGAGCCTAGGAAACCCTATGGGGGCAGTTCTGCCGAGTTCTATAGAAGTTCTATGAGTCAGAATTGGGTCCAGGGCACCCAACAACCACCTTAATTCTCAAGCACGCAGGTCTGAGCGATGCCCACCAGGTGCCAGAAGATGCTCGCACGTGTGAGCGGGCTTCCTCAGCAGGGCCCGGAGCACAGTTTCAAAAGTTAATTTTAAAAATAAGCTATTTTTAAATGATGCTCTTTTAGTTGTCTGTGTCTCCTATGTTTGGACCATATTTTTTGGGTTTTGTTTCCCCAAAACAGTAAGTTTTATATGTTGAAATGAACCTCAACAAAGTCCAGCTCTTTAAAAAAAAAATTGCATTTTGTTCTTTAGCTTTAGTGTGAGGACTTCCTAAAGTCTGTTGAGATGGCAACGTTAATGTAAGACTTTATTTTGCACTATGTAAGCACTTTACAGGAGTCCCTGGGTGGTGCAGATGGTTGAGTGCTTCACTACTAACCGAAAGGTTGGCGGTTTCACCTAGTAGGCACATGCACATTAAGTGTGACACACTTGGTCACACATTCACACCTGAGGTCTCACTTGCAGACAGGAAGCTTCACGTGTAGTGGGCGCCCCCTCTCTCTGGCACACACACGCGTGTGACATACCAGTAGCAGACACCTGAGGTTACACAGAAGTGTCCACAATGAACGATTTTTAGGGTGGCCTTCCGAAATCACACGCACATACGTGAGGGCACAGTTAGGACACCCACTCCTTATGGCTACACGCACACACCAGAGGTCTCACCACCCCTCACAGTAATATGCACAAATCTGAGGTCGTACTTGGCAGGAACGGCACCGCGCCCCCCCGCCGCCGGCACGCACACTCGGTCCCCTCTCCCAGCACAGCCCGTGCTGGACTATTCCCGGGACTGTGCTTCCATCAGAGTCCCTCCTGCACATTCACGTCCATAGCGCCCACCGCCCTGAACACACCCACCACACACCACACACACACGCCGACCGCCACACTCTCAGGACTCGCTGTGCCACCGCCTCTTACCGGCCGTCGGAGTCGACGGTCTGTGCTCCCGCTGCGCCTGTGCATATCCACTGCCGTCACTTCCGGGCCCACAGTTAGCACGTGTGGTTTGCGGTTGGCCCAGGACACAGCTTCCGAAGGTCCCTACTCACTCCGTGCCTGGCGCCGCTGGTCGCTTCAAGATAAGCTTTCCTGGGAAAAGGAGTCCCGAGTGTTGCGCCACCGGGGCGGCGGGGGGGGGGGGGGAGGGGCGGAACTCAGTTGAGCGTGGGAACCTATTAGTTGATGTGCGTGGAGTGCGATTCCAAACATGTTGATATGGTAAAAGAAGAAAATCAATGACAGACATCTTACTTTGATTTTAGTGGTTACTTTCTCACACAGGAAACCAAAAATTAACTATAAAAAAGCCTGACACAAGTGCAAAAGCATTGGCACCCCCTACAACAAGCTGCTCTACAGCATTGTAAATTTGTCTTTTCCTCCTAGAAAAGGCTAGTCAATAACAAAACCATTACTTAGTGATTTAATGAGAAAGGATGTGGGCTCCCCTAATAATAATTTCAAGAGGACTCATAACTACAAAGGGTAAATGGGCAAAATTTTGAGAAGACTCTAATACTAACTCAGTAACTATTAAGTATACTTCATCATCATGGAAACTTGCATTCATTAAGAAAAAAAATATTTAAAGCTTTCGTGAAATCCTCAATCTTTATAAGTGTTTCTTTTTCATTTTTTTTCCTTGATTTAGGGAGACATGCACCTCCAATTTGCAAATTACGATGCAATCAAATATTGTTTTGGGCTAATTCAAAGGTTTATTTTTTAACAATTTTAACAACCCTACTTTGCACTACTTGTTTTTGGAAACAAGATTCTCTCCCTACATGCATATAGAATGCTTGGATTAAACTTTTTCAATTTCTTTGAATTTTCATTATTTTTAATAATATGCAGTTTTATATCATGTGTGTTCATTATTTTAAATGTCCAGTATATGTACGTTTTTCTTTCTGTACTCACACATACACATGTACATTTCTAAGCGTATTTTTTTTTCCATGAACCCTTTGAAAGGCAGTAGACATCTGTAAAACCTTTGGCAAAGGTCCCCAAGGAACACAGCCATTCTTCTACCCACCCAGGAAACTAAACATTGAACCCACGCTTACCTACTCCATGCTCCAAATGCTTATTTCCCTAGTTACCCCCAATAATGTCCTAGATAGCTTATTTTAAAAAATATTTCATTCAGGCCTGATCAAGAATCACCTACTGGTCCTGTCTCAAGTCTGTTTTAATCCAGAATGGATCCTCAGCTTTTTTTTTTGGAGAACATTGATACTTATCATGTAACTAAGCCAGTTTTTCGAAATATCCTCCAAGTTGCTTTTGTTTGATCATTTCCGTATAGAATAGATAAAATTTAAAAGAAAATCAGAATCAGATTTTACATACTCATCTTTTTTGTACTGACCCTGAATATTCCTTCATGTCATTAAACATTCTTCCAATTGTTCCCTTTTTTTAATGGCTACATAGTGTTTCATTGTATAAATTTACCATAATTTCTTTAATCCCTCTCCTTTTGCTAGAAATTGAACTACTGTAAGCACATGCAATGCACATCCCTGTACATTCTGTCTTCTGTGTATATCCATGATGACTCCCTAAACATTAATAATGGATAAGCCCTGTGTGATGCAAATCATCTTCGTTAGTTAAGGGACACGCACCTAACATCAACAACAACAGTTAAGGGATGCCCCAAGGTATAGTGTGGGACACAAAAACTTCATCCATGGGCTGAAGGCCTCAGTGACCTAGTGTTTTGCTATTAGACAAATATGAATAAGTAAATGCACACCAACTGCAGGAGGAAACACACAGCCCCAGAGGGGTCAGCTGATGGGACCACCACCTGTATGGATATTAAATTGGGGTTGAAATGACAGTTTATGACTCACAGGTCCTGGAGGGGAGCATGCAGAGTTCACACGGTTACCTACGAAGGGGAGAATCAGCAAGAAGCTGAGGGTCTGGAGGCACGAATTTGGCAGGGCGGGCTGGGGGTCCTTATCTGATTTCCCAGATGTGACCTGTGCGTGGGGACAGGGAGAGCTAACAAGGGGAGGAACCACCTCTGGACTGTTATCTGGGATTTTGCTGTTTTGAAATATGTAATGCTTAAGCACATTGCCATAGAGTGGTACAGTGGTTAAGCGCTAGGCTGCTAACCAAAAGGTCAGTGGCTAGAACACAGCAGCTGCACTCGGGGAGAAAGATGTGATGATCTGCTTTCCATCAAGATTACGGTCTAATAAATCTATGGGGCAGTTCTACCCCGTCCTATAGGGCTCACTGAGTTGGAATCGACTCGACGGCAATGGGTTTGGTTTTTAATATTTAAGCAGAGACTGGAAGAAAAGGGATGCTGTGGCATCAAAAAATGGAGTTTGGATTTCTTGGGATACCTGTTGTGGTGTTGTTAAGTGCCATCAAGAAGGTTCTGACTCACAGCAACCCCGTGTACAACAGAACAAAACACTGCCCTGTCCTGCACCATCCTCACAGTTGTTGCTATGCTTGAGCCCATCGTTGCTGCCACTGTGTCAATCCATCTCCTTAAGGGTCTTCCCTTTTGTTCAATGACCCTCTATCAAGCATGATGTCCTTCTCCAGGGACTGGTCCCTCCTGATAAATGTCCAAGGTATGTGAGTCAAAGTCCTGCCATCCTCGCTTCTAAGAAGCATTCTAGTTGTACTTCTTCCAAGACAGGTTTGTTCGTTCTTTTGGCAGTCCTTTTGGCAGTCAATGGTGTATTCAATATTCCTCGGCAAAAGCATACTTCAAAGGCATCAGTTCTTCTTCAGTCCTCCTTATTCATTGTCCAGCTTTTGCATGCATATGAGGCAATGGAAAATACCATGGCTTGGGTCAGGCGAACCTTAGTCCTCAAAGGACATCTTTGCTTTTTAACACTTTAAAGAGGTCTGTTGCAGCACATTTGCCCAATGCAATACGTCTTTTGATTTGACAGCTGCTTCCATGGGTGTTGATTGTGGATTCAAGTAAAATGAAATCCTTGACAACTTCAGTATTTTCTCCATTTATCATGATGTTGCTTATTGGTCCA
Organism: Dugong dugon; assembly: GCA_030035585.1. Lineage (NCBI taxonomy): Eukaryota > Metazoa > Chordata > Mammalia > Sirenia > Dugongidae > Dugong > Dugong dugon. The sequence continues at coordinate 116,859,326 of CM057466.1, forward strand.
GTTGTGAGCATTTCTGTTTTCTCCATGTTGAGGTGTAACCCAGACTGAAGGCTGTGGTCTTTGATTTTTATCAGTAAGTGCTTCAAGTTCTCTTTTCTTTCCACAAGCAAGATTGTGTCATTTGCATACTGCAGGCTGTTGATGAGTCTTCCTTCAATCCTGATGCCGCATTCTTCTTCATATAATCCAGCTTTTCAGAGTATTTGCTCAGCATACAGACTGAATAAATATGGTCAAAGGATACAACCCTGGCACACACTTTTCCTGACTTTAAACCATGCAGTATCCCCTTGTTCTTTTCGAAAACTGCCTCTTGGTCTATGTTCAGGTTCTGCATGAGCACAATTAAGTGTTTTGGCATTCCTATTCTTCGCAATGTTAACCATAATTTGTTATGATCCACACAGTAGAATGCCTTTGCATAGTCAATAAAACACAAGTAAACATCTTTTCTGGTAGTCTCTGCTTTCTGCCAAGATCCATCTGACATCAGCAATGATATCCCTTGTTCCATGTCCTCTTCTGAATCTGGCTTGAATTTCTGGCAGTTCCCTGTTGATGAACTGTTGTAACAATTTTTTAATTCAGCAAAATTTTACTTGTGTGTGACATTAATGATACTGTTGGATAATTTACACATTCTGTTGGATCACCTTTCTTTAGAATGGGCACAAATATGGATCTCATCCAGTTGGTTGGCCAGGTAGCTGTCTTCCAGATTTCTTGGCATAGACAAGAGCACTAACAGCATTGCATCCATTTGTTGAAAAATCTCAGTTGGTATTCCGTCAATTCCTGGAGCCTTGATTTTTGCCAATGCCTTCAGTGCAGCTTGGACTTCTTCCTTCAATACCATCGGTTGTTAATCGTATGCTGCCTCCTGAAATAGTTGACCATCAACCAAATCTTTTTGTACATTGACTGTGTATTCCTTCCATCTTTTGATGCTTCCTGTGTCATTCAGTTTTGCCCATAGACTCCTTCAGTATTGCATCTCGAGGCTTGAATTTTTTCTTCAGTTCTTTCAGCTTGAGAAATGCCGAGCATGTTCTTCCCTTTTGGTTTCCTAACTCCAGGTCTTTGAACATTTCATTTTAATACTTTAGTCTTCTCGAGCTGCCCTTTGAAATCTTCTGTTCATCTCTTTTACTTCATTATTTCTTCCATTTGCTTTAGCTACTTGATGTTCAAGAGCAAGTTTCAGTCTCTTTTGACATCCATTTTGGTCTTTTCTTTCTTTCCTGTCTTTTTAATGACATTTTGCTTTCATGTATGATGTCCTTGATGTCATCCCACAACTTGTCTGGTCATTAGTGTTCAATGCATCAAATCTATTCTTTAAATGGTCTCTAAATTCAGGTGGGATGTATATACTCAAGGTCGTACTTTGGCTCTCGTGGACTTATTTTAATATTCTTTGGCTTCAACTTGAACGTGCATATGAGTAATTGATGATGTGTTCCATAGTCTGCCCCTGGCCTTGTTCTAACTGATGATATTGAGCTTCTCCATTGTCCCTTTCAACCAATGTAGTTGATTTGATTCCTGTGTATTCCATCCACAGAGGTCCACATGTATAGTCATAGTTTATGTTGTTGAAGAAAGGTATTTGCAGTGAATAAGTCGTTAGTCTTGCAAAATTCTGTCATGCAATCTCTGGAGTCGTTTCTATCACCAAGGCCATATTTTCCAACTACCGATCCTTCTTTCACTTGTCTGTCAGTTTGTCATACTGTGGTGGCTTGCATGTTGCTGTGATGCTGGAGGCTATGCCACGGTTGTTTCGAATGCCAGCAGGGTCACCCATGGTGAACAGGTTTCAGCAGAGCTTCCAGACTAAGACCGACTAGGAAGAAGGACTTGGTGATTTACTTCTAAGAAAAATTGGCCAGTGAAAACCGTATGAATAACAGTGGAATGTTGTCTGATATAGTGCCAGAAGATGAGCCTCTCAGGTTGGAAGGCACTCAAAATATTATTGCAGAAAACTGCCTCCTCAAAGTAGAGTGGACTTTTCAATGACATGGATGGAGTCACGCTTTTGGGACCTTCATTTGCTGATGTGGTACGACTCAAAATGAGAAGAAACAGCCGCAAACATCCATTAATAATCAGAACATGGAATCTACAAAGTATGACTCTAGGAAAATTGGAAGTTGTCAGAAACGAAATGGAATGCATAAAGATCTATATTCTACGCATTAGTGAGTTGAATTGGACAATCATATGGTCTACTATGCCAGGAATGACAAAAGGAAGAGGAATGGTGTTGCATTCATTGGCAAAAAGAATATTTGAAGATCTGTCCTGAAGTACAACACCGTCAGTGACAGAATATGCACAGGCTTACAAAGAAGACCAGTTAATATGATTGTTACTCAAATTTATGCACTGTCTTAGTTATCTAGTGCTACTATAACAGAAATACCACAAGTGGATAGCTTTAACAAAGAGAATTTATTCTCTCACAGTCTAGGAGGCTAGGAGTCCAAATTCAGGGTGCCAGCTCCAGGGGAAGGCTTTGTCTGTCGGCTCTGGAGGAAGGTCCTTTCATCAATCTTCCCCTGGTGTAGGAGCTTCTCAGCGCAGGAACCTTGGGTCCAAAGGGCACGCTTTTTGTCCGGCATTGCTTTCTTGGTGGTATGAAGTCCCCCTGTCTTTCTGCTCGCTTCTCTCTCCTATATCTCAAAAGAGACTGATTGAAGACACAACCTAATCTTGTAGATTGAGTCCTAACTCAACATAACTGCCTCTAATCCTGCCTCATTAGCACCATACAGGCAGAATTTACAACGCATAGGAAAATCACATCAGATGACAAAATGGTGGACAATCACACAATATTGGGAATCATGGCCTAGCCAAATCGACACATATTTTTTGGGGACACAATTCAATCCATAACATGCATCAACCACAAAGATGAAGAAATTGAAGATTTTTACCAACTTCAGCAGTCTGAAATTGATGAAACATGCTATCAAGATGCATTAATAATTACGTGACACTTGGGCTGCTATTTTTCAAGGTAAAAGCAAAACAGGAGAAGCTGACTTTCAGTGTGCCGGCTGACCCAGCATTACCTTTTTCTAATCCCACTAGTCAGACGATTGCAAATGGAAAAAAAAAAAACTTTGTCAGCTACCTACCTCTAGATCAGTGCTGTTCAAAAGGGTTTTCTGCAATGACGCCAGTATCTTTTGACAACTGAGCAGTTGAAATGTGGCTAGTGTGACTGAGAAATGGAATTCTGAATTTATTTAAATTTACATCTAAATAGTCACATGTGGCTAGTGACTACCACACTGGACAACACACTCTGGAAGATGTTCATCTTACATCTGCTTACAAGAAACCAAGCGAGACTGCTTTTCAAAATGCATGCAGATTTCTTCCCAGTTATCCTTTGTATCAGCAACTGGATACCTCTGAGGACATGCAAGGAGACACCACTGGAGATGGGGGACTTGGCCACAACTTGGGAAGCTCATAATTTGGGTGATTCATATAGAGGAATTTGTCTTAATAACTTGAAGATATATATATATATATATGCGTTGCAACCACCTTCCAGGTAACTTCATCTTAACTTCTGTCTTTGGCATCATCACGGAGTTGAAGCTATTTACACATCCAACTGGCTCCATTAACACACACACACACGCGCGCGCACACACGCACACACACACAAAATGTGTGACCAAGACACAGAAGTCCCTGTTCATGTGGACATTTCTAGCAGGAAGAGGCACATTAAACCCATTTTGAGTTGCAATTTTTTAATTTAACTTGTATATTGGTAATACTTTACGTTTCAAAAGTACAAAGGTATGAAAGATGTATTGTGAGAACTATTTCTTACCTGTTCTCCAGTCCCCCCAGCTCTCCCCTCCCCAAGGGCAACTAACTTGTACCTGGTTACTTTGTATATTTCCAGTGATAGGTGTGTATAAAAGTGAGGAAAAAAATATAAATGTATATATGTGTGTATATACTCTTTACACAAATGGAAAATACTATACACTGTTTTGCACCTTGCTTTTTTTATTTAATGAATCACTGAGTGCTTTCCCACATTAGTACATAAAGACAGTTCCCACTTTTAAGGCCATGTAGTTCTCCATTGCATCAAAATTACCCAGTTCCCCATGGTGGATGTTAAGGTTATTTTTTTCAGTGTTTTACTTTTAAAATCAATACCATGACAAAAACCATTTTATGAACATGATCTAAACGTGTATAAATACATCTGTAGGATTCATTCCCAGCAGTGGGTTTGCTGGAACACTGGGACAGGGGTTTGTCCATTAGTAATTTTGATATTGATTACCAAACTGCCCCCATAGAGGCTGTATCAGTTCATACTCCGTCCTGAAATAATGTTCTTTTTTTTTTTTTTAAACACTCAAGGCTGGTAAAATATTGAGTGGAGGGCACATTGCTACAATCCTCCTGAAAGTTCATTAAAAAAGATACATAAAATTCATTGTCAGGGGCAAATTCTCAAGATATGGTAAGAAGCACTTGTTACAGGAGCACTAGAAATCTAATTTTCAGAAGGAAACTATATGAATATATGTGCGTGTATAAGACTTAATGTACACTATAAATATCTATGTGTACATATTCATGTATATTTTAAGAAAAAATTTCAAGGAAAATTAGCAAAATCTTAATAGTAATGGTGGATATATGGGGAATTAAATTTTAAATAAATTTTCATACTTTTGTGTATTTTTCAGGTTTTTCTACAAAGAACATTAATTTTATAAACAGATCAAACCATGTATTTTCCCAAATTTATACTAATCTCTTGAGTTTCTTGACTGGCTCTGTTTCAAAATATCTACAAGGAAATCAGTACGATAGTGTTAGAAGTATTACTCCTAGAAAGCATAAACTGAAATGGGAAACAGAAAATTTCCAAAAATCAGTTACGTATTCCTTTCATCTGCCGGGAGAAGAGAATTATGTGAGCGCTGATAGTGGACGTGTTTGTTTCGGGTTTACCAAGTGAGGCCACATTAACCATCCCAGTGTCCACTCTGAGAACTGAGAAAACAAGACACCTTAAGATCTGTTATTTTCGTGGGCAGAGGTGGAGGGAACCAGCCGATCACAGGTCCAGCCTCCAGAGTTGTCCAAAACTCTGATTATTACTGCTGGGTCTCCCTCTCCCCAGAGGATACTGGCGAGTCAGACAGAGCTTTACTGTCTGCATTCCTGAATCTGCACCCAACATACCTGTGGGGCAGCAAAGAGGAATGGTCAAAAGTGGGGCTCTGATATCATACCGCCCAGGTTCAAATCCTGGCTGGGCCACTTACCTCAGCATTGTGGCAAGCCACTTCATCTCTCTGGGCCTCTATTGCATCATCCGTGAAATGGGATAATAACGGATCAGTGTTGGTCAGTTCAGGTCACATTGCACTGCAGTAACCCCCCCGAAACCTCAGACACAAGAAGTTTATTTCTCCCTTATGCTGCCTGTTTATTCCAGGCAGGCAGGGAGGCTCTGTTCACGAGTCACTCAGTTCCCCTCCACATGTGCTTTCACGGCCTCTGAGGCAGTGACACAAGGACATGGCAGCTCACACACTGGCTCTTATTCTACCCAGAAGTGACACAGGTCCCTTCTGCTGATACGATTGGCCAGAGCAAGCCACATGGCCATCCCGGACTTCAGCGGAGGCAGGACATAGATGAAGGAGGACTTCCCTGGCACGTTTCACAAAGTACTGAATCAAAGCTGTGCTGAGAGGAACACTGCATTGTTCCCAACTTTAAGGAGAACACCTGTAGTCATTCCTTTGAAAAACGGTTTTCCTGCTAGTTTCAGAAATTCGCAATTAGTTTTCTTCTACTCCTTATTTATTGTGAGTCTCTTTGAACAATTATACTGAATTTCATTAAAAGTTTTTCTGGCTTCTGCTGACATGAGATGATCATAGGATTTTTTCTTTAACCTGTTATTGCAAAGTTCCTGAGTGGTTTCTTAATGCTGGACCATCTTTGCATGTTTGGAGTAAGAATTTCTTGATTATGGAGAGTATTCCTTAAGTCCCTGCTAGATCTGATGTGCTTTTTAAAAAAAAAGGATTTTCACTCTTTATTGAGATTAGCCACTGTGGTATTTCTTAATTCTGTTCCCTCCCTTACCCATTCCCCATCTCCAGGCTATGTATGGCTAGGCTATGGGCTAGGGGAACTTTCTGCTCCCATGCCAAGCCTAATTCCACTCATTTTCTCTTGCAATCAAGAAATGTCTGCCCACGAGGAGTGGGCATGCCCTCCCCTCTAGCCCTTAAGATTACTGGTTCATATAAGCAAATTATGATCTGTATATCAGATTGGGTATATCACTGATATGACAGATGGTAAACTGTACAGCATTGCCTCTGCTATCTGAATAGCTCACAGCAGCCTGACCAGCTCACCTGTGAGATGGAGCTTGCCTGTAAACACATGAGGGCCTGCACCTTGGCTGGGTGAGAGCTTTTACGTCCTTTTCAATTTCTCCTATGTTCATCATCTAATCGTGCTTTCAACATCTTGAGCTGATTTAGATCACTTATATCTCCCTGGAGAAAGCACGAATTTGTCTAGGTCTTCAAATTTATTGACAATATGACTATAAATACCCTTTTTAAAATTAAAAGAAACTTTTAATTGAAGTTAAAAAAAAAAAAAAACTATCAGGAGTTCCTGGGTGGTGCAAATAGTTAACATACCTGGCTGCTAACTGAAAGGTTGGAGGTTCAAGTTCACACAGAGGTGCCTTGGGAGAAAGGCCCGGCAATCTACTTCTGAAAAATCAGCCATTGTGGGGAAAAAGTACCTAGGGTCATATCACCTTCCTAATTTTCACATGTTCCCTCATTTTTACTTTGGTTAGACTTGCCAGTTGTGTCTCATGTGTTGGTCTTTTCAGTAAGGCAGTTCTTGATTTCATTACTTAGTGAGCATTTACCTAGCACCTTGCCAATAGGAGCCAGACACTGCCCTGGGAGGTGGAAATGCTTTGATGAGGAGGACAACAGGCCAGGAACCCGTGCCCCCAGAGCTTCCTACACCTGGAAAACCACAGAAGCAATCACAGCACAGGCAGAAGAGTGCTTCAACAGGAAAGTGTCATTGTGGTTTTGATTTGCATTTCTCTAAAGGCTAGTGATCGGGAACACAGTGGGGGCTCCCATCCCACAGCAAGCAAAGGCACAAGTACTTGAGACCTAAAGAGATGAGGACCAACCCAGTCAGAAGGGTGGTGTGTGAAGTGCCCCAAACAGAAGGGATGGCATACACAAAAGCCCAGAGGCAACAGGGAAGCTGAGAGGCATTTTAAAGGATGTAAAATAAGTTAAGAGGTTGGAGGGTATAAGGTACAAGTGGTGGAGATGAAGTAGTGTGGGCAATGCTGTTGAGGGGGGCCAGCCAGTTAGGCTGCCATGTGAGGAGAGGCTGGAGATGAATCCCAGGGTGCTGTAGTCCAGCTGCTGTCCTGCGCTGATGGTGGTCATGGTGACAGGATGATGTGAACAGATATGAAAGGTTTAGATGGTAAATTCAACAGGACTTCTACTGTGGAAGGTGAACACAAGATGGTGCGTAGTTGTATCCCCCAGGAAAAGGGCCAGGGGAGGGGAACTGGTTTGGATTGGAAAACAGCAGTCTTGTTTTGGGTGGGCTGGGTCCAAGGAGCCTGTGGTACATCCAGGGGAACTTCCCAGCAGCACAAGACTGCTCTTTGGGTATGAAGTGCAGAACTCAGCACGAGAGCACAGATTTGGGAGCCATAGGTCTGGATGAGGACACATTGGGAGGTGTCCAAATGAGCTCCCAGGGCAAAATGTACTCTGGGTACCCCAACATTTAAGAGGGGTGAGGGGAAGAGAAGCCTACATCAGAAGCCAAACAGCCACTAGAGGTGGAAGAGTGTGGTATCCCAGCATGAAAGAGGACACATCATTGCAAGAAGGACAGCCTGGTCAGCAGGCTGGACAATCTAAGAGATGGACAGGAAAAAATGCTGAGATGTGGCAGCATGTGACCACAGCCACTGCAGTTCCTGTGAAGCAGCAGGGGCAGAGTAGAGGGGTCTGATGTGTGAGCTGGCACTGAGGACATGGAGAGCTCAGGTGATTTTTTCGAGATGGGGGAGAGGTGGAGGACAACTAGTTGCCTACCATCACCCACTTCCCAGGACCTATCTGCTCTACAGAGATTAGAAAAGCTGAATACAAGCACCCTTGTCACTCGGGGTGGCCCAGTCCTGGCCGATGAGACGTAAGTGGGCATCTGCTGGAGGCTTCTGGGAAAACCTTTTCTTTCCTCTTCGGAGAGAGGAGAGTTGTCCTGCTCTTTCTCTTCTTCCAGTTTAAACTGCAGATGCAATGGCTGGAGCTGTAGCAGTCTCTTGTGACCATGACAGAAAGGGAGAAAACACTGGCTCTGACATAACCGAGCCACTGAAAAGACAGTCTTCTAACAAAGCCTAATCTGTTTAAGCCGTTGTTAATTGGGTAAACCAAACCCATTGCCATCCAGTCGATTCCAATTCATAGCGACCCTATAGGTCAGAGTACTGCCTCATAGGATTTCCAAGGCTGTAAATCTTTATGGAAGCAGACTACCACATCTTTCTCCTGCAGAGCAGCTGATGGGTTCAAACCTCTGACTTTTAGTTTAGGCGCTCAGTGCTTAACCACTGTGCCACCAGGGATACTGTTAATTGGGTAATGACTTCAAATTCTGACACCACCATTTTCTAGCTGTGTAACCTTGGACTTAGTTACTCATTCTGTGCCTTAGTTTCATCATCTATAAAATGGCATATTAATAGTACTACTTTATTGAACTATTATTATTGCGGCACTGTCTGAAAATGCATTTCTTTTCCTTGGCTATGTAAAGGGTAAGATTATCTGCTAGGACTGAAGTGGAAGGTGGTGTGGGCTGAGGTACAAGGGCACAGCTGCTGTGAAAAAGAGCTGGCAAGAGAAACACACAAGGACAACACAAGAGGAAAGGTGAGGACACAGAAACCAACCCTGGGCATCAATGGTTCTTGTAGAACCTCTGGAGATGAGCTGCAAAGCTGGCTCTGAACATCCTGGAAGCCAATTCTGCTCCAATGGAAACACCACCAATTGTGACACAGCAAAGAACAAAAATGGGCACATGAAGTCTGACAGTAAGTTCTGATGCTCAATCATGAAGGTTGATCTTAAGCTCTGGTGCTCAACCATGATGTTTGATAGTAAGTTCTGGCACTCAACCATAAAGTTTTGACAGTAAGTTCTGGCGCTCAACCATGACGTTTGATAGTGAGTTCTGGCACTCAACCATGAAGTTTTGACAGTAAGTTCTGATGCTCAACTATTCTGAAACAGCTACTAGAACCCCACGGTTAAATTTTTCCAGGATGATAAATATTCCATTCTTTACCTTGCTAATCCAATAATCCTACTGCAGTATACTTTTTACAGACCAATTTTTACATGCAGAGATGTGTCATAATCAATTTTTCATGTCTATGGTATATATTTAACTTCACTAGGATGCAACTGCAGTGGAAATACCAAACAAAAGCATGAGCTGATCAGAGCTGGGTATTAACAGCTGTTCTATATAACTGGAGCATATGACTTAGTGACCTGCTGTGACAGGTATTTGGCTGTAGCTATGGCTTATGGGAAGGAGCCCTGATGGTGCAGTGGTTAAGCCCCCGGCTGCTAACCAAAAGATAGGTGGTTTAAACCCACCCGCAGCTCCAAGGGAGAAAGATGTGGCAGTCTGCTTGCGTGAAGATTACAACCTTGGAAACCCTACAGGGCAGTTCTACTCTGTCCTATAGGACAGCTATGAGTTGGAATTGACAGCATGCAACCACATGGCTTTGGGGATGATCCCTGACTGTTTCGTTTTAGGGTAAATAGTAGCAGTTTAAATTCTTGGTGTTTTTTTGGGTGCTATGAGACCCCAACCACCACAGCTCAATACACAATGTTAAGAACAGCCCAGACAAAGGTCAGAAACTTGGCTTCCTCATGGGAAAAACTGGAGAAAAGCAACAGGATAATCAAGCCAAAGCTTCAAAATGTAGGCATTAAAACGTCCTGCTCTCATTATGCTCTTTTAAGAACAGTCTATATGGGTTCCAACTGACAACAGCAACTCAAAAGGTCAGACAGGAAGCTTAGAGGACAGTGAGTTTATGTTAATGGGGGAGGAACAACTCAGAAAAGGAGGGTAAGAATGGTTGTACAACTTGAATGTAATCAATGTCACTAAATGTACATGTAGAAACTGTTGAATTGGTGTATGTTTTGATGTGTTTACTCTTAAGAACAACAAAATAAAAAAATTTTGAAAATGTTCTGCTCTCTAGAAAATCAACCATTTTCTCAGAAGTGTGGCTTCTCCTGGTATTGAAAGCTAAGAGAAAGGTCTTCCACTGGTCCTTCAACAGAGGCCCCATGCAATGTGCCCCTACATGATGAGAACAGCTGGAGTCACATGACGCTCACAAGGCTCCTCATCACAGCCCAAACCCATTGCCATCAAGTTGATTCAGACGCATAGTGACCCTACAGGACAGAGTAGAAACCCCCATAGGATTTCCAAGAAGCGACTGGTGGATTCAAACCACCAACTTTTGGTTAGCAGCTTGAGCTCTTAACCACTGCGCCACCAGCATTCCCATCACAGCCCGGTGGCACAAAATTTAGCTTATTCTGGTTTTCCCCCCACCCCCCAACAAATAAAAGGCTAAAAAAGAAAGACTGGCAACCTAAAAATTTAAAAAGGCTTGTTTAGGCCACGATTAGAATAAGGCAAATGGAAAACAAAATTTATGAGGCAACCAGGAACATGTGAACACTAGATGTTTGATGATACATTAATTACTAATTATTGTTACTTCTGTTTAGATGTGATAATGGTAATATGGATGCTTTTTCTTTTTGAGTTTAATAAAATTAATAATCTTTACTCATTAATCACAGATTCTTACATGAAACTGGCAGGTTTCTTTTCTTTACTGCAAATGCATGGCAGTGAAGACTGAGAACAAGGATCATCAGTGCCTCTGCCTTGATTCCTGCTCAGGCCCCACTGTGGCTTTTGCAGCATCAGCGCAAGCATCAACATAGCAAAAAAATACCATTTTAGTATAATTATGAAACCAGTTTTGTACCCGTGGACCAACATGATTATATATTTTTAAGAGTCCTTGCCTTTTAGAGATACATATTGAAATATGAATGAACTAATATATGCGCGACCAATGTGAAAATAGAGGAGGGGTATGAAGGTGGGTGGGGGATCCTGGGAAAATACATTATCCAGGTTTTTCAATGTCTACAATAAAATGTTAAAAATTGGATTATTCAGAGAAATAGTTGGATTCTCTTCCTTCACATGAATGTTGCAAAATGGTGAGAGAATTACTAAATAAGTCATGTACAAACTAACTGTTATAGATTGAATTGTGTCCCCCCCCTCAAAAATGTTGGAAATCCTAATCTCTATGCCTGTGGTAGGAGGCTGATGGTGCAGTGGTTAAAACACTCGGCTGCTAACTGAAAGGTCGGCGGTTTGAACCCAGAAGGATGTGGCAGTCTGCTTCTGTAAAAATTACAGCCTTGGAAACCCTATAGGGCAGTTCTACTCTGTCCTATAGGGTTGCTAAGAGTTGGAATGGACTGGATGGCAGTGGGTTTTTTTTTTAATGCCTATGGTTATAATGCCATTTGGGAATGGGCTGTTCTTTGTTATATTAATGAGGCAGGATCAGTGTAGGGTGGGTCTTGAGTCTTTCTTTTTTCTAACATTTTGTGATTTTTGGAGAAAATTTACATAGCAAATTGGTTCTCATTTAAAAATTTCTATACATACTGTTCAGTGACACTGGTTACACCTTCCACAATGTGTCAGCATTCTCATTATTTCCATTCTGGTTGTTCTGTTTTGAGTCAATCTCTTTTGAGATATAAAGAGATTAAACTCAAGCTAGCAAGCACAGATGGGGGTAGATAGATGTCAAGCCACATGAAGATTGCCCAGGAGCAGAAACACAAGAGACAAGGACCTTCCTCCAGAGTTGACAGAGAGAGAAAGCCTTCCCCTAGAGCTGGCACCCTGAATTTGGACTTCTAGTCTCCTGTGAGAAAATAAATTTGTTAAAGCCACCCACTTGTGGCATTTCTGTTATAGCAGCACTAGATAACTAAGACACTAATGATACCATTCATTAAAGTATGGTCCTAAAATGTCTGCTATAGTGCAGGGCTGGTTTATACCAGGGTTTCCCCACCTTGGCACTATTGACATTTGGAGCCAGATAATTCTTTGTTGTGAGGCTGTCCCGGGCACTGTAGGATGTTTAGCAGATCCCACATTTCTATGCACTAGATGCTAGTGACACCCTTTGCCCAAATATGACAACCAAAAACATCTCCAGACACTGCCAAACGTCCCCTGGGGGGCAAAACAGCCCCCAGTTGAGAACCTCTGGTTTATAGCAACACTGGATGTTCTAAGCAGTGGTTTTCAACAGGAGCTGCACCACTCCCAGGGAATGTAGAGGAATTTCTTGGGGGGATTCTTTGTCACGACTTGGGGAGTGTGGCTGACATTGTGGGCGGAGTCAAGCATGCTACCATGACGGTGACGTACACAGGCTGGGCCCCAGCAGACCATGTACATGGGTGGAACAACCTGTTTGTAATGTATGAACTGAGAACCTAACTCGACTGTACATATAAACACAAATTCCTGCATGCTTAAACGGAATTTTCCAGATGCAAAAGCATTTTGTTCACAACATTTCCCAGAGTTAGTCATCATCTTGGAAAATCACATCATTTATAGGAAGGCCCCTAGTAGTATTTCCATGGCTAACACCACATCCCACGTACCATGCTTAAGCCCCAGGTCTCTGATGTAATTGGGCCCATGCATTTACATGTTAAGATACCACACCAACTCAGAACACACTACTCTATTATAAATTACTTTCACTTTAATTATCCTTTACAAAATAGGGCCATAAGCTGATTTTTTTACATTATGCATATGGGTAGATTATATTACCTGTGAACTCGTTTAGGGACAATAAAGGGAACATAATATTTGTTGTTAAAAGGGGACATTGAGTTTGATAAGGGTCCATGAGTGACACAAACTGTTTGCACTCAGTTACTAACCTAAAGATTGGTAGTTTGAACCTACCCAGTGGTGCCGGAGAAGAAAGTCCTGACGATCTGCTTCCGTAAAGATCACAGCCTTGAAAACCCTATGGATCATAGTTCTACTCTGTAACATATGGGGTTGCCATGAGTCAGAATTGATTTGATGGCAATGGGTTTAGTTTTTGGTTTGGGGTTTCACAGGTTTGGGAACCACCAGTCTTGGGTGTCTGTGAAGCACCATTTCCTCAGGAAACCAGATGTCACCTTCACCATGTCCACCCTCAGCTCCTCTTCCCACAAATACATGATGGGGACTTACCACATTTTTATACTTGTGGTTCAAAACTCATCTGTAGGGTTTCCCTCCTAAGTGGATTCTTTGATGTCAAATAGGACAGAAGTGCCAACAGAAGGCTCTTCCACACCAATAACATGCACAGGGTTTTTCTCTTGCATGATTTCATGGATGTCAAACAAGGCAAGAGCCCTGCTTGCAGGCTGTCTTGCCTTTGTTCCACCCCCTGGGTTCTCTCCTGAATGCGTGTACTGATGTCGGATGAGGTGTGAGCTCCGGCTACAGGTTGGCTCACGTCGGTTACGTCCTCTGGGACCCTCTCTGGTGTGAGTTATCTGATGCCGGATGAGGTGTGAGCTCTGAATGAAACACTTCCCACACTGACTACATTTAAAAGGCCTGTCATCCCGGACATCCTGACTCAGAGGTGGGCTGCAGCCAAGGGCTTCCGACCATTCTTGCTTCACTAAAGCTGCCGTCTGCTCAAAGATTAGCCGCTGCCGGCATTCATAAGGCTTCTCCCCAACATGCTTCCTCTGATGTTGGGCCAGGGAGGAGCTGTGCCGGAAGCCTTTCCCACAGTGATTACACTCATAGGGCCTCTCCTCTGTGTGAGTTCTCAGATGCAGAAAGAGGCACGTGGTCCGTGAAAAGGATTTCCCACACACACTGCAAGTGTAGGGCTTCTCCCCAGTGTGTGTTCTCTTGTGCCGGCCAAGGGATGAATTCTGGTTGAAGGCTCTCCCACAGTACTGGCACTCATAGGGCTTCTCTCCAGTGTGAATTCTCCGATGCACAGTGAGGTGTGTACTGTGGCAGAAAGATTTCCCACACTCGGCACATTTATAGGGTTTGTCTCCTGTGTGGATTCGCTCATGTTGAACAAGGGATGAGTTCTGGCTGAAGGCTTTCCCACACTCCTTGCACATATAAGGTCTCTCTCCTGTATGGATCCTCTTATGTACCGTGAGGTGCGCGTTATGGTTAAAAGATTTACCACAGTCAGTACATTTGTAGGGTTTATCCTGTATCTGAATTTTTCCAAGTTGCATAACTTCAACACCCTGACTGAAAGACTTGCTGCAGTCACTGTTTCCAAAGGGCTGTTTTCCAGAGAAGCCTGTCTGTTGGTTAATTAAGCTTGAGTTATGCTCCAAGCTTTTAACCTGTGAGTCATAATTACAGAAATGCTTTCCCCGAGGAATCTCCTGTAATGGATTTAGGCCTGAACTCAGGATACAGTTTTGCCCAAGTCTGAGACTTTCACTGCCTCTATCTTGAGGTGGAGCTTCTTTAAGGCCAAATTCCAGTTGCTTCAGATCATCCTGGTCCTTCTTGAGCCCCTCTGACTGGCCCTCACAGGCCCACTTCTCCCCTAATGTGGCAGGCCAAAGAGCACCCCTTGGGAATCCTTCCCTTTCCATGACACAGGGTGGCTTCTCTTCAGGAAGACCCTGCCCCTTGGATGATGCTTGGCCTTCAGCTCTAGTCTCCCAGCCTGAAAGAAAACCACAGAGCTCTAAGAGGTTGAGGGGGGAAACAAAAAGGAGAGGTGACTAGGACCCCAACAACTCAGCCTACAGTACTGACCTAGGATCCTAGATACTTGTCTTGCCTCCAAGCAAAGCACTCAAAACCGCTCTTATGTGGACACCAAGTGCCCCTTCCTAAAACACAGCTTCAGTCATTCAACAAATAATTTACTGAGCACCGGCTGTCAGCCAGGTATTGGCCTAGATCAGGGGTTGGCAAACTATGGTCAGTTTTGTATGACCCTCAAGCTACGAATGTTTTTTATGACTTTAAAGAGATCAGAAAGGCCCCCATGTGGCATCAGAAGCATCTGGGTGGAAGGTCAAGCTGCAGATGCTGCTGGCTGAGTACCGTGGCCACATCCCCCTTCTTCCAGAATATGGTCATGGTACCAATGCACCAGCCCCAGGCAAGGAATCACAGCTGGACCAAGCCAATTATGACAATCTAGTACCCTTCCTAACCTCCCTTACAGCTGTGGTTGGGCTTGTGGTACATGTGATCCAGTTCTGACCAAGGAGATCTAGCTGGACAACATCTGGAGTTTTAACAAAACGGGACAAACGTGGCTGGCATTGCTCTTCTCGCTTTTCGCCCTCCTGCCTGGAGTACAGGAGTACAGATGTGATGGCTGGAGCTGCTGCAGCCATGCTGTGACCCCAAGGAAAGACCAGCAACATCACAGAACCATCAGTCCTGGCATCACTGAGACACTGAGCAGTGCCAGCAGGGTTTCTTGCTTTGTGAGAAAGACCTCCCTCTCTTTTGAGCCACTCTAACCCCGTTTTCTGTTACTTGCAGCTAAACACATAATCCTTGCTGATAAGAGAAAAGGTGTGGGGAACATGTTTACAGAAACTCGGCATGCAAGAAAAATGGAGACTATGAAGGACAAGTTCACACATAAGAAATGACCCTGTGGAAAGGGCACACTAGAATGCTGGTGACACAGGGAGCCTAGAAAGAAAGATGAAGCAGAGGGGAAGGGATGGGGGGAGTCTGACCACAGGAGATGAGGTGGACGCCTTCTGAGCTCAGAGGAAGGAGAGACAGGTAAGGAGGCCATGTTGTGTGGAGGAGCATTCCAGGCAAAGGTGTGAGGACAGGGCTCCACAATCACATTGTAGGCTGGACACTGCCATCCTCAGAAAGGCTGCTTGCAAGGCTGGCCCTTGGCTGGGATCTGGGAACTCAGGATTTCAGGAGGGCCCCCACAATTCCCAGAACCAATGAGAGTGGCTCCCTGTGCTGACTGTGTAAACAATGTGCTTGATGCTGAACACCTGTTTTCCCTCGGGAAGTCTGGGATTCTGGTACATCCCAGGCAGAGGGTGCCTACGTGACAACCCCCAATAAAAATTCTGGGTCCTGAGTCTCCGATTAGCTTTGCTGGTGGACGACACTTCACATGTGTTGCTGGGGGAATGAAGCATCTCCCATGTCACTTCACTGGGAGAGGGCTCATGGAGGCTTGGCCTGCTTTCCCCAGACTTCACCCCATGCACTTTCCCCTTTGCAGACTCTGCTTTGTGTCCTTTTGCTGTAATAAATCTTATCTGTGATTATGACTACATGCTGAGCTCTGTGAGCCCTCCTGGTCAATCACTGGGCCTGGTGGTCTTGGGGACCACGATACACCACCCTTCCCAGGCAGTGCACCTCCAATCACCTTCTGGGTGGCTCCCTGCAGGGGTTCCTGCCTGACGGGTTCTCACCTGGACAGCAGCCTTGGGCAAGTCCTCTCTCCGCCACCCACAGCTCAGCCCCCTGCTCCAACTGGGAGATGACATCAGGTTTGGGAAGCTCAGGCCCTGGAAACAGGGAAAAGCACAGGACATGGGGGTCTGCTCTGAAGAGAAAGAGCCAGCCCAGACTCCTGACCATCAGGATAAGGGGAGGCCATGGAGTTAGCAATGCAACAAGGCAAAGGCTTTGCATCAGGACAGAAAAGGGTAGTATTCTTCTGCACACATACCCCACAGGGAAGAAGAATGTGAGGTCCCTGATCCCCAGTAAAGGTCAGGTCCTAACCCCAGAGCTCCCACAACTTATAACCCAAGAGGAAATCAGTCACCACTGGCCACAGACGATCAGCTTGCAACATAGGCCTTACCCACGTCAACTAGGTGCCCGAAAGTCTCCAGCATCACGTCACGGTACAGGGTCCTCTGGGCAGGGTCCAGCTGCCCCCACTCCTCCTGGGTGAAGTCCACGGCCACATCCCGAAAGGTCACTGGCTCCTGAAATGCCACACACAGTCTCATCAGCTGGACCATCCCCATCAGTGTTCTTGGGAGGAGGAGGAATCGGTAAGGAGAAGACGAGCGAGCAGATATTTGTCCTGAGAGAGAGCAGGGTCTGAGTGATGCGAGTCAGGCTGAACTGGGCACCTAGTAGGCCTCTGCACTTAAGAGTGGACTTTATGCAAGGACACAGGGGACACCCAGGAAAGATTGGCAAGGCCAACTCATAGCTGACCCATAGGTGATCACAGACAGATGGGGGTGCCCAGCTGAGACCAGCCTGGCTCACTGACCTGCAGATTTGTAAGGTAAAGAAACAGCAGTAAGTTTTGGGGTAGTCTGTTATGCAGCAACAGCTAACTGATACACTCACTAACCCTCAGATACAAAACAAGGCTCACTGTCCTCCCTGAAAAGAGGGGTGTACAGCCGGGGTCAGAAACTCATGTGCCTTCAGGGGCTGAGGAGGCTCACAAACAACTGAAGAGGGACAGTGTAAGGGCCCACATGTGCACTTACTCTGAATGGTGGGGCTGGAGGGGGTGGGGAACATATGTCTAAAAGATAGCTGGGACTCAGAACTGGAAAAACTGGCATGGCCTTATGGGAACACAGGGCCCATGTGGTAGGAACTGCCAATCTTTGGAGAGAAGCTGGAAAACAGGTCAGATTTGTATGTAAAAACTTTCAATTTGTGTAAGTTGATGCAATACATCTAAAATGTGTCTCACAAACAAAACTCATCTTTAGGCTGGATATGGCCATGGTTGAAAGCCAGATCTTCCTGGATCAGAATTTCTTAGCTCTGCCACTTCCTCTCCAGGAGGTACTGAGCAGATATCCAGCTCTGCTTCCCCGTTTCCTTCCTTGTCTATAAAGAATCATCCTCTTGGGGGCTGTGATGGGAATTAAGTGCACATAAGATGCTTCCCACAGAACAACTGGATAGCCACATGCAAAAGAATAAAGTTGGACCCCTACCCTGCACCATATACAAAAGTTAACTCAAATGGATAAAAAATCAAAAGGTAACAGCTAAAACTACAATACTCATAGAAAAAAATTCTTAGAAGCTTTCATGACCTTGGATTAGGCAATAGTTCCTTAAATATGACAGATAAAACACAAGCAACAATAACAAAAAGTAGATAAATTCGACTTGATCAAAATTAAAAACTTTTGTGCTTCAAAGGGTACTATGAAGAAATTTAAGACAACCCACAGAATGGGAAAAATATTTGCAAATCATTTATAAAGGACTTGTACCTAGAACATATAAAGAACTCTTACAATTGAATAATAAAAAGATAAACAATCTAATTAAAAAATGGGCAAAGGACCTGAATAGACATTTCACCAAAGAAGATCTAGAAATGCCCAGTAAGCACATGTAAAGATGCTCAACATCATTAGCCATCAGGGAAAACAAAACCACGAGATATCACTTCACATCCACTACGAAGGCTAAAATCAAAGACATATAATTACAAGTGTTGCCGAGGATGTGGATAAATTGGAACCCTTGTACATTGCTGTGGGCATGTAAAATGGTGTGGCCATTTTGGAAAAATATTTCAGTCCTCAAAAGGTTAAACATAGTTACCATTTGACCAGCATATATACCTAAAAGAAATGAGAACATAAGTCTACACAAAAACTTGTATATGGGGAAAACAAAACAAAACTTGTACATGCATGTTCATAGCAGCACTATTCATAAGAGCCAAAACGTGGAAATAACCCAAATGTCCATCAATTAATGAATGGATAAACAAAATGTGGTATATCCATTCAATGGGATATTATTTGGCCATAAAATGAAGTACAAATGATACATACTATAGCATGGATGAATCTTGAAATCATTACACTCAGTGAAATAAGCCTGATATAAAAGACCACATATAATATGATCCCATTTTTCTGAAATGTTCAGAACAGGCAAATCCATAGGTGCAGAAGTAGATTAGTGGCTGCTTGGGCTGGGGGTGGGGGTGATAGTTAATAGGTACAGGGTTTCTTTTTGGTGATGAAAATGTTCTAAAATTGATTGTGATGACAGTTGCAGAACTCCATGAATATACTAAAAACCAACCAATTGCACACTTTAAATGGATGAATTGTATGGTATGTGAATTATATCTCAATAAAGCTGTTACAAAAGAACAAAACTTCCCACAGGCTGTGGTTTGTGCACAGATTTTGATCAATGCTGCTGCCCTACCTGGTTTAGGTAACAAGGCTAAGGAACCTGGAATAGTGTTCCACTTATGGCTGGGGACAGCCAAAGATCCAGCCCTGCCCCACTCAGCACAGAGAAAGAACGTGGTGGCATCAGCGATCACTGGTGGGGTCAACAGACCTCAACTGTGTGGCAATCCACATAACTAGCTGAGCTCTCATCAGAACCTGAGTCTCCCAGTAGTGGGTCTTCCTGTCTGCACCCTCAGAACTTCACATTGCAGAGTTCTAGGGAAAGCTGTCAAAACAACATTCTCCAGTATCTACCTTTTAGCAGTATTGGTGACTGGGACTCTTACACTGACAGTCAAAGTATAAGCTATGCAGGTACATCCTCTCTGGAAAACTGGATCTCCCCAGTTTGTATCTACATGAACCCTGTCACTTGACAGTTTCACTTGTGGCAATATGTCTAATAGAAATGGGTACGTATTTTCAGCAAAAGACATGCGCAAGTATCTTCACAGTAGAGCTATTTATAACCAAACAACTGGAAAGGAACCAAATGAACTTCTACCATAGAAGAGATCCACACAACATGGTATATTCATCAAGTGGAATAATACATAGCAAGGGGAATAAACAATTTACAAATACTTGCAACAATCCTGGCTGAATCTCACCAACCAAAGATGAGTATAAGAAGTCAGACACAAGTACGACCCGTAAGAATCCATTTGCAAAGTCTAAAACAAGGCAAAACAGTCTATGCTTTTTGATGTCCAAATGCAGTTCGCTCTGGGAAGGAGGGAGATGGTGCCTGGGAGGGAGGAGCCCATGGACTCTGGGGAGCCAGTCACGTTCTACTTTTTGACATAGTGGTGATCACACAGATGTGTGCACTTTGTGGTACCTCATCAAACTATACACTTAGGATTTGTGCCCTTTTCTGTAAGCTATATTTCAATTTTTACAACTTTTTTTTTTTAGAAAAATGTGAGTAGACAAAAAAAAATTAAAGAAATTATAGTATGGTTGGAACGTGGCTCTGGCAAAAATTGTGCAGGAAACATGCAGAAGCCTTAGGTCTGGACACAGAGGTCTCTGCTCCTGCTTGCGCATCCTCACCTCCCACTCAGACCTTCCACTGATCCCAATCCACACTCCCTGCGCCTCCTCCCCTCACTGTCCACCTTCGCCCACTCTGTGGGGCTCACTCGTGATGGCCCAGGAACTGGATCCACTGAGCACTGGTCTGTGCAGCCCCGAGACCTTTCAGTGGCATCACACAGGTCCCTTCTGCCTCCTTTTGGCCTCCTTCCTGGAATTCTAGCAGGAGCCCACTCCTTGTCCTGTGACCTCTCCTTGCTGCTCCGCCTCACACCCTTGCAGCCCTCGTCTTTCCTGAACTGCTGGGCCTGGTAGAAAGGGGCTGCGCTCAGACCTCTCTCCTCTGCACACTTGCTCGCTGCAGAATGCGCCACCCCAGGCATCAGTCAGTACCTGGGCACCGGGCCCCACCTCCTCCTCTCTTTTCTCCTAGTGCCTTGGCTCGGCCCTCAGTACCTACCCTGCTCTACCTTCCCAGCCTCAACTGCCTAAGTGATTCTTCTCAAACCCACACCACTCCTGCTTAAAACACTTGAGTGGCTACAGGATTAACACCCTTTAGTCCGGCAATCAAATCTCCGTACTTCCAGTCTTTGCCTCTTGTGGTGGCCAGCCTCCAGACGGGCCCCAATAATCCTCAGCCCTCAGTGATCCCTGCCTCATGGTATTCATGCCCTTATGGAGTCCCCTCCCGCACTGAGCAAGGCTGACCTGTGTAACCAACAGGATATTTTGGGAATAATACAGTGTGACGTCAGAGACCAGGTCACAAAAGACACTGCAGCTTGCACCTTGTCCTCCCTTGACTCACTTGCTCTGAGGGAAGCCAGGTGCCATGCTGTGAGAACACTCAAGCAGCTCCACTAGCGGTCCATGTGGGGAGGAACTAAGACCTCCTGCAAATAGCCATGTCAGTAAGACATCTTGGAGGTAGATCCTAGTCAAGCCTCAGATGATGGCAGTCCTAGCTGATATCTTGATCAAAACCTCTTTAGCCACAGCCAGAACTAACAGCCAAGTCATTCCGAGATTCCTAACAATCAGAAACTGTGAGACAATAAACCAAAACCCACTGGAGTCAAGTCAATTTTGACTCACTGTGACTCTACAGGACAGAGTAGAACTGCCCCACAGGGTTCCCAAGGCTGTAATCTCTACGGAAGCAGACTGCCACATCTTTCTCCTGTGAAGTGGCTGGTGGGTTCAAATCGCCCACCTTTCAGTTAGTAGCCGAACACTTAACCACTGCGCCACGAGAGCTCTTGAGACAATATTTACAGTAAAACCCGCAAAAGCTGGGACCTGTGTGAGGCAAAAACCTGTCAGAGAAGGAAATTCAAATATTTTCCATTAAAATGAACGATAGAAAAGTGGTAAGGCTGCACCCTGTCAAAGGAGGAAAACTTGCCATACCCAGAAAAACAAGGCAGCCCCATCAAGTTCCAGCTCTCCCAAATTTGTTTTTTGTTTTAGCCTGCTAAATTTTGAGTGACTGGCTACACACAGCAACATATAACTAATAAACCTCCTCTGAAGCATCTCTTTTGCTTACTCCCTGATCTCTCACCCACAGCAAGAGCAAACTCAAGCATGGTCGCAATTCGTGCAAATTTTAAACACACACCAGAAGACATGCAATCTAAGATTATCAATAATCTCACTTTGTGCACCAAATCTGAAATAATGCAAATCCCCCTAAACCAACAAACCAAAAAACAAGGCAATACATCACTTCAAAGCTGAGGAGCTTTAGGAAGCATGAACAGCCGTCCCACAGCCACCTGCCCCACTTACAGGGTGCGTGGTGACCTGTCCTTCGCCCCTGGGGGTTGGGCCCCACCCTTAAGGCAGGGGCTTCACGGTGCAGGGCTCCCAGTGGGTGTCTGCTGCAACGCTGCACTAAGGCATCTCTCTCTATTCGATGATGCAACCGTATCTGCCATTTCGGCGCTCGGCCAACTCTACGATTACTATCGCCCTTTTACCCTGCGGATGACCCCTCCCGGGGGTGGGTGCAAGCGTGGCTGGGCGCGGAAGTTGGGGGGGGGAGCTCCTGACCTCCCAAGGAGGCCTCGAAAATGGTCCTCCCACTCATCGGAGGGCAGGGGATACCAGAGAATGCACATTCGGGGACCAGCGATCCGGGTTCGAACCCTGGCTCCGCCCCTTAACAGCCGGGCCAGTCGCCGGGTCCCTGGCGGCTCCTCAGTTTCCCCTTCTGTAAGGGAAGACAACGGCCGAGACCTCCTCACGGCGCACTGTGTGGGTTAAAGGGCTAGTATCCTCCGGGTGCCCTTGGAGCAGGACTCGATACCGTCGTTGTTGTTATTATTTGTTATTATTATTGTTACCTGAAGCCGGGCCGCTGGAGGTCCCACGGCCATCGTCACCGCTGCTGCCTCCTCCTCGGGGTCCATCCTGGACAGAAGAACCTGGGACAGGCGCCCGAAGCGACCCCAAACCCGACAGCCGCCTCCGCCACCGGGCCCACCCGACTCGCCTACTGCCGGACAATGGCGGCCGTGCAGCAGACGCGGTGACTACAACTCCCAGAAGGCAGTGCGGCGCTCCGCGGCGTCCGACCAATGGGAGACCCCGCCTGCGGGGTCTCCAGCCAATGGGGACGTTGTGGCCGCCGATGTGGCCGCGCGACGCGGGGCGCGGGGTTGGGGGGCAGGGGGGACTGCGAGTTGTGATGCTTGCCCGGTGAGGACCACCTGAGGCCTCAGTCCCGTGCTGGCAGGCACCAAGGGGTCCTCGGAACGTGGGGGAACGGACCTCCCATTCTAAAGGCTGAGGGTAGGAGAACCTGTACGCGTCTGCGCAGTTGGTGGGAGCACAGACGGGCCGGCCTGATGGTGGGTCGGCCGGCAGCATCCGCGGCCCCAAAGCAAAACGCCAGAAACGTTGCTTTTGGAATGGGACCGCCTAGTATGAAATCCTGGGGCCTGCGCTTCTTAGCTATGTGTCAACGAAATGCACAGGATACCTGCGGCTTTTCACGTTTTACTCAATATAAATGTATAAAAAAAATTTCCATGCATCAAAATTACATGAAAATTTAGAAGTTTTGTTAATAGACTTTTGGGGGGCAGTGGCCAGAAGGGGACATTCGGGGCTTCTGAGAGCTGGTCCTGTTCCTTAATCTGGGGTGTGGTAGGGAGGGACAGACAAAAAATAACGAACACGATCGTTTACACAGCTTGTTAAAGGGGCAAACAACGAAGGCCACTGGGTTTGGAGAAACCAGGTTCCACCGCGCTCGCGATGTCCACACTCTCTCCCTTCCCTGTCCTTGTTTCTCTGCCTCGCTCTCCCTCCTCTCCTGCCCTGCATCTGCTAGGCGTCTCACCCGCAGCCCCACCCAGGGTCCAGCCTACCTGGCTCAGCAAGTGCCAGGAGGAGGAGCAGGTGTCAAGCGTTTTCACTTACTTGAGCAGGTGGCAGCTGCTGATGTGGGAACTATGGATCAGATATCTACCTTCTACCTGAGACCATCAAAGTCCCCAAATCAAAGGAGCCCTGGTAGCGCACTGGTTAAGCGCTTGGCTGCCAACTGAAAGGTTAGCTGTTAGAACCCATCAGCTGCTCCTTAAGAGAAAGACCTGGTGTTCTGCTTCAGTGAAGATTACAGCCTAGGAAACCCTATGGGGGCAGTTCTACTCTGTCATATGGGGTCACTATGAGTCTGACTTGATGGTAATGGGTTTGGTTTTGCCCCCACCTCTATGAGCAGAGAAGGTCCCAGGAGGATCTGTTTCCTTCCCCTCAGGAGCAGCCCCCTGTGTGCTCATTTTGGACTCAACTTTCCTCATACTTCTAATGGTGCTGAATCTGTGATGAATGATGTCTCCTTATTTTAATTCCTTCCTTTCCAGTACTTGTTGATTTGGTTTTTTTTTATGATTATAAGAGTTTGTCTATTGCCCCAGTTCTCAAAGTGTGGTCCAGGAATCTCTAGGGGTCCTCCAGACACTTTAAAGGGGTGAGTCCAAAAACTAAGTATATAATAATAATGACATTTTAAAATTATTTTTGTTGTTGTTGAGACTATACACAGCAAAACATACACCAATTCAACAATTTCTGTATGTACAATTCAGTGACATTGACTACATTGAGCTGTGCAATCATTCTCACCCTCCTTTTTGAGTTGTTCCTTTCCCATTAAAATAAACTCACTGCCCTCTAAGGCTCTGTGATGGTTAAGATTGTGTGTCAACTTGGCTGGGCCATAATTCTCAGTCTTTCAGCAGTTATATAATGTTGTGATCACCTCCCTGTTGAGATTTGATACATGATCACCTCCTATGATGGGCTCTGCTGTGGTATCAGTGCGGGGGGTGGGGGGGAACCTGCGGTGGCTCACTGCCCTCGTCAGCCTTCATCTCTCCGCCCTCCACCGCCTGGCTCTTCCTGCTTGCCTTGCCAGAGCTTTTGCTTGTTTTGGATCCTGCAGCTGGCTCCTGTTTGTCTGACCTCTGGTTCTTGGAACTTGAGCTGGCAGTTCGCCTACAGTCATCCCTGCCAATCTTGAGGTCTGTCGATCTTCACAGCCTTTAAGCAACAGCCCTGCTCTCTGGCCTGTCAATCTTGGGTTTGCCAGGCCCTGCAGCTATGTAAATCAGGAGAAGCCTGCAACAGCCTTGCTTTCCAGCTTGGCAATCTTGGATTCGCCAGCCCCTGTGGCTACATGAGTCAGGAGAAGCCTTTTTCCTGACCCACGGACTTGGAACATCACAGCCTCTTAAAACCATGTGAGCCATTTCCTTGATATAATGCTGTCTCTCTATACATATATGCTTTACTAGATTTGCTTCTCTAGAGAACCCACCTAAGACAGGTTCCTATCTAATCTTCCAAGTTGCGGTTGTCAGTTTGATCCCACATAGATAGATCTTAAAAAAGCACAGTGCTCGAGGGAGACATTCTTACCAGTTAAGCTAAAGTATTGTTTGGCTTTAAGAAGACTTCAGGGGGAAATAACGAAGTTTTTATTTTCACTCTGATTCTCTCACGAATGTGTAGTAGTGATTTCCAGAGGCTATAAACCAAAAACTAAACCAATTGCCATGGAGTCAATTCTGACTCATAGTGACCTTATAGGACAGAGTAGAACTGCCCCATAGGGTTTCCAAAGGCCAGCTGGTGGATTTGAATTGCTGACCTTTTGGTTAGCAGCTGAGCTCCTAAGCACTACACCACAAGGTAGTGATTTCCAGAGGCTATAGGACATGAAATATTGCAGCAGATAGAAGGCACAAGCAGCTATGAGTTATAAGCCAGACATTAAAGAGATTTGCAAAAATGTAGAACTCATACCTATCGATAATTACACTGAATGTAAATGGCCTAAATTAGAGCAGAGGTGAGGCCATGATGGCTGAGTAGTCAGACACTTCCTGCGGTCCCTCTTACAAGAAAGACCTGAAAGAACAAGCGAATCGATTATATATGACAATCTAGGAACCCTGAACATCAAAGGCAAAGTTGAGGAATCACACTGAGCGGCAGGGGGAGGGAGAGTTCACAAGCAGTGAAGAGTTGCCAGACCTGACCCAGTGGGAACTGGCACCCTGCAGCTGGTGCACACAGAGAGGCAAGCAATGGCTCTTGGGACGAGTTTCCCAAATCAGGAGAGACCGAGCGGCGGAGAGTCTACTCAAGCCTCCAGAACCAATGAAAAGCAGTGCTGAATTGACAAAAGGTAAGTATATGCATCTAACCTACCTCGCAGATCAAAAAACACCCCCTTTCAGAAGAAACTCTCTCCCATTTACCTGCCCCTCCCTCCTCTGTACTGGGTCTTGGGGCAGCTTCAGCCATTGCTGCATCTCCTGGACCGGAAGTAAGGATCCATCATGTGCCCTGAGCCATATTCCCGGCCTTGGAGAGGGAACAAATTAACAAACAGGAATAATCTGCCAGCTCCTCTAAGCCAGGAACTTAGGTTAGGCACATCTCCTTTGCCTAGGCACAGGTATAAGGGGTCCACAGACTTTGAATGCCTTTCACCCCTGCATAGACCTGTGTGGGCTCATTTCAACAGTGTAGGCCCTCATTAGCACAGTACAACAGGGTATATACCTGAAGCCAGATGCCTGTGCCTACACCAATCACCCATGCCAGTCTAGGACTGTAGGTGAGAGCCTGCACCACACACTTGGTGACCAACTACCTGGACATGTGAGCTGAATCCATACAAGAAAAGTAAATTGACTCCTGGGGTCACATACCTAGTAACAGATCTAACCACCTGGTGACAGGCAGAGCTTCAAAGGCACCAATAATCAAAGTAGCTCACACAAGCTGCCTATTTGGGCATATCAAAACAAAAAAGCTAGGACACAGTAAGCAAACATAAATAAATATAATAATTTATTGATGGCTCGGAGACAAGAGTCAATATCTAATCACACAAAGAGGCCAACCGTGATAGCTTCAGCAAGCTCGCAAAATAATCAAGAAATTTTCCAAAGGAAGAGAACTTCTTCAAATTACTGGAAGTAGAATACAAAAAATTTAATATGCAGAACTCTTCAAGTTATCAAGAAGGAGATCATTCAAAACACAGAACAAGCTAAGGAACACACAGAAAGAGCAATAGAGGAACTTAAGAAGATTATACAAGAGCATAATGACAAATTTAACAGGCTGCAAGAATCCATAGAGAGACAAACAGAAATCCAGAAGATTAACGATAAAATTTCACAATTAGACAACTCAACAGAAAGTCATAGGAGCAGAATTGAGGCAATGGAAGTCAGAATTAATGAGACTGAAGATAAAGCACTTGACACCAACTTATTTAAGGAAACATCAGATACAAGAATTTAAAAAAATGAAGAAATGCTAAGAATGATGTGGGACTCTATCAAGAGGAATAACCTATGTGTGATGGTTAAGATTGTGTGTCAACTTGGCAGGGCCATGATTTTCCGTGTTTTAATGTAATCACTCCCATGACTGAATATACTGTGAGTAGCCAATCAGATGAAAGGGAGTCTCCTTGGGGGTGTGGCCCGAATCTGTATATAAGCAGACGTTCTGGCTTTTTGGTCTCTCTGGATCCTGCGGCTGCTTCCTGTCATCTCATCTCCTGTTCTTGGGACTTGATTTGTCAGCTTATCTGCTGAACCTGGGATTCATCAATCTGCACAGCCTGTGAGTGGGAGCCCTGCTCTCCGACCTTCCGATCTTGGGCTTGCCAGCTTCTGCAGCTGGGTGACTTGGGAGAGGCCTCTACCCTGCTCCACAGACTTCGGACGTTCTAGCCTCTACAATCGCGTGAGTTTTTTCCTTGATATAATGTCTCTCTCTATATATATTTATACACTTCACTGGTTTTGCTTCTCTAGAGAACCCAGCCTAAGACATTTGGTACTGGGAGTGGTTCCAGAGAAACAAAATTATAAGGATGAGTTTTCTAAATTGGTTCTCAAGTCTGATTAGTCATAAAGACGTTGATGACTCTGCTTCCAGCAGTAAAGAGGTCACTGCTAGCCCATGAAGCGAGGTGGTGATAAAAATACGCAAAATATCACCACCGGTAGATCAGGTATTGGTTAAAAGTGAGGCCCAGGGTGAACACATGTGTGACATCAGAATGAGAAGTATAAGTAAGCTGGCTGGTTTGTCCTACTTTCGCTAGACAAACTGATGACGGAAAAAGATGCCCTGAGGGCTTCAGAGTCAAGGCTCAAATGCCGCATAAATGACCTCAAGGCTTCCACTTGTGCTTTGAAAGAAAGCCTTATTTCTTGTAGTAACAGAGCTGAAATTGCGGAAAACCAAACCCAGAGTCTTATTGTAAGAGTGGCTGAATTACAACGCTAGCTCAATTTCAAACCTTGAGAGGTGTCTGAAGTTAAAGTAATGGCATTGATTGGGAAGAGATGGGATCCTGAGACTTGGGATGGGGACATACGGGCAGATAATCAGGAAGCTGGGGACACTGAGCCTGTAAGTTCCATTGAATCACTCCTGCCAGCAGAACCAGTCCAATCTGAAGAGATTACTTCATGTTTGTCTGCTAAACTACCCTGCCCATAAAAACCATTAGCCCCTCCACTCCCATCTGAGGAGATCAGCCCTAGCCCAGCTGCCTCTAAAGAGCACTTGCCTAGGTCATTGCCTGGAGTATCGCCTGAGGCAGATGCTTTACAAGATAATGCTGAATGTTCTCAAAACAATTCCACACTACTGATTCTGGCTTCTAGGCCTATAACTAGGCTTAAGTCCCAGCAAGCCCCAAAAGGTGAAGTACAAAGTGTGACCCAGGAGGAGATACACTACACTCCAAAAGAACTACTTGAATTTTCTAATATGTACAGAAACCTGGGGAATATATGTGGGAATGGCTATTAAGGGTGCGGGATAATGGTGCAAGGAACATAAAGATGGATCAGTCTGAGTTTATTGATATGGGTCGACTGAGCACAGACTGTTCCTTCAATGTTTCAGCTAGAGAAGTTAGGAAAGAATCTAATAGTTTATTTGGTTGGGTTGCTGAAGCATGGATTATGAGGTGGCCTACACTAAATCAAGTTGAAGTACCAGACCGGCCTAGGTATAGTGTAGAAGAAGGTATTGAAAGGCTTAGAGAAATTGGCATGCTAGAGTGGATTTATCAAGTTAGACCCACAGACCCACACATGGAGTGTCCAGAGGACACACCTTTTACCAAAACTGTTAGGAACAAATTTGTGAAGGGAGCTCCAGCATCCTTGAAGACTGCTGTGATTGCTATTTTATGTAAGCCAGATTTGACAGTGGGAACTGCCCTAACTGAATTAAGACACCTAACTACAATGGGGCTGATTGGACCCCGTGGTTGTAGGGGCCAAGTGGCTGCACTTAATCGACAAAGACAAGGAGGGGGTGTGGTTACAGTAATGGACAGAGGAGTCAAAGCAGTAATCAAAATAGTCTGACTCATATGGACTTATGGCATTGGCTACTTAGTCATGGTGTCCCTAAGAGTGAAATAGATAGGAAATCTACTAAATATTTACTTGATCTATACAAATGGATGAATTCTAGGTCAGGTGAACAGCAGTCTAACTCGAATCGCCATAATAGAGAGACACGGTCCCTCAATGATTTCCCAGATTTGAGCGAGTTTAAAGACCCACAACCCCTTGAATGAAGGGGAGTCCGGATCCCCTTGAGGAAGGACTCCAATACACTGCCAAAAATTTTTACTGTTAATCTTTCTCCCAGCCTTCCACAAATGGATCTACAGCCTTTTCTGAGAGTGATGTTTACTGGGGAAAAGGAAATAATCAGACTTTTCGGGGATTACTGGAAACTGGCTCTCAGCTGACACTAATTCCAGGAGACCCAAAACGTCACTGTGACCCACCAGAGTGGGGGCATATGGAGATCAGATTATTAATGGAGTCTTGGCTCATGTCTGTCTCACAGTAGGTCCAGTGGGTACCCGGACCCATCCTGTAGTGATTTCCCCAGTTCCAGAATGCATAATTGGAATAGATATACTCAGCAACTGGCAGAACCCCCACATTGGATCCCTGACAAATAGAGTAAGGGCGATTATGGTAGGAAAAGCCAAGTGGAAGCCATTAGAACTGCCCCTATGTAGGAAAATAGTAAACCAAAAGAAATACCGCATTCCTGGAGGGATTGCAGAGATTACTGCCATCATCGAGGACTTGAAGGATGCAGGGGTGGTGATTCCCACTACAACCCCATTCAACTCGCCTACTTGGCCTGTGCAAAAAACAGATGGATCTTGGAGAATGACAGTAGATTATCAAAAACTTAACCAGGTGGTGACTCCAATCGCAGCTGCTGTTCCAGACGTAATTTCACTGCTTGAGCAAATTAATACATCTCCTGGTACCTGGTATGCAGCTATTGATCTGGCTAATGCCTTTTTCTCCATATCTGTTTCAAAGGACCACCAGAAGCAGTTTGCCTTCAGCTGACAAGGCCAACAATACACCTTCACTTGCCTACCTCAGGGATACATTAACTCTCCAGCCCTATGTCATACTTTAGTCTGCAGGGACCTTGATCGCCTTTCCCTTCCACAAGACATCACACTGGTCCATTACATTGATGACATTATGCTGACTGGACCTAGTAAGGAAGAAGTGTCAATGACTCTGGACTTATTGGTAAAGCTTTTGCGTGCTAGAGGGTGGGAGATTAATCCCACAAAAATTCAGGCACCTTCCACTTCAGTGAAGGATAAGTTATTGCATCTTGTTGCTCCCACAACTAAAAGGGAGGCACAACGCCTAGTAGACCTCTTTGGATTTTGGAGGCAACATATTCATTTGGGTGTGCTACTCCAGCCTATTTATCAAGTGACTCGAAAAGCTGCTAGTTTTGAGTGGGGACCAGAACAAGAGAAGGCTCTGCAACAGGTTCAGGCTGCTGTGCAAGCCGCTTTGCCACTTGGACCATATGATCCAGCTGATCCAATGGCACTTGAAGTGTCAGTGGCAGATAGAGATGCTGTTTGGAGTCTTTGGCAGGCCCCTATTGGTGAATCACAGCGCAGACCCTTAGGATTTTGGAGAAAAGCACTGCCATCCTCTGCAGATAACTACTCTCCTTTTGAGAAACAACTTTTAGCTTGTTAGTCCGCCTTAGTAGAGATTGAATGCTTAACCATGGGACACCAAGTCACCATGAGGCCTGATCTGCCCATCATGAAATGGGTGTTGTCTGACCCACAGAATCATAAAGTTGGACATGCACAGCAGCACTCCATCATTAAATGGAAGTGGTATATTTGAGATCGGGCCCGAGCAGGACCCAAAGGCACAAGTAAGTTACATGAGGAACTGGCCCAAATGCCCATGGTCTCCACTCCTGTCACATTACCTTCCATCTCCCAGTCTGCACCTATGGCCTCATGGGGAGTTCCTTATGATCAGTTGACTGAAGAAGAGAAAACTCGTACCTGGTTTACAGATGGTTCTGCGCGATATGCAGGTGCCACTCAAAAGTGGACTGCAGCAGCACTACAGCCCCTTTCTGGGACCTCACTGAAGGACAGTGGTGAAGGGAAATCCTCTCAATGGGCAGAACTTTGAGCAGTGCACCTGGTTGTTCACTTTGCTTGGAAGGAGAAATGGCAAGATATGCGATTATATACTGATTCATGGGCTGTGGCCAATGGTTTGGCTGGATGGTCAGGGACTTGGAAGGAACATGATTGGAAAATTGGAGACAAGGATTTATGGGGAAGAGGTATGTGGATAGAACTCTTTGAATGGGCTAAAGAAGTGAAGATATTTGTGTCTCATGTGAATGCTCACCAAAGGATGACCTCAGCAGAGGATGATTTTAACAATCAAGTGGGTAGGATGACGTGTTCGGTGGAAACCACTCATCCTCTTTCCCCAACTAATCCCGCCATTGCTCAATGGGCTCATGAACAAAGTGTCCATGGTGGCAGGGATGGAGGTTATACATGGGCCCAGCAGCATGGATTTCCACTCACCAAGGCTGACATTGCCACAGCCTCTGCTGAGTGCCTAATCTGTCAGCAGCAGAGACCAACACTGAGTCCCCAATATGGCACCATCCCTCGAGGTGATCAGCCAGCAACCTGGTGGCAAGTTGATTACATTGGACCACTTCCATCATGGAAAGGGCAGCATTTTGTCCTTATTGGAATAGACACTTACTGTGGTTATGGATTTGCCTTTCCTGCACGCAATTCTTCTGCCAAAACTACCATCCATGGACTTACAGAATGCCTTATGCACCGTCATGGTATCCCACACAGCATTGCCTCAGATCAAGGGACTCACTTCACAGCAAATGAACTGCAGCAGTGGGCCCATGCTCATGGAATTCACTGGTCTTACCATGTTCCCCATCATCTGGAAGCAGCTGGATTGACAGAACGATGGAATGGCCTTCTAAAGACACAATTATGGTGCCAGCTAGGAGGCAATACCTTGAAGGGTTGGGGCAGTGTTCTCCAGGAGGCTGTATATGCTTTAAACCAGCGTCCAATATATGGTGCTGTTTTGCCCATAGCCAGGATTCACGGGTCCAGGAATCAAGGGGTGGAAATGGGAGTGGCACCACTCATTATTACCCCTAGTGACCCACTTGAAAGATTTTTGCTTCCTGTCCCCTCGACCTTATGCTCTGCAGGCCTAGAGGTCTTAGTTCCAAAGGGAGGAATGCTCCCACCTGGAGACACATCACTGATTCCACTGAACTGGAAGTTAAGAAGGCCACCTGGCCACTTTGGGCTCCTTATGCCTCTGGCTCAACAGGCAAAGAAGTTACTTACCATACTGACTGGTGTGATTGATCCTAATTACCAAGAGGAAATCAGATTGATATTACATAATGGAGGTAAAGAAGAGTATGTCTGGAATGCGGGAGATTCCTTGGGGCGTCTCTTAGTAGTACCATCCCCTGTGATTAAAGTCAATGGAAAACTACAGTAATCTAATTCTGACATGACTACTAATGACACAGACCCTTCAGGAATGAAGGTTTGGGTCACCCCACCAGGCAAAGAACCATGCATGACCAGCCGAGGTGCTTGTTGAGGGCAAAGGAAATACAGAATGGGTGGTGGAAGAAAGTAGTTCTAAATACCAGTTATGGCCACGTGACCAGTTGCAGAAATGGGGACTGTAATTGTTATGAGTATTTGTACTTTGTATGTGTGCATCAAATATTTTTGTTTCTTTCACTTATAAAATATAAGCTGTAAATGCGGCTAGTGCGTTTTCGATTGTACGCGTGTTAGTTGTATCATGTTAGGTGCAAATATGACTTTCTAATTGTCTTTATTCAGAGATTATGTATGGTGTAAGGAGATGTGTACATATGCCAAGTTGACAAGGGGTGGACTGTGATGGTTAAGATTGTGTGTCAACTTGGCTGGGCCATGATTCTCCGTGTTTTAATGTAATCACTCCCATGATTGAATACACTGTGAGTATCCAATCAGATGAAAGGGAGTCTCCTTGGGGGTGTGGCCCGAATCTGTATATAAGCAGACGTTCTGGCTTTTTGCTGTTTCTGGATCCTGCGGCTCCTTCCTGTCGTCTCATCTCTCGTTCTTGGGATTTGAGCTGTCAGCTTATCTGTCAAACCTGGGATTCGTTGATCTGCACAGCCTGTGAGTGGGAGCCCTGCTCTCTGACCTTCAAATCTTGCGCTTGCCAGCTTCTGCAGCTGTGTGACTTGGGAGAGGCCTCTACCCTGATCCACGGTCTTGGGATGTTCTAGCCTCTACAATCACATGAGCTGTTTCCTTGATATAATCTCTCTCTCTCCATATATTTATTCACTTTACTGGTTTTGCTTCTCTCGAGAACCCAGCCTAAGACACTATGAATGACTGGAGTACCAGAAAGGTGGGGGGGGGGGGGTGGTGGTGGTGGTGATCGTAGATAACAGAAAATACAGTAAGAATTGTTGAAGATTTGTTGGCAGGAAACTTCCCTGATATCATGAAAGATGAGAAGGTATCTATCCAAGATGCTCATTGAACCCCACACAAGGTTGATCCCAAAAGAAAGTCACCAAGACATATCATAATCAAACTTGCCAAAATGAAAAATATAGAGAGAATTTTAAGGGTGGCTAGGGATAAGCAAAAAGTCATCTACAAAGGAGAGTCAATAAGAATAAGCTCGGACTACTCAGCAGAAACCATGAGGGCAAGAAGGCAATGGCATGACATATATAAAGCCTTGAAGGGAAAAAACTGCCAACTAAGAATTATATATCCAGCAAAGCTGTCTCTCAAATATGATGGCAAAATAGGACATTTCCAGATTAACAGAAGTTTAGGGAATCTGCAAAAACAAAATCAAAATGACAAGAAATACTAAAGGGAATCCTCCAGTTAGAAAATCAATAACATCAGATAACAACCCAAGACTAGAACACAGGACTGAGCAACCAGATGTCAACTCAGATAGGGAAGACACAAAAACAATCAAAGCTAAAATGCTAAAAATATGGAAACAGAGATGTCAGTATATAAAAGATGACAACATTAAAACAAACAAGAGGGACTAAAAATGTAGTCAAAAATCTTTCATATGGAGAGGAAGACAAGGCAATATAAAGAAATAAAAGGTTGGTTTAAACTTAGAAAAATAGGGGTAAATATTAAGATAACCACAAAGGAAACTAAATCCTACACATCATAATAGAAAACAAGAAAAACATAAAGACTTATCAAATACAAAATCAACAATGAAAAAGATGAAAAGAAAATACATAAAAATGACTCAGCACAGAAGATTAAGTGGAACAAAGAAACTGTCAAGAACACAAAAAAAGATATCAAAATGACAGCACTAAACTATCAATAATTATGCTGAATGTAAATGGACTAAATGCACCAATAAAGACAGAGTGGCAGAATGGATACAAAACCATGATCCATCTATATGCTGCCTAGAAAAGACACACTTTAGGCTTAAAGACACAAACTAAAACTCAAAGGATGGGAAAAATGTATCAAACAAACAACGCTCAACAAAGAGCGGGAGTGGCAACCTTAATCTTTAACAAAATAGACTTTAAAATCCACCACAAATGATAAGGAAAGGCACTATAATAATTAAAGGGTCAATACACCAGGAGGACATAACCATAATAAATATATATGCACTCAAAGACAAGGCTCCAAAATGCATAAAACAAACTCTAACAGCATTGAAAAGAGAGATAGACAGCTCCACAATAATAGTAGGAGACTTCAATACACCACTTTTGGTGAAGGACAGAACATCCAGAAATAAGCTCAGTAAAGACACAGAAGATCTAAATGCCACAATCAAACAAGTTGATCTCTTAGACATATACAGAACACTACACCCAACAGCAGCCAAGTATACTTTCTTTTGCAACACACATGGAACATTCTCCAGAATAGACCACATATTAGGCCATAAAGCAAGCCTTAACAGAATCCAAAGCACTGGAATATTATAAAGCATCTTTTCTGACCATAAAGCCATAAAAGTAGAAATCAATAACAGAAAAAGCAAGGGAAACAAATCAAACACATAGAAACTGAACAATACCTTGCTCAAAAACTACTGGATTGTAGAAGAAATTAAGGACAGAATAAAGAAATTTCTATCAAATGAGACTGAGAACATATCCTACCAGAACTTTTGGGAGACAGCAAAAGCAGTGCTTAGAGGTCAATTTAAAGCAATAAATGCACATATCCAAAAAGAAGAGAAGGCCAAAATCAAAACATTAACCCTACAACTCAAACAAACAGAAAGAGAGCAGCAAAAGAAGCCAGCAGGCACCAGAAGAAAGGAAATAATAAGAATGGAAGCAGTATTAAATGAAAAAGAAAATAGAAAAACAGTTGAAAGAGTTAACAAGACCAAAAGCTGGTTCTTTGAAAAGATTAACAAAATCGATAAACCACTGGCCAAACTGACAAAAGAAAAACAGAAGAAGATATAACACGAATGAGAAATGAGATGGGCGATATCACAACAGACCTAACTGAAATTAAAATTATCATAACAGAATACTATGGAAAACTGTATTCTACCAAATTTGAAAAACTAGAGAAAATGTACAAATTTCTACAAATACACTACCTACCTAAATTAACACAGAGGTACAACAACTAAATAAACCTATAACAAAAGAAGAGACTGAAAATTTAAAAAACTCCCAACAAAAAAAAAAAAAAGCCCTGGCCTGGATAGCTTTGCTGGAGAATTCTACCAAACGTTCAGAAAAGAGTTTACACCACTACTACTAAAGGTATTTCAAAGCATAGAAAAGGACGGAATGCTCCCGAACTCATTCTATGAAGCCAGCATAACCCTGATACCAAAACCAGGTAATGAAAGCACTAAAAAAGAAAGTTAGAGACCAATATCCCTATGAACATAGACGCAAAAATCCTCAACAAAATTCTAGCCAATAGAATTCAACAACATATAAAAAAAATATTCATCATAACCAAGTGTGATTCATACCAGGTATGCAGGGATGGTTCAATATTAGAAAAACAACCAATGTAATCCATCATATAAATAAAACAAAAGACAACCATGTGATCTTATCAATCGATACAGAAAAGACATTTGACAAAGTCCCACACCAATTCATGATAAAAACTCTCAGCAAAATAGGAATAGAAGGGAAATTCTTCAACATAATAAAGGGCATTTATACCAAACCAACAGCCAACATCATCCCAGAGAGTCCAAAAGCATTCCCCTTAAGAATGAGAACCATATAAAGATGCCCTTTATCACCACTCTTATTCAACATTGTGCTGGAGGTCCTAGCCAGAGCAATAAGGCAAGAAATAGAAATAAAGGGCATCCAAATTGGTAAGGAAGAAGTAAAAGTATCCCTATTTGCAGATGATATGATCTTATACACAGAAAACTCCAAAGAATCCACAAGAAAAGTACTGGAAGTAATAGACTTAAGCAAAGTATCAGGATACAAGATAAACATACAAAAATAGTTGGATTCGTCTACACCAACAAAGAGAACTTGGAAGAGGAAATCACCAAATCAATACCATTTACAATAGCCCCCAAGAAGATAAAATACTTAGGAATAAATCTAACCAGAGAAGTAAAAGACCTATATAATGAAAACAAGACACTACTGCAAGAAACCAAAAGATACCTACATAAGTGGAAAGACATATCTTGCTCATGGATAGGAAGATGCAACATTGTGAAGATGTCAGTTCTACCCAAAGAGATCTATAGTACAATGCAATCCTGATCCAAATTCCAATGACATTTTTTAACGAGATGGAGAAACAAATCACCAACTTCATATGGAAAGGGAAGAGGCCCCAGATAAGTAAAGCAATACTGAAGAAGAAGAACAAAGTGGAAGGCCTCACACTACCTGCTTTTAGAAACTATTATACTGCTACTGTAGTCAAAACAGCCTGGTACTGGTACAACGACAGATACATAGACCAATGGAACACAGTTGAGAATACAGATGTAAATTCATCTACCTATGAGCATCTGATATTTGACAAACGTCCAAAGTTCTTTAAATGGGGAAAAGACAGTCTCTTTAACAAATGGTGCTGGCATAACTAGATATCCATCTGCAAAAAACTGAAACAAGACCCATACCTCACAGCATGCACAAAAACTAACTCAAAATGGATCAAAGACCTAAATTTAAAATAGAAAATGATAAACATCATGGAAGAAAAAATAGGGACAACGCTACTACATGGCACAAACAGAATAGAAACCATAAGTAACAATGCACAAACACCAGAAGAGAAACTAGATAACTGGGAGCTCCTAAAAATCAAACACTTATGCTCATGAAAAGACTTCACCAAAAGAGTAAAAAGAGAACCTACAAATTGGGGAAAAAAAATTTGACCATGACATATCCGTTAAGGGTCTAATCTCTAAAATCTATAAGAGTGCAACACCTCAACAACAAAAAGACCAATAATCCAATTACAAAATGGGCCAAAGATATGAACAGACACTTCACCAAAGAAGACATTCAGTTGGCTAACAGACATATGAGGAAATGCTCACGATCATTAGCCATTAGAAAAATGCAACTCAAAACTACAATGAGATACCATCTCATCCCAACAAGCCTGGCATTAATCCAAAAACTACAAAATAATAAATGCTGGAGAGGTTGTGGAGAGACTGGAACATGTATGCACTCCTGGTGGGAATGTAAAATGGCACAACCACTTCAGCAATCGAGTGGCACTTCCGTAAAAACTAGAAACAGAAGTACCATACGATCCAGCAATCCCGCTCCTTAGAATATATCCTAGAGAAATAAGAGCTGTCACACGAATAGATATATGCACACTCATGTCCACTGCAGCACTGTTCACAATAGCAAAAAGATGGAAACAACCTAAGTGCCCGTCAACAGACGAATGGATAAACAAATTATGGTACATACACACAATGGAATACTACACAACGATAAAGAACAATGATGAATCCAAGAAACATCTCACAACATGGATGAATCTGGAGGGCATTATGCTGAGTGAAATTAGTCACTCGAAAAAGGACAAATATTGTATGAGACCATTATTATAAGAACTCAATAAAGGGTTTAAATACCAAAGAAAACATTCTTTGATGATTACGAGGATGGAGAGAGAGGGAGAGGTGAATTGACTAACTAGATAGTAGACAAGAATTATCTTAGGTGAAGGGAAGGACAACACACTACAGGGGAAGTCAGCACAACTGGACTAAACCAGAAGCTGAGAAGTTCCCTGAATACAACCAAGTACTTTGAGGGACAGAGTAGCTGAGGTCTGGGGACCATGGTTTCAGGGGACATCTAGGTCAACTGGCATAACAAAGTTTATTAAGAAAATGTTCTGCATCCTACTTTGGTGAGTGGCATCTAGGGTCTTAAAAGTTAGCCCGTGGCCATCTAAGATGCATCAATTGGTCCCAACCCACCTGGAGCAAAAGAGAATGAAGAACACCAAAGACATAAGGAAAATATTAGCCCAAGAGACAAAAGGGCCACATAAATCAGAGATTCCATCAGCCTGAGACCAGAAGAACTAGATCGTACCTGGCTACTACCACTGACCGCCCTGAGAGGGAACACATCAGAGAGTCCCTCATGGAAAGGGAGAAAAGTGAGGTTCAGAACTCAAAGTCTAGTAAAAAGACCAGACTTAATGGTCTGACTGATACTGGAGGAGCCCCAGAAGACATGGCTCCTGGATGCTCTGTTAACCCAGAACTACAACCATTCCTGAAGCCCACTCTTCAGACAAAGATTAAACTGGACTATATAACATAAAATAATACTCCTGAAAAGTGTGCTTCTTATTTCAAGCGGATACACAAGACCAAATGGGCAGCTCCTGTTCAGAGGCAGGATGAGAAGACAGGAAGGGACAAGAACTGGTTGAATGGACATGGGAAACCCAGGGTGGAAAGGGGGAGTGTACTGTCACATTACAGAGATGCAACTAGTATCACATACAATGTGTGTGTAAATTTTTGTATGAGAAATTACCTTGAGCTGTAAACTGTCACACACACAAAAGCACACACACACACAAAAGATAACCCAAAGAGGGGAGGGGAAATTTATATGAGAAATTAACTTGAGCTGTAAACTTTCACCTGAAGCACAGTTAAAAGAAAAAACTCCTCTTCACATATTGATTAAAATACTTATTTTACCAAACAGTTAAAAAAAAAAAAAAAACAACTAAGCAAAAATAGGGTTTTATTGACATTAAATCTTCAGATAAAATAAAAAATAAAAAATTTAAATTAAAATATCAAAAATCACTAAAAATCTGAGTCTTCCGTAGCCTAAAATATTATTTCTTAGCCATTCTCATTTAAAATACATAAATTAACTCCTTATAAAAGTATCACTAAAAAGCCTATACCATTGATTTGTTAGTTATCT
This sequence comes from Dugong dugon, assembly GCA_030035585.1. NCBI lineage: Eukaryota > Metazoa > Chordata > Mammalia > Sirenia > Dugongidae > Dugong > Dugong dugon. The sequence goes on from CM057466.1 coordinate 116,899,303, forward strand.
TAAAGTTCCCCTATTAAAAATCATAATATAATTCAGTCCGATAAATTTCTGATAACATATAGAAAAAAATATCTTTCACAGGTTTGGAACACTTTTACTAACCCCCTTCTAACAGATACTCTGCCCATAAATTAAAATTAAAAACCGAGGTTACTAAAAGAAACACCTTCACGAACACACCCTTAAACCTTGTTTAAAAAAACACATACCAAGCACTCCTCACCACCCAGACAATTAAACTTCAAAAACTTAAACCCTGAGTCTAGATTTCTCAACTCAGATGGACCCTGTCAAACTCTTGAACTTAACATCCACAAAATAATTTAAATGTAAATCTAACTAAAACTAAATAATTATTCAAAAACGTTACAGAGATTTTATTATATATCACTTGTTTATTTTACTTTACAACTGCAAGGTGGAAGTGGTAGTGTTGGACCTCGTCTAACTTTAGGGAGAATGAGAATCAGCATCAGCACAAAGCTGATTCCTATGAAGTGGAGGTCAGACATACCTCCCGTCTTAACCTTTTCACCAGTTCTGATATCAGTCATCCTTCCCATGGCACTCTACTTCTCTGCTGGGTTTGATAATTTGTTGCAATGGCCACACAGAACTCACAGACCATACTCACAGTTATACGGTTTATTAGGGAAGTAACATGGGATCAGGATTGACCTGTAAGTAACAGTAACAGGATCAATGTCAGGAAGCACACAGGCAAAGTTTGGAAGGCTCGCCAAAATGAAGAGCACATCCCTCCCTTTTTTTGTATAGGACAGCTCTTTCTCCACCATGCAGGCCACTTTTCAGCTCCCTCAGGACAAGCTTTTTTCAGCCCCCCAGGAAAGGCTCCTTTTAGCCCCCTGCTCAGGCCTGGCCTTCTCAGCCCCTGCTCAGGCCTGGCCTCTGCCCCCCACCTCGGGTCTGGGCTCCGCCCTGCTTGGGCAAGTGTTACAGCTTTTTAGCTCCACCAACAAGTGCCCAGAGGCACCCCACTCCACCAGCAAGCCTCCTGCCTGAAGCTCTCTTGCTCCATGGGTTGGTAAGCCCACTATAGACTCCTGGCTCAATAAGCCAGGAAGTTCACCACATTGTCTGGAGCTGGTCCCCTGGCTCTGCCGCCGCTGCTCCAATATCACAGTTCTGTTTCCTGGGTCTAGGAGGTTCTCAGTGTAGGGACCCCAGATAGAAAGGATGTGCTCCACTCCAGGATCTTCTTGATGGTGGTGAGATCCCCCTCAACCACTGAGATGAGGGCGTATACAGACAAGTGGCTTAATCCTATTGGGTGGATTTTACACACTCTATTTGCATAATAATTGACCAATCCCCTCCCTGGACTAAACTAGCCAATCCCTTCATAAGTGGCTCCTTCTATTTGCACAATAACTGACATTTGCTGCTGGCAGGAACTGGCTTTTTCCCTGAGTAAAAGTAACAAGCTTCTCCAAAGGACTAGGGCAACTGTAACAACTCCTCAGGGCCCAGGGGAAAAAATCTACCAAGATGTTTTTTCTCTCTTTTTCACAGAACCAAGGCAAAAGGCCACGTAAAGAAACTCATTTCACCACAACTAAAATGCTTTTGTTTCTTTAACTTACCATATAGCCAAACAAACAAGTCAACTTGTTAAATATATACTAAAAGTCCACTTAGTCCTCAAAGTAAAATTTCTTTACTAATTGTTTCCTTAACATTAAAAAAGGTCATTACGATACATTAGTTCAAGCGGGCCCCACACTCTCCCTTTTTAAAATAATACTTCTATCAACTCAAATCCTAACAACTAAAATTATAACATAACTAACCCCACTCAAAAACATTAGTGTTTTACTTATAATCTTACTAGTAAATGTAAAACGAAATCTAGTCAATGTTTAATTAACATATAAAAGTAATTATTATTGTCATACTACAAACACTATATGACAAGGTGTAGCCCCTTTTAAAAATACTTATCTACCTTTAATAAATAATACTCAAAAAACCTTTCAAGCCATTTCTTCCCATAAAGATAATTACTGAATTAACAAAATTAATAAAACCTATAAAAATCTAAATAGTTACACAGGCCCACTTAAAATGTATTCTAAATTATAACATAAAAGTAATTTCCCTTCTACAAACATTAATATCAAGCCCTTCTTTACTATAAAAAATATTATTTTGTGTATAGCTTTTGACTCTTAGTACTAAAGGGTCCTTCCTTAACCAAACAAAACTCTATTTAAATACTGAATTATAAAATCCATTTCCTTTTTAGCTAATATCAATATGTCATACATTTAAAAAAATTACTGGACTCCAAATAATTAGTTTAAAATTACAAAATTCAATACAACAATTAAAATCTACAGTAATAACCATCAAGGGGCCCTGGTGGTAGATAAGAGCTTGGCTGCTAACAGAAAGCTCAAACCCACCAGCCGCTCCACAAGAGAAAGATCTGGCAGTCTGCTTCTGTAAAGACTTACAGCCTAGGAAATCCTATGGGGGCAGTTCTGCTCTGTCCTATACGGTTGCTATGAGTCGGAATCAACTCGTCACAATGGGTATAATAACCATCTCCTAAAAATTACAAAATCTACATAAATTAATTTTAAAAAACCAATACTGACTCTACAGCAACTACTGTAGGAGAGAGTAAAACTGCCCCATGGGTCTTCCTAGGCTGTAATCTTTATGAGAGCAGATTGCCAGGTATTTCTCCCACAGAGTCACTTGGTGGGCTTGAACCGCCAATCTTTCCATTAACAGCCAAATGCTTAACCATTGCACCACCAGAAGATATAAAAAAAATAGGTAGGGCAAGGGGACTGAGACAGATGGAGATGCTGTTTTAGACAGTGTGGTGGGGGGACTTGTCTGGGGAGGCGACATGTGAGCAGACACTTGAAGGTCACGGAGGGAGCCATGGGGATATTTGGGGGGAAAGGTCCCAGGTAGAGATAACAGCTAGTGTAAAGCTCTATGTGCGCAAGGAACACACATTTACAGCTATCGGAGGAGTGAAATAAATGTACGTATATATCATGTTTTCTCCTGACCTCAGCACACACTTTCAAACGAGGCACTTCACCATAATGTCCCTAAGACACTTCAAACTGTCCAAAAGCTCACACATCGTTCTTGTGCTCCAAGCTTACTCCTTCATGTTACCTCAGTCCCTAGCTGTCAGAATCATTAATGTGAGTTGTACTCTAGACCCTTCCTTCTAGCTTATTCCTGGTCTGGTCACTGAGGCTCTGTGGTGGATTAAAGATGGCTGCAGATTCTTTATCACTCTTCCCATTTAGAAGGGGAGTTTACTTCCCTCCCACCTTGACTCTGGGCTGGCCCTGACTGCTTAACCAATAGAATGCAGCAGAAATGAGGATGAGTGACTTATGAGGCTGTCATAAAAACATTTACAGCCTCTGCCTGAGTCTCCTGGAATGCTCATTCTTGCAACATTCCTTTTTTTTTTAACTTGTAGTTTAAGTGAAAGTTTACAATTCAAGTTAGTCTCTCATACAAAAATTTATACATAGTTATGTGACCCTAATTGCTTTCCCTATACTGTGACAGCACACTCCTCCTTTTCACCCAATTTCCCATGTCCATTCAACCAGCTCTTAACCCTCTCTGCCTTCTCATCTCACCTCTGGACAGAAGCTGCCCATTTAGTCTCATGTATCTACTTGAGCTAAGAAGCACACTCTTCACGAGTATCATTTTATGTCCCTCAGTCCAGTCCAGTCATTGTCTGAAGAGTTGGCCTCAAGAATTGTTTTACTTCTGGGTTGACAGAGAGTCCAGGGGCCATGCTTTCTGAGGTTCCTCCAGTCTCAGACCATTAAGTATGGTCTTTTTACTAGAATTTGAGTTCTGCATCCCACCCTTCCCCCACTCCATCAGGGACTTTCTGTTGTCTTCCCTGTCAAGGCGGTCATTGGTGGTAGCCAGGCACCATCCAGTTCTTCTGGTCTCAGGCTGATAAAGTCTCTGGTCTATGTGGCCCTTTCTGTGCAACACTCACTTTTGGAATATAGCCACCATGCCGAGATGCCCAAACTACATGAAAGGATCCAGTGCGAGTGCTCTTACTGATAATCACAGTTGACCTTCCAGCCCACAGCCACCATCAACTGCCAGTCATGTGAGTGTGCCATCTTGGATGTCAATCAAACCTTTAGATGATTCCAGCCCCAGCTGCCTCTAACTAAAACCACAGGAGTGACTCCAAGCAAAAACCACCCAACTGAGCCCCGTCAACTCTTAGAATGGTGAGAAATTAAAGAAGTCATTGTTTTAAACCACTGTGTTTGGGGATGTTTGTTACACAGCATTAAAAAACTGAAACGGGCTCGTAGATTTTTTTTCCTCTGGAAAGTCTCTCAAAGGCCTTTTTCTTTCCATTTCTACCACGAGCCCTCATCGTTTTTAAAAAATGTAAGAAGTATGTTTTTGAACAGGTACTACATTCTCACGGTTTGAAATTTGCTAAGTTACACAGGGGTATGTAGTGAGGTTTCCTTCCTACCCTTGATTCCCAACACTAGTTCCCCTCCTTATAGGCAAACACCAGTGATGTCCAAAGAAAACTGGAAGCTTTCACAGCCCCCAGAAGGCAAACATCCAATATCAGAGTTGTCTTAAATCAACAACACTCTGTTCACAATGTCTTCATAAAGCATCATGATGCAAGATGCCCATATATTAAGTAAAAGTTCCAGCTGGTAAACGTGACATGGAAATTATTAAGAACGTTTAATATATAAATTCTTAGTATGTTTTCAAGATGTTTATATGATTTTAAAGGAGCCCTGGTGGCACAATGTTTAAGAGCTTGTCTGCTGATCAAAAGGTTGGCAGTTCGAACCCACCTAGCAGCTCCAAGGGAGAAAGGCCTGGCAAACTGCTTCTGTGAAGATTACAGCCAAGAAAACCCCATGGGCAGTTTTATTCTGTAACATGGGGTCGCTATGAGTTGGAATTGACCTGATGGTACCCAACAATGACATGGGATTAAAAAAATGCAGTGCCTTTTTTTTTTTTTTAAATCTTATCAATACATGGTGGCATTGAACTATGGATCACTACAAATGGGTTTCAAGTCCACATGGAAGCATGGCAAGAAGTGCAGCAAAATGATACATTCCGAAGCACCAATTTCAAGCAGGAAAGATATGAACCGTATCATTTATCCATCTTGTGGGCCAAGGAGCTTCAGTTTAAATGGTTTAATTTAGCCGGTAAGGTGAATACTGCTGCTAACTCTATTCATGTTTGAAGAGGGATGAGATCTTGTGACAAAGAGGCTAACACAGCAGGCCTGAGGCTACCATTTTACAAGGGTTTGTTTGCAAAGTTGGCCATGGGCTGGTGTCTGGGAACTTGGCTTGTGGAATATTTTATCTGTTCTCCCACCGATAAGGATGGCTCACTGTGCCTAGACTATTTGTGCAAACAATGTCATTTACACTGAATACCCGTTTTCCTTCTGGGAGTCTGGGATTTTGGTCCATGCTGGGCAGAGCATGGTGCTGAGTCTCTAATGAGCTTCCCCGGGCACAAACATTTCATACACGTTACTGCATTTTTGTTGCTGGGGGAAGATACTGTTCTCTGTAACCTCAGGAGGAAAGGTGCATAATGAAGCATTCATGTAGATTTCTCCAGACCTGTCTTTTCCTTTATGACCCAGCTGTGCATCCTAATTACACTGCTGTCATAAACCTTAGCTGAGAGTACAACTATATGCTAAGTACTAGTTCTTCTACTGAATCTCCAGATGTGGGGGTGGCCTTGGGGGCCCTCCAACAGTTCTACTAGTTGTAGCAAAAATATGTTCAACCTTAAGTGAAAAATATCCCCTGAAGTCTTCTTAAAACCAAACAATAGTTTAGCTTAGCTAATACATAATGTGTGCCTTGGGACATTATGCTTTTCTAAGATGTATCTATACAGGGTCAAACTGACCAAAGCAATTCAAACGATTAGATATAAACCTTAGGATCAAGCAAGCTCTCCAAGTTGGGCCCAGGGGCCTGAAATCCTAAAACTAACCTCCTCTTGGGTGGTTCTTATGCAGGTTCCAATTGGGAACCCAAGGCTTGTGGGTGTAAGAATCATTTCGGGCAAAAAAGTCTCAGGTTGCTATTTCAAATGAGTCCACTTTTGGGGTTCATATGAATCTGAGGCTCCTGATCTATGAAAAGGGTAGAAAAATCTACCAGCGTCTCACCTGATGCTAACTTCATAAATGATAGCTTCTGTCCTTACCATTCCTTGGACATTTCCATTTTGCATGTGGTCTCCACTGTGCAGTGGTCTCCAGAAGTGCATCAAACCACCCCACCCCCCGTTGGATTCCCAGTTCAGAAAAAGGGACTTGAGAGCACTGTGGCATTACACATCCTCCCTACTTCAGAGCCTCTAGCAGCACATTCTTTGAACCAGGCTACTTTCAAGACTTGCTGAGTGGAAACATCTCTAGAGAACAGGTTTGGTCAACAAGAATCAATGAACAACCTTCTGACTCTTGGACCTATTGGCAGGTCCTTCCTTCCAGGCTCCTGCCTCTTCTGAAAGCTACACAAGGACATTGGTCCCAGCAGCAGGACTAAACGCCTGAAGCAGTTTTCCAACCTGTTCTGACCAGGCTGCCCCAGGGAAGGCATTTCCCTTCTCTTAACCTAAGGTCTTTTGTGAATTGTGAGGGCTACATTACTGCAAAGGGTTTTATGAAAAGGTATCAGATGACTGCAAAGGTGCCCTTGGGGAAGCACCTTCAGTACTTCGCAATGATGAAAAAAATCACACGTGCCTTCTGCTTTGTGGGGTGGCAGCCAAGCCTTCAGAAAGGATTCCGCCCTGCCTCCGCAGGTTCTTACTCCCTGGGACCCACTGACTTCCTGCGGATAAGGCTTCTGGGAAATCAAGTCTTAAAGAAAGGAATGAATCACCCTCTTTAGTCCCTGGGGATTCCTAGAAACCAAGGAGCTTTCTTGTCCTACTGCCCCAATCAACACTAAATGGTCAAACAAGAGTCTGACACCTTGATTTTCTTTTTGCTCTTGCTTGCTTTTTTCAATTGTCAAATTACTATTACACTGACAGTGACTCAAAAGTGGAGAAGAAAAATCGTACATAATCTCCCAAATCAATTGCAGATGTCCCCAGGCGCTGTTGTTTTTCTCACCTATAGAAACACATTTGAAGGGTTTTTAGAGTTATCCAAATAAGTATACAGCAGCAGGGAATGAAATGCTACACAAGATGGAAAGCAATCATCTCCTGTCCCACCCTGTCTTAGTCATCTAGTGCTGCTATAACAGAAATACCACAAGTGGATGGCTTTAACAAAGTTTATTTTCTCACAATAAAGTAAGCTAAAAGCCCAAATTCAGGGTGTCAGCTACAGGGGAAGGCCTTCTCTGTTGGACCTTCTCATCAATCTTCCCCCAGACTAGGAGATTCTCCGCATGGGGACCCCAGGTCCAAAGGGCATGCTCTGCTCCCGGCACTGCTTTCTGGATGGTATGAGGTCCTTGTCTCTCTGCTCACTTCTGTCTTCCATATCTCAAGAGACTGCCTCAATTCACAATCCAATCTTGAAGACTGAGTCCTGCCTCACTAACAGAATTACCGCCCATCCTCTCATTAACATCATACAGGCAGGATATACAACAGGAAAATCACACAATACCAGGAATCATGGCCCAGTCAAATTGATACACACATTTTTGGGATGACATAACTCAATCTATGACACTACCCAACAGTTAACATCCTACCAACCACTTTGAACCACTTCTATTCCATTTTTTTCTCAAGGTTACCTCTGTATCTCTGATCTTCTACTGTCTTTCGATTGTACTGACCTCCTGATGTAATAGGTGATGATTTGACTTACACTGGCACTCCTTTGCTGACTTCGTTTTTGGTCAACTTACTGTTTTGAACTCTAATTTTGGTCTCCCAAGTAACCATAAGGAGACATGGTGGCGGAGTGGTTAAACGCTTGGCTGTTAACTGAAAGGATGTGATTTGAACCCACCAGCCACTACGCAGAAGAAAGATGTGGCAGTCTGCTTCTGTAAAGATTACAGCCTTGGAAACCCTATAGGACAGTTCTACTTTGTTCTATAGGGTCACTATGAGTCAGTGTTGACTCCATGGCACTGGCTTTAAGTAACTTTAGATACTGCATTTTTTTAAAGCCTACTTTCTAAGATGAGGATACAGGCATTCTCCTCTTTTCCTACTTTTCACTTACACTTTCCAACATCTGCAGGCTTTGCCATTACTGCTGATGATAAGACTGAGAACACCGGCACTCTCAACTATTGCTGTTATGAAGTCCATATGTCATGGTTATGGGTTTCTTCCTCAAAATTAAAAACCAATAGCTACTGTTTATAACCTATCTATGCAAATATTGTTCACGGAGGAGCTAGTAAACATAATCTTATTATTCCTTTTGTATCCCAATTTCCTAAGCCCTCTTCTTCCTCTAGAAAAGAATTATTAGCATCCAGGTCAAATGAGTACTTTCTACAGTTTGGACTACAGTCTTCTTGTACAATTTGTACATTTCCTTGAACAATTTGTCTGATTATCTTTTTTAAAAAATTGGGATAAGAAATAGTCCATTTCTTAAAAAAACATATTCCTTTCATAGTTTCAAAATTATTTTCTCTCTGAAAGATTCTGGGATCTCTTTTTAATCTTGTGGTTCTCAATTTTCATGCTGCATGGGTCTTATTCTTCTCAGACAGTACTTGCCATGATCTAAAGGATGTTTCTTCTTTCAGCCCTGCATAAATTCTTATGTATCTTTAATAAATTTTTCTTCTTCATGGAACTCTCTTACCTTAGATATGTTATCTTTTCATCTTTGCTCTTATGTTCCAGGAAATTTTACTTTATACTTTTGACACTTCTTTTCCCTTGTCCAACAATCTTATTTTCAATTCCAAAGAGTCTATTCTTGTTTTTACTGTCCTTTTCTCAGAACATTTTGGTCTTATTTTACACTTGCAATCTTTTCTAGATTCTCTCAGAATAATATAACATCTTAAATATTCAGTTTCCTCAAACATTTGTTCTCTTTGAGGTCAGTTTTTGTTATCTTAGACTCTTTCATGTTGGAAACTTTCTTCAAGTCTTTTGCTCCTTGGCATGCATCCATCTAGAAAGAGGCCATCACAAAGCTGATGGAAAGCTCCATAGATGGGCAGGGCTCGTTTAATGACACAGTTTTAGGTTGAAGAGGACAAGCAGCAGCTGTTAGGATGAAGGCCCTTGATATACAAATTGAGGCAGCTTTTGCTCTAGTGCACAATACTCACAGATTCCCTAGTACCCCAGATGAAGGTAAATTCATTTTAGAGCACATATTCCCTCCCCCTTTTTTGCTTACCCACAGCCAGATACATGTCAGACAAGAAAAAAGGCAAGGGGGAAGAGGGATTCAGAGTTTTATGGACAGACCTTCAATTAACCCCGCCTTCCTATCCCACCTGTCTACAGCTCTGCTAGGGGACCAGGATCTCCACTGTTGCAGCCCTCTGCACACGTTCCCAACTTTGGTTGTTCCCACTCTCTATCTTCAGGTGATGCTCTCCCAACTACTCTCATATTGCTCAAATTTGCAGCAAGTCTCACTCCCACTCTCTACACTGATGTCAGTTTACATTTCCCCCCACTTTGGTGAGAATGCTAAGTTGACCATCTTACCCAGCTGTTATGGATGGTGTCCCCCCAAAATGTGTGTCAACTTGGCTAGGCCATGATTCTCAGTATTGTGTGATTTGTTCATCTTTTTGTCATCTGATGTGATTTTCCTGTATGTTGTAAATCCTACCTCTATGATGTTAATGAGGCAGGATTAGAGGCAGTTATGTTAATGAGGGAGGACTCAATCTACAAGATTAGGTTGTGTCTTAAATCAATCTCTTTTGCAAAATAAAATAGAGAAGTGAGCAGACGGGGGGACCTCCTACCACCAAGAAAACAAGAGCCGGGAGTGTGTCCTTTGGACCAAGGGTCCCATGCTGAGAAGCTCCTAGATCAGGGGAAGATTGACAAGGACCTTCCTCCCAGAGCTGACAGAAAAACTTCCTCTGGAGCTGGCACCCTGAATTCAGACTTCTAGCCTCCTAGACTGTGAGAATAAATACTTGCGGTATTTCTGTTATAGCAGCACTAGATAATTAAGACACCAACCATACTGTGTACATTTTTATGTGGCTGTAATGTTTTTGCGTACCTAACACTTTGGTTTCTGTTTTCACTTCATCTAATAAGCATTCTCCATATTGCTATGCAGCCAGTTCTCATGATTAAAGTCAGCCTGAGCAACAAAGTTAGGTAAGTTAGAGCACACGGATTCTGAGATTAAGTTAGACTCTATTTTTTATTCTAATAATAAAACCATTCTGGAAGACTTTCCAGCCTTTTCAATTTGTGTTACTTGCTACTTTACATTGAAGACGGCTGGTTTCACACTTTAGCATCCCTGCTTTGAAGGATGACAGCAGGTGGAGACATAACAAGAATTAGGCTGCATATCTATCTTCAGCAGGCCTGCCCAAAGGACTTGAGCTTGGTGGCCTTAACATCTTTGGTGGTGATGGGCTCAACACCAACTTTGTCATGCAATGGTTTCCTCTTAGACTGAGTGTTCAGGCCTCTGTATCAAGACAATCTTCTAGTTTCCTATCATTCCCAGGAATGTGTTATAAGAACATCTGAGCACAAGTAGTTGTTCTGCACTAAAAAAAAAATTATCTGAAGGGTACAGCTCCATTCTAAGTATCCTAACACCTGCTAAGTTAGGAGCGCTAATTGAATGATTTTCATCAGTAGTCATACTCGTAATTCTCAGCTAAATGCACTGGCAAAGACACTTTAGTGTGCAAAAGAATCACCAGGGATGCTGTAGTGTCTGCTGGGGTCTTTTAACGATGGCCATCGGATGATAGCTAGGGGGACAAGCAGCTCATGAGGCACTTTTTGCTGCATGTCCCTTACTAGCACCACCTGGACACAGGGAGTAGGGTCTCCTCTTAGGACACACAAAATGGCTGCAGTAGTAAGCAGCCAACAGGTCGTAAAGCATCTTGAAGGCCTTTTCACTGTGTCCTTGGAGGAACCTGATCCCAGCTAAGTTGGCCACAGTCAACTTACGCTGATAATCCAAGGGTAGGACATCTCAGCACAAGAATAGCTTAGAGCACGGAGATATAAAACAAGCACCTGAGCTCTACTAAGGTATAAAACTTAATACCAAAGATCACCCAATTGGAACCTGTCCTACAGCTTCCTAGTTAGCTGGTTGCACGACCCTGATTGCAGACTGCCCATTTACTGACACTATCAATTGTAACCTTGCAAGTGTGCAACTTTATTAACTGCTCCAGCATGAACTGTGCCTCCAGAATCATCACTGGAGATCTTGAACTCTAGGGATTTCATCACCCTTACGGACCCTCCACCCCGAGACCTCCAAACACGATGGATGCTTTTGGAAACTGCAGGTTCCTGAGTCTTGCTACTAGAAATTCTGATTTAGTAGAATGGCGTGAGCCTGGTAATGTGCACTTTCAACATACACTCCAGATAATTCTGACGCAAGTGGTCAACAGACCACACCCTGAGTCACAAGTTGGTCATCTGCTGTCTACTAAACAAGGTCTGGTAGGGGGCTTTCCCACATTGATTAGTCATAGGGTTTTTGTCCTATGAGTTTTCTCATGTTGCATAAGGGATGTATTATAACTGAAAGCTTTCCCACATTTGTTACATTCAAAGGGTTTCTCTCCAGTATGAATTCTCTGATGTCTAGTAAGTTGACACCGCAGGCTAAAGGCCTTTTCGCAATGACTACATTAATAGGGTTTCTCTCCAGTGTGTGTTCTCTCGTTTTAGCAAGGGTTGACCGGTCATTGAAGGCTTTCCCACAGTCAATGCATTCATAGGGCTTTTCTCCAGCATGCGTCCTCTGGTGTTCAATAAAGTGTGATCTCTGACTGAAGGCTTTTACACACACACTACACTGATACGGTTTCTTTCCAATGTGTGTTCTCTGATGCACAATAAGGGGGGACCTCTGGCTGAAAACTTTTCCACAGTGACTGCATTTATAAGGTTTCTCTCCAGTATGGGTTTGTTGATGCACAAGCTGAGATCTCTGCCTGAAGGATTTCCTACAGTCTTTACATTCATATGGCTTCTCCCCAGAGTGAATTCTCTGATGGGAAAGGAGATGAGAGCTCTCTGTGAAAGTTTTTCCACACTGACTGCATTCAAAAGGTTTCTCTCCAGTATGAGTTCTCTGATGCTCAACAAAGTGAGCACACCCAGTGAAGGCTTTTCCACATTGACTGCATTTATACAGCTTCTCTCCAGTATGAATTCGCAGATGCCTAGTAAGTTGAGTGCTTTGAATGAAGGACTTTCCACACTGGTTACATTCATAGGGTTTCTCTCCAGTGTGAGTCCTTTTATGTGAGATGAAGTCAGAGCTTTGGCTGAAGGACTTTCCACAATAAGCAGTCATAAGGTTTCTCTCCAGTATGAATTCTTTGATGTACAATAAGGTTAGAATTCCAGCTGAAAGATTTTCTGCATTTGTGACATGTATATGGTTTTTCTCCAGTGTGAGTTCGCTGATGCCTAGTAAGTTTAGAACTCTGGGTGAAAGATTTCCCACACTGATTATATTCATAGGGTTTCTCTCCAGTATGAGTTCTCTGATGTACAACGAGGTCATAGCTCTGGCGGAAAGATTTCCCACAACAATGACACTCATAGGGCTTTTCTCTAGTATGCGTTCTCTGGTGTACAAGAAGCTTGGAGCAACAGCTGGAAGATTTTCCACACTGATGACACACATATGGCTTCCTTCCACTCTGAATAACACTACAGTCAGTAAAAGATGAGGCCCTGTGGAATGTGTCATAGCCCTCCCGACATCTGAATAGTGCTTCTTCAAGATTACTTCCTATGGTTTGTTCAAGGCACGAGCTCTCAGAACAGGCTTTTCTGCAGTCATCACACTCAAACTGATTTTCCCCAAATTGCACTGGTTTGTGTTCATTCAGAGACATGCTATGGTTGAAGAAGTTTCCAGAGTCTTTACATTCATTGCTATTGTTTGCGGAAAAGATTCTACTGTGAAAATGAAAGGAGGTACCACAGTTGAAAGATTCACCACTGACAGCACATTCACAGGGTTTATTTCCTATTTCAACTTTTCCAAGTTTATTCAAGTAAATGCCCTGAGAAAAGGCTCTAGCACTCTGATGATTTTCACAGGGCTTCTGAACTGTCGAGCCATTCTGATGATTAATGAAAACCAAACCCTGTTTCAATCTTTTAACCTGTGAGTCGGGCTTATGTGTTCTTATAGGTAATGTCTGCGGTAAAAGACTTAAAAGTGAAACCATAACTTCCCCCAAGCTTACGGTCCCAGCATTTCCCTTGAGCAAACAGTCTCTCTGAGGTGAGAATCATTTCACTTACAGAGTCCTCCTGGCACTTCCCTAGCTGTTCCCTCCAATCCTGCACTTCTCCCAATGACACAGACCAGGGGCCCTCCTCCCGAGTGCAGCATTTCATTTCCATGCTGTAGGATGGCTCCTCCCCAGCAATGTCCTCTTCGGAAGCTGACTCTTTCTTTCCAAGTGTAGTCTTCCAGTCTGAAAGAAATCCAAATGCCTGAATTACTGGAGAAAGCCTTGAAGTGGGATGCTGAGATGAAGACAACCACCAAGTGGGGAGGTCTCTGTGGATGTTTCTAATCCATGCAGCATGTGAAAGGGAAAGATGAGTCAGCAAATAGGAAATAAGTTGTAAAGTGTACAAGATAAGAGAAAGATAATGAAGAGATGGCCCAGGAGGACTGGCTCCTAGAGCGAGCAGAAGAACAAGCAAAGGTGAAGACTAAAGGGAAAATCCATAGAAAAAACTGGACCTTCTAAGTACAAAGACCTCAACACACCATGCTTAGGTTGCTGAGACAGGATCTGCTGTGAGCTGATATTGGGCCCTGAAAGATATCCACGTCCTAATCCTGGAAGCAGCCCTAGTGGTGCAATGGTTAAGTGCTCAGCTGCTAACTGAAAGGCCAGCAGTTCGAACTCACCAGCTGCTCTACAGGAGAAAGATGTGGCAGTCTGCTTTCATAAAAATTATAGCCTTGGAATCCTTATGGAGCAGTTTTACTCTGTCCTATAAGGTCGGTATGAGTTGGAACTGACTCAACGGCAATGGATTTGGTTTTATTTTCATCCCTGGAACCTGTGAATGTGACCTTATTTGGAAAAAAAGTCTTTACAGATGTAAGTTAAACATCTTGAGATGGTGAGATTATCCTGGATTACTTGGGCACGCCCTAAATGCCATCACAAGTGCATTTATAAAACAGAGGCAGAGGAAGATTTCACACACAAGAGGTGATGTGAAGACAGAGCAGAGATTTGAAGATTGCAGCGATACAGCCACAAGCCAAGTAATGCCAACAGCCACCAGAAGCTGCAAGAGGTAAAGAACAGCTTTTCCCTTAAGAGCCTCCAGAGGGAGCACGGCCCTGCTGACACCTTGATTTTGGCCCAGTGATACTAATTTCAGACTTCTGGCCTCTACAGCTTTAACCGTAAATGAATTTCTGTTGTTTTAAATTACCGGTGATAACTGGTTACAGCAGTCACAGGAAACTCATTAATAAAAACCGAAAACCTAACTCGCTGCCATCAAGGGATTCTGACTCTTGGTGGCCCCACATGTTACAGGGTAGAACTGTTCCATAAGGTTTTCAAGGCTGTGATCTTCTGGAAGCAGACTGCCAGGTCTTTCTTCTGTGGTGCCTCTAGGTTGATTCAAACCACCAATCTTTTGGTTAATAGTCGAGCGCCTAACCATCTGCACCCAGCTACTCCTTCACGAAACTCATACAAGATCCTAATTTGTGCCTTGTCCTGGATTACTGACCCAGTTTTGGATAGCACAGTCAGACTGTGTGCGAATTGGCTTCACAGTCTGGTGGCTTCCAAAGAGGTCCTTACCCTTTCTGGGCCTCATTAGTTCTCAGCTGTAAGGAAGGAACAAGAATACTTGGCTTACAAGATTGACTTTGCAGGTCAAATGAATTGATATGTGAGCCTAACACAGTGTCTGGCATATGGTGTGCCTTCAATACACAGTGCTGTCAATCTTGTTACTGTTGCTATTATCTGAGAGTCCTCACCTCTACTGAAGGTATCAGGCTTCTGACAATGACTGTGGCTGACAGCATGAGGCTCCCAGCTCAGGATTCTCCTAAATTTCTCCTTTAGGTTCACTGAACCGTTTTGGTCTTGCAGCCACTGGTCTAGTGCTATCAAGTCCCTCTGCTTAAGTGCCCATGATTCACTCTCTGTACCTACCAGACGACAAGGACCCTCCATGTAAAAAAGCATTAATGCACTGACACGTTCAAATTGTAGTGTTGGCAAAGAATACTGAATATACCATGGACTACCAGAAGAAATGAACAAATCAGTGTTGGAAAAAGTTAAGCTCCTTAGAAGTAAAAATGGGGAGACTTTATCTCACTTTGAACATGTCATCAAGAGGGACCAATCTCTGGAGGACATAATGCTTGGTAAAGAAGAGAGTCAGTGAAAAAGGGCAAGACCCTCAACAGGGTGGACTGACAGTGGCTACAACAATGGACTCAAACATAGAAACAACCATAAGTATGGCTCACGACCGGGCACTGTTTCGTTCTGTTGTACATGGGGTCGCTGTGATTTGGAGCTGATGTGACAGCACCTAACAACAAAAAACAATCTTTGCCATCATTTGACTTGTGGGAGGACATTTCCCTTGTCCTATACAAAATCTCTCTGACCCTCTTGGACAAGGTCACCATCTACACCCTTTTTCCTTCCCTTCAACAACACACACCCAACGCCATTCTTGTTTCCAAGACTCCACTGTGCTCCTCTAAGGAGTCGCCTCAGAATCCCTGAGGGAAAGAATTTTTTTTGTATAAAATAATTCCCCACCAAAAGGGTGTGAAAGGGCATGTGGAGACGAGAAAGAGAAAAGAAATCTTTGGGTGGCTTGCCACTGAAAAACAGGCCAAGGAGATTAAACGTCCTGTAGCAAGGTTTCCCTCAGGACCATGAAATGAGGAAACCAGAGTGCCGAAGTGGGCCAGTTAGGAAGTAACATCTATGCCAGATGAGAAGAAGCAAACCAATTTCAGAATGACACCATTTGAGGCATGATATGAGGGATGTGGCTTAGGGTGACTGAGGAGAACTGAAGATAAGTAAATGTCGGTGAAACTTCCGAGAAAAAAAATTACAGAGGCTGCAGGTAAGTTATAGGACGCAGGAAGAAAAAAACCAAACCTGTTGCCAAAGAGTTGATTCCGACTCATGGTGACCTCATGCATTAGAGAGTAGAAGTGTGATCCACGTGGTTTCCTTGGCTGTAATCTTTACGGAAGTAGACTGCCAGACCTTTCTTCCACAGTGCCACTGGGTGGGTTCAAAGTACCAACCTTTAGGTTCATCGAGTACAAATCATTTGCACCATCCAGGACTTCTGTAGCAGGAAGAACTGAAATTCAATACCTCTAGCCAGAGGAATGTCCTTGGTGGTCTGAAGGATACATACAATCATACTGCTAAGTGAAAGAGGCCAATCTGATAAAGCTACATACTCTATGATTCTAACTATATGACATTCTAGAAAAGGCAGAACGATTTAAACAGTAAAAACAGCAGTGGTTTCCAGGGATCCAGGAGGAAAAAGAAAAGGATGAACAGGTGGCACACAGGGCATTTTCAGGGCAGTAAAGCTATTGTGTATGGTAAACTGCGGACTTCAGTTAGTAATGTATCTAAATTGGATCATCAATGATAACAAATGTACCACATCAATGCAAGATATTAATAACAGGAACACTCTGTGTGGGGAGATAGGGTATATGGAAACTCTGTACTTTATGCTCAATTTTTCTGTAAACATGAAACTGCTCTAAAAAATAAAAATCTGTTAACAAACAAACTAAAAAAAAAAAAAAAAAAAAAAAAAATCAGGAAAAGATGCCCAATTAGTCTGGGTGATAAACAAGTTCTAAAACTGACTGGGGTGATGGCTGCACAACTCTGTGAAGATCCTAAAAAACAGTGAATTGTACATTATAAATGGTAAATTGCGTGGGATGTGAATTATATATTAAAAAAGCTGCTTAAGGGAAAAAAAAAAAAAAGGTTGGTAGCACTTTTCACAATAGCCAAAGGGTGGAAACAACAGAAATATCCACCAAGAGATGAATGGATAAACAAATGTGGTCTATACACACAATGGAATACTACTCAGTCATCAAGAGAAATGAGGTCCTGATGCATGTCACAAGACAGATAAACCTTGAAAACATTATGCTGAGTGAAAAAACTCAATCACAAAAGGACAAATACTATATGAGCTCACTTATATGAATTAAGTAAATACGTAAAAACTAAAAATTATTAGCGGTTACCAGGGGTGGGAGGGAGTGGGGAAAGGGGGAGTGAGGTAAATTACTTAATAGAGCCCTTCTAGCCAGTCTTTGTAACTGCCACCAAATGAATGGATGGGACTATGCAAATGAGATTCTTATGGCCCATCAAGGGATTTGGATAGTTTGCTAATAATATAAGGTGCACAGTACCCTTTTGTGGGTGGGGCCATGCAAGCAAGGTGTACAGAACCTTAACAAGGGGATTGGTCAGTTTTGCCATTTGGCTAGGATTAAAAAAGAGCCAGTTCCAGAGAAGAAAGGGGACCTCACAACCAAAGGACGTCCTTTGGACCCGGGATCCCTGCCCTGAGAACTTCCTAGATCCAGGAGACAGAGAGAGGAGCCGTAACACAGAAGACAGTGAGAGACAGCAGCATGAAATGGCAGTAGCCAGGAGACCAGCACAAGATGGCTGCAGTGGGGCTTGCTGACCCAAAGAACAGTTTTAACACTTGACCAAGAAGGCCCCCAGCAGGGACCAGTAGCAGGAGGCCCCCAACAGCAAGGCCCCAGCAGGATCAGGAGGTAGAGGGTGAGAAGAAGCTGTCCTGACTGAATAACTGTATCCTGAGTTGTTTCTGATCCTGAACTGCACTGTTACTTCCCTAATAAACAACTTAGCTGTTAAGTATGGTTCGTGAGTTCTGTGAGATGTTGCAGTGAATTACTGAACCCAAAGATGGGAGGGAGAGTACTGAGGGGAGAGGGAGTAGTTGATGTCAGAGGTGATGAAGTGGTAGAGCAGTTTGGAAGAGTTGGACATTTGGGACATCTTTAACCTCCACCTCATAGAGACCAGTTTTGTGCTGATCCTTATAAATTATTTAGGGAGTTTTCACTTAGGGGGCATTAAAGTTATGTTAATGATGGTGGAATGATTTGGAAAAGGATAGCAATAATGGAGGCCCAACATGAAGAATGTAATCAATGTCACTGAATTATACATGTAGAAATTATTGAGATGGCATGTGTCTTGTTATGCATATTTTCACCACAATAAAATTATATTTAAAAAAAAAGCCCTATTCGAACGACACTGGAAATGATAAGGGGGTGGAACCGTATGATCAAAGGAGGTGGGAAAGTGGGTCAGAAGTGGAGACTCTGGAGGAATCCTGAAAGGAATAGATCACTGCCATTTCCTAGTACATACATGTTCTCATCATGCCTGAGAATTATAAAGAAATTATGGGAACATCCAAAATGGAGGAGCAGCAGACACCCAACCACAGGTCAAAGGCAGGGTCCTGAAGAATGAGGCTGGAGGAGTTGCCACCCCAGGTGGAGGTCAGGACAAGGGGCTTGAGATAAGAGGGGACATGAGGACCTGGGAAAGAGACAAGGCGGCACAGGGATGATGACCAAAGGGGACTGCTATGGATTGAATTGTGTTCTCTTAAAATACGTGTTGGGATCCTGTCATGGACTGAATTGTGTCTCCCAAAAATATGTGTCAACTTGGTTAGGCCATGATTCCCAGCACTGTGTGGCTGTCCTCCACTTTGTGACTGATATAATTTTCCTATGTACTGTATATCCTAATCTCTACCTGTGGTTAATGAGGCAAGATTTGATTATGTTGAAAAAGATTAGGGTGGGCTGTAACACCCTTGCTCAGGTCACATCCCTGATCCAATGTAAAGGGAGCTTCCCTGGGGTATGGCCTGCACCACCTTTTATCTTACAAGAGATAAAAGGAAAGGGAAGCGAGCAGAGAGTGGGGGACCTCATACCACCAAGAAAGCAGTGCCAGGCGCAGACCGTGTCCTATGGACCTGGGGTTCCTGTGCAGAGAAGCTCCTGGTCCAGGGGAAGATTGATGACAAGGACCTTCCTCCAGAGCCAACAGAGAAAACCTTTCCTTGGAGCTGACACCCTGAATTTGGACTTCTAGTGTTACTAAACCGTGACAGAATAAACTTTTGTTTGTTAAAGCCATCCACTTGTGGTATTTCTGTTACAGCAGCACTAGATGACTAAAACAGATCCTAACCTCTATAACCTGCGGATGTAATCCTATTTGGAAATAGGGTTTTCTTGCTAAGTTAATGAAACCGTATCAGTACGCGTATGTCTTAAACTCAATGTCTTTTGAGATATAAAATAAACTAGACACAGACAAAAGCAAGCACAAGTGGTGGAAAGATAGATGCCATGTGAAGATTGCCAAGTATACAAGAAACACTGGGGCTAGAGACGCTGAGCGAATGATCTTCCCCCAGAGTTGACACAAAGAGAGCTGGTGCCCTGAATTTGGACTTCTAGCCACTTAAGCTGTGACAAAATAGATTTCAGTTCTTTAAAACCATCCACTTGTGGCATTTCTGGTAAAGAAGCACTAGATAACTAAGGCAGAGAGATGAGGATAACACAGTTAGCCCAGCTGTGAGAAACGCCCAACGACAGCAACATGCTGTTCCCTGTGGGCCCGGACTGCAAGGAAAGGCTGGCATAGATGAGAACGTGGCTCTTCCTCTTCCAACATGACCCAAGCATCACAGAACACCTGAGGAAGCTCACCCCAAATGGCCTCCCCTTCTCCTTGGACCCCAGGTCCCTGCAGAGAGCTCACTGCCTCATGTTTGCAAATGTACTGCTGTGTTCACCAGCTGGACCGCTCACTGCAAAGGCTCAGTTGCTGTCTTGCTCTCACCTCGGGGACGTCCTTGCTCCACCCACCATGGATCTTCTTGCTCCAGCCGGGAGATCACATCTGGCTTGGAAAGCAGAAGCCCTGGTCATGGGGAAAGACACAGGATTTGGTGCTCTGGTTGGAAACAAAGAACCACGCCTTCAGGCCCAGCCCCTTAATGTCCAGGGATGGGTGTGGGTGAACAAAGAAGGGTCCCAGAGCTATTCCAAGAAAACTGCCCGCTCCCCAGACTACAAGTAGCAAACCTTCTATAGAGGCAGAAGGAATGATAATACTCCTGAGATGTCCTGGCCTAGCTGGGGCACCCCCTTCAGAAGCTTCGGAGGCAGAAGTTCCCATTGTTGTTATTGTTAGTTGCCACCAAGTCGATTCCCACTCACAGCAACCCCATGCGAGCAAAGCAGAACTGCTCCATAGGGTTTTCAAAGCTGTAACCTTTTGGAAGCATATCTCCAGGCCTGTCTTCCTGAGACACTTCTGGGTGGGTTCGAACCTCCAACCTCTTGGCCAGTAGTTGAACCTTAACTGTTTGTGCCACCCAGGAAGTATGACAGGAAAACTGCCATTTCATTTCAGTGCCTTACCCAGGAAGAGCAGGTGCCCACAGGTGTCCAGCATCACATCGCGGTACAGGGCCCTCTGGGCAGGCTCCAGGCACCCCCACTCCTCCCAGCTAAAGATCACAGCCACGTCCTCAAAGCTCACAGGTGCCTGAAACATCACACATAGTACTGCTCAGTTGGTGCTTGCCTCCTCAAAGGGGAGCACAGAGAAGAGAGTGCGAGCTGGTGTCCGTTGAGTGCGTACACAGCATCAGCCTTTGGCTGGCACTCGGATTGGATACAGACCTCATGTCACTCAAAGCACCACGTAAAACAGAGTCCATTTTCACTGTTCCCTGAGCAGCTCGTCTGTTGCCAATTAGACCAGAGAGCCTGATTTCTGGACTGGAAATGGCAGAATTCCCACTTGCAGTTTCTTTATAAAAATCACAGACCCAAAGCCAAGCAAAACAGATGCTCTCAAACAGAGATCAGTGAAGTATAGCCTGTGAGATAAATGCAGGCTGTGGTCCATTTTTAGAAGGCTACGAATGGATTTTACATTTTTAAAGGGACATGTTACAAAAGAAGAATATGCAATTAGAGACCATATGTAGCGCCTCATAAAACAAACCAACAAAAAAACCAGTTGCCAACAAGTTGATTCTGACTCATGGCAACCCCAAATGTATCAAAGTAGCAATGCTCCATAAGGTTATCAATGGCTGTGATCTTTCGGAAGTAGATCACTCCTCTGGGTAGGTTTGAACCACTAACCATTTGGCTAGTAGTTGAATGCTTAACTGTTTGTACCACCCAGGGACTCTGAGGAGCTCCATTAGGAGAGCTATAATGAAAAAGGTAGGTAATAACAAGTGTTGGCCAGGATACGGAGACAGTAACACCCTCATACACTGCTAGCGGGAAAGTAAAATGCTAAAAGTTGCTTTGAAAAAGTTTGGCAGTTCCTTGGAAAGTCAAACACAGAATTACCAAATGACTTGGCAATTCCACTACTAGGTATATACACAAGAGAAATAAAAAATGTATGTCTACTGAAAAACTTGTACACGTATGTTCATAGCATCATTGTTTACAATAGCCAAAAAGTGGAAACTCAAATGCCCATCAACTGATGAATAAACAAAACATGGTATATCCGTACAATGGAATATTATTTACCCATACTAAGGAATAAAGTATTGATTCGTGCTACAACATGAATGAACCCTGAAAACCTTATGTTAAGTGAAAGAAGCCAGACAGAAAAGGCCACATATACTGTGACTCCATTTATAAGAAATGTCCAGATCACGCAGATCCATAGAGACAAAAAGCAGATTAGTGGTTGCCAGGTGCTGTGGGGAGGGGAGAATAGAGAGTGACTGCTAATGGGTACGAGGTTTCCATTTCGGATGATAAAAATGTTCTAAAATTGGTTGTGGTGATGACTGCACAACTCTGTGAATATACTAAAACCCACTGAACTGTACACTTTACATGGATGAATTATATAGTTATGTGAATTATATCTCAAGATGGCTGCTACCAGAAAAAAGTTAATGGCAATGAAGCTGTTAATTTTTTTAAAGTATATAGGCCAAAAGAAAAGGAAGAAAAAAATTCCATAAGGTGGAAAAATAAATATACAAATGCTAACAATTTTCTCTGTATAACCAATAACCAACCAGAATTGGACACAACGAAAAACAATGCCTATGAGACACAAGAAATTATAAAACACTCACACTCAGGAATACATTTAACAACACAGGCTCAGAACCATATGAAAAAAGCCACAATATATTACTGTACTGGGCCACCCACTTATCACCTGCGCCGCACAATGTGCAGGCAACACAGTTTCTCATCTCAGGATACACTAAATGGGCAAAGCAAGTCACAGAAAAATGCACAGGTATCACCACATTTTTGTAAGAAAGAGCAACAAAACCTGGTGTGGGCACAAGAAACCAAGCACCAAAATCGCGTACAGGTATATTCATGACCCCAAACGACTGTGTGACCGTAGAAGGAGCCAGGAGTTTGTTAATATTGGGATGCTGGGGAGGCAAAGACAAGGAGAAGGGGAAGAAGAAGAAGTCGCAAAATGGAAATATACAATATACAAGGTGAAACTGAGGAATGTAAAATTCTAAATTTGACATTAAGGTAAAAAAGGTTAAAAAAGTGAATCTGCAAATGGATAGAAACTAGAAGGTGGCTTTATAATCGTAATTCAATTATTTCAACTACAGAGAAAATCACAGTTTACAACGGGAAGGTGACGAGCATAAAATTCTAATTTTGATAGGAACATAAAAAAAGGTTTAAAAAAAAATCTGCAAATGGACAGAAACTGGAAAGTGGCTTTTAACATTATATCAGTGATTTCAAGTACCCTTCGCCGATTTAGTTCCCGACGGACCGTGGCCTTGTTTTTATTTCACGTTTCTATGTTAGTATAAAGTGGACAGGAAAACAAAAGAGCGTTTTTGGTGTCACTGTTTGGAATGCGCTCCTGGGGGAGAGCTCCCCGCCCCTCTCGGGCTCGCGCCTGCCGCCCCCACTCACCCGCGCCGTGCCCTCGGGGACCCCGCGGCCTTCATCATAATCGCCATCGCAGCCTGCTCCTGCCTTCCGCCCCAGCGGTCTGCGCCGTTGCTCCGGGGACCAGGATAACCTCATCCGCCGAATTCCACCGGGCAGCCACCTCAGTTAACCGCGGAAGCCGGGACAATGGCGGCGGAGCGAGGCCGGGCGCACCGGAAATGCGTCATGCGAGCAGGAACTACATCACCCAGCAACCCCCGCGGCGCTGGCGTCTGCGGGGCAGAAGGGCGGTGGGGTAAACTGGGAAATGGTAACATCCGCGATTCCAGAAAGGGACGCGATCGTCAAGAGCCGACGGCGCCGAGGACCCGGAGATGGAGCGAGGACGGCTCGGGAATCGGTGTCCGGAGAGCCGGGGATTTGGCGGGCGCCCCACGCTTCTCTGCAGGGGCCCCCTCTGCGACCCTGCCATCGGGACGTTGCGAAACCCTTTTTTCATGCCTGCCTTTACCACTTTCCGGAAACTGCTGCAGCTTGAGTCCTATAATTTGCGACCAACGCTTGTTCAGTTTTTTCTTGTGTGTTTATTGATCTGGGTTGAGAATATAAACGAGGTCATTTTCTCTCGTTGGGTCATACAATGAGTTATTGTTGATATACTAGAAAAACATGAACTTATTTTTATGCTTTTCCTCGGCTGACGTTCTTTGTTCAAGTATTTAATTCTCTTGGTTTTAGCAGGGACAGAGCCATCGTCTAAAAACAATTTTGACTTTTTTTTGTTTCATGATTTGTTGCATTGGCAACGTTGTCAAACAGCAGATGTTTGTGCATAGTGAGTGTGAGTGATGCTGGTGGAAACCCACTCCCCTTCCTGCCCCTTGCTCCACCACACATACGCACACACACATCGACATTCAGGTCCCTGTGTCATTCATGAAGAGACTGACCAAATCCCTTTCTGAAATAGGAAACAAAGACTTGATTGATTCAGATGAGCACCTGATCCCTTGATTTTGGGACACGGAGGGCAGAAAAGGATCAGCAGCCGGAAGGAAGGATCCAGAAATCTCCATCTCAGAGTCAGAACCCAGGGAATGATAGGATGATGATAAGGACGATGCTGAAGATGATGGCAGCTAATGTTTTACTCTATATCCTTGTGTTAGTTACCTAGTGCTGCTGTAACAGAAATACCACAAGTGTGTGGCTTTAAAAAACAAGTTTATTTTCTCACAGTTTAGGAGGTTAGAGGTCTGAATTCAGGGCACTGGCTCTAGGGAAAGGCATTCTTTGTCAGTTATGGAGGAAGGTCCTTTTTTCCTGGCTCCTTGGTGATTTTCCTGTGGCATGGCGTCTATTTTCTCCCATCTCTGCTTGCTCACTTGCTTGTTTAATCTATTTTATATATCAAAAGAGATTGAGACAACCCTACACTAATACTGCCTATTAACAAAAAGATAACCCATTCCAAAATGAAATTATAACCATGGGTATAGGGGTTAGGATTTATAACACCTATTTAGGGGGGGCACAATTCAATCCGTAACAATCCTGATACACACATTTACTGAATCTCCATTTTCTGTACAGGACCCCACCCTCAGCGGTGTGCTCTGCCATTTGGAGTTCCCCTGGTTCACTCTGAAGAGAGTGAACTCCAACCTTCTGCTGGGGTGAAGGAGAATCAGTCAACCAGCTATATGAGGACCTTCCCGTGGTGCTTCTAGTTCAACCCCTTGTTAGGGTACTCAGTCCCTCCAGTTCCTGGTTTTTTGGGGTTCTGGAGGCAGATGAGGCTGCCTCCCAGCTTTCCTCTCTGCTGGCTCCAGCTTCCGCCCTCTTGGGGCTGCTACCTCAATTACCACTGGTCAGTGGCTTTCCAACTGTTGCCATTTTCTCCTCTCCCATTCTCTTTACCCTCTGGGTTTATGCTCTTCTTTAAAAAAAAAAAAAAAAAAAATCTTTTCTTACATTAGTGGTTTCCAGAAGGTGCAGAGGGAAGTAGAATTGTTCCAGCAGCTATCCCTTACCCAAAGCCCAGTGTATGCTGTCCATAACTGCTCACCTTCCACCACTCCCCCAGCCACAAAGGGAGCACATTCAGCAGCACAGGTGGTTGGTTTTTTGAACTATTATCTGATGCTGTCATCTCCCCTCAGTGACCTCTGTGGGTCCAGGGGACTTCAGTACTCAGAAAGCCTGTGCTCGGAAATCTCCATTGGCAGCATTCACATTATGATCACCACTACTCTTTCACCCAGCTGTCTCATGCACTCACTCCCTCTGCTCCTGCTCCTGCAGGTACCTCATGGGCAAGTGGTTGGAGGCATCCAAGTAAAGGAGGCCTCTTTGTTAGTTTCCTATGGATGCTGTAACAAATCACCACAAACTCAGTGACTTAAAGTCACAGACTTTCAGCTGGTGAGCACCAATTTGCTATCTTACAGTTCTGGAGGCCAGATGTCCAAAATGAGTCTTACTAGGCTCAGATAAAGGTGTTGGCAGGGCTGTGCTCCTTTTGGAGGCTCTAGGGGAGAACCTGTTTGTATTTCTAGCTTCTGGAGGCTGTCGACATTCCTTAGCTTGTGGACATCTTTGGGGGCCATTAGTCTGCCAACCTGGAGCCCTGGTGGTGCAGTGGTTAAGAGTTTGGCTGCTAATCCAAGAGTCAGCAGTTTGAATCCACCAGGGGCTCCTTGGAAACTCTATGGGGCAGTTCTCCTCTGTTCTATAGGGTTGCTATGAGTCAGAATCAACTGGGCGGCAATGGATTTGGTGTTTGGGTTTTATCCTACTCAATACATCCTATATTGTGTCCTTTATCCTTTATATTAAGGTCAGTGACACTTGAACCTGCTAGGGTTTTGAGTGACAATTCATAGTGTAGGTTAGTGATGAGAAATTGGGAGATGTGTAGTGGGCAAAAAATAATAAAACAGTCTCATAAGCTGAGTGATGTGGGGCAAGTGGCACACTCTGGCCTGGCTTCTTCATGCTTCAATAGCAGAAATCCCTACATGTAGGGATATTTGGGGATATAAGGTGCTGCACACAGAAGGTCCTCAATAAGTAACTGCTGCTTAATAAATGGTTTGCAGGATAGATGTGTAAAGAAGCCCCCAAAGAACCATCCCGCTGAATAGCATATTTAGATTTTCCATCCTTGTCATTGTTGTTAGGTGCCCTTCAGTTTCAACTCATAGTGACCGTGTGACAGAGCAGAACTGTGCCATAGGGTTTTCTTAGCTGTAATTTTTACAGGAGCAGATGGCCAGGTCTTTCTCCTGTGGGGCCGCTGGGTGGGCTCAAACTGCCAAACTTTGGTTAGCAGTGAGGACTTAACTGTGCCACCAGGGCTCCTGGGGACATTGGACACAATGGACATTCTGCTCCTCAAAAGAACAACGGTCAACTTCCACTGGAGTTTTAGGTGCCTCTGGAAAGCAGCTTAAAGCTTTTTCATCTCCCTGGACAGAAGAGCACCTCTAGGTCATCAAATAGAAGCCTGGCTTCATTTTCAATGGCTGCATTATATTCCAGTCTCTGCACCACAAAATGTCTAATCAATTGCACATTGCTAGACAATTAGGGAAACCTTGATGGCAAAGTGGTTAAGAGCTCAGACTGCTAACCAAAGGTCAGCAGTTCAAGTCTGCCAGCTGCTCCTTGGAAACTCCTTGGAAAACTCCATGGGGCAGTTCTGCTCTGTCCTACAGCGTCGCTATGAGTCGGAATCAACTCTATGGCAAACAACATCAACCACACAATCAGGTTAGTTCCTAAATAATCCATTACTTACTAAACCCCACAGACCCTCATCATTTTTGTCAATTCTCTGAACCACAGACTGTTCAGTTAAATCTATTTTTTTTTCCCAATAGCATATCCCAAGCAGATATGAACTTAGGAGTCTACCTGCAAGCTATTTCTTTTGTGATGCACCTTAAAATGAATATGTAACTGTTTCCATGTACCACCTAAAATTATCCAGAGCAGTAATACTTATGGTGTGGTCTGTGGACCAGTGTCTACCCATAAATGATTTGTTACCAGTCCAAGATTGACTGTGTGAGCTTGCTCCAAAAGGTAAATCTACTATGCATAAAACGAAACCCATTGCCGTTAATTCTGACTCATAGCAATCCTATTAGACGTGTAGAACTGCCCCACAGGATTTCCAAGGCTGTAATATATACAGAAGCAGACTGCCACATCTTTCTCCTGTGGAATGGCTGATGGGTTCAGACAGCTGTCCTTTCAGTTAACAGCTGAGCGCTTAACCACCATGCAACCAGAGTTCCTTGTAAATTCACCAAGACCCCTTTTATTAGTTCAGCTGACTTTATTCTGGAGCAGTCTTACCTGATGAGGAAGCAGTGTATTGGTCCTTCTGGCAAGCTGATCACCGTTTTTTGGACTGGGAAGAGTCTGTGGATCAGCTCCTTTACATGGCGCTGATCAAGCTTTGAGTATCTGATCCTAGGGTACCATTGGTGTGCCAAGGGCCCACAGTTTGGGGAATGGTTGTAAATAACAGCGTGATGACATACTAGTTTGGAGAGTATTAGGATGCTGGGCTCTGGCATGTGCCTACCTGGGTTTGAGTCTGTATAACCTTGGGCAACTCAGCGATCCTCACTGTACCTTCTCATCTATAAAATGTTGTTTGCTGTCAGGTTGACTCCAACCCATAACACCCCATGTAACAGAGTAGGACTGCCCCATAAGGTTTCCTAGGCTGTAATCTTTGGAGCAGTTGGTGGGTTCAAACCAGCAACCTTTTGGGTAGCAGCCAGTAACTTAATTGTTGCACCACCAGGGCTCCTCATCTGTAAAATAGGTATAGTAAAAGTACCTACCTTAAATAATGTGTATAAAGTCCTTAATGCAGAGCCTGGTTCTCAGTATATGCACAACGAAGTACAGCTGTTATTACTCTAATTCTTTTATGATTACAATTCTAGAAGTGAACGTTTGAGGTCAGTACGTGCTTTCTGGAGCCCTGGTGGTGCAGTGGTTAAGCGCTCAGCTGCTAACTGAAAGATCAGCAGTCTAAACCTACCAGCTGCCCCTTGGGAGAAAGATGTGGTAGTCTGCTCCTAGAAAGATTACAGCCTTGGAACCACAACGGGCACTTCTACTCTGTCCTACAGGGTTGCTATGAGTTGGTATCGACTCGGTGGCAATGGGTTTGGTTTGGTATGTACTTTTTAAAGTTTTTGCATACATCTTTCCAAAATGCCCTCTGGACAATTTATACTCTAACCTCAATGAAGGTGTGCTATGAAAGAACATGCTATAAATGCTCATAGACTTCAGTTCCACAATACCATACCTTTTGTTTTACCACTACTTATTCTAAATATCAAATAATCACTGTAACGATATTTAATAAACAGGTGAGGGAAAAAAAAAATACAGATTCTGCCACAGAAATATATAGTTCATTTATCTATGTTCTCTTTTAGTCCTTGTCCATATGCATAAATCTTTACCACAGATATAATTATCAGTGCACAAATTATTTGGTATCCAGCCTTTGAAACTTATAAAATTACAAACATTTTCAGACTTCATTCATATCACTTATAATGAACAAATTACTGACAGTAAATCTTCCGTCCCAACCACTACATTCATGAGCAACAACTTCCAACTGGTTTTCTTATTTACTTATTATGTGCATGGTGGTCTTAGGTCTTCAGAACGTGCTCATTCAACACTTCCTTTTCACTTTAAGTCTTGAATCCTGAGGAGTCCTGTACACATTACATTGCAGATAGGTGAAAAAGGCAAAGGCTGTACCCACTGGCTCAACAATTATGAGGTAAGTGGTTTCTTCTTGACTTTCTTCTTACATAACCCCCTGTTGTGCGTCCTCTGATGCCCGATAAGGTGGGAGCTCTGGTTGAAGGCCCGTCCACACTTGTTGCACACGTAGGGACGCTCCCCAGTGTGAGTCCTCTGATGCCTCACGAGGTGAGAGCTCTGGCGGAATGCCTTTCCACAGTCCCCGCATGGGTAGGGCTTGGCTCCGGTGTGAGTCCTTAGGTGCTGGAAGATGGCTGAGCGATCGTTGAAGGCTCGCCCACACTCACGGCATTTAAATGGCTTCTCTCCAGTGTGAATCCTCTGATGCTGCGTGAGCGAGGAGCTCTGGATAAATGATTTTCCACAATCCTGACACACAAAGGGTCTGTCTCCTATGTGGATTTTTTTATGTACAGAAAAGTACTTTGGGTTCCGGAGAGTTTTACCACACTCACTGCATCGGCAATGTGGGCTTTCCTTGTGAATTCTTGTGAACGTAATCTGCTGAGCGCTCCGGCTGCAGGGTGTCCCGCAACCACTGCTTTCCCTGGCTTTTCCCACTTCGAAGCTACTCTGATGAATTTTTATGTGTGAATTATGCTTTGTGCTTTTAACCTGTGAGCTACGTTTGCGTAAACGTTTTCTAATAGGAATTTTCTGTGGTGAAACAGGGCTTGTGCAGAGACCAGTGTTTGCCCTGGATTGGGGGCTCTTGCAGTTCTCCTCCTGACGTTGGGCCTTTTCCTGAGCAAACCCCACTTGTTTCAATGCTGTGTTCTGGACTTCTGGGATCTCATCTTGCAAGACATCTCCTGAAGAGGAAGACATAGGGCCACCCTTTGAAGATTCATCCACTTTAAGGCTGTGGGTTGGTTCTTGCTCAGAAGCATCAGCAGTTGGAGTTAACTCTTTGCTTTCCACCGTAGTTTCCCACCCTGAAAAAAACCCAAGAAGTGTGGACACTGTACTGAGACAGTGCTAGAACAGGTTTGATAGTATGACAGGTATGATTAAGTATGCACAAGTTAGGGGATCAGAGAGGACAGGGTATCTGTCTGGGGTGATGAAACAGTTTTGAAATTAGACAGTTGTGACAGTTACAAACACCATGAATGCACTTAATGCCACTGAATTGTTCACTTTAAAATGGTAAATTCTGTTATGTGTATTGTACCACACAGTATTAAAAAACAAATGTAACAACAAAAAAAACCCTAGCTACCAAAAAAAAAAAAAAACTCTGCTAGTCAAGGAGAGACTGAAAAGCAGTGAAGCAACAAAGAGGACAACAGTGAACTTGGTGATCAAGGCACAAGAGTAATGCTGTTGGCAGGAATAGTACAGGGGGCTGGGATGCTGGTTTGAAGCGAGAACACCACGTCCAGGCCTTTGTCCACTCAAACCTAGGAGACACAGGGAGCATTCGTTCTCCAAGCTCACTGCCGCTCTTCCCGTTCTTCTCATACACCCTCAGAGGACAGCAAATCAGTACCTCACTGGCCTGAGTCTACTGCTGTCCCTGCGGCTCTCCCACCCCTCCAAGTCCACGGTTCTGGTTAGAGCCCTGTGAGGCCCAAAGTCCAGCACCTGCTACGCTGATAACAGCTCTGCAGCCCCAGATACATTATGTGACCTCTCCAAGTCTGACCTGCCAAGTCTACAAACCAAGGAGGAAAAATACTTAGCTGGCAGGGCTGTCAGGAGGAACAAAAGCTAATGGGATGAAGCAGATGGTACTGTGTGTGGCAGGAGGTATTGTGGAATTAAAAAAAAAACAACGAGCCTAAAAAATACTTGGACTCAGCTTTGGTTAATACGGCAACAGTGTATCAGTGAGTAACGCGTGGGGTCTTAAAAGGTGCGAGCAGCCACTCAAAATACAACTGGTCTCTATTATCCTGGACCAACAGAAGGAGGAGACCCAGGAATCAGAGAAAGAAATGGACTGTAGGTCTCACTGTCTTCATGAACTATTACCTCCTCTGTCATGAGACCAGAAGAAATGGATGGTGCCTGGCTACCATTAATGAACATTTTGATCAAGGATCCAACAGTTGGATCTTGATCAAAGAGAGGAAAAAATATGGAATAGAACTTCAAATTCTTACTGGAAACCAAGATTTACTGAATACACTGAGACTGGAGAAACTCCAAATCTATTACCTAGAAACAACTTTTAGGCCTTGAACTGAGACTATCCCATGAAGTAATCTTTAAACTAAACAACAATTTAGCTCATTTAATAAAGAATGTTTGTCTTGACCACTGCACTGTTTTAAAGAATTATGTATATGGGATTAAATGAACATTAACTCTAAAATACCAATGAGAACTTTTAAGAAGCAGAGAGTCTGTGTTAATGGTGGTGAAACAACAGGGGCAGAGACAAGGAGAATGGTGATACAATGTGAAGTGTGTAACCATTGTCAATGATCTGTACATGTAAAAAATGTTGAATGGGTATATGTTTTGTGTAAGTATTTTTACCAAAAAAAAAAAAAAGATGATATCATTGTCCCCGTTGCATTTGAGGACATGCCTGGGTGTAAGGACCCAGATATGTGGGTCTGTGTGGGTGCTACTTGCCTCTACAGGAGGATGGGAAAGAGAGAAGGTGGTGAGAGGCCAGGCATACGAATGGCCACAGGGCCCAGAAGCACCGTGGAGGACCGGTGGCGGGGGCAGAAGCCTGGGGACATGCTTAGATTTGTCCATGCTGCTTCTGCCATTGACAGTGTCTCCCTTCTTTCCCTTCATGACAAGGGCGAGGACATGTCTATCAACCTCCCCGCCCTAAGGATGCAACTCTGCCTGTGACGACCACAAACTTGCTTCCAAGAAATGGCGTGGGTTGGAAACCATTCATGATAGAATAGTCAATGTGCTCAGTTCAGCTCTCAATTCGTCCACTAGTATTATAATCATTTATAAAACAAGAGAGGTCAACAACAGTGTCTAAGCTGGGTGCAAGGACACTAGGACACAGTGGGCTAACAAACCTAGGGATGGTGCTAACTTAAACCCGGCTGAGGGGATCTGGCAGAATGAGGACAAAGAGAATGACAGAGCCACAGGAGGTGGCTAATGCTGGCAGAGCACACACAAGAAGTGCCTCAGGGGCCCAGGAGGCCAGCAGAACACAGGAAACTAGAAAGAAGGGCTCGGCTGGGAGATGAATGATCGTTTCTCCTTTTGAAACTACGTGCTTAAAATGACAATCACCAAAAAAATAAAAGGTAGATAAATCCATAAAATATGATCTTTGTGAAGAACTGCTGAGGAAAACATGGCGGGATGGGAACAGGGCACCCAGAGGAAATGCTCTCACTGAGAAAAACGCTGTCCCCACGAAGACAGATGGATAGAAGGTGACAGGGATCAATCTGTGTCCCCCAAAATACGTGTTGCAATCCTAACGCCTATAACCTTCAGATATAATCCTATTAGGAAATAGGGTTTTCTTTAGTGTGCTAATGTACGATGTGTCCTAATCACTTCTGAGGTATAAGGAGCACCACAAACACAGACGAAAATAAACAAGGGGAAGATAAATGCTACATGAGGATCACCAAAGAAATAAGGAACAGTGGGCCTATGGAAGCTGAAAAAGACAAGGTACTTCCCCCAGAGCCAAAAGGTAGAGAGCTTTCCCCTAGACTGATCCCCTGAATTCAGACATCTAGCCTCCTGAACTGTGAGAAAACAAATTTCTGTTCTTTAAAGCTACCCATGAGTGGTATTTCTGTTACAGCAGCAGCAAGACACCAAGAAGGGAAGACTTGGGGAAGGCAGGAAGATTCCCAAGGGGCTCAGGTCCTCAGAGGGTCTGAACAGCTGCCCCTCTACCCTAATCCCCTCCTCCTTGCTCTAGTTCAGAGAGTGGAGCATGGGTCCCGGGTGTGGGTTACAGAAAGGTCGCAGAAAGTGCCCGGCAGGGCAGGGGTAGGTCCATCCTGGAAAGCAGTCTGGAGCCCTGTAACAGGCAACCAATGCCCAGTCCTAGCTGGAGGCCCCAAGAATACAGGAAGGGCAGAGTGGCTGGGGAGGCTGCAGCCTTACCCACAGAGACCAGGTTCCCGAAGGTCTCCAGCATCACGTCACGGTACTCCGTCCTCTGTGTTGGGCCCAGCAGCTTCCACTCCTCCCGGCTGAAATCCACAGCTACATCCTGGAAGGTCACGGCCTCCTGCAACAGCACCCACGTGTCCCATCAGCCCAGGCCCTTGTGCCTCTGCATGAGAATCAGAGAGTTGTCTGCACTGAGGGGGCCCTTGCTTTGGCCATTTCCTCGGAGAGACACCAACTTGGGCCTGAAACATATCTCGCCCCTCTAATAAAACTAGAGTCTGGGTCTCAAGATGAGAGGCAGAGCCCCACCCCTAGGGCGCCCTGCACAGAGACGAGAGCTCCTGGATTGAAACCCCAGCTCTGCTGCTTTCTTGGTATACAGAGGTGGGTTGGTGAACTTAGGCCTCTATTTCCCCTTCTGTAAGACAGGGGCACTGAGGAGACCTTCCCCACATACCTGCTGGATTGATTAAATGGTAACATTTGAATGTAAAGCACACGTTAATCTTGTCCACGGTAAGCATTCAAAAATGTCCATGATTACTACAATTTGTGACATACAGCCTGTGTCTGGACGTGAACGGAAAAGACTAGTGGGTGGGTCAGTGTGGCCTTCAGTTTCTCTAAGAAGCTCACGTTCCACACGTCTAGCACAGTGGACTGAAGCAGCAGAGCAAGGAATGCTGTCCCTCTGCCCTCGTTCCACCTCTTCTCCAGTCTTGGCTAGTCCTTCTCTAAATTTGCCACACCCCTACCACCATGCTCTGGCCACCACTGCAGGCTGCTCTGCTTTCTCCACCTGGATGCAGGTGCTGCTTACAGGATCTGGAAGCAGACCTGTCCCACATCCATAGCTGCTCCAGCTCCTGCCCTGTTCAACCTCCCAGGGACTTGAGGGCCCCAGTGTCTCCTTTCCCTTCACCTCCCAGGCACTACTGGTCTCACTTCCTGCCCCATGAGGACCCAATGCCCTGGCACCACACCAGCCTCAGTGCCCTCTCCCAGGGCCTATTCATCCCTCCCTCCTGGAAACACCCCAGTGTTGGTGATCCCCACAGTCCCTCTGCTTGGCACCAGCACCAGGCAGAAAAAACTGAGACAGAGTGTTGGGGGGATGGTCTGCCTCTACACCTCTTATTTGGTCTGCCTAAGCAGAAGCCTTGGGTCCAGAACATTCTTTGATTAAGAAGACTGGGAGTCGGGTCTCTCTCACCCCCTTCTCCTTATCAGAGCAGCCTTCTCCTCTGTTCCGGGCACAGTAACTTTCTCTGTCTCTTACAAATGTGTAGGCACCACATGGCACCTGGCCAACCCCACTTCTCTATCTGTTCCTGGCAAGAGAAAGCGGGCTCTCTTGTCTGCAGCACAGGAAAGGTGTGCGCAGAGCAACGCCTCCATCAGCCACGAGGAGCAACCCCCTTGCCGGCCACGCAAGACCAGTGCCCACAAGTGAAGCTGATCTCACTCTGTCTCTTGTGAGTACAACATTACTCAATGCACTAGTAGA
Source organism: Dugong dugon (assembly GCA_030035585.1). Classification (NCBI taxonomy): domain Eukaryota; kingdom Metazoa; phylum Chordata; class Mammalia; order Sirenia; family Dugongidae; genus Dugong; species Dugong dugon. The sequence continues at coordinate 116,933,988 of CM057466.1, forward strand.
GCAAGTGGTTTGTGTTTTTTGCTGGGAACCCTGATTTCTGGTACAGCGGTTATATGACACAGAAGACCGGGCAGTGGGCTAACTGGAGCCTCCAAATGCAGCTACTGACCCCAGCTGGTGATTCTCAGCACTGCCTGCAGCTTTTGAGGCTCCCCAAACCCTCTCCTCCCGCAGCCAATGAAACCTCCCATCCTTCCAACCTCTGGTCTGTCTCTTAAAGTGACAATCTCAGCTCCTACTTCACAAAGATCTACAAGCGCCACAGGCAAACTGCCTGCCCCCGCCCCCAACATTCACCTGCATTTAAACTTTTCTGACACTGCCCCACCTAGATGCCCTCACCTGAGACCAACCCCCTCTGAAAAGCCCTACCCCCACCTGAAACACTCCCACATTCTGATAAGCCTCACTCCCACCTGAATCACCTTTCTCCAACAAGCCCTGCTCCCACCTGACACGCATCTACTCTGACAAGCTCCACCCCTCCTTCTGCAACCCCTCCACAAATCCCACCCCCACTTGACAAGCCTTGCTCCTCCATGAGCAGATGTCCCCCTTCACCCACTTGATGTAACTGTCTACCAAGCTCTTGCCACCTTTGAGGCTGCCCCAGGTTGGATCCGTAACGAGTCCTTACTAAGGAGTTGATCAGGATGCTAGGAGGAAGACGTCTCCTCAGGCCCCTTCACCTGGAGCTGGGGGGCTGCAGTGTAATGGATTGCTTTTATGTTGCCTTTCCTGCCAGGGTCTTGTAACTCCACCCACGTGATTGGGCGGGACTCTACAGACAGGATTTAACTGTAGCCTACCAAGGCGACTGGTCAGTTTTGCCATCCGGCTGGGCTTGAAATAAGCCACCCCAGAGGCGGGAAAGGGAGGAACCCATCACCACCAAGGAAGGTCAGGAGCCAGCATGTCCTTGGGACCTGGGATCCCTGTGCTGGGAATCTCCTGGAAGCAAGAGACCGAGAGAGCAAGCTGTAACCCTGAAGGTGGTGAGAAGTGGTGGCAGGAGACACCTGGCAGGAAAGACTTGGCAGCAGGAGAAGGCGCAGTGGGCTTCCCAGCTCATGGAGTGGGAAACCTGAGTGCCTTTGGGCAGAGGCCTAGGGCCACGGAGAGGCGTGCCTGTGAACACAGCAGAGAAGAGTCTATCCTGATGGAAGACTTGTATCCTGAACGTTCCTAAACTTGAATTGTAACCTGTTACTTCCCTAATATACCTCATAATCGTGAGTATTGTCTGTGAGTTCTGTGTCGCCACTGCAATGAATTATCGAACCCAGGAGAGAAGTACAGTGCGAGGGATGGCTGGCGTCAGAGTTGGTAAAGATGGTGGAGACAGAAGGCATGTCTGACCTCCGCCTCATGGGAATGAGCCTTGGGCTGTTGGTCTGGATTCTCCTTCCCCCTTCTGAAGTTACAGGTGGTCAGACGCTGCCCTCATGCAGTTTTTACAGAGGTATTTTGCTCCCACGTGGCAGAACCTGCCTGAGAATGAAGCTGGTGAGGGGAAAGCAGAGCCAAGACACTGGGGTTGGGGAGAGATCCTCCCATCACAGGGTAGCACCTGGATCCAGCCTTGCTCAAGGCCTACCCCTACACAACTCATTACGTATACGCCACCTACAACAAAAGAGCTCTGACCAACGCCACATACACGACGCACCTCACCTTGGTTGCACTTCCTGTCCTTTTTCATTATGGAGAACTTCAAACAAATACAAAAGTAACCCACAAAAGAAACCAATCCCGAATACTCATCACTTAGTCTCAACACATGATCAGTCCTGTCTGGTCCACGCTCCATGTGTGCGTTATTCTGAAGCAAATCCTAGGCTCTGTACCACTTCGCTCATCAATACTTAAGTCTGTAATTCCGAAGGACGAGGCCTCGCTCATTCTAACCAAAATCTGGACCAAGTCCACACGCTCCTGCCTTTGGTTGCTCCATCTCTCAATTCTCTTACAAGTACTCGGTCCCCATCCCTCTTGCCTCACTGTACCCTTCTTCAAAGTTCAGGCCACTTCAGAGCCCAGCACAGCTCTGAGTACACAGCTGGAAGGAAGCCAAGAGGGAAGCCTAGGGTATAGGGAAGCCTTGAGAGCAGGGCCCACTGCACAGGTGATCCTGTGACCAAAGCACAGAGCAGGAGGGCAACAATCACACTCACCTCAGGCAGCTCCTTTGCTGGACAGTCAGCCACCTTCTCCTCCTTTTCTTCCTCTTGCCAATCAGTGATCTCCAGAGAAGAGGCAGGGCCCTGGGATGGCAGAGCTGGGGAGAAGCAGGGGTAGACTTCAGACAAGGCTAGATCCAGGTGCTATCTCCACTAGAACCACCCACATCCTGGCCTCTCCCAGGCTTCCTAAGTCAGGGTGAGGGATGCTTGCCTGTCTCACTGTGACCCTGAGGGGCTGACATACACCTGCATTCTACTGCTGCCCCTGAAATCTCTGCTCCCACCCTCTCCCAAGTACTAACTCAGATCCCAGCCCCTCTGAGGCGAGCTGCCTCATCTCCCTACTCATCCCTGCAGCTGGCCTGGCTGCCTTATCCTCCGTAGAGGCAAAACCCTCATTTCCAGCCTCTGGGTCCTGTACCCTGCACTTCCTCCCTCCTGCTGTCCCAGGGAGGGTGTGACTTCCCTCCACCCCCAGGATGGCTCTGCTCTCTCCTATCCCTGAGGCTGTCTTATACCCTCTCTTGACACTTACCCATCTCTTTGTGAACTTTATCAAGTCTCTGCCACCTTAGGAAAAAAACACCCTGCCCTGGCCTTATGCTCCCTTCCAACCAAGGCTCCCTCATATCCAGCCTTCTTCACACATTCCTACATGGTCCACAAACTTACAATGCTGACTCTACCCCGCTATCAAGCAGCTCGTAGCAGACCTAGGCTGACCAATCAGGCCATTACATCCTCTTGGCCACAGTGATTGGGTCCACAGCCAGCCAATCAGAGCCAGCGAGACTTCGGGGATAACTGGAAAAGAAAAACTCCAAGTGGCTTCAAGTGAAGCCAATAGAGGGCAGCAGAGCTGAGAGATGGGAAAGAGGAGGAGTCCTGATGACACCATTGGATCCCTGGATTCAGCTATGCCTGAAGCCTGTCACCCTGGTACTTCTCAGTACACTCTCTTTCAATCTAAACCATTTTGTGCCAGGTTTTCTGCCTCTCACACTCAAGTCACAACAAACATGCTGCCCACAAAACTGGGTGTCAGGCTTTCTGGAAGGCCTCTTCCTCTGTATGAAGGCTAGTTGATTTCATTCCCTGCCAAGGACTTAAATACAGGAAAGACTCACTGACTTTCGTCTCATGAACTCTAAAACTGTTTCCTTGACACCTGTATTGTTTCCCATTGTTGCTGTGACAAATTAACGGAAAACTCAGTTGCTTAAAACAACAAAAACTTATCCTCTTATAGTTCTGGAAATCAGAAGCCCAAAACTAATCTCATTCAGCTAAAATCGAGATGTTGGCCAAGCTACATTTCTTCTGGAGGCCCAAGGGGAGAATCTGTCCCTTGTCTTTTCCAGCTTCTACAAGGCAGCTTAAGGAGCCCTGGCAGCACAACTGTTAGGCACTTAGCTGGTAATCAAACATGTAGTAGTTTAAACCCACCTAGCGGCTCCAAGGGAGAAAAGAACCTGGTATCTGCTCCCATAAAGATTACAGCCTAGAAAACTCTATGGGACAGTTTTACTATCTCACATGGGGTCGCTATGAGTCAGAATCTACTCAACGGACAAAACAGGCTGCTTGCCCTCCTTGGCAGGTGGTCCCTCATCACTCTTACCTCTGCATCTCTCATCACATCTCTTCTGATTCTGACCTTGTGGTATCCCTCCTATAAAAACGCTTGTGATTACACTAAGCCCAACCAGACCACCAAAGAGAATCCCTCTACTAAAAATCTTAACTTTCCAATGATTTACTCTCACAAAAAGCATATTCTAGACACCACCATGTGCCAGGCCTGAATAGGAATGCAGTATGTGACAGTATGTAACACAGAAATGTCCTATTGTTGTTGTTGTTCTTGGGTGCCGTTGAGTCAATTCTGCCTTATGGCGATCCCATGTGACAGAATAGAACTGCCCCATAGAAGTTTTCTAGGCTGCAATCTTTATGGGAGCAGACCACCAAGTCTTTCTCCCACGGAGCGGCTGGTGGGTTTAAACCACCGACCTTTCGGTTAACAGCTGAGTGCTTAACCATTGTGCCACCAGGGCTCCTTTTCGGAAACGTCCTAGCCCCTGTGAAAGAGCCTGGTAGGACAATGAAGCTCCATGGAGTCTTGCTCTTATACGCATCCCTCACCTGTGCGCTCCCCTCAGCCCCCACCACTGACACTCCAATGTGAGCCTCCACCCTCTCATTAGAAGTGGCACCAGCCCTTGTGTGGCCCAGCTATTTCACTACTTGCCCATGTTCACCATCCACCGCATACAACAGCTGCACACACCAGCTGACTCTTCAACGCTCAAATCAGATGATGCCACTACCCCTTAGAACACAGAAAATGCTTACTGTGGTTTTAGAATGATGTGGAAATCTCCACAAGGGCTCACAAGGTGTGAGACCACAGCTCCCAGAAGGGCTCCCAACGGCCTGGCCAGCCCAGTCCCTTGGACACAGGCAAGACTTGAAATAGATGGGCCATCCAGGGGCTGGTGCTCCCTTCCACCACAGAACTGCACACCGTCTCTCCAATTCTGAGTGATCATTCCCACGTTGGGATCTTTACAGGCACATCGCATCCCCCCTTGCTTAGCTCCCCTTTTTCACAAGGCTAAGTTCCACTCAGACTACAGCAACTTGGCCTTCACAAGTCTCGCCAGCACCTCCAGTCCATGTTGACCCCAGCACATGTCACCTGTGTATTTATTTGTCAAACACTCATCTTTCCTGCTGGACCCCAGGCCCCACAAGCACACAAGCCCCTTTGTTCTTAGTTGCTACTTTACGCTAAAAAAACAAACAACAAACAAACCCAAAACTGTTGCTTCCAGTGGATTTCGACTCATGGTGACCCCATGTTTTACTGAGTAAAACTTCCATAAAATTTTCATGGCTGTAATCGTTATGGAAGCAGATTGCCAGGCCTTTCTTCCACAGCACTGCTGGGTGGGTTCAAATCGCCAACCGCTAGGTTAGCAGATGAGTGCAAACCGTTTGCACCACCCAGGGACCTAACTTTATGTATAGCCCCTACCAAGATCCTGAAACTGGAATGTACCCCATGTATACACCCACTTAACTAAAATTTGGTTTCCAATGTGCTCGTGGTGAGGCAGGGCTCCCAAAAGCATGACAAGAAGCACTTTATCCATCAGAAGGCCCTGGAGGGCTTGCCAAAGAAGCTGTGGTGGGCCCTACGCCAGGGTTCCAGTGGCTCTGCATTATAAACTGAATTGCGTTTCCCAAAATTATGTGCTGTAAATCTTAATCTCTATACCTGTGGTTACAATCCCCTTTGGGAATAGGTTCTAGTATGTTAATGAGGCAGTATTAGTGTAGGGTCTATCTTCAATCAATCTCTTTTGGGATATAAGAAGAGCAGATTGAGCAAGCAGAGATGGGGAAGACAGACGCCATACCAGTGAGATCTCCAAGGGACCAAGAAACAGAAGCTGAAAGGAGACAAAGACCTTCCCCTAGAGCTGGTACCTGAATTCAGACTTCTAGCTTCCTAAACTGTAGAAAATATATTTACTTGTTAAAGCCACCCACTTGTGGGATTTCTGTTATAGCAGCACTAGATAATTAAAACGTGGAGCCCTGGTGGTGCAGTGGTTAAGAGCACAGCTGCTAACCAAAAGGTCGGCAGCTCAAACCCATCAGCCACTCCTTGGAAATCCTATGGGGCAGTTCTACTCTTGTTCTATAGGGTCACTATGAGTCAGAATCAACTCGATGGCAATGGAGATAATTAAGACATTCTGGGACGGGGCCTGAGAACTTTCATTTCCAACAAATGAGTCCAGGGAGGAGGGCATTCCCAGAGCCCTTGATTTAGGGGCAGAGGCAGGCATGTTAGCAAGGAAGCGTCTAAAGCTCTAATGTGGGGAGGTGATGCATGAAGGATGCAGATGCCCTTGGTCCAGGCGTAGGCAGAGCCCTTCCTTACCCCATAGGAAGGCTGGAACTCTCCCTCGCCTGCATGGCATCCCCCAGGAGGCCAAGAGAGCTGCCCCTCTCCAACGCTTCCGGCATACCCACCTTCTTCTGTAGATATCCAAGTCACGACCTCCACCAGGGCTGCTGCCTCCTGGCAGTCTGCTGGGTGCTGCGACTCCACCCAAGTCCTAAGCTTTCTGGGCAGCACGCCAAGGAACTGCTCCAGTACCAGCAGCTCCAGCATTTGCTCCTTGGAGCGTGCCTCGGGCCGCAGCCACTGGTGGCAGAGCTCACGCAGCTGGGCCAGGGCCTGTTGGGGACCCATCGCCACCTGGTAGCAGAACTGCCGGAACCTCTGGCGAGCCGCCTCGGGGTCGGTAGAATGTTCGCCTGGCTGTCCAGCAGGCTCCCCAGGGAGCTCTGAGTTTAGGCCCCCGTCTTCAGCATAGAGGGCTCGAATCTGGGCATTGCGGGAACGAGCCGCCTCCTGGTTCAGTGTGAGCACCTCCGCAACCTCAATCTTCCTCAGGGGATTCGAGTCCCCCTCCCCATCAGGGAGAGGGTCCGCATGGGGATCCAGCTGAGCCTCCACGACCTCCATCTTCCTCAGGGGTCTTGAGCCCCTCTTCCCATCAGGGAAAGGGTCCTCTTGAGGATCCAGCTGAGCCACAGGACATTCTGTAAGCAAAAACAGAGCAAGGCAATCAGCATACATCAACATCATTAGCCACCAAGGAAATGCAAACCCACAACAAGATACCACTTTACAACCACTTGTTGTTAGATATCGGGGAATCGATTTTGACTCATAGTAACCCCACGTGACAAAGCAGAACTGCCCCATAGGATTTCCTGGTCTGTAATCTGTATGGAAGAAGATTACTAGGTTTTTTGGTCCTGTGGAACTGCTGGGTGAGTTTGAACTGCCACTTTTGGTTAGCAGTCAGGTATTAACCTTTTGCACGACCAGGGCTTCTTCTGTAAAGATGAATCAGAATCGACAGCATTTAACAACAACAACAGTCTTTATGGGAACGGAGTGACAGGTCTTTCTCCCGAGGAGCCACTGGGTGGGTTTGAATCACTGATGTTTTGGTTAGCAGCCAAGTGCTTAACTGTTTTGCCACCCGGGCTCCTTTCACAACTACTAGGGTGGCTATAATCAAGGTGGACAAGAACAAGTGTTGGTTTGTTGGGATGTGGAAAAATTAGAACCCTCTCACATTGTTGGTGGGAATGTAAAGTGCTGCAGCTGCTTTGTAAAACAGCAGGGAAGCGCCTTACAAAGCACAGGATTACTATATGACCTAGAAATCCCATTCCTAGGTATATACCCAAAAAAACTGAAAAGACACATCCGCACAAAAACTTTGTATGCAAACGTTTACAGCAACACTATACCAAAAACAGGAAACAATCCAAGTGTTCATCAACTAAAGAACAGATAAACATATTGTGATACATCCACATAACGAAATATTATTTGACCTTGAAAAAGAATGAAGTGCTAACACATCCTACAACACCGATGAACCTTGAAAGCACTATACTACATTAAAAAGGCCAGTTATAAAACACCATATGTTGTACAATAACATTTAAATAAAATACAAAAACAGAAAGGAAATTAGTAGTTGTCAGGAGATAGGTGGATTGATAGGATTGGGGTACGACAGCTAATGGGTGCGGAATTTCTTTTCAGGGTGATTAAAATCTTCTAGAATTAGATAACTGTGAAAGTTGCACAACCTCGTCAATATACTAAAAAATCACTTAATTGTATAATTAGTAAGAGTAAAAATTACAGTATGTGAATACAGCTATTAAAAACAATTACAGGAAAAAGTGGCAACAGCAGTTCAAAACAGATCAGCGATGCTACCTCTGCACGGCACTTCCAAGGGGAAAAAAAGCTGCTCCTTCCTCCAAGGGAACCAAGAACAAGGATGTTTGAGACAGGTAGCCTGGGGCCCAGCACAGTGTCCACAATAGAACATCTGGTTAACTGAACACTAAGGCAGCTCAGAAATGCAAAGCAATAAGACAGCAGAAAGGTCCTTAAAACCCCAAGAAGACGAACTAATTCAAAACGACTTAACAAAAGCCTTAAAAAACAAACACAAAATAAATCTAAATGACTATGAATTATGATTTACTTCCAATTGGAAACGACATTTTGTAAAAATGGTTAATGATGTGGCTGACATCAAGAGCACACCTGCACATCTACCCTTGCTATTTTATCAACTGTTAGCAAACTGCCTGGAAAGCACAAACTCAAAGCACTAGCAATTACTATCCACATGCTTTCACTGGGTTAACTCACAGTCAGGGCATTCTTCAGAGATACAGAGACACACCTAGACACCGAATACACAAACGGACAACGACCACATCACACACAACCACAAGCTCTGACCCACAATCTTGGTGACAATCAGCCCAGGAAAGTGAACCACAACCTCTGCAGCCAACAGCCCAGAACAGTCAGGACTTGGTCAATGCTAGGCGCCCCACCACCATTTTTTTTTTTGCCTATGCTCCCAGCTAAGGACCAACCCGATAAAGTCAAATATACTCCTCAGCCAACGATGTTAACATGCCCCACTTCTATTTAGCTTGCCTCTAGCTTCCAACCAGAAGCAAGCTTTCTTCACCTGCCTTTGAGTCTCTACCCAACACATGAGACCGTAACTATACTCCCTTTGCACAGGAAACTAAGTAAACAACCTATGCGTCCTTACTGGGTGATCATTATTTCCACAGCACACGCACATCCTGAGCAACGCGATCTAAGATAGAACAAAACCGTTAACACAGTGTCAAAACAAGGCTCAATAAAACTGAAAGACTACCATGTAGAGGCCAAGAACTACGATTATATGTAATTATTGTAAAGTAGAAAAAATCTTGTGACATTAAGTGAAAAGCACAACACTGTATACGTGGAACGCAACTCCGTTTACGGGGTGTGGGGAAGGAACAGAGAAATCTGAGACGTTAGGAGCCGCTGCCTGTGCAAGCTGCGCCTGCTGTTTTCTTGGCGTCCGTATCCTTCCTGCACCTGCTAAACCTGCCAACCTGAGCACTCATTCAAAGGCGCTCAGGTGCCGGGCTTGCAGAAGAAATACTGTCGTTCCTGGGGAACTGGTCTTTACCAAGCCGCAGCCCTACGCGAACACCCGATATTCGCGCAACCGGCGCGTGACTCGGTTTCCCCACCCGTAAAATGGCGACGATGTCCCCTCTGCGTCCGGAAGACTCAGCCAACTGCTGCTTCCGGCCAGTCCCGGAAGCGCGCCACGCGCCCGTACCCCCCCCCCCGCACTACAATTCCCAGGAGCCTCGGCGGAGCTGACTTCCGGAGCCGCCATCTTGATGGAGCGGTTCGGCCCCGGCCCCACCCCCAGCCCCGCCCGGATGGCCGTCGCTATGCCGCTCAACAGCTTTTGGGGAGTTTCGTTCCTTCATTTTAAAACCACCGAGAAGGGCTTCCTTCGCCATAGAAGACCCGCGAATTGTGGGCCCGCGCGCCCCGCCGGAGCTCCCCACACACCTTCCAGATGTGCAAGTCCCCTTCCCCCAGGCTCACGAGGAGCAGGGGACAGCGCGGGCGCTTTCCTCGCGCGGCAACAAACAACAGAGGTACCGTCCATCTTCTGGCGCCAGCTTCCAACCGAGTTCCGCCTCTGAGGCTTCCCGCTTTTACACCCTGCAGGTGTTGCAATATGCTGGCGCGCTATCAGCGAAGTGAGTCAGAGTGAGTCAGAGTCGAGTCGCGTCGCCCCGGGCTGGGATTGCATAACAGACAGGTGCTGCAACATGTCTTTAACGGCCCTAGCGACGAAACCAAACCCACTGCTGCCGAGTCAGTTCTGACTTATTACAACCCTACAGGGCAGTGTACAACTGCCCCATAGAGTTTCCAAGGCTGTAAGTCTTTACGAAAGCTGACTGCCACATCTTTCTCCCGTGGAGCGGCTGCTGGTGGGTCTGAACTACCAACCTTTCGGTTAGCAGCCGAGCGCTTAACCATTGCACCACCAGGGCTCCTGCAGCCTTTGCTAGTCACTCCTTTTCTACCTTTAGGGTGGTTTTTATGTATTTTTTTTTTTAACTTGATAAAATTAGGGACAGTTAATCTATTACCACCCTCTTTCCTGAAATAAAGGAGCCCTGGTGGAGAAAAGGTTAAGCGCGGCGCTATTAACCCTGGAGTTTGAACCCACCAGCGGCTCCTCTGGAGAAAGACCAGGTCATTTGTTCCCATAAAGACTACAGCCTTGGACGCCCTATGAGGATGTTCTACACTGTCCTATAGGGTCCCTGAGTCTGAATCAATTGGACAGCACAAGTTTGGTTTTTAAGTTTTTTTCCCTCAAATAAGCTTTTGAATTTGTTTGCATTCTGTGTGCCTGTCCCTTCCAACTCATTTATATTTGCCTTAATCTTTAGCATTTAATTCCTTTCCTGTTCCTTAGGACCTCTGGGGTTGTATTTATTTTCATCCACATTCTTGATTTGAAAGTTTGAGTATTTCTTTGAACTGGAGCTCTTAAGATTTGGAATTTTCTTCTGGAGTAATCAGAAGCCAGGCATAGGAATTCACCTGCAGCTCCAACAACCAGCAACACTGGCCTGAGGAGTCATCCAGACACAGGAAACGCACCACATGAGCCCGCTTCCTGAAGGGCTCCCTGTCTGGCCACAGGCACAATTTTGTGTAACAGTCATGCCAAAAAATCCATTGCCTTGGAGTCAATTCCGACTCATTAGCAACCCTACAGGACAGAGCAGAACTGCCCCCAAGGAGCAGCTGGAAGACTCCAACTGCCAACCTTTTCGTTAGCAGCTGTAGCTTTAACCACTGTACCACCATGGCTCCAACAGTCATGCATGACACTTTAAAAAAAAAAAACAAACCTTAATTCTCTCTATTGCTTGAGAGCTTTCTAATTTTTTACACTTTAGTTTTTTCCCCTTGGTTCATCACAGGAATTTTTACAGTAAAACCTGTGAAAGCTAGAACCTGTGTAAGGTGGAAACCTGCCAGAGAAGGAAAACTCAAATATCTTCCACTAAAAGAAGTAAATGAAAAGTGTAAGGCTGCACTCTGTCAAAGGTGGAAAACTTGTTTGGAGACCCCAAAAAACAAGGCAACGCTGGCAAGTTCTGGCTTTCACAAGTTTCACTGTAGCTGTTAGATTCATTCTATTCTACTTCTCTTCCCCTCCCTTTCTAATTTACTTATTTCTCCTTTTCTCTTAATTACTTTCTCCCCTTCTCCACTGGGTTTTGGAGCAGTCCCGCCCAATTTTGTGTTGAATGCTCACTCAAATATTGACGCTTACTGTTTTAAGAATCAAACTTTGAAGCTTTTAGCACATCTGAGTGTGCGACTGGATGTCAGAGACACTGTGGCTTGGTTACAGGTGTGCTGGGGGTCTAGCTGTCCAGCTCTGCCTGCTGCAGGAGACCTCTGGCCCACACACACGACTCACATGATTATATAACGCATCTATTGGGTGCCAGGCACGGAGGACAGCTCAGTAAATGAGATGAGCCACAAACACACGCATTCAATGCACCTCAGTCCTCTAAATTTCAACCACTTCCTCGGCATCTCTAAGGTCGTCCTTCACTGTTCGTTCCTGGGAAATAAGCGCCCTACTATGGAAGCACAGATACTTAAAAAGCAACCCAGCCACACAGGGCTGCTTAATAATCACCATCAGCTCTGGGCTCCAAACACTGGGTTTCCATCCACTAGCTGAGTAACTCCGTGGCAATATTGGTAATTTAGTCCCCTCATCTTTGACTCATTACTATTGTTATTCAAATTAACTGAGCCTTTGAGCAAGGAGCTTCACCCCTCTGGGCATCAGTGTCCTCACCCTAAGCCATGAGGCACCCAAGTGCTGATACAGAGTGCAGTGAAGGCTCCTGGGGGCTGCCATCATTTTCCTCGTTACTGTTCTCTCACATACTTTCTCTCTGCTGCTTCCCTTCCAAAATGAGAAACAAGCCTGAAATTATTAGCTGTTTTCCTAATGAATGCAGATTTGTCTAATCAGAGATCTAGGGGCTACCACTCCACAAATATAATGCTAAGTATTAACAATGCCAAAACCCTGGTGGCGTAGGAAACCTTGGTGGTGTAGGAAACCCTGGGGGCATAGTGTTTAAGTGCTACAGCTACTAACCAAAGGGTCGGCAGTTCAAATCCACCAGGCTCCTTGGAAACTCTATGGGGCAGTTCTACCCTGTTCTATGGGGTCCCTATGAGTCGGAATCGACTTGGAAGGCAGTGGGTTTTTTTTTTTTTATAAACGTCCTTTAAACAGCTAGTTGTGGGGCAGGGGCAGGACAGGTGCTAGCTCTCCTCCTCCCTCTGCTTGCTCCCCTGTCCTTTTTGCCTTTCCTCCATTTTCTTCCTCCTTCCTTCTCCTAGACCAGGGCAATGCCAGCTTTCACCTGCTCCCCCTTTCTTCCCATCATCTCTCCTTAGCTCTAAGAGCACTGTTATCACCTTCTAATAAATCTGTCTCCCCCACCGGTCTGCTGAGGGTGCCAATCAGGTCTTGTGCATTCTGAAACCCCAAAGCCGGGCCACAGGACGATCCGGCAAAGGCTGTTGATGATTATCTTTAAATCAGTCAAAGTCTCTCAATCAATGACAGCTATGATTTCATGAAGGCTGCCCAGGACCTGAGCTTTACATCAGGTGCTCATGTCCATCACAGTCCCAGAGAACAAGAGTGTCCACCGTTTACACAAAAGAAACCCAGGCTGGGAGAGGCTAGAATTTGTGCCCAGGGCTACACACCCAGTGGCCTTTGTGCTTGCTGTCCCATGCCTGGTAAGTCTCCAACATCTTCACCTGGTTCACCTTCCCCATCCAGTTCTCAGCTCGAACATCACCTCCTCAGAGTCTATTCCTGCCCACTCACCACCCTACTCCCCTCAGCATGCCTCATCGCTTCCCTTTCTTTGCAGCAGTTTGCCACCTCAAAGTATCTGGTCTGTTAATTTACTTATCACTTCTCCTGTCAGCTCTAGAGCAGTGTTGTCCAATGGAACTTTGGGTTGAGGAAAATGTTCTAGCTCTGCACTGTCCAACATAGTAGCCACTATTGGCAGGTGGCCAGTGAGCCTCTGAGAAGTGGCCAGTGTGACTGAGGAACTGAATTGATAAGTTCATTTTTGTTGATTTGGATTTTATCAGCCACACATGCAAGCAGCTGCTCTGAAATAGATGTGGGTCCCTTATGTGGCTGCCATTTAGAAAAAATATTATTAGGTACACTGCCCTGGTGGTGCAATGGTTAAGAGCTACTGTGAGCTACGGCTGCTAACCAAAAGGTAAGCAGTTCAAATCCACCAGACGCTGCTTAGAAACCCTATGGGGCAGTTCTACTCTGTAACACATGGGGTCGCTATCAGTTGGAACTGGCTCAATGGCACATAACAACAACATTATTAGACACTACTAAAAAAAATACTGCTAATAAAATCTTTTCCTGTTCATCTAATTTAGATAAGGCAAAGCAATTTCTATAAGTTTATTTTATAATCTGTCACCTTGCTGAACTCTTATTGCAATAATGTTTCACAGAACTTTTTTAAAATGGTGGTTAATTATTAAAAGCTATAAATATTCCTTCTCAATATTTTATTTCTGCTTTGGTGAGAACATTACATATACTCTGCACCACCAGCTTCTTAATGTTCTATGTAGTGTTCTGTTATTGAGCCATTTGTGTAACATGGAAACTATCTTTTAATAGGAATTTGGAAAAATATACTGCCAGGGCACTACTGTGATGCAGTTAGTCACTTTGTTTTAAAAAAGTTAATTTTAGCATTTCTTCTAGGACTAACTTTGGCAACTTTACACTTTTGCAAAAATTTTTCCATTTTATTGTTTGTTCATTCCTACACTTAACAAATAATTACTGAGCACCTGTGCTGTGTCAGGAGCTGGACCAGGAACTGGTAATACAGCATGGAGAAGACAACCATTCCCACTTAAGAGCACAGTTATGGGTAGCACCTTTAAAAATTAGTGTGAAATGCCAAAAGTACAGAGGAACATGTAGTAAAAAGAAAGTCACCCTCCAAACCAGTTCCCCTCTTAAGGGGCAACCACAACCTACCAGTTTTCATATTTTTCCAGAGATGATCTAATGAAAAACATATTCATTTCTGTTCATGTATGAATACATTTTTAAGACTATGTATCTTGGGGATTGTTTTGTAGCAGCATGTAAAGATTTGTCTCATTCATTGTAACAGCTATGCAAACTACTATAATTAAAACTACCTATGTTGCTGAATATCTGTATAGGTCTTTAGTTGCCCTGTATTTATTTTTAATTAGTTGTTATTGTGTTTTGTCTACCCAGAAATAAGCTCTTGGGATTCTTTTTCTCTATTTCTAATTCATTTACTCCTGTATTTAGCTTTATTTTCCCCCCGCTTAAGGATTTCTAGAGGTACTCCCCCCCCCCCCCCAATTTTTTTAGGCAAAAGTTTAGTTCATTTGTTTTCATTCTTACTCATTTAACAGTGAAGGCATTTCAGGCTTGGAATTATCCTTGGGTACCAAAATCTGGAAGCCGGAGAGCAGTGCCTAAACAGCCAGCATCCCAGATAAGGGGCTCAAGATTACATGGTCCTAGAGAGCAAACAAGTCCTGGTGACACAGTGGTTAAAATGCTCCGCTGCTAACCAAAAGGTTGGCAGTTTGACATTTTAGCCTTTCTGTTCCATTTTATCCAGGGAGAAAGATGGGGCAGTCTGCTTCCATAAAGATTTACAGCCTCGGAAACCCTATGGGGCAGTTCTACTCTGTCCTACAGGATCACTATGAGTTGGAATCAACTCGATGGCAGTGGGTTTGGTTTGGAGAGCAAATATATGCAAGGTGGGAGTACGCAAAGTGTTCTTAAAAGACAGCACAGCATGAGATCACACTCCGCTAAGCTGAATTCCAGCCATAACATGTTTGATAGTCACTGAAGATTCCAGATCCTCAATCCAGTCTTCATTGACCTGTGCCCCTCAGAGTTCTTTGTGGCACTATTGCAAGATTTCTTTGTACCATCTCATTTACTCTTCCTGCCTCAAAGACTGGCTTTGTCTTCAAAGTCTTCTGTGGTACTGATTCTTACACCCTCGTCTCCTGAAATTTCTTCAGCCATTTATTTACTCAACCATAATTTTCTGAGCTCCTAGTAATTCAGTCATTGTGCTAGCACCTGGGGATGCACAGGTAAAGTGAAAAAGATATTTACTCTGACCTGTATTATTTAATATTTTTCTAGACATACAGGTCAGATAACAGAACAAATCGGCAAAATCAGGACCTGTTTTAATATATACTTATGAGATCAAAAGTTTCATCAAGGGTTTGCCCTCCTGTATCACTTATCTGGTGTAAAAACAGGGTGGGACATTTCATGTTTATTATTCAATGGAATTCTCTCTAGTTTGTTTTTTTATTCTGTCAAATAAAGTGAGAGCCAAGGCTGGTTATTTGCCTGCACAGTTTACATTTAGAAGGTCTGCTCCCATATGAGTTCTCTGATGCTGACCACAATGAGGACTCCTACTGAATTGTCTCCCACGTTGCTGAACTCATGGAATTCCTCGCCAGTGGGTTCTATGACACCCAAAGCCTTTCCCACACTGATCACAGTCACAGGTTTTCTCTCCAGTATGACTGCATGATGCTGCGTAAGAGGTACACGTGAAACTTTTCACTGCAATCATATTCTTATGCTTTCGGAGTTCTCAGATGTAATTACTTGGTTTAAGAACTCTTCAAATCGTAATAACTGCTGTAATGACAGGAATTTTTTGCTCCAGTATGAATTCTCTTCTAAGACCAAGTCAGTCTCAAAGCCTTTTCTGCTGTGATTTTCCTGGCATTTCTTCCCTGTGTGAGTTCTCAGATGCAGAAAAACTCATGAAAAAAAGGACTTCTACATTCATGGTCTTTGTAGGTTTGTTTTCTGTGTGAGTCTTCTCTTGGTAAAGAGGGCAGAGCTGAGCTGAAAGCAGACATTCTCACACTAAATGTATTTATTCCATCTCATTCTTGTATGAACCATCTTTTGTATAAAACAAGTATATTCTATTATTTCCCACATTCTCCACACATGTTCACTTTACATCCTCTGTGAGTCCTCTCAGACCACACAGAGTGAAATCCAGAGAAGGACTGCCCTATATTCCTTCTAATAAAATATTCTTGTATAAATGATTTTTTTCCTACTAATGTTTACACTACGTTTGAAAGACTTGCCACACTCACACTGATAGGGCTGACCTGCTAATTTCCTGACAAGCTGCAAAAGTTCAATGTCCTGCAGGTTTTCCTATGATTGTGACCTTCAAAAAGGTGTCTTCCCTTCATTGCTTTCCTAATGATTAACTCTGGGTTATAGCTCAAGTCTTCAACCCAAGAGTCACACAATGGTAATGCTTTCTTGAACGACACTGAGGGATTGCTTAAAATCTGAGCTCCATCTGATACTTCCCCAATTTCCATACTTTCACAGCATCTTTCTAGAATGCTTCCTTGAGGATGAATGTCATTTCCCTTAAGCGGATTTCCAGTTTCTCCTCTACTTCATCAACACTGCCTACACTGCTAGTCCTTTTGTTAATATGATGAGTTGGAGTCTTACATTAATGCCCAGCTTTGCATTTAGGCTCAGTTTTCTGCATTAAAGAGAGCCAAAGCCATGCCAGTGTTGAAGAAAGTGACTGCTGCAGGTGACAAGTGGCTTATCGAGCAGTAAAGCATGCAATTCTGGATGCGTACATGCTTACCATTCCACATTTTTATGTGCTGCCAGCCTTCCAAGCTCCAGACCAGTGCATGCAACTGGCTTCGCAAAACCTCTCTTGGATATTTCTCAGGTCCCCTCATTCATGCTTTGTTAACAGAACATACATGTGATAGTTCAATAAACTCTTGAACCTAGATGAAAGCTCTAAGAGAGTTCCCTGTACTAGTCTTGTAGTTTTAAAATTGTTTCAAAAAAGTTTAAAAAATAAAAGCACAAACACTCTATACTTCTATCCTTCAAAAATGCCTGTTCCTTCACCAGTCCTCCACATTTCATTGGCTGATGTCAAAAATCCAAGGATAATTTTTCTCCTTCATTGTATTTTTAAAGGAGATAATAAAATACACAAGTATGCAATAAACACATTACAAACAGTCATAGGCAGTTCCTTGAATCCTTCATTTCAATTACAACCTGGAAGACTTGGCAGTTTCCTCTCCTTCAGCCCTGACAAGCCTACCTTCATGCTTCTCACTTCTCCTTATCCCTACTGCTACTCTCCCAGGAGTAGCAACAGCCTCTGCCTGCTTCCATTCTTGCCCCACCACAGGTCTTTCTCTACAAGCACCTGGAAAAGTCAAGTCACACCCCTGGCTTGAAACTGGCTTCCCATTTGCACCCAGAATTATACTCCCCTCACAGTTCAAGGGGCCCTATGTGATCTGCTGTGCCCACCTTTCCAAATTAACTCCCACATCTCTACACCTCAGTTACCTCGTCCTAGTCCACTGGGTGACTTTCCATTTTCCAAATGTTCCAAGCTCATTTCCATCTCACGGTCACCCCAAATACTGGGTCTTTTGCCCAGAAGCTCTACCACTCTTATGTGTCTAGGGAGATGGTTTTTCCTTCAGGAATTGGCTTAAATGTCACCCCATCACCTGACCATCTCCTCTAATTTCCCACTGCTCCTTCTCTGTACACCCTGTTCTTCTCCTCAGTACTTACAACTTATCATTACATCTGTGTGTCTTGTTTGTAAAAGGCCGCTATCTATAGATTATGATTTCTATGATAGCAGAGAATACGCTAGATCTTTAGTTTATCTGACTCATAGTGACCCTATAGGACAGAGTAGAACTGCCTCATTACTTCCAAGGCTGTAATCTTTACGGAAGCAGAATGCCACATCTTCTGTGAAACTGCTGAGTGAGTTCAAATCACTGACCTTTCCGTCAGCAGCTGAGTGCTTAACCACTGTACCATCAGGGTTCCTTTATTATCACATAGCCAGTGTTTAGTATGCTGCATGACACAGTAAATATTTGTGAGATGATACGTGATGGAGTGAAGGAAAAACATTACATGAAGGATATCCTGGGAAAGCAGAGATTAAGCCGGCACTAAGCACCTTGTGCCCAGCCTGTGGAGAGAGAGTACTGATAAGCTTACCTGAATGAAGCCTCTCACTTTGGGACACCCCAAATCTCTGGCGTAGGTCTCTCTCAAGAACCACAGCATTAACCCACAGTGCTTCCCATGACAGCTAGATTCAAGGAACTACTAGGTCATGCAGGAGATGTGCACAGTCAGGAGACAGCAGGTTTGCTCATGCAGGAATGGGACTTAAGGTCCAGGGAGTGTGAGATATGGACCCTCTGCACCCAGAGTACATCCAAAACCACAAAGGCAGGAAGGGACGTTAGGAGACTGGATCAAGGGAACAAAGGTACCCTTTGAACACAGACAACATACTCTCATTGTAAAAGACTGCAGATGAGGCATAGTTTAGTGACTTGTGCTAACAGTCAGTAAGCAGAGAGCTTTTCAATTAAGGGAATAAATGAATGAAAGGAATAAGGTGGAACATGTAAAACAAAAACAAAAAATAATGCTGAGCCAACAAGCTGAAACCCAGAGAAACTAGAAACAGGGTCCAAAAAAAAGGATGAGCCACAGAGACTGATTCCTCCATGTTGTGGCCAACAGAAGACCCACGAAAGATGGGGAGGCTGGTGTATATTTCACAGCTCAAATACTGCCAGCAGTATTGAGTTTTCAATACCACCCATACCACAGTACAGAGAACAAAGGAAAGGGAAAGCATCCAAAGTATTCTTTACAGAGCCAGCATATTGACATAAGAGTTGACAAACATGGCACACATGCAGAAAAAACAACAACAAAAAAAACCCACTCCAACCTAATTTATGAATATCAATCCAAAATCCTTAAAAACAATCAATGGACTAGAACAACACTTTACAACATGGTGTTCATCATGTCACTGTGTTAGCCACTCAAAACAGAAAATTCCTATGATTGCCTTGGAAGGCTCTGGAGGAGAAATCAAGGCTATTACTAATTTTCATTTATTAAAAAAGGATAGATGATTATTTCTTCATTTGGGTAAAAATCTATTTAAATCAAAAAAGAATCGAGCATAATGCATGTCAAAACCTAGAAACTTTCCCATTTAATGCAGAGATCCAACACCCACTCATCACACTCTTGGATTCAAATGTTTAGAAGCTGAACCAAATTACACGATCGCCCAATAGAAGTAAAAAAAATACTAGGACACCTGCGTCTTCCTTTGTATTTGTTGGTGAAATGACTCCGGACTGAGAAAATTCATGACTGTTATAGATAAGAGGAGGATTCAGCAGCGCGACTGGTTCATCTATAATAACCCAACCAAGCAGACACACAGCAATGGTAACGAAAGCTGAATGGTGCTAGCAAGGCCCAAAAGAGCACAGGAAGTGAGTAGCTCAAACAGATCCCTCCTTGAATATTGGTGCCAAAAACTAACAGACAGATCGATACTCCACCAGGTAATTTCTAAATCCAATCACTGTAAAGAGACAATACCTAAAACAATAAGGTATTTACTCACAGACAAAGATAAGAGAATAAAAGGAAGAATCCAGAAGGGACCAGAGCATGATGACTATGGGAATTCAGTCCACAGCAAAGACGGGCTTTTCCCATAGGGAAGGAAGGATCCAGTCAGAAAATGGTGTTAAAAGTACTTGTGCCCAACACCATATAAAAGAGTAAATTCCAGAAAAACTAAATAAACAGGAAACTATTTGTATGGTCTACCTATACATAATATGAAAGTTACACTCCACAAACGAATGAAAACAGATTTGGGAAAAAACAATCTCAAAATGATAAAACTTCTGAATGGTTAAGAAATTACTTTAAAAAAGGTAAACAAACATGTCCTAGGATATAATATCTGCAATATTAATATCTAGAATACATCAAGTTCCCACAAATTGGGGGAAAAAAGACACACTGACAGGAAAAAAACAGGGAAAGGATATGAAAAGACAAAATACAAACAGCCCCTAAATTTATGAAAATACACTCAACTTTATCAGTAGTGAGAGAAATGCAAAATAAATTGGTGAAATGTGAAACATCTTTTGCCCATCCTATCTGCAATCCTTTAAAAGATCATTGTGAATTACCAGTGATGAATGTGGAGGATTTCTCACGTACTTGAGTAGATACATATTTTTAAAGATTTTAGCAGGCAATTGTTCCTACCAGATTTTTAAACTACACATTGATTCTGCTGTTCCGTTTCTAGAAATCCACTCTACAGAAAAACCCAACTCCTGTGTGCAATGAAACATATGCAAGGAAGTCCTCGCCACCCAGATATATAAAACTGGCAACGATTTGTACATTCATCAAGAGGAAAAGATAAATGCTCCCAAAAGATAAACGTATGTTCATGTACACATACATAAACCAAAAAAAAAAAAAAAAAAAACCCGTTGCTGCCCAGTCAATTTCTACTCATAGCGACCCTAAATAAACACATATAAAAAGGTCTGACAAGAGACGCACATCACACAGGTAATGGTGATTACTTGAGGGAAGTGCGTAGAGTCTGGAAGAGGCGTGGTGATGGAGCCTCCCACTGTTACCATATATACCAACTGCCACCTACACCAGGTTTAACTTTCACGTGCAAGTAGGACACCCTGGAATGTGAAGCAGGAGGAAAACATGATACTGCATATCCACATTGATTTTGCATGTCTGCAGTAGCTCAACACGGTATCTCACCTGAGGTCTCTGCCTACCTTCTTTTCCAAAACATCAGACCCTGACTGACCAGTCAACCCATTACCTGCAGGGACTCCCATTTGCCTGGTTCTCACCTGGAAAGGTGTCTTGAGGAATTTCTCTCTCCTTCAGCCACAGCTCTTCCGCCTCCTCTAACTGAGACACCACATCTGGTTTGGAAAGCTGATGTTCTGCTCAAGGGAAAAGAGACAGGGCTTGGGGGTCTGTGTTCGGGAGAAAAATGCTGTCCCGCTGTGGCACACACTATCCCCCACCCTGGCCTTCTCCCTGCTATGCAGTGACTTCTGGTCTAGGGCAGTGACAACCTCATCCTCTGTGCCAGATGCTTGCTTCCCCAGAGTCCTTTGTAGTTAGGGACAGCTGTGAGACCCACTTTTGGCCAACGATACAGAAAGGAAGGTCAGCTGGGGACCTTTGGGGAAAGTTTTTGCTTTCTTGACAAATGTGACAGCTTGACAAATGTGAAATGAGGTTTGGCCAGGGCTACTTGCTCTCCTTTTCCCTGCCTTGAATACAGATATGACACCTGAAACCGCAAGTATGCAGGCCTGAGAATGAAAAGGAACATGCTAACCATAAACAGATGTTAAGGAACTGGAATCCTTGATACTCCGAAGCTGCTGGACACTGACTCCGCCTCTATGGATTTTTTGTTAGGAAAACAAACGTCTCTCACGGAGGCTGAAAACATCCCCAATAGAGCCGTCTTCTGGCCTTGGGAGGCTCTGAGGGATGGCCTAGATGAAACTTCAGAAGTAGTAACACAAAGTTGCCCATTCCCTACGGGTGCAAAGCCAAGCCTTCTAACTCAGGGTCCAGGGCCCAAACATGTCCACTCTGGTCCCTGCAGCCTTATCCCAAACACAGACACACACCTCAGAGGCACCACAGTTGTACTTCAAAGCATGATCTTTATTGACATGGGGACACCAGCCTTACCCACTGAGACCAGGTTCCGGTAGTTCTCCAGCATCACCTCCCTGTACAGGGTCTTCTGTATGGGATCCAGCAGTTCCCACTCCTCCGGGGTAAAACCCAAGGTCACATCTTCAAAGGTCACTGGTTCCTAAGACCCACAAGTTCCTGTTCAGCCAGGGCCAGTCCTCACCCACATTGGCAGGAAAGGGGAGGCTGACTGGGCGCAGGATGCAGAGGATGGTCTACAATGTGACCTGAGAATTCAGGGTTCTGGAAGATCCAAGTCTCATCTGGTTCCTGCCTTTATTTGGAAACCAAGCAAGCTCAAGCTTGACCCTGTTCAGGTCACAACAAGGACAACATGTGAGGCAGGAGAGGGTGCCTTCCTCCACTAAAAACCTGCCATTTCTTATTAACCTTCCAGACTTTGGGATTGGTGCAGTTAAGCCTCCCACAGGGGAATTCCCTCAGCAGAATCATCACACACATTTCAGCCTTCAATCCCCACCCATGACCCCTGCTGCTTCTCTCTCTTTCCCTGTGAAGAATCCACCCTCACTTCTCTTTTCTCCTCGCAACTGAGCTGAGCTCACTCTCCCTCTCACTTGATGCTAAAGAAGCTAATGAAATCTAAACACCAACCTAATCCCTGATCAGACCTCTCAGCTTAAAGGATAAATTGAAGAGCCCCAACCTGACTCTCAAAACCCTCCATAACCTGGCCTCTGGTTTAACCACCCCCTTGGAAAGCTAAAAATCTGCTTTTCCTCTATCAAGGTGACGTCTCTCATGCCCAGCCAGCCCCTCCTTCCCGAGGTGTCTTGGGGCCCGGGGACCCACAGCCGTGTAGAGGCAGAGTCAAACTCAAGGAAACCTATACTTACCCCAGACCAGGCCTTTGGGACCCGGGGACCCACCCCCGAGTAGAGACAGATTCAAGCTCAAGGAAACCTCTACTCACCCCAGACCAGACCTTTGGGAGCCCGGAGACTATTCTTTCCTCACTCCTCAGCATGTCTCTCGTGGGGGTGGGCAAAATCCCGAGAATGCCGATACTGGAAAGGGGGTAACAGACGTGAGCGATGAGTCGCCCTCCTCTGCCCGAAGAAGGCTCCATCAGCGGGAAGTGGCAAATCCACTCCCGACCTCGGAAAACGCTCGGAGCAGATCATCTCCCTCTCACCCGCCACGCCCAGAGAAGGTGGGGCCCGAACTGTACCCCACGCCCGCAGGGGGTCGGTTCTCCCCTGTTCACCTCAACGTCTGGAGGAAGTCGGATCCCTCCCTATCCCACCAAGCCCGGAGGGCGCGGTCTTTCTCCGTGGTCCCACGTCCCTGACCATGCCGCCCTTGCCGTGGGATGGTGGCAGGCGAAGCCAGGCCCCAGCCCGGTGGAGGTGGGATCGAGGCATGACCTGACCTAGCCGAAGGGCTCCGGACGCTAACGACTTTGCCTAGCTGGCCCCGCGCGCCCCCCGACGGACGTGAACTCCACGCCGCACTCACCCGCGCCCGCGCCGTACAATGGCGCCCGGTGGCCCGCGGCGAAGTGCGTCAGCGCGCCGGCCCGGACTACAAATCCCAGACGCCCCCGCGGCGCGCCACGCCCGACCTCGCCCAAACGGCGGCCATCTTGACCGGCCCCCTCGGGGCAGCAGGCGAGGACGGAGCCGGCAAGGAAGAGGGTCATCAACAGAGTATTTCGGCGGCTCAGCTGGTCAGGGGAGGCCTCGGGTAGGGTTAGCTAGGCCATGGGGTTCCAACACCTGCGTAGGTCTGCGACTCAGGCTGGAAGAGGGCCGTACCCCGCCACGAGGCGAATCACGCGTAGGGCGGAACAGACGAGAGGCGGGCAGGAAGTGGCTGGTGTCAGTTAAGTCGGGGTAGTGTTGGGGGGGTTGGGACTAATTATTACTTTCCCCCGGGAGAGGAGGGGTGGGCCGGCCCGGAAGCGTGGGGGGGCGGGGCTAACTTTTCCCAGCGATGAAAAAGAGAGAGGCGGGATAGGCAGGCCAGAAGGGTACAGTGGGTACAGTTCACCTAAATTTGGTAATAGGGACAACCCACTTGATGGACCCTCAGAGTGCAAGGAGGTGAGGCTAGATACCCACTCGTGTCCAATAGAGAGAGGAAGAAGGGGCGGGAAGTGTGCAGGGAGAGGGACTAAAGTCCACCAAGTTCTAGGGAGGGGACCCAAGTTCTGGGGAAGGGAGGAGGGGTGAGGCGGAATTGTGCAGAACTAAATGTACAGTCATGCGTCACTTAACGTCCATTATACTTCTGTGAAGTAGGACGCTTTGTGATTTGGACGTTGTACAAGCACCATTATTATATACAGGCAGCCGCGGGGTTGCAAATGTCCGACTTATGTACAACACGTAGTTAGGAACCAATCCCCATAAAGTCTGTTTTATTACCTTATGGAACCCGCTTCCGGTTGTCATTGTCGCTGCCACGTGTCCTTGGTTTATTGATTTCTACCTGATGGCTCCAGAAAGGATTCGAAGCGGGGTGGGGCTGGGGGGTTCCAGCATCTCCCGCTGCCCAGATGGCAAAAGCTGTGGAGCCCACGTGTTAAGGCAGGGCCACCATCTCCTGGGGAGGGACTTTGTAGGCGTGAACTATAGGGTGGGACCTCCAGGGTTCCTCCTGGGCCTGGTCGTAAATCATGGAGTGACAGCTGCCTTACCACGCCGTAGAAGGCGGCTGCATTGGCACAGACTGTGACCTGGAGTTCATGGGTTCACCTCTCATAGAGGTGGGGGCTGTGCCATCAGTCCGCCCCCTCATCTGGTCACTAACCATTAGTGCCCCTGTGAGCCCGGAAGGGTTTGACCAAAGTGAATCATGCAGTGACCAGGGCTGGAGCAGTTGGCCAGGATGGCCTCTGCTTGCACTGTGTATGCTCGCACAGCTTGGGGGGTCTGTATGGGCCTTGGCGAGGGCTGGAGCACCTCCAGGAATTGGGTCCAGGGTGAGTCCAGACAGGCAGGGAGGGGCATCCAGGCTGAGGAGAGAAGCTGGGGGTGTGATGTTCAGGAGTCCCAGTCTTGAGATTCTAAGGCCAAGAAGAGCCACACACTTGGCCCCTTGGCCCCATCCTGGTGCAGAGGGGTGTGGGCCATCAGGAGACACCTGCTTCTGTCCCTGATATTCTAGCCCCTGCCCCACTCTATCCTGCCCTCCTCATCTGAATGTTAGTCAGCTCCAATTCTAACAAAGCGTGGCCAGAGTGTGGCCCATGTGCATAGCCACTTGGGTTGTGTGGGCTACCTGCTTATTTCCCCTGGGAGGCATAAGTTTCTTTGCTTTTAGGGATGAGCTACAGCAAGTTGTTTAGGAAGTGGACTGAGAGGAAGTGAGCAAAGATGGAGCGGAATGCACCCAGCCCTGCCTGCTATACCACCCACCTGAGGAGCAGGAGCAGCCCAGGCCCCACAGCCCCTGCCACTGTCCTGCTTGCTGGACAAAGCCTAAGAGCCTGTCCCCAGAGCCATGTCCTCTGCCTCACCTGCCTGTATTGCATCCATGGTCCAGTGCTACAAGAGTCTGGGCTTAGTGTCTTTAAAACCATTAAGGGGAAATAATAAAAGGAGAGCTGCTTTCCCTTAAAAAAATTAAAAAAAAAAAAAATAACCTTACGGGACCAGGACATATATGTGGTCAGATGTTATGTGGCGCATGACTGTACACCCAAGTTTTAGAGAGGGCAGGAGAGGCAGGGTGGGGCGGAAGTGTATGGGGATGGTGTTAAATGTTCACCCATCTGAAATAGGAAGAAGAGGAGGGACAGAGTAGAGGGATAGGGGACAGGACTAAAGTCCACTCAACTTCCTGGAAGAGACAGAAGAGTCTTGGGGTACTGGAAATGTCCAGGGAGCTGGGCTAAAGGTCCACTGCAATTCTGGGGAGGGAGAGAAACGGACAGAAGTGTGAGAGGAAGGGGCTAAATGTCCCCCCAGTCCTATGAGGGGAAGGAGGGCCAGTCAGAAGTGTAGAAAAGGCAGGCCTAAATGTCAACCCTAGGTTTGTTGGGTGTTCAGTGGTAGAAATCTCATCTTCCATGCAAGGAGGCCTGGGTTTAATTCCCAGCCAGTGCATCTCATGCGCAGCCACCACCCATCCCTCAGTGGAGGCTTTTATGTTGCTGTGATGCTGAGTCTCATCGGAGCTTCCAGACTAAGATGGACTAGGAAGAATGACCTGGCAGTCTACTTCCGAAAACCAGCCAATGAAAACCCTATAGATCATGACAATCTGAGCTACAATAGATGTGAAGGACTGTTTGGTTGGGCTGTGCATGTGGTTGCCATGAGTCAGGGTCGGGGGTGGGGTGGGGGAGTGACATAACAGCAGGTAACAAAAAATATCAACCCAGGTTCTAGGGAGACGGGATAGTGCTAATTGACCCCCAGGCATGGGGGAGGAGGTATGGGTTGGACGAGACCTTGTTACCAGTGTCCTATGCCCAAGGATCCTCTTGGGAGCTGAAGTGCTCAAGTCTAAGAAGGGGAAACAGAAGGCCATTGCTGCCTGGGACCTGGTGTGCTTTCCTACTTGGGAGCCCAGGACACAATATTATCTCATCTTCCTCAGGGCCCAGGGTCCAGTGTAGTCTTGTCTTTCTTACATGCCAGGGGCTGATATTCTGTCATCTTCCTTGGGGTCCCTAAGTGGTGCAAATGGTTTGTTCTTGACTACTAACCTAAAGCTCGGCAGTTCAGACCCAACCAGTGGTGCCACAGAAGAAAGGCTTGGGGATCTGCTTCCATAAGATTATAGCCAAGAAAACCCTATGGAGCAGTTCTCAGTATTAACACATGGGGTCAAGTTGTAATCAACTCATCAGCAACGGGTATACACCATATACCACGATTTCCCAAAATATAGACTCGGGATTATTTACTACTGCTATTCTTTGATCCTTTTCCTGTTCTCCCCAACATCAAAATAAGGTTACATAATATCTATATAATCCAGACCTGACGTGGCACACAAAAGAATCCATGCTCTCAGCAGAGGCTGACCACAAAAGGCATCTAGAAAACTATCTGTCTCAAAGAGGAATGGAAGAAGTCACACAGAATGCAGGACAAAACAGGTTTGGAAGAATTTGGTTAATACCTATGTATGTTTGGTTGCAAATAACTGAAAACTCTCATGACAAAAGTTTAGAGCTGACAGTCTGCAGGTGGTTTCTGGTACTCTTTCTCGCTTGCTCTACTTAGTGTGGAGGTGTCTTGTCCTTCAGTACTGGGACATGGACAAGGAACAAGCCACACGCATCCAGCTGGTCTCTGGGCAGCAGTATTCAACATAGTTGCCTTCCTTAAACTGAACATAATCTATCTAAATGTTTTTTCTGCTTTAGGAAGTTGACACTTTCTGATGAAAATCAATCCCCACTCTGTATCTTGAATCTTTCTGTTGTTTACGCCTCCATTAACAACCATGAATGTATATTGTAGTCTGCTGGTCATTGTACTAGAAACTTGGGATACACATCCAAAACAGAAGGAAATCTTCTCTCAGCAGTCTTAATTTTAAAATTTCTAGACGTCTTGCCATCACAAATATGATATGAAACAGACCTAAGTAAAGATGTGAAACAGAGCTAAGTGTTATAACTATTAGAAAAGAAAATGTAAAAATGCAATTATTAACAGACAACATTCGTGTACTTAAAAAACCCAACTGGAAAAAAAATTTTTTTTTTCTTATTGTAAATGTAATACATGCTTTACAAGTATAATACAGAACAAAAATTACATTAAAATGTAAGAAAAATGAAAAAAAAACCCAATTAGAAATTTTTTTAAATAAAAGAGATTGTAGGAAACCAGGCAGAATAAGAAATACACATAAATCAACATACGCATACGTACGCACAGAACTTTGTAACAGTAATGAATATATTAAAAAGATTTTTTTCACGATATAAACATAAAAATATAAAATGCCTGGGATCAGTTTGCTGGGAAGTGCAGGAAAACTTACGTGAAGATAAGTTTCCAGAAAGAATTAAAAGTAAACTTGAATAAATGAAGACACCATGTTCCAGGATGGGAAAGCCAATGTGTAAATGGTCAGTTCTTCCAAAATTCATCAATAAGCTCAATACATGAACAAATGGAAAAACAATGAGCCCTTTTGTGAGGGTTTGGCCCTTGTGCTTTTTCCTCAAAATGTGAAGGAAGGGACTGACTTATTTCTTCACAAGAACAATCAAGTTGGATTCAAACTCATTAAGGAGAAATGCCCCCAGAAACAACTAGTTGAAAAACGTTCTTTGTTTTTTGTCAAGAAATTTAGACATCAAAGCCACTAGCATAAAGTTATAATCATGGGACTTTTTTGGAGGGTGGAGGGCTCACTCTGGTTCAGCAAGTTGGCAAAATTTATTTTTAATTGGACGCATGGTTTATTGCACCATTTTTCACCCAGAGCAGACTTCTGTATCTCCCACTATGAAGAGGGGCAGGGACTGAGGAGGATACCTTACCTGTGTCTACCTGTGTAAGGGGATGAATCCACCATACCCCAGAACTTGTTTTCACACAGTACCCTTGGAGCTCTGAAACATCTCTTGGATATCTCTGTGGCCCCTTGGCTGTGCCTCCTAGACAACAAATGACGCTACTAGGCTTCCTGCTGACCGCAGTGGGTCTTTGTGCTTTGTGGTGTGCCTGCCTCCCAGGGGTGACTCTGAGTCAGGTAAGTGCAGCTCAACCTTAGCCTGCAGAGCCTGGATCTTTGTGGTGGTTGCTTCTGTTGCCGTCAAGTCGATTCCAATTCATAGTGACCCTATAGGACGGAGTAGAACTGCCCCATAGGGTTTCCAAGGAGCAGCTGGTAGATTAGAACTGCTGACTTTTTGCTTGGCAGCTGAGCTCTTAACCACTGTGCCACCAGGGCTCCATGGTTGCTTCTAGGGGTCCCTAAATCCTGGCTCTGCAAGACTAAACAAGAGACTTGCAAGCAGGAGCTGGTGTGGAGAAGGAAAGTTATTGCTTAAGATATTTTTGGCCACAACTAACAGAATATTCCACCACTCAATATCATTCATGTGAAATCTGGAAGCAGGGGCTTCCAAGGCTGGTCTTTGGTTTGACTATCATCTGGAATCAGGCACTGTCTATCCTTCAGCTCAGCCTTCTTCAGCGTAATGTTTCGGTTGGTCCTAAAGCTCTGTAAAGGAGCCCTGGTGGCGCATCGATTAAGTGCTTGGCTGCCAATCAGTTGTTTGGCAGTTCAAACCCACCCAGTGGCTCTGCAGGAGAAAGACCTGGTGATCTGCTCCCATAAAGGTTATAGCCTAGAAAACCCTATGAGGCCATTCTACACTGTCACATGGGATTGCTATGAGTTGAAATCAACTTGAAGGCACCTAACTACAACAACAAAGCTCTGTACACATGGCCTCAGGGTGATTGACATAGTTCCAAACATCACATGTAGCCAGGCAACATTTGGCTGAAGAAGTTGGTATTGGAGCTTATTATTTTCCTATTGCTGCTGTAACAAATCTCCACAAACTTTGTAGTTTAAAACAATACAAATTTATTCTCTTAACAGCTCTGGAAATCATAAGTTTGAAGTAGGTCTCATTGTGCTAAAATCAAGGTGTCAGCAGGCCTGTGTTCTTTCTGGAGGGTCTCGAGGAGAATCTGTTTTCTTGCCTTTTCTAGCTTCTAGATGCCACTGCATTCCTTGGCTCTTGGCCCCTTCCTGCATCTTCAATGATAGCAGCAGCATAGCATTTTCAAATCTCTCTCTGACTTTGACCTGACCTCTGCTTCCATCATCACATCTCCTTCTCTGACTCTGATTGTTGTGCCTCCTCTTATAAGGACTCTTGTGATTATGTTAGGCTTACCTGGGTAATCCAGGTTAATCTCCCCATCTGAAGATTTCTTCACTTAATTGCATCTGCAAAGTCCCTTTTGCTATATGAGGGATTCACATGTTCTGGGGCTTAGGGCAGAGCCCTGGTGGTGCAGTGGTTAACAGCTTAGCTGCTAACCAAAAGGCCACCAGTTCGAATCCACCAGCCACTCCTTGGAAACCCTATGGAGCAGTCTACCCTGTCCTATAGGGTCACTATGAGTCGGACTTGACTTGACAGCGGTGGGTTTGGAGTTTAGGGCATGGACATCTTTGAGGGGGCCATTATTCTGCCTACCACAGGTAGGGGAAAAAACCTTTCCCAGAAACCATCTTTCTATTGTACGCTTCCTCAGATCCCATTGACTGTAACTGAATCATAAATCTATGAGCTGGCTATGAGAAAAGCTGGGAAAGGAAGTGGCTGGCATTTTGGCATCTGTAGAGGGATCCAGGGTTGGCTGCAATGAAGAAGGTTGGGCAGCCACAGTGTCTAGCACAGAAGTCTGCTTGGGTGAGGCTCATCCACACCAGAACACTCTTCTTGAGTATTAAGGCCATGAGACCACACTGAGGGCTGCTGGTGTTGGAAGTTTCTGAAATTGCTGCCAGCAGAGATCTGGAACCAAGTGAAGTCTCTCAACATCCAAGAAGCAGCAAGGAGATGGGGATCCTGGCAGAGGGCTTGATGGGACAGCTGGAAGGGAAAGGTGGCATTTCCCGGAGTGTGAGGGAAGCCAGCATTTCAAAGGATTCTCATAAAGGGGAGAGGGAGAAGAAGGTCTTCAGGGTTCGAGTGTGGGGCCTTCCCTCTCAATCCTCCCTTAGAGAACTCCAGATACACTTTTGGGCAGTTTTGGATGTGGCTGACTCTGAATCCAACATTACAGGAAGGTCCTCCATGGGCTCTAGTCACAAGGCTTCATTCCATTCCCTTTGCCACAATGATTAATCCAGGGACCTGTAGGTGCCCTTCAAAGCCAGTCAGTGCAAAGCATTTTCCGGTCCATGGCGACTGGTTCAAAGGAATGAACATAAACAGAGTGAAGCCCAGGGTTTTGATTAAAGATTGGGGGAGTATGGATGGCTGAAAAATGGCCCCCAAAGATACCAGGTCTGCTATAGATTGAATTGTGTTCCCCATGTTGTAAATCCTAACCCATAGAGTGGTCATAATCCCATTTGGGAATGGGTTTTGTTTTGTTAATGAGGCAGTATAGGATGTGTTTTAAATTAGTCTCCTTTTGAGATATAAAAGAGCAAGATTAAGCAAGCTGAGAAGGAAGCAGAGATGGGGGTAGATAGATGCTACACCACATGAAAATCACCAAGGAATCAAGGAAAAGACCTTCCTCCAGAGCTACAGAGAGAGAAAGCTTTCCCCTAGAGCCAGCTCCCTGAATTTGAACTAGCCTCCTAAACTGTGAGAAAATAAATTTCCGTTCATTAAAGCCACCCACTTCTGATGTTTCTGTTATAGCAGCACTAGATAACTAAGACAAGGTCCTGATCCCTGGAACCTGTAAATGTTGTATGGAAACAGGGTCTTTGCAGATGTGATTAAGTTAAAGATTTTGAGATGGGGAGATTATCCTGGATTATCAGGGTAGGCCCTAAATGCAATCACATGTATCCTCCTAAAAGGGAGACAGGGAGATTTGACATACAGAAGAAAAGGTGATGGGACCATGGAGGAAGAGATTGAAGTGATGTGGCTGTAAGCCAAGGAATGCTAGCAGCCATCAGAAACTGGAAGAGACAAGAAACAGATTGCCCCCTAGAACTTCCAGAGGGAACATGGCCTAGCTGACACTTGATTTAGTTCCAGTGAACTGGATTACTGGCTTCTGGCCTCCACAACTTCAAAACAATAAATGTGTGTTGTTTTAAGCCACCAAACTTGTACATTGTTATAGCAATCACAGAAAACGAATACAGGCCCTTCCCTTCTGCCCATCCTAAAACTTCAACCCTCCCACCTGTTCCCGGCTTCTTCCCTCTCTACCACCCTCTGACCTGCATCATGGATTCCGTGCATCCCACCAACTGACTGTATGGTTGTATTTTTAAAAATGAAGTATGACATATATATAGTGGTGGATCTCAATTTTACAGCTTGATATATTTTTACAAATTAATGTGACACCTGTATATCCATCATGCAGGTCAAGAGAGTATTTCCAGCACCCAGACCCCTTCCAGGGCAAAATTACTGCCCACCTCCTCAGAGATAACCACTATCCTGATTAACACCATCAACTAGTTTTGCCTATTCTTGAATGTCATATAAATGGAATCATACACTATGTGGTCTTTTGTGTCTGGCTGCTTTTGCTCAGCATAGTATTTTTTATATTACTTCAAGTTGTTGCATGTACCAGTGTATTCTTTTTGTTGTTGTTGAGGTGAAATTCACATAACAAAATCAACCATTTTAAAGTGTACAATTCAGTGGCATTTGATACATTCACGATGTTGTGAATGCATCATCTCTAGTTTGAAAACATTTTCATCACCCTCAAAGGAGACCCCATACCCATTAATAAGTCACTCTTCATCCCTATGCCACAGCCCCTGGCAACTGCCAATCTGCTTTCTGTTTCTATGGATTTACCTATTCTGAATATTTCATATAAATGAAATCACACAATATGTGACCTTTTATGTCTGGTTTTCACTTAGCATGATGTTTTTGAGGTTTGTCCACGCTGTAGCATTCCTATTTATGGATGAGTATTCATTGTATGGCTATGCCACAGTTTGTTTATATATTCTTCCATTAATGGGTATTTGGAATGTTTCCACCTTTAAGCTATTGTGAATAGTGCTGCTGTGAACATTAGTGTACAAGTATTTGTTTGAACACCTGTTTTAAATTCTTTTGGGTATGTACCTAGAAGTGGAATTCCAGTTCATTTATTGCTGAGTAGTATTCCACTGTGTAGATATACCAGTTTGCCCATTTTCCTATTGGTGGACCACTAGGGTGTATCCAGTTTTTGGGTCTTACAACTAAAGCTTCTTGAGCATTCTTTTGAACAATCTATGAACATATCTTTTTGGGACATAGCTTATAGTGCTGTTGTGAGTGATTACTATTACGTTCTCTAGAGGAATTTCTCAAGTAGGAGTACAGTTGAGGTATACTCTTTGAGTCCTTGCAAATCTGAAAAGTCTTAAAATGCTTAGTTTCCCCTCATACCTTAATGATATATTTGTTGAGCAAAAAATTCTAAGATCAGAGTCCTTTTGTTTCTGGACCCCTTACTTGGTCGATGTCTTCTATTATCCATGGTTTTGGATGAGAATGCCAATACTACTTGGATCATCTGCTCTTTGTAAGAGAGTCTTAGCTGAAACTTGGGAGATTTGCATCATTCTTGAAGTGTGTACAGTTTGCCCAGATGTGTTTATATGTGTACCTTTTTAATCCTGCTTGGCATTGGCTATACCCTTTAGGAGTGTGAAGATGCACACAGCTCTTTTAAAGACACCTGTCAAGTTAATAGTAGAATACCGATGACCAAAACTTATTGTTAGTGCAAAGCTCTCTGATTGTTTGAAGTGGATTTCAAGTCTGATTTGGATTATGGAGGAAAAAATGGGTAGTGTATTCTTCAGCCCACTTCTGTGAATATTTTAAAAATAAGATATACATTGATCCCTGTGATGGATGAGCTCTGCATGACACTTCAAGGTTGGTGGTACCCTGATTCATAGATACAGTGTTGTCACTGATAACATTTACATTTGATTATCTATGGCAATCATCTCTATAAAACATTGTCCATTAGTCCTAGACACTGATGGTGTTTCGGTGGGAAATCAAGGGCATATATAGAGCATAGCTGCTCATACCTGCTCATCTATGACTGCAGCGAACCACAAATGCAATTGTATTATATTTGGGTACCTGTTTATAGGTCAAAAATAATCTGTGTTTTTTGTCTCCTTTATGATTTATCTCTGATGTCAAATAAAATGCAATTCCTACTGGTAATTTTTCCATACTGATTATGTTCAATGGGTTTCTGTAAACTGTATCAGTTTCCTGGTGTCAAATAAGGTGAGAGCCGTGGTTAAAAGCTTGCCAAAATTGACTTCATTCATAGTGTCTACCAGTATGAATCCTCTTATGTTGAATAAGGTGAGAACACCTCCTGTGGGCTCTGCCACACTGATTATATGTTTCCCCCAGTATGCGTTTTCTGATATTACATCAGAAGATCAGAGCCACGTGTGTAGCCTTTCCTGTGATAACTACATGCATGGGTTCTCTCCAGCATGTGTTCTTTGATGTTGAGTAAGGGAGGAGCAAAGTGTGAGATCTTTTTCTCAATAATCACATTCTCAGGTTTTTCTCCTTTATGCATTTTTAGATGTAGAGTGAAGAAGTCAGTCCTTGAAAATAATTTCACTGCAAATGTAGGGTTTCTCACCAGAATAGATTCTCTCCTGCTGGGAGAAGGATGATTTGTATCTACTGCCTTTCCACAGTGATTGCATTTGTAGTTCTTAAATGTACAAAATGGCAGTCTTTCTGAATAAAGAATTTCCCACACTCAATACATTTGTAGGGTTAGTCTCCTGAGTGAGTTTGCTCAGGGCTGATCTATGTTCAAAGGCTTCTGTACACTCATTGCATTTCTGCGGTGTCTCTCCAGTATGACTTCTTTGATGTCAAAAGTGTATACTGTACTATTGCGGAGGGATTTCTTATTTTTAGTTCATCTGGAGGGTTTGTCACCTGTGTGATTTTTCTCAAATCACACATGATATGTGCAGCCTGCAGCATTCAAGGGACATTTCATGGAGGAGTGTAGGGTGGAGATGTCCGATTGTGAGTACAGCATAGCCAAAGATACCAAGGCAGGAATGACTCTGATTTGAACTGGAGCCAGTAAGAACCTGCCCTGCAATCTGCAGAAAGCACAGAGGACAGAGGAGGGTGCTGAACTGCACCATGCAGGCATGATCAGCAAAATCCAGACCAAGGGAAATTCTACAGGTCACATGGCCTGGGTTCCACAATAGATAATATATAAGGAAAAGGGATGTAGGTGTGGTAGCCAGCTTCCAAGATGTTCCCCAGTTACCATGCCTCCTGTAATTCACACCCTTATGTAGTCCCCTCCTGTCTTAGTCATCTAGTGCTGCTGTAACAGAAATACCACAAGTGGATGGCTTTAACAAAAAAGAGAAATTTATTTACGCACAGTCTAGGAGGCTAGAAGTCCAAATTCAGGGTGTCAGCTCCAGGGGAAGGCTTCCTCTGTCTGCTCTGGAGGAAGGACCTTGTCATCAATCTTCCCCTGGACTAGGAGCTTGTCCATGCAGGAACCCCGGGTCCAAAGGATGTGCTGGGCTCCCAGCACTGCTTTCTTGGTAGTATGAGGTCCCCACTCTCTGCTTACTTCCCTTTCCTTTTATCTCTTGTAAGATAAAGGGTGGTGCAGGCCACGCTCCAAGGAAACTCCCATTACATTGGATCAGGGTTGTGACTGTAGTAAGGGTGTTACAGTCCCACCCTGATCCTCTTTAACATAAAATTAATTAATCACAAAATGGAGGACAACCACACAATCCTAGGAGTCATGGCCTCACCAAACTGACATATTTTTGGGGGACACAATCCAATCCATGATACCTCCTCACACACTGTACCAGGGTTGGTCTGTGTGACCAAAAGAATATGCCTGAGGCGATGGAACATAACTTCAAAGTGTCAGTTATAAAAGAAACTGCAGCTTTAGTCTTGGTTGTTTGCTAGTGAACTTAGAAACATATCTTCTAGCCCAGTCAAGCCTTCCCATGGCTGCAGCCCTGGCCAATATCTTGATTGTAACCTCACGAAAGACTCTGAGGTAGAACTATCCAGCTAAGCCACTCCTGAATTCCTGGCCAACAGAAACTTTGAGGATATAAAATATTTGTTGTTTTAAGCCAGGGGTCAGCAAATTATGGCTTGCAGGCTACATCTGGCTTGCTGCCTCTTTTTGGATGGCCTGCAAAGTAAGAATGGTTTTTACATTTTGTAACTGTTGAAAAAAAGGGAAGAATTTTATTTTGTCACACATGAACATTACATGAAATTCAAATTTTAGCACCTATAAAGTTTTACTGGAACACACACACACCCACTTGTTTATGTATTGTCTGTGGTTGCTTTCCTGTTTTTAAGTAGTCACGTCACATACTGTATGGCTCGCAAAGCCTATCTGGCCCTTTACAGAAAAAAAACTGGCAGCTCCTGTTTTAAGTCACTAAGTTTTGGGGTAAATTGTTATGCAGCTGTAAAAACAGCTTGGGGGCAGTGTTTGACCTCCTCCAACCCCACAAGGGGGATCAAAAGCCTAAGGTTGATTCCCATGAGGCAGAGGCCACACAAGCCTCCTTTCTCCACCATCTTTACCAAGTCTGACACCAACTGTCCCTCCCATAGCACTCTCTACTGGGTTCGATAATTCACTGCAATGGCCACACAGAGCCTACAGACCATACTCACAATTATGCGGTTTATTAGGGAAGTAACAGTTTCAAGAACACTCAGGATACAGTTCTTCCATTAGGATAGCCTCTCCCTAGCCCTCAGACTGCCCAAAGGCATTCAGCTTTCTCTCTCCATGGACCAGGAAGCCCACTGTGCCATCTCCTGCTGCTGGGTCTCTCCTTCCTTGGCGGTGGTGGTGGGCTCCTCCCCTCTGCCCTGGAATTGGCTCTCTTTTAAGGCAAAACTGACCAGTCCCTTTGGTAGGCCACAATTACCCTATCACACAATCACCTGGGTGGGAGTTACAAGACCATGGCTAGAAAGGCCACACAGAAAATTAATTAGTTGCACCACAGCAGCAATGGATAATAAATACATACCACATATCCCTGGCCCTTGACTTTGGCTAAGGCATGAGACTTGCTCTGGCAAATGGGATGTTACCAATTGTGATGTGAGTAGAGGCTTAAAATGTGCTTATGTGGCAGGATTTTCCCACCTGTGCTTCTGCCATCACCATGAGAATAACATGATCTGACTAACCCACTGGTCCAAGGAGGATGAGAGATAAATGGTGTAGATCTGATCTCTATCCTACAGCCTGAAGGCCAACCCAGCTGAGGCCAGCCTAGATCAGCAGATGCATGATCTCCAGGCTTCATTTTTTACTTGCCGATGCCTGGTCTACAGGCTTCATTTTTTACCTGGAGATGCATGAGCAAGAATAAATGACTATTGTTTTTTAAGCCACTGAATTTTGGGGGCAGTCTGTTGCATACAGCATTATTGTGGCAATAGCTGACAGATAACCTATACTCAGTGGCAATGAAAACAAGAACTTTTTCTTGTGACTCATTGTCAATCAGGGAATGGTCATAGTTTTTAATCTTGATATGTTACACGATAATAAAACAAACAAACAAACAAAAAAAACAAATAAACCTGTTGCCCTGGAGTTGATTCTGACTCATAGTGACCCTGTAGGACAGAGTAGAACTGCTCCAT
This sequence comes from Dugong dugon, assembly GCA_030035585.1. Classification (NCBI taxonomy): domain Eukaryota; kingdom Metazoa; phylum Chordata; class Mammalia; order Sirenia; family Dugongidae; genus Dugong; species Dugong dugon. Next base: position 116,971,322 of record CM057466.1, read on the forward strand.
AGGGTTTCCAAGGCTGTAATCTTTACAGAAGCATACTGCCATGTCTTTCTCCCACAGAGCAGCTGGTGGGTTCAAACTGCTAACCTTTCAGTTAGTAGCCAAGCACTTAATCACTGTGCCACCAGAGCTGTTTTATTATATATGATAATAAAAACAAGAAAAATTATATATGGTATGATCTTAAATAAGGCAAAAAAAAAAAAAAAGCCATATGCACAAGAGGAATAAAACTACTAAGAAGAAATGTATCCCAAAATACTCACAGAGATGATGTTCCACATCAGGATCTTTTAGTTGTCACTAGTAAAAGCTTACTGTAAGTAGTTGAAGAAAGGAAAAAAAATTGTCCTGGAATCCAAGAAAGCACTGATGAGTTTCGCTACAGCAAAGGGAGGTTCTGGCCTTCAGAGGCCAGAACTCAGTTTTGATGGTTCCCAGCTTGTCTATCTGCCAGTTTCCATACTGTTAATGGCAGGATTCTGCTTCCATTGTCACATGCTTTCTTTCCTGTGTGTCTTCGTATGGTCTTATAAGGACACCAGTCATTAGATTTTTGGCCTACCCTAATCCAGCACGACCTCATCTTAAGTAATTACATCTGCAAAGACCCTGTTTCCAAATAAGATCACATTCTGAGGTTCTGGGTAGACATAAATTTGGGGAGACACTATTCAACCCAGTACAAGCTTAGAGGCAGATTCTTCCCCAGTCAAACCTACAGATGAGAACATTCCCTGGCCACCACCTTAAGTGCAGTCTTCAGAGACCCTAAGACAGAGGACCCAGCTAATCTGATTCACAGGAACTGTCAGATAATAAATGTGTCCTGTTTTAAGCCCCTAAGTTTGTGGTGATTTGTTGTGCATGATTTAGGAGATAATATTGGAGCCAGTATTCCTTGAGCATAGAGAATGTGACCCAGCTGGAGCTGGACTCAAAAGGACTCACAAGAACACATTAACTGGGCCCTGAGATATAAAGACAAGAGTTAAGATAGTCTTGGAAGATACCTTTTAGGAACCTTTCACATAAACCAATGAAACAGAACACGAAAGACTTTCCACTCTTTTTCTGTTAGCATTTAGTGAATAGAAAATTTGTTGGACCAATGAAGACCCTCCTGACTGAAACCTGTACCAACGATTATTAAGAAAGATGATTCAAAATGTAGAATTACGATCTAGCAGTTTTTAGCCAATTGGTGAAAAGGTAAAGCTTTCAAGGTTTTGCCTGTTTGTGATGTTTATACTGATGATTCTGTAATATTCCTTGGACTCAGGCAGACGTTAGCTCTGGCAGCATGCTTATCCGCTTCCCACTTTTGCCTTTTTGAATATATGCTGAATAAAGCTTTCTTTTTGCTTTACTAAACTTTATAATGTTTTTACCCTACAACATGCAGCAACAGAAAACACATACAGATATGAAAGGCTTAAAGAATGTAAAACTTGATGGTGAGCATGGGTGACAGTGGCACAGTTGCATTCTCCACTCTGCTATTGGGAGGGGTGTGAAAGGGGATTTCATAATAAACAAACAAAACTTTTAAAATATTCATACCATAACACGTAGGAATCTCACTGTTACCAGTTCTTCTTAAAAGTGCCTTGGTAGTAACAACAGTGAATTCACATTCAGGGTTTACTGCATTCCAGGCGGTGAGCTGAGTACACAGGCGTTAGCTAATGCTGTCCTCACACAATCCTCTACATTATATACTGTAATTACTTCCATTTTCAAATGAAGAATCTCAGCTTTAGAGTTCCAGTTCCTTGACTCAAGTTATGGAGCTAGAAAGCATTCCAGACTAATCTGAGGTGGAAGCCATGTCTTCTTGAATCCAGAGTTACACTCTTGATCCCGCGTGGTGCATGGCCAGCTTATCGACATAAATCTAATAATGGATACACGGTTAGTGATAAACACATATGTCAAGTGTTTACTGTCGAATCCAGGAAATGGTGTATGGGCGTTCACACAATTCTTTCAACTTTTCTGCGTATCTGAAAAAAATTTTAAGTAAAACGTTGGGGAAAAATAAATCCAATGTATTTTAATATTCGGAGGTTCACACCTCTGGTTTGGGGATTACCCCTCAGTAGTTTCTTGACAAACCCTCTGTAAGTCATTGATTTTTCCTTGTATTAGAAAATACCATGACAGGAATACCTAAACTGGCAGAAAGTAAATGTCAGTCATAGAATAAGTAGGTGTCTACCGCCCCCTACTGTCAAGGTTCAGGGCTCTACGGTGTGTCTTGAAAATGTGAAAGGCAGTGAGAATGGTGGAGTTTTAGGTTCTTCTCAGTCTGTTGCCCGAGAGTATGAACACCGTGGATGCTTTTTCCTTTCACCTCAGGGGTCACTTCACAGCCCGGCGCCCCTTGCATACGCTCTGAGCGCCTCGAAGACCTTGACATCCAGGACTCAGCGTCAACTCGCTTTGTAGGAATCGGGGTCGCGCGCATACTCCACGACGGGGCGGGGACGGGCGCGCATGCGCAGCGGCGGAGCCGTAGAGGGCACGCGTGCGCAGTGGCGAGGTTGACCTCCGCTGTTGTGGGGGAGGAGGGCGGCTGAGGAAAAAATGGTCTTCCTCGTTTGGCAGCCCAGGAGCCTCCTTTGCTGGTGGGTAGAGTTGTACAAGGAGCGTTTGGTCTGAGGAAGCGGCACAGCGGGGAAGCCCGGGGCGGGACTGCCGTAAAATTTTTGTGTGTGTGTGGTGCAGTCCTTGGTAGTGCAAACGGTTAAGCCCCAAAGATTGACTGTTTGAATGCGCCCAGAGGCACCTCGGAAGAAGGACCTGGCGATCTGCCTCAGAGAGATCACAGCCATTGAAAACCTTATGGAGCACAGCCCTACTCTAAAATATGTGAGGTCACCACGAATCAGATCGACTCCACTGCAACTGGTGGAACATCAGATTGTCAGGTTTTAATTTGGTTTTTACATCAATCACCACAAACGTAGTTGGGGTGCCCTTTGTCTCTCCGCACTCTCATTTCCCTTCCTCTCCACAGGTACACTTTTCTGAGGTTGGAGGATACCTTTCTGGTTCATGTTTTATCTTTTACTATGTATGCATACTTCTTTGTATAGCATAAAGATTTTGTGTTGTTTCCATGTAAATTTTATCATACGTAGATCAGTGCACCACTTGCTTTTTGTAGTCAGTTTGCTTGTGGAAGAATCGTCCATCTTGTATGTAAATTAATTCTTTTAGCTGTTCTATACTGCTCCATCATATATTCCACAACATCACTATATCCCTGTTGCTGTATTTAAGTTTGCAATTTGCCCATGTTAAAGTTTAAGAAAAACCACTGAAAGAATCGAAACAATGTGTGACTTTAATTTTTAATTGGCTATTGTTAGAATAGAGAAAAATTGCTGGGTTTTGTTTACCTTTCTCCCATCCAGCCATTTTACCTAATTCCTTCCACTTAATGTAATGCATTCTTTTTTTTAAATTTTACCTTAGATGAAGGTTTACAGAGCAAACTAGCTTCTCAAAAACAATACACATATTGTTTTGTGACGTTGGTTGTCAACACTCTCCCCTTCTTGACCTTAGGTTCCTCATTCCAGCTTTCCTGTCCCCTCCTGCCTTCTTGTCCTTGCCCCTGGGCTGGTGTGCCCATTTAGTCTCTTTTGGTTTTATGGGCCTGTCTCATCTTTGGCTGAAGGGTAAACCTCAGGAGTGACTTCAGTACTGAGCTAAAAGGGTGTCCGGGGGCCATATTCTAAGAATTTCTCCAGTCTCTGTCAGACCAGTAAGTCTGGTGTTTTTTTTTATTTAGAAATTTTGTTCTACATTTTTCTCCAGCTCTGTCTGGGGATCCTCTATTGTGATCCCTGACAGAGCAGTCAGTGGTGGTAGCCGGGCACCATCTAGTTGTGCTGGTGGAGGCTGTGGTAGTTGTGGTCCATTAGTCCTTTGGACTAACCTTTCCCTTGTGTCTTTGGTTTTCTTCATTCTCCCTTGCTCCAGAAGGGGTGGGACCAGTGGAGTATCTTAGATGGCTACTCACAAGCTTTTAAGAGCCCAGACGCTTAATGTGCCTGTCACATTCTTGCCTGTTAGACACTCTGCATGAAAACATTAACCAGCTTTTTTCTCAGTCCCAATCAGTTCCCTGCAACATAACTAAAACACAATGAAATGCCGCTTAAACGCAGTAAATGCCCATGTGGAAGGAATAAACTTTGATATAATGATGTCAGATGTTTAAAGCATAGCTTTCTGATCACTAAACAATATGGTTACTAACAATTACTTTGTATACTGTAACCTCTTCCATTGTAACTACTCTCCTGGCTTTATTTCAACACTTTCTCAACTTTTTGCACACTCATTACACAACACTTTGCAAAAGCTAGGAATAAACATAAAAGACTGAGTATCATATGAAATGTGAAAACAAATTCAGAAGAGTGTCGTGTCAGAGAATGGCTCACACCAATTATCACCCTGTGAACCTTAATGCCAGGAACATCCCAGACATGTCTATTTGTTGACACTTGGTGCACTTTCCAAAACATTTACAGTTATGATGGTCCACCCATTGTATTTGAAATGTAACTTAAGACTTTTCCCACTCATAGTTTTCTTTTTAAAAATGGTTTAAAGAGTTTTGGGAACTTGAATACAATATTTTTCTAGATAAACATGGCCAAAACCATGACATTGAGAGAGACAAATGTTCTGTAAGTTTAATGTCTTAAAAACCAAAGAAATGGTTAAACTGGCAAAATTTTTATTATATATATTTTATCACAATTAAAAAAAAAAAAACCCAAAGCAACAAAGCATTCTAACAACCAAGAACATATTTTAACTGGGTGGCCTGTGGGGTATAACTGTAGTCTTAAGCCTATCAGTCTATCAATAATATCTGCAACTCAAGATAATTGAATTACCAGTATTTTTTATTAATTAATACATTTTCTAATTAGTTCCAATAGCTAGAATCTCTAAACAATGTCAAATATTAATGGTGAGTAAAAAAAACAATGGTACTAGTTGGTATTTATGGAGTGTTCATTAAGTGCTGGAGCCCTGGTGGCACACTGGTTAAGAGCTCGGCTGCTAACCAAAAGGTCAGCAGTTTGAATCTACCAGCCACTTCTTGGAAACCCTATGGGGCAGTCCTAATCTCTCCTATTGAGTCAGAATGGACCTGACAGTAATGGGTTTGGTTTTGATTATTATGTCCTAAGGAGCCCTGGTGGCACACTGGTTAATCGATTGGCTGCTGACTGAAAGGTAGGTGGTTTGAACTCACCAGCTGCTGTTTGGGAGAAAGATGTGGCAGTCTGCTTCTGTAAATATAACAGCCTTGGAAACTCTGTGGGGGGCAGTTCTACTCTGTCCTGTAGGGTCACTATGAGCAGCAATCAACTCGATGACGACGGATTTGGTTTTGGAGCACTGTTCTAAGCCCCTCACACATATTAACTCACTTATTTTATAGATGAAGATCTTAAAGCCCAAGTTAAATAACTCAGTCAAGGTCACAGAGCTGGTGAGGGGTGAGCCAGGCCAGCCAGCTCACTAGGCTGTCTCTGTAGCAAGAGTGAGAGATTAAGTGCAACTAAACTTTAGCATTTTGCTTTTTAGTACAATGATTGATTTTGGATTTTGGTAAATAAACTGTGCTGTTGTTAAGTTTTTGCTCAATAATAAAAAATAATAGTAATGTTTAATACTAATTGAGCACCTACTATGTGACAGGCACTATTCTAAGTGCTTTAGTTTTGTTACTTCATCTATTTCTTACAACAGCCCTGTTATTGTTATTTTCATTTCATGCATGAAGCAGCTGAGGCCCAGAGAGGGTAGGGAACACAGAGTCACACAGCTAGCAAGTGGAAGAGACAGGATTTGGCACCAGGCAGTCTGCTCTGGTGATTGTGCCTTTAAACAGGATACCATATACTACCTCTCTGTTCGATCAGGACTGAGTGCTGAATTTTTGGCATTAATTGGTAAAACGTTGTTTTTTCTTCTGTAATTTATTGATCAAATGAGTTATTTTGCTAGATTTTCTGATGCTAAATTGTACTCACTGCAAAAACGGCATGGTAGAGATATCTGACCTCTTCTAACTTTGCAAGGAGAATCAAGATTGAAAGCCCAAGGCTGATTCCTATGAGGTGAAGGTCAGACATGCCATCTCTCTTTGCTATCATTACCAGTTCTGACACCAACTGTCCCACCCACAGCACTCTCTACTTCTTTGCTGGGTTTGATAATTCTTTGCAATGGTCACACAGAACTCACAGACAATACTCACGATTATGTGGTTTATTAGGGGTAGTAAGTTCAGGCACACTCAGGATACAGGTCTTCCATCAGGATAGCCTCTTCTCAGCCGTGCCTGAAGGCACACCTCTCTCTGGCCCCTCTGCCCCTGCCCTGCTCGGGCAAGTGTTAGAAAGCTCTTTTAGCTCTGCTGATAAGTACCCTGAGGCACCCCACTCCTTCAGTAAGCCTTGGTCCAGAGGTGCTGAGCTCTAGCCCCATAGGTCAATAAATTTAGCTCCACCAAGTGCCCGGAGGCACCCAACTCTACCAGCAAGCCTTCTGCCCAAGGCGCTTTCTTGTTCCGTGGGCTGGGCTGTCTCTTGTCAGTCCTCTGCCTCGCCTCCAATTCTCTGCTGCCGCTGCTCGCTGTCTTCAGTATTACAGCTCTCTCTCCTGGTTCCAGGAGATTCTCAGTGCAGGGATACCAGGTCCAAAGGACGTGCTTCACTTTTGGCTCTTCTTTCTTGGTGGTTGTGAGAGCCTCTTCTCTTACCTCTGGGATGGCTCATTTTAAGCCTAGTGGGATGGCAAAACTGACCATTGCCTTAGTTAGGGTTCCATAGACCTTATTTGCATGGTACCACCCCCACATGGGTGCCATAAACTTTATCTGCATTATTAGCAAGCTATCCAATCCCTTGGTGGGCCACAATTACCTTATTTGTATAGTCCCACCCAATCACTTGAGTGGGAGTTACAAGACAACAGCGAGAAACGCCATATAAAAGCGATTGCACTGTCCTCACATTTCTGGAGTAAACCCTGTCTAGTTTTACTGGATTTTGTTTAGCATTTTTGCATGTATATTTTCAAAGACTGGTCTGTAGGCTTCATTTTTTACTTTTGTGTTTCATGAGGTTTAGGGATTGAAGTTATGATTGCTTAACAAAATGAGTAATTTTTTATTTTTAAGGAAATCATTCTCTAGTTATTCAAATTTTTTGAGAGTAGAATTAAGCATTATGTTATTTTACAGTTATTGTATTCTTCTTTGTCTGTGGTTATAACTTTTTTCCTCATTACTGTCTTGTACATTTTTTGCAGTGTTTGCTTTTTAAATTCCTTAAGGAATAATCTACTTTATTGATCTATTCAAAGATTCAATCTTTGGATTTATTTCTTCTTTCTACTATGTTGATTTCAATTTGTTTATTTCAGTTTTTAATCCGTATTAATTCTGTAAATTGTTTCATTCTGTCTTTTACTGCTATGTTAGTAATTCACTTATTTTTAATCTTTTATCTTTACTAATAAAGATGTTTAAAGCTCTGCTTTTTCCTTTGATTACAACTTTGCTTTTAAAATATTTTCAGGAAATGTTATTTTTTTTTATACTTTCTAGATAATTAGTGACTTCAGTTTTGAGTTTTTGTTTGATCCAGGGATTATTTAGGAAATGTTGGTTAATTTCCACATAGTTTTGATTTCTAATTTTATTGGATTATGATCATAATGATGCCTGGAAAAGTGTAATTTTTGAGGTTTTTTTTTCCTTGTGAAAATCCAAGGGCATTAGAAAAAAAGAATATAGTCTGTGTTCATAGGCTGGAACCCTGGTGGCACAGTGGTTAAGAGCTCGTCTGCTAACCAAAATGTCAGCAGTTTGAATTCAGCAGTTCAAATCCACCACCCACTCCTTGGAAACCCTATAGGGCAGCTCTACTCTGGTCTATAGGGCTGCTGTGAGTTGGAACCAACTCGACAGCAAAGGGTTTGGTTTTTTGAGTTTATTTATAGGCTGCAAGGTTCTTTATGTAGCTACTAAGTCAAAGTTGTCAGTTGTCTCATTTAGATGGCTTCCACCCTTGCTGTATTAATGAGGATAGTGTACACTATGACAAGCCCTAAAAGTCCAGCAGTTAAGCACAATAGAAATTTGTGCAGGTGTCCCTTGAAGGCACTTATCAGTAGAGGTAAAAGCTTTGGAGCACTTGCCCAAGCAGGGTAGATGCTGGGCTGGCCCAAAAGGCCAAGGAACCAGGAAGTAGAAACTGAAGAGACAAGGTGCACAGGAAGAAGAGCTGCCTTGGTCTCAAAGGGTAGAGCCAAAACCTCTGGGGTCTCAGAGCGTGGGGCCATAGCCTCCTAGGTTTCAACAAGTCAGATCTTCACCGACTCAGTTCCAAAGTGTGGGGCTACCTTTCGGAATTGCCAGCAGGATAGGGCCAGATCCACTGCCTAAACCTGAGGAGGCGGTGGTGCCATGCCTAAGGGCAGAAAAATGGGGACTGCTGGGTTGAGGGGATAGGGTTGCCACTCAGACGGGCTAGGAGAATCGGGCCGCCCAAATGCAAGGGAGCAGAGTTGCTGTTCCAGTGTTTCAGATGGAGCTGAAACCCAGGACCGAGGTGTCTCCACCCAGAATCCAGTCAGTGTGGCCAACGCCCAGAGTATGGAGGGCAGGGCCATTGCCTAAATGGTCTCAGAGAACAGAGGATTATTTTCAAACCTCGAGAGCTAATGTAATGGGTTCTGCTGACTTGCTTGGTGCCTGTTATCCCTTCTTTCCCTCCAATTTCTCCCATTTGTAATGAAAATGTCTACCTTGTGCCTGTTCCACCACTGTACTTTGGAAGCAGGTAACTTGCATTCTATATTTCACAGAGAACAAATGTGCCCCTGGAGATTTTGGACTTGGAGTTGATTTAAGACTTCTGCTATGATAGGATAGAGTGAATGTGTTCTACATGTTGGAAGAACATAAATTTGGGAGGGGGGAAAAGGGTGGAATTGCATTGCATTGTGCAAATCTGCTGCAAAAGACCTCTTTAAAGTGTTAAAAAGCAAAGATGTCACTTTAAGGACTAAGGTGTGCCTGACCCAAGCCATGGTGTTTTCAGTCACTTCATATGCATGTGAAAGCCGGACAATGAATAAAGAAGACCAAAGAAGAATTGATGCTTTTGAATTATGGTGTTGGCAACGAATACTGAATACACCATGGACTGCCAGAAGAACCCCCACGTCTGTCAGTTTGTCATACTGTGGTGGCTTGCATGTTGCTGTAATGCTGGAAGCTACGCCACCAATATTTCAAATACCAGCAGAGTCACCCTTGGTGGACAGGTTTCAGCTGAGCTTCCGGACTAAGACAGACTATGAAGAAGGACCTGGTGGTCTACTCCTGAAAAAATTAGCCAGTGAAAACCTTATGAATAGTAGTGAAACATTGTCTGATAGGTGCCAGAAGATGAGCCTCTCAGGTTGGAAGGCACTCAAAATATGAACCGGGAAGAGCTGCCTCCTCAAAACAAAGTCGAACTTAATGATGTGGATTGAATCAAGCTTTTGGGACTTTCATTTGCTGATGTGGTACAACTCAAAATCAGAAGAAACAGCTGCAACCGTCCATTAATAATTGGAAAGTGGAATGTATAAAGTGTGAATCTAGGAAAATTGGAAGTAATCAAAAATGAAATGGAATGCATAAACAGCAATATCCTAGGCATTAGTGAGCTGAAATGGACTGGTATTGGCCCTTTTGAATTGGATAATCCTATGGTATACTATGCCGGGAATGATAAATGGAAGAGTAATGGTGTTGCATTCATCATCAAAAAGAACATTTCAAGATCTGTCTTGAAGTCCAACGCTGTCAGTGATAGGATAATATCCATACGCCTACAAGGAAGACCAGTTAATACGACTATTATTCAAATTTATGCACAACCACTAATGCCAAAGATGGGGAAATTGAAGATTTTTACCAACTTCTGCAGCCTGAAATTGATCAAACATGCAATCAAGATGCATTGATAATTACTGGTGATTGGAATGCGAAAGTTGGAAACAAAGAAAGAGGAACAGTAGTTGGAAAATACCTTGGTGATAGAAATGACAGCGGAGATCGCATGATAGAATTTTGCAAGACCAATGACTTCTTTGTTGCAAATACATTTTTCACCAACATAAATGATGACTATACATGTGGACCTGACCAGATGGAATACTCAGGAAACAAACTGACTACATGTGTGGAAAGAGACAATGGAAAAGCTCAATATCATCAGAACAGGGAAAGGGGCCGACTGTGGAAAAGACCATCAATTGCTCATATGCAAGTTCAAGTTGAAGATGAAGAAAATTAGAACAAGTTCATGAGAACCAAAATATGACCTTGAGTATATTCCACCATCTCAAGAATAGATTTGACTCATTAAGCACTTATGACTGAAGACCAGACAAGATGTGGAATGACATCAAGGACATCACATATGAAGAAAACAAGAGGTCATTAAAAAGACACGGAAGAAAAAAAAGACCAAAATGGATGTTAGAAGAGACTCTGAAACTTGCTCTTGAATGTTGAGTAGCTAAAGCAAAAGGAAGAAATGATGAAGTAGAAGAGCTGAACAGTAGATTTCAAAGGGTGGCTCTAGAAGACACAGTGAAGTATTACAATGAAATGTGCAAAGACCTAGAGTCAGAAAACCAAAAGGGAAGAACAGACTCAGCATTTCTCAAGCTGAAAAAACTGAAGAGAAAATTTAAGCCTCAAGTTGCAATATTGAAGGATTCTATGGGGAAAATATTAAATGACACAGGAAGCATCAAAAGAAGATGGAATACACAGAGTCACTGTACCAAAAATAATTGGTTGATGTTCAGCCATTTCAGCAGGTAGCATCTGATTAAGAACTGATGGTAGTGAAGGAAGAAGTCCAAGCTGCATTGAAGGCACTGGTGGAACACAAGGCTCCAGGGATTGATGGAATAGCAACTGAGATGTTTCAACAAATGGATGCAGTGCTGGAAGTGCTCACTCCTCTATGCCAAGAAATTTGGAAGACAGCTACCTGACCATATTTGTGCCCATTCCAAAGAAAAGTGATCCAACAGAATGTGGAAATTATTGAACAATATCATTAATATCGGAGTCTTGGTAGTGCAGTGGTTAAGATATCGGCTGCCAACCAAAATGTCAGCAGTTTGAATCCAGCAGTTCAAATCCACCACCCACTCCTTGGAAACCCTATGGGGCAGTTAATATTACATGCAAGTAAAATTTTGCTGAAGATCATTCAAAAGCAGTTACAGCAGTACATTGACATGGAACTGCCAGAAATTCAAGCTGGATTCAGAAGAGGATGTAACAAGGAATATCACTCTTGATGTTAGATGGATCTTAAGAGGCTAAAAGCAGAGAATACCAGAGAGATGTGTACCTGTGTTTTGTTGACTATGCAAAGGTATTTAACTGTGTGGATCATAACAAATTATGGATAAATTACAAAAAATGGGAATTCCAGAACACTTAATTGTGCTCGTGTGGAACCTGTACATAGACCAAGAGGCAGTGATTTGAACAGAACAAAAGGATATTGCATGTTTTAAAATCAGGAAAAGTGTGCATCGGGGTTGTTTCCTTTCACCATATTTATTCAATCTGTATGCTGAGCAAATAATCTGAGAAGCTGGACTATATGAAGAAGAATGGGGCATTAGGATTGGAGGAAGACTCATTAACAACCTGCAATATGCAGATGATGCAATCTTACTTGCTGAAAGTGAAGAGGACTTGAAGCATTTATTGACGAAGATCAAAGACTATGGCCTTCTATATGGATTACACCTTAACATATAGAAAACAAAAATGCTCACAACTGGACGAATAAGCAACATCATAAGAAATGGAGAAAAGATTGAAGTTGTCAAGGATTTCATTTTACTTGGATCCAGAATCAACGCCCATGGAAGCAGCAGCCAGGAAATCAAACGACGCATTTCATTGGGCAACTCTGCTGCGAAAGACCTCTTTAAAGTGTTAAAAAGCAAAGATGTCACTTTGACGACTAAGGTGCCCCTGACCCAAACCATGGTATTTTCAGTTGCCTCATATGCTTGTGAAAGCTGGACACTGAATAAAGAAGACTGAAGAAGAATTGATATCTTTGAATTATGATGTTGGTGAAGGGTATTGAATATACCATGGACTGCCGAAAGAATGAATAAATCTGTCTCGGAAGAAGTATACGTCGAATGCTCTTTAGAAACAAGGATGGCAAGACTTTGTCTCACAATACTTTGGACATGTTATCGGGAGGGGCCAGTCCCTGGAGAATGACATCATGCTTGGTAAAGCAGAGGGTCAGCAAAAAAGAGGAATACCCTCAGCAAGATGGATTGACACAGTTACAACAATGGGCTCAAGCGTAACAATTGTGAGGATGGCACAGGACTGGGAACTGTTTTATTCTGTTGTATATAGGGTTGCTGTGAGTTGGAACCGACTCGACAGCACCTAACAACAACAAAGGGTGAATGTTATGGATTGAATTGTGTCCCCTAAAATGTATATCAGCTTGGCTAGGCCATGATTCCTGTATTGTGTGGTTGTCCACCATTTTGTGATCTGATGTGATTATCCTATGTGTTGTAAATCCTAACCTCTATGATGTTAATGAGGCAGGATTGGAGGCAGTTATGTTAGTGACGCAGCACTCAATCTACAATATTAGGTTGTATCTTGAGTCAATCTCTTTTGAGATATAAAAGTATTGAGCAGAGGAGAAGGACCTCATACCACCAAGAAAGTAGTACTAGGAGTCGAGCACATTCTTTGGACCCTGGGTCTCTACGCTGAGAAGCTCCTAGGCCAGGGGAAAATTGATGACAAGGACCTTCCCCCTGAGCTGACAGAGACAGAAAGCGTCCTCCAGGAGCTGGTGCCCTGAATTCAGACTTCTAGCCTCCTAGACTGTGAGAGAATAAATGTGTTTGTTAAAGCTATTCACTTCTATTTCTGTTATAGCAAGCAGCACTAGATTACTGAGACGCCCTTACACTGATATTTGTTACAAGCTGAGTCCCATTGTTTAACTGTGAAGTTTTAGTGGGTCTTGGTTGCTCAAAGCCTTTTTGTTTCATCATCTGTTTGGAATTGGTCACCTTTAGGACCACTCACTCCCCCTAGAGGCACAGCATGGGGTTGGCCCTCCAAGTCACTGCAGGCAACAATTTAGCCAAATGTTTTGCCGCTGCATAACATGAATCTCCAGTTTTCTAGTCCAAGGTATCTATATCCTCACTCCTTGCCTTTAAGCCCATGCCACAAGTTTTAGGTTTTTGTTAGAGTACCATCCTGTCCCAGGGTGCCACATTCCACATTAGTGGGCATATTAATTTTTTATTGCTGTCATAACAAATTACCACAAACCTAGTGGCTTAACACAAATCTATCATCTTACAGTTCTGTAGGTCAGTAGTCCTACACAGTTCTCAGTAGACTAAAATCAAGGTGTCAGCAGGGATGCATTCTTTCCTGGAGGCTCTAGGTGAGAATTTGTTTCCTTGCTCATTCAGGTTGTTCGCAGAATTCATTTCCTTTTGGTTGTAGGACTGAGATACCCATTTGCTTGATGGCCGTCATCTGAGGGATATTCCTAGCTTCTAGAGGCCGCCCACATTCCTTGGCTTGTGGTCCTCTTCCTCCATCTTCAAAGCCAGAAAAAATGGGTTAAGTCCCCCTCATGCTTTGAATCTCTCCTTTCATCTTCTCTGACTTCTCATGGATAAGTGTTGTTGGCAGAATAATGGCCCTCCACAAAGATGTCCATATTCCACTCCCCAGAACCTGTGAATATGTTACCGTACGCTGCAAAAGTGACTTTGCAATTGTGATTAAGTTAAGAACCTTGAGATGGGTTGATTATCTTGGATTATCCAGTTGGGTCCAGTGTCAGCATGAAGGTCTTTACTGTGTAAGGCAAAGAGGGAGGCAGGAGAATCAAAGCAGGATATATGATGAAGGAAGCAGGGGTTGGAGTGATGTGGCCATGAGCCAAGTAGTGCGGGCAGCCTATAGGAGCTGGAAAAGGCAACTGAACAGATTCTTCCCTAGAGCCTCCAGAAAGAATGCAGCCCTGCTGACACCTTGCTTTTAGCTAAGAACAATTCATTTCAGACTTCTGACTTCCAAAACTGTTCAAGATAATAAATTTGAGTAATTTTAAACCACTAAGTTTGTGGTATGGAGCCCTGGTGGTGTAGTGGTTAAGAGTTCAATTGCTGACCGAAAGGTGGACAGTTCAAATCCAGCATCCACTCTTTGGAAACCCTATGGGGCAGTTCTATTCTGTCCTATAAGGTTGTTAAGAGTCGGAACTGACTTGACAGCACCTAACAAGAACAAGTTGGTGGTGATTTGTTACAATAGCAGTTGGAAACTAACACAGTAAAGAATGTCATGATGCCTATAACTAGAGCTCAACTCTAATAGAACATCAGAAAATTGATAGTGTAGGAGAACCAAATTAATGTAATGACTGTGGAAAAGCATTTACAAGTAACTCTTGTCTCAGAGAAGTATTTCTGGAGAGAAAACCTGTGAATGTAACAAATGTGGAAAGGTCTGCAGAATGCTTCAGAGCTCAACAAACGTGAGAAAACATATAAATCCACAGGGCTTTCATTGGCTGCTATTTGGAAGTAGATCACCAGGCCTTTCCTCCTAATCTTAGGCTGGAAGCACTGCTAAAACCTGTTCCCCATCCATTGACAGATGGGTGGTGGCTGCACATGAGGTGCATTGGCCGGGATTCCCAGGATTCTACCACTGAGCCACCACTGCCATAACCCCTGCCCTTGTTAAAGCTAGATAGTAGGAATATGGGTGTTGATGTATTATGTATTGTACTTATATGAATTTTCACATTTTTTCTCAAAAAAGTAAAATAATAAATTATTGTATAGGAATATTTTGGCAAATTATGCAGTAAATCAAAATAAAAGTTCTGTAACAAAATGATAGGAATTAAAACCAATACAAGAAAATAAATATTCGTGAGTTCATATTGATATAAGTAACTGAATGAGTAAATAAATGGTGGGGGGAGGGCTGTTTTTCCTTCTAAACACCATCGTAGATGCTGACCAGCCCACCTGGCGACTGAGGTAGGGAGGGTGGGGGCGGAACCTATACCGCAGTCCGGGCAGGGGTGGGGTCGAAACCCCGTGAGAATGTCTGGCCCCAGGAGGGGGCGAGGGGTGGGGATCTCGCCGCACCTCAAGGCGGGGGGCGAAAGGGTGAGGACTCCCGGCTCGGCCCCAAGCAGGGTTGAGAGTTCAAGATCCCCCAGCGCAGCGCCGGGCAAGCTGAAACATCGGAAAGCCCCAGCGCAAGGTTGCAGTGGCGGCGCAACGTTCTGGGATGCGCACATCCGGGTCCCGGCGGCGCGCGTGTGCGCACCCGCCCCAAACATGGCGGCTGTTAGTCGCCTGCGGTGAGTCTAGCCGCGCCTCGGGCCCTTGTGCCTCAGTTTCCCCGCGGAGGGCGGTGTGGGAGCGGTTCCACCGTGTCCCTGTTGGGCCTGCAAACGGTGCATCCGCCGGTGGGTTTCACGTAGGCAGAGGGCGCGTCGGGCCGCTGCCGCGGATCCGGCCCGCGGATCCGGCCCGAGGCGCAGCCGCCCTCGCGGGTGTGCGCGCCTCCAGGAGAGTGTGGACGTCCAACGGCAGGTGAGGGCGACCGGGCTCCTTCCCCCGTGTTGCTGGTGGTTCCGTCCCGCCCCCAGAGCCCGCTTTCCCGTTTTGCTGGGCCCTGTGGGGTGTCCAGGCCGGGCGACCTCCGGGGCAAAGCTCAGGTCTATGGCTCTGTTGCTGCTGGGTGGTGGTGGTGGTGGGTTTCTGTCTTTCGGTCTCGCGTTGCGCTCGTGGGCTCTGCTGTTTCCCACTGAGTCTCGCGGTTGTCACACGACCGTCTGCTTTTTTTTTTTTTTTTTTCCCCATCTAGCGTTTGCAAAATCAGGTCTTTTTGGTATTCTCAGTGAGTACTGTATTTTTTCCACCTGTTTCTACCTACTTAGGGGGGCCGTTTCGCTTTCGTCTTTCGTTTAGTGGTTAATTTCTTTTGCCCAATTCCCTCCCACCCGAAACATTTTACAGTGAAAAGTTTAAAACGGAAAAGTTGAAAGACTTACCATCTGTTGTACTTGCTGTATGCCATACCTATCTCTCTGTCCATCCTCCTCGCCATCTGTTACTTCATCATTTTTGGGATACATTTCAAAGTAAGTTGCAGATATCACTTGCTTCCCCCAGCACTTCACTATGCTTAACATGAACAAATTATTCAAAGATATTCTGTAATTCTATAATTTCTTTTAATTTTAATTTTTTCCCCCACATTTAGGTCTTTGGTCTATCTGGGATTTATAAGTGTGTGTAAGAATTAGAAATTGTGCCTTTTTTTCCTATCTGGAAAGGCAATGAAATGTACACCTACTTCTGCTGATGTGTGAGGTTTCCTTTACCTCCTACCAAATTCCCGTATGTCCCTGATACTATTTGGGGCTCTCTTTTCTTACTTCAAGGAGCCCTGGTGGCACAGTGTTTAAAGCAATCTTCTGCTAACAGAAAGGTTGGCAGTTTGAAACCACCAGTGGCTCCCCTGGAGGAGGATGTGGCAGTCTGCTTCCACAGAGATTTACAGCCTTGGAAACTCTCTGGGATCGCTATGAGTCAGATCAACTCGATGGCAGTGGGTTTGGTTTGGGATTGGTTCTTACTTCAGTGTCCCTAGGTGGTGCAAATGGTTAAGTGCTTGGCTCCTAACCAAAAGGCTGGTGGTTCGAGTCCACGCAGAGGCACCTTGGAAGAAAGGCCTGGCGTCTACTTCTGAAAGATCACAGCCATTGAAAAAGCCCATGGAATGCAGTTCTACTCTGACACACATGGGTTATTTATGAGTTGGAATCGACTCCACAGGCAGCTTGTTTGGTTTTAGTTTTTTGGTTCTTTCTTCACCTCCAGCAGGCTGCTTAGTTACTGGAACTTCAGGAAAGGTGTTGACTTTGACAGAGCAGCTCCCAGCTTCTCTTCCTTCCTTTCATTTCTTAATGAGTTGTCTTATGTATGCTAGGAGCCACTCTTTTCCATGTGAATTATAGGATCTGTATGTCATGTTCCAGTAAAATTCCTCTTAGGGGTTTGCATTAGAAAGGTACTGACGTTATAGGTTAGTCTGGTGAGAGTTATTGTAGTTTCAGTATTGGACCCTCTCATCTTTGTACTGTGTCCGACTCACCACTTATTCGGGTATTCACTGAAGTCCTTAAAATTTTTCAAGTCGTCATCACAAAGGTATAGTTATTGTTTTCTATATTTTAGTGGGATTTAAAAATTTTTTAAAATATTTTGTAATTGATTATTGTTTTATGAAGGTATTGCTTTTGAGTATTCATAGTTATTCATTCAACAAATGTTTATTAACAGCTTGCTATGTGCCAAACCTTGTGCTGGGTGCCTGGGCTACATCTGTGAGCAGACAGACCCAAACCACTGCACCGGTGGTGCTTATGTTCTAGGACATTCATTAACCTTGATGAGCTGGCTAAATATTTTCTTATATATATAATCATACACACTTTCTCCTTCCTTATAGACTATCTCATTATCCATCATTTGATATTTATGACAATAGTAAAAAATTTTCTGACTGCTTTGCACATTAACGATGTATGTCTGGCAGTAACGATCGTTGAGGTCCAAGGCAAGAGTAACGCTGGCTGTGATGTTTAAGGTTGTGTGTCAACTTGGCTGGGCTGTGATTCTCAGTGGTTTGGCATTTATGTAATGAGGTAATTTGGCAGTTATGTAATGACATGGTCATCCTCCATTTTTGTGTAATGCTGATTTCACATAATGACCTAGTCTTTGGCACCTGACCGTGCTGATAACTGAGGAGAGGGTGTATTTGCTTTAATGTGAAGTAAAAGAATATAACTAGATGTTGTGTCCACCCTGCAGAGGCAGGGTGACTCTCCCACCTGAATTTTGGTTTGGGTATCAAGACTGATGGCTCTCTCTCACTCTCACTCTCTCTCACTCTCTCTCTCTCTCTCTCTCTCTCTCTCTCTCTCTCTCGCTCTCTCTCTCTCTCTCTCTCTCTCTCTCTCTCACACACACACACACACACACACACACACACACACACACACACACACGCAGAGAGGGGATGAAAAGGTTTATTAGTCACATAGTGAAGCTTTCTGGGGAGAGCAGTGTGGTTTCCAAGTAGATTCAAAAATGGCTTGAGGAAGCAAGGAAAGAAGACTGACTCAGCTTTTTTTTGAGTCTTTCACTGTGTTTTAAGTGAAAGTTTACACAGCAAATTAGATTCCCATTCAGCAGTTCATACACACATTTTGTGTGACAATGGTTACAATCCCCGCAATGTGTCAGCTCTCTCACCATTTCCACCCCACGTGCTCTGTTTCCATCCATCCAATTTCCCTGTCCCTCCTTGCCTTCTCATCTTTCCTTTTGGGTAAATGTTATTTGGTCTCATGTAGTTGATTATTAAAGGAGCACATTCCTCGTAGGTGTTATTGTTTATTTTATAGGCCAGTCTTATTTGACTGAAAGGTGACCCCCAGGGGTGGCTTCAGTGCCAAGTTAAAAGGGTGACTTAGGGGCACAGTCTCAGGGATACCTTTAGTCTCTATCAGTCCAGTAAGTCTGATCTTTTTTAGGAATTTGAGTTTTCTACATTTTTCTCCCATTCTAACCAGGACCTTTATTGTGTCCCTGGTCTGAATGGTGGTGGTAGCTGGGCACCATCTAGTTCTTATGGTCTCAGACTAGAAAAGGCTGAGGTTCACATGAGCTTGAGTCTTTAGTTTCTTTTACTCTCCTTTGCTCTAGATGGGGAGAGACTGGTAGATGACTGCTTGCAAGCTTTTGAGACCCCAGACGCTGGTCACCAAAATAGGATGTAGAACATCATCTTTATGAAATAAATTATTCCAATTGACCTAGTTGTCCACGTGATTATGGTCCTGAGCCTTCAAACCCAGTAAATCAATCCCACGAGGTGTTTGGATATGTCTACGAAGTATCCCTAACTGTACCCCTTATATGCTTTATTGTATATATGAATATATATGCAGCACATACAAACGTGTATACGTATGCCCACAAATATACCTATATATGGGCATACCTTGCTTTATTGTACTTTGCTTTATTGGACTTCGCAGATATTGCGTTTTTTACAAATTGAAGGTTTGTGGCAACCCTTCGTTGAGTAAGTCTGTTGGTGCCATTTTTCCAACAGCATGTGCTCACTTCAAGTCTCTGTCACATTTTGGTAATTCAATATTTCAGACTTTTTCATTATTATATCTGTTACGGTGATCTGTGATCAGTGATCTTTGATGTTACTGTTGTAATTGTTTTGGGGTATCACGAACTGTGCCCATATAAGACGGCGAACTTAATCCATAAATGTGTGTTCTGACTGTTCCACCAACCGCCATTTCATCGTTTCTCTCCCTCTCCTCTGACTCCCTATTCCCTGAGACATGACAATATTGAAATTAGGTCAATTAATAAAATCAGACATGACAGTATTGAAATTAGGCCAATGAATGGCTTCTGAGTGTTCAAGTGAAAGGAAGAGTTGCATGTCTTTCACTTTAAATCAAAAGCTAGAAATGATTAAGCTTAGTGAGGAAGGCATGTTGAAAGCCGAGATAGGCGAAAAGCTAAGCCTCTTGTTCCAAACAGCCAAGTTGTAAATGCAAAGGAAAAGTTCTTGAAGAAAATTAAAAGTGCTACTTCAGTGAACACACGAAAGCGAAATAGCCTTATTGCTGATATGGAGAAGTTTTAGTGGTCTGTATAGAAGATCAAACCAGCCACAGCATTCCCTTAAGCCAAAGCCTAATCCAGAGCAAGACCCTAACTCTCTTCAGTTCTCTGATGGGTGAGAGACGTGAGGAAGCTGCAGAAGAAAAGATTGAAGCTAGCAGAGGTTGATTAATGAAGTTTAAGGAAAGAAGCCATCTCCATAACATAAAAGTGCAAGGTGAAATAGCAAGTGCTGATGTAGAAGCTGCAGCAAATTATCTAGAAGATCTAGCTAAGATAAGTGATGAAGGTGGCTACACTAAACAACAGATTTTCAATGTAGATGAAACAGCCTTATATTGGAAGTAGATGCCATCTAGGACTTCCAGAGCTAGAGAGGAGAAGTCAAATGCCTGGCTTCAAAGAGTCAAAAGACTGGCTGATTCTCTTGTTAGGGGCAGATGAGCTGCATTTTAAGTTTTAAGTTGAAAACAATGCTCATTTACCATTCTGAACATCCTAGGGCCCTTAAGAATTATGCTAAATCTCCTCTGCCTGTGCTCTGTAAATGGAACAACAAAGCCTGGAAGACAGCACATCTGTTTACAACATAGTGTACTGAATATTTTAAACCCACTGTTGAGACCTGCTGCTCAGAAAAAAAGAGATTCCTTTCAAAATATTACTCCTCACTGACAATGCATCTGGTCACCCAAGAGCTCTTATGGAGATTAAAGTTGTTTTCATGCCTGCTAACACAGCATCCGTTCTGCAGCCCATGGATCGAGGAATAATTTCGACTTTCAAGTCTTATTATTTAAGAAATACATTTTGTATGGCTGTAGCTACCATAGATAGTGATTCCTCTGATTGATCTGGGCAAAGTAAATAGAAAACCTGGAAAGGATTCACTGTTCTAGATGCTATTAAGAGCATTTGTGTTTCATGGGAGGAGGTTAAAATGTCAGCCTTAACAGGAGTTTGAAAGAAGTTGATTCCAACCCTCATGAATGACTTTGAGGCGTTCAGTACTTCAGTGGAGAAAGTAACTGCAGATATGGTGGAAGTAGCAAGAGAACTAGAATTAGAAGTGGAACTTGAAGATGTGACTGAATTGCTGCAGTCACATGATAAAACTTTAATGGATGAGGAGCTACTTCTTACGGATGAGCAAAGAAAGTGATTCCTTGAGATGAAATCTACCTGATGAAGATGCTGTGAACGTTGTTGAAATGGCAACAAAAGATTTAGAATGTTACATAAATTTAGTTACTAAGGCAGGGGCAAGGTTTGAGAGAATTGACTCCCAATTTTGAAAGAGGTTCTACTGTGAGTAAATGCTGTCATACAGCATCGCATGCTACAGAGAAATCTTTCATGAAAGAAAGAGTCAATTGATGCTGTAAACTTCATTGCTGTCTTATTTTAAGAACTAGCCGCAGCCACCCCAACCTTCAGCAATCACCACCCTGATCCTCAGCCATCAGCATCAAGGCAAAACCCTCCACCAGCAAAAAGATTATGACTCGCTGAAGGTTCAGATATGGTTAGCATTTTTTTAGCAATAAAGTATTTTTAACTAAGGTATGTACTTTTTTTTAGACATAACGCTATTGTATATGTAATAGATTACAGTATAGTGTAAACATAACTTTTATATGCAATGGGAAACCAAAAAAATTATGTGGCTCACTTTATTGGGATCCTCGCTTTATTACAGTGGTCTGGAACCAAACCCGCAGTATCTCTGAGTTATGCCTGTATGCATGCGCATGTACTCGCATACGCCTCCCATACATATAGAATACATATCTACCTATGTAACCACTCACATATCTTTTGCTTGTTTTTACCGTTTTGCAAGATTGCATATGTTATAGCATTTACTATAGTCATTGTCTTAGTTATCTAGTGCTGCTATAACAGATACAACAGGTGGATGGTTTTAACAAACAGAAATTTATTCTCTCACATTTTAGGAGGCTAGAAGTCCGAATTCAGATTGCCAGTTTCAGGGGACGTTTTTTTCTGTCTGTTGGTCCTTGTGATCAGTCTTCCCCTGCTCTAGAAGCTCAGCACAGGGACTCTGGATCCAAAGGATGCCCTCCCATCCCAGTGCTTCTTTTTTGGTTATATGAGGTCCCTCTCCTCTCTGCTCAATTCGCTTTTATATGTCAAAGGATATTGATTCCAAGATATAACCTAATACTGTAGATTGAGTCCCGCCTCATTAAATAACTGCCACTAATGTTGCCTCGTTAACGTCATAGAGGTTAGGATTTACAAGACAGAGGATAATAACATCAGATCACAAAGTGGTGGACAACTACGTAATACTGGGAATCACAGCCTAGCCAAGTTGATACACATTTTTGGGGGATACAATTCAATCTTTATAACAGTTGTCCTTTATTCTTATGTACTTCTCAGAGTCTTCATCTACCTTGGTCAGGTTGTGCTGACTTCCCCCATATTGTGTATTGCCTTTCCCATCACCAGAGTTATCGTGTGTCAACACTCTAGTAAATGATTCCCCCATCCGCCTCTTCCCATTCCTGGTAACCATCAAAGAACCTTGCTTTCTATGTATATACCTATTCTTGACTTTTATAAAAGTGGTATTGTGCAATATTTGTCCTTTTTTATTTGACTTAGTTCACTCAGTATAATGTCCTGCAGATTCATCCATGTTATATTTCATGAACTCATTATTATCCTTTATTGTTGCATAGTATTCCATTATGTGTATTTACCACAATTTGTTTATTCATTCATCCATTGATGGGCATTTAGGTTGTTACAATCTTTTTGCTATTGTAAATACTCCTCCAATGAACATGAGTGTGCATATGTCTATTCGTGTCACTGCTCTTACATCTCTAGGATATATACCTAGGAGTGGGATTGCTGGATCATAAGATATTTCTATTTTTAGGTTTTTGAGGAAGTGCTATACTGTTTTCCATAGTGGTTGTACTATTTTACAATCCCACCAGCGGTGTATAAGAGTTCCAGTCTCCCCACAACCTCGCCAGCATTTGTTGTTTTCTGTTTTTTTGATCAGTACTATTTTTCTAGGGGTGAAATATTATCTCATTGTAGTTTTGATTTGCATCTCTTTAATGGCTAATGATCGCAAGCATCTCTTTATGTGTTTGTTAGCTGCCTGAATGTCCTCTTTGGTGAAGTGTCTGTTCATGTCCTTTGCCCATTTTTTGATTGGATGGCTCAGCTTATATTGTGAGAAGGTGATGGGGCTGAGGATTGGGTGGTTTGAACTTCCTGCCAGTACCAAAGGAGACAGCACCTGCACTTTCTTATCAGCCTGCCCAAATTTGGGAAAGAAGGGGGGGCTTGAAAGCTGTTAGCAATCAAACATTAAAAAATGGAGTCAGACTATCACACTACATAATCAGATCAGTGACGTTATTAGGACAAGGCTAAAGTTGGCGGCAGAAGGAGTCCTGGTAGTGCAATGATTGAGTGCTTAGCGCTGCTAACAGAAAGGTTGGCAGTTCAAACCCATCTGGCAGCTCTTCAGGAGAAAGACCTGTAATCTGCTTCCGTAAAGATTACAGCCTAGGAAACCTTATCTCTGTCACATGGCGTCTCTATGAGTCAGAAACCATTTGAGGGCACTCAACAGCAACACTAAAGTCAGGGGTGACCAATTGATTTTTGTAAAACAGTACATCAATTGAACAAATCACCCAAATTCTATCACAGGTGGCCCACAGAGATGGCAGGAATTGTGTGGATGGTGACAGAAGACTGAGATCTGGCAGCCATTGATGTTGCATATCCAGGTACCATGAGTGGACCTTCTGCAGTTTTGTGGGTGATGGGCTAAGGCCTGTCATACATGAGCTTGTAGAAATGGAATTTTCTACAAGCTCAGTGCATTCCTGTAGAACTGTTCTCTCATAAAGTCTTAAAGCACCAGAAATGTGACAGACTCAAGGCCCACTTAAAAAAAAGCTTTATTGAGATATAATTCACATACCACACAATTCACCCTTCTAAAATGTACAATTTAGTAGTTTTTGCTATGTTGGCAAAGTTGTGCAACCACCACTACTGTTTACTTCCTGAGCATTTCATCACCCCAGAAGGAAAGCACATAACCATTAGCAGTCACTCTGCATTTTTTCTCCTTCCGTCTGGCAAACAATAATCTGCTTTCTAAGGATTTGCCTTTTCTGGGCATTTTGTAAGTGGAATCAATCATACACGTGACTCTTTGTGTCTGGCTTCTTTCACTTATACTGTTTTCAAGGTTCATCTGTGTTGTAGCATGTACAACGTATCCCATTTTATTTATTCATCAAGTGGTGGACTTTTTTTTTTTTACTTTTTTGGCTATTATGAATAATGCTGCTATGAACATTTGTGTATAAGTTTCTGGGTGGGCATGTTTTTAGTTCTCTTGGGTGTTTATTCCATCCATATCTGGTAAAGTGGTATCTCATTGTGGTTTTGATTTGCACTTTCCTGATGGCTGATGATCTTGAGCATCTTTTTACGTGCTTAGTTGTCATTTCTATATCATCTTTGGGGAAATTTATTCAAATCCTTTGTCCATTTTTAAATTGGGTTATATGCCTTTTATTGTTGATAACAGTTTTTATATGTTTTAGAAACAAGTCACATATCAGATATGATTTGCAAATATTTTTCCCATTCTGTGGGTTGTCTACTTTCTGTGTGGTGTCCTTTGAAGCACAAAAGTTTTTAGTTTTGATGAGATCCTATTTATTTTCTTTTGTTGTTTGTGCTTTTGTCGTCATATCTAAGGTTTTGCCTAGTTTAAGGTCACAAGGATTTATTACTGTTTTTTTAAGAGCTTTATAGTTTCAGCTTTATATTTAGATCTATAATCCATTTTGAGTTAGTTTTTATATAATTCCAGCTTTTAAAAAAAATTGTGGTTAAATATATACATGAGAAAACATTTGCCAATTCAATGCTGTTTGCATTGTTTACATATCTTATTAAGTGATATTGATGACATTCTTCATGTTGTGCAACCATTAGCACTATCCTTATCTGAATTGAAATGGCTGATTTAAAAAAATTTTTTTTTATTTTGTTGAGAATATACACAGCAAAACACACACCAGTTCAATACTATCTACATGTACCATTTAGTGGCATTGATTATATTCTTGAACTGTGCAATATTCTCACTCTCATTTTCTGAGTTATTTGTCCCCAGTTGACATAAATTCACTGTGAAATGGCTAATTTTTATAGTCAATATTTTGTAATGGGTTAAGTGGACACAGACCAGGCAGGTTAAATAGGATCAAAGGAAGAGAGAGGGTACCTTGTTGGAAGCTGGCTTTAAGCACTTACTCGGTCAGGCAGCCCAGGGGGTCCAGATGATCTGGGTCTCATCCACAGAGGGATGGTGGCTTCCTGTGTTCTGACTCGAAACAACCTCAGTACAATTTATCACAGAAAACAGTTCTCTAGTCTCCAAGTCTCAGCATGTGCTGGGGCAGTGTTCAGTGTATAGAAAGCCTTGAAGACCACCCCCTCCAATGGTGATGGAGAACAGAAGGACTGTTGGGGACAGCATAAGCAATACTGGGGTCAGGGTCAGAGAAAGAATGGAGAAAACAATGGAACTGTAAGATATATATGAATAGCATCAATATGGATTTTTTTACAACGTAGTTTTTGTACCATTGTGTTGTTAAAAATAGTACATAAACATGTAGATGGGCAATAAAGAGTTATTTTTTTAGTTTTTTGTTGAGAATATACACAGCAAAAACATACAGTAGGGAGGATGTAGAGGAACCCACCCACTGGCAGGTAGGGGTTTGGTGGTGGTTATTTCTACATACTTGACTGTAGATGTGGCTCATATAGAGCACGCAAGAGGTACAGTTGGGGAATCCCCTTAGACATAACAAACACCTCGTGGGATGAAATTCCTAGGCTAGAAGACAAAAGACCATAGACTTGGGGGACAGCTACATTATTTGGCGCAACATAGTCCATACAGACAGTATTTTGCATCCTATCTTGGTGAGTAGCATCTAGGGTCTTAAAAGCTTTTGAGCAGCCATCTAAGATACAGCTATTAGTCTTTTCCTGTTCGGAACAAAAGAAGTGAAAAAAACTAAAGACTCAAGGGAGCAAAAGAAGTGAAGAAAACTGAAGATTCAAGGGAGCAATTAGTCCAAAGGACTAATGGACTACATGGACCACAGCCTACACAACCCAAGACTGGAAGAATTAGATGGTGCCCGGCTACCACTACCAACTGCTCTGGGATCACAACAGAGGGCCCTGGACAGAGCAGGAGAAAACTGTAGAACAAAAAATCAAATTCACAAAAAGACCAGACTTACTGGTCTGACAGAATGGAGGAACCGCTGAGACTATGGCCATAAGACACCCTTCTGATTTGGAACTGAAGCCATTCCCAGAGACCACCTCCCAGCCAAGCAATAGACAAGCAAGTAAGATAAACAGTAACACCCGAGAGGAACGGACTCCTTATAACAGTCAATTATGGGAGATCAGAAGGGCAATATCTGTCTAAAAGCAAAGGTGAGAAGGCAGGAATGGGTAGAAAATCAGGACTAAAGGAAACGGGGAACCCAGGGTGGAAATGGGAAGAGTGCTGACACATTGTAGGAAATGAAACCAAGGTCATGAAACATTTTATGTGTATACTATCGAATGGGAAATTAATTTGCTCTGTAAACTTTCACCTAATGCGCAAAAACAAGCAAACATACCGAAGGACAATTCAGTAATATTGATTACATAATGAGTCATTTTTTAAACAATCTTAATTAATGAAAGTCAGTGGGGTTGCTGCATTAAATGCCTTAGCTTCATACTATTTTGCCTAAATCTTTTCTAGTGTTCTCCTATATACTTAACAATTGTTTATTTTTGCAGTAACTTCCCTTTGGCACTCAGACCCTCAGTAACTGAGGGTGGAATTGAAAGGGCCAGTGTCCGTTGAGGAGAGAGAATGCAGTGTGTTGAATAAGCCCATCAATTCTAGGCAGATTGCTTTAAGCTTCCTTTTAAATGAAGGTGCCTTTTTCCTAACTTCTTGTAGCACATGGAGTATCATTCTTTTCTAAAGTACTACTGGTTGATATCTGTGTAGCGTCCCTGGCCAACACCCATCAGATGCTACCAGGAACACCCCCCCCCCCCATCTTTGTGACAGGCAAACACCTTGGTAGATTTCTAGACCCTTCCAGGGGAACTACTGCCCAGGTGGAAAGCCGCTGGAAAGCTGTGCCCCTTGCCCAACAGGGGCCTTATCTGGGCTTAACCTTACTAGAGTCTTTCTCAAAGACTTAAATAGGGGTACACAGCTGGGGTTCTGGCAGACAGTTGAAAACCAGATTAAAACAGTCAATACCACAGGATGCTAGAAAATCCAAATTCTTATAAATCAGTCTTAAATTTTTGGTTTCAGACGTTCTCATGGTTCGTGTCTGATTTTACTTTTGCATTTACATTTGTGAAAATAGTGACATTTCCAATTGTACCATGACATTGTCTTTCATCATAGCATGGGATGGTGCTTGTCCCTGCTCACAATGGGTGGAGGGGGAGGTGCCTCAAACGGATGACTGAAGGAATGCTGTGGAATGACGCTGCTGCCAAAGACAGATCATCACTGCAAGGAGTGGAATTTAAAAGTTTTCTGGTTCCTGAGCTAGAGCATCCAAAAGGAATCTAGAGTTACGTTGGCTCAAGCAAATGCCCGGAGATTTTCTGAATAAAGACCAGCACCTCAGGCTCTGGGTTTAGCACTGCACAGTGCAACCAGCTTGAAAACATTTTAAAGTAAAGAATAGAGAATAACGTTAGAAACACCATGTGCTCCCCACCTGGACTCCTGATATTTGCCGTATTGGCTTAGCCCCTATTGCCATCGAGTCAATTCCAACTCATAGCAACCCTATAGGACAGGGTGGAACTGCCCCATAGGGTTTCCAAGGAGTGTCTTGTGGATTCGAACTGCTGACCTTTTGGTTAGCAGATGTAGCTCTTAAGCACTATGCCACCAGGTTTCCTATTGACTTAGGTCATATTTATTTTTTACAGTTTTATTGAGATACAATTCACATACCATACAATTCATTCTTCTAAATAAAGTGTATAACTCAGTGGTTTTTAGTATATTCACAGGTTGTGCAGCCATCACCACTGTCTAATTGCAGAACATTTTCATCATCCCAGAAAGAAGCCCCGTACCCATTAGCAGCCACTTCCTGTTTGCTGCTGCCTAGGCAACTAATAATCTTCTTTCTCTGTATGTCCCTATTCTGGATATTTCATGTAAATGGAATCATATAATATGTGGTCCTTTGTATCTGGCTTCTTTCACTTTATGTCTGGCACAATGTTTTTACAGTTCGTTCATGTTGTAGCATGAATAAGGCCCTCATTTTTATGGCTGAATACTATTGGGTGGATATACTGCATTTTATTTATCTGTTCATCAGCTGATGGACATTTGGGTTGTTTGGCTATTATGAGTAGTGCTACTATGAACATTTGTGTACAAGTTTTTATGTGGATGTATGTTTTCATTTCTCTTGGGTATGTACTTAGGAGTGGGATTGCTGGGTCATACGTGTTAACTGTGTGTTTAGCCTTTGAGGAACTGCCAGACTGTTTTCCAGAAGTGGCTGCCCCACTTCATATTTCCACCAGGGTATGATATTTCTGATTTCTCCACATCCTTGGCAACACTGTTTTTGTCTGTTTATTTTAGCCTTCCTACTGAGTGCATTTCTTTAACGGCTGATGATGTTGAACAGCTTTTCGTGTACTCGTTGGTCATTTGTATATATTCTTTGGAGAAATACTATTCAGATCCTTTGCCCATATTTTAAGTTGGGTTATTTTTCTTTTCATTATTGAGCTTTGTAAGAATTCTTTATATATTCTAGATACAAGTTCTGTTGGATGTGATTTGAAAATATTTTCTCCAGTTCTGTGAGTTGTCTTTCCACTTTTGTGATGGTGTTTAAGTCTTACTTTAAAAAAGAGGTATCTATTATTGTATTTTTATGCAGATTGCACACACTTTCTGTGTTTGCCAACGTTGCCCTCCTCCTGCGAGGTATTTTCTGTAAGCGCTGTTACGCCAATTTTTTTACATGTTGCTGTAAAAAAATTAGCATAGCACACTTAAGAAAATATCTCGAGGAGGAAGGGCAAGGTTGGCAAACAAATGTAGAAGGTGCATTATTTGTGCAAAAATATGATATAGATGAAATGGAAGTCTCCTTTGTCCCTCGAGACCTCTTCCCCTCTTCGACCCTGAGATAGTTGTGATCATGGCTTTGGTAGGCTTCCTGTCAGGGTGGTTTTGTATTTTCATTTCCAGATGTGTACACACATGCATCCTGTTTTATATTTTCTATTTAACTTGTCCTTTCTGTGATCTGGTTTTATTATTCTTCTCTTGTTCTACAGCAAGGTGTTTTCACCTTGCCAGTATCGATACTTGGGGCCAGATAATTCTTTGTGGTGGGGTCTGCTGTGTGCATTGTAGGATGTTTAGCAACATCCCTAGCCTCTACTCATTAGATGCTGGTAGTTCCCCTTCCCCACCAGTTGTGACAACTAAAAAATGTTCCCAGACATTTCCAAGTGTCCCCTGGAGGTAAAACTATCCTGGTTGAGAACCATTGCTCTCCAGACTTGGAAGTTATACACTTTACATGTATTCCTTTATACCTGGCTTGACCAGGTCTGACACCAATTACAAACAATATAAAGACCTCAGAACACTTGATTTTGTTATAATTTTCCCATCTCACAGGCCATTGCTGTCCAGTATTTTAGTCTTCCCTGTTGTTAACTGACCTTAGTGAGTCATTATTATTGCTGCATTTTATATGGTCATAGCGGGGTTGATTAACATACACTTTCATCATTTCTTTTTCTTTCCATGCTTTCCTTCTGTGTTTAGTTTCTTTCCTGAAGAACAAACTTTTCTAATTTTTTTGGTGATTGGTATCGTTTGAGGTAGACTCTCTTTTTGGTTTTCTGAAACTGTTTATCTTGTCATTATTTTTGAAATATAGCGTAGCTGACGGTGTTCCCTGTCAGTACGTTGAAAGTAATCTTCCATTACCTTTTGGTTTCTTATTTTTGCTATGAAGTGATCCATCATGATAATTTTCATTCCTTAGCTAGTGGTCTGTCTTCTCCTTGCTGTCCTTTAAGATCATTGCGTTAGGTATGGATTGATGTTCATTTATCCTGCTTGGGACTCATGCTTTCTAAGTCTGAGATATCTACAAGTGAGATTTCTAGGTAGTAGAGTGTCCATTGTATGTTTCAACATTGTTGCCGTTGAATTGATTTTTGACTTATGATGACCCCACGTGACAGCGTAGAACTGCTCCGTAGGGTTTCCTAGGCTGTAATCTTTACGGAAGCAGATCACCAGCTTCCGTGGAGCTGCTGGGTGGGTTTATATAGCTGCTACCAAATTACTCTGCTGAACAGCCTGACCACTTTACACGCCCACCAAATCTATTCCTATAGGGCCTTGCTAGGCTTTATATTATCACTTGTTTTGTTTTTATTCATATGAAATGTTTATGCTTGGTGTTCTTAAAGTTGCAGTTTGTACTTACCTGAATGATGGTGAACATGAGCACGTTTTTATGTTTTTAGACCATTTTTATTTTCTATCCATGAATTAATTGCTCTTTGTGTTCTTATCCGTCTGTTCTTCTTTCGTCTTTTTCTGTGTGTGTGTGTGCGCATGTGCTTTTCCGTAGGAATTCTTTATAGATCTGGGACATTAATACTTTGTTTAATATTTTGTAGTATTTTCTCTCCGTCTGTCAATTGTATTTTGATGGTTATTGTGTTTTTTAATGTATGAGGATTTTAAATGTTTATATTAAATATATTCATCCTTGTCTTTGTGGTTTTGCTTGTTAAGCCTTGTTGACCATGGTCTGCCCCAGTCATGAAGATATCCTACATAATTTAAACTTTGATTTTATGTTCAGGTCTTTAACTGTAATTTTTAAAAATATATGTTCTAGGGTAAGGACCTAATTTTATTTCATTTATAACCAATTGTCTTGACACTAATTATCGAGAAGTTCATGCGTTTGGTTGAAATGCCACCTCTAATGTATGTTAATTCTCTTTATTTTATTCCATTTATTTCTTTTTCCGTTTTTGTTCCAGGGTCATGCTCTGTGTTATTGTTACTTCATCTTATGTCTTGATGTGTAGTAAGGAAAGTATCATACTTGTTCCATTTCAGAACTGTCTTGGCTTGTATTGCATGTTTGTCCTGCCATGTGTATTCTAGAATCAGTTGTTAGGTACAACAGGAAATCATTTGGAGGCCTTTGAGTTGCATAGACTTCACAGATTTAATTAAATGAAGAAGGACATCTTTGTATGGCATTCACGCACATGCTCCAACTCGCCAGTTATTTAGATTTTTCTTTATGTTTTTCACTTGATCGGATACTGTCCTCTTGTTTCTATGTATCTTAGGTGTATCTTTCAGACTTATCTGTTTGAAATGGCTGTTTATCACACAGTTCTCTTCAGGAAAATGCTAGGAATTCCTAGTCCAGTGGTTTATTAACATTCTGAGTGCCAGATCCCTTGGGAGACCTGGGTATTTTGATTCGGGGAGCAGGTCACAGGAATGAATGACAAGTATCAGATGTATTTCTGGTGGGGAGGTTTCTGGACTCCTCTGAGAAACACTGCCGTGGTTCTGTTACATGACTTCTGAGTTTGTCATTACCTTCCCCTACAGGAGAAATTGTCACTTTGACCACAAAGCTCCGGTGAAGACTGCGCATTTAGCACTGTCATAAGCCCATTGTAAAATTAGGGTTTTAGAAATATGAACTGCTTGTCAGTATGGGCAGTGAGTGATGGGGACAAAAACATGACGACTGAGATGGCATTCCAGAGTGAGTGATGATGCCCAACCTCTTATCTCCCAAGGCTCAGGCCAATCCTTTCGTTGATATTTTCCCCCAATACCATTCCTCCCCCCTGGGCTCCCCTGCCTCCCCTCTCTGGGCTGGATACTTTAGCTGGTTTATACTTAATTTCTAGGAGTGTGAAAATGCTATATGGATCTTTATGAACCTTTTTACTCATCCTCTTGTCTATCGTACAAATCTGAATTAGAAAAAAAGTAAAAACACATACCCGCCTGCTTGGCTCCACCATCATTTTCCATTCCTCTTCAAGGAATCCAAGAAAAACCAAACCAAACCTATTGCTGTTGAGTCGATTTCAACTCATGGCGACCCTATAGGACAGAGTAGAACTGCCGCATAGGATTTCCAAGGAGCACCTGGTGGATTCGAACCGCTGAGCTTTTGGTTAGCAGCTGTAGACCACTATGCCACCGAGGTTTCCATTCTTCAAGGAATATTTCTATGCATTTAACTCTTTTTTCGCCTTTCTTTACAGCCTGGCATTGGAGACTGGAAATGATAGCTCAGAATATTCCTGAGGAAGAAAAACTATCCCGTGACATGGAAATGGAAGGATTTACAAGAGAAGGACCCTGTTTCTTTCCTGTAGGTGATGATTGGGATTGCAAGAACCAGAAGGGACATTTGAGACAAATGGCTTTAACTCAAGATAAACCAGGGACTCAGGAAGTCATCTATGAATATCCTGGATTCAAGGCATATCTGAATATCAGCTCAGACCTTCCGCCATCTCAGAGAGTTCCCACAACAAATGGTTTCCATGTACATGACTCAGATATTACAGGTTTAGATTGTAACCCAGCTTATGCAGCTAAGAGAACAGGTGAAAGCGATGCCTGTGGAAAAGCCTTCTGCCAGTCCATTGACATTATTCAATTTAGAAGAAACCAAATGAGAGAGAAACCCTATGAAAACCCTGAAAGTGTTTCATCTTTCAACCATTTTACATCCCTTGGTGAACAAAAAATAATGAAAAGAGGCAAGGAACTCTTTGAAGGTAAGGACTTCGGGGACATCTTTGCCCTGAGTTCATCTCTTAATCAAAATGGGAGGAGTCACCTTGGAGAGAAACTGTATAAATGCACCGAATGTGGCAAATGCTTCAAACGGAACTCTTCTCTTGTTTTGCATCACCGAACTCACACTGGAGAGAAACCTTATACTTGTAATGAGTGTGGAAAATCCTTCTCCAAGAACTACAACCTGATTGTGCATCAAAGGATCCATACAGGAGAGAAACCCTATAAATGCAATAAATGTGGGAAAGCCTTCAGTGATGGGTCAGCTCTGACACAGCATCAGAGAATTCACACTGGGGAGAAACCTTATGAATGCCTGGAGTGTGGAAAAACCTTCAACCGAAATTCGTCCCTTATTTTACATCAAAGAACTCACACAGGGGAAAAACCATATAGATGTAACGAGTGTGGGAAACCCTTCACTGACATTTCCCACCTCTCTGTGCATCTCAGAATCCATACAGGGGAGAAGCCCTACGAATGTAGCAAATGCGGAAAGGCATTCCGAGATGGTTCATACCTTACCCAGCATGAGAGGACTCACACTGGAGAGAAGCCTTTCGAATGTGCAGAGTGTGGCAAATCCTTCAACCGCAACTCTCATCTCATTGTGCATCAGAAAATCCATTCTGGGGAGAAACCATATGAATGTAAAGAGTGTGGAAAAACATTCATTGAGAGCGCTTACCTCATCAGGCACCAGAGGATTCATACTGGCGAGAAGCCCTATGGCTGTAACCAGTGTCAGAAACTTTTCAGGAACATTGCCGGCCTCATCCGCCACCAGAGGACTCATACTGGTGAGAAGCCCTATGAGTGTAATCAGTGTGGCAAAGCTTTCAGGGATAGTTCCTGTCTGACCAAGCATCAGAGGATTCACACTAAAGAGACCCCTTACCAGTGTCCAGAATGTGGCAAATCCTTCAAGCAGAACTCTCACCTGGCAGTACACCAGAGACTCCATAGCAGGGAGACTCCCAGCCAGTGTCCTCAGTGTGCGAAAATGTTTAGGAGGAGCTCATCCCTCATCCGACATCAAAGAACACATCTTGGAGAGAAACCCATAGAAATACAACAAACTCTTATGACTCATTGTCAGAAATTTGCATAAAGGAGGCAGATCTTCAGATGTGATTTTTCCTGGTTAGAAAAGAAATCTTCAAGTTTTTCATTGAATTGATGAACGTGGGAGATTACTTAGTCACATTGTTAAGTCTATAATTGGGGAAATCATAGTGAAAATATAAGATGATAAATGTGGAAAAGGCCTTCAGGGATGATTCAGCGTGTACCAAACATGATAGCACATACACTGGAATAAAACCTGTCCTGTGAACATGAGGAAGATACTTCCCCAGAGACACCTGCCCACTTCTGCATCAGAGCGCTTAAAGTAGAAAGAACCTGTAAAATGTATTCAGTAAGGAATCGGTATGAAGAATCCTCTAGTAGGGAGTTGTCACCTTATTGTACATCAGCAAACTTTTACTAGAATCAAACCTTGTAAGTGTAGTCAGTGAAAGATGCTTTTGGCAAGGGCTCATACTGTCCTTTCTGTATCAGCAAAGGCATACAGCTGAGAGAGCCTCTACAATGTTTCACCCCGCAGTAACCACAGAAACCTTGTTTTGAATGTTATTTCTGAACAAAATACCTGCTTGTGTTATAGTGCTGCCAGAGTGCTGAAGAGTCATTTCACAAGGGGCAATTGGATGAGGAGGTTGCTTGTGAATGACCAGTGAAGTCATTCCTTTGAAGAAAAGACTAAAACAGGCTCCTATTAAATGGGAAAGGCTGCTGCCGAGAAATGTGATGCATTGCTTTAGTTGTTGAAACAAATTCAGTTATTGTTTTCATTATCATTCCTGCATTGTTCATTTAGGGCACTTCTAGCTTGTTCCCTACAGCTCCTCTGAACCATAATTTTAAAGAGTTGTTGCCATGTTCAGAATTCTTATAATATGGTAGGCAGTAAGGAGAGGTTACAAAATAGAAGATTCACTGTCATTCCAGGGATGTAAAGATGGTGTGACTAGACGTAGATTGGAAGTGGACAATGGAGACATGAACACGGTGGTTTTCTTAGGCGACTGGAATTGTGTACGTGTTCTTCCTCTTACATATCATACACTGTTACTATAATAATTTGGTAATAAAAATAAAGCCAAAAAGGTGAAATTTGCATTTTTTTAGACCTCCTTGGCCACTCAGGTTAGATCAGGGCCACAGGGCAGCTGTCAGCATGGATGGGGTCATCAAGACAGAATCAGGGCATCCCATGGCTCAGGGCATGAGAATCATTTCCGTCTTTGGGACTTGGATTATCAGGGGCATCGTTACGCAGGAGAGGGTGGGTCTTAGGGAATGAGAAACAGGAGGCTGCTTTGAGTTTTGAGATGACCTGGGGACATCCCTACTGAAGCAGTGCAGCACCAGCCACGTGAGAGCTGGTCAGGCTGGCTTACAGCCCCAAAGCCACATTGGTGACTCCTCTTGGAATTCCACCTTGCCCCTCATCCCCTGTATTCTTGGGCACCTATGGAGGGAGGCTCGAAGTGAAGGCCTCTGACCTAATTAAGGCTGTGAGTTGCTTGAATTAGAAACCAGTCAGGTGTCTTTGGGTCTCCATGTGGGTACCCTTCTCTAACAGGAAGAACCCATCAGACGAGCCCAAAATAGGAGAAACAAGGGTGGCCTTAGCCCCACCTGCCTTTGGTGCATCCTGTCCTTTTAGGTCCATGCTTATAGGCTTTTTTTTTTTTTTCTGTGAGGATGGTTCTTTCATCAGATTCTCAGAGGGTGGGTAAGAAATCTTGACCCTTAAAATTCGTTGGAGTTCTGAGTCTCTAGTTTCTCAAGAAGGAGCAACCCTTGGAAAGATACTACCAAGAGGGGACAATCTTGGAAAGATATCACATCAAACCCACAACATTTTAGTGCTTGGCATGTGGTCTTTTCCCAGGCAATGCTAATGACCTGACAATCCCTTAAACTTGCAAGCTAGAGGGAGGTTGGGGAGAGAGAAGGGAGAGGGAAAAGAAGGAAGAGGAGGAAAAGGGAACAAACATCAAAGGAAGGAATGAGGTAGCCAAGCCAAAAAAAAACAACCCGCTACCATCAAGTTGATTCTGACTCATAGCGATCCCATAGGGTTTCCAAGGCTGTAAATCTTTATGGAAGCAGACTGCCACATCTTTATCCCATGGAGCTGCAGTACCTACAAATATCCTCAGCTGTAAACCAGTTCTCTGGTTGCTCTGCACACTTAGGTCTCATCCTTGACACCTTCAGTCTCACAGTCAACTATCTTGTCCCCTGGTGTCTTCAAGTACTTATTCCTCTGGCCCATAGGGTAGACACGACTCTGGGTTGGGTTCTAAGGTATCAGGAATTTAACAGGATAAAGCCATTTTCAGCTTGTGCAGTCACACTCTAATGCCTCTAGACAAAGAATCCCTGTGAGTAAAAGTACAGCTGATCATGTAATGAAGAGACACAGGACTGGAGTGAGGTTCCCGGTGTCGGCAGTGCCATGGTTCTGTGACTCTGACCCGATGTCTCCACGGTGCTGGGATTCTGAGGTCCTGACCCATGGGCCAATGGAGTAGGGTCTTCAGGCAGCCACACCTATCTGCCAGGTGTGTCTCCTCTTGTGTCTGGTGTCTTGGGTATGGCCTGCATGGCATACAGTTCCTCCTGAAAGGAGGAAGATACGGCTGACCTGGATTGGGCCAATGGGGGCCATGTCACAGAAGAGAGGGAAGGCAGCCAGCATTGGAGTCCGTAAGATTAAGAACTCTAGAGACAGAGTGGGAGGGGAGGGAGGGAAATAGGTAAGGATTGAATAGAAAAGGAGAACTGCCCTGGGACAGCATTTGGAGAAAGTGAAAAGTCTCCACTCATTTGAAGGTGGTGATCTCCAGGTGAGAGGTGCATGTGGGTGGAGTGCCAGTGGCGACCTTCACTGAACCATCTGATAGGGACATTCACAAAAGTGTGCACCCATCACCACTAATTCTGAAATGTTTTCATTACCTGCAACATAGCCCTGTGCTTCTTAGTTGCCTTTCTCCATTACCTTGTCCCCCAGGCGCTGGCAACCACAAATCTACTTTCTGTGTGGATTTGCCTGTTTTGGACATCTCATATAAGTGGAATCATACCATATGTGACCAATTTCTTTTACTTAGCATGTTTTCAAGATTCATGCATGAATGATGAAGTCCAAATGGCTAATAGGGACATGCAAAGGTGCTCAGTTTTATTACCGGGAAAAACAGAATGAGGTACCACTTCATCCCACCAAAATGGCTAATATGAAAACAAAGAAATCACATACTACCGAGTGTTGGCAAGGATGTGGAGCAACTGGAACTCTCAAACACCACTGCGGGGAGGGGGGGAGTTAAAGTAGTCTTAATCTGCTAAAGCTGAATATATACACCCCTGACCATTTACAATGCTAGGCATTTACCTAACAGGAATGCAAACGTGCCCACCAAAAGACGTACATGAATTCTCACAGCAGCTTCATTTGTAACACTACCAAATTGGAAACAGCCTGAATGTCCATGAACAGGAAGAAGAATGACCACATGGTATTCAGGCAGTGGAGTATTACACAGCCATGTAGAAGGATGAAGTGGAGTCCCTGGGTGGTGCAAACAGTTAAGTGCTCAACTATTCAAAAGGTTGCCAGTTTGAACCCACCCAGAGGCACTCCAGAAGGTATGCCTGGCGAGCTGCTTCTGAAAGTTCACAGCCTTGAAAAGCCTATGGAATACAGTTCTATTCTGACACACATGAGTCGCCATGAGTCAGAATCAACTAGCCGTCGACTAACAACAACCTAGAGGAAAGAGTCCTT
The DNA here is from genome assembly GCA_030035585.1 of Dugong dugon. Classification (NCBI taxonomy): domain Eukaryota; kingdom Metazoa; phylum Chordata; class Mammalia; order Sirenia; family Dugongidae; genus Dugong; species Dugong dugon. The sequence goes on from CM057466.1 coordinate 117,009,079, forward strand.
GGGGAGTGCAATCGGTTAGGTACTCAACTAGTACTCCAAAGATTGTGGGTTCAAACACACCCAGAGGCTGCTCAAAAGGCCTTGCAGTCTGCTTCTGAAAGATCACAGCCGTGAAAACTCTATATAACAATTCTACTCTGCACATACAGTGTCACCAGAAGTCAGAATTGATTCAGTGGCGACTAAAAACAGAATGGACAAGACCACCAGAGCAACCTGGATGACAGAGGAAGACTCTGGACACAACATGTGCTGTGTGGTACTGTGTGTGGTCCATGGTGGTACCAGGCAGAGCTATGGGGACTCTGGTAGGAGTGGGACACCAGGGGCTTCTGGGGCTGGGCAATTCTGGAGGACACAGGGTGCTCATGTGCAAGGGGCTCTGGGCTGCCCATGTGTCCTCCGGGCACTTTTATGTTAAATCTCAGAGAAGAATGAAGAAGGAAGCCATGGTGCTGGAGGCTGCATGTGGAAACGCAGCCTGCCAGTCACAGGGCAGTGGCTGGCTTAGCTCTGCCCCTGCCCTCCAAGCTTGGCTCTGCCCCCAACACCAATCCCATCCCCAGTGAAGCCCAGCCCTGCCCATAGTGTCTTAAGGAAAGCCTCATCCGGGGCCCATCTTGGCATGTGCAGAACTGGGTGGTGTGCTGATGTGGATGCATTGAAGACAGGAGATGAGTTCTGCCTCTCACAAGACTTCTAGGGCCTTTTTCCCCCAGGTCTCCAAAGTGTGGCCCGGGGGTGGGGGCGACAGAGGGTCCAGGATGGCTTGGATTGGGTGCTGGTTCTGCCTCAGCCAAGCTTCTTGTCTGAGAGAGGTTGTGGAGGTTCTGCAAGGGGTGTGTGGGAGGTGCCACTGGTTGGAGCTCCTGGGGGACCTTCACAGTAGGACTGGGGATGTGGACCCCTCCCTAGTCTTTGCTCATCCTTCTGATAGCAAGGCCCAGCTGAGGTATCATGATGTCTCAGCTGAACTGCAAACTTAACATAGTTTCTGTTCTGTCCTGATTAGAACAGTTTAAATCTCAGGTTATCCAAAAGTCTCAGCATAGAAGAATTCCTGCCCAAGAAAAGAATTGGATACCATTTTTTTCTATATGCTAAGAAAAAGTGTAAATAACTCTACTGTGCCTGCATGCTGTGACAGCCTATGTAACCCCTGATATTTGTATTAACTTCCTTATTTAAAATTATAAAAAACTGAGCTTCCAACAGATCAGGGAGCAGAATTTGAGAAACATTCTCTTTGCTCCTTGCTCATGCACCTGCAATAAACACTCTTCCTCTCTCTTCACTTGGTGTGCTCGATTGACTCTAAAAGCCACTGGTTGGGACCTATTTTGGTAACAAATTTTGGCGACCCAGATGGGACTAGCACCAATGCCAGCTTCTGAGTTCTGCTGACAGATTTTGACTGCTTCTCCAGTGTGCACCAGCTGAATTCTCTGGGGAAGACCCATCTTGGTCCTTGAAGTCAGAACCAAGTCTTGGACCCTTGACAGCAGAGTGAGGAGGAGAGAACAGTGTCCAGTGCCCCAGGAAGAGAGAGAAGACGCCCTTGGTGAGTACAGAAATAAGTCCTATTTTTCAGAAAGGGAGTAGACTGTAAATCTGGTAGTGCTTAGCCCGTGAAGATTAGGTCAGATACTTTCATACTGAATAGGCATCTGTGTCTCCAGGTTTGGTACCATGGGAAATAACTTAGTTATTCTGGAATGTAGTCCTCTAGGGTGTATTTTAAAGAATTGATCCTATTTTGGATCTGACCTAATGAAAACATCTAAAATGAAGTTTTTGTGTAATACCACCTGGCCCTAATATCAACTAGGGGACAGTGGGCAATGGTCTGAGAATGCATCCTTAAATTATCACACCATCTTACAGCTTGATTTACTTTGTAGTAGAGAAGAAAAGTGGGATGAGAAAATGTATGTACAGGCTTTCGTGTCCCTATGGCAAGATAAGAATCTACAAAAACAATGTAAGGTTATGGTTCAAACCAAGTCAAAACTATCTATTTTGTCTAGTCCTCTGGAGGAGGACCCCTTGGTGGCGGGAGGTTCACAACCTCCGCCTTATCCTACAAACCCCCCCACAACTGGTCAGCCCCAGTGACCTCAAGTGAAGGTATGCTCTCCCCGCTGCATACTTGGAATGGCACTCATTTTGTTCCAGGAGTCCCCGGACCCTTGGCAGGGTCCTTTAAGGCAGCTCCAAGCCCCAGGTGACAGTGAAGGTGGAGCTCCTGGACCTCCAGCTTTAGTTTGGGTACACAGCCCTTTCACAATCTCTGATTTGTTCAATTGGAAAAACAACTTGCCTGCCTATAGAGAAGATCCTAAGTGAATGCATGACCTTTTCACCTTTTTTTAAAACCCATCACCCAACTTGGGTAGACTGTCAGGTGCTGTGTGATATTCTGCTTACTCTGGAAGAGAGAATGGTTTTTGAGAAAGCTAGGGAAGAAGCCAACAGGCTTCACCAACAGAACACCAACAACCATCTTCTGGCAGACCAGGCAGTTCCTATTGCCAAGCCAGGTTGGAATCCAAACACCCCAGTGGGACAGATTAGACTGAGCCATTTTTGTGATTGTCTCCTAGCAGGGTTAAAAAATACAGCTCCTAAACAGAAAAATCTAAACAAAGTTTATGTAGTTAAGCAAAGACCAGAGGAAGACACTTCTTTGTTTCTTGAGAGCATTTTCAGTGTGTTTAAACAATTTACAGGTTTAGACCCAGAAGCATCAGAAAACGCATAGTTAATATGATTTTTATTGGTCAAAATAGCTCCGACATTAGAAGGAAGCTACAAAAAGTGGAAGGAAGTGTGGGAATGGGAATTTCTCACTTGGTAGAAATATCGTTTAAAGTACTAGAGAAGAAGGAAAACCAGAGAGCAAAGCAACAAGCTGCAATGCTTGCAGCCAGTTTTCAACCAAGAAGAGGGCTGTATCTGTGCCCACTTGGAAAATTTCCTCCCAGGCCTGATCCATGCCCCAAGCTAAGGAAGAATCAGTGTGCATGGTTCAAGGAAGAAGGACATTGGAAGAGAGAATGCTCAAACCGGCAGAGGCCTCAGAAGGGGCCTGAGAAGGTTATGACTCAACAAGAGATAGGAGAGGAGTTGGACTGAAGGGGACCAGGAGCTGACTGTGTTCCAGTTTCCCCCAGGGAACCCCTGGTTAAAGTATAAGTCGAGGGAGAAATGATTGACTTTGTATTAGATACTGGAGCTACCCATTCTATAATCAACAATTTAAAGGGAGTTTTGTCAAAGAAATCAATATCTGTGGTAGGAGTCACTGGAAAGAAAGTTACAAGGAATTTACTCAACCCATAGAATGAGTAGTTGGCAACTCCACATTGACCCACTTGTTCCTCTATATGCCTGAATGCCCTTCCTCTGTTAAAATGAGACTTGCTCTTTAAACTACAAGCACAAATACATTTCCAGAATGGGAAGTTAATCTTGGCTGTGCCCAGAGATAATGGGTGGAAGTTACAAGCCCATCTATTGGCCTTAATGTCATCAGCCAAAGTAGTACCCTCAAACATTGAAGGTGCTGTAGTCCCCTTGGTGTAGGCCCAAGGACAGCCAGGAGAAGTGAGCAATGCCATCCCTGTGAAGGCAGAAATCTCACTTTATTGGGCACTAGAGGACTCATACTGGACAGAGACCTTATTCCTGTAATGACTGTGGGAAATGCTTCTCCAAGAACTACAACCTGATTGTGTATCACAGAATCCATACAGGAGAGAACCCCTATACGTGCAATAAATGTGGGAAAGCCTTTAGTGCTGGCTCTGCCTTTTTCAAGCATGAGAGGACTCACATGGAAGAGAAGCTCTACAAATGTGACCGGTATGGGAAGTCCTCCAGCTGCCACTCTTGCCCAATTTGCACCTCAGAACTCATACAGGAGAAAAGTCATTTAAATGTAACGAGTGTGAAAAAAATCCTTCCACCTTATTGTCAATCTGAGAATTCATACAGGAAAGAAGCCCTATGTATAAGTGTGGAAACGCCTTCATTGATGGCTCATACCTTATTGAACTGGCAGAATTCACACCGGAGAGGAACCCTGTAAGTGTATGGAGTATGGAAAATCCTTCAACAGGAATGGTCACCTCGTTGTGCATAAAAAAATTCATTCTGGATAGAAACCGTGTGTATGCAAACAGCATGGGAAAATGTTCACTAGGACTTCTTATCTCATCAGGTACCAGATGATTCAAAATAGCGAGAAGCCCCGTGGCTGTAACCAGTGTCAGAAACTTTTCAGGAATATGGCTGGCCTCATCTGGTACCAGAGGACTCATACTGACAAGAAGTCCTACGAGTGTAATCAGTGTGATAAAGCTTTCAGAGATAGTTCCTTCCTGACCAAGAATCAAAATATGCTTGAGTCTCCCTACCAGTGTATCAAATGTGAGAAACGTTTTCAGAGAAGCTGTGCTTTTATTAGACACAAGAGTTGGCACACCAGAGAGACACCTGGGGGGTGCAGCAAACGTGACAATGGCTGTCAACATCAGAGACTTCATATTGAAGATTTGAAAATAATGTAATTCATTCCTTACTCCTTGGAACAGAAACCCTAAAGCATAATATCATTGCAAGATAGAATTCTGCCACATTGCTAAACTTAACTGGAGAGAAACCTTAGAAATATAACAAATGTGTTAAAAAAAAAAAAAAACCTTCAGGAATTAGAACTATCCAGCCTTTGCTAAACATGAGACAATGCACTACAATGAAATCTTTTGAATACTGGTGACAGAGTTGAGAGAGGGAACTTGGGTGACTGCAGGAGACTTACTTTTCATTGTGTTTCTTTCTGATGTCATCTGTTTATTTAGTAACTTTTTTGTAAAACAAAGCCTATGACCATAATTAATTTGAAAAGTATTTAAACTATTTGCATCAAAAACGTTGGTGAATACAAAGAATTTTAAGTTTTGGTAAAATCTCACCTTACTGTGCAAAAAGAAAGCGTTTTGGAATTAACCAATGTAGAGTGATAATAGGGAAAAATGCTTTAAGAAGATGCTCCTCTTAGTGTGATAAGAAAACTCATACTATGGACAGACAGTGAAATATAATCTACATGGGAAAGTTCCCAAAGGTCCCTAGGTGGTGCAAACAGTGAAGCACTTGGCTACTAACCTAAAGGCTGGCAGTTTGAACTCACCCAGAAGCACCATGGAAGAAAAGCCTGTGAATCTGCTTTCGTAAAGATTATATCCAAGAAAACCCTATGGAACAGTTTACTCTAAAACATGAATCAACTCTGGATCAACTTGACAGCAATAGATTTTTTTTTTTTTTTTTTTTGGGAAAGTTTCCAGTTGAAAATCTGATTTCTAGAGCACTGCTCTCTGACAGAAGTATAATGTGAGCCACATGTATAATGTGATTTTTCTAATGGCCATATTAAAAAAAAAAGTAAAAAGAAACAATTGAAATAAATGTCGATAACGTACTTTATTTTATCCACTATACCCAAATATTATCATCTAAACATATGGCACTTGCTGTATTTTAGGTGCTCTGTAACTTGTACATGTCTAGTGGCTACTGTATTGGGCATCATTGCTCTAGTGCATCAGAGAATGAATTCTGGAGAGCACCCCTTTATAAGACATTTGTCTCATTACAAATCCATTAGATTTTAACACATTTCTAGAAAACGTGTGTGTTAATCCTGACATAGAACCTGCAGGACTTACAGTATTTAATTTATTCTAAGACATATTCTTCTCATATTGTAACACCTCTGAAATCCAGTTAATCAACGCATATCATTATTTAATCGGCAACCTTTTCCATTCTTATTTATTGTTAGGTGCTGTGAAGTCAGTTTGGATTCATAGCAACCCTATGTGACAGAGTAGAACTGTCCAGAGGGTTTCCTATGCTGTAATCTTTATGGGAGCAGATCACTAGTCTTTCTCCCGTGGAGCCACTGAGTGGATTCAAACCACTAACCTTTCGGTTGCACCACTAGGGCTTCCATTCTTACTAGCAGGTAAAGGTGCATTTTACCATCAATTGTGCCTTAGATTTGATGAAATAATAGTAATATCAGAGCAATTGAATGACTAATGAGATTAGTCAACTTGAGGAGAGACTGGACGTATCAAGGAAAAGGCTGTTGCTGAGATGTTAAGAACATTGACATTTCTGTTGGAACAAAAGATAGTCTGTGTGCCACTGTTTGACCTTGTCCCTCCTGTATTGCTGGATGCTAAGTGTTATGTTTTCTTTGTTGTAGTTTGTATCACCTGTAATACTTACAGAGATTTTATTGCAAGTTGAAAATGCTCATAATGTGAAAGGAAGCAGAACAGCACAGAAGAGCATGTAGGCTCTTTATTACAAGCCAGCTAAACAAGCAAAAATCCCTGCCCTCATGAAGCATCCCTTAGAACTTATATATTGAATGTCTTCGTGACCAGTATCAGACGTGTGTGTGTGTATGCATGCCCTTTGGACCTTTTATTTATAAAACAATGTGCCTGACAATACCAAACCCATTGCTGTTGAGTCAATTCTGACTCATAGCGACCCTATAGAACAAAGTAGAACTGCCCTATAGGGTTTCCAATACTGTAATCTTTAAAAAAAAATTTTTCCCATACAAAAATTTATACATATATTGTTATGTGACTCTAATTGCTCTCCCCATACTCTGACAACACACTTCTCCTTTCCAGCCCTGATTCCCCATGTCCATTCAACCAATTCCTGACCCTCTCTGCCTTCCCATCTCACCTCCAGACAGAAGCTGCCCATTTAGTCTCTTGTATCTACTTGAGCTAAGAGGCACACTCCTCATGAGTATCACTTTATGTCCCACAGTCCAGTCCAATCCCTGTCTGAAGAGTTGGCCTCGGAAATTGTTTTAGTTCTGGGCTGATAGAGAATCCAGGGGCCATGCTTTCCAGGGTTCCTCCAGTCTCAATCAGACCATTAAGTCTGGTCTTCTTACTAGAATTTGGGTTCTGCACCCCACCTTTCTCCTGCTCCATCCAGGACCTCTGTTGTGTTTCCTGTTAGGACGGTCATTGGTGGTAGCCAGGCACCATCCAGTTCTTCTGGTCTCAGGCTGATGAAGTCTCTGGTTCCAATACTGTAGTCTTTACGGAAGCAGACTGCCACATCTTTCTCCCGTAGAGCAGGTGGTGGGTTTGAACCGCCGACCTTTGGGTTAGCAGCCATGCGCTTAACCACTGTGCCACCAAAGCTCCTTCTGACAGTTAATAGGTGCTCATTTAAATAATAGATCCTTGGCTGTTCAGAAGGCCTGTACAGGAAGACCAATCTCAGTTAAAATAAAATTATGTGTGAAATTGCACAAAAACATTGGACCAGGACCATAAGAATGTTAGGTAACATCATGTTTCAAAGTACATCTTTTGTCTTCAGTCAGACATGGGTTTGGTTGTGAGTCTACTTCTTCCTGTGCAATCTTAGGTAATTACTTAACCTTCCTGTGCCTTAGAGCTTCATTTATAAAATGTGGAGAGGCCCTACCTCATATTGTTAGGTGAGGTGAAGTATGTAGAATGCCTAGGACATGGCAATATTCAGCTCCTCCTGTTGCTGCTGTTATTGCTGCTGCTTTTGTTGATGGTGTTGATGCTGCTGCTGATGTTTTCTTTGTTGATGATGATTTTTTGTTGGTGATTATGGTGAAGGTGCTACTATCATCTAGCTTAGGAGGCTGAAAGGGAAGGGAAGTGGCCTAGCCTCTCTTGACTGTCGGAAGTCATCATAAGTAGTTCACAGATGACATTACTTCTCAAACTTTAGTGTATATCGCTAGATGAGGAGAATAGAGAGGCCAGTGGCCTGGAGGCCTCCTGAAATGGGCAGAGTTGAAGGAGCTAGCCAGGAAAGAGGACTGGGGTCAACAGGGGTAGAAGCTCCAGGTGGAGATTTAGGAGGTGGATTATGGAAGCTGGGTTGTGTTTGGATGCCTGAGGCAAGTGGAGGTGGAGCTCCCAGCACCGATAAGATGAGGTCTCAGTGGTTTGGCCACTGGGCTTGTATGTCCACAGAATAATGGCCAGTCCTGGGTTGCGGAGAAAGACGAAGCTCAGTGCCCAGTAGATTGTGGTGTGTGTCCCTCAGACAGTGATTGTAAGGGCCTCTTCCTGTTTGAGCTTCAAGTTTCTGGATTTAGAGCCACAGAATCTTCTTCCCCACCCCATGCCTCCTTCCACTAGCCTAGGACTTCTTCCTTTTCTTTTCTTTGAATTTTGTTTTGTTGTTGAGCATATACACAGCAAAACATACACCAATTCTGCTGTTTCTACATGTACAGTTCAGTGGCATTGATTACATTCTTCAAGTTGTGCAGCCATTCTCATCTTTCTTTTCTGAGTTTGTCCACCATTAACATAAACTCACTGCCTCCTAAGGTTCCTGTCTAATCTTTCCAGTTGCTATTGTCACCTTGATCCCATATAGGTAGTTCTTAAAAGAGCATAATGCTCAATCGCCCAGGACTTCTTGAAGGCTCTGCTTCGGTAACTGAACCAAAGTCAGATGATAAATGCTGCTCCTATGGAAACTAAGCTCCACTCATTCGATTTCAGTGCAGTGTACAGCTAGACTTCCCATTGAGACATGCCATTCCTGGGGTTGCATGAAGAGTGAGGCATGTTCAAGTTGAATGAGGTTGGCCGTGTTTGCCCTTTGCCAACTCTGCAGTGCCTCACACACAGCCCTCTCTCAAGTGCTGCAGGCCCTTTTGTTCCCACAGGCTGTCCCCAGTCACAGCATGCCATCAGCAGAGTGACTGTCAATGCATTTGTCTCCCTGGCCCTACCAAGCTATAGAATATTCTCCTCCATCCACCAAGTACAAGTGAGGGCCACCATGTCCATCCTGATGGTGGGAGAATCACTGCCAGGCCCTCCATTGGATTCTCCTGCTGAGGGGCAGCTAGTTCTGTGTCCTCAATTCCTTGGCCAGATCTGTTAGGGCTGAGGGCCCTGATGCTGGCCCCTCTCTTGGGAATTTATGTCCTTTGACTCAAGGACTCAGGGCATTCAGCCGTCAGTGCTGGAGTGGTGAGAACAGATTGCCTTGGAGGCTGAGGCTGCCATTCCCCTGTGCTCCTTCTATGAGCAAGGAGAAGAATAAAACAGAAACAGAGGGCAGAGAGAAGGGTCAGGTGGCATTACAGGGAGAAGGAGCAGCTGAGAGGGAAGTAAGAGTGGAGAGCTGGCATTTCCAAGTCCCCTCGAGGCCAGCCTGCACTTACACTGCGAGATGCTCTGGTAGACAGTACCTTAGTTCTCTAGTGCTGCTATAACAGAAATACCACAAGTGAGTGGCTTTAACAAACAGAAATTTATTTTCTCACAGTTTAGGAGGCTAGAAGTTGGAATTCAGAGTGCTGGCTCTAGGGAAAGCCTTTCTGTCTCTGTAGGCTCTGAGGGAAGGTCCTTGTCTTTTTTGAGCTTCTGCTCTTGGGTAATCTATGTGGCTTGGCATCTCTCTTCTCTCATCTCTGCTTCCTCACCTGCTTGTTTAATCTCTTTTATATCTCAAAAGGGATTGACTTGAGACACACCCTACACTAATACTGCCTCATTAATGTAACAAAGAAAACCCATTTCCAAAAGGGATTATAACCACAGGTATAGGATTTACAACACATTTTGGGGGGATACAATTCAATCCATAACAGACAGCTATCAGATTCTTCTGTTTGTCTTAGGCTCATTCAGGTGTGTTCTTGTCACGTGTCATCTGAGAGAGCCTTTACTTCATCCCTATATTTGGGTTTCATAGTTCCTTTTTTAATCCAAATAATTTTACTTTAGTTGAAAAAATAATCCTTGCATGTGGTAAAGAATTAAAAAGGAGGAAAAGAAATGAATGAAAAAGGAGCCTCATTCTCACCCAAAGCCTCCAAGTACCCCTCCTCAGAGACCATGGTTGTTGATGTTTTCTTGTGTATTTTTCCAGAGATATTGGGGGGGCGGGGCAGGTTGACACATAGAGTATAACGTGGGTTCTTCTGCCTTGATTGTTCTCTTCGCAGTGTGTCCTGGAGATCATTCCATGTTTGCACATGTGTCTACCTCATTCTTTTTAATGACTTCATAATATTCAGGTGTATGAACCAGTCAACAATATATAGATTGATATTATAAACAAGTGTTTGATACTATAAATGCTGTAATATACATCCTTATGACACTTTGCACACATGTGCAAGTATACCTGAATATACTTTGATAAATTTGTGGCAGTGGAATTTCTGGGTCAAGTATGTATGCATTTAAAGTTTTGAGAGATATTGCCAAATTGTCATCTAAAGAGGCTGAACAGGTGTATAGTCTAAACAGCAGTGCTAGTTTCCCCACACACTTCTTAATATTCAGGACTGTTAAAACTTTCCTAATCTGATATATGAAATGTAGTACAGTGCTTTAATTTGTGTTAAATTTATTATGAAGGAAGTTCAGCATCTTTACATAGAATTATAATCCGTTTGTATTGCTTTTTGTGGATCTTAACTCCCTAATTATGTAGATTATTCCCTCTTGGATTTTTTTTTTTTCCCTCATTGATTTGTAAGCGCTATTTATGTATTAAGGATGTTCATCTATTGCCTGTCATATGTCTGCAGGTATTTTCCCAAGAATTTTTTTCAACTTTGCTTATGGGAATTTTTTTTTTTTTTTTTGCTATGAAAAACATTGTTTTTAATGAAGCCAAATTTACCAGTTTTTTTTCCTTTATGGTTTTTTTTTTTCATACTTAGAAAGGCCGTTCGTTTACAAAGCTTTTAGTCTTCCTTTGTTCTTCAAATCTTTATTATGCTTTTATTTTTACATTAGAATCTTAGGTCTATCTGGAATTTATTTGGCTGTAAGTACTGATGTGAGGGGATCCCACTATCTCCCCTGCCCCCCACAAGGATGGTCATTTGCCCCACGACTATTTATTGAACAATTCATCTTTTCCCCAATGGATTGAAATTCCATCTTTACCAGAATCCACATTCCCTTGTGTATTTTAATCTTTTCTGGGTTCTGTTCCATTGATATATTTCTTTGTTCTTATGTCAGATATCATACTGTACTTAAAATAGTGGCTTTATAGTATATACAAGGTCTACCCATAACACGTCACATATGAATTTATTTGTAACTATTCAGAAGTATATGTTGTGGTTAGGTGCCTCCGAGTCAGTTCCAACTCATAGTGACCCTATGTACAACAGAACAAAACACTTCCCAGGCCTACTCTATCCTCACATTCATTGCTATATTTGAGCCCATTGTTGCAGCCACTGTGTAGTCCATTTTGTTGAAGGTCTTCCTCTTTTTTGCTGACCCTCTACAAAGCATGTAAAGTAGTAAGGTATAGAACAGAAAGTTATATTCTCCCTTTAACTTGATACCCTCCCCATACCTAAACTGTGCTAATAGCTTCCTGTGAACTTTTTCAGAAAATGTTCTCTATGCATTTATATACATATATGTCTTTGTGGAGAGACAGTGCAGCCTAGGGGTTAGGAGCAAGGACTCTGGGGCTGGATCACCGGGACTCATGTTTTGTCTTTATCACTTTATAGTGGTAAGACCTTGGATAAGTTACTGAACCACTCTGTACCTCAGTTTCCTCATCTGATAAGTGCGGATAATATTGCCTCATAGGGTTGCTGTAAGGATTAGAGTTAATATATGTAAAGTCCTTAAAACAGTGCCTGGCACTGCTATGTAAGTGCTACATAAATGTAGAATTAATTGCTATTATTTTTATGCAAGTATATACATTTACATGAGGTTATGGGGGCTATGTGCATTAATTTTAAATAAAATCATTTTTGTACTCTACCTTGCAGTATAATGTGTTTATATTTTTCAAGTGTTACAGATATCTGTTATAAAAAAATCAAATGATGCCAAAAGTTTATAAGGAAAATGGCAGGACTCAGATTTTCAGACTTCCTAGACAGTAATCAAGAGAATTGGTATTAGCAGAAACACAGATCAATGGAACAGAATAGAGTCCATAAATAGACCCACGCAAATATAGTCAGTTGATTTTTGACAAAAGGGCAAAGGGAATTCAGTGGAGAAAGGATAGTTTTTCCTATAAATAATGTTGGAACAATGATTTCATAGGTAAAGAAGTGAACCTCGACCTATGCCTCACTCATACTAAAATGCACTCAAAATGGATCATAGGCTTAAAACATGTAAAATGAAAAACTATTAAACTCTTTGGGTCAGGCAAAGAATCTGCCGGTTCTCTAGATCTCCCTTTCTCTGCGTCTCCGTGTCCCTGTCTCTGTCTGATGGTCTCTCCTTGTCTCTGTCCCTATCTTTCTTGGTGTCTCTGTTTTTGGTATCTCATCTTCTTAGAGTATCTGCGTCTTCAGGTCTCCCTTTCTCAGGATCTCCATGTCTTCCCTTCTCTTAGTCTGTCCCTCCATCTCTGGGTCTCAGTCTCTTTTTTCTCTGCCCATTTCCGAGTTTTCCTGTCTTTATGCCTCTCCGTGCCTAGGTCTCTCTGTCGTCTTTTCACCTCAATGTGTCAGTCCCTCCCTGCCTGTCTCTCCTGCCTCTGAGTCTTCCTGGGTCTTGGACTCCCCGTCTATCTCTTCCTCTCGGGGTATGCGCATCTCTCCCTGTCTGTATCCCTCCCTGTCTCGATCTCTCCCCGTCTATGATCCAGTCTCTCCTTCTTTGGTCTCTTGTCTCTGGTTGTCAGAATTGTTTGTTTTTTCCATTTACCCATTTCCATGGCAGGCGCAAGGGAATGTCAGACACCGAAGGAAGAAATCATTCTGACTGGGTGTCAGGTTCTCGTTGCCCCGCCCTCGGCCCCGCGGCATTTTGGGGGTCGTAGTTCCGTTCGTGAGCCCAGCGCGCACGCGCAGTGTGGCCGGCCGCAATCGCTCCGCTTCAGGTTTCTGGCGACTGGGACCAGCCTCTGGGTGCTGCACAGGAGGTGGGTTCGGCCGGCGGCTGCGGGCGCCGGGCTGTTATTTTTCTGAGTGGGTCTTACTTGTCAGGCCCTTGTGTACCGCGCAGATGCGTCCCCAGATGATGCGTCCCCAGGGACGGAGAGGAGAGGGGCTAGGAGCGAATCTCTGTGGGGGTGGGGCCTGGGCGCCCCCAGGGGATGGGGTTCCCGCTGGTGTGGGTCCTGGAGGGGCAGACGTGTAGAAGAGGGGGAGGGGCTGAGAACTCTTTGGGAGGGAGTGTGGTGGGGGAGGGGAACTTCCAGGGGATGGGTCTCCTCCCGTCCCCCTGCCCCCCCAGTCCGCTGTGAGTCCGGGAGGGGGAAAGGCTGAAACCCCTTGGGTGGGAGGGGGTGTGGGAGAGGAGAGGACCCGGGTACCGCTCGGTGATAGGACCCACCAGTGTGGATCGAGAGGGGCTTAAGGCTCCCCAGTTGGGGCTGGAGAGTCCTAGAGTGGGAGGGGCTGAGAGCCCCTTGGGTGGGGGTATGGTGGGACCAGGGTTGCCCCCAGGGGCTGGGGTCCCCACGAGGTGTGAGTCGGAGGGTCTTACAGCGTGCATGTAGGAGTGGAAGGGCCTCGGAGAGGGAAGGGTTGAGAGCCCCTGGGTGGGATGAAGGGGGGAAGGACTGGAGCCCAGTGTGTCTCCAGGGGTTAGAATCCTCCCTATTGTGGATGGGAGGGAGTTAAGGTAACCCTGTGAGGGTGGGGGGAGGGGAGTCCCCAAGAAGGGGCTGAGGAGCCCCAGGGTAGAGGAGGAGCCATGGCCACCCTCTTTTGGATGTCTTGGAGTGGAAACGGTTGAGGGTACCTTACTACAGACTCAGAGAGGTTAGGGGATCAGGAGGGAGTGTATGCAAAAGGGCAGAGACTTAAGACAGAAGTGTAAGGACAGAGGTGCCTAGAGGGGGTGCCGAGGGTGAGGTTGCCTAGGTCACTGGGCCCAGGAATCCCACTTCTCCATTTATCCTTCAAATATACTACAAACGTGACCCCAGATATAGGGAGTGGGGGTCTGTAACGGCCAAAACAAACCCAAAAGTTTAGCATGATCAGTATACCCCTCGACAGAGTACTGCTTAACTTGTTAGGGTTTTTGGTAGCAGTGGGGAACACTGCATCATTAAAAATAGTTTATGCAGTCAACAAATACTGAGCCAAGCACTTCCCAGGACCCAGGACCTGCTTGTGGGAAACCCCTGCTCTTCTGGGGTTCACATGCCAGTGGAGGGGGCAGTCAGTAGAGGAGTAAAATGCCAAGGGAGTGAGATGGAGGGGGTGGGAGCATGCAGAAAGTGTGAGGGAAGGCATCTCTGAGTGGCTACTTAAGAGCTCAGACCTGTAGGAAGTGAGAAAAGAGTGACCTGGGGGAGGCGGGGCCAGGAGAGGAGGGAGTGAGGGAGATGAAAGGCAGCTGGGTTCTCCAGGGCCAGGAGAGGATAGGGGAGTAGGGGAGATGGTGATGATGATGGTGGTAGTGGTGGTGATGGCCATGATGGTGGTGGTGATTATGATCATGATGGTAATGATGATGGTGGTGGTAGCGGCGATTACAGTGGTGATGGTGGTGATGGTGATGGTAGTGGTGGTGGTAGTGATGGTGGTAGTAAGGATGATGGTAGTGGTGATGGCAATGATGATGGTGATACTGGCAGTGATGATGCTGGTAATGATGATGATGATGTTGGTGTGGTATGAGTCTTTTTTCATTGAGGGAAACGGGACCCTGCATAGAATGTCTTCTGAGGGCACTTAGCATTCTGCAGTTACCTCTAAACCCTGTTTTTCTAGCCACAAGGGGAAAGGGGAGCAGTCGACACTGAGCCTCTACCACATTCCTTCTTCTTTTTTTTTTTTTAACAGCTCTATTGAGATATAGGAGCCCTGGTGGCACAGTGATTAAGAGCTCAGTTGCTAACAAAAAGGTCAGCAGTTGAAATCCACCAGCTGCTCCTTGAAAACCCTATGGGGCAGTTCTACTGTCTCCTATAGGGTCGCTATGAGTTGGAATCGACTTGATGGCAACAGGTTTTTTGGTTTTATTGAGATATAATTTGTTTTTGTTGTTGTTAGGTGCTGTTGGGTCGGTTCCAACTCATAGTGACCCTGTGTACAACAGAACGAAGTACTGCCTGGTTCTGTGCCATCCTCACAATTGTTGCTATGTTTGAGCCCATTGTTTCAGCCACTTTGTCAGTCCGTCTCCTTGAGGGTCTCCCTCTTTTTGCTGACCCTCTACTAAGCACGATGTCCTTCTCCAGGGACTGGTCCCTCCTGATAACATGTCCAAAGTGTATGAGACAAAGTCTCTCCATCCTCCCTTCTAAGGAGCATTCTGGCTGTACTTCCAAGACAGATTTGTTCTGTCTTATGGCAGCCCATGGTATATTCAATATTCTTCACCAACATCATAATTCAAAGACATCAATTCTTCTTCAGACTTCCTTATTCATTGTCTAGCTTTCACATGTATATGAGGTGATTGAAAATACGATGGCTTCGGTCAGGCATACCTTAGAGATTTAATTTACATACCATAAAATTACCCATTTAAAGTACAAATCATTGGTTTTTAGTGTATTCACAGAGTTTTGCAACCATAACCACAGTCCATTTTACATTTTCATCAGCCCCAATAGAAAGTCCTGTATCCATTAGCAGTCACCCCTCCTCCTCCCCCAGTCCCTGGCACCACTAATCTACTTTCTGTGGATTTGCCTGTTCCGGACGTTTCGTATAAATGGAATCATGGCAATAATCACTCCCACTTGGTTCTGATATTCTCCCCATCCCCCAGTCATGAGGTGCTTGTGTTGTGTCCTTGGAGAGAAATTTCAGAGCAGGCCTGACTTTATCCAGGAAAAGGTCAGCAACGCATGTTCCCACATTAGCTCACTCAGCAGAGTTTTCTCTATAAAAGTGGAATTGCTGAGAAAACGTTCCAGCTACAGCTATGGTCACACACAGATTTTTTGAATTCCTCAAGCACATGTTTGGAACAAAACATAGTTTGCTTCTGTGGTTCAGCCAAGTGGAGCTGCTCGGGCTGTGTTTGGGTTCAGCTTCCTGTTTGCGCCTCCTCACACCGGTGTCTGGGACGTCTCCCTTCCACCTGGGTCTGTGAATTTTCTGGCTCTGCAGCAAGAGGTGCAGATCGAGATGGGCCCTGAGAGGAGTTGGACACAGCTCTGAGTCTATGTCCCTTTGTGTTTATAGCTGCTGAGAACATCGTAGGCCCAAGCCCAGCTTTAGCCTGCTGGGTTGTGTTGTTTGGCTTGCTCAGTGTTTACCAATAATTACAACCAAGAGATTTCACATAAATGTCCTGAATTTCTGGTTTCTCTTGAATGATGTGGCTGCTTCCTGTTAGTCAGGAATGGACAGGAGGACTTGGCTCTCCCATTTGCTACATTCTCCTCCGTGCCCTACTGTACTCCACTCCTTAGGCCTCCCACCTGGTTCTGTGGACAGATCTGTGTGCAGCCCAGGTCTATGCCATTTCCAGAAATGGAGGGGGGCAATGCCCACCAATCTCCAGAGTGGGCTGCCCACTCCCCACTTAAAATTATAGATTTTATTCCAGATTTTTAGCTGGTTTAATGGGAGGGGCAATCCAGATACCTAGCCCCTCCATATTATTTTAAACTGAGGTGCCCATAATATATTCTTTATTAAACAAACCCTATATTTCTGGGATAAACCCAAATCTGTCATAGTATGTTGCATAAATCTTGTATATAAACATACACTGTTGGAATGGGTTTACTAGTGTTTGCTTCCTAGGGCTGCAGTAACAAATTACCACAAACTCGGTTGGTTAAAACAACAGAAATTTATTCTTTCACAGTTTTGGAGGCCAGAAGTCTGAAATCAAGATGTTGGCAGAGATCTACATGGGATCAAATTGACAAGAGCAACTGGAAAGATCAGATAGGAAACTTAGGGGGCAGTGAGTTCATGTTAATGGGGGAGGAACAATTTGCAAAAGGAGGGTGAGAATGGTTGCACAACTTGAAGAGTGTAATCAATGTCATTGAATTGTATGTGTAGAAATTGTTGAATTGGTCTATTTTCTGCTGTGTATATTCTCAGCAACAAAATAAATTATTAAAAAAAGGTGTTGGCAGGGCCATGCTCCCTCTGAGGGCTCTAGAGAAGAATCTTTGCTTGCCTCTTCTGGCTTCTGGTGGTTGCTGCTGGTCCTTGGCGTTTCTTGGGTTCCTTGGTTTGTAGGCACAGTCGCATTTTCTGGTGTAGGTTCGAAAAGATGCTGCTTTTGGAGAAGGTTGTCTGCCAACTCCAGGAGCTCCCCAACCCTCCTGGAACCACCAGTCCTGGCAGCCCATGACCTGGAGGAACCTGAGCCCTTCCCAGAGCGGGCCCCTGCTGACCTGGAGTTTTCCCGCCTGCACTTCTGGAAGTTCATCTACCAGGAGGTAGCAGGGCCCCGTGGGGCCCTGGCCCAGCTACATGAGCTGTACCGGCAGGCCCACACCACAGAGCAGATGCTGGAGCTGTTCCTGGGTGTCCTGTCCGAGAAGGTCCAGCCCTGGGTGGTGGAGCAATGTCCTGAGAGCAGCAAGGAGGTGGCCTCCATGATGGAGACCTCACCAAGGTCCTGGGAGAGCCAAGTGAGGCTGTGGCTCTAGAGGAGAGTATGCTTTAGAAGAAACGAGCAAGGGGCAGGGGTGTTCTCGAAGAACTGGAATCGACAGAGGGTGGCTTTCTGGAGAGAGTTAATTTCTCTCATGTATAAGAGGCTCGGAGGTGAGCAGCCCCAAGCTGGGTGAGCAACAACTCCATCAGCAGAGATCCAGCCCCTCCTCCCCCTGCCCTGTGGTATTGCCCCCAGGGTTGTCTATGGACCAGGATAACTTCTTGGGCTCCTGCCCTCACATCTGCCTTCCACATGTGAGGAAGTAGTAGGAACAGGGAAAGGTGGTCCAAGGCACGGGCTAGACCCTTAAGAACTGGGTAAATGTTCTGGGCACCTTTCCGCCCCCACAGCAGGGGGGGAACACTGGGACTAGGTGGGCAGCCAGCAGTCTTCACTACGTCTGAGGGCTTGTCCTGTGGGCCAGGGTTAGAGCCTGAGTCCAGTCCCATCCCCCTATGGGTTAGCTGTTTAGTTGTTAGCCTGTGGCCCAACCTCTTGGGGTGACTGCTTGTCTTAGTTATCTAGTGCTGCTATAACAGAAATACCACAAGTAAGTGGCTTTAACAAACAGAAACTAGGAGGCTAGAAGTCCAAATTCAGGGCACCGGATCTAGGGGAAGGCTTTCTCTCTTTGTCAGCTCTGGAGGAAGGTCTTGTCTCTTCTCAGCTTCTGCTCCTGGGCCATCTTCATGTGGCTTGGCATGTGTCTTCCCTCCATCTCTGCTTCTGTTGCTTGTTTAATCTCTTTTATATCTTGAAAGAGATTGATTTAAGACACACCTCACACTAATCCTGTCTCATTAACATAACAAAGACAACCCATTCCCAAATGGGATTATAACCACAGGCATAGAGGTTAGGATTTACAACACATATTTTTTGGGGACACAATTCGATCCATAACACTGCAGGTACTGTCCAGTTCCCCTAGGGTCGTGCACAGCTTTGAGGGAGGGGCTGTGTGGGAAGACGCTGAGCCGTGCTGTCTGCCATTACCAGGTGGGCCTGTGAGCACCAGCAAAGACCTGGAACCCATAGAGACCTGGGCATCCCTTGAGACCCATGAGTGACTAGCCGGCCTGCCAGGCCGGGTAGGGTGGTGGTGGGGAGTCTGGTTGGGTGAGGGCTGGCGGGTGACACAGTGTCAGCGTGGTCGCTGGGAGGAGGCAAGGTTGTGGAGGCTTTGAAGTCTGTGCTGTAAGTTTAGACTTCTTGTGGACTCTGTAGAACTTGCAAAAGTCCTTTTTTATTAAATTCCTCTTCGGATATTATGCATATCACGTGTTTACAACAAGCAGTGAAAAGCATTAATATAGGAAGAAAAATGTATATAATAGTCTTCCCATCCCCTTGCCCCCTCCCTAAAATAAACCCAAGTGGCATGGTCTGGGGTGTGTCCCGGTCTTTCACACCCCCCACCACATCCCTGCTTCTGCAGAGGATTCAAGGTTGGTTTCCACGGGAGTCTGATCCACATGTTCCTGGCCACTTGTGGTTCTCTCAGAGCAGTCCCTCATGGATGCCGCTCCAGGCTGGTGGACGGAGATCTGATGCTGTCTCATTCAACAGCTGTGTGGCATTCTACGTGTTCAGCTGTTTGTTATCTTAGAGTTGGAATTCACTTTCATCATGGTTTCTGCCTTTCAGAGAAAGCTGCAGTAAGACATCCTGCATATGGGAGATTTGTTTATGGAGGTTGGGTTCCTCAAGGCAGGACCATTGGACAAGGGGTATGCGAATTTAACATTTCACACACGACAGAAATTTCTACATGATTTTCCAAAAGTTTTATAGCACTTTTCAGTGCCAATGTACGAGCATGCCTATTTCACCATATCTGTGCCAACATTATTTGTTGTTGCTTTTTGAAAGTTTTTCACCAATCTCATGGGTGAAAAAACGCTATCTTCATCATAGTTTTAGTTCACGTTTCTGGGACCATCAGTGAGCTTGGGCTTCTTTTTGGTTTCTTCTTGGCCGCTCTGTAAATTGAGGTCAGATGCTGTGTTGATTGAACCTGAGACATGACACTCAGGTTCCTAGGCCTTCCCAGCTCCAAGTCTGAGGACTCTTCGTTCTCTCCCTGGGGCCTATGTGGAGGAGGCAGTGAGGGACTCCCTGATTGGTTGGGGGTGTCCAGCTGGTGGAGAACTAGTTGCTCCAACTTTGCTGTCCCTTCATCCCAGCCTGGCCCATGTCGGACACTGTGCTTCCAGAACAGGGCTGCATCAGTGAGGAGAAATCTGAAGAGGCTGAGCCAAAGGTGGGTGGGGCCCCTCGTGTGTTCTTGGTGTGTGGAGGTAACTGCTGGCCCTGAGCTAGGCCAGCCTTGTCTGATCAGCTGACGGGACCTGCCCCTGAGGAGGAGGCTCTGTCCTGAGGAGGAATGCCTATCCCTGAGGAGAATCTGCCCCAAGGAGAGGGCCTGTCCCAAGGAGGCTGTGTCCTGAGAAGGAAGGCCTGTCCCTGATGAGGCTGTGTCCCGAGGAGTGGGCCTGTCCCCAAGGAGGCTGTGTTCCGAGAAGAGGGCCTGTCCTCAAGGAGGAGGACTTGTCCCTGAGGACAAGGCTCTGTCCCACCCTGGCTTGCCAGCATCTCTCCCCTCCCTTCCTCATTGATATGCTGCCCAAGGACTGGTGTCCTGGGGGTGGGCATCCAGCTGTCACGTTTTCCCAAAAAGCTGAGGGATGAGGCTGGCCTGGAGTGGGTAGGGGCTAGTGGCAGGGGTTGGGAGGCCAGGGTAATTGGTGGAGGGACCCACACCCTCCTGCCACCCCTTCCCATGCCTCTACTGCAGCCCTGCCTTCCAGTCCCGTTTGTGGTGATGGCCCTCTCTTCACCCCACCCTGTCCCTCCCAGTGTGTCTGATGTGGCCATTTCCTCCAGAGGCTCTGTCACCATCAGCCACAGCTCCTCTCCCCACGCTTCCTGCTCCTCTGCTGTCCCCCAACTCCTGTCCCACAAATCCTTCCACACCAGGCCAGCGCTTTCCCATGGATCAGAATACAATTAAACTTCTCGCAGGGCCCTGCCTACTGGGCAGCCCCGCCCTCTTGTGGCTCCTCACTCTTGGCCTCAAGGTCTCTCAGGTGCTGTTCCCACCACTCTGGAGGCTCGTTCCCTGGTCCTTCTGGCCTTGCTGCAGTGTCACCACAAGGCCGCCCTTTGCCCAGACACACAGCCCAGCTTTATCTTCTCATGGCCTTTTCAGTGATGTCCATCTGTCTGTCTCTCCTGAGGGCAGGAAATGTGGCTGGAACATGTCTGTCCTGTTCTCACACGGTGTGAGGCTTAGGAGATACTTGGAGTGGTGAAGGAAACTTCTGGATCCTCTACAGCAGTGGTTCTCAACCCGGGGTAGGTTTTGCGCCCCAGAGGATATTTTTGGCAATATCTGGAGACATTTTTGAATATCACAGTGAGGGACAAGGGGTACTGCTGGCATCTAGTGGCACAAGATGGCCCTGCAACAAAGACTTATTTGCCCAAAATGTCCATGGTGCTGAACCTGAGAAGCACAACTCTATGGTATTACCACAAGGGCTAGCTTCCAGGTATACGGAGCCTCTTGGCAAAACCTGCCAGTTGGGGGCTTCAGTGTGATGTGTATGGTAGGACCCCAGGACGGTGCTGCTGTGGTCATTGGTGCCAGTGCTGGGTCCACCCCTCCCTCTGGATAGGAGGCTTTCCTCGACAGGACCAGGGGCCTGGCCAACCAGGGCCATGCTGCCATTTCAGAAGCCGAAGTTGTTTCCAGACATGCCTCCGTACCTGGGGGAGTGGGGGCCCTTGGATGCCGTGGAGAACCTGAGGAGCTACATGAAACTCCTGGGAGGTAAGACAGCAGGGACCACTCCCTGTCTCCCTGTGTTCGCTCTGCCCTCCACCCTCTTCCAACACTGTTGGCTCGATGGTGGTTGATTCTGACCCCCCAGGGCACTTTGGTTGGGACACACAGGGTTTTAACAGTATTTGAACTTGAACAAATTGGTTGAAGTCTGCACCCTTCCTGGTCTGCGCATTTGAGTTCTGCCCAGGCCTGGGGGCATCTGCTTTTGCAGCCCCTGCCTGTGGTGCCTGAAGCTCCCAAATTTCAAAAAGCCTCCTGGCCCAGAGGTGTAGAGATGAGACGTGGCCATTGAAGGGCCTTCTTCCTCTGTGTGGAAGGTAGGTGGCTCTACATCTTGCCCCAGAAACTCTCCATCGTAGGGAGTCCCTAGAAAGCTTGTTATAGTTTCATTTTATTTTATTTTTAACTTTGCTTTCCCTCACCGTCCCTCACTTCCCAGCCTTGCCTGGGGGGCCCTCCTCCTGTGCTTGTACCCCCCACTTGTCCCCAGAACTCCAGCTCATTGGGGGCTCTCACAGGAGAGGCAGCTTCGATTGGTGTCTGAATGTGGAGAAAATGACCAGGCTGGAATCCTGGCCCTGGCAGCCCATAGGACACTAGGCAATTCGGCTTGTTTCTGTTGTGATTTCAAGGCCTCTTTTAGTTTTTGGCATTTTGACCCCCCCACAGAATATCAGCTTTCCCAGCCTGATAGTGTCTCTAGGTTGGAGATAGAAGAACTTCCATTGGTAGAAGGAGCAATGCCAGGAGCTAGCTCCTCAGGTGAGGTCGGGTTGGTGCTAGGGCCGGGGTTGGGGATTGTGCTGGCTGAGGGAGGCTCCCCATAGCTCCGCCACCCTCGGCGAAGACCTCAACTTTGACCTCACTCATTATCCTCCTGCCATTTGTCCCCATAGTCCCTCTCTCCTTCCTTTCAAAGGAGAAGGCAGGAAATTCAGTTATTTCAATTATCTTTTGCTGTATAACAAACATCCCCAACACTTAGTCACTTAAAACAATGGGAATATTAATTAGCCTGATACTATAGATTTCCTGGATTCAGCTGGGCAGCTGTTCTGCGTTACCTGTTTGCTGATGGGGCCACTCACATGGCCACGATCATCTGGATGCTCAGCTAGGGCTGGAGTGTCTGGACAACCTCACCTACACACGTGGCAGTTGGTGCTGGCTATTGGCTGGGATGCTTTCGTTCCCCTCTACGTTGCCTCTCCAAGTGGCTAGCTTGGGCCTTCTCACAGTATGGCAGCTGAGTTCCTCCTCACAGTATGGCAGAGGGCATTCCAGGAGGGTTGGTACCATTGTGCAGGTGCTTATCAAATCTCTGCTTGCATCATGCATGCTAATGTCCTATTGGTCATAGCAGGTCACACAGCCAAGTGAGTGTGTATGTGTGGGTATTGGGGGCAGGGAGTGACTACCTAAGGGCATAAATCCCAAGAGATGTGGTTCATTGGGGGTTACCTCTGATTCTCATGGTCACCATCCTGCATGCCTAGCATCTGTTGCTGCCACGTTAGTCCTCCCACTCATGTGGCAATTTCCTTCTCTGAGCCCTGGGACTTGGGACCACTCACATTTTGACCTCGTTTCAGGGAGGAGGTAGGAAAGCAGAGAGCATGAGGACTACCACGTATGTGAGACAATGATGGAAAGGTTCACAAGGGAAGATCTTGTTTAACCCTCATCAGACATTGCCTGGGAGAGGGAAGGTAGCTGCAGAAGGTTCCAGATCCCCAGGAGAGAGAGCCAAGCCCTGTCATAGTCCACAGGCAGTCATCCAGAAGCCAGCCTAAGACAGGGGCACACCTAGGGAGAGCCTTACTATGGCCACAAACCCAGCCACCCTGCACCAAGGACTCGGAAGAAAGAGGCCCCACTGGGAGAGTGTGAGTGGGCAGGGCCCCAAATGTGGCTCCAGTCAGAGCAACCACCAGCAATGCAATGTGAGAGAGGAGCCTGCTGCAGGTGGTCATAGCCTGCAGTCTCTGAGTGGGCAGGCCCGGGGTGCCTCCACTGCAGGGTGCCCTGTGACTGCAGAGCCTAGGGCGGCCCAAGGGAAGCCCTATGTATGCAGTGAGGGTGGGGAGACCTTCAGGTGGATCTCACACTTTGCTGAGCATCACAGGAGCCACACTGGCAGGAAGCACTATGCGTGCCAGGGCAGCTGGAAGACCTTGCACTTCAGCCTGGCACTGGGCTAGTACCAGAAGATCCACAAGGAGAAAAGTTATGCACTGGGGAGTGCCCCAGACTCTCACCCCACTGCAGGCGGAGCCCATGCTGGTGGGAGGCTCAGTAGGCTCTTGGAGAGCATGGAAGGTGATGCTGTCCCTTGTGTGATCTGAGGTACCCAGGGCCATTGTTTGAACAGAAATCTTGACAGTTCTTTTGTCCTATTCACAATTACATCATGTCAAGTTGACTTCTGAATCCTCAAAAGCAGAAACTGTTCCCTATTTAACTCATGTGTCTTTATCTGTATGGAATGGCTTATAAAGATTACAAAAACACTTGGAACCTAGTAATGCAGGGTTTTAACCTCAGCCTGTTAGCGAATTGTGAAGTCAAATTAGTGAGTGGCCACCAGCATTACAAAGCAGTAAAATAGAATAAAATAGGTCAGAACACAAAGAACACAAAGGCAAGTATTATTTTGTGAAACTTTTCAGCCATATATCTAAATACGGGAACTGGGTTGCAATGTAAAATGTATCTCTTACTGGGGTCATGATCAAAACAATTTGAAAACACTAATAAAGGTTGATGAGCAGATTTGTCTGCCTGGACACAGGAACATTAAATTCCTTGGGCTACATAACGTAATTATTTGACTTTTACATTTAATCTCAGATTACAGAACTTTTTCCATTACCTGAGCATAAACTTAGTTGCTCTTTTTAGACACAGAAGCTGGTGCCTCTTTCTGCTGCTGTTTGAGTACGCGATCTGCTGTGACAACTCTCAAATCACAGAGGCTTAACACAATAAAGGATTGATTTCCTCACTTGCATTACAGTCCAATGTCTTGTGATTGTTGTTGCGGTTGCTTGTTTGTTGGTGGGAGTGATGCACTGCTCCATCTGGTGATTCAGGAATCCAGGCTCCATACCTGTTGTGGCTCTGCTCTCCACTGGACCTTGGAGTAGTTGGGGAAGTTCACACCTGCTCTTCACGCTCAGCCAGGAGACACTTCACTTCCACTCACATTTCCTCCTCACACTGGTTCAGAACAAACAAGGTTTGTGGGGCTGGTGCACAGAGGTCTAGGGTAGACTGAGACCAGAAGGTGGACAGATGCCTGATCAGGTAGGACTTTGCCTACTGGTGAGGATTTTCTCTTCATTTGATAAGCAATAGGAAGCCATGGAGGCTGCGACTTGGGAGTGACCCAATTGTATATGCATTCATTAGAAAGTATTCTCTCTCAAAGAATAATAGTTACTATTGCTGCATAACAAACGGCCCCAAAACCAAATGGCATTAAATAATATTTTGTTTTGCCCAGTTTGGAAAAAGCTTGTCTCCATATGTCTAGGCTTCAGCTGGGAAAACTTGAAGGCTGAGGTACCTTCAAAAGTTGGGGGGCTGGCATAATCTGAAGAGTTGTTCAACACTCACATGTCTGGTGAGTCTGGGAAGACTCACAAACTAGGACTGCTAACTAGAACTTCCGTAGCTGTGGCATCCTCACAGCATGATGGCTTCACAGCACAGAAGTCCTCGTCTGACTTCTTACACAACCTCTCAGGGCTCCAAGCACAAGTGTTCAGTGAACAAGCCAGAAGCTGCATGGCCTTTTCTCATCTAGCCTCAGACGTTTTCTCCATTTTTCAGTCTAGCCTGATGTTAGGAAATGCATTCTTCCCATCTTTCCTTGTTGATCTTTTACTTTTGTGCCAATAAAGCCCTAACAGCAGTTGCCCCAAGTAGGCCAGACCCTCTAGAGTCGGGAATGCATTTGCCCCTGCAGTTTTCCTCACACCCTGGGTGTAACTCCCTCATGTACTCTCCACTGGTTAAGCGCCATCAGGGAAGGGAGTCTAATCTCCTTTTCCCCTGGTTTAGGGTAGAAGCGACATTATGGGCATCTTGCTGTGAGTCCAAACTCTCTGTTGCACTCCTGTTAATAACATCACAGTGGGGCCAGGAGGAGGAGTTGAGTGGAAAAGCAGGAGCCTGCACCAGTTTCTTGATGACGATGCTCTACCGATTTCAAAGGACAATAAAAAAGCATGAGTCCACTGGTATGCAGTTGGGTTCCATTTTTACTGAACTGCATTGGAGGAGCCTTAATATCCCTTTCAAGGGGTAATGTTCTATAAGAACATCCCTAGAGATCCTGAAATACACACAACTAGCATTACATACTTTCTACACAGGGGTGGAAGCCCGTCTTGCCATTTAAACAATCTGATCCCTACAGCACAACTGTCTGGTTTCCTGAACACCAAGAAGCTACCCGAGAACAGAAACACAGGAAAAGCAGGATACATGTAGTAGAGGGAGGGAAGACAAAACTTATCAAAGGACCAAGGCTGCTAAGCTGGACCATCCAATGCAGTGGACACCAGCTACATGAGGCTCTGGAGCACTTGAAATATTGCTATGACAAACTGAAATGTGCTGCAAGTGTAAAATAACTGGATTTTGAAGACATAGTACACATTAAAAATGGAAAATCCCATTAATAATTTTTTATATTACGTTTAAATGGTTAACATTTGGGACATATGAGGTAGATATTAATCTTACCTATTTTTTCTTGCTTTTTAAAATGTGACTACTAGAATATTGAAAACTACCGCTTGTATTGTTTCTACTGAACAGTGCTGCCATGCACGATTTGCCAATTTTCTTAAATAGCATTTAACTGAATCTGAAATTAATCCCCCCCAAAGCACACTGAGAAACAGCATTGAAAGGGTATTTGCAACATGGTACCCCAGAGAGAAATTTCAAGTTAATTGGAAACTTAAATCCCAGCATTTTGATTAGTAAAATCAAATTAATTGATATAATCAAAACTCATGGTTGATGATCAAAAACAGCCAGTGCAATTTAACTATGAGTTCTAATTAGGGTGGCAAGCCACCGTGTAAAGGTCATGGTTGGCAGGAATGAGGAGAGGAATGTAGGTATGGATTGGTATTGCAGATATTGGTATATATGCGCATATATACATGTATGTAGATTCACGGTTCAGGTTCAGTTAAATACTATGTTATGCCTTCAATTTAAATTGTGTAAGAACAAAAGCTTACTAAACATCAGGATGTAGAACTGATGAAAAAACAGTTAAAGGTAAGATTAACTTGTACATTTCCCAAAACAGATCTTGAAAAACAAGTTCCAATGTGAAGGTGCTACTGTTCATGAGATGGTGACTTAAAAAAGGAAAAATTTTCCTCTTTTTATAAAACAGCAGCATGTGTTTACAATGCCCATGCATCCTGCAGAGAAATTTATAGTGAGAACAGAACAGCAAAAGCTATCACAATCTGTGAAATACCATGGAAGTGGCTCTACATGTCAAGTCTTTCCATATAAAACTTTTCAATAACATTGCATATAAAGATTAATTTATTGAAAAAATAATGCAGTGATAACTTCAAATCTGCATACAGTACACTTATATATGGAATTCAAACCTATGAGACTGGTTGCCTGTATGCTAATCAGAAAATTTACATACAAATCAGATAGTTTTGTACTGAGACAACTGAGTATCCGTGGTGATTCCATAAAGATGTCACTCTTGGTTCTGGAACACATCTGACCATATTGATTTATGGGAGAATCAGTGTCAATTTGCATCATTCATAACTTGCACTTTCCCACCCTAAGGACATAATGTGCAACAACAAATAATTCTGGGTTCATTTTTTTGAAAGGCATTTGTTGGGTTTCTCACCACTTTGAAATCTCCGGTTTGGAATATGGCAAATCCTTGGACAGAAGCCATTCCCAGATCTACCACATTTGTTCCAGTCTCTCTTTTGTAGCTTCTATCATGTAGCATTAGTGAGCACTCATGGTTGAAGGCGCTCAACATTGATCATCGCCGCATGTCCCTACTGATCTGATATCTGGGGATGGATGACCTAGGGCTTGGCATTCCCATCATGAACTCTCTGAGGGTGACTGGGGTGTACTGTGTGTGAAGGCTTGGGTTTTAAAGTTTGTGTTGTTTCTCACCAGTGTGACTGGGTCAAGTTCAGTAGGGGATGAACTATGGCTTAAGGCTTTCCCACATCCCCAGCACTCACACGGTGGGTCTACCCAGTATGAGTTCTCTGGTGCTTGGTAAGGGAAGAGCTGTGTGTGAAGGCTTTCCCACAGTCCCTGCACTCATACGGCCTCTCTCCTGTGTGAATCCTCCGGTGCTGAGTAAGGTGAGTGCTCTGTCTGAAGGACTTTCCACAATCCTGACATTCGTAGGGTTTTTCCCCAGTGTGTGTCCTTTCATGCTGGCTGAGTGATGAGCTGTGACTGAAGGATTTCCCACATTCGTTGCATCCGTAGGGCTTTTCCTTGGTATGAATCCTCTGGTGTTCTATGAGGAGGGAGCTCTGGCTGAAGGCTCTGCCACACTCATTACATTCATAGGGCTTCTCTCCTGTGTGGATCCTCTGATGCTGGATGAGGGGGGCGAGCTGGCTGAAGGCTCTACCACATTCATTACATTGGTAGGGCTTCTCTCCAGTGTGGATTCGCTGATGTTTACTCAGGGATGAGCTATGGCTGAAGGCCTTACCACAGTCATTACATTCATAGGGTTTCTCCCCAGTGTGGATTCTCTGGTGTTGAGTGAGGTGCGTGCTCTGCCGGAAGGCCTTCCCACACTGGCTGCACTCATAGGGCTTTTCTCCTGTGTGTGTCCTTTCGTGCTGGCTGAGTGATGAGCTGTGACTGAAGGTTTTCCCACACTCATTGCATCCATAGGGCTTCTCTCCTGTGTGGATCCTCCGATGCTCAGTCAGGAGTGTGCTCTGGCTGAAGGCTTTCCCGCACTCATTGCACTCATAGGGCTTCTCTCCCGTGTGGGTCCTCTGATGCTGAATCAGTGGTGTGATCTGAGTGAAGGCTTTGCCGCACTCATGGCACTCGTAGGGTTTCTCCCCAGTGTGGATTCGCTGGTGTTTGGTCAGGGATGAGCTGTGGCTAAAGGCCTTGCCACACTCCCCACACTGGTAGGGTTTCTCCCCAGTATGGATTCGCAAGTGCTGGGTAAGGTGGATACTTTGTCGGAAGCCTTTCCCGCATTCGCTGCACTCGTAGGGCTTTTCACCCGTGTGAGTTCGCTCGTGTTGGCTGAAGGAGGACCTAAAACTGAAGGATTTTCCACATTCGCTGCACTCATAGGGCTTCTCTCCCGTGTGAGTTCTCTGGTGCTGGATCAGCGGAGCGATTTGGTTGAAGGTCCTCCCACACTGATTGCATTTGTAGGGTTTCTCACCAGTGTGGATTCTCTGGTGTTTGGTAAGTGCTGAGCTGTTTCGGAAGCCTTTTCCACATTCATGACATTCATATGGTCTCTCTCCCGTGTGTGTCCGGTGGTGTTCGATGAGTGCTGAGCTGTGACTAAAGGCCTTTCCACATTCCCGACACTCATAGGGTTTCTCTTTTGCATAGGTTTTCTCGTCAGCATTTGAGTCTGGTTTCTGTCCCTTTCCATGTGTTCCCCACATATGGAGGTCTTGTCTTTCAGGAGTCATTGGTTGATCAGGAGTCACTGGTTGAGTTGGGAAATTGGGGCTCAGACTCAGGTTTTCTCCATCTCATTCCTGTGCTGCTGCTCCTGAGTGTTGTCTTCACAGGTGTGAAGGCCGCCTGCATCACACAGCTGTCTGGGCTGTCACGACTCCACTCCCCATGGCCCTTGGCATCTTCACCCCTGGAGGACCACAGACCATCCCACAGGAATCTTTCTACCAGGACATCATCAGACAGTTCCTCAGAGATGTCTTGCCACAGAGCTGAGAGTTTTGTTTCAGGTCTAATTTCCAAGTCTGAAAGAAATAAAAAGTGGAAATGTTCCTTAATGCCTGTTGTGAGGACAAAAAGAGTTTGTGGGGGAGAAGGGGAGGATAAATAAAACTGATGATTTTGAAAGGTTCAAGCACAAGTAGCTTTGACCACATTAAAATATGCCTTTGCAAACCAAGGAAAGAACAGGAGGGGGAGGAAAAACACAGAATAATGGGGGGAAATGGGTATAAGGGGTACAGATGGAGTGTGTAAGAGAATCACAGAGAAAGAGCCTGAGGAGACAGCATTCAGGGAAAACGTGGACAGATGTGCCAGGTTTGGAAGGAGCAGAGTGATGATCATGCCCTGGCTAAACCAGCCTTCACAAGGCCAGGTGATGACAAGTGGAAAAGCTGCCACATGGGAAGGGCCACCCAGCCCAGCCTTCTGGTCACCAAGCTCTGTTCTTTCTTGGAAGCATCTCATTGTTCTACCATCACACTCCAGATGTAAAAAAACCCATCAGCTCCTCCAAAACTGGAATTAGCTGAAGTGTCCATCAACAGTATGGATAAATATTTTGATCTGGTTTATTTTCTGTCTATCCCACTAACTGGGAACACCCGAGAGGAGGGACTTCTGCACACTTTAGTCGATATACCTGTATCGTGATATTTCTGTATACCTTGTCCACAGAAGAAACTCAAGAATGTATGATTGAACTGATGAATAAATGTATTCCCTCCTCCTCCTTCCCAGCAGGTCTGCCTCTTTGCCTTGGTACCCAGTTCACCCTAGGCAGCCACAGTTTCAGTGCAGGCTGCCCCCACCCCACTCCAGATTGGCCTCCAGGTGGGTGTGGGCACTTTTCCAGCACTATGTTATACTCCAGTGAGAATTTTAAAAAACTAATAAAGGTAATGTGAGGTGTGGCAGAATAATGGCTCCCTCAGAGATGTGCAAGTCTTAATCCCTGGAAACGTGAATATATTACCTTACATGGTGAGTAGGAATTAAGGTTTCTAATTGGCTGATATTAAGGCAGGGAGATTATCTTGGATGATCTGGGTGGGCCCAATGCAAACACAAACCCATTGCTATGAGTCAATTCCAACTCACAGCGACCCCATAAGGTTTCTAAGGCTGTAAATTTCTACGGAAGCAGAGTGTCACATCTTTCTCCTGCAGAGCCACTGGTGATTCTGAACTGCTGACAACGGTCCTTAAATGTGGAAGAGGAAAGCAGGAGAGCGTCAGTGATGAGATGTGAGAAAGACTTGACTGGCTACTGCTGACTTTAAAGATGGAGGGGGTCATGAGCCAAGAAATGCCAGCGACTGCTAGAAGCTGGAAGAAGTGAGGAGACAGATTCTCCCCCTAGAACCTCCAGAAACGAATGGTGCCCTGCCAACTTGATTACAGCCCAGTGAGACCCACTTTAATCTTCTGATCTCCAAGAACTGTGAAATAGTTAATTGGCGTTGTTTAAGCCACAAAGTTTGTAGCAAGCTGTTACAGCAGCAATTTTGTTCTTGTTGCTGTTACTAGGTGCCCTCAAGTCAATTCTGACTCATAGCAACCCCGTGTGACAGAGTAGAACCGCTCCATTGGGTTTCCTAGGGTGTAATCTTTAAGGAAGCAGATAGCCAGGTCTTTCTCCCACGGAGCTGCTGGCTGGGTTCGAACTGTCAGTTTTTCAGTTAGCAGCCGAGCACTTAACTGTTGAGCCACCAAGGCTCTTTACTGAAGTGATAGGAAGCTAATAAACTGGGTAAGGGCCGGAGGGCCAGGGCTGGTTACTATCTGCAGCTTGGGGGATGCCGTTGTGGCCCCCATCCTCAGCGGTCGGCTCTCAGCCCTAGTGATGGCATCATGGACCACTTCTTATTCAGGGTCAGGGCCTGACGCCAGCGAGAAATTGCCCGCCAGGGTACCAGGACACCCTAATTCTTAAGTTGCTGCCACTGATGGGGTCTTTCGTGCCATGTGAAGAGCATGGAGCATCACTCCCTGTGGTCCAGGGACAACTCCAGGCTACTGTGCCATGGAGGCCAGGCTCCTCCCAGCCCTGCAGGCTCCCATCTCACATGGGCACATGCCTAGGGGTACTCCCGCATCCGCCGCCCACAGTTCGGCCTCCTGCTCCAGCGGAGATGACGTCTGGCTTGAGGTGCTGCTGGGGGGGGGGGGGTGAGCATTTGTATCCCAGGACCCGCCTGGGCCCTCCTTCAGCTTCACCCTTGGTCTTCCAGGTCCCAAGTGGCTGGAGCGCCTCGAGTGGCTATGGGAGCTGCAGCTGTTGTGAACAGCCCAATGTTCATCAGGGACCCCCTTCCCTCACTCTCAGTCCCTGACTCCACCCCTGGTTTCTGGGTGGACAAGTGACCCAGGCCTGGCCAGAGCCCTGCTTCCTCCCTTGCTTCCTGGTGGTCATGACCTATGTGGAGGGGATCCGGTGGCCAATCTGTGCCAACTCAGTGCCCCTCAATGGGTGCTCTGGACACAGGAGGGGCATCCTGGTGGCATCTTTGATGGCCAGGGGGCCCACCTGGGAATGGAGCTGGGGAGGAAGTGAAGCACTGCAGAAGACCTGGGACCACCTTGGGGGAGTCCACAGTTACGGGGCCCAGTGTGTTCCCTAGACCTGTTTTTTTTGCTTCTGGCATTTTCAGGTGGGGTCTGTGACTTGCAACCAAAATATCCTAAGTGCTATTTCTTACTCCAATAAAACAGTCAAAACCTCACACTGAGGCCAAAAGAGTAAAAATCTTCTTGCTGGAATGACCCAAAGCAACAGGGAATTCAAGCTCCTGAAACCTGAGACACAGCCCAGATTGCGCTTCTTAGACCCAGCTCTCTGCTCACTTTTAACCCCTGGAGAATTAGAGTCTGTGCTGGGGTCAGACTATCAGTGACACAGTCGCAGCCTTACCCATGGAGACCAGGAGCCCCAAGGTCTCCAGCATCACATCACGGTACAGGGTCCTCTGGGCAGGCTTCAGCTGCCCCCACTCCTCCCAGATGACGTCCACGGCCATGTCCTCAACAGTCACCTGCTCCTGAACTATCACACATGAGTATCCTCAGCCAAGCTGAGCCTGGCACTGACTGCTGGTGGGGGCGGCTGATGAATGGGAGTGCCAGCCAGAATAGGCAGGATAGAGTTCTTGTGGGTCTGGGGAGATGGGCCAGGTATTCCTGTACCTAAGAGGCCAAGCTCGTCTCCCAGTAATGTGACTGGAGAAGTCTTGTTAAATAAGAAATGGCATCAAGGAGCCAACAAGGGGTGGTCAGTCACGGGTGTGCTGGGTTATTCAGAACTGTGCTTTCCTGGAGGTGTCTTTGGAATGGACAATTGTATATGGGCAGTAGGGGGAAGGGAACATTTGGAAAACTATCAGGGTGGATCCCTGCCTTACCTCTGTGGCCCAATAAAATACAGATAGGCCCATGATCTAAACATCTCAATGTTTCATATGAATGATGCAAACCCCTTGAAAAAACATGAGATTAAAAAAAAATCTTGGGGTGGAGATGATCTTTCTAATCATGACACAAAGCCCAGAAGCTCCCCCACTCTCATGTTGTTGTTGGGTTCTGTTGTTTCCGACTCATAGTGACTCCATGTAACAGAGAACTGCCCCACAGGGTTTGCTAGGCTGTAATCTTTACAGGATCAGATTGCCAGGTCTTTCTCCTGTGGAGCTACTAGGTGGGTTCAAACCACCGAGCTTTTGGTTAGCAGCTGAGCACTTAACTGTTGTGCCACCAGGGCTCCTTCTTCACTCTCATTATTATTTATTCATGTGTAACAAATCACCACAAACTTGGTGGCTTAAAACAACACTCATTTATTATCTCATAGATCTATGGGTCAGAAGTCTAGCACAGTGTGGCTGGGTTCTCTGCTCAGGGTCTCACAAGGCTGAGTTCTCATCTGGAGTCTTGGGAGAAATCTACTTCCAAGCTCATTCTTGTCGTTAGCAGATTCACTTCCTTGAGGTCCCATTTTCCTCTGGGCATCTTTGGGGGCCATTATTTTGCCTACCACACACAAATACACCATTCTTTCTCTTCACGGCTTCTGGCGTTTTATATATTTATGAAGGTTTTCCCTACCCCCAGGTTTATTAAACTACTGGCCTATACTTTTCCAACTTTTTCTTTCCTTTTACCTTTAGCTCTTGAGGCTTCTGGAATTTATTTTTGTTTATAGTGTGAGGTGGGGATCTACCATTTTTCCTCCAAATAGATGGCCAGTTGACCAGTATGTCCGCTGATTTGAAATGCTTCCAATTTCACACACTGAATTCCCACTAATACATGGGGTCCTCATATACTTGAATTTAATTTATATAGTGAGAAGATCCATAATAGTTTGGATTCAGTCCTTGGTTTTGCTTCTTACTAGCTTTATAACTTTGGGTTAGACATTTAAGTTCTCCTGACCTTGACATTTTGATCTATAAAATGTGGGTCACAGCAACAAGGACCTATCATGGGGTTGCTGGCGAGATTAAATATGTTGATGTGTTGGTCCTGGGCCTGTGAATACATTATGTTATATGGCAAAGGGGGAAGTAAAGCTGCAGATGGGATTAAGACAGCTAATCAGACGACCTTGAGATGGGGAGATTTTGTGGATTATCTGTGTGGGCCCAATGCAATCACAAGGGTCCTGATATGGATTGGACTGTGTCCCACCAAAATGTGTGTGTAATTCCTAACCTCTATGCCTGTAGTTATAATCCCATTTGGGAATTGGTTCTCTTTGTTATGCTAATGAAACTTAGTTAGTGTAGGGTGTATCTTGAGTCCATTTCTTTCGAGATATAAAAGAGATTAAACGCAAGCTGGCAAGTAGAGATAGGGGGAGAGAGATGCCAAGCCACATGAAGATTGCCCAGGAGCAAAGCTCCAAAGAGCCAAGGACCTTCCTCCAGAGTTGGCAGAGAGAGAAAGCCTTCCCCTAGAGCTGGCACCCTGAATTTGGACTTCTAGTCTCCTAACTGTGAGAAAATAAATTTGTTTGTTAAAGCCACCCACTTGTGGTACTTTTATTATAGCAGCACCAGATAACTAAGACAGGCCCTTTACTGTAGAAGAGGCAGGCAGAAAACTCAGGGTCAGAGCGATGCAGTGTGAAAAGAACTTGACCAGCCACTGCTGGCTTTGAAGATGAAAGGGGGCCATGAGCAAAACAATGGAGGTGGCCTCTAGAAGCTGGAAAAGACAAGGCAACTGATTCTCCCCTAGAGCCTCCAGAAGGAATGCAGCTCTGCTGACACCTTGATTTTACCCAGTGAGACCCATCTTAGACTTCTGACCTCCAGAACTGTAAAATAATAAATTTGTGTGTGTTTTTACTGTGATTCCATTTAGTTAAAATTCAAGAACAGAGAAAACTAATCGATGATGCTAAAAATCAAAATTGAAGTTAACACTGAGGACAGGGATAATGATGGGAGAGGGCACAAAAGAGCCTTCTGGGGAATCTGAAATGTAATTCGTGTGGGTTTAAGCCACTAAGTTTGTGGTAACTTGTGGCAGCAACAATAGGAAACTAATAAATTGAGCAATCAAAATTCATGACTTCTGTATGACAAAAGCCATTGCGAGGCACTTAAAAGACTCGTGATAACAGAATATTTGCAACATAAATGACAAGAAAATAATTACTGGCCACCACATGTGAAGAGCTCCAATGAATCGATACGTGAAAGAGAACCAACAAGACTAAAAAACCTAGCCCTTCAAAGAAGAGGATGGGTTATCAGACTTGTACAACCTGTTTCCCACCTCCAATAACCAGAGAATGACTGCGAGGCTGCACTGTCTTGCCCATCAGATTACAAACATTTTTAAAGGGCTGGTGAGTAGTGTGGAAACAGGCGTCTACCATGGGGGGGTGAAACTCTTTCAGCCTTCTTGAAGGGTACTTTGAATTGTAATTTGTGAATATGCACACAAGATACTGGTTGAAAACACAAAAATCCACCTGGCAGTGCTCTGAGATTTGGGGTGAGCAAGGACTGTCACTGCAATGCCAGCTGGAATTTTGATCACAGGTACGTGTTACTTGTGTAGTTAATATTCTTTTTAATGTACATACTTGATTGTCCAGTGATTCTATTTCTCCCTGCCCCCCACCTCCCAGAGAAGCTCACGCCCTTCCACATCATCCAAACGTAACAGGGACAAGCTGTTAACAGCCTGATGCCTACCAGTGGAGGAGCAGCCAGAAAAAGTCAGGTTCACCCACACCACAGAGAATTTTACTGCTCAGTACAAGATGGGGTAAGGAGCCCTGGTGGTGCAGCAGTTAAACACTTGGCTGCTAACCAAAAGGTCGGCAGTTCAAACCCATCAGCTGCTCTGGGAGAAAAGACCTGGTGATCAGCTTCTGTAAAGGTAACAGCCTTGGAAACCCTACAGGGCAGTTCTACTCTCTCCTACAGGGTCTCTATGAGTCAGAATCGACTTGATGGCACACAAGACGACGAGGTAGAATGATACACAGTAAGAGAAAGACCTTCTGGATGTCCTGGTTGAAAAAAACTTGTGGGACATTTGTCGATGCATAGGAGTATTCATGTAAAACAGAACAAAGCTCTATTCCTATAGGTTAAACAAAAGTTTGTAAACACGGGAAAACAGGGCACATGGAAGTGACAACACATGTAGATTTGGAGGGATGCCTGGGAGGAGGACGTTCTAAGTGTAGCTTGACATCTTCGCAATGACAATATTGTCATGCGTGTTGTGTGGCCTTAAAAAAATACATTTAATATTTAATCTTGGGGCTGGGGAGATAAGCATTGGTAACACAACAAATCACTATGGAAGACAGTGGGTATTCTGACACAACCTAAAACTTTATATTTAAGAAATTCAAATCAGAGATGGCACCTGCTCCGTGCTGAGCAGCAGGCTGAGATTTACATTGTCACCTGCTTAATCCTCAACGCCCCGCTGTGGGGCCTCTCAGCACCTCAATTCACCCACTGAGGAAAAGGCTGGGCCAGGATTCAAACTCGGCCCATCTGAGTCCTGCACCAACCTACTGGCCACACAACTACATTGCCTCCCCAGAAAATAAGAAAAACAGCACATGGGGGTCGTGTTGGAGGTTCTGGGTCTTGGGAGCAGTTCAGCTCAGACATCCCGTCTGGTTCCACCTTGGACAAAGGGCTTCTGAGATGCCACAGTGGGGTTACTAAAGGCCAGAGCTGTGGCTGCCTGGGCCATGGGTAGGCAGTCACAGGGAGAGGACTGAGGGAGCCAAGGTGGACTGGGGACCTCTCATATCTTAGCCAGAGCGTCCACAGGTACCCACATACCACTCCTGCAAATCTGTTGTTGGGTGCCGTTGAGTCGAAAGCAATCCCATGTGACAGAGGAGAACTGCCCCATAGGGTATCCTAGGCCGTAATCTATAGGGTTGCTATGAATTGGAATCGACTTGATGGCAATGGGTTAATCTTTATGGGGTAGATCACCAGGTCTGTCTGCCATGGAGCTGCTGGGTGGGTTTGAACCACCAACCTTTCAGTTAGCAGCCGAGCTGTTAACTGTTGTGCCACCAGGGCTCCTTCCTGTAAATCTGCATTCCACACAAATCATGACTGATTAAAAAAAAGAGGGCGCTGGGGCAAAAAGATGACAAGAGCCAACACACGGTGGTGGGAACGTGGAAAATGAAACTGGGCCCAGGGTGGGGAGGGCGGTCTCTCCGCACCAGAACCCAGGGGACTGATTCCACGCCGTATTCTTTTCAGACAGTTAAACACTGGGGTAAAAACCCAGTCCACACATTTAAAGGTTAATGGCAAGTCCTGGAGGGCGGGGGCGGATCACAAGGCATTCCCCATTATTACACTTTCCTGTGTTTTCTGATGTTCTCACGAGAGGCCGGTTTCTTCCATAATTAGATCGGGACCCTGTGATTTTACTTCAAGGCCCATGAGGATCAAGGTCAGGCACAGATTTCACTCTGAGAGGGATTTTCATTTTCACAAAAAAAAAGAGCTCGGAGGATGGCTTGGGGGCAGGGCCAGGTTGATGAGTTTCACTCCTGATATCAGGTGTCACGGCCCCCACATGAGGAGAGTCGGAAACAAAGGGTCCTCTGATACTAAGGCAGTCAGGGATCCAGGCTTCAGGGGCAGAATCTGCCTCCATTGGAATTTCTCGCACTGGAAGAGGGGGGACCACAGGCAGCAGAAGAACTGGGCATTTGGGGGGCAGCGCAGTCAAGGCCTACCTAGCCCTGGACCCAGATGGCCAGGGTTTGAGCCCCAGTGCACATCTCTTAACCACCCTGTTCCTCAGTTTCCTCATTTGTAAGATGAGGGGACCCCTCAGAGGGTTGTGAGGAAGGGAATGGTCAATTTGTATTAAGTGTGTGACCAGTGCCCAGTACCCTGTGGGTGCCACTCTTAGGATGGGGGCCCCAGGGTCCTCGGGGATGTTTCATTTTCTTTTACCCATTTTTCCTGTCTCCTCCATATCTTCTAGATTCCACAGGTCTCGCTCAGCAGTTTTTATCCAGTCCTACCTAGCACACAGTTTGCCCCTGAGTACTAACCTAAAGGTCAGTGGTCTGAACCCACACAGTGGCACCATGGAGGAAAGGCCTGGCGATCTGCTTTGTAAAGATTACAGCCAAGAAAACTCTATAGAGAACCTCTACTCTGTAACGCACGGAGTTGCCATGAGTCAGAGTCGACTCGAAGGCAACAGGTTTGATTTTTTTTTACTGAGCATACGTCACTGTCTGGTGCTGCAGATGCCACAGAGACCAGAGACACACTGTGGTGCCCATGTTCTGGTGGTGGGAACAGGGAGCTGACAAATATTAAAATCCCAGGAGAAAATGGGAGGAATGCTGCTACAGCAGCCACACAAAGATCCAGGAAAAGCTACGCAGGTTGTGGGGCCAGCACATGCAAAGGTCCTGAGCTGGGAAGAAGCCCAGGAACGTTGAAAAGAAGGGTGTGGACACAGCAGAGTGGGGGCAGGAGGGCAGAGCTAGGGCCAGCCAGGCCTTTGCCCATGTGGGCCCCGCTTCAGGACTGTTCGTCTTGTTGAAGCCATGAGTCCCAGGAATCCCGCCTGCTGTTCCCT
This sequence comes from Dugong dugon, assembly GCA_030035585.1. Classification (NCBI taxonomy): domain Eukaryota; kingdom Metazoa; phylum Chordata; class Mammalia; order Sirenia; family Dugongidae; genus Dugong; species Dugong dugon. Next base: position 117,047,680 of record CM057466.1, read on the forward strand.
CCCTGATAGAGTAAGTTTCACCATCAGTCGCTGTTCTAGAATCTCACACCACCATGATCCTTGATGAGACAGGAGCTCCCTTAGGCCGGGGACATCTGACTCTCCACTTGTCAATTCATACCCTGTGGCTTAGTGCACAGGAGACCTTCAACAAATGCTTGCCAAACAAGTCAGTCCTGGGTGGTAAAATCTACTTCATTCTTAAAAAAAAAGAAAAAGAAAAAAGAGCCGAGCAGAAACCTCAAAGTACTGAGCAGCTCTGAGGGCGACTGAGGGTCTAGAAAATATGGACCCCACCCTGGTGGGTCTGCCCAGCTAGGGAAGGAATGGCAGTGGGCAAAGCTGGTGGTGAGCTCTGTGGGGTCCAGCTGGAGGGGCAGTGGCTGCCCCAAAGAAGGCAGCAGAGAAAATACCAGATACCACCACCAATCGCCAACATGCCTCAGGCTCACCCACGCCACACAAGACCATGGTGGTTACTGTGGGTTCCCAGTGCACAGCAGGCACTCAGTGAACGGGAGGAAGGATGAACACGCCAGGCCTGGCAGGGTCATGTGCCATTCTGTTTGATTCCCCACACTGGCCCCATGAGGTAAGGATGATGAGGAAACTGAGGCACAGAGAGTGGAGTTGTGTGCCTGAGGCCACGCAGCTAAAAGTAACCTCAGGATGCCTGGCTTCAGCTTGGTCTGCCTACCCCCTCTGAGGCCCACAGCATCCAACACACAGTAGGACAGTAAATGACACATCTGGGGACCCCAGAAGGGGAGGTGGCCTGCCTGAGAGGAGCCCTGGTCCAGGAGGATTCCTGGAAGAGGAGAATGAGTGTGGCTATCAGGGCCTTCCTGCTGCTTGGCCCACAACAGTCAGAACCTTTTCCTAGGCAGGCCTGTACTGGCCCTGGAGACCTTGTTCTCGGCTCCCCTGCTACACATACAGGCTTGCTATTCATGGAAAATGCCTGGCCTGGTTCTGCCTCAGGACTTCTGCTCATGCTGTTCCCTCTGCCTGGAACATTTTTCTCGTGGGCCTTCACCTAGCTCCTTCCCTTCCTGCAGGTCTCTGCTCACCAGTCACTTCCTTAGAGGGGCCTCCCTGGTTTAATGCCCAGCCCTCATCCCTACCCCTTCCAGGCCATGCTTCCCTGCACAGCACTGCATGTTTTAATATGCTACACTGTTTACATCCTCATGTAGATCACAGCCCCATGGGGACAGGTATTTCTGCCCGTCTGTCGGCTTCTGTGTATGCAGGGCTTGGAACAGTGCCTGGAAGGGCACCTGGCCCTTGGCAGGTAACTAGTCGTGTCTGCCAAGTGACTGAGAAGTGTGAGCTGGTAGGGTGGGCCTGGAGCCTTCTTTTGAGAAAGTCCCAGACACATCACATCAGCAGGATCGATGCGCAACACCTGCCAGGGCAGCATGGGGAAGGTGGGGGGTTCCAGGAGGGCCTCTCAGAGGAAGTGACACTTGCGATCTGGAGAGGACAACGAGCTGGCTGAGTATACTCCTGGCAAGGGCTACATTAAGGGCAAAGGCTCTGAGGTGGGAACTAGCCTGCCAGGATCCCAGGTCAGGGCCTGTGGAAAGGTCCTGGGAGGCTGAGCATGAGGGCAGTGGTGTACTCACCAGGGCATCAGTGGCCAGGAGCCCAGTGGTCATTCCTTCCTCCTCTGGCCTCTTGCAGGAACAGCTCTGGCTCTTCTGTGGGGGGAAGGGATGTGAGAGGCTAGGCCAGCTTCTGTGCCGCCCCAGAACTCCCCTGTGGGTGAGAGGAACCACTGCTGTCCAGAGCTCAGCACTCTGGCCAGACCCACCATCAGTGAGATCTCGGCTCAGTGTTTTCTGAGCACCTCCTGTGTGCCTGGCAGTATTCCAGGTGCTGTTCCAGGTGCTATAAAAGGATGATCTTGCATTCTCCTACCCTATTCCACAGATAGGGAAACTGAGGGCCAGGTGTGTGAGGGCCATGTCCTCAGTCGGACAGCCAATTCCCAGGGTGATGACTATTTCCATTATTATGATGGAAACCAGATTGCCCTGGGATCCCCAGGCACTGCATGGATGCCTTAGCAGTCTGACCCGCAGAGCCATTATGGGAACTGCCTGGATGGTCCAAGTGGTTTGTGATCAGCTGCTAACTGAAAGGCTGGCTGTTGAACCCACCTACCAGCTCTGTACAAGGCCTGGTCAACTGTTTCTGTAAAGATTGTTGTTGTTGGGCGCCGTCGAGTTGATTTTCCACTTATAGCAACCACACGTGACAGAGTAGAACTGCCCCATAGCATTTTCTAGGCTGTAATCTTTACGGGAAACCCTGGTGGCATAGTGGTTAAGAGCTATGGCTGCCAAACAAAAGGTCAGCAGTTTGAATCCACCAGGCACTCCTTGGAAACTGTATTGGGCAGTTCTACTCTGTTATATAGGGTCACTATGAGTTGGAATCAACTTGATGGAAATGGGTTTTTAAAATCTTTATGGGAACCGATTGCCAGGTCTTCCGCACAGCTGCTGGGTGGGTTAACCACTGTGCCACCAGGACTCTTTTCTGCAAAGATTACAGTCAAGAAAATCCTATGGAGCAGTTCTACTCTGTAACACACGGGGGCTGCCGTAAGTTGGAATCAACTCAACAGCAGCTAACAAGAAGCTACGTAAAGGGCTGAAAATGGAGCCTGGCAACACCAGATATATGGTTAGATGGTGGTGACTCTTGATGAGAGAGAAGCCTGCCACTTCAGCAAGCATCTATTTAGTGCCTACTACACACAGGGCTGTTTCTGGTGGTTTACAAGCTCATTCCTGGCTGATTCCCCAGAATGAAACTCTCAGGCCAAAGGTGGGATGTGTTTCCTTGTTTTCTCCCTGTACGTCCCCCTGATGACCCTACCTACAAGACCCTTGTTCATCTCCATCAGTCCCCGACCCTGTTGTCTTCACTGCGGTTTCCAGGATGGGGAGTGATCTTGTTCAGTTATGTGTTTATGGGCTTCCTGTCTCCCCAACTTCACTGTGGGCTGTAGGCGGCAGAGGTGATGTCAGCGTCTCCACTGAGGTTCTTGGGCCCCAAAGGAGGGCCTGACACCCAGAATACACTAAATACATGTTTGCAAAACTAATGAGGGAGCTTGGACGATGCGTAGCACACGTTAGTTACTCAATAAGAGTTTAATAAAACTCTGTCTCCTGGACCCAAGCCGGCTGGGATCCAAATCTTGGGCGTCTGGTCTCTTCCCACTCCATCTTTCAGAGGCAGAACCCCTCAAGAAGTTGCAGGCCCCGGAGATGACCCCTGGTGCGTCCTCGGCTGCCCTTGTCCACCAAACCCAAGCATCTCACCAAAGCAAGAGGAATACAAGTAAGGCTGGCTCCAGCAACTGAAGGGTCGGGTCAGTTCTTCCCTCCTTCCTGATCCCGAGATCAGGAAGCCCCGACTCCTGGCGTCAAAACCAGAAGTCTCCACTCCGTCGTCCCGGCCCCTGACACCCACCACTGACAACCCCAAACTGGGTCCCGCCCCCTCGGCTCCGCCCCCACCACCCCCGTTGAGAGCCGCCCCAGGCCCAAGGCAGTAAAAGGGGTTCGGGCGAAACCTGCATGGTCGAGTACACATCCTGGGCAGGCCCCAGCTGCCCACCCAGCTCAGCCTCCCTCGCCCGGGCCCAGCCAGAGGGCCCCACTTACCGCCGGCCGGCAGGACAATGGCCTCGGCCGCCACCTGCCGGGTCTGCGGCTGCGCAGGCGGGCGGGCGCCGAACTACAACTCCCAGAGGGCCGCGCGCTCGCTCCCGTCTGGGGCACTGGGGCCGAGGCCGCAGGGCTGGGTGTTCTAGCGGGGGCCGGAAGCCTCTCGCAGGGTTCAGCCTCCCGTTCTCAATGAGACTGATCTCACTTGCCAGACGGCAGGACCAACGCCACAGCCGCCACCGCGCCCGCGCCGGTGGGGCGTCGAACTACAACTCCCAGAGGGCCGAGCGCATGCTTCCGATGGTTCCCATGGTCTCCCCCGACTCCGCGCGGGGCGCTGCGGCCAAGGTAGCAGGGTTCCGTGTCCCATCGCGGCTCCGCGGCCCCCGCCCAGCTCAGCCTTCTCACAGCAACCCCCTCCCGGGCCTCACTCACTAGTTCTACCATAGAACAGAGGCCGCGTCCGCCACCGGTCGAGGTTGCGGCTGCGCAGACGGGGGCAGCATTACAACTCCCAGATGGACGCGCGGGCCTCGGGCGCCTTTGTTCCCGCGGTCCAATAGCCAGAGCAGTGGTTCCAGTCTTGGCGCCGTCGGCTATGTCACCTCGTAAATATTTACTGCTAACCCTCCGCGTGTGGGTCCCTAAGGACAAAATGCCCTCCCTGCTTGTGGGCTGACCTTTTGGTGGGGGCAAGCAGGTGACTGACTGAGGGTCTAATTTAGACAGGGTGGTCCGGGAGAGTCAGGGAAGATATTTAGCAGAAACTATGGGAGGATCTTGGGGGAAGCCTTCCAGGCATGGGACTCAGCGCGGGCAAGTGGGAAAGACGGTGTGTTTGACGAATGGTGGGTTCTTTGGTTGGTGCGAACAGTTAAGAGCTCCACTACTAGCGGAAAGATTGGAGGTTTGAACCTATTCAGAGGCGCCTTGAAGACATGCCTGGCGATCTGCTTCCAAAAGGTCATAGCCATGAAAACTCCGTGGAGCAGCTCTACTTTTCACACATGGGGCACAAATAAAACAAAGGAGGCCAGTTAAGGAGGCGACTGGGAGTGTCCAGGTGAGTCTCTGGAACAAATGTACCACTTTCGTATTGGAAACCACACTATAAACTTTGTTGTAAAACACACCAGTGTTTAAAAAAAGAAAGAAAAACACAGAAATTGCTAAAACAAAACATTCACCAAGATCCCAGGAACACAAACACAAGAGCCAGTTTACATCGTGCCACGTTGACGCAGCCTTACACATTTCCCAGGGGTGTACTGATTACGTGGTTATAAGAAACATGGCACAAGACACTTCAACATTTTGCAACTGCTTTGCACATTGCTATGTAATTGTCTAAACTGTGCATTTGAACAGCAGCATAATATTCAAAGCTAATGTGCTGTCACTGATTCCATTCATCATTTGCTTAACATTCACTGAGGCCAGGGAGACACTAGGCCCGGGGTATAGCAGCAGACAGTGGATGAGGTGGGGAGATTCACCATTCCCCCAATCAAGATGGTCTTACTTTTACTGAAGTGCATTGGATGTTGCTAAGCAATGAGTGGAAAGGATTTAAGAAAACCGAAGCTGAGCCAAGTGTCTTTGCCCTTTTGAGAAAGGAAATGTGCTTCCAATTATTCAGGGCTCACGTGCTGGATTTGAAACTGAGAAGTTTCAAGACAAGGGCATTTTTTTCTTTGATAGAAATTACTATTCTCCAACTCCAAAAACAGTGGAAAAGACGATAAGAATTCTCATGTTAGGAAAACACTTTGCTGGTTACTTTCTCTTTACACACATGTACACCCTTGAAAGAATCTGGCCAGTTCACATGTGACTAAAACACTGTTTAGATTAACTCCATAAGCCCTAAAACAGAGGTTATTATGAAAAGATGTGATGGTTCAAAAACAGAACAAGCTGATGTAAGCAAAGCAAGTGCCAGCTTATTGGCTTTTCTTTAAAGATGCCCTACACATTCAAAGGGAGTCCTGGTGGTGCAGTGGTTAACATTCAGCTGTTAACCAAAAGCTTGGCAGTTCAAATCCACTAGCCATTCCTTAGAAACCATATGGGGCAGCTCTACTCTGTCCTATAGGGTTGCTATGAGTCGTAATCGACAGCAACGAGTTTGGTTTTTTTTACAAATACATTCAAAGACTGTAAAACCTGTTTGTGATTGTGATGTTTGCAGAAGCCAGCCTGCTCTTCTCTTTACTACAATAAAAAGGTTTTAAAATATACACAAATGTTACTTCTGTCACGTCTCTCACCAGCAAACTCAACAAAATTCTTTTTCCTGTTACTTTTTCTTCCATAAAATTTGTACTTTTTTCTTTCCCTGATTTCCTTTCTCAGGTTCAAAAAGTATTAACATGCTTATGACTTATAATGAAATCTGTTGTCCAATGGGTTAGGGCAGAGTCCTGGTGACAGGCTGTCAGGTGGTGCCAGCTGGACTGGCATGCCCTTGATAATGGCCCCAGCCTGGCACTCAAAGATGTCTGGCTCTGAGACTTGCCCCTCCGTATCATTCCTCTAGTTTTTCCCAACCAGGGTTCCCAAATTTAAATGCCTGCTGGGGCTGGATGCCTTCTAAAGGGGCAGATGCTACTTGGCTCCAGCCAAGTGGTGCTATGTGGACAGGGGAGGCCAATATCCCAGGTCTGGATTTCCTAAAAGAAGCCGGAGATCTGGTTTTTTTTCAGAAAAGCTGGCAGGTTTAAAAAATACTGGCCAAATAAGATAAGCTGAAGGCCATTCCTGCGCTGTGCTCACTATGGTTGGGGTCTCACTCTCACTGGCTGTCTCCCTGCCAGACCATGGTATAACCACCGGCTGGGCCCTGCTCAGCCCCAGTCTTGGCTTCCCATGTCTCCCCTCTTAGTTCGGCCCGCTCCCTGGATGCCAGCTTTCCCTGTCCTGCTGGAGCACAGGGGTCTGCTCTTTGTGGCCCATGACGTGACCCTACCATGAGTAGTTGCAATGCAAACCAGTGTAGCTTTCAATCAATTCTATATTCATTATCATGAACAGCACAACCATGTTTATACTGCATTTTTATGTTAAAGAAGTTAATTTGTTCAACATATGCATTTAAAATATACTGCAACATTTATAGCCTCATGGATGCATTTCTGCCCTTTTTATCATGTCAGAAGCCTCAAAGCCTAGCAGTGCCCAGCCCTCCTCTGACCCCAGAGGCCCTGCCTGGGCCATGGAGGGAGGTGACTTGCACGGCTCTGGTTTTCTGGAATGTGAGTTGACAGGGCATTGTGCTTCATCATAGCATCTGGCACACAGCAGCTGCTCTGTAACGGCGGGAGGACAGACCAGGAGGCTGGAGAAGTGTCACTCTTGGTAGGGTGGGGCATCAGGGTTTTGCAGGAGATGCAAGCAGAGGAAGGCACAGGGCAAGCTGAGGCTGCTAGGCTTCAGGACCACCACAGGGCAGTGGGGTGAGCATAAAGAGAAGAGAGGGGCTGGTGCCCTATCTCAGTACAGCTCGGGCAGGGTCTTGGGTTTGGACAACCTGGGCAAAGAGCTCAATTTGGTGGCTTTGATGAACCGGGACAGCTGTCATGATTCTGAGGAGTGACTCTGCAGGCCCAGCACCCTGGCCCACATCCTTGCCCCTGTCAGCCAAAGCAGAGTGTGTGGGAATTGGATAGTGTGCGGATGACCTTCCATGGTGCAGTGGCCTGCCTCCTTGTAAGTCCAAGTAAGGCTTCCCTGGCTAGTAACTCCACCTCACGACAGGGTCTGAGCAGGGGCTGTAGTCCACTTACTCATTTGTTCACCGCTCATCTGTTCACCACTCATCCATTCACAGGCGGTGAGGCCTGCTTGGTGCTGGGTACCAGTAAAATGCTACAGTGAGACTGTTCTAGACTGTTCTGAGAGGGTGGACTGTGGGAGGCCCAGGGTGGGAGTTGGTGTGGAGACAGGGAGGGGCAGAGCTGGTTAAGCATTCCAGCCTCTACTCCACGGGTGCTGGGGGCTACTGAGGCATGCCGGCCAGGGAGCAGACGTGATGGATCTGGCCTGCAGTGATTATGTCATTTCAGTGTCTGTTTTAGAAGGATCCGGCCAGCTGCAGGCTGGGTATGGAAGGGAGGGACAAGGGCCAGAGGCAGAGTTTTCTTAAAGGTGGCTACAGACCACCAGGAGAGAGAGAGGAATGCTGGGTTGTGCAGTGTAGAGAAAAGTTATCTGAGAGGGGTCAGGAGGCAGGTCCCCAGGGTGTCAGTGAGAACCCTTCTGGGAACTCCTTTCAGGTCTTGGAGGGGGGTGAGCCCCCTGGGATGAGAAGGAAAACCAGAGGAGGAGCTGTTTTTCGTGAAAGGAAGATGAGTTCTTTGGACAAACTGAATTGAAGGACTGAGGGATGTCACCCGTGGGCAGCCGGCCTGCAGAGATGTGGGTTTGGAGGCTGTGAGTACAGGGATGGTCACTGGGACCACAGCAGGGGAAGGGCTGGCCCAGGGTGGGTATGGTGGGGCCTGAGGTAGGCACTGTGAATGATGGCACCCACTCTCTCATTCAATCCTGGCATAACCAACAGATCTAGGAACCTGCCTCCAGTTTATAGAGATTGACATTAAAACTGCACGGATTGAACCCGAGCCTAGACAAGAGGGGACATTCCAGAGCTCTGCCCCCAGCTGCTGTGTCGTCATAGGCGGATCTGTCAGTCATGCCTGCTGTACCTGATGGCGTGCTTTCGAGAGTAACGGGTGGACTCTGGGGGCATGATCTGACTTTCCAACCTGAGCTCTGTGGACGAAGCTCCTTCAGTGCAGGACGAGAGAAGGTGGCCCAGTACAGGAGCTGAGCCCCCGTAGGCGATTAAGGCATGAGGTAGAGCAAGCAAAAGCTGGGATGCTGGGGAACCTGGGAAGTGAGGTCTGAGGCCCAACTGGAGCATGTTCTGAGAAGGTAAGCGCGGCTAATGACGACAAAGGCTGCAGAGGGTCGGTGTGTCAGGGGACAGAGGCCACGAGGGTGGACACCTTAGTCAAGAAGCAGCAATAGCTGGAAGAGGGCAGGTCAAAAGGCTTCTACAGTTGAAAGGCGATTTACAAATGATTTAAAGGAGATCTCTGATGACATGGATTGACAGTCAGCCCAACACTCTGTATTTCCAAGTGAAGTTAAAAGAAAAAAAAAAGATAAAACTTTTAAGGCTTTCCTTCGAATGAGGGTAAGTGTCCCCCATGAAGGGCTGGTGGTAGATGAAAAGTAGAGTCTAGGCGGAAGTAGCGCCCCCTGCTGGCGAGAGCGTAACAGGGCAGGCCGGGGTGGAGGCGCCCCCTGCCGACCAACCAGGGGATGTGGAGATCATCTGGCTTCCCATGAGAAAGCCAGACTTTTATGTGAAACCTTCTATGATTTCTGGAGTGTTGGCAGCTGTCTCAAAATAAATAAATAAATACAAACATCATTCTGTGAGACAAACAAAACGTGTGCAGGTCAGTTTTAGTCAGACCTAAAAACTGCTTAAAATCTATAGAGATGAAAAGCAGGTTAGTGGTTGTCAGAGGCTAGGAGGAGCAGCGAGTTACTGGTAACAGGTATGGTTTCCTTTCAGGGGGATGAAAATGTTATGGAACTATATCATGGTGATGGTTGCACAACATTGTAAATGTACTTAATGCCACTGAATTGTACATTTTAAAATGGTTAAAATGGTAAATATTGTGTTATGTGTATTTTACCACAATTAAACAACAAAAGACAAAAAAAGACATGTCTACTTGTCAGGTTCCAAGAAGTCTGGGCTGGGCGAGGGTGGCAAAGGAGGAATCACATCTTGCTCAGGTGCTGGCTTCCTCACTATCCTCCATATGGACAGCGAAATGAGATCCCAGCAGCAGAGCCTGCTGCCAGGAAAGTGCTCAAAGATAAACCAGCTGTCTCTGGGAAACGCTTATGAAATACCAGACGCTAAGGAAGCTACTCGCTCTTCTGTTGTTGAGTGCCTCCTAGTCGATTCTGACTCACTGTGACCCCATGTGACAGAGTAGAACTGCCCCATCGGGTTTCTAGGCTGTAATCTTTATGGAAGCAGATCGCCAGGTCTTTCTTCCATGGAGCCGCTGGGTGGGTTCCAACTGCCAGCCTTTCATTTAGCAACTGAACGCTTAACCATTGCACCACCAGGGCTCCTTTTCTTTCTTCTAATCCATTGCAAAACAAAGTGGGGGGAAGATTTACTGCCGAGCTAAGAGCTGGGCTCAGGATTGCTATCGCCCGTTGAACTCAGAGAAAGCTAGTGAAGGCTGCCGTGCTGTTATCTGGAATCGTTTCTCAAACAACTGGGCACAGCAATATCCTTCCAAAACTCGTCCGTTCTGTGAGTGAAAGAGGGGTCAGTGTGGACTGAGGGGTCTCCCCCATGTGGTGGGTCCCATCAGTACTCCAAGATGTACTCGGGGCCCGGTGACCGAGTCCACCTGGGGACCTAGGACGGGCACTCTCTCAAGGCTCACGGGTAATAGTCACACATAGGTGGTGCGGGTCATGGGGCCACGTGCAGCTTCTGGTGGTCGACCAGGCGGGCCATCCAGGGGAAGGCCTTGCTGCACACGCTGCACTGGAAGGGCTGCTCTGGGCTGTGACTGGCTGGGGACGGTGTCCCGTGGCCGGAGGGGTTCTCATGCCCGTTGCCTGGCTGGCCAGGGGCTTTGCTAGGAGTCCTCGTGGCTTGGCCCCAGACCCTTCGCCTGGGTGGGCCTTCTTCCTGGGCGGCTCCAGCCGGTGAATCTTGCGGTGCTCTGCCAGTAAGCCCTTGCTGCACTCGGGGCACGGGAAGAGCACCTCTCTGCAGTGGCCCTTTTGTGGCTCCATGAAGTGGGTGACCCAAGTGAAGACCACGCCGCACTTGGCACACTCCAAAGGCCGCCCGCTGGTGGGCGTCCAAGGGGCTCGAGCGCCCCCTGTGGTTGTGGTCTCCTCAGCGCCCCCGGTGGCCCAAGTGGTCTTCTCAGCGCCGGTTCAGGTGCATGTGAGGAACGGCAGGCGGATGGCTGCCGCCTGGCCACTCTCCTCACTGCCCCCGTCTCTTCGGAGGACCGCTTCTCTGAGGGCCTGTGACCACGCCTGGCAGGGCCAAGAGCGGGGGCTCGGGCGGAGGGAGCCCTCCAGAACGGGCCCTGGCAGTGGAAGGCTCTTGAGGGCAGCCAAGATGGTCTGGTTCGATAGCTGCGCGGGGTCCTGGGCCGGCTCGGGGAGTGCGTACCAGTTCCTCAGGGACCTGTCTCCCACTTGCCCGCAGTTAGATGTGTCCTGGACACTGGTCTTTGGAGGGAAGTAAACAGGGGAAGCTAAGGAGGGGGAAGGAGAAGGGTTAATTGGGGCAGGGGCTTGAGGCCACCCCCTGGGAGTCTCCCCGGGCCGCCTCTTGAGGGGCGCCTAGGGTCCCATGCCCCCGGGGTAGAGAAAAGCAGGAAGTTGGCTGAGCCAAGCCCAAGCTCCTTCTTCTACTCTACACCTCGCCCTGGGTCCTTTCTTTCTTTAAGATAATGGGGCACTATTGCAGCAATAAGGAGCCCTGATGGCACAAAGGTTAAGTGCTTGGTTGCTAACCAAAAAGTTGGCAGTTCAAACCCACCCATCAGCTCTGCAGAAGAAAAGACCTGGCGATCTGCTTCCGTAAAGATTATAGTCAAGAAAACCCTATGGAGCAGTTCTACTCTGTAACACAGGGGGTCGCTATCAGTCAGAATCAATTGGACGGCACCCAACAACACTGCAGCACTATTCCCATGAGTGAAAAGGTGGAAACAACCGAAATGGCTACATAAAATGTGGTCTATCCATGCAATGGAATACTACTCAGCCATAAAGAGGAACGAAGACCTGATGCATGCCGCAACATGGATAAACCTAGAAAACATCATGCTGAGTGAAATAAGTCAATCGCAAAAGGACAAATGCCGTATGATCTCACTTCTATGAAATAAGCAAATATACAGAAGCCAAAATTAGTGGTTACCAGTGGTGGGAAGGAGGGGGAAAGAGGGAGTTTTGCTTAGAGGGCAGTGAGTATATGTTAATGGTGGTGGAGTGATTTGGAAAAGGTTAGTGAGAATAGTTGCACAACTTGAAGAATATAATCAGTCACTGAATTATATGTGTAGAAATGGTGGAATTGCTATACGTTTTGCTGTGTATATTTTCACCACAATAAATAATAAGGGGGTATGGGACAGGGCGAACCCCACAGCACTGGGCCCCCAGTGCTTACCTGTGTTGGCCCCTTGGGGGACCCCTTGCTCCAGCATCCTCAGTATGTCTTCCTGAAGGCCAGCCCAGTCACACTGGGAGGCTGAGGCCCTAGACCTGGAAGGAAGCAGGTGAGTGGTTGCACAGGGTGTGGGGGTGCAAGGTTCCCCCACTAGTCCCAATCTCTCAGTCCTGACAGTTGGTGTGCACAACTTCTGGGGTTGGCGTGGGCTTCACCAATCAAGCAGCCAACTCCACCCATTAGCAATGTGTGTGGCTGGGGCTAACACTCAGCCAGGCCAAAACTCCATCTTCAAACTCTTATCTCCAGCCCCGAGAATCACTGCACGGCCCAGACACTTTACCCAGATCACCCAAGACACCAAGCAACTCGACTCCCACCTTGGTGTGCAGACTCCACTGGGTGAGCTCTAGCCACTGGTCCCACTGGGGGAGCCCCATGGCTGCGGCCTCCCGGGCCAGCTCAGAGGCCTGCAATGGCAAACATGGGTCTGCTCAGAGTCCCCCAGATGCTTTCCCCTTTCCAGAAGAGCAGAGGGACAAGGTTGCCTGGAACATATGTTCCCAGAGGGCTGTTTCCAGAACTGGTGACATGATTTGTGTACCTCAAAAAAAAACCCAAACTTATTGCTGTCAGGCAGATTCTGACTCACAGCAACTGTATGGGACAGAGCTGAATTGCCCCATAGGGTTTCCAAAGAGTGGCTGGTGGATTTGAATGGCCGACCTTTTGGTTAGCTGCTGAGCTCTTAACCAGTGTGCAACCAGGTCACTGTATGCAAACAGGAAGGCTATCTTGATTCCAGAAAAAGCAAATAGTTCGGAGAACCTGGGTACAAAGGGGCTTATAAAGGGAAGAAAACCACAAACCAAAATCCAAACCTGCTGCTGTCCAGTTGATTCTGACTCATAGTGACTCTATAGGACAGGGCAGAAGTGCCTGATAGGGTTTGCAAGGAGCAGCTGGTGGATTCAAACTGCTGACTTCTGGTTAGCATCCCAGCTCTTAACCACTATGCCACGAGGGCTCCAATAAAGAGAAGAGGAGGGAGTAATATAGAAGATCAACCATTGGCTAATCTTAACATGATTGAACCTTCCCTTCCCCCTTTGCTGCGATCAACTGATAACAGTTTACTTCTGGTCTGTTGTTGTTAGGTGCTGTCAAGTTGCTTTAGACTCATAGTGACCTTATGTACAACAGAAACACTGCCTAGTCCTGCACCATCCTCGCAGTCGTTGTTATGCTTGAGCCCATTATTGTAGCCACTGTGTCAGTCCATCCCGTTGAGGGTCTTCCTCTTTTTGCTGACCCTATACTTTACCAAGCATGATGTCCTTCTCCAGGGACTGGTCCCTCCTGATAATATGTCCAAAGTACGTGAGATGAAGTCTCGCCATCCTTGCTTCTAAGGAGCATTCTAGCTGTACTTCTTCCAAGAAAGATTTGTTCGTTCTTCTGGCATTCCATTATATATTCGATATTCCTCGCCAACACAATAATTCAAAGGCATCAATTCTTCTTTGATCTTCCTTATCCATTGTCCAGCTTTCGCATGCATATGAGGCTATTGAAAATACCATACCTTGAGTCAGGCGCACCTTAGTCCTTAAAGTGACCTCTTTGCTTTTTAACACTTTTAAAGAGGTCTTTTCCAGCAGATTTGCTCAGTGCAACGCGTCATTTGATTTTTTGACTTCTGCTTCCATGGGCATTGATTGTGGATCCCAGTAAAATGAAACCCTTGACAGACAATTTCAATATTTTCTCCATTTATCGTGATATTGCTTATTGGTCCAGTTGTGAAGATTTCTGTTTTTTTTTTTATGTTGAAGTGTAATCCATACTGAAGGCTGTGGTCTTTGATCTTCATCAGTAAGTGCTTGAAGTCCTCTTCACTTTCAGCAAGCAAGGTTGTGTCATCTGCATATCGCAGGTTGTTAATGAGTTTTCCACCAATCCTGATGCCACGTTCTTCTTCATATAGTCCAGCTTCTGAGATTATTTGTTCAGTGTATGTATTGAATAAGTATGATGAAAGGATACAACCCTGACACATACTTTTCTTAACTTTAAACCACACAGTATCCCCTTGTTCTGTTTGAATGACTGTCTCTTGTCCTATGTACAGGTTCCTCATGAGCACAATCAAGTGTTCTGGAATTCCCATTCTTTGCAATGTTATTGATAATTTGTTATGATCCACACAGTCGAATACCTTTGCATAGTCAATAAAACACAGGGAAACATATTTCTGGTTTTCTCTGCTTTCAGCCATGATCCACCTGACACCAGCAATGATATTACTTGTTCCATGTCCTCTTCTGAATCAGGCTTGAATTTCTGGTCTGGCTGCTAATAATTTGGCCCTCCATCCACTTGCAGCCATGAGGCTTTTTGAGATTTAAATTAGGAGGTAATGGTTTGACAACTAGCCCTTTCTAGCAGGATAAGACAATTTTACATTGTTATAGAGCAGTTTCTGGCAAGCATTTGGAGTTTGGGTCAGGTTTTTCATGGTTAATATTTGGTTTTGTGGATAAGAAAACCCGTAAAACTACCGTAAGATGTCTGTTATTACTCTTCCTATTCAACACAAGGCTATAAATCTTTATGGAAACAGACTGCCACATCCTTTTCCCACAGAGCAGCTGGTGGCTTTGAACCACCGGCCTTTCTGTTAGTGGTCGAGCGATTTAACCACTGCACCACCAGGGCAACTATGTCCTAGAGGGTCGCTGTGAGTCAGAATCGACTCGATGGGTTTGGTTTGGTTTTTGGGTGCAAAATGGAAATGCCAGCTCCTCAGTTAAAACTCACCGACAATTTCAAGATGGCAACAGTGGAGACTTAAACCAAGTGCGGGCCTTTTCCAGCTTCTAGAGGCTGTCCGCTCCCCTCCCCAATTCCTTGGCTGGTGGCCCCTTCCTCTATCTTTTTTTTTTTTTTTGGTTAAATTTTTTTCTTTTAACATTTTTTAATTTTTTTTTTTAATTGTGGTGAAAATATACACACCAAAAACATTTGCCAATACAACATCCTTTCTCCATCTTAAAGTACATCACTCCAATCTCTGCTTCCATCATTATTTCACCTTCTCTGCTGTAGTCTCATCTCCGGGCCTTTGCAAGTGCAGTTATCACTGCCAGGGACACCCTCCAGGGCTCCACAAGATTCACCAGAAGGGGATTACTTCAGAACAAGTGAGATCTGCATTAGGGGTCCCGGGGAGCCTGAGTTCTTACGTGAACGGGAAACTCTCGGGACTCCTCAGTACCTGATCACAGGCTATACGTGAGGTCTAGGAACTCACCACCCAGCTGGCACCTGGCAAAGGACTAGCACAGGGTTGGGGTGTAGGGGGGCCGACTCATAATCTCACAGTTCACGGTGGGGCAGGTATTCACCGTGAGCTACCTGCCCTACCTCCCCAAAGATGATGTGGTCTGTGAAGCCATTGGTACCTTATGGCCTCATACCCCCTCCAATTCCATAGTTGTAAGGACAGTGGCACCTTCTGTGGGCATGGCCTCGTGACTCCTCCAACTCCAGATATGTGTCTCTAAGGACAACAGTGCCTCCCATGTTTTCTGCCTTCCTTGCCCAGCTTTGAGCACCAGCAGGTTTTCAGATTTATGAGATGAATAAATGACAGGCTACAAGGCAGGGATTTCTCTGAGTCTGGCGGACACATGACCCTGCATGCGCGTCACTGAGGAATTGTGTTCACAACCTGGGGATACAGGGCATGGAGCCGGGCCCCTGGTCTCGTCTGGGCTGGGTGTCTCTGGGACTGGGCCCCCGGAAACCACATGCTCTTCCTGTCTTCCTCCTCACCAATGCCCCCATCCTAACGATTGGCAGAGTCCTGAGGCACCAGAACTGGGCGGAAGGAACAAATGGTGAGGGAGACCACTGTGATCCAGAGCACCCAACTTCCCAGACCTCCTCCATGGGCAGGGTGATACTTCCAGGGAGCAGCCCTCCAGCACTCCGGGGAGGCAGGAGCAACAGAAGTGTTGCCACCCTGTTATTCCAACAAGCTTCGAAATGTGGCCCAACTGCCCCTGCTGAAGACCTTCCTGTGGGGTCTCTCCCCAAGGCTGCTGGGCATGAAACTGTGGTGACAGCCAGGGAAGTGGAGGATGGGTCCCCTTCTCACCCAACACTCCATGCCCATATGCATCCCAAGAGACCCCAAAACATGGAGGACACCCACAAGGATGTTCACGGCAGCACCCGCTAACAGGGAAAGCCCTGACACAATTCCTTGTCTCTTACCTGGAGTGTGTTTAAATGCATTCCGGAATATTCCAGCAGCGGAATGTTATCAAGCAGCAAAGATGGATGAAACAGGTCCCATGCATCCACTGCAAAACAACTTCGAGGGAGAAGAAAGGGCAGACAATATGTGCAGAAGGAAACTGCTTATAGTAGGTTTCGGACAAGTGAAACAGAACGCTATACTGTCAAGATACAAAATAAGAGGAAAACGTACAAACATGTACAATGAAAAATTCAGTGCAGTGGCCACATCTGGGGGTGGGAGAGGGAAGCCACAGGTCCAGGTGATGTGCACTGGGAGTGTTTTATTTCTCTAAAAACATCCAAAGCAAGCCTTTTGGGAGGTTAAGTTTCAACAGGGCTGGGTGTCAGGCACGTGAGTGTTCATTATAATATTCTCTAGACTGTTTTGTAGGCTTTAAACTGTCATAATAAAAAGCAAGCAGCTGCTTTGGAAGACAGTTTGGCAGTTTCTCAAAAAGTGAAACATATGACCCACAAATTCTACTCCTAGGTAAATACTCAAGAGAACTGAAAACATGTGTTCATACAAAAACTTGTACATAAATGTTCATAGCAACATTGTTCATAATGGTCAAAAGGGGGAAGCAACCCAAATGCCCATCAATTGATGAATGGATAAACAAGATGTGGTACAGTATATCCATACAGTGAGATATTATTATATTAATATATTATCCATAATGTTATATTTGCTTACAATTAACATAATCCAGTGTGATGAATCTCTTTTATATGGCCTTTCTCACCATGGTCTTGTAATTTCCACCCAAGTGATTGGGTAGGAGTATGCAAATAAGGTAATTGTGGCCCACCAAGGGGATTTGTGAGTTTTGCCATCTTGCTCGGTTTAAAATGAGCTAACCCAGAGGTGGCAGGAGAAGATCTCACCACCACCAAGGAAGAATGGCCAGGAGTGGAGCATGTCCTTTAGACCTGGGATCCCTGTGCTGAGACCCTCCTAGATAGAGCTATAACATAGGAGATGGTGAGAAGGTGAGAAGCAGTGGCAGAGGCAGCAGAACCAGGAGACTGGCAGGAGACCGGCAGGAGACCAGCAGGAGGTGGTGCAGTGTGCTTCCCAGCCCACAGAGTGAGAAAGATGGGTGCCTTTGGGCAGGAGCCTTGCTGGAGGAGTAGGGTGCCTCTGTGCACTTGGTGGAGCTAGGTTTGACGACCCACAGAGCTACAGCTGAGTGTCTTTGGGCTGAGGCTTACTGGCAGAGTGGGGTGCCTCAGGGTACTTATCGGCAGAGTTAAAAGAGCTTTGTAACACTTGCCTGAGCAGGGTAGAGGCTGAGAGGCCAGAGAGAGTCATGCCTGCTGAGAAGATGTTGTCCTGGTGGAACAACTATATTCCTGAGCACTCCTGAACTTGAATTGTAACCTGTTACTTCCCTAATAAACCCCATAATCGTGAGTATGGACTGAGTTCTGTGTGGCCATTGCAACAAATTATCGAACTCAGCAGAGAATGCCATGGGAGGGATAGTTGGTGTCAGAATTGGTAAAGATGGTGGAGAGAGGAGGCCTGTCTGATCTCTGCTTCACAGGAATTAGCCTTGAGGCTGTTGACCTTGATTCTCTTTCCCCCTTGCGAAGCTGGAGTAGGTCAGATGAAGCTTCCTCCCCTACTGCCATTTTTACAGTTGGTGTCAGGGGCAGAGTTCATTATTATGACTCTAAACTTATGGAAGCATGGGACTTTTTAAGAGAAAGAACAGAGGGACTTGGGAAGTGAAACTTTTGATTCTTAGATGGTTACTTTGGTTGTTACCTGTAACGGCTGAAAGGAAAGTTACGCTGCAGCTGAGGGGAGAAAAGTCCTATCTGGAGTGGCCTGGGGCAAAAAAGCCAGGCCAGATAAGCAAGATGATTGACAGGGGGCCAGGGTCTACTGGTTCCACCCAGCCAGTGGTCCAGGGCCATATGCATATGAATGGAAATACAGTCAAGGGGTGGAGAGGATGAAACTGGAATGTTTTAAAAAGGGTTATGTATTTAGGATTATGTATTTAATTGAATGTACTGTGGATATTGAATGTTTCTCCTACCTCGTATTGTAAAACAGACCACAATGTATGCTAGAAATGAATATTGGGTATTAGAGATAACAGAGAGCGTAACTCCATCTTTAGTCAATACTTGATTGAATATGCTAAAAGAAGAACTAGGATCTGACTGATGAAACACATGCTTTCTGTCTCAATCCAGTAGCCCTGTGAATAGAGTGGGGACTTAGGTAAAAAATCTGAGTCCTACTCAGATTTTGCATTTGAAAAGACATGCAGATGTACCGAGAACTGCTGAGAGAACAAAAGATTTGCATTGAAGGAAGGACAATGTTATGGATTGAATTATGTCCCCCCAAAAATGTGTGTATCAATTTGGCTGGGCCATGATTCCCAGTATTGTGTGGTTGTCCTCCATTTTGTGATTGTAATTTTATGTTAAAGAGGATTAGGGTGGGATTGTAAAACCCTTACTAAAGTCACATCCCTGATCCAATGTAAAGGGAGTTTCCCTGGAGTGTGGCCTGCACCACCTTTTATCTTACAAGACATAAAAGGGAAGGGAAACAAGCAGAGAGTTGGGGACCTCATACCACCAAGAAAGCAGTACCAGGAGCAGAGCGTGTCCTTTGGACCAGAGGTTCTTGCACTGAGATGCTCCCAGACCAAGGGAAGACTGATGACAAGGACCTTCCTCTAGAGCCGAGGACAGAAGGCCTTCACCTGGAGCTGATGCCCTGAATTTGGACTTTTAGACTACTGGACTGTGAGAGAATAAACTTCTCTTTGTTAAAGCCATCCACTTGTGGTATTTCTGTTACAGCAGCACTAGATGCCTAAGACAGACCTACAGGGGAGAAAAAAAAAAAAAAAGACTGTTTTGCTATTTGAATTTCCAGCAAGCAGTTAGCCTTTGTGTGCACTGAAGCAGGAAAAGTCAATGCCCATCAGAAAAATTCCCTTCCAGGACTGAAAGTTAAAGGAAGCCTGTTAGTAGTCAGCTTGGTTTGCTCGCTTGTAGTGACGACCTGCGTCCACTCATGAGTGGAAGTTGGGGAAGTGCAGCAATAAAGAGATGGCCTGAGTCTCGACATGTTCCATTGGCGCCCATTGATCTAGCCCACAGGGTCTAGTGATGAGAGTGAGAGGAAGCTGGCTGGTCAGAAGTGCAGGAACTTGTGTGGACTCCTGAGTTCACAGGTGGAGCTTGTTGACTTAGCCCAAGGGGGCTGGGGATGAGAGACAGACAAGGGCCTATCCATTGTGACCTAGCTTGGATGGCTAGGGATGAACTGACCAGAACATGACAGAATGAAGAGAAAGATGTTTGACACTATGAGATGGCATAAATTGCTGCAATTTGATGGCTTGCTTTGGACTGGACTTTGCTTATGCATGCAGATGCTCAAAGTTCCAACCAGAAGATTCTTCAAGACCAAGGAACATGCTTGTCTCCTCAGTACTGGTTTGATAGGGATGGGCAATTTAAACAGTGACTATCTAAAATAGAGGGAGATAAATGAAGTGGCTGGCTTACATGCTTTCATGGGTGTGCTTACACTCAAAACTGAGGGGGACAAGGGAGGATCCCCACTGAACAGAGTCCTCTTTTCCTGATAGGTCTAGGGAAGAGGGTGGGGGAAGATGCTGATAGTATTATATGATTCAGCTGTGAGTAATGATTGTTAACAGGGTTGTGATTGTAAAAACTGTAATTATAGAAGCTGTAACTGTTAAGGTGTGGACTAAGGGGGAGGCAATGCTGGACTGGAGTACAGTGACCAAATTTAAAATCCCTTAAACGCTTTGCTATGCTGATACCTTGTGAGGCTCAGAGCAAGGGAATAATCTTCTCTGTTAAATTTCATCAGACACCAGGAAGGGTGAAGCCAAGATGACTTTTGGAGAACCTGACCACATCAGGTAGACCGTGCAGCAGACTGGAATGGCTAGTACCTGAGTAACCTCACCCTGAGATGCTTTGCCCTATTGAAGAGCTAATTGTTAATGACTATTTTGGATGGGTAAAATGATTGGGAGGAGGAAGTTATCCTTCACTAAGTGCCCAGAGGCACCCTACTCCTCCAGCAAGCCTCTTGCCTGAAGACACTCATCTTTCTCACTGCGTGGGCTGGGAAGCCCACCACACCGTCTCCTGCTGGTCTCCTGCCAGTTTCCTTGTTCTGCTGCCTTTACCACTGCTGTTTCTCTGCTTCTCGCCTTCTCACCAAGACTTACAGGCGGAGTAGAGTGCCATGGGGTACTTATTGGCAGAGCTAAAAGAGCTTTGTAACACTTGCCTGAGGGCAGAGGCTGAAGGGGCAAAGACAGGTGTGCCTGCGGCTGAGAAGAGGTTGTCCTGATAGAAGAACTGTATCGTGGGCATTCCTGAACTTGAACTGTTAACCTGTTACTTCCCTAATAAAGCCCAAAAGCATGAGTATGGTCTGAGTTCTGTGTGGCCATTGCAACGAATTATCGAACTCAGCAGAGAAGTAGAGAATGCCACTGAAGGGACAGTTGGTGTCAGAATCGTTAAACATGGTGGGGAGAGGAGGCATGTCTGACCTCTACATAGTAGGACTCAGCCTTGGGTTGTTGATCTTGATTCTCCTTCCCCCTTGTGAAATTGGAGGAGCTCAGACGATGCCCTTGCCATGCCATTTTTACACATAATTAACATAATATATTAATATATTATTATTACAGCCATAAAATGAATGAAGTACTGATACATGCTACAATATAGATGAACCTTGAAAACGTTACTGTTGTTGTTAATTGTTGTTGAGTCTATTCCCACTCATAGCGACCCCACGTGTGCAGAGTAGGGTTTTCAAGGCTACGACTTTTCAGAAGTGGATTCCCAGACCTGTCTTCTAAGGTGCCTCTGGGTGGGTTCAAATCACCAAACTTTTGGCTAGTAGTCGAGTGCTTAACCGTTTGCACCATCCAGGAACTCCTTTGAAAACATGCTCAGAGAAAGAAGTCAGACACAAAAGGCCACATTTTGTATGATTCCATTGACATGAAATGCCCAGATTTGGTAAATCCATAGAGACAGAAAGTAGGTTAGTGGTTGCCAGGGGCTGGGGAAGGGAGGAATGGGGAGTGTCTGCTAATAGGTATGAGGTTGGGGTTTCTTCTGGGGATGATGAAAATGTTCTGGAATAAGATTGTGGTGTGGTTATCGTTGCATAACTATGAATATACTAAAAACCACTGACTTGAATTGTATAGCATGTGAATTATATCTCAATGAGGCTATCATTAAAAAGAAAAAAAGCAAACAAAAATAATCTAATGGAGTGATGTCACCAACAACAGCAAAATAGGGAACTCAGAAGTTCTGCATGCCTCTACTAATGCAATGATTAAGCTGGCAAAAATGGTCAGAATCAACTTCTTCGGAACTGTGAAATCTAATAAAAAAGCTTACAGCAGTCAGAGGTGTGTTTAATGAATAAAGAAGCTTCTAAATTTTGGTTAATTCTTAATGGAATACAGAACTTCTGGAGCCACTGAGGCTGCATGAACCCCAAGACTATTGCCTTGGAATAATCTTTAAATTTTAAACCTCAAACCAAAATTTTTCCTGGAAGCCGGCTTTGAACCAAACAACTAAAACAAACCGAACCCATTGGTGTCGATTCTGACTCATAGTGACCCTATGGGACATCGTAGAACTGCCTCATAGGGTTTCTAAGGCTGTAATCTTTACAGAAGTAGATTGCCACATCTTTCTCCTGTGAAGTGGGTTTGAACTGCTGACCTTTCCATTAGCAGCTGAGCACTTAACCACCGTGACACCAGGGCACCTAACTAAACAATAGTTTAGCTTAATTAGTAAAGTATGTCTGCCTTGAGCATTGTACTTTTTCAAAGATTTATCTGTGTGGGATCAAATTGACAATAGTATCTTGAAAGGTTAGTTGAGAAGCTTGAGGGCAGCAACTATACCTTGATGGTGGTAGAATAATTTGGAGAGGGATAGCGGGAATGGTTACACAACCTGAAGAATGTAAACAATGACACAGAATTGTATGTGTAGAATTTGCTGAAAGGGTATATTCTTTGCTGTGTACATTTTTACAAACACACACACAAAATTAAAAAAAAGAATGTAGCAGTATTTTTACTTATCTATCTACCATCTCCAACTCCTCAGCTCAGCTGTGCTGTGGCAGTGGGGACAGTGGCCTGTGTTCCTGGTGTGGCTTGTTGATGCCGGGGGGACAATATGGACATTGTTCTCAAAGAATTGTGGTTGTGCTTTTTGACCTATTGTTGTTAGTTGCCAAGGAGTCAGTTCTGACTCATGGCAACCCCATGTGTGCAGAGTAGAATTATGCTCCCTAGAGTTTTCAATGCTGTGCCCTTTCAGAGGCACCTCTGGGTGGGTTTGAATCGCCAACCTTTTGGCTAATAGTTGATTATAATTAACATCATATTATGCTATATTATTATAGCCATAAAAAAAGAATGAAGTATTGATGCTACAGTATAGATGAACCACCCAGGGACCTCCTTCTGACCTAACCTTAATGTTGTTAATATGGTGGTAAGGGTTGAACTGTGTCCCCTAAAAATATGTGTTCTATATCCTAACCCCCATACCTTGGGTCTGTGGCAGACACCTCAAGTTCTGTGAAGGGAAGGGGGACTTCTGAGGCCTTGGGCGCTGACACCCAAACCACCTAATAAATGATCAAGAGAGCCGCTAAATAAATTAATGGGGGCGGGGGCGGGGGGGGGGGTTGTGGGAGGAAAGGATTGAGCAGGGGTTGCTCACTAATGAAGGGATAGATAAATGAGTTGGGGAGGTGGAACGTGGGCGAGTGGGCCCCGGGGCTGCTGGGCGAGTGGGAGAAGGGCGGTTGGGGCCGGTAGGAGAGGGCTCTGAAAGGATAGACCCGGCTGGGGCTTTCTGCCCCAAACTCAAGGGAGGTTGCCAAATGCCCCGGCCCACTCCCCACATCGACCTCAGCACCTCCTTAACTTTAAGACTCCCTTCTCCTCTCCGGGTACGCCGGAAAACCTCGGGACGCCAGCCTGGCCCTGCCGCCAGCCTCGCGCAGGGACCACATGCGCGTTCTCTACCGCGAACCCCAGACAGCCCCTGCGGACTTGGCGCCCGCCATCCGCCCCGGGGTCCCTCCTGGGGACTGCCGGCCCAACGGGCGCACTGACGGCCGGAGGGACCAAAGGCCGGACGGACCAACGGGTCGCGGCGGACTAACCGCGCGCGGGGTCCGCTCGGGTCAGGGCCCCTCGGTGTTGGCGGCCTCTCAGCATGAGCGAGCGCGCGGTAGCCGCCTGACCGACTGCAACTCCCGGAACCCCGCGCGCCATGGGCTGTAGCCTTCGCCAGTTCGGGAACGCGGGCGCCCCCTTCCTACTCCAGGAGCCGCAGGACTTCCTAGCAGGGGCGGGGTGGTGACGAACACGGATCCCCAACCAATAAAAAGCCGCCTGAGCTGGGTCGCCCCGCCCCCGCGATTTCCTAGACTTACCCTGGAGTCGGGATTCGGTCGCCATGGCAACTGCCCACGCTGTGCCTAGAGCGCTGCAAGAATGGGGTGCAGAATGGGACATCGTCTGCTGCGTAGTCCCAAGGACAGCTTTAGCTTCCTCTACTTTGCCTCGGGTTGCCAGGCAAAATCCCAGGAAGCCCAGTTAAATTTGAATTCCATCCAGATAAGCAATGAATGATTTTTTTTTAAATATAAGTGAGCCCCATCTTTAGTATATTCTAAAAATGTTTGAACCTTGAAGACATTATGCTGAGTGACATGAGTCAATCGCAAAACGACAAACACTGTATTATCTTATTTATATGAAGTAAGTAAATATACTGTTGTTAGGTGTCGTCAAGATGGTTCTGACTCATAGCGACCCTATGTACAACAGAATCTGAAACACTGCCCGGTCCTGTGCTATCCTCACAATAATGGCTATGTTGAGCTCACTGCTGAAGCTACTGTGTCAAACCATCTCATTGCGGACCTTCCTCTTTTTCGCTGACCCTGTACTTTACCAAAGCAAATAAACAGAAACCAAAAATTGTTAGTGGTTACCAGTGGTGGGAGGAGGGGAGGGGATGTTTTTGCTTAGGGGGCAGTGAGTTTATATTAATGGCGGTGAAATGATTTGGAAAAGAACAGCAAGAATGGTTGCACAATTTGAACAATGTAATCAATGTCACTGAACTATGCATGTAGAAATTGTTGAATTGGTGTATATTTTGTTGTGTATATTTTATCACAATAAAAAAACTTAAAAAATATTAGAATATTTACTATAAGTAATGTTTAGTATAACCATGTCCCATGTTGTTGTTAGGTGCCATCGAGTCGGTTCCCACTCAGCAACCCCATATACAACAGAACGAAACACTGACCAGTCCTTTGCTGTTCTGACAATGGTTGTTATGCTTGAGCCCATTGTTGCAGCCACTGTGTCAGTCCATCTCACTGAGGGTCGTCCTCTACCAAGCGTGGTGTCCTTCTCCAGGGACTGGTTGCTCCTGATAACAGGTCCAAAGTACATAGTCTCACCATCCTTGCTTCTAAGGAGCAGTCTGGCTGTACTCCTTCCAAGACAGATCTGTCCATAGTATTCATATATCCCAGAACTGGGTTGTCAGATTTAGAAAATAAAAATACAGACTTTTGCATTTCAGATAAATCAACAATTTTTTTTAGTATGTGTGTCCCATATTTATTATATTTTTAATAATTTTTATATAAGCATATTTAATATAAGTATTTTTACATATATCTCTAAGTGTATCCAACAGTATATTTGGGCCATACTTATACCGCATAAAACCCATTGCCATCAAGTTGATTCCAACTCATAGTGACCCTATAGGACAGAGTATAACTGCCCCATGTGGTTTCCCAGGTGCAAATGGTGGATTTGAACCGCCAAACCTTTTGGTTAACAGCTGAGCTCTTAACTGCTGTGCCAACAGGGCTCCTATACTGTATACTAACACTAAATACTAATAGTATACCTGCAGTGCTTGGCTGCTAATCAAATGGTCAGCAGCTTGAATCCACCAGCCACTTCTTGGAAACCCTATGGGGCAGTTCTACTCTGTCCTATTGGGTTACTACGAGTTGGAACTGACTTGACAGCAACAGGTTTTGTTTTTGGTTAAGTCTCAATAGTATAATTGAGACATACTTATTTGGCTATACTGAGTACTAATACTAAATTAAGTAATAATAGTATATTTTAGTATAAGTATGTCCCAACAGCGTATTTGGGACATGTTGTTGTTGGTAGGTGCCGTGGAGTCGGTTCTGACTCATAGCGACCCTATGTACAACAGAACGAAACACTGCCTGGTCCTGGGCCACCCTCACAATCATTGTTGTATTTGAGCCCATAGGTTTGAATTTCTTTTAAGTGTATACCTAAAAGCGGAATTTGTGGACCATGTGGTAATTCTGGAGCCCTGGTGATACAGTGTTTAAGAGCTTAGCTGCTAACCGGAAGGTTAGCAGTTCAAACCCACCAGCCACTCTACAGGAGAAAGATGTGGCACTCTGCTTCTGTAAGGATTATAGCCTTGGAAACCCTACAAGGCAGTTCTACTCTGTCAAACAGGCTCTAGCGTGGCCCATCCCAGCACTGGTAGCTACTCACAATTCATAAATAAATTAATACATTTGCAATGTTCATAAGAGTGCTGCCACATAGGGCTCCTCCCTCCATGTAGCTGGTAGTGTTAAGATCACATTATAGATGTGGGTTCTGTGTCTCCCACAGACATGAAGTGGTGTCTTCTCTGCCCCATGGACCAGTACACCAGTGGTGCCAGAGACCAATGCCTGCCCAGGACTGAGAACTTCTGTCAAACACTATGAGTCAGAATTGATTTAACGGCAGCGGGTTTTTTTATGGTAATTCTATGTTTAATTTGTGAGGGATTGCCAGAATGTTTTCCAAAGTGGCTGCACTATTTTACATTTTCACCACCCATGGATTAGGGTTCCAAATTTTACACATTTTCACAAAAACCTGTTATTGTATGGTTTTTTAAAAAAATTATAGCTTAATAAGCATTTTTCAAACTTTTTTAATTGTTAAAAATTTCAACAATACATAAAAAGAGTCAATGACCATCCTGTGCCCACCATCTTGATCCAACATTCGTTACTGTTTTGCTGAAAGTGCTTCATTTCTCTCTTGTTCTGTCTTTTAAGTCCCTTTGAATCCACTGGAAAACAATGAGCCCAGACTCTGTGGCCCTAATGTCTTCAGCCAGGACTGGCTTTGAGGCCTTGTGGCGACCACCTGGGAGACTCCTACCTTGGAGCTCTTCGTTCTGTCTGTCCCACTGAACCTGGCATCGACTCCTCATGTGGGCTGGGTTGTTCCACTTGGGCCTCAGCAGGATGATGTAGCACTTGGGCGGGAAGATACCACACAGCAGCCCTGCAGTGGAGGCCAGAATGGAGAAGATCTCCACAGCCACAGTGGCCTTGCCATGGGTACTGGGGTACAGGGGCAGGAAGGCCATCCAGGTGCTGCAGAAGACCAGCATGCTGAAGGTGAGGAACTTGGTCTCATTGAAGGCATCAGCAAGACACCTGGCAAGGAAGGCCAACAAGTATGTGCCCATGGCCAGGAGGCCCAAGCAGCCCAGCACATAGGAGAAGGAGACCCTGGAGCCCTCGTGGCGGGGCTCGGAGGCTCAGAGGACGTGTCCCTGTGTGGGAGCGGCGAGGAGGTACTCACAGACCCCACGGAGAATCACTTGGACCGAGGAGGCTGTGAGGATGACAGAGGTGGAGACGCCAGGTCCCGGGCACACCTACACCCTGCCCCCTGGCCTGGTGACCCTGAAGGCCAGGACCACAGTGAGAGTTTTTGTCAAGATGGAGGAGACAGCCACGGTAAACAAGACAACAAAAGTGGGCTGGTGGAGGAGGCAGGTGGCAATGGTGGGAAGGCAGAGGAAGAGCAAGGGGCAGATGGCAGAGAGCCAGGGAGGCCAGGAGCGTGTAGCTGAGAGCCCTGTTGTTGGCCCTGATCACTGGGGTATCCTGGTATTTCAGGAACACCATGAGGACCAGCAACGCCAAGCTAGCTAGTGTGAGTGCCGCTGAGGTCAGTGTGAGCCCCAGGGGCTCATCAAAGGCCAGGAAGTTATCAGTCCTTGGCAGGCATTGGTCTCTGGCACCACTGGTGTACTGGTCCATGGGGCAGAGAAGACACCATTTCATGTCTGTGGGAGACACAGAACCCACATCTATAATGTGATCTTAACACCACCAGCTACATGGAGGGAGGAGCCCAATGTGGCAGCACTCTTACGAACATTGCAAATGTATTAATGTATTTATGAATTGTGAGTAGCTACCAGTGCTGGGATGGGCCACACTAGAGCCTGAGGCATGAGGAAATATGTGTGCCCCTATATACATGATTTTATGTTATTATTATTTTTAAAATTTCACTCTGGTGAAAATATACATAACAAAATATATGCCACCTCAATGATTTCTATATATACGGTTCATAACATTGATTACATTCTTCAAGTAGTACAAATCATTCCACCATCATTAACATAAACTAAATGCCCCCTAAGCAAAAACTTCACCTTTCCCCTCCCTCTCATCCCTGGTAACCAACAATAATCTTTTCTTTCTATGTATTTGCTTATTTCATACAATATTTGTCCTATGGGTGCTTTTTATTTAAATGGCTAATTTTCCAAGTAGTAGTAATAGCTATTCTTATAAACAAATCTCACCAATTCTGTCACCCGCCCTTTTTTGAGTCACAAGAGATACCACCACACCTCTGCCAGAATGGGTTGAAATGAAAAATCCGGACAACCTCAGGGCTGGTGAGGATAGGGACTGTGCTAGGCTGGATAATGGTGCCCAAAGATGCCCATGTCCCACTTCCTGGAACCTGTGAATATGTTATGTTACATGGCAAAAGGGATATGGCAGATAGAATTAAGGTTACTAATGAGCTAAACTTAAAACTGGAAATACCTGGATAACCTGAGTGGCCCAAAGTAATCACATGATCGCTTAGAAGTGGAATGGGTGTATCCCATATCTCTAGTGCTGGTATAACAGAAATACCACAAGTGGATGGCTTCAACAAACAGAAATTTATTTTCTCACAGTTTAGGAGGCTAGAAATCCAAATTCAGAGCACTGGCTCCAGGTGAAGGCTGTCTCTGTTGACTGTAAGGAAAGGTCCTTGTCTCTTCAGTTTCTGTTTCCTGGTTCCTTGGCGACCTCTTTATGGCTTGGCATCTATCTTCCCCAATCTCTGCTTGCTCACTTGCTTGTTTAATCTCTTTTATATCTCAAAAGGGATTGACTCAAGACATGCCCTACACTCATCCTGCCTCATTAACATAACAAAAACAATCCATTTCTAAATCAGATTATAACCACAGATATAGAGGTTAGGATTTACTACATATATTTTTGGGAGTCACAATTCAATCTATACAGGAATAGAAAAAAAGGAAATGTCCTTCAGTGGATGAATGGATAAACAAAATGTGACATATTCAGACAATGGATTACTACTGAGCCATAAAGGGAAATGAAGTTCTGATGAATGCCACCACATAGATGAACCTTGAAAACGTTATGCTGCGTGAAATAAGCCAATCGGAAAAGGACAAATACTGTATAATCTCACTTATATGACAAAAGCAAAAATATAGAAACCAAAGATTATTACTGGTTGCCAGGGGTGGGAGGGAGGGGGAAAGGGAAAGTTTTTGATTTGGGGGCATTGACTTTCTGTCAGTGGTGGTGGAATTATTTGGAAAAGGTCAGCGATAATGTGGCACAACAAGAAAAATGTAATCAATGTCATTAAATTGCAAATGTGGAAGTTGTGCCAGTGAATATTTTGACTTGATTATTTTCACCAACCTTAAAAAATACAACAGAACAAAATAGAAGTTTGCCTAAGCACAATTCTTAGAATGACTTTTTGGCCAGCCCCCTTCTACTCCATGGCAGCTCCCACTCCCAAAGCCCTGAGGCCACAGTGACTCACTGGATTGGGATTTTGAGGTGCTGGAGGTGCCTTGATGGCCTCTGGGATTCAGCCTCTAGGATCCCTCACCTGTCTGGTT
Source organism: Dugong dugon (assembly GCA_030035585.1). Classification (NCBI taxonomy): domain Eukaryota; kingdom Metazoa; phylum Chordata; class Mammalia; order Sirenia; family Dugongidae; genus Dugong; species Dugong dugon. Next base: position 117,077,062 of record CM057466.1, read on the forward strand.
TGCAAACTGGCCTGTGGGGCAGGGTCTACGTTTGAAAACAGCAGTGGGGGGCACCGTATTGGGGGATCTGGCTGAAGCCTGGAGTGTAAATGCTGCTGCAGACAGAGCTGGGGACCTGAGGACAGAGGAGCAGAAGGGTCACCAGTGACCAGGCTGGATCAAGTCTGTCCTGACCCAGAGCGGTGGGGCCAGTTTGCTTCCACACACAAAAAGATGAGGCCCTTTTGGGGAACAATCTCAGTGATATCAGAGAAGAAAGAATGTAAGTGACCCACAAAAGTATGTTGTTCTTGTTGCATGCTGTCAAGTCGATTCTGACTCAGAGCAACCCCATGTGACAGAGTGGTGCTTCCCAATAGGATTTCTTGGCTGTAACGTTTATGGCGCCCTTGGGTTGGTTCCAACCACCAAACTTTGGGTTAGCAATTGAACAGTTAATCATATTGCCACTAGGGCTCTTTCCGCAGAAACATAAATAAGATAAGCCTTGGGAAGACACCACCCGGCTCCCCTGTCTCCTTGGCTCCCCTCAGCCCCTCACTGAGTATGAGAAAGCTTAGTAACACAGGGTCAAATTGCACTTGTCAGTGTCTCTCTGAGGTTCCTACATTGAGACCTGCAGAGGTTGCTCCTTTCACACCCCCGTTGTAAAACCTCCCATCTGTGCAGGACTTGCAAAGAGATCTTTCTGCCTTCTTCAGCCCACCTCTCACCTCCAGGCAGTAGTGATAGGGAGGAAGCCTGGGGCTTTGAGAGGAGTGTGGGAGGCTGGGCTTCCTCTGCACATAGAGGAGAGCAGGGTGCCTCCCCAGCTAAAGCTAATTGAAAGAAACTTCAAGAGGATCCTCTGAAAACTTGGCCAGTGTGCCCTGGATTTGAGGGGTCCAGAGACAGAAGCCAGACTCTAAAGGTCAACACCGACTACAGGTGCCTCCCAGAACACAGGAAGGCAAGGTTGCTGTGGAGGGGACTGAACCTCCACTTGGGTGGCCAGAGGGCCAGGGTGGGGGTTCCTTTGGGCCAGGATGGAAACCTGGACAAAGATGTCCCAAGATTGCAACTACATTTGCTAATAAACAAAATGAAAACACCTGTCCTGCCCACCTACAAGGTGTTTTATGGGAACACATTTGGTGAAGTGTAAATACTGTCTTCCCAGGGAAATCATTCACTTCTTCACTGAGTAGGTCTCTGACTACAAACATGAAGAGGAATGCTATAGTGGAAACTCCCAATGCATACTCTACTTCGATTTTTGTGGCTCTGATAGTTTCATTTCTAGTAGTGAGTAAATGCCTTTTCTCCCCTCAGGGAAGGGTCTAGAGACTCAACAGAATGGCTGAGGTATAAGTGGAACAATTTAGAACCTCACCCCTTTCATAAGTTCAAGAGGAGCTTGAACCATTGGCCTCTGACTTCGTCTCTGATTCTAACATCCCAGGACTGGTGTCACCTGTGCTCCCAGGTGACTTACCTGGGGTTCCTCCTTCATCCAGTGGTTGGTCACTCTGTCCCCTGAAGAGGCTAACTGGTCAATGGTGACAAAGTGAACAAAGTGGAATAAGTCCTGGGGGGTTTTCTGCTCATGGAGAATGTCAAATTCTGTAACTATATCTCCATTGGCATCAAAAACGATCTCTTTCTCACTGGGGGTCTTGAAATGCATCTTCCTGAGGTGATGCAGAATCTGAAGGAAGGAAGGATGATGTTATTGTTGGGCTTGGGTGCCCCTGGGGTCTGTCCAAAATGGCCTATGGCACAGGAGACTCAGGGCCTATGAAAATGAACACTTTCAGGGGCCCATGAAAATGTTTTTTAACTTCTTTTAAAACCAGAAGAAAAAAATGAATGAAGTAATATATATGAATATATGATAACGAATCCAGCTAGGATTATATCCATTTTGTACCAAGACAGTGGTGAAGTAGAACTTTTAATATTTTTTTAGTGGAAAAAGGGATGCCCAGTTAAATCTGAATTTCAAATAAATGAAATTTTTAAAAAGTATACATATAGCCTATGCAATGCTTGAGATATTCTTATAATAAAACATTATTTGTAGCTTATTTGAAATTAAAATTTGGGACACATGTACTAAAAAAGTTTTCACTATTTATTTGATCAGTGCTCGGGAAATATGGTCTTGGTGTTAGAAATAATGCTGGAGACCAAATGACATAATTTTGCAAGGCCAATGACTTCGTCATTGCAGATACCTTTTTTTCAACAACATAAACTGTGACTATACATGTGGACTTTGCCAGATGGAATACACAGGAATCAAATCACATACATCTGTGGAAAAAGAGACAATGGAAAAGCTCAATATTATCAGTCAGAACAAGGCAAGGTGACAACTGTGGAACAGATCAGCAATTACTCAAATGCAAGTCCAAGTAGAAGCTGAAGAAAATCAGAACAAGTACATGAGAATCAAAATACAACATTGAGTATATCCCACCTGAATATAGAGACCATCTTATGAATAAATTTGATGTATGGAACACTAATGACTGAAGACCAGACGAGTTGTGGAATGACATCAGGGACTTCATATATGAAGAAAGCAAGAGGTCATTAAAAAGACAAAAAAAGAAAGAAAAGACCAAAATTGATGTCATAAGAGGCTCTGAAACTTGCTCTTGAAAGATGAGTAGCAAAAGGAAGAAAAGATGACTTAAAAGAGCTGAACAGAAGATTTCAAAGGGCAACTAGAGACGACAAAGTAAAGTATTATAATGACATGTGCAAAGACCTGGAGTTAGAAAACCAAAAGGGAAGAACACACTTGGCATTTTCAAGCTGAAAGAACTGAAAAAAAATTCAAGCCTTGCATTGCAATATTGAAGGATTCTATGGGGAAGTTATTAAATGACCCATGAAGCATCAAAAGAAGACAGAAGGAATACACAGAGTCACTGTACCAAAAAGAATTGGCCAACTTTCAACCATTTCAAGAGGTTTCATATGATCAAGAAACCATGGTACTGAAGGAAGAAATCCAAGCTGCACTGAAGTCATTGGAGAAAGACAAGGCTCCAGGAATTAATGGAATACGAATTGAGATGTTTCAACAAATGGGTGCAGCCCTGACGTGGAAATTATAGAACAATATCATTAATATCACATACAAGTAAAATTTTGCTGAAGATCACTCAAAAGCAGTTACAGTAGAACATTGACAGGGAACTGCCAGAAATTCAAGCTGGATTCAGAAGAGGACGTGGAACTAGCCATATCACAGATGATGTCAGATGAATCCTGGTTGAAAGCAGAGGATACCAGAAAGACGTTTACCTGTGTTTTATTGACTATGCAAAGACATTCTACTGTGTGGATCATAACAAATTATGGAAAACATTGTGAAGAATGGGAATTCCAGAATGCTTAATTGTGCTCATGTGGAACCTGTAGACCAAGGGACAGTCGTTCGAACAGAACAAGGAAAGTCAGAGTTGAATCCTTTCACCGTACATATTCAGTCTGTATGCTGAGCAAAGCAAATAATCTGAGAAACTGGACTATATGAAGAAGAACAGGGCATCAGGATCGGAGGAAGACTCATTAACAACCTGGGATATGCAGATAACACAACCTAGGTTGCTGAAAGTGAAGAGGACTTGAAGCACTTACTAATGAAGATTAAAGACTACAGCCTTCAATATGGATTGCACCTCAACACAAAGAAAACAGAAATCTTCACAACTGGACCAATAAAAAGTATCATGATAAACGGAGAAAATATTGAAGTTGTCAAGGATTTTGTTTTACTTGGATCCACAATCAATGCCCATGGAAGCAACCAGACAACACATTGCATTGGCAAATCTTCTGCAAAAGACCTCTTTAAAATGTTAAAAAACAAAGACGTCACTTTAGGGACTAAGGTGCACCTGACTCAAGCCATGGTATTTTCAATCGCCTCACATGCATGTGAAAGGTGGACAAAGAATAACGAAGACCAAAGAAGAATTGATGCCTTTGAATTATGGTGTCAGCAAAGAATAATGAGTATACCATGGACTGCCAGAAGAGCGAACAAATCTGTCTTGGAAGAAGTACAGCCAGAATGCTCCTTAGAAGCAAGGATGGTGAGACTTTGGACATGTTATCAGGAGGGACCAGTCCCTGGAGAAGGACATTATGCCCTGGTGGTGTAGTGGTTAAGAGTACAGCAGCCAACCAAAAGCTCAGCATTTCACATCCACCAGATGCCCCTTGGAAACTCTACGGGGCAGTTCTACTCTGTCCTATATGGTTGCTATGAGTTGCAACCAACTCGATGGCACCTAACAGCAACAACAAAGTAGAGGGTCAGTGAAAAAGAGGAAGAACCTCAACAAGATAGATTGACACAGTGGCTGCAACAATGGGCTCAAGCATAACAAAAATCGTGAGGATGGCACAGGATCAGGTGGTGTTTCGTTCTGTTGTACATAGGATCGCTATTAATCAGAAGCAACTCACCAGCACCCAACAACAACAACAACATTTATTTGAAATTTGTCATGGATTGAGTTGTGCCCCCCCAAAAATGTGTATATCAATTTGGCTAGGTCATGATTCCCAGTATTGTGTGGTTATTACCACTTTGTGATCTGATTAGATTTCCTTATATGCTGTAAACTCTATCACTATGATCTAATAAGATGGATTAGTGGCAGTTATACTGATGAGGTTTACAAGATTAGATAGTGTCTAAAGCCAATCTCTTTTGAGATATAAAGGAGAGGAGTGAGCAGAGACACATGGGAACCTCATACCACCAAGAAAGCAGTGCTGGGAGCAGAGCACGTCCTTTGGACTTGAGGTTCCTGCACAGAGAAGCTCCTAGACCAAGGGAAGATTGATGACATGAACCTCCCTCCAGAGCCGACAAAGAAAGTGTTCCCTTAGAGCTGACACCCTGAGTTTGGACTTGTAGCCTACTGGACTGTGAGAGAATAAACTTCTCTTTGTTAAAGCCACCCACTTGTGGTATTTCTGTTAGAACAGCACTAGATGACTAAGACAAAATTCAAATTTGTGATATACTAAAAATTTAAGGAGCCCTGGCAGTGGTTAAAGTGATTGGTAACCAAAAATCGGTGGTTTGAAACCACCAGTGGCTCCAAGCGAGAAAGATATGGCAGTCAGCTTCCATAGAGATTTACAGCTTAGGAAACTCTATGGGGCCCTTATGAGTCAGAAATGACTCAACGGCAGTGGGTTATATTAAAAAATTATTCACTGTTTATCTGAAATCCAAATTTACGGCAAAGGTATTAAAAATGTATTTGTTGCTTATCTGAAATTCAGATTTTACTGGGCATTCTGTCTTTGTTAAATCAAATAACTGTATGTGGAGGTGACTTGTCTGAGGTCATAAAGTTAGAGTTGACTCCTCCAGTGCTCTTTCTAAGATGCCTCTCAGCTGTAAACATAAGGCATTCTGGATGAAGAACCCTATCTGTGTTCTACCTCTGTGGCTGGTACACAGCGAGTGACCACTATTTGCTCTTCCCCAAATCATCCACACATTTCCCTCTCACCTACCAAGGCTGAAAGTGTTGAGTTCTGCACGCTGCCCATTGTCTTGTTCACAGGTGACCAGGTCCTGCAGAGCGTGGGCAACACTGTAGACCACTGCGTATGCAAGGTGCAAGTCACTCACATTCTGGAAAGGGTACTCTTGGCCTCTTAGGCTCTCATTCCCTGAGCAGAACTGGATCCCTCCTGCAACTGTGCTGGTCCCCGCTGGCCCTGAGCTCCTGCTGGGCCACTTGCATCCAAAGATGACCTCCCAAAACCTCTGAGTGAACATGTCTTGTGGGGTCCAGGTAGGGTGCAGGCGAGCAAGGAATTCCAGGAAGCCAGGGACCTGGCTGTGGTGCAGTGGCACAAGGCTGAAGAAGCCCTTAGATGCCTGGGATGGCCAGGGCCAGCATGCTGCACAGTGTGTCCTGGCTGACACACACCCGGCCCAAGACCCTGCTGCCCAGCAGCCCCCGCAGAACAAGGTGGAAATTTTGATTGCTCGGGAAGACCAGAATGACCTTTGCAGTGCAGACTTTCAACCTGTGGACAATGGCGTGGGTCTTCTCCAGGGACTCTTGGGAGGGGACTTGGAGGTTTAACTCAATACAGACACTGGCCTGAACCAGCTTTCGGGTCACCAGTGTGCTGCCCTGCTGGCCATAGTCATTATCCTGGGCCAGAATGCTCACCCAGGACCATCTAAAGTGGATCACCAGCTGCGCCACCATGTGGGAGGATGTGAGGTCACTGGACACCGTCCACATGAAGGATGGGAACTGGGTTTTGTCACTGAGGCTGGCCAGAGTGGACGTGTAGCTGAACTGGGCAGGAAGGGGCCCAGGCATTAAGGATAAGAAGTGAGTATCAGGATGGACCCTAGAATGGAAGCTGAGTCACGGGTTGATTGTCAGGTTTAAATGAGAGAACGAAGGTAGCTTGAATAAAGCTAGGGCACAATTCATCCTACTTTGGAATTTTGCTTGCTTTATAAAGCACTGAAAGTACCGAATCCCAAGAATACCCTCAGTCCTGGGCAACGAGGATGATTGGTCCCTGTTATGGATTGAATTTTGCCCCCCCAAATATGTGTTGTAATTCCTAACCTCTATGCCTGTGGTGGAGCCGTGGTGGCATAGTGGTTGAGAGCTTGGCTGCTAACCAAAAGGTTGGCAGTTTGAATCCACCAGCTATTCCTTGGAAATCCTTTGGGGCAGTTCTACTCTGTCCTATAGGGTCACTGTGAGTTGAAATCAACTGGATGGCAAAGGGGTTTGGTTTTGGTTTTTTATGCCTGTTGTTATAATCTCATTTGGTACTGAGTAATGTTTACGTTAATGAGGCAGGATTAGAGTAGGGTGTATCTCTAGTCAATCTTTTGAGATATAAAAGAGATTAAACAAGCATGTAAAAAGTAGTGATGAGTAAAGACAGATGCCAAGTCACATGAAGATTGCCCAGGAACAGAAGCTCAGAAAAGACAAGGATCTTCCTCCAGAGCTGACAGGGAGAGAAAGGCTTCTGCTAGAGCCAGCACCCTGAAGTTGGACTTCTAGCCTCCTATACTGTGAGAAAATACATTTCTGTTTGTTAAAGCCATCCATTTGTGCTATTTCTGTTACAGCAGCACTAGATGACTAAGACAGTCACCCTACTGGAGCAGAACCTGATACATGATAACCTCTCAAGAAACATTAGCGGTTGCTGTTATATTGCCAGCTCCCCTAGTGGTGCAAACAGTTTGTGCTTGACTGCTAACCTAAAGGTTGGCAGTTTGAACCCACCCAGCAGTGCCTCAAAAGGAAGTCCTGGTGATCTGCTTTGGTAAAGATTATAGCCAAGAAAACATTATGGAGAAGTTCTACTCTAACACATTGGGTTGCCATGAGTCAGAATTGACTAGACAACAATAAGGTTAGTTTGATTTTTTTTTTTTTGTTACATTGCATAGTCCAAGGAGTCTTTGCCATCCCTGAGTGGTGCAAATGGTTAAGCACTGAACTACTAATCCAAAGGTGGGCAGTTCAAACCCACCTACAGGCTCCTCAGAAAGCCTGATGATCTACTTTCAAAAGGTTACAGCCTTGAAAAACTTATGGAGTAGTTCTACCTTGCACATATGGGGTTGCCATGAGTTGGAGTCAACTGAACCTTAACTAATAAAATCACTAAATTGCTTCCAAAGTTAATGTGCTTATAGATCCCCTGGCACATTTTTAAAGTGCTGATGCTGATTCAGGAGGTCGCTGGTGTGGCCCCAGAGTCTGTGTTTCTAATCTGCTCCCAGATAACACCTATACTGCTGGACCTTGGTCTGCAGTTTGATTAACGAGGTCCTACTCCACTAGAGATACAATGGAATCATGTAAGTAATATTAAAAAATACTGATGTTTTAACCATCTTCACCATCCTACTGTTCCCTCACTAATGAGACTGATAAATCTTTGGCACTTGTGCATTCTATCTTTGCATGAGATTATATTTTTGAAAATGCTCTGACAGGTATGGAGGTTCCATCAAGATGCCCAGGTGGACTCACTTGCTCTTGTACATGTCACAGGCCAGTTAAGCCCCAAACCAATCCATCTGTAAAACAGAGATGATCAAACATCTGCTTCATAGGATCCTTGTAAGAATCTGATGAGCTGATGGATATACTGTGCTTAGAGCAATGCTCAGTTTGCAGAAAAGAGCCAAGGAGTGTAAGATGTTACTGCTTTCCCTTGTGACAAAGACCCGAGAGTTCAGACCCAGAAACAAAGAATATAGCTCCAATTTCACAGCCTAGCTTTGTGCTCATTGCACTTATTCTAAGGTTTCCTTGTATGTGTGGTAGGTGATAATCAATGGCCCATTTACCACTCAGACACAATGCTTCCTTTGTAAACGTATAACTTTAAGCTTAAAAAGAAATGGAGTTTAATAGAAACTCTCATGCATTGGAACCCTTATATACATGCTGGCGGGAAAGTAAATGGTGCAGCTACTTTTGAAAACATCTGGGAGTACTTCAAAAGGTAAAACATACAGTTACCATGTGACCTGGCAATTTCACTGCTAGACACATACCCAAGAGAAAAGAAAGTGTATGTTCAAAAAAAACTTGAACATGAATGTTCATGGTAGCATTATTCATAATAGCCCAAACTTGGAAACAACCTAAGTGTCAATCAGGCTATGAATGTATACATAAAATGTAGTGTATCCATACAGTGAAATATTATTTGGCAATAAAAAGAAATGTAGTACTGACACATATTACAACACAGATGAACCTTGAACAAGTTATGCCAAATGAAGGATGCCAGACACTAAAGGCCACATACTGTATTATTCCACTGATATAAAATGTTCAAAACAGGCAAATTCATATAGACTGAAAGTAGATTAGTAGTTTGCCAGGAGTTGTGAGGGATGGGAAGACTGGGGCATGACAGCTAATGGGCACAGGTTTCCTTTTTGGGGTGATGAAAATACTGGAATTACATTGTACTGGAAATTCTGGAAGTAGATTGTAGTTATGGTTGCACAACTCTGTGAATATACTAAAAAACCACTAAGCTCTATACTTTCACAGGGTGAATTATATGACATGTGAACTATATTTCAATAAAGCTCTTAAAAACAGGAGGAACACAAGGAGAAAAGTTAGCACTTGGACAGACAACCATCATGGGAATGACCCCGAAGACCTGAACTTTGGGAAACACTTTGGGGTGGAGTGAGGCTTGTTGGCCTTGAGCCTGACTGCCTGAGTTGACATCCAGGCTCCAGCCCCTCCTGGCCTAGTGAGCTTGAACCTGCCACTCATTTTCTCTAAACATGTTTCCTCGTCGTTGCAAAGGGGGTTATAGTTCCCTTACCACAAGCCATGGCAAAGAGTAAGAATATTGTCAGGCATGCAAAGTATTACCAGGGAACCTGGCCCCGTGGAAGCAGGGTGTCAATATCACAATCCTTGGTAGCATTACCATAATTCTTGTTAGTGAAAGGAAAAGGCTTTGGCAAAGGAGACTCACCTGGGGGAATTTGTAGAGCCCCAGAAACCAGGCCAGGGGGATGGACAGGGTGGACTCTGTATCTCCTATCAGGGCAGCTCAGGGAGGGCTGGCCTGACGCACGTAGTTGGGGGTGGGTTCCTCCTGGCCTGTGAGGAAGACCATGGCCTCATAGAGGGCTCTGGAAACCCAGTTCCTGGAGTCCCAGATGGAGAAGCCCAGTGTGTGGTTGGGAAGCAGGTGGGAGTCCCTGTTGATCTCCTTGATGGCAAAGACAAGTCCTGGGCCACCTGGTAGCCCTACATGTTAAGGCTGAGGGAAAGAGAAGTCCATGTTCAGCATTTGCTACTGGTGCAAAAGGTGATAAATGTGAAACCTTCTCTTCCTTTTCCAGATTCACTGGTGTTATGGATTGAATTTTCTCCCCCCAAAATGTATGTCAACTTGGTTTGGCCATGATTCCCATGACCATTTTGTCATCTGTTGTGATTTTCCTATGTGTTGTAAACCCTGCATCTATGATGTTAATAAGGCAGTATTAGAGGCAGTTATGTTAATAAGGCAGGACTCTGTCTACAAGATTAGGTTGTATCTTGAGTCAATCTCTTTTGAGATATAAAAGAGAGAAGTGAGCAGAAAGACAGGGGGACCGCATATCACCAAAAAAGTAATGTCAGGAGCAGATTGCATCCTTTGGACGCAGGGTCCCTGCACTGAGGAACTCCTAGACCAGGACATGGATCTTCCGCCAGAGTCGACAAAGAAAGCCTTCCCCTGGAGCTGGTGTCCTGAATTCGGACTTCTAGCCTACTAGGCTGTGAGAGAATAAACTTGTTTGCCAAAGCCATCTACTGGTGGTATTTCTGTTATAGCAGCACTAGACAACTAAGACAACAGAAACTAGGGCTTGGACGAAGAAGCCTTGATTGCCCAATGGTTAAGCACTCAACTGCTAATCAAAAAATTGACAAAACCCATCCTGCAGATCCACAGAAGAAAGACCTGGTGATCTGCTCCAGTAAAGTTCAAAGCCTAGAAAACCTTATGAGGCAGTTTTATTCTGTCACTTGGGATTGCTATGAGTTGAAATAGACTGTATGACACATAAAAACAAGGGCTTAGACAAATTTACAAAGGCACCTCACACACAATAACCCTGTCTCTTCTGCCCTTCTTCAAATATACAAAACATTTCTACTGACACTCAGCTTTAATCTGTGTATGCGCTCTAATGTTCTAAGTTGACTGTGTTTTTTTGATAAACTTAAGTTTTAACTGCTCTATATATCTTGCCTTTGCCTGACTCAATAGAATGATAAAATGAATGACCAGCTTCAACTTCAAAGTAAAAAGAGAAAAAACATGCTTTTTCTGTTTTATTTTCCCCTATCATGATAAATTCCTGCCTGTCTTTTTGGGGGAGAACTTTTCTTAGTTACAAGCAAGGTGCTGCCCATCTGTAGATCCATGAATCAAATAAAATTTCAAATTATAACAGTGCACAGATTTTCTTTCTTTGGCAGAAGAGAACAGAACTTTATCCATGATTCCTAGGCATATATCAAGGGGAATGAAGACATATGTCTGCACAGAAACTTGTACTCAAATGTTCATACCAGCATTATTCATAATCTCCAGAAAGGACTATGTCAGTACTCCTGTCTGCAAAGACTATTGGGAAACCCAGTACAGAAAAGGGTGCTGTGAGCAAACAGGCGATGGGCAGAAGGGAACCCAAGCATTGATTAGTTCGTGAAGAGATTTGTTCACTCGATAAACATCTATTGGATGACTATTGTGTGCCTGGTTCTCTTCTAGGCCTTTAAGGTCTAGCAGTGAAAAAGAGGGAAGAGCATTCTGGATCTACAGGGTGTGGACAACACTGGTAACAATTAATTAATCCATGTTTAGACAGAGACAAATACAAGCAAGAAAATAAAGACCAGGAGATAAGGTGAGGTAGGTACTGAAAGATAGACAAATGAGCATTCAGACAAACAGAACAAACCCTGACCATGCAGTTGGTATTCCGAGAATCAGTAAATGTCTGAGGTTTTAGAGAAACACCTCTGAAGGTACTCTCAGCCTTCAGAGACTCCCAACCAACCATCCCAGCAGCCACTTACTTGAAAGATGCCAAGCCAGCCAGCGGAGAAGTAAATTTGAGCAGAGTGGTGTCAACAAAGTAGAAGATGGCAAAACTGCCTCTGACTACCAGGTCCCAGGCTGTTCAAAGTGAGGCCTCTTCCCTGTTGATCCCCAGCTTGTTGGCTTAGAAAGTGAGGCCCCAGAGAGGGACCCCATGAGGGCAAGGAGCAGGGAGCACAGCCTCATGCCTGAGAAGATGGCTGAGTAGCACCCGCAGGGGGCACCTACTGTCCCCATGTTTGTCATGCTTCAAGATGACAAGGCTTTTATCTGGGAGTTCACCCTTCACTCCTAAGTCTGGGACAAGGGACACATCTGGACCCTACCCAGCCTCAGAGGAGACTCAGGCATCCAGACCTTGGGGAGAACAGCGGAGCTTGGATCAGGACTGGGCAGCTACTAAATCCCAGGGCCATTAAAAGTTTCATCTCCTGGAGTCAGGGCCAAGATGGCGGAGTAGTCAGACGTTTCCAGTGTTCCCTCTTAAAACAAAGACCTTAAAAAACAAGTGAATCAATTATATATGACAATCTAGGAGCCCTGAACATCAAAGGCAAAGTTGATGAACCAGACTGAATAGCAGGGGGAGGGAGAGACGGTTTGGAAGCAGCAAGGAGTTGCCAGACCTGACCTAATGAGAGCCTGAGCCCTTCAGCTGGGATCAACTCGGGGGTGAGTGGTGAGGGAGGCAAGCAGCAGCACTCAGGAGGTGTTTTCCACACCGGGAGGGACTCAGCAGCAGAAAGTCTACTTGGCCATCCAGAACCAGTGAGAAACAGCCCTCGATAGGTGAAAGACTAGTACTTGTGCCTGGCCTAGCGTGCAGATCAAAAACACCCCCCTTAGGGAAAACCTCTCTCCCATTTACCTCCTCGCTCCCTGCTCTGCACTGGGTCCTGGACAGGCTTCAGCAATTGCCGAGTCCCCTGGGCCAGAAATAGGACCCATCACATGCCCTGAGCCATTCTCCCTGCTTTGGAGAGTGAACAAATTAACAAACAGGGGAAAAATAATCTGCTGGCTCCCCTAAGCCAGGAACTCAGGGTAGGCACAACTCTTTGCCTAGGTACAGGCATAAGGGATGCACAGACTTTGAGTGCCTTTCCCCCTGCACAGACTTGTGTGGGCACATTTCAACAGCGTAGGCCCTCATTACTGCAGTACAACAGGGTATATACCTGAAGTCTAACTTCAACTGTTTCAGCTGTGAAGTGGCATGTTCATGACGTTTGACACTGCTCTGCCCATTAAGCAGGGTCTTCACCTACCCATATCAGGGGTCTGAGGACTGGTGGCTCCATCCATGCCATCTAGCCACCTGCAACAGGGGACCAAGAAAAAGAGGTGCCCCCAGTCCTTACAGGCAACAGCATTGGGTGCTCATAGTCTGGCTGCAAACCCTCCCATCTATGTGCTCTAGGGAACAGGGACATGCTTTCCTCCTACACACTTGGGGGTGGCCATCGGCCCCATCCCTTGCTAAGCCTGTGTCCCCCTGCTTCAGCTGGATGCCTGTGCCTACACCAATCACCCATGCCTGTCTAGAATTGTAAGTGAGAGCCTGCACCACATACTTGGTGGCCAACTACCTGGACACCAGAGCTGAATCCATACAGGAGGAGTAGGCAGACTCCTGGGCTTACATACTTAGTGGCGGTTGTGGCTACCTGGGGGCAGGACATTGGAGCTTCAAGGGTGCTGGTGACTGGGATAGCTCACACAAGCAGCCTATTTGGGCATATCAAAACAAAACAAAGCTAGGACACACTAAGCAAACATAAAATAAATAAATATAATAAATTATTGATGGCTCAGACACAACAGTCAATATCAAATCTCATAAAGAGGCAGTGCATGATGGCTTCAGCAAGCTCCCAAAATAAAGAACCTAGAAATTTTCCAGAGGAAGAAAATTTCTTCGAATTACCAGAGATAGAATACAAAAGATTAATATACAGAACTCTTCAACAGATTAGGAAGGAAATTACGCAAAACATAGAACAAGTAATAGAGGAAATTAAGAAGATTAGAGAAGAGCATAATGATAAATTTAACAGGCTGCAAGAATCCATAGAGAGACAGCAATCAGAAATCCAGAAGATTAACAATAAAATTTAGGAATTAGACAACTCAATAGAAAGTCATAAGAGCAGAACTGAGGCAATCGAAGCCAGAATTAGTAAGATTGAAGATAAAGCACTTGACACCAATTTATTTGAGGAAAAAATCAGATAAAAGGGTTAAAAAATGAAGAAAACCTAAGAATTACGTGGGATTCTATTAAGAGGAATAATCCATGAGTGATTGGAGTAAGAGAACGGGGTTGGGGGGGATAACAGAAAATACAGGGAGAATTGTTGAAGATTTGTTGGCAGAAAACTTGCCTGATATCATGAAAGATGACAAGATATCTATCCAGGATGCTCATTGAACCCCAAAAGAAAGTCACCAAGACATATTATAATCAAACTTGCCAAAACCAAAGATAAAGAGAAAATTTTAAGAGCAGCCAGGGATAAACAAAAAGTCATCTACAAAGGCGAGTCATAAGAATAAGCTCCGACTACTCAGCAGAAACCATGCAAGCAAGAAGACAATGGGATGATATAAAGCCTTGAAGGGAAAAAAAAAAAAAAAAAAAAAAAAAAACTGCCAGCCAAGAATTACGTATCCAGCAAAACTGTCTCTCAAATATGATGGTAAAATTAGGACATTTCCAGATAAACAGAAGTTTAGGGAATTTGCAAAAACCAAACCAAAATGACAAGAAATACTAAAGGGAGTCCACCAGTTAGAAAATCAATAACATCAGATAACAACCCAAGACTAGAATAGAGGACAGAGCAACGAGATATCAACCAGATAGGGAAGTCACAAAAATAAATCAAAGCTAAAACATTGAAAATAGGTAAACAGAGATATCAATATGTAAAAGATGACAATATTAAAACAAAAAAGAGGGACTTAAAAAATGTAGACGTAGATTTTTTCATATGGAGAGGAAGTCAAGGCGCTATAAAGAAATAAAAGACTGGTATAAACTTAGAAAAATAGGGGTAAATATTAAGGTAACCACAAAGGAAACTAACAATCCTACAAGTCAAAATAAAAAAGAAGAAAAATATAAACACTCAGTAAATACAAAATCAACAATGATGGAAAAGATAAAAATACATAAAGAAAAACGACTCAGCACAGAAAATTAAGTGGGACAAAGAAACTGTGAACAACACACAAAAAAACACTTCAAAATGACAGTGCTGAACTCATACCTATCAATAATTATGCTGAATGTAAATGGACTAAATGCACCAATAAAGAGGCAGAGAGTGGCAGATTGGATTAAAAAAAACACGGTCCGTCTATATGCTGCCTACAAAAGACACAACTTACACTTAAAAACACAAACAAACTAAAACTCAAAGGATGGAAAAAAATATATCAAGCAAACAATACTCAGAAAAGAGCAGGAGTGTCAATATTAATCTCTGACAAAATAGACTTTAAAGTAAAATCCACCACAAAGGATAAGGAAAGACACTATATATTGATTAAAGGGTCAATACATCAGGAGGACATAACTATAATAAGTATTCATGCACCCAACTACAGGGCTCCAAAATACATAAAACAAACTAACAGCACTGAAAATAGAAATAGACAGCTCCACAATAGTAGTAGGAGACTTCAACACACCAGTTTTGGTGAAGGACAGAACATCCAGGAAGAAGCTCAAAAAAGACATGGAAGATCTAAATGCTACAATCAACCAACTTGATCTCGTAGACATATAGTGAACACTCCACCCAACAGCAGCCAAATATACTTTCTTTTCCAACGCACATGGAACATTCTCCAGAATAGATCACATATTAGGCCATAAAGCAAGCCATAACAAAATCCAAAGCATCAAAATATTACAAAGCATCTTTAGTGACCATAAAGCCATAAAAGTAGAAATCAGTAACAGAACAAGTAAGGGAAAAAAATCAAACACACGGAAACTGAACAACACCTTGCTCAAAAACTACTGGGTTATAGAAGAAATTAAGGATGGAGTAAAGAAATTCATAGAATCAAAGGAGAAAGAAAACACATCCCACCAGTATCTTTGGGACACAGCAAAAGCAGTACTCATATGTCAGTTTATAGCGATAAATGCACACATACAAAAAGAAGAAAGGGAAAAAATCAAAACATTAACTCTACAACTCAAACAAGTAGAAAGAGAGCAGCAGAAGAAGCCCTTAGGCAGCAGAAGAAAGGAAATAATAAGAACTAGAGCAGAATTAAATGAAATAGAGAATAGAAAAACAATTAAAAGAGTTAACAAGACCAAAAGCTGGTTCTTTGAAAAGATCAACAAAATTGATAAACCCTTGGCCAAATTGACAAAAGAAAAACAGGAAAGGAAGCAAATAACCCATGTAAGAAATGAGATGGGTGATATCACAACAGACCCAACTGAAATTAAAAGAATCATAACAAAATATTATGAAAAATTGTACTCTAACAAATTTGAAAACCTAGAGGAAACAAATTTCTAGAAACTCACTACCTACCTAAACTAACACAAACAGAGGTAGAACAACTAGATAAACCCATAACAAAAGAAGAGATTGAAAAGGTAATTTAAAAACTCCCCTCAAAAAAGCCCTGGCCTGGACCGCTTCACTGGAGAATTCTACCAAACTTTCAGAAAAGAGTTAACACCACTACCACTAAAGGTATTTCAGAGCACAGAAACGGATGGAATACTCTGAAACTCATTTTATGAAGCCAGCATAACCCTGATACCTAAACCAGGTAAAGACACCACAAAAAAGAAAATTGCAGGCCAATATCCCTCATGAATATTGACCCAAAAATCCTCAACAAAATTGTAGCCAATAGAATTCAGCACCATATCAAAAAATAATTCACCATGATCAAGTGGGATTTATACCAGGTATGCAGGGATGGTTCAACATTAGAAAAACAATCAATGTAATCCATCACATTAATAAAACAAAAGACAAGAACCACATGATCTTATCAATCCATGCAGAAAAGGCATTTGACAAAGTCCAACACCCATTCATGATAAAAACTCTCAGCAAATAGGAATAGAAGGGAAATTCCTCAACATAAGTAAGGGCATTTATACAAAGCTAATGGCCAACATCATCCTAAATGGAAAGAGTTTGAAAGTATTCCTCTTGAGAATGGGAACCAGACAAGGATGCCCTTTATCACCACTCTTATTCAACATTGTGCTGGAGGTCCTAGCCAGAGCAATTAGGATTGAAAAAGAAATAAAGGGCATCCAAACAGGTAGGGAAGAAGTAAAAGTAACTCTATTTGCAGATGATATGATCTTATACACAGAAAACTCTGAAGAATCCACAAGAAAACTACTGGAACTAATAGAAGATTTCAGCAAAGTATCAGGATACAAGATAAACATACAAAAATCAGTTGGGTTCCTTTACACTAACAGAGAGAACTTCGAAGAGGAAATCACCAATCAATACCATTTACAATAGCCCCCAAGAAGATAAAATACTTAGGAGTAAATCTAACCAGAGACATAAAAGATCTATACAGTGAAAACTACAAGACACTACTGCAAGAAACCAAAAGAGACCTACATAAGTGGAAAAACATACCTTGCTCATGGGTAGGAAGACTCAACGTTGTGAAAATGTCAATTCTACCCAAAGCGATCTACAGATACAATGCAATCCCGATCCAAATTCCAATGGCATTTTTTAAAAGTATTTATTTTTTTTGTTATTGTACTTTAGGTGAAGGTTTACAGAACAAATAGTTTCTCATCAGTCAGTGCACATATTGTTTTATGACATTGGTTAACAACCCCATGAGATGTCAACAGTCTCCCTTCTGACCTTGGGGGCCTTTTTTTTTTTTTCGGTGAAAATATACATAGCCAGAGAAACACCATTTAAAAAATTTCTACATGTACAATTCAGTGACATCAATTAAGTTGTGCCACAATTCTCACTTTAGATGAAGGTTTACAGAACAAAATAGTTTCCCATTAAACAGTACACATATTGCCCTATGACAATGGTTAACAACCCCATGACATGTCAACACTTTCCCTTCTCAACCTTGGGTTCCCTATCACCAGCTTTCCTGCCCCCTCCTGCCTTCTAGTCCTTGTCCCTGGACTGCTGTGCCGCATTAGTACCATTTTGTTTTATGAGGCTGTCCAATCCCTGGCTGAACGGTGAACTTTGGGAGTGACTTCACCACTGAGCTAAAAGGGTGTCTGGGGGCCATACTCTTGGGGTTTCTCCAGTCTCTGTTGGGCCAGTAAATCTGGTCTTTTTTTGTGTGTTAGAATTTTATTCTACATCCTTCTCCAGCTCTGTTCAGAACCCACTGTTGTGATCCCGGTCAGAGCAGTCAGTGGTGGTAGCCAGGCACCACCAAGCTGTACTGGACTCAGTCTGTTGGAGGCCTTCGTAGCTGTGGTCCGTCAGTCCTTTCGACTAGCCTTTTCCTTGTGCCCTGTTCTCTTCATTCTCCCTTGCTTCCTAAGGGGTGAGACCAGTGGATTATCTTAGATGGCTGCTCACAGGCTCTTAAGACCCCAGATGCTACTCACCAAGGTACTATGTAGAACACTGTCTTTATAAACTATGTTATGCCAATTGAGCTAGATGCTCCCCAAGACCATGGTCCCCACGGCCGTCCGCCCAGCAATTCAGTCCTTCAGGAAGTTTGGATGTGTCTATGGAGCTTCCATGGCCTTTCCTTGTACAAGTTGTGCTGGCTTCCCCAGTATTGCGTACAGCCTTACACTTCACCAAAGTTACCACTTATCTATTGTCTATTTAGTATTTCCCCCCAACCCCTCCTATGCCTCATAACCAACAAAGATTGTTACTTTTTGTGTGTAAACTTTTTCATGAGTTTTTACAATAGAGGTCTCATACAATATTTGTCCTTTTGTGATTGGCTTATTTCACTCAGCATAATGTCCTCTAGTTTCATCCATGTTATGAGATGCTTCACAGATTCATCATTGTTCTTTATCATTGCATAATATTGCATTGTGTGTATGTACCATTGTTTGTTTATCCATTCATCTGTTTATGAGCATCTAGGTTGTTTCCATCTTTTTGCTATTGTTAATAATGCTGCAATGAACATGGGTATGCATACGTCTATTCGTGTGATGACTCTTATTTCTCTAGGATATATTCCTAGGAGTGGGATTGCTGGATCTTATGGTATTTCTATTTCTAGGTTTCTAAGGAAGTTCCATATCATTTTCCAAAATGGTTGTATCATTATGCATCCCACCAGCAGTGCATAAGAGTTCCTATCTCCCCGCACTCTCTTCAACATTTGTTATTTCCAGTGTTTTTGATTCGTGCCAGTAATGCTGGGGTGAGATGGTATCTCATTGTGGTTTTCATTTGCATTTCTTTAATGGCTAGTGATCGCTAGCATTTCCTCGTGTGTTTGTTGGCCACTTGAATGTCTTCTTTGGTGAAGAGTCTGTTCATTTCCTTTGCCCTTTTTTAATTGGATTATTTGTCTTTCTGCTTTAGAAGTGTTGTG
Organism: Dugong dugon; assembly: GCA_030035585.1. Lineage (NCBI taxonomy): Eukaryota > Metazoa > Chordata > Mammalia > Sirenia > Dugongidae > Dugong > Dugong dugon. The sequence continues at coordinate 117,096,298 of CM057466.1, forward strand.
TTTTCTTGTAGATTATAGAGATTAGACCTTTGTCTGACTTGTACTGTTCAAAAATTTTTTCCCAGTCTGGAGGTTCTCTTTTTACTCCTTTGGCGAAGTTTTTTGAAGAGCATAGGTGTTTGATTTTTAGAAGATCCCAGTTTTCTAGAGATTAGTATTGCCACTCCTGCTCTTTTTTGGTAGTTGTTTGCTTGATATATTTTTTTCCAACCTTTGATTTTTAATAATTTTATGTCTCTATTTTTAAGGTGTGTCTCTTGCAGACAACATATTGATGATCCTGTTTTTATTATCTATTCTGTCACTCTCCATCTCTTTATGGGTGCATTTAGCCCATTTATATTCAGTGTAATTATTGATAGGTGTGAGTTTATTGCTATCATTTTGTAGTGCTTTTTTTTGTGGTGCTGACGTTTTCTTTGTTCCTCTTATTCTCCTGTACTGAATTCCTTTTGTCTGTGGATTTTTTTTCATTTCTTTTGTTTTTGTAGGGTTTGTTTTTACTGAGACATTGTTTTTCCTCTTTATTTTGATGAGAAGGTTTGTTCACTTTCTTTGTAGTTACCGTGAAATTTACCCTTATCTTTCTAAGTTCAGAGCAGTCTATTATGACTTGGTATTGCCTTGCCTTCCTCTCCATTATAAGGTTGTATACCTACAGAGTTTATTCCCTCTTTTATTGTTCTGATACTGTTGTCATTTATAGATTAACTGCTCTGATTCCCTGTTGTATTTCTTTTGGTTTTGGGTAGTCCTTGAGAGTTCATTTCCTAGATTGGTATCTGGCTGGTATGATCCTGCATCCTAGATTCAGCCTGTGAGCTGATGTTTGTTCTCAGATCGAAGGACTCCCTTTAATAATTCCTGTAGTTTGGTTTGGTTTTTGCATATTCCCTGAATTTCTGTTTATCTGGAAATGACCTAATTTCACCATCATATCTGAACGAGAGTTTTGCAGGATATATTATTCTTGGTTGGCAATTTTTTCTTTCAAGGTTTCATACATATGTCATACCATTGCCTTCTTACTTGCATGGTTTCTGCCAAATAATCTGAGCTTAGTCTTATAGTTTCTCCTCTGCATGTGACTTTTTTTTTTTCTTGAGCTGCTCTCAGAATTCTTTGTCTTTGGTTTTGGCAAATGTGATTATGATATGCCATGGTAATTTTCTTTTGGGGCCTATCCTGTATGGGGTTGGTTGAGCTTCTTCGATGCCCAGCTTTTTATCTTTCCCGATATTGTGGAAGTTTTCTGCCAGCAGTTCTTCAGTGATCCTTTCTGTGTTTTCTGTTTTCTCCCCCTGTTCTGGAACTCCAATCACTTGCAGATTTTTGCTTTTGATTGTATCCCACATAACTCTCAGGGTGTCTTCATTTTTCTTCATTCTTTTTTTCTGATTTTTCCTCAGAGTTGTATCCAACTGTTTGTCTTCAATTTTGCTGATCCTGTCTTCCACCATTTCAGACCTGCTCCTCAGCCCTTCTATGACACTGTCCATTTCTGAAATCTTGTTTATCTTTTTGGATTTCTAATTGTTGTTTTTGTATGATTTCTAGTTGTGAATTTATTTTGGCATTTTGTTCCTGCATTATTTTCATGAATTCTGTATTTTCCATGAATTTGTCTGCCTTTTCCATGAATTTGTCTATTTTTTCCTCATTTTTGTCTGCTTTTTGCTTCAACTCTTGGATATCTCTGAATATTAGAGATTTGAATTCCCTATCAGGTAGTTCTAGTGGCTTTTCTTCTTTTGGAAGGTCATCTGGTGTTTTATTTTGGATGCCTACTGGAACCATCCTGTCCTGTTTTTGTAAATGTTTTGATATTGTCTGCTGTCTTTGGGGCATTTGGTAGTTATTGTCCTCATTTATTGACTGTAGATTTGTTTGTTTCAACTTTTTTTGTTATATTTGGCTATGTCTGAGCAGGCAGGTTGTGTGTTCTTTGTTGTTTGCTCATTTGTGGGCACAGTACTTTTCATCTCTTTCTCCAATTGGCAGGGTCAGTAGCTCAGATATGGTACAGCAAGGCAGGTCTAGCTGAAGAGGAGTTGCTGCGATGGATTGTTTGTGGCCCTTACTATGGCCACCAGGGTGGGCTGGTAATTAGTGCAGGGCAGGTTCCTGTGGGCTGTGCCTGTGCTGCTTGGTGGTGTGATGTTCAGTGCATGGTGCAGGTAGGCAGGATGGACAGGGGAGATTGTGATGTGTGGAGATAAGATGGGTATGGGAGAGAGGAGAGAGAGAAGAGAGGAACAGGAGTCAAAAACATACAAACAAACAAAAGAGTGCTAGGGGAGCTTGCCATTGGAGTGGAGAGATGAAAGACTATGCAATGGAGAAAAACAAAAAGGAGAAGAAGAAAAAAGAGAAAAGAAAAAAAGAAAAGAATAAATAAAAATTAGAAAGAAAAAAGAAAAGCTCCCAGGGATCCCACAGGTGCAGCTATGAGGTCTGGGGAAATTGTTCCAAGGCTGTGATATACAGCCTGGCTAGAAGGTGTAGAGGTGTCACTCAGTGCCAGGTAATTAGGGACAGGAAGAGAAGGAAAGTATAGAGAGATGAGAAACTCAGTAATGAAGAAAGATAAAAAAGAAAAAACAGGGAAAAGAAACAAAACAAATTAAAAAAAGAACAAGAACCCCCCCCCCAAAAAAAAAAAGAAGACAGAAAAAAACTTGAAAAAACAAAGAAAAAAGAAATGTCCTCAGGGAACAAACTGAAGCGGTAGGTGCCAAGCCTCGCAGTACTGTCTGGCTAGAACGGGCTCCCAATTCGAGAAAAGAAAAAACAAATAAACAAACAAATCAAAACAAACATAAACAGCCCCTGGATCCCACCAGCATGGCAGCACGAGCCGGGAAGCAGTCTCACATTCGAGTGGCATTTCACAGCCTTTCAGGAAGAAGCATAGATGGTACGCAGAGCCAGATATTTGAGAGAAAGTAGGTGCAGGTAGTGAGAGATAAGGAAGAAATCTGAAGAGTGGAAAAAAGCAACACCAGAAGCCAACAAATGGCACTTAGTGAGCCGACCAGTGTGGGTGGGTGGAATCCAAGCGACACCAGGGTGAAGCCAGTCTTCCTGGCCAAGAGACTGTGGCCACAGGAAGCAGAGGAGGCTGAGTAGGGGGTCAAGAAGAGGCAGGGGAAGCGTATATTGCTGGTTATCAGTTGATCTGTCTCCTGTTGGAAGCTCTGTGAGGCTGCTTTCTCATACCCCCTGTTCGCTGGTCTCTGATAGGAGTCCAAGATGGTGGATCCATGCTGCATTAGCTGGTAGGTGACGTCTGCATGTATCTCTCCTTGCTCTCTGTTCTCTGAGATGGAGAAACAGATCACCAATTTCATATGGAAAGGGAAGAGGCCCTGGATAAGTAAAGCATTACTCAAGAAGAAGAACAAAGTGGGAGTCCTCACACTACCTGATTTTAGAACCTATTATACCGCCACTGTAGTCAAAACAGCCTGGTACTGGTACAACAACAGATACATAGACCAATGGAACAGAATTGAGAATCCAGACATAAATTCATCTACCTATGAGCACCTGATATTTGACAAAAGCCCAAAGTCCATTAATTGGGGAAAATACAGTCTCTTTAATAAATGGGGCTGGCATAACTGAATATCCATCTGCAAAAAATGAAACAAGACCCATACCTCACACCATGCACAAAAACTACTCAAAATTGATCAAAGACCTAAATATAAAGATCATGGAAGAAAAAACACGGACAACGCTAGGAGCCCTAATACATGACATAAACAGAATATGAACCATAAGTAACAATGCACAAGCACCAGAAGAGAGACTTGACAATTGGGAGCTCCTAAAAATCAAACACTTATGCTCATCAAAAGACTTCACCAAAAGAGTCAAAAGACAATATACAGACGGGGAAAATATTTTTGGCCACAATAAATCTGATCAGCATCTAATCTCTAAAATCTACAAGGTACTGCAAAACCTCAACAACAAAAAGACAAATAACCCAATTAAAAAATGGGTAAAAGACATGAACAAGCACTTCACCAGAGAAGACATTCAGGCAGCTAACAGACATAAGAAATGCTCACGATCATTAGCCATTAGAGAAACGCAGATCGAAACTACAATGAGACATCATCTCACCCCAATAAGGCTACCATTAATCCAAAAAACACAAAATAATAAATTCAGGAGAGGTTGTGGAAAGACTGGAACACTTTTACACTGTTGGTGGGAATGTAAAATGGTACAACCACTTTGGAAATTGATTTGGCGCTTCCTTAAAAAGCTAGAAATAGAAGTACAATATGATCCAGCAATCTCATTCCTTGGAATATATCCTAGAAAAATAAGAGCCATCACAAGAATAGATATATGCAAACCCATGTTTATTGCAGCATTGTTCACAATCGCAAAAAGATGGAAACAACCTAGGTGCCCATCAACGGATGAATGGATAAACAAATTATGGTATATCCACACAATGGAATACTACACAACAATAAAGAATGATGAAGGCGTGAAACATCTTATGACATGGAGGAATCTAGAGGGCATTATGCTGAGTGAATATAGTCAGTCACAGAGGGATAAATATTGTATAAGACCACCATTATAAGAACTCAAGAAAAGGATTAAACACAGAAGAAAACATTCTTTGATGGTTACGAGGGTGGGGAGGGAGGGGGAGGTGTAATAGACAAGAATTACTTTAGGTGAAGGGAAGGACAGCACACACTACAGGAGAAGTCAGCACAACTGGATTAAACCAAAGCTAAGAAGTTTCCTGAATACAATCAAATACATCGACGGACTAAGTAGCAGGGGTGGGTCTGAGGACCATGCTTTCAGGGGACATCTAGGTCAATTGGCATAACAAAGTTTATTAAGAAAATGTTCTGCATCCTCCTCCGGTGAATGATGTCTGGGGTCTTAAAAGCTTGCAAGCAGCCATCTAAGATGCATCAAATGGTCCCAACCATCTGGAGTAAAGGAGAATAAAGAACACCAAAGACACAAGGAAAGTAGTAGCCCAAGAGACAGAAAGGGCCACTTAAACAAGAGACTTCAGCAGCCTGAGACCAGAAGAACTAGATGGTGCCCGGCTACCACCAATGACCACCCTGACAGGGAACACAACAGAGAGTCCCTCATGGAGCAGGAGAAAGGTGGGGTGCAGAACTCAGGCTCTAGTAAAAAGATCAGACTTAATGTTCTGACTGAGACTGGAGGAACCCTGGAAAGCATGGCCCCTGGACTCTCTATCAGCCCAGAACTAAAAGAATTTCTGAGGCCAAGTCTTCAAAGATCGGACTGGACTGTGGGACATGAAAAGATACTCGTGAGAAGTGTGCTTCTTAGCTCCAGTAGATACATGAGACTAAACAGGCAGCTTCTGTCTGGAGGTGAGATGAGAAGGCAGAGAGGATTAGGAGCTGGGTGAATGGACATGGGACATCTGGAGTGGAAAGGAGGAGTATGCTGTCTCAGTACAGGGAGAGCAATTAGGGTCGCATAACAATGTATGTATACATTTTTGTATAAGAGATTAACTTGAAATGTAAACTTTCACTTAAACTGCAACAATAAACAAAAAGAAGTTTCATCTGCTATTTTGATCCCCTTGCCTGCCCCTACTCCTTGGTAATGGCTCTGAGGCCTCATCAGTATACTTCGGATGGTGGGGGTGGTTCCTGAGTCCTCAGGCTGTCCTCAGAGACTCTTCAAGCCTAGAAGCAGCTGTATTCAAGTCTCCTGGTCATGGTGTTTAGAGAGAGGCCCCAGGAGGGGATAAGAGATAAGGAGTTTCCTGACCCACTGCTGCCACGACTAACAGTGTTTAGAGATGGGGAAAGTCCCCAGAGCTGCAGGTGGCCCTGGGCAGCCACCTCCCATGCCAGGGACACCATTTTCACTGAATGGAAGCCCCCAGGCTGTGACAAGGCATTTTCAACTCCAGAAGGAAGCTTGTGGCTTGGCCCAGATGTTTGTTAGGGGGGTAGTTCCAGGTATGGGAAGGGGCTGCCTCATAGCGGCAGCAAGTTTGGGCTTGCAACCCCAAGAGAAGTGACTGCCATGCTCTGTGTAAGAAGTAAACATGCTCAATATCGTTAGCAATCTTGGAAATGTAAATCAAAGCCACAATGAGACACCACTTCATACCCACTAAGATGGTTATAAGAAAGTCAGATATTAAATGTTGGCCAGTAAGTGGAGAATCAGGAACCCTCATAAATTGCTGGTTGAATGTAAAACGGTGCAACCACTGTGCAAAACAGTTTGTTGGTTACTCTAAAGTTTAAATATAGAGTTACTACATGACTCAGGAGTTCCAGTCCCAGGCATACACCCAGGATCAATGAAAATGTATGCTTACACAAAAACGTGTACATGAATGTTCATAACAGCATAATAGCCAAAAAGTGGAAACAACTCAAATGCCTATCAATGGATGAATGGTTAAACAAATTGTAGTATATTCATATGGTGGAATATTATTCAGCTGTAAAATGAATGAGATACAGAAACATGCTACAACATGGATGAACCTTGAAAACATTGTGCTAAGTGAAAGAAGCCAGTCACATAAGGCCACAAAAGGATTCTATTTATATGAAATGGGCAGAATAAACAAATCCATAGAGACAGAAAGTATTAGTTTTTGCCAGTGTCTGTGGGAGGGGAGAATGGATATGGTGTGTCTTAGTCATTTAGTGCTGCTATAACAGAAATACCACAAGTGGATGGCTTTAACAAAGAGAAATTTATTTTCTCACAATCTAGTAGGCTACAAGTCCAAGTTCAGGGAATCAGCTCCAGGGGAAGGCTTTCTCTCTCTGTCTGCTCTGGAGGAAGGTCCTCGTCGTCAATCTTCCCTTGGTCTGGGAGCTTCTCTGTGCAGGAACCTGAGGTCCAAAGGGCACACTCTGCTCCTGGCACTGCTTTCTTGGTGGTATGAGGTTCTCATGTAACTCTCCTCGCTTCTATCTTTTATATGTCAAAAAGAGATTGACTTAAGACACTATCTAATCTTGTAGACCTCATCAGTCTAATTGTCGCTAATCCATCTTATTACATCATAGTGATAGAATTTACAACACACAGGGAATCACATCAGATGGTAAAATGGTAGACAATCATACAATACTGGGAATCATGACCTAGCCAAGTTGACAGATAGTTTTGGGAGACACAATTCAATCCATGACATGGGGTTTCTTTTTGGAGTGGTGAAAGTGTTCCGGAAGTCAACAACAGTCATGTTTGCACAAATTTCTGAATATACTAAGAATTGTACACTTTCAGAGGGTAAATTTTATAGTATGTGAAGTACATCTCAATAAAGCTATTATTAAAAGAAGAATAAATAGAGGAGGAAAATTAAATTAAAGATGAACATTCCAGAGGTTATCATGTTGGAGAAGACGTCTGCACTACAGGAATGAGCTCCAGTAGGACTGGCCACCAAGGGGGTACCCATGAGGCTTGCTAATTGTCTGCCTATCCCTGCTGCCTCTGTTAGTATCCGGGGGTCACGTGTCTGTCCACCCCAGAGGTAGCAAATGGGGTCCATGGAGATGATTGGTTTGTCTGCAGAGGGCGTTGCTTACAACTGGGAAATTTTACATTAGATCAGGTTTCTCAACTTCGGCACTACTGACATTTTGAAATGAATAAATCTTTGTCATGAGGAGCTACAGAATGTTTTAACTGCATAACAAATTATGGATAACATTGAGAAGAAGGGGAATTCTAGAACACTTAATTGTACTCACGTGGAACCTGTACATAGACCAAGAGGCAATCATTTGAACAGACAATAGGATACTGCATGGTTTAAAATCAGGAAAAGTGTGTGTCAGGGTTGTATCCTTTCACCATATTTATTCAGTCTGTATGCTGAGCAAACCATCTGAGAAACCGGACTCCATGAAGAAGAACGCGGCATTAAGATTGGAGGAAGACTCATTAACAACTTTCGATATGCACATGATACAACCTGCTTGCTGAAAGTGAAGAGGACATGAAGCACTTACTGATGAAGTTCAAAGACTACAGCCTTCAGTACGGATTATATCTTGTCATGGATTGAATTGTGTCCCCCAAAATTTTGTGTCAGCTTGATTAGGCCATGATTCCCAGCATTGTGTGGTTGTCCTCCGTTTTGTGATTGTAATCTTATGTTAAAGAGGATTAGGGTAGGATGTAACACCCTTACTAAGGTCACCTCCCTGATCCAATGTAAAGGGTGTTTCCGTGAGATGTGGCCTGCACCACCTTTTATCTTACAAGAGATAAAAGGAAAGGGAAGAGAGCAGAGAAAGCAAGAAAGCAGCACGGGGAGCAGAGCGTGTCCTTTCGATCTGAGGTTCCTACGCTGATATGCTCCCAGACCAAGGGAAGATTAATGACACAGACCTTCCCCTAGAGCTGACAGAGAAAGTCTTCCCCTGGAGCTGATTCCCCGAATTTGGACTTGTAGCCTACCAGACTGTGAGAGAATAAATTTCTCTCTGTGAAAGCCATCCACTTCTGGTATTTCTGTTATAGCAGCACTAGATGACTAAGACACACCTCAACATAAAGAAAACAAAAATCCTCACAACTGGATCAATAAGTAACATCATGATAAACAGTGAAAATATTGAAGTTGTCAAGAATTTCATTTTACCTGGCTCCACAATCAATGCCCACGGAAGTAGCAGTTAAGTAATCAAACGACATATTGCATTGGGCAAATGTGCTGCAAAAGACCTCTTTAAAGTGTTAAACAGCAAGACGTCACTCTGAGGACTAAGGTGTGCCCAGCCCAAGCCATAGTGTTTTCAATTACCTTATATGCATGTGAAAGCTGGACAATGAATAAGGAAGATAGAAGAAGAATTGATGTCTTTGACTTATGGTGAAGATTGTTGAATATACAGTGTTCTGCCAGAAGAACGAACAAATCTGTCTTGGAAGATGTACAGCCACCATGCTGTTTAGAAGCAAGGGTGGTGAGACCTTTTCTCAAGTACTTTGGACATGTTATCAGGAGGGATCAGTCCCTGGATAAGGACATTATTCTTGGTAAAGTGAGGGTCAATGAAAAAGAGGAAAACCATCAACTAGACAGACTGACACAGTGGTTGCAACAGTGGGCTCAAACATAGTAATGATTGTGAGGATGGCACAGGACCGGACAGTGTTTTGTTCTGTTGTAGATACAGGGTAGCTACGAGTTGGAACTGCCTTCATGGCACCTAACAACAGCAACATCAACGTCAACATCAACAATAACATATCTTTACAGATGTTAACTTTTTTTTATTATTCTGTGAGGAATTCAACTCCTTTTTTTTTTTTAAATTGTACTCTAAATGAAAGTTTACAGAGCAAACTAGCTTCTCATTAAACAGTACACATACTGTTTTGTAACATTGGTTGCCAACCCCATGACATATCAACAAGCTCCCTTCTCGAACTTGGGTTCCCTATTACAAGCTTTCCTGTCCCTTCATGCCTTCTAGTCCTTGCCCCTGGGCTGGTGTGCCCCTTTAGTTAGAGACATTAACTTTTGATTGAGAGTGAAGGTGGGTTGAACCCAGGCACTGACAGCAGCAGTCAGGTCAAGGAGTTCACCAGGATAAACTTTGATGACCTCTGGACAGTTATCTTCCTAAAAGGGCTTTCCAGGAAGAACTGACACTACCACGAAGACCCAGGTCTCCAAGGTTCCAGAATGGTTCATAAATCATCCTGTAGAAAGGACTGGTATCAGCCAGAGACACTCAGAGAACTAATTTCCAGAAAGGTTTTTATTCTCATATTGTTCTTAGACCACTCTGGTGTTGGGCTTTTCTGTTCTAACAGAGAATCAGATTTAAAAAAAAGTTCCTTCATTTTAAGAAGATGTTTGGTCCAGAGCAGTGTGAAAGCTGCCAGGCCCAGACCTGGGGATTGGAAGGCAACAGGGCGTGGTGGAGACAGTGGTGAGCCAAACAGCACAGTCCACTATTGGGTAACTACTACTCACTCCCAGCCCATGTCTGTGTGAGCAAGCTCAAGCTCAGCAGTACTGAATTTTCTCAGCTTGGGGAGAAGTCAGATATCCAAATTCTCTAATGCAGGTTCTCAAATGAAGACAGTTTTACTCCCCAAGGGACACTTGGCCATGTCTGGAGACACCTTTGGTTGTCACAAGTGGGGCTGTGGAGTTCTTCTGGCCTCCAGGGAGTAGGGGCCAGCAATGCTGCTAAACATTCTAAACAAGGATTTATCTAGTCCAAAATGTCAATAGTGCTGAGGTTGAGAAACCCTAATGTAATGTTAAATTTCCCAGTTGTAAGTAGTGCCTTCTGCATGTAAAGCCCGAACCAATTATTTCCGTGGGCCCCATTTGTTACCTCTAGGGTGGAGAGACACATTGTCTCCAGATACTAACAGGAACATCAGGACAGGTGAGCAGACAATTAACAAGTCTTATAGGTGCCACCTTTGTGGCTCCCTGATTCCTAAAGTGCAGATGTTTTCTTCAATATGATAAGCTCTGGAATGCTCTGCTTTGATTCAATTTGTCTCCTTTTTATTTCTTAGTCTTCTTTTTTCAATAGCAGTTTTATGGAGATATATTTAATATACCATAAAATTCACCCTTTTAAAGTATAAAAATTCTTAGTATATTCATATAACTGTGCAACCATCACTGGTATGTAGTTCCAGAAAGAAACCCTATACCCATTGGCAGTCACATGGATGGTCATTGACTCTTTTTATACATTGTTGAAAATTTTCACAATTAAAAAAGTTTGAAAAAGACTTACCAAGCCATAAACAAAACAAAACAAAAATAACAGATAATAACAAGTTTTGGTGATGATGTGTAAAAATTATAATCGTCATCCAGGGCTGGTGGAATGTAAAACGGTGCAACAACTTTGAAAACAGTCTGGCAATTTCTCAAAAAGTTAAATCTAGAGTTATAAGTCAGAATCAAATTGTTGGCAGTGGGTTTTGTTTTGTGTGTATGTGTGTGTTTTTTTAGAGTTACCATATGGCCTAGCAATTCCACTTTTAGGTATATACTCAAGAGAATTGAAACCCTATGTCCACGCAATACCTTGTACACATATTGCCCCATGGGATTTTCTAGGCTGAAATCTTTAACCGGAGCAGATAGCCAGGTTTTTTGTCCTGTGGAGCAGCTATACAGAAACAAAAAATTATTTGTGATTACCATGTGTGGGAGAGAGGGGGAATGACAGAGTTTCGGCTTAGGAGGCACTGAGTGCATGTTAATGGTGGTGGAGTGATTTGGAAAAGGTTAGTGAGAATAGTTGATCAACTTGAAGAATGTAATTAGTGTCACTGAATTGTAGATGTAGAAATTATTGAATTGGTATATGTTTTGTTGCGTATATTTTCACCACAATAGAAAAAACTTCTAAAGTATTAGTATGTTTACTGTAAGTCATTTTTAGTATAAGCATATCCCTTAGTATAAGTATATCCCAGAATAGGGTTGCCAGATTTACAAATAACAGTACAGACTCCCAGTTAAATTTGAATTTCAGATAAACAACGAATATTTTTTAGTATGTGTCTTAGTCATTTAGTGCTGCTACGACAGAAATACCACAAGTGGATAGCTTTAACAAAGCGAAATTTATTTCTTCAGAGTAAAGTAGGCTAAAAGTCCAAATTCAGGGAGTGAGCTCCAGGGAAAGTCTTCCTCTCTCTGTCGGCCTTCTAATCAATGTTTCCCTGGACTAGGAGCTTCTCTGCGCAGGGACCCCAGGTCCAAAGGACACACTCTGCTCCTGGCACTGCTTTCTTGGTGGTATGAGGCCCCCCCTGTCTCTCTGCTCACTTCTCTCTTTTATGTCTGAAGAGATTGCCCCAGGACACAATCCAATCTTGTAGACTGAATCCTGGCTTACTAACACAACTGCCACCCATCCTCCCTCATTAATATCACAGAGGCAGAATTTACAACATATAGGAAAATCACACAATACCAGGAATCATGGCCCAGCCAAATTGATACACACATTTTTGGGGGGACATAATTCAATCCATGACATCAGGTGTGTCCCATATTTAGTATTTTTAAATACTTTTTATATAAGCTTATTTAATATAAGTATTATTTCATAAATCTCAAAGTATATCCGATAGTATATCTGAGACATACACTGAATAGTAATACTAAATACTAATAGTATGTTTTTGTATGCTTATATCCCAATAGGATGTTTAGGACACACTTATACTGAATACTAACACTAAATGAAGTACTAATAGTATATTTTAGTGTAAGTGTGTCCCAATAGGAGATTTGGGAGATACTTGTACTAAAATATTATTTATTGTTTACCTTAAATTGAGATTAGGGTGAAATAGTGTGTCAAGGAAGTGCCAAGTCTCTGGGACTGAGCTTCAGGGTGGCTTGAGCTGCCAGTGCTGAGATGGGGAGGTGGGAAGGTATGAGTGTGGACTATGGCCAGTGACCTTAAGTGCTCCCACATGGTGTCTCATCTGGTGCTCCACTCCGGATGGTCCTGGGTTGGCATTCTAGCCCAGGACGATGACCACGGTCAGCAGGGCAGCACTCTGGTGACCTGGGAATTGGTTCAGGCCAGTGTCTGCATTGAGTTCCACCTGCACATCCCCTCCCAGCAGTCCCTGGAGAAGACCCACACCATTGTCCGAAGGATGGAAGGAAGTCTGTACCACAAAGGCCATTCTGGTCTTCCTGAGCAATTCAAATTTCCACCTTGTTCTTCAGGGGCTTCTGGGCAGTGCGGTCTTAGGCCAGGTGTGGGTCAGCCAAGACATGCTGCATAGTGTTCTGGCCCTGGCTATCCCAGGCATCTCCCAGGTCCTACAAGGCTCCTTCAGCCTTATGCCACAACACAGCCAGGTCCTCAGCTTCCCAAAATTCCTCGCTCATCTGCATCTCACTCTGACCCCAGAAGACATGCTCACCAAGAAGTTCTGGGAGGTCACCTTTGGATGTACGTGGCCCAGCAGGAGCCCAGGGCCAGCGAAGAACAGCACAACTATAGGAGGGGTCCAGTTCCACTCAAAGAATGAGAGTCTAGGAGGCCAGGAATACCTTTTCCAGAATGTGAGTAAAGTGGATGTCGTGTACTCAGTAGTCTATAGTGTTGCCCATGCTCTGCAGGACCTGGTCACCTGTGAACATGGCAATGGGCTATGTGCAGATACTTGACACTTTTCAGCCTTGGCAGGTGAGAGGGAAATGTGTGAATGATTCAGGGAAGAGCAGGGAGTACAACACCTATGAGGCTCTTCAGCAAAAAAGCCTTATATTCACAGCTGAGAGACATTTTAGGAAAAGCCACTCCAATTGTGTGACACAAATGAGTCACTTCCACATAGGGTTATTTGATGTAGCCAAGATAGTATGCTCAGTTAAATTTGAATTTCAGGTAAATAGTAAATAAGTGTTTAGTATGTGTGCTCCAAATTTGAATTTCAGATTAACTATTAATACATTTTTAGTATAAGTGTATCCCAAATTTGAATTTCAAATGAACAGTGAATACTTTTTTTAGTATATGTGTCCCAAATTTGAATTTCAGATAAACACCTTATAATTTTTTAGTATAAGTATATCCCAAACATTGCATGGGCAATACTTATACTTAAAAAAATCATTTACAGGTAGTTCCTGACTTACAATGGGGTTATCTTCTGACAAATGTGCTGTAAGTTGGTTCTGACATAAGTCAGATACTTCTTTTTTTCATTATTATTGCCATAGCCTGCTGTACAGCAGTGTTTTGAACAGTAAATAATAACATTGAACATCTGTAAATGAACATCCAAGAATGATAACATAGCAAATTATGTGCTGCAATGTCGTACATAGTACATATTACTAATGATAAGATGTACAAGAAACAGATGGTCGTAAATGCTGCTCGTTGTAACTCAAATATGTCATATGTTCATGACTACTTGTATTTGAAATTCAAATTTAACTGGGTTAAATTTTCTTTCTTCTATTAAAAAATACTAAAAATTCTACTTTACTACTTCCTTGGTATAAAATGAATATAATCCAGGCTGGGTTCATTATTGTATATTCATTATTACTTTATTCTTTTGGTTTTAAAAGAAGTTAAAAACTTTTTCACAGGCTCCTGAAAGTATTCATTTGCTTGGGCCTGTGCCTCCTGAGCCATAGGCTATTTTGGACAGACCCCAGGGGCGGCCATAGCTGATCTACGACATCACCCTTCCTTCCTCCAGCTTCTGCATCACCTCTGGAACGTGCATTTCAAGACCCCCCACTGGAAAGAGATAGTTTTTGATGTCAATGGTGATATAGTTACAGAATTTGACATTCTCCACGGGCAGAAAACCCCGAGGACATATTCCTGTTTGTCTACATTGGCACCATTGACCACAAGCCTCTTCAGAGGACAGAGTCACCATCCATTGGACAAAGGAGTAGCTCCAGGTCAGTAGCCTGGGAGCATGATGATCCCAGTCCTGGGGTATCAGAATTGGAGGGTAACTCAGAGGCCCATGGTCTAAGCCCCTATTGAACTCATGAAATGAATGTGGTTCTAAAATGAGTCAATTATAACTCAGCCATACAGTTGTGCTTCTAGAGCCTTTCCTGATGGGGGAAAAGGCATTTACTCACTATCAGAATTGAAGCTATCAGGGCCACAGAAGTTGAAGTAGAATCTGCACTGGCAGATTCCATTAGAGCATTCTTCTTCATGTTCATATTCAGGTAACTGCTCAACGAAGAGGTGAATGATTTACCTGGGAACACAGTAATACATTTCTCCGAATGTGTTCCCTATAAGGAGGTGGGCAGGATAGGTATTCCCTGGGAGGTGGGCAGGATAGGTATTTTCATTTTGTTTATTAACAAATGTAGTTGCAGACTTGGGACATGTTTGTCCAGGTGTCCATCCTGGCCCACAGGAACCCCCACCCTGGCCCTCTGAGCACTATTGGCGGAAGTCCAGGCCACACTATACCATTGCTGTCCTGTGTTCTCTGAGGCTCATCCAGGCAGTGTTTGCCTTTAAAGTGAGGCTCCTTCTCTGGACCCTTCAAATCCAGGGGAAAAAGGCCAATCTGTCAGAGGATTCTCTTCAAACCACTTTCAATTGGCTTGAGCCAGGAAGGTACTATACTCTCGTGTAAGGAATCATCTAAATTCTTGAGGGATAAGAATCAGGATTAGCACAAAGCTGGTTTCTATGAGGTAGAGGTCAGACAAACCTTCACTGTCCATCTTCTCTCTACTTTCTGTTGGGTTCAATAATTCATTGCAATGGCCACACAGAACTCACAGACCATACTAACAGTTATGTTGTTTATTAGGGAAGTTAACAGGCTACAGCTTGGAATCAGGATGAACTTGGAAGTAACAGGAACAACTCAGAATCAGGATCAGGAAGCACATAGGCAATATCTCTAAGGCTCCTCTGAAGTGGAGAGTACTTCCCTCCCTTCTTCAGTGCAGCACAGCTTTTAACCAGGATAGGTCTCTCAACTGCTCTCTGCCACTTACAGGACTGTCCTCTGCTAGCATGGCCCCTCTTGGGGCATGCCCCATCTTGGTCATGTTAGCAGGCCCTTCTTGGCTGTGTTAGCAGGCCCCCTCTCAGTCATGCAGGCAGGCCTCCTCTTGACCATGCAAGCCTCCTCTCAGCCGTGCAGGTCTCTCTACCTTCAGCCTCCCTGCTGCTAACTGGCCCAGCTCATAGTCAGTATAGCACCTTGTTCAGCTCTCTTAGCTTCTTACCTAGCAGCAGCTTTCTGCTGTCACCACCAGTTCTTCCACTGTGCCCTTTTCCGGGCCTCTTGCTGCCAGTTTTCTGCTGCTAGGCCCCTTCTGGGCTCCTGGGCATCTTCAGAGTTATAGCCTTTGACCTGCATTACAACTCCTTTTAGGAAGTTCCCCTCACAGGAACTCTGGGTCCTAACTACTCTGCTCCAGGCTTTTCATAGTCTTGAGTTCCCTCCTTGCTTCTATTCTCTAAAAACCTCTGTGGGTTTGGTTGCTTATATAAGCAAACACCTTGTCAATTACAAGGCATGGCCCTCCCAGAAGGACCAATCCACTCAGTGGACCACAAGTCACTCAATCTTATTGGGTGGATTTTCAAGCCACTGTTTGTAATAGTAAATCGACCAGTCACTTGCAAGATTGTGACCCAGCCAATCATTTTGGGAGAGTTGGAAGCCCATGAGATATCAATCAACTCAAGTCTTATACAAAAGTAACATTCCCACCCCCACACCCTGCAGAGAGCAGCTTCTTCCCCAGGCAAAATTAACAACCCTCTAGGGGTAGAAAGAAACCTGGAAGGTCCCCTAAGTAGTTTCTCCAAAAAACTAGGGCAAAGGTAACAACTCCTCAGAGTTTAGGGGGAGAAAATCTCCCAAGCTGTTTTTTTTTTAAAGCACCAAGACAAAAGGCCACATAAAGGAACTCATTTCGCCACAGGCACACTGCTCCCCTCTACGGGAAGGCCAGTCTCCCACACTTCTCTCAAAGGCAGCCTAACCACCAGGCTGCCTCCCCATCACTATTGCCGGGAGGTGGGACATGGACTGAGGAATTCAGAATGATCCTTTTGCAAGTCCTGCACAGATGGGAGGATTTACAATGGGTGTGTGAGGGAGCGACCCCTACAGGCCTCAATGTAGGAATCTCAGAGAGACAGAACAGGTGACGTTTGACACTGTGTTACTAAACTTTCCCATACTTCACTGAATGCAGAGAAGCTGAGAGGAGCCATAAGGGCCTGGTGAGCCAGGTGGTGCCCTGCTGAGGGTTTACCTCATCTATGCTTCTGTGGGTCAATCTCCATTTTTTCTTCTCTGATGTCACTGAGATTGTCCAGCAAAGGTGACTTGTCTTCCTGTGCGTGGAGAAAAAGTGGCACCACCGCTGTGGTTCAGGATGGGCTGCTTTCCAACCTGATCACTGATGATCCCTCTGCTCCTCTGTGCTCAAGTTCCCAGCTCTGTCAGCAGCATGAGTTGCACTCCAGGATTCAGCCAGATCCCCCACCAGGGTACCCCTCACTGCTGTTTCGAGTGTAGACCCTGCCCGGAGGAGCAGTTCGCAAATCAGACAGGTGAGTGCTCCTGGAGGCTGAATCCCAGAGACCATTGAGGCACCCCCGGCACCTCAAAACCCCAATCCAGGGAGTCACTGTGGCTTCAGGGTTTCAGATGTGGGAGCTGCTATGGAGCAGAAGAGGGCTGGCAAGGAAGTTTTTCTTTGAATTCTGTTTATGCAAATTTCTCATAGTTATTTATTTTAATTTTGGTGAAAATATACACACCAAAATACTTGCAAGCACAGTTTCCACATTTGCAATTTAATAACATTGATGATATTTTTCTTGTTGTGCCACCATTAACATAAATTCAATTTCCCCAAGCAAAAAGTTCCCCTTTCCCCCTCCCTCCTACCCTGGTAGCTAGTAATAATCTTTTGTTTCTATATATTTGCTTATTTCGTACAAGTGAGGTTATACAATATTTGTCCTTTTGTGATTGACTTATTTCACTCAGTATGATGCTTTCAAGGTTCATGAATGTTGTGGCATGCATCAAGGCTTTGTTTTCTTTATAGCTGCATAATATTCCATTGTGCATATATGCAACATTTTATTTATACATTCATTCTTGATAAACATTGCAGTTGTTTTCACCTCTTTCACTTTTAAGGGTTCATGTGATTTCATTGAGCCCATTTAGATAATCCAGGTTATTTCTTTATTTTAAGGTCAACTGATTAGCAACTTTAATTCCATCTGCAAAGTCCTTTTTGCCATGTATCATAACATATTCATTGGTTCAGGGGATGAGGGCATGGGCATCTTTAGGGGCCATTATCCAGCCTACCAGAATCCCTTATCAGTCCTGGGATTGTTAGGGTTTTTCATTTCAGCCCATTCTGGCAGGGATGTGGTGGTATCTCATTGTGATTCACCAAAGGAAGGGTGACAGAATTGGTGAGAATTGCTAATAAGAGTAGCTACTACTACTACTACTTGGGAAAATTAGCCATTAAAATAAACAACACGCAAAAGGATAAATATAGTATAATCCTGCTTGCAAGAAATAAACAAATATACAGAAACCAAAGATTATTTGTGGTTACTAGAGGTGGGAGGGAGAAAAAAGGGAGGGTTTTTACTTGGGGTGCAGTGAGCTGATGGTAATGGTGATAGAATGATCTGGAAAAGAATAGCAAGAATGGATGCACAACTTGAAGAATATTATCAATGTTACTGAATTATACACGTACAAATTGTTGAGATGGTGTTATGCTTTGTTATGTATATTTTAACCACAATTAAAAAAAAAAACATAAAAGCATGCATATAGGAGCATAAATTTTTTTCCTCATGCTTCAGGCTCTAGTGTGGCCCATCCCAGCACTGGTAGCTACTCACAATTTGTAAATAAATTAATACATATGCAATGTTCATAAGAGTGCTGCCACATAGGGCTCCTCCCTCCATGTAGCTGGTAATGTTATGATCACATTATAGATGTAGGTTCTGTGTCTCCTACAGACATGAAGCAGTGTCTTCCCTGACCCGTGGACTAGTAGTTCCAGCCATTCCAGAGACCGATACCAGTGCAGGACAGAGACATTCCTGGCCTGACCCTCCTCCCATCAAGTGGCAGGGTATATGTCCCCTTCCCTGGATTTGGGTGGGCTTGTGACTCACCTGTAACGGAATATAACAGAAGTGATATTGTGAGATGGGAGAAGTGAAATAAAATCTACGCAGCTGTCTATTATAGAGAAATCTAAAATTATTTTTATTAGATTTAAATAAACATATACTGGAAAGGTGTGCATCGGGGTTGTATCCTTTCACCATACCTATTCAATCTGTATGCTGAACAAATAATTCAAGAAGCTGGACTATATGAAGAAGAATGGGGCATCAGGATTGGAGGAAGACTCATTAATAACCTGTATTATGCAGATGACGCAACCTTGCTTGCAGAAAGTGAAGAGAACTTGAACACTTACTGATGAAGATCAAGGACTACAGACTTCAGTATGGATTGCACCTTGTTATGGTTAAGATTGTGTGTCAGCTTGACTGGGCCATGATTCTCAGTGTTTTAGCAGTTGTATAATGTTGTGATCACTTCCCTATTGAAACTTGATATGTGATCACCCCCATGATGGACTCTGCTGAATGGTACTGGCAGGGGCAGGGCCTGTGGCAGCTCACTCCCTCCTCAGCCTTCATCTCTCCGCCCACCACCACCTACTTCCTTTCTTCCTACCTTGCCAAGGTTTTTGGCTTGTTCTGGATCCTGTAGCTACCTTTTGTTCATCTGACGTCTGATTCTCGGGACATGAGCTAGCAGCTTACCTGCGGATCTTGGGATTCGTTGATATTCACAGCCTGTGAGCAAGATTACTGCTCTCCGGCCTGCCAGTCTTGGGTTCACCAGCCCCTGCAGCTACATGAATCAGGAGAAGCCTTGCTGTCTTGCCTGCCAATCTCAGGATTCATCATACTCCACAGCCTGTGAACATGAGTCCTCTCCAACCTGCCGATCTTAGGTTCACCAGCTCCTGTGGCTCTGTGAATCAGGAGAAACCTCTACCCTGTAAAGGCTGAACGTTCCAGCCTTTACAATTGCGTGAGCTGTTTCCTTGATACAAATCTCTCTTTCTCCGTATATATTTATATGCTTTACTGGTTTTGCTTCTCCAGAGAACCCAGCCTAAGACACATCCCAGCATAAAGAAAACAGAAATCCTCACAACTGGAGCAATAAGCAACATCATGACAAATGGAGAAAAGATTGAAGTTGTCAAGGATTTCATTTTACTTGGATTCACAATCAATACCCACGGAAGCAGCAGTCAAGAAATCAGATGACGCATTGCATTGGGCAAATCTGCTCCAAATGACCTCTTTAAAGTGTTGAAAAGAATAATGTAACCTGAAGACTAAGGTGCTCCTGACCCAAGCCCTGGTGTTTTCAATCGCCTTTTGTGCATGTGAAGGCTGGACCATGAATAAGGAAGACCCAAGAAGAATTGACGCCTTTGAATTGTGGTATTGGAGAAGAATATTGAATATACCATAGACTGCCAAAAGAACGAACAAATCTGTCTTGGAAGAAGTACAACCAGAATGTGCCTTAGAAGCAAGGACAGCGAGACTACTTCTCACATACTTTGGATATGTTATCAGGAGGGATCAGTCCCTGGAGAAGGACATCATGCGTGGTAAAATAGAGGGTAGCGAAAAAGAGGAAGACTCTCAACAAGATGGATTGACAAAGGCTGCAACAATGGGCTCAAGCATAACGACTGTGAAGATAGTGCAGGACCGGCAAGTGTTTTGTTCTGTTATACATAGGGACCCTCTGAGTCAGAACTGACTCGACGGTACCTAACAACAACAACATCATTAATATTGGAGACTATTTAAAGATAGTCACTACTAACACTTGTAGAGGCTCAACAAAAAGAGAAAGACCCTCAGTGAGATGGATTGACACAGTGGCTGCAACAATGGGCTCAAACACAGCAACAGTTGTGAGGATGGCTCAGGAGCAGGCAATGTTTTGGTCTGTTGTACATAGTGTTGCTGAGTCAAAACTGACTCGACAGCACCTAACAACAACAACTAACACTTAAAATAGTATGTTTATGCAATTACCGCATGACTGAGTAGTTGCAGTTTTAGACATGTGGCATGGATTGAATTGTGTCCCCCCAAAATGTCTGTCAGCTTGGCTGTGTCATGATTCCCAGTATTGTGTGACTGTGTACCATTTTGTAATATGATGTGATTTCCTTATGTGTTGTAAACTCTATCACTATGATGTAATCAGATGGATTAGCGGCAGTTATACTGATGAGATCTACAAGATTGGATAGTGTCTTAAGCCAATCTCTTTTGAGATATAAAAGAGAGAGGTGAGCAGAGACACAGAGGAGCCTCATACCACCAAGAAAGCAGTGCTGGGAGCAGAGTGCATCCTTTGGACTTGAAGTTCCTGCGCTCAGATGCTCCCAGACTAAGGGAAAACTGATGCATCACAAGGACCTTCTTCCAGAGCCGACAGAGAGAGAAAGCCTTCTCCTGGAGCTGATGCCCTGAATTTGGACTTGTAGCCTACTTGACTATGAGAAAATAAATTTCTCTTTGTTAGAGCCATCCACTTGTGGCATTTCTGTTACAGCATCACTAGATGACTAAGACAGCATGTATCTCGGAGAAATGACAGTTTATAATCACAAACAACATGAACACAAATGTTCGTAGCAACTTTATTCATAATAGCCCCAAGGTGGAAACTCTCCAAATGTTCTTCAACAGGTGAGTACCAAATCTAAGTTTTTCTTTCATAATTTTATTGGTTATTCTAGTTGTCAGCATAGGAAAGTTCCCCCGAATTGAAGACTAGTACTAATAAAAATAAAACTAAGGGAAAAAAATGACCCAAAGAAGGTTCTTTAATTTGACATTACTGTCAATAGAACACAAAGGATGTGAAAATCTTCATTCTAGCAACATAATTAGTCATTTTTCTGGAAAAGTAAAAAAATTACATTTTATTGAATACATACTATAAAAAATAAATAATTCATGAATGTCGCATGCCTTCATTACCCACCCAATAAACAGAAACACCCAGACATGGACATAGCATTTAAGCACATGTCTTTGTGTCATAAAAGGTACATATATACATTTATTTTTATTTTCTCCCTAGGATGGTGTATTTGTCAATGTTGTTGTTGTTTGGTGTGGTCGAGTTGGCTCTGACTCATAATGACCCCATGTATAATAGAATGAAACATTGGTCCTGTGCCATACTCAAAATTGTTGTTATGTGTTATGTATTGAATTGTGCCCCCCAAAAAATGTGTGTCAACTGGGCTAGGCCATGATTCCCAGTATTGTGTGGTTGTCCACCATTTTGTGATCTGATACGATTATCCTGTGTGTTGTAAATCCTAACCTCTATGAGGCAAAATTAAGGCAGTTATGTTAATGAGGAAGGACTCAATTTACAGGATTAGGTTTTATCTTGAGTCAATCTCTTCTGAGATATAAAAGAGAGAACTGAGCAGAAAGGAGAGTGACCACATACCACCAAGAAAGAAGAGCTGGGAGTGAAGCATATCCTTTGGACCTGGGGTCCCTGTGCTGAGAAGCTCCTAGCCCAGGGAATGATTGATGACAAGGACCTTCCCCCTGAACTAAGAGAGAAAGAAAGCCTTCCCCTGGAGCTGGCACCCTGAATTTGGACTTCTAGCCTCCTAGACTGTGAGACAATAAATTTGTTTGTTAAAGACATCCCCTTGTGGTATTTCGGTTACAGAAGCACTAGATAACTAAGACACTATGTTTCAGCCCATTGCTGCAGCCAGTGTCAATCCATCTTGTTGAGGGTCTTCCTCTCTTTCCAAGCACCAATGGTAGCTTCTTGGAATTACAGTGGGAAAAATCTCTCCCACTGCCCACTAGGCCTGGCCGGGGATCTTGGACTACAGCACGCTGAGGGCTCAGTCGTGCAGTCCCATTGGGTGGTCACCCGCACCGCACGGCCTTGGGTAGTTCGGAACACCTGAGCGCTCAGACACTTGGACGAGGCTGGTGACCAGGCAGAGGACTACAACTCCCTGAATTACCGCTGCCGCTGCGTCCTTACGCTCCAGAGCGCCAGATTGCGCGCTCCCATTAGTCGAGAGACGGCGCTGCGGAGACTTCTGGGAATGGTAGTTCCGCTTCTTGTCCCACCGGTCCGGTGAGATGGGTCTGTGCGCCTTGCCGGTTCCGCGGCCTGCGGTAGGACATAGGTGATTTTGCCCGAGTCTCATCTGTCCCGGCTCTCACTGCGAGTCTCCCGAGGAGTGTACTTGGTCAGTCTGCCCTGAACCCTGCCTGGAGCGGAGCCTGGAGCGGCGCCCGGCGCTTCCGAATAGGACAGGTCTGGCAAGGTCTCCGGGGAGAATGCCCGCTGGGGGAACTGGCAGAGAAGAGGCACCGCAGCGGGGAAAGGTCTGGCCCAGTGCGGCGGCGTCCGGGGGAAGATGAGAGTTAAAGAGCTATGGGGGCTCTGGAGGTCGCGCGGCTGGGATGTTTGTGCTGAGGAGACCCCGACCAGGCTGTGCCCTGGGACCTCTATGTGTGTTAGGGTGGGCGACTGCGACCTGAGCCTGGTTTCTCACGCGTTTCTTTCCCTGCTTCTCCTAGCTCTGACTTCGGCAAAAACTTCGGAGTGGGAGAAGTGATGGCCGCGGGGCTCCTGGCAGTCTGGTCCCGGTGAGTGGCCTCTTCCCCTCCCTACTGCCAGGCCATGCATGGGTCCAATGGGCTTACATCACTTCCCCCAAGGCCTGAGTAACTCTCCCAACTTGTGCTCCTTGGTCTAACATCACTGCCCTTCCTTTTAGCTTCCACTCTGCCCGTCATTCTGAACAAGAAGGGAAACGAGGTAGAAAACCCAAGTAGTCCTGTAGTCCTTAAATGTATTAACAAAATCCAATAACCATTGAAGATCTAGTCACAAAACTTCCCAGCAAGAAAACTCCAGCCCCAGATAGCTTCAGCTATCACACATTTAAGGAACAAGCAATTTAGTGTTTCCATTTCCTGGAATAATTTGTCTAAAAGAGGGAACATTCCACAATTCATTTTTATGAAGCCAGCATAGCCATGATTCCAAAACTAAAATTTCTCCAATCTCAAGCTCATTTGAAGAAAAATAAAATAAAAGAGAAAGAAAGGGAGATACTAAGTAGGAATCTCCTCTAAGACTGTTGTGAGAATGAAGTCAATTTCCACTAGGTAAATTGCTTACTTATTACAGCATCCAAGTGGAGAAAACTTTCAGCAGTTGTCAACAGGGCTTATCATGGTCTTATATCCAGGGATTTTCAGGACAGGAAGGAATAGACTCCTAAAGGGAAGTGTAGATTTTGAGCCTGTGGAAGAATCACTAGTTTATCAAGAAATGGGTGAGGTTATTAAGGGGTAAACATTTCAGAAGGTGCCCTGGTGGTGCCATGGTTAAGCACTTGGCTGCTAAATGAAATGTCAGTGGTTTGAACCCACTAGCTGCTCCGTGGGAGGAAGATGTGGCAGTCTGCTTCCGTAGAGATTACAGTCTTGGAAACCCTATGGGGCAGTTTTATTTTGTCCTGTAAGGTCACTATGAATTGGAATTGACTTGACGGCAATGGGTAAACAATTCAGGGGTTATGGAGGCTCCTCGCTGAAATGATAGGTACAGACCCCAGGGGCCCTTAATAAACCTCCTGTGTTCCTCACAATCCAGAACCCTCTCAGAGCAGCTCCTGTATACGTGTGCCCTATCCTGCATTCTGAAGCCTCCCCCTCCAATCCCCTGGGAGCTCTCCAGAGACACATGGGTGACATTTCAGGAGCAGGTAACTTTTGAGGATGTGTTCATGGACTTCAGCCAAGAGGAGTGGAAGCTGCTGGGCCCCACCCAGAGGACTCTGTACCATGATGTGATGCTGGAGACCTTCGGGCACCTGGTTTCTGTGGGTGAGGCTGTTCCCCATGCCAACTTCCATGTTTCTGGGGTCTCAGCAGAGTGAGTCTATGTTGCTGTGGCTCAGGGCCAGAATATATCTGCCCCAGCAGGTAGTTTTAACTGAGGACTGAAAAGTGGGGCTCTGAAGCCTTACCTGGTCATTCAGGGCCATGAAGACCTGGGGTGGGTATCACTGACCAATGGGAGGGTTTCTCCCCACCCAAACCCTTATAGCCTAGGTCTCCCTGGGCAGACCCTTGGATTCCCAAGCCAGATGTTGTTGTCCAGCTGGAACTTAGAGCAGAGCCATGGATGATGGACCCAGGACTCCCTCGGGACCTCTGCCGAGGTGAGACGGGCAAGGTCTTTACAGTCAGTAATCATTCATATGTTCCTTCATATTTACCTTCTGTGCTCTTCATTCCCACTGGCATTTCCATAAATCCATATAGGATCATTTTCCTTTTGCCTGTAGAACTCCTTTTATTATCTCTTTCAGAGTAGGCCTATTGGTGACAAAACTCCCTGAAGTTGTTTGCCTAATAATGTCTTATTTCATCCTCATTTTGGTTGGTAATTTTGTTTTTATGTTGATTTGTGGCTTAGGAGACTCCATGTGTTTCAGAGCAGAATTGCTCCATGGGGTTTTCTTGGCTGTAATCTTTACAGAAGCAGATTGCCAGGCCTGTTTCTTCTGCAGTGCTGCTGGGTGGGTTTGAATCGCTAACCTTTAGGTTAGTAGTTGAGTGCAAACTGTTTGTGCCACCCAGGGACCTTCATTTGCATTTTGGAAGGACAGTTAGGTGAGGATTCTAGGTTATATAGTGGACATTGCAGATGATACATTTTGGAGATTATGAATTGTTATCTTCTCCCAAAGTGTGTTGAGTTTTGTTCTGGCAGGCAGTTTACTACAAATCACCCTGTCTTAGTCATCTAGTGCTACTCTAACAGAAATACCACAAGTGAATGGTTTTAACAAAGGGAAGTTTATTTCCTTACAGTAGAGTAGGCTAAAAGTCCAAATTCAGGGTGTCAGCTCCAGGGGAAGTCTTTCTCTCTCTCTTGGCCTTCTCATCAGTGTTCCCCAAGACTAGGAGCTTCTCGGTGCAGGGACCCTGGTCCAAAGGATGCACTTTGCTCCTGGCACTGCTTTCTTGATGGTATGAGGTCCCCCAACTCTCTGCTTGCTTCCTTTTTATCTCTTGAGAGATAAAAGGTGGTACAGGCCACACTCCAGGGAAACTCCCTTTATATTGGATCAGGGATGTGACCTGGGTAATTGTGGTGTTTAGTCCCACCCTAATCTTCTTTAACATAAAATTACAATCACATAATGGAGGCCAACCACACAATTCTAGGAATCATGGCCCAGCCAAATGGATACACACATTCTTTGGGGAACATAATTCAAACCATGACACACCCCAATTCTGATGATACTTGGTTTTCAGATTTACTAATGTATGTTTATTTTAGTTTTGCCGTTATTTCTTGGATATAGTCCTTACTCTTGGGACATGGTCCTTCCTCCTAAAGTGTAGCTTTCTAGAGGTCTCAGCTGAATGCCTGGGGTGTTCACTGGAATCTCTGCCCTGGCTAGCTCAGAACTCCAACACTTACCCAGCACCGAGTAACTTCAGAAATCTCTGCTCAGCCCCCTCGTAGGTGTTCCTTGCTAGGTCTTACTGAGTCTTTCCTTGTGCATTTACGGTTTAGGATCCAGCTAAGAACTCAAGAGGAAACTGTAGATTTCTGGGCCCTTCTCCCTAGAATGGAAATTTTACTCAGAAAGTTGGGGAAATTGAGTAGTGGATCAGAGGAGCCTTTTGTGACTGGAGTTTGAGATCATTCTAGACTTTCCTTCACCGCAGAGCATCCTTTTACGCCCCACAGGGATGAGAAGAATGGAGGTTTTGTTGTGCAGGTAGTGCTATGAAGAGAGGTCTCTTTTTCACAGGGGACAGCCACTAGTTGCACCTGGTCACTCTGGGAGGGAGGAAGAGTTTCCAGTGCCTGCGGGTGGGGCTTACATAGTGGAGTTTGCCAGCCCTTAAAGTCTTATCCTCACAAGCACTCTGTGGGTAGGTCCTATCATCACCGCCTGTTACAATGGGGATACTGAGGCACAGATTCTCTCAGTGATGCTCTGTGCCTTTGAGCATACCTTGTCCATCTGTGCAGGGTGAGACTCAACTTCCTGGTAAGGGACCTACCCTCAGCCACTCAATAGAGGCTATGGAGCCAGGATTTTAGCCCAAGCAATCTTGACTGTGCAACCTGAGCTCCTAATGGCTCAAGGGTTATCTTGACCAGTGTTCTCTTTTTTATTTTTTTTTAAAGAACATGCTTTGTGAAATTGATAAAAGATAGGAATAGAACCATTAGGAAGGCCCAGTGACAGGGCTTCACAGCCATCTCTTAGGAATCAAGAAACCAGCAAATAGGATTCTAGATTTTCACCCTTTTGGCATATTTTTAATCATCAAGTACCTTGTTCTCTGAGATCCTGCACTCGCTCTGCCCACATCTCTCCTGCTATGCTTGTTTGTAGAGAGGAGGAAATGAACATGAATTCTATGTCAACATGTAGATGAAGCATTTTCTTTTTGCCAGTAGTGGGGTTAGTGTGCACCAAGGCTCTTCTACTCTTAGTGACCTGTGACAACCCAGATTCTCTCAGTGATGCTCTTTGCCTTCGAGCACACCTTGTCCATCTGTGCAGGGTGAGACCCACCTCCCTGGGGGCTGTCAGATGAGACCAGAATTGCCCAATCTTAGAGGAAGGACTTTGTACCCCAGCAGGGGCAGAAGGGCAGTTTTGACCATGATTATTAATCCTGTTTGGGAACAAGTTGAGTTATTATGGATATACAGATGTCTAGATCAATATTTCCCAGCCTGTGGGCCTTACACGTCCACCTTCATCATCTGTCATACTCTTTTAATATTTTTCTTTTAATCGTTCTGGTGTTTTTTTTTTAAACTTAAGTTTTTTTTTGAAGAGATACCTTTATACTCCTCCCCTAAATGGGAGAACCAGGCTCACTCTGTGACAAGGTTTGTCTGAAATAAGAGGACACTTTAAAAATAAATTTGGTAAGAAATAAAATGATGTTATAACATTCTATTAGATATGCTGGCCAGTCAGAGGTCTTGAGTCTGAGGCTGAGATCTCTGTTCAGAAGAGAAACTGGCAAGTGAAAGAGGTGTTAAAAACATAGCAGAGCCTACAATTTTTTTCACAATATATTTAGAAGGCATTGAGAATTGAAAAATCAGCACAGGCCTTTGGGGAGTCTTAAGGACTTGTAGTTGTGATGATGATGGCATCATGAGAGAAGTAGGTTTGATCCCTGGCAGACTTACTTGGTCCCTGCCCAAGGTGGACCTTTAACGGTCCCCAGACCAGCTGGCATCTTTTCCCATGTTGTATAAACTGTGTCAGGCCCCAGTAGTGAAACCATGCAAAAACCAGACATCTGCTCTAAGATCATCAGAACCCCAGGAGTGCTTATTGACAATCCAGGTTTCTGGGCCCACCCTGTAGAATGGAGTTTAGGGGATCTGGGCTGGGGTCCAAAGGAGCCCTGGTGGTGCAGTGGTTAAAGCGCCCAGCTGCTAACTGAAAGGTCGGTGGTTTGAACCCACAGCTGCTCCATGGGAGAAAGATGTGACAGTCTGTTTCTGTAAAGAGTTACAGCTTTGGAAGCCCTATGGGGCAGTTCTACTCTGTCCTACAGTGTCACTATGAATTGGAATTGACTTGATAGCAGTGGGTTTGGTTTGGTTTGGGCTAGGGCCCAAGAATCTGTATTTTAAAGAAACCTCTGGATAATTCTTGGGCTAAGCCAAGGTTGGAGAACATGGCCAAACTTAGTGATTTCTGGCTTGAAATCTTTGATTCAGGTCCTCAGCAGGCAGGTTCTTAGTCAGCCTTTTACACAGGACTCTAATTCCGCCCCCTCCCCTTTGAACCCTGATCCCTATCTGAGGCAAAGAGCCCATCTAGACTCCTTCCCAGTACCTATACTCCCTTCCCTGAGGACTGATCTTGAACACAGACATTCCCTGCTAAATGCTGCCTACTCCATCTGATGTCAGAAAGCAAATCTGTTGCCAAGGTAACCAGTGCAGATACTGCAGGGCAGGCTGCGTTGGACCCTGACCCACATGGCTCAAAGACTGTGCTCCTGGGGAACCCCCAACTCTTTCCACCTCCGCTTATGGTTCTGCTCCTCTGCCCACAAAGTCAGGCTGATTTGCTGTTCCTCTGAATTTATTAATCTGATTCCTTAATGCCCTCCACCCCATGACCAGTCCTCCAACAGAGGGGGACAGGTGCTTGACCATCTGATGTTGTGAAGTCCTTCTCCCTGTGAGCTCTTCCTCACAGTTAACCCCGTGGCAGTAGGCCCAGGAAGGGGCAGAATCACGGCCCTCCCACCTGATGGAGTCAGGCTGCTGGTAAGCATATTCAAATACCCCATCTGCCCACCCCACTGATGTTTCCTGAGATCTCATGGTATACCAGGCACTGTGCTCAGCACTGGGGGATGCAGTATGAACAGGACTGACACCTCATCCCTATGGAGCTCACAGCCTAGTATGTGTGCGTGTTGGGGAGGGGAAGACAATAAAGAAGGAAAAAAACGAACAAGGCGATGTTAAATAGTGACATGTGCTATAAGGTAAATAAACACAGACAGTGAGATGACATGTGAGGAGGAGCCCAATGTGGCTGGAAGGTCAGGGAGGGTCTCTCAGAGGAGGTAACCTGAGTACTGAGACCTCAATGCTGAGAAGGGGAAGGGTCAATCTGGCTGACACCTGAAACCTTGGGGATCAAAGGAAAGTCCTTAAACAGAGGAAGAACTGTGTATTCATGGTGGAAATGGTCATGTACAGTGAGGACTAAATAAATACAGAAGATGACAGGGGTAGCTGTGGTGGTTTGACTCTGACTGTAAGGGTCCAGGGGGCTAGAACCAAACCTCTTGGCATCGTGAGACTGATCTGTTAGGAGGATGAATTTGGTATCAGCTTCAGGAAGTGTACACATTAATCAGGGAGACAGAATTCTGTCTGAGACATCCAAGCATGAAAGAAAGGTGACTGTCCTGACTCTTTAATTTTTGGAATGTCCACCTACTCCATGCTCTTTCCCCTGAGTGTGCCTCTCTGCCTGTTCAGCTGATCACACTGTTGATCAGTTTTCTCGTGGGCTCCTTGCGTTCTATGCGTCGTTTTTGGCTTCCATTCTCTCCTCACATTTGCCTCTCTTCCCTTAGTTGATATTTAAAAGTATCTACCTTTTGCTTATATCTCATCATTCCCACTTTAGGAGTTTCTTTTTCCAAGCACCCAAACCCGTCTTCATTTCCTTCCAGAGTGGAAGAACAGACTAAAAGCCAAGAGTTACTGTCAACAGAGCCCATTTCTAGTGAGGAATTACCCAGTGGCATGAACACAACAAGACCCACAATGGGTGATTCTTGGCGTTCCACCATAGGAGATGATTGAGAATCTGAGGCTGAATCAGAAAAGCAGAAGATACATGAGGGCTGTATAGGGTCAATGGAATATGAGCAAGGGCAAGCAGTTACCCAGGACAGAGCCTTGGAATACCCTGAAGTGGGAAAATGCAGTGTCATCTCAGACTTGGTTCCTTCACAGAGATTTCCTACAGAAAAACATTTTCATGAACTTGACTTAGGGATTCAAAGCCTGCAACATAACTTTGTTTTAAAAAACCATCAGGAAATCATGGTAGGAAAGAAACCTTGTAAAGGCAATGTATGTGGAAAGGCCTTGGAAAAACTGTATAAATTTAATCATGGTGAATATACCAACCAGAGCATATATATTTCTACACATGAGTTAATTGATACAGGAGAGAAATTCTATGAATATAAAGTAAGTGAGACTTTTTTTCCCTGTAGCCCATATGTCTTTCCGGTCATGAGAACTCATATTGGAGAGAAACCCTATAAATGTAATGAATGTGGCAAAGCCTTTAAGAAGATTTCATCTCTTTCTCACCATCTGAGAAATCACAGTAAAGAGAAAGCCTATGAATGTAATAATGAATGTGGGAAATCTTTCTGGTAGAGCCTTCACCTCATTTTGCACCAGACAACTCACACCGGTGAGAAACCTTATGAATGTAATAAATGTGGAAAATCCTTTAGTCAGAATTCTCACCTTAATGTACATCAGAGAACTCATACTGAAGAGAAGCCCTATAAATGTGATGAATGTGGAAAATCCTTCAGTGGAAGATCTAATCTTAATGTGCATAAGAGAACACATACTGGAGAAAAATCCTACAAATGTAATGAATGTGGGAAAGCCTTTAGTGACCGCTCATCATATATGCAACATGAAAGGACACACACTGGAGAGAAACCTTACAAATGCAATGAATGTGGAAAAGCCTTCAGCCACAGCTCTCACCTTACAGTTCACAGGAGAATCCATACTGGTAAGAAACCCTATAAATGTGATGAATGTGGGAAAACTTACAGCTTTCACTTATCCTTCACTCAGCATAAAAGAACTCACACTGGAGAGAAACCATATAAATGTCATCAGTGTGGGAAAGCTTTCAATCAAGGTTCTATCTTTATTGGGCATCAAAGAACTCATACCAAAGGAAAAAACCTACACATTTCATTTTCATGTATAAAAGCATCATAGATACATTTAGATTTTGTCTTTTTGACCTATTCCCAGAGAAGAGTCTGGGTGGCATTTGATTCCTAGGGAAGTTTCCAGTATGTGATGATCAGTAAGGTCAATTCCCTTTGATAATACTATTCTACCAAGCAGTGTGGGAAGGGCTGGTGATGAGAAGTTATAACAGGAGGATGACATTTGATTAAACAACTGAATGTAGTATTCCAAAGAGCTGGAGTGTCATTATTTATTTAATTGTTATGCCATTACTGGAAAATTAGGCCTCTTCTAATTTATTTCAGGAAGTCACTATAAACCCTAATTATGAACAATGTGTGAAAACATGAAAAATGCATATAATGTGCAGTGAAATGTACAGAACCTGTTCAACGGTTACCGTATGTGTGCATTTGGACAAGGGCTAGAAGGAAACAGAAATGAACGCAGCTAAGAGTCTTAGATATATCATGACTTTTTTTTTTATCATTTCTTTTAAAATTACTGAATTTTACAATAAATAAAAAACAGAAAAGAAAGAAGTTGATCAACGTCTGAACTGTCAGGGGGAAGTGTGTTGGAGGTGCTTTAAGGTAGCAAAGAAACAATAATAACAAATAGAAATAAATTTAGAAGTCAACACTAAGTTATAAGTTATTCCTAATAAAAGTAGAAGGAAATCCATTGCTGTCGAATCTATTCCAACTCACAGTGAACCTATAGGACAGAGTAGAACTGCCCCATAGGGTTTCCAAGGCTGTAATCTTTACAAGAGTAGACTGCCACATCTTTCTTCTGTGGAGTTGCCAGTGGATTCAAACTGTAGACCTATCGGTTAGCAGCTGAGCATTTAACCATTGTGCCACCAGGGTTCCTTAAAAGTAGGAGGAAGGATGTAGTAAATATAAAAGCAAGAAGTACTGGTAAAAGGTGACTGAGAAAAACTGGATAGGCTTTGCCACATTCATTACATAGATCACAAACTAACATGGTCAAAAACACAATTTGCGACATTGGGAATGAAAGGGAAATCATAGAGAACATAAGAATATTAAAAGGTTTGTACATTTCCACGTTAAAAGACTTGAAAAGCTAGATGAAAAAGGCCCCTGTCCATACATGTTCAAGACCAGGATTCAGTTGATGTGAATTCAAAACGAAACAAAAAACAACCTTTAAAGAGCTCCTCAGATCCACTACTCAATTTTCCCAACTTTCTGAATAAAATTTTTGTTCCCGGTAGAGGTTGATCCTCGAGCCTTTCACATGACTTTCATAAATATCCACCAGGATACAGTGGCACAAGATCACCACTCACAAGCAGTCTATCCACTTGTCCTGGGAATTCTAACTGCAAACACATCTTCCATCAGCTCAATTATCCTTACCTTCATTGCCTTCTTCCTCCAGGGCCAAGCTGACATCTTTTCTACAGGGCCACTGCAATAGCCTCTTACTGGTCTCTCCATGTCCACCCTTTGTGCGTACAGTCCTCTATACCCACAGGAGCCACAGTGAACTTTTAAAAACAAATAGGATCATGTTTCTCTCCTGAGTCTTACGGCCTTTCAAAGACTTATCACAGTTATAGAATAACTTCTCACCATGGCCCATAAGACCTCTATGTCTGTTCCCCACCTGCCTCTCCAAGCTCTGGTCACAATGTTGTTCAAGATACTCACTTTGCTCGGCTTACACTGGCCCTGTTCTGGTTCCGTGAATATTTTGAGGTTGTTCCCACCTCAGGATCGCTGCAGACATTGGTAGAGGGTCAACAAAAACTAGGGAAACCCTCAATGAGTTGGATTGACACAATAACTACAGTAATGGATTCAAACATACCAGCTGTCATGGATTGAATTGTGTCCCCCAAAAATATGTTTATCAATTTGGCTAGGCCATGATTCCCAGTATTGTGTGATTGTCCACTATTTTGTCATCTGATATGATTTTCCTGTGTGTTGTAAATCCTATCTGTATGATGTTGATGAGATGGGATTAGTGGCAGTTAGTGAGACAGGATTCAATCTACAAGATTGGATTGTGTCTTGAGCCAATCTCTTTTGAAGTATAAAAGAGAGAAGCAAGCAGAGAGACGGGGACCTCATACCACCAAGAAACAACAGCTAGAAGAATAGCGTGCGTCCTTGGGGTCCTTGCACTGAGAAGCCCCTTGACCAGGGGAAGACTGATGACAAGGACCTTCCGCAAGAGCTGACAAAGACAAAAAGCCTCTCCTGGAGCTGGCACCTTGAATTCAGACTTCTAGCCTCCTAGACTGTGAGAGAATAAATTTCTCTTTGTTAAAGCCATCCGCTTTTGGTATTTCTGTTATAGCATCACTAGTTAACTAAGACACCAATGATCATAGCACAGGACTGGGCATCATTTCATTCTGTTATACATAAGGTCACCATGAGTCAGAGCACATATATTTGGCATAAATATAGACAAATGCATCAATAGAACAGAATATAGAGTCTAGAAATAAACTAATACATATATGGATGACTGACTTTAAAAATTGTACTTACTGTATTTTTTGGTGAAAACATACACAACAATGGATACACCATTTTAACAAATTCTACATGTACAATTCAGTGGATAACTGATTTTTGATCAGCACAAAAGGCAGTGCAGTGGAGAAAGGATAGCCTTTTCACCAAATAGTGCTGAAACCACGGAATGCCCATATGCAAAAAAGTGACCTTTGATCTTTGTTAGGTGTCATTGCGTCAGTTCCAACTCATAGCCACCCTATGTACAACAGAATGAAACACTACCCAGTCCTGCACCATCCTCACAATCATGATGTTTGAGCCCATTGTTGCAGCCACTGTGTCAGTCCATCACATTGAGGGTCTTCCTTTTTTTCACTGACCCTCTACTTTACCAAGCATGATGTCCTTCTCCAGGGACGGGTCCCTCCTGATAACATACTCAAAATATGTGAACCGTAGTCTCTCGCCATCCTAGCTTCTAAGGAGCATTTTGCCTGTACTTCTTCCAAGATGGATTTGTTCATCCTTTTTTCGTCAGTCCGTGATACATTCAATATTCTTCGTCAACATCGTAACTCAAAGGCATCAATTCTTTGGTCTTCCTTATTCATTGTACAGCTTTTGCATGCATATGAGGCAATTGAAAACACCAGGGCTTGGGTCAGGTGCACCTTAGTCTTCAAGGAGACATCTTTGATTTTTAACACTTTAAAGAGGTCTTTTGCAGCAGATTTACCCAATGCAATGCGTCTTTTGATTTCTTGACTGCTGCTTCCATGGGTATTGATTGTGGATTCAAGTAAAATGAAATCCTTGACAACTTCAATCTTTTCTCTCTTTATCATGATGTTCTTGTTGGTCCAGTTGTAAGGATTTTTGTTTTCTTTACGTTGAGGTGCAATCCATACTGAAGGCTGTAGTCTTTAATCATCATTAAATGCTTCAAGTCCTCTTCATTTTCAGCAAGCAAGATTGTGTCATCTGCATAACACCAGTTGTTAATGAGTCTTCCTCCAGTCCTGATGCCCCATTCTTCTCCATATAGTCCAGCTTCTCAGATTATTTGCTCAGCATACAGATTGAATAAGTATGGTGAAAGGATACAACCCTGATGCGCACCTTTCCTGACTTTAAACTATGCAGTATCCCCTTGTTCTGTTCCAACTACTGCCTATTTATGTACATGTTCCTCACGAGTACAATTAAGTGTTCTGGAATTCCCATTCTTCTCAATGTTATCCATAATTTGTTATGATCTACACAATCGATTTTTTGATCTTTACCTCATACCATATACAAAAATTAACTAAAACTAGATCTTAGATCTAAATGCAGAATATAGAACTATAAAACTTCTAAAAGAAAAAAATAGAAAAATCATTGTGGCCTTAGATTAAGCAAAGATATCTGAGATACAACACTAAAAACATAATCCATAAAAGAACACATTTATAAACTGGATCTCATCAAAATTAAAAACTTCTGTTCTTTAAAAGACACTGCTAAGGGAATGAAAAGAGAGCCACAGGCTGGGAGAAAATATTTGCAAAGCATATGTCTGATAAAGGGCTTGTATCCAGAATACATATATGTATATCCTCAAAACTCAACAATAAGAAAACAACTTAAATTTAAAAATATTAGCTAAATACTTGAAAAGACACTTCATCAAAAGACATATACAAATGGCAAATGAGCACATGAAAATATGTTTAGCATAATTTGTGATTAGGAAAATGTAAATTAAACCACAATGACATACCCATACACACCTATTAGAATTACAAAACGTTAGAAGACTGACCATACCAAGTGCTGGCAAGGATATGGAGGAACTGGAACTTTCATACACTGCTGGTGGGATTACAAAGTCGTACAACTAACTTCGAAAATAATCTGGCAATTTATTAAAATATTAGACATATACCTACCATATGATCCAGCCATTCCACTTATAGGTATTTTACTCAAGAGAAAAGGCAATATATGTCCCTACAAAGAATGGTGGAGCCCTGGTGGTGCAGTGTTTAATAGCTCAGCTGCTAACCAAAAGGTTGGCAGTTTGAATCAACCAGCTGCTCCTTGGAAACCCTATACGGCAGTTCTACTCTGTCCTATAGGGTCACTATGAGTCAGAATTGATGGCAACAGGTTATTTTTTTTTTGGGCATACACAACACAAACATTTTTATTCTGCCTTTTAGAATTTCCATTTAGCCCACCCCCCATACTCCTTGATATCTGTGTCGGTCATCTAGTGCTGCTATGAGAAATACCACAAGAGGATGGCTTTAACAAAGAGAAATTTATTCTCTCACAGTCTAGTAGGCTACAAGTCCAAATTCAGGGCGTCAGCTCCAGAGAGAGGCTATCTCTCTATATCGGCTTTGGAAGAAGGTTCTTGTCATCAGTCTTCCCTTGGTCTGGTTGCATGTCAGCACAGGAACCTCAGGTTCACAGGACGTGCTCTGCTCCCAGCACTGCTTTCTTGGTGGTATGAGGTCCCCCTATCTCTCCGCTCACTTCTCTCTTTTATATTTCTAAAGAGATTGGCTTAAGACAGTATCTAATCTTGTAGATCTCAATAGTATTACTGCCATTAATTCATCTCATTACATCATAGTGATAGGATTTACAACACATAGGGAAATCACATCAGATGACAAAATGGTAAACAATCATACAATACTGGGAATCATGACCTAGCTAAGCTGACAGATATTTTGGGGGGACACAATTCAATCCATGACAATATCCACAAAGAATATTATTCTTTTTCTACTGTTTAAAATTAATAATATCCAGTTTGCAATGATTTTACAACTTTCTGACTGTAAGTTTATTCCTCTAACCAGTATTGTACTTTTCCCACCAATTAAATTTGTTTTGGTCTCAGTTGTTTGATTATGTGGTTTATTAGGAAAGTAACAGGATTGGGATCAACTTGGAAGTAACAGAATACAGGATACAGTTAGTCTATCAGGACAGCTTCCAACCAGGACAGCTCTCAGCTTCTTCTGGGCTGTGCCCGCAGGCAGGCTGTGCTTATTGGCCAGACTAGCCTCTTGGCTGGGCTAGCGGGCCCTTCTCTTAGCCGTACTAGCCTCGCCTTGGCCTCTGCACTGCTTGGGCAAGTGTTAAAACTCTTTAGCTCTGCTGACAGGTGCCTGGAGGCACCCTACTCTGCCAGCAAGCCTCCTGCCCCAAGGCGCTCAGCTCTCTCATTCCGTGGGCCAGCAAGCCCACCGCAGCTGCCTTGCTCCATGGGCTGGGAAGCTCACTGCAGCCATCTTGCACTGGTCTCCTGATTCCTGCCGTCTCATGCCACTACTACTTGTGCTGCTGTCTCACTCTCGCCTTCTTGTGCTGTCTGGTACCGTCTTACGCCATCTTGTGCCATCGCCAGTGTTAAAACTCTGTCTCCTAGGTCTAGGAAGTTCTCAGTGCAGGGACCTCGGATCCAAAGGATACGCTCCACTCCAGATTCTTCTTGATGGTAATGAGATTACGTTTTTTTTTTTTTCCGAACATTAGTGTACCATTCTTTGTGGTGGTGGTGGTGGTGTTATGTGCCGTCGAGTCCATTCTGACTCATAGCTCTTTATTTGTAATAGCCAAAAAACTGGAAACAACTGAAATGCTCATTGACAGATGACTGGATAAACAAAATGTGACCTGTTTTCTTCTGGGCATCATGGCTGGACTGCAGTCCATGATCCAAATCCTTGAACCCACTGCCTCCTTTTAAAATATTAACACAATCCGACCATTGCTCAGTACCTTAATCAGAGCTGCTATCATGTCTCACCTTGATTACTGCATTGGTCTCCTCATAAGTCACTTGACTCTCTCCCTTGCCCCTTTAGTCTGTCCTTCAGAGAGGCCAGCATGATCCTTGTATGGGGCCAGAAGAGCCCATCACTCCTCTGCTCAGAACACTGCCAGGGCTCCCCATTTCACTCACAGCCCTCACCTCTGTGATCTGGCCCCTCATTGCTTCTCTGACCACCATGCTGTTCCCCCAACCCACTAGGCAGGCCCTACCCCCAGGGCCTCTGTTTTAGCTCTTCCTTCTACCTGAAATGCTCTTCCCTGCGGTA
The DNA here is from genome assembly GCA_030035585.1 of Dugong dugon. NCBI lineage: Eukaryota > Metazoa > Chordata > Mammalia > Sirenia > Dugongidae > Dugong > Dugong dugon. Next base: position 117,134,120 of record CM057466.1, read on the forward strand.
TCTCCATGACTCCATCCCTCAATTCCTTCTAGTCTTTACCCAGATGCCATTTCCTGAACGTGACCCCCCAACAATTACTCGACGTAATACTGCAACTCCCCATCCTTGCATGCAACCCCCCGTCTCTGCTCTGCCTTTTCTTTTTTACAAAGCATTCATCATCTTCTAACCATTCTTTAACTCATTATGTTTATTGTCTATCTCCCTTCATAAGTACAGGAGTGTCTGTTTTGTTCACTTTAGTATCCCACCATCTAGCGCAGGGCCTGGCACACAGTTGGTGCTCAATAAAGGTTTGCTGAATGAATGTCTGGATCCCTGGCATAGAGTGACAGGAGATAAACAAGACGGGGTGGCTGGGGGAACAGAGGCCAGCTGTGCAAGTTCTCAAGCCTTGAACCAGTGATTGGATTTCACTCTAACTACAATGGGAAGCCAGTGCAGATGTAAGGCAGGGACCTGATCTGGGATTCTAAATGGTCCCTTTGCTGCTGGCTGGAGGATGGGCTGTAGAGGGCAGGAGTGGAAGCAGGGATACCTTCCTCTAACCTCTGTCACTGCTTCTTCACCAGCAGCTTTCTCTGCTCAATCCTGAAAGACGGGAACTGTGGGGGTACCATCCATAGATTGCTTCCCTCTGCAGTGTCCCCTCTCTGCCAAAATCTACCTCCCTGCCACCAATGGCCCCTCCCAGAACTTTGCACCTCCTGCCTTGGCCTCTTCCTCAAAGTCAAGTTGCCCTAACTGAACTCCTCAGCCTCCCTCTGAAACTGGTTCTCCTCTCTGCCTGCCCACAGTGAGTGCCAATGCCGCCTACACAAGCCCAAATCTGAGGCTTCGATCTTGAATCAAACCTCCATCTCTAGTGAAATCTCTCCAGAATCTCTCATCTACTGATCACTTGCATCTAGCCTTCTAAATGGCCTCCTTGCCTTCATTCTCACCTCCTACAGTCCCTTCTCTACACCGGCTGCCAGACGAATCTGTACAAACTCACATATAATCTTATCACTTCCTTTCTTAAAACCCTGCAATGATTCCTTGTAATTTACAGCATAAAATGTGCATCCTACTCCTCCCACCCCTTATTTTTCCTGTCACACTCTTGTCAGTCTCTGAAACTCTCCACTCTAGCAACTTTGACTTATTTCTCTCCTAACATGCTCCCTCTGCTTCAACAATCTCTTCCAACCCTTCTTCTTCCATGACCCAGTCTGAGTGTCTTCCATCAGTTGATGCCTTTTCTGGTCCACCTCTCCCCTGCCAGAGATGATCCTTTGGTTTTCTGTGCCCCACACAGGCACCAGTGGCAGCCCGGGCCACTTTACTGCATTTCTTTTTCTTGTCTGTCCTCTCCATACACTGGATCTTTACCAGACACAAACAGATCTGACCTGCCTTACTTGCCTCAGGCTGGCCCATGGAAGGTGTATGATAAATGTGAAGATGTGAGGTGGTGCATGAAAAGTAGATCTGCGCCCAGAGCCCCCAGCCTTTGGAAGACACCCAGTCTGGATCAGACCCTACAAGTAGTTGAAATGAGGGTGGACAAATGAACGGGCAGGAAGGACAGTGAGGAGCAGAGGCATGGGCTGTGGGACCAGGGGAGTTCTAGGTGAAGGTGACCCCCACACAGGTTGGAGGGTGGCTCAGAGAGGGCCCCAAGGGATATCAGTGAGCCTCTGTTGCCAGGGACCCGGAGGCTGGGTGGGGGGGTTGGGGGGAAGGTCGGCTCCGTTCTGGATGAGGCACCTTTTCATCGCCCCCACCGATGCTCTTGAATAGTGGCTTTGAGTGGCAGCCGCCAAGGCAGAGGCTTCGTTTACTTTGTTCCCTGATAACCCAGCGCCTCTTGATAAATATTGACTCAAGGAAATCTCAAAGGGGGGTCGATGATAATTTCTGTGCCTATGAAGCTTTGCCATCTGGAAAGAAATTTGGGAACAATACTTGATATTATCAGCAGTGGGGCTTCATATACAAGGGAAGCTAAGCATTAGGTTCCTTGTCTGTAAAAAAGGATATAATAACAGCCCTTTTCTTATAATCTTGTTGTAGTTAGGTGCCATCAAGTTGATTCAGACTCATAGTGACTCCATGTGACAGTAGAACTGCCCCATAGGGTTTTCTAGCCTGTAATCTTTAAAGGATTGGGGCTCTTGTGGTGCAGTGGTTAAGAGCTTGGTTGCTAACCAAAAGGTCGGCAGTTCGAATCCACCATCACCTCCTTGAAACCCTTTGGGACAGTTTTACTCGGTCCTATAGGGTCGCTATGAGTTAGAATCGACCCCAGTGCAATGGGTTTGGTTTTGAGATCAGCCCAGGTAGTGGTGGCGGGGAAGTGTGGTCCGGGGCCCCGACAGTACCGCCCGCCTCCACACGGCCTCGGACACAAGCGCCTAGGGCCAGTCCCCAGCGCCGGGGAAGGGTAAACTCAGGGCGAACCAGCCTGTGTCCCGGGTGCCTTCCATTGGGGCGCTTCCGGCTGAAACAGGAAATGAGCCCGCATGCGCCGCCTGCCGGAACTATAACTTCCGGCAGCCTCCGCGGAGCGTGTTGGTCGATTCCGGGGGAGCGGTCGCCATTGTCCCGGGTCTGGTGAGGCCGGTGCTCCCGCGAAGGGGTAGCCGCCGCCACCCAAGGTTTGGAGGATCAGAAGAGCGGGCAGATAGAGGCGGGCGTCTGCGGTCCGGGCTGGCGCCGCGCAAGGACAGGTCGCAACCCCCCTGCGCCTGCCCCTTCCTTGCTGGCGAGTACCCGTGTCCCTCGGCCCCCTTCGGCCGTCAGACCCTCCCGCTGCCTGCGCGCGCCCTTTCCCCGGACTCGCGGTTTCGCCGGTCACGGCGGACGCCAGTGAGCCGCGCACACCGGGCCTGGCGTTTGTTCAGGGTCATCGGCCGCTTGCGCCTTTGTTCCTCAGGCCGCGCGCGGGAGACCCGAGGACACTGGGTCGTACCTCGGCGTGGGACAAAAGCCAAACGACCCCGGAGAAGCGACGCCGCGGAGGGACAGGTCTTTGCGAACCAGGTAAGGCCGGCCGCTTGCTGTTACGAGCATTGTGTCTGCGTCGGGATGGCGGAGGAAATCGGCTTCGGGAGGCCGGGGTGGGGGTGGGGGGGGGGTCTCTGGAAAAAATAAATGTCCGAGCGTCCAATAAGCTGGTGATGAGGACGTTTTTCAGACCATTAACGAGTATAACCACCTTTCATTCCGAGCAGGTGTTTCTCATCCGAGCCCGTTAACATAAAGTGCTGACGGACGTCAAACATGGGCTGGGAACAGCAGTTGGTGACGTTAACCAGGTAGTGACCGGAGGATTTTGCCAAGCTGCAAGCAGCCGTGCAAAATAATACGCAGTTTGCCTCCTTTGGGTTTTGGCACAAACCCCCGGGCTCTGTGGCTCAGTGCACCCGGCTTTCTAACTCCTCGGCCTCCGCCTTTTGTGCTGCACTGTGGCTTCCGTAGCTTCCAGTGAGAGGTGAATATTCGGCTTTCTGAAGGAGACAGTCAGGCTTGGACCCGTTAAGTCTTGCCGGTAGATTCAGGCTTGGACCTGGTAAGTCTTGCAGTTAGATTTTTTTTTTTTTAAGATAACATTCATGTAACATAAAATTCACAATTTCAACCATTTTAGCGTGTACAATTCAGAGATTTTATGTATTTGTGCAACCATCATTAGTTTCTAATGCAGAACATTTTCTGTCACTCCAGAGAGAAACCTGGTACCCATTAAGCAGTCACTCCCTGTTCCCCCTTGGCCCCAGCCCCTGGCAATCACTAGTTTACTTTATGGCTCTATGGATTTGCCTAGTCTGGACATTTCATATAAACAAATTCACGCAATATATTACCTTTTGTGTCTGGCATTTTTCACTTAGTGTAATGTTTTCAAGGCTCACCTGTGTTGTAGCATGCATCAGCACTTCATTCCTTTTTCTGACTGAATAATAATCTGTTGGGTAGATATACTGCATTTTGTGTATTCATCACCTGGTGGATGTTTAGGTTGTTTCCGCTTTTTGGCTATTGTGAATCCTGCCACGAGCGTTCATGTACAAGTTTTTGTTTGAACATATGTTTTCAGTTCTCTTGGATGTATCTGATAAAACCTGCGAAAGCTGGCACCTGTGTAAGGTGGAAACCTGTCAGAGAAGGAAAACCTGAACATTTTCCAGTAAAATGAGCAATAGAAAAGTGGTAAGGCTGCACCCTGTCAAAGGTGGAGAACTTTTGAGACCTGGAAAAACAAGGCAGTCCTGTCAAGTTCTGGCTCTCACAGGTTTCTGTGCACACACGCACACGTGCACACGCACACACGTGCCCCCCAGCTCTCACAGGTTTCTATACACGCACACACACAAGTGAAATTGCTGAGTACTCTGTGTTTAACTTTTGAGGAACTGCCAAACTTTTCCTCAGTGACTACTCCATTTTGTATTTCCGTCAGCATTATATGAGGGGTGTAGGTGGGTTTACAATAATTTTTGTCAGATCAGCTGAAAAGTGCCATGAGTGGCTGTCTATAAATCAACTTGGAGAGCAGTTGACAAATTTCCACTCTCTCTTCCAAGATTTTGCTTTTTTTCATCTTATTCAAGTCACTCTGCATTTCTGTCTAGGAAATCTGTAATGTTTTTGACACGTGAGTTGTATTTTCTTATAATGCTCCCTTGGCGTGTTTTGTTGCTTCTGTGGTTGGAGTTCCTTCTTTGTCCTTACTGAGTCTTCTGTAAGAAAGGACAACTTGATTATTTTTAACTTTTGTCATTAGATTAGTATCACCTGAATCCCATCCTCCTGGGCAAGCATCCTGTGGATGGCGGCCATCAACCCATGGGCCTCCTGGGGTGAGTCCACATCTTGTGTCTTCTAGGACCCTGAGGTGGGCCTCTGTCAGCAGTGTTCTCCGTCTGCCAGGGGTCAAAGCTGAGGAGGGGTAGAGGGCTTTGGGGGAAGAGGAAGTTCTCTCTGTCTTATTGCAATGTTGGAACTGAGGGGGCTGAAAAGGCTTAGTTGCTGATGAAGGGTGAAAAGTGATGTAAAAGAAAGCATAATTTCTGTATATTTTATAGTAATCTCCTGAGAAGTTTTGTCATCTTTTAAGAGATTATCTATTGCTTTGTGAAATTTCTTAGAAAACAATCAGAATGTGTAATCAGAATGTTTTCTCCACTACTTCCATATTTTTTACCTTTTTTAAAAATTCATTTTTATAGCATTGTTTATAATTCAAAAACAATGTTAGTTATAGTGAGGTTTTAGGTATTGATTTGTTAAAGACAGTAAGGAAGTGTTTTGCTTTACTACTTATATTTTAAAAAATTAAATGAATGTTATCATTTATCAGGTACTTGTTTGGCTATTTAAAGATTCTGTTCTTCATTTCCTTGTGGCTATGTTATATTGCTTTGTGACCCAGCTGTCCGTTTCTGGTATAAATACAGTTTTACTATATTGAATTTATTTAATATACTCTCAGCTTTGTTTATGGAATTTTGTCATACCCGTTGGTTTTCTATTTCCTTGCCTTTAGTTATTAGGTTTAGTATCATGGAGTCTTTCCTTACCTTGTCCTAAACCTATCCTCTTGTGCAGGTGCCCTTACAGACCAGTCCTGGGGGATGGCAGCCATCAGCCCGTGGGCCTCTTGGGCTGAGTCCACATCCTGCATCCCCATTGCCTGCCGTGGTGTGGCCTCTCCCAGCAGTGACCTGCTGCAGCCAGGGGTCAGAATCAGGGAGCCAGGTGAGGACTTAAGGGCATAGGGGTCTGGTTGAGATCTGTCTTGGAGCAGAGTTGGAATAGGAGCGATCAAGAAGCTCTGCTGGGGGTTAAAGTGAAGGTGACGTCTCCAGGGCAGGGCACATGAGAATGAACATGAGGCCCTATAGGGCCGAGGCCTGGAAAGACTACAGAGACCCAGGCCTGCTTCTCAGACGGTGCCTTACACTGTAGCAGGGTGCTGAGTGGCTCAGGTGCTTAGACAAACTCTATACCTTCTCTGAGCCCCTTTCCCTTCATCCACAGTACAGGAAAGTGGTTTTTTTCCTTGCCTATGGGGGAGAGACGATTGTCCTTCTATGAATGACCCCCGCCCCCCAGGAAGAAGGGCTCGTGGGTATCTTTCTAGCAGGAATAGCTGCCCCCGTGACTTCTCTTCTTTTCCCTCAGCTCTGTATCCTCGAGACTCTTCCTGGCCTGTGGAGGGGACCCCCGAGGAGGAGAGGAGGACTGTCTGGCTCCCAGCAGACCAGGTCCAGGTGAGATAGGGCTTCTGCTTTTTTGTGAAGGGTCTTCCTTCCTGTTCCCAAAGAGTGGGTGTCCAGGTTCCCCAGTCAGTGTGGTTCTTCCATTTATAAGAGCTAAACTTGGGGCAGTGAGGAAGTCAGCCAGAAGTTTATCAGAATTCCATCTGCAGCATGAAATTCCTGTGATTGTTTCCCAGGACCTGAAACCTCTCTGTCAAGCAGACCTGTCACGGTCCTGCACCCCTGCTGTGCCTTAGGGTTGTTTCTGGGGATGAGGGGCAGCCCCCTCCTCTTCCCCCTTCTGTCTTCACTCCCATGTTCAGTGCCTGATCTGGGGTGAGCCTGCGCAGTGAGCTCTGTGCTGTGAGGGGCAGGGACAGGTTGGAGCCCCTGTGCTAAGCAGCTCCCAGATCCCTTTCCAAGCTTGCTTAGCTCTGTGGCCTCGAGGGACATAGGAGCCTGAGATGCATAAGGGAAGCCTGAGCCCTGGATCTGCGGTGCCTGGGGAGGTGGGTAGAGTCTGGAGTTCACTGGAGGCACAGAGCAGGTTGGGGACATGTCACTGTGGGAGGGGGAAGCTGGTTGGAGACAAAGCATTGAGCCAGGAGTTGAAGGGGAGTGCCAGCGAGTGGGCAAGTTATGGTGACTGAGGGCCTGGCCTCCTGTAGCACCATGGCGCGTTTTTAGAGGGGCACGGTGTGCACTGCATGAGCAGTGCCTGACAAAGGCTGAGCTCACATTTAGGTTGCAGAGGTTGGGAGGAGCCCAGCCGGCCCTGAATGCCGGCTCTGGAGCTGGGCTCCATCCTGGTGGTGACCAGTGCCCAGGGTCCGGAAAGTAGTTGGAAAGCTCCCTCTGGCAGGGGGTGTGGGGAGAAAGGGGGCTGTGAGAAGCAGGTCTGTGTTTCAGGCTTCAGGTTGCCCAGGGCCTTAGGGGCAGGAGGAGGGAGGAAGACCTGAGAGGTATGAGGAAGTCAAAAGGGCGGGGGCGGGGGGAGGTCTTCTTCCCCAGAGAAAGCCACCTTTTAAAAAAAGAAACTTTTTTATAACAGCTTTGTTGAGATATAATTCACACACCTGAAAATTCACCCATTTAAAGTTCACGATTCAGTGGTTTTTTTTTTGATATTCACAGAATTATACAACCATCACCATGATCTTTTTCCAGAACATTTTCATCATCCCAAAAAGAAACCCCATGTCCATTAAGCAGTCGTCCCCATTCCGTTTCCTCCAGCCCCTGGTAACCACTAATCTATTTCTCTATGGATTTATCTTTTCTGACACTTTATATGAAAGGAATCTTACAATATGTGGTCCTTTGTGTCTGGCTTCCTTCACTTAGCATAACGTTTTCAAGGGTCATCTATGTCATAGCATGTATTAGTACTTTTTTTCTTTTTAAAACTTTGTTTTAGGTTTCTTAGGGTTATCTCCATAATTCTAAGTGAGAGATTTTAATCTACTTTTCTTAATTCATCAAATTTACATTTATATCATCAGATTTACATTTACTTTATTGAGTAATTACCCAGCCCTGAAGGATGAAGAAAAATCGTTTCATTACCATTTTAGGTATTGTATTTGTATGTTAAAATAATGAGTCATGCAAATGTGAAATACTGGGATATAAAAATACTAATAAAGTCTCTACCTAACTTTATGCATCCCCTCCAAGACTAATAAAAATAACCCCCCACCATTTTAAAGCTGACAAGTGTGCAGTTTAAATGTACCATCACCTCGTGGCAGAGCTGTTGTCCCCAGGAAGCACAAGGGCCAGAACATAAGGGTGGTGGTTGTCTGGCATCAGAACTTGGTGCTGTAATCTTTGCCGCTGTTACACTGTATGATCATTTTTAGATCCTCTAACAATCTTCACAGAAGCTAGGCTAGGCTGAAAGATGGCCCCTGAGTCAGTTGGGAACAGAAGTTAGCAGTGATAAAACGCTATGAATATCCCCTACTAACCACTGAGAACATAAATGCTGAGAAAATAAAAAGAATTAAAGTAACAACACCCTCCAGTGTCTGAAGAGTTGTGATTTCTGAGAACCTGCTCCTGGCCCCCTCCTCACACTCACTTTGAATTTTTCCCTGTGATAAACCCAGACTTGAATCATGTGAGTTTTGAATTAGGCCTTCAGTAACACAGATGAGAGCCCCAAGTGTCTCTCTGTTCCCTCCAAGTTAAACATTTACTGAAATAAAATATTTGCATGTGAAAATGTCAAATACTGTCTATCCATCACTATCTGAATCTTTTCCATTTTTTAAAATATGTTAGATAGTTTTCAGCTAGTGGGAGCCTAGATCCATTATTTTGGGGAATAGGGAAGTAATGTTCCCAGCCCATATAAAAACCCCAGCTAGCCTCCCCAGATATCTTGACTCTATAATACTTTACCCAGGGTTTCTGTATAATCGTCATGCACATAAAACACCAGTATGGAATACTATGCACCTATCCTTGGTAGTACTTAGGGATGTGCACAGTCTAGTTATGTTTTCCTTCTGCTCTGCAAACAACTTGTACGGAAATATTAAATAACAAGTAACTACCTTATAGAGGCCATCTGAACTGCCCCTGGCCCCTGTCAGAAGTGAAACCCAGGTTCCATGAAGGAGTCAGCCCTGGAGGATGACAGGAGTGAGGGAGCAAGATCTGTGGGAGACTTTCCAGGGGACCTGCCCTCTCTGAAACCCTTTACACGGTGTAAACCTGCATTGATGTGTTAGCAGATTCCATCAAGTACTCTTGGAGGACTAGATGATGCTTCCACGTTTGCAAAGTATTATGTTCAAGAATGTGCACAAGAACATCTCCGATTCATCATAGCAGATGATGTTGGAAAGTGGGAGTTCAGCTAGTAGGGGCTGCCCGAGGAATGGAAGAGCATCCCCTGCCCTTGATGGCCCTGCACTGATCACCCAAAAACCAAATTACACAGTGAAACCTGCTTTACCTCTTTAAGCAGCTGCAGAGAGCTCCTACTGGTCCATATGGATATTAGACTAACTGCCTGTCTCCACCACATCTTCCTGCCGTTTTGTCTTGCAGCATTTCAGTTTTGCATTTTCCTTTGCAATCCCAGCATGAGAGCATTCAGTGTCCCTCTTAGCGTCCCTAAGGCCTCTACAGTTTTCTCAATGCTAGAAGTGTTTATTTAAATTTTTATCTTGACGTATTTCAAAAGTACAAAAAGTAAGCAAACACTGTCGCAATCACTCGGAATTAACAGTTGTTAACATTTTGCTTTGCTTTCATTTTAAAAATAGTCCCCACTCATATTCTCTTCCCACATCAGAACAGCTGCTCTGGTGGATTTGGTGATGCAGCTAATCCATTTTTATACTGTTACGTAGATAATACAGATATAATTTAGATACACAGTATTCTATTTTTTAAAAAACAACTTGTTTACATGTAGCTTTTCTACAGCTTTCTTTGTTCATTCACGGTCAACTTTGAGATCCATCTGTGGTGACAAATGTAGGTCACATTCATTCCCTTAGCACTGCCAGGTGGTATTCATCAGAGAAGTATTCATCCCTTTTACGGATGAGCTTATTAGTCCCCTCTCCCACTCCAATTTTTTTTCTATTCCAGCCAAAGCTTCGTGAACATTTTTGTATGTATCATGTGCACATGTATAAGTGTTTTTCTAGGCATACTACTAGAAATAGTTTGCTGGATCTTAAGGCGTGTGTTTTCAATATTGCTAGTGCTGCCCCGTGGCTCTCTGAAGGGGCAGAGCTGGTTCTCCTCTCCACTCGAGAGTTCCCATCTCCATACATCCTTGCTGACACTGGGCATTATGCCTTTTAGTTTTTGTTCATAGTAAGATTGAAGAGGTGTATTGCATTATTATTTTAATTTGCATCTTGATTGCTAGGGAAGTGAACATCTTTCCATATGTTTATTGGCCATCTATTTCTCTCTCTCTTTTCTCTCCCCTCCACCCTACTTGTCTCTTCTGTTCCTTAGATATCTGTGGACTCTGACTTACTGCAGTGTAGGCATTCACATGCATGTTGGATCCAGATTCTTTGCCATCTATGAATTACTTTCTCCCAGTCCAGGGCTTGTCTTAATTTTGTGGTGTCTCTTATTGGTCAAATGTTTCTCAGTACATTTTTGTCGAACGTGTCCATCTTCGTTAACGACTGGTATTTTTTGAGTCTTTTAAAAGAAATCTTTTAAAAAATCATTTCTTCCTGTCCTTTTTCTTTATGTTCTCTTTATGGGGCTTTCTATTACAGTGTCACTATGAGTCGGAATCGACTTGAGGGCAGTGGGTTTTGATTTCTGTTAGACGGTGGGCCTCCTGAACCGACCGCTGTGTCTTCTAGTTCTTCATAGTCAGTGTCTTTGGTTTTTGTTGTTGGTGGTGGGTTGAGGTCTGGCAGTCATTCTCACCACCACAGAACTCTATTTGGGGCCTTCTGTTAGATGATGCCCCTCCTAAACTGACTGCTGTGTCTTTTATCCAGTCCGTGTATTCTGAGAGCTCTTTCCTGTTCTCTCAGCTCTCTGGTAGCATCCTGTCCGTTTTATCCTGAAGCCCCCTGTCCAGTCTGAGAGTCGAAGAACAGGAATTACAGCTCTTTTGAAAGTTGGATGCAGCTGCTTCCTGGATTCCGTGTCCTCTCAGCCACTGAGTTTGGTCTTTCTAAATGCCTGTCTCCCCGACAAAACACAAAAGTAGAACATGACATCTATGTTAGTTCCCTGTTGCCATTGTAACAAGTTATCACAAGTGGAGTGGCTTAGAACAGCATGAATTTGTTTTCTTAACATTCTGGAGGTCAGAAGTATAAAATGGGTGAGTGGGGCTGCTGTGTTCCTTCTGGAGGCTCCAGGGGAGAATCCACTTCCTTGCCTTTTTCAGTTTCCAGAGGTCACCTGCATTCCCCAGCCCCTTCCTCCATCTGCAGAGCACATCATTCCAACCTCTGCTTCTGTTGTCAAAGCTCCTTCTCTGACTCTGGGCCTCCTGCCTCCCTCTCTTTCACTTACAAGAACACTTGTCATTGCATAGAAATTCCTGGGTGGTGCAAACAGTGAACACACTTGTCTGGTAAACAAAAGGTTGGAGGTTCGAGTCCATTCAGAGGCAACTTGGAAGAAAGCCCTGGCGATCTACTTCTGAAAAATCAGCCACTGACAACCCTGTGGAGCACAGTTCTACTCTGACACCTGGAGTCGCTATGAGTTGTGGTCAACTAGACAGCAGTTGGTGGTGGCGGTGTGATGACATTGGGTCCACCTGGACAATCCAGGAAAATCACATCTGAAGATCCTTAATGGCATCTATAAAGTCTCTTTGTAATATAAAGTGACAGAGGTTTCACAGGAGCCCTGGTGGCACAATGGTTAAACGCTCAGCTGATAACCCAAAAGGTCGGCGGCTCAAACCCACCAGCTGCTCCAAGGGAGCAAAATGTGACAGTCTGCTTCCATAAAGATTATAGCCTTGGAAACCCTATTGTGCAGTTCTGCTCTGTCTTATAGAGTTGCTATGAGTCAGAATTAACTTGATGGCACTGGGTTCGCAGGTTTCAGGGAGTAGGATGTGGACATCTTTGAGGGGCCACTATTCACCCTCTCACAACCCCTATGTTCACCAGCTTCAGCAACCTCCACCTCTCAGCTTTCTGCCTTTTCATCTATCCCTTATATAACTTTTTTGTTTAAACTAGAGTATTTTAAAGCAGATCACAGATTTCATATAATTTCACGTGTACTTCTGTATATATAACTAAGAGGTTTAAGTGTTTTTAATAACATACCTACAATACCTTTATCACACCTAACAAGATTAATGGTAATTTAAAAAAAAATTTTTTTTATTGCACTTTAGATGAAGGTTTACAGAACAGTTTCTTACTAAACAGTACACATATTGTTTTATGACATTGGTTAACAACCCCACAACATGTCAACGGTCTCCCTTCTCGACTTCAGAGGACCTTTTTTTGGTGAAAATATAGCCAAAGTTACACCATTTCAAAAGTTTCTACATGTACAATTCAGTGTCATAGAGTACATTCTTCCAGTTGTGCTGCTATTCTCACTGTCTTTCCAAATTATTCTATCACCATTATCTTCAACTCACTGCCCCCTAGGCTTCCTATCAAACCTTTTGAGTTGCTATTGTCAATTTGATCTTACACAGATAATTTTTTTTTTTGTACCTTAGATGAAGGTTTGTGGAACAAATAGTTTCTCATTAAACAGTACACATATTGCCCTATGACAATGGTTAACAACCCCACAACTTGTCAACACTGTCCCTTCTCAACTTTGGGTTCCCTATCACCAGCTTTCCTGTCCCTTCCTGCTTTCTAGTCCTTGTCCCTGGACTGCTGTGCCTAATTAGTCCTGTTTTGTTTTATGAGGCTGTCCAGTCCCTGGTTGAATGGTGAACTTTGGGAGTGACTTCACCACTGAGCTAAAAGGGTGTCCGGGGGACATATTCTTGAGGTTTCTCCAGTCTGTCAGGCCAGTAAATCTGGTCTTTTTTTCTTGTGAGTTAGAATTTTGTTCTACATCTTTTTCCAGCTCTGTCCAGGACCCTCTTTTGTGATCCTGGTCAGAGCAGTCGGTGGTAGCCGAGCACCATCTAGCTGTACTGGACTCAGTCTGGTGGAGGCCTTCGGAGCTGTGGACCATTAATCCTTTAGACTAATCTCTTCCTTGTGTCTTGTTCTGTTCATTCTTCCTTGTCCTCGAAGGGTGGAGACCAGTAGAGTATCTTAGATGACTACTCACATGGTTGTAAGACCCCAGATGATACTCACCAAGGTAGAATGTAGAACATTGTCTTTATAAACTGTGTTATGCCAGTTGAGCTAGATATTCCCCGCGACCATGGTCCCAACAGCCTTCCGCCCAGCAATTCAGTCCCTCAGGGAGTTTGGAAGTGTCTATGGAGCTTTCATGACGTTTCCTTGTACAAGTTGTGCTGGCTTCCCCAGTATAGTGTACTGTCTTACCCTTCACCAAAGTTACCACTTGTTTAGTATTTTCCCCCCACCCCTCCCATCCTTCGTAACCAACAAAAATTGTTTTTTTGTGTGTGCAAACTTTTCCATGAGTTTTTACAGTAGAGGTCTCATACAGTATTTGTCCTTTTGTGATTATTTCACTCAGCATAATGTCTTCTAGTTTCATCCGTGTTACGATATGCTTCACGGATTCAACATTGTTCTCTGTCTTCGCATAATACTCCATTGTGTGTATGTACCATAGTCTATCCATTCATCTATTGATGGGCATCCAGGTTGTTTCCGTCTTTTTGCTTTTGTGAACAGTGCTGCAATGAATATGGGTGTGCATATGTCTATTCGTGTGATGGCTCTGATTTCTTTAAGATATGTTCCTAGGAGTGCGATTGCGTTTTGTAGTGCTTTTTTTTTGTGGTGCTGACGTTTTCTTTGTTCCTCTTATTCTCCTGTGCTGAGTTCATTTTGTTTGTGGTTTTTTTTTTTCATTTCTTTTGTTTCTATAGGTTTTGTTTTTACTGAGGCTTTGTTTTTCTTCTTTATTTTGATGAGTAGATTTGTTAACTTTCTTTGTGGTTACCTTGAAATTTACCGTTATTTTCCTAGATTTGAACCAGTCTATTATTACTTGGTATCACCTTGCCTTCCTCTCCATTAGAAGGTTCTATACCTACACCATTTATTCCCTCTTTTATTGTTCTGATGCTGTTGTCATTTACAGATTAACCTCTTTGGTTCCCTGTTGTAATTCTTTGGATAGTCCTTAAGAGTTCATTTCCTAGGTTGGTATCTGACTAGTAGAGTCCTGTGTCCTGTATTCAGCCTATGGTGTGATGTCTGTTCTCAGATCGAAGAATTCCTGTTAATAAGTCTTATAAGTTTGGTTTGGTTTTTACATAGTCCCTTAATTTCTGTTTATCTGGAAATGACCTAATTTCACCATCATATTTGAACGAGAGTTTTGCAGGATATATTATTCTTGGCTGGCAATTTTTTTCTTTCAAGGTTTAATATATGTCATCCCATTGCCTTCTTGCCTACATGGTTTCTGCTGAATAATCCAAGCTTAGTCTTATTGTTTCTCCTCTGTATGTGACTTTTTGTTTTTTCTTGAGCATCTCTCAGGATTCTTTGTCATTGGTTTTTTCGAGTGTGATTATGATATGCCTTGGTGCTTTTCTTTTGGGGTCTGTCCTAAATGGGGGGGTTCATTGAGCTTCTTGGATGGTCATCTTTTCATCTTTCATGATATTGGGGAAGTTTTCTGTCAGCAATTCTTCAATGATCCTCTCTGTGTTTTCTGTTTTCTCTCCCTGTTTTGGAACTCCAATCACTCGCATGTTTTTGCTTTTGATTGTATCCCACATAATTCTCAGGGTTTCTTCATTTTTCTTTGTTCTTCTTTCTGATTTTTCCTCAGAGTTGTGTCCAACGGTTTGTCTTCAGTTTTGCTGATCCTATCTTCCATCGTTTCAAACCTGCTCCTCAGCCCTTTTATGATGCTGTCCATTTCTGAAATCTTGTTGTTTATCTTTTGGATTTCTAATGGCTGTTTTTATATGATTTCTAGTTGTGAATTTATTTTAGCATTTTGTTCCTGTATTATTTTCTTGAATTGTTCCATTTTTTGTCTGTATTTTCCATGAATATGTCTGCCTTTTCCATGAATTTGTCTGTTTTTTCCTCATTTTTGTCTGCTTTTTGCTTCAACTCTTGGATAATTCTGATAGTAGAGATTTGAATTCCTTATCAGTTAGGTCTAGTGCCTTTTCTTTTACTGGAAGGTCATCTGGTGTTTTATTTTGGATGCCTATTGGAACCATCCCGTCCTGTTTTTTGTAAATGTTTTGATATTGTCTGCTGTCTTCAGGGCATTCCATAGTTATTTTCCTCACTTATTGATTGTAGATATGTTTCATCATGCTTTTCTGTTTTATTTGGTTATGTCTCGGCAGGCGGGCTTGTGTTCTATGTTGTTTGCTCATCTGGGCACGATACTTTTCACCTCCTTCTCCAATTGGCAGGGTCAGTCACTCAGATATGGTACAGCAGGGCAGGTCCAGTTGAAGCAGAGTTGCTAGGATAGGTTGTTTGTGGCACGTACCAGGTCTGACAGTGCGGACCGGGAATCAGTGCAGGGCAGGTTTCAGTAGGCCGTGCCTGTGCTGCTTGGGAGTGTGATGTTCAGTGCATGGGCAGGTAGGCAGGAAGGAGGGATAGATTGTGATGTGTGGAGCTAATATTGGTATGGGAAAGATGGGAGAGAGGAACAGGATCCAAAAACATACACTCAAACCAAAAAGAGTGCTAAGGGAGCTGCTATTGGAGTGATAAGAGACTGAGAAATGGGGAAAAACAACAATGAAAAAAAGAAAAAGGGTAAAAGAAAAAAATGAATAAATCGAGCAATTGGAAATGAAGAAAGACAAAAAGGGAATGAGAGAGAAGAAAACAAAACAGAAACAAAAAATAAACCAAAAAAAGAAATGCCCACAGGGATGTCCGTGTGTGTCTGTGCAGAGTAAGGGAGTAGCTTCCAAGCCGCATGGTATTGCCTGGCTAGAAGGGGTTCCCAAGCCGAGAAAAGAAAAACAAAACAAACAAACAAATCAAAACAGAACAAATCGGAGCAAACACACAAAAGAGCCCCAGGGGTCCCACCAGTGTCGCGGCACAGGCCGGGAAGCAGTTTCACAGTTGAGCGGTGTTTCACAGCCTTTCAGGAAGAAGAAGAGATGGCGCACAGAGCCAGTTGTTTTGAAAGAAAGGAGGGGGAGGTGGTAAGAGGTAAGGAAGAAATCTAAAGAAGCAGAAAAAAGCAACACCAGGAGTCAACAAAAGGCATTCATGGAGCCGGCCAGTGCAGGCGGGTGGAATCCAAGTGACACCAGGGTGAAGCTGGTGCTTCCTGGCCAAGAGACTGGCTGCAGGAAGCAGAGGAGGCTATGTGGGGGTGAAGAATGGTGGAGGGTGGGAAAGCCTGTATCGCTGGTTACTGGTTGTTTTGTCTCCTGTGGGAAGGTCCATGAAGCTGCTGTCTCATACCCCGTTAGCTGATCGCTGATACGAGTCCAAGATGGCGGAACCATGCTGCGGTAGCTGATAGGGGACCTCTGAATGTATCTCTCCTCGCTCTGTGTTCTCTGTCAGTTTATTCCATTTGGTGCTTGGCTGAGTTTTTTAATCTCTTTGATGCTTAGTGTTTCAGCATTGACGTGTGACTCTGTTTGACTTAGTTTTTCTGATCTTTGCTGTGAAGGGATGGCGTGGTGCTTCTGACTATAGTGTCTTGTTGCCTGGAAGTCTAACAGTAATTTCTTAATATCACATAATACGCAGTCCATGTTCAATTTTCTGTGATTGTCCCCAAAATGCCTTTTTACAGTTGGCTTGTCCAAAATCAGGATTCAGACAGGGCCTGCATGTGCTATGTGCTTCATATGCTGAAGAAACTAGGCCATTTGTCTTGTGCATCTGCCTCATTTTACTGCTGTGAGGTCATTGAATAAATTTCTCCATTCCCCGTATCTTCTGTAACTTGGGTGGGGGGTGGGGCACTGATTAGATTCAGGTTTGATATTTCGGCAGGAGAACGTCATAGGTAGTGCTGGGTCCTTTGTACTGCCTTACATCAGAAGACACATGGTGTCTGGTTGTCCTGTTTTTAGATCATAAGATGGGTTAGCAGTTGCAGGTCTTGTCAGCCTGATTCTTCTGTTATAAAGTTCCCTGTCTGCCTTTCACCTGTGGTTTAGCAGCCATTGACTGCCAATGCCTGTTAGACTATGAGGGGTTGTAGAATTACTCTCTAATGATTTCATTTATCCTGCATCTATTAGAGAGGAGCCTTGGTGGCACAGTGGTTAAAGCACTTTGCTGCTAACTGAAAGGTCAGCAGTTCAACCCATCAGCTGCTGCATGGGAGAAAAATGTGGCAGTCTGCTTCTGTAGAGATTTACAGCCCTACAGATCCTATGGGGCAGTTCTGCTCTGTTATGTAGGGTTGCTGTGACTCCAAATCAACTTCATGGCAGTGGGTTTTTGGGTTTTTTGCCATCTATTACATGTGATTCTTCTATCTATTCCCTTTTAAATGTGTATATGGATATTCCACAAGTCCTTGGGTAGAGCAAACAGTTAAGCACTTGACTACTAGCTGAGAGGTTGGTGGTTCAAACCCTCCCAGAGGCACCTTGGAAGACAGGCCTGGCGATCTGCTTCCAAAACATCACAGCCATGAAAACCCTATGGAGCAGTTTTAGTTTGTCATATGGGGTCGCCATGAGTTGGAGTCGACTCGGTGGCACCAAACAACAACACAGTTATTCCATTGGTGTCTTCGGAACAGTGGGAGATGAATTTGTGGCTCAGTTCACCAGCTTGACAGAAAAGCCAGGGTGTGGGTTTGGGCCTTGTTAGTGTTAGGTGAACTTTGAAGCCACTCCCTGGGGTAAGGTTAAGTAGCATGAGAGTGACACAGGGCCGGAAGCACTCTGGCAAGTAAACACAGTCTCCCAGCTGGTTCCATGGGTGTAATATCTGAAGTGCTTCAAGTTGTGTGCACACTTAGGCTTTGTGTTCTTGTTTGCCCTTAGGTTACACTGAAATTAAAAGTTACTATTACCAAAATATGTAGTAGCAACAGCCATCAAGAAGTTTGAGGTGAGGGCAGTTCTGTAAGAGGTGAACCAAGACATTGGCAGCGATGATTCCAAGGCTGGGTAGGGTTTCACAGAGGGGAGGTGTGGTCAGCAGTTTTAAATGCTGCAGAAGGTCAAAGAAGGGGAAGACGGATATTGACCTCGGGCTTAGCCAAACACAAGGCACCAGCGATCTTGGTGAGAGCCTGGAGAATATGAGAATCATAATTAATGCATGCTCATTGTCCCAGAATGCTTCAGTATATATAGATCATCAAAAAATGATGAATATAAAGAAAATTTTTCAAATATTGAGAAACAGAAACACAGGGGTAATGAGGGTGGAGAAGTCACTGCAGCTGGGTGAAGGCTGGAAGACGAGGAAAGAGAGAGTGAGGGTGGACTCTACCTCAAAGGAGCTTGACTGTCAGGAGCATCTGGACCCCTGACGTGGGTACAGGAGAAACGGGGACGTTTATATAGGCTGTTGAGAAAGGGGGTGGGAAGATACAGGAGAGAGATGACTTCTGATCACACGTGCTCTGTGAGGAGGTGGGATACAGAGACGGGAGGTTTAACCTTGGACAAGAGGATAGCTCGTCTTCCCCTGGGCTCTGGTAGGCTTAGCTTGTCAGTTATCAGCAGAGTTGATTCTTGGGTAAGGGAATCAGTGGAGCTGAATCAGTTCTACCTTTTATCCTGACCTTCCTGGGAAGGTGGGAGGGGAGCAGTTTGGACCGATGGAGTAAAACCTGATACATCGAAGACCCAGCTATTGTTGTGTGCCACTGAGTCAATTCCGACTCATAGCGACGGCATGTGACAGAGTAGAACTGCCCCATAGGGTTTCCAAGGCTGCAATCTTTATGGAAGCAGATTGCCAGGTCTTTTCTTCTGCAGAGCTGATGGGTGGGTTCGAACTGCCAATCTTTAGATTAGCAGCCAAGCGCAAACTATTTGTACCACTCCATGGACTTTGGCACAAGGCAGACCCTTAGTATTTGTTCAGTAAATGAATGACATAGTTACTAGTGCAAAAACAGATAACACTCATGTCACAGGCTCTTTCAGGATATTGGTCATTTTCACCAGAGGATGCAAAGCCTTACCCATATGACTTTTATTCTGTAGAGAGTCTATCCGCGGATGCATTTTAATTACATAAAAGACAAATTGTTGGGTGCCATTGAGTCAGTTCCAACTGATGGCAACCCCATATGACAGAGTAGAACTGCTCCATAGGGTTTTCTAGGCTGTAATCTTTACAGAAGCAAATTTCCAGTTCTTTCTCCCGCAGAGTTGCTGAGTGAGTTCAAATCACCAACCTTTTGGTTAGCAGCTGAGCACTTAACCATTGCAGTACCAGGGCTCCTTGAAGACCCAGCAGTATGGGCTTTGTGTTGACCTAGATGAGATGATGAGCTCAGTTTATAAACCAGGACCAGCAGGGACAGAAAAGGAGCCCGCCCATTGGAGAGACCTTGTGCAGGTAGAAGTGACGAGACAGGCTGGGAGGGGAGGGTAAAAGGGCCCTCTCAGCAGAGCAGTGGAAAGCATGCACTTAATAGGCGCAATATTCAGGGTATTGATTCTGCACTGACACTGAGGTAAACCAGAAAGCCGTTTCTAGACTGAGGGGAGGACTAGGGTGTGGCACAAGGCTACATGCACTTAAAAGTGAGCTGCAGGGTTTATGTCATGCCACACAGCTCACCCCAACCATGAGGAAAAGCACCTGCCCCTCCCCATCCTGTAATGCCTAGGTAGTTGAGGCTCATGCTGATTACTTAGTAGGATAGTGAGGAGCACCCTAAAAACCCCATTGCTGTCGAGTCGATTCCGACTCATAGCAACCCTGTAGAACAGAGTAGAACTGCCTCATAAGGTTTCCAAGGAGTGGCTGGTGAGTTCAAACTGCTGACCTTTTGGTTAGCAGCCGAGTTCTTAACCACTGCACCACCAGGGCTCCGGTGAGTTGCACATTCATTGCAAAAATGAAACTTACACTATAATCCATCTTTCCTTCTAGTACCCTAGTGGAATATTCCTGGTTCTTCCTAACAACTTTGGGTTGTTTGAACTCCAGTGCTTCTGAGAGCAACTGTAACTGATTGTCCCGGACCCGAGCTGCTCTTGTGCTGTCTCATATTGCCTTCAGCTCCAGCTCTTGGAATGGAATCTGTCCATCTCTGGCTAGGAAGACAGCCCATCAGTATTCAAGTCATCTTTCCAGGCTCTAGATCCACATGTTGAAGAGCAAAAACTCCAGAACCAGGGCCTCTAGCCAGCAATTGGTGCTCATAGCCTCAGTGCTGTACAACTGCTTTCACCAAGGTCCAAGACTTTGTTGTTGTTGTTGCCATGCAGTCAATTCCAGTTCATGACAGCTCCATGTGTTGCAGAGTAAACAGCTCCATAGGGTTTTCAAGGCTGTGACCTTTCAGAAGCAGATCATCGTGCCCTCTGAGGTGCCTCTGGGTGGATTTGAACCACCATCCTTTCGGCTAGTAGTCGAGTACTTAACTCTTTGCACTACCCAGGGATTTGTATGCTTTACCAATTGTCTGGGTATCCAGCAGAGGAAGGGTCATTTCTCCAGTGGGAGTTCTGTCCATACTAGGTATTATATGAGTTGGGCAAGAGTCTTTGGAGAGACCTGCTCATCTTCACAGTGGTTGTTGTAGGTACCTAATTCCCTAAGGGAGCCTTGGTGGTGCAGTGGCTAAGTGCTCAGCTGCTAACAGAAAGGTCGGTGGTTTGAACCCACCAGCCACTCCATGGGAGAAAGATCTGGCAGTTTGTTCCCATAAAGATTATAGCCTTGGAAACCCTATGGGGCAGTTTTACTCTGTCTTATAGGGTTGCTATGAGTTGGAATCGACTCAACAGCAGTGAGAATGGGTTAATTCCCTAAGCGTGCATGCCAAACAGGAGGTCCTGGGTGGCTCCTAATGAAACCTGACCTGTGTCGGTGAGAATCTTGAGCATAGCCAAGTAGTTACTCTATAGCCAGTGTCCTTTCTCTTTCCTGTGTGCCTCACTCCACCCCTAGTAAACACTGGAGGGGGTGGCCCTAGGTTGAGGAGGAACATTGTGTCCTTTTAGGAACCAGTGACCTTCAAGGATGTGGCCGTGGACTTCTCCCAAGAGGAGTGGGGGAAGCTGGACCCTGTTCAGAGGACCCTGTACCGTGATGTGATGCTGGAGACCTTCGGGCACCTCCTGTCTCTGGGTAAGTCAGGTGCTGCCCACGTAAAGGAGGCTGTTCCCATTGCAGTGCTTTCAGCTCCTCCATGGTTAAAAGCCTGTGGGGAACTCTGGAGGGCTGAAGTGGTCTTGGGCACTGGGGTTTGGGCGTGAAATTTCTAATGTTTATGAAGCCTGATATGGGAGGGACTGTGCTGCTTCTGTCCAAGTGAAAAGTCTCAGTGGAAGAGTAGGTAAAGGAAGCTTTTTTCAGCTGCCTTGAGGCAATGTTACACAAGTCCCGTGTTTTTCCTGCATGTGTAGGGAATGAGATCACCAAGCCCAAGGTCATTTCCCTGTTGGAGCAAGGAGAAGAACCATGGACTGTGGAGAGAGGATATCCTCAAAGCACTTGTTCAGGTGAGAGCAGGCCATGGCCCCAAGTGCAGGCAAGGAACTTTCCTCTAAGCCCTCATTTGAGAAACAGGACAAGGGTGTGAGGAGTTATCTTCCTCAGATACATTCAAAATTCCCTCCAAGTCTCTCCCTTCCTGTATTGACTTCTTGTTGATTCAGAGGAAAGACACCCCACCTTATTGGTAAGGTAGCTTTCCCCTAGGCTGTAGTTCTTCCCCTTACCGTCTGCTTCGCAATGCCTCTCATATTCTCTGTTGTCCCTTTCTATGAGATGGCTCTCTTAGTCTCCTAGTGCTGCTGTAACAGAAATACAGCAGTGGGTGGCTTTAAAGGGCAGAAATTTATTTTCTCACAGTTCAGGAGGCTGGAAGTCTGAATTGAGGACACCAGCTATAGGGAAATACTGTCACTCTTTTGGCTGTGGGGCAAGATCCTTGTCTTTCCCAGCTTCTATAGCCCCAGAATTTCTCAGTTCCTTGGTGAGTTTCATGTGTTGCCTGTCTTCCCCCATTTGTGTATGCCCCCAAAGATGTCTGCATTCTAATCCCCAGAATCTGTGAATATGGGACCTTCTTGGGAAACCTGACTTTTAAAGAATGATTAAGGATCTTGAGATGGGGAGAGTATCTGGGATTATCCAGGTGGGCCCAGTGTCATCACAGTGGTTCCTATAAAGAGAAAGGGTTAGACATACAGAGAGGAGATGTGACAACAGAAACAGAGATAGGAGTGATGCTGTTTGAAGATGAAGGGGCCACAAGCCAAGGGATGCAGGTGGCCACGAGAAGCTGAAAAAGGCAAGGAAATAGATTTTCCCCTGGAGCTTCCAAAGGGGATGTGGCCATGCTGATGGCCCAGTAAAGGCAGTTTTGAACTTCTGACTTCAGAACTGGAAGATAATAAATTTGTATTGTTTTAAGCCACAAAGCTTGTGGTAATTTGTTATAGTAGGAAACAAATACAGATTCCTTCAGTTGTTGAAGGACTGATACTTCAACAGCGATGATGGTAGCTCCCAGATATTGAAAGTCTGCCATTTGACAGACATTTCACTGGATTCATAATTTCATTTAATCATCAGAAAAGTACTGTAAGGATAGTGACTGAGCCGTTATTTAAATACTGATTACTAGACTGCCACTCCTGTGTCTGTTTCATCACAGTATGCTCTCTTTCAAGTCTATTTTTTGTGTCATTGTCCTAAGATTTTTTTTTTTTTTTGGTAATGATTAGAAGAACTGTAACTTTAGGGGGGTCTTTAAAATACGATGTTTGTCCTTTGGGTTGATGAATTTTCCATCATTGATTGGATTCTATGGAATCATGTACTTTCATAGATAACACCTTGGTTTGAAGCCTGCCTTGGTATACTTTCTCTTTACACCACTCTTTCCTTTTTTTGGTAGGTGAATGTGGTGTCAAGATATGGGAACAGTAAGGATATTATTACGTAGAAGTGAATTAAGATCTTATTTAATAATTTAAACACTGGTTGCTAAAGGCCTGGGTGTTCACCTACGTTTTGTTAAACCAGTTTTTTTTTTTTTTTGACGTTGTTGTTGTTAGTTGCCATCAAGTCAGTTCCAACTCATGGCAACCTGAAGTTTGCAGAGTAGAACTGTGCTCCATAGGGTTTTTAAGGCTGTATCCTTTCAGAAGCAGAGTGCCAGGCCTGTCTTCTGAGGTGCCTCTGGGTAGGTTTGAACCACTAACCTATCTAGTAGCCAAGTGCTTCACCATTTTTACCACCCAGCGACCTTTTTTTACCTTAATGACATTCAGTGTTATCTTTGTATCGGGAGTCCCCAAGACCACCCCCAGGTTTGGTGATTTCCTAGAAGAGCTCACAAGACTTAAAAGTTGCTATAGCCACAGTTACAGTTTATTACAATGAAAGTATACAAGTAACATTAACAAAGGGAAAAAGCACATGGGTTTAGTTTCAGAGGAAACCAGGTGCGTGTTTCCAAGAGTTCTCTCCCAGTGGCATCACATAGGGCACACTTAATTCCTCTAGCAACAAGTTTTGACAATAGATGTGTAGTGTCATCTACCAGGGAAGCTCACCTGAGCCTAGGAGTCAGTCAGGAAGGCACACAGTGCCTGTGTGACTGACTTTAGTCACGTTAGCTTCAGACTATCAGAAGTAAGTCAGGTGTTTACCATAAATGACATTGTTTATGTAAACTATCAAAAGAAATTAGTACAGTGTGCTTCAAATCCTTGAGTATGCAAAACGCTTTTATCTGTTAGAACATTCCAAGACCTCAGTTCCCAGGAGCTGACCAAGTGCAAGTCCTGAAATAGGTCTGCTTGGGAATATGCAGTGTTTGAGCACCTCAGGCAAGCTGAGTTTTCTCCTGAACACCCTTATTCTGGCTTCCTTTTCATGGGATGTACTCCTAAATGGGTTTTATTAGTTTTCATTACACACTCTCTATCCTGGTTAGATACTTTTGTTCCCTATTCACCACTCTCCTCTTCCCTTTTATGATCTTTCCCTGGGTTACAAGTTAGTATTTGAAAACAAATTAATACTTGCCCCTTTGTTATTATGGACAGTAAATCTCACCATTCCTACTCTTCTTAGAATTTATTTCTCTATGTTCTCATGGATTTTTTAAAAGCTGTTATTCTTGTTTATTTCAGAATGGATAAGAAGTATTGAAAGGAAAGCTTTGATCCCAACACAGAGTGTTTTTAAGGAAGAACAGACCCGTGGCATGAATTTGGAAAGATACATTTGGGATGATCCTTGGTTCCCCAGGGTCGATGTCTTGGGATGTGAAGATCAATTAAAAATGTACCACATGAATCAGAGTAGAGCTGTGAGGCAAATGGTCTTCATGCAAAAGCAAGTACTGTCACAAAGAGGCTCTGAATTCTATGAACTTGAGTCAGACTGTAGCCAGAACTTAAACATTGTTCCATCTCAGAGAGTTTCACAAATAGAACATATCTATAAACCTGATACACATGCTGAAAGTTGGAGATATAATTCAGCCATAATGTATGCAGATAAAATTACCTGTGAAAATAATGATTTTGGAAAAGCCTTCTACCAATCCATTCAACCTATTCATCCTGCAAGAATGCAAACTGGAGATAATCTTTTCAAGTGTACTGATGCTGTTAAATCTTACAATCAGATAATACATTTTGGTGATCATAAGAGAATTCATACAGGAGAGAAACTCTATGAATATAAGGAATGTCATCAAATCTTTAATCAGAGCCCATCATTTAATAATGAACATCCAAGATTCCATATTGGAGAAAACCAGTATGACTATAAAGAGTATGAGAATATCTTTTACTTCTCATCCATTATGGAACATCAAAAAATTGATACAGTAGAGAAAGCATATAAATACAATGAATGGGAGAAAGTCTTTGGGTATGACTCATTCCTTACTCACCATACCAGTACTTACACTGCAGAGAAACCATATGAATATAATGAATGTGGGACATCTTTCATCTGGAGCTCTTACCTTATCCAACATAAGAAAACTCGTACTGGAGAGAAACCCTATGAATGTGATAAATGTGGAAAAGTTTTTAGGAATCGTTCAGCCCTTACTAAACATGAACGAACTCACACTGGAATAAAACCGTATGAATGTAATAAATGCGGAAAAGCCTTTACCTGGAATTCTCATCTTATTGTACATAAGAGAATTCATACGGGAGAGAAACCTTATGTTTGTAATGAATGTGGGAAATCTTTCAACTGGAACTCTCATCTTATTGGACATCAGAGAACTCATACTGGAGAGAAGCCTTTTGAATGTACTGAATGTGGGAAGTCTTTCAGCTGGAGCTCCCATCTTATTGCCCATATGAGAATGCATACTGGAGAGAAGCCCTTTAAATGTGATGAATGTGAAAAAGCTTTTAGAGATTACTCTGCCCTTAGTAAACATGAAAGAACTCATTCTGGAGCAAAACCGTATAAATGTACCGAATGTGGAAAATCCTTCAGCTGGAGCTCACATCTTATTGCTCATCAGAGAACTCATACAGGGGAGAAACCCTATAACTGCCAGCAATGTGGTAAAGCATTCAGAGAACGCTCAGCCCTCACAAAACATGAGATCATTCATTCTGGAATTAAGCCCTATGAATGTAATAAATGTGGAAAATGCTGCAGCCAGATGGCTCACCTTGTTAGGCATCAAAGGACACATACTGGAGAGAAGCCCTATGAGTGCAATAAATGTGGAAAATCCTTCAGCCAGAGCTGTCACCTTGTTGCTCATCGGAGAATTCACACTGGCGAGAAACCCTATAAATGTAATCAATGTGAAAGATCCTTTAACTGTAGCTCTCATCTTATTGCACACCGGAGAACTCATACTGGCGAAAAACCATACAGGTGTAACGAATGTGGGAAAGCATTCAATGAGAGTTCTTCACTTATTGTGCATCTGAGAAACCATACTGGAGAAAAACCATACAAATGTAATCATTGTGAGAAAGCTTTCTGTAAGAATTCTTCCCTTATTATCCATCAGAGAATGCATAGTGGAGAGAAACGCTTTATATGCAATGAATGTGGAAAAGCCTTTAATGGTCACTCAGCCCTAATTCAACACCAGAGAAATCATAATGAAGAGAAAGTCTGTGAATTGAATTGATGGGAGATTTTTTTTTTATTCTACCTTTGATAACATATTGGGGGGGGGGGGAAGAACCTATAAATATAGTCAAGAGAGGAATTTTCTTCAATAAGAATTTAGTAAAAGTTCTCCCTTTATTAGTCACCAGGAAGTATCTTCATAGAAGAAACTCTGTGAATGAAGCGAAGGGAAAGCTTTCAGCAGTTTTCATCTCTTATTAAACAAATAAAGAAAACTCCCTTTATTGTCCACCAGGAGTCCATACTTGAGGAATATGACAGTAGGAAATGAGGCACTTTGAGAAAGAGCTCTCAGCTATTTCTGGATCAATGTGCATTGTTAAGGCAAAAATCTTAGGAAAAGTGTTTCAACTGGGAATACACTGTTTTGCATCAAACTGGAGGACTGGATGGAAAGCTTTGCAACAACAATTTGTGCATAATTACAGAAATACAGATTTTGCTATTATAACAGGATGGTGTTGGTTCCCTTTAAGGTATAGAATATGGAATACTAAATTTGAGTTTATGAAAAAAAGTTGAAGTATTTACTGTTGATCAAGATTAACCTCCTTAGAAAAGATTAGTAAGTGGGATTACTAATGGTGGAAAGGTTATTGCCTAGAAGTGTAGAAGACTCTTGTTGGAACAAAAAGTGATACTTAACCTGGAGTATTAGTGTCCATTGTTTGTTCATACCTATCTTGTTGGGTGATTAGTTTGTAATTTGTTTTAGGCAGTCACTATAAATTATAATTATGACCACTACATCACATGAAGAAATGAAAAAGACACAACTGTATATACATATCTACTATAACAAATCTAAAAAGTGTGCATGAGTAAGGACTGGAAAGGCTCTTGGAGAAATTAACCCAGTTAAGTTTTTGTTTGAATTGTGCAAACATATAACACTTAACATGTGCCCGGCATTGTTTTAAGTACTTCACAAATATTAACTCATTCAATCCCCTTAACCCTATGAGATAGGTACTATTATTATCCCAGTTTTACATATGGGGAGATAGAGATGTTAAGGAACCCACCCAAGGACACACAGGTAATAAGCAGTAGAGCTGGGATTCAGTTTCGCTCCAGAGTTCATGCTCTTAATCACTATGAGATAGGTACTTTTATTGTCTCAGTTTTACAAATGGGGAGATAGATATGTTAAGGAACCCACCCAAGGACACACAGATAATAAGCAGTAGAGCTGGGATTCAGTTTAGCTCCAGAGTTCATGCTCTTAATCACTGTTACGTTGCCTCTCCAGTGATTTTTTTCCTGATATTCCTTTTGTTCAGTGTTTATATAGTAGAGATTTGATAATAAAAATGAATAAAACCCTAAACAAGGAGAAATAATGTTACCTGGCTTCTCTGTCTCAAAGGATTTGTGGTAACATTGGAGTAAGCTCCCTTTGGGATTTGAAGAACAGTGAATCGGACATTCAGAATCACTGCATTTTCTGGGACCTGGGTTTCTAAAATTTTATCACCCACAACCTTGAGGATTATGGAGGAGGAGGCACTGGTGGACTCACTGGAGTTTTGGACCTTAGGAATGCCCCTTGTTGGGTTTAGAATGCCCCTTGTGGAGCAGAGTGCGAAGGTGTTTTTTTTAACACAACCAGACACTACTGGGTGCAGAAGCACCGTTTCTTAAGATCTCACTTGAATTCAGTATTTTTTCTTTATCTTCTCTAGGTGAAAAGATTGATAGAATTCAGAAGGGAAGGGAGCTAACCAGTTCATCACCTGGCGTGAGAAATTCTCAGTGCTCACGGGCCAGATGGGTCACAGGACTTGGGTGATGTATCTTCAGTTCACAAATATTTTCTAGATTTCCCTAAAGTAGGGTTATAACTAGAGGCCAAGGATTCTTCCTGCATAGGCTTCCAGAGTATTGGATAGAATTCTAGAGTATTTAATGTTCATCTGATTTTTGAGGGGCAGTGGTGGTTCAGTGGTAAGAGTTTTTGCCTTATATGCAGGAGTCCCAGGTTCGATTCCCAGCCATCACACCTCATGCACAGTCACCACTTGTCTGTCAGTGGGGACTTGTGTGTTGCTGTGAGGCCAAACAGGTTTCACCAGCACAGATGAGGATGAACTAAGAAGAAAGGCCTGACCATCTACTTCCGAAAAATCAACCAATGAGAACTGTATGTATCATGACAGTCCGAGCCCCAACTCATCATGTGCATGTTGCAGGACCATGCAGTATTTTGTTATGTTGCGCATAGCTGTTTTTAAGGTGATTTCATTGCTTTGGTTTTTAGAAACTTGTTTTATCTTCCTACTGCTTCAGTGAGTCTTCCTGTGCCTCACCACTGCCATGGCTTGAGAATGTCCCAAGTAGTGAGCAGAGAGGAGGTTGTCCACAAATAACAGGGTATGTAAATAGGTCATGCTCTAACCACTAGCTAAAAATCATTCTAACTCAGAACATCTCTGTTTTCTTACACATGGGAATGAGCTCACTCAAACATCAGTTGAATATAATCTAGCTGTTAGACAATGCATAACCCACTGGCATTAGAAATAGCAAAGGGTGTGTGTGGAAGTTAGGGAAGGGTAGTGAAATCCAGACTCAGAAACCAGCTCTGAGGACACTGATGCTCTGACTCAAAAGGTGATAGTTTCGTTTTATAGCTGCCACTTGGGAACAGGTACAAATGTAGAACAGAAACAGGTGAATTGCGAGGTGTGAACATCCAGATTTGGTCCATCATGAGAGGACAACAGTGCACAGAAGAGCTAAGTTCATTTGTTCATTCTCATTCATACATGCATTCAGCAACCCCACATGAAGGGTCTCTTGTATGTGGGGATCCGTTTTAGGCTCCATAGAGGCTATCCAGGGACCCCAGTTCCACAGGGAAGATGTACTAATTTTTCTTTTGTGAAAATACTGTAACATTACCACAAACTTTGCAGCATTAATCATTGCATAGGAGGTAAATTAATGAATTCTAACTTGGCAACTAGATTAGCTTACATTTATAGTTTCTTTTTATTCTAAAGACAGTTTTAAATAGTTGCACTATAACTATTCTCGATGATTTACTTAGAACATGGCACAGTTAGAATAATGAGTAATAAATCAGAACTTATATATATCTGCACAAAACTTATGAATGGGTACATTTGACACAATTTTCAGTGTTTGGGTATTGAAGGCAAGACCACTTCTTAGTAGAAGAAATATTAAGTCAAAGAAGTTAAATTATTGCAACACAATGACTGTCATGGATTGAATTGTGTCCCCCAGAAATATCAGTCAACTTGGCTAGGTCATGATTCCCAGTATTGTATGATTGTCTGCCATTTGTCATCTGATATGATTGCCTGTGTGTTGTAATCCTATCACTATGATGTAATGAGATGGATTGTTGTTATTAGGTGCCGTCAAGTAGGTTCTGACTCATAGTGACCCTATGCACAACAGAACAAAACACTGCCTGGTCCTGTGCCATCCTCACAGTTGTTGGTATGCTTGAGCCCATTGTTGTAGCTACTGTGTCAATCCAGCTTGTTGAGGGTCTTCCTCTTTTTTGCTGACCCTCTACCAAGCGTGATGTCGTTCTCCAGGGACTGATCCCTCCTGATAACATGTCCAAAGTATGTGAGACATAGTCTCCCCATCCTTGCTTCTAAGAAGCGTTCTGGTTGTACATCTTTCAAGACAGATTTGTTCATTCTTTTGGCAGTCCACAGTATATTCGATGTTCTTAGCCAACACCACAGTTCAAAGGCATCAATTCTTCAGTCTTCCTTATTGATTTTCCAGCTTTCGCATGCATATGAGGCAATTGAAAACACCATGACTTGGGTCAGGCACACCTTAGTCCTCAAGGTGACATCTGTGTTTTTCAAGAGATCATTTGCAACCAATTCTCTCAAAGCAATGCGCCTTTTGATTTCTTGACTGCTGCTTCCATGGGTGGTGACTGTGGATCCAAGTAAAATGAAATCCTTGACAACTTCAATTTTCTCCATTTATCATGATGTTGCTTAGTGGTCCAGTTGTGAAGATTTTTTTTTCTTTATGTTTAGGTGTAATCCGTATGGAAGGCTGTAGTCTTTGATCTTCATCAGTAAGTGCATCAAGGCCTCTTCATTTTCAGCAAGCGAGATTATGTCACCTGCATAATGCAGGTTGTTAATGAGTCTTTCCCAATCCTGATACCCTATTCTTCATATAGCCCAGCTTCTTGGATTATTTGCTTAGCATACAGATTGAATAAGTATGGTGAAAGGATACAACCCTGACACCTTTCCTGACTTTAAACCATGCAGTATCCCCTTGTTCTATTTGAACAACTGCCTCTTGATCGATGTACAGATTCCTCATGAGCACAATTAAGTGTTCTGGAATTCTCCTTCTCAGCAATGTTATCCATAATTTGTTATGATCCACACAGACAAATGCCTTAGCATGGTCAATAAAACACAGGTAAACATCTTTCTGGTATTTTCTGCTTTCAGCCAGGATCCATCTGACACCAGCAATGATATTCCTGGTTCCACATTCTCTTCTGATTTTCTGGCCATTCCCTGTCGATATACTGCTGCAGCTGCTTTTGAATGATCTTCAGCAAAATTTTGCTTGTGTGTGATATTAATTATATTATTTGATAATTTCCAAATTCTGTTGGATCACCTTTCTTGGGAATAGGCATAAATATGGATTTCTTCCAGTTGGTTGGCCAGGTAGCTGTCTTCCAAATTTCTTTTCATAGACTAGTGAGCACTTCCAGCACTGCATCTGTTTGTTGAAAAAGTTGGTTTTCTGTCAGTTCCCAGAGGCTTTTCACCAATCCCTTCAGTGCAGCTTGGACTTCTTCCTTCAGTACCATCAGTTCCTGATCATATGTTACTTCCTGAAATGGATGAATGTAGATCAACTCTTTTTGGTATAGATGAAGAAAATGAAGATTTTTACCAACATCTGCAGTCTGAAATTGATCGAACATGCAATCCGGATGCATTGATAATTACTGGTGATAGGAGTGCAAAAGTTGGAAACAAAGAAGGATCAGTAGTTGGAAAATACGGCCTTGGTGATAGAAAGGATGCTGGAGATCACATGAGTGAATTTTGCAAGACCAACCACTTCTTCACTTCAAATACCTTTTTCAACAACATAAATGGTGACTGTACACATGGACCTCACCACATGGAATACACAGGAATCATATTGACTACATCTGTGGAAAGAGAGAAGGCCAGGGGCCGACTGTGGATCAGATCATCAGTTACTCATGTGCAAGATCAAGTTGAAACTGAAGAAAATTTGAACAAGTCCACGAGAGCCAAAGTATGACCTTGAGTATATCCCACCTGAATTTAGAGGCCATCTCAAGAATAGATTTGATACGTTGAACACTAATGACCGACAACTGTATGAGTTGTAGTATAACATGAAGGACATCATACATGAAGAAAGCAAGAGGTCATTAAAAAGACACAGAAAAGACCTGAATGGATGTCAGAAGGGACTCTGAAACTTGCTCTTGAATGTCAAGTAGCTAAAGCAAAAGGAAAAAATGATGAAGAGCTGAACAGAAGATTTCAAAGGGTGGCTTGAGAAGACAAAGTGTTATCATAACGTGCAAAGAGCTGGAGATAGAAAACCAAAAGGGAAGAACATGCTCAACATTTCTCAAACTGAAAGAACTGAAGGAAAAATTCAAGCTTCGAGTTGCAATAGTGAAGGATTCTATGGGGAAAACATTAAATGACACAGGAAGCATCAAAAGAAGATGGAAGGAATACACAGAGTCACTATACCAAAAAAAAAAAAAAAAAAAAAAAGATGGATTAGTGGCAGTTAATATTGATGAGCTCTACAAGATTAGATAGTGTCTTAAGCCAGTCTCTTTTGAGATATAAAAGAGAGAGGTGAGTAGAGAGAGAGAGAGGGACCTCATAAATCACCAAGAAAGCAGCACTAGAAGCAGAGTGTGTCCTTTGGACCTGAGGTTCCTGTGCTGAGATGCTCCCAGACCAAGGGAAGACTGATGACAAGGACCTTCCTCCAGAGCTGACACAGAGAGAAAGCATTCCCCTGGAGCTGGTGCCCTGAATTCGGACTTCTACTGGACTGTGAGAGGGTAAACTTCTCTTTGTTAAAGCCATCCTCTTGTGGTATTTCTGTTATAGCAGCACTAGATGCCTAAGACGATGATGCTAAAAAATACCAGGAATCTTTATACATACAAATGGGAAAACATTCAACACATGGCATATTACTTATAGTATGCTTGGTTTGATCATGCAAACTAATTTTTAAGAAATGCCTTCTCACATTTCCTTACACTACAGAGGTAAGTGTGCTAAGATCAGCTTAAAATTTCAGTTTTACAGTGCAAATCTAAAAAAAATAATAAAATGTTCAAAACATTCAAGGAACAAAATATGAATTTTCAATTAAAAAACTGGTAGCATGTACAAAATGAACAGTGTAATTATAAAAGGAAACAAATGATTGTGATAGTGAAAGGTAAAAATGATCTGCAAATTTTCTTTTATCGATCAGATAAAAGATTAAAATTGTACCTCCCTATATACCTGAGGTACAAATTGCACCTCCATATACACCTGAGGGAGCCCTGTTGTCTCAGTGGTTAAGAGCTTGGCTGCCCACAAAAAAAGTTGACAGTATGAATCCACCAGCCACTCCTCATAAATCCTATGGGACAGTTCTGCTCTGTCCTACAGGGTTGCTATGAGTCAGAATCAACTCTACGGCAAAGGGTTTCAACGGGTACACAGCTGAGAAGGAGCCCTGGTGGTGCAGTGGTTAAGCACTTTGCTACTAACCAAAAAGCCAGTGGTTCAAACCCACCAGCCACCCCGATAGAGGAAAATGTGACAATCTGCTTCTGTAAAGAGGACAGCCTTGGAAACCCTGTGGAGGAGTTCTACTCTGTCATATGGGGTCGCTGTGAGTTGAAATTGACAAGATGGCAATGGATTTTATACACCTGAGAGGAGTCCTGGTAGCTCAATGGTTAAGCCCTCGGCTGCTAACCAAATACACCTGAGCACGTTCTTCTTTTGAAAAAGGTTTAAAATGCCTTTCACATAATATTTTCTGATTATTGGCGAAAATAATGAAAAGCCTTGAGAAAACTTGTAAATACACTGAAAAAGTGGCAAATTTGCATTCCAAGTCAATGTAGAAAATTTATCTACTAAAAGCCATATCACACACTTGCACAAGGAGGCACTGTTGTACAGCAGGTAACCCTAAGCAAGATCTTCTGTAAATGTGGATTTATCTTCCATCTTCTAAGGGCATTGGAGCTGTTACGGATTGAATTGTGTCCTCAAAATGTGTATCAACTTGGCTAGGCCATGATTTCCAGTATTGTGTGGTTGTCCTCCATTTTGTGATCTGATGTATTTATCCTATGTGTTGTAAATCCTAACCTCTATGGAGAAGATCTACTTGTTCTTACAAGGTCGCTATGAGTTGGAATCGACTCCATGGCAACAGGTTTAGTTTTGGTTATAATGTTAATGAGGCAGGATTAGAGGCAGTTATGTTAATGAGGTAGGACACAAACTACAGGATTAGGTTGTACCTTGAGTCAATCTCTTTTGAGATATAAAAGAAGTGGAGAGGAGAGGGACCTCATACCACCACCTAAGAACAGCTAGGAGCAGAGCGTGTCTTTTGGACTTGGGGTCCCTGCACTGAGAAGCTCCTAGACCAGGGGATGATTGATGACAAGGATCTTTCCCTAGGAGCTGACAGAGAGAGAAAGCCTTTCTCTGGAGCTGGTGCCCTGAATTGGGACTTCTAGCCTCCTAGACTGTGAGAGAATAAGTTTCTGTTTGTTAAAGCCGTGCACTTGTGGTATTCCTGTTACAGAAGCACTAGATAACTAAGGAGCTAAAACAGATTAGTCTTTAGCCCCATACACTTTTGCAAGGTTTATCAACTACAGTTAATACTTGTAATCTAGGGTTTCTCTACCTTGGAACTATTGTCATTTGGGGCTGGATAATTCTTTGTTGTGGGACCACCTGTGCATTGTGTGGTGTTTAGCAGCATCCCTAGACACTGCCTACTAGATGCCAGGAGCAAAGCCTTCCCTTGTCCCTTGAAGCGTTTGAATTATGGTATTGGTGAAAAGTATTGAAAATACTATGGACTTCCAGAAAAACGAACAGATCTGTCTTGGAAGAAGTACAGCCAGAATGCTCCTTAGAAGTGAGAATGGTGAGACTTTGTCTCAAGTACTTTGGACATGTTACCAGGAAGGCCCAGTCCCTGGAGAAAGACATCATGCTTGGTAGAGGGTCATCAAAAAAAGAGGAAGATCCTCAACAAGATATATTGACACAGTGGCTGTAACATTGGGCTCAAACATCATGGTTGTGAGGATGGCGCAGGACTGGGTAGTGTTTCATTCTGTTGTACAGGGTCAATATGAGTTGTAATCAACTCAATGACACTTAACAACAATCTCTGTCTCCATACATTGACAAATGTCCACTGGGGGCAAAATTATCCTAGGTTGACGACTTCTGTCCTAAGGAATATGAGCTCACAGGCCAAATAAAACCAAACCCATTGCCCTAGAGTCAATTCCAACTCATGGCAACTCCATATGTTAGGAGATGTTAAAAATAATCAAAACTCAAAGAAATTGAAACATAAGATTTATTCTGAGCTCAGAATATGGAATATATTCTGATTCCAAAAAAAAAAAGCAAATGGCTCAAAATAGGCTGTTTACAATGAGGCTTATAAAGAGAAGAAGAATAGAAGATCAACCATTGGCTATTCTTAATATGACTGATCCTGCCCTCCCCTTTTACTGGGATCAACTGATATCCTGTCACAAGGTGGTCTCTGGCCTTCCACTCACCTGCAGCCATGACATCTTTTCAAATGAAAATTAAGTCAGCCTGGCTTCCAACAGGAAAGAAAAGATTAGCAATTTTGGGTGAAAAAGACTGCTGTCAGGATTAATTTTTGGTCAGGATTTTTTTTTTTTTTTGGTTAATATTTGTTTTCATGGGTAAGAAAAACCTTAAAATCAAAGTGAAGTGTTATTTTTCTCTTCAGCAGAGACAGCTAATTCAACAAGAAAAAAATACAGAAAAGATTACAGATACCTTATGAAACAGTACTGGAACTTTAGACCAATAAATGTAAATAAACAATAAATACAAGAAAAAAATTAGAAGATGCAGTAATAACAACTCATAAAAATGAATGCAAGCTGAAATATTAAGAAAAACATATTGTAGCTAAAACAAAGGTGGAACATATGGTACAACAGACAGAAGAAGAACAAATTAGAGAGTTGGAAGAAAATGTTGGAGAACTTTCCCAGAAGGAAGCAAGAAAGTAAAAAGAAATAAGAGCAAACATCAGATAATGGAATTATCCCAAAAAAGAAGGGAAAATTAAAACAAGAGGAGGAAACGTTTGAAGAAATAGTGAAGATAAATTTCATAGGATTAAAGGTGAAAGAAGTCAGATTGGCAGGGTTCTTAAAGGTCAAATCTACACCTAGTCCAAACCCAAAAACCAAACCCATTGCCATCAAGTCGGTTCCAACTCATAGCGACCCTGTACGACAGAGTAGAACTGCCCCCATAGGGTTTCCAAGGCTTTAATCTTTACGGAAGCATACAGTCACATCTTTTCCCTTGGAGTAGCTGATGGGTTCGAACCACCAACTTTTTCGGTTAGCAGCTAAGTATTTAACCACTGTGCCACCAGGGTTCTTTGACACCTTGTCACAAGAGTGTATTTAAAAATATCTAAAAGACAATATTCCAGACAGAAAGAGTAGATCATTTTTCCAGGAATGCCAATTATGCTTTTCAGTGGCAACTGATAATGAGGATGGGGCAGTATTATGGGCAGTGTTTCATCCCTTAGTGCATGGGGTTGTCATGAGTCTGGGGCCAACTCGAGGGTAGCTAACAACAACAGTTCACAGGGGTTCTGGTTGCTCTCACAAAGGAAACAAGAAAGTCTTATGTAGAAAAAGCTATTTACGGACAAAAATGACCAGTTTATCTCTTCTTTGATCTGTTTAAACAATTTTTGTGTAAATTGAGTCTGTCACTCTCCTGGGGAAACCCTTTAAGCGGTTTCACATTACAGTCAGAAAATTCCTGAATAATTAACAGTCTGAGCCAAAAAAGCCAAGTCAGTTGTCATTGAGGTGACTCATAGTGACCCCATGTGTGTTAGAGTAGAACTGTACTCCTTAGGGTTTTAAGTGGGTGATTTTTTGGAAGGAGGTGGCCAGGCCTTTCTTCCAAGGCACCTCTGGGTGGGTTCCAACTGCAAATATTTTGGTTAGTGTCAAGTGCTTAACCGTTTAGCACCACCCGGTTACCCTTGTCGTTTAGCTGATTCTACGGAGTAGAACTGCTCCATAGGGTTTCCAAGGCTGTAATCTTTACGGAAGCAGACTGCCACATATTTCTCCCTCTGAGCGGCTGCGGGGTTCAAACCACCAATCTTTCTGTTAGTAAGCAAGCACTTAACCACTGTGCAACCAGGGCTCCCTTCAGTAAAGATTATAGCCTTGGAAACCCTATGGGGCAGTACTACTCTGTCACAGGGAGTCGCTATGAGTTGAAATGGAATTGAAGGCACCTAATAACAAAAAAAAAAAACAAAAAACAAAACACTGTGAGTATGGTAAAATACGGACATTGGAATTACAATAACCACTAACCAGTTGCCATCCAGTTGACTCCCATCATAAATGGCCTCGTGTGTTGGGATAGAACCGCTCCATAAGGTTTTCATGGCTATGACCTTCCAGAAGCAGATCTCTAGGCCTTTCGAGGCACCTCTGGGTAGATGTGAACCTCCTACCTTTCTCTATTTGCATCCCCAGGGACACTTAACTTTTTCTCCCACTTGCCATTGAGTTGAGTCATGGTGATGCCATGAGAGTGAGTAGAACTGTGTTCCGTACAGTTTTCAAGGCTGTGACCTTTTGGAAGTAGATTGCCAGGCCTTTCTTCTGAGGTACCTCTGGGTGGGTTCAAACTGTCAACTTTTTGGTTAGCAGCCCAGTGCTTAACTGTTTGTGCCATCCATGGATTCCTGGAAAAATAATAACCCAAAATACCCAAACCTGTTGCTGTTGAGTTGATTCCAACTCAACAGCAACCCCATATGTCAGAGTAGAACCGCCCCATAGGGTTTCCAAGGCTGTAATCTTTATGGAATCAGATGGCCAGGTCTTTCTACCATGGAGCCCCTGGGTGGGTTCCAATCACTGACCTTTTGGTTAGCAGTGGCGTGCTCAACCATTGCACCACCAGGGCTCCTTGGGAGAACAATAGCCTGGATTAATTTCCACTGTAATAAATACAGTACCAGTGCAGAATAGTATCTTGTATTGGGCTGAGGAATTTAGAGGGAAGCAGAGAAAGAAGTAAGGTCAAACTAATCTGGCTCATCCTTTTTATTGAACCCAAATTGTGACCTTACTAATGAAGAAAACAAAAGTAGACTCTTTCAGATAGGTCTCAGCTAATTACTGGCTTCTATGAGAGCTCATTCAGTTGTATTGGAAAATTCCCCACTACATATGGCTGCCGACTTGACATCTTCATGGCACCATGGAAAACCCGGTGACAACCCTGGATCAGAACCTCCACAGTTTGTGTTTTCCCAAGGAACTGATCTTAGACAGAAAGACTGCATCCCTGAGACTTGGCTTGTGAACTTCAAAGCATTTACGTGCTCAGAGGAGGCCAGCTCCATCAGGGATCTGAAGAAGCTGTGTGAGCTCTGCCGTCTGTGGCTGAGGCCAGACCTTCACACCAAGGAGCAGATTCTGGACAAGTTGGTGTTGGAGCAATTCATGATCTCCACGCTGCCAGACTGCCAGGTCTTAGTAAAGGAAAATGGAGTAGAGAATTGCAAAGTGCTGGAGGAGATGTTGAGAAATAACCAGAGACTCAAGACATGGGTGAGTAGGACCTTCATGACTGGTGTGGGAATTAGAAAACTGGGGTGAGGGCTACAAGGAAGAGTTGCACTAGAAAAGACAAAAACAAAAAACCAAACTCATTGCTACTGAGTCTATTCTGACTCACAGCTACACCATGTGATGGAATAGAACTGCTCCATAGGGTTTCCAAGGCTGTAATCTTTTTTTTTTTTAATTGTACTTCAGGTGAAGGCTTACAGAAAAAATAGTTTCTCATGAAACAGTAGTACACATATTGTTCATGACATTGGTTAACAACCCCACAACATGTCAACCCTCTAACTTCTCAACCTTTTTTTTTTTGGTGAAAATACACATAGCCAAAGATACACCATTTCAAAAATTTCTACATGCACAGTTCAGTGACATTGACTATGCTCTTCCAATTGTGCAGTTATTCTCACTTAAGATGAAGGCTTACAGAACAAAATAGTTTCTCATTTAACAGTTACTACAGATGTTGCCCTATGACAGTGGTTAACAATCTCACAACACATCAACAATATCTTTACTCAACCTTGGGTTCCCTATCACCAGCTTCCTTGTCCCCTTCTGCCTTCTGGCCCTTGTCACTGGACTATTGTACCTCGTTAGTCTCATCAAGGCTGTAATCTTTACAGAAGCAGACTTTCTCCCACAGAGCAGCTGGTGGGTTCAAACCACCAACTTTTTGGTTAGCCGCTGG
Organism: Dugong dugon; assembly: GCA_030035585.1. Lineage (NCBI taxonomy): Eukaryota > Metazoa > Chordata > Mammalia > Sirenia > Dugongidae > Dugong > Dugong dugon. The sequence goes on from CM057466.1 coordinate 117,172,919, forward strand.
GCACTTAAACACTGCACCACCAGGGCTCCTTACTAGAAAGGACATGAGAGATTTATTCCAGGTCAATGGTTTTCAACCAGGTGACATTGGGCAATATTTGGAGACATGTCTAGTTGTCACACACACATGCTACTGGCATCTAGTGGGTAGAGGCCAGTGATGCTGCTTAACAATCTACAATGCACTGAACAGCCCCTGCCACAAAGAATCATCCAATCCAAAATGTCAGTAGTGCTGAGGTTGAGAAACCCTAGTCTAGGAGATAGATGGGCAAGGGGAATACGGAGACCCACATGATGTTGGGTGAGGCCAACATCCAAGAAAAGAATGGGTAAAATATTGCACCTAATTGAATGAGGCTAATGAGGAAGTAGATGGAATTTAAGGTAGCTCCAAAGTCCTAACAAGGGAAAAGTAAATGGTTGGTTGTTGTCAGTTGCCATCAAGTCAGTTCAAACTCATCGCCACCCCATGTGTTACACAGTAGAACTGCTCCATAGGATTTTCTCGGTTGTAATCTTTATAGAAGCAGATCACCCAGCCTATCTTCCACAGTACTTCAGGGTGGGTTCAAACCACCAACCTTTTGGTTAGTAGCCAAGTGCAAACTGTTTGCACCACCCAGGGACAAATGGCAAATCTAGAGTAGAGTTTCTAATAGGAAGCTCCTTCAGTTCCAGCACAAGATGAGAGACCATTAATAAACCGATTTAGATTTACCAAAACTATTCCTGGTGGCGTAGTGGTTAAGTGCTACCACTGCTAACCAAAAGGTCAGCAGTTCAAATCCACCAGGTGTTCCTTGGAAACTCTATGGGGGCAGTTCTACTCTGTCCTGTAGGGTCGCTATGAGCCAGAATCCACTCAATGGCAATGGGTTTTTTTTTTAGAAATTCCTATAAAAGGAGCTTTGGTGGTGCAGTGGTTAAAACACTTGGCTGCTAACTGAAAGCTTGGAGGTTTGAAACCACTACCCGCTCAATGGGGGAAAGATGTGGTGGTCTGCTTCTGTAAAGATTTACAGCCTAGGGAACCCTATGGGACAGTTCTACTCTACGCTATGAGTCAGAATCAACTCAGCAGCAATAGGTCGGGTCATTGGTATTTGTCTTAGGCTGGGTTATCTAGAAAGCAAAACCAGTGAAGGGTGTATATATATGTATTTGTTGTTGTTAGGTGTCATCGAGTCAATTCTGACTCAGAGACACTATGTACAACAGAACGAAAAACTGCTTGGTCCCGCATCACCCTCACAATTATTGTTATGCTTGATCCTATTGTTGCAGCCCCTGTGTCATTTCATCTTGTTGAGGATATTCTTCTTTTCGCTGACCCTCCACTTTACCAAGCATGATGTCCTTCTCCTGGGACTGGTCCCTCCTGATAACATGTCCAAAGTACGTGAGATGAAGTCTCACCATCCTTGCTTCTTGCTTCTAAGGAGCATTCTGGCTGAACTTTTTCCAAGACAGATTTGTTTGTTCTTCTGGCAGTCCATGTTATATGCAATATTCATTATCAACCCCATAATTCAAAGGTGTCAATTCTTCTTTGGTCTTCCTTATTCATTGTCCAGGTTTCACATGCGTATGAGGCTATCAAAAATACCATGGCTTGGATCAGGCACACCTTAGTCTTCAAAATGACATCTTTGCTTTTTAACACTTTAAAGAGGTCTTTTGGAGCAGTTTTGCCCAATGTAATGTCATTTGATTTCTTGACTGCTACTTCCATGGGTGTTGATTGTGGATCCAAGTAAGAGGAAATACTTGACAACTTGAATATTTTCTGTGTTTATCATGATGCTGCTTATTGGTCCAGTTGTGAGGATTTTTGTTTTCTTTATGCCGTGGTGCAATCCATACTGAAGGCTGCGGTTTTTGATTATCATCAGTAAGGGCTTCAAGTCATCTTCACTTTCAGCAAGCAATGTTTTGTCATCTGCATATCACTGGTTGTTAATGAGTCTTCCTCCAATCCTGATGCCTCTTTCTTCTTCATATAGTCCAGCTTCTCTGATTATTTGCTCAGCATATAGACTGACTAAATATGGTGAAAGGATACAACCTTGATGCACACCTTTCCTGATTTTAGACCATACAGTATCCCCTTGTTCTATTTGAAAGACTGTATCTTGGTCTATGTACAGGTTCCTCATGAGCACAATTAAGTGTTCTGGAATTCCCATTCTTCACAGTGTTATCCATAATTTGCTATGATCCACACAGTGGAATGTCTTTACATAGTCAGTAAAACACAGGTAAACATCTTTCTGGTATTCTCTGCTTGTAGCCAAGATTCATCTGACATCAACAATGATATTCCTCGTGCCATGTCCTCTTCTGAATCCAGCTTGAATTTCTGGCAGTTCCCTGTCGATGTGCTGCTGCAACCACTTCTGAATGATCTGCAGCAAAATTTTACTGCATGTGATATTAATGATATTGTTTGATAACTTCTGCATTCTGTTGGATCACCTTTTTTTGGAATAGGCATAAATATTGATCTAGTTTGTTGACCAGGTACCTGTCTTCCAAATTTCTTGGCATAGACAAGTGAGCACTATCAGAGCTGCAGCCATTTGTTGAAATATCTCAGTTGATATTCCGTCAAATCCTGGAGCCTTGTTTTTTGCCAATGCATTCAGTGTAGTTTGGACTTCTTCCTTCAATACCATCAGTTCCTGATCATTTGCTACCTCCTGAAATGGTTGAACATTGACCATTCTTTTTGGCACAGTGACTGTGTATTCCTTCCATTTTTTTGGGTGTGGGGTGGGGGGAGAACAGGAAAGTCACCTTTATTTTGTTGTACAAAGAAAAGGAGTCAGTTGGAGCTGCCACTGCCAAGACTGCTCCCCAAGGGCAGGCAGGCAAGTTACTTTAAAAAAAATTTCTTTTACTGTACTTTAGATGAAGGTTTACAGAACAAATAGTTTTTCATTAAACAGTACACATATTGTTTTATGACAATGTTTAACAACCCCACGATATGTCAACACTGTCCCTTCTCAACCTTGGGTTCCCTATCACCAGCCTTCCTGTCCCCTTCTGCTTTCTAGTCCTTGTCCTTGGGCTGGTGTGCCCCTTTAGTCTCGTTTTGTTTTATGGGGCTGTCTAATCTTTGGCTGAAGGGTGAACCTCGGGGGTGACTTCATTACTGAGCTAAAAGGGTGTCCAGGGGCCATACTCTCAGGGTTTTTTGTGAGTTAGAATTTTTACATTTTTCTCCAGCTCTGTCCAGGACCCTCTGTTGTAATCCCTGTCAGAGCGGTCAGTGGTGGTAGCCAGACACCATCTACTTGTACTGGACTCAGTGTGGTGGAGGCCGTGGTAGTTGTCCATTAGTCCTTTGGACTAATCTTTTCCTTGTATCTTCATTGTTTTCTTCATTCTCCCTTGCTGCCGAAGGGATGAGACCAGTGGATTATCTTAGATGGCTGCTCACAGGCTTTTAAGACCCCAGATGCTACTCACCAAAGTAGAATGTAGAACATTTTCTTTATAAACTATGTTATGCCAGTTGAGCTGTGTTCCCCAAGATCATGGTCCCCACAGCCCTCTGCCCAGCAATTCAGTCCCTCAGGGAACTTGGGTGTGTCTATGGAGCTTCCATATCTTTTCCTTGTACAAGTTGTGCTGGCTTCTCCAGTATTGTGTACTGTCTTACTCTTCACCAAAGTTACCACTTATCTATTGTCTATTTAGTATTTCCCCCCACCCCCACCCCTCCCATCCCTTGTAACCAACAAAGATTGTTTCTTTTTGTGTGTAAACTTTTTCTTGCCTCTTTATTTTGATGAGTAGGTTTCTTAACTTTCTTTGTGGTTACCGTGAAATTTACCCTTATCTTCCTAAGTTTGAAGCAGTCTATTATTACTTGGTATTGCCTTGTCTTCTTCTCCATTAGAAGGTTCTATACCTACACTGTTTATTCCCTCTTTTATTGTTCTGATGTTGTTGTCATTTACAGATTAACTTCTCTGATTCCCTGTTGTGTTTCTTCTGGTTTTGGATAGTCCTTGAGAGTTCATTTCCTAGATTGGTATCTGGCTGGTACAATCCTCATCCTAGATTCAGCCTGTGAGCTGATGTTGTTTGTTCTCAGATCGAAGGACTCCCTTTAATAATTCTTTTAGGTTTGGTTTGGTTTTTACATATTCCCTTAATTTCTGTTTATCTGGAAATGTTCTAATTTTACCATCATATTTGAATGAAGGTTTTGCAGGATATAATATTCTTGGCTGGCAATTTTTTTCTTTCAAGGTTTTATATATGTCATCCCATTGCCTTCTTGCCTGCATGGTTTCTGCTGAATAATCTGAGCTTAATCTTATAGTTTCTCCTCTGTATGTGACTTTTTGTTTTTCTTCAGCTGCTCTCAGGATTCTTTGTCTTTGGTTTTGGTGAGTGTGATTATGCTATGCTTTGGTGATTTTCTTTCGGAGTCTATCCTGTATGTGGTTCGTTGAGCTTCTTGGATGACCACCTTTTCATCTTTCATTATATTGGGAAAGTTTTCTGTCAGCAGTTCTTTAATGATCCCCTCTGTGTTTTCTGTTTTCTCCCCCTGTTCTGGAACTCCGATCACTCACAGATTTTTGCTTTTGATTGTATCCCACGTAATTCTCAGGGTCTCTTCATTTTTCTTTGTTCTTTTTCTGATTTTTCCTCAGCGTTGTATCCAGGTGTTTGTCTTCAGTTTTGCTGCCCCTATCTTCCACTGTTTCAAACCTGCTCCTCAGCCCTTCTATGACACTGTCCGTTTCTGAAATATTGTTCTTTATCTTTTGGATTTGTAATTGTTCTTTTTTTATGATTTCTAGTTGTGAATTTATTTTGGCATTTTGTTCCTGAATTCTTCCATTTTCTTATCTGTATTTTCCATGAATTTGTCTGCCTTTTCCATGAATTTGTCTATTTTTTCCTCATTTTTGTCTGCTTTTTGCTTCCACTCTTGTATAGCTCTGAATATTAGAGATTTGAATTCCCTATAAGGTAGTTCTAGTGCCTTTTCTTCTACTGGAAGGTCATCTGATATTTTATTTTGGATGCCTACTGGAACCATCCTGTCCTGTTTTTGTAAATGTTTTGATATTGTCTGCTGTCTTTGGGGCATTTGGTAGTTATTGTCCTCATTTATTGATTGTAGATTTGTTTGCTTCATCCTGCTTTTTTGTTTTATTTGGCTATGTCTGAGCAGGCGGGCTGTGTGTTCTTTGTTGTTTGCTTGTCCGTGGGTACAATGCTTTTCACCTCCTTCTCCAATTGGCAGGGTCAGTCACTCAGATATGGTACAGCAGGGCAGGTCTAGCTGAAGAAGAGTTGCTGGGATGGGTTGTTTGTGGCACATACTAGGGTCAACAGGGTGGACTTGGAATCAATGTAGGGCAGGTTCTGGTAGGCCATGCCTGTGCTGCTTGGGGGTGTGATGTTCAGTGTACGTATGGTGCAGGTAGGCAGGATGGAGGGAGGATATTGTGATTTGTGGAGCTAAGATAGGTATGGGAAAGAGGAGAGAGAGGAGAGTGGAACCGGAGCCAAAAACATACAAACAAAAAAGAGTGCTAAGGGAGCTTGCCACTGTAGTGGAGAGATGAGAAACTGTGAAATGGAGAAAAACAAAAAGGAGAAGAGGAAGAAAAAATGAATAAAAATAAGGAATAAAAAAGAAAAGAAAAGCTCTCAGGGATCCCACCAGTGTGGCTGCGATGTCTGGGGAAGTTGTTCCCAGGCTGTGAAGTATAGCCTGGCTAGAAGGGTTAGAGGTGTCACTCAGTGCCAGATATTCAGGAGACAGGAAGAGAAGGTAAGTATAGAGAGACAAGAAACTGAGTATTGAAGAAAGACAAAAAGGGAAAAAGAAAACAAACAAATAAAAAAAAGAAACAAGAAACCCCCCCCCCAAAAAAAACATGAAAAGGAAATGCCCACAGGGATCCCTCTGTGCGTTTGTGCAAACTGAGGGAGTGGGTCCCAAGACATGCAGTACTGCCCGGCTAAAACTGGCTCCCAATCTGAGAAAAGAAAAATCAACTAACAATTCAAAACAGACAAAAAGCCCCAGGATCCCACCAGCATGGCAGCACGGGCCAGGAAGCGGTTTCACGTTTGAGTGGTGTTTCACAACCCTTCAGGAAGAAGTAAAGCTGGCGCACGGAGCCAAGCATTTGGGAGAAAGGCGGGGAGATGGTAAGAGGTATGGAAGAAATCAAAAGAAGTGGAGAAAAGCAACACCAGCAGCCAACAAATGACATTCAGGGAGCCGGCCAGTGCTGGATGGTGGAATTCAAGCAGCACTGGGGTGAAGCTGTGCTTCCCGGCTAAGAGACTGTGGCTGCAGAAAGCAAAGGAGGCGGAGTAGGGATGAAGAAGGGTGGGGGGTGGGAAAGCATGTATCGCTGGTTACCAGTTGTTCCGTCTCCTGCTGGAAGCTCCGTGAAGCTGCTTTCCCGTACCCCCTGTTCACCAATCTCCAATAGGAGTCCAAGATGGAGGATCCATGCTGCGTTAGCTGATCGGGGACCTCTGCATGTATCTCTTCTCACTCTGTGTTCTCTGTCAGTTTCTTATTCCATTCGGTGCTTGGCTGAGTTCTGTATCTCTTCATTTGATGCTTAGGGTTTCAGTATTGCAGTTTTCTCTGTTTAGCTTGGTTTTTCGAATCTTTGCTGTGGAGGGGCGGCATGGTGCTTCTTTCTATAGCACCATGTTGCCCAGAAGTCCTCCTTCCATCTTCTTTTGATGCTTCCTGCATCATTCAATATTTTGCCCATAAAATTCTTCAATATTGCAACTAGAGGCTTAATTTTTTTCTTCAGTTCTTTTGGCTTGAGAAATGTCGTGTGTTCTTCCTGTTGGTTTTCTAACTCCAGATGTTTTCACATTTCATTATAATACTTTGTCTTCTTGAGCTGCCCTTTGAAATCCTGTTTAGCTCTTTTACGTGATCATTTCTTCACTTCACTTTAGCTACTCTATGTTCAAGAGTAAGTTTCAAGAGTCCCTTCTGACATCCATTTTGGTCTTTTCTTTCTTTGCTGTCTTTTTAATGATGTCTTGCTTTCTTCATGTATGATGTCGTTGATGTCATTTCACAACAGGTCTGGTCTTTGGTCATTAGTGCTCAATGTGTCAAATCTATATATGTATGTGTATATATGTATATATATACACATATATAGGTATATAGATAGATTTATATCAAAGAAATGGCTCATGCAGTTGTAGATGCTGGAAACTCCCAAGTCTGTGAGTCAGGCATCAGGCTGGAAGCTTCTCCTGACACATAGCTGCAGGGACTGACAAACCCAAGATCAGCAGGTCAGATGGCAGGCTGCTGGCTCATGGACTGCAGAGGCTAACAATCCAAGATTGGCAGGTCTGATGGCAGGCTGCTAGCTCATGGACTGCAGAGGGTAACAAATCCAAGATTGGCAGGTCTGATGGCAGGCTGCTGGCTCAGGGGCTGCTGAGGCTGACAAATCCCAAGATTGGCAGGCAGTAGGGCAAGCCGCTGGCTCAGATCCCAAGAACTAGAGGTCAGATGATGATGAGCTGGATGCAGGATCCAGAATGAGGAAAAACCAGCGAGCTTTGCCAGAAAGTCCATATATATTGGATGTAGGCCACACCCCCAAGGTAACTGCCTTTCAGCTGATTGGCTACTCATAGCAGATCTCATCATGGAAGTAATTACATCATTACATAACTGCCAAACTACATCATAACTGCCAAACTACTGAGAATCATGGCCCAGCCAAGCTAACACACAACCTTAACTGTCACAGTATTCCTGTATTTTCCCTTTGGGATTGGAGACCAATTGTTTCAAGTAATCATCAGATTTATGTAGCTAGCAGTGGCTGTTGAGTCAATTCTGACTTATGCCGCCCCCTGCGTATCAGAGTAGAACTACGCCCCATAGAGTTTTCAATGGCTGTTTTTTTGGGAAGTAGGTTTCTAGGCCTTTCTTCTGAGGTGCCTCTGGGTGGACTTGAACCTCTAACCTTTCAGTTAGCAGCCGAACACATTAACCATTTGCACCACCCAGGGACTGCAACTCTGTAACAAGAAAGACAGATTTTAAACAAGCCATTCCAGTAAAGTTTTAGTGTTGTAGGAGGCATACAGGAAACATAAGAGAGCTACATGCAGGTTCTTTTTTTTTTTTTTAAAATAATTTATTTTATTTTGTTGTTTTGAGAATATACACAGCAAAAAATACACCAATTCAAGTTTCTACGTGTACAGTTCAGTGACATTGATTACATTTTTCAAGTTGTGCAACGATTCTCTCTCTCCTTTTCCAAGTTGTTCCTCCACCATTAACATAAACTCACTGCCCCCTAAGATTCCTATCTAATCTTTTGAGTTGCCCTTGTGAATTTGATCCCATATAGCTCTTAAAAGCTCAAGGCAGACATTTTTTACTAGTTAAACTATTGTTTGGTTTTAAGAAGACTTCAGGGAGTATTTTTGGTTTAAGATTATCTGAGGGCAATAGTTTTGGGGGTTCATACAGCCTCCATGGCTCCAGAAAGTCTGGATTCCATGATAATTTGAAGTTATTTTCTTCATTTCCCCTCTTTTGATCAGGATTCTTCTGTAGAATCTTTGATCAAATACATGCAGTTTCTTTCAGGGAACCTGATCTTGGATTTTTTTTCTCTCAGTCCATAGTCTGCTTACAAGGACAGGAATTTCTTCTGCAAAATACAGATGTTTGGATGGCTGAATATGAGTCCAACAACATGGATGATGTGAGCATCTTATCCAGGGAGCACTACATCTGTGTGAGTGAGGTACATCCAGAAAACAGAAGACCAGCCAAGAGCCCCAGAATTTTCCAGGGATTTTCCATATTGGCTCCAGGAAACCATTAAGGAGACATCAGGTCAGTATATAATGACTAATCATTGGGGAGAGGTGGGAAAAAGTACAAAGGACAGTGGTGGGCAAAGCTGCTAGAACATTGGGAGATTTAGCATAGGATAGGGTTAGAAACATTTTCCACCACGGATTCCTATGGATGCATTATGTTACTAGACATTTCTGAGCCACTGGGGAGAATGAAGACCCGTTAGCCTTCCTCCCTACCCCAATCACCATCAATGCCTTGAACATACGGGTGTTGTTGTTAGGTGCTGTTGAGTCGATTCCAACTCACATTGACTCTATAGGACAGAGTAGAACTGCCCCCATAGGGTTTCCTAGGCTGTGATCTTTACAGGAACAAATTACCAGGTCTTTTTCTCCTGTGGAGCAGCTGGCAGGTTCAAATTGCTGACCTTTTTATCCATAGCCAAGCGCTTAATCACTGCACCACCAGGGCTCCTTATTCAATATATAGAAGAGTAAAATCTGTAAGGTTGGGACTTAGAGATGTGAAGGGTATAGATTAATGACAGACTTAGAAATTAGGTGTTAATATTTATTGGGGATGATGAGGTGGCCCATAGGATGTCTGGGTGTATCCCCCAAACTGTTATTTAGGAAAGTTATGGTGTCACATCAAGGAGATTGGTAGATGGGGAAAGAAGGCAGAGAGCTTTCCATGCTCCAGCCTAGACACATCATTCACCATCTTCGGTTGTCCATTTTCAGGGGCAGTAACTTCTGCCAGAGACCATTTCTGCAAATGGTGAGCTGGAGAGTCTGAGACCAGAGAAGAACCTGGAGAAAAACCTGATGGAAGGCAAGGAAGGGTCAATAGAATGTGACCCCAAGGAGCCTCATCTTTTGAAGGGTCCTGGTCATTATGGAGACTATGGACCAAGCATAGTTAGTGACTCCTTTTCTCTACTGAATGCAGGACTGGGTATTTTTGAATTTGTAATTTTTTCTCCAGACTTGCTGGAGTTAAAGAGGCTTGGATAATTCCACCTTGTCCCTTCCTTCCCCTTGAAAATTTTTTATCTCCTGTGACCTCATTGGTGTGCCATGGTTGTTGCTGGCTGCTGTGGAGTTGATTTCAACTCATAGTGATCCCATGTGACAGGGTAAAACCGCCCCATAGGGTTTTCTAGGCTGTAATCTTCACAGGAAAAGAAACGTCATCAGTTCAAACCTACCCAGCATCAATGTGGGAGAAAGACCTTGTGATCTGCTCTCATAAAGATTACAGCCCAGAGTACCTTATGGGGCAGTTCTGCTCTATCACATGGGATTGCTATGAGTTGGAATCAATTAAACAGTGCACAACAGCAACATGTCCCAAATTATTGGTTATTTATCTAAAATCCAAATTCTAGCACTAAATCTTGTTAGCTGCTGTCAGGTCAGCTTCCGTCTCATGGTGACTGCATGCACAATGGAATGAAATGCTGCCGAGTCCTTCGCCATCCTCACGATCGGTTGTGGATTGGACCATTGTGATCCATAGAGTTTTTATTGGCTGGTTTTCAGAAGTAGATTTCTAGTCCTTTCTTCCTAGTCCATCTTAGTCTGGAAGCTCTGCTGAAACCTGTTAAGCATGTGCTGATAGATGGGTGGTGGCTGCACTTGAGGTGCGTTGGCCAGGAATTGAACCTAGTTCTCCTGCAAGAAGGCAAACATTCTACCACTGAACCACCACTGCCCTCCTTAATTTAGCTGCATCAATATCTTCTGGACACCCCACATTTGGAGTTTCTGATTCAGTGGGTACTGAGTGGGACCTGTGAATCTGCATTTTTAACAAACTCTTTTTTAAGATATCCTTTTATTTTCGTTTTGTATTTTTAATACTCTTTTTTAAAGATAACAAATATTCTTTTATTTTCTTTTTGCATTTTTAATAAACTCTTAGAATAGTTTTAGATTTACAAAAAAATGTGAAGATAGTACACAGAGGTCCCATACACGCCACATCTTGTTTCCTCTAGTATGGTAGGAGTTCTGGTACGGCAAAAGGTTAAGTGCTGAGATGCTAACCCAAAGTTTGGTGGTTTGAACTCACCAGTGGCTCTGCAGGAGAAAAGACATGGCTATCTGCTCCCATAAAGATTACAGCTTAGAGAACCCTATGGGACAGTTCTACTCTGTCACATGGGGTTGCTATGATCCAGAATCAACTTGATGCCATCTAACAATATTGCCTGACCCGTTGCTGTTGAGTTGATTCTGACTCATAGTGACCCTATAGGACCGAGTAGAACTGCTCCGTAGGGTTAACAAGGCTATAAGTCTTTATGAAAACAAACTGCCACATCTTTCTTCCTCTGAGCAGCTGGTGGGTTTGAACCTCTGATCTTTCCATCAGCAGTTTAGTGCTTAACAACTGCACCACCAAATCAAAACCACACCCATTGTTGTTGAGTGGATTCTGACTCATAGTGACCTTATAGGACAGGGTAGAACTGCCCCATAGGGTTTCCAAGGCTGTAATCTTTACAGAAGTAGATTGCCATATCTTTCTCCTGCAGATCGGCCTGTGGGTTTGAATTGCTGACCTTTCAGTTAGCAGGTGAGCATTTAACCACTGTACCACCAGGTCTCCTTTACAATATTAGTATGGTACATTTGTCCTAATTGATGAACTAATATTGATACATTATTGTTAATTAAAGGAGCCCTGGTGGCATAACTGGTTAAGCACTTGGCTGCTAACCCAAAGGACAGTGACTCGAACCCACCCAGTGACTCCACAGGAGAAAGACCTGGTGATCTGCATGGATTCCATGGCACCTAACAACAAGAACATCAGTATGGCATTTTGTCCTAATTGATGAACTAATATTGATACATTATTGTTAATTGAAACCTGTCCTATTCAGATTTCCTTAGTTTTACCTAGCATATTCCTTCTGTCCCAGAGCCCCGTCCAGGGCACCATATTGCATTTAATTGATATGTCTCCTTAGGGTCCTCCTGGCTGTGACTGTTTGTAAGAATTTCCTTGCTTTTGAAGACATGATAATCTGCATTTTTAAACATGATCCCAGGTGGTACTGATGTAGGTTTTAAGACATTTGGGGAACCACTGGTTTACCTCATAGACAGGGTCCAGTAATCCACAAATTTCTGAGTATTTCACTTCTTTCATGGGATGGTCCCATTTATAAAAGTCCTCGGACATCTTTAACCAACCAAAGTCAGTTGCCATTGATTTGATTCTGACTCATAGCACCCTATGTGTGTCAGAGTAGAACTGTGCTCCATAGGGTTTGCAATGACTAATTTTTTGGAAGTAGATTGCCAGGGCTTTGTTCCCAGGTGCCTCTGGGTGGACTCCAACCTCCAACCTTTCAGTTAGCAGCCAAGCGCAAAGCTGTTTGCAACACCAAGGGACTCTATATATAACACACATAATATATATCCATGCATATTTTATGTATTGGAGTCCCTGGGTGGTGCAAACTGTTAAGCGCTCAACTACTAGCTGAAAGGTTGGCAGTTAAACCCACTCAGAGACACCTCGGAAGAAAGGCCTTGAGATCAACTTCTGAAAGGTCACAACTTCGCAAACCCTATGAAGATAGTTCCACTCTGACACTCATAGGGTCACCATGAGCCAGAATTAACTTGATGGCAACTAACAACAACATTTTATGTATTATATGTACTATATAAGATAGAAAAAACCCAAAAAACCCATTGCCATCGAGTTGATCCTGACTCATAGCGACCCTATAGGACAGAGTAGAACTGCCCCATAGGGTTTCCAAGGAGGGTCTGGTGTATTTGAACTGCTGACCTTTTGGTTAGCAGCCATAGCTCTTAACCACTATGCCACCAGGGTTTCCATGTAAGATAGAGGTTATATTAATACAGATGCTATATGTACTAAGGAACCTTGGTGGTGCAATGTTTAAACCCTTGGCTGCTAACCCAAAGATAGGTGGTTCAAACCCACCAGCTGCTCAGTGCGAGAAAAACTTGGCCATCTGCTCCTATAAAAATTATAGCCTAAGAAACCCTATGGGGCAGTTCTCTTCTGTCCTGTAGGGTTGCTACGAGTTGGAATTGACGTGACGCCACCCAACAATATATTATATGCAAATATATTTACATATATTTATATTTACATATAGTACATATACAGTGAAACCTGTGAGAGCTGGAACTCGACAGGACTGCCTTGTTTTCCAGGTCTCCAAAGTTTTCTGCCTTTAACAGGGTGCAGTCTTACCACTTTTCTGTTGCTCATTTTAGTGGAAAATATTTGAGTTTTCCTTCTCTTACAGGTTTCCACCTTATACAGGTTCTGGTTTTCGCAGGTTTTACTGTAATATATTTATATACTATATATATATATATATATATATATATATCACAGGAGGGACCAGTCCCTGGAGAAAGACATCATGCTTGATAAAGTAGAGCATCATTGAAAAAGAGGAAGACCCTCAATGAGATGGATTGACACAGTGGCTGCAACAGTGAGCTCAAACAGCAACAATTGTGAGGATGGTGCACAACAGGGCAGTGTTTCTTTCTGTTGTACATAGGGTCACTATGAGTCGAAACCTAACAATGACAACATAAACACACATATAAAAGACCAGGGGACCTGCTCCCATAAATTTACCAAACCTACTGCCGTCAAGTATATTCTGACTCATAGTGATCCTATATAACAGAGTAGAACTGCCCCATAGGGTTTCCAAAGCTGTAAATCTTTACGGAAGCAGACTGCCACATCTTTCTCCGGAGGAGCAGCTGGTGGGCTTAAACCGCTGACCTTTCAGTTAGCAGATGAGTGCTTTAACCACTGCGCCAACAGGGCTCCTTTCTCATAAAGATTATAGCCTAGGAAATCCTATGGGGCAGTTTCCTCTGTCCTACAGGGTAGTTATGAGTTGGAATTGACTCGCCGACACCTAACAACAACAGCAACTATATATATAAGTAAAAAAAAAAACAAGCAACAAAACATTGCCCTTTAGTCGACTCCAACTCATAGTGCCACAAAGGGACACTTCTATGTACACATATATACATAGAAGTGTCCCTCTGTGGTGCAACTGTTAAACAAAAAGTTTGGTGGTTCGAACTCACTCAGAGGTGCCTCAGAAGACAGACCTGGCAATCTGCTTCCAAAAGGTCACAGTCTTTAAAACCCTATGGGTTTGGAATCAACTCAATGTCAACCAACAACATTATATATACATATATATATATGTATATACATATGGAGCTCTGGTGGTACAACGGTTAAACGCTCAACTGCTAACTGAAAGGTCGGCAATTCGAACCCACCTAGCTGCTCTGAGGGAGAAAGACCTGGCAATCTGCTCCCATAAAGATTACAGCTTAGGAAACCCTATGGGGCAATTCTACTCTGTCCTATAGGGTCACTATGAGTCAGAATCAACTTGATGGCAGTGGGTTTTGTTCTGAGATATGTGTATATATATATATATATACATATATGTATCTATATATGTATATATATATATATATATGTATCTATATATGTATATATATATGTATATATATATGTATATATATATAGTTGGTTGTGGCTGCAGGAGCAGCCAGGTGACTAAACACACCACAGCCCCCATGCCCTACTGTGTGAGGCAGTGTAGAGTAGTGGTTAAGGGCATAGACTACAGGGCTGATCTCCTGGATGAGAACTACCAGCTTTACTTCACAGGCTGTGCGACCTTGTGCATTTACTTACCCTCTCTGTTCCTCAGTATCCTCATATATAACATGATAAGAGTGCTTACTTCCAGTGGTTGTAGTAAGGAGTCACTGAGTTAATATATTACAAGCACTTAGAACAGTGCTTGACCCACAGTTGTCGTGAGCTGCTGTTGACTGAACCCCCAACTCCTGGTAATGCCGTCATGCACAACTTCCAGGGAAGGGGCCTAGGAATCTTCCTTCCTAGCAAGTTTTCTAGACAAATCCAATCATTAGTACGTATAGGGGGTGTTCTTTTGAAATAATCAAACAAAAGCAAAAAATCCCAAAGCACAAAAATGATCCAAGAGGCCTTAGAAAGAGCTTCCAAAAATATATATTTTACTTATTTTTGGTAGGAATATACACAACCAAACATATACCCATTCACAATTTCCACATGAAGAGTTCAGTAAGGTTGGTTACATACTTTACATTGTATCACCCTTCTCATTATCTCCACCCTTACTGTTTCAGCACCATTGATTTAGGCTCTCTGCCCCTTAAAGTTCTCATCTTTGCTTTAGATTAACTGCTGTCCGTTTAAACTCATACAGATAATTGTTTATAAGAGTGCCATGCTAAGAAAAAGCTTTTATTTTTTTAATTAAAATAATATTTTATTATGTTTTTGGTGAAGGTTTACACAGCATTTTAGGTTCCCATTCAAGAATTTCTGCACAAATTGTTCAGGGACATTGGTTTCATTCTTCACAATGCGTGAACATTCTCAATATTTCCATTTTGGTTGTTCCATTGATCCATAGGGATTTTTTTTTAATTATTTATATTGTTGTTGAGAATATATACAGCAAAATCCATTCAACAGGTTCTACATGTACAATTCACTGATATTGATTACATTCTTCAAGTTGTGCAACCATCCTCATCCTCCTTTTCTGAGTTGTTCCTCCCCGGGTAACATAAACTCACTGCCCCCTAAGGTTTCTATCTAATTGAGAAAGAGATT
This sequence comes from Dugong dugon, assembly GCA_030035585.1. Lineage (NCBI taxonomy): Eukaryota > Metazoa > Chordata > Mammalia > Sirenia > Dugongidae > Dugong > Dugong dugon. The sequence continues at coordinate 117,188,501 of CM057466.1, forward strand.
TATTTTATTTATTTATTTTTATTATTGTACTTTAGATGAAGGTTTACAGAACAAACTAACTTCTCATTAAACAGTTAGTACACATATTGTTTTGTATCATTGGTTACCAACCCCACGACATGTCAACACTCTTCCTTCTCAACCTTGGGTTCCCTATTACCAGTTTTCCTATCCTCATCTGCCTTCTAGTCCTTGCTCCTGGGCTGGTGTGTCCCTTTAGTCTCATTTTGAGAAAAAGCTTTTTAATGAATATTTAGGGAGTGAAAAAGTTCACAAAGTTGTATCTAATCTATGACTCGAAGATTGTAAATATTGACACTTTGTGTGGACAAGGGAGATGAGAACATGGTGTGGGGAGGGGAAAAGGGAAATGATGAATTTGACAGGGGATAGAAGGGCAGCCTGGGGTGGGGGAGAGGTTTCCTGGTGTCACTAAGAATAAGAATCCACTGCAGCAACTCCTGCCATTGCTTCATCAGACAAAAACAAAAACAACCCAACATTCACAGGTGGAGGCTGCCTCGTTACAGCCCTGATCTAATTCCCTTCTTGTCATTTCAAAGTTTTAATTTCCTCTGATGTGTTCAAAATTTATGTATCCCCAAACATCTCTTACCCGTCACCTGCTGTAATTTTTCTCTCCGGTGTCTCTTCCCCAGAGAAGAAGCTGTTTTTCCTGCCTGCCCCAAGATGGTGGAGTAATTGGTCCTCATTCCACAGGCACTAGGAGAGATGAAAGTGCGGGTGCCATCTGCTTTCAGAGTCCTGGAGAGGGCTGTTAGGGGGTTTAATAAGCCCCAGAGCGCGTGGCTCAGTTTCTGCCAGGTGAGATGCTAAATTGGAATCAGAAAGTTAGCTCTGAGCATCTGTAAAACATGATTTGTCAAGTCCTTGCTTGAAGGTGGCTGATTTGGTTTCAAAGCTTATTGATAGTTTTATTGCCTGTTTCTGATCATGAAAATGGTATATATTTGTATATATATAAATAATATTACATAATATATAATGTAATAATATATGTAATATATTAATAATATGTAATATATGTAATAATCATATGAAATATTATCATGTATATTATACATAATATTACTATATTATACACTATATTAAAATATTATATTACATACATATAATAAGGAGCCCTGGTGGTGTAGTAGGGAGTCCTGGTGGTGCAGTGGTTAAGTGCTCTGCTGCTAACCAAAAGGTCAGTGGTTTGAACCCACCTAGCTGCTCTGAGGGAGAAAGACGTGGTACAGCCTAGGAACCCCTATGGGGAAGTTCTACTCTGTCACATGGGGTTGCCATGAGACAGAATCAACTCTACCACAATGAGTTTTATATAATATATTAATTATATATTCTATATTATGATATATAATAAATACAATTATTGTATTACTATAAATGTATATAATTTGGAAAATACAGAAAAAGAGTAAAGAATATTGGAGACTCTACAAGTTGCCGATAATCCCACTGTGTAGAGATAAGCACCCCAAAAAACAAACTTCATTGAGGAATAATTCACATAAAATACAACTCACCAATTTTAAGTGGATGCTATGATGATTTTTTCCCCTGTCCTCAGCCCCTCGTAGCCACCAATCTTCTTTTGTCTTGATGGATTTACCTATTATAGATATTTCATATAAGTGGGATCATACAATATTTGTCCTTTTGTGTCTGACTTATTTCACTCTGCATGATGTTTTCAAGGTTCACCCATGTGGTAGCATGCATCAGGACTTCATTTCTCTTTATGGCTGAATAGTATTCCATTGTATGGATAGACTACATTGTCTTTATCCATTCCTCCATTGATGAACTCTTGGCTTGTTTCCACCTTTTGGCTATTGTGTAAAGTACTGTAATGAACACTGGTGAACATGTGTCTGTCTGAGTCACTGCTTTTGATGCTTTTGGGTATATACCTAGGAATGGAATTGCTGAGTCATATGGTAATTCTAAGGAGCTCTAGTTGCTCAAAAGTTAAGCACTTGCCTGCTAGCTTAAAGGTTGGCAGTTCGAATTCACCCAGTGGCTCCATGAGAGAAAGACCTGACGATCTGCTTTTGTAAAGATTACAGCCTAGGAAACCCTTGGGGGTAATTCTACTCTGTCACATGGGGTCGCTATGAGTTGAAAACGACTCACCGACACCTAACAACTAAAACAACATACCTGGTAGTTCTAGGAGTCCCTGGGTGGTACAAATGGTTAAGCACTACCATTAAGCTCACACTTCTCCAGGATAGGGGATCCATTGGAGTCTCCTGCCCTCCACTGAACAGCTAAGAGAGCAGCGAGTCATAGGTTTAAGGGACTGGCCAATGGTAAGGAGAATAGACCAGACCGTGAAATCAGAAAGTTGTGGGCTTAAACTTCAGTTCCTCCACCACCTAGCTTGAACAAATTACTTCTTCTTTCTAGATCTCAGTTTCCTGTGGAGTAAAATGGTGGATATTACAGCAAAACCTGTGAGAGCCGGAACTCAACAGGACTGCCTTGTTTTTCCTCTCTCATAGGGTTGTATGAGTTACTATATGCAAAGGCACTTAGAAGAGCATCTGTCATATAGTAAATGCTTTAAAAAGTATTGTTGTTGTTGTTATTAGCTGCCTTCGAGTCAGCCCCCTGATTCGTGGTGACCCTATGCACAAGAGGATCGGACCATTGTGATCCATAGAATTTTCATTGGCTGGTTTTTGGAAGTAGATTGCCAGGCCTCTCTTCCTAGGTCTGTTTTAGTCTGGGAGCTCTGCTGAAACCTGTCCACCATGCACAGCAGAATCAAACGCTGCCCATTCCTGCACCATCCCCATGATTTGTTGGAGATGGGACCACTCTGACCCAGAGTTTTTTGTTTTTAGTTTTATTTATTTTGTTGTTGAGAATATGCACAACAAAAAACCCATTGCCGTTGAGTCAAACCTGAAACTGCCCAATGGGATTTCCAAGGCTGTAATGTTCATGGAAGCAGACTCTTTCTCCCAGAGCAGCTAGTGGGTTGGAACTGCCTACCTTTAGGTTACCAGCTGAACGTTTACCACTGTACCACCAAGGCTCCACCAATTCAACTGTTTCTACATGTACAATTCAGTGACTGGTTACATTCCTCCAGTTGTGCCAACATTCTCACCCTCCTTCTCTGAGTTGTTCCTCCTCCATTAACATAAATTCACTACCCCATATGTTTCTTATCTAATCTCTTGAGTTGCTGTTGTCAATTTGATCCCGTATAGACAGTTCTTAAAAGAGCACAATGCTCAAGGCAGACATTCTTTACTAGTTAAACTAAACTATTGTTTGGTTTTAAGGAGACTTCAGGGTATATTTTCAGTTTAAAGTCTAAAGATCATCTCAGGGCAATAGTTTTGAGGGCATAGAGTTTTTATTGGCTGATTTTTTGTAGTAGATTTCCAGGCCTTTCTTCCTAGTCTGTCTTAGTCTGGAAGCTCCACTGAAACCTGTTCAGCATCACAGCAACATGCAAACCTCCACTGACAGATGGGTGGTGGCTATGCATGAGGTGCATTGGCTGGGAAATGAACCCAGGTCTCCCACATGGAAGGCGAGGATTCTACCACTGAACAGCCACTGCCCCCCACAGAACACAGTAGGTGCTCAGTATTTATTGAAGGCAATACAGGTGGTCCAAAGGAGACCACAGAAAAGGTAGGGCTGATTGCCTTGATACTACGCCCCTATAGTTCCCTGGGGTTATCACTAAGTGGCAGGTAGGGGCAACGTTCTGGAAGTCTGCCCAAGATTTCAGAGTCTCCCTGGGCCTGTGTCTGAGAACACCAGACCTCAGTGCTGGGGGAGGCATCATGGAAGGGTGTCAGCTCATCAGCCAGGTGAGAAGCTTGGGTGTCTAGTTTCTGCATATCAGTGACGTGTTTTGTAAGGAAGCAACCTGCAGTCTGTACCCCGGGGATAAGTGTTCTGTGTCCTCCCTATCATGTCTCCTCTTGAGAACATGGAGCCTATCCCTTGGGATCATGGCCAGGTGACCTCTTTGTTCTTTGTGGCCCTGATCACTTACCTGGTTCTAGGGATTCTAACTTCTAGATATCACTCAAACCTCTTCTTTCAGCCCCATTCACATTGTTCCTGTCCTAATTCAGGCTCCCCCATGGTTACTCTCTGTCCTGTTTCTTTTCCCTTAGTCATCTAGTTGTTGTTGGGTGCCATTGAGTCAATTATGACTTATGGAAACCCCATGTGACAGAGTAGAACTGTCCCATAGGGTTTCCTAGGTTGTAATCTTCAAGGGAACAAATTGCCAGGTCTTCTCTCCTGTGGAGCTGCTGGGTGGGTTTGAACCACTGACCTTTTAGTTAGCAAACAAGCACTTAACCGCTGTACCACCAATGCTCCTAGTCCCCTAGTATCTAATACTAATACATGGCTCTTTTCCCCACACACACTCTCTCTGAATTATTTGGGGCTAATTGCTAACCCAAAGGTTGGTGGTTCGGGCCCACCCAGCAGCTCCTTGGGAGAAAGACCTGCTGATCTGCAAAGATTATAGCCTAGGAAACCCTATGGGGCAGTTCTACTCTGTCACATGGGGTCACTATGAGTCAGAATCGACTTGACAGTACATAACAGCAACAGTGGTAGAGGGTTAGTGAAAACAAGAGAAAACATCCATGAGATGGATCGACACAGTGGCTGTAATGATGGACTCAGACATACCAAAAATTGTGAGGATGGCATACAACAGGGCAATGTTTCCTTCTGTTAGACATAAGGTTGCCATGAGTCAGAGCTGACTCGTCTGCCAACAACAACAACCTCTCTAGACACGGCTCTAGGATGTCCACCCCAGAGCCCTAAACCTGAGTATTCCACTGATTCTAACCATCTCTTAACCATTTCAGATCTCCTCCTCGTGGCTTCTTTAGGTTGTTGCTGTCTTTGCCAATACCATAATTCAAATGCATCAGTTCTTCTTCTGTCTTCCTTATTCAGTCTCCATGCATATGAGGTGACTGAAAACACCATGGCTTGGGTCAGGCCATAAAGCTTATAGCCTAGGAAACGCTATGGGGCAGTTCTGCTTTGTTGCATGGGGTCGCTATGAGTTGGAGTCAACTTGATGACACCCAACAACAGCTGTACTATCAAAGGGGAGAGGTGGGCAAACCCACGTTTATCACTAACTGCGTGGCAAAGATCAGCATGAATCCAGCTTCCAGCTGGAAGTGGATCCAGGCCTCACCTTCCCACATCTCCATTCCCTCGTTGCCAGCCACTTCTGTGACACTTCCTCTCTCTGACCTGTCAAAGTGTATAAATAACAAGAACTCTGTGAGGAGGGGAATGATAGAGTTTTATTGTGGATTTGTTACGGCTGAAACTGGGGTACACTTGGTAAAATACCAAGTGCTCTCAAATCCAAAAGGAGAGATGGATTTTTGTATAGGAGGGCTGGGAGTTAGGCATGAGTCACAAGTAAACCTCTCATAATGTCAGTTAATCACAGACTTTCTGGGTGCAAACTATGTAAGCAATTTCCAGAGAACAATACTATACAAACATCTTTTTTGGGAGACATTCTCATCATACCCTTCCTGGAACATTCTTATCATTTGCTTAACCATAAACTGCAACTTTGTCATACATCAGTTACAAGCATTTTTTCTGAGAACAGAACATTTTTATCATAGTCTTAAATAAGCATAACCACATACTTGCTCATATAAGAAGGGGAGCGGTGCACATATTTTGAAAGTAGAAAGGGATCTAGGGCAAAAGGGAGCTTGGTTCAGACCCATGTCAGTTACTTAGTCACGCCAGGCGCCTCAGTTTTAAGGTGCCCTTACACAGACCTGAAGCACCCAGAGTTAGATCAGACCTCATCCCTGGCTATCTTGATCTGGGTCAAAACATCCCCGGCCACCTGAATCCACGTTATCAGTGAAAATCCATGGGCTCAGGAGTCTGCACAACAACCTGCATTTCAGACAAGCTGGTCTCCCTCTCTTGCATTCTCTCTCTAGTTCCCGGGACTAGGTGAGAAGCTAGAGGGACTCTACTCTTTTTAAAAAATAATATCTTATTGTGTTTTTGGTGAAGGTTTACACAGCAGTTTGAGTTCCCATTCAACAATTTCTACACAAATTGTTCAGTGACATTGAATATAATCTTCACAACGTGTGACCATTCTTATTATTTTTGTTCTGGTTGTTCCATTTCCATTAATCTAGTTTCCCTGCTGTCTTACATTCTCATATTTTGTTTTAAAGTAATTGTTGACTGTTTGATCTCATATAAATTGTTTTTTAAAGAAGCACAGTACTCACGGGTAATATCCTTTATTTTGTGAGCCCATCTGTTATTTAGCTAAAAGGTTGACCTCAGGAGCTAGTTTTGAGGACTCTGTCCTTCATAGACTGCCCACGCAGCCTTTCTCTGACCACCAGCCACCCAGAGCTGAGTCTACACACATTGACTCTGTCCTGCCGGCCCCTGCTGGTTCATTGCCCCTGTGGGTTTGTTAATTCCCTATAATGGCTCACAAAATCCATGGAGACTGTTACCTATACTTACAGTTACCCCTTTATTATAACTAGAGTGGATATAAGCACAGAGATATATAAGACAGTCTGGGATAGGTCCTGGAAAAAGGTTTCTGTTGTCCCCAGGGACATGCTGCTCCATTTCCCATGCATGGATGTTCTCTCCAATCCAGGGAGCCCCAAAGAGAATTCTGTAAGGTCCAGGGTCCCCTAGTCATTGGGACCTCAATGAATATGCATGACTGGGGCCTTAAAGCATAGTTATGATTGATCCAATCAATGAATATGCGTGACTGAAGTTAGTTTGCCAGGTGTGGGTCCTGTGTAGCCCCTACTTGCCTGGCTATTTTGGAAGACAAAGGTATCTTGATTGCTCAGGTTGTTTTCAGAAACCAGAGTCAATGAGATTGGTTTTCTGGATGAAGGCTTAGGACCATAGTCTCATGGGACAGCTCAGTCAGTTGGCATAATATAGCTCATAAAGTGTATGTTCTGCATCCCAAAGTGGTAAGTAGTGTCTTGGGTCTTAAAAGTTTGTGAGCAGCCATCTAAGATACATCTTTTGGTCTCTACTCATCTGGAGCAAAAGAGAAAGAAGGAAACTGAAGACTCAGAGAAGAAAGTAGTCTACAGGACTAATAATATACAGGAACCATGGCCTCATCTACCCTGATACCAGAAAAACTAGATGGTGCCTGGCTACCACTACTAGCCATTCTGATCAGGGCCACAATAGATGGATCCTGATAGAATGGGAGAAAAATGTGGAACAGAACTAAAATTCTTAAAAAGTCCAGACTTACTGGACCTGTTGAGATTGGAAGACTCCCCGAGACTATCACTATGAGATACTCTTTAAACCTTAAACCAAAATTATCCCTTGAGGTCACTTTTTAGAAAACAACAGATTGGCTCATAAAATAAACAATATCACCCATGAGTATGAGCTCCTTTAAAAAATCATCTATGTGAGGCCAAATGGTCAAAAATTAAAGCTAGTGCAAACTACTAACCTAAAGGTTGGTGTTTGAACTCACCCAGTGGTGCTGTGAAAGTAAGACCTGGCAATCTCCTGTTAAGATTGCAGCTAAGAAAACCCTATAAGTTCTACTCTGTAACACATGGGGTTGCCATGAGTCAGAATCGACTCAGCAGTAATCGGTTTTGTTTTTTTCAGATTTGTAATAGCCAAAAACTAGAATCAGCCCAGATGTTCTTCAGTTGGTGAATGGTTAAATAAACTGTTGTACACCATACCATGGGATGCTATTCAACAATAAAAAGGAATAACCCTATTGATACATGAAACAACCTGATGAATCCCCAGAGAATTACGTTAAGTGAAAAAGCCAATTCTAAAAGGTTACATACTCTATAATTTCATTTCTATAACATTCTTGAAATGATGAAATTATAGAAATGAAGGACAGATTAGTGATTACCAGAAGTAAAAAAGGGGACAAGTGTGGGAGGGAAGTGGGAAGGGCAACATAAGGGATTTTTGTGGTGATATAAATGTTCTATATCTTGACTGTATCCTTGTCAATATTCTGGCTGTGATATTGTGCTATAGTTTTACAAGATGCTACCATTGAGGAAAACTGGATAAAGGGAACATGGAATCTCTCTGTATTATTGCTTACAACTACATGTAAATTTATAATTAGTGCAAAATAAAAAGTTTAATTAAAAAAAATTCCACCCAACACAGTGATAGAAAAATTGCACTGATTAAGGGTAGGGGTTGGACAGCTGATTAATGTAATTAATGTCAAGTAAGTTGTGGCAAATGTTTGTGATAGATATATCTACCAAAAATAAATAAATAAATGAGCAGCTGATGAGGTGTACAACCAAAAAAAATTTAAAAATTACTTTAAAGCAAAGATGAAAAGATAATGACCCTATAGGACAGACAGAGTAGAACTGCCCCATAGGGTTTCCAAGGAGCAGCTGGTGGATTTGAACTGCCAACCTTTTGGTTAGCAGCTGAGCAGAACTTTTAACCACTGTGCCACCATGACTCCAAGGTAAACTAGAGTACTGGAAATGGAACAACCAGAACAGAATGAATAAGATTAGCCTGACTTTTGTTCCTTCTCTACTTATTGCAATTGGATTAATAAGTCAGACTAATCAAAGCCGGTTGCCAATATGTGTGTACCCTGTGGCATGGGTGAGATCCCTAACGTCTCTGAGCTACAGCTCTTTGCCTCTGTAAAAGGGTGTGTGGGAAGAAGAATTTGTTTAGCCCTTTGACTCTGGTCTTTTTTTTTTTCTTTAATAATATTTTGTTGTGTTTAAGGTGAAAGTATACACAGCAAATTAGGTCCCCATTTAACAATTTTTACACAAATTATTGTGATATTGGTTGCATTTCCCACAGTTTTTCCTTTCCAGTCTGTCCTCCAGTTGGACACCAAAACATGGACTTTTCTGGAATTGAGCTGGAGTAAACATCAAGGAGAACCTGACATGGGAAGAAGATTTCAAGCTGGTGCAGCAAATAAAGGATGACTTTGCAGTTTGGGTCTCTGTGAGTTGGAATTGACTAGATGGTAAGGGGTTTGTTTTTTTTTTCCTTTTTTTGCAATTTGGGTGTAATTTGGCCTCTTTCCTGTCCTACCTGTTTCGTCATTTTTGCTAGTGCATCTTCTTTTAAAAACCAGTTGCCCAGTAAGTTCTTTCATCATCTAACCCTTTCCTACTTTTCCATTATTATCTTCCTACCATGCCTCAAAGGAGCTCTGGTGATGAAGTGGTTAAGCACTAGGCTGCTCACTGAAAGGTCAACGGTTTGAACCCACTAGCCACTCCTTGGGAAAAAGATACAGCAATTTGTTTCTGTAAACATTACAGCTTTGGAAACACTGTGGGGCAGTTCTACTCTGTCCTAATGGTTGCTGTGAGTCAGAATCAACTCGAGGGCAATGGGTACCATGCCTCATCCCTACCCCACACCCTGTAAGTACTTCTGCTAAAATCTTGTTGCCTTTGGGTAAACTTCAACATGTTTGGCCTTCCTATCCTTGCTACCCCCACCCCTTCTACCCTTTCTTGGTAGTAATCTCCAGTCTTTAAGTAGATACACTTTCTTCCATGGCATTACTGGGTGGGTTTGAACCACCAACTTTTAGGCCAGCAGTCAAGCTCAAACCATTTGCCCCACCCACTTAAATTCTGCTTCTCCACAGTGTACACAAGGAACACAACTTTCCTGATGGTTGATCTTCAGCAAAAAGGTATCATTATCAAAATAAACTATTAATCAAACCAAAACAACAAAAACAGTTGCTCAATATGCTGAGGGAACTAAGTCAGTCACAAAAAGCACATATTGAATGATCCCAAATATATGAGCTATCTAGAATAGGTAAGAGTATAGAGACAAAAGTTTATTAGTGGTTACTGGGGGCAGGACGGGTGGGGGGGAAGAAGACACAATGCTTAGGGGACACTGAGCTTCTTCTGTTAAGGGAGATGGAAAAATTTGGGAATGGTTCACAGTGATGGTTAAATAACATGATGAACATATTTAATGTCACTGAACTGTACATGTGAAAGTGGTTGAAATGGCCAATGTTTTATTACTCATATATTTACCATAATAAAAAAAGAAAAAAAAAAACTAAAAAAAAATACAGATCAAGTCAAAACAACATATGGAATTAAAAAAACAGAGTTCATACTGTATAATTTCATTTATATAAAATACATAGGAATTGAAAATGATCTATGCTGTAAGATATCAGAATAGTGGTTACCCATGAGAGTAGTGACTGGGATGGGGTACAAGGAGGCAAATTTAATGTATCTTTAATATTTTATTAATGTTTCTTTAATATTTAATATATATGCTTAAATATTTTGAATATACACCAGAAATTTTTTTTTATGTTGAGAGAAGGTGAATAGGTTAGTATTATAATATTATACTTATATTGTCAAGGTAGAGTTTAAAAGTATTAAATACCTTGACACTGTGATTCATTTTCAAAAGTATGCTGTACTTTCTAGGTTAAAATCTAAGAGAAAACTAATATTTAACCTTCACAGAAAAGGGTAAAATGTAGAATTATTTAAAAAATAACCAGAAGAAGATAGAAAAAATAAAGTAAAATAGAGCAGGTATCAGGAAGAGCACAAAAATAAAGATTGTAAATCCAATCCCAAATATATCCATTATAACATTAAACATAAATATACTAATTGATCCTGTCAAAGCAAATAATACTTGACTATATTCAATTGGATATATTTTTCAGCCAATACAATATGGCTAAAACAGAAAAATTACAGTAGCAAAATGAAAAATGCAGGCTATGTAATTTTAACCAACTGATCAGCTAGCATGGCAAAATAAATGTCAGATAAAATGGATTTTAAGGTTAAAGCAGTTTATTGTTGTAATTAATATCATTTTTATGTTTCTTACTGAGCAATTTTCTAGTATTATTGCTTGATGAATTAGACACACAGTCTGGCCAATATGCATACACACCCACATACACACATTTGTATATATACAAATTTGTATATATACAAATGTGTGTGTGTATGTATACCACCGCTGTCTTGTAATATTGTTTCATATGTGCTCAGATTCTGGGTGATGAATAAGCAAAAAACTGAACATTTTGCAAAAACATATGGTTAGATATTTCTGATAAGATGAGGGGATTTTGTCTTCCTTTTCCAGGCAAAGCAGAATCTGGAGACACTGGAGTCCTGGCTCATGAGGACAGAGGGGCTGACAGTTGGGACGCATGCAGCAGTTAGTGCAACTGTGTTCCCCAGACACCAACTGGGATGACTAAAAACAGATATAAAAACTTGAAAGATGGAGGAGAGGGTATAAAAAGACACAAAGGTGCTCACCAGGATAACGATGGTTTGGGTGGCTCTGGTTTCAAGGGAGGATCTCAGGGAAACATACCTACGAATGTGTTGGACTTGCTGCTTGTGTCGGTTACAGGATGAAAACCATGGAGCCACTGGCCCAGATCATGAGTCCTGAGCACACAGCATCAGGGAATGATAATCAATGCTGCGTACAGTGAGTTTGTGGTTTTGCCATGAAGTACAGCAGAACAATATCGGATATCTTTTTTCTTTGTGATGGTTTTATTGTTCCAACTGCCAATCACATATACAGGAAAAGTGATATTTACCAGCAAGTGCAGGATCCAGCACAGGAAAATGGAGAAGCCAATGTACTTGGGAGTTTTCACCTTAAGCTCTGCCACCTGGAGTTCCTGGGGCTGATGGTAATGGCCTGGAAGATACTCAAGAGACAGGTGCTGCCAAAGGACACACCCCTGCCCACTCTGTGAACATAGAAAACAAGCTTGCCTTCAAAATCATTGAGGAAATCTTTCCACCCAAAAGCTATCCCGGTCTCTGGGATTCCTCTAGATAGAATGACCATGCGGCTGGCTACAGTCAGGTGCTTGAGAATTAAGTCTGAGGATGTTGGCCTGCACCCAGTGAAGTAAAGGAAGATATAATGGTAAAGAAGAGAGAAATTACCCAGGATAGCAACTGTAGTCTATGCTAAGAAGATCATTCCTATTGTCAAATCCCTGACGACCATTCCATCAGCTCCCAGTGACTGATATTTGTCTTCAGAGCCAGAAGGTACTGCATGGGAAGATGAGACATGGGCCACATGTATCATGTCAACTGAAATCCACTCTTCTCCACCTACCATTAATTCTCAATTCAAAACATTGACTTAAAGTTTTTCTTTCATTAAGAGGTTTCTAACAGTTGGATGTGTAACTTTTAAAGAGCACTTGGAATGCTTGCTGTGAAGACTGTACCTGTAGTAACTTCTTTATTCTTCACCAGTCTATTAGGCAAGCTCTACTATTTGTCTAAATTCACATGATGGTTAGGGGCAGAGTGGGGGCTTGAACTTGGCTGAGCTGGTTGCAAAGATAGTGCATATAACCATTGTGTTCTGTTTACCAAGTGTGAAAAATAGTATGGCAGTGGAGGTGTCTGACCTCCTCTAATTTCACAAGGGGGGAGAATCACCATCGGCATCAGCCCAAGGCTGATTTCTATGAGGTGGAGGCCAGATATGCCTCCTCTTCCAACCTTTTTACCAATTCTGATACCAGCTGTCCCTCCCACTGCACTCTCTACTTCTCTCCTGGCTTTGATAGTTTGTTTTCATGGTCACACAGAACTCACAGACCATACTCACAGTTATGGGGTTATGGGGGTTAGGGAAGTGACAGGCTACAACTTGGGATCAGAATCAGGAAGCATGTAGGCAAAGCCTCCCTTACATACAGGACAGCTCTCTCAGCTCCTCTCTGCCCCCTTAGGACAGGCTCCTCTCGGCTCTTTCAGGATAGACTTCTCTCGACCCCCTCAGGACAGGCTCCTCTCAGCCCTCAGCCCTTGGCCTGGCCTCTGTCCTGCTTGGGCAAGTGTTACAAAGCTCTTTAAGCTCTGCCAGTAAGTGCCTAGAGGCACCCCATTCCACCAGCAAGCCTTCTGCCCAAAGGCGCTCACCTCTCTTGCTGTCTGGGTCAGCACCCCCTCTGTGACCACCTCACTTGGGTGAGAAAGCCCACTACAGCCATCTTGCATTGGTCTCCTGGTTCTGCAGCTGCTGTTTCTCTGCCTCTGGATTCTGCCATGCTTCCCGTTGCTTCTTGCTGTCTCTGGTGTTACAGCTCTCTCTGTCTCCTGGGTCTAGGAGGTTCTCAGTGCAGGGACTCCAGGTTCAAAAGACCGCCCTCATCTGGCTCTTCTTGGATGGTAGTGAGGTCCCCCCACCTAGCCTCTGAAATTGGCTCCTTTTAAACCTAGTGGGATGGCAAAACTGACCAATTCCCTACAAGCATTCCATACACTTTATTTGCATTTAGCCACCCCCAGCAAGGGTTCCATGCGCCTTATTTGCATTAATAGCCTGTCCAATCACATTGGTGGGCTACAAGCACCTTATTTGCATAGTCCCACCCATTCATTGTGGGAGTTACAAGACCATGGTGAGAAAGGCCATATAAAAGTGATTCACCACACTGCACCAAGCTAGTTAGCTGTGTTCTTCCAATAATCCAGTTCTGTATTTAGTTTTGCATTGACACCTGTTATTTTAATTTACATTGATGATATTTTATTTTGTAATGTTGGTTGTAACAAGTTTCCACTGATCTATAAAAATTTATTCCTTAGGCCAATATCAATTATGAATAAAGCTTTAAGGATTTTAATGAAATATAGATTCACTGATTGCAGTAGAATACTACAGGAACCCACCCCATGAACAGGTTGGATTTAATGAATCCAAGATTGGCTTGATATTAGAATGGAAACAGAATGACATATTTGTTTTTATGCCAGGAAATATTGAACAATCTCATATCGTGCCCTAAACTATGGGACACAAAACACTAATAAGTGATAAAATAGTGGAGAGTAGAAATTAAACCATTGCTACTTTCACTTGATATATTCATCAATTAATTAATACATAAGCTAAGTAAAAGTATTTGCACTGAGGTGAGATTTGTGAAAGATACTGACATATAAAACACACATGGAAAAGGAGATCCGTAAGACATGACATCTTGTGCATTTTATAAATTGAAATGCTTTATTTTTTGTTTGAAATTAGAATACTTTTCAACCAGAGAAAATAGCACAAGATACATTTGAGCTTGACAGCTGCTGTGTGAAACCCATTATTATCAAGTTATCTTTTCCTTAAGTGCTGCTTCCCTAATTTTTAGAGGGAGAATAGTCCCCCCATAATCAACAGAGTCTGGATGATTCCAGGAGAGACACAATTACTGTCTCCATTAATGAATGCATCATACAACAGAATTACAGAAAACATTTCTATGCTATCAACAGCTATTCAGGTATACCATTTCTGCACAGGATTTGATGATTCATGTAGATTCATCCTGCTCTGTATTACAAGTATGGAGGTGTTACAGGCACACCTCTAGTAATCCTGACAATTCTTAGGATTCCTGTACAGTAGGCTGAACAGCAGATTGATTCAGAACCACAGTCTTTAAGCACCTAAAAAATCAGGTTTCATGATCACTAGGATTAAACACAAAAAATCATTATTCTTGAGGATGACACTAAACGACACTAAGAGCCATCAGGGATTGGGGTAGGGTCCATGGCCCCATGTCTTTGTTCTAATTCAGCTCAAGGTCAGGACTTAGTCCTGCTTCCCCTGTGACACTGGACCAGTTTTGAACCCAGATACTCCAATATGATCACTTACCCAGACCCTGATACCCTGCCTTCCCTTATAGACTCAGACTGAAATAGAAAATACCCAACTCCTTCCCGCTGCCAGGACTGTGGGCTCAGTGTGACGGTCATGACATCCAGGGCAAGTGTCTGAGGGAGGCAGCCAGACCCTGAGGTCCAGGTATTTGATTCTCTTGTCCTCTCTTCCACACAGAACTGAAGTTATCATTTCACCTTCAGTGGCATTGACAGTGCAGGCTTGGGGAGTTAAGAACATCTCTGGAAAACGTTTCCCCAGTTGCTAATTACCAAAATCAATTACAAGTTTCCAGTTAGTATCTCCAAAGAGACCATGAAAGTGTAAAGGAGAGGCTCGCTCTTGTTCAGGATCCGGGAGACAGGGCCTCCCATGGAGGGAGCAGGAAATGCTGAAGTGACATGAGTCTCTCTGGATTCTCTGCTCCTCTGAAAAGTTCTTCTACACCAAGTCTTTTCTCCTCTTCAGCCCATGAGCTGCACCATCATTTAAGCTGTGAACAGAAAAATGGAATCAGACAAGATATCTAAGGATTCTTAAAGAGATACAGGCAAAAAAAAAAAAGAACATGATGCCAATAATTTACATGAGAAATCACTGAACTCACTTGCACAACTCAATGTCAATGAATACGGACATTTTCTGAGAAAATATGCTTTACCATTATTGAGTTTTCCAACAGTGATAGGAGGTGTAAACAGAACAATAGCCATTGAAAAAGAGTTTATGAGTCCCTGACAGATAAAAGCACCAAGATCGCATGGTTAAACAGGCAGATTCTACAATTTATCAGGTAAAGACTCCTGGTGGCACTATGGTTAAGCACTTGGCGGCTAACCAGAATGTCGGTGGTTCAAACCCACCTAACAGCTCCTTGGGAGAAAGACCTGGTGATCTGCTTACGTAAAGATTACAGCCAAGAAAACACAATGAGGCAGTTCTACTCTGTCACATGAGGTTGCTATGAATTGGAATCAACTTGACAGCACCCAACAACAATATAACATCAGGTAATCCAATGTTACTTAATTCAAGAGCATCGAATTGTCATCACAGTCCTCTACACTTTTTTTTTGGGGGGGGGGGGCTGAATTGCCAGTAATGAACACTGGTTCCTGTTTTTTTTTTTTTTTTTTAATTTTATTGTGGTGAAAATATACATGACAAAACATATGCCATCTCAACAATTTCTAATTGTAAAATTCAGTAATATTGATTACATTCACGTTACTGGACAACCATCACCACTCTCTAGTTCCAGAACATTTTCATCACCCCAAAAGGAAACCCTGTGCCCATTAAACAGTCACTTCCCATCCCCTTCTCCACTCAGCTACTGGCAACTACTCATCAATTTACTTTCTGTCTCTATGGATTTGCCAACCAGGCAAATTTTGTAATTGTTAGGTACCATCGAGTCAGTTTTGACTCATAGTGACCCCATGTGACAAAGAAGAACTGCCCCATAGGGTTTTCTGGGCTGTAATTTTTATGGGAGCAGATCACCAAGTTTTTCTCCCTTGAAACCACTGGGTGGATTTGAACTGCCAGCCTTTCAGTTAGCAGCCAAGTGCTTAACCTTTTCATCAGTTTAACTGCATGTTTATTTGCATTTTCTTTTTAATTCACTCTCTCCAGCAGGGGACAGCAAACTACAACTCATGGGCCAAATCTGGCCTACAGTTTGTGTTTATAAAGCCTGCAAGTTAGAAATGTTGAAATGTTAGTATATGGTTGAAAAAGATCTAAAGAAGAAGACTATGTCATGACATGTAAAAATTAAATACAATTCAAATTTCAGTGTCCATAAACACAATTTTATTGGCACACAACCATGCCATTTGTTTACTTATTGTCTATGGCTGCTTTTGTTCTACAATAGCAGAGTTTAGTCCACAAACTTAAAATATTTACTTCGACAAAACCAACTTAGTTCTCCTGGAATCCAGATTTCTGGCTTTCATGGACATTGAGATAACCCACACAGGCCTTTGTCCTTAGGTATCTTTTTGAACCTTGAGCCTTGAAAAAACTTGTTCCTGAAAGACCATTTTGCTTTGGGCACTGTGTGCTTTTGAAGAATTCAGTCATTTTCTGGAAACAGATCCCAAAGGTCAGATTGGGGGCTATGTTTAGGGTAAATCACTAATTATTTTAATTGTTCTTCAAGACAATGCTACGTGAAAATCCTTCCTAACCACAAATTTATCAGTTCTGTTCCCACCCTTTTTTCTATAGTAATGCCAATAAGATTTGGTATAAGAATTTTGGAAGTTTTTCTCATCTTCTGAACATTTCTGACACTCTAGTAGAAGTGTTACCCCAATTTGTAAATTATATGTTCTATAAACTTCAATACAATTTCTGTTATTGGTTTAATACGATTTTTGTTTGAACAACTCTGGCCCTCTAAAGAAAAAGTTTGCTGACCCTCATTCTACAGAAATGGTTCTCAAAGTGGGGTCCTGACAGGAACTTGTTAGAAATGCAAATTCTCAGGCCCCTACTCCAGGCCTTAACCAGTTGCCATAGAGTTGATTCCAACTCATAGAGACCCTGTGTGTGTGTGTGTGTGTGTGTGTGTTATCTAAACCAAAAAACCAAACCTGTTGCCGTCAAATTGATTCCAACTCGTAGTGACCCTATAAGACAGAGTAGAACTGCCCCATAGGGTTTCCAAGGAGTGGCTGGTGGATTTTAACTGC
The DNA here is from genome assembly GCA_030035585.1 of Dugong dugon. Lineage (NCBI taxonomy): Eukaryota > Metazoa > Chordata > Mammalia > Sirenia > Dugongidae > Dugong > Dugong dugon. Next base: position 117,206,005 of record CM057466.1, read on the forward strand.
CAACCTTTTGGTTAGCAACCATGGCTCTTAACTACTGTGCCATCAGGGCTCCATTAGTTATCTAGTGCTGCTATAACAGAAATTACCACAAGTGGATGGCTTTAACAAATAGAAATTTATTCTCTCACAGTTTAGGAGGCTAGAAGTCCAAATTCAGGGCACCAGCTCCAGGGGAAAGTTTTCTCTCCACGTTGGCTCTGGAGGAAGGTCCTTGTCATCAATCTTCTCCTGGTCTAGGAGCTTCTCAGTGCAGGGACTCCAGGCCCAAAGGACATACTCTGCTCCTGGCTTATCTTTCTTGGTGGTAGGAAGTCCCTCTCCTTTCTACTTGCTTCTCTCTTTTATATCTCAAAAGAGATTGACTCAAAATACAACCTAATCCTGTAGATTGTGTCCTGCCTCATTAACATAACTGCCTCTAATCCTGACTCATTAACATCATAGAGGTTAGGATTTACAACACACAGGATAATTATATCAGATTACAAAATGGAGAACAACCACACAATACTGGGAATCATGGCCTAGCCAAGTTGACACATATTTTTCAGGGGACACAATTCAATCCATGACAGTGTGTAATAGAATTAAAGACAAAATATTGGGAATGCTTAATGGCAATGGTTGAACAACATGATGAGTGTAATCAGTTTCACTGGACTGTACAGTTGAAGACTGTAGAAATAGCAAATGTTTTGTTACCTATATATTTAACACACACCACAAAAAAGTATGTATTTCAAGCAGAATAAAAAAAAAAAACTACTCCCAACCCAGAAACCCTCTCCACACAAATAGAAGAGAAAGAAAAGTTTTATGATTAAGTAGGCATGAAACCAGGATGTGAAGTATCACAGGCAATCTGCTAGAGATTGCAGAGACAGAAGGGTATCTGACCCTTTATAGAGCTAAGTGGATACAACCCATTACATTCACATGTTCCAGATAAAATTGCTAATTTTCTAGGATCTTTATGGCCAGAGGTAGATAGCAACGTGAGGCCACCTGAGGTGATGCTTATCTCTTTCCAGGAAACTGGGAGATAGAGGAGGATGACCTGAAGTTACTCTTTGAAGAAGTGGCTGCCAGGTCCTTGAGTTAACACCTTAGATTTGTATACTGTTCAAAGGGATAGAGAAAGATTTTTACAATGGCATGTTATCTAAAGTGAATTCTAAAAGAACAGGGAAAGAGGGGAGCCACTTATTTTCAGGAGGAAGAATTAAAACCTCTTATTTTCAATTTGTATTCGTCTTTACACGTGTCTGAGTAGAACTGTGCTCCATAGGGTGTTCCTTCTTTCTTCTTTTTAAAATTTTTTATTTTATTTTTGTTGCTGTTGAGAATAACAGGTAGTCCCAGCGACAATGTCATAAGTCGGTTCTGACATAAATTGAACACCTCATTTTCTAGTTTTTATTATTATTGCATTTTATTATCAGCATCTTTATTTGTCTTTGGGAGTTGGAAACATTACACACAAACTTCCAGATATATTTTAACACTGTATGTAGTACATGTTACTAATGATAAAAAAACCAAAAGCCAAACTCGCCGTCGAGTTGATTCCAGCTCATAGTGACCCTATAGGACAGAGTGGAACTGCTCCGTAGAGTTCCAAGGAGTGCCTGGTGGATTCGAACCGCCGACCTTTTGGTTAGCAGCTGTAGCTCTTACCCACTATGCCACCAGGGTTTCCTTACTAATGATAAGATGTACCAAAAAAAAAAAAAAAAAAAACCCCAACAGTTGTAAGTGTGGTTTTAGTAACTGGAATATGTCTTAAGTCAGGGGCTACCTATATACACAGCAGAACACACACCAATTCAACAATTTCTATGTATATATTTCAGTGACATTGATTACATTCTTTAAGTTATGGCTCCATAGGGTTTTCAATGGCCTCTGGTGGACTGGAACCTCCAACCTTTCGGTCAGCAGCTGAGCTTGTGAACCATTTGCACCACCCAAGGACTCTAATCCAGACCTATTATATCTGAAAAGAAAGGGTGGGATTCAGGAATCCGTGTTTTAACAAGCCCTCCAAGTGATTCTGATGCTCTCAAAAGTTTGAGCAAATATTCTCAACTTTGAATACATATTAGTTCCACCTGAGAAATTTTTGAAGTCTCAATGCCTAGGCCAAAGCCAAGTACATTAAATCAGAACTTATTTGGGTGGGACCCAGGCATCAGTATTTGTTAAATCTCCCCCACGTGATTCCAGGATGCAGCCAAGATTGAGAACTGTGGGCACTAAACTTGTTCTTAACCTTGACTGCACATAAAAATCTCCTGGGGAGCTTAAACAAATACTCTGTCTAAGCCCCAATTCATGTATTGGTAGGCATTGATAGTTCAGTGATAGAATTCTCCCCTTCCATGCAGGAGACCCGAGTTCTATTCTGAGCCAATGCATCTCATGCACACCCACCACCTGTCTGTCTGTGGAGGGTTCCGTGTTGCTATCATGCTGAACAGGTTGCTATCATGCTGAACAGGTTTCAGCTGAGCTTCCAGACCAAGACAGACTAGGAAGAAAGGCCTGGAAATCTACTTCCAAAAACCAGCCCATGAAAACTCTATGGATCACAATGGTCCTATCTTAAACCAATCATAGAGATGGCACAGGACTGGGTAGTGTTTTGTTTTGTGGTGCATGGGGTTGCCATGTGTTGGGGGTTGGGGAGGCTGACTCATGGCAGCTGACAGCAACAACAAGCCCCACTGCAGACCAAATAAAGCAAATTTTCTGAGGGCAGGGCAAAGGCAGTGGCCTTGTTTGTTTGTTTTCTGTGTTCCTGGTAGTTTTAATATACTTGAGAATCTCAGGTGTAGGGAGTGCCCCCTCCTGTGCAGATCTCCCAGGGGCCTTAATTTGAGGCCCCGATCTGAGGTTTTACCTAGTAGGATTATACTAGAAGACAGTTTTAATTGTGGATTCATCTCCTCCTTTCTCCTGAGGACATTGGAGCTAAAACAGATTAGTCTTTAGCCCAATACACTTTGCCAGGTTTATCAACTACAGTTAATACTTTTAATCTAGGATTTCTCTACCTAAGCACTATTGTCAGAATCAATGGTGCCAGGCTAAAAGAGGGCAGCCAATTGAGCCTCTTTGAATGTGCATTGCTCTCCCCAGTCGTGGACCTCTCCAGATAGGATACACAGGAATCAAATAGACTACATCTGTGGAAAGAGATGATGGAGAAGCTTAATATCAGTCAGAACAAGGCCAGAGTCTGACTGCAGAACAGACCTTCAATTGCTCATATGGAAGTTCAAGTTGAAGCTGAAGAAAATTAGAGCAGGTCCAAGAGAGCCAAAGTACAACCTTGAGTATAACCTACCTGAATTTAGAGACCATCTAAAGAATAAATTTGATGCACTGAACACTAATGAATTACTGAAGACCAGACAAGTTGTGAAGTGACATCTGTAACATCATACATGAAGAAAGCAAAAGGTCATTAAAAAGACAGGAAAGAAAGAAAAGACCAAAGTGGATGACAGAAGAGACTCTGAAACTTGCTCCTTAACATAGAGAAGCTAAAGTGAAAGGAAGAAATGAAATAAAAGAGCTGAAAGAAGATTTCAGAGGGCAGCTAGAGAAGACAAAGTATTGTAATAACATGTGCCAAGACCTGAAGTTAGAAAACCAAAACGAAGAACACAGTCTGAATTTCTCAAGCTGAAAGAACTGAAAATTCAAGCCTCGAGTTGCAGTATTGAAGGATTCTACAGGGAAGATATTGAATGACGCAGGAAGCATCAAAAGAAGATGGAAGGAATACAGAGTCACTGTACCAAAAAGAATTGGTTGACATTCAACCATTTAAGGAGGTAGCATATCATCAAGAACCAATGGTACCTAAGGAAAAAGTCCAAGCTGCACAGAAGGGAATGGTGAAAAACAAGGCACCAGGAGTTAATGGAATACCAGTTGAGATATTTCAAAAAACAGATGCAGCGCTGGAGGTACTCACTCATCTATGTCAAGAAATTTGGAAGACAGCTTCCTGGCCAGCCGACTGAAAGAGATCCTCGTTTGTGCCCATTCCAAGGAAAAGTGATTCAACAGAATGCAGAAATTATTGAACAATACCATTAATATAACACAGAAGTAAAATTTTGCTGAAGGTCATTCAAAAGCAGTTGTAGCTGCTCATTGACAGAGAACTGCCAGAAGTTCAAGCTGCATTCAGAAGAGGATGTGGAACGAGGGATATCATTGCTGATGTCAGATGGATCTTGGCTGAAAGCAGAGAATATCAGAAAGATATTTACCTATGTTCTGTTGATTTTGCAAAGGCATTTGACTGTGTGGATCATAACAAATTATGGATAACACTGTGAAGAATGGGAATTCCAGAACACTTAATTGTGCTCATGTGGAACTTGTACATAGACCAAGAGGCAATTGTTGGAACATAACAAGGGGATACTGCGTGGTGTAAAGTCAGGAAAAGTGTGAGTCAGGGTTATATCCTTTCACCATACTTATTCAATCTGTATGCTGAGCAAATAATCAGAGAAGCTGGACTATGTGAAGAAGAACAAGACATCAGGTTTGGAGGAACACTTAATAACAGCCTGCCATATGCAGATGACACAACCTTGCTTGCTGAAAGTGAAGAGGACTTGAAGCACTTACTGATGAAGATCAAAGACTACAGCCTTTAGTATGGATTGCACCTCAACATAAAGAAAACAAAAATCCTCACAACTGGACCAATAAGCAACATCATGATAAACAGAGAAAATATTGAAGTTTCATTTTACTTGGATTCACAATCAATGCCTATGGAAGAAGAAGTCAAGAAATCAAATGATGTACTGCTCTGGACAAATCTGCTGCAAAAGACCTCTTTAAAGTGTTAAAAAAAGCACAGATGTTATTTTTAGGACAAATGTGCGTCTGACCCAAGCCATGGTATTTTCAGTCACCTCATACGCATGCAAAAGCTAGACAATGAATAAGGAAGAGGGAAGAAGAATTCAAACTTTTGTATTACGGTGTTGGCAAAGAATAATGAATATACCACGGACTGCCAGAAGAACAAACAAATCTGTTTTGGAAGAAGTACAGCCAGAATGCTCCTTAGAAGCAAGTATGGTGAGACTTCCTCTCATGTACTTCTGACATCTTATCAGGAGGGACCAGTCCCTGGAGGAGGATATCATGCTTGCTAAAGTAGAGGGTCAGCAAAAAAGAAGATGACCCTCAACGAGATGGATTGACATAGTGGCTGCAACAACGGGCTCAAGCAAAATGGCGACTGTGAGGATGTCACAGGACTGGGCAGTGTTTTGTTCTGTTGTATATGCAGCTGCTATGAGTTGGAGTTGACTTGATGGCACCTAACAATGACAACTCCACAGTCCTGGCGATAATCCAGCCTCTTGCGTTAGGCTCCTGAAAGGGCTCACTACAGCTCTTCTGAGTCTCCCATTCTAAGGCTTCACCCCATAATTTTTCAAGTTCCGGTTATAATTCTGGATCACCTAAATTGTAAAATTTCAGGTCTCTTCCGGTTTTGCTTTGTCAGCCATGAACGACTGAACTGGTTCTAACCATTAGTAGCCCTGTGGTAAACCCAACTAGAGACTCAGGCAGACTTCCTCCACAGCAACACCTGTTTCTTAACATGCCAGTAAATATAAACAAGATCACAGTTACTTCAAGTAAAACTGGGGACCCATTGCCATCGAGTTGATTCCAACTCATAGCAACCCTGTGGGACAGAGTAGAACTTCCCCATAGGGTTTCCAAGCAGTGGCTGTTGGATTCAAACTGCTGACCTTTTGGTTAGCAGCCAAGCTCTTGACCACTGTGCCACCAGGGCCCTAAAACTGGGGAAGTGATGCTTTATTTTCAGATCTTAAAAAGAATTTGAATTCATTTCCACTTGAGAGAATAATTTATAAAAATGTGTACTTTATGGAAATTGTATGTTATAGATATTTTACAGAAATGTTAAATTACAGGAACAGATTAAAAAAACCAAATTCTTTTTTTGTATGGCCTCTAATTCCATTTCCTGTGAAGCTGTAAATTTCTGACACTGATAGCAACAGTAGATTATAGCACAGCACTATGTTATAATTCTCACAAGGTAAAAATAAAATTATCCAATTGTGGGATGTAGCCATAGGATCAGATTATGAGAAACTGAGTGTTCTCCTTGTTCTTTAAAAATAAAGATGAAATAAAGATATTCAGCTAAACAAAAAGTGAGATAATTTGTACCAGTGGACTTGCACAAAAACAAATACTAAAGGTAGTTCTTCAGGTCGAGGAAAATTATTCAAAACAGAAACAAGAAAATGTAGGAGGCAATAAAGAGCAAATACACCTCCTCCTCACTTATCGACTGTCTTGTTATCTGATATTTAGCATTTATGACAACAGTAAAAAATCTGCTCTCCAACTGTTTTGCACATTAGCAACATACGTCTGACAGTAACAGACGCCAAGGTGAAAGGTGAGAGTAATGCTGGCTTTGATGGTTAAGGTTATGTGTCAACTTGGCTGGACCATGTTTCTCAGTAGTTTGGCAGTTATGTAATGACGTAATTTGGCAGCTATGTAATGTGTAGTTTGGCAGTTATATAATGATATAGTCATCCTCCATTTTGTGATCGGATGTGGTCATCCTCCATTTTTCATAACACGGATTTCACATAATGACCTGGTCTTTGGAACCTAATTAAGTTGATAAGTGAGGAGAGGGTGTACAGACACTTGTTGTTTGACTTTAGATTACTTAAACAGATTACTTAATACACTTTTGACAGTTTCCTTATTTCTAAAACAGGGATAAGAAATGTTATTTACCTCTGAATTTATAAGTTATATGAATTAATACTATTAAAACATTTAGAGTAGGGTTTATTGTTGTTAGTTGCTATTGAGTCAGTTCCAACTCATAGTGACCCCATGTACCAAGAATTAAATGTTGCCCAGTCCTCTGCCATTCTCACAATTGTTGCTGTGTTTAAGCACATTGCTGCAGCCACTGTATCAATCCATCTCTTTGAGGGTCTCGCTCTTTTTCTCTGATCCTTTATTTTACCAAGCATGATATATTTTTCCAGGGACTGGTCCCTCGTGATAACATGCCCAAAGTAAGTGAGACAAAATCTTGCCATACTTGCTTCTAAGGAGTATTCTGGCTGCACTTCTCCCAAGACAGATTTGTTTGTTCTTCTGGATGTCCATGGTATATTCAATATTCTTCACCAACACCACAATTAAAATACGTCAGTTCTTCTTCTGTCTCCCTTTTTCATTGTCCAGCATTCACATGCATATGAGGCAATTGAAAAGACCATGGTTTGCGTCAGGCGCACCTTAGTCATCAAAGTGACATCTTTGCTTTTTAAGATTTTAAAGAGTAGGTTCATAGAGTAAGTGCTCAATACATTGCATCTATTGTTGTTACCATTATCATCTTCCTCTTCTTCATTTTCAAGGTCTTGCCAGTTCTTTAAAGCCCATTTTAATACTTTACCATCTGTCATAGTGAAACACCAGACTTACCCTCTGTTAAAAATAAAAACAAGGAGTTTTACTGAAGGATAAAACATTTCACGAAATGGAAGACATACCAGCACCCAGGCAGGATGCTGCAGTATTCCCCCTTGCAAGAAGAGAAAGAGTTTTTTATCAAGTGAAGCAAACAAAGGCCTGTGTGCTCACAAGTGGGGTGGAGGGGAGGGCTAACAGGGCAAAAAGTTTCAAGGGGTTTGTTAAACTATAATCTTAAACATTTTCTTGACATCGGTAAGCCTATTTGTTGACATCCCACGATTTGTTTAATAAACATTCTGCCAGGAATAATTGAGTCAATGTTCTGTCACAGCTGCAGGTTGGTTTCTTCCTCTTATCTTAAAGTATACCTTAGTTACAGATTTACAAGGAGTCAGCAGAAATGGAGAAAAAGTCTAAATAAGTGATTTAGTATGAAATCTAATTTAAAATGCTCTAATTTGAGGGAGTCAAAGTACAAAATTAGGGACTATAACGCTAAATATTGGTTACAGAGTTACAAGACAATAGCAGGCCTCATCTTTACTTATCAATTCTATTTCTTAACCTCGGGGAACATGTTTGAATGAGGCATTCTTTTTAGATCAAGCTGCACAAACGTTCTTAATAGACAGCTTTTAACAAGCAATTCTTTGTACAAGCTAAAGTCTTAACCTTTGTTCTTTTCTGTTCTATAAGCAGTTAAATTTTCACAAGAAGCTACATTGTTTCTTCAAAACAATAGAAGTGAAGATTTAAGTTTAATTCAAAATGGAGTTTTAATTTAGGTTTGAGATCAGTCGTTTTTAGTCATGCTAAACACCCCAGTTTTAAAGTTTGCTTATTCACATCCCTTTCCTCGGTGTTCTAGACCTCTTGGATCATTCCTGTCTGAGAAAATTGTTAGCACTTACTATGTATAACATAATGTGTACTATTTGGTTATATATAGTTCTATGTTTATTTTTAGTTCCATAACTATTTTCTCATCCATAAAACTTAAATCTCCAGCAGTTGAGTCTCTGTCGTATTTTCTTTCCAACAGAAAATAAACAGTAAAGGCCAAAATTAGGAATTCATGATTTGCTCAGGAATGATTTTGCTTGAATCAGTCATAACACTGGTCATTACTGGGACAAATCTGTATACCCTTCTCCATCTGTCACACTTCACCCAAATTAGGGACTCTCCCCATGGCCATTTGGTGGCACCTATTTGCCATGTCATAGATGGATTACATTCAGCAATGTAGCTGTAGAATTCTCTCAGTTAGAGTGCAAATTCCTGGATGTGTTAGGGATGTGATGTTGGAGAATTCAGGAATCTGTTCTCTGTGGGCCTGGATAAACAATTTTCAGCATCTGCATTTGAGCCCTGCTTTATGGATCTCTTGGGAACATCTTCTTTTCCTGACTGAGCATCAGCTCTTAGTTCTCAAGGTTGACTTGTGGATTTAAAAATGACCACCTTGACAATCTATGTCTGGACTTTTACCTTCTCCTGTTTTCAGATGATATTTGTACCTTGCTCTAGAGTAACAAGGTCCCTAGGTGGTGAAAATGGTTAAATGCTTGACTACTAGCCAAATGGTTGGTGGTTCAAACCTACCCAGAGGCACCTCAGAAGACATGCCTGGTGATCTGCTTCCAAAAGGTCACAACCTTGAAAACTCTATGAAGCAGTGCTACTCTATACACATGGGGTCACCATGAGCTGGAATCAACTCAATGGCAGTTAACAACAACAGCAGCTAGAGTAACAGTGGCTTTGTAACCTGACTGTGTCTTGACTTCCTGGCCAGCATGCCAGGTATTCCAATTCTGAGGCCCTACTCTGCTTTCAAATGAGTAGCACTTTGAAGCAGGATTTAACCACTCCCTCACTACCTTAAATCTTTGCTCAACTAGCATTTCCTTTATGGTGCCTACTCTGAACTACCTGTTTAATGGGTAACCATCCCTACACTTGGAATTTCCTAACACTGATACGCTATATACGTTTTCCTATAGTACCTATCACCTTATGATCTACTTACAATTAACTTTCTAATTGTTACTGTTTATTGCCAGGCTTCCTAGCTGAGAATTTAAGCCTAATGAAAGGGAAGTTCTTTGTATGTTTTTTTTTTTTCCCTGTTATATCTCTTGAACCTAGAAAAGCTCTTCACTCATAGTAAATGCTCAATAAATATTTGGTGAAGCAGTAAATAAATTTATATCACAGCTTTCCTGTTTATTTGCATCACTCTGGAAACTCCAAATCCCCAATCTACCTCCAGCTTCAAACCTATTTAAGTTGTTGGAAATGAAAGGAGAGTCTATTTTGGACAAATTTCTTGTGTTAACTTGAATTCCATCAGAGCCGTGTGCTCAGCTTCATTCTCTCACTGATGAGATTTCCAGTCCTCTGAAGACTGCCTTTGAGACTTTGTTTATTGGTTTGTTTCACAGGTAAGTTCTCTGTGGATATCTTTATTATTCACTTTTAAACAGCTTTCGGTAAGTAGACATTTCAACAATGTTTTTCACAGAGCCTCTCCACTCCCCATGCAGACCCTGTCAGTGCAGTGACAGATGATATAGTAATCACGTCCCAGCAAGGAGATGAGATCATGGAATCCCAATCCTTTATCTCAGGGTGTAGATGCTTACAGGGCCTTTATATGACTGATTACAATTTTCCCCACCTACTGTCCCTGCATCCACTGTCCTGACAGCAAATGAGTTGGGTAAGTAGCAATTCTTTCGGATAAACCTGAGATTCCTAGACGGAACAGAATATATGGTGTGTCATACAAGAAGACATATTGTATGGAGAAATTATTCTGCTTGATGGAATTGAACATAACACAGGTAAATATGAGAAGGGGGAACGTTTTCTGAGGAACCCAGAAGCATAGTGTCACCCACAGTTACCTGGTTTTGGGCTACCTGACATCTTTTCTCTGTTTTCTGTGACAGCCCTGTCTCAAATACCTTGCCCTTTGTCCCCAGTAAAAATACCAAGCTCACACCTTCACTCTAAAAGATTGTTTCTCACATGAGTGAAAGGCACTAAGATCATGTTTGTCATTCTCTGTGTAGCCTTTTGGTGTTCAAGTGATGATTGCTGGTATGTGGCTTTGGCTTTCTGCACTTTGGGAGCAGGTTGTGTCCATAATATTGTTGTTGTTGGGTGCTGTAGAGTAGATTCCAACTCATAGCTCTATAGGAAGAGTAGAACTGCCCCATAGGGTTTCCTAGGCTATAATCTTTAGGAGAGGAGCCCTGGTGGTGCAGTGGTTAAGAGCTTGGCTGCCAAGAAAAAGGTCGGCTGTTCAAATCCACCAGCTGATCCTTGGAAACCCTATGGGGGCAGTTCTACCCTGTCCTATAGGGTTGCTATGAGTCAGAATCAACTTGACAGCAACGGGGTTTTTTTTTTTTAAATCTTTATGGAAGCAGATAACCAGATCTTTCTCCCATGGAGCTACTGGGTGGGTTCAAACTACTGACCTTTTGGTTAGCAGCTGAGTGCTTAACCACTGGACAACCAGACCTCCTGTCTGTATTATTACGCCTCCAAAATTGTCTGTAATCAGTGACAGAGATTAAAAGACTCATGCTGAAAGATTGTGGATTTTCCTGGGCAGGTTTCGACAGACCCTCTGTCAGTCTTAAGATACAGAAGTTACACTGTTATGGAATGAGCTTTTACTAGTGCTTGGAGATCCTGATTCTCTTATTAATGAGACTCTCGGGGCTCCAGACCCTCAGTCCATAATTGAGTTTTTATGTGAGATCACCTCATCCACCTACTCAGCACTAATAAAATGACCAGATGCACAGCTTAGGAGGTTTTTTTTTTATGTGTCTGTGCCAGAGGTTTGATTTTACTTAATTTAGACCCTGAATGTTCCTCCATAAAACCCATGTGATGACAGAAAGGTATAAAGATTGTCAGTAAGTCCAATTCTTAAAAGGTAGATGTGAGCAGTATCCATACCACAATTGGTTCTATAGGCTCCTGTTTTGGTCTCCACATTTCACACAAACTTAGTTATTCCTCACTGTAAGTTCATCTACTGACCAGTTTGCTATTTGCCTTTATTTCATGAGTTCAATTGCAGATGATTTCTGGTGCTTACTCTTTCTTCTTTCTCTCCAGTTGATTTATTCATTAAGTGCTACTGTGATTTATTTATTTTTTCCCTTGGTTTTCCTAATGTAGTTGTTGTGTGCCATTTAGTCGATTTGACTCAAAAAAACCACACAAAGGAATCTGATAATATTGTTGCTAATCATGCCATTAAAAAAAAAAACCATAGCTGTGAAGTCGATTCTGACTCATAGTGACCCCATGTGTTAGAGTGGAACTGCCCTATAGGATTTTCTAGGCTGCAATCTTTATGGGAACAGATCACCAGGACTTTTCTCTTGCGGAGCTGCTTCATGGGTTCCAATCGCTAACCTTTTGGTTAGCTTCAGAGCACTTACGGGGGCTCCTTGAAATTCCTAACAGTCCTTGTTGATTGTCACTGGTACTGTAACAATGTTAATGCCCACACCTGAGTGTGAAAGTTAAGGAGAACGTTCTCTTCTGACTCATTATTTTCCTGTACCCTCCGACTCCCTGGCAACTAACAACAACAACAACATCCTCCCCACCTCTGTAGAACAGGGAGTAAACTTGAGTATCCATTGCTGTGGTTATACCGGAACTATTTTTATTCATTTACAAATGTACAGAAAATTCTTTATTTCAAAATTAAAATATTATTTTTTACTAATAACAAGATTAGGAGCCCTGGTGGTACAGTGATTAAGAGCTCAGACTGCTAAACAAAAGGTTGGCAGTTCAAATCCACCAGCTGCTCCTTGGAAACCCTATGGGGCAGTTCTACTCTGCCTGCACGGTCACTATAAGTTGGAATTGACTAGACAGACGGCAATGAGTTTTTTTAATGACAGGATTAGCAGCAATATTATCAGATTCCTTTGTGTGTGTGTGTGTGTGTGTGTTTTCTTTTAAAATATATTCAAATAAGAAAGTGAGCCATATTGCTATTGTTTTAAATAATTCAAAATATTTACTCGGTAAATATTTATGGAGCACCAACTTAATACCCAATTATTTAATTTTTCTTCCTTCTACTTCTGATAGAGTGTTTTCTTTATTGTTCATTTTGACAGAATTTTGTTTTGAATTATGCAAAATATTTAAAACCTACCAAAATCAAAACTATAAAACAAGTTTGATTCAGAAGTCTCCATTCAATTCTTCATCTATTCACTCTACATAATCCATTTTATATATTTTGATTCACTTTCTTAGAAATAATTTGGCATATTTTGCATACTGTTCTTCACCTCAAATTTTTTCACTTAAAAATATGTTCTAGAGACTATAGAAATATTTCTCAATCCTTTTTATATTATACAGAGTATAATGTATTGTATGGATGGTAATATTTGGGTTGTTTCCAGTTTTTGATTTGCTTGTTTTTTGTGCTGTTATAAATTTCGCTTTAATAAGTAACCTTGTGCATGAAGAAGGATACATTTTTTCATGTTAATTTTAAGTAATTTTTATTTCATGTTGTCATTGGAACTTGCTGGGCATGAGGTGGTAACACATAACTTTTAGTTTCTGTCTAGATTCCAGTGTCCCCTAGATATTGATGTGATGGGTTCTGCCAATTTAAAGATGGGAATTATCTTCCTCATTCGAACAGGATTGGGAATCCTGGGAAATTCCTCTTTCCTTTGTTTTTCTAACTTCACTTTGCTTATTAGACACAAGTTGAGGCCCATAGACCTGATTTTCAACCAGCTAGTTTTAGCCAACAACTTGGTTCTTTTCTCTAAAAAATTTCCTGGATGATGTTGGATATAAACTTGTCTTCTATTTTCACCGATTGGCCAGAGGGATTTCTCTCAGCTCTACCAGCCTCCTCAGTGGTTTCCAGGCCATTAAGCTTTGTCCGAATTTCTCCAGGTGGATGAAGCTTAAAGGTAGATCCCTAAAGCGCATTGGTTTCTGCTGTTTCCTGTGTTGGACCCTGAATCTCTTGGTAAATGCCTACATTCCTGTGAAAGTGACTGACCAAGTGAAGAGCAAAAACCTAAGTCTGAAAAGATATTATGGATACTGTTCTAACCTCATGCCATATAGTTTTATTGCCTCAATATTTGGAGTCATATATGTTTCCATTGATGTGATACATTTGGGCCTCATGGTATGGGTGAGTGGCTCCATGGTCCTTGTCCTGCACAGACACAAACAGCAAGTCCAACACATTCACAGTAACAGCCTCTCCCCCAGACCTTCCCACAAGGCCAGAGCCATACGCACCATCCTGGTCCTGGTGAGCATGTTTGTCTCCTTTTACTCTCTCTCCTCCATTTTGACTCTCAGTGTTTCTCTAATTATGAATCCAGGTCAGTGGCTGGTGGACACCTCGGTGCTTGTGGCTTCATGTTACCCAGCGTTCAGTCCCTTTGTGCTCATTAGCAGTGATGCCCATGTCTCTCAGTTCTGCTTTGCCTGCTGGACAAGGAAAACAATTTTTCCTAACTTAGCTAAATAGCTTTAAGTCTTCTGAGCTCTGCGGAGAATCAATTATTAATTTCATCATTTGCTAATATCTATCTACAGCATTCATTCCAGGAAGTCAAACCACTATCTGCAGCTACCAGTCCAAGAAGTCAAACAATAATTCCTGTAGCAATGGGCCCGAAATGGCCAGGACTTGACTAACAATTGAAAGCTTCCTTAATTTTTGTCTCTGATTCCAACCTAGGGCCAACCAGAGAAAGCCAAATATGCCCCATAATGAATTCTATAAAATGTCCCTCTTCTAGTTAGCCCACCTGCAGCTCCCCCATGCCAACAGCTTTTACTCGGGGCACACCTGAAGACTTCCTTTTTTTCCACTATAAAGCTTTCCATTCTGCCTGCCAAGGAGTCTCTGCCAAATGCAAGTGAAGCTGCCTGACTCCCTGGCTACAGCAAACTTGGAATAAATTAATAGCCTTTGTTTGTTCTTATTTGGGTATTCTTTGCCAATTTTCACAGCAGAGACTCAGATACTTGTACAACAATGTTCATTGCAGCACTTTTCACAATAGCCGAAAGGTGGAAACAACTTAAATGTCCATCAACAGAGGAATGGATAAACAAAATGTGGCCTATACAGATAATGGAATATTATCCAGCCATAAAAGAAATGTAGTTCCAATACATGCTATGATATGGATGAACCTTGAAAATGTTATGCTAAATGAAATAAGTCAGACTCAAAAGGACAAATACTGTATGTATGCTGTCTGTGTGCTGTTACCAACAAGATATTTTTGTGAGATAGACAAAGAAAATATATGTAAGCATCTTGTGACCATGATCCAAGCATCCTGTGAAACTATCTGTAGTCACCAACTGTACTATTAATAATCGGTAACCAATCAGAGTGTGATTATTACAATATTCATTGATTTTCCTGTAAAATATTGAGAACAGGAAACGCACAGGGACAAAAGTTTATCAGTGGTTACCAAGGGATGAGGGGAGGGAGGGTTGGGGAGTTATTGCTTAAGGAGTGCTGGGATTCTGTCTGGGGTGATAAAAATATTTTTGGAAATGGACAGTGGTGATGGTTGCACAGCACGGTGAAATGTGATTAATGTCACAGAATTGTACATTTAAGACTGTTTGAAACAGTATATTTTTGTTGATATATATATATATTTATCACAAAAATAAAACAAAAAAACTGACCAGAGGCATAATAATGTGTTCTTGTAGTGTGGACTTGTGTAAACAACACAGAAACGGAATCAGCAAGATATTACAACTGATTCAGAAGAGAAATACAACTCAAATGAGGAATGATGAAATGAATGCAAAACCAATCCAGTATAGGTAGGGCAATAATCAAATGCATGCCACCAGCCACAATCTGCATTTCTATAGACAGGCATTAATTACTTTACTGTCAAAGTTCTGCACATTAATTTTTATCTCTAAGGAGTGAAAGAAGAACAAAGACTGAGGTAAACTGCACAGCCGAGCTACTAAGTCACCCACTGATTTTAAAGTCTTTCACAATTTTCTTTGCTCCTGCCTGCATAGGCTCCGGAATGGGCCTGACAAGAGAAGCAGATGGACTTGAGCATGGCTGATCGAATAACATCAACAACTTCTCAGATACTTAAACAATGTTATTAAAAAAAAACTCACAGCAACCCCATGTATGTTAGAATGGAACTGCTCCATAGAGTTTTCAAAGCTGTGACCTTTCGGAAGCAGATCACCAGGCCTGTCTTTCCACATGCCTCTGGGTGATTCAAACCCCTAACCTTTCAGCTGTCTCAGGAAAAGAAAACTTTCAGTGCAGTCAGTGAAATGGAGACATAAAATGCTGACCATGCTATCTAATTTTAATCTGGATTTCTAGACTAACAGCTATGTTTTTTAGAAAAACATGTTTTTCCTTGGTGGTCAAAACCAAGATGTGAAACCATATGTCCTGAGGGGTCTTAACCAAGTGACCATCTGCATCCTTAAAATACATATACTCAGGAAGAGTGCTGTCCGCATGCTGTTGCCAAAAAGATATTTTTGCAAGACAAAGAAAATATATGTAAGCATCTTGGGACCATGATCTAAGCATCCTGTGAAACTACCTGCAGTCACTAACTGTACTATTAATAATCAGTAACCAATCAGAGTGTGATTGTTACAATATTCATTGATTTTCCTGTAGTTGCCTTCCCTATGGTTTGGTTCCTCCTTTTACCCCATAAGAATACTTGTATAACGAAACCGCTCCAAGAGTACCTGGTTCTATTTTCAATTGTTTATATAGTTCCCCAATTGTAATTGTTTTAAACCCTTAATAAACCTTTCTGTTTTAACTTGAAACAGCGTTCAAGTTTTTCCGTACAAGACAGCTTAACTTAACCTTTCAGTATTTAACTGTGCCATCCAGGGAGTCCTCGCTATGAGTTGGAATTGACTCTATGGCAACTAACAACAACAAAAACATTTAAAAAGATAATATTCTTGCTTAATCTTACAACACCTGAATGAGGTATGGGTATTAATCAATATTATCCCTAAATATGACATTAGGGACAGGGATGCTCAAAGAAGTCAGGGCAGTGTAGTGGCATGATGGAAGTGGAGGCCAGACTTCAGTGACTTAAAGAGCTGAGAGATCAGGCATTTGGAAGAAAGCAAGTCTATGAAGGGCTGAGTAGATGACAACATCTGCCACACATAGTTCAGTTCAGAGGTAGCGCTCCAGTTAAAGAAACTTTTGGGAAAGAGACAAAACCCTCCCCCTGGGGGTAGTGAACAAAGATGAGAGAGTCTGTTTCTGGCACAAGGAGTAAGGGCTCAATTAAAATAACTAGGGTTTATGGTCAGAGTGGAGTCCCTGGTAGCACAGTTGGTTAAGTGTTGGACTACTAACTGAATGACTGGTAGTTCAGATCCACCCAGAGGTGCCTCAAAAGTAAGGCCTGGTGATCTGCTTCAAAAAGGTCACTGCCTTGAAAGCTCAGTGGAACAGTTCTAGTCTGCATATACAGGGTTGCCATGAGTTGGAATCAATTTGTCAGCAACTAGCAACAACATGGTCAGAGTAGGATTGTAGCGAGGCTGGGAGTACTGAGTATAGGTACACAGGCCCTTCCAGTTCCCTTTTTGGGGGCCAGACTGGTTCTGGAGAGGGGTGAGCTGGAGCAGGGAGTTGTGGCCCAGCTGGATAGAGTAGAGGAAAGTAATTGCATAATCTATCTTAGTACATGGAAACAACCACAAAGGGGAGCCTTCCTCAGGAATAAGGGAAGCACTTTCAAGGATGAAATGGAAGAAGTACATAGATCATTCAAAAGATTATTATAAGAACTTCCTTATCACACAAGGGGAACAGACCATATCAATTTCCAAAGCTGCTGAGACATCAGAGTCATCTGGGAAAATTATTTTAAAACTCAGATATCCAAGATTTACTCCAGAGATACTGAATCAGTAGGTATTTTAGGTTGAGGCCTGTGAATTTGTATTTTGTGAAAGTTCCCTAAGGGCTGTAGATGCTGTGCTAGGCAGAATTCCACGATGGCTTCTAAGATTTCTGGCCTCCAGTGTACACATCCTGTATAATCCACTTCCTTCAAGTGTGCGGGACTTGTGAATATGATGTATTTCACTCCTGTGATTATGTTCCATAATATGACAAAGTGATGTAATTAAGGTTCTAAATCAGTTGACTCTGAGTTAATCAAAAAGGAGATCACCTTGGGTGGGACTGACCTAATCAGGTGAGTCCTTCACAAGGACTGGGCCCTTTCTGGGAAAAAGAGAGAGAGAGAGAGAGTCAAAGCATGAGAGGAATTCTGCTGGTCTTGAATAAGGAATCAACCATGTTGTGAACTGCCTAAGCAGAAGGCCTCATAGCTAGAACCTGAAGGCAGCCTCTAGTTGCTGAGAGTAATTCTTGGCCAAGAGCCAAAAATAGGTAACTTAGTCCTGTATCTGCTACAAGCAGAATTCTTCAAACAACTGGAATGAGCTGGAAGAGGATGCAGCTCATATGTAACCACAGCCTCAGCCTTGATTCCAGCCTTGTGAGATTCTGGGCAGAGAACCAAACTATGCTGCACACAGGCTTCTGAGCTACAGAAAATGTGAGGCAATAAATGAGAGTGTTTTAAGTGGCTAAATTTGTGATAATTTGCTACACAGTAATAGAAAACGAACACAGATTCACTGCCAAGTTAAGAATCCACTGGACTACAATATTCTCAACATTCTATTTTCTGAACAGTGCCCTAGAGTTTGGAGGTATATTGAGTTGCTTTACTGCAGATATTGATATTATCCCTTATAAGAACAAGAACTAACATTTATTCAGTGCCAACACTTTTTTTTTGAGCTTTACATTGGTTGCATTATTTAACCATCACTGTAACCCTGTGAGGCAGAGACTATTTCTTCCTACCATTTTACAAATGAGGAAACTGAAGCTCTGAGAGGTTGCATAACTTGATCAAGCTCACACTTAAGAAGTGAAGGTCAGAATTAGAATCTAGTCATTTTGGCTACAGAGTACCCCCCTCATACACTCTGCTGCCTTTTCCATTTGCTTCTCTTGATGTGTCACATGGAATTATAATCAAATTCTCTCTGCCTTCTCACTAATCTGTACACTCACTGATGGCAGGGACCTGGTCTCATTCATACAAGCCTAGCTTTACTCTAGACACACACCCTCATTCTGCTAGTCTCCCCATTGGCTGGCTTGATTCCATTAAGGAATTCCATCATGACAACGTGAGCTGACCTCACACTGGTAGCTCCAATTCAGAACTCAAAGATTCTGTAGGGAGCAGAGCTTTCTAGTTCCTCAGATAAATATAAGGCAGATGTCTGGACTACAGCTCAAAATTTCCTTTCATCCACATGATGATAATGAACAAAGTTCAGAATTCTTTCACTTTTTTGTTTCTGTTTTTAATGGAATGCCCACTTCATTTATGCTTGCCTTATGCAGGTGAGTTCAAACCAGCTGGAAGGTGTCAGGCTTAAAGGGTATACCTTCAACCACTGGTTTTATTTGGTTCAGGGGAAGTAAAAACCTGGTCCTAAGGAGAAAGTACATTTCACTGCTACAAGTTTTCTTTTCAAGGCAATAAACTGTCACAAACATCTAGAAATGGCATCACCCATCCCAATGTCTTCTCATTGCATGGAACTCAAGTACATCTGACTCAATTAAAGTCTTCAAGACACACAGGTAAATGAGTGTATTATTTACATTCAGTGAAATGAGAATTCTACTCTGTGGTTCTTTTATCTGCTGTGTGAATGTGTCTTTGCTTGGGCATTTGTTAGCAGCATGGTTCATCAATTATAAGAATTAAATTAGCATTTGCTTGGAAATGAAACACTATACTCTTCCCTCTCTGTAAAGCTGCACTTCCTCTTTAGGGATTGCTGTTGCTTTTCTGTCATTTCACTTTTGTTAGCACAGGCAAAAACCTTGACCCCATCCAGATCATCTGAATGCGACTGTATGACTTTCACTGTCATTTGAAGCACGTTTCGGAGGTAGAGAATACGAGTCCAGACACAGAAACTTTGCAAGCATAAAGCTTTCTTTGTAGCCATTTGGCTTCTAAGTTTTGCTTTTTAATTTGCACGCTAGAGGGAATGCTATCACAAAACACAGGAACCAACCCTTTGGGAAGATATGTGGCATTTGTAAACAATCTCAATTCCATACAAGGGAAATGCTATCTGCACAATATACCCAGTATTCATTGCTGGAAGGTCAATTCTGATGCACAGTGACCCTATAGGACAGAGTGGAACTGCCCTATAGGGTTTCCTAGGCTACAATCTTTACAGGAGCAGATCACCAGGTGTTTTCTCCATGGAGCAGCTGGTGGATTTGAATGTCTGACCTTTTGGTCAGCAGCCCAGGGCTTAACCACTGTGCCACCAGGGATCCTCCACTACCCTATTCAGCACTTTCTGCAAATTAGAAAAAGGCAACCCTCTGGACAGTTGAATTAGTAATGACGCCACTTGGGGCAGATTAGAAAACAGCACAGCTCCGTGGGCTCACATTTTCACCAGCAAAGCATAGGCTAAATTTGAGATCCCTTTGTGCAGTACATAAAATTCACTGCTATACACAGCAGCTCTGTGGGCAGTCTTTCTAGCAGCTTCTCCTCTCTTTTGGCTTTTTCTCCTGGAATGCCCTCAAGACCACTTGATTAGGAGTCTTCTGATCCAGAAGACCACTTTATCTGGCTGCTCCTCCCACCCAAAGGAAACTTCCTTCTCCTTTGTGCATTTGCTAAGTGCCTGCTATGAGTCAGCTTCAACTCTTCACCCATCCTCATCCATGCCAAACACATTGCTCATCTTCCTAAAGCTCAGCTGAGAACACTTCACTTCTCCATTCACCCACCACTACCGAAGCACAGAGCTTAAGTCCTGGCCAGGGTGTTAGAAGGCCAGCATTGTAGTCCTTAATTGACACTAACTTGTTTTATGAGCCTGCACTGGAGGTTCATTGAGACCTCTGTCACCCCGAGGTTTGGGTCCCAAGTGTAGGTTTCCTCATGGAGATGGGAGAATCATTTGTCTAATCAGCTGTCTGGAAGACTCCAATTTTCTTAAAAATATATTTTATTGTGTTTTTGGTGAAGGTTTGTGTCATGGATTGAATTGTGTCCCCCCAAAATATCTGTCAACTTGGCTAGGTCACGATTCCCAGTGTTGTATGATTGTCTACAATTTTGTCATCTGATGTGATTTCCCTATGTGTTGTAAATCCTATCACTATGATGTAATAAGATGGATTAGTGGAGTTATATTGATGAGCTCTACAAGATTAGATAATGGCTTAAGCCAATCTCTTTTGAGATATAAAAGAGAGAAATGAGCAGAGAGACAGGGGGTCCTCATACCACCAAGAAAGCCGTGCCAGGAGCAGAGTGCATCCTTTGGACCTGAGGTTCCTGTGCTGAGATGCTCCCAGACCAAGGGAAGAGTGATGACAAGGACCTGCCTCCAGAGCCAGCAGAGACAGAAAGCCTTCCCCTGGAGCTGGACGGCTGAATTTGGACTTCTAGCCTACTAGACTGTGAGACAATAAACTTCTCTTTGTTAAAGCCATCCACTTGTGGTATTTCTGTTATGGCAGCACTAGATGACTAGGACAGTTTGTTTACACAGTAGTTTAGGTTCCCATTCAACAATTTCTACACAAATTGTTCAGTGACATTGTTACATTCTTCACAATGTGTGAACATTCTCTTTATTTCTGTTCTTGTTGTTCCATTTCCAGTAATCTAGTTTCCCTGCCCCCTTACCTTCTTATCTTGGTTTTAAAGTAAGTGTTGACCGTTTGGTCTCATATGGATGATTTTTCTTAAAGGAGCACAGAACTCACAAGTGATATTCTTTATTTTGTGTGCCAATCTGTTATTTAGCTAAAAGATGACCTCAGGGTCTAGTTTCAGTTCAAAGTTTAAAGAGTATCTCCGGATAGTAGTCTCAGGGAGTCCTCCAGTCTCAACCATTCCAGAAGGTCTGGATTTTTTAAGAATTTGAGGTTCTGGTCTACATTTTTCTCCCATTCTATCAGGATCCATCTATTGTGGCCCTGATCACAATGGTTGGTAGTGGTAGCTGGGTATCATCTAGTTCTGGTCTCAGGGAAGATGAGGCCATAGTTCATGTAGACTATTAGTTCTACAGACTAGTTTGGAAGACTCCAATTTTGTCCTGTAACCCTTAGCTCTTGATCATATAGATAGGTGGTTACCTCACTCATAATAGGAAAAACGCATATTGAAACCACCCCATAATTCCAGTTTTCAGCTATCATGTTGAAAGTGATCAAATGTTTCATAACAAATTGTTATCCCCCTCCCCATTTAAAGTCTACAATTAAGCATTTTAAGCTCCTTCCTTTTTCATAGTCCAGGTTCTTTTCATCAGCCTGGCTGACTTTCTTCTGAGGGGTGAACCTCAGGGCATTTTCAGTTAAGTCGACTGAACCCCTTATCCAGTACCAATGAAAGGGCAGACAGCAAGGGAAGGTAGGTCAGGAGGTAATCACCTCAATTCATCAGATTTTAAAAGTGACTGAGTAATGTAGGTACTTTACCTGTTGCTCTTTTTTTCAGTTTGTACAAACAATAACTCTGGTTATTTTTTCTTAAATTTCAGATCATATGATGGAGGACCATGAACCCGAGCCGACAATGAACAACCATGGCTTTATAGCACATTCTGTAGACCTAAGATCCGACACCTGGGATACAGGTTAGGAATCCTTGGGCAGTGCAAACCGTTAAGTGCTCAACTACTAACCGAAAGGTTGGCGGTTCAAACTCACCTACAGCCTCCTCGGAAGAAAGGCCTGGGGTTCTGCTTCCAAAAAGGTCACAGCCGTGGAAATCCTCTGGAGCACAGTTCTACTTTGACACACATAAGGTTGCCAGGAATCAGAATCAACTCAACGGCAACTGGTTTTTTTTTTTTTTTGGTTTTGTTTTGGGACACCGGTTCATGGAACTCCTGCAGTATCGTATCACTACAGTACCACACACCTTGAGGCAACCAGGGTAAACCTTGAGTCATAGAACGAAGGCCACTCTCATTTTAGCTACATAGACGGCAGGTGTTACTATGGTGACTCAGGGATCCAGTATCTCTAGAGGCCTTGACCAAGGACAGGTGATGGATGAGAAAAGAGAGCTAGGGATTAGGTGGGAATTCAAGTTATATTTGTTCACATAGACTGTAAAATCTAGCCTCAGTTTTTTTTTTAATTAAAAACAAATTAAGAACAGAATACAATCTAGAAGAATAGAAAATATCAGAAAGCATTGCATATATTAAAGTAAAGTAAATACTGATTTTTAGACTTTTCACACACACACACAAACACACACACACACACTCACACCAGTGTGATATATATATATATAGGAGCTCTGGTGGGACAGTGGTTAAGAACTATGGCTGCCAACAGAAAGTTCGGCAGTTCGAATCCACCAGCTGCCCCTTGGAAATTCTATGGGTCAGTTTTACTCTGTCCTATAGAGTGGCTATGAGTTGGAATTGACTCGACGACAACGGGTTTGGTTTGTTTGGTTTTTATATATACATATATATATTTTCTTTTTTTGAGCCCTGGTGGCACAGTAGTTAAGAGCTGTGGCTGCTAACCAAAAAGGTCGGCAGTTTGGATCCACTAGCCACTCCTTGCAAACCCTATGGGACAATTCTACTCTGTCCTATAGAGTCACTATGAGTTGGAATCAACTCAATGGCAATGAGTTTGGTGTATATATATATATATTTAATTATTTCTGCTCTTGTCTCCCATTCCCCTTTGGAATAATAATGATTAACAAGTAAATTAACTGATAGACACAGCTAAAACACAATCTTATGAGAACTTCTTTTCCTTCCATAATTAGCCCTGATTCCACATAGACCTGCTCTTGTTCGAGTCATTGTAGCTGCGTGCATAGCCATCAGCATCGCTCTGCTAGGTGGGATTGCTGTCTTCTGTGTAATACAGTAAGTATGTGCTAGGTAATATCTACTATCCTTATGGAAGATATAACAAATTAACCAGGCTATTATTTAGTGTCAAAGGATGATAATGATAATAATGAGGATAATTATCATAATCATTAAATTATTGTAGTCATTATACATTTCATGAGTTGGGTCTTGATATCTATGAAAAAGAACAATACAATTTAGGAGAATAGAGAATATCAGAAAGCATTGAATATAGTAAAGTACTGATTTTTAGACTTTTCACACACACACACACATTCACGCCTGTGTGTGATTGTGATGTAAAGCTATTTCTTACCATGGGTCATGGTCAAAAATGTTTGAAAGTCAGTGTTTGAGATACTGGAATCCTCCCAGTGTCCCTTCAAAAATGTGGTGTTTTAAAATGAATTCAATACTCTAGATGAAATCTTAACAGTGCAAAGCAGAAAAGAACAACTACTCTCTTTTTCACTGTTGTTGGGTGCTGTTGAGTTGGTTCCAACTCTTAGAGACCTTACATACAACAGAACGAAACACTGCCTGGTCCCGCCCCACCCTCACAATCATTGCTGTTTTAGCCCATTGTTGCAGCCACTGTGTCAATCCATGTCATTGAAGGTCTTCCTCTTTTTAACTGACCCTCTACTTTACCAAACATGATGTCCTTCTCCAGGGACTGATCCCTCCTGATAATATGTCCAAAGTACTTGAGACAAAGTCTCACCATCCTTGCCTCTAAGAAGCATTCCGGCTGTACTTCTTCCAAGATAGGTTTGTTTGTTCTTCTGGCAATCCATTGTATATTCAATATTCTTGACCAACACCATAATTCAAAGGTATCAATCCTTTGGTATTCTTTATTCATTGTCTAGCTTTTGAATGCATATGAGGCAATTGAAAAGACCATGACTTGAATCAGGCACACCTTAGTCCTCACTAGACAATTTCTAGTTATCACTGAAACCAAAAAACCAAACCCGTTGCCGTTGAGTCGATTCCAACTCATAGAGACCCTGTAGGATAGAGTAGAACAGCCCCATAGGGTTTCCAAGGAACAGCTGGTGGATTTGAACTGCCAGCTTTTTGGTTAGCAGCCAAGCTCTTAACCACTTCTCCACTAGGGCTCCCTAGAAACTTGCAATTGACTTACTGTCAATGCAGTCTGTGGAATACTAGCTTTCTGGGAAGACACTTCACACTTCGCACAAATAAAGCTTGTGGTCAAGCTCAAGTTCTTTCAAGTGATATTATCATTTTGAAATTAGTATTAGACCAAAGTAAGCCACACTGTGGCATCATGCAACTCTGACCAGAACCAACATAATGTGATTCCTGTTCTAGCATTCAATTCCAGGATTCCGTTATAGTCCATCATGAACAGCTTGAGGAAGTACACAATTATTTGCTCTACTAGAATTAAGTATGAACAAATCATGTAAGGCACATGTGTTAAGGTAGCCATTTTAGGACAACCTTGAAATAGGTCAAATAAAAGCAAATGAGGAGTTGCTGGGTAGTGCAAATGGTTAATCATTTGACTAACAACCAAAAGGTTGGTGATTTGAACCCCTGATGAAAATCTGCATTTCCACCCTAGATATACTGAATCAGAAGCTACAGTTTAACAAGATCCCCAGGTGATTCTTATGTATAATAACTTTTGAGAACCACTGCTCTACTAGTGGTTCTCAAAATTGGTCCCTAACCAGCTGTATTACCATCATCTGGGAACTTGCTAGAAATGCAAATTTTCAGCAGGGGTTGGAACCAGAATGAACCAGTTCAAAGCCTTGGTTTGAACCCGCCCAGAGGTGCCTCAGGGCTCTGGTGGCGCAATGGTTAAGAGCTCAGCTGCCAACTGATAGGTCAGCGGTTCAAGTCCACCAGCCGCTCCTTTGAAACCCAATGAGACAGTTCTACTCTGTCCTACAGAACTCACTTAACAGCAATGGGTAGGTAGGGTAGTAGAGGTGCCTCAGAAGATAAGACCTGGCGATCTTCTTCCTGAGCTATGAAAACCCTATGGAGCGCAATCCTCTGTAATGCATGGGACCACCATGAGTCAGACTGGCAAATGAAGGCAAAATGAAAGAAATTTTGCTAATGAGAGAATTTCAACTGTATGTTTGGTCCTGGTTTATCTAACGTGGTGATCTACATGGACTCCGTTTATGTAAACGTAAAGGCAATTTTTGTTTATTTGTTCAGACAAAGATCTTAAATATAAAGTTTTCTAAGATAACTCACTAAAATGTATACTTCTGGGCTTTCAGTGCTCACATAAGTTGCTGAAAACATCAACTCTTACAGTTCTCACATTTGAGTTACCCAATTCAGTGCCTTGCCGAGCTATACGACAGCCTGAGGAAAAGGAAAAACACGTGCTCCAAAGCACATGTGTTAACATATTTTCCAATGGTTAATTTTTTCAGAAGCAGATTTTGAAAATGCTTTCATTTAAACTAGGGAAGCAAAATTATAATAATTCATGTTTCTGGTATAAATAAAATATTTAAACTTAAATTAGTTCTAATGCACCACTTCTCAATTAAAAAAAAAAACCCAACTATAATGTTTTAGAAAAGCATAACATTTAAAAATACATAAAAGCATGCATATAGGGACTCACAGTTTTTCCTTTTGACTCAGGCTCCAATGGTTCATCCTGGCATTGTT
This sequence comes from Dugong dugon, assembly GCA_030035585.1. NCBI lineage: Eukaryota > Metazoa > Chordata > Mammalia > Sirenia > Dugongidae > Dugong > Dugong dugon. Next base: position 117,232,291 of record CM057466.1, read on the forward strand.
GGATCCTGTCTTTATTTAGAGATTTGATATTTGGTTAATCATAGATTTTTTACGTTTGTTTCCATTTTTAAAAATATTGCTTTAAAATATTTATCTTCATTACTGAGTTTTTTGGCACCACACCCCCCACCCCTTAAAATTTGCAGCCGAGGCCAGTGCCTTACTCTCCTCAGTGAAATCCTGGCCCTGACCTGATTTCTTGACTATCTTTAACAATGTTGACGACCAGGGCAATTCTTCTGCTGCCCACTCTCTTGCCCACACCCTTTCCTCATACTACTCCTTGGAACACAAATAAGCTAACCCTAAGATTACTTTTATTACATAATTCAAACAGAATTAGGAAGGTAAGTATGTCAGGAAAAAGCAAAACACTCTCTTATCCATTTCCACGTCAAAGAGCTGTTCATGATCCATTCCAGGGTTGGATCTAGGATGAGGTGACAAAGGCATTTGCCTCAGGTGCAAAATTTAAGGGGGTGCCAAAAAACTTAGTAATCAAGATAAATAATATTTTATTTATTTTTTAACTCTATTTTTATTGTGGTAAGCATATAAACAATAAAACACACATCAATTCAACAATTTCTACATGTATAATTCAATGGTATTGATTATATTCTTCAAGTTGTACAACCATACTCAATATCCTCTTCCAAATTACTCTACCACGTTAACATAAACTCACTGCCCCCAAGAAAAGTAATATTTTAAAAAATCTAGATGAATACCCATAAAAATCCACAGTAAAGAAAATGTCAATATTTTAAAGACAGGATCAATAACAGTACTGGTAAAACCACAATGGAACCTGAGCAAAAGAAGAAATCAATAATACTGATCCTGTCTTTATTTAAAATGTTGATATTTTGTTCATCATGAATTTCTTGGCAATGATTTTAATTCTTTACACTATTGCATTAAAATATTATTTATCTATCAAATGGTGAACAATTACTTTAAAACAAAGATGAGAATGTAAGGGGGTGGGGAAACTAGATTAAAGGAAACATAACCACCAGAATGGAAATAACAAGAACGTTCATATATTGTAAAGAATGTAACCAATGTCACTGAACAACTTGTGTAGAAATTGTTTAATGGGAACCTAAACTGCTACATGAATCTTCACTGGAAGCATAGTAAGATATTAAAAAATATATATTATTTATCTAGCTTTTTTTTTTTGGAAACCTCTTAAATCTTGTGTTTGAGACAAGTGCTTCGCTCTAGTCCTGGCTCTGATCTACTCTTGGGAATTATTAGAGCTGCTCCTTTCCTGCCTGTCCACACAGACATTTGAGAACTATGATTACTTTGGTTTAAAAGTCTATTTCTGCCCCCACCTACGACCTTGTACTAGTGACTCCTTTCCAGTCAAAAGGTCACATGATTAAGACGTGATGATTTACTATGAAAATTGTGTTCCTAAATTCATCTATACTACTCTCCAGCCGACTGGTCCAGGCAGAGGAAAGACAACAACTTGTGTTGCTTTATAAAAACGTCAGGATACCATCATTAGAAGATGAAGAAGAGGGCTCCGAGGACGAGGGCCAGGATGAGTCCACTTACTTGCTTCCGGAGAATGAGAAGGAACTAGAAAAGTTCATTCATTCAGGTAGAGGATCTACCAGTTTAACTTGTCATATCCAAAGTCACATGAAGGCTAAGCTGGCAATGACAGTTTGCTTTTCAAAGGCAAAACTAAGTGGGAATTAATGGAGTTCAGGGTAAGAAAGATTAGTATTTATGGCCACTCCTACAGAAAGGAAACTGTTTTAATCCAATTATACAGAAGGACAAACAGCTATGAGGTTGCTTGGTGCCTTCTTCAAGGCAATTCCAAGAACCTGAAACAGAATTCAGGAAACAAACTTTTTCCTGGACAAAACATTTCCCTTAAACATATTTATTAATGTGGCATTGTTCCTGTGTTAAGGGTCCCTGGGTGGCTCAAATATTTGGCACTCCACTCACTACTAACCTAGAGGTTGGTGGTTTGAACACACCCAGTGGTGCCATAGAAAAAAGGCCTGGTAATCTGCTTCCATAAAGATTACAGCCAAGAAACCCTATGGAGCAGTTCTACTCTGTAACACATGGGATCGCCATGAGTCAGAATTGACTTGACAGTAATGAGTTTATTTATTTTTGGTTTCTGCATTTAGAAGGCAGATAGGCATATCTTCCACCTACACCTACTGCCTCAATCTGATGTGGAAACAGGATCCAGGCCCACACATTCTCAGAAGTTACTACCTCCAGGTGAAAGACCACGTATCTGAGAGATGCCCTTCATGGATGTATTCTGCATTTTCTTGTGAGCAGAGGGCAATGCATACGCTAATATAAACCTGATTTGGTAGAAGAGCTGCGATATTCTTAGATACCTGTTTAGAAAATTCTAGAACAAAAGCACATATAAAGTTCAGTGTCTGATTCCATCATATTAAGTTTCTCCTGCAGGGATTTCCTCTCTGGCAACTTAAGGCATAGGTAGAAAGAGGAGGAGAGGCCAAGGGTAGAAGAGATTATTTTTGCTTACTGAGGCAGATGGCCCTTATTGTACCTGATAGAATGTCTTTTCATTGCATTGATTATCATTTTTCTACATTTTTATGCTTATCTCCATTTTCCTTATGAGGAAACTGAGGATGTCAAAATAACTATGACATCCAAGTTTAAATACAGAAGGTGCAAAGATAATTTTAAAATTCAAGTTTCACCATCCTTGTTGACAAATAACATTCATTGACACCTGTCAAATTCCACTGTTTGTGCCTTTATTTTCCCCATATTTTCCCCTCACCCTTTCTATCTCCATTTCTATTTCTTGTTTCTTAGTATCTCCATAACATTATGTTCTACATTTCAGTTATTAAATCAAAAAGGAGGAAAATTATTGAAAAGAAGAGGTTGAGTGAAAAGCAAAAGTTAGCAAAGGAAAGGAAAATACAGAGTGCCACACACCATGCAAAAATGGAACATTTGTGAGAGCAAATTAAAGAGATGCAGGACATGCTAGACAGTGCGGAGAACACAATTATAGGGATGAGAAATGACTGAGAACTTTAACATGACTTACCCTCAGAGAACCCGGCAGAAGAGCACTCTAAAGAAAGAATTCCGGAAGCTTATAACAGAAAATAAATTTATATTATATAGCAATTCTCGCTTCTTAGTTCTCATAGTTCATGAATAACTATAACTCAATTAGAAAATAAATAAATCCAAATATGTAATGGAATTTCTTTTCTTGCTTCTGCCCAGAAATGCAAGTAATTTCTTTGAGTAGTATCCCAGACCACGCTAAGGAAACACTTTTCATTAAACAAAACTTTCCAGTGATATTATCTGTCAATTCTGGTAGTTTATTTCCATTTTCCTTATGAGGAAACTGAGGATGTCAGAATAAATATGACACCAGATTAAGAGTCATCCAGGCCTTTAATTGGGACCTAGTGAGGAAAATAGGACTTCAGACTAGGAGCTATAAAACATAGCCAGATGTATCGAGTGTTATAAGCTGGGACCTGCCAAGAGCTGAGGTTCCTGGGTGGCACCATCAGTTTGTGCTGGACTACTAACCTAAAGATTTGCAGTTTGAACCTATCCCTCCACTCTGCAGAAGAAAGGCCTAATGATCTACTTTCTGAAAGATTACAGCCAAGAAAATCCTATAGAGCTCAGTTGCACTCTGTAACACATGGGGTGTCCATGAGTTGGAATTGACTCAGTAGCAACAGGATTTTTTGGGCCAAGAGCTGTGGTAATACAGAAAAGACAAGACATATCTAAATGGTATAGTTTTGGAAAACAATCTGTCAAAAAGTTAAATATAGAGTTACTACATGACCCAGCAATTCCCCTCATAGTTAAACACCCAAGAGAACTGAAAACACATGTACACACAAAAACTTGTACACATATGTTCATAGCAGCATGTTCACAGTAGTCAAAAAGTGGCAACAACCTAAATGTCCATCAAACAAAATGTGGTCTATCCATACAATGTAATATTATTCAGCAATAAAAAAGGATGAAGTATTGATACATACTACTACATGGATGAATACTGAAAACATTATGTTAAATGAAAAAAGCTAGACACAAAAGGCCAAATAGTATATGAGTCCACCTACATAAAATATCCAGAATAGGCAGAGACAGAGAGTAGATTTGTGGTTTCAGGGATTGGGAGGAGGGGAGAAATGGAAGTGACTGCTAATGGGATTTCTTTTTGGGGTGATAGTGGTGATGGTTGCACATTTTGTGAATATAATAAAAATCACCCTATTATACACTTTAAAAGAGTGAATTTTGTAGTATGTGAATTATATCTCAATTAAGCTATTAAAAAATACTTAGTCTAACTTGAAGATGAACTGGAGCCAGAACCCAGTTCTCCTGACCCTTCTTTTCAGTTTCCATCTTTCCTACATTTAAAAATTAAGACATATAGTGTAACAAGGAGAGAGTGGGACTGTATATTAGAAATTGGGACAGTCAGAGAACCTTCTAGCCAACAGAATAATCCTACCCAGGTAGTGTAGTCAGGATGGAGTTACATGTGTCTTACAGTACCTGCTGGCAACAGGGCAAAGTACCAGCCAGAGGGCTGCAGTGGCTCCCAGCTCCGAGACTAGCTGGTCCTTCGGCAGCCTTCACTACAGTTCCATCCCCTCAGGTAAGAGCCATGCCCAGCCCTTCTGAGACAAAATTTTAATTCAGGGAGGCACTAACATGTAAGACTGTTTTTTTAAAAAATTGCTATTCCACAAATATTTGTGGAGCATTTTTCATATGCCAGCATGTGATAGACAACATGGCAGAGCAAGTTTGAATTATTTCTCAACAAATGTTATGGCTTCTGGATTACCTAGAGTGGGCGTAACGTGTTTGAAGGTAGGTACCAGCTCTAAGAAAATCTCCCTGCCTGTGCCATCTGGTTATGTCCCCAAATTTAAAACTTTCCTGGGAGCTGGGGGCACCATAGAAAGCAGGGGGAAATCTAGTCCACCACTGATAATTCTCACAGCAATTATATCCCAGGGTTAGAAATCAGGTAAAGGCCTAGAATCTTAGTTTCTTAGTGCTGCTGTAACAGAAAGGAGCCCTGGTGGTGCAGCAGTTAAGCCCTCAGTTGCTAACCCAAAGGTTGGCAGTTTGAACCCACCAATCGCTCCATGGGAGGAAGATGTGGCATAAACATTATAGCCTTGGAAACCCTAGAGGGCAATTCTACTCTGTCCCATAGGATCGCTATGAGTCAGAATCGACTCAACGGCACACAACACCAACAGTTATTAATAGAAGTACAAATGGGTGGCTTTAGTGAACAGAAATTTATTTTCTCACAGTTTAGGAGGCTAGAAGTCCCAATTCAGGGCACAGACTCTAGGGGAAGGCTCTCTGTGTCTGCTCTGGGGAAAGGTCCTTGTCTCTTAGCTCCTCTTTCTCGGTTCCTTGGTGATCTCTACGTGGCATCAGCCTTTCTCCATTTGTGCTTTCTTGCTTCTGTACCTAAAATCTGCTTCTTTTATATCTCAAAAGTGATTGATTTAAGATACACCATTCACTTATATGACCTATTAACATAACAAAGAAAGCCCTGTTCCCAAATGGAATTACATCCACAGGCATAGGGGTATTTTTAAAAAATATGTTATTTTGTATTGTTGAGAATATACACCAATTCAATAGTTTCTACATGTACAATTCAGTGACACGGATTACATTATTTGAGTTGTGCAACCATTCTCACCCTCCTTTTCTGAGTTGTTCCTCCCCCATTAACATAAACTCACTGCCCCCTAAATTTCCTATATAACCCTCTGGGTTGCTATTGTCAATTTGATCCCATATAGATAGATGTTAAAAGAACACAATACTCAAGGTAGACATTCTTTACTAGTTAAGCTAAACTATTGTTTGGTTTTAAGACTTCAAGAGACATTTTTGGTTTAAGATTTAAGATTTAAAGATTATCTCAAGGCATAGTTTTGGGGGGTTAGTATTTACAAACTTCTTTTTGGGTAACTTAATTCAATTCATAACACCTAGAGAGTGGGGGAGTCAGGTTCCACTCACCACTCCTCCATGCTTCTGGAATCCATTGAGGATTCTGGTGAGGCCCTCTGGTCATTAGAAACCAGCATGGTTCATACTCTAGTATTTGTTTAACTGATAATACACTACAAACTGTGTATGGATGTCCATGTGGAGAAGCTGGACTGCCTTGTTTCACATATCAAGTAAACAAGGAAGGGAAGAGCATGGGTCTTCATAGGCAGATGTTTCTTAGCAAAACCGGTTACCCACTGTGGTAGGCAGAATTCCAAGATGGTGTCCAAGAGTCTCACCCCCTGGTGTACACACCCTGTATAATTCCCTTGACTTCCACCTCATGGGAATCAGCTTTGGGCTGATCTTGATTCACATTAACCCCCTTGAAGTTAGGTTCTGACGCTGCTACTGCTACTAGTCCCATTTTACAATGATGGATGTCACTCCTGTGATTAAGCTACATTGTATGGTAAGGATGATAGGATACTTGCTCCCACAATTATGTTACTTTATATAAGACTCTGCCTTAGCCAACTGGAGATTCTCCTGCTGGCTTTGAAGAAGCTTAAGGATTTGTTAAACATTATAATTGATATTCCAATTATTACTGACCTACACTCGCTTTCAGTCTCATTTATAAGTAGTATAAATAGTATTTATTATAAATGTCAGTATATAAGTAGTATTATAAATGCCAGTTGCCTTCTTAAAATCAGTCTGTCTTCACTTTCAATTCAATCCACTCTCTGCTTCTACAACATATCTCCTTCATCTTTTAAAAATAAATGTTTCAGGAACATTTTTTACTCCCTGTTTCCTTTTCCTTAATGTGTCTCAACTCATTAAAATCTTGAATATGTGGTCAGTATTCCATAACTATGTACTAACTCCTTTAATCCTATGGTGAATTCCAAGGCTCTGCTTAATATTCCTCTTAGCAGCATTTGACATCTGTGTGACTACTCTTATTTTTAACTTTACTTTGAAGACCCTACCCTTCTCTAAAGAAGATGTGGTGGTGCAATGGCTAAGTGCTCTGCTGCTAACTGAAAGGTCTGCAGTTTGAACCCCCTAGCTCCTCTGTGGGAGAAAAGACCTGGTGATCTGCTCCCATAAAGATTTACAGCCTAGGAAACCCTATGGGGTTGTTCTACTCTGTCCTATAGGATTGCTATGAATCGGAATCCTCCTCTCAACTTCTGGATATTGGCGAGGCCAACGAGTCAATCCTTGGTCCCTTTCCTCTTCTCTGTCTACACACATATAGTTGGTGATGTCATCTAGGATCACAGCTTTAAGTAGAATGGATAAGCCCCAACTCACATCCCACATCTCTCTTCTAAACTCCAGCCTCATATATCTAACTGCCTGCTCAAAGCTCTCATTTGGATGCCTAATAGACATCTCAATTGAGCATTTTCAAACCTCCTGATTTTTCCCCAAGTCTGTTTGGCCCACAGCCTTGTCTGTTTATGGCAACCCCATCCTCCTGGTACTCAAGCCAAGAATAGGTGCCAATCTTGACTCCTCTCAATATTTCAACCCCCATATGCAATCCAGAGTCCCTGGGTGGTGCAAAAGGTTAAGCACTCGACTACTAGGCAAAAAGTTGGTTGTTCAAACCCACCCAGAGGCACTTTCAAAGGAAGCCCTGGCTATCTGTTTCTGAAAGCTCACAGCCTTGAAAACCCTATGGAGTGGTTCTACTCTACACACATGGGGTCGCCATGAGTTGGAATCAACTCAATGACAACTAACAACAATAACATATCCAATCCAATAAGAAGTTCCATTGCTCTGTCTTCAAAATTTATCACAAATCTGACCGCTATTTACTGCAACACCTGCCAGCACCCTGATCAATGCCTCTATCATATCTCACTTTCATTTCAGCAATGGGCAACTAGCTGGGCTCCCTATTCTGTGCTTACCCTTGATGGGCTGTGTTCAAGACACCAGGACCCTGGTAAAACACATGAACAATCATGTCCATCTTTTCTTCAAACTCTAAAATGGCTCTACATGTTACTTAAAGTCAAATCAAAACTTCTCTCAGGCCTTACATGATTTGGTCCCATTGCCATCTCTGGCCTCTGGTCACCTGCACTGGTCTCCTACTTCTCCAGAAACACTAAAAGTATATTCCGGCCTCTGATACTTTACAATGGTTGTTTCCACTGTTTGGAACTATATTCCAAAGCACTCAAAAAGCTCATGCCCTCACCTTCCTCAAATCTGGACTCGAATGTCTTCTTATCAGTAAGGGTTTTTCTTATCAGCATATATAATATTGTAGCCCACCCCAACCTCTCCACTGCTTGTTATTTTTCCTTAGAAACTTTCATCTTATTATTATCATTTAGTTTATTAATTTCTCTTCATCATTTATTGTCTGTCTTCCTCAATTAAAATGTATACTAAATGAGGAAAGTCTCTTGATTTTGTTTTCTCATGAATCTTATAACACACTTAGAAATAATAGATGGTACACCAAACCAAAATCAAACCCATTGCTGTTGAGTCAATTCTGACTTAAAGTGACCAATAGGACATAGTAGAACTGCCCCATAGGGTTTCCAAGGCTGTAATCTTTATGGGAGCAAACTGCCACATCTTTCTCCCAAACAGTAGCTGAGGGGTTTGAACCGCTGACCTTTTGGTTAGCACCTGAGCGCTTAACCATTGCACCACCAGAGTACCTTATGTGGTACACAGCAGGGGTTTAATAGGTATGTTTGAAAAGCAACAAATGAAATGTTCTACTGATGATTCCTTGTTCATTTTCCCCGCTTTGGCCATGGTTTCATACTGGCTCCTTTCTCTTTCTCCTCCTTCCAGGATGCTATTGTAGAAGGATCACAGAAATCAAAATAATAATATTGGGAGATGAAACATTTTGGGATGATCCAACCCAGCCCAGCCACACGCCCAGATCAATTCTTCAGTTCTCAGCTCTTAGTATCCTCTGACGCATTTTCAATGACACCAAATAGTTTTCAGGGATCACAGACATGTTTTTCCCTAGCTACTCCTGCTTCTGTGTCTGCATAAATTAGTGAACTATTATCAGTAACTACAGTAATTTGAACATTGCAGTTTTTCCCAGAAATCATATCAACTCCCTGTGCAGGCCTGTTACTGCCATTTCAGGTGAAATAATAATCACTTCCCCTCGAGGAGATGATCTCACAGCTTCCCTAGTCCTTATCTCAGGCATAAGAGAGCCCTTCACACATGGGCTCAGACTGTCCACGGCAGCCAGGTCCTGGTGGTAAATGACATTTGGTAAGTGAAACTTCCTTTTAGATTAAGAGATTCTTAGAAAAATATAAGTTTTAGAAAACTTAGTGAGAAATATGGTGTGAAAATATGACTTATTTTCCTGGGGTTGGAACATGGACACAAATATATACCGGGGATATATTTTCTGAGAGTTCCTGAGATGTAGAGACTCGTACAAGGATCCCCGGTGATGCAGTGGTTAAGCGCTCCACTGCTAACCAAAAGGTCAGCAGTTCAAACCCACCAGATGCTATGTGGGAGAAAGATGTGACAGTTTGCTTCCATAAAGATTACAACTTTGGAAATCCTTTGGGGCATTTCTACTCTGTCCTATAGGGTAGCTATGAGTTGGAACGGACTCCACCACAATGTTTTTTTTAAAAGATTCCTTCATACCTATCCCATGGCTACCTAACATCTGTTGTCTGCCTTCTCTACCATGTTGTTGTTAGTTGTTATGGAGTCAATTCTGACACATGGCGACCCCATGTGTGCAGAGAAGAACTGCTCCATAGTGCTTTCAAGGCTATGACCTTTTGGAAGCAAATCACCAGGTCTGTCTTCGGAGGTGACTTTGGGTGGGTTTGAACTGCTAACCTTTCAACTAGTTGAGTGCTTACCTGTTTGTACCACCCAGGGCCTTCTTTCTCTGCCATCCCATTGCCGTCGAGTCTCTTCTGACTCATAGCGACCCTATAGGATAGAGTAGAACTGCTCCATAGGGTTTCCAAGTCTGTAATCTTTATGGAAGCAGACTGCCACATCTTTCTCCTGCAGAGTGGCTGGTGGGTCTGAACTGCCAACCTTTCAGTTAGCCACCCAGTGCTTAACCACTGTGCCACCAGGGCTGCTTTCTCCACTATAGCCCATGTGAATCCTCTCCCAGAATAAACTGCTTACAATCTTCACTTTACTCCTTTGTAAGAAGAGTAAGAGCTTGTTTGGCTCTCAGCTACTGAGTGTCTACTGGCAACAGCTGGGAAATGATTTTTATTAGTCTTTTGGTAAGCATAAGGCCCTTGGGTGGCACAAACGGTTTGCACTCATCTACTAACCTAAAGGCTGGTGATTCGAACCTACCCAGCCGTGTCACAAAAGAAAGGACTGGCGATCTGCTTTCATAAAGATTACAGACAAGAAAACCCTATGGATTAGTTCTACTATATAACACATGGGGCCGGAATTGACTGGAGGGCAATGGGTTTGGTTTTCAAAAATTTTGTGGGGTAAGCACGTTATGCTTTGAGGGTTCATTCAAGTCTGTCTCTGAATACTTCCTGTGGTCAGTGTAAGACTATAACCATCAATATCCTTTCTTACTCATTCTAGGGAACAATGTATACTTTATTGCATCAGCAATTTTTTAAATCTACAGCAAATTTCTGAAATCAGTGCAGGAAGATAAACTATATCTCCCATTTAGAGAAATAGAAGTCTAAATATTTTTTAAAGAGTCTAAAAGAATCAGACTGCCAGGGTTAAAGAGCAAGAATAATCAGGGACTGTAATTGTTTTAATTTTAATGTTTAAATGTGACTCACACATGTAATAAGATGAAAAAGTGTGTTGATAGTCTCCAAAGCTCAGAAACTGCTCTGGATTTCTTGAGGTTCCTAAGGTGATTGCCCTACTAATCCTCCCAACCAGAAATAACTTGGTCTGTTGTAATTGCCAAGATTCTAGACAGAAGATCCATGGATGGATTTTTCCTGTCACTGTCCCTGCAAGTCAGATTTACCTAATTTATTCTCTTCTACTAGGAGACAAGCCCATGAATCATAACAAAGAGATATTGTAAAATAAATCCAAATAATAATCAGGAAAGTAAATTGAATGGGAGTGAATATTCTCTGCTTTCAGTCAAAATCCAACTGACAACAGCAATGACATTCCTCATTCCACATCTTAATTTAATATTCAGATTATATTAGAATACTTGTCATGAGAACACATACATTTTCTGGCTGTAATGACAGTAATTCAATGTTCTATTTTATTCTCCAGATTTCTCCAATTCCAACAAAATCAAACTCCATCATTCTCTCTAAATTTAAAAAATAAATGTTTTTTACTAACCTAAGTTTGGGTATTATCTTCCTCATTCAGACTGGAGCTGAGATCCTTGGAAATTCCTCCTTCTTTGTCTTTATAATCTTACTTTGATGACTGGACACATGCTGAGAAATGCAGACTTGATTCTCAGTCAGCTGGCCATAGCCAACTCCTTGGTGCTTTTCTCCAGAGGGAACCCTCAGACCATGGCAGTTTTTGGATTGAAATATTTCCTGGATGAATTTGGATGTAAAGTTGTTTTATAGTTATACAGAGAGGGCAGAGGGTTTTCTCTCAGCACTACCTGCCTCCTGAGTGACTTCCAGGCCATTAAACTTCGTCCCAGTACTTCTAGGTAGATGTAGCTCAGAATGAGATCCCCAAGGTGCATTGGCTTCTGCTGTTTCCTCTGCTAGCTCCTGCATCTGTTAGTAAATGCTTACATTCCTATGACAGTGACAAGCCCACTGAAGAGCAGAAACCTGAGTATGGAAATTACTTATACATATTGTTCCTGGGTTATTCCAGAGAGATTTATAGTTTTAGTAAATGTAGCCATTATCTCCTCTATTGACGGTAAGTGTTTGGGTCTCATGGTTTGGGCCAGTGTCTCCATGGTCCTTGTCTTGCACAGACACAAGCAGCGAGTCCAACACATTCACAGCAACAGCCTCTCCCCCAGCCCTTCCCACTAGGCTAGAGCCACACCTGCCATCCTTGTCCTGGTGGGTATGTTTGTCTCTTTTTACTCTCTTTCTTCCCTTTTGTCTTATTGGACAGTCCTGACTGTGTCTCCAAGCCATTGGCTGAAAAACATCTCTGCATTGGTGTCTTCAGGCTTCCAGACATTTAGCCCCTTTGTGCTCTGTCTTAGACTGGGTTCTCCAGAGAACAAAACCAGTAAAGCATATAAATATAAATACATTGAGAGAGATTTATATCAAGGAAATGGCTCATGCAATTGTAAAGGCTGGAACATTCCAAGTCTGTGGATCAGGATAGAGGCTTCTGCCAATTCACATAGCTGCAGGGGTTGGTGAACCCAAGATTGGCAGGTGAAGAGCAGGGCCCTTGCTTACAGGTGGTGAGGGCTGATGAATCCCAAGATTGGCAAGTAAGATCTCAAGGCTTCTCCTGATTCACCCAGCTGCAGGGGCTGGCGAACCCAAGATTGGTAAGTTGGAGAGCAGGGCTCCTGCTCACAGGCTATGAAGATCGACGAATCCCAAGATCAGCAGATAAACTGATAGCTCAAGTCCCAAAAACCAGAGGTCAGATGAACAGGAGGCAGCTGTGGGATCCAGAGTGAGCAAAAAAGCCAGAACTTCTGCTTATATTCAGATGCAGACCACACCCCCAAGGAAATGCCCTTTCAACTGATTGGTTACTCACAGCAGATCCATCATGGGAGTGATCACATATAAACACTGAGAATCATGGCCCAGCCAAGCATGACACACAAATTTAACCATCACATGCTCATTGACAGAAACACCTGTATTGCTCAGTTATGCTTTGCTTGCCTGGCAAGGAAACTTTTCTTCCAAGTGTGGGTTCTGGGCTATAAGTTTCCTCCAGGATATCCCTTTATTTGTTTAGCCATTACTTATACTTATAGGCTTATAGTCTATGGCAGATTACAGTGCAGTGAATTACTTAATATGGCCCTTCTAGCCATAATCTTTGTGACTCCCACACAATGATTGGGTGGGTTTATGCAAATAAGGTTCTTGTGGCCCATCAAGGGGAATGGACAGCCTGCTAATAATGCAAATATGGTGCATGAAATTCAGGGGTGAGACCATGCAAATAAGGTGTATGACACCCTAATGAGGGGATTGGTCAGTTTTGCAATCCCTCTAGGCTTGAAGAGAGCCAATCCCAGACGTGGAGCGGGGGACCTCACTATCATCATCAGAAGAGCAAGGAGCAGAGTGTGTCCTTTTGACCCAGGGTCCCTGCACTGAGAATCTCCTAGACCCAGGAGACAAAGAGAGAGCTGTAACACTGGAGAAGATGTGAGATGGCAAAAAGTGGTGGCAGAGAAACATTGGCAGCATGACCAGGAGACCGATGCTAGATGATGCAGTAGGCTTCCTGGCCCATGGAGTGAGGTGGCTACCATGGGCATGTCAGCCCATGGAGTGAGAGAGCTGAGAACTTTTGGGCCAAGGCTTACTGTGGATGGGGATGTCTTCAGGTACTTGTCAGTGGAGCTAAAGAGCTTTGTAACACTTGCCCAAGCAGGGCAGGGTCCAAGGGGCTGAGAGACTGAAGGCTACAGAGAGGTCTGCCTGCAGGCACAGCTGAGAAGAGGCTGTCCTGATCGAAGAACTCTGTAATGAAAAGAGGTGGATTACCCAGTAAGCAAGGTAAGCACAGGCTTACTTACTAATCTGTAGTGAACAATCTCCCATGGGTTCAACAGTGTGGTGTGGCACTCATGTGAAATTGTTCACTACAGATTAGTAAGTAAACACAAGTAAACCTGTGCTTACCTTGCTTACTGGGTGTTACTGATTGAATTGTGTTCCCCAAAAATGTGTGTCAACTTCGCTAGCCCATGATGCCCAGGGTTGTGTGGTTGTCCTCCATTTTGTGATCTGTTGTATTTATCCTATGTGTTGTAAATCTTAACCTCTATGATGTTAATGAGGCAGGATTAGAGGCAGTTATGTTAATGAGGCATGATGAAATATACAGGATTAGATTGTATCTTGAGTTAATCTCTTTTAAGATATAAAAGAGAGAAGTGATCAGAGAGGAAAGGCACCTTATTACCACAAAGCAAGAAGAGCCAGGAGTGGAGTGTGTCCTTTGGATTCAGGGTCCCTGTGCTGAAAAACTCCTAGACCCAAGGGAAGACTGACGACAAGGACCTTCCCTCAGAGCTCTCAGAGAAAGAAAGCCTTTCCCTAGAGCTGGCACCCTTAATTCAGACTTCTAGCCTCCCAGACTGTGAGAGAATAAATTTCTGTTTGTTAAAGCCATCCACTTGTATATATCTGTTATAGCAGCACTAGATAACCAAGACACTGGTGTAATCCACCCCTGTCAGGGATTATAAATTTGAAAAGAGACTTTGATTCTGTAGGAAGGTGCTGTGGAGTTGGAAGAGAGATAAATGCCTGCCATACTTTGAAGCAGAATCTTTGATGTGGTGAAAAAACTTGAAATTGTTCACTACAGATGATCTGGTAAGCAAGGTAAGCACTGCCTTTTTGGTAATCCACCCTGAATCCTGAGTGATTCCTGATCCTGAATTGTAACCTGTTACTTCCCTAATAAACTCCATAAACATGAGTACTGTCTGTGAGTTCTATGTGGCCACTGCAATGAATTATTGAACCCAGCAGAGGGGTAGAGAGGGCTGTGGGAGGGATGGTTGGAGTTAGAACTGGTAAAAAGTTTGGAGGTTGCAGGTATGTTTGATCTCCACCTCATAGGAATAAGCTTTGGGCCGATGCCAGTCTCAATGCTTCTTCCCCGCTTGTGAAGTTAGAGGTCTGACGCCTCATGCCATTTTTACACAGATCTTCTATGTACTTAAAATTTAAAATTCACTAACAACAATAATAACCCTGACCTGGTAGTACTCATAGGGAAGCCAAAAATAGGCTGTGTGTAAATAATTAAAGATGGTTTAAAAAGATTATATAATGTTACTCACTAGAGAAGTTAAGGGAATTTCTTTATTATGTAATATAGGGTATTTTCAGGGCTTGGGAGTTTGGGGATAGAAACTCACTTCTGATTTGAATGTTAGGTTGACACAAAAAATATACAATAAAATCTTCAAGAACTGGAACCTTAGTAAGGTGGAAACTTGTTAGAGAAGGATAACAAATATTTTCCGCTAATAGTGAGTGATAGAAAAGTGGAAAGACTGCACCTGTCAAAGGTGGAAAACTTGTGAGACCCAGAAAAACAAGGCAGTCTCGTTGAGTTCCAGCTCTCACAGGTTTCACTGTATATGTTATTTTCTAAGCAAAGTAGTTAAAGGATATTAAAGTAGAGAGAAAACAACTCATGATTTCCCTGGGTTGGAAAGGCATGTAAGGAATCAAAAGAACTGAAAGAAGTTTAATGTGTTTGGAGTACAGTGTGTGGTGGAGCAAGAAATGAAGCAGGAAAAGTAGTGATGACTTCTGGAAGGTATTGGGGGACAGATCAATGATCAGAACATTTCACAGAAGAGATGACAAGTCTCTAAGGGTTAAGTGAGTGAAAGAATCAAATTGCTTATTATTAAAAGATAATAAATATTCAGTTTAAAAAAATTGCTTTATTTTTAAAAACTTCACAAAAACTTTACATATTACTTTAGTTTTTTTTTACATATATTTTATTGTACTTCAGGTGAAGGCTTACAGAACAAATAGTTTCTCATGAAACAGTAGTACACATGTTGTTTTATGACGTTGGTTAAAACCCCACAACATATTAACCCTCTAAATTCTCAACCTTTTTTTTTTTTTTTTGGTGAAAAATACACATAGCCAAAGATACACCGTTTCAAAAATTTCTATATACACAATTCAGTGACATTGACTACGCTCTTCCAATTGTGCTGTTATTCTCACTTAAGATGAAGGCTTACAGAACAAAACAGTTTCTCATTTAACAGTTACTACAAATGTTGCCCTATGAGAATGGTTAACAATCTCACAACACATCAACAATATCCTTACCCAACCTTGGGTTCCCTATCACCAGCTTCCTTGTCCCCTTCTGCCTTCTGGCCCTTGTCAGTGGACTACTGTACCTCATTAGTCCCATTTGGTTTTATGGGGCTGTCCACTGCTAGGCTGAACCGTGAACCTCGGAGATAAATTCACAACTCAGCTAAAAGGGTGTCAGGGGGCCATACTCTCGGGGTTTCTCCAGTATCCTTTAGGCCAGTAAATCTGATCTTTTTCTGTGAGTTAGAATTATGTTCTATATCCTTCTCCAGCTCCGTCCAGAACCCTCTGTTGTGATCCTGGTCAGAGCAGTTAGTGGTGGGAGCCGGGCACCGTCTAGCTGTATTGGACTAAGTCTGGTGGAGGCCTTGGTAGCTGTGGGCAATTAGCCCTTCGGACTAATCTTTTCCTTGTATCCTGTTCTCTTCATTCTCCCTTGCTCCCAAAGGGATGAGACCAGTGGATTATCTTAGATGGCTGCTCACAGGCTTTTAAGACCCCAGGCACTACTCACCAAGGTAGAATGTAGAACATTGTCTATATAAACTGTGTTATGCCAATTGAGCTAGATGTTCCCCGAGACCATGGTCCCCACAGCCCTCTGCCCAGCAATTCAGTCCCCCAGGGAGTTTGGATGTGTCTATGGGGCTTCCATGACCTTTCCTTGTGCAAGTTGTGCTAGTTTCCCCTGTATTGTGTACTGTCTCACCCTTCACCCAAGATACCACTTATCTATTGCCTATTTAGTAGTTCCCCCCAACCCCTCCCATCCCTGGTAACCAATAAAGATTGTTGCATTTTGTGTGTGAATTTTTTCATGGGTTTTTACAATAGAGGTCTCATACAATATTTGTCCTTTTGTGATTGACTTATTTCACTCAGCATAATGTCCTCCAGTTTCATCCATGTTATGAGATGGTTCACAGATTCATTGTTGTTCTTTCTTGTTGCATAGTACTCTATTGTGTGTATGTACCATAGTTTGTTTATCCATTCATCTGTTGATGGGCATCTAGGTTGTTTCCATCGTTTTGCTATTGTGAACAATTCTGCCATGAACACAGGTGTAC
This sequence comes from Dugong dugon, assembly GCA_030035585.1. Lineage (NCBI taxonomy): Eukaryota > Metazoa > Chordata > Mammalia > Sirenia > Dugongidae > Dugong > Dugong dugon. The sequence goes on from CM057466.1 coordinate 117,249,446, forward strand.
GTATGTCTATTCGAGTGACGACTTATTTCTCTAGGATATATTCCTAGAAGTGGGATTGCTGGATCGAATGGTATGTCTATTTCTAGCTTTCTGAGGAAACGCCATATCATTTTCCAAAATGGATGTATCATGTTGCATTCCCACCGGCAGTTCATAAGAGTTCCGATCTCCCCGCAGCCCCTCCAACGTTTGTTATTCCCAGTGTTTTTGATTCGTGCCAGTAACGCCGGGGTGAGATGGTATCTCACTGTGGTTTTAATTTGCATTTCTCTAATGGCTGGTGATCATGAGCATTTCCTCATGTGTCTGTTGGCCATTTGAATGTCTTCTTTGGTGAAGTGTCTGTTCATTTCCTTTGCCCATTTTTTAATAGGATTATTTGTCTTTTTGTTGTAGAGGTGTTGGATTTTCTTGTAGATTATGGAGATTAGACTTTTGTCTGACTTGTACTGTCCAAAAATTTTTCCCAGTCTGTAGGTTCTCTTTTGACTCTTTTGGTGAAGTCTTTTGAAGAGCATAGGTGTTTGATTTTTAGAAGATCCCAGTTATCTAGCTTATCTGTTGGGGTTTGTGCATTGATGGTTATAGTTTGTATCCTGTTAATGCCATGTATTAAGGCCTGAAGTGTTGGTCCTATTTTTTCTTCTATGAACTTTATAGTTTTAGGCTTTATATTGAGGTCTTTGATCCATTTTGAAGTAGTTTTTGTATACGCTGTGAGGTATGGGTCCTGTTTCATTTTTTTTGCAGATGGATATCCAGTTTTGCCAGCACCATTTGTTAAAAAGACTGTCTTTTCCCCATTTGATGGACTTTGGGCCCTTGTCGAAGATCAGGTGACCGTAGGTGGATGGATTTACATCTGGGTTCTCAATTCTGTTTACTTTAGTTTTTTTGTTTGTTTTAAATAGTGAGAAAGCATTTTCAATATTTAGTAGTTAACTTTTGGGAATTATTTTTTCATAAAATTTTTCCCCCTAAAAATTATTGTCAGCCACTGAAGCCTAAAGGAAATTTTCAAAAAAATGAAAGTTAATTTCCCCTTTATTTCCTATCTTTAAAAGAAGTATCTTTCAGTACCACTAACTTAATTAACATGCCAGGTTATTAAAAAAGAAACCTTTTCTGTAGCTAAAGGTACAATCCTGCAGTTCTGATGACTGTTTTAGGCAAAAGTATGAGTGTTTTATTTTAATATTCAATAATGTAAATTACAGTTTACATAAATATAAAGCAGGTAACTGAATTGTTTAAATAGAATTCTAATCTAATACATTTTGACAGCATGGACGATATGAATAATAAATCATGTTTAAATAAATTAAATGGCACAAATGGTTAAATGCTTGGCTCCTAAATAAAAGTTTGATGGTTCAAACCCAACCAGCAGCTCTGCAGGAGAAAGACCTGGTGATCTGCTTCCATAAAGATTACAACCAAGAAAATCATATGGGGCAGTTCTACTCTGTCACATGGGGTTGCTATGAGTCAGAATTGACTCAACAGCACCCAACAACAAGTGAACTCTATTGCCATATGGGAAGTAATGTATTGACCTGGTCCCCTATACGTGGCTACTGAGGCTGTTTCCAATTCAGATTATTTAGTGACTACCCTTGCATATGTAACCATGTATTCTTAATGACCATTTAAAGTAAGAAAATGTGTGCAAGTTAAAGCAGTGGAAATCTCTGGGCAGGTGATGGTAACATCTTTTGTCTGTTTGCTTTTCTACTTATTCCTCTGGCTTCAAATAAAATCAGCATCACATAGATATCGACATGATAGGTTCTACCAATATGGAAATAGGGATTATTTTCCTCACTTGCATGGGAGTTGGGATTCTGGGAAACTTCACTCCTTTATCTGTATAACTTTACTTAGCTCACTGGACATAAGATGAGATCTACAGAGCTGATTCCCAACAAACTTATCTTTGCCAACTTCTTGAGGATCCTCTCTAAAGGGATACCCTTAGATGATGGTAGATTCTGGATGGAAATATTTTCTGGATGATGTTGTATGTAAACTTGTCCTTTGTTTTTACAGAGTGGTCAGGAGAGTTTGTCTCAGCACCAATTGCCTCTCACGTGGCTTCCAGGCCCTTAACCTTTGCCCCAGTACTTCTGTGTGGATGGAGCTGAGAATTAGATCCCCAAAATACATTGGCTTCTGCTGTTTCTTCTGCTGAATCCTGCATCTCCTGCTAAACACCTTTATTGCTATTAGGGTTACTGGCCCAAAGAAGAGCAAAAACAATTATAGAAAAAAATCATACTGTTCACCAGCCATTCCAGAAAAATTTATTGTCTCACTTCATGAATTTATGTTGCCCTCCATTGACATTATATGTTCGGGTACCACGTTCTGGTTTAGTGGCTCCATGCTTCCTGCCCTGCTCAGACACAACCAGTAAGTCCAACACATTCATAGCAACAGCCCTAGACTTTCCCGTAAGACCAAAGCCGTGTGCACCATTCTCATTCTGGTGAGGCCAAAGCAACATGCACCATTCTCATCCTGGTAAGCATGTCTGTTTCCTTTTACTATCTCTTCTGTTTTGTCTTTTTTTTTGGTTATCCTGATTGTGAACCCATACCATTGGCTGATGAACACCTCTACGTGTTCAGGCTTCCCAGCATTCAACCCTTTTGTGCTCACTGGCAGTGATGCCCTGGTGTCCCAGTTCTGCTTTACCTGCTGGAAAAGGAAAACAAATGTTCTAAGTGTAGTTTCTGAACTATACATTCTACCTAGGACATCTCACCATTTATTTAATTAATTTTATGTATTTGTGAGCTCACATTTTAGGCCGATTAATTTCCCAGGACGTTTTGATTCAAAATTGAATACAATGATAACTCTGCCTTCATATCATATTGTCTAGCGTACAAAAGATGAACATGACTCATAATTATTAAAAAATGATTTTCTAAAATTATGTAATATTATTCACTAGAGACATTCAGGAAATTTTGATAATATAATGTAGGAAATGTTTAGGGTTTAGACTTTTGGGGTAGCAACCCACTTCTGATTTGAATTTTATGCTGACACCCAAAAGATTTAAATTTTCAAAGCATCATGGGTAAAAGTTGTTTCAACTGATGAGAAAAAGACCTGCAAGTATACTGAATTGAGAAGGCACATGTGGGATTCAAAGAACTGAAGGAAGTTTAATGTTTTTGTATAGTGTGTGATGTAGAGAGTGGTAGGAAAAACAGCAAAGAAAATAGTTGATGGCATCTGGCAGATGTTGGAAGACACATCAACAATCAGAATAACCAGAGCTTTTCATAGGCAAGACCTGTTTCTTCTGCCTGGAATTAGTTCCAAAAATACTGACATGGCTCATCCCTCACCTCCTTCAGGTGTTTGCTCAATGGCCCTCTGATTAAGGAGACCTCCCTTACTGTGCTGTGGAATAGTATATCCCATCTCTCCACTTCTTGGCACCCTCATCTTCTTTCCTTTCAGTTGTGTTTATCACATTCTAACATAATATATTATATCTTCTTTCATGTCTCCTGTCTGTATTCCTTGAATAGAATGTAAGTTGTCTAAGGGCAGCTGTCTTCGTCTTGTGTACAGATGTCTCACATGCACCTATGGTACAAAACCAAACTCATTGCCATCAGGTCGATTCCGACTCATAGTGACCCTATAAGACAGAGTAGAACTGACCAATAGAGTTTCCGAGGAGCACCTAGTGCATTCATACTGCCAACCTTTTGGTTAGCAGCTGTAGCACTTAACCACTATGCCACCAGGGTTTCCACACCTACAGTAGTGCCTGGGAAATCAAGTGCTTGCTTGTTGAAAAATTGTTAGAGCAGTGAATAAACATAACACCTCAGCTTTCCTGTTTAGTTTTACTATTCTGGCTACTCTAAATGTTCCCTTTAAGTCTCTTTTCCAGTAGGTATTGTTTGATGTTTTTGAAATGAAAAAGAATCACATTTTGGAGACAAAAACCCTCAGAGAGACCATGGTAGTCACCTGCTCATCTTAATTCTATCTCTTCTCAGACTTAAATGTCTCTTGCTAAAAAGTCTCTGAGGTCTTAACTATTTTAACCCTCCACTAATGCTTCCTCAGAGCTATTTCTGCCATTATTCTTTGAATAACTACATAATTTTTATTAATAGTCTCCTGTAGTTTGCATTTCCCAACTGTTTGAGATAATCTTAATTCCTTATTCAGAACTCTGCCTGTAATCACTGGAGAAATGATCATCACTTCCTGGCAAGAAGAGAAGTTCATGGGGTTCAAAGGCCCTTTTTACCTTGGGGTCCAGAGGCACCCTTTGCAGACATCTCCACCTGTAAACACTGCAGCCACTGTCCTCTACCAAAATACTGTTGGATAAGTTGCTCTCTCTTTAAGATATATGTTAATTCCTAAAAGGAACTGAATCTATCTCGGTATAAAAAACAAATCCGTTGCTGTTGAGTCAATTCTGATAGCGACCCTATATCTCAGTATATGGAGTAAGAAATATTAAATGAATAACACAGTGTTGCTCACTGAAAGGGATACAATTACTGACTATACAGACTGGACAGATGTTCTGTGGGAACTGTAGGCAAAGATCCACCCTTGTCCTGCTTCACATGCCTCTTCTGTGTTTGTCACAGCCCTGTCCAGAATTTTTTTCTCTTGTCCCTGAATGAACGTACTCAGACTCACAAAACTGATACTAACGTTCCAGAGTACATGCAATTGAATACAAATGTTTATTAGGTTCCTGTTACATTTTATGTTTGAAAGACTGTGGATTTGGATCTGTAGCCTTTGGGAGGTCTGAAATCATATTTTTAGCCTCTGGGAGCATACTAGTTGATCTTCATGAAGTCTGAAATAATATGTTTCCAAACACTTTTATCATCACTTGAGGACAACACGCCACAAAAATCTCCGAACAGCTCCTTTAAGTAGGGGCTAAGGCTTTCCCTGCCTTTGGAGACAGAGGATGCCTTGTGACAAGGTTCTTAAAGGTGCCCTTAGGCCTCGGTGGAGACCTGGTGGCAAAGTGGTTAAGAGTAACGGCTGTTACCCAAATGGTCCGAAGTTCGAGTCCACCAGCCGCTCCTTGGAAATCGTATGGGGCAGTTCTATTCAATGGCAACGGGTTTATTTGTTCTGGTAGGCCTCTGTACCTGCAGGCTGACCTGAGCGCGCTTAGCGCTTCGCGGTGGCCAGTACAACTATGAAAACTACATTACCCAGAAAGCTCTCCGCAAAGCAGTAGCGGCGTTGAGCCAATGAAAGCCCAGAAGAGAGGCATTTCCTCTTGCGTGATTACGTCAGGGCGGAACATCCGGCGTCTTCCTCGTCGCGGTGATTTTGGATGATCTCCGATGTGCTTGGCCAATTAGAGGCTACCGTACTCCGGGTGCTGATCGAGAAAGCGTGAGAGGTGGCGTTGTCATCAATGCACGAGACATTTGTGAGGCTTGACTGCGGGGTGGCCTTCACCGGGTCCTGCCCCTTTCGCCCACCGCTCCGGGTCCTGCTCCGCCCACAGGTTCCGATGGCGGCGGCATCGTCGAAGGACCTGGCTCAGGTAAATACTGGGTCCTCCAGGGCCTCACTTACCCTTACCCCACCTCCGAATTCTAAAGCCCCGAATAAGTGTTGCCTCACGTCACTACAGCCCAGACTCTAGTGCCCTGGACAGTGAGGCGATTGTAGGCGGGGTTCCCATTCTGACACCTTGTGTGAATAGGTGTGGGAGAATGTTAACAGACCGGTACGTGTAAATGCTGGCAGGTGTGACAGGGCCAGGAGCATTCGAGAAACTGGACACTGTCTTGTGTTTTCAGGGAACAGATGATAGGAATCAAGCCTGGAGTATCAGGTTGAGGAGTTGTGCCTTAATTCTCAGGACGCTGTACCCCGTGGACGGTTTTGAATAAAAGGACATGATCTGTATTATGCTTTTAGAAACTTTCCAAGAGGTGTGCATTGGAAGAACAGACTGTAAGGGTTAAGGCACAGGGAGATTCAATCTTGTACAAGGTGTCACAGCTAGTAAGAATCAGCACTGAGGAGTGAGGCACAGAGATTAGCCGGGTACCGCGAGGTCACCTGGCTCTAGGGATGGATAGGGATGCAGAGAGTTCTAAGCCCCTGGAGTCCTGCCATGGTCACCTGCCTTGCATGGCTTCCGTCTTCTCAGAGCTTCCCATGGGTGCAGAAGTGCTTTATGGATCCTAACTGGTGAGTGGAGTATGCCCCAGAGCCTCACTGTTCCTGACCCCACCCATATGGTGTCTGGGATTGTGGTGTCCTGGGACACTTTGCCTGCCACTCATTTATCTCTCAGGCCAGAAGACACTGAACTAACCCCAAACTTAGGGTACAAAGATTAGAGCATATTGTTGGCAACCAATGGAATGAGGTGTGGAAGGTTATCCAAGGCATGGGTACTACTATGTGTGAATGCTTGGAGTTGAGACTGAGCTGGAAGTGTTCAAGTAACTGCAGGTTTCCTTTTGTTCTCATGGGAAGAGAGAGCAGGGGCCAGGAGTCAGGCTTGGAATGGCTTCCTGAGAAGTTGAGCATCTATTCTGGAGGTGATAGGAGCAGTGGGAGTTTTAGAGCAGAGAAAGGAGGTGGTCTGACACCTGGGTGTGAGTATGGGTGTGACTTGGGTGGCAGTAAGACTAGGGAGGAGGTTACTGCAGTAGTCCATGTGTATGTTCAAGGTAACTAGATCAATGTAGTAGCTCTGGAGGTGGAAGACATTTGTGGATTCTGTATCTAATTTTTATCTAAGTAGGGCTGCCTGGATTTTCTAATTTTGAGGATGAGAGAGTAAGGTAGGAGTCAGGAATGACTCCAAGATTTTTTTTTTAACGTAAATAGATATTTTTTATTGTGGTAAATATATAGGTAATAAAACATTTGCCATTTCTACAGTCTTCACATGTACAGTTCAGTGACATTATGTTTATCATGTTGTTCAATCATCACTATTAACCATTTCCGATTTTTTTCCATCACCCTAAACAGATGCTCAGTGTCCCCTAAACATTGTGTCTTCCTTTTCCCCTCCCTGATACACACCCCTGGCAACCACTAATAAACTTTGAACTCTATACACTTGCCTATTGTAGCTTATCATATAAATGGAATCATACAATAACTTTAAGATTTTTGGTTTTAGCAGCTGGAAGGATGGAAGCTTCATCAAGTGATATAGGAAAGTCAGTAGTAGGAGTCATTATCATTGGGGATATTAAGAGATTTGTTTTTGGCCATGTTGAAAGTATGAGCTGTGTCTCTTCAATAAATGGTGCTGGGAAAATTGCATTTCCACATGCAGAAAAATGAAACAGGATCCATAAACAAAAAAAAAAAAAAAAACACCATAAACAAAAACAAATTCAAAACGGATTAAGGACTTAAGTATGGAAACTAAAATCATAAACTTCTTAGAAGAAAATGCCAGGACAACACTGTTGGGCCTAGCTTTTAACAATGGATTATCTAATAACAAAAGCACAAACAGCAAAAGACACAATAAATAAATGGGACCTCATAAAAATTAAAAACTTATTTATCAAAAGACTACCAAAGAAGTGAAAAGACAAGATACTAACTGGGAGAATATCTTCAGAAACCATATATCAGATAATAATCTAATAACCAAAATATATATAAAACTTTGACAATTTAACAAAAAGGCAAATAGCCCAATCATAAAATGGGCAAAGGACTTGAATAGATATTTCACCAAAGAGGACATTCAAATGGCAACCAAACACATGAAAAGATGCTCTCAACATCATTAGCCATCAAGCCAAAAAAATATATTGGTGTTGAGTCAATTCTGATTGTCATGGATTGAATTGTGTCCCCCCAAAATATGTGTCAACTAGGCTAGGCCATAATTCCCAGTATTGTGTGATTGTCCACCATTTTGTCATCTGATGTGATTTTCCTATGTGTTATAAATTCTGCTTCTATGATAATAGGTGGAATTAGTGGCAATTATGTTAGTGAGGCAGGACTCAATCTACAAGATTAGGTTGTGTCTTAAGTCAATCTCTTTTGAAATATAAAAGAGAGAATTGAGCAGAGAGACAGGGGACCTCATACCACCAAGAAACAAGAGCCAGGAGAATAGCTCGTACTTTGGACCCAGGGTCCCTGTGCTGAGAAGCTCCTCAACTGGGGAAGACTAATGACAAAGACCTTCACCCAGAGCTGACATAGAAAGCCTTCCCCTGGAGCTGGCACCCTGGATTCAGACTTCTAGCCTTCTAGACTGTGAGAGAATAAGTTTCTCTTTGTTAAAGCCATCCACTTGTGGTACTTCTGTTACAGCAGCATTAGATAACTAAGACAGCGACCATATAGGACAGAGTAGAACTGCCTCATGGGGTTTCCAAGGAGCAGCTGGTGGCTTTGAACTGCTGACCTTTTGGTTAGCAGCCTTAACTCTTAACCACTGCGCCACCAGGGCTTTTACTAGCCATCAGAGAGCTGCAAATCAAAACCACAGATACCATTTTACTCCCACTAGGATGGCTAAGATAAAAAAAAAAAAGGAGAATAACAAATGTTGGTGAGGATGTGGGTAAATTGGAAACCTTATCCGTTGCTGGCGGCAATGAAAAATGATACAACTATTGTGGAAAACAGGGTGGCAATTCCTCAAAAAACTAAAAATAGAACTACCATATAACCCAGCATTTCCACTCCTAGGTATATGTACGCCCAAAAGACTTGAAAGCAGAGACCCACACAGAGACTTGTTCACGAGTGTTCATTGCAGCATTATTCACGGTAGCCAAAAGGTGGAAACAACCTAAATGCCCATCAAGAGATTAATGGATAAACAAAATGTGGTATTGCATAACAATGGAATACTACTCAGCCAGTAGGAAAAATAAAATCTTGATACATGCTATGATATGGATGGAGCTTGATGACATGCTGAGTGAAATAAGTTGATCACAAAAGGACAAATATTGTGCAACCTCACTTAGATAAAAGGACAAGAAAAGGCAAATGTGTAGAGACCAAAGTTTATTAGTGGTTACCGGGGTGAAAGAGAGGGGGAAAGGGAAGGTTATTGCTTACAGAGTACTAAGTTTCAGTTTATAGTGATGGAAAAATGGCATTGATTAAGGATAAAGTTGCACAGACAATTATTGTAAATCCTATCGATAAGTTGTAAACCCGTAAAAAGTAGAATTGGCAAAAGTTGTGTGATACACATATTTACAGCAACAATAACAAAAAGAGTAGCTGCTGAGGCTGCTTATGTACAACTTAATACCTCATGGGATTTGATTCCTTGGTTTTGAAGTTTAGGGTCATAGTTTCATAGGAATTCCAGTTAATTGGCCTAATAATGTGTTTAGTGCTTCTATTCTATCTCCTAGTTCATTGTTATAAAAGCTTGCAAGTGGCCATCTAAGGCAAAACAGTTGGTCTCTGTTTACCTGGACCAACAGAGGAAGATAAAGAATCAGGAATAGATGGAGGAAACAGAATGTGTGGCTAATTGTCTCCATGAACAACTGCCTTCTCTGACATGAGACCAGAAGAACTAGATGGTGCCTGGCTACCATTACTGAACATTTTGATCAACGATTCTGTAGAACAATCCTGATCAAAAGGGAGGAAATGCAGAGCAGAATTTCACATTTCTCATGGAATCCATACTTTCTGGAGCCATGGAGGCTGGATGAACCCCCAAAACTATTGCCCTGAGATAATCTTTAAACCTTAAACCAAAAATATTCCCTGAAGTCTTCTTAAAACCAAACAATAGTTTAGCTTAACTAGTAGAAAATATCCGCCTTGAGCATTATGCTCTTTTAAGATCTGTCTGTATGAGATGAAATGGACAACAGCAACTCAAAACATGAGATAGGAACCTTAGGGGACAGTGAGTTTATGTTAATCGGGGAGGAACAACTCAGAAAAGGACAGTGAGAATGGTGGCAAAACTTGAAGAATGTAATCAGTGTCACTGAATTGTATATGTAGAATTGGTTGAATTGGTGTATGTTTTGCTGTGTATATTCTCAACAACAAAATAAAAATTTGAAAAAAAAGTGTGAACTGTTTCAGTGAACAAGAGAGTATAAGTGTTAAGTGAGCAGCTGGACAACAGATCTAGGACTCTGGGGAGAGACTCAGGATGGAGACATCTCCAAAGGTAGTGGCCAGTGTGTGGATCAGGGTGGAGCTGTGGGTTTCTTTTGGTGGGGGGAATCTGGTCATGGTTGTAATGCTAATAGCATGGTAGTGAGGGGAGGGTGGGGCTGGGGACTGGATCTCTTGCTTGGGCCCATAGCTAGGCATGGTCACAAACACAGGCAAGGGAAAGAAGTGGCCATGGGAAGGTTGTAGAAGAGAGCACAATCTGGCAGGTGGACAAGGCTTACAAGGGGTGAATGGACATAAGATGGATGTGGAGGCACAGAAGTAACTGAGGCAAAATAACAGGCCAGCATCGATCCTTATTTACTGTATGATGGACATACCAGAATTTTGTTGTGACCCTTGGTGTGGACTGAGGTGTTTCACTCTGGGATGTGGATTAACTCTGGGCCACAAGTGGCCATTTGGGAGTCACTGGGCCACTGAAAACTGGCTTTGAATGATGGTTAGGTGGAGAGAGGAAGGCTGTGACTGGTATGGGTTCAGAAAGTGCAGCATAAGTTGAAGTGGGCCAAAGGTATCTGAGATCCACATGTGGCTGTGGGTGGCTGAGGTTAAAACAAGAAGCAAAATCAGGCAGAGAGGCCTTTATAGCTGTCAGTGGGGACCACCAGAGGTCTGGGGTAGAACTGGATCCTGTTTGAATTTGCCAAGTACTCTCTGGTGCTATGTACTGAGTACCATGTGGGGAGGCCAGGGGTTGCCTGTGGTGTGGGGTAGGGAGCGGGAGGAGGCTGTGGAAGTGCAGCTGTGGGAGAGAGTGTGGGTCAAAGAGTGGTGTACACCATCTGTGTGAACTGATGGTGCCAGGGCCCTGGTACTGGGGACCTAAGGCTTAAGGAAACCCATATTTGGTTGTGTTCTTTGAAACCCAGGAAAATTGCCTGACAAGAGGGGCTAGAGCCCTGCATACCTGACCCAGAGCTTCGATAGTGTTCATCTGACAATATGCCTCTTAGTGCTGGTGGCTTACCCAGTGATCAGTGAGGCCAAAGGGAGAGAGGGCATCAGTTAAACCAGGGCCTGTTATCTCCTCTGAGCTGGGAAGGGTGGTGATCAGAAGATGAATATGAGGAGAGATGAAGTTGGGGTCCCAAGGAGAGAAGCTAATCATGGAATGAACTGTTGTCCTCATCATGGCAGGGTGGTGTGACCTTTGAGGACGTGACCATTGACTTCTCCCAGGAGGAGTGGGGGCTCCTTGATGAGGCACAGAGGCTGCTGTTCTGCGATGTGATGCTGGAGAACTTTGCAATCATAGCCTCCCTGGGTAAGACCCTCACACCCACACACGTGTCCCACTCTAGTCTCTGTTTCCTCTTTTCCCCAGAGACAGCTCTGTCCTTCCACAGCCAGACTGTGGCACTGCTACCTTCCACATGTTCTTGGCATGTGTGCTCTGGGGGCCAGGGCTGAGCTGTGTGCATTGCTCTGAGCAGTGCACTCCCTGAGCAGCCCCATCACCTGCTGCCCACACCCTGCAGGGAAGGATCTGGGAGTCAGGAGTCTTACAATCAGCCTAACAGAGCTCACCCTTCTTGCCTTCTCCCTGGCAGTATGACTGTCTGAGTTCATGACACCTCTTTGCCCAGGTTCTACCCCCTTCCTCTAGCTGAAATTTCCTCGTACTTGCCTGGAATTACAGACAGTGTCATGGCCATTAGTTATGAGGACTGTGGGCAGTTCTTGCGATAACCTCTTTCAAAGGTTTTTGTTTTTGTAATGCTAATTTTCTCTCCTGTGGTCTTTTTTTGTGCTGACTTATTGTAGACTGATACTGGCCACTCACCTGTCCTGTGTGTCCCTTGGGACTTGTCTTATGCAGGTCCCATGTAGTTGCACAACTGGGAGTGGGGGTATACCCTGGTTGCTTCTGAGGGTAGACATGACAAGATGGTCTCAGAGGTGGCCTGGCCCTGCTGAGTGGAAACTGGGAAGGCTGTTTTAATTGTATTGCCTTGAATGAGGTATGGTAAGATCAGATGCAGATCAAGAGACAGAGACCATGAAAGCATTAAAGATTTTGTTATAGTCACAGTTCCCTGGAGAGAATGCTGCATGTCACATCAGGCCACTCAGAGCATAGTGCCTGAGGACAGGGTGACAATAAGCTGGAATTGTTGGAGATGCTATATATAGCAAGCAGGGCAGGGCTAAGTTTCATGGATTTTCTGGGGATTGGGCATTTAGAATAATTTCCACAGGCTCTGGGGCATGAGGTCTGTCCCTACTTCTATGGTGATTATGGTGGGTGGGTACTGACCCAGGAGTGTGTGAACCTGATAAAGAGAGTGATTGGAGAGTACACTTAATCTGCTACTCAAGAAGGAGAGCTGACTGGCCTCTAACCAGGGCCCCAAAACTGGGTCAAGAGAGCATTTGTGAGATATTATATTATAGAGGGCATGACATCAGAGCTGTGTTCAAAATATACCAGGAACCTGCTCTGTGTCCACCAGTGTTTTGATGTAAATGCCGACGATCATACCTCTTTTCTGCCTTTTCTTTTCCATTCTTGACTCTTTGTTGACTTGTTATTTCAACTGTGCATCTAGCCCCTGTCCACCGCTCTGACCTCCCCACATCACCTATTCCTCTCCACTGCTCCCTCTTCACTGTTCTCCAGTATTGGCCCACACGTAGTGTGTCGTGAGGTGTGTACATATCCTTAAACAGTCCTATGCCTGAGCACAACCAACTTCTGTACAGAAGGCACGTACTATGTCCCTACTGAAGGTTGCTGGCAGAGGAGTGTGTTGGAGACCCTGCTTCTTATTCCTGTGTTACAGCCCATCTTAGTGTCCTTGTAATCTCAGAGTCCCAGTACTGCAAAGCAGCCCATTCTTCAACTTGCCCCCAGTTCCTTGTTCTCAGAACAGTTCCATGGATTCACTTCTTGTGTCTGATGCACAATTTTGATGGGGCTTCTGCCTCCCAGCAAAGTCAACATGCATTTCATCAGCATTTCTGTGCTTTCAGGTTCTTGGCATGGAACAGAGGATGAGAAGGCATCATCTAAGCAGAGTGTTTCTGTAGAAGTAGTGTCACAGATCAGGACTTCAAAGGCAGGTTCATCCACCCGGAATACTCACCCCTGGGAAATGGGTGTCCCAGTCTTGAAAGACATTTTGCACCTGACTGAGCAAGGAACACATCCTGGGCAGAATCTATGCTTGGGTGGGACATGTGTGAGATGCTTCTGGATGAGACCAAACCACCAGCAACAGAAGTGTCCCAGTGGAGAGAAACCCTTCAAAAAGGACATGGATGGGGCCTCATTTATGAAGAGCTGCAGCTTCCATGTGTCAGGGCAACCCTTCACCTGTGGGGAAGTTGGTAAGGACTTCCCAGCAACCTCAAGTCTTCTCCAGCACCAGGCCTCTCTTGAGAGTGAGAAGCGACCCAGCAGCCTTGAGTGTGGGAAGACCTTTCACAATGGAAAAAGACTTTTCAGGTGGGGTAAATGTGGGAATTCTTCCAGTCACAAACACACGCTTGTTCACCATGAGAGCGTCTGCCCTGGAGAGGGGCTTTATGAGGGTAACAAATGTGAGAAAGACTTCAGCTGCAAATACAGATTTGTTCAGTGCCAGGGAATTCACACTGAAGAAAAGCCATATGAGTGTGTTGAATGTGGAAAATCTTTTAGATTCAAATGTTTACTCAGTTACCATCAGAGAATTCACACTGGAGAAAGGCCATATGAGTGTGAGGAATGTGGCAAATCCTTTAGAGTGCCCTCATCCCTCATTCGACATCAGAAAATTCACACTGGAGAAAAGCCTTATGAGTGTAGTGAATGTGGAAAACCCTTTAGCCGCAAATCTTTACTCAGTTACCATCAGAGAGTTCATACTGGAGAAAGGCCTTATAAATGTGGTGAATGTGGAAAATTATTTAGCCGTAAATCTGACCTTAATAAACACCAGAGAATTCACACTGGAGAAAGGCCTTATGAGTGTGGGGAATGTGGGAAATCCTTTAGAGATGCCTCATCTCTCATTCAGCATCGGAAGATTCACACTGGAGAAAAACCTTATGAGTGTAGTGAATGTGGAAAATTCTTTACCCAGAGATCGAATCTTAAGAAACACCAGAGAAGTCACACTGGAGGAAGGCCTTATGAGTGCAGGGAATGTGGGAAATTCTTTAGCTATTGCTCCTACCTAAATAAACACAAGAGGATTCACACAGGAACAGTGCTGTATGAGTGTTGTGAATGTGGAAAATCCTTTAGCCGAGGGTCCAGCCTCCTTAAACACCAGAGAATTCACACTAGAGCTAGTGTATATGAGTGTGGCGAATGTGGGAAATCCTTTAGATACAAATGTTTACTCATTTACCACCAGAGTTCACACTGGAGGAAGGCTTTATCAGTGTGTGGAATGTGAGAAATCATTTTGCGATCACTTAGTCCTCATTCAACATTGGACAGTTCACACTGGAAAAAGGTGTTATGAGTGTGGACAATGTGGGAAATCATTTAGCCATTGTAAATCCTTCATTAGACACCAGAGAGATCACACTGGAGAAAGGCCTTAGATATACAGGGAATGTGGTATTTGTTCAGAATAACATCACTTGAGAGCCTTTGTGAGGGACTGATCACCTGAATTGATCCTCCTACCTTCAAACATTCACTGAGGGAAAATTCCCCATGGGTTGTAGGTATGTGGGAAACCTTCCGAAGTTACGTTTCATTTTATAATATTCCCAAGGCCCTTGCCAAATTTTCATCACTGCCAGTATCTATGGCATAAACCACTGCACCACCTAGCAGGCCCCACAGTGTGCATCAGTCACCAACCCAAGGTGCTCGGGGAGGCAGACCTCAGTGCTCACCTTTTCACTGGAAGAAATCGTGAGTAACCTGAGCCCCTAAGGGGTCCTCATTCCCTTCTCTCTGAGAAGGCCTGGACCTGACCCAGTTTTGGCTTAGAGGATCTGATCTGAGTTATGGCATCTTGCCAAAAACCCTACCTTTTTCAGGGATATTTTTAGTCTCACATGCTTGAAAAAAGCATGTACCTTCCAAGTCACCAAGCCAGGAACCTTCTGCCCACATTACTCTGGTTTGTGTAATCAGAAAGGTCTTTGTGTTTAAGCACCTTTAATCATGGGGGTTCAATTAACTATTTTTCAGTGATCTGAGAGCAGTGTTAGGATCTGCCAGCATAAAGGGATGAACAACTTGTGGGGAACCCAAACTTTGTGAGCCTCAGAGAGGACAATGTTAAGGCAGAAAATAGCTTTCTCTTCAGTTTGGGCCTAATTTGTGTTGGTGCCCAAAGCTTCTTAGGAAAGACCACAGGACTTCGTGATCCAAAATTGTTGCCTGGATGCCAGTGTGTGTGTACATGCACACATGTGCTCAGAGGTCACCTTGAGGGCACAGTTGTGAAAAACTTCCCTACTTCTGACAATAACATGAGATCATATAATGTCCAGCACTGTGAAGGGCTCAGGGAGACCCATAATAGGTACAGAAATATTGGATTAATAAAGAGTTGAGACTGACACAAATTAGAATGCATATGTCTCTTCTAAAATTACCTCTACACATGCTATAATGGCTATGGCTGTGTGCATTTAGTGTGTAGAGAAACTCAGGACCTCCTGTGTGAGGTGAAGAATTAACTTTACCCAAAGAATTTAGTCTTTGTCCATAGTTTCTGGTAGACAACTTCTGAACTCTTGGGATCTCCTGAGTGATTGGAATGTCTGTTATTTGTGAAGTAATTCAACTTCACCTGATAGTTTATGCTAAGGAGGTAACTCATTGGGGCTGGCCATGCCAGGAAACCCACCACATGATGTCAGCCCAGCTGCCAGGCTGGTAGGGGAGCTGGAGATTGAGTTCAGTCACGTGGCCAATGATTCAACCAATCATACCTACAGAATGAAACCCAAGAAAAACTCTGGACACAGCTTTCCTGACTGACAACACATCAGTGTGTCAGGAGGATGACTCATCCTGACTTATGGGGAAAGGATAAGGAAGCTCATATCTGGATCCTCCTAGACCTGGCTCTATGTACCTCTTTTGTATTCTTTCTTGATATAATAAAACAGTAACCATTAAGTATAGTGCTTTTCTGATTTCTGTGAGTCATTCCAGCAAATTGTCGAACCTGAGGGGTAGTAGGAATCCCTGAATTTGTAACTAGTTGGTCAGAAGATCAGGCGGCCTAGAGCTCTTCTAATTTATAGCTAGTGTCTGAAATGAAGGTAGTTTTATCTAGGGCTGTGCCTGTAATCTGAGAAATCTGACCTAGCTCGGGATAGTTACTGTCAGAAGAATTGGCATTGCATGTGTGCAGCTGCCATTGCTACAGCAAGTAATTTTTGTGAATTCTCATAACCTCTTCACCTCAAGGCCATTGCTGCACGAGCAGGAAAGCAAGGATAAAGCTAAAGGAGATCTGTAGTCCAGGGATGTGGCGTTTATGACATTGCCAGTATCCTTGTTGACTGAGGTAGCAATGGCCTTCATTGCTCACCAATATTTGCTGCCTCTCCTAAGGCATGAGGAGAGTGATGGGGGAGTCAATATAGGGTTGCTGAACCTGATTTTCCAAAAAAGTGTGGAAGATCTATAATTTTTTTAAGCAATTTTTAAAGCTTAATGAGGTATAATTGACATGGAATAAACCTCATATTTTAACTGTACAATTTGAAGTTTTGACACACATATAAACCCCTGAATCCATCATAATCATGATGTATATGATCGGAATCTAAAGTGTTTCCTCTTTTTTTTCTGTTTCTTTCATGCTGCATAGTTATTTTGTGATTTACCAGCGATGCTTATGCGAGTAATTCTTTATTTTTATTACTGAATATTATCCTGCTCTGTGGATATACCACTATTTGTTTATTCATTCAACTGTTTGTGGACGTTTGATTTATTTCCAGTTTTCGGCTCTTGCAAATAAAGCTGCTATGAATATTTGTGCACAATTCTTTATATGGAGATACGTTTCATTTCTCTTGTGTTAATAAGTCAGTTTGCAGTGTCGTCACAGGGTAGGTGAATGTTTAACTTAAGAAACAGTAGGTCACTTTATACTTCCGGTCATCATATATTTAATGCAAAATCTTCAGAATGGATTTCAGAAATGTAAGGCTCTATCATAACTTCAATAATATCATGCAAAAAAATATTTTAAAATATGATCATTATGTTATCAGTGCCAAATGTTAACAGTTGTCTCAAAAACTTTTTTTTCAGGCAGGTTGATTACAGTCAGGATCCAAAATATATCCTTATGGCTTTTAGTAGGTATGTTTTGTAAGTCAATTGTAAGGTACCACTTAAACCTGTTTTTTTTTTTTTAAATTGCGCTTTAGGTGAAAGTTTACAGCTCAGGTTAATTTCTCATACAAAAATTTATGCAAATATGTTTTGTGGCACTAGTTGCAATCCCCACAATGTGACAGGACACTCTCCCTTTCCACCCCAGGTTCCCTGTGTCCATTCAACCAGTTCGTGTCTCTTCCTGCCTTCTCATCCTGCCTCCAGACAGGAGCCACCCATTTGGTCTCATGTATCTGATTGAACTAAGAAGCACATTCCTCACGTGTATTTTTTGTTTTATAGTCCTGTCTAATCTTTGAAGAGTGGGCTTTGGGAATGCTTTTAGTTCTGGGTTAATAGAGCATCCAGGGACCATAGATTTGGGGTTCCTCCAGTCTCTGTCAGATATTAAATCTGGTCTTTTTACGTGAATTTGAGTTATGCTCTGCACTTCTCTCCTGCTCTGTCTGGGACTCTGTTTGTGTTCCCTGTCAGAGTGGTCATTGGTAGCCGGGCACCATCTAGTTCTTCTGGTCTCAGGCTGGTGGAGCCTCTCATTTATGTGGACCTTTAGTCTCTTGGGCTAATATTTTCCTTGTGTCTTTGGTGTTCTTCATTCTCCTTTGCTCCAAGTGGGTTGGGACAAAATGATGCATTTTAGATGGCTGCTCACAAACTTTTAAGACCCCAGACGCCACTCACCAAAGTGGAATGCAGAACATTTTCTTAATAAACTTTGTTATGCCTGTTGACCTAGATGTTCCCCAAAACCATGGTCCCCAGGCCCCAGCTCCAGCTACTCTGTCCCTCAGAGTGTTTGGATGTGTTCAGGAAACTTCTAGCTTTTGCTTTGGTCCAGTCCTGCTGACTTCCCCTGTGTTGTGTGTTGTCCTTCGTTTCACTAAAGATGATCCTTGTCTACTATCAAACTCCTTTTTAAAACCATTTTATTTACTTGTTGAAGTTGCTAAGCCATTTGTCAATTTGTGTATTTGTATCCCCACACCTTTGCAATATCCTAGATTGGGTTTATTGAATCTCTCTGATGCTGTTTAATATGCTTGCATTTCCCCCGATTTCCTGTATGCCAGGTATGGTGACATGGGTGATTGAGGTCCTGATGGACAGGTTCATTATGATGACACATCTGGAACCACATGCAATATGACTTTACTAGCACTCCATGGCACAGTCTGGAAACAACTACTGTATTTGACAGGTGTGAAATGGTAACACTACAGCACAGCCTAGAGATAAGCACACACATGTATAAGGGACCATGTATGACAGATGTATGATAATGGCACACCTCCACACAACAAGGAGATACCTCATATCAACCCTGGGGATGCCCCTCAACACAGTCTGGACCCACAAATGCATATACACAATCAACAACAAACAGTGTGTGACAGACATGAGACACAAAAGCAGCATTTGCAAACACACCAGGGACCTGTGTACTGACACCACAGAAGGTGTGGGGATACAAGTGCACAAATATTGCCCAGAGATTTGTGAGACAGGCACGTGATAGGGACACCCCAAGGCCTGGTGTGTGGTCCATGCACACAATGACCCAGTCCTTGTGGACCAAGTGTGATGAGCAGACAACCTGGCTCTCAGGAGAACAGCCCTACCCCCTATCCTGTCAGGATTAATAGTCTGTCAGTCATTAGTTCACATGTTACCTAGAGGGGCAGGAAGGAGCAGTCAGGCTAAAGTCACCTGCTAGAGGGATTGAGGAGGAAAGGCTGTGGGGAAAGGGATATGCCAGAGTCGAAGTGGAGAATCTCAGTGCTTCAGCATCTTTCTCAATGTCCACACTAGTGACAGTGATAACTGGCTGACAGATTATGATGGGGGTTTGGAATGGAGGGGGCATCCTGAAGGTATTTAGGAGGAAGACTGGCAGGACATTGGGGCTGAATTCCTGCATGCGGTGGTGAGGGCCAGTGATGCATTTATGGTGAGTCTGTTGACGGTGTCAGGTGCCTGGCTGTGGTAATGTGTCCATGCTAACATCATTCATGGGAGTGGGAGGAGTGACTTTTGCAGGGAGGGATGTATGGGGAAGGACTTGAGATGGCAGACAGTGGAAAGTAGATGGTTCAGGGTTAAGCCTCCAGGAGAGGAAACTGAGAGTCCTGGACCAGAGTCCCTGACTTTCTGTTGTGGGACAGCCAGAAGGGAACAACACAAGCTGAACCAGAGCAGAGTAAAATGTTCCCAGACCAACTTCTTGGCAGCTGTATGTCCTTGTGGATTCACTCAGACTCTCTGAGCTGCAGATCCCTTAAGGAATAGAAATCATCATAATTCCAGTGCACTGATTCTTTTGGGAATATTACATGAGGTAATCCTCCAGACAGCCTGCCAATATTGGCTCCATATGAAAAGTTAAGTTGTGGCCTTCAGCATTCAGGGGTTCTGCACAGTACCCTGGGGGCCTGAGAAGGATCCTCAGAGGAGTTGGAGGGAAACAAAAGAGAGGGTGTCCCGCAACCCAGAGCCTGCAAGGAGGAAAAGGAGGCAATGGGCTTTGTGGCCTGAGACTGCCGAACCTCATCCCTCCCCTAATGGTGGCTCACAGGCCAGCCACACTGCTGCCCTGGGCCTGTCTTTGGGCAAAAAATGGTCATGCTGCCTGAGCTGGGCACCTGGGGTGCTGAGGATGTAGTATGTCTGTGCATGCAGTGTCTTCTCTGTGCTCCTGCATGGTGCCATTTGGGCAGAGGTGTTGGGAAGGTTCTGCCTGCACACCATGTGGGTTTGGGGCTGGAACATCCCAGGCAGAGGCGGCGGGATCACAGGGAGTGAGGCGTCCACAGCTTGGTTCCAGGGTACAGGCCTCTTACCTCCTCAACAAAGGGCACAGGGCCATGTGCCTGAGAACAAAGTGCTACCGTGGGGTCAGGTGAGTACACTCTCAGTCCTGATATTGACCTGGTGCCTACACTTGAGCCCTCCCTGGGTCTGCAGGGGCTACAGCCATGGCCCATGGGTGACACCCCCTTCCCAGAAGCCATCAACCCAGCGCCTTCCCTGGCCTCTGTAGACCTGGTTTCTGCCCTGTCAGACTCCTGAAGATTATGTTGTGTTAAAAGTCATCAAAACTCACTGAAATTTGAACATAAAGTTTATTCTGTGCGGTTATTTTATATGCAAATAGGGAGGCCATTTTGATTCCAGAAAAGCAAATGGCTGGAAGAAGCTAGGTACAATGGGCCTGACTTAGGAGTTAAAATTGGAACCATTGTACCCTATCTTTGAATATAAAGAATGTGAGCAGATGGAGCAACAGGACTCACAAGGATGCATCAACTGGGCCCTGAGGTATAAAAACACTAGCTAGAACAATCTTGGAAAACATCTTTTAGAAACCCTTCACGTAAACAAATACTTAGGGCACAAAAGACCTATGTATTTTCACTCTTACCTTTTTCTATTAGCATTTAGTAAATAGTAAGATTTTTTGGACCAATGGAAACATTCCTGACTGTCATTACTGAAACTTGTACCAATGATTATTATGAAAGACAATTCAAAATGTTGAATTTATAGTGATTCAGCAGTTCTTAGCCAATCTGTGAAAAGGTAAATCTTTTAATGATTTTACCCATTTGTAATGTCTATATATACTGATGCTTCTGTAGCATTCCTCAGACTTGGACATACATAGCTCTGGCAGCATGCTTGTCCGTTTCCCACTTTTGCCTCTTGGAACATATGCTGAATAAAAATCTTGCTTCACTATAACTTTGTGGTGATTTTACCCCAGGACAATTAAATCGTATAATCCCAGCAGTATTTTCTGAAGCAACGGATCCAGTGGACCTCGAGGAGACCTGGACTGCAGAGCCAAAAGCTAAACCTGTTGCGGTTGAGTCGATTCCGACTCATAGTGACCCTATAGAACAGAGCAGAAGCCTGCAAAGAGAGGTCTTGTCTTCTGGACCCACGCGTTTGCACTCCGCATTCTTTCAATGCTGATGGGGTAAGTCCTCTTGGAAAACGAGCCTTTGCTTATTCGTTTTTGTTCTCTTTCTCACAATTCCTTAAGTTTTGTTTGGAATGTCATTCGAAGACTGGTTGTTTTTATTAAGGAGGATCTTTCTTAGATTTTTACTTGATCGTTTGGTTAAGAATGACATCTAGTGACTCTTTTGGTGAACCTCAGTTTCGTGTCCAGATTCAGATGTTTGAAACATTAAAGAGGTAATTCTATTTTCAAAGAGAATGGATCACTAAAAGCTGCAAAATTCGGGCACAGATCGACCAGTAAAAGTCATTAGGGTGGTCACTGGTGATCATCATGAGTATTGAAGACTCCCATAACAGGATAAAGTGATCACAAGACAGGCTAGGGCATTAGGCTGCCTGCCACCCTCAAGCAATTTCTCACGCAATGAAGGCCAAGCAAAACACTGCCCAAACCTTGTGGTGTTCATTGTTAGGTTTCTTTTTGTGACTCAGAGAAAATCTGGAAAATAGTGCTTTGTTTTGAAACCTCTTTCTTCTCCTCTTTCCAAATTTAAAATGAGAAATAACCAACAGATAAGTAAAATTGACAGCCCACCATCTGGCACACACACTGCCTATACGGTAAAGAATTTTGGGCCTAACTCAGCTCAGTATTTAGAAAAAATGGCATGAGTTAGCAAAACAAAAGGATTCGTTACAATGGCCTAAATGGGAGACTTTTGAATTGGCCAGATTAGTCTTTTTAGATGTAAGTTAGAAGCAAAGGGATCTAAAATTAATCAAAATCAGTGGGAAGTATTTTTTAATTGTATTTTGAATCCTTGAGAAGATAGCAAGTAAACACTTCTGCTTCAGGTTTGTAAAACATTCTTAAGCAATTAAAACAGATCTTGGCATTGCAGAAAGGTCAGGTAGCATTATTTGATGAATAGAACTCCTATGAGTATTAAGGAGGATGGAAAAAACTCAGAGGAAGAAAATAGGAAAAAGGAAAAACCTGCTTCTTTATATTCTGATTTGACTTTTAGTTCTCTTTCAGCTGAATTGCTTTTTCATTCTGGTGAGTCTCTGGAAACTGAGTCTCCACCTTCGTTAATGCCTTTGGTAGTTGTAGTTGTTAGGTGCCATCGAGTCAGTTCCAGCTCATAGCAACTGTGTACAACAGAACAAAACACTGCCAGCTCCTGTGCCATCCTCAAATCATTGTTATGCTTAAGCCCATTGTTGCAACCATTGTGTCAGTCCATCTCGTTGAAGGTCTTTCTGTTTTTCGCTGACCCTCTACCAAGCATGATGTCCTTCTCCAGGGACTGATCCCTCCTGATAACATGTCCAAAGTATATAAGATGTAATCTTACCATCTTTGCTTCTAAGGCACATTCTGGTTTTACTTCTTCCAAGACAGATTCATTCATTCTTCTTGCAGTCCATGGTATAGTCAATATTCTTCACCAACACCATAATTCAAATGCATCAATTCTTCTTTGGTCTTCTTTACTCATTGTCCAGCTTTCTCATGCATATGAGGCAATTGAAAACACCATGGCTTGGGTCAGTGCACCTTAGCTTCATGGTGACATCTTTGCTTTTCAACACTTAAAGAGATCTTTTGCAGCACATATGCCCAATGCAATGCGTGTTTTGATTTCTTGACTGCTGCTTCCATGGGCGTTGTTTGTGGATCCAAGTAGAATGAAATTCTTTACAACTTCAATGTTTTCTCCGTTTATCATGATGTTGCTTTTTGATCCAGTTGTGAGGATTATTGTTTTCTATATGTTGAGGTGTAATCCATACCGAGGGCTGTGGCCTTTGATCTTCATCCGTAAGTGCTTCAAGTCCCCTTCACTTACAGCAAGCAAGGTTGTGTCATCTGCATGATGCAGGTTGTTAATGAGTCTCCCTCCAATCCTGATGCCCCATTCATCTTTGTATGGTCCAGCTTCTCAGATTATTTGGTCAGCATACAGAATGAATAGGTATGATGAAAGGATACAACCCTGACGCACACCTTTCCTGACTTTAAACCACACAGTATCCCCTTGTTCTGTTTGAAAGACTGCCTCTTAATCTATATACAGATTCCTCATGAGCTCAATTAAGTGTTCTGGAATTCCCATTCTTCACAATGTTATCCATAATTTGTTAGGATCCACACAGTTGAATGCCTTTGCATAGTCAAACACAGGTAAATGTCTTTCTGGTATTCTCTGCTTTGTGCCAGGATCCATCTGACATCAGCAATGATATCCCTGGTTCCACGTCCTTTTCTGAATCTGGCTTGAATTTCTGGCAGTTCCCTGTCGATGTACTGCTGCAACCACTTTTGAATGATCTTCAGCAAAATTTTACTTGCAGTAAAATTTGGTAGTTAGACAGCCTAAATTGGCAGGTGGACTGGTGGAAGTAACAGTAAACCCCTGTCTAACTCAGAACTTTGGGCAATCGTAAAAGATTTTCCAGACCCTTGTGAAAATTCTCAGGAAGTTTTACATGACTTTACTATCCTGACTAGTCCTTATAAGCGGGGTCCTTAAGATTTATATAATTTGTTACATATGCTACTAGGATCGAGAAGAAAACGTATGGCTGAAGCCAAGTGGAAGGACCCAGAAGCAAGTTCAGTTACAAAAACTGGAGTTATAGGAAAAAAAAACCTAAGAGATGAAGTTCAGAATTTAGTTAAAGAATTAATAAATACATTTCTAAGAATATTTCCAAAAAAGGTTGATGGGACAAGATTTGAGGCTTGTAGACAAGAAAAGGGAGAAAATGTATATACTTTCAATGGATTGTTTCCCCAAACTGAAGAACATTCAGGTTTGTGGGCAGTTATAAAAGAACATCATTAGCCTTTGTTTCATTCTATGTTTTTTTGTTTGTTTTTATTTTGGGGGGGGCAGGTTGTTGCCTGAACTAGCAGCTTTAATAAAAAGCCATAATTTGAATTGGGAAAATGTGAATCCTTCAGAATTGGCTACAGTGGCTTACAAATTAGCTCAAACTCAGGAAGAAAAGAATAGAGAAAATGACTTGAAGGCTACAGATAGGAAAAAAAAAAAAACAAAAAAAACAAAAGCAAAGTAGGGACAGTAATGATAAGGTTCCAGCCAAAGGACAGCCTCAGTGGAACATGCCCCAAAACAAGCTGGTTTGAAACTACTGTAAAAAGCCCAGTCATTTTAGGAGGAAGTTTTTAAAACTTAAAAAATAGACAAAGGGTTATTCCTTCAGAACCTCCGTTACCACCCCAGTGACAGTGTTCTGAGGATTTAAGGATTTTCACCATGGTTCCTCTTAACAGTCACGGAGAGACAATGCTCCAAGTAAATGGGGAGTCTTGTACCCTCCTGATTGACATGGGGACTACCATGTCAGCAATAAATCCCACATATTTACAAAACCCCTTCCCTTGGAATAACAAAACTTCTAAAATTATGGGAGATTCAAATGAAGAATAGTTTTGCCTCATTCAGAGCTAGCACCCATATCTTTAGGACCCATTGATGATGTACATTCATTTCTTCTCAGCAATAATACCCCTGTTAATCTATTAAGGTGAGATTTGTTATCCAAATGGTGATTCCATATGCAGTTTACTGATGGTGAAGAAATTCTATTAAAATTTCCTCCATTAGATGACTCAATTACCAAGAGAAAAGTTGAAGACAACTTATGCTTTATTCAAGTGTTACTAGAAGTAAAAAAAATCTATAGAACAGGTTCAGGGAGGAAAGAAAGATTAGAGCAAGTACCCACTGAACTTTGGGCAAAGACTACCACAGATGTAGGAAAAGTCTTGTCAACCAAACCTATTCACGTGCAAATAGATACTTCTGAAACTTTGCCTAGAATAGCTTAATATCCATTAAGGCCTGAAGCTATAGTACGGTTAGAACCTATTATCCAGGATTTTCTTCAGCAAGATCTAATTATACCATGTACTAGTCCTTGTAATATTCCTATTTTTCCAGTAAAAAAGAAAGAAAGAAAAACAGTAAAGGATGGAGATTTGTACAAGATTTAAGAGCCATAAATAAGATTACAATATCTGGATTCCCTGTAGTTCCCAATCCTCATCTACTCTTAGCCCACGTAAGAAGCGATACTGTATGCTTTACAATCAGAGATCTTTGTAGTTCTTTCTTTAGTATCCCTGTTTACAGGGATGTTCAATACTTATTTACTTCCACCTGGAAAAATCGACAATACATGTGGAGAGTTCTCCCGTGGGGGTTCACCGAAAGTCCAACTTATTTTCACAAGTATTGCATTCAGATGTGGTTCCATTTCAATTTAAAACACAGATCAGTGTTATTGCAGTATATAGATGACCTCAGGATTTCTTCCAGTTCTAAACAAAATAACGTTGAAGATAGTATTCTGTTATTACAATATTTAGCAACTAGAGAGCATAAGGCATCCAAAGAAAAACTAAATTTGCCCAACCTACTGTTAAATACTTGGGACATCTTATTTCAGCTGAAGGTATTTCTATAGACCCAGAGAGAAAGGACACTGTATTAACTTTTCCTTTGCTTAAAAAAAAGAATTAAGGATTTTTTTTAGGTCTTTGTGAATATTGTCAAAATTGGATTCTAAATTTCTCATTGTTAGCTCAGCCCTTATATCACTATCTGAAAAAAGAAGTGATTGATCCTTTTTCCCTTTTTGAAGAAGGTGCAGAAGTAGTACACATGCTTCAACAAGCTTCTTTAACCACTCCTGCTTTGAATTTCCCAAATTATCCCTTGACATTTTCTCTATGTAAATGAACAAAATGGGAATACTTGTGGTGTTTTAACTCAGAAACATGAGATCATCAGAGGCCTGTAGGATACTATAGTCTTCAATTAGATCCAGTTGCTCATGCTTATCCTCCATGCTTAAAGGCAGTAGCAGCAACTGCTCAATTAGTATAAAACACTGCAGATATCGTTTTGGATAATGACTTAGATTTATTTGTTTCACATGTAGTAGCTGCTAATCTCAGATTTACTTTAACTCAGCACCCATCTGCCAGCAGGTTAACCTCTTATGAAGCCTTATTATTGACAGCCCCAAGTATTCAAATACATGTCATTAAAGCTTTAAATGCAGCCACTCTTTTCCTTGAGGAAGGAGTACCGCATGACTGCTTTGATTTGACAAATCAACTTCTGACCCCAAGAGGAGATCTACAGAAAACTTCTTTGGCTAAATCTTCTTTAGTTTTATTTATGAACGGTTCTTATTTAAAACCAAATCCAACTTCAAGCAAATATCAGGAGGATATGTGGTGACTACTTCCTCAGAGGTATTTGAGAGTGGACCTTTGCCTCAGGTAACTTTGGCACAACACGTCGAGTTAGCGGGTCTTACCCAAGCTTGTAGCTCAGCAAAAAAAAAAAAAAAATCATATTCACAGATTTGAGGTATTGTTTCAAGCTGGTTCCTGGTTTTGGGATACTGTGAAAACAAAGGGGATTTTTAACATCAGGAAGATCTCCCATTAAGAACGGGAGGTATGTGGCTAAGGTTTTAGACACTGTATTGTTACTTTCAAAAATAGCCATGGTTAACATGACACTACTTATAAAGATAATGCTCTACATTCTACCTTGGTGAGTAGTGTCTGGGGTCTTAAAAGCCTATGGGCGGCCATCTAAGATACTCCACTGGTCTCATCCCTTCGGGAGCAAGGGAGAATGAAGAAAACAGGATTCAACGAAAAGATTAGTCCAAAGGACTAATTGTCCACAGCTACCAAGGCCTCCACCGGACTGAGTCCAGTACAGCTAGATGGTACCCGGCTACCACCACTGACTGCTCTGACCAGGATCACAACAGAGGGTTCTGGGCAGAGGTGGAGAAGGATGTAGAGCATAATTTTAACTCCCCCCCCAAAAAAAGACCAGATTTACTGGCCTAAAGAATACTAGAGAAACCCCAAGAGTGTGGCTCCCAGACACCCTTTCAGCTCAGAGGTGAAGTTACCTTCGAGGTTCGATGTTAAACCTGGGAATGGACAGCCCAGTAAAACTAAATGGGACTAACGAGGTACAGGAGTCCGGTGACAAGGGCCAGAAGGCAGAGGGAGAGTAGGAAACTGATGATAAGGAACACAAATTGAATAAGGACACTGTCGATGTATTGTGAGATTGATGACCACTGCTATAGGGCAACATTTGTAGTAACTATTAAATGGGAGGCTATTTTGTCCTGTAAGCCTTCATCTTGGGCGAGAATGGCAGCACAATTGGAAGAGAATAGTCAATATCACTTAAATGTGTAAGTAAAAAGTTTTGAAATGGTGTTAAAATTAAAAAAAAACAAAAAAAAAACCAAATGAGACTAAAGAGGTACAGTAGTCCAGTGACAAGGTCCAGAAGACAGAAGGGGACAAGGAAGTCCCCTGGTGATAGGGAACACAAGGTGGAGTAAGGATATTCTTGATGTGCTGTGAGATTGTTAACCATTGTCATAGGGCAGCATGTGTAGTAGCTGTTAAATGAAAAACTGTTTTGTTCTGTAAGCCTTCATCTTAAGTAAGAATAACAGCACAGTTGGAAGAGCGTAGTCAATGTCACTGAACTGTGAATGTAGAAATTTTTGAAACGGTGTATCTTTGGCCATCTGTAATTTTCATAAAAAAAAAAAAAAAGGTTGAGAATTTAGAGGCTTAATACGTTGTGGGGTTGTTAACCAATGTCATAGAACAACATATGTACTACTATTTCATGAGAAACTATTTGCTCTGTAAGCTTTCACCTGAAGTACAATAAAATATATAAAAAAAAAAAAATAGCCATGGTTAAGATATGAGCACACAAGTCAAAATGACAGCCTCGGACTGAGGAGGTAATTGGGAATGAGTTAGATGTTGCTGCAGCTAAAAACGGCTGGTGAAGAAACCCCAATACCCAACCTAGCTTTTTCTGAAAATCCTTTAAGAATAGTTAAAACAGAATCTGTTGAGACTACAACCGTTCCTTTGCTTATACAAAGTCAAAAATTAGTAGTACAAAAGCCCACAAAATCCCTATTTTCTAATTCAGAATCCAAATTTAGAGGTACTGAAAAGGTACCAAAAATTAGCCTCTGAAACTAAAATGACTGAATGGAAAGCAAGTGAATGCCCTCTTAATAAAGAAACTGAATTGTGAATAGATCCTGGACAAAGGATTGTTATTCTCAAGGGAATACATATACCTTTGTTATCAGCCTGCTTATTAGAATTTAAAGAACAATGAGATGAAGATTTAGTTACATTCTTAGGTAAACATTTTTGGGGAAACTTTGCAGATGCAGCTTACTATTTGTATGAAACATGTGATACAATAGACAGACTTCTATTAATGTATGAAGGAACAGGATTAGACAATTACCATCCTGGATACACCCATTTTGGAAATAGGGAAACATGTAAAATGTGTTGGGGATGGAAATCAGGTTTACCTCTACCATTAATAGAAGATCCAGAGAAAACAAGAGACACTATGTGGCACAGTTTGCCTTTACATCAAAAAGCTACACCTTCAGAACAACAAATATGGGGAAAGTAGGGATGTACTCTAAATTCTGACACAGATCTTTGGATTAGACCTGATCAAACTCTGATCCTGCCAAAAGAACTATATTTTCCTGTAGTTTATAGTTTCCACCAAAAAGATCATTTAGGAAGAGATAAGACTCTATAAAGAATTAAAAAAAAAAAAAATCTTGGAGTCATTTTTGGAAAACTGTGAATGAAGTAGTGAAAGACAATTTGCCAAGAATTTAACCCAGGAAAAACTTAGTCTACTCCTCAGGGTCGATATCCCCTTCCTACAGAACCTATGATTGAATGTTGTTGTTGCTAGATGCTGTTGAGTTGGTTCTGACTCATAGTGACCCTATGTACAACAGAATGAAACACTGTCCGGTCCTGTGCCATCCTCAAAATCATTGTTATGCTTGAGCCCATTGTTGCAGCCATTGTGTCAATCCATCTCATTGAGGGTCTTCCTCTTTTTTGCCAACACTCTACTTTACCAAGCATGATGTCCTTCTTCAGAGACTGATCCCTCCTGATAACATGTCCAAAGTATGTAAGACATAGTCTCACCATCCTTCCTTCTAAGGAGCATTCTGGTTGGCCTTCTTCCAAGACAGATTTTTTTGTTCTTTTGGCAGTCTATGGTATAGTCAATATTCTCCACCAATACTACAATTCAAAGGCATCAGTTCTACTTTGGTTTTCCTTATTCATCATCCAGCTTTTGCATGCATATGAGGTGATTGAAAACACCATGGCTTGGGTCAGATGCACCTTAGCTTCACGGTGACATCTTAGCTTTTCAACACTTTAAAGAGGTCTCTTGCAGCAGATTTGCCCAATGCAATGCGTGTTTTGATTTGTTCACTGCTGCTTCCATGGGCGTTGATTGTGGATCCAAGTAAAATGAAATCCTTGACAATGTCAGTAGTGTCTCCATTTATCATGATGTTGCTTATTGGTCCAGTTGTGAGGATTTTTGTTTCCTTTATGTTGAAGTGTAATCCATTCTGAAGGCTGTGGTGTTTGATCTTCATCAGTAAGTTCTTCAAGTTGTCTTCACTTCCAGCAAGCAAGGTTGTTTCATCCGCATAATGCAGGTTGTTAATGAGTCTTCCTCCAATCTTGATGCTGTGTTGTTCTTCATATAGTCCAGCTTCTTGGATTATTTGCTCAGCATACAGATTGAATGGCAAATTAATTTTATACAACTTCCCCCAGTTCAAAACTGTAAGTATGTTTTAGTTATGATATGCAGATATTCTTATTGGGTAGAAGCATTTCCCTGTCAGAATGCTACTGCAAACTTCATTGCTAAAAAATTGTTAGAAAATATTCTTCCTACATGGGGTATTCCTCATACCCTGTGTCGTGATAGAGGTTCTCACTTTACTGGTCAAATTTTGGCAGGAGTTTGTAGCATTTTTCCTATCTTGTGTTGATTACGTTGTTCATATCATCCACAATCTTTGGGATTAGTTGAAAAAGCAAATGGAATATTAAAATTTCAGTTAGCTAAGTTTACTACTTCTTTAAAACTACCATGGCCTCAAGGGCTTCCAATTGTATTGATGACTCTGCAAGCTACTCCTTTTGGTCTTCAGAAGTTAACCCCATTTGAAATAGTCGCTGGACATATGCCTCTTCTTTATAATTTATAATTCCTGATTCAAATTTGATCTCTAATAGTTTGTTAAAGTATTGTCAAAGCTTAATACAGTAGGCTAAAACTGCAAAGTGATTAAACATGCTTATGCTTAAATTTCTCCTAATTATGTAGGCTTTCGTGCCCCAGAACCTAGTGACTATGTATATTGGAAATAGCACCAAAGGATTCTTTAGAACCTAAATGGAAAGGTCCCTATTTAGTTTTACTAACAAATGAATTTTCTGCAAAATTACAGGGTGTAAAATTCTGGGTACATCTTTCCCAAGTAAAGACCAAGTTTCCTTATTGGGTAATCAAACTGGCAGGAAGACTGGAGATGAAATTTAGATACTCTCCCAAAACAATCACCAACTGACCTACCTTGGATGAGTGACTGAAAAGTACAGTTTAGATATTTTGTTATTTGTTATACTTTTCATTTTGCTAATCTATATTAATTAACTTTGATTTAAAATGATGTTGATCATTTATTTAGTTACTGTTATTTGTTAGAGGAATAGATACTTGGAATGAAAATGCTTTTGTCTGATTATCACAATCTGTAGGGAGTGCTGGTAATTTGACACAATGTTGGATTTGTCATCAAAATTCTCATTCTCTTAAAGAAAACTCCAGCCCTTTGGCATCTCGTGTGTTAAATTATCGCTTAATTCCAACTCCTACTCTAAACTCTAGCAAGGTTTTGCCTTGTGCAATTAGAGTTATGGACTCCTCCGTTTGTAACCCAGACACCTTCAATACCATGTTTAATATCACTCAGATCTGGCTAAATGATTACTTGTGTGACACCCAGTTACTTTGAAGATATCCTTGTTTGCCTTGTAATAAGAGTGGATATTTTATAGAACTATATCAACACTCTCCTAGAGATTTAGGTGATTTGTATGAAGAGTGCTATAACAAGCTAGTTGAAATTGCAACCCATAATCAGTTACCTCGTCCTTATGATTTACAATAATGAATGGTGGAAAAATCTTACCTATAGAGAATTTCAACTAGAAAGACTATATGTCTGTGATAATTATCTAATGGAAACTTGATAGTCACATGTAAATTTTTCTGTACCTTCTCTTTCCTCTAGACAAACTTTGTGTACTCCTTATGGATATATGTTTTTGTGTGGTGGATCCAACTGTACTAAATTAGAGATGATCCCTTTCCAACTGACTGTGAATTTACATGGCAATCTCTTGTTTAGATTCCTGGTTAATGTGTGGACAATGTACTTTGGAAACCTTAGGATTACCTTTAGATATTCATAGTAAAGATGCTAGTAAATCAGCCAAGTTCTTAACCACTGTGCCACCAGAGCTCCAAATATTGGAAAGGTAATAATAAATTGTTATACACTGTAAAATGAGAGTCAGAAGAAAACCCATTGGTACAACACTCAGGATAGGGTTGGCCATTTCTAAGAGCTTTAATTCCTATTTATGGTGTAGTTGAATTGGAGAAATCTTTAAGAAATTTATCAATCACTATGGAACAAATAGCAGATGAAGTTGCTAATGGAATGGAAACACAACAGCAACCTCTGACCTCATTAGCCATGGTGGCATTAGATAATAAAGTAGCCTTAGATTTTTTATTAACCCAAGAAGATGGAGTCTGTGCTGTAGCAAATACTTCTTGTTGTATTTGGTTAAATAACACAGGAGAAGTAGAACAAGATATACATAGAATTAGACAGCAAGCTACACTATAATACCCCTACAAACATGAGATTTGTTTGGTTACCATCAGGAATAAGTATATGGGCTAGATCACTATTGCAAGGAATAGTAATATTCTTAGTCTGCATCCTGATAGAATGAGGTATAATAAAACTTATCTTCTATTGTCTTACACACTTAAAAGGCAAAAGAAAGGCTTGGGCTAAGATGTTGGCGTATGTTGATTCTGCTCATTTCTGTAATACAATTGATGGAAACAGCACTCTTACTTAAGATCCTGGTGAAGAACCAGATGGTTTCTGGGGGAAAACCAGTACCATGAGTTTAAAGAGCCTGCCATGGCCACCATCTAGGTGTCCGACTAAGTCCAGATTTGGATCATTGATGTGTTATCTCCAATCTCTGATCAAAAGGAGGGAGTGACATAGGAGTTAAAATTTGAACCATTATTTCCTGTCCTTGAGTAATATAAAAAATGTGACCCAGCTGGAGTGACAAGGACTCACAAGGACACATCTATTGGATCCTGAGGTATAAAAACAATAGCTAGGACAATCTTGGAAAACATCTTTTAGGAAAACTTTTACATAAACAAGTACTTAGAGCACAAATGACTCACATATTATCCACTCTTGTCTTCTATTAGCATTTAGTAAAGTAAGATTTGTTGGACGAATGCAAAGCCTCCTGACTGTCGTTACTGAAACTTGTACCAGTGATTATTAAAAAAAAAATTCAAAATGTAGAATAATGGTGATTCAGCAGTTTTTAGCTAATCTGTGAAAAGGTGAGACTTTTAATGATTTTTACCCATTTGTAATGTCTATATATACTGATGATACTGTAACATTCCTCAGACTCAGACAGACTTAGCTCTGGCAGCATGCTTGTCCGTTTCCCACTTTTGCCTCTTGGAACATGTGCTGGGTAAAATCTTTCTTCTTGCTTCACTATAACTTTGTGGTGTTTTTACCCTAGGACAGGGCTTATAAAGAGAAGAGGGAGTAATAGAGAAGATCAATCACTGGCTAATCTTAATGTGATTGATTGAACCCTGCCTCCCCCTTTGCTGAGATCAACTGATATCAGTTTACTTCTGGCCTGGCTGCTAATAATTTGGCCCTCCACCCACCTGCAAGGAGCCCTGGTTGCGCAGTGGTTAAAGTGCTTGGCTGCTAACTGAAAGGTCAGTGGTTTGACCACCAGCCACTCCTCAGAATAAAGATGTGGCAGTCTGCTTCGGTAAAGATTACAGCCTTGGAAACCCTATGGGGTAGTTCTACTCTGTCCTGTAGGGGCGCTATGAGTAGGAATAGACTACACTGAAATGGGTTTGGTTTTTTTTTTTTTACCCACTTGCAGCCATGAGGTTTTTTGAGATTTAAATTAGGAGGTAATGGTTTGATAACTATCCTTTTCTAGCAAAATAAGACAATTTTACATTGCTATAGAGCAGTTTCTGGCAGGCTTTTGTAGTTTGGTCAGGTTTTTTATTGTTAATATTTGGTTTTGTAAATAACCTTAAAACCAAAGTAAAATGTCTGTTATTAATTTTCGTATTCAACAATTGATTTAGACCAGTGCTTTTCAACCCTCTCTCAGGCTCATGGAGTCCGTGGGAGGTGCAAGCGGTAAAATGCTTAGCTGCTAAACTGAATGTTGGTGGCTGGAGACCACCCAAAGTTGTGTCGAAAGAAAAGTCTAGCAATCTACTTCTGAATAATCAATCATGGAAAACCCTATAAAGTGCAGTTCTACTCTGACACACATAGGGTCGCCATGATTCAGAGTTGACTCTGTGCAACTGGATCTAGGCCTCATAATTGCCTGAGGAGGTTTACAAAGTACCAAAGCCTATGTCTCACTGCAGAGATTTCGTTTCATTTGGTTTAGTATCTGGACCAGGCACCACCAGGTGGTTCTGATCCACAGGGTAGTTAAGACCTACTGTCCTAATTAAAAATATTATCTGCAATGGCAGGTGTCACCTTCCCAGCGTCCCATCAGTACTCCCCTCTATGGCTTCTGGTGACCAAGGGTGGTGTATGTGCCCTTGCATTTCAGGTCAAATATCAGTAGTTTGTTTCCATGGATGGAAGTAACCTCATTCCAAATCTACCCTGTCTTGAAGTCCAGGCGGGATTGAGATGGTTCCTATTATCCTTATCAAAATAACCATTTTTATTTTTTCCCCATGAATAGCACGTTCTGTTCCCAATGGAGGATGACCTACTTGCCCGAGAATGGGCACGATCTATGGTCTCTCATGAAGCACTTGTCCAGGTAGGTAGCTGAGAGCCAGCATGTGGGTGTCAGTGTGGCCTTTAGACTGCTGGGGGGACCACTGCTTCTGCAAGTCAGTGGGGAGTTTGTTGGGTGGCCATGGAGCCTGACTAGTTGTCCATTTGTCCTCCTGCCTCTCATCATACTTCGCTTGTACCAGGTCGGCATGAGGTGGGGAGATAAACAATGGTCAAATACAGTATATATTTTGAAGGGAGAGTTGACGTAGTAACTGATTGTGAGTTATAAGAGATAGAGAGGAGTCCAGGATGACTCCAAACACCTTTTGTCCTGGAGAAGTGAAAGGATAAATATATTATTCATGGAGACCACATGATACAGTTTTGGCAAACATAAAGTGGGTAACCTAGAATTCCAAACCTGCATGTATGTAAATTTGAGTTGTAATAAAAATTTTCTGGTCTCAAGGGTCTATAGAGGTTTCAAGTGGTAAACTAAGAAAACAAGTAGAAAAGAGGAACACTTAGAGAAAAGGACACTAGTTTGAAGCCCTCCTGTGGTTGCTAACAAACCAGTTACCATGGAGTCAACCTTGAGTCATGGTGATCCCATGTTTGTCAGAGTGGAACTGTGATCCGTTTTTCAGTGACTAATTTTTTGGAAGTACATTGCCAAGCCTTGCTTCTGAGATGCGTCTGGGTGGATTCATATCACCAATTTTCAGTTGACAGCCTAGTGTGTTGTCCCTCCATCTCCCCTCTCCTCACAGACTGCCACCTACTGTCAATGGAATTCTATCTCAACTCCCTTAGAAGGACTGTTACTATGGTCAGTACAACCATGACTGCCAACTGCAATGATAACTTCTATGCCTTTATAAAAGTCCTCTCAGCCTCTTTTGATATTTCTAGGCTCTTTCTGCTTTTTGACATTTAATCTGTCCTTCATTCTTCCTTTTCCCCTTCCTCATCTGGCAGCTCATTTTCTGATTTTTTTTGTAGGATCCTCTTTCTCTTCTTCTACAGTTCAGTGGGGCGGGGGTGGGGGGTTGACTTATTGGATGCATTTTATCCACTTAGAGCCGCCTTCTCAATGGATGGTGGAGTGTTTCATGACCCTGCTCTCACTGTTCTCTGCTCCCCACCAGGTGAGGGAGACTTTGTCAGCTTCCATGGATCACAGAAAAGTTTCTCTTCCCATTGCTTCTCCCTGTAGCTTGGGGGTGCCTTATTAATCACTAGTAATTGTTTCTGCTAATTGGTAGCAGAGACAAAGTTTTTCAGAGTTAATATCAACTCCCCAGGCAAGCACTGTCAATGTCAAAAGACAGTTAACAGAATGAAAGGACAGGGGATCAGATAATCACAGCTCTGGAGGGAGGTGAAGTCAGAGCTATTCAGACTATATCTTAGGGTCTGCTGCCTCCCCACCACCCATCCTCTGATAGTCCTGTCTCCAGCAGTTCACCGACCTGGTAGAAGACAACATTTGGGCAATTCTGTCTATCAGCCTGTGAAGCAGAGGCTCAGAAGGAAAGGACTTTGTGTCAGGAGAAGTAGTAACTAGTACTCTCTGCAAAAGTGACTCTTCTTGACAGAGTTGGGACTGGTACATGGACATCTTCCATACACAGAGGAGGGGTAATTTCTAAGGCAAGAACTAGGCTTCTGAAGAGCCCAGAGGGGAGGAGGGAAACGTCTATGCCCATCTCTTAATTCTACTTGTGTCATTTGGTGCTATCATCAGTGATGCTGGTTGTTGGGGTGCTTCCTGGCCATGAGGGAATCTTATTTTCCGGCTAAATCAGATTATTTTTCTGTAAGGAGAATCTCAGTTTCTATTTGCATGATCAGCAGGAGACCCAGACTGTTAGCTTCATGTGTGTGGAATGTGGATGTCAATGTGGAGTAAGATGAAATTTGCTAAGTTCTCCAATCATGAGCAGACAAGTATTTGAATGCTTATTTGAATGTGAACATTTGTTACTCTAATTCTGATACCTTGAAGTGATAATGTAGGCAGTCATTGTTTCTCTACATGTATACTGCACCTTAAAAATGTATCTCTGTCTTGAAGAAAGTGAAAAGTCTTAAAGGATAAGATTATGACATAAATAGTTTTCAGACAGCAGGAACACCCACTGTTTTTAGGAGTTACAAGGTTCTAATATTACAAATGTGATATGTTTTTCTAGTTTTCAGGGTTATTTTCTAGTCTAATTTTTCACTGCCATTATTCACCTTCTGTTCTTTCAGCTTTCTCACCCATAGCTCTCCATGCCTTGCAGGATCCCTTTAGTAGTTGAGACATTATGGAGTTGAAATAATTTGTGTGTGTGAGAGAGAAAGACAGACAGAAATAGAGAGACAGAGAAGGTTGATGGTCAGGAGAGAAAACATATTTGAGTTTTGTACAAGGAAAGGGAGAGATGGAAAGTGGTACATATCACAGTTAATGAAATGAAAAGCCTGGGAGAAAGTTTGACAGCCAAACCCTAATAATTTGCAAAAAAGAACTTAACTGGGACTCCTAAACACCTCACTGAAATGTATGACTACAATATTCTGTAGTAATTCCACAGAAAATTGTGTCTAGCATTCATCAAATTGCCACATGAATGGGTGATTGTAAACCCTTCTTTTGTAGCATGAGAGTTAGTTACCTGTGATGTGGAGGACTTTGATGCAACTCCTCTGAATAATTTGTGAGATTTAAGGTTCTTTCAACATTTCCATGTCTTTTAGCTTGGTTGGTCCAGAGTTCCAGCCATATCTATGTTACTCCTTTTTCTTCTCTTTATAAGCCCCATTGTCCTTAGCTTCTTTGAGCCATTTGCTTTTCCTGGAATCTGAATAGTCTCCCTATATAGAATACTGCTCAGAATAAACCTTATGTTCAAATTTTGGTGAATTTTGATTCTTTTTAACACTATGAAAGTCCTCCAAATAGGGAGGAGTATATTTTAAACACAACAGCTCTGTCAGTTTGTCATACTGTGGTGGCTTGTATGTTGCTGTGATGCTGTAAGCTATGTCAGTGGTATTTCAAATACCAGCAGGGTCACCCATGATAGACGGATTTCAAAAGAGCTTCCAGACTAAGACAGACTAGGAAGAAAGGCCTGGTGATCTACTTCTGAAAATTAACCAACAAAAACCTTATAGTCTATAACTTATAGATCACAAGGGAACATTGTCCAACTCCCTTTCTTTGGACACATCATTAGGAGGGATTAATACTGGTGTTCATCAGAGTTATGAGTCTCCCAGGGAATTAGTTGTTGGGGAAAGGCCAAATCCAGACAGGGCCAAGTGAATGGCTTCCACTTTCTTAGTCATCAGACCTCTGTGCCTTCTGCTCCCCTCCCTTGGAGATCCTGTCCACACCAAGGGCTCACAGAAAAGTTTCTCTCCCGATTACTCCTAATTGCATCTTTGGATATGCTCATGTATAATTGGTTTTATGGACTGTTAAGTGAGTTAAGTTACTCTAAACTCCTTATGCAGGTGCTTTCATGCATCTGGACCTGACTTGAAAATCACTGGTCTGGTGGGGAAGGAGACCAGGGAGTATGAAACCTATAACTCAGGGCTCAGGAGCTCCTATCAACTACATGGCAGACTCAACCTGTCACTCAAGGCCACCATAGCGCACGCAGGTGAGTGTCTTTTCCTTTCTTATGAAGAGACAGAGTAATCAGGAACCCGAAGAATCAATGAGGTGAGAAAAAGTGACTCTGTTGCCAGTTTTGGATCTGAGACCCTAAAAAGCCTTTCACAGGAATTTTGGACTGTTTCTCATTAGATGCAAACTGTGTTGTCTCCAACCCATCGCCCCTTATAAACTTCATTCCTCCTAGGCTGCCAGAGATTTCTCTGTGATATCATCCGTTTTGAAGTCTGACTTCTGCTTTTTCTTTCTTCCTTCCTTATCCTATTTTCTTCACCCTTCTCTTGATTAAAACTTGCCTTAGAATCATATGCACAAAAATGGATAATTACATACCTACTGCTTAGAACGTTTGAGCTCCTGAAATGAGATAAAGCCATCCATCATACAGTAGGGATTGGCACACTTTTGATCAAAGCCTTTTACATAGTTAAATGGGAAAATATATGTGCTAGGGACATGGCATGCACATACTGAGTGTGTGTGGCTCTTCTTTCTTGTTGGACTCTAGATGAGAGTAGATATGAAAAATAGATTTATAATGAACAGCTCCTTCAGTTAGTTATATGAGAAAAGGTTTTAGGCACAATCCACATCCTCCTTCATTAGATTGTGGGATACTAGGGGAAAAGCCTTTGCTTATTCTTAAAACAAATTGCCATCAAATCGACTCCAACTCATGGTGGCCCCAAGTGGGTCAGAGTAGAAGTGTGCAACACAAAGTTTTCAGTGGCTGGTTTTTCGGAAATAGATCACTAGACCTTTCCTCTGAGGCACCTCTGGGTGGACTGCAGCCTCCAACCTTCCAGTTAGCAGCCAAACGTGTTAACCTTTTATACCACCCAGGAACTCCTGCTTATTCTTATTGTTGTTTTGTGCTGTTCAGTAGATTCTGACTCATAGCCACCCTATAGGACAGTGGAACTGCCCTATAGGGTTTCCTAGGTTGTAATCTTTACAGGAGCAGATCACCAGCTCTTTTCTCCCATGGAGTGGCTGGTGAATTTGAACCATAGACCTTTCAGTTAGCAGCCCAGCACTTAACCATTGTGCCACCAGGGATCCTTTAGTTATTCTTGGCTCCCTACAATTAGTCTATATCTTCTTGGTATTCACAGGACAGAATGTGAAGCCCAAAGACCTGATTTTAAAGCACCTGACTTTAGCCAACTCCTTGGCTATTATCTCAAGAGGAATTCCTCAGACAATGGCAGCCTTTGGGTTGAAATGTTTCCTGGAAGACACTGGATGTAAACTTGTTTTTTTTTACCTTTATCGAGTAGCCCAGGGGATCTCTCTGTATACCACCTGCCTCCTGATTTACTTCCAGGCCCTCAAGATCAGCACCAGCAGGACCAGGTTGATGGAGCTTAAGCACAGAGCCACAAAGTACCTTGGACCCTCCTGTTTACTCATTTGGCTTGTACAACTGCTCATAAACATGATTCCCATGAAAGTGACTGGCCCTAGTAACTTCAAAAATATCACCGAGATAGTGAGCTTTAGGTACTGCTCAGGATTTGTTTCTGGCACAATTACAACTCCACTGTATGTATTCATGCTCTGTTTAATTGATGTGCTGTGTTTGGGCCTCATGACCTGGGCCAGTGGCTTCATGGTGAGCATCCTCTACAGGCACCAGAGGCAAGTACGATACATTCACAGCACCCAACTTTCCCCCAGACTCTCCCCTGAGACCAGAGCCACCCAAACCATCCTGTTCCTGGTGTGCACCTTTGTCATCTTCTACTCACTGTCTTCCGTCTTGATATTTTATATGGCACTCTTTGATAACGCAAAGCTATGGCTGATAAACACCATCACTTTTGTGGAAACCTGTTTCCCCACTTTTTAGCCCCTTCATGCTCATCAGTAACAATAAACTTATCTCCAGGCTCTAATTTCTCTGCTGGAGGAAAAGGTGTTATTGTTGTTGTTAAGTGCCATTGAGTTGGTTCCGACTCATAGCAACCCTGTGTACAACAGAATGAAACACTGCCTGGTCCTGTGCCATCCTCACAATCATTGCTGTTTGAGCTCATTGTTGCAGACACTGTGCCAATCCATCTCGTTAAGGATCTTCCTCATTTTTTGCTCACACTCTACTTTATCAAGCATCATGTCACTCCTGGAAAAGGTAGTTTTCTCTAAATCTGTCATAAGTTCTGGAAGCTTGTGTTCTGTGCAAAATATTTGTTCATTATGTAAGGCTAAACTCCTATTATAAGGGGCCCTTGTGATGCTGTGGTTAAGAGCTGGGCTGCTACTGAAAGGTTGGTGGTTCAAACCCACTAGGCATTCCATAGGAGAAAGATGTGGCAGTCTGCTTCCGTAAAGATGACAGTCTTAGAAACCCTATGGAGAAGCTGTACTTTGTCCTATAGGGTTGCTATAGGGTCATTATGAGTCAGAATTGACTCGATGGCAATGGGTTTGGTTTTGGTCTTGGATTAAGCTATTATGGGCTGATCATTATTAAGTAATTTGATGGTATAATAAATTCGACATCCCAGTAGTCCCAGTTGTGATGTATTTCAATGACCTTTTCTATTCTTATTCTATTGTGGCACAAGTATACATAACAAAACATATGCCATCTGAACAATTTCTACATGTATAAGTCAGTAACATTGATTACATTCTTCAAGTGCAACCATTCTCGTTATCCTTTTCCAAATCATTCTACCACCATTAACATAATCTCAAATCCCCTAAGCAAAAATTCCCCCTTCACCTCCCTCCCACCCCTCATAAACACTACTGAGTGTTGGTTTCTATATGTTTGCTTATTTCATATATGTGAGATCATATATTTGTCCTTTTGTGACTGACTTATTTCATTCAGCATGATGTTTTCAAGATTTATATACGTGTGGTATGCATCAGAACTTCATTTCTCTTTATGACTGAGTAATATTCCATTTATTGTATATACTACATTTTACCCATTTATCTGTTGATGGACATTTTGGTTGTTTCCACCTTTTGGCTATTGTGAAAAGTGCTGCAGTGAACATTGGTGAACAGATTTCTGTTTGGGTTCCTGATGTCACTTCTGGGCATATACCTAGGGTTGGGATTGCTGGGTCATGGGTAATTCTATGTTCAACTTTTTGAGGAACCACAAACTGTTTTCCACAGTGGCTGTACCATTTTTTCAATGATCTTAAGACACACATTTTCTTTCTAGTAATTCAGAAATTGGGAGTCATCATATACTGGATAGCATATAACACTTGCAGCTGGCCAGATGGCATTTGTAATATGGATTTAACTGCTTGCACAAGCTTGACAATAGTCCTGGTGCTTCAGTAGAGTGAGACAAACAAAGGCAGGAGAAATTGGCAAATCCCTAGGAATATAAGAAATTTGAAAGTACGAAGAGGCTGTGTGATGGATTCCTGCATCATTAAGCCACCCTATTACAGCACTTTTCATCTTAAATTTCCTATAAAATAATGGTCTGTTTTATAATTGGTAGTATCTTAGCCTTGGTAAAACAGATACTCTAGCCAGTACACAGTTTTAAAGCATACGTATATACATGTACCACATATACTGCATCAATTAGGTGAATAAATATCTTCACATTCCCATTGCCTGAAAAGTGTTTCTATGTAGCAGGACTCTTATGTTAGATAAAATTGCAAGCTAGTGCTATAAGAAATGCACATTCATTTACATGGCTGTTTCCTCTTATCTTAGTCATCTAGTGCTGCCATAACAGAAATACCACAAGTGGATGGTTTTAACGAAGAGAAGTTTATTTCCTTACAGTAAAGTAGGGTAAAAGTCCAAATTCAAGGTGTCAGCTCCAGGGGAAGGCTTTCTCTCTCTCGGCTTTCTTCTCTTCAGTGCTCCCCCAGACTAGGAGCTTCTCTGTGCAGGGACCCTGGTCCAAAGGATGCGCTCTGCTCCCGGCACTGCTTTCTTGATGGTATGAGGTCCCCCTGTCTCTCTGCTCACTTCTGTCTTTTATATCTCAAGAGATTGCCTCAGGACACAATCCAGTCTTATAGATCCAGTCCTGCATTACTAACACAACTGCCACCCAGCCTCCCTCATTAACATCATAGAGGCAGGTTTACAACATACAGGAAGATCACATACTACCAGGAATCATGGCCTAGCCAAATTGATACACACATTTTTTGGGTGACATAATTCAAACCATGACACCTCTCTTGTAGAATTCTCTAATTTTATTAATAGTTTTATGGAAAAGATAGGTCTACACATAATTCCTATAACCTTCAGGTTCTTGTGGCATGAATCTTCTAAAATCTGACAGGAACTACATTTCTTACATGTGTTAAGATTTCTCACGAGTATGAGTTCTTTGATGTGGAATGAGGGATGGCCTAGAGGATTTTCCACACTCATGTTTATAGCATATCTCTCCAGTATGGATTCTGTGATGGACTGTAAAAAATGACCCTTTGATGAAAACTTTCTCATCATTGTTACATTTTTTTTATGGTTTATATCTAATATGAATTGTCTGATATACAAGAAGTTTTGAAAGACAACTGAAGGTCTTCCCACATTCAACACATTCATCAGGTTTCTATCTGTATAAATTCCATGATGATGAAGAAGGGATAACTAAAGGTTTTCTCACATATACCAAATTCACAATATCTCAAAATAGTGTGATTTTTATGTAGATTATTGATTCATGCTGGCTGAAGGATTTTTTTTTTTTTGCAGTTTTTACATTGAGAGGATTTTTCTTTAGAATATATATGCTGATGTGGAATAGGAAATGAGAGGCTACTAAAGACTTTTGGACATTCATTGTATTCATATTGTTTTTCTACAGTGTGAATTCTTTGATATTGAATAAGGTGTGAGCTACAGCAAACAGCTTTCTCAGTTGATTACATTAATAAAGTTTCTCTCCAGTATAAATTTTGTGATGGTGACTGCAGTGTAATAGATTTCTTGAACATATGGCCTTCCTGGCCTTGGGTTTATAATTCTGCCAAAAATAATTGGATGATCCACAGTCTGCTCTGTGATTGGCCTATTTTATATACCTTACAGAGATTGGACACTTCACTATACAAATAAGATGCATAAAACCTTTGCAGGGATTGGTCAGTCTACTATGCAACAGCGTGCATAAACTCACCTGATATGATTGAGTGACTTGCTTATATAAGCAGGCAACCTGATAGAAGTTTTGAGAGAAGGATGTGTAACACTGAAGATGGCAACAGATGGTGAGAAGTGGCTGAGTGACATAAAGCCTGGAAGCAGTAGGCCCAAG
Source organism: Dugong dugon (assembly GCA_030035585.1). NCBI lineage: Eukaryota > Metazoa > Chordata > Mammalia > Sirenia > Dugongidae > Dugong > Dugong dugon. Next base: position 117,292,955 of record CM057466.1, read on the forward strand.
TAGGGTCTGGTGGCAGTAGGCCTGAGCAAAGGGCCTACCTGTGGGCATGGCTGAGAAGGATCTCAGAGCCAATGTTGCTAGCTATCCTACTGAAGAACTGCATCCTGTCTCCTGAGTTGTATCCTGTTAATTCAGATTTGATCCTGATCCTGAGTTGTAGCCTGTTACTTCTCTAATAAACCACATAATCATGAGTTATGGTCTGTGAGTTCTGTGTGGCCATTACAACAAATTATCAAACCCAGCAGAGAAGTACAGAGTGCTGTGGGAAGAATGGCTAGTGTCAGAAATGGTGAAAAGATTGGAGAGTGGAGGTGTGTTTGACCTCCACTGCACAGGAATCAGCTTTGTGCTGATCTTGATTCTTATCCCTCCTCTTTAAGTTAGGCAAAGGAGCCCATCAGGCATAGTGGTTAAAGCATTTGACTGCTAACCAAAAGATCGGCAGTTCAAACCCACCAGCCACTCTGTGGGAGAAAGATGTGGCAATCTGCTTCTGTAGAGATTTACAGCCTTGGAAACACCATGGGGCAGTTCTTTTCTGTCCTATAGGGTCGCTATGAATCAGAATTGACTCAATGGCAGTGGGTTTGGTTTTGGTTTGGATTTTAAGTTAAATGAGTTCAGATGCTACCACATTCTAGTAATTTGAAGATGACTTATGAAGGGAAGACTTCCCACATATACCACACTCATAGAGTTTTTCTTGATTATGAATTCTCAGATGTTCTGTGCAATATGAAACATGACTAAATGACTTTCCATATTGCAGACAGTATTATGGTTTCCCTTTGGTAGGAGTACTATGATAATTAGTAAGTGCTGAGACATGACTATTGGAAACTCTGGTGGCGTAGTGGTTAAGAGCTATGGCTGCTAACCAAAAGGTCAACAGTTCAAATCCACCAGGCTCTCCTTGGAAACTATGGGGCAGTTCTACTCTGACCTATAGGATTGCTATGAGTCGGAATCAACTCGATGGCAACGGGTTTGGTTTTTTTTTTTTTTTTTTTTGAGACATGACTAAAGGCCTTCTTACATTCAGTACATACGTGAGGTTTCTCTCCATTATGACTTATGTGATGTCGAGTAAAGGATGAGCTATGCCTAAAAGTATTCCCACATTCACAACATTCATAATGTTTCTGCCAGTATATATTTTCTACTGGTGATTAAGGATTGATTGTTTGCCAGAGACATGTCTACCTACACTACATGTATTGATCTTCTATTATGATCAGTCTGGTGACAGCTAAGAGATTTACTCTAGGAAAAAGGATTCCACACTTTCATTAAAATTAAAGCTTTTTTTCCCTTCATTGATTTTCTTATTTTTTATAACTGACTTTATGGTAAGCTCTTCTTAAATATAGCATATATTAAGGTGATGTTTTCTTTAGCAGAAATTCTCTGTGGTTCAGAAAAAATTGAGTTTAAATAGAAGCTGCTTCCAAATATATTTTATTCATAACACTTTCCTCCATAAGGTTTTCTTTTAACGTGAGAGTGTAAAAATGGTGTTGTGGAGTCAGACCCCTTCTTGTGATGCCAGGAGGAGGAGAGAGAATCAAGATCATCAGCCCAAGGCTGATTCCTATGACGTGGAGGTCAAACATACTTCTGCACTCCAACCTTTCTACCAGTTCTGACGCCACTCTCTACTTCTCTGCTGGGTTTGATAATTCGTTGCAGTGGCCACACAGAACTGACAGACCATAGTTAACAGTTTTGGGACTTATTAGGAAAGTAACAGGTTACAACTTGGGATCAGGATCAGGAAGCATGTAGGCAAAGTCTCCCTTCTTCAGTGTAGGACAACTCTCCCAGCTCCTCTCAGCCATGCAAGGCTCCTCTCAGCCCCAAGGATGGGATTTTCTTGGCCCCCTCAGGACAAGCTCCTCTCAGCCCCCTCAGGAAAGGCCTCCTCTCTCAGCCTTTACTCCTTGCCTGCACTTGGGCCTAGCCTTTGCCCTGCTTGGGCAAGTGTTACAAAGCTCTTTAGCTTTGCCAGTAAGTACCCAGAGGCACCCTACTCCACCAGTGAGCCTCAACCTGAAGGCACTCAGCTCTCTCATTCCTTGAGTTGGCATGCCCAGTGAAGCTGCCTTGCTCTGTGGGCCAGGAAGCCCACGGCACCATCTCGCACCAGTCTTCTTGTTATGCTGTTGCCATTTCTCTGCCACTGCTTCTCACTGTTTCTAGTGTTACAACTCTGTCTCCTGGGTCTAGGAGGTTCTCAGCATAGGGATCCTTGGGCGCAAAGAATACACTCTACTCCTGGCTTTTGATGGAATATAAGCAACTTATTTGTATAGCCCCACTCTGTCATTTTGTGGGAGTCACAAGACCATGCATGGCTAGAAAGGCCATATTAAGTAATACATTGCACTGCAGAAATGTTCTACTTGATTTTTTCTCTTAAAATTTTTTTTTTTATTATGCTTTAGGTGAAAGTTTACAGCGCAAATTAGTTTTTCTTTCAAAAATTTATACACAAATTGTTTTGTGACATTGGTTACAATCCTTGCAATGTGTTAGCACTTTCCCCCTTTCCACCTCAGGTTCCCCATATCCATTCATCCAGTTTTCCTGTCCTTTCTTGCCTTTTCATCTTTGCTTTTGGGCAGGTGTTGCCCATTTGTTCTTGTGTACTTGATTGATCTAAGAAGCACATTCCTCAAGTATGTTATTGTTTGTTTCATAGGCCTGTCTAATCGTTGGCTGAAAGGTAAACTTCAGGAGTAGTTTCAGTTCTGAGTTAGAAGGGTGTCTGGGGTCTACTTGATTTTTATGCTGCCCGTTCAACTGCGCTGTATATTCCCAGTCCTTCTCAAACTTGGGACATTTAAAATACTTCACAATTAAGGAAGTTAGCTGAGAGCTTAGCTAAGGTGTCAGGTGTCTGAGTAGTCAATTAAGACAACCAATCAAAATTAAAATAACAGTCAATCCTGCAATCACTTACTGTGATAGAATAAGCTGAATAGGTGGAAGGCATTCCAGATTCAAAGTCATCATTTTGTACCATTAGTCAAATGAAAGGCCACACTTTGTTTCACTGTCTTGGATCAGCAGTGTAAAATCAAACTGAATTTACTACCAGATTAATCTTCTTAAACTGCAGAATTTGTAATACTGCATTAAACATCACAAGTGGCAATGTAAAAAAAAATCTAAATGCTCTTTAGGGCTCAAAAAGATTTTGGCTTTCTGAGTTTACGTAGGGTCTATATGATTTCACACAGACCCTACATAAGCTTAGAGACCCTACATAAACTCAGAAAGCCAAAATCTTTGTGAGCCCTAAAGAGCATTTAAATTATTATTATTTTGCATTGCCAATTATGGTGTTTATTGCAGTATTATAAATTCTGCAGTTTATTATAAATTCTGCAGTGAAATCATATCCCACATATCTGTCATACTGTCACACTGTAGTCACTTGAGTGTTACTGTGATGCTGGAAGCTATGTAACCGGTATTTACAATACCAGCAGGGTCACCGATGGTAGACAAGTTTCAGCTGAGATTTCAGACTAAGACTAGCGGTCTGCTTCTGAAGAAATTAGCCAGTGAAAACCTCATGAATAGCAGCAGAACATTAGTTTGATACAGTGCCGGAAGATGAGCTCCTCAGGTTGGAAGGCACTCAAAAGATGACTGGGGAAGAGCTGCTGCCTCAAAGTAGAGTTGACTTTAATGATGTGGATGGAGTAAAGTTATCGGGACCTTCATTTGCTGATGTGGCATAACTCACAATGACAACAAACAGCTGCGAACATCCATTACTAATCAGAATGTGGAATGTATGAAGTATGAATCTAGGAAAAATGGAAGTCATCAAAAATGAAATGGAATGCATAAACATAAATTGACTGGTATGAGCCATTTTGAATCAATCATATGGTCTACTATGCCGGGAACGAGAAATTGAAGAGGAATGGTGTCACATTCATTGCCAGAAAGAACATTTCAAGATCTATCCTAAAATACAATATTTTCAGTGATAGGATAATATCCATATGTCTACAAGGAAGACCAGTTAATGCGACTATTATTCAAATTTAAGCACCAACCACTAAGGCTAAAGCTGAAGAAATTGAAGATTTTTACCAACTTCTGCAGTCTGAAATTGATTGAACATACAATCAGGATGCATTGATAATTACTGGTGAATAAAATGGAAAAGTTGGAAACCATCAAGAAGAAACAGTAGTTGCAAAATATCACCCTGGTGATAGACATGATGCCAGAGATCACATGCTAGAATTTTGCAAGACCAACGACTTCATTGCAAATACCTTTTTCCACCAACATAAATGGTGACTCTACACATGGACCTTGCTGGATTGACTACACAGGAATCAGATCGACTACATCTGTGGAAAGAGACAATGGAAAAGCTCAATATCATCAGTCAGAACAAGGCCAGGGGCCGACTGCAGAACAGATCATCAATTGCTCATATGCAAGTTCAAGTTGAAGCTGAAGGAAATTAGAACAAGTCCATAAGAACCAAAGTACAACCTTGAGTAAATGTCACCTGAATTTAGAGACCATCTCAAGAATAGATTTGACCTATTGAACATTAATGACCAAAGACCAGACAAGTTGTAGAATGATGTCAAGGACATCATACATGAAGAAAGCAAAAGGTCATTAAAAAGACAGGAAAGAAAGAAAAGACCAAAATGGATGTCAGAAGAGACTCTAAAACTTGCTCTTGAATGTAGAGTACCTAAAACGAAAGGAAGAGCTACACAGAAGATTTCAAAGGTGGCTCGAGAAGACAAAGTAAAGTATTATAATGAAATGTGCAAAGACCTGGAGTTAGAAAACCAAAAGGGAAGAACATGCTTGGCATTTCTCAAGCTGAAAGAACTGAAGAAAAAATTCAAGCCTCGAGATGCAATACTGAAGGAGTCTATCGGCAAAATATTGAATGACACAGGAAGCATCAAAGGATGGAAGGAATACACAGTCAATGTACCAAAGATAATTGATTGACATTCAGCCATTTCAGGAGAAAGCATATTATCAAGAACTGATGGTACTGAAGGAAGAAGTCCAAGCTGCACTGAAGGCAGTGGCGAAAAACAAGGCTCCAGGAATTGACAGAATAACAATTGAGATATTTCAACAAATGGATGCAGTGCTGGAAATGCTCACTTGTCTCTAGCAAGAAATTTGAAGGACAGCTGCCTGGCCAACCGACTGGAAGAGATCCATATTTGTGCCCATTTCACAGAAAGGTGATCCAACAGAATGCAGAAATTATCGAACAATATCATTAATGTCACATGCAAGTAAAGTTTTACTAAAGATCCATTCAAAAAGAGTTACAGCAGTGCGTCAACAGGGGACTGCCAGAAATTCAAGCCGGTTTCAGAAGAGGATGTGGAATGAGGGATATCATTGCCGATATCAGATGGATCTTGGCTAAAATCAGAGAATATCAGAAAGATATTTACCTGTGTTTTATTGGCTATGCAAAAGCATTTGACTGTGTGGATCATAACAAATTATAGATAACATTTCAAAGAATGAGAATTCCAGAACATTTAATTGTGCTCATGAGGAGCCTGTATGTAGAACAAGAGGCAGTTGTTCGAACAGAACAAGGGTACACTGTGTGGTTTAAAGTCAGGAAAAGTGTGCATCAGGGTTGTATCCTTTCACCATACTTATTCAATCTGTATGCCGAGCAAATAATAGGAGAAGCTGGACTGCATGAAGAAGAATGGGGCATCAGGATTGGAGGAAGACTCATTAACAACCTGCAATATGCAGATGACCGACACAACCTTGCTTGCTGAAAGTGAAGATGAAGACTGTAGCCTTCAGTATAGATTATGCCTCAACATTTAAAAAAAAAAAAAAATCTTCTTAACTGGACCAATAAGGAACGTCATGATAAATGGAGAAAATATTGAAGTTGTTAAGGATTTCATTTTACTTGGATCCACGATCAATGCCCATGGAAGCAACAGTCAAGAAATCAAACGATGCATTGCATTCGGAAAATCTGCTGCAAAACATCTCTTTAAAGTGTTAAAAAGCAAAGATGTCACTTTAAGGATTAAAGTGTGCCTGACCCAAGCCATGGTCTTTTCAGTCACCTCATATGCATGCAAAAGCTGGACACTGAATAAGGAAGACTGATGAAGAATTGATGCCTTTGAATTATGGTGCTGGCGAAGAGTATAGAATATGCCATGGACTGCTGGAAGAACGAAAATCTGTCTTCGAAGAAGTACAGCCAGAATACTCCTTAGAAGCGAGGACGGTGAGACTTCGTCTGACATACTTTAGGGACCAGTACCTGGAGAAGGATATCATGCTTGGTAAAGTAGAGGATCAGTGAAAAAGAGGAAGACCCTTAAGATGGATTAACACAGTGGCTGTAACGGTGTGCTTAAGCATAGCAACATAGTGAGGATGGAGCCGGACCTGCCAGTGTTTAGTTCGGTTGTACACAGGGTCCCTATGAGTCAGAACTGACTCGACAGTGCCTGACAAAAACAAAATATGAAATCATACGTTCATTTATTGGACATTAGAAAATGTTTTTCCTGGAAACTATCCCATACGTTCTTCACTTCCTAAAACACTTTTGTTCGTACCTGATCACTGCAGCTCAGCTTTAGAGGAAAAGTGATTTTCTAATTAATTTAGAGCCTAACACCAGCAGTATATTTTTCCTTAAGTGGACTTAAAAAAGAAGAATTTACCTATTTTTTGTTTTGAACAGATTTACACTTTGACTTTTGATGGCAATCAACTCCACCTTTGATTAGGTGACATGAGGGATACAGATAATAACTGGGAATGAAGAAATGGTCCTTTTAGACTCTAATCTGAAAATATGTAACTTTGAGCCTTGGTGGCGTAGCGGTTAAGAGTTTGGCTGCTAACCAAAATTTTGGTCTGCAGTTCAAATCCACCAGCCCCTCCTTGGAAACCCTATGGGACAGTTTTACTCTGTCTGGCCTATAGAGTTGCTGTGGTCGGAAAGGACTGGAAGGCAATGAATGGGTTTGGTTTTTCCATCTGGGATCCTAGAAAATAGTATTCCTACAACACCCTCAAAAGCCTCCACACTTTCTGCAAGGATCTTTTCTGCAAAGACTTCTTTTTGCCTAAGTCACCGCAATTCACCTGGAAACAATTTCACAGTATTTTCTCCACCATCAAGGTCTCCTTCCAGGAAATCGGCGAACGATTCCTTTAAGTAGGGGTGAAGCCGTCCTTTGCAGTGGAGGCCCAGGAAACCGTTCACAGTGAACTTGGCGGTGCCCTTAGGCCTCTGTTCCTGCAGGTGGGACTACAGGGTCCAAGTCCTTCGTCCCGTTCTGTAGAGATGTGCGAACTACAATAACCAGAAGGCTTTGCGCAGAGCCGTGGCGCAGTTGAGTCTCTGAAGGCCCGGAAGATGGACATTTCCGTTCGCACCCTGTACGGCAGGGCGGAACTTCCGGCGTTTCCCTCATGGCGGCCATTTTGGTTTCATTATGATGTGCTCACCACGTTGGAGACTACGGAACGTCCGGATGTCCACCAAGATGACGGGACCAAGGAGATGGTAGAGGAGGCGTTGTCGCCAGTGCATAGACGAGTTTCAGAGACGCGGCGCCGGCGCCGCCCTAGTTGGCCCGCGCCACACCGCTCTGGAGACAGCAGAAATGAGCGCCCGCCCCGTTTGCCCCTATGGCCGGGCCCAGCCCACAGGCTCCGATGGCGGCGACCGAGCTGAAGGAGCTGCCTCAGGTAAATGCTGCGTCCTTCCTAGCATGATTCGGGGATACTTCTGTCAGTGGGGACAACCAGAGGTCTTGGGTAGTGTCTTAGTCATTTAGCGCTGCTGTAACAGAAATACCACAAGTGGATGGTTTTAACAAAGAGAAATTTATTCTCTCACAGTCCAGTAGGCTACAAGTCCAAATTCAGGGCATCAGCTCCAGGAGAAGGCTTTCTCTCTCTGTTGGCTCTGAAGGAAGGTCCTTGTGATGCATCAGTCTTCCCTTGGTCTGGGAGCATCTCAGCGCAGGAACCTCAGGTCCAAAGGACGTGCACTGCTCATGGCACTGCTTTCTTGGTTGTAGGAGCTCACTTCTCTCTTTTGTGTTTCAAAAGAGATTGGCTTAAGACACTATCCAATCTTGCAGACCTCATCAGTATAACTGCCGCTAATCCATCTTATTACATTATAGTGATAAGAATTTACAACACATAAGGAAATCACATCAGATTACAAAATGGTACGCACTCGTACAATACTGGGAATCATGGCTCAGCCAAGTTCACAGATATTTTGGGGGGAAACAATTCAATCCATGACAGGTAGTACTGGATCATGTTTGTATTTGCCACTCTGCCAAGTGCTTGGTACCATGTGGAGAGGCCAGGGAGTTGCTATAGTGTGGGGCAGGGAGGGAGATGAGGCTGTGGGCGTGCTGCTTTTGGAGAGAGTGTAGGACAAAGAGTGGTGTGCAACTGGAGACGAGTGTTAAAACCAAGGCCCTGGTATTGGGGACCTACGGGTAAAGGTAAGCCCCTATTTGGTTGTGTCAGGGAGATACATTCACGAGAACCTCAGGAGAATTGCTTGACAAGAGGGGGTGCAGCCCTGTATGCCAGGCCCAGAACTTAGATAGTGTCTGTGTGCCCACCTGCTTGTTTCTATGGGTTGACACAGTGATCAGTGGGACCATGATCAGTGGGACCATGAGGGAAGAGTGGGCATTGATTACACCAAGGCCTGGCATCTCCTCTAAGGTGGAGAGCTTAGGAAGACTATGCAGAAGATGGCAGTGTGGAGGGAAGAACTAGGGGTCCTGAGAAGAGAAGCTAATCATGGAGTGAACTGTTGCCCCATCATAGAGAGTGGTCTGACCTTTGAGGACGTGACTGTGTACTTGTTATGGTACTAAGTTCAGGCAAGGGGTTATGTGATATTGTTGCTATCAATAGGAGAATATTGGGAAAGTTGTCCTAGGTTTAGGTAACCGCATATGCAAGTGATTAGGGGTATTTTAACTTGACCCAGACGGGATCTGTGGATGCTGTAGATGGTCTGTCAGGTGCTGCATGAGAAAGTGAGACTAACATAGGAAGGCCAGTAAAAAACAAAAACTCCTTGCTGTCAAGTCGATTCCAACTCATAGCGACCCATTGGTCAGAGTAGAACTGCCCCATAGGGTTTCCAAGGAATGATTGGTGGATTTGAACTGCTGGCCTTTTGGTTAGCAGCCATAGCTCTTAACCACTGTGCCACCAGATCCTCAGGAAGGCTGGTAAACAAGTAGACTTTAGTACTCACAGGTCCCACAGAACAAACTACAGAACATCTCTGTGCAGGGCCACACAGGGTGTTACATCCAGGGGCCAGGTAACAACAAGCTAGAACTGCAGGAAGGGGCAAGCAAAGTTTCTGGTGCATTAGCATGGGAATATGGAGAAATTTGTATCACTGGGAGTCATATGGGACATAGCCAGGAGGAGGAAGGAGTAACTACAGTAGGTAGTTGAGAGACTGGGTTACAGGATATCAACAAGGTCTCTATCATGGGAAACTGTGTGATGCATAGCTAGGAGGGTGTCTTAGTCACCTAGTGCTGCTCCAACAGAAATACCACAAGTGGATGGCGTTAACAAAGAGAAATTTATTCTCTCACAGTCCAGGCTACAAGTCCAAATTCAGGGTATCAGCTCCAGGGGAAGGCTTTCTCTCTCTGTCGGCTCTGGAGAAAGGTCCTTGTGATGCATCAGTCTTTCCTTGGTCTGGGACCTTCTCTGCGCAGGAACCTCAGGTCCAAAGGATGCGCTCTGCTCCCAGCACTGCTTTCTTGGTGGTATGAGGTTCCCATGTGTCTCTGCCTGCTTCTCTTTTTTATATCTCAAAAGAGATTGCATTAAGACACTATCTAATCTTGTCAACCTCATCAGTATGACCTCATCACGGTGATAGAATTTACAATACATAAGGAGATCACATATAATCTCATCATAGTGATAGAATTTATAACACATAAGGAAATCACGTCAGATTACACAATCATACAATACTGGGAATCATGACCTAGCTGAGTTGCTACACACATTTTTTGGGGGACACAATTCAATCCATGACAGAGGACTAGAAAGATTCTGTAACTATTGAGATACTATGTGACAAGATTGGAAACTGAGTGAAAGAGCAGTTTAGGAGAAATTAAGGGATGCCAAGGCAAAAAATTATGTAGGCCACACTTTGGCCCCCTGACAGAAGGTGAGGTTGAGCTGCAGTCTTCAGGAAACTGAATGTCTTCTTTTCTCATGGAAAGAGGCAGCAGGGGGCAGGAATCAGGCTTGGAATCGCTTCCTTAGAAGTTGAGCATCTATTGTGGAGATGATTGGGAGCAGTGGGAGTTTTGGAGCAGAGGAGGGAGATGATCTGACCCAGGTGTCATCAGCTCCCTGTGGCTGTGCATGAAGACCAAACTGTGAGTATGAGGGGGGTGGTAGGGAATCCAGGAAGGAAGCTACTGCAGTATTCCAGGTGCATGTTGATAGTGACTGGACCAATGTAGTGGCCATGAATGTAGGAAGAATAGTTGGATTCCAGATTTGATTTTTAAGTAGGGCTGCTTGGATTTTTTGATTTTAGAGAGTAAGAGAGTAAGGTAGGAGTCAGGGATGACTTCATGCTTTTTGGTTTTTGCAGCTGGAAGACTGGAAACCCATCAGTGGATAGGGGAGCCAGTAGTAGGAGTAACTACTGAAAAAGAAACTACTGAAAAAAAAAAAAAGATTTGTTTTTTGCCATGTTAAGAGTATGAAGTGCGTCAGAGAATAATGAGTTGAGGTATTAAGCAGGCAGCTGGACAACACATCTGGAACTTTGGAGAGAGTTTCAAGATGGAGACATCTCCAAAGTAGTGGCCAATGTGTGGACCAGGACAGAGCTGTAGGTCCTGCTTAGTAGGGGAAATCTGGTCATTGTGGTAATGCTGTTAGCATGCCAGGAAGGGGAGGGTAGAGGCTGAGGACCCAGCTGCTTGGATCTGTCTTTATGGTTGAGGTGTGTCACAAATACAGGTAAGGAAGAGAAGTGGCCATGGGAAGGGTGTAGGAAAAGATGATCTGGAAGGTGGCTAAGGCTTCCAAGGGTGAATGGACATGAGCTGGATGTGGGAGGCACAGGAGTGATAGAGACAAGATGACAGGCCAGGATTAGTCCTTACTTACCATGCTGTAAACACACCAGAATTTTGTTGTGACCCTTGGTGTGGTCTGAGGTGTTTAATTCGGGATGTGGATTAGCTCTGGACCACAAGTGGTCATTTGTGAGTCACTGGGCCACTGAGCACTGACTTTGAATGATGGTTAGGTGAAGAGAAGAAGGCTGTAATTGGTGTGGGTTCAGCATGTGCAGCATAAGTTGAAGAGGGCCAAGAGTATCTGAGATCCACATGTGTTTCTGGGTGGCTGAGGTTAAAACAAGAAACCGAGTCAGGCAGGCCTTTATAACTGATTTGGGGCTGCTTCTGTTAGTGGGGACCATCAGAGATCTGGGGCAGAACTGAATCCTGTTTGAATTTGCCAAGCAATCTCTGGTGCCATGTATTGAGTACTATCTGGGAAGGCCAGGGGTGCCTATGGAGTAGGACAGGGAGGGGAAGGAGGCTGTGGAAGTGCAGCTGTGGGAGAGAGTGTGGGACAAAGAGTGGTGTACACCATCCGTGTGAATTGATGGTTCCAGGGACCTGGTACTGGGGACTTAAGGCTAAAGTTAGGCCCATATTTGGTTGTGTCAGAGAGAGATATGTTCTTGCGAACCCAGGAGAATTGCCTGACAAGAGGGGGTACAGCCCTACATGCCCAATCCAGAGCTGAGATGGTGTCTATCTGCCAACATGCCTGTTCGTGTTGATGGCTGACACAACCATTAGTGAGACCAAGGGGAGAGAGGATATCAGTGGCACTAGGGCCTGATATCTCCTCTGAGCCGGGAAGGTTGGTGAGCAGAAGATGAATATGAGGGTGGATGAAGTTGAGGCCTCAAGAAGAGAAGCTAATCATGGAATGAACTGTTGTCCCCATCGTGGCAGGGCGGTGTGACCTTTGAGGAGGTGGCCATTGACTTCTCCCAGGAGGAGTGGGGGCTCCTTGATGAGGTGCAGAGACTGCTGTTCTGCGATGTGATGCTGGAGAACTTCGCAGTCATAGCCTCTGTGTGTAAGACCCTCACACCCACACAAATGTCCCAGTCTAGTCTCTGCCTTTTGTCGTTTCCCCAGAGACAGCTCTGTGTTTACATAGGCAGACCACGGCACTGCTACCTTCCCTGCATTCCTGGCATGTGTGCTGTGGGGGTCAGTGCTGGGCTGTATGCACTGCTCTGAGCAATGTACTCCTCGAGCAGACCCACTACCTGCTGCCCAAACCCTGCAGGAAAGGGTCTGGGAGTGAGAGTCTTACAGTCAGCCTAATGGAGCTCACCCTTCTTTCCTTCTTGGAAGCATGACTGTGTCTGGGTTCATGGCACCTCTGTGCCCAGGTTTTACTCCCTTCCTTTAGCTGACATTTCCTTATATTTGTCTGGAATTATAGGCATTGTCATAGTCACTACTTATGTGGACCATGGGCTGCAATAACCTCCTTCAAAGTTTTTTGTCTTTGTAATGCTAATTTTCTCTCCTGTGGTCTGTTGTCTGCTGAGTTATTTGTGGACCAGTGCTGGCCACTCACCTGTCCCATGTGTCCCTTGGGACTTGGCTCATGCAAGTCCCATATTGTTGCACAACTGGGACTAGGGGTTTACCCTGGTTGCTTTTGAGGGTACACATAAGAAGATGGTCTCAGAGGTGGCCTGGCCCTGCTGAATGGCAGTTGGGAAGGGTGTTCTACGTATATTGCCTTAGATGAGGCATGGTAAGGTCAGGTGTAGATCAGGAGACAGAGACCATGGAGGTGTTAAAGGTTTTATTATAGTCATGGTTCCCTGGAGAGAATGCCACATGCCATGCCAGGCAGCTCAGAACGTTGCCACTGAGGACAGGATAACAACAAGCAGGAATTGTTGGAGATGCTACATATGGCAAGCAGAGCAAGGTTTCATGGATTTTCCGGGAATTGGGCATTTTGAATAATTCTACAGGCTCTGGGGCATGAGGACTGTCCCTACTTTTTGAGACCTGGCCCATGGTGATTATGGTGGGTGCATAATGACCCAAGAGTGAGAGAACCTGATAAGGGGAGTGGTTAGAGAACATTTAACCTGCTGCTCAAGAAGGGGAACCGACCAGTCTCTGACAAGGGCCTCAAAACTGGGTCTAGAGAGCATTCGTGAGATACCGTATTACAGAGGACATGATATCAGAGCTGTGTTCAAATCATACCAGAAACCTGCTTTGTGTCCACTAGTGTTTTGGTGCAAATACCAATGGCCAGACCTCATTTCTACTTTTTCTTCCCCATTCTTGACAGTTTGCTGACTTGTTATTTCAACCATGCATGTAGCCCCTGTTCACCTCTCTGGCCTCCACCTATCACCCATTCCTCTCCACTGCTGCTTCTGCAGTGTTCTCCAACATTTGCCAACATGTAAGGTGTTGTGAGGTGTGTACATATCCTTAAACAGTCCTTAAACACCAGCTTCCCAGTTCCAATTGGATATTTCTGGGCCTGAGCACAACTTCTGCACAGAAGGCACGTGTTACCAGTCGTAAGGTCCTCCTAAAGGTTGTTGGCAGAGGAGTGAGTTGGAGACCCTGCTCCTTATTCCTGTGTTACAGCCCATCTTAGTGTCCTTGTAATCTCAGAGTCCCAGTACTGCAAAGCAGCCCATTATTCAAGCTTCCTCCAGCTCCCTTGTTCTCAGAACAATTTCATGAACTCACTTCTCATTGAGTCTGATGCGTATTTTTGATGGGGCATCTGCCTCCTAGCAAAGTCAACATGCATTTCATCAGCATTTCTGTGCTTTTAGGTTCTTGGCATGGAACAGAGGATGAGGAGGTGTCTTCTAAGCAGAGTGTTTCTGTAGAAGGATTATTACAGATCGGGACTTTCAAGGCAGGTTTATCCACCCAGAACACTTACTTCTAGGAGATGGGTGTCCCAGTCTTGAAAGACATTCTGCACCTTACTGAGCAAGCAACACACCTTGGGCAGAATCCATGCTTGGGTGGGGCATGTATGAGATGCTTCTGGATGAGAGCAAACCTTCATCAGCAACTGAAGCTTCCCAGTGGAGAGAAACCCTTCAAAAAAGACATGGACGGGGCCTCATTTATGAAGAGCTGCAGATTTCATGTGTCCAGGAAACCCTTCACCTGTGGAGAGGTTGGGAACGTCTTCCCAGCAACCTCAAGCCTTCTCCATCACCATGCCATTCCTGAGTTTAAGGCCACCCAGTGGCCTTGAGTGTGGGGAGACCTTTCACAGTGGAAAAAGACTTTGCAAGTGGGGTAAATGCGGGAATTCTTCTAGTAACAAACATACACTTATTCACTACGAGAGTGTCTGCACTGTAGAGGGGCTTTATGAGGGTAGCAAATGTGAGAAAGACTTCAGCTGCAAGTACGGACTTGTACAGCACCAGGGAATTCACACTGGAGAAAGGCCATATAATTGTGGTGAATGTGGGAAATCCTTCAGATTCAAATGTTTACTCAGTTACTATCAGGGAGTTCACGCTGGAGAAAGGCCTTATGAGTGCAGTGAATGTGGGAAATTCTTTGGCCGTAGTGCCTACCTTCATAATCATAAGAGAATTCACACTATAGCTACACCATATGAGTGCACTAGATGTGGAAGATTCTTTAGCTATTGCTCCTACCTGAATAAACAGAAGAAGATTTATGCAGGAACAGAATTATATGAGTGTTGTGAGTGTTCAAAATTCTATAGCCAAGGGTTCAGCCTCATTCTACATCAGAGAATTCACATATTTGCATATGAGTGTGGTGAATGTGGAAAATCTTTTAACTGCAAATCTTTACTCATTTTCCACCAGAGAGTTCACACTGGAGAAAGGCCTTAGTGCATGGCATGTGAGAAATCATTTCACCATCAGTCAGCCTTCATTCAACATCGGATAATTCACACTGGTGAAAGGCCTTATGAGTGCATTCAGTGTGAAAAATTTTTTAGCTGTAGCTCTTACCTTAATAACACAAGAAAATTCGTACTTGAGAAAGGCCTTATGCATGTAGCAAGTGGGGGAAATCCTTTTTCTACAAGCATGGCCTCATTCGACACCAGAGTTCACATAGGAACAAAGTCGTATGAGTGGACAATGAGAAATCTGCTAGGTAAAGTACGACCTCATTCAACACCAGAGAATTCACACAGGAACCAGGCTGATGAGTGTGACAAATGTGAAAAATCCTATAGCTGTAAATCTGAGTTCATTTACCACTGGAGAGTTCACACTGAGAAAGGTCTTAGATGTGCAAGGAGTGTACGGTTTCTTTGTTCAGTATATCAACCCTTGGTGGAGAGTCTTTGTGAGGGACTTATCTACCTGAATTGACTCTCCTACATTCAAATGTACAGAAAAAGGAGATTCTCCATTGGTTGTAAGTATGAGGGAAGCCTTCAGAAGTTGCATTGCACTTTCTAACCTGCTAAGGTGTCCAAAGATAGACTTCTGTGCCTACATATTCATTGGAGGAAATCATGAGTATTGGAGGAAAAGGGGACCATCATTCCCCTCTCTCTGACTATTGAGGGCCTGGATCTGACCCAGTTTTGACCTAGAAGACCCAATCTGAGTTGTGCTAGTGTTTTTTCAAGGGCGATTGCATTTTTCAGGTGTATTTTTGGTCTCCCATGATGCTTGAATATGTCCAGCTTCCAAGTCACTGACCTGGAAACCATCTGCCGCACACTGTGCTGGTGTGTGCAGTCATAAATGTCTTTTCATTTAAGCACCTTAAATCTTGGGGGCTCCACTCACGATGCTGGGTGATTTAAGAGCAGTATTAGGATCTGCCTACATAAAAGGATGTGGTGACATGAATTGCTTTATGTTGCCTTTTGCCTTGGTTCTTTGGAAAAACAGCATGGGGTATTTTTCCCTTTAAGCCCTGAAGAATTTTACCTTTGCCCTAGTACTTTGGAGAAATTACTTGGGGGGCCTCCCAGGTTGCTTTCTACCCTAGAGAGATATTTTTGCCCAGGGAGGATGTAGTTCTCTACCACTGGAAACTGTTAAGTTTTGTACAAGACTTGATTGACACCTTATGGGCTTCTGACTCCACCAAAATGATTGGTCCACGATCTTGTAAGGAAATGGTCGATTTATATTCAAATAATGGCTTGAAAATCTACCCAGTAAGATTGAGTGACTTGCAGTCCATCGAGAAGATTGGTCAGTTTGTGTTAGGAGTGTCGAGCCTTGAAATTGACAAGAAGTTTACTTACATAAACAGCCACCTCCACAGAGATTTTTAGAGGAAATAAGGGAACCTGAAGACCAATAAGAGCATGGAGCAGGACAATATGGACCTGGGGTTGCTGTGAGGGGAACCTTCTAAGAAAAGCTGTAATAGGGGTTCAGGGCTGTAACACTGAATATGGCGAGGAGCCTGGAGAGGGGCCCGTGGGCAGAATCTGCAGTGACGAGAAAGCTGCTGCTAGGAAAGCAGTTAAAGAGCTGAGCAATCTGCCACACTGGCTCTGAGCTGGGCCAATTACAAATGGCAGAAAGGTCTGAAGGCAGAGAGGCCTGAAGCTAGACAAGGGGCATGCATAGTCAAGAGGACCCTGCTTGCACAGCTGAGGGGTCTTCTGGCATGACAGAGAGCAGCTGAGAGAGCTGTCCTCGTGGTTGGAAGCTATCCTGCACTGAAGTAGGGAGGGATGTGCTCTCCATTTTGAAGGAGTCTTCCAAATCTCGTCTGTGTGCTTCCTGATCCTTATCCCAAGTTGTTCCTGTTACTTCCAAGTTGATTCTGATCCTTAGGTGTAGCCTGTTATGAGCCTAATAAACCACATGACTGTAAGTGTGGTCTTTGAGCTCTGTGTAGCCATTGCAACGAATCACCGAACTCAGCAGAGAAGTAGAGAGCGCCGTGGTGGGAGGCAGGGGTGGCTGTTGTCAGAAATGCTGAAGAAATTGGAGAGAGGAAGTATGTCTGCTCTCCACCTCATGGGAACCAGCTTTGTTCTGGTCCTGATTCTTAACCCTCAGGAATTTAGACAATTCCTTATGTGGCAAAACAAGGGGCGAACAACTCTTATGGGACCCTGAACTTTGTGTGCCTCAGAGGGGACAATGTTATGGCAGAAAACAGCTCTCTTTTCAGTTGGAGCCTAAATTGCATTGCTGCCAAGGATTCCTGGGGAAGAATGTAGGCTTTTTGGTCCTAAATTGTAACTGGATGAAAGTTGTGTGTGTGTGTGCACATGTGTGTACATTTGCTCAAAGGTCACCCTAAAGAGGGCAAGGTTGTGAGTCTCCAGGGCTTTTGAGAATAACACGAAGTTTTCCCATTGTCCACCAGGGAGATCACATATTGTCCAGCACTGTGGAGGGCTCAGGGAGACCCATAATAAGTACAGAAACACTGGATTAAAAAGGAGTAGAGGAGACTGCAGCAAATTAGAATGCATGTGCCTCTTTTAAAAGTGCTTCCACACACATTCCTGTTGCTATCAGTGTATTGGATTCAGCGTGCAGAGAAACTCAGGACCTCTAGACCTGGGTCCCTGATGAGATAAAGAATTAACTTTACCCAAAGAATTTTACTTATTTTCCCTGGATCCTGGGGGGTAACCTCTGAATCCTTGGTATCTCCTGAGTGATTGGCATGTCTTTGTTATTTATAAGGGTCACTGGACCACATTTGTAGTTTATGCTAAGGAGGTGAGTCATATTGGGGCTGGCCACGCCAGGAAGCCCACCAGCTAATATCAGCCCAGCTGCCAGGGCAGGTAGGGGAGCTGGAGGTTGAGTCCAGTCACATGGCCAGTTATTCAACCAATCATGCCTACAAATTGAAACTCCAAAAAAACTGTATAGACACTGAGCATCCCTGACAGCACATCGGTGTGCCAAAAGGGTGACCTGTCCTGACTCAGAGGGAGAGGTTATGGAAGCTCGTGTTTGGATTTTCTCAGACCTTTGCTGTACGTCCTTCTTTTGTATACTTTATTGATGTAATAAAACTGTAACCATTAAGTATAGCGTTTTTCTGATTTCTGTGAGTCATTTGCAGATTATCAAAGCTGAGGGTAGTGGGAACCCCTGTATTTGTAGCCAGTTGTTCAGAAGTGCAGGTGGCCTAGAACCCTCAAATTTGTAGCTAGTGTCTGAAATAAGGGCATTTTTATGCGGGACTGTGTAATCCGTGAAATCTGACCCATCTCCGTGTACTTAGTGTCAGAAGAATTGCATGTGTGCAGCTGTGGTCAGAGCAAATAGTTTTTGTGGATTCCTGTAGCCTATGACTGTTTATCTCAAGGCCATTGATGAACAGGCAGGAAAGCAAGGATGAAGCTAAAGGAGATCCCAGAGTCCAGGGGTGTGGCTTTTATGATCCAGCCAGCATTCCTCTTGACTCAGGTGGCAGTGGCCTTCATTGCTCGCCAATATTTGTTGCCTCTCCAGGCCATGAGGAGAGTGATGGAGGTGTTAGTGTTGCCCAACCTGATTTTCCAGAAAGAATGGAAGGTCTAGAATTTTATTTTGAATCATTTTTTTAAAGCTTTACTGAGGTATAATTGACATGCAGTTGTTAGGTGCCGTCGTGTCAGTTCTAACTCATAGCGACCCTACTTTCTTTACAATAGATTAGTTAGCATTTTCTACAATTTTATGTTATTGAAATCAAAGTGTTTCTTTTTTTCTGCCAGTTTCCATTATACATGTTATTTTGAGATTTACCAATGATGCTTAAACGAGTAATTCATTCTTTTTATTGCTGAATATTATTCTCTGTGGATATTTCACTATTTGTTTATCTGTTCATCTGTAGACAGATTATTTCCCTTTTTTGGATTTTGTGAATAAAGCTACTATGAATATGTGGATATAATTCTTAATATAAATATGTTTCATTTCTCTTGTGTTGATAACTCTGATTGCAAGCCTTGAGTCACAGGGTAAGGGGGTGTTTATCTTTCTAAGAAACAGCAAGTCATTTTACTTATACTTCCAGACATCTTGTTATTTAATGTAATACCTCTTCAGAATTCGTTTAAAAAATGTAAGGGCTCTATCATAACCCCAATAACTATCATGCAAAATTAAATTATTTTCAAATATGATCATTATGTTATCAGTGCTGAATGTTGTCTCAAAAAACATTTTTGTTCTTTAAGGCAGATTGTTTGCAGTCAGGATCCAAAATATATGCTTATGGCTTTTCTTAGCTGTGTCTTGTAAGTCTGTTGTTCTACAGGTACCATATACCTGTTTTTGAATTCTTATTTACTTGTTGAAGTTGCTAAACCTTTTGTCAGTTAGAATTTGCCATATCCTAGATTAGGCTTATTAAATCTGATTTTTTTTTTTAACATGCTAGTCCTCCTGTACACTTTATATTCGTGAGATGGGTGGTTGAGGTCCTAGTGGACAGGTTTATGATGGTGACACATCTGGAACCACATGCTGTATGACTTGCCAGTACTCCATGGCACAGCCTGGAAACAAACATAAGTACTGTGACAGGTGTGTGGTGGTGACACTGTAGCACAGTCTAGCGTTGTGCATGCACATGCATGGGGGACCCTGTGTAACAGGTGACACAAACAGCATATGCAAACATACCAGAAACCTGTGTACCAACACACCACAGTAAATGTGGAGACACAAATGTGAATACTTCCCCGAGACTTGTGAGGCAGGCATGCAATAGGGATGCTCCGTGGCCTGGTGTGTAGGCCACACATACAATGACACAGTTCCCGTAGATCAAGTGTAATGAAGCAGACAACTTGGTTTTCAAAGAACAACCCTATCCCCCATCCTGTCAGGATTAATAGTCTGTCAGTCATTGGTTTGCATGTTACCTAGAGGGATGGGGAGGAGAAGTCAGGCTAAAGTCACCTGCTAGAGACATGGGGTGGAAAAGTCATGGGGACACGGACATGCCAGAGTCAAAGTGGAGAATCTCAGTGCTTCAGCATCTTTCCCAGTGTTCACAATAGTGATCGGAATAACTGGAAAGCCTTGGGGACTGGGACATGCCAGAGTCCCTCAGCATCTTAGTGTCTACACTAGTGACAGTGATAACTGGCTGACAGTTGAGGATGAGGGTATGGAATGAAGGGGGCACCCTGAGGGTATTTAGGAGGAAGACCCACAGGACATTCGGGCTGAAAGCCTGCATGTGGTGGTGAGGGCCAGTGATGGGTTTGGGGTGACTCCGATGACCGTCAGGGTGCCTGGTGGTGGTAACGTTGTCCATGCTAAGAGCGTTCATGTCGATGGGAAGCGAGTTTGTGGGGAGTGGTGTGTGGGGAGGGGCTCGATATGGTGGGTACTGGTTAGCAGATGGTCCAGGGCTCAGCCTTCAGACAAGAAAGGAGTTTGGGAGTCTAGACCTGAGTCCCCAACAATTCCCTGTTGGGATGGCTGGAAGGGAACAACATGAGCTGACCCAGAGCAGAGTAAAACGTTCCCAGATCAACTGCTTGGGGGCTGTGCACCTTTGTGGAAGTCACTCAGCCACTCTGAGCCACAGATCCCTTAGGAAATAACCCAAAAAACCAAACCCGTTGCTGTCGAGTTGATTCTGACTTATAGCGACCCTATAGGACAGAGTAGAACTGCCCCGTAGGGTTTCCAAGGAGTGGCTGGTAGATTTGAACTGCTGACCCTTTTTAATTAGCAGCCAAGCTCTTAACCGCTGTGCCTCTGCCCTAGTTGTTTTGGCAATATTACATGAGGCAACCCTTGGGAGAGTCTGCCAATATTGGCTCCATATGGAAAGATGAGTCAGGACCCTCAGCATCCAGGAGGTCTGCACAGCACCCTAGAGGGCCTGAGAAGGACCCTCAGGGTGGTCAGAGGAAAGCAAAAGAGAGGGCACCCTGTGGGCCAGGAGACTGCAGGGAAGGAAAGGAGGCATTGGCCCTGTGACCTGAGACTGAATGCTGGACCCCATCCCACCCCTTGATGGGGGCTCACAGACCATCCATGCCACTTCCCTGGACCTATCTCTGGGTGTAAAATTGCGCTGCTGCCTGAGCTGAGCTCCCGGGGTGCTAAGAATGTAACGTTCCTGCGTGGTGCTATTTTGGGTGGAGGTGTTGGGAGGGTCTCGCTCATGCTCCATGGCAAACGTGGGGCTGGCACATCCCAGGCAGAAGTAGTGGGATCGCGGGGAATGGGATGTCCATAGTGTGGTCCTTGGGGTGCAGGCCTCCTGCCTCAATCCCCAGGCTGCCCAGCATGGGGTGCAGGGTAACAGGCCTGAGGACACAGTGCTGCTGCAGGGCCCAGGTGAGCACAGGCCCTAGTCCTGATACTGACCCGGCACCTACACCAGAGTCTTCCCTGGGTCTCTGGGGGCTACAGCCATGGCCCATGAGTGATCCCTCTGGCTCAGAAGCCATCATCCCCATGCCTTTCCTGGCATCGCCAAACCTGGGCTTCTGCCTCCTTAGACTCCTGACCTACCATAAAAACCAAACTATTGTCATCGAGTTGATTCTGACTCATAGCGATCCTATAGGACAAGGTAGAACTTCCACCATAGGGTTTCCAAGGTGGTAAATCTTTACAGAAGCAGAATGCCACATCTTTCTCCCACAGAGCAGCTGGTGGGTTAGCACCACTGACCTTTCGGTTAGCTTCTGAGAACTTAACCACTACACTACCAGGGCTATTCTCAGACTCCTGACAATCCCCTTGATTTAACTAGTGTTTGTGTACTCTGGGCCTCACGGAGTCTGTTGGTGGCTAAAACAGTTAAATGCTTGGCTGCTAACCTAAAGGTCAGTGGCTAGAATCTACCCAAAGTTGTCTCAAATGAATGCCCTGGCGATCTACTTCTAAATAATCAGCTATTGAAAACACTATGGGGCACAGCTGTACTCTGTGACATGTAAGTGGATGCCGTGAGTTGGAGTTGAATCCAGTTATCTGGTTCTGGACCTCATAATCAGTTGGGAAGGTTTAAAAACCACCAATGCCCACATTTCACCACAGAGATTTTGTTTCATTTGACTTGGTTTTTGGAGCAGGCAACACCAGGTGGTTCTGAATCACAGGGTGGTTGAGACCTACTGACTTAATTAAAAACACTGCATGGAAGGATAGGTGTCACCTTCCTAGGGTCCCATCAGTAATCCCTTCAGCAGCTTTTGTTGAACAAGATAAATATGGATGTAACCTACTTGACGAACCTAGGCAACATATTGTTAAACATATATTTTGAACCTAACAGACGTATAAAATTCAAGCATAGAATATATATGTAAAGAATGTATTTTGTAGCAGTAAAGACTGGTTAGTGGAAAATAATGGACTTCAATGGCATAGATAAAATACATCACTTATGTTTCTTTCCAGGATTTACTAGCTCTGAATGAACTTACTGTCCTCATGATCAAATGCCATCCAGGGCCTTGGCAATGGGAATCATCTTTGTCTCTCAGTCTGGAGCTGGAATCCTGGGGAACACCTTCCTCTTTTGTTATTGTGTCTTCATTTACTGCTCTGGACAAAGGTTAAGGAAAACAGATTGGATTCTTATGAAACTGATATTTGCCAACTGTTTGATTCTTCTCTCTAGAGGAACTCCTCATGCAATGCAAGCTTTTGGGATGAAATATTTTCTAGAAGATTTTGAATGCAAACTAGTTTTCTATCTTCACAGAGTGTCTAGAGGAGTGTCTCTTGGCACCACCTCTTTCTCGACTGGTTTCCAAGCATCACAGTCAGCCCCAGGAGTCCCTAGTGGATGAAGCTCAAGGTCAAAGCCCCCAAGCACATTGGATTTCCTATTGTCCTCTGCTGGATCCTTCATATACTGGTAGATATTAGTGTTCCTATGTATATTACAGGCAAAGCCTGGAATCAGGAAAGCAAAAACCTCACAGAGAAGAAGGATTTGGGATACTGTTCTGGCATAAATATTGATAGCAATATAACCTTATGATGTTTGGTGATATTTTCTTCCATTGATGTGTTATATTTGGGGTTCACTGTTTGGGTCAGTGGCTCCATGGTGTTAACCTTATACAGACATAAGCAAAATTCACAGCAAAAATCTCTCCTCCAAATGCTCCATGGAGACCAAAGCCACCCACAACACCCTCATCCTTGTGAGCACATTTTTCTCCCTTTACTCAACTGTCTTCATTCTTTTTATTTGTCTTGCTTTGATAAACCCAGTTGGATGCTGGTGAACACCACTGCACTGATAGCTGTGTGCTTTCCTGCTTTCTGCCCCTTTGTGCTCATCAGCGGTGACCCCTGTGTCTCTGTTTTTCTAATAGTATATAGCTCTGCTTTGCTTGCTGTGCAAGGATAAAATGTTCCCTAAAGTGGTCAGAAAACTAAAAGGGTATATGCCTCTGAATATTATTTTTTTTTATTTTGTTAAAACATATATATAACACAACATTTGCCATTTCAACATTATTTACACGTATCTTTCAGTGACACTGATTATATTAATCATGTTTTACAACCATGGCCAGTATCCACTGCCAAATTTTTCATCACCATAAACAGATACTCAATGCTTCCTAAACAATGACACCCTCTTCTCCTGCCTTCTTGTCCCTGGTAACCACTAGTAAACTTTGGTCTCTGTGCATTTGCTTATTCTAGCTATTTCATTTAAGTGGGAACATACAATATTTGTACTTTTGTGATTGACTTGCTTGACTCAGAATAATGATTTCAGTGTTCATCAAATCAGGGCTTTATTTCTCTTTATGGCTGAATAATACTTTTTTTTTTTTTTTTATTTCATTCTTTTGTCCCATATACGAGCGTAAGTCAAAAAGTGTTTCTACTAGGCTTCCAGTCCATACATGCACGGGTTTATTCCAAACAGAACATGTTTAAATATGTCTCTGTGATCGGTGGATATCTGAAGACAAGTACTCTCAGTAATCCACTTGTCTTAGTCTCCTTTGGGTGCCTTCAAAAAAAGAGGATACTTTTTGTGCCGTGGAAAAAAATTTTTTGAGGTTAGGGCTCATATAAAATTTTTAATAAAACTCAAGTGGAAATCTTCCCACATCACTGAAGCTTTGCAACAAGTTTATAGGAATGCTGCCCCACATAAAACAACAGTTTTTAGATGGATAAAGCATTTTAACGAAGATCAGGAAGACCTCAAAGATGAGCCAAGAGAGGGAAGACCACTCAGAAGGTTATGGCAGCTGTTTTTTTTTTTATTCCAAAGGGGTAATCTTGATAGATTTTCTCAAAGGACACAGGATGATCACGGGGGCTTATTAGGAAGAAGTTCTAAGAAAATTGACTACTACATTGGTGAGAAAAAGGCCAGGAAATTTGCACCGAGGAATTTTTTCCATCATGACGATGCACCTGCTCATTCTTGGAGGGTAGCTAGGGCTGTCCTACCAGAATTTCAATGGGAAACCTTACCTCATCCACCGTACAGCCCTGGTATTGCCCCTTCAGACCTTTTTGTTCTCCAAACTCAAAGAACTTTTAAAAGGAACACAATTTGAGTCCCTCAAGGATGCCCAAACTTCCGTTTTGATGTGGCTTAAATTAAAGAGTGCAGACTACTTCAGGGAAGGGTTAGAGAGATGGAAATACCTCCTTCAGAAGTGTATAGACCTAGATGGAGGGTATGTCAAGAAACAAAGTTTTCTATGATTTTTTAGCAATACTTTTTGACTTACCCTCATATTTAAGCACTGACTCTGACCAAATCAGATTGTGTGCAGAATCCAGAACAATATAGAATGAGCCCAATCCCCAAATACTTTGCAATTAGCAAAAAGCCAGGTACAAAATAAGGTAGGTGTTTCATTTCTATTTTTCAGATTAGGAATCAAATTCAGAAATGTCAATGCTCACATCTAACAAGGGGCAGAGCAGAACCAGTGTTTTTCTCTTATTCTTTGGCTTCTTTTCCTTATGAGCCCTGCTATATCTCCTCTTTCTCCTACGCTCTACCCTTTCCTCCTCAGAGATCACTGGAAAAAAAAAAAAAAAAAACTTTCTGTCATCCAGGGAAATTTAGTTCTCTTCAAACTTGCTTAGTCCAACTTTTACATTTAGACATGCGGTTCTAAATCAGCACACTATTATTAAAACTGATCAGTGCATACGTAGAGTAACGTGACTATGTGTGTCATAATCAGGTGTTTATACAATATACTTAGCACAATTAGGTCCTATCTTACTGTTATGCTTATTTAGAAACAGACTCCTGTTTCTCAGAATAACAGTTTTAAAACCTTTAGTACACAAGTTGGGAAATTAGAACTTCAGACTCCAGGAAAGGTGGAGTATGTAAAGATACTACTTACATGCACACAATGCTACCTTGCAGCAACGTGGAAAAAAGCCCTGGTGATCTTCTTTTGTAAAGATTATAGCAAGAAAACTCCATGAGTCTGAGCATGGCCACAGCTTCTTTTGTAGGTTACATGACTGTTGCTGTCTCCACTTCAGGTTGACAGTCTGAGGAGCAAAGCTGTGAAAAGTTCAGTCTTTTTCATGAATGGTGCTCTTCAGCTGCCCATTACAAGTTTCTCCACTCAACCAGTGAAAGGCACTGTGCCCAGCATCAGACTGATGTAATCCTTTTCCATCAGCCCATCTTTTAATATAAACATGGACCCTTCTCACCTGCTAATCCAGTGTCTCTGCTTCTCCGGAGTCCAATGGCGACTGGAGTCATAAGACTTCTGGCGCATGTGGGTGACTCAGTTGTCGTGAGGCCTCAGTTCTCTGCAATTCCTGTGGAGAGAACTGATAACGGGGCTAGCTCCCCTATGGGATGACTGAGCATCTGGCAACCAGCATAATAAATATTAGAGCAAGGATCAAAATGTTTATAATGTAAAATGACCCAAGGACAGCTACTGCAGGAACTCACATTGCTGGTGAAGGTGAGAATCCAGGTAGATGTTTTGGATAGTAACTTGGCAGCCAACATATTTTAAAGTTTAGTGTGTATATATCCTTGGTCCCGGAAATACATTACTGTGAACCTATTAATAGGAATAAAGGCTCCATTATGTTTGATCTTACGTATAAACATGCTGAAGGACACATGTTCCTTAGTGGAAAAATTATAAATTTTTTAATACCCAATAATAAAATTTAATACTCAATAGTAAGCAAATAATTGGTTAAATTATGAATTGTCATCGACATTAAGAAAAGAGAGAAAAATTGAGTTTATCAAGTATAAATAATCTACCTGGTATCATCACATCTATTTATTTATGCAAAATAATACATGTATTTTATCTGTATGTGCAAAAATATCTCTTCAAAAGGAAAATATATGAACAAATATTAGCTCTGATTCTCACTGGGATACTGGAATATAAGAGATTTTTTTTCCTTCATGCTTTTCTTCTTCCAAAATGTGTTGATTCTTACTTATAAGTAAAAAAAGAAAAAAAGAAAGAAATGCTATTAAACATTTAAAAAATAGGCCTCTGGTGCAATAAATTACATTTATTGATAATTAAATAATTGTATTAAAAGTTTATGTTTAGCCCAGCTAGCATTACTGAACATTTTGATCAAAGATTTTATAGAAGCATCCTGATCAAAAGGGGGAAAATACAGAATGGAGTTTAAAATTCTCATGGAATCCATACTTTCTGGAGCCATGGAGACTGGATGAACTCCTGAAACTATTGCCCTGAGATAGTCTTTAAACCTTAAACCAAAAATATCCCCTTAAATCTTCTTAAAACCAGACAACGTTGTTGTGTGCTGTCAAGCTGAGTCTGACTCAACTTGAGTAGAAGTGCCCCATAGGGTTTCCAAGGCTGTAATCTTTATGGAAGCAGACTGCCACATCCTTCTCCTGTGAAGTGGCTAGTAGATTTGAACCACCTACCTTTTGGTTAGCAGCCGAGTGCTTAACCATTGCACCACCAAGGTTCCTTAAACCAAACAACGGTTTAGCTTAACTAATAACTAATGTCTGCCTTGAGCATTATGCTCTTTTTTTTTTTTTTTAAATATTTTATTGTACTTCAGGTGAAGGCTTACAGAACAGATAGTTTCTCAGTAGTACACATGTTGTTTTATGACATTGGTTAACAACCCTACAACATATTAACCCTCTAAATTCTCAACCTGTTTTTTTTTTGGTGAAAATACATGTAGCCAAAGATACACCGTTTCAAAAATTTCAAATTCATTGCCCCTCCCCGAATTTCTGCATCTTAATGGGGTCCTTCCAATCTTCAGTGGAGTCTCTGGGTGGTAAAAATGATGAAGTGCTCCACTACTAGTTGAAAGGTTGATGCTTCTAACCTACCAGCCTAGGGAGAATAGCCTGATTATCTTCTTCGAAAAGGTCACAGCCTTGAAAACCCTATGAAGCAGTTCTATTCTGCACACACTGGGTTGCCATGAATCAGCATCAATTCCATGTCAGCTAACAACAGTAATCCTCAGTGTTCTCCTTTCTGCTTATTAAAACCAAAACCAAACTCATAGCTGTGGTGTTGATTCTGATTCATAGAGAACCCATGTGTTATAGTAGAACTGCTTCATTGGGTTTCCTTGTCTGTAATCGTTATGGAAGCAGGTCACCAGGCCTTTCTTCTGAGGCACCATTGGGTGGTTCCCAGCTGCCAAATTTTCCGTTAGTGGTTCTGCATAGTTGTTAGGTGCTGTCAAATTGGTTCCAACTCATTAGCACCCCTGTGTACAACAGAATGCAACACTGCCTGGTTCTGCACCATCCTCACAATTATTGCTGTGTTTGAGCCCATTGTTGTAGCCACTGTGTCAGTCCATCTCATTGAGGGTCTTCCTCTTTTTCACTCAACCTCTACTAAACATCTTGTTCTTCTCCAGGGACTGGTCCCTCCTGATAACATGTTCAAAGTATGTGAGATGAAGTCTCGCCATCCTCACTTCTGAGGAGCCCTCTGGCTGTACTTCTTCCACGACAGATTTGTTCATTCTTCTGGCAGTTCATGATATATTCAATATTCTTCGCCAACGCTATAATTCAAATGCATCAATTCTTCAGTCTTCCTTATTCATTCTTCAGCTTTTGCATGCATATGAGGCTACTGAAAATACCATGGCTTGGGTCAGGTACACCTTAGTCCTCAAGTGGACATCTTTGCTTTTTAACATAAAGTGTTTTGCAGCAGATTTGCCCAATGCAATATATCATTTGATTTCTTGATTGCTGCTTCAATGGGCTTTGATTGTAGATCCAAATAAAATGAAATCCTTGACAACTTCAGTCCTTTCTCTATCATGATGTTGCTTATTGGTCCAGTTGTGAGGATTTTTGCTTTCCTTATGCTGAGATGTAATCCATACTGAAGGCTATAGTTTTTGATCTTCATCAGTAAGTGCTTCAAGTCCTCTTCATTTTCATCAAGCTTCGTTGTGTCATCTGCATAATAGGTTGTAATGAGTCTTCCCCAATCCTGATACAATGTTCTTCATATAGTCCAGTTTCTCAGAATATTTGCTCAGCATACAGATTGAATAAGTATGGTGAAAGGATACAATCCTGATATACACCCTTCCTGATTTTAAGCTACTCAGTATCCCTTTGTTCTGTTCAAATGACTGCCTCTTGGTCTATATACAGGTTCCTCATGAGCACAATTAAGTGTTCTGGAATTCCCATTCTTTGCAATGTTATTCATAATTTGTTAGGATCCACACAGTCGAATGCTTTTGCATAGTCAATAAAACACAGGTAAACATCTTTCTGGTATTCTCTGCTTTCAGCCAAGATCCATCTGTCATCAGCAATGATATCCCTCAATCCACATCCTCTTCTGAATCAGCTTGAATTTCTGTTGATGTACTGCTGCAACCATTTTTGAATTATCTTCAACAAAATTTTACATGTGTATGATATTAGTGATATCGTTTGATAATTTCTGCTTCCTGTTGGATCACCTTTCTTTGGAATGGGCACAAATATGGATTGCTTCCTGTTGGTTGGCCAGGAATCTGTCTTCCAAATTTCTTGGCATTGACAAGTGGGCACTTCCAGCATTGCCTCCGTTTGTTGAGACATCTCAATTGGTATTCCGTCAATTCCTGGAGCCTTGTTTTTCTCTTATGTCTTCAGTGCAGCTTGGACCTCTTCCTTCGGTACCATCAGTTCTTGATCATATGCTACCTCTTGAAATGGTTGAATGTCAACCAATTATTTTTGGTACATTGACTCTATATATTTTTTCCATCTGCTTTTGATGCTTCCTGTATCATTCAATATTTTGCCCAGAGAATCCTTCAGTATTGCAACTCGAGGCTTGAAATTTTTCTTGAGTTATTTCAGCTTGAGAAATGCCAAGCCTGTTCTTCCCTTTTGGTTTTTTAACTCTAGGTCTTTGCACATTTCATTATAATACTTTACTTTGTCTTCTCGAGCTGCCCTTTGAAATTTTCAGTTCTTTTACTTCATTTCTTCCTTTTGCTTTAGCTACTCTACATTCAAGAGCAAGTTTCAGAGTCTCTTCTGACATCCACTGTGGTCTTTTCTTTCTCCTGTCTTTTTAATGACCTTTTGCTTTCTTCATGTATGATGTTCTTGATATCATCCCACAACTCATCCGGTCTTCGGTCATTAAATTCAATGCGTCAAACCTACTCTTGAGATGGTCTCTAAATTCAGGTGTGGTATATTCAAGATTGTATTTTTGGCTCCCGTGGACTTGTTTTAATTTTCTTCAGCTTCAACTTAAACTTGCACATTAGCAATTGATAGCCTTGTTCTGACTGATGATATTTTCTCCATTGTTTCTTTCCATGGAAGTAGTCAGTTTGATTTGTATGTATTCCATCCAGCGAGGTCCACGTGTATAGTTGCCATTTATGTTGTTGAAAAAAAAAAAGTATTTTCAATGAAGAAGTCCTTGGTCTTGCAAAATTCTATCATGTGATCTGTGGTATTGTTTCTATCACCAAAGCCATATTTTGCAACTACTGATCCTTCTTCTTTGTTTCCAACTTTCACATTCCAACCACCAGTAATTATCAATGCATCTTGATTGCATATTTGATCAATTTCAGACCGCAGAAGTTGGTAAAAATCTTCAATATTTTCCTCTTTGGCCTTAGTAGTTGCATAAATTTGAATAATAGTTATATTAACCGGTCTTCCTTGTAGGTGTGTGGATATTACCCTATCACTGACAGCGTTCTACTTCAGGATAGATCTTGAAATGTTCTTTTTGACAATGAATGCGACACTGTTCCTCTTCAACTTTTCATTCCTGGCATAGTAGACCATACGATTTTCTAAGTCAAAATGGCCAGTACCATTCCATTTCAGCTCAGTAGTTCCTAGAGTATCAATCTTCAAGAATTCCCTTTCGAAAGAGAGTTCCGGCAAAATGGTGCTCTAGGCAGAAGCATGCCATCCCTCCACAGCAAAGATCTGAAAAACTAAGCCAAACAGAGAATACAACAATCCTGAAACCCTAAAACATCAAATGAAGAGATAAAGAACTCAGCCAAGCACCAAATGGAGTGAGAAAACTGACAGAGAACGGAGAGCGAGGAGAGATTCATGCAGAGGTCCCCTACCAGCTAACGCAGCGCAGATCCACCATCTTGGACTCCTATCGGAGACCAGCAAATGGGGCTACGAGAAAGCAGCCTCACGGAGCATCCAGCGGGAGACAAAACAACCCGTAATTCGAGGTGTGCGCTTTCCCACCCCCCACCCCTCTTCGCCCCGGCTCGGCCTCCTCTGCTTCCCGTGGCCACGGTCTCTTGACCGGGAAGCGCCGGCTGCTTGGATTCCACAGTGGGCGGCTCTCTGGGTGCCATTTGTCGGCTGCTAGTGTTGCTTTTTTTTCCCTGCTTCTTTTGATTTCTCACTTGCCTCTCGCCACCTCCTCCTCCTTTCACTCGAGTGCCTGGCTCCATGCACCACCTTTGCTTCTTCCTGAGGGGCTGCAAAGCGCCGGCAATTTGTGATATACGCTTTCCCACTCTCCACCCTTCTTTACCCACACTCGGCCTCCTCTGCTTCCCGCGGACACAGTCTCTTGTCCAGAAACACCAGCCCGCACTAGCTGGCTCTCTGAGTTCCATTTGTGGGCTGCTGGTGTTGCTTTTTTTTTTTTCTGCTGCTTTTGATTTCTTG
This sequence comes from Dugong dugon, assembly GCA_030035585.1. Classification (NCBI taxonomy): domain Eukaryota; kingdom Metazoa; phylum Chordata; class Mammalia; order Sirenia; family Dugongidae; genus Dugong; species Dugong dugon. The sequence goes on from CM057466.1 coordinate 117,324,211, forward strand.
CTTGCCTCTCGCTGCCTCCCCCTCCTTTCACTCGAGTGCCTGGCTCCGTGCGCCATCTTTGCTTCTTCCTGAGGGGCTGTGGGGCTCCATTCGAGTGTGCAGCTGCTTCCTGGTATGAGATACTGCACTGGTGGGATCCCAGGGCTTTTGTTCCTTTGTTCCTCTGCTTCCCGCAGCCACAGTCTCTTGATCGGGAAGCGCCGGCTGCTTGGATTCCACACATCCAAGCGGGCGGCTCTCTAGGTGCCATTTGTTGGCTGCTAGTGTTGCTTTTTTTTTTTTGCTTTTGATTTCTCACTTGCCTCTCGCCACCTCCCCCTCCTTTCACTCGAGTACCTGGCTCCGTGCGCCACCTTTACTTCTTCCTGAGGGGCTCCAGAGCACTAGCAATTTGTGATATACGCTTTCCCACTCTCCACCCTTCTTCACCCACACTCGGCCTCCTCTGCTTCCCGTGGACACAGTCTCTTGTCCAGAAACACCAGCCCGCACTAGCTGGCTCTCTGAGTTCCATTTGTGGGCTGCTGGTGTTGCTTTTTTTTTTTTTTCTGCTGCTTTTGATTTCTTGCTTGCCTCTTGCTGCCTCCCCCTCCTTTCACTCGAGTGCCTGGCTCCGTGCACCATCTTTGCTTCTTCCTGAGGGGCTACGGAGCTCCATTTGAGTGTGGAGCTGCTTCCCCTTCTGGGCTGCTGTGCTGGTGGGATCCCGGGGCTTTTGTTCGTTTGTTTTGAATGGTTTGCTTGTTTTCTTTTCCTTTTCTTCAGTTGGGAGCGCTTTCTGGCCGGGCGGAGCTGCGTGGCAAGGAACTTCCACAGACGTGCAGAGGGATCCCTGAGGTCATTTCTTTTTTCGTTGTTTTTTTTTTTTTTTCCTGTTTTTTTGGGGGCCTTTCTTGTTCTTTTTTTTTTTTTTAATTTGTTTTGTTTTCTTTTCCCTCTTTTTCCCTTTTTGTCTTTCTTCATTGCTCAGTTTCTCATCTCTCTATATCTTCCTTCTCTTTCTGATCCCTGAATACCAGGCGTTGTATACCTCTACGCCTTCTAGCCAGGCTGTACTGCGACACCTGAGAGCAACTTCCCCAGACCTCATAGCTGCATCGGTGGGATCCCTGGGAACTTTGAGGTTCTTTAACCTTTGTGATTTTTATTTATTCATTCTTTTCTTTTCTTCCTCTTCTTCTTTCTGTTTTTCTCCATTTCATAGTCTCTCATCTCTCCATTCCAATGGCAAGCTCCCCTAGCATTCTTTTTTGTTTGTGTGTTTTTTGGCTTCTGTTCCTCTCTCCTCTCTCCCATATCCATCTTAGCTCCACACATAACAATCTCCCCGCTGCATCCTGCCTACCTGCACCGTGCGCTTGACATCACACCACCAAGCAGTACAGGCATGGCCTACTGGAATCTGCCCTGCATTGATTACCGACCCGCCCTGGTGGCTGTAGTAGGTGCCACAAACAACCCGTCCCAGTAACTCCTCTTCAGCTAGACCTGCCCTGCTGTACCATATCAGAGTGACTGACCCTGCCAGTTGGAGAAGGAGATGAAAAGTATTGAGCGCACAGACGAGCAAACAACAAAGAACACACAGTCCGCCTGCTCAGACATAGTCAATTTTTTTTTTTTTTAAAAAGGGACAAAACAAATCTACAATGAATAAACGAGAAAAATAACTACGGAATGTCCAGAAAGCAACAAAGGATATCAAAACATTTACAAAAACAGGACAGGGTGGTTCCAGTAGGAGTCCAAATTAAAACACCAGATGACTCTCCTGTGGAAGAAAATGCACTAGAAGTACCTGATAGGGAATTCAAATCTCTAATACTTGGAATTTTCCAAGAACTGAGGCAGTAGCTGACAAACATGAGGAAAAAATAGACAAATTCATGGAAAATACAGACAAAAAATTGAAAGAATTCAGGAAGATGATGCAGGAACAAAATGCCATAATAAATTCATAACTAGAAATTATACAAAAACAACATTTAGAATTCCAAAAGATAAACAACAAGATTTCAGAAATGGATGATGTCATAGAAGGGCTGAGAAGCAGATTTGAAACCGTGGAAGACAGGATCAGTGGAACTGAAGACAAACACTTGGATACAACTCTGTTTCAGGAAAACTCAGAAAAAAGAACAAAGAAAAATGAAGAGACCCTGAGAGTTATGTGGGACACAATTAAAAGCAAAAATTTACAAGTGATTGGCATTCCAGAACACGGGGAAAAAATAGAAAACAGAGAGGATCATTGAAGAACTGCTGACAGAAAACTTCCCCAATATCATGAAAGATGAAAAGCTGGCCATCCAAGAAGCTCAACGATCCCCATATAGAAGAGACCCCAAAAGAAAATCACCAAGGCATATCATATTCACACTCGCCAAAACCAAAGATAAAGAATCCTGAGAGCAGCTCATGAAAAACAAGAAGTCATATAAAGAGGAGAAACAATAAGACTAAGCTCAGATTATTCAGCAGAAACCATGCAGACAAGAAGGCAATGGGATGACATATATAAAATCTTGAAAGAAAAAAATTGTCAGCCAAGAATAATATATCCTGCAAAACTCTCATTCAAATTTGATGGTGAAATTAGGTCATTTCCAGATAAACAGAAATTAAGGGAATATGTAAAAGTCAAACCAAACTTACAAGAATTATTAAAGGGAGTTCTTCGATCTGAGGACAAACAGCTTCAGCTCACAGGCAGAACCTAGGATGCAGGATCGTACCATCCAGATACCAGTCTAGGAAATGAACTCTCGAGGACTATCCAAAACCAAAAGAAATACAACAGGGAATCAGAGCAGTTAATCGATGGATGACAACAACGTCAAAACAATGAAAGAGAGAATAAACGGCATAGGTATAGAACCTTCTAATGGAGAGGAAGGCAAGGCGATACCAAGTAATGGTAGACTGCTTCAAACTTAGAAAGATAAGGGTAAAATTCATGGTAACCACAAAGAAAGTTAAAAAACCAACTCATAAAAATAAAGACAAAAAACATAAAATCTTGGCAAAAACAAAACCTACAAAAACAAAAGAAATGAAAAAAATCCACAAACAAAAGTAACTCAGCACAAGAGAGTCAGAAGAACAAAGAAATCTTCAGCACCACATAAAAAAGCACTACAAAATGACAGCAACAAACTCACATCTATCAATAATTACACTGAATGTAAATGGACTCAATGCACCCATAAAGAGACAGAGAGTGACAGAATGGATAAGAAAACAGGATCCATCAATATGCTGTCTACAAGAGACACACCTTAGAAACAAAGATGTGAATTTATTAAAAGTCAAAGGTTGGGAAAAAAATATCAAGCTAACAACTACCAAAAAAGAGCAGGAGTGGCAATTCTAATCTCAGATAAAATAGACTTTAAAACAAAATCTACCATAAAAGACAAAGAAGGACACTATATAATGATTAAGGGGACGATCCATCATGAAGACATAACCATAATAAATATCTATGCACCCAATGACAGGGCTCCAAAATACATAAACTCTAACAACACTGAAAAGAGAAATTGACAGTTCCACAGTAATAGTAGGAGACTTCAACACACCACTGTCAGTAAAGGACAGAACAACTAAGAAGAAACTCAGCAAAGATACAGAAGACCTAAAGGGCACAATCAGCCAACTTGACCTCATAGACATATATAGAACACTCCATCCAACCACTGCAAAGTACACATTCTTTTCCAATGCACATGGAACGTTCTCCAGAATAGACCACATCTTAGGCCACAGAGCAATCCTCAACAAGATCCAAAACGTTGAGATAATTCAAAGTATCTTCTCCGACCACAATGCCATCAAGGTAGAAATTAATAATAGAAAGAGCAAGGAAAAAAAATCAACTACATGGAAACTGAATAATATCCTGCTTACACATCAGTGGGTAATAGAAGAAATCAGAGATGGGATCAAAAAATTCCTGGAATCCAATGAGAATGAAAACACATCATACCAAAACCTTTGGGACACAGCAAAGGCAGTCCTCAGAGGACAATTTATAGCAATAGATGCACATATCCAAAAAGAAGAAAGTGACAAAATCAAAACATTAACTACAGAACTCAAACAAATAGAAAGAGAACAGCAAAAAAAAGCCCACAACCACTGGAAGAAAGGAAATAATAAAGATCAGAGCAGAAATAAATAGAGAACAGAAAAACAATAGAAAGAATCAACAAAACCAAAAGTTGGTTCTTTGAAAGAATCAACAAAATCGACAAACCACTGGCCAGACTGACAAAAGAAAAACAGCAGAGAACACAAATAACCCAAAGAAGAAATGAAATGGAGGACATTACAACAGACCCAACTGAAATAAAAAGGATTATAACAGAATATTATGAAAAAGTATACTGCAACAAATTTGAAAACCTAGAGGAAATGGATAAATTTCTAGAAACACATGGCCTACCCAAAGTACAACAAAGTGATGTTGAAAATCTGAACAGACCCATAACAAGAGAAGAGATTGAAAAGATAATAAAAAAACTCCCAACCAAAAAAAAGCCCTGGCCCAGATGGCTTCACTGGAGAATTCAACAAAACATTTACAGAAGAGCTTGTAACAGTACTACTCAAGCTATTTCAGAGCATAGAAGAGGAAGCAACACTTCCAAATTCATTCTATGAAGCCAGCATAATGCTGATACCAAAACCAGGCAAAGATGTCACAAAAAAAGAAAATTACAGACGAATATCTCTCATGAATATAGATGCAAAAAATCTGAACAAAATTCTAGCCAATAGAATTCATCATATCAAAAAAATAATACACCACAACCAAGTAGGATTCATAGCAGGTATGCAAGGATGGTTCAACATTAGAAAATCAATCAATGTAATCCACCACATACATAAAAGGAAAGAAAAGAATCACATGATCATCTCAATTGACACAGAAAAGGCATTTGACAAAGTCCAACACCCATTCCTGACAAAAACTCTCAATAAAATAGGTATAGAAGGGAATTTCTCAACATAATAAAGGGCATCTATGCAAAACCAACGGCCAACATCATTCTTAATGGAGAGAGGCTGAAAACATTCCCCTTGAAAACAGGAACAAGACAAGGATGCCCTTTAACACCACTCCTATTTAACATTGTGCTGGAAGTTCTCGCTAGAGCAATAAGGCAAGAAAAAGAAATAAAGGGCATCCAAATTGGTAATGAAGAAGTTAAAGTGTCCCTGTTTGCAGATGATATGATACTATACATAGAAAACCCTAAAGACTCCACGAGAAATCTACTGTAACTAATAGAAAGATTCAGCAGAGTAGCAGGAGACAAGATAAACATTCAAAAATCAGTTGCATTCTTATACACCAGTAAGGAGAACGATGAAAAGGAAATCAGGAAAACAATACCATTTTCAATAGCCCCTAAAAAGATAAAATAGTTAGGAATAAATCTGACCAGGGATGTAAAAGACCTATACAAAGAAAACTACAAAACACTACTTCATGAAACCCAAAGGGATCTACATAAATGGATGCTCATTAATAGGCAGACTCAACATTGTGAAAATGTCAATTCTACCCAAAGCGATTTACAGATACAGTGCAATCCCGATCCAAATACCAACAACATTCTTCAAAGAGATGGAAAAACTAATCATTAACTTTATATGGAAAGGGAAGAAGCCCCGAATAAGTAAAGCACTACTGAAGAAGAAAAATAAAGTTGGAGGACTCACACTAGCTGACTTCAGAACCTACTATACAGCTACAGTAGTCAAAACAACCTGGTACTGGTACAACAACAGATACATTGACCAATGGAACAGAATTGAGAACCCAGATGTAAATCCATCCACCTACGGTAACCTGATCTTCGACAAGGTCTCAAAGTCCATCAAATGGGGAAAAGACAGTCTTTTTTAACAAATGGTGCTGGCAAAACTGGATATCCATCTGCAAAAAAAATGAAACAGGACCCATACCTCACACCGTATACAAAAAGTACTTCAAAATGGATCCAAGACCTGAATATAAAGCTATAAAATTCATAGAAGAAAAAATAGGACCAACACTTCAGGCCTTAATACATGGCATTAACAGGATACAAACCATAACCATCAATGCACAAAACCCAACAGATAAGCTAGATAAGTGGGATCTTCTAAAACTCAAACACCTATGCTCTTCAAAAGACTTCACCAAAAGAGTCAAAAGAGAACCTACAGACTGGGAAAAAATTTTTGGACAGTAGAAGTCAAAGGCCTAATCTCCATAATCTACAAGAAAATCCAACACCTCTACAACAAAAAGACAAATAATCCTATTAAAAAATGGTCAAAGGAAATGAACAGACACTTCACCAAAGAAGACATTCAAATGGCCAACAGACACATGAGGAAATGCTCGCCATCAGTAGCCATTAGAGAAATGCAAATTAAAACCACAATGAGATACCATCTCACCCCGGCATTACTGGCATAAATCAAAAACACTGGAAATAACAAATGTTGGAGGGGCTGCGGGGAGATGGGAACTCCTATGCACTGCTGGTGGGAATGCAAAAATGATACAACCATTTTGGAAAATGATATGGCGCTTCCTCAGAAAGCTAGAAATAGACATACCATTCGATCCAGCAATCCCAGTCTTAGGAATATATCCTAGAGAAATAAGAGTCGTCACTCGAATAGACATATGCACAACTATGTTCATGGCAGCATTGTTCACAATAGCAAAACGATGGAAACAACCTAGATGCCCATCAACAGATGAATGGATAAACTATGGTACATACACACAATGGAGTACTATGCAATGAGAAAGAACAACAATGAATCTGTGAAGCATCTCATAACATGGATGAAACTGGAGGACATTATGCTGAGTGAAATAAGTCAATCACAAAAGGACAAATATTGTATGAGACCTCTATTGTAAAAACCCATGAAAAAGTTCACACACAAAATGCAACAATCTTTGTTGGTTACCAGGGATGGGAGCGGTTGGGGGGAAATACTAAATAAGCAATAGATAAGTGGTATCTTGGGTGAGAGGTGAGACAGTACACAATACAGGGGAAACTAGCACAACTTGCACAAGGAAAGGTCATGGAAGCCCCATAGACACATCCAAACTCCCTGGGGGACTGAATTGCTGGGCAGAGGGCTGTGGGGACCATGGTCTCGGGGAACATCTAGCTCAACTGGCATGACACAGCTTATAAAGACAATGCTCTACATTCTACCTTGGTAAGTAGTGTCTGGGGTCTTAAAAGCCTGTGAGTGGCCATCTAAGATACTCCACTGGTCTCATCCCTTTGGGAGCAAGGGAGAATGAAGATAACAGGATACAAGGAAAAGATTAGTCCAAAGGACTAACTGTCCACAGCTACCGAGGCCTCCACCGGACAGAGTCCAGTACAGCTAGATGGTGCCCAGCTACCACCACTGACTGCTCTGACCAGGATCACAACAGAGGGTTCTGCACAGAGCTGGAGAAGGATGTAGAGCATAATTCTAACTCACAAAAAAAAAGACCAGATTTACTGGCCTAAAGGAGACGGGAGAAACCTCGAGAGTATGGCCCCCAGACACCCTTTTAGGTCAGTGGTGAAGTTACCTCCGATGTTCACTGTTCGGCCTGGAGGTGGACAGCCCCGTAAAACCAAATGAGACTAACGAGGAGTCCAGTGACAAGAGTCAGAAGGCAGAAGGGGACAAGGAAGCTGGTTATAGGGAACCCAAGGTTTAAGGATATTGTTGATGTGTTGTGAGATTGTTAACCATTGTCATAGGGCAACATTTTTAGTAACTGTTAAATGAGAAACTATTTTGTTCTGTAAGCCTTCATCTTAAGTGAGAATAACAGCACAATTGGAAGAGCGTAGTCAATGTCACTGAATTGTGTATGTAGAAATTTTTGAAATGGTGTATCTTTGGCTACGTGTATTTTCACCAAAAAAAAAACAGGTTGAGAATTTAGAGGGTTAATATGTTGTAGGGTTATTAACCAATGTCATAAAACAATATGTGTACTACTGTTTCATGAGAAACTATTTGTTCTGTAAGCCTTCACCTGAAGTACCATAAAATATATATATATATAAAAAAAAGAATTCCCTTTCATTTTTGACCACTTCCAGTTTTCCTAGACTTGTACTTCATATATCCCACATTCCAATTATTAATGCATAGTGCTCTTGATAGTTGCATACAGTGAACTTGTGACTCAGTTCGTTGCCTGATTTTAGTTTCATTTCCTCACCAGGATAAGCTCCAGTTCTGTACCTCCTCCATTCCTGCTGTGAGTCAGTTTATGTGGCTATAAAATATCACTCAGCTGTGCAGACTGTTGACTAAAAATTCATGTTCACCAAACTCAACTTTCTAAGCTGCTGACTAAAGTTGAATTGTGTAAATATCTACAGCATTTTTCTAAACCTCAAGTCCTCCCTCAGTCTTCACATATATTTTCCTCCTATTTCACAGAGAAAAATACAAGTAATAAAATAAGAACTCCTTTAAATTCCTGCCACAGAATCTATAAATTTATGCTACATAGAATCATTTCTTTCCTTTCTTTCTGTCAAAAATGAAAGGGATGTTTCCCTTATAGTTTTAGGTTTGCCTTTATCTATGTGGTAGTGATTCCCTTCCTTCTGGACACCTCAGCAACTTTGCTCTCTTAGTATCATTTTCTCTACCGTAAATCCAACGACTACTTCACTACACCATTCCATCAGCAGCAAAGATAAGCTTAGGGTTTTTCTTTTTAAAAGTAACAACTCATTTATCATTTGCCTTCATAAATCTTTGGAAACAGCCATCTCTCTCTCTTATCCTTTAAAGTTAAATTTCTTTAGATAGAGACTACATTCCTGCTTCTACTTTTTTATCTCCAGTGTACTTGATAGCTTACTTAAAGCAAGCTTTCCCCCACAAAGCACCATTGACATCCCTGTAGACAGGGACATCAACAATTTTCCCCCCTTATTTCTAGTGAATCGTTTAACATCTTAGTTTAATTTTCTTCAAGACAGTATTTAACTATTGATCAATTTCTCCTTTTTGATGTGGGTTCTATATTAAGGCTGGCTCCTAATTCATTATTGCCTTTCTGAGAAATTCTTCACCCATTCTTGCATTGGTGCCATTCCACCCCCTTTTTTTTAAAATTATGGTGAAAATATACATAACAAAGCATCTAATTCAATAATTTTTAGATGTATACTTCAGTGACATTGATTGTACTCTTCAATTGTGAAACCACTCTCCCTATCCTTTTCCAAATTATTCCACAACCATTAACACAAACTCAATGCCCCCTAAAAACAAAAAAAACAAACCTATTGTGGTTGAGTTGATCCTGACTTATAAGGACCCTATAGGACAGAGTAGAACTGCCCCATCTGGCTTCCAAGGCTATAAATCTTTATGGAAGCAGACTGCCACATCTTCCAGGGAGCAGCTGGACCGCTTAACTTTTGGTTAGCAGCCCAGCACTTAACCACTGCTCCACCAGGGCTCCTTCAATGCCCAGTAAACCAAACCAAACTCATTGCCGTGGAGTCAGTTCTGACTCATAGCAACCCCTAGCAGTGGTTAAAGGACTTGGCTACTGAAACATGGGTGGTTCAACCCCACCTGTGGCTCTGGGTGAGAAAGATGTGGTAGTTTGCTTCCTTAAAGATGTACAGCCTGGAAAACCCTATGGACCAGTTCTACTCTGTCCTATAGGGTCAATATAAGTCAGAATTGACTGGAAGACAAAGGGTTTGGTTTGGTTTATCTTGGTTGTGATGGATCTATCTGCAGAATTTTTTCGCTTGTCCCTGATTGAACATACTGAAACTCACGAAACGAACTCTGAAGGTTCAGGCTACCTGCATTTAAACTTCAAGATAATGATTATTACATTCAGTTCTGAATGGACACACTTTGAGTCTGAATGACTGTATGGAGTGATATATTCTTTTGGATCTGTAGCCTTTGAGAGCATCTGATATATTTTTAGCCTCTGGTAGGCTGCTGATCTTCATGAAGTCTGAAATGTTTCCAAACATTTCACCGATCAGTTGAAGACAACATGCCCCAGAAATCTCCGAAAAACTCCTTTAAGTAGGAGCGAAAGATTCCCCTGCCTTTGGAGACAAAACAACAAACAACCCACTGACATGGAGTGGATTCCAACTCATAGCAACCCTATAGGACAGAGTGGAACTGCCCCATAGGGTTTCCAAGGAGCTGCTGGCGGATTCTAACCGCTGAACTTTTGGTTAGCAGCTGAGCTCTTAACCATTGTGCCACCTGAGCCCTGTCATTGGAGACAGAGGACACCATGTCCCAGGGCTCTTAAAGGTGCCTTTAGGGTTCTGTGGTGGGAGCCCTGGTGGCACAGTGGTTAAGAGCTTGGCTGCTTACCAAAAGGTCGGCAGTTCCAATCCACCAGCCGCTCCTTGGAAATCCTGTGCGGCAGTTCTACTCTTCCCATAGGGTCGCGATGAGTCGGAATCGACTCCAAGACAATGGGTTAAGGTCGCTGTACCTGCAAGCAGGCCTGTGGAAGCGTCGCACTTCTTCCTCTACTGTACAACTGTAGAAACTACAGTACCCAGAAAGCTCTGCGCGGAGTGGCGGCAGCTTTGAGCCAATGAAAGCCCAGAAGAGAGGCATGTCCTCTCGCGCGGTAGGGCGGAACATCCGGCGTCTTCTTCATCGCGGTCATTTTGGTTGTTCTCAGATGTGTTTACCGGATTAGAGGCTACGGGTATGTCGGGTGCGGACCGGGCAAGCGTGAGAGGAGGCGTTGTCATCAATGCACAGAGACGTTTGTGAGGCTCGACTGTGGCGTCGCCTAGTGACCGCGCCAGGACCGGGCTGGGGGCTGCCTTCACCAGGTCCCACCCCTTTCGCCCGCCGCTCCGCCCACAGGCTTCGATGGCGGCCGCCGCGCCCAAAGACCTGGCTCAGGTAAATTCTACGTTCTCCAGGCCCTCACCCATCCTTACCCCACCTCCGAATCCTAAAGCCCCAAATAAGGGGCGCCTGCTCATGTCACTGCATTCCAGGCCCCAGTGACCTGGACAGTGAGGCAATTGTAGGTTGGGGTCTCATTCTGGCAACTTGTGTGAATAGGTGTGGGAGAGTGTTACAGGCAGACACCGGTGCGTGTAAATGCTTGCAGGTGCGACACGGCCGGGAGTGTTCGAGAATCCTGGTCTCATTCTGGCAACTTGTGTGAATAGGTGTGGGAGAGTGTTACAGGCAGAGACACCGGTACGTGTAAATGCTTGCAGGTGCGACACGGCCGGGAGTATTCGAGAATCCTGGACACCGTCTTACGTTTTCAGGGAACAGAGAATGGTAGGAATCAAGCCTGGAATATTAGGCTGAGGAGTTCTACCTTCATTCTCTAGACGCTGTGTGCTGTGGAGGGTTTTGAACAGAAGAGGAACATGATCTGTATTATGCCTTTAAAAACTTTCCAAAAGGTGCTTATAGGAAGAACAGACTGTAAGGATTAAGATAAGAGTGAGGCACAGGGAGGTTCAATCCTTGTGCAAGGTGACACAGCTGCTAAGAGTCAGCACTGAGAAGTGAGACAGAGGTTAGGCGGTCATCCCGAGGTTACTGCTCCAGGGACGGGAGGGGTACAGGGATGCTTAAGCCCCTGGAGTCCTGCCATAGTAACCTGCCTGTCATGACCTCCCTCTTCCCACAGGTTCCTGTGACTGGAAAAGCGCTTATGGAGCCTACACAGGTGAGTGGCGGGTGTCCCAGGCCTCATTGTTCCTGACCCCACCCATGTAGTCTTTGAGATCGTAGTGTCTTGGGACCCTTCACCTGCCACTCTTCTAGCTTTGGGCCTGGGGATCCTGAACAAACCCCAAGTTTGGGGTACTAAGTTTAGGCCAGGGGTCATATAGAGTGGTTCATATTGTTACAGCCAATGGAATGAGGTGGGGAAGGTTGTCCCAGGCTTAGGTAACTGTATGTGCAAATACTTGTAGGTGTTTTAATTTGACCCAACGTGGATGTGTGGGTGTTGTGGATGGTCTCTCAGGTGCTGCATGAGGAAGTGAGACTCATGTAGGAAGGCTGGTAAACAAGTAGAATTTATTACTCACGGGTTCCCACAGAGGAAAGTACAGAATGCCTGATGAGGGGCCACACAGGGTGGTAACACCTGGGGGCCAGGTAACAAGCTGGCACTGTAGGACAGGGCTAGCAGGGTGGGAACTCGGTTAGCCCATGGTTAAGTGTTATTGGTAAGTTTAAAAGTTTCTAGTGTATTAGTGCAGGAATATGGAGAAATTTTTATCACAGGAACTTATATAGGACATGGCAAGGAGTAACTACATTCTGTTGATGAGAGACTAGATTACAGGATATCAACAAGGTATCTATTACAGGAAAATGTATGGGCATAGGTAGGAGGACTAGTAAGAGACTCCAACTGTTGAGAGAATGTGTGACAAGATAGCAATGGCCAAGTTGGAAAGTGGATGAAAGGACAACTAGGAGGAATTAGGGGATGCCGAGGCAACAAATCATGTAGACCACATATTGGGCTAAGACAGTAGGTGAAGTTGAGCTGCAGTGCTCAGGGAACCCAAGATTGCATTTTTTTTCTCATAGGAAGAGAGGGCAGGAAACAGGCTTGGAATGGCTTCCTGAGAAGTTGAGTGTCTTTTCTGAAGGTGATGGGACCAGTGGGAGTTATGGAGCAGAGGAGGGAGATGATCTGACCCAGGTATCATCAGGCTGCCTTTGGCTGCACTACAGAATGTGGGTGTGAGGGGAGTGGTAGGAAGACCAGGGAGGAGGCTACTGCAGTAGTCCAGGTGCATGTTGATGGTTGCTGGACCAGTGTGGAGGCTGTGAAAATGGGAGAAATGGTTGGTGTCTTGATCTGATTTTTAAGTAGGGCTGCCTGGATTTTCTGATTTTGAGGATGAGATGTAAGGTAGGACTCAGGGATGACTCCAAGCTTTTTGTCCATCAAGGGAGATAGAGAAGTTGGTAGTAGGAGTGACTCTTATTGGGAATCAAAACATTTGTTTTGGGCCATGTTAAGAGTATGAGTATGTCAGAATAATGAATTGAGGTATTAAGTCGATAGTTGGACAACAAATACGGAACTCTGGAGAGAGATTCAGGATGGAGACATCTCCGAAGGTAGTGGCCAGTGTGTGGACCAGGATAGGGCTGTAGGTCCTGTTTAGTAGGGGAAATCTGGTCATAGTGGTAATACTGATAGCATGCCAGGGAGGGGAGGATGGAGGCTGAGGACCCCACTGTTTGGATTCGTCTTTGTGTGTGGTGTGTGTCACAGACACAGGTGAGGGAGAGAAGTGGCCATGGGAAGGATATAGAAGAGAGGATGATCTGGCAGGTGTTTGTGACTTCCAAGGGATGAATGGTCATGAGATAGATGTGGTTTTAATAGAGGCAAGATGACAGGCCAGGGTTGATGCTTATTCACTGCGCTATGGGTGCACCAGAATTTTGTTGTGACCCTTGTGGCCTGGTGTGTTTTAGTCAGTGTTGTGGATTAGCTCTGGGCCACAAGTGGTCATTTGGAAGGGCCTGGGTTTGAGGACCACTGATAGCTGGCTTTGATGATTAGGTGGAGAGAGGAAGGCTGTGACTTGTGAGGGGCGGCAAGTACAGCACAAGTGAAAGAGGACCAAGGTTCCAAGTGATTGAATTCAAAGCAAGGAACAAAGGCAGGTAGGCCTTCACAGCAGTATTCGGGGCTGCCTCTGTCAATGGGGACCCCTAGAGGTCTGGGGTAGTACTGAATTCTGTTTGAATTTACCAAACACTCTCTGGATGCTATGTGCGCAATAACTTGTGGGGAGTCCAGGGAGATGTTATAGTGGGGGGCAGGGAGGGGGAGAAGGCTGTTGGAGTGCAAAGTGGGAGAGAGTGTGGGAAAATATGCAGTGTGGGCATGGAGAGGAGTGTGAAGTGATGGCCCCAGGGCCCTATTTTGGGGACCTAAGGGTGAAGGGTCAGCCTATATTTGGTTGTGTCTGGGAGGCATGATCTGGGATACCCGAGGGTATGCCCAGTAAGAGCATAGCTTGGATTAGCTCTGGGCCATAAATGGTCATTTGGGAGGGCCTGGGCACGTGTTCCTGCATGTCAGGCCCAGAGCACTGATCTTGTCTATCTGCATTCCTGCCTCTTGGTGCTGTCTGCTGGTAACAGTCAATGGGATCATGAGGAGAGAGTGGGCATCAGTGGCACCAAGACCTAGTATCTCTTCTTAGGTGTGAACTAGGGAGAAGGATGAGAGGAAGACAGGTGTGTGGAGTGATAAATTTGGGGTCCTGAGGAGAGAAGCTAATCATGGAGTGAACTGTTGTCCCTGTCATGGCAGGGCAGTGTGAACTTCGAGGACGTGGCTGTGTACTTCTCCCAGGAGGAGTGGGGGCTGCTTGATGAGGCTCAGAAGCTCCTGTTCTGCGATGTGATGCTGGAGAACTTTGCAATCATAGCCTCCCTTGGTAAGACCCTCAACACCCACCCAAGTGTCCTGAGCTTGTCTCTGCCTTCTGTCTTTTCCCCAGAGACGTATCTGTCCTACAGCCAGACCATAGGCTCTGCTACCTTCCATACTTTCATCGCGTATTGTCTTAGTTATCTAGTGTTGCCATAACAGGAATACCACAAGTGTGTGTCTTTAACAACATGCATTTATTTTCTCACAGTTTAGGAGGCTATAAGTCTGAATTTTGGGTGTTGGCTCTAGAGGAAGTCTTTCTCTTTCTGCTGGCTCTGAAGGAAGGTCCTTGTCTCTTTGAGCTTCTTCTCCTGGGCAGTCTTCATATGACTTGGCATCTCTCTTCCCCCATCTCTGCTCTGCTTCTTGTTTAATGTCTTTTATATCTCAAAAGAGATTGACTCAAGATACACGCTATACTAAGCCTGCTTCATTGCCATAACAAAGATAACCCATTCGCAAATGGGATTATAACCACAGGCATAAAGGTTAGGATTTACAACACATATTTTGGGGGTCATAATTCTATAATATTCCATCCTTCCCACCCCCCAAAGTTTATGTATTTGCCACGTGTACAACATTCACCTCAGCACATCATTCCAAAATTCTTAAATCCACACCCAGTCCAAAATCTCATTTTCTGAATCATCTAAATCAAATATGGGTGAGATTTTAGGTGTATTCTATTCTGGGCCAAAATTCCTCTTCATCTGTGAACCTGTGAAATCTAGATTATAAGTTATGTGTTTCGAAAGTACAGTGGTGAAACAGGCAAAGGGTAGACATTTCCATTACAGTTGGGAGAAAGTGGAGGGAAAGAAGGGATGTTGGGCATCAAGGAAGTCCAAAACCCAGCAGAACAATTTACATTACCTCTCAAGGCTTAAAAACAATCCTCTCTTCTCTGAGACCAGTTCGGCAATGGCCCTGCTGTCCAGATGCTGGGTGTTGGCCATGCTCTCTGTTTTCTGGGTGGAGGCCCCTTGGCCCTGGGCTTCAGCTCTGCCTTCCAGGCCTACTAGGATGGGATCTCTGCTTCCTTGGCTTTGGGCAACCCCATTCTCCTAGTCCATCTGAGTGGTGACCCCATTCCCTCAGCCACAGCAGGTCCTATTCTTCTGCTCCGTGGGCATGGCAGCCCCGTTCCTCTGCTTTGGGCAGCAGTCCCATCCCCTTGGCACACCTTAACGGCAGCCTTACACTCTGGAACTGAGTTGGTGGAACTAAGCTAGCAAATATCGGACTCTGAAACCTAGCGGGCTGTGGCTCCACCCTTTGAGATCCTGGGTACTGTGGCCCTACCCTTTGAAACCCCAGAGGCCGCGGCCCCACCCTTTGAGACCCAGGCAACTCTGTTTCCCATTCTTTTTCCAACAGTTCTGCAGATCTCTGAGCTGCTCCAGGGATGATCTTTTTCGTGGAGGACAAGAGATTTAGCTCCTTGGCTTGTTTCCTGCCTGTAGAATTCCAAGAGACAGACAGCGTTCTTTCCATTTGTTCTTTGTCCCCTTCAGTCTAAGCTGATGGGTTTTCTTCTGTGGTAGTTATCAGTCACAGGTTTAATCTCTTTAAAAAAAAATTGTGTAGCCATGTCCTTAGTGAACATTCTATGACACGTGTCCTTAGTTTGTACAACAAAATTTTCCAAATCTTTAAGTTCTGTTTTAATTTTGCACAGTTCATTTTTAAGTTCATCTCTTTCCTTTTGCATTTTACTATAAGGATTAAGGTGAAACCATGCAACTCCCGTAAGATCTAGCTTAGAAATCTCATCAGCCTGATATCCAAGTTCATCACTTACAAGTTCTACCTTCCACCAAAAATTTAAACATACCAGACAAGTTCTTTGCCAGTGTGTAAAAAGCCCTTCCTCCATTGTCCAATCACATGTTCATCATTTTCTTTTAAAGCCTCACCAGAAGCACATTTAGCATTCCCATTTCTAGGAACATCCTGTTTCTGGCACCATATATATTCTCTAAGGCAGTAGAGACTTTCTCTGTAGCTCTTCTCACTTCCTTCTGAGCCCTCACCAGAATTGTCTTCAGCATCCATAACTGCCAACTGTCTCTTCGAGGCAATCTTAAGCTTTTACTATTAGGCACGTTAAAACTCTTCCAGCCTCTACCCATTACCCAATTACAAAATTGCTTCCACATTTTAGGTATCCGTTAGAGCAGCATCCCACTCTTCTGGTACCAAATTCTGCCATAGTTATCTAGTGCTGCTGTAACAGAAATACCGTAAGTAGGTGGCTTTAACAAACAGACATTTGTTTTCTCACAGTTTAGGAGGCTACAAGTCCAAATTCTAGGGGTAGACTTTCTCTGCTGGCTCTGGTGGAAAGTTCTTGTCTCTTTGAGCTTCTGCTCCTGGGTAGTCTTCATGTGGCTTGATATCTCTCTGCCCCCACCTCTGCTCCCTTGTTTAATCTCTTGCATATCTCAAAAGAGATTGATTCTAGGTACACCCTACACTAATCCTTCCTCATTAACATAACAAGACAACCCATTTCCAGATGAGATTATAACTACGGGCATAGAGGTTAGAATTTACAATGTATAGTTTTGGAGAATGTAATTCAATCCGTAACACAAAAGTTCTGTGAGTGCCAGGGCTGAGCTGTGTGCACTGTTCTAAGCAGTGTATTCTGTAAGTAGCCTTAGCACCTGCTGCTCAAAGTATGCAGAGAAAGGTCTGGGAGTCTGGAAATTTACAGTCAGACTTAATGGAACTCACCTTTGTCAGGGTGACTGTGTCTGGATTCATGGCACCTCTGTGCTCAGGTTCTGCCTCTTTAGCTGACATTTCCTCATAGTTGCCTGTGACAGGAATTGCAGGCATTGTCATGGTCACTACTAGACATAAGGTCCTCCTGAAGGTTGTTGGTAGAGAAGCGAGTTGGAGACCCTGCCTCTTCTTCCTGTGCTTCACCCTGTCTTAGTGTCCTTTAATCTCAGAGACCCAGTACTACATAGCAGCTCATTCCAAAAGCTGCCACCAGCTCCCTTGTTCTCAGAACAGTTTCATGGACTCCTCCTTGTTGTGTTTGTCATTCATTTATGGTGGTACTCCCTTTTTGCAAGAAAGTCAACTTGCATTTCATCAGCGTTTCTGTGCTTTCAGGTTCTTGGCATGGAACAGAGAATGAGGAGACATCTTCTAAGCAGAATGTTTCTGTAGAAATACAGGTCAGGACATCAAACGCAGGTTCATCCACTCAGAACACTCACCCCTGGGAGATGGGGGTCCCATTCTTGGAAGATATTTTGCATATGACTAAGCAAGCAACATACCCTGGGCAGAATTCATGCTTGGGTGGGGCTTGTGTGAGATGCTTCTGGATGAGAGCAAATCTTCACCAGCACCAGAAGTGTCACAGTGGAGTGAACCCCTTCAAAAAAGATATGGACGGGGCCTCATTTAGGAAGAGGTGCAGATTCCATGTGTCAGGGATGCCTCTTTCCTGTGAGGAAATTGGGAAAGACTTCCCGGCAACTTTGGGCCTTCTCCAGTACCAGTCCACTCTTAAGAGTGAAAACCCACCCAGCAACCTCGAGTGTGGGGAGGCCTTTCACAGTGGAAAAACACTTTGCAAGTGGAATAAATGTGGGAAATCTCCCAGCCACAAACACACACTTGTTCACCATGAGAGCGTCTGCACTGGAGAGGGGCTTTATGAGGGTAGCAAGTGTGAGAAAGACTTCAGCTGCAGGTATAGACTTGTTCAGCACCAGGGAGTTCACACTGGCCAAAGGCCGTATGAGTGTAGTGAATGTGGAAAATCCTTTAGATACAAATGTTTACTCATTTACCATCAGAGAGTTCATACTGGAGAAAGACCTTATAAGTGTGAGGAATGTGGGAAATCCTTTAGAGATTCCTCAACCCTAATTCAACATCAGAAAATTCACACCGGAGAAAGGCCTTATGAGTGCAGCGAATGTGGGAAATGCTTTAACCGTAGATCCGACCTTAATAAACACCAGAGAAGTCACACTGGAGAAAGGCCTTATGAGTGCAATGAATGTGGGAAATTCTTTGGCCGTCACTCCCTCCTTCATAAGCATAAGACAATTCACTCTACAGCTACACCATATGAGTGCAGCAAATGTGGAAAGTTCTTTAGCTATTGCTCCTACTTGAATAATCACAGGAGGATTCACGCAGGAACAGAGCTATATGAGTGTTGTGAATGTGGAAAATCCTTTAGCCAAGGGTCCAGCCTCATTCAACATCAGAAAATTCACATTAGAGCTATGGCATATGAGTGTGGTGAATGTGGGAAATCTTTTAGCCGCAAATCTTTACTCATTTACCACCAGAGAGTTCACACTGGAGAAAGACCTTATCAGTGTGTGGAATGTGAAAAATCATTTCGCCATCGTTCAGCCTTCATTCGACATTGGAAAATTCACACTGGTGAAAGGCCTTATGAGTGCATCGAGTGTGGAAAATTGTTTAGCCGTAGCTCCCACCTTAATAAACACAAGAGAATTCACACTGGAGAAAAGGCTTTGAGTGTAGCAAAAGTGGGGAATCCTTTTTCTACAAATACAGCCTCCTTTGACTCCAGAGTTCACATAGGAACAAAGCCTTATGAATGTGGAGAATGGGAAATCCTCTAGGCAAAGGTGAAACTTTATTCAACATCAGAGAATTCACATAAAAGCCAGGCCTGATGAGTGTGACAAATTGAAAAATCTTATGGCTTTGATCAAAATGTTCAGTAACGGTATTTACACACTATCAGTTCTTTTGGTCTAATGACGATAGTTGTTCATGGAGGCAATTAGCCACACATTCCATTTTCTCCTATTCCTGACTTTCCTTCTGTTGCTCCAGACAAATAGAGACCAGTTGTGCCTTGAATGGGTGCTTGCAAACTTTTAAGACCCTAGACAATATGCAGCAAACTAGGAGGTAGAACAGAAGCACTAAACGTTATTGTGCCAATTAATTGGGATGTCTTAGGAAACCATGACCCTAAACCCAAACCAAGGAACCAAATCCCGTGAGGTTTTTGGTTGTACATAAGCAACCTCAGCAGCTCTTTTTTTTTTTTTTTTTTGTCATCGTTATAAATATATCACACTACTTTTGCCAGTTCAGCTTTTTACAGGTATACCACTTATTGACAGAACTTAAAATAATTGGCTGTGCAACCCTACCCATAATCAATGTGATTTTTCCATCACTGTAAACAGAAACTGAGTATTCCATAAGCAGTAACCTCTTTCCCCTCCCTCCCACCCCTGGTAACTACTAATAAACTTTGGTCTCTGTACGTTTGCCTTGTTTTTCTGGAGCCATCGAGGCTGGATGAACCCCTGAAACTTGCCCTGAGATAATCTTTAAACCTTAAACCAAAAATATCCTTTGAAGTCTTAAAACCAAACAGTAGTTTAGCCTAACTAGAAAAAAATGTTTGCCTTGAGCATTACACCCTTTTAAGAACTATAAGAGATCTAATTCACAATAGCAACTCGAAAGATGGAAACCTTAGGGGACAGTGAGTTTATGTTAATAGGGTAGAAACAACTGAGAAAGAATGGTTGCACAATTCAAATGTAATCAGTGTCACTGAATTGTACATGTAGAAACTTGGATTGGTGTATGTTTTGCTGTGTACATTCTCAACAAAATTAAAAAATTTTTAAAATAGCTGTAAATCTGAGTTCATTTATCACTAGAGAATTCACACTGATAAAGGTCTTAGATGTGCAGGGAATGTGCTGTTTCTTTGTTTAGTATAATACTTGAGAGAGTCTTTGTGAGGGTATTATCTACTTGAATTAAACATCCTACATTCAAAACATACACAGAAGGGAGAGGCCACATGAGTTTTTGGTATGTGGGAAGCCTTCAGAAGTTGTATGGCACTTTCTAACATGCCCAGTACCCTTGCCAGATTTTTATCGCTTCCAGTTTCTGTTATAAGCCATTTCACATTTACTACCTGGTAGGTCCCCACAGTGTGCATCAGTCACTACCCCAAAGTGCTCAGGAAAGCAGACGTCTGCCCACCTCTTCACTGGAGGAAATCATGAGTATCCGGAGGTGATAGGGTCCCTAATTCTGTTGTCTGACTAGTTAAGGCCCATATCTGACCCAGTTTCAGCCCAGAGGACCCAATGAGTTGTGCTGATGTCGACAAGAAGGATTTTTTTTTTTCAGGGATATTGCTAGTCGCACATGATGCTTGAAATGAATATGTTCAGCTTCCAAGTCGCCAACCTGGGAACCGCCTGCTGAACATGCTCTGGTGTGTGCAATGATAAAGGCCTTTTCATTTAAGCACCTTAATCTTGGGAGTACCACTCATGCTGAGTGATTTGAGAGCAGTATTAGAATCTGTCTTTATAAAGGGGTCTGGTACAATGAGTACCTGTACGTGGCCTTTTGGTTCTTTGGAAAAACAATTCCCCATTAAGTCCTGAGGAGTTACTT
The DNA here is from genome assembly GCA_030035585.1 of Dugong dugon. Classification (NCBI taxonomy): domain Eukaryota; kingdom Metazoa; phylum Chordata; class Mammalia; order Sirenia; family Dugongidae; genus Dugong; species Dugong dugon. The sequence continues at coordinate 117,345,167 of CM057466.1, forward strand.
TTGCCCTAGTTCTTTGGCATACTACTTGGGGGACCTCCTAGATTGCTTTCTACTCCAGAGGGTTATTACTTTTGCCCAGGGCAGAAGCCAGTTCTCTGCCACGGGAAATTGTTAAACTTTTGTACAAGACCTAAGTTGATTGGTATCTCATGGGCTTCTGACTTTCCCAGAATGATTGACTGGGACACAATCTTGCAAGGGATTAGTTGATTTACTATTCAAATAAAAACCAAAAACCAAATCCATTGCCGTCAAGTAGATTCTGACTCAGCGAACTTATAGGACAGAGTAGAACTGCCTCATAGAGTTTCCAAGGATCGGCTGGTGGATTTGAACTGTTGACCTTTTGATTAGCAGCCTAACTCTTAACCACTGAAAATAGTGGCTTGAAAATCCACCCTTGCAGTCTACCTAGAGGATAGACCAATTAGTGGTCCTGCTGGGAGGGCCATACCTTGAAATTGACAAGAAGTTTGCTTGTATAAGAAGCCAACTCCACAGAGATTTTTAGAGGCAAGGAGGGAACCTCAAGACCAGTAAGAGCCTGGAGCAGGGCAATCGGTACTGGGGGTTCCTTCAAGGGGACGCTCCTAAGAAAACTAATACTGGTCCAGGGCTGTAACACTGAAGATGGTGAGGAGCCCAGAAGGGGCCCGACTTCAGACAGCAGTGGGTGAGAGTCTGGAAGGGGCCTGGTTGTGCAGCTGGTGGTTACAACAGAAAGTTTCTGCTAGGAAAGCAGCTAAAGAGAGCTGAGCAAGCTGCCACACTGGCTCTGTGCTGGGCAGGTTAGCAGTGGAGAAGCTGTCGATGGGGAGGCCCAATGTTAGGCCTGATGACAGAGAGGTCTGATGGCCGATAGACCTCGAGGCAGAGAAGGGGTGTCGTGGCCAAGGGGGAGCTGCTTGCATGGCTGAGAGGGCATGTGCACGGCTAATATGGGTCTGCTTGCATGTACAAGAGGGCCCTGCTTGCACGGCTGAGAGGGTCCAGCTAGCACAGCAGACAGGAGGCTGCTAGCACGGCAGAGAGCAGCTGAGAGAGCTCTCCTGGTTGGAAGCTGTCATGGATTGAATCGTGTCCCCCCAAAATATGTGTCAACTTGGCTAGGCCGTGATTCCCAGTATTGTGTGATTGTTCACCATTTTGTTATCTGTTGTGATTATCCTATATGTCATAATTCTTACCTCTATGATGTTAATGAGGCAGGATTAGAGGCAGTTATGTTAATGAGGCAGGACTTGATCTACAAGATTAGTTGTGTAAGTCTGGTCTTTTTTTGTGAATTTGATCATTTGTTGTACATTTTTCTCCCGCTCTGTCTGGGACCCTCTGTGGTAATCCCAGTCAGAGCAGTCAGTAGTGGTAGCCAGGCACGATCTAGTTCTTCTGGTCTCGTGGTCGTGTAGGCTAATTGCTCCCTTGAGTCTTTGGTTTTTTTCCGTTTCCTTTGCTCTGGACTAGAAGAGACTGATAATTATATCTCAGATGGCCACTCGCAACCTTTTAAGACCCCAGATGCTACTCACCAGAGTAGGCTATAGAATATTATCTTTAAGAACTATGTTGTGCCAATTGACATAAATGTCCCCCAAGTCTATGGTCCTTTGCCTTCAAGCCTGGGAGCTTCATCCAATGAGGTGTTGTCTAAGAGGTTTCCCTGATTGTGCCACTTGTGTGCTCTATTGTTTATATTAATATATGAAGAGCACCTACAATCATGTATTTTGAAATTTCTACCTCCAAACCTGTATCTGCTGGTGAGCGTGTTCCCTTACCCCCTCCCTCACCTCCTGGCATGTCTATCTATATATATCCATTCGTAGATTATTGTTTGTTGATTTTATTGTTGGAGGATTGTCTATGCTGTAGTAGTTACCATAGTTGTCCTTCATTCCTGAGTTTCCCTCCATGTCCTCTCTTGCCTTGGTCATGTTGTATGGACTTCTCTCATATTGTGTATTGCCTTTCCCTTCACCAATATTAACCTAAACAATATTATTGGAATCATTGTCAGTGTACCAATGCTCAGTTTTGAAGGGGAATTAATAAATACATAAGTTTTATTTGCAGGAAGAAATAACATGCAATTATTACAAATTATAATTTAGATAACTATGATATAAAGATAGAAAATGCTTTTTTATGTGTATGAAGTAAGAAAAAGAGAATGTTAATATTTTCACTATATTTCTGATATAAAATGTATAACATAGGTATATTAGAATAAGTACAAGGCTGCATCAGGGTTTGAACAAAAATGAAGAAAATTGTATTAACTTGGTGAAAATGATGCATACAAGTCTGAGAAAAGGTGAAATCATAGACTTTTCAATTTCCCATTGTCTAATAGATTCCAGGGAAGAATGAATACTAGAGCTGATGCGAGAAATTATATGGTGAAGTGGCTCTTCATGTCGGAGAGCTGGAACTGTGATGCTCCGAAATTTGGAAGAGAGGGAAGACTTTCAAGGATTCCCAAGAAGTCTTCCTACCGTCTTCTTCCCATACTGGGACTGCCTTAGAGCTCACCTTCATTTATCATGCAAAGTTATCCGATATGGTTTTTTCCTTAGCTTTCTAAGTATGCTAATTTTTGTGCCTTCAGTGAAGGCATTGTGACCTACTTTCAGTTTTACTTATTTGATTAAATACGTAAAATTACCCTTTAAAAATAGGAGGCACTTTCTTTCCCTTTGGTTCTTGTGTAAGCTACGTAACACTTTGGAAATGTATTTATGATAAAGAGTTTCCCCCAATTTCATAAGCGAGAAGAGTCTTAATTTACTTGGGACTCGATAATTAATAGCTATTATTGAGTCCATAGGCTTGTAGTGAGTTGAGTGTCCTCAAATAAATGTGAAACACGATTAGAGAAAAAAGCAAGCTGTACCATTAATGATATCTTCAGACCTGTGTTTGGGTCATTGTACAACATTGAAACGGGTGTGGAATTTCGAAATTTCTGTGTTGTTCATGGATGTGATTTGATGAGAGGACTCCTGTGTTCTCTGTAGTGTTCTCTGTGGGATCCAGTAGGATGAAGGATGGGCTGAAGGGAAAGGATCACATTGCTCTGGTACTGAGCACACTACCCCCCACTGAGTGGAGGAACTTGTATCTTGCAATTGAAGAACACCATTCATGGAGACACTGAAATTTTCATAGCTCTGGTCCTTGGACTTCCTACCTCAAGTGGAGACAGCAACAGTCATGTAACCTATGTAAGAGGCTGTGGTCATGCTCAGACTCCACATCCCCAATCCTTCTGTGACTTCGTTTCCCAAAACTGTTCCCTTGTTTCTGTCGCTTATCAACTAAGCTCTCTCAGAACTAGGGTTCAGTGGCAAACTTAGGAAAATTTCTCCAGGCCTTTCTTCTGAGTGACCTCTGGGTGGGTTTAAACTGCCAACCTTTTGGTTAGTAGTGGAATGCTTACCGATTGTGCCTCCCAAGGACTCCTTAATAACTAATAGATTCTGAAGATGTTGATATCTAGTAAGGTAATTCCCCCAAATTAGTCCTTTTCTTATATATTGTTTCATATAAGTTTTCAAATGAACTTTTCCATTTCCCCATCCAAAATAACTTTTTAGAATATTGATTTTAGTTGTATTAAACCCATAGAGACATTTAAGAACCTATTAACAGGGTCATTCTTCTTAGGTAAACTGTGTCATCCAAATTTACTGTTTACCTTGAAAATGATGCTGAATGTACAATTCTCTCAAAAAAGTAATGCTATATGAAGATTCTTTGTTATGATTAAAACTAAAGAGCTAGCTAGCAGATTAGAATACAGGCCTCCTGTGAGGTCTGAGGGGCGAGGAGAGGGCCCATATCCTTTGACTTTTCTTCCCAAGGACCACCTGATCACCAGTTCACCACCATCCACAATGACCTTTTCTTCTGCCATCCTCCGGACTCATTTAAGATATCCCTCCTTTCCTCTATAGGAAATACAAGTAAAATGTAGCTTATGAGAAATGACATTGAGATTCTAACCATATTTTAACATAAACATGGATCCTTCTCCTTAACTGCTAATCCAGAGCCTCTGCCTCTCCAGAAGCCAATGGCAACTGGAGTGATGAGACTTCTGGAGTATATGGGTGGCTCAGTTGTGGTGAGGTCTCAGTTCTCTGCAACTCCTGTGGTGAGAACTAATATGGGGCTAGCTTTCATGTGGGATAGCTGAGCATCTGGCAACCAGCATAAAAACGATTACAGCAAGGATCAAAATGTGTTAAAACGTAAAATGAGCCAAGGATAGCTACTACAGGGACTTACATTGCTGGTGAAACTGAGAATCCAGAGAGACGTTTTGAATAGTCTTATGGATTGAATTGTGTCCCCCCCAAAATGTGTTGTAAATAATAACTTTTATGCCTGTGGTTAAGGAGCCCCAGTGGCACAGTGGTTAAATGCTCAACTGCTAACCAAAATGTCTGTGGTTCAAACTCACCAGAAGCTTTGCAGGAGAAAGATGTGACAGTTGGCTTCCTGAAAGATTACAGCCTTGGAAACCTGATGGGGCAGTTCTACTGTGTCCTATAGGGTCACTATGAGTTCCAATCGACATGAAGTCAATTTTTTTTTTAATGCCTGTGGTTATAATCCCATTTGGGAATGTTTTGTCTGTGTTGCACGCATTAATGAGGCAGAATTTGTGTGGGGTGTATCTTGGGGCAATCTCTTTTGAGATATTAAAGAGATTAAACAAGCAACCAAGCAAGCAGAGATGGAAAAGATTGATGCCAAGCTACATGGAGATCTCCGAGGAACCAGGAAACAGAAGCTGAAGAGACAGGGACCTTCCACCAGAGCTGACAGACAGACTTCCCCTAGAGCCGGTGCCCTGAATTCAGACTTCCAGCCTCCTAAACTGTGAAAAACTAAATTTCTGTTTGTCAAAGTCATCCACATGTGGTATTTCTGTTATAGCAGCACTAGATGACAGATAAAGAATGACCTGGAAACCAATATATTTTAAAGTAAAGTGCATATGTCCTGTGAGTCAGAAATACATACCTATGAACTTGTTAACAGGAATAAAGGCTCCATTACATATGGCCTTATATATAAACATGCTGAAGGACACATGTTCCCTAATAGGAAAATGGTACACAAAATACTCATTAATAGGAAAATAGTTGATTGAACTATGAATTGTTCTCACCATTAGAAACAAGAGAGAAAAGAAAAACTTCATCAAGTATAAATAATTTCTGTGGTATGAGCATACCTATTTATATATGTATAGTATAAGTATGTGCAAAAAAATCTCTTCAAGGAAAAAGAATATAAACATAATATTAACTCTGATTCTCACAGGGGTACTTGGAATATGGAAGATTTTTTTCTTTATGATTTTATCCTTCTTCCAATATGTGTTCAATGAGAAAGAATAATTCTTGCTTGTAAGTTAAAAACAAATAAATGTTATTAAACATTTAAAAATAAGCCTTTCGTATAATAACATTTACTGATAAATAATTGTGTGTGGTAAAAATTCATGTTCAAGTACAAAGCAATTATTAAGAAGTAAACATCCCCCACCACATATAATAAAAGAATATTGATTTTTAAAGTCAGTATTTGACCTTAAACTTTTATTTATTGATTCTTCCAACCAGTCTCCACATTTTCCTTGAGACCCATTATCCATCAGGAAATGTGCTGGACACTAGGGTTACCTACGGCAAGATGTAGGTAGATGTTCTGCCGTGCAGGAATAGTCAGTGTTTAATGGGGAGACTTTTAAAGAAACAAAATCATGTACTGCAGTGTGCTGAGGAGTCTAGAAGAAAAGAGCTTATAGTGCTACATGGCACATGGGGGTGAATTCTGAAATGTAGAGTGAGTGAAACTTGGGGAAGAAGCAGGTAAGGGAGATATTTAAGGTGCTAAGGACTTAAATGGACAAATGCATACATAAAACAAAACAAACAACAACTGCCGTATGGACCCTATGTGTGCAGAGTAGAATTGCTCCATAGAGTTTCAAGCCTGTGAATTTTTGGAAGCAGATTGTCAGGCCTATCTTTGAGCCACGTCTGGGTGGGTTTGAACTACCAAACTTTTGGTTAGTAGCTGAGTGCTCAACTGTTTGCACCACACAGGTAAAACCTTTGTAATTGCCTACGGTCATACCTGAAAAATGACACTTAGATTTTTAGCCAGGGGCTGGGATTCTCAACTGCTTTATAATTTTTTTCTATTATTGTATTTTGATATGAATCTTCATAAATATTCTTCTAAGTTGATAATTCTTGTTTTTCCATCTTGATCCCAATCTGAAATAAGAAAACAAAACACTGCTTATTTTTCTAGTTTCTGAAATAAACTTCTACAGTAGAAATTAGAAAATTGAACAAAAAAATAAAGCCTCCAGGAAACACATGGCTCTGACAGCTCTCATCTATTGCAGTGATTTCTGAACAGTGCACAAGAGGAGCACAGCTCCCAGAGGCAAGAACAGAGGGTGATAAATGGAACACCTTAAATAGAGTCAATCATTATGTGAAAAAAACAAAACTTTCAGAAACTGTGTAAGACATTCTGGATTCAAAGCCATCCTTTTGTGCCTTAATCACGTGAAAGGTCACACTTTGTCTCACTGTCTTGTTTCACCAATGTAAAATTAATCTGATTTTGCTAGCAAATTAATCTGCTTAAACTGCAGAAATTATAATACTGTATTAAACACCACAAATGTTAATGCCAAAAATAATCTAAATGCTCTTTAGGGCTCACAAAGATTTAGGCTTTCTGAGTTTATGTAGGATCTATGTGAAATCATATGCTCATTTATTGTACATTAGAAAATATTGTTCCTGGAAACTATCTCATACGTTCTTCACTTCCTCTAACACTTCTGTTCACATTTGATCACTGAAGCTCAGTGTAAAATCCTAGTAGTAGTAATAGCGTCAGACCCTGTATGACTTCGGGGGGGATAATTCAAATCAAGATCAGCCCAAAGCTGATTCCCATGAGGTGGAGATCAGACATACTCCACCCTCCAATCCTTTTACCAATTCTGACACCAGCCATCCCTCCCACAGCATTCTCTACTTCTTTTCTGTTTTCGATAATCTATTGCAATGGCCACACAGAACTCACAGACCATATTTACAGTTAAGTGGTTTATTAGGAAATAACAGGGTGTAGCTCAGGATCAGGATCAGAAAGCATGTAGACAAAGTCTTCCTTCTTTCATTCAGGACGACTCTCTCAGCTCCTCTCTGCCATACAGGCCTCCTTTCAGCCCCCTCAGGACAGGCTCTTCATCACCCTGCTGTCTATCATCACCAACTCTGTCTCAGGACCTGTTCTGGGCCTCTTTCTGTCTTTAGTGTTACAGCCCTTGACCCATGTGTCTTAGTCATTTAGTGTTGCTATAACAGAAATAGCACAAGTGGATGGCTTCAACAAACAAGTTTATTCTCTCACAGTCCAGTAGGCTAGAAGTCCAGATTCAGGATATCAGCTCCAGGGTAAGTCTTTCTCTCTCTGTCGGTGCTGGAGGAGGGTCCTTGTCATCAGTCTTCCCCTGGTCTAGGAGCTTCTCCTCACAGGAACCTCAGGTCCAAAGGACCAACTTTGCTCCCAGTGCTGCATTCTTGGTGATATGAGGTCTCCCCGTCTCTCTGCTCACTTCTCTCTTTTATATCTCAAAAGAGATTGGCTTAAGACACTAATTTTTTAGATCTCATCAATATAACTGCCACTTTTTCATCTCATTACATCATAGTGATGGGATTTACAATACGTACGGAAATCACATCAGATGACAAAACGGTAGACAATCATACAATACTGGGAATCATGACCTAGCCAAGTTGACAGATTTTTTTGGGGACACAATTCAACCCATGAAATTCCATCCTTTCCCCCCCCAAAATTCATGTCCTTACCACATGTAAAACATATTCACCCCATCATATCATAGCAAAAGTCTTAAATAAACTCCAAGTCTAAAACTGAAAAATTCCTCTTCATCTGAGAAATCTAGAACACAAGTTATTTGCTTCCAAATTACAATGTCAGAACAAGCACACACTAGACATTTCCATTACAAATAGGAGCGACTGGAGGGAAAGAAGGAATGACAGGCACCAAGCAAGTCAGCAGAACACATTACGTCAGCCCTCAAAGCTTTGTAAATAATCCTCTGTTGTCTGAGACAATTTACACAATGGCCCAGCTCTCCAGACTCTAGGTGCTGGCCACACTCTCTGGATTCTGAGTGGAGGCCCCTTGGCCCTGGGCTGCAGCTCTGCCTCCAGACCCACCAGTACTGCAACTCTGCTCCATTGGCTTTAAGCGCACCATTCTCCTAGTCCATCTGAGTAGACAACTCCATCCTTAGAAACACAAGAGGCCATAGCTCCACCCTTTGAAATCCCTAGAGGTTGAGACTATACATTTTGAGACTGAGGTAGCTCGGCTTCCTGTGTTCCTTGTCTCTTCAGCTTTTCCTTCCTTGTTCCTGGCCTCTCAGCCCCTTGGACCTCACATCTGCATCTGCCCTACTGAGACAAGTATTCCAAGCTCTGTAGCTCCACCGATAAGTGCCTGGAGGCACCTCACTCTGCCAGTAAACTTCAGCTGGAAGGCACTCAACTCTCTTGCTCTGTGGATCGACAAGCCTAGCTCCACTGATAAGTGCCCAGAGGCACCCTACTCCTCCAGGAAGCCTCCTGTGCACAGGCACTCAGCTCTCTCACTCCGTGGGTCAGCTCCAGTGCTGTCTGACACTGGTCTCCTGGTTCTGTTGCTGCTGATTCTTTGCTGCTGCTGCTGCTTCTCTACTGTCGTCACTTCTCTGCTGCTGCCAGTCCTCTATCCATTCACAGTTTCAAAACCGCTTCCACATTTTAGAATGTTAGAGCAGTATCCTACTCTTGATACCAAATTCAGTCTTAGTTATCTAGTGCTGCTATAACATAAATACCACAAGTGGATAGGTTCAACAAAGAGAAATTCATTCTCTCACAGTCTAGTAGGCTAGAAGTCCAGATTCAGGGTGTCATCTCCAGAGGAAGGCTTTCTCTCTCTGTTGGCTCTGGAGGAGGGTCCTTGTCATCAATCTTCCCCTGGTCTAGGAACTTCTGTGTGCAGAACCCCAGGTCCAAAGGACAAGCTGTGCTCCCAATGTTGCATTCTTTGTGGTATGAGGCCTCCCTGTCTCTCTTATCACTTCTCTATTTTATATCTCAAAAGAGATTGGCTTATGAAACTAATCTTTTAGATCTCATCAATATAACTACCACTAATCCATCTCATTACATCATAGTGATAGGATTTACAACACATAAGGAAATCACATCAGATGACAAAATGGTAGACAATCATACAATACTGGGAATCATGACCTAGCCAAGTTGACAGATTTTTTTGGGGACACGATTCAATCCATGACACCATGTTACAGCTCTTTTAGGAAACTCCTTGCCTCCTCTCTCTCTGCTCCTTCTCTCTTTCTTCTGCTTCTTCCTGCTGCTTCTCTTCCTGGTTCTGGCTGACTTGTCTGAAACCTCTGTGGGTTTGGCTGCTTATATACATAAACTACTGGTTAATTTCAAGGCATGGCCCTCCCACCAGGGCCACGAACTGACCAATCCCCTCGCGGAAGGCCAAACACATGCAGAGTAGGCTACAGATACTTCATCTACTTAGCCTATACTCACTTCATTTACATAGTATATTGACCAATCCATGTAAGGTGCATACCAATCACAAGGCAGGCTAAAGCCCAGGATCAGACAAAAAGTATCAAACCAAGTTGTTTACAGCTTACCCAGGAATATCAATCAACCTGGAAAAAGTAACAGACCCTCTGGGGTAGAAAACTAGGACAGAGGTAACTCCTCAGGGTTTAGGGGAAAAAATCACTCAAGCTGTTTTTCCAAAGAACCAAGGAAAAAGGGCAGACATATAAAAAAACTCATTTCACCACAGTCAGCTTTAGAGGAAAATTGATCTTCCATCTAATTGACAGCTTTTCTTAGCCTAAAACCAGCAGTATATTTCACTTTAAATGGACTTGAAAAACAGTTTTTCAACATTTTTGTTGTTGTGAACAAAATAGCACTTTAACTTATCATAAAAAACACCTCTACCTTTGATTAGATGACATGAGATTTACATAAATACAACAACTATGGATGGAGATGGATCCTTTTAGAATCTAACCTGAAAACATGCAACTTCCTTTTTATCTGGGATGTCTTCCTTCTTGTCTTCTGATGAAGACAGTATTCCTCCAACATTCTAAGAAGCCTCTACATTTTCTTCAAAGATCATTGCTGCAAAGGCTTCTTTTGCCTAATTCAATACAACTCAAGTGGAAACATACACTTTCACAGTGTCTTCTCCACCACCCAGGATTCTTTCCCAGAAATCAGTGAAAGGTTACTTTAAGCAGGGTGAAGCCCTTCTTGGCCTTGCAGGCCAAGGACGCCGTTCCCAGTGCCCCTTGCTGTTCCCTTAGATCTCTGCCACTGCAGGTGGGGCTGCAGGGTCCACAAGTTTCATCCTGTTTTGTAGAGATTTTCAAACTACACCACCCCTAACGCATTGCACACGCCCAGAAGATGGTCATTTCCGTTAGTGCCAAACGCATCGGGAAGAACTTCGGGTGTTTTCCTCCTGGAGGCCATTTTGGTTATTTTCTGGTGTGCTTACCACAGCAGAGGTGCAGAACGTCTGGTCTGCACCAAAGTGAAGAAATCGAGGAGGAGCGAGAGGAAGGTTGTGACCACCGCGTAGAGGAGTTTCTGTTCCTCAGCAACACCCCGCACAATGTGACCTGAGTGATGTTCATAGTGGAGACCCTGAATCCCACGTGACCGCCCCCATCGCCCATCGGCCCATGAACATGCTCCGCCCACAGGCTCTGATGGCAGTGGCTGAGCTGAAGGATCCGGCTAATGTAAATGCTGCATCTTCAAGGCTCTCACCCACTCTTACCCCCACGTATGAATCCTAAAGCCCCTAATATGGGTGGCTCGTTCACGTCACTGCAGTCCAGGCCCCAGTGCCCTGGATAGTGAGGCGATTGTAGGTGAGCTCTTCTTTCCTGACAGCCAGTGTGAATAGTTGTGGGACAGTTTTACAGGTAGAGAGACTGGTATGTGTAAATTATTGAGAGGTGTGACGTGGCCTGGTACATTCGAGAAACCTGGAGTCCGTATTTTGTTGACAGGGAACAGAGCATAGTAAGAATCAAGCCTGGAATATCAGGCTGAGAAGGTGTACCTTCATTCTCTGGATGCTCTGTACTGTGGAGGGTTTTGAACAGAAGAGGGACATTATCTGTGGTGAGATTTTAAAAACTTTCCAAAAGCTGCTCAGTGGAAGAATGACTAGAAGGGTGATGATAACGGTGTGGCACAGGGTGGTTGAGTCCTTGTATAAAGTGACAACAGCTGGTAAGAGTCAGAACTGAAGAGTGATGCACAGAGGTTAGCCAGTCACCTAGCGCCAGGGCTGGGAAGGGGTACAAAGTCTGAGCCCCTGGAGTACTCACAACTCCTATCTCTCATGACCTGCTTCTTCCCACAGGCTCACATGACTGGAAAAGTGCTCATGAACCCTACTCAGGTGAGTGGAGGGTGTTCCAGGCCCTCCTAGGTCCTGTCCCCACCCATGTAGTCTTTGGGCTTGTGGTGTCCTGGCACTCTTGACCTGCCACTCTTCTAGCCTTGGGCCTGGGGATCCTGAACAAACCCCAAGCTTAGGGTACTACGTTCAGGCTAGGGCTTTTATGGGGTAGTTCTTATTGTTGCAACCAATGGAATGAGGTGGGAAGGTTGTCCTAGGCTTAGGTAACCTTATGTACAAATGCTTGGAAGTATTTTAAGTTTGACACAAAGTGGGTCTGTGGGTGTAATGAAAGGTCTGTCAGGTATTTCATGAGTAATTTAGATGTGCAGGAATGTCAGAGTACAAGTAGAATTTTACTTGAAGTTCTGTCAGAGGAAACTGCCAGCCTAAACCCACTGATGTTGAGTTGATTCTGACTCATAGTGATCCTACAGGACAGAGTGGAACTGCCCCACAGCGTTTCCAAGGAGCAACTGGTGGATTTGAACTGCAGACGTCTTGGTTAGCAGCAAATCTCTTAACCACTGCATTACCAGCGCTACGTCATGCCTTCATGTAGGGTCACAAAGGGGGTTGAACTTGGGAACCAGGTTACAACAAGCTGGAACTGCTAGGAGAGGGCTTAGGTATGGCAAGCAGGGTGGGATCTCAGTGTTAGCCCATGCTTAACTCTTATTGGTCAGTTTAAAATTTCTAGTGCTTTAGGGTGGGAAAAAGGGAGAAATTTTTATCACAGGATGTCACAGGGACATGGGCAGGAGGGGCAAGGAGCAACTATGTTCAGTTGTTGAAATACTGGGTCCAAGGTCTCCATCATGGGAAACCATATGGGGCATAGATAGGAGGGCTAGCAAGAAACTACAGCTGTTGGGAGACTGTGACAAGATAGGAATGGCCATTGTTATGGATTGAATTGTTTCCCCCAAAAATGAGTATCAACTTTGCTAGGCCATTTTTCCAAGTATTGTGTGATTGTCCACCATTTTGTCATCTGGTGTGATTTTCCTATATGTTGTAAATCCTACTTCTATGATGTTAATGAAGTAAGATTAGGGCAGTTTTATAAATGAGTCGGGACTCAATCTCCAAGGTTAGGTTGAGTCTTAAGTCAATCTCTTTTGAGATATAAAAGAGAATCAAACAGAGACAGGGGGCCTCTTACTATCAAGAAAGCAGAAGCAGGAGGGGAGTGCTTCCTTTGGAACTGAGTTCCCTGCACTGAGAACTCCTAGGACAGGGGAAGATTGACAGCAAGGACCTTCCCACAGAGCCGACAGAGAGAGAAAGACTCCCTGGAGCTGCCACCTTGAATTTGGACTTCTAGCCTCCTAAAGTGTGAGAAAATAAACTTCTGTTTGTTAAAGTCATCCACTTATGATATTCCTGTTATACCAATACTAGATAACAAAGACAGCAATCCCTGTCAGAAAGTGGGTGAAAGGACAACTAGGAGGAATTAAGGGATGCCAAGACATCTGTGATGGTTAAGATTGTGTGTCAACTTGGCTTGGCCATGTTTTGGCAGTTGTATAATGTCATGATCACTTCCCTGTTGAAATATGATATGTGATGACCCCCATGATGGGATTTGCTGTGAGTAGCCAATCATTGAAAGGGAATTTCCTTGGGCATGTGGCCTGCACCCAAATATAAGTGGACGTTCTGGATTTTGCTCCTTCTGTAACCTGCAGCTGGCTCCTGTTTGTCTGACCTCTGGTTCTTGGGACTTGAGCTAGCAGTTTACCTGTGGTCTTTCCTGCCAATCTTAGGATTTGTTGATCTTCACAGCCTGTGAGCAAGAACCCTGCTCTCTGACCTGCTGATCTTGGGTTTGGCAGCCCCTGCAGCTACTTGAATCAGGAGAAGCCTCTATCCTGACCCACAGTCTTGGGAGGTTCTAGCTTCTACAACTGCGTGAGCCATTTCCTTGATATAAATCTCTCTATATATATGTATTTATATGCTTTATTGATTTTGCTTCTCTAGAGAACCTAGCCTAAGACAATTGGTACCGAGAGTGGTTCTGGAGAAACAAAATTGTAAGAATGAGTTTCCTAAATTTGTTCTCAAGTCTGGTTAGTCTTAAAGATGTTGAAGTTTCTGCCATGCGGTGACAATTCAAATATGCAAAATATCACCACCAATAGATCAGGTATTGGTGAAAGGTGAAGAGGCTCTGGGTGATTGCATGTATGATACCTTTCTACAATTTTGTCATAATGAGAAGTATAAGGAAGCTGGTTGGTTGGTCCTACTTTTGCTAGACAAACTGGTGAAAGAAAGACGTAATCTCAGGGCTTCAGAGTCAAAGCTCAAGCACCGCATAAATGACCTCGAAGTTTCCACTTGTACCTTGAAAGAAAGCCTTATTTTTTGTAGTAAAGAGCTCATATTACTGAAAACCAAACCCAGAGTCTTATTTGTAAGAGTTGCTGAATTACAATGCCAACTCAACTGCCAACCTTGAGAGGTGTCTGAAGTTAAAATGAGGGTGCTGATTGGGAAGAAATGGGATCTTGAAACCTGGGATGGGGACCTATGGGCAGATAATCAGGAAGCTGGAGACACTGAGCCCCTGAATTCTGTTGAATCACTACTGCCGACAGAATCATTAGCCCCTCCACTCCTATCTAATGAAATTAACCCAGCTACATCTAAAGCACCTTTGAGTCATTGCCTGGGACATCACCTGAGGCAGATGCTTTACAGTACAATGCCGAATATTCTCAAAACACTTCCCTACCGATTTTGGCTTCTAGACCTATAACTAGACTTAAGTCCCAGTGAGTCCCAAAAGATGAAGTACAAAGTGTAATCCAAGAGGAGGTACGCTACACTCCAAAAGAACTGCTTGACGTTTCTAATACGTACAAACAGAAACCTGGGGAATACGTGTGGGAATGACTATTAAGTGTGTGGGATAATGGTGCAAGGAACATAAAGATGGATCAGCCTGAGTTAATTGATACGGGCTTACTAAGCACAGATTCTTCATTCAGTGTTTCAGCTCGTGAAGTTAGGAAAGGATCTAACAGTTTATTTGGTTGGGTTGCTGAAGCATGGATTACATGGTGGCCTACACTAAATCAAGTTGAAGTACCAGACCTGCCTTGGTATACTGTAGAAGAAGGTATCCGAAGGCTTAGGGAAATTGGCATGCTAGAGTGGATTTATCAGGTTAGACCCGCAGACTCACAGATGGAGTGCCCAGAGGTCACACCTTTTACCACAACTGTGAAGAACAAATTTATGAAGCAAAGCCCAGATCCATGAAGACAGCTGTGATTGCAATTTTATGTAAGTCAGATTTGACACTGGGAATTCCCCTAACTGAATTAAGGCAACTAACTACAATGGGGCTGACTGGAGCCCGTGGTGGTAGGGCCCAAGTGGTGACACTCAATTGACAAAGACGAGGTGGACGTGGTTACCATAATCGACAGGGGTGTCAAAGCAGTAATTAGAATTATCTGACTCGTATGGACTTATGACGTTGGCTATTTAGTCATGGTGTCCCTAGCAGTGAAATAGATAGGAAAGCTACTAAATATTTACTTGATCTGTACAAGAAGATGAATTCTAGGTCAAGTGAACAGCACTCTAACCTGAATTGCCAGAATAGAGAGCCATGGCCCCTCAATCAATTCCCAGACTTGAGTGAGTTTACAGACACCAAACCCCTTGATTGAAGGGGAGGCTGGGTGCCCTTGAGGAAGGACTCCAATACACTGCCAAAAACTTATACTGTTAATCTTTCTCCCAGACTTCCCCAAAGTGATCTATGGCCTTTTATGAGACTGACTGCTCATTAGGGAAAAAGAAATAACCAGACTTTTCAGGGATTACTGGATACTGGCTCTGAACTGACACTAATTCCAGGAGATCCAAAATGTCACTGTGGTCCACCAGTCAGAGTAGGGGCATATGGAGGTCAGGTAATTAATGAACTCTTAGCTCATGTCCATCTCACAGTAGGTCCAGTGAGTCCCCAAACCCATCCTGTAGTGATTTTCCAGTTCCAGAATGCATAATTGGAATAGAGATACTTAGCAACTGGCAGAAACCCCACATTGGATCCCTGACAAATGGAGTGAGGGCTATTATGGTAGGAAAAGCCAAGTGGAAGCCATTAGAACTGCCCATACCTAGGAAAATAGTAAACCAAAAGCAGTACTGCATTCCTGGATGGATGGCAGAGATTACTGCCACCATCAAGGACTTGAAGGATGCAGGGATGGTGATTCCCACCACATCCCCATTCAACTCGCCTATTTGGCCTGTGCAAAAGACAGATGGATCTTGGAGAATGACAGTACATTATGGAAAACTTAACCAGGTGATGACTCCAATTGCAGCTGCTGTTCCATATGTAGTTTCATTGCTTGAGCAAATTGATACATCTCCTGGTACCTGGTATGCATCTATTTATCTAGCTAATGCCATTTTTTCCATATGTGTTTTGAAGGACTAGCAGAAGCAGTTTGCCTTTAGTTGGCAAGGTTAGAAATACACCTTCAGTTGCCTACCTCAGGGCTAATCAGCTCTCCAGCCCTATGTCATAATTTAGTCCGCAGGGACCTTGATCGCCTTTCCCCTGCACAAGATATCACATTGGTTCATTACACTGATGATGTTATGCCGATTGGAACAATAAGGAAGAAGTGTCAATGATTCAGGCCTTATTGGTAAAACATTTGCATGCTAGAGGGTGGGGAATTAATCCCACAAAAATTCAGGCACCTTCCACTTCAGTGAAGTTTCTAGGGGCCCACTGGTGTGGAGCATGTCGAGGTATTCCTTCTAAAGTAACGAAGAGGTTATTGCGGCTCCTCCCACAATGAAAAAGGAGGCAGTATGTCTAGTGGGCCTCTTTGGGTTTTGGAGGCAACATATTCCTCATTTGGGTGTGCTACTCCGGCCTATTTATCAAGTGACTTGAAAAACTGCTAGTTTTGTGTGGGTCCCAGAACAAGAGAAGGCTCTGAAACAGGTTCAGGCTGCTGTGCAAGCTGTTCTGCCATTTGGGCCATATGATCCAGCTGATTCAATGGTGCTTGAAGTGTCCCTGGCAGATAGATATGCTGTTTGGAGTCTTTGGCAATCCCCTATTGGTGAATCACAGCGCAGACCCTTAGGACTTTTGGAGCAAAGCTCTGCCATCCTCTTCAGACAACTACTCTCCTTATGAGAAACAGCTTTTGGCTTGTTTCTGGGCCTTAGTAGAGACTGAATGCTTAACCATGGGACACCAAGTCAGCATGCGACCTGAGTTGCCCATCATGAACTGGGTGTTGTCTGACCCACAGAGTTATACAGTTGGGTGTGCACAGCAGCACTCTATCATTAAATGGAAGTGGTATATACGAGATCAGGCCCGAGCAAGACCTCAAGGCACAAGTTGCATGAGGAAGTGGCCCAAGTGCCCGTGGTCTCCACTCCTGTCACATTACCTCCAACTCCCAGTCTGCACCTATGGCCTCATGGAGAGTTCCTTATGATCATTTGACTGAAAAAGAAATCTTGTGCCTGGTTTACAGATGGTCCTGCGCAATATGCAGACACCACTGGAAAGTGGACAGCGGCAGCACTACAGCCCCTTTCTGGGACGTCCCTGAAAGACTGGTGTAGGGAAATCCTCCCAATGGGCAGAATTTCGAGTAGTGTGCCTGGTTGTTCACTTTGCTTGGGAGGAGAAATGACCAGATGTGCGATTATATACTGATTCATGGGCTGTGGCCAATGGTTTGGCTGGATGGTCAGGGACTTGGAAGGAACATGATTGGAAAATTGGAGACAAGGATTTATGGGGAAGAGGTATGTAGATAGAACTCTCTGAATTGGCAAAAGAAGTGAAGATATTTGTGTATCATGTGAATGTTCACCAAAGGGTGACCTCAGCAGAGGAGGATTTTAATAATCAAGTGGATAGGATGACACGTTCTGTGGAAACCACTCATCTTCTTTCCCCAGCTACTACCGTCATTACTGAATGGACTCATGAACAAACTGGCCATGGTGGCAGGGATGGAGGTTGTGCATGGGCCCAGCAACATGGAATTCCACTTACCAAGGCCAACTTGGCTACAGCTACTCCTGAGTGCCCAATCTGCCAGCAGCAGAGATCAACACTGAGTCCCCAATATGGCACCATCCCTTGAGATGATCAGCCAGCAACCTGGTGGCAAGTTGATTACATTGGACCACTTCCATCATGGAAAAGGCAGTGTTTTGTTCTTATTGGAATAGACACTTACTCTGGATATGGATTTGCCTTCCCTGCATGCAATACTTCTGCCAAAACTACCATCTGTGGATTTACATAATGCTTTATCCACCATCATGGTATCCCACACAGCATTGCCTCTGATCAAGGGACTCACTTCACAGAAAATGAAGCACGGCAGTGGGCCATGCAATTCACTGGTCTTACCATGTTCCCCATCATCCTGAAGCACCTGGCTTTATAGAACGATGGAATGGCCTTCTAAAGACACAATTATGGCACTAGTTTGGTGGCAATACCTTGCCGGGTTGGGGCAGTTGTTCTCCAGGAGGCTGTATATGCTCTAAACCAGTGTCCAATATATGGTGCCATATTTCCCATAGCCAGGATTCATGGGTCCAGGAATCAAGGGGTGGAAATGGGAGTGACATCACTATTAGCCCTAGTGACCCAAGATTTTTGCTTCCTGTCTCCACCACCTTATGCTCTGCATGTCTAGAGGTCTTAGTTCCAAAAGGAGGAATGCTCCCACCTGGAGACACATCAGTGATTCCACTGAACTGAAAGGTAAGGATGCCACCTGGCCACTTTGTGCCCCTTCCACCTCTGAATCTACAGGCAAAGAAGGGAGTTACCATACTTGCTGGTGTGATTGGTCCTGGTTACCAAGAGGAAATTGGATTGATATTACATAACAGAGGTAAAGAAGAGTGTTTGGAATGCAGGAGATCCCTTAGGGTATCTCTTAGTACTACCATGCCCTGTGATTAAAGTCAATGGAAGCACCGTGCACTTGACATCACACCACCAAGCTGTGCAGGCATGCCCTATTGGAACCTGCCCAGCACTGACTACCGACAGTCCTCGTGGCTGCGGTGAGTGCCACAAACAACCCGTCCCAGTGGCTCCTCTTCAGCTAGACCTGCCCAGCTGTACCACAAGGACGAAACAAAAAAATCTACAATCAATAAACGAGAGAAATATCTACGGAATGCCCCCAAAACAGCAAACAATATCAAAACATT
This sequence comes from Dugong dugon, assembly GCA_030035585.1. Lineage (NCBI taxonomy): Eukaryota > Metazoa > Chordata > Mammalia > Sirenia > Dugongidae > Dugong > Dugong dugon. The sequence goes on from CM057466.1 coordinate 117,364,028, forward strand.
TACAAAAACAAGACAAGATGGCTCCAATAGGCGTCCAAATTAAAACACGAGATAACTCTCCTGTGGAAGAAAATGCACTAGAAGTACCTGATAGGGAATTCAAATCACTAATACTCGGAATTTTCTAAGAACTGAGGCAAAAAGCTGACAAACATGAGGAAAAAATAGACAAATTTATGGAAAATACAGAGAAAAAATTGGAAGAATTCAGGAAGATGATGCAGGGACAAAATGCCATAATAAATTCACAACTCGAAATTATACAAAAACAACAATTAGAAATCCAAAAGATAAACAACAAGATTTCAGAAATGGATGATGTCATAGAAGGGCTGAGAAGTAGATTTAAAACTGTGGAAGACAGGATCAGTGGAACTGAAGACAAACACTTGGATACAACTCTGTTTCAGGAAAACTTGGAAAAAAGAACAAAGAAAAATGAAGAGACCCTGAGAGTTATGTGGGACACAATTAAAAGCAAAACTTTACAAGTGATTGGCATCCCAGAACAGGGGGAGAAAACAGAAAACACAGAGAGGATCATTGAGGAACTGCTGACAGAAAACTTTCCCAATATCATTAAAGATGAAAAGCTGGCCATCCAAGAAGCTCAACGAACCCCATATAGGAGAGACCCCAAAAGAAAATCACCAAGGCATATCATATTCACACTCGCCAAAACTAAAGACAAAGAATCCTGAGAGCAGCTCGTGAAAAACAAGAAGTCACATAGAGAGGAGAAACAATGAGACTAAGCTCAGATTATTCAGCAGAAACCATGAGGCAAGAAGGCAGTGGGATGACATATATAAAATCTTGAAAGAAAAAAAATTGTCAGCCAAAACTAATATATCCTGAAAAACTCTCATTCAAATTTGATGGTGAAATTAGGTCATTTCCAGATAAACAGAAACTAAGGGAATATGCAAAAGTCAAACCAAACTTACAAGAATTATTAAAGGGAGTTCTTCGATCTGAGGACAAACAGCTTCAGCCCTCAGGCAGGACCTAGGACGCAGGTTCATACGAACCAGATACCATTCTAGGAAATGAACTCTTGAGGACTATCCAAACCAAAAGAAATACAACAGGGAATCAGAGCAATCAATCACAGGATGACAACAACATCAAAACAATGAAAGAGGGAATAAACAGCATAGGTATAGAACCTTCTAGCAGAGAGGAAGGCAAGGTGATACCAAGTAAGGTAGACTGCTTCAAACTTATAAAGACAAGGGTAAAATTCCTGGTAACCACAAAGAAAGTTAACAAACCAACTCATAAAAATAAAGACAAAAAACATAAAGTCTCAGCAAAAACAAAACCTACAAAAACAAAAGAAATGAACACAAAATCCACAAACAAAAGTAACTCAGCACAAGAGAGTAAGATGAACAAAGAAAACTTCAGCACCACAAAAAAAGCACTACAAAATGACAGCAACAAACTTCCATCTATCAATAATTACACTGAATGTAAATGGACTCAATGCACCCATAAAGAGACGGAGAGTGGAAGAATGGATAAGAAAACAGGACCCATCAATATGCTGTCTACAAGAGACACACCTTAGAAACAAAGATGTGAATTTATTAAAAATCAAAGCTTGGAAACAAATAGGTCAAGCTAACAACTACCAAAAAAGAGCAGGAGTGGCAATTCTAATCTCAGATAAAATAGACTTTAAAACAAAATCTACCATAAAAGACAAAGAAGGACACTATATAATGATTAAGGGGATGATCCATCATGAAGACATAACCATAATAAACATCTACGCACCCAATGACAGGGCTCCAAAATACATAAAACAAACTCTAACAACACTGAAAAGAGAAATTGACAGTTCCACAGTAATAGTAGGAGACTTCAACACACCACTGTCAGTAAAGGACAGAACAACTAAGAAGAAACTCAGCAAAGATACAGAAGACCTAAAGGACACAATCAGCTAACTGGACCTCATAGACATATATAGAACAATCCATCCAACTGCTGCAAAGTACACATTCTTTTCCAATGCACATGGAACGTTCTCCAGAATAGACCACATCTTATGCCACAGAGCAATCCTCAACAAGATCCAAAACGTTGAGATAATTCACAGTATATTCTCTGACCACAATGCCATCAAGGTAGAAATTAACACTAGAAAGAGCAAGGAAAAAAAATCAACTACATGGAAACTGAATAATACTCTGCTTACACATCAATGGGTAATAGAAGAAATCAGAGATGGAATTAAAAAATTCCTAGAATCAATGAAAATGAAAACACATCATACCAAAACCTTTGGGACACAGCAGAGGACAATTTATAGCAATAGATGCACATATCCAAAAAGAAGAAAGTGACAAAATCAAAACATTAACTACGGAACTCAAACAAATAGAAAGAGAACAGCAAAAAAAGCCTACAGCCACGGGAAGAAAGGAAATAGTAAAGATCAGAGCAGAAATAAATGAAATAGAGAACAGAAAAACAATAGAAAGAATCAACAAAACCAAAAGTTGGTTCTTTGAAAGAATCAACAAAATCGACAAACCACTGGCCAGACTGACAAAAGAAAAACAGTAGAGGACACAACCCAAATAAGAAATGAAATGGGAGACATTATAACAGACCCAACCGAAATAAAAAGGATTATAACAGAATATTATGAAAAACTATACTGCAACAAATTTGAAAACCAAGGGGAAACGGATAAATTTCTAGAAACACACGGCCTACCCAAACTACAACAAAGTGATATTGAAAATCTGAACAGACCCATAACAGGAGAAGAGATTGAAAAGGTAATAAAAAAACTCGGAACCAAAAAAGCCCTGGCCCAGATGGCTTCACTGGAGAATTCTACAAAACATTTACAGAAGAGCTTGTACCAGTTCTACTCAAGCTATTTCAGAGCATAGAAGAGGAAGCAACACTTCCAAATTCATTCTATGAAGGCAGCATAACGCTGATACCAAAACCAGGCAAAGACATCACAAAAAAAGAAAATTACAGACAAATATCTCTCATGAATATAGATGCAAAAATTCTGAACAAAATTCTAGCCAGTAGAATTCAGTATCATATCAAAAAAATAATACACCACGACCAAGTAGGATGCATACTAGGTATGCAAGGATGGTTTAACATTAGAAAATCCATCAACGTAATTCACCACATAAATAAAAGGAAAGAAAAAAATCACACGATCATCTCAATTGATGCAGAAAAGGCATTTGACAAAGTCCAACACCCATTCCTGATAAAAGCTCTCAATAAAATAGGTATAGAAGGGAAATTTCTCAACATAATAAAGGGCATCTATGCAAAACCAATGGCCAACAATTCTTAATGGAGAGAGGCTGAAAACATTCCCCTTGAAAACAGGAACAAGACAAGGATGCCCTTTATCACCACTCCTATTTAACATTGTGCTGGAAGTTCTAGCTAGAGCAATAAGGCAAGAGAAAGAAATAAAGGGCATCCAAATTGGTAATGAAGAAGTTAAACTGTCCCTGTTTGCAGATGATATGATACTATACATAGAAAACCCTAAAGACTCCACGAGAAATCTACTGGAACTAATAGAAAGATTCAGCAGAGTAGCAGGAGACAAGATAAACATTCAAAAATCAGTTGGATTCCTATACACCAGTAAAGAGAACGATGAAAAGGAAATCAGGAAATCAATACTAATTTCAATATCCCCTAAAAAGATAAAATACTTAGGAATAAATCTGACCAGGGATGTAAAAGACCTATACAAAGAAAACTACAAAACACTACTGCATGAAACCCAAAGGGATCTACATAAATGGAAAAACATACCATGCTCATGGATAGGCAGGCTCAACATTGTGAAAATGACAATTCTACCGAAAGCAATTTACAAATACAATGCAATCCCGATCCAAATACCAGCAACATTCTTCAAAGAGATGGAAAAACTAATTATTAACTTTATATGGAAAGGGAAGAAGCCCTGAATAAGTAAAGCACTACTGAAGAAGAAGAATAAAGTTGGAGGACTCACACTACCTGACTTGAGAACCTACTATACAGCTACAGTAGTCAGAACAGCCTGTTACTGGTACAACAACAGATACATTGACCAATGGAACTGAATTGAGAACCCAGATGTAAATCCATCCACCTACAGTCACCTGATCTTCAACAAGGGCCCAAAGTCCATCAAATGGGGAAAAGACAGTCTTTTTAACAAATGGTGCTGGCAAAACTGGATATCCATTTGAAGAAAAATGAAACAGGACCCATACCTCACACTGTATACAAAAACTACTTCAAAATGGATCAAAGACCTGAATATAAAGCCTAAAACTATAAAGTTTGTAGAAGAAAAAATAGGACCAACACTTCAGGCCTTAATATATGGCATTAACAGGATACAAACCATAACCATCAACACACAAAACCCAACAGATAAACTAGATAACTGGGATCTTCTAAAAATCAAACACCTATGCTCTTCAAAAGACTACACCAAAAGAGTCAAAAGAGAACCTACAGACTGGGAAAAAATTTGTGGACAGTACAAGTCAGACAAAGGTCTAATCTCCGTAATCTACAAGAAAATCCAACACCTCTACAACAAAAAGACAAACAATCCTATCAAAAAATGGGCAAAGGAAATGAACAGACACTTCACCAAGGAAGACATTCAAATGGCCAACAGACACATGAGGAAATGCTCGCGTTCACTAGCCATTAGAGAAATGCAAATTAAAACCACAATGAGATACCATCTCACCCCGGCATTACTGGCACGAATCAAAAATACTGGAAATAACAAATGTTGGAGGGGCTGCGGGGAGATGGGAACTCTTATACACTGCTGGTGGGAATGCAAAATGATACAACCATTTTGGAAAATGATATGGAGTTTCCTCAGAAAGCTAGAAATAGACATACCATTCGATCCAGCAATCCCACTTCTAGGAATATATCCTAGAGAAATAAGAGTCGTCACTTGAATAGACATATGCACACCTATGTTCATGGCAGCATTGTTCACAATAGCAAAACGATGGAAACAACATAGGTGCCCATCAACAGATGAATGGATAAACAAACTATGGTACATACACACAATGGAGTACTATGCAATGAGAAAGAACAACAATGAATCTGTGAAGCATCTCATGACACGGATGAAACTGGAGGACATTATGCTGAGTGAAATAAGTCAATCACAAAAGGACAAATATTGTATGAGACCTCTATTGTAAAAACCCATGAAAAAATTCACATGCAAAATGTAACAATCCTTGTTGGTTACCAGGGATGGCGGGGGGGGGGGGGGATACTAAATAGGCAATAGATAAGTGGTATCTTGGGTGAGAGGTGAGACAGTACACAATACAAGGGAAACTAACACAACCTGCACAAGGAAAGGTCATGGAGGCCCCATGGACACATCCAAACTCCCTGAGGGACTGAGTTGCTGGACGGAGGGCTCTGGGGACCATGGTCTCGGGGAACATCTAGCTCAATTGGCATTACACTACTTATAAAGGTAATGCTCTACATTCTACCTTGGTGAGTAGTGTCTGGGGTCTTAAAAGCCTGTGAGCGGCCATCTAAGATATTACACTGGTCTCATCCCTTCGGGAGCAAGGGAGAATGAAGAGACCAGGATACAATGAAAAGATTAGTCCAAAGGACTAATTGTCCACAGCTACCAAGACCTCCACCAGACTGAGTCTAATACAGCTAGATGGTGCCTGGCTACCACCGCTGACTGCTCTGACCAGGATCACAACAGAGGGTTCTGGACAGAGCTAGAGAAGGATGTAGAGCATAATTCTAACTCACACACAAAAAAAGACCAGATTTACTGGCCTAAAGGAGACTGGAGAAACCTCAAGAGTATGGCCCCCAGACACCCTTTCAGCTCAGTGGTGACGTTACCTTCGGGGTTCACTGTTCAGCCTCGGAGTGGACAGCCCCGTAAAACCAAATGAGACTAACGAGGTACAGGAGTCCAGTGACAAGGGCCAGAAGGCAGAAGGGGAGTAGGAAGCTGATGATAGGGAACACAAAGTTGAGTAAGGATACTGTTGATGTGTTGTGAGATTGTTAACCATTGTTATTGGGCAACATTTGTAGTAACTGTTAAATGCGAGGCTATTTTGTCCTGTAAGCCTTCATCTTATGTGAGAATAAGAGCACAATTAGAAGAGCATAGTCAATGTCACTTAAATGTGTACGTAAAAAGTTTTGAAATAGTGTATCTTTGGCTATGTGTATTTTCACCCAAAAAAAAAAAAAAAAGCTGAAAATTCAGAGGGTTAAAATGTTGTGGGGTTGTTAACCAAAGTCATAAAACAGCATGTGTACTACTGTTACATGAGAAACTGTTTGTTCTGTAAGCCTTCACCTGAAGTACAATAAAATATTTAAAAAATAATAATAATAAAGTCAATGGAAAACTACAGCAACCCAATTCTGACATGACTACTAATGGCCCAGACCCTTCAGGAATGAAGGTTTGGGTTACACCATGAGGCAAAGAACCACGACCAGCGGAGGTGCTTTCTGAGGAGAAAGGGAAAACGGAATAGTTGGTGGAAGAAGGTTGTTCTAAATACCACGTGGCCAGTTGCAGAAACGAGGACTGTAATTGTTATGAATATTTCTGCTTTGTATGTTTACATCAAATATTTTTGTTTTCTTAGCTTATAAAATATAAGACGTAAACAGGGCTAGTGCATTTTCAGTTGTATGTATGTTAGTTGTATCATCTTAGGTGTAGTAAGACTTTACAATTGTCTTTATTTAGAGATTACATATGTTTTAAGGAGATGTATACAAGTGTGAAGTTGACAAGTGATAGACTGTGGTGGTTAAGACTGTGTTCCTGCCAATCTTGGGATTTGTCGATCTTCACAGCCTGTGAGCAAGAGCCCTGCTCTCCAATCTGTTGATCGTGGGTTCGCCAGCCCCTGCAGCTACGTGAATCAGGAGAAGCTTCTATCCTGACCTACAGACTTGGGACCCTCCAGCCTCTACAACCACTAGCTATTTCCTTGATATAAATCTCTCTATATATACATATATATATTTATACACTTTACTGGTTTTGCTCTTCTAGAGAACCCAGCCTAAGAAAGTAGTGTTCTGGATCTGATTTTTAAGTAGGGCTGCCTGGATTTTCTGATTTTGAGGGTGAGAGTAAGGTTTAGTCAGGGAGGACTCCAAGCTTTTAGGTTTTTGTTGCTGGAAGGATGGAGCTTCATCAAGTGAGATAGGGAAGTCAGTAATAAGAGTAACTTTTACTGGGGATCAAAATATTTGTTTTTGGCCATGTTAAGAGTATGAGGTATGTCAAAGAATAAAGAAGGATTAAGTGGACAGCTGGACAACATATCTGGAACTCTGGAGAGGGGTTTATGATGGAGACAACTCCAAATGTAGTGGCCAATGTTTGAACCAGGGAAGAGCTGTGGATCTCGTTTAGTAGGGGGAATCTTGTTATGGTGGTAACACTAATAACATGCTAGGAAGATGAGGGTGGTTGCCCAAGACTGAGTTGCTTGGGATCCCTCTTTATGAGTGGTGTGTGTCACAAACACAGGTGAGGGAGAGAAATGGCCATGGGAAGGACGTAGAAGAGATGATGATCTGGAAGGTGTCTAAGGTTTCCAAGGGGTTAAATGGACATGAGCTGGATGTGGAGGCACAGAATTAATAGAGGCAAGATGACAGTAAGGTCAGGATTGGTGCTTGTTCACCTTGCTATGGACACACCAGAATTTTGTTGTGGCCCCTATTGTGGCTTGGTGTGTGTTAGGGTTGTGGATTAGCTCTGGGCCACAAGAGGTCATTTGGGAGGGCCTGGAGTCAAGGGCCACTGGGGACTGGCTTTGAAAGATGGTTAGGTGGCGAGAGAAAGGTTGTGACTGGTGTGGGACAGCAAGTGCAGCACAAGTGGAAGAGGACCAAGGGTATCTGTGATCCACTTGGGGTTCTGAGTGGCTGGGTAAGAAGCAAGGAACAATGGCAGGGAGGCCTTCGCAGTAGGATTCAGTCCTAGCTCTGTCAAAGGGGACTACTTGTAGTCTGGGGTAGTACTGAATTCTGTTTGAATTTTCCAGACACTCTCTGGATGCCACATGCAAAACAACTTCTAGGAAAGCCAGGGAGTTGCTATGGTGGGGGCAGGGAAGGGAAGTTGTGGGAGTGCTGCTTTGGAGAGAGTGGGGGACAAAAAATGGTGTGCGCATAGAGTTGACTGTGAACACCAGGGCCCTGGTATTGTGGAGCTCAGGAGAATAGCCTGACAAGAGGGAGTTCAGCCCTGCACACCAGTCCCAGAACTTAGATGGTGTCTGTGTGCCCTCCTATCTTTTCCTGTTGGGATGACACAGTGATTGGTGGGACCATGAGGAGAGAGTGGGCATCAGTGGCACTAAGGCCTGGCGTCTCCTCTGAGGTGGGGAGGACGATGAGCAGAAGACAGGCATGTGAAGTGATGAATTTGGAATCCTGAGGAAGAAGCTAATCATGGAATGAACTGTTGTCCCCATCAGTGCAGGGCGGTGTGACCTTTGAGGAAGTGGCTATTGACTTCTCCCAGAAGTCAGGGCTGCTTGATGAGACTCAGAGACTCCTGTTGTGTGATGTAATGCTGGAGAATTTTGCAATCATAGCCTCCCTGCTTAAGACCCTCTCACCCACCCAAGTGTCCTAAGCTGGGTCTGCCTTTCCGCTTTTTGTCAGAGACAGCTCTGTCCTTCCACTGCAAGACTATGGGCTCTGTGACCATCCCCACATCCTGGCATATGTGCTGTGGGGGCCAGTGCTTAGCCATGTGCCCATGCTCTGCACAATGTAGTCTATGAGTGCTCTGACACCTGCTGCCCAAACTATGCTGGGAAGTGTCTGAGAGTCAGGAATTTTACAGTAAGCCTAATACAGCTCACCTTTCTTGCCTTCTCACTGGCTGGGTGACTGTGTCCGGATTCATTGCACCTTTGTGCCCAGGATCTGCCTCTTTACTCTAGCTACATATCTTCATAGTTGTCTTTCACAGGAATTGAAGGCATTGTCATGGTCATTACCAATCATAACGTCCTCCTGAAGGGTATTGGCAGAGGAATGATTTTGAGACCCTGCCTCTTGTTCCTACTCTTCACCTCATCTTAGTATCCTTTCAATCTGCAGAGTCCTAATACTGCAAAGCAACCTGTTCCTCAGTGTGCTCCCAGCTCCCTTGTTCTCAGAACTATTCGGCAAGCAGATTTGTTCAGGGCCAGGGAATTCACACTTGAGAAAGGCTATGAATGTAGTGAATGTGAGAAATCCTTTAGCCATAAATATTTACTTATTTACTCCTTGGTGTGTCTGACACACATTTATGATGGTATTTCCACCTTCTTGCAAAGTCAAAGTGCATTTCATCAGAATTTCTATCCTTTCAGGTTCTTGGCATGGAACAGAGGATGGGGAGGCATCTTTTAAGCAGAAAGTTTCTGTAGAAGGAATAGCACAGATCAAGACTTCAAAGACTGACTCACCCACCCATAAAGCTAACCTCTGGGAGATGGGTGTCTGTCTTGAAAGACATTTCGTACTTGGCTGAACATGTAACACATCCTGGGAAGAATCCAGATGGGTGGTGTGTAAGATGCTTCTGGATGACAGAAAAGCCTTAACCAGCACCAGATGCATTACAGTGAAGAGACAACCTTCAAAAAAAGATGTGGACAAAGCCTCAATTATGAAGAGGTGCACAGAAGTGTGGTAGAGAAGTCCTTCACCTGTGCGGAGGTTGTGAAGGACTTCCCAGTAACCTCGACCATTTCCAGCAGCGGGCCCCTCCTAATAGTGATGCCTTAGTTATGTAGTGCTGCTGTAACAGAAATACCACAAGTGGATGGCTTCAACAAACAGAAGTTTTTTTCTCTCATAGTCTAGTGGCCTAGAGGTCCAAATTCAGGGAGTCAGCTCCAGGGGAAGGCTTTCCCTCTCTGTCAGCTCTGGAGAAAGTCATTGTCATCAATATTCCACTGGACTAAGAACTTCTCAGTGCAGGAACCCCATGTCCAAAGGACACGTTCTTCTCCTGGCACTACTTTCTTGATGGTATGAGGTCACCATGTCTCTCTGCTCACTTCTCCCTTTTATATCTCAAAAGAGATTGGCCTAAGACACAAATCTAATCGTGTAGATTGAGTCCTGCCTCATTAACATAACTGCCACTAATTTCATCTCATTAACATCATAGAGATAGGATTTATAACACAGAGGAAAATCACATCAGATGACAAAATAATGGACAATCACACAATACTGGGAATCATGGCCTAACCAATTTGATACATATATTTTTGGGGGACACAATTATATCCATGACAAATGAGAAACCACCCAATAGCTACAAATGTGGGGGGCCTTCTGCAGTGAAAAAGACTTTGCAACTGGGGTAAATGTGGGAAATCTTCCAAGCACGAACACATTCTTGTTCACCACGAGAGCGTCTACACTGGAGAGAGATTTATAAGAGTAGCAAATATGGGAAAGTCTTCACCTACAAGTACAGACTTGTAAAGTGTCAGGGAATTTGCGCTGAAGGGAGACCATATGAATATGGAGAATATGGGAAAATTTTTAGATGCAAATATTTGTTCATTTACCACCAGAGAGTTCACACTGGAGAAGGGCCTTATCAGTGTGCTGAATGTGAGAAATCGTTTCACGATTGCTCAACCTCATTTGAAATCAGGAAGTGTATGAGTATAACCAATGTGGGAAATTAACCATAACTCCCACCTTAATAAACTCAAGAAATTTCACACTAGAGCTACACCATATGAGTGCAGCAAAAGTGAAAAACTCTTTGGCGATATTCCCTACCTGAAAGAATGCAACAGGGTTCACATAGGAACAGAGTTATATGAGTGCTGTAAATGTGGAAAATCATTTAGTCAAAGGCCCAGGCTCATTCAACACATAGAATTCACACTAGAGCTAAGTCATACGAGTGTGGTAAATGGGGGAAGCTGTTTAGCCACAAATATTCATTTACCACCAGAGAGGTCATACTGGAGATAGACCTTATCAGTGTGTGGAATGTGAGAAATCATTTCATGATCGCTCAACTTTCATCCAACACCAGAAAGTTCACACTGGTGAAAGGCCTCATGAATGCAGCAAATTTTGGGAATTGTTTAGCTGTAATTCCTACCTGAATAAATACAAGAGAATTCACAGTGAAGAAAGGCCTAATGATTACACCAAATGTGGAAAATTCTTTAGCGATTGTCCCTACCTGAAAAAACACAAGAGGATTCACAGAGGGACAGAGCTGTTTGAGTGCTGTGAATGTGGAAAATCGTTTAGCCAAGGATCCAGCTTTATTCAACACAGGAGAATTCACACTAGAGCTTTGTCATATGAGTGTGGCAAATGTGGGAAATCATTTAGCCACAAATCTTTTTCATTTACCACCAGAGAGTTCACACTGGTGAAAGGCCTTCTGAGTGCAATGGAAGTGGAAATTGATTAGCCGTAGCTCCCACCTTAATAAACAAGGAAATTCACAGTGGACTAATAAATGCCTTATGAGTACATCATATTTGGGAAATCCTTTAGTGAGTGTCCTTACCTGAATAAACACAAGAGGATTCACACAAAAACAGAGGTATTTCAGTGTTGTGAATGTGAGAACCAGTTACCGAGAGTCCAGCCTCATTCACACTGGAGAATTCACACTAGAGCTATGGCATATGACTGTGGTGAATGTGGCAAATTGTTTAGCTGCAAATCTTTATTATTTACCACCAGAGAGTTCATATTAGAGAAAGACCTTATCAGTGTGAAAATGAGAGAAATCATTTCATGATCACTCAACACTCATTTGACATCACAGAGTTCACACTAGTATAAATCCTTATGAGTGCAGCGAATGTGGGAAATTGTTTAGCCATAATTCCCACCTTAATAAACATAAGAGAATTCACAGTGGAGAAAAGCCTCATGAGTGCAGCGAATGTGGGAAATCTTTTATTTACAGGCATGACTTCATTAAACATCAGAGTTTTTGTAGAAACAAAGGCTTATGGGTGTGGCGAACGTGAGAAATCCTCTACTGAAAAGTGTAACTTCAACACGAGGGAATTGAAACTCGACCTAGTCCTTATGAGTGTGACGAATGTGGAAAATCCTCTATTTTCATATCTCAATTCCTTTACTACTGGAGAGTTCACACTGAAAAAGGCCTTAGATGTTCAGGGAAAGTGCTAATTCCTTGTTCAGTGTAATGACACTGGAGGAGAGCTTTTGTGAGGGATTGATCTACTTGAATTGATCCTCCTACTTTCGAACATATACAGAGGAGAGAGTCTTCATAAGTTCCAGGTATGTGGGAAGCCTTCAGAAGTTGCATCACACTTCCTAAACTTCTCAGGCCTTTGCTACATTTTCATCATTGCCAGTTTCTGTGTCATAAATCATTTAACCTCTACCACCAGGCAGGTCCTCACTGTGTGCATCAGTCACCACCCAAATGTGCTCAGGCAGGCAAACTTGTTTGTCCACCTATTCACTTCATGAGTATCTGGATGTGAAGGGATCTCTTTGACTAGTGAGGCCTGCATTTGACTCCGTTTTTGCCTAGAGGACCCAATCTGAGTTGTGCTGGTGTTTTGTCAAGAAAGACTATCTTTTTTAGGGATGTCGTTGGTCTCATGTGACGCTTGCAACAAATATGCCCAGCTTTCAAGTCACTAACCCAGGAATCACCTATTGCATGTTACTCTGGTTTATGCAATCAGGTCTATTTCCGGTTTTGGGCTCTTGCAAACAAAGTTGCTATGAACATTTGCATTCAGTTCTACGTATGGATATATATTTGATTTCTCTCTGTTTTTATTATATACTTATTGAAATTGCTAAGCCTTTTGTCAGTTAGGATTTGCTGTATCTTAGACTAGCCTTATTGAATATTTTTGATCTTTTTAAACATGCTAGTGAGGATAACAATACTTTGTCTCACATACTTTGGACATGTTATCAGGAGGGACCAGGCCCCAGAGAAGGACATCATGTTGGGTAAAGTAGAGGGTGACTGAAAAAGAGGAAGACCCTAAACGAGTAGGATTGACACAGCGGCTGCAACAATGGGCTCAAACATAACAACAATCATGGGATGGCGCAGGACCAGGCAGTGTTTCCTTCTGTTGTACATAGGGGAGCTGTGATTCACAACCGAATCAATGGCACCTAACAACAACAGTCATTCCCCCAAATATACTGTACACTAGATATTGGCGAGATGGGTGATTGAGGTCCTGGTAGACAGGTTTGTGACAGTTATATATCTAGAACCACATGCATGTGACTTTTGCTAGCACCCCATGGCAGAGCCTTGTAACAAACATTATAAGTACGGTATGTACAGGTATGTGACAGGTGTGCAGTGGTGACACTACAGCACAGCCAGCAATATGCACATGTATATGGGGGACCCTCTGTGACAGATGACACAAACGGCATATAGAAACATAGCAGAGACCTGTGTACTAACATACCAGAGAAGATGTGGTGACACAAATGCAAATACTGCACGAAGACTTGTGAGGCATATAATAGGAATGCCCCAAGTCCTGGAGTGTGGCCACATACACAATGAAACATACTACCTGGACCAAGTGTGGTGAGGCAGACAGCTTGTCTTTCAGATAACAACCTTACCCCAATCCTGTCAGAATTAATATTCTGTCAGTCGTTGGTTTACATGTTACCTAGAGGGGCGGGGAGGAGCAGTCATGCAAAGTCACCTGCTAGAAGGGCTAGAGAGGAAAAGCCTCGGGGACAAGGACATGCTAAAATCAAAGTGGAGAATCTCCATGCCTCAGAATCTTTCTCAATGTCCCCGATAGTGACACTGATAACTGGCTGACAGTTGAAGATGGAGGTATGGAATAGAGGGTAAATTCTGAGGGTATTTAGGAGGAAGACCAACAGGATGTTGAGGATGAATCCTTGCATGTAGTGATGAGGGCCAGTATTGTGTTTTGGATGACTCTGATGACCCTTCCCGGGTTCCCAGTGGTGGTAATGTCCATGCTAAGATCATATCAACTTGTGGCAAGGGGTGTGTGTGGGGGAGCATGAGATGGCTGGTACCGAAAAGTAGATAATTTGGGGTTCAGCCTCCAGTCTGGACAGGAGAGGGGGAGTCTGTGAGTCCCTGACAGAGCCCCATTGTTGGACTACCAGAAGGGAATGGAACAACGTTAGTCACCCAGAGCAGAGTAGAGAATAGCATTCCCAGATGAACTGCTTGGTAGCTGTGTGCTCTTGTGGAAGTGACTCAGCCCTTCTTAGCCACAGATACCTTAAGAAATGGGAATCATTAATTCCTCTGCACTGGTTGTTGTGGGAATGTTACATGAGGCAACGCTCTAGAGAGCCCTTCAATACTGGCTCCCTGTGAAAAGTTGAGTCCGGCCCTCACCATCCAAGGGGTCTGTACAGTGTCTTAGAGAGCCTGAGAAGGACACTTAGAGGATAGCTTCCCTAGAGGGCCTTAGAAGGACCCTCAGAGGGTTGGAGGGACACAGAAGAGAGGGCTCCTGGCTTCCAGGAGACTGCAGGGATGTAATGACAGGCAGTGAGGCCTTCAGCCTGAGACTGAATGCTGGATTCTCTCCTTCTCCTCTATGGAGCTCATGGACTAGCCAAGCCAGCACCCTGGGCCTGTCTCTGGGTGCAGAATGGCGACACTGCTTGAGCTGGGTACCTGTGGTGGGAAAGACATAGTGCACCTGCCCATGCAGTGCCCCTTCAGAAATCCTGAGTGGCCCCATTTTTGGCAGAGGTGCTGGGACGTCCTGCCAACACTCCATAGCTGGGTGGAGCTGAAATGTCACTGCCCTAGGCAGTGAAACTGCAGTGAGCGGGAGTCCACTGCTCAGTTCCTGGGGTGCAGCCTCCTCCCTCCTCAACCTCAGGGCCGCCCAACATGCAGGCACAGGTCCACAGGACTGAGAACACAGCACTGCCACGGGGCCAGGGGAGTGCAGGCCTTGGTCCCTGTCGTAGATTGAATTAGGTCCCCCAAAAATGTATGTATTAGTTTGGCTGGGCCATGATTCCCAGTACTGTGTGAATTTCCTATATGTTGCAAATCCTGCCTCTGTGATGTTAATGAGGGAGGATGGGTAGCAGTTGTGTTAGTAAGGCAGGACTTAATCTACAAGATTGGATTATGTCCTGAGGCAATCTCTTGAGATATAAAAGAGAGAAGTGATCAGAGAGACAGGGGGACCTCATACCATCAAGAAAACAATGCCAGGAGCAGAGCGTGTCCTTTGGACCTGGGGTCCCTGTGCTGAGAAGCTCCTAGTCCTGGGGAACATTGATGAGAGAGAAACATTCCCCTGTAGCTAATGCCCTGAATTTGGACTTTTAGCCTACTTTACTGTGAAGAAATAAATTTCTCTTTGTTAAAGCCATTCACTTGTGGTATTTCTGTTATAGCAGCACTAGATGACTAAGACAGTCCTGATACCAACGCCATGCCTACAGCTGAGCCCTTCCTGGGTCTCCAGGGGCTGTGACTAAGGCAGCAGCCTTTGATACTAGGAAAAAACCCATAGTAGAGATTACACCTCAGAGCCTGTATTTTCTCTTTCAGGCAAGAAGAGTAAGCCAGCGAAAGCTGGTTTAAACTAGTTCAAGAGACATAAAGTTGACTCATTAAATGCATCATACATATTATCTTTCCCGCTCATAGGATGAGTTTAACTGCCATTTTCTAAACACACATCCTATGAAGTTATATGTAACCCCTACTGCGCCTGCATAGCATGATTTAGAAGGTTGCTGATGTAATTCACATGATCTCCCTGCCTGTAAGCTGTATAAAAGTGACCTCCCTAAACCTTATCCTTGAACAGTCTTGGAGGCAGCAGCCCTGACTGTTGCTTTCCTTGCACAATGAAATAAAGCTGCCTTTCTGATCTCCCACCTTGGCCTCTTGATCATTGGCTGTGATAAATCACACTGAGCAGGATCTGGAGTTCCTGGCAACAAATTCTGGTGAGTCAGCCAGGAGTCATACACTCATTTCCAAAGGAGGATTGGACAACAGACCAGCCCCAATGTCTGGCGCCACCAGAAGATTTCTCCCAGAGACCCCAGAACAGACCAGGAGGCCTACCTACCTTGGAACCAATGGTGACTGAGTGGGAGATGTGGAACAAGCTTGAGGTGTTCCCTGTGAAAAAGGACCATACATCCTCAGTGAGTAACAATTTAAATCATATGTAAAGCCTTAGAAGAGCTCCAAGAAGCAGAAGTAATTGGCCACTGAGGACATAAAAGGTTTTAGGTGTTTGTTACTTATTAGTTTGATTGCTAGCACTTGGAGATATGGGTAACACACAAGGAATCCCTGAATGTAGTCCGTTAGGGTGCATTCTAAAGCATTGGTCTTAGTTTGGGTCAGACCCTACGAAAAAGAAGAAAATGATTCTCTTTTGTAACACTACTTGGCCCCAGTACCAACTAGGGAATGGTGAAAAATAGCTGCCAAATGGGTCCTTGCACTATAACACTATCTTGCAACTTGACCTCTTTTCTACACGTGAAGAGAAATGGGATGAGACGTATGTTGAAACTTTTATGGTTTTATACCAGAAAAAAAATCTGCAGAAGAAGTGTAAGAACTTGGTGCATAAAAAGACTGATGAAGTGAAACCACTAGTCTTGCTCCCGCATCCGGAGGATGATATCCTGGTTCTGACTCCACCCCCTGCATATCCTCCTCTGGTTCTGGCCCCTCCACAGACATTGGTGCAGTGATCTCCTGCCTTATACCCCAAATTATCCAGCCTTTCAGCTCTACCAGTGGGATTGCTGCCCCATACGTGGAGTGGAATGGCTTTTGGGTGTCCTGATTCACAGGGACAAGGGCCCTCAGGGAGGCCATGGTTCTGAGGGTTGTGATCCCAAACCTGTAGAAAAGCCTGATGGCGTGCGCTCTTTACATTAAGTCCCAGCCGGGAATGCTGGAATGGTCTGTGTTCATCAGCCCTTCATAACCTATGATCTCTATAACTGAAAAAACAACAACCCTGGGTATAGAGAGGACCCTAAGTGGATGCAAGATCTTTTTGCCTCCATCTTCTGAACTCACAGCCCCACTTGTGTGTATTGCCAGGATCTGTGTGACCTGCTTCTCCCCCCAGGAGAATGCCGCATGGTGTTTGAAAAAGCTAAGACTGAGATAGACAGGTGGCATGAGTTACAGGCCATGAACTTAAATGGGGCCAATGCCTTCCCCACTACTGATTTTTCCTGGGACTCCAAGACCGCAGTGGGGCAAATACACCTTACTACAGAGAGGTGGAGCCCTGGTGGTGCAGGGCTTAAAGAGCTGAAGCTGCTAACCAAAGGTTAGTAATTTGAATCCAACAGCCACTCCTTGGAAACCCTGTGGGGCAGTTCTACTCTGTCCTATAGGGTCACTATGTGTTGGAATTGACTCTACGGCAATGGAGTTTTTTTTTTTTTTTTTTAACCACAGAGAATGTCTTTTAGAGGGCTGAAAGAAAGGGGTACCCAAACGGAAAAAATTAAGCAAAGTGCACGGAGTTAAACAGAAGCCTAATGAGGACCTCTCAGTTTTCGGAAAGAATTTATGCTGCTTTCAGACAGTTCACTGATCTGGATCCTGAGAGCCCTGAAAATGCCTGAATGGTCAATATGATCATTATAGGGCACAATATCCCCAATATTAGAAGAAAGATTCAGTAAAGTAGAAGGAGGTATGGAGTTGGGAATCTCTTGGCTAGTGGAACTGGCCTACCAAGTTTACTCTAACCAAGATAAAGAGCAAAAAAGAAATTTGCAGACCAAAAGTGCCAGGCAGCCTTCCTGGCAGCCAGCCCCCAAGAGAACAAAGAAAAGGGGGGAGACCAATGTCACAGCAGCCAGGAAGGCCCCACACCCCTTTAGAAAGAGACCAATGTAGCTGGTGTAAAGATAAAGGACATTGGAAGTGAGAGTATCCAAAATATCAAGCAAAGGAACAAAGAAAGAGATAGTTGACCCAGTGACTGGTCATGCCACTAGAAGATGAATCAGACTGACCGGGACCAGAAGCTAGCCCTCCACCAGAGCCTCTGGTTGTAATGAAGGTGGAAGGAAAACCCATACAGTTTCTGGTAGATACGGGGGCAACTCAGTCTGTAATGATAAAAAAGGCAGCCCGGTAATGAATGGTAAGGACCGTTCTGGTGGTCGGTGTGTTGGGGAAAGAGGATTGCCCCCTGTTCTTGCAGCCTTTAACGTGCTTTTTGCAAGGAAGTTCTCTGATTCACTCCTTTCACTATGTGCCAAAGTGCCCCATGCCTTTACTTATCCAAGACCTGCTTTGTAAGTTGCAGGCCCAAATAACCTTTGAAAATGGACAGATGCATATGTAAGTACCTCCTGACTCAGGCTGGAGTTGCAAATGAATCTTTTAAACCAAGCTTAAATCAAGCCATCAACCAACTTCTTGACCATCCACCAAGGACTTATAGACTCAAAAGTTATGGAGGCACTAGTGTTCTGGCTCTGGGCAGACAAAACAGTGGGAAGGGCTAAGAACTTGATGCTGGTCATCACTGACCTCTTGCCAGACAATACTCCGCCAAGGATAAAGCAATACCATATCAGAATCGAGGCCTGCTGAGCCATTACAGACACTATTACTAGGCAGTTAAAACATGGACTATTTTGACCCTGCCAGTCGCAGATCAACACTCCCATCCTCCCTGTAAAGTAAAAGACTAGAGAATACCACTTTGTGCAGGAAGCCTTCATGCAGAACCTGGGAACAATAAATCAAATAACCAAGATAGTTCACCCAGTGGTCCCTAACACTTTCACCCTGATCTCCACACTGTTTCCATCCTTCACTCAGTTCACTGTGTTGGATTTAAAGGATACCTTCTTCTGTATGCCAGTGGAAAAGAAAAGCCATGAAATTTTTGCTTTTGAGTCGGGAGGGACCCACTCTCAGGACTCAAGCAGCAGCTCTGTTGGGCTGTCCTGCCCCAAGGTTTCAAAAACAGCCCCACCTTGTTTGGTGCAGCACTGGAACAAGAATTACGCTAGATGACACTTAGCAATGGAATTCTGTTGCAGTATGTATAGATACTTCCACCAACTGGATAGAAGCCTTTCCTTGCTGATCAGAAAAGGCCACAGAAGTAGTTAAACAGCTCTTCAATGATATAATTCCTAGATTTGGACTTCCTGCTTCCTTTGGAAGCGACAGTGGACCTCACTTTATCACACAAGTAGTCCAAGCAGTAGCAGAAGCTTTAGACATTAACTGGAACCTATATTCAGCATGGAGACCACAGTCTAGTGGGAAAGTAGAAAAAGCCAATCAGACCCTAAAAAGCTATGCTCTGCCAAGAGACCAAATTGGTCTGGACTAAGACATTACCCATGGCCCTCTTGAAAGCTAGAGCTGACTCTCGAGGAAAACTAAAAATCAGCCCTTTTGAACTGTTGTATGGGCGTCCCCTCTTGGTTAATCCTAATATCCAGCAATGTGTTGATCTAGCTAGTTCCATAACTGGAGATATACAAACCATAAAGTTTATGCAGACTCTCTCAGTGACTCTCTCTTCTCTCCACAGGTATGCTCAAAAGTGCCACTCCATCTCTTTCAGCCTGGCGACTTGGTTCTTCTAAAAGCTTGGAAAGCTGAACCCTTTCAAGAGAAGTGTACTGGCCATTCGAAGTGCTGCTCACCACTCGTAGAGCTGTGAAGCTCAGCTGTTGGAAAGCTTGGATCCACCACACTTGAGTACAAAGAACTGTTCCACCAGACATCGAGGGACAAACTCCTCAGAACAGTAAAACTGGACTTGTGAAACTATTAAGGACCTTAAATTCTTGTTAGCAAAACGCACTTCTGCATAGAGCCAATCGCAAACTAACTCTTAATCTTGTTCATTATATGATATACACTGTTTGCCTTTTCGTTTCTTTATGCTGTGTTTAAACAAGTCGGACTGATAAGAGGCTGAGAGCCCTCTATCCACCATGGGAATGGTAGTGATTGCAACTAACCTTCTCCAGGGGATTCTCGTACCCAAGCTAAGTGAGAAGACAACCGATTCATCCAACTTTCCAACTCCGTTTCCCCGGGAGGTAATCTGAGTAATTGTTGGATCTGTCATCCATTTCCCACTCCTCTGTGGATTTAAAAGTTCCCTGCTGAAGCCCTATCCCAAACTCTTCCTGGATCTCTGTAATACCGAAGCCTGAAAGGGGTAAAAGTACCTTTTACAACCCATTAGAAATAAGAGTACTCCCATTAAAAAAGACTGGAAAGGAACTGTGCCATGTTTCCAAATACTCAACTTGGCATGATGGACCACAGTGGTCCATGTAACTGCCTCTTTTAACAGGACCAATTTTATAGATTTTTCATATTACCTGGGGAAACTCACTGCTTGGAGAGGCCTTTCCTCACAGGCTAAACTTGGTGATTATCCAGGTTGCAATAAAGGCAACCAAATCTCCCCCTTTGGGTTAACTAATTTTTCAACATGGTTCAGTGCTACCTACCTCCTTAACCATACATCAGAAGGTAGTTCTGTTTGTGAACCCCAAAGATTCTATTTTCTGCCCAATAATTTTACCTCCCTCAGTATTTTGTATCACAGGAGACTAGCTTACCCATGCCTAGACCAAAAAAAAAAAAAAAAAAAAAAATCAACTGGCAATTGTATGATAGGAGTTGTCACTTTCCCAATGGTTCTTGTGTCCCCTGATAGCCTCACCACTCTTATCAAACTTCCATCTCCCCATACACACAAGCGGCAAAGAAGAGATACTGATGATACAGAAGAAGGCTGGGATTTAATCGAAATGGGATTTAACCGCATCACAGAGACAGGAACAGGATGGTTCATTTTAAGAATCCTAACCATTTTCCCACAATTAGCTGTTTTACAGGATGCTGTGTTTAACCTTCTGAACACCATCCACATTCTGTCATGAGCCACTAGCAGAGCCATGAAAGCTCACCAAAAGTCACTAAACTCTCTGGTCACAGTCTTGCTAGACCACCGTTTGGTTCTAGACTATATTCTGGCTAAGGAAGGAGAAGTTTATGCCATAGCCAAGGCAACCTGTTGTGTGGGGGCCAATACATCTCATGAGGTTTAGCTGAATTTACAGGTAATTGACAAAGTAACTAACTGGACAAGACCAAGACGTGTAACAGAATCCAAAAAAAAAAAAAAAAAAAATCTTGGTGGGATTGGATTATGTCCTTATTTCCCAGTTTAGGCTGGCTTTGGCGCCTGGTGACTCCACTAATTTTTATCTTCCTGCTATGTGTGTTCTTACCTTGCCCGCTAAATTGTTTAGCCAAGTTCATATCCCACTGCATCTAAGCTATAAAAATGATGATGGTGCAAATGGAATCTAGCAAAGAAGAAAAAACCCCACTACATGATAAGACCTATGATCAGATGAACATTCAAGAAAGATCTTACAGAGTACATCAGACCTAATTTTCCACATCCCAGTGGTTTAGGGACAACATTGGCCATGAGTGACCAATGTCTCAAGAAAAGGAGGAAATAGCACAGCAGCCTTTGATACTAGGAAAAATCTCACAGTAGAGATTACACCTCAGAGATTGTATTTTCTCTTTCAGGCAAGATGAGTAAGTCAGCAAGAGCCAGTTTAAACTAGTTCAAATGACCTAAAGTTAACCTTGGCTCATTAAGTGCCCCATACTTATCAACCTTCCCACCCCAGGAAGAGTTTAACCACCATTTTCTAAACACACATCCTATGAAGGTTTAGGTAACCTCTACTGTGCCAGCAAAGCATGATTTAGAATATTGTTGTAATTCACATGATCTCCCTGTTTGTACGCTGTATAAAAGCGACCTCTCTAAACCTTATCCTTGAACAGTCTTGGAGGCACCAGCCCCAACTGTTCCTTTCCCTGTGCAACAAAATAAAGCTTCGTTTCTTATCTCCCACCTTGGCCTCTTGGTTATTGGCTATAATGAGTCACACATAGCAGGACCTGGAGTTCCTGGCAACATGTCATGGCTCATGGGTACCTTCCTGGCCCAGAAGCCATCATCCTCACAGTTTCCATGGCCCCTTGATCCCTGGGCTTCTACCCCTTGAGACCCTGACTTTCCCTTGATTTAGACTATTGTTTTTCAATTCTCTCTGGGCCTAATGGAGTCCCGTGGTGGTGCAAACTAAAATGCTTGGCTGCTAAGCTAAAGACTGGTGGCTGGAGTCCACCTAGAGGCG
The DNA here is from genome assembly GCA_030035585.1 of Dugong dugon. Taxonomy (NCBI): domain Eukaryota; kingdom Metazoa; phylum Chordata; class Mammalia; order Sirenia; family Dugongidae; genus Dugong; species Dugong dugon. Next base: position 117,386,339 of record CM057466.1, read on the forward strand.
TCTCAAAAGAAATTTCTGGCAATCTACCTTGAAATAATCACTCATTGGAAGGCCTATTGAGCACAGTTCTATTCTGACACTTATAGGGGCACTATGATTCGGAGTTGACTCCTTGCAACTGGTTCTAGGCCTAATAATTGCCTAGGGAGGTTTATAAACTCCTGAAGCCTACATCTCACCACAGTGACTTGTTTCATTTGGTTTGGTTTCTGGATCAGGCAGCACCAGGTGGTTCTGATCCACAGGGTTCTTGAGATCTACTGACTTAAGTGAAAGCATTGTCTACAATTACAGGTGTCACCTTCCCAGGGTCCCATCAGTACTCCCTTCTACAGCGTCTTATGCCCATAGACGGTGTTTGTGCCATTGAAAAGATGAGTTTTTGTTTGCATGGAGAGAAGTAAACTAATTCCAAAATCTTTTTTTTGTGTTTTAATTCCAGGCTGTATTAAGATGCTGCTTATCATCCTTACCAAAATCAACGTTTCTATTTCCCCCCATAAACAGCATCCTATTTCCAAAGGAAGGTGACCTACTTGCTGGAGAATGGGCAGTAGCTATGCTGTCTCATGCAGCACATGTCTAGGTATGTAGCTGAGAGCCATCATGTGGAAGTCAGTGCTGCCTTTAGACTGATAAGAAACCACTGCTTCTACAAGTCAGTTGGGAGTTTGTTGGGTGGCCATGGAGTCCATTAACCTGTGATCCATCTATCCTCCTGCCTCTCATCACACTTGGCTTGGACCAGGGTGGCATGAGGTGGAGAGGTAATCAGTGTTCAATTTCTGTATATATTTTGAAGGGAGACTTGACTGGAGTAACTGAATGTGAGTTACAAGAAACAGGGAGGCACCAAGGATGACTCCAAACACCTTCTGTCCTGAGGAAGTGAAAGGATAAATATGCCATTAATGGAGACCACATGATCTAACTTTGGCAAACATAAAGCAGATAACCTAAAATTCCAAACCTGCATGTATGTAATTTTGGGTTGTAATAAAATTTTCAGGGCTCAAGGCTCAATGGACCTCAAGTGGAAAACTGAGAAACAGGTAGAAAAGAGAAGCAGTAAGAGAAAAGGACACTAATCTGAAACCCTTCTGTGGATTCTAAAAAAACCAGTTGTCAGGGGGAGGACTCTGAGTCATGGTGACCCCATGCTTGTCAGGCTAGAACTGAGATCCATAGGGTTTTCAGTGGTGGATTTTTTGGGAGTAGAGTTCCAGGACTTACTTTTGAGGCACCACTGGGTGAACTAAAATATTCACCCTTTGTTTGGCAGCCTAGTGTGTTAACCCTCTTGCCCCTACCCAGGGACTCCTAAGCAATATATCTAAATAGACATTGATAACTAAATATATGCTCTGTCCCTCCATCTCCCTTTTCCTCACATGCTTCCACCTACTGTCAATGGAATTCTGCCTCCCCAATTCCTTTAGGAGAAGTGTTATTATGGTCAACAAATCTATGGTTGCCAATTGCAATGGTCACTTCCATGACTTATAAAGGAGTCCTCCCAGCTTCCTTTGATGCCTCTAGCCTCTTTCTGGTTCTTGACATTTAATCCATCCTTTTCCATTCTTCCTTTCCCCCTTACTCATCTGGCAGCTCACTATCTCATTCTTTTTGCAGGGAAATGGATTTTTCTTTTTATATGGCCATTCTGGATATGGTCTTGTAACTCTCACAAATTGATTGGGTGAGACTATGCAAATTACATGCATGTGGCTGACCACGGGGTTTGGTCAATTTTGCCATCCCATTAGGCTTAACAAGAGCCAATCCCACAAGTTGAGGGAGGACATCACTACCATGAAGAAGTAGAGCCGGTAGTGAAGCGAGTCCTTTGGGCTTGGGGTCCCAGTGCTAGGAATCTCCTAGACCCAGGAGACAGAACTGTAACACTGGAAAGCTGTACCACTGGAGGAGACAACAAGGACTGACCAGGGCTTGGTGACAGCAAGGCCTGAGCCAAGACGGCAGCAGCACGAGACGGCAGCAGTGGCACAGGACCATCACAGGCTGCAGGGGGTTCACGGACCCACAGAGCAAGAGTGCTGACTGCCTTCAGCAGAACACTTCCTGTCGAAGTGCTGTGCCTCTGGGCACCTATCTTTGCGCTTAAGAGCTGTAACACTTGCCTGAGCAACTCATAGGTCAGGCCTGAGCAGGAGCCAGTAACAGAGGCCTGCCCTTGGGCACAGCCAAGAAGAAGCTGTCTTGTTTGAAGAGCTGAATCCTGAGTTGTTCCTGTTACTTCCAAGTTGATCCTGATTCTTAATTGTAACCAGTTACTTCCCTAATAAACCCCATAATCATGAATATGGTCTGTGAGTTCTGTGTGGCCATTGCAACAAATTATTGAACCCAGTAGAGAAGAAAAGTGCTGTAGTAGAGACAGCTGATGTCAGAATTGGTAAAAAGGTTGGAGAATGGAGGTATGTCTCACCTCCATCTCATAGCAATCAGCTTTGGACTGATGCTGATGGTGATTATCCTCTTGCCTCCTGAAGTTAGATGAGGTCTGATGTTACCCCACTACACTTTTGCTGGATCCTGTTTCTCTGCCTATATCATGATGAAGGATGTTTTTCTGGAGTCTGAGGAATAGTGGGTTAATACATTTGGGGTGGGAGACTTTACCTGGACGCATGTCATCCAACTAAAGCTATATCCTCAGTGGACAGTGTTTCTTGGCCCTGCTCTCACCTTTCTCTGCTCCCCACCAGGGAGGGAGATTCTGTGAGCTTCCACGGATCATAGAAAAATTTCTTTTCCCGTTGTTTCTCCCTGCACCTTGGGAGAGCCTTATTAATCACTAGTAATTGTTTCTGCTAATTGGGAGCAGAGACAAGTTTTTCAGAGTTATTATCAGCTCTCCAAGCAAGCAGTGTCAATGCCGACACAGTTAATGAAATGAAAGGGCTAACAGGGTGTCTTAGTTATCTAATGCTACTCTAACAGAAATACCACAAGTGGATGGTTTTAACAAAGAGAAGTTTGTTCTCTCACAGTACAGTAGGCTACAAGTCCAAATTCAAGGCATCAGCTCCAGAGGAAGCTTTCTTTCTCTGTCGGCTCTGGAGAAGTGTCCATATTATCACTCTTCCCTTGGTCTAGGAGCATCTCAGTGCAGGAACCTCAGGTCCAAAGGATGCGCTCTGCTCCCAGCACTGCTTTCTTGGTAGTATGAGGTTCCCATGTGTCTCTGCTCACTTCTCTCTTTTATATCTCAAAAGTGATTGGATTAAGACACTATCTAATCTTGTGAACCTCATAGTATAACCTCATCACAATGACAGAATTTACAACACTTAAGGAGATCACATATAACCTCATCATAGTGATAGAGTTTACAACACATAAGGAAATCGTATCAGATTTCACCATCATACAGTACTGTGAATCATGACCCAGCTAAGTTGACAGGTATTTTTTGGGGACACAATTCTATCCATGACACAGTGTAACATATAATCACAGCTCTGGAGAGAGGTGAAGTCAGAGATGCACAAACTATATCTTAGGAATCTGCTGCCTCCCAACCACTCATCTGCCAGTCATGACCATTTCCACTGGTACAACCTGGAAGAAGACAATATTTGTGAGACTCTCTGTCAGCCTGAGAAGCAGAGTCTTAGAAGGAAAAACTCTATATCAGGAGAAGTTGTACCGTCTGCAAAGTGACACTTCTTGACAGGTTTGAAACTGGCACACAGACAGCTTCCATACACAGAGGAGAGGTATTTTCTAAGCCATGAACTAGACCTCTGAAGACAACCCGGAGGGGAGAAGTCCATGTCATGTCTAATTCCTCTTGTGTCAGTTGATGTTATCATCAGTGATGCTTGTTGGGTTGCATCATAACCATGAGGGAATCTGATTTTCCAGCTAAGTCAGATTATCATTCTGTAATGAGAATCTTAGGTTCTACTTGGATGGTCAGCAGGAGACCCACACTGTTAGTTTCATGTGTGTGACGTGGAATAAGATGAAATTTGCTAAATTATCCAATCATGAGCAGACATTATGTATTTGAATGATTGTGTAAACGTGAACATTTATTGCTCTAACTCTAGTACTCTGATGTGATAATGGAGGTAGTTACTGTTTCTCTATATACTGCACCTTAAAAGTATATCTCCCTCTTGGGATAAGAGAAGTAGTCTTAAAGGGAAAGGTAATGACAGAGTTTTTTTTTTTCAAAAGCAGAAATTTCTGCTGTTTTTAGGAGTTACAAGTTTCTAATATTAACTGTGATGGGTTTCTCTGGTTTTTAGATCTATTTTCTATCTTATTCTCTTGATGTCATTATTCACTTTCTGCTCTTTCAATTTTTTTTACCCATAGGTCTCAATACGTTCCAGAATCCCTTTAGTAGTGGAGACATTATAGAATTGAATTACTTTCTGTGTGAGTTTATGTGTGTGTGAGAGACAAAGAGTGCTCATGTGTATGTGTGTGAGACAGAGAGAGAGACAGACAGAGAGAGAAGGTTGATGCTGGGGAGATAGGACATATTGGAGTTATGTACAGGGAAAGGGAGAGACGTGTGGTGGTGTGTATCACAGTTAATGAAATGAAAACCCTGGGAGAAAGTTGGAATTCCGAACACTACTAATTTGGAAAAAAAGAAAAATAAAATGAACGTACCTGGGACTCCTAAACACCTAACTGAAATTTATAACTACTATAATCCATAGTAATTCCATAGAAAACTGTGTCTATCGTTCATCAAACTGCCACATATTTTAGTGATTATAAGAAGCTCTGGTGGCACAGTGGTTAAAACATTTGGCTGCTAAAGGAAAGGTCAGTGGTTTGAACCCACCAGCCACTCCGTGGGAGAAAGATGAGGCAGTCTGCTTCTGTAAAGATTTTCAGCCTTGGGAACCCTATGGGGCACCTTTACTCTGTCCTATAGGGTCGCTATGAGAATCAACTCAACGGCAGTGGATTTTTGTTTTGGTTTATGTGTGACTGTAAACCCTTCTTTTGTAGCATGGGTATGAGTTACCTGTGATGTGGAGAGCTTTGGTGCAACCCCTCTGTCATGGATTGAATTATGTCCCCTCAAAAATGTGCGTAACAATTTGGCTGGGCCATGATTCCCAGAATTGTGTGGGTGGCCTTCATTTTTGTGATTGTAATTTTATGTTAAAGAGGATTCAGGTAGGATTGTAACACCACCCTTACCCAGGTCACATCCCTAATCCAATGTAAAGGGAGTTTCCCTGGGGTGTGGCCTGCACCACCTTTTATCTCTCAAGAGATAAAAGGAAAGGGAAGCAAGCAGAGAGATGGGGACCTCATACCATCAAGAAAGCAGTGCCGGGAGCAGAGCGTGTCCTTTGGACCAGGGTCCCCACTTAGAGAAGCTCCTAGTCCGGGTGAACATTGATGAGAAGGCCGACAGAGCGAGAAAGACTTCCCCTGGAGCTGATGTCCTGAATTTGGACTTTTAGCTTACTTTACTGTAAGGAAATAAACTTCTCTTTGTTAAAGCCATCCTCTTGTGGTATTTGTGTTGTAGCAGCACTAGATGACTAAGACACCCTCTGAATAAATTCTGAGATTTATGGTTCTTTCAACATTTCCATGTCTTTAGCTTGGTGCAGAGCTCCAACTTCCTCTCATCACTATTACAGACTCCTTGAAATAGTCCTACCATCATCAGAGTAGCTGTCTCTCCCTGGCCTTGCTCAAATCATACCCTGCTAACATACCTGGTCCTGGTTATTATGATGAGTGCTCTTCCTATTTCTTCAAGGTTACAGTACAGACTCCTGTCAGGAACTGTCTACTCGGTTTCATTGGTATATGCATTTCATTCTTATATAATTACTAAATTTTAATATTTAAATGTTATGAAACATTTTTATTAATGGTAGGGCAAAATTCCTGTCAGTCACATTTGTCTAATTATTCAAATAATTTTAGTCTCTGTTGCTGATTAACATTTTTCATCTGTTTATTCTTGAAATACTTTTAAATGTAACAATTTATAAATCTGCTGGGTGTTGATTAAAACTGCATTGATGCTATAGACGTGTCATTAACACTGGAGCTTCTTTCAATGGTAAGGTATAGGGACAGCATGTGTTTCTTATTATTTAGATTCTGTTAGTGCTTTAGGATTATTTATCTATAGGTTTACAACTCAGGTAATGTACATTTCTTATTATCATTATTCAAGTTTTTACAGAAATTTAGAGATGTAGTGAAGAATTTTATATTTCTTGCTGCAAAAACATACGGAAAGTATTGATTTTTGTATACATTTTCTTGTATTTGTGTCTTCACTTACCCTTCTCACACATCTTTTCCAGCCGAGGTTTGGTTTTAATGCTTCTTCAAAGTATCTAACAATCTTTATCTCTTTATATCCACTACAACGCCTAGATGAAAGATATTATTATTTCTCACCTCAACCACTTCAGTGGCTGCTTAATTGTTCTCCATGCTTTCCCACGGTTTGCATCTCCATTATTTCTACTAAATAGGATTCTGTTTAATTCTCATATTATTTCGACTACATTAATTCTACTAAATTTTGATGCAATCTTTTGCATTAAAAAAGAAAGGTGGGAGGCGTGGTCAACATGGCGGAGTGGTTAGATGCTTCTTATATCCCTCTTACAACAAACACCTGGAAAAACAAGTGATTTGATTCTATATGAATATCTAGGAGCCCTGAACAAGGCAAAGTTGAGAAATCCGTCTGAGTGATACTGGAGAGGGAGACCGTTTGGAAGAAGTGAAGAGGGCCAGAGCCGTGGCAGCGAAACTGCAGCACCGCAGCCACTCCAGTCCGCAGTGAAGCAGGCAAACAGCTGTGCTGTGGGCATGCTCGGGAAGCAGTTTCCACATCGAGAGAGATCCAGCAGCAGAGATTCTGCTTGGACACTCTGAACCAGTGAAAAGCAGATCCCAAGAGGCTAAGATAAGTACATGCGTGCACTCTTTTGTGGGGATTAAAAAAAAAAAGCCCATTTAGGGAAAAACCTCTCTCCCTTTTATCTCCTCCCTCTGCACTCTGCACTCTGCACCGGGAGTCCGCTGGGCTGGAAGTGGATCCCAAAGGGCTCCCTGACCCATTCTCCTGGCCTTGGAGAGGGAATAAATAAGCTACTGGCTCCCCTAAGCCAGGAACACAGGGTTGGCACAGCTCCTTTGCTAGGCACAGATGTCAGGAGTCTGCAGACTCTGAGTGCCTTACACCCCAGTATAGACTTGTGGGGACCCATCTCAACAGCGTTAGTACTCACTACCACAGTACAACAGGGTAAATATCTGATGTTAAACTTCAACTGCTTCAGCTGTGAACTGGCAGATTTGTGACACTCAAAACAGCCCTGCCACTTAAGTAGGCACTTTTATCAATCTGCAGCAGGTGTTTGAGGACTGGTGGTAGCACCTAAAGCACCTAGTCATCACCTGCTACAGGAGTCCAAGAAAAAGTTGTGCCCTCGAGTCTTTACAACCAACAGAGTGGGATGCTCATAGTCCAGCTGCAAAACTCACCTACCTACTCACCCTAGAGAATAGTGACATGCTTTCCTTTCAGACTCTCAGGGGCAGCCGTCAGCACCCTGTCTGGCTCAGGGCGTGATCCCCTACCACAGCCAGAGCCCAGTGCCTGCACCAATCACCCATGCCTCTCTAGGACTGGGGGTGAGAACTTGCATCACACACTTGGTGACCGACTGCCTGATCACCCAAACGGAACCCATATAGGAAAATATAACGGACTCCTGTGTGCATATACTTAGTTACAGAACTACCTGGTGACAGGACGTTAGACATCCAAAGGTGTCAAAAATCAAACTAGTGCACACAAGCAGCCTATTTGGGCATATCAAAACAAAACAAAATAAGAAGCTAGGTATCACTAAGCAAATACAAAATAAAATAATAATAAATTATTGGTGGCTTGGAGACAACAGTCAATATCAAGTCACATAAAGAGGTAGTTCATGAAGGCTTCAGCAAGCTCCCAAAATAAAAAAATCAGTAAATTCTCTGGAGGAAGAGAACTTCTTGGAATTAACAGAGGTAGAATACAAAAGATTAATATACAGAACTCTTCTAGAAGTAAAGGAAATTCAACAAAATGCAGAAACAGCCAGGAAACATACAGACACAGTAGTAGCAGAACTTAAAAAAGTTATTCAAGAACATAATGCCAAGTTTAATAGGCTGCAAAAATCCATAGAGAGAGAGCAATCAGAAATCCAGAAGATTAACAATAAAATTTCAAAATTAGACAACTCAATAGAAAGTCATAGGACCAGAATTGAGGCAGTAAAAGTTAGAATTAGTGACATTGAAGATAAAGCTCTTGACACCAACTTATTTGAGGAAAAATCAGATAAAAGAATTAAAAAGAATGAAGAAACTCTAAGAGTCATGTGGGACTCTATCAAGAGAAACAACCTGAGTGATTGGAGTACGAGAATGGAGGCCGGGGGGAGGATAACAGAAAATACAGAGAAAATTGTTGAAGATTTGTTGACAGAAAACTTCCCCGATATCACAAAAGATGAGAAGATATCTATCCAAGATGCTCATCAAACCCCACATAAGGTAGATACCCAAAAGAAAGTCACCAAGACATATTATAATCAAACTTACCAGAACCAAAGATAAAGAGAGAATTTTAAGAGTAGCTAGAGATAAAAGAAAAGTCATCTACAAAGGAGAGTAAATTAGAATAAGCTTGGACTACTCAGAAGAAACCATGCAGGCTAGAAGGCAATGGGATGACATATTTAAAGCCTTGAAGGAAAATAACTGTCAGCCAAGATTTATATATCCAGCAAAACTCTCTCTCAAATATGATGGTGGAATTAGGGCATTTCCAGATAAACAGAAGTTCAGAGAATTTGCAAAAACCAAACCATAATTACAAGAAATGCTAAAGGGAGTCATATGGTTAGATAATCAATAACACCAGCTAACAATGCAAGACTAGAACACAGGACAGAGCAACCAGATATTGACTCAGATGCGGAAATCAAAAATACATCAAAGCTAAAACATTGAAAATAGGGAAACATATCAATATGTAAAAAAGGATAATATTAGAACAAAAAAAGAGGGACTTAAAAAATGGAGACATTGATTTTCTATATGGAGGGGAAGTTAAGGTGATATAAAGTAATAAAAGACTGGAATAAACTTAGAAAAATAAGGGTAAATATTAAGGTAACCACAAAGGAATTAACAATCCTACAAATCAAAATAAAAAGTAGAAAAACATAAAGACCCAGCAAACACAAAATCTACAACAAAGAAAAAGATAAAGAAAAACGTCTCAGCACAGACAATTGAGGAGAACAAAGAAACTGTGAACAACACACAAAAAGAGATATCAGGATGACAGCACTAAACTCATACCTATCAATAATTATGCTGAAAGTAAATGGACTTAATGCACCAATAAAGAGACAGAGAGTGCAGATTGGATAAAAAAGCTTGATCCATCTATATGCTGCCTACAAGAGACGCACCTTAGACTTAAAGACACAAACAGGCTAAAACTCATAGGATGGAAAAATATATCAAGCAAACAACACACAAAAAAGAGCAGGAGTGGCAATATTAATCTCTGACTAAACAGACTTTAAAGTAAAATCCACCACAAAGGATAAGGAAGGGCACTATATAATGATTAAAGTGTTAATACACCACGAGGACATAACTATAATAAATATTTACACACCCAACAACAGGGCTCCAAAATACATAAACTCTAACAGCTCTGAAGGAGAGACAGACAGCTCCACAATAGTAGTAGGAGACTTCAACATGCCTTTTTCAGTGAAGGACAGAACATCCAGAAAGAAGCTCAACAAAGACACAGAAGAGCTAAATGCTACAATCAACCAACTTGATCTCATAGACATATACCAAACACTGCACCCAACAGCAGCCAAGTATACTTTCTTTTCCAATGCACATGGAACATTCTCTAGAATAGACCACATATTAGGCCATAAAGCAAGCCTTAACATAATCCAAAACATCAAAATATTACAAAGCGTTTTTAGTGACCATAAAGCCATAAAAGTAGAAATCAATAACTGAACAAGTAAGGAAAAAAATCAGACACACAGAAACTGAACAACACCTTGCTCAAAAACTACTGGGTTATAGAAGAAATTAAGGATGGAATAAAGAAATTCATAGAATCAAAGGAGAGTGAAAACACATCCTACCAGTATCTTTGGGACACAGCAAAAGCAGTGCTCATATGTCAGTTTATAGCAATAAATGCACACATACAAAAAGAAGAAAGGGACAAAATCAAAACAGTAACCCTATAACTCAAACAAGTAGAAAGAGAGCAGCAGAAGAAGCCCTCAGGCACCAGAAGAAAGGAAATAATAAGAATTAGAGCGGAAGTAAATGAAATAGAGAATAGAAAAACAATTGAAAGAGTTAACAAGTCCAAAAGCTGGTTCTTTGAAAAGACTGACAAAATTGATAAACCACTGGCCAAACTGACAAAAGAAAAACTGGAGAGGAAGCAGATAACCCGTATAAGAAATGAGATGGGTGATATCACAACAGACCCAACTGAAATGAAAAGAATCATAACAGATAACTATGAAAAATTGTACTCTGACAAATTTGAAAACCTAGAGGAAATGGACAAATTTCTCGAAACTCACTACCTACCTAAATTAACACAAACAGAGGTAGAACAACTAAATAAATGCATAACAAAAGAAGAGATTGAAAAGGTTATTAAAAAACTGTAAACAAAAAAAAGGCCCAGCCCAGATGGCTTCACTGTGGAATTCTACCAAACTTTCAGAGAAGAGATAACACCACTTCTAGTAAAGGTATTTCAGAGCATAGAAAAGGATGGAATACTCCCAAACACATTCTATGAAGCCAGCATAACCCTGATACAAAAACCTAGTAAAGACACCACAAAAAAAAAAAAAAAAATTACAGACCGATATCCCTCATGAACATTGACTCAAAAATCCTCAACAAAATTTTAGCCAATACAATTCAGCATCATACCAAAAAAATAATTCACCATGACCAAGTGGGACTTATACCAGGTATGCCGGGATGGTTCAACATTAGAAAAACAATCAACGTAATCCATCACATAAATAAAACAAAAGACAAGAACCACATGATCTTATCAATTGATGCAGAAAAGGCGTTTGACAATGTCCAACACCCATTCATGATAAAAACTCTCAATAAGATAGGAATAGAAGGGAAATTCCTCAATATAATTAAGAGCATTTATACAAAACCAACGGCCAACATCATCCTGAATGGAAAGACTTTGAAAGCATTCCCCTTGAGAATAGGAACCAGACAAGGATGCCCTTTATCACTACTGTTATTCAACATTGTGCTGGAGGTCTTAGCCAGAGCTGTTAAGCTAGAAAAGGAAATAAACGGCATCCAAATAGGTAGGGAAGAAGTCAAAGTATCTCTATTTACAGATGATATGATCTTATACACAGAAAACCCCAAAGAATCCACAAGAAAACTACTGGAACTAATAGAAGATTTCAGCAAAGTTTCAGGATACAAGATAAACCTACAAAAATCAATTGGATTCCTTTACACCAATAAAGAGAAGCTTGAAGAGGAAATCACCAAATCAATACCATTTACAGTAGCCCTCAAGAAGATAAAATACTTAGGAATAAATCTAACCAGAGATGTAAAAGATCTTTACAGAGAAAACTACAAGACACTACTGCAAGAAACTAAAAGAGACCTGCATAAGTGGAAAAATATACCTTGCTCGTGGACAGGTAAACCCAACATAGTGAAAATGTCAATTCTATCCAAAGCAATCTACAGATACAATGCAATCCCGATCCAAATTCCGGCAGCATTTTTTAATGAGATGGAGAAACAAATCACCAACTTCATATGGAAAGGGAAGAGGCCCTGAATAAATAAAGCATTATTCAAGGAGTAGAACAAAGTGGGAGGCCTTACACTACCTGATTTTAGGACCTATTATACTGCCACAGTAGTCAAGAGAGCCTGGTACTGGTACAACAACAGATACATAGACCAATGGAACAAAGTTGAGAATCCAGATATAAGCTCATCCACCTATGAGCAGCTAATATTTGACAAAGGCCCAAAGTCCATTAATTGGGGAAAAGACAGTCTCTTTAACAAATGGTGTTTTCATAATTGGATATCTATATGCAAAAAAATGAAACAAGACTCATATCTCACACCATGTGCAAAAACTAACTCAAAATGTATCAAAGACTTAAATATAAAATCAAAAACGATAAAGATCATGGAAGAAAAAATCGGGACAACGCTAGGAGCCCTAATACATGGCACAAACACAATACGAACCATAAGTAACAATGCACAAGCACCAGAAGAGAGAGTAGATAAATGGGAGCTCCTAAAAATCAAACACTTATGCTCATCAAAAGACTTCACCAAAAGAGTAAAAAGACAACCTACAGACTGGGAAAAAAATTTTGGCTACGACAATTCCGATCGGCATTTAGTCTCTAAAATCTACAAGATACTGCAAAACCTCAACAGCAAAAAGACAAATAACCCTATTAAAAAATGGGCAAAGGATATGAACAGGCACTTCACCAAAGAAGATATTCAGGCAGCTAACAGACACATGAAGAAATGCTCACAATCATTAGCCATTAGAGAAATGCAGATCAAAACTACAATGAGATATCATCTCACCCCAACAAGGCTAGCATTAATCCAAAAAACACAAAATAACAAATGTTGGAGAGGTTGTGGAGAGATTGGAACACTTATACACTATTGGTGGGAATGTAAAATGGTACAACCACTTTGGAAATCGGTTTGGCACTTCCTTAAAAAGGTAGAAATAGAAGTACCATACGATCCAGCTATTCCACTCCTTGGAATATATCCTATAGAAACAAAAGCCATCACACAAATAAATATATGCACACCCATGTTCATCTCAGCACTGTTCACAATAGCAAAAAGACGGAAGCAACCTAAGTGCCCATCAATGGACGAATGGATAAACAAACTATGGTATATCCACACAATGGAATATTACGCAAAGATAAAGAATAATGATGAAGCTATGAAACATCGTATAACATGGTGGAAGCTGGAACTTAACGCTGAGTGAATTTAGTCAGTCATAGAAGGACAAATACTGTATAAGAGCACTATTATAAGAACTCAAGAAAAGATTTAAACACAGAAGAAAACATTCTTTGATGGTTATGGGGGTGGGGAGGGAGGGTGAGGGTTATTCACTAACTAAATAGTAGATAAGAACCATCTTAGGTGAAGGGAAGGACAGCACACACTACAGGGGAAGTCAGCACAACTGGACTAAACCAAAGCTAAGAAGGTTCCTCAATACAATCAAATAGTTTGAGAGACAGAGTAGCAGGGATGTGGGGTCTGGGGACCATGCTTTCAGGAGACAGCTATGCCAATTGGCATAACAAACCTTACTAAGAAAATGTTCTGCATCCTCCTGTGGTGAGTGGTGTCTGGGGTCTTAAAACCTTTCAAGCAGCCATCTAAGTTGCATCAATTGGTCCCAACCACTTGGAGTAAAGAAGAACAAAAAACACCAAAGACACAAAGAAAGTATGAGCCCAAGAGACAGAATGGGCCACATAAACCAGAGACTTCATCAGCCTGAGACCAGAAGAACTAGATGGTGCCCGGCTACCACCAATGAACTTCCTGACAGGGAACACAACAGAGGGTCCCTGATGGAGCAGTAGAACGATGGGATGCAGAACTCAAATTTTAGTAAGAATACCAGAATTAATGGTCTGACTGAGACTGGAGGCACCCTGGAAAGCATGGCCCCTGGACTCTCTATCACCCCAGAACTAAAACAATTTCTGAGGCCAACTCTTCAGACAGGGATTGGACTGGACTGTGGGACGTAAAGTGATACTTGTGAAGAATGTGCCTTTAGTCAAGTAGATACAAGAGACCAAAGGTGCGGCTTCTGTCCAGAGGTGAGATGAGAAGGCAGAGAGAGTTAGGAGTTGGTTGAATGTTCATGGGGAATCAGGGGCGGAGGGGAAAAATGTGCTGTCACAGAATGGGGTGAGCTGTTGGGGTCTCATAACAATGTATGTAAAAAAAAATTTCTGTATGGGAGACTAACTCGAAATGTAAACTTCATTTTATTTTAACAACAAAAAAAAAGGTAACGCTTCATTTAAACATAAAATCTTTAATATTTGGAAAACAGTTGTGTTTTCATTTACATTCTCTAATGTTGGCTACAGGCTGAAATGTTTTGAGTTTTGCTGTGACACTGATCATTACACTCTTGCTCCTGACTGAAAAAGGATTAAATCTTTGGCCTCTCCATGCTAATTTTGAGCTGCTCTTACATTCAGTAATGTGATTAGTCATGGTGAATTATTCTGTTAGCATTCTTCTCTGAAATAGGTCATCCATACTGTATTTTGGATATCTGCATTTTCATTCAAATGGAGACTGCCCTGTTGAATACTTACTTAGTGATCCAAGCAACATTTGACCAAAGCACTGTGCAAAAGGCTATTGTAACACAGGTAGAACAGGAATTGTATGTTATATAAAAGCAAAGAAACCAACCAAGTTGCTATCGACCCTATGTGTGCAGAGTAAAACTGCTCAATAGGGTTTTCAATGGCTGTGACCTTTCAGAAGCAGATTGCCAGGACTTTCTTTCAAGGCTCCTCTAGGTGGGTTTGAACCACTAATCTTTTTGTTATAATGTATATTGTTAAATATATATTTTGAACTTAACAGTTATTAAAGTACAAGCAGAGAAAAATCTCAATATACAGAGTGTATTTTGTAGCAGGAATTTATGAATGGGAAAGAATGATTAATGACAAATAATGTACTTCAGTGGCCTTGATATAACACACCACTTATGTTTCTTTCCGGAATATACTGACTATAAATGAACTAATTGTCTTCCTGATCAAATTGCCATCCAGGGCCTTGGCAATGGAAATCTTCTTTGTCTCTCAGTCTGGAGCTGGAATCCTGGGGAACACCTTCCTCTTTTCTTCTTATGTCTTCATTTACTGCTCTGGACAAAGGTTAAGGAACACAGATTGGATTCTTATGAACCTGATATTTGTCAACCATTTAATTCTTCTCTCTAGAGGAATTCCACAGGCAATGCAAGCTTTTGGGATGAAATATTTTCTGGATGATTTTGGGTGCAAACTAGTTTTTTATCTTCACAGAGTGTCCAGAGGAGTATCTCTTAGCACCACCTCTTGAGTGGCTTCCAGGCCATAACAATCAGCCCCAGCAGTCCCTGGTCAATGAAGCTCAAGGTCAAAGTCCCCAAGTACATTGGATTTTCTATTATTCTCTGCTGGATCCTTCATATGCTGGTGAATATTAGTGTTCCTGTGTATATTACAGGCAAAACCTGGAATCAGGACAGCAAAAACCTCACACAGAGAGCAGATTTTGGATACTGTTATGGCTTGATTAAAGATAGTGTTATAACTTCATTGCATGTAGTGGTATAATCTTCCATTGATGTATTATGTTTAGGGGTCATTGTTTGGGCCAGTGGCTCCATGGTGTTTATCTTTACAAGATATGCAAAATGTCATACACATTCACAGCAAAAATCTTCCCCCAAATGCTCCCTGGACATCAAAGCCACCCACAGCATCCTCACTGTCATGAACACATTTTTCTCCTCTTACTCACTGTCTTCATTCTTTACCTTTTATATGTCTCGTTTTGATAAACCCAGTTTGTTTCTAGTGGACACCACTGCACTGATAGCCACGTGATTTCTGTCTCTCAGCTCCTTTGTATTCATCAGCTGTGACCACCATGTCTCCAGGCTCTTCTTTGCCTGCTGTGCAAGGACAAAATATTCCCCTAAACTGGTCAGAAAACTATAAACAGTAGCACTCATGCCTCTGAATATTGTTTATTTAAAACATTTTTTTAAATTTTGGTAAAAATGTATATAACACAGCTTTCACCAATTCTACATTTTTACATGTGCTATTGAGTCACACGGATTATATTAACCATGTTGTGCAACCATCACAGTATCCTTTGCCAAATTTTCCATCATCATAAAGAGCTACACAATGTTTCCTAAAAAATGGCTCCCCGTTTACCATGCCATCTTGTCCCTGGTAACCACTAGTAAGTGTTGGTTTTTGTGTCTTTTCTTTATTGTACTTTAGATGAAGGTTTACAGAACAAACTAGCTTCTCGTTAAACAGTACACATATTGTTTTATGACACTGGTTAACAACCCCACACCATGTCAACATTCTCCTTCTCGACCTTCGGTTTCCCATTACCAGCTTTCCTGTTCCATCCTGCATTCTAGTCCTTGCCCCTGGGCTGCTGTGCCCCTTTAGTCTTGTTTTGTTTTATGAGCCCGTCAAATCTTTGGATGAAGGGTGAACTTCGGGAGTGACTTCATTACTGAGCTAAAAGGGTATCCACGGGCCATACTCTTGGGGTTTCTCCAGTCTCTGTCAGGCCAGTAGGTCTGGTCTTTTTTTGTGAGTTAGAATTTTGTTCTACATTTTTCTCTAGCTCTGTCTGGGACCCTCTGTTGTGACCCCTGTCAGAGCAATTAGTGGTGGTAGCCGGGCACCATCTAGTTGTGCTGGACTCAGTCTTGTGGAGGCCGTGGTAGTTATAGTCCTTTGGACTAATCTTTCCCTTGTGTCTTTAGTTTTCTTCATTTTCCCTTGCTCCTGAAGAGGTGAGACCAGTGGCTTCTCACAGGCTTTTAAAACCCCAGACGCTCCTCACCAAAGTAGAATGTAGAACATTTTCTCTATTAACTGTGTTATGTCATTTGAGCTAGATGTTCCCCGAGACCATGGTCCCCACAGCCCTCAGCCCAGTAATTCGGCCCCTCAGTTAGTTTGAGTGAGTGTATGGACCTTCCATGACCTTGCCTTATACAAGTTGTGCTGGCTTCCCAAGTATTGTGTCCTGTTTTACCCTTCATCAAAGCCACCATTTGTCTATTGTCTATTTAGTGTTTTTCCATCCCTACCCCTCCCCTCCCTTGTAATATCAAAGACTGCTTCTTTTTGTATGTAAACCTTTTCATGAGTTTTTATAGTAGTGGTCTCATACAATATTTGTCCTTCTGTGATTGACCTATTTCTCTCAGCATAATGCCCTCCATATTCATCCATGTTGTGAGATGCTTCGCAGATTCATCATTGTTCTTTATCGTTGTGTCATGCTCCATTGGGTGTATGTACTATAGTTTGTTTATCCATTCATCTCTTGATGGGCATCTAGATTGTTTCCATCTTTTAGCTCTTGTGAACAATGCGGCAGTGAACATAGGTGTGTATATATCTATTTGTGTGATGGCTTTTATTTCTCTAGGATATATCCCTAGGAGTAGGATTGCTGAATCGTATGGTATTTCTTTTTAAAAAAAATTTTTTATTGTACTTTAGATGAAGGTTTACAGAACAAATAGTTTCTCATTAAACAGTTAGTACACATATTGTTTTATGACATTGGTTAACAACCCCAGAACATGTCAATATTCTCCCTTCACGACTTGGGTTCCCTATTACCAGCTTTCCTGTCCCCTTCTGCCTTCTAGTCTTTGTCCCTGGGCTGCTGTGTCCCATTAGTCTCATTTTGTTTTATGGGCCTGTCCAATATTTGGCTGAAGGGTGAACCTAGGGAGTGACTTCATTACTTAGCTAAAAGGGTGTCCGGGGCCATACTCTCAGGGTTTCTCCTGTCTCTGACCGGCCAGTAAGTCTGGTCTTTTTTTGTGAGTTAGAATTCTGTTCTACATTTTTCTCCAGCTCTGTCCGGGACCCTCTGTTGTGATCTCTGTCAGAGCAGTCAGTGGTGGTAGCCGGGCACCATCTGTTGTACTGGACTCAGTCTGTTGGAGGCTGTGGTAGTTGTAGTCCATTAGTCCTTTGGACTAATCTTTCCCTTATACCTTGTTTTCTTCATTCTCCCTTGCTCCTGAAGGGGTGAGACCGTGGAGTATATTAGATGGCTGCTCACAGGCTTTTAAGACCCCGGCCGCTACTCACAAAGGTGGAATGTAGAACATTGTCTTTATAAACTGTATCATGCCAATTGAGCTAGATGTTCCCCAAGACCATGGTCCCCACAGCCCTCCGCCCAGCAATTCAGTCCCTCAGGGAGTTTGGATGTGTCTATGGAGCTTCCATGACGTTTCCTTGTACAAGTTGTGCTGGCTTCCCCAGTAGTGTGTACTGTCTTACCCTTCACCAAAGTTACCACTTATCTATTGTCTATTTAGTATTTCCCCCCAACCCATCCCACCCCTTGTAACCAACAAGGATTGTTGTTTTTTGTGTGTAAACTTTTTCATGAGTTTTTGCAATAGAGATCTCATACAATATTTGTCCTCTTGTGATTGACTTGTTTCATTCAGCATAACGTCCTCCAGTTTCATCCATGTTATGAAATGCTTCACAGATTCGTCATTGTTCTTTATTGTTGCATAATACTCCATTGTGTGTATATACCATAGTTTGTTTATCCATTCATCTGTTGATGGGCATCTAGGTTGTTTCCATCTTTTTTGCTATTGTGAACAGTGCTGCAATGATCGTGGATGTGCATATGTCTATTCGTGTGACAGTTCTTATTTCTCTAGGCTGTATTCCTAGGAGTGGGATTGCTGAATCATATGGTATTTCTATTTCTAGCTTTTCAAGGAAGCTTCATATCGTTTTCCAAAATGGTTGTATCCTTTTGCATTCCCACCAGCAGTGCATAAGAGTTCTGATATCCCCGCAGCCTTTCCAACATTTGTTATTTTGTTTTTTTGATTCTTGCCAGTAGTGCTGGGGTGAGATGATATCTCATTGTGGTTTTGATTTGCATTTCTCTAATGGCTAGTGATCACGAGCACTTCCTCATGTGTCTGTTAGCCGCTTGAATGTCTTCTTTGGTGAAGTGTCTGTTCATTTCCTTTGCCCATTTTTTGATAGGATTATTTGTCTTTTTGTTGTAGAGGTGTTGGATTTTTCTGTAGATTTTAGAGGTTAGACCTTTGTCAGATTTGTCATGGCCCCAATTTTTTTCCCAGTCTGTAGGTTCTCTTTTTATTCTTTTCGTGTCTTTTGATGAGCATAAGTGTTTAGTTTTTAGAAGATCTCATTTATCTAGCTTGTATTCTGGAGTTTGTGTATTGTTGGTTATGGTTTGTATCCTGTTAATGCCATGTATTAGGGCCTCTAGCATTG
Organism: Dugong dugon; assembly: GCA_030035585.1. NCBI lineage: Eukaryota > Metazoa > Chordata > Mammalia > Sirenia > Dugongidae > Dugong > Dugong dugon. The sequence continues at coordinate 117,405,592 of CM057466.1, forward strand.
ATCCTATTTTTTCTTCTATGATTTTGATAGTTTTTAATTTATATTTAGGTGTATTATCCATTTTGTTTTAATGTTATCATTTTTTACATACTGACATCTCTATTTCCCTATTTTCATTGTTTAACTTTGATTTATTTTTGTGACTTCCCTATCTGGGTTGATATCTGGTTACTCTGTCCGGCGTTCTAGTCTTGGCTTGTTATCTGATGTTATTGATTTTCTAACCGAAGGACTCCCTTTAGTATTTCTTGTAATTTTGGTTTGTTTTTCACAAATTCCCTACAGTTCTGTTTTTCTGAAAATGCCCTAATTTCTCCATCATATTTGAGAGACAGTTTTGCTGGATATATAATTCTTGGCTGGCAATTTTTTTCCTTCAAGGTTTTATATGTCTCATCCCATGTCTTCTTGCCTGCATGGTTTCTGCTGAGTAGTCCGAGCTTAGTCTTATTGATTGTCCTTTGTAGATGACTTTTAATTTATTCTTAGCTGCTCTTAAAATTCCTTCTTTTTGTTTTTGGCAAATTTGATTATAAAATGTCTTGGTGGCTTTCTTTTGGAATCTACCTTGTTTGGGGTTCGATGACCATCTTTGATAAATATCTTCTCATCTTTCATGATATCAGGGGAGTTTTCTGCCAACAAATCTTCAATTCTCTCTGTATTTTCTATTATCTCCCTACCCCTGTTCTGGTACTCCAGTAACTCATAGGTTATTTCTCTTGATAGAGTCTCACATAATTCTTAGGATTTCTTCATTTTTAAAAAACTTTTATCTGATTTTTCCTCAAATAAGTTGGTGTCAAGTGCTTTATCTTCAGTCTCACTAATTCTGACTTACTTTGCCTTAATTCTGCTCCTATGACTTTCTATTTAGTTGTCTAATTCTGAAATTTTATCGTTAATCTTCTGGATTTCTGATTGCTGTCTCTGTATGGATTCTTGCAGCCTGTTAAATTTGTCATTATGCTCTTTTATAATCTTCTTAATTTCCGCTATTGCTTTGTCTGTATGTTCCTTGGCTTGTTCTGAATTTTGCATGATCTCCTTCCTGATATCTTGAAGAGTTCTGTATATTAATCTTTTGTATTCTACCTCCGGTCATTCCAGGAAATTGTCTTCCTCCAGAAAATTTCTTGATTCTTTGTTTTTGGAGCTTGCTGAAGCCATCATGGTCTTCCTCTTTATGTGATTTGTTATTGACTGTTGTCTCTGGGCTATCAGTAAGTTATTATATTTATTTATTTTATGTTTGCTTACTGTGTCCTAGCTTCATGTTTTGTTTTGACATGCCCAAATAGGCTTCTTGTGTGAGCTAATTTGATTATTGGCACCTTTGAAGCTCTAGTGTCCTCTCACCAGGTGGTTAGAGCTGTTACTACGTGTGTGAGCCCAGGGGTCTGTTTAATTTTCTTGTATGGATTCAGCTCAAGTGTCCAGGTAGTTGGTCACCAAGTGTGTGGTGCAGGGTCTCACCTACAGTCCTAGATGGGCAGGGGTGATTAGAGTAGGCACAGGTATCTGGTTGCAGTAGGAGGTCACGTGCTGAGCAAGGCAGGGCCTGACAGCTGCCCCTGAGTGTCTGGGAGGAAACCATGTCCCTGTTCTCTAGAGAGAGTAGGTGGGTAGGTTTTGCAGCTGGACTCTAGGCATCCAGTGCTGTTGGCTATAAGGACTGGGAGGCATCACTTATTCTTGAACCCCTGTCACGGGTGGCTAGGTGGCATGGGTGGAGCCACTAGTCCTCAGGCCCCTAATGTGGGTAGGTGAAGACCCTGCTTAATGGGAAGAGCAGTTTCAAATGTCACAAACCTGCCACTCTACCATACGGCTTATACAGTTGAAATTAGGCTTCAGGTATATACCCTGTTGTACTGTGGTAACGAGGGCCTACACTATTAAAATGGGCCAAGACAGTTCTATGCAGGGGTGAAAGGCATTCAAAGTCCCTAGACCCCTTATGCCTGTGCCTCGGCAAAGGATCTGTGCCTGTCCTGAGTTCCTGGCTTAGGGGAGCTGGCAGATTATTTTCCCCTGTTTGTTAATTTGTTCTCTCTCCAAGGCCAGGAAAATGGCTCAAGGTGCATGACAGGTCCTACTTTCAGCCTAGGGATGCAGCAATCTCTGAAGCTGGCCCAGAACCCAGTGCAGAGTGGGGAGGGAGCAGGTCAATGGGAGAGAGGCTCTTCCTAAACAGGGTGTTAATTGATCCAGGTGGTAGTTTAAATACAAGTACTTATCTTTTGCCGACTGAGTGCCACTTTTCACTGGCTCTGGACGTCTGAGCAGACTCTCTGTCACTCCGTCTATCCCAATGTGGAAAATGCATCTGAACGCCACTGTTTGCCTCACTACACATGCCAGCTGATCCGACCTGCAGGGTGCTGGCTCCCACTGGGTCAGGTCTGGCAACTCCTCGCTGCTTCTGAACCCTCCCCCTGCCACTCAGTCTGATTCCTTAACTTTGCCTTTGAAGATCAGGGCTCCTGGATTGTCATATATAATCGATTCAATATTTTGGGAGTCTTTGTTGTAAGAGGGACCAATGAGAGCGTCTGACTACTCCGCCATCTTGGCCCCACCTCCTTTTATCCATTTTGAATTAGTTTTTGTATATGGTGTGAGGTATGGGTCCTGTTTTCTTTTTTGCAGACGGACATCCAGGATTGCCAGTATCATTTGTTAAAAAGTCTGTCTTTTCCCCATTTAATGGAATTTGGGCCCTTGTTGAAGATCAGGTGACCGTAGGTGGAAGCATTTACATCTGGATTCTCAATTCTGTTCCACTGGTCAATGTATCTGTCATTGTACCAGTACCAGGCTGTTTTGACTACCGTAGCTATATAGTAGTTTCTGAGGTCACGTAGTGTGAGTCCTCCTACTTTATTCATCTTCTTCAATAGTGTTTTATTTATCCGGAGACTCTTCCCTTTCCCTATGAAGTTAATGATTAGTTTTTCCATCTCTTTAGAGAATGTTGTCTGTATTTTGATTGGGAGTGCATTGTATTTGTAGATTGCTTTGGGTAGGATTGTCATTTTCACAATGTTGAGTCTACCTATCCATGAGCATAGTATGATTTTCCATTTATGTAGATCTTTTCTGGTGTCTTGCAGGAATGTTTTGTAGTTTTCTTTGTACAGGTCTTTTACATCCCTGGTTAGATTTATTCCTAAGTATTTTATCTTTTTTAGGGGCTATTATAAATGGTATTGTTTTCCTAATTTCCTTATTGAAGTTCTCTTTATTGGTGTATAGGAATCCAACTGATTTTTGTATATTTATCTTGTATCCTGCTACTATGCTGAATCTATTAGTTCCTGTAGTTTTCTTGTGGAGTCTTTTGGGGTTTCTATGTATAGTATCATACCCTCTGCAAATAGGAACAGTTTAACTTTATTACCAATTTTATTTCTTTTTCTTGCCTTATTGCTCTAGCTAGGACTTCCAGCACAATGTTAAATAGGAGTGGTGATAAAGGGCATCCTTGTCTTGTTCCTGTTCTCAAGGGGAATGTTTTCAGCCTCTCTCCGTTAAGAATGATGTTGGCCATTGGTTTTGCATAGATGTCCTTTATTATGTTGAGAAATTTCCCTTCTATACCCATTTTATTGAGAGTTATTAATCAGGAATGGGTGTTGGACTTGGTCGAATGCCTTTTCTACATCAGTTGAGATCATCCTGTGATTCTTTTCTTTCCTTTTATTTATGTGGTGGATTACACTGATTTATTTTCTAATGTTAAACCATACTTGCATACCTGGCATGAATCCCACTTGGTCATGGTATATTGTTTTTTTTTTTTTTTTGGTATGCTGCTGAATTGTATTGGCTAGAATTGTGTTGAGAATTTTTGCGTCTGTATTCATGAGAGATATTGGTCTGTAATTTTCATTTTTGTGTGTCTTTGCCTGGTTTTGGTATCAGGGTTATGCTGGCTTCATAGAATAAATTCAGAAGTGTCACTTTCTTTTCTATGATCTGAAATAGTTTGAGTATTACTGGTGTAGGCTCTTCTATGAATGTTTGGTAGAATTCTCCAGTGAAGCCATCTGGGCCAGGGCTTTTTTTTGGTTGGAAGTTTCTTTTTTATCTTTTCAGTCTCTTCTCTTGTTATGGGTCTGTTCAGATTTTCAACAGCACTTTGTGTTAGTTTGGGTAGGTAGTGTGTTTCTGTAAATTTTTCCATTTCCACTAGCTTTTCAAATTTCTTGGAATATGGTTTTTCATAATACTCTGTTATGATCCTTTTTATTTCAGTTTGGTCTGTTGTAATGCCCCTCATCTCATTTCGTATTTGGGTTGTTTGCATCCTCTCCTGTTTTTCTTTTGTCAGTTTGGCCAGTGGTTTGTCAATCTTTTCAAAGAACCAATTTTTGGTTTTGTTGATTCTTTCTATTGTGTTTCTATTCTCTATTTCATTTATTTCTGCTCTGATCTTTATTATTTCCTTTCTTCTGGTGGCTGTGGACTTTTTTTTTTTTTTTTTTTTGCTGTTCTCTTTCTATTTGAGTCGTGTAGCTAATGTTTTGATTTTGTCCCTTTCTTCTTTTTCGATGTGTGTATCTATTGCTATAAACTGTCCTCTGAGGACTGCCTTTGCTGTGTCCCAAAGGTTTTTGTATGAAGTGTTTTCTTTCTCATTTGATTCTAGGAATTTTTTTATTCCATCTCTGATTCTTCTGTTACCCAGTGGTTTTCAAGCAGGATGTTATTCAGTTTCCATGTAATTGATTTTTCTTCCTTGCTCTTCTTGTTGTTAATTTCTGCCTTGATGGGGTTGTGGTCAGAGAAGATACTTTGTATGATCTAAATGTTTTGGATTTTGTTAAGAGTTACTCTGTGGTCTAAGATGTGGTCTATTCTGGAGAGTATTCCATGTGCACTGGAAAAGAATGTGTGCTTTGGAGTTGTTGGGTGTAGTGTTCATATATGTCTAGAGGTCACGTTGGCTGATTGTGCCCTTTAGGTCTTCTGTATCTTTGTTGAGTTTCTTTCTAAATTTGCTGTCCTTTACTGAGAGTGGTGTGTTGAAGTCCCCTACTATTATTGTGGAACTGTCAATTTATCTTTTCAGTGTTGTTAGAGTTTGTTTTATGTATTTTGGAGCCCTGTCATTGGGTGCGTAGATGTTTATTATGGCTATGTCTTCATGGTGGATCATCCTTTTAATCATTATATAGTGCCCTTCTTTGTCTTTTATGTTGGATTTTGTTTAAAAGTTTATTTTATCTGAGATTAGTATTACTGCTCCTTCTCTTTTTGGTAGCTGTTTGCTTGATATATTTTTTCCATCCTTTGATTTTTAATAAATTTACATCTTTTTTCTAAGATGTGTCTCTTATAGTCAGCATACTGATGGATCCTGTTTTTTAATCCATTGTGTCACTCTCTGTTTCTTTATGGGTGCATTTAGGCCATTTACATTTAGTGTAATTATTGATAAATGTGAGTTTATTGCTGTCATTTTGTAGTGCTTTTTTGTGATGCTGCCATTTTCTTTGTTCTTTTAGTCCTCTGTGCTGAATCCTTTTTTGTAGCTTTTTTTTCATTTCTTTTGTTTTTGTAGATTTTGTTTTTACTGAGACTTTATGTTTTTATTCTTTATTTTGATAAGTAGGTTTGTTAACTTTCTTTGTGGTTACCTTGAAATTCACCCTTAGCTTCCTAGGTTTGAACCAGTCTGTTACTACTTGCTATCACTTTGCCTTCCTCTCCACTAGAAAGTTCTATACCTCCACCATTTATTTTTTATTTCATTGTTCTGGTGTTGTCATTTACAGGCTAACCTGTCTGGTTCCCTGTTGTAATTCTTTTGGTTTTGTATAGTTCTTGTGAGTTCATTTTCTACTTGGTATTTGGCTGGTAAAATCTTGCATCCGAGATTCAGGCTGTGGTGCTATATGGTTTGTTCTCAAATTGAAGGACTCTTTTTAATGATTCTTGTAAGTTTAGTTTGGTTTTTACCTATTCCCTTAATTTCTGTTTATCTGGAAATGTCCTAATTTTAACATATATTCGAACAAGAGTTTTGCAGGATGTATTCTTCTTGAGTGGCAATTTTTTTCTTTTATGGTTTTGTATATTTTATTCCATTACCTTCTTGCCTGCATGATTTCTGCCTAATAATCAGAGCTTAGTCTTATTGTTTCTCCTCTGTATGTGACTTTTTGTTTTTCACAAGCTGCTCTCAGTATTCTTTCTTTGTCTTTGGTTTTTTCGAGTGTGATTATGATATGCCTTGGTGAATTTCTTTTGGGTCTATCCTGTATGGGGTTCGTTGAGTTTCTTGGATGGTCAGCTTTTCATCTTTCATGATATTAGGTGAGTTTTCTGTCAGCAATTCTTCAGTGATCCTCTCTGTGTTTTCCATTTTCTCTGCCTGTTCTGGAACTCTGATCACTCGAAATTTTTTGCTTTTGATTGTATCCCACATAATTCTCAGGGTTTCTTCATTTTTTTCCCAGTTTTTCCTCAGAGTTATAGCCAAGTGTTTTTCTTTAATTTCACTGATCCTGTCTTCCATTGTTTCAAACTTGCTTCCCAGCCCTTTTATGACACTGTCCATTTCTGACATCTTGCTGTTTATCTTTTGGATTACTAATGGTTGTTTTTGTATGATTTCTAGTTGTGGATTTATTTTGGCAGGAGGGCAGGTCCAGCTGAAGGGGAGGGGCTGGGATGGGTTGTTTGTGGCATGAATTAGGGCCAACAGGGTGGGCAGGGAATCAGTGCAGGACAGTTTCTGGCAGGCCAAGCCTGTGCTGCTCAGGGGTGTGATGTTCAGTGTATGGTGAAGGTAGGCAGGAAGGAGGGGGGATATTGTGATGTGTGGAGCTAAGATGGCTGTGGGAAAGAGGAGAGAGAGGAGAGAGAAACAGGAACCAAAAACAAACAAACAAAAGTGTTAAGGGAGCTTGCTATTGGAGTAGAGAGATGAGAAACTGAGAAATGGAGAAAAACAAAAAGGGAAAACAAAGAAAAGAAAAAGGAAAAGTAAATAAATAAATAAAAATTAGAAAAAAAAAGAAAATCAAACCCCCAGGCATCCCACTGGTGCGGCTGAAAAGACTGGGTAAGTGGCTCTCAAGTTGTGAAGTTAGAGATGTCACACAGCCCTAGGTATTCAAGAGACAGGAAAAAAATGTAAGTATAGAGAGTGGAGAAACTGAGAAATGAATAAAGACAAAAAGGAAATAAGAGGGGGAAAAAAAGAAAAAGAAATGCCCCCAGGGATCCCACCAGAGTGGCTGCACAGACTAGAGAAGTGGCTCCCAAACCATGCAGTACAGCCCAGATATAAGGGACTCCCAAGCCTTGAAAACAAAACAAAAAGCCCCGGGGATCCCACCAAAGTGGCAAACATTGGCTGGCAAAGCAGTTCCCCACTATAGTGGCACTTCACAGCCTTTCAAGAAGAAGCAAAGATGGCACACAGAACCAGTTGTTCAAGAAAAAGGAGGGGGAGGTGGTGAGATGTATGGAAGAAACCAAAAGAAGTGGGAAAAAGCAACACCAGCAACAAAGGAATGACTCTCAGGGAGCTGGCCAGTGTGGGTGGGAGGATCCAAGTGGCACGGGGCTGAAACCGGTGCCTCCTGGCCAAGAGACTGTGGCTGGCAGGAAGTAGACGAGGCCAAGCGGGATGGGGGGGAACATGGTTGGGGAGGGCGGGAAAGCATATATTGCTGTTTACCTGTTGTTCTGTCTCCTGCTGGGAGCTCCTTGAAGCTGCTTTCCCGTTCTCCCTGTCCAACGATCTCTGACGTGTGCGAGGTGAATCCAAGAGATGCGGGTCCTGCACTGCCTGGCTGGCTGAGCGACCACAGTCAGCTATGAAGCAGCTGAGGTCAAATGGGAAGAAAGTCGGGGTGGGAAAGCATATATCTCTGGTTACCAAGTGCTTTGTCTCCTGCTGGGAGCTCCGTGAAGCTGCTTTCCCATACTCCCTATCCACTGATCTCTGACAGAAGTCCAAAATGGTGAATCCATGCTGCGTTAGCTGATAAGGGACCTCTGCATGTATCTGTCCTCGATCTCTGTTCTCTATCAGTTTCTTATTTCATTTGGTATTTGGCTGAGTTCTTTATCTCTTCATTTGATGCTTAGGTTTCCAGGATTGACGTTTGTCTCTGTTTTACTTAGTTTTTGGGGTCTTTGCTGTGGAGGGACGGTGTGGTGCTTCTGTCTATAGTGCCATATTGGCTCCGCCTCTGAGAATTTTATGATTTTTTAAAGTATATTTGTATCCAGCAGTTGCAGATAGAAAAAAAAAATGAAAAGAAGCCTTGATTGGAAGTCACATGTAATCTTAACTATCTGCAGAAATCCACCATGTTTAAGTCTGAATCAACTTGACAGCAACGGGTTTTTCGTTTTAGGCTATAGAAAGTGAGGGAAACTAAGATGGGAGGTGTAGAAACAAAAAATAAAATAAAATACTTTAAATAAAATAAAATTAATTTAATTAAAATAGATAAAATACTCAAAAAAGTAAAAAGACAACTTAGAGAATGGGAAAAAAATCTTTGGTAGCCACAAATCCAATAAGGATTTAATATCCAAAATCTACAATTTAACAACAAAAAGAAAAATAGTCCAATCAAAAAATAGGCAAAGGCCATGAAGAGACACTTCACCAAAGATAGTCAAGTAGCCAACAAACTCATGAAAAGATGCTTATTGTCATTAGCCGTTAAAAAAAAACAACCCATTGCTGTCGGGTCGATTCTGATCCATAGTGACCCTATAGGACAGAGTAGAACTGCTCCTTGGGTTTCCAAGGAGCGGCTGGTGGATTTAAATTGCCACCTTTTTGGTTAGCAGCCATATCACTTAACCACTATGCCACGGGGTTGCCACCATTATCCATTAGAGAGATGAAAATGAAAACTACAAGGAGCTACTACCTCATCCTTGCTAAAAAAATGGCTATAATCAAAAATAAAGATAAAAAAGAAAGAAAGAAACCAGAGAACAGCACATGTTCCAGAGTCAGAGGATTTGGGGAGATCAAAACACTTATCTACTGCTGGTGGGAATATAGAATGGTACAACTGTTGTGGAAAACAGTATGGTGGTACCTCAAACAGTTAGAAATAGAACTACCGTTACCTGTTAAACCCATGGCCATCGAGTTGATTCCAACTCATAACGACCCTACAGGACAGAGTAGAACTGTCTTATAGGGTTTCTTAGGCTGTAAGCAAGAGCAGATAGCCTGGTCTTTTCTCCCTCAGAGCTGCTGGTGGGTTGAACCACTGTCATTTTGGTTAGTAACTGAGAGATTTAACCATTGTGCAACCAGGGCTCCTTAGTGTATACCCTAGAAACGTAAAAGTAAAACTAATGACTCAAACAGATAAATGTACTCCTATGTTGACTGCAGAATTATTTACAATGGCAAAAATGTGAAAACAGCCCAAGTGCCCATCGACAGATGAATGAATAAGTAAAATGCAGTATATACATACAATAGAATACTACTCAGTCTTAAGGAAAAATGAAGTCCTGAAACATGCTACAACATGGATTAAGCTCAAAGACGTTATACTGAGTGAAATAAGTCAATCACAAAAGGCCAAATATTGCAAGGTCTCACTTATATGAAATGACAAGATTAGGTATATAGATACCAGTGGTCACTAGTGGTTACGACGGTGGGAGAGAGGAGGGAGAGGGAATAATTTTCTGGCAAGTAGTGAATTTTTGTCTAGAGCGATGGGAAAATGAGCATCGACTAAAGGTAATGGTTACACAACTTGACTAATGTAACTGATTTCACTAAGCTGTACACCAGAAAAAAAAAGGGCAAAATGGGGAGTGTTATATTTAATTTTATAACAACAGCAGCCACACCGCCCCCCTCCCCAAAAGAAACCCCGGCAATTGCTGATTCCACTTAGTTACAACTAAACACTTCATGGGATTAGATTTCTTGGCTCCAAGGTTTAGGTTTATGGCTTCGTGGGTCTAACCAGTTAATTGACCTAAGGTTTTTCAAGTATCTGTTCTACTTCCTAGTTCTGTGAGTAGAGCCTGGAGTCTTAAGAGCTTGCAAGCGACCACCCAAGATACAATAATTGGCCTCTAGCCACCTGGAGCAGTAGAGCAAGAAGAGATGCAGGAATCAGAGAAGAAAATGGGCTACTAGTCTAATTACCTCCATGAACTACTACCTCCTTTGCCATGAGATCAGAAATGGTTTGTTCCCAGCTACCATTACTGAAGTTTTTGATCAAGGACCCAGTAAATGGATTGTGATCAAAAGGAGGAAAAATCTGAAACAGAACGTCAACTTCTTATGGAAACCAGACTCACTGAATCCATTGAGACTTGTTGTTGTTGATGTTAGGTGCCATAGAGTGGGTACTAACTCATAGCAATCCTATGTACAACAGAATGAAACACTTCCTGGTCCTGTGCCATCCTCACAACCTTTGCTGTTTGAGCCCATTGTTGCAGCCACTGTGTCAATCCATCTGTTGAGGGTCTTCCTCTTTTTCACTGACCTTCTATTTTACCAAGCATGATGTCCTTCTGTTCAGTTCTTTTACTTCATTTCTTCCATTTGCTTCAGCTACTCTACATTCAAGAGCAAGAGTCTCTTCTGACATTCTTTTTTGTCTTTTCTTTATTTCCTGTCTGTTTAATGATCTTTTGCTTTCTTCATGTAGGATGTCCTTGATATCATCCCACAACTCATCTGGTCTTTGGTCATTAGTGTTCAATACATCAAATCTATTCTTGAGATGGTCTTTAAATTCAAGTGGAGTATACTTAAGGTAGTACTTTGTCTCTCATGGACGTGTTTTAATTTTCTTCAGCTTCAACTTGAACATGCATATAAGCAATTGATGAGCTGTTTCACAGTTAGCCCCGGTCTTCTTCTGACTGATGATATTGAGCTTCTCCATCACCTCTTTTCACTGATGTCGATTTGATTAATGTGTATTCCATCTGACAAGGTCCACATATATAGTTGCCATTTATGTTGTTGAAAAAAGGTATTTCCAATGAATAGGTCATTTGTCTTGTGAAATTCTATCATCTGATCTCTGCCATCGTTTCTATCACCAACGTCATATTTTCCAACTACTGATCCTTCTTCTTTGTTTCCAAAATAAATAAAATAATTAAAATACAATAACTAAAACAAAATGAATAAAGTGAAGTAAATAAAATAAAATTAATAAAACAAAGTAAAATAAATAAAATAAAATAAGATAAAAATAAATACATAAAACAAATTAAATTAAAATAATGAAATGCATAAAATAAGTGAATTAATTAGTCATTAAAATAAGTTCATTAAAATAAATAAAAAAGAAATCAAGTAAACTAAATTAAATATATAAAGTAAAATAAATAAAACAAAGTAAAATAAACCAAAACAAAATGTAATAATATGAAATGAATTAAAAATAAAATAATTAATATAAATTAATTTAAAATAAATAAAATAATCAAATCGAAATAAATTAAATTTAAATAGATTAATATAAATAAATTAAATTAAAATGAATAAATTAAATGAACACAAATTAAATTACTTAAAATAAAATGATATAAATTGAAAAAAATAATTAAAATAAATTTAAATACAATAAGTAAAAGAAAATAAATTAACATAAAATAAATAAAATTCAATTAAACACATAAATTAAAATGTGGAATAAAGCAAAATAAATTAAAAGAAAATACACAAAAGGAATAAAATATAATAATATAATTAAAATAAAAGGAATAAAATAAAATGAGAAAATAAATGAAATAAATTAAAATAAGATAAATAAAACAAATGAATAAAATTAATCCAATAAAATAAATTTCGTTAAAACAAATAAATTAATTAAAATAGAATAAACAAAATAAATTAACATAAATAAATAAAATTAAATTCATTAAAATGAAATATGTTAAGCCAATGAATTAAAATAAAATAGATTAATTGAATTTAATTAATTAGAATAAAGTAAATTAAGTTAATTGAAATAAAATAAAGTAAATTAATTAAATAAATGACCTAACAAAAATTAAAGGCTGTGCTGGCAAGTTCTATATACTGGCCAAGAATTCTGATCTTTGTTTTAAGAATAATGGCAAACCGGTTATGAGGTTTAAATAGATGGTCAAACTCAGTATCTTTTCTTATTATAAATTATTTAATAAGTATACCAATAAATGCATTATGTAATTGTTAAGACCTCACATTTTCACAACTTTTAGTTTAATTTTTAAATAATATCCATTTGTTGTAAAAGATAAATCACTCATTTTTTTAGGGTCAGATTTGTTCATTAGCATTCTTTGTGTGTGTGTGTGCTCTGCCACTGCCAATTAATGGTAATTTTTTAAAATAACTCAAATTATATCTTTTCTATTATTGAATACAGTGGAAATTTGTTTTTTAATTATCTGATTATTGTCTCCTTGTCATTTAAAGCTTCTTGTGTTTTTGTTAAAGTTTTTAATACACCTATGGTGGTGCAGTGATTAAGAGCTACAGCTGCTTACCAAAAGGTTAGCAGTTCGCATCTACCACTTACTCCTTGGAAACCCAATGGGGCAGTTCTACTCCGTCCTCTAGGATGGCTATGGGTTGGAATTGACTCGATGGCAACAGGTTTTTATATTCTTTTGACGAGAGATCAAGTATTTTATGCAAGTGTTTTGTAGATCATTTACATAATATCTTGAGTTTTACTTCATTTCCTGAGAAAATGTAACATTTAATTTTTTGCATCAAAATCATAAATTTAAATACTTTTCTTAATCCAGAGTCCTCATATAATTTTTGGTTGCTATATCCCAGTGGTTCTCAAAATCACACATACATCAGCATCATCTGGAATGTTTGTGAAACCCAGACTGCAGGGATCCAACGCTGGAGTTTCTGGTTAAGTTGGTCTGTTAGGACCCAATAATTCACATTTCTAAGAAGTTTCTCTTCTATATGTGTGGGTCTCATGGTCTGGGCCAGTGTCTCCATGGTCTTTGTCCTGCACAAAAAACCAAAACCAAACCCGTTGCCTTCGAGTCGTTTCCGACGCCTAGACACAAGCAATTAGTCCACTACATTCACAGCAACAGCCTTTCCCCAGGACCTTCCCAGAGGCCAGATCGACGCATACCATCCTGATGAACATCTGTGTCTCCTTTTACTCTCTTCTATTTTGTCTGTTTGGGTGACTGTATCATTCCAGGTCAGTGACAGTTGGAAAGCTCTGTGTTTGTGGCTTCATGTTTCACAACATTCAGCCCGTTTGTGCTCATTTACCTGTGTCTCTCAGTTGTGCTTTGCCTGCTTGACAAAGGAAAACATTTTTTCCTAATGTTTGCAACCATTGAGTCAGTTCTCTATGGGACATTCCTTCACTCTTTCCAGCATGTGTTAATAAAGGTCTGTACGTGGTATTAAGATTACAGCCAAGAAAACTCTATGGAACAGTTCTACTCTGTAACACATGGGGTTGCCATGAGTCAGAATCCACTCAACGGCAACCAACAGCAACAACAAATACATATCACATTCATGCTAGGAATATGCTATTCCATGTAAAATGGGACAGTTATATCCTGGAACTCATAAGTTCTATAATAGATCTAAATATGAACATTGTGTGCATAATTGCACAAAGATTACTCAGATGGTGTTAGCGTCTTCATTGTAAAATTCGTGGAAAACTGAAATAATGTACTAAGAAAAATTTATGAATTTGCCGATTTGGCAGAAGTCTCTCACTATTAGTCTTATGAAAATACCTGGAAGTTTTTTATGCATTTGCTAAGCACAGTTGTATTTAGCTTCTTCAGATAGAGGGACAATCCCTTTGAAAGTCGCCATGTTAAGAAGGATTTTGAGCATTCAAAGAGCTAGGAGAAATCCCATGTGTTTGAAATATAGAGATATGTGGAGAGTAGAAGGATTGGAAGCTGGAAAGGAATGTGATGGTGAGTTCTGAGTAAGCCCTGTGGACAGGCCAAGTATTCTGAATTTTTTATAAAGAAAAATAACAAATCAGTAAAGTGGTCCTATCAGTTATGTAAAAACAAAAGGAACTCTTCTAATTACACATCATTTAAAATATATTCAGTTATGTAAATTAACTTGTTTTATTAAAGATATGCAGCTCAATTTTAAGATTTAGTATACTTTAAAATGTTTTACTATTAATTGAGCCTCCATACATTCACTTTCAATTTCTCAAGATCAGCATTAACTATGTAATTTATTTGAAACATATTTTTGCTTAACCATTTCATTTACAGGAAAAATTTCAAAAGACCTTAAATACCATTTTCACAATCATTCCCAATATTAACACTCAGAGTTAAAGCTGTTTCTTTTTAATTATCTGTTTCCATCTAGTAAATTGAGGCTACTCGTGTTTACTGTAAGAATTCTAACTTAATATTTTAGTATCTACAATTCTCAGACATTTCATGAAAGGTATTTATATTTCATCCACACAATCACTGAAACTGTAATTCATAGCCTGATATGGAAATAGATCTTTATTTTTACACCAAAAGAAGCTTGCTTAAATCTAGAATATTCACTTTTCTCCATTTTCAAGTTTTAAAATAAAATTCACATATGTAATATATATTTCTGTGGTTACGTTTATGTGGTAGTGTGTAAGGGGGCTATATCCTGCATATTATTTAAATTTTCACAAGATTTAAAATCAGGAAAAGGGGTGGATATCACACATATAAAATGTCAAGTGTTAGCAAAGGTATGCATCATATATTAGCTTGGTAAGATACTGACATTAACTTATTTCCTTCCCTTTGCCTCTGTTTTATATTTTATCCAATTTACTTGAAGCGTGGGCTGAGTTCCAGATGGGGTGCTACCTCAAACCTCCAATTCTTTAACTCAGGAATTCTTTTCTCTCTGGTTTGTGTGAGCAGAACATTCCTTCAAAAATCCCATAACACATTAGTGTGCCCACCTTTGCATGATTTTTTCCTGTCACCAATAAGTTTGAAGAATTCATACTAGAATTGACAACCATTTAGTATCTAATACTAGGTCCTACACATTTTAAAATAATCTCCATTAATTCTCTTTTGTCCTTGCCACCCATGCAATATTTTATTGACATGTTTAGAAATTTCACTCGAGTCCCGAAATGATACACCCTAGAGATATGTCCATATTCTGGTATATGTGGCCAAACCCAGAAATTTCTAGGCTGTGTTGGTAGCCAGATTCACTGCTGCTGTCCAGCTGCAGGGATTTATTTCTCCTCAGAGGAGTAGGTAGCCACCGAGACAGCCCACTCAATTCCCAGCGCTTCCTTTCCCTTTCATAGCAAAAGCTATAATTACTTCTGCCAATCAATGCTGGAAGGCCAGTTCAATGTTTTCAATACCAATTTCCATGTTTGGGGCTGTTATGGATTGAATTGTGTGCCCAAAAAATATGTTGTGAATCCTAACCCCTGTAGTGGTTATAATCCCATTTGGGAATGGATTTTCTTTGTTATGTTAATGGACAGTGTTAGTGTAGGGTGTGTCTTCAGTCAATCTCTTTTGAGATACATAAGAGATTATGGAAGGAAGCAAGAAGCAAAGATGGGGGCAGATAGATGCCATGCCACATTAAGTTCACCAAGGAGCCAAGGAATAGAAGCAAAACAAGGACATTCCCCCAGGGCCAAAAGAGAGACAAAGCCTTCCCCTAGAGCTGGCACCCTAAATTCGGACTTCTAGACTCCTAAGCTGTGAGAAAATGCATTTCTGTTTGTTAAAGCCACCCAATAGTGGTATTTCTGTTATAGCAGCACTAGATAACTAAGACAAAAACTCATGGCCTTTGAGTAGAACTGCTCCAAAAGGTTTCAAAGGCTGTAATCTTTACAGAAGCAGACTGCCACATCTTTCTTCTGTGAATCGGCTGGTGGGTTCAAATGGTCAAACTTCTAGTTAGCAGCCTATCACTTAGCCACTGCACCTTACTAGGGATCCTTAGATAACTAAGTCCAAATATAGCGAGGATCAGTGAGCTTCCCAGCTCATGGGCTAGCACAGACAGCATAGCCATATGCCACTTACGTGATATTGGAATCTTGTTGCATTGTGGGTAACTGTCTACTTACCAGTTATAACTGGGTCGTACAGTTAAGAATTTCTAAATAAAAACCACACGACTTATTTTCCATGTAAAGTCAATAATTGTGTCATCCTGTACCTTGAAACTGGAATATTCTTGATGCCACATCTCAAAAAAGAAAGCCCACCCCAAGAAATACAAAGGAATAAGACATCTTTCACAGAAGCTGCTGGAAGGATGAAGAGTGGATCATTGACAGCATTTTTTACAAGAATTGGATTGTACATCCACATCATTATGAGTCATATCTTACTGGACACATAGTCTAGGCAACATACTGTTGTGAATGCCACTCTCCATCAACCTTAGGGATATCTACTGAAGTTTTTTTTTTTTTTTTTTTTTTTTTAAATTCAGACCCAAATGAATACATACTGCATAACTCAACTTACGGAAAGATCAGAAATGGGCAAATCTGTATTAGAAGACAGGATGCTTGAAGTCAGGTTAGTGAGACCCCTTTGGGCAGTTCATTGTTGACAGATGGTTTGACAGGGTTCTGGGATTCTGGTGCATGTTGTTAATTCAAAAGGTCCTGGGTGGTTTGCTTCCATCTACTAACCTAAAGGTTGTCGGTTTGTTGCCAGGTGGAAACCCCAGGTTTTTCTTGGCGTGACTCATCACAGTCAATAAACAAGAGGCTGAGGTGGGAGATTAGAAAAGTGCCTTTATTTCATTGCACAAGGAAAGGAACAGTCGGGGCTGCTGCCTCCAACACTGCTCACAGGCAGCTTGGGGAGGTGGGCTTTTACAGAGAGCCGACAAGGAAATGCAAATTTATCATGAATATTCAGGATTGACCTTCACGCAGGTGCCCAGAGCTTGAGGATGACTATGCATTTTCTTTAGACAAGGATTTGATTCCCTGGGATGAAGGAAGAGGTCGATTTTCCTTCATTAGCATGTTAAGTCTCCACCCAGAGGCAGGGTGCTTATATGTATTTTGCACTTAATGAGCTAATAGGTCTCTTAAAATGGCATTGAAAACCTGCTAAAACCCGTTGAGGCCAGCTATGGCCATTCTGTGGTTATCTTGTCAAGAACAATTTAAGAACACTATGCTGCCTATCCTGCTCCGTGTAGGAGAATAAGCCAGAGCAGGTGTCTACTAGAAGGACTGAGCTCTCAGGTTGCCTGTCTCAGGTTCAAACTCACCCAGTGGTCCAAAAACCAGACTCACAGTGGCCCTATAGAACAAAGTAGGACTACCCCATAGAGTTTCCAAGGATGCGAATCTTGAGAGCAGGCTGCTACATCTGTCTCCCAAAGAGCCGCTAGGTAGGTTTGAACCACCGAACTTTCGGGTAGCAGCCAGCACCACTGTGCCACCAGGGCTCCTCCTCTGGGAGCCAGGAGATGCAATTTCCCAACATTTCTCCCGTGCCGCCAGGCCTTTGTCTGGAAAGGGGTGGGGCGTCCTTCTCTAGGGCGGTGGAGCTATGCGAACTACATTTCCCACAATGACCTGCGCATAGCGAGGCCGCTGAGCCAATGAAGACTAAGAAAAGTGGCATTTCTGTGCGTGCGCACCACGACTTCTGGCGTCGTTCCCTGGCGGTCATTTTGGCTGCTGTTGGGTGCATCCACTAGGTCAGAGGCTCCGGAGTGCTGGATCGGTCCGAGGTGACGGTACCCGCAGGGCACGAGAGGAAGCGTTGTCCCCACTGCACAGGGGGTGGGTCTGAGACTTGGCGGCAGCGCCCGCCCGCGGCGATCTGCGTCAGGGCCGGGCTGGGGACACTGGTGCCCGAGTCCCGGCCCCGCTCTGTCCACAGGTTCCGATGGCTGCCGCTGCGCTGATGGACCCGCCTCAGGTGGGTGCTGCGTCCCGGACACAGGGCTCTCTCCTCCCCGGTCGTCTTCGAATCCTAAAGCCTCGGATAAGAGGCCTTTTCTCAGGTCACTGCAGCCAAAGCTTCGTGTGCACTATATGAGGCGCGCGTCGGTGGGGTCCCCATTTCTGACACCAGTGTGATGAGATGTGGGAGAGTTTCACATGCAGAGAGACGAGCATGTGTAAAGGCTTGGAGGTGCTATTTAGCCGGGAGCTTTCAGGAAACTTGGGGTCATTCTTGTCTGCAGGGACTAGAGAATGTTAGGTGTCATGTCTGGATGGCAGGCTGAAGAATTGTACCTTCCTTTTCAGGGCACTAGGAGCCATAGAGGGTTGCGAACAGAGGAGGGACACTGTCTGGGTTAGGATTTTAGATAATTTTCTGAAGCTACTGAGAGGAAGAACTGAATGGAGTTGGGGTGATGACAACAGTGGGGCACAGGTGGGTTGAATCCTTGTCCAATGTCACAGAGCTGGTAGGAGGCAGCACTGAGGACTGAGGCCCAGAGATAACACACTCAGCCCAAGTTCACCAGGTTTTAGGGCCGTGCAGGGGTACCGGGAGCCCTGGGCCTACGGAACCCCACCTTGGTCACCTGCCTCTCACATCTCCGTTTTCCTATATCTTCCCATGGCTGCAGAAGTGCTTACATAGCGGAGCCTCACTGATCCTGACCCCACCCATATGGACTGTGGGGTCCTGGAACTCTTCACCTGCCATTTTCCTAGCCCTTGGGTCTGGAGATGCTGTGGAAATCCCAAGCCCAGGATACTGAGTCCAGGCCAGGGATTATATGGACGTGCCCATTTCTGGCAGCCAATGGAATGAGGTGTGAAAGGTTGTTGAGGCGTAAGGACCAGCATGTCCAAATGCTAGGAGGTGAGGCCAAGCTGGGAGTGTTCAGGGAGCTGCAGTTCTCCTTTATCTCTGGTAGAGGAGCAGGAGTCAGGCCTGGATGGCAGCCTAAGAAGGTGGGTGTCTATTCTGGAGCTAATGGATGCAATGTGAGGTTTGGATCAGAATGGGGGGTGATCTGACCCAGATCAAAACAGACTCCTTCTGACTACAGAGTGGGGAACAGGCTGGGTGAGGGAGCAGGCAGGAATACGAGGGAGGAGGCTACTTCAGTAGTTCAGGTAAGTGTTGATGGATCATTGTGGAGGTGGGAGAAGTGATTGGATTCTGGATTTGATTTTTAAGTAGGGCTGTCTGGACCTTCTGATTTTGAGTGTGACAGAGGAAAGGTAGGAGTCAGGGATAACTCCAAGGTTTTTAGTTTTAACAGTTGGAAGGATGGAAGCTCCAGCAGTTGAGATGGGGTGATCAGTAGTAGGATTGATTTGCATTGGGGATATTAAGAGTTCTTTTTGTTGTGTTAAGAGTCTGAATGTTTAAGATGACAGTGAGTGGAGGCATCAAGTGGGTAGCTGGACACAGGTCTGGAGCTCTGGTAAGGAGTTCAGGATGGAGAGGTACAAAAGGTGGTTGTGAGAGTATGGACCAGGGTGGAACTGTGCATCACAGTTAGGAGGGGGAATTCAGCCCATGGTGGTAACACTAATAGCAATCCAGGAAGGGGAGGGTGGGGGCCAAGGACAGGGTCTTGGGTGTAGGAGAGCACATGCTCTGGAAAGTGACAAAGACTTCCAAGAGATGAGTAGACGTGAGACACAGGAATAACAGAGACAATAGAGAACTTAATCACCATTCTGTGGACTCACCAGGATTTTGTTGTGACCCTGGTGTGGCCTGGGTTGTTTCAGTCAGGCTGGTGGATTAGTTCAAGGCACAAGTGGTCATCTGTGAGAACTAATAGGACTGAGATAGGGGATCCCTGGGACCTGGCTTTGAAGGAGGGTTGGGTGGAGAGAACAGAGTTGTGACTGGTGCAGTGTCAGCAAGTGCAGCACAAATGGAAGAGGGCCATGGGCATCTGATACTGCAGGTGGTTATGAATGGCTGAGGTTGAAGCAAGGAACATTTAGACAAAGAAGCCTTCATGAGTCCATGGTGTTATTCTGAGTATGACAGAGCTGGAGATTTGGATCTGGATTTGGGACTGATGTTGGCAGTGGAGATCATCAAAGTTCTAGAGTAGAACTGGATTCTGTTTGGATTTGCCAAGGGCTCTCTGGAGGCTAGGGAGGTGCTATGGTGTGGGGCAGGGAGGGGAGGAAGCTGTGGGAGTGCAGAGTGGGAGAGAGTGTGAGACAGAGTAGTGTGCATGTGGAGACAAGTGTGAACTGATGGCCCTTGTGCCCTAGGTTTGGGGACCAAAGGGTGAAAGGTAAGCCTACATTTGGTTGTGTCTGGGAGGCATGATCTGGAGAACCCCAAGAGAATTACCTATCAAGAGGGGGTTCAGCCCTGCATGCCAGGCCCAGAGTTTGAATCTTATCTCTCTGCTCACCTGCCTATTGTTGCTGTTGTCTAGCCTGAGGTGGGGATTCGGGGAGCAGGGGGAGCAGTGGGGACATATAGGATGAGAGGAAGAACTTGGGGTCCTAGGAGAAACTAATCGTGATGTGGACTGTCTCCATCCTGACAGGGTGGTGTGACCTTTGAGGACGTGGCCATTGACTTCTCCCAGGAGGAATGGGGGCTCCTTGATGAGACTCAGAGAATCCTCTACCGAGATGTGATGCTGGAGAACTTTGCAATCATAGCCTCCCTGGGTAAGACTTTCATACCCACCCCAGTGTGCTAAGCTGATTTTTGTCTTTCACTTTTTCCCCAGAGACAGCTTTGTCCCTCCACAGCCAGACCGTGGGCTCTGCTGCTTTCCCTACTCTCTTGGCATGTGTGCTGAGGGTGCTGGTGCTGAGCTGTGTACGATGCCCTGAGCAATGCACTCCCCGAGCAGACTCACTGCTTGCTGCCTGAGAGTGTGCAGCGAAAAGTCTGGGAGTCAGGAGCCTTCCATTCAGCCCACTGGATCCACCCTTCTTGTTCTCATCCTGACTGAGTGATATGTCCACATCCACACCACCTCTGTGCTCTAGGTTCTGCCTGTTTCTATAGCTAACATATCCCCCTGTCTGACTGCCAGGAATTGTAGGCATTGTCATGATCACTACTTACATGGATCAGGGGCTGTTCTTGCAAGACCCTGTCTTGAGGTTTTATTTGTAGTATTAATTTTCTGTCCTGTGGTCTGTTGTGTACTAAGTTGACTTCCCTGCCTTGTCTCTCCCTTAGGACTTGTATCTTGCAAGTCCCATCATATAGACAGGGTTCAGGGAGAGGCCCAGTTGCTTTTCACAGGGGACATTGCAGCATTGTCTCAGAGGAGGCCTGGCCCTGCTGAGTGGCAACTAGGAGATGGTATGACAGCAGATCTCTGTTCAAATCAGGCCAGGAACTGCTCTGTGTCTACCAGTGTTTTGGTGTAAATGCCATTTGGCCAGACCTGATTTCTACCTTTTCTTCCCCATATCTCACATTTTGTTGATTTGTCATTTGAACTGTGACTTCCGGCCTTGGCTGCCTGCACCTTGCTGGTGTCCACTTATCACTTGTTCCTCTCCACTGTTCCCTCTGCAGTATTCTCCAACATTGACCCACACAACATGTCATGAGGTATGCACATGTCCTTAGATAACCTTGAGTACTAACTACTCAGTTCCAAGTGGATTTTCCTGGGCCTGGACACAACCAACCTTCTACACATCAAGCATGTGTCACCAGCTGACAAGGTCCTGCTGAAGGCTGTTGTCACTGGAGTGAGTGAGAGGCCCTGCCTCTCCTCCCTGTGCTGCACCCCATCCTTGTGTCCTTCATCTGGTGAGACCTCCCATTCTGTAATCTTCAGAGGCTCAGTACTACAGAGCAGCCCCTTCCTCAACCTGCCGCCAACTCCATCATATTCGAAATAATCTCATGGACTCATTCCTGGGTGTGTCTGATGCACACTTGTTATAGGGACTTCCCACTCCCCCTAAAGTAGTATGAATTTCATCGGCATTTCTCTGCTTTCAGGTTGTTGGCATGGAACAGAGGAGGAGGTGGCATCTTCTGAGCAGAGTGTTTCTGTAGAAGGAGTGTCACAGGTCCAGGCCCCACAGGAAGGCCCTTTTACCCAGAAGACTCACCCCTGTGAGATATGTGTCCCAGTCTGGAAAGACATATTGCACCTGACTGAACCCCAGCCAACATACTCTGGGCCAAAACTATGCTTGGGTGAGGCATGTTTCAGAGGTTTCTGGTTTAGTGCAAATCTTCCCCAGCCCCAGAAGCATCACAGTGGAGAGAAATCTTTCAAAAAGGACATGGATGGGGCCTCGTTTGTGAGGAGCTGCAAATTTCAAGGTTCTGGGAAGCCCTTCACCTGTGGGGAGGTTGGGAAGGATGTCCCAGCAACCTCAGGCCTTCTCCAGCACCAGGCCTCTCTGAACCATGAGACGCTACACAGCAGCACCAAGTGTGGGGAGGCCTTTCACACTGGGAAGACACACTATAAGTGGGATGAATGTGAGAAAGATTTTAGCCACAAACACACACTTATTCACCACCAGAGCATCTGCCCTGGAGAGGGGCTTTGTGAGGGTAGCAAATGTGGAAGAAACATGAGCTACAATTACAGACTTGTTCATCATCAACAAATTCACATTGGAGAAAGGCCGTATGCGTGTAGTGAATGTGGGATATTCTTTAGCCAAATCTCTGGCCTCCGTCAACACCAGAGAGTTCACACAGGAGCAAAGCCTTATGAGTATGGAAAATGTGAGAAATCCTTAACCTACAACTCTAGTCTCATAAAACACCAGAGAGTGCACACTGGAGAAAGACCTTATAAGTGCAACGAATGTGAGAAATCCTTTAGCCAAAGCTCCAGCCTCATTCAGCATTGGAGAGTTCACACAGGAGCAAAGCCTTTTGA
This sequence comes from Dugong dugon, assembly GCA_030035585.1. Taxonomy (NCBI): domain Eukaryota; kingdom Metazoa; phylum Chordata; class Mammalia; order Sirenia; family Dugongidae; genus Dugong; species Dugong dugon. Next base: position 117,428,429 of record CM057466.1, read on the forward strand.
GTGTGGCAAATGTGGGAAATCCTTTAGCCACATCTCTACCCTCATTCACCACAGGAGAGTTCACACTGGAGAAAAGCCTTATAAGTGCAGTGAATGTGGGAAATTATTTGGCAGAAGCTCTCACCTTATTGTACACAAGAGAATTCACACTGGAGAAATGCCTTATGAATGTAGTGAATGTGGGAAATCTTTTAGGCAAAGCTCTGGCCTCAATCAACACCGGAGAGTTCACACTGGAGAAAGGCCTTATGAGTGCAATGAGTGTGAAAAATCCTTTAGCCGCAAATCTGACCTCATTAAACACCGGAGAGTTCACACGGGAGCAAGGCCTTATGAGTGTGATGAATGTGGGAAATCCTTTAGGCAAAGCTCTGGCCTCATTCAGCACTGGAGAGTTCACACGGGAGAAAGGCCTTATGAGTGTGATGAGTGTGGGAAATCTTTTAGCCGCAAATCCGACCTCATTCAACATCAGAGAATTCACAATGGAGAAAGGCCTTAGATGTGCAGGGAATTTGCTGGATGTTTGATCAGTGTAATAACACTGGAGGAGAGCCTTTCTGGGGGAGTCATCGACCTGAATTCAACTGTATACATCCAAACATCCACAGTAGGGAGTTTCCCCATAAGTTCCAAGTATGGGGGAAGCTTTAAGGAGCTGCACTGCACTTTCTAACCTGTCCAAGGCCCTTGCCAGATTTTCATCACTGCCAGCTTCTATGATATAAGCCATGTAAGCTCTATCTCCTGGTAGTCCCCACAGTGTGCATCAGTCATCACCCCAACATACACAGGAAAGCAGATCTCTGTGTCCACCTATTCACTGGAGGAAATTCTGAGAGGTCTGAGCCCCTAGGGTGTTCTCATTCCCTTCTCTCTAATAAGTTAGGGCATGGACCTGACTCAGATTTAACCCAGTATCAGTTCGGTTGGTGGCTTGTAGAAAAGGACTACCTCTTTCAGGGACGTTGGGCTCACGTGATGCTTGTGATGAACTTTTCTAGCCTCCTAGTCACCAACCCAGGAACCATCTGCGACACAGTACTCTGGTTTGTGCAATAATAAAGGACTTTTGTTTAAGTGCCTTTAATTTTAGTGGGGGGTGGTCTATTCACTGAGGGCTTAGAAAGCAGAATTGGGCTCTGCAAGCATGAAGGCTAAATAACTTTTGTGGAGATCCCAAACTTTATGTGCCTCAGAGGGGATGATAATGATAGCAGAAAATGGCTTTCCAGCTTGGGCCTGGTTTGCACATTGCCCAAGGTCTCCCGGGAAGGACTGTAGGGCTTCGTGGTCTTGATTTGTGACCTGGATGCCAGGATTTCTTGTGGGCTCAGAGGTCATCTTGAGGAGGGGCCAGTTTTTATAGCACCCTCCAGTGCTTCTTGGGAGCAACATGACTTTTTCATATCACATAATGTCTAGCACTGCTGAGGGACTCTTCCCCAGGTCGTCCAAAGGAACTATGAGCCCCGATGTCCAGAATCCAGTAGGTGGGTGTCACTGGTTGTAAGACCCTAGGGGCCAGAGGAACCATGGTTGGTTACAGCAGCACTGGGTTAATAGGGAGTGGTGGAGACTGCAGCAAATTAGAGGGAATAACCTCTTCTAAAATTGCTTCAAGTGTTCCAATGACTATGGCTGTATGAGATCAGTGTGTACAGACATTCTGTGATCCTCCAGACATGAATGTCTTCTGTAGCTGAGGTCATCGTCAGAAAATAAAGGTTTTGCAATTCCTGTGTCCTCTCTGGGCTGTTCACCTCAAGGCCATCGCTACTCAGGCAGGAAAACAAGGATGGAAAGAATGCAGATCCTGTAGTCCAGGCATGTGATATTTATGACCCAGCTGTATTCCTGTTGAGGAGAAATGGCCTTCACTGCTCGCTAATTTTGTTGCCAGCTGCCTTCCCAGGGTGTTGGGAGAGTGATGGTGGAGTCAACATGGGCTTGCTAAACCTGCTTTTCTAGAGTGTAAGTTCTAGATCTTTATTTTGAAGTTTTTTAAACATTAAGGTATAACTGACATGGAATAAACACAAAGTATACAATTTGGTAAGTATTGACATACATATATACCCATGAAACTACCATAATCATGATAATGGTATATTCGTCACACACATATTCACCTCATGCCCTTTTATAATCTCTCTTCCTGCTCTTTAGGTGCTCTAGGCAACTAATGATTTACTTTCCTTTACAATAGATTAGTTTGCATTTTCAAGAATTTTACATTGAAGTGTTCACTTTTTTTTTCTTTCAGGTTTCCTTCAAGGTAAAAAAATATTTTAATATTCATCAATGGTGGTTATGTGAGTAGTTCATTTAATCACAGAGTAGCATTCTGTTTTATGGCTATACTAGTATTTGTTTACCCATTCATCTGTTTATGGACATAGGGGCTATTTCCAGATTTTGGCTATTGCAAATAAAGGTGCTATGAACATTTGTATACGATTCTTTGTATGGAGTAAGTTTCATTCCTCTTGTGTTAATAAGTCAAAGTGTAATGCCTGAGTCAGGCTGGAGGAATGTTTAACTTTTTAAGGAACTGCCAAACTGTGATCTAAAATGGTTGTTCTCTTTTACATTCCTACTAGCAGTTTATGAGATTTCCACTTTCTCCACTTTTTTGCCAGTACAGCTTTTAAAATTTTTCCCTTTTAATAAATGTGTAGCGGTATTTCATTAAGGTTTACATTGAATTTCCCTAATGATTCATGATGTTGAGCATTTTTTTCATGTGTTTATTTGCTACCTGTACATTTTATTTGGTAAAAGACTACTTCGTATCTTTTCTTATTTTTTTTTAATGAATTTTGGCTCTTTCCCTTTTCATTAACAAATAAGATAGTGACACAACAATGACATGTTGGAATTTTTGGAATAATTGTTTTTAAGTACTTGAATATGTCCTCATTTTTTACTCATTTTTTTGTACTATGCATAATACAATAGCCACATACACCATACACTTTTAAGTTTAATCTGCATTAACATTAACATATTCTCCATCATTTTCTTAAGTCTACACATCCAATAATACAATAAATCAAGCCTGGGTTTTTAGTATTTGCCAGTTTCTGTGGTGTAAATACTCCCACCACGGCCAAATTCAAATTGCCAACACAATGTCATTGAACATGGAGTTGGGAAGAATTGCTGGTAGCACACACCACCTCAAGAACGTAGATAATAAAAAAAGTAGTAAAATGATTAGGAAGTGACAAGTTTTGTATAGTTGTTTTCCAAACACTTTAATTAAGGTGTAATTGACTTAAACAGCACAGACTTAAATGTACATTTTGATGTTTTGATACGAGTTACTCACCTGAAACCAGAAGTTTCCTCCTGCCTTTATAAGTCATCCTTCTCAACATATAAAATTACTGATAGAAAGATATATTTTAGCTTTTGTAAATGACTATTTTCAAATACACAAAAATGGAAAAGAATGTCATGGAACCAATGAACACTTACCCAGTCTACCATCATTATTTCATGCCCATTCTTTTTCATCTGTTTTACTTATAATCCCAGATATCATGTCATTTAATGTGTAACCTCTTCAGAATGTGTTTCTAAAATGTAACACTTTCATAACTCTGATAATTTTATCACAAAATTAAAATATTGAAAATATGGTATCAGTGCTGAATTTTATCAAATGTCTTTAAAATGTGTTCTTTAAGGCAGATTGTTTGCAGTCAGGACACAAAATGTATTATGGATTTTATTAGGTTTGCCATGTAACTATTAACCCATAGGCACCTCATACTTCCCCGGGTGGTGCAAATGGCTAAGTGCGCAACTGCTAGCCGAAAGCTTGGCTGTTTGAACCCACCCAGGTGTGCCTCAGAAGACAAGCCTGGTGATCTGTTTCTGAAACATCACAGCCTTGAAAACCCTATGGAGCACAGTTCTATTCTGACACACATGGAGTTACCATGAGTCGGGATTGACAGCAACTAACAACTACCCCTTTTTTATTTTATTTTTGAAATTGATAAGCCGTTTGTCCATTACAATTTTTTGTTTTTAACTTGGCTTTGTAAACTTTTTATTTTACTGTGGTAAAATATATTTTAAAAAATTGCATTTCAAACATTTTAAGTGTACGATTTGGTGGCATTAATTACATTCACCATGTTGTGCAACCATCACCACCATCTGTCTCGAAAGCTTTATCACAACACAGAAACTCTACCCGTTCAGTATTAACTCCCCCTTGTCCCCTCCCTCCAGCCACTGTAATCTCTAATCTACTTTCTGTCCCTATAAATTTGCCTGTCCTAGATATTTCATATAAGTGGAATCATACAATATTTGTCCTTTGATGTCTGACTTATTCAGCCTAATGTTTTCAAGGATCACCCATGTTGTACCATGTATTAGAATTTCATTCCTCGAAATGAGTAATACGGCTGAAGAATATTCTATTGTACATACCACATTTTGTGTATCCATTCATCTGTTGATGGATACTTGAGTTGTTTCCACCTTTTGGCTATTGTAAATAATGCTGCAATGAGCATTGGTGTACAAGTATTTGAGTCTCTTCTTTCAATTCTTTTGAGTATATAGCCAGGAAGTCAGCAAAAAAGAAGACCCTCAACGAAATGGATTGACACACTGGCTGCAACAATGGGCTCCAGCATAACATCGATTCTAAGGATGGTGCAGTAGCAGGTAGTGTTTCGTTCTGTTTACATAGGGTCGCTACGATTGGAACCGACTCAATGGCACCTAGCAACAACAACATGGTAATTCTATGTTTAACTTTTTGAGGAACTGCCAAACTGTTTCCCACAGTGGCTGCACCATTTTACATTCCCACGAGTAATACGTGAGGGTTCTAATTTCTCCACATCCTCTACAAAACTTGTTATATTCCATTTGTTGTTGTTTGTTTTTATAATAGCCATCCTACCCATCACCGTCGAGTTGATTCCAACTCATAGCGACCCTACAGGACGGAGTAGAACTGCCCCATAGAGTTTCCAAGGAGCGGATGGTGGATTCGAACTACTAAGTTTTTACTTAGCAGCTGTAGCACTTAACCACTACACCACCAGGGTATCTTACTGTGGTTTTGATTTATATTTCCCTAATGACTAGTAATGTTAAGCATCTTTTCATGTGCTTATTATCCATTTTCATATCTTTTTGGAGAAATGTCTTTTCATGTCCTTTGCTCTTTTTTTTTTTAAATTGGGTTGTTTGTTGTTGAGTTTTAGTTCTTTATATACTCTGCATATTAAACCCTTATCAGAAATATAATCTAAATATTTTCATCCATTCTGTAAGTTGTCTTTTCACTTTCTTGATAATGTTCTTTGATACACAAAAATTTTATTTTGATGAAGTCCTATTTTTCTTTCTTCTTTTTTTTCTTTACCTCATGCTGTTGGTGTTGTCTCTAAGAACCCATCGCCAAATTCAACGTCCTTAAGATTTAGCCCTATGTTTTTTTCTAAGAGTTTTATTGTTTTAAAGTATGTGTTAATTAGTGGGGGAGTATATGTTGGATTTAGCATTGGAAATTGCTAGTTAAATGAAGGTAACACATTTATGTTTATTTTTCTACCAATTTTTCTGACAAATTAAATCACTGTCTCCTAGATACTGATGTTATGGGCTCTGCCACCTTGAAAATAGTGATTATCTTCCTCAAACGGGAGTTGGGGTCCTGAGAAACTCCTCTTTCCTGTTTCTATAACTTCATTTTGTTCATTGGACACATGTTGAGACCCACAGACCCGATCCTCAACCGAATGGTCTTAGCTAACTCCTTGGTTCTTTTCTCCAGAGAGATACCACAAACAATCTCAGCCTTTGAATGGTGTAAACTATTTTTACCAAGTGGGCAGGGACAGTTCCCTCAGTGCTACCTATCTCCTCAGTGGCTTCCAGGCCATTAAGCTTCATTCTAATATCTCTAGGAAGCTGGAGCTCAGAATTCAATCCCCCAAGTTCATTGGCTTCTGCTGTTTCCTCTGCTGAATCCTGAATCTCTTGATAAAGGTCAGAATTCCTATGAAAGTGACTGACCCAAGAAATAGTAAAAATGTAAGTGTAAATACAAATTATGGATACTGCCAGTGTTGGACACAATCACTGATTGTGCAGGCAGGAGATAACTTTCTGAGGAAATCTGATGTAGAGCGCCAAGCTTGTCCACTGACTTCAAGGTTCTCCAACATACCTTTTCCTTCTTCCACTCCATGGCCCTGTCTTGGAGTCTTCTTGTCTCTGCCTGAACTGAAACTCACGAAACTCTCAAGTGTCAGTCTACACGTATTTAAAACACAAGATAATAGTTATTAGCTCCCAGCTATGAATGTATGCTGAGTGACATTGTGATCTTGTGTGTCCATTTGGTTCTTGTAGCTTTGGGGAATATTTAAAATAATAACTCTAAACATTTCTGTAAGGAGCCCTTGTGACAGTGGTTAAACACTTGACTGCTAACTAAAAGGTTGGCAGTCGGAACCCACCCAGAGGCTCCACAGGACAAAGACCTGGCGATGAGCTCTGGTAAAGATTTCAGTCTAGGAAACCCTATGGGGCAGTTCTACTCTGTCACATGGGGTCGCTGTGAGTCGCAATCGACTCCGGAGGCAATGGGTAAACGTATTTATGATCCATGCAGACTATATCCACGGAATCTGGGTGCGCGCCTCTTAAAAGTAGAGAAGTGCGGGCTTATTAAAAGTAGAGAAGTCCTATCCGTCCTCAGAGACTCTAAGTACCTTCACCCAGCGCCTTTCGCAGTGGCACTTGGCCTTTGCACAGTAGGTGGGCCCACAGCCACGCGCCGAGGTCGTCAGCTCGGTGGGAAATACGTTACCCAGAAGCCTCTGCGACGCGCAGCTGCAGTGAGCCCATGAACGCTCGGGAGAGGAGAGGCGTGCGGAAGACGCCTGCGAGAGACTTCCGGCGTCGTCTTCGCGGCGGACATTTTTTTTTTTTTTCTTGTATGGAGTCGCGGGAGCAAATCTTCTGAAGCGCTTTATGGGCCCGAGGTGGCAGGAGTCGTTGTTCCCACTGCACAGAGGCGGGTCCGAGGCTCGGCAGTGGCAGTGTCCGCGGTGACCCCACTTCTGGGGACGGTTGTGCCCGGATTCTGACCTGGTCACCCGCCTCTTACGACCCGGCGCTGCCACCACCGGCAGCTGCGGTGATGGACCCGGCGCAGGTGGGTGCCGTGTACCCCAGGCCCTCACCCGTACAGGCCCTCCTCCGAATCACAAAAGTTCTGAGTGAGGAGCGCCTGCTCAGATCGCTGCAGCCCAGCCCCCGGAATCGAGGACAATGGGGTGCTCGTGGGCGGGGTCTGCGTTTCTGATAGCCATTGTGACGAGATGTGGGACAGTGTTCAGAGAGGCCAGCGTGAGCAAAGGCTTGGAGATGCGACTGAGCCGGGAGCATTCAGGAGATCTGGAGTGGTCCTCACGTTTGCAGGTAGCAGAGTGTGCGAAGAGTCACGCCTGGAATGGCCAGCTGAGGAGTTGTAACTGTATTCGGAGGAGACTGGGAGACATGGAGGGTTATGAACAAAGAAGGGACGTAATGTGAGTGGGGATTTTTAAAGGATCCCATAGTTGGCTGAGGGCAGAACAGACTAGGAAAGCACTGGGTTGAAGGGCAGATAAAAGGCCAGAAGGGAGGAGCCGCGGCATTTGAAATGGTTCTCGCCAGTGTCTGGGCGGATGACAGGGCTGTAGGGCACGAGGAGCCTAGGATGGACACCGAGGTGTGGGGTGCTGTATATTTGCTACCCTCTGATGATCTCACCCTCACTTTTGAACCACCAGTCCTAAAAGAAACACAAACTGCAAAGCTCCTCCAGTTTCAGGAATAATTCTACTTCACTCATTCCTGCCAAAGCCGCAAAATACAGTAAATGCAGTACAAGATTGTCCCAGGACCTTACACGTTTTTAACTGAATAACTGATCTGTGGTGTGCAGCCTCAGGGGAGTCATATTGCCTCACAGCATGTTCTTACCAGATGATCCCTCTAATACAAGTTGCCCCAACACAGGGCTTACACTCTGTTGTTAGTTGCTGTTGAGTGCATTCAGACTCGTGACGCTGTGTGTGCAGAGTAGAACTGCTCCATAGGGTTTTCAAGGCTGTGACCTTACAGAAGCACATCGCCAGACCTTACTTTCTAGGCCTCTGAGTGGTTTTGAACCACCACTCTTTTGATTAGCAGCCTAGCACTCAAACATTTCCACCACCCAAGGACTCCTCACACTATATATTATCCTATTTGTTTTCAGCCTTAAGCCCATGCTCAGTGTTTTTTATGAACTACAAAACAAGCAACCAGATAAGAAAGTTCACATCTAAGTTGCTGGGTGATTCTCTCTCTGTCTCCTCTACCAAACTGATTTCATGAGAAGATTAACACTGATATCTTAAGGAATTTATTGTAGACAATGAATTGATTTCTCTTCTCTGAATTCAGACTGGTGACTAAGTGTACACCACTTTCCTTGGGGTATTTAAGGCAATATTCACTGAAATCAGTTTCTGTAGGAACTAATTCTCTCATGGAACTCTATTTGAGAAAGACTGCTTTGGCAGATGAATCTACATGTATTCATGAACAATTTGGAAACCATATATGGTGGCTTCATTTTTGGCCTGTTGCTGTTAGTTGCTGTCAAGTTGATTCTGACTTATGGTGACCCTGTGTGTCCAGAGATCTACTCCATAGGGTTTTCAAGGCTGAGTCCTTTCAGAAGCAGATCATCAGGCCTGTCTTCTGGAAACCTCTGGTTGGGTTCGAACTGCCAACCTTTTGGGTAGTAGTCTAGTGCTTAACCATTTATGCCACCCAGGAACTCTAGTGGATGTAAATTTTTAAAATGTTCAGCCGTGTAAGACCAACGTGAATGTATGACTTTTGGATGTTATATTATTAATATTGATATGTCTGCTTATTTTTTGTCTGCTTGATTTATCCCTTTCTGAAAGGATAGTCAAGAGCCAGTAATTTATACATTTGTCTTAGTTATCTAGTCCTGCTGTAACAAAAATACCACAATTAGATAGCTTTAACAAACAGAAGTTTATTCTCTCACAGTTGAGGAAGCTAGAAGTCTGAATTCAGGGTGCCAGCTCCAGGGGAAGGCTTTTTCTCTCTTTTGGTTCTGGGGTAAGGTCCTTGTTATCAGTCTTCCCCTGGTCTAGGAACTTCTCAGCGTAGAGACCCTGAGTCCAAAGGACACGCTCCACTCTGGGCACTTCTTGCTTGTTGGTAATGAGGTCCCACTCTTCTCTGCTTGCTTCTCTCTTTTATATCTCAAAAGAGATTGTCTCACCATACAACCTAATCCTGTAGTTTGTGTCCTGTCTCATTAACATAACTGCCTCTAATCCTGCCTCATTAACACATAGGATAATCACATCAGATCACAAAATGGTGGACAGTCACACAATACTGGGAATCATGGCCTAGCCAAGGTGACACACATTTTTGGGGGATACAGTTCAATCCATAACAACATTTATACCCACAATTATTTCATTTTTGGATTTAAATGTTTGTATATATAACCCAAAAAGATCAAGTGTATCATATATATATATACGTAATATGCACGTGTAATTTTTTAAGCCACGTTTTTTATTTGTGCATTTCTTGCATTTGAAATATTCTTCAATGACATCCTTGCCCTGAGATTCTTTGCCATAGCCCTTAAGCACACAACTACAACCAACCACCTTATGAAGTTTCCCCTCTGTCACTTTTGCAAAGCTGTACCCACTCCCCTAGTTTCTTGTTGTCGTTAACCTTAATCAGGTTGATTTGGTATTAGCATAAAGGCCCTCGACCAAGGTGACATACTAAGGCTCATCACAGTTGGATACAAGCACACAAAGATGGGCATGGCGCTTGTCTTATGCTTTGGCAGCTTCATGAATTCTGTAAGCTAGGCCATTGTGGATGTGGGTGGTCTTCAGCACCTATTGTAAAGCAGTTATTAACATCTGTTACATCTCTAGCAGCAATGCCTTTCTCTGACATGCTGGTGGCTTACAGGTGGGGCTGAATCTTGAACACACCCAGGCCTCTGCACAACTTGGCAGCGGCAGAGAAACAGCTTTAATACATATTTTAATTTACAGGGAGAGATTGCCAGACTGTATTAAAAACATGGACAAACTTAATTACAAGGGTTGAAAATGGGCAAATTATCCAATAGGAAAGGTCAACACAGTGCTTACCTTGCTTACTACATCATCAGTAGTGAACAATTTCACGTTTTTTCACCACATCAAAGATCCTGCTTTTAGGTATGGCTGGCATTTGTCTCTTTCCCAACCTTACAGCACATTCCTGAAGAATCAAAGCCTCTTTTTCAAATTTCCAATCCCTGACAGGCAGATGACCCAGTAAGCAAGGTAAGAATGGGCTTACTTATGCTTACTAATATGTGTGAAATTGTTCACTATAGGTGATATCTGGTAAGCAAGGTAAGCTTACCTTGCTTATTGGATAATCTGCCCCTGGTTGACAAAGATATGGGTCAACTGTAACTTTCCTTCCTTGCTGTAGGTTTGTTAAATGGTACCACCAAATTTAAACACATTTAGCAGTTTTTCTAAATCAGGTTAAACATGCACATACTCCATAGCTCATCAATTCTCCACCAGGTTATTTACCCAATAGAAAGGAAAACATTTGTCCACAAAAGACTTGATCTCAAGTGTTTAGAAAAGCTTTATTCTTAATAGCTAATCACTGGAAATAGCCCAAATATGCATTGCAAAGTGATGAGTATTGTGGTATAGTCATACAATGCACTGTTACTCAGGAATAAAATGGAACAACTACTAATGTTGTTGTTGATAGGTACTGTTGACTTGGTTCCGACTCATACTGACCGCATGTACAACACTACAAAACACTGCTTAGTCCTGAGTCATCCCCACAGTTTTTGTTAGCCTGAGTCCATTGTTGCAGCCACTGTGTCAGTCCATCTCCTTGAGGATCTTCCTCTTTTTCAGTGACCCGCTACTTTACCAAGCATGATGTCCTTTCCAGGGACTGATCCCTCCTGATAACATGTCCAAAGTAGGTGAGACAAAGTCTTGCCATCCTTCTAAGGGGCATTCTGACTGTACCTCTTCCAAGACAGATTTGTTCGTTCCTCTGACAGTCCATGGTATATTCAATAGTCTTCACCGACATCATAATTCAAAGGCATCAACTTTTCTTTTGTCTTCCTTATTCATCGTCTAGCTTTCACATGCATATGAGGCGATTGAAAACACTATGGCTTGGGTCAGGCACACCATAGTCCTTAAAGTGGTATCTTTGCTGTTTAACACTTTAAAGAGGTCTTTTGCAGCAGATTTGCCCAGTGCAATGCGTCATTTGATTTATTGACTGCTGTTTCCATGGGAATTGATTGTGCATCCAAGTAAAATGAAACCCTTTGCAACTTCAGTCTTTTCTGTGTTTATCATGATGTTGCTTATTGGTCCCGTTGTGAGGATTTTTGTTTTCTTTATGTTGAAGTGTAATTCATACTGAAGGCTGTAGTCTTTAATATTCATCAGTAAGTGCTTCAAGTCCTCTTCACTTTCGGCAAGCACGGTTGTGTCATCTGCATATCACAGATTGTTAGTCTTCCTCCAATCCTGATGCGCCTTTCTTCTTCATATAGTCCAACTTCTGATTATTTGCTTAGCATACAGATTGAATAAGTATGGTGAAAGGATACAACCGTGATGCACACCTTTTCTGATTTTAAACCACTCAATATCCCCTTCGGCTGCCTCTTGCTGTAAGTACAAGTTCATCATGAGCACAATTAAGTGTTCTGGAATTCCAATTCTTCACAGTGTTGTCCCTTATTTGTTATGATCCACACAGTTGAATGCCTTTGCATAGTCAGTAAAATACAGGTAAACATCTTTGTGGTATTCCCTGCTTTCAGCCAGGATCCATCTGACATCAGCAGTGATATCCCTTGTTCCATGTTCTCTTCTGAATCTGGCTTGAATTTCTGGGAGTTCCTTGTTGATATACTGCTGGAACCACTTTTGAATGATCTTCAGAAAAATTTTCCTTGTGTGTGGTATGAATAATATTGTTCAATAATGTCTGCATTCTGTTGGATCACCTTTCTTTAGAATAGGTACAAATATGTATCTCCTCTAGTCGGTTGGCCAGCTAGTTGTCTTCCGGATTTCTTGGGATAGACAAGTGAGCATTTCCAGCGCTGAGTCTGTTTGTTAAAACATCCCAGTTGGTAATTCGTCAATTCCTGGAGCCTTGTTTTTCACCAGTGCCTTCAGTGTAGCTTGGACCTCTTCCATCAGTACCATTGGTTCTTGATCATATGATACGTCCCGAAATGACTGAGAATTGACCAGTTATTTTTGGTACAGAGACTCTGTGTATTTTTTCCATCTTCTTTTGATGCTTCCTGAGTCGTTTAGTATATTCCCCATAGAATCCTTCAAAATTGCAACCCCAAGCTTGAACTTTTTCTTCAGTTCTTTCAGCTTGAGAAATGTCTACTGTGTACTTTTGGTTTCTGTCTCCAGGTCTTTGCACATTTCATTATAATACTTTATCTTCTCTAGCCACCCTTTGAAATCTTCTATTCAGCTCTTCATCATTTTTTCTTTTTCCTTTAGCAACTTTATGTTCAGGAGCAAGTTTCAGAGTCTCTTCTGACATCTACTTTGGTCTTTTCTTTCTTTTTTTTCCTATCTTTCTCATGACCTGTTTCTTCATGATGTCCTTGATGTCATTCCAGAGCTAGTCTGGTCTTCAGTCATTAGTGTTCAGCGCGTCAAATCTATTCTTGAGATGGTCTCTACATTCAGGTAGGATATACTCAAGGTCGTACTTTAGCTCTTGTAGACTTGTTCTAGTTCTCTTCAGCTTCAACTTGAATTTGCATATGGGCTATTGATGGTCTGTTCCACAGTCAGCCCCTGGCCTTGTTCTGACTGATGATATTGAGCTTTCCATCGTATCTTTCCACAGATGTAGTCAGTTTGATTCCTGTATATTCCATCAGATGAGTTTCACGTGTACAGTCATCGTTTATGTTGTTGAAAAAACGTATTTGCAATGAAGAAGTTGGTCTTGCAAAATTCTATCATGCAATCTCTGGCATCGTTTCTATCACCAAGGTAATATTTTCCAACTACCAGTCCTTCTTCTTTGTTTCCAACTTTCGCATTCCAATCGCCAGTAAATTATCAATGCATGTTGATTGTATATTCGACCAATTTCAAACTGCAGAAGTGGTAAAAATCTTCAATGTCTTCATCTTTGGCCTTGGTGGTTGGTGCGTAAATTTGAATAATAGTCGTATTAACTGGTCTTCCACGTGTGCGTATGGATATTATCCTATCACTGACAGTGTTGTTCTTCAGGATAGATCTTGAAATGTTCTTTTTGACAATGAACATGACACTATTCCCCTTCAATTTGGCATCCTTGGCATAGTAGACCATATGGTTGTCAGATTCAAAATAGCCAGTACCAGTCCATTTCAGCTAACTAATGCCTAGGATATTGATGTTTATGTGTTTCATTTCATTTTTGACACTCCCATTTTCCTTGATTTATACTTCGTATGTGAAAATTATCGAACAATATCATTAATATCACACACAAGTGAAATTTTCCTGAAGATCATTCAAAAGTGGTTCCAGCAGTACATCAACAGGGAACTGCCAGAAATTCAAGCCGGATTCAGAAGAGAACATGGAACAAAAGATATAATTGCTGTTATCAAATGGTTCTTGGCTGAAATCAGAGAATACAAGAAACAGGTTTACCTGTGTTTTATTGACTATGCAAAGGCATTCGACTGTGTGGATCATAACAAATTATGGACAACATTGTGAAGAATGGGAATTCCAGAACACTTACTTGTGCTCATAATGAACTTGTACTTAGAGCAAGAGGCAGTCATTCAAAATAGAACAAGGGGATATTGTGTGGTTTAAAATCAGAAAAAGTGTGTGTCAGGGTTGTATCCTTTCACCGTACTTACTCAATTTGTATGCTAAGCAAATCATCAGAGAAGCTGGACTATGAAGAAGAAAGGGGCATCAGGATTGGAGGAAGCATCATTAAGAACCGGCGTTATACAGATGATACAATCTTGCTTGCTGAAAGTGAAGAGGACTTGAAGCACTTACTGATGAAGGTCAAAGACCACAGCCTTCAGTATGGATTACACTTCAACATAAAGAAACCAAAAATCCTCACAACGGGACCAATAAGCAACATCATGGTAAACGGAGAAAAGACTGAAGTTGTAAAGGGTTTCATTTTACTTGGATCCACAATCAGTTCCCATGAAGCAGCAGTCAAGAAAACAAACGATGCATTGCATTGGGCAAATCTGCTGCAAAAGATCTTCTTAAAGTGTTAAAAAGCAAAATAAGACCTTGAAGACTAAGGTGCTCCTGACCCAAGATATGGTGTTTTCAATCACCTCATAATCATGAGAAAGCTCAGTAGTAAATAAGAAAGACTGAAAAAGAATCAACGTCTTTGAATTATGGTTTTGTTGAAGAATATAGAATATACCGTGGATTGCCAGAGAAACGAACAAGTCTGTCTTGGAAGAAATACAGCCGGAATGTTGATTTGAAGAGAGGATGGCGAGACTGTTTCACCTACTTTGGACATGTTATAAGGAGGGACCAGTCCCTGGAGGACATCATGCTTGGTAAAGTAGAGGGTCAGCAAAAAAGAGGAAAACCCTCAAGAAGATGGATTGACACAGTGGCTGCAACAGTGGGCTCAAGCATAACAATGATTGTGAGGATGGCTTTGGACTAGGCAGTGTTTCGTTCTTTTGTACATAGGGCCGCTATGAATTGAAACTCACTTCACAGCACCTTACAACAATAACAACTTCCAGTGGATTGGCCAGGTAGCTCTCTTCCAGATTTCTTGGCATAGACGAGTGAGTGCTTCCAGTGCTGAATCCGTTTGTTGAAACATCCCAATTGGTAATCTGTCAATTCCTGGAGCCTTGTTTTTCACCAATGCCTTTAGTGCAGCTTGGATTTCTTCCCTCAGTACCATTAGTTCTTCATCATATACTGTCTCCTGAGATGGTTGAATGTCAACCAATTCTTTTTGGTACAGTGACTTTGTATATTCCTTCCATCTTCTTTTGATGCTTCCTGTGTCATTTAATACTTTCTCTGTAGAATCCTTCAGTATTGCAACTTGAGGCTTGAATTTTCTCTTCAGTTCTTTCAGCTTGAGAAATACCAAGCGTGTTCTTTTTTGGTTTTCTAACTCCAGGTCTTCACTCATTTCATTATAATACTTTACTTTGTCTTCTCGAGTCCCCCCTTTGAAATCTTCTGTTCAGCTCCTTTACTTCATCATTTCTTCCTTTTGCTTTAGCTACTCAACGTTCAAGAGCAAGTTTCAGAGTCTCTTCTGACATCCATTTTGGTCTTCTTTTCCTGTCTTTTTAATGACCTGTTGCTTTTTTCATGTATTGTGTCCCTGATGTCATTCCACAGCTCATCTGGTCTTTGGTCATTAGTGTTCAGTGGGTCAAATCTGTTCTTGAAATGGTTTCTAAATTCAGGTGGGATATACTCAAGGTCATACGTGGCCTCTCGTGGACTTGTTCTAATTTTCTTCAACTGAACTTGCATTTAATCAGTCGATGGTCTGTTCCTCAGTAGGTCTCTGGCCTTGTTCTAATTGATGATATTGAGCTTTTCCATCATCTCTTTCCACAGATATAGTCGATTTGATTCCTGTGTATTCCATCTGGCAAGTTGTACATGTATAAAAACCAAAGAAACCCAAACCGGTTGCTGTTGAGTTGATTCCGACTTATAGCGACCCTATAGAACAGAGTAGAACTGTCCCATGGGGTTTCCAAGAATAGCTGGTGGATTCGAACTCCAACCTTTTGATTAGTAGCGGAGCTCATAACCACTGAGCCACCAGGGCTCCTCCATGCGTACAGTTGTTGTTTATATTATTGAAAAAAGGTATTTGCAATGAAGAAGTCATTGGTCTTGCAAAATTCTATCATGCGATCTCTGGCATCATTTTCATCACCAAGGCCTAATTTTCCAACTGCTGCTCCTTTTTGTTTCCAACTTTTGCACTCCAATCACCGATAATTATCAATGCATCTTGATTGCATTTTTGATCAATATCAGACTTCAGAAATTGGTAAAAATCTCCAGTTCCCTCATCTTTGTCGTTAGTGGTTGGTGCGTACATTTGAATAATAGTCGTATTAACTGATCTTCCTTGTAGGCGTATGGATATTCTATCACTGGCAGCGTTATACTTCAGGATAGATCTTGAAGTGTTCTTTTTGATGGTGAAAGCTTCGCCCTTCCTCTTAAATTTGTCATTCCCGGTGTAGTATACCATATGATTCCCTGATTCAGAATGGTCTATAATAGTCCATTTCAGCTCTGTAATGTCTAGGATATTGATGTTTATGTGTTCAGTTTCATTTTTGACGACTTCTAATTTTCCTAGATTCACACTTCGTACATTCCATGTTCCAGTTATTAATGGATGTTTGCAGCAGTTTCTTCTCATTTTGAGTCGTGCCATATTAGCAGATGACTTGACTCCATCCACATCACTAAGGTCGACTCTACCTTGATGAAGCAGCTCTTCCTCAGTGGTATTTTGAGTACCTTCCAACCTGAGAGGCTCATCTTCCGTATTAGACAATGGATTGCTGCTATTCAGAAGGTTTTCACTGGCCAATTTTTCAGAAGTAAACCTCCAGGTCCTTCTTAGTAGTTTTTCTTAGTCTGGATGCTCAGCTGAAACCTGTCTACCTTGGATGACCCTGCTGGTATTTGAAATACCAGTGGCATAGCTTGTAGCATCATAGCAACATGCAAGCCACCACAGTATGACAAACTGACAGACTTGTGGGGAAACTAATACAAAATGAATGTACAGTGAAATCTGTGAGAGCTGGAACTCAATAGGACTGCCTTGTTTTTCTGGGTGTTGCAAATTTTCCACCTTTGACAGGGTGCAGTCTTACCGCTTTTCTATGGCTCTCTACTAGTGGAAAATACTCGTGTTTTCTTTTTCTAACATGTTTCTGCCTTACACATGTTCCGGCTTTTGTAGGTTTTACTGTATTCAGAATTGTTTCTGTGTCAGTGGATCTAAATATAAAAGCATAAATTCTTTTTGTTTTAAATTAATTTCTGTTAGAGGCAAACTCCCATGCTAGACCTTAAGCAGGAGCCTGAGACTTTCTAACCCTTCCCCCAGGTACTCCCAGCATCCTCTGCCTCTACATCTCTGTCATAACAAGGGACAAATGTACTTGATTCTGGAATATTCTCTAAGGGGCCAGCTCTACAAAGCGCTGCACAAGTACCACCTGTTTGCTGAAATGTTGAGTGATATGCTCATCACTCCAGCCATAAAACTGCAGTTATTGCGGAGAAAGCCTTGTAGTTTCTCCTGATCACAAGGGTTCTATGAGGACACAATTGTGTTCTAAGTCATTGCACCCTACTCCAGATGTGCCATAGGTGGTAGACTAGAAGCTGTGGGGCCCGAAGGTCTTGTGGGCAGCATGTGTGTCACTGCTTGTAGCTTGGATGCATATTTTGATTGCTTATTTTCCTCTCAGCTAATGGCAAATGACCTTCCACAACGTCAATTTTAATTGCTGTTATAAAAATTATACCCCTCGCTCAAGGTCCCAAGTAAGGAGTGACCGGGGGTAGAGGTTATGAATCCCCAGAACACCCAGGGTTCGTGGCCCCAGGCCCAGGACAGCTGCTGGAGACTAAGGACAGGATGTGTGGGCCACTAGCAGGCTCAGCACACCATGATCAGTGAGTCCTTTGCCTTCCATCTTGGGGGTAGGGACAGTGCTGGTGGTGGTGGGAACTACATTACCCAGAAAGACCTGTCCTGTGAGCTGCCGGCTCTTAACCAATGAAGGCCAGGAGAGGGATGTTTTGGTTGGAACCCCTTGCGTTGAATGGGACCTCTGGCCTTACTGTGATCATTTTGGCTTTAGCACTACAACATGTCTTGTGACTTCAGACAAAATTCGCATAGTCAGAGACTCAGTTTCTCCGGGTAGAGTCCCTGAGATGCACACTAGCAAGTCCGCTCCACCTATGTGATGCTCAGAGAATAGAAGTGCCTCTGAGGCTGGACTGGGTACAGTAGTGCCTGCCGGTCCTGATCCGCCTAAGGGCTTCAGTGGTGCCCCAGGCCTTAACCTGTCTTGATATGGGGGATTGTGTGACCTGCATCTCTTCACTTTCCCCTTTCCCTGCTATTGCGTATGCAGGCCCCGAGAAGGGTGGCTCAGTCTAAACCAGGGTTATGTGGAGAGGTCCCCTCTGGCACCCAGTGAGATTAAGAGTGAAAGGGCGTCCCAGGTGCAGAGACCATGATTTGCAAATAATTACAGGTGAGACAGCTGTGAATGTTCAATGAACCACAGCTCCCCTTTCTTGTGGAAACAGAGCAGAGGGACAGGGTTCATGCCTGAGTTGGCAAGCTTAGGAGCTGGGCCTCTATTCTGAGGGTAGTTGGGGCCATAAAGGGTTTGGAGCAGAGAAGGGAAGTGGTCTGACGTAGTCTTAACAGGATTCCTCTGGCTGCAGAATGGACAACAGACTGGGGGTGAGGGTGGGGTGATGATGGAGATCAGTGTGGAAATAAAGACCACCCAAATGAAAACGAGTGAAGGCTGTTTATTAAGAGATTCCTATGGCAAGGGGAGCCCTGGTGGCACACTGGTTAAACGTTTGGCTGCTAACCAAAAAGGTCAGCAGTTCGAATCCACCAGCTGCTCCTTGGAAACCCTATGGGGTAGTTCTATGCTGTCCTATAGGATTGCTATGAGTCGGAATTGACTCGATGGCAATTTTTTTTTTGTTTTTAATGGCAAGGGAGTCAACTGCTGTCACCTGCATTTGGCAGACAGGGGAATTGGAAAGCTTTATAGTGGGAAAAAGGGAAGGTTTCAGGTATGTCCTGATTGGAGTTTGTTGGCGTAAGGAAGCTGCAGGCAGGCTAATGAAGCAGGGCATCCTATGTGACTGGTTAGGGGTGCATGTTTATCTTTCTTTGGTTGGTCCTAAAAGTTAGGGAAGCTGGCAGTTATTGTCCTAGTCCTGACCGTTTGGAGCTGATTCCCGCTGAGGTTGGCGTTTGGCTTCCTGGGCTGGTTGCATCAGAGGTTGTGGGTCAGTGTACTGTTTCTATACATGTCTGGTTACTGTCCACTTGTATATTCAGTCTCTCACAGGGAAATCAGGAAGGAGGCTACTGCAGTAGTCCAGGTGAGTGTCGAGGGGGCTGGGCCAGAGTGGTTGCTATGGAGGTGGCAGAAGTTGTTTTCTCAGTGTGTTATTCTGCTAAGACTGTTGTGGATTGAATTGTGTCCCACCAGAATATACATTGAAGTCCTGGCCCCTGTAACTGTGGATGTCATCTTGTTTGGAATTAGGGTTTTGCTTTTATGTTAATGAGGCCATGCCAAAGTAGCGTGGGTCCTAAACCTAATCCCTTCTGAGTGATGTCCTATAAAGGGGACAGCTAAGGGAGAAGAGACAATGTGAGGAACATTCTACAAACCAAGGAATGCCTGGGGCTACTGACAAGGAACTGCCCTCTCCTAGAGCCCATACCCTGATTTGGATTTCTAGCTTCTAAAACTGTGAGATGATAAATTTCTGTTCTTTAAAGCCACCCATTTGTGGTATTTTTTTGTACAGCAGCACTAGGTAACTAAGACAGACTGTGTCTTCTGAAACAGATAGTAAGACAGAAGGAAATGATAGCCTAAGGCTTTGGGCTTAGCAGCTAGAAGGATGGAAATGCCTTCAGCCAAGATTAGGAGGTTGTAAGGGTTATATTCAGAGGATAGGTGGAGATAGGAAGGTTGTGACTGTGGAGGGGACAGCATGTTTGTGGTAGGCAGAAAAATGGCCCCCTGAAGATATCCATGCCCTAATCCCAGGAACGTGTGACTGTGGTTTTACATGCAAAAGACTATAGTTGCGATTAAGTTAAGGATTGAGATGGAGAGATTATTCTGGGTTATCCAGTGGCCCCAGTGTAAATACAAAGGTGCTTATAAGTGTGAGGCAGAAGGGTTGAGCTAGAGAAGGGGATTTGACAAAGTAGAAGTCAGAATTATCTGATTGCTGGTTTGGAAGATAGACAAAGGGGCCAGAAGCCAAGGAATGCAGGCAGACTTTAGAAGCTGAAAAAGGCAAGAAAATGGATTCTCTCCTAGAGCCTTTAGAAGGAATACAACCCTGCCAGCACCTTCACTTTAGCTCAGTGAAACCCATTTTGGGACTATGACATCCAGAACTGTTAATATGTTTGTGTTGTTTTAAGCCACAAACCTGTTGCTGTCGAGTTGATTCCGACTCATAGCCACCCGATAGGACAGAGTAGAACTGCTCGATAGAGTTTCCAAGGAGCGACTGGTAGATTCGAACTGCTGACCTTTTAGTTAGCAGCTGAGCTCTTAACCACTGAGCCACCAGGGCTCCAAAGTTAAGCCACAAAGTAGCAATTTGCTATAGTAGGATTAAGAAACTAATACAGTGTGCAACAGAGAACTGAAAGAGGGCAGAGGGTTAGTGGCATCACTAGAGGGGTACAGGGGGTGTGAACCACATTGGGTGACACCAAAATGACTATCTCAAATTTTTGTGCAGCGTTTCAGCAGTGTTTTAACAACAAAAGCATTTTTCGTAAGCTCAGCTTACATGTATTAATATACCTCCAAGGCTAAAACACTATGCTAGGTTTTTGAACCTTCTAATGCATTCCAGTCAGAGCTGTCATTATTACCCAGTTACAATGATCTTCAAATCACACGGTTTTGTTTGCATACACTGTAAGCACGTGCTCTTGTTTTCATCGCTGCTGGTGTTTTTATAGTTGCTGATTCTGTCACATTTTCTGGCCTTTTAGCTTCAATGTTGTTATAATTAGTGTTTGTAAACCTATATTAATAATTTTTTTGAGAATGAAATAGTAATTAAAGGAAGAAAAGGAAAAAATAAAAACAGGTTTTTGCTCAGTCATTAATAACGTAACTAATACAATGTAGGAAGATTTTACAAAACAATTTTGTTGTTAATATTCATGTAATCTAAGAAATATTACATTTAAACAATTTATAATTCACATATTCTATGATTAAAATTGGCTATAAACGTTATTAAGGATTCTGTATGGTCTGGTATGGGAGGAGGTCCATGGGGGGAGGTGACACCATAAGTTACTGAACTGGGTGACACCTTAGTGACACCGCTGCAGAGGTCTGCATGGGGTTCTGGGTGCCTGTGACTGAAGCAGGGAACAAGACCAGGCAGGAGGCCTTCAAAGTGGGAATGGGGGCTATCCTTAGCAGTGGGGGCCCTTGGTGAGCTGGGCAGGATGGGATCCTGATTGTACTGCCGAGCACTCTTTGGATGCCATGTGCAGAGGGACGTGTAGGGAGTCTAGGGAGGTGTGTATGGATGGGCCAGAAGGGTGGTGGTAGACAGCCAGAGATGAGAGGAGGGTGTGATCCAAAGAGGGATGTGCACGAGAGGAGGGAGTGGGGACTGAAAGTCCTAGGGCCCTGTTACTGGAGGGAGCCCAGGTTTGTGCCTGAGAGGCATGATCTGGGGTGCTCCAGGGGAACTGGCTAGCAGGAGAGGGGTGGAACTGTGCATGCTAAGCCCAGAGCTTAGATAGCATCAATCCGCCCACCTGCTGGTGACTGTGGCTGACACAGTGATCACTGGGGTCATGAGGACAATGTGAGGACCAATGGCACTGATGTCTATTATCTCCTCTGACTTAGAGAACAGGGGAAGTGGCTGAGCAGGGGTTGTTATGAGTGGATTGGGGGGTCCTTGGGCAAAATATTTTTCATGGACCTTGCTGTCCTCCTCACTACAGGGCCCTGTGATCTTCGAGGATGTGTTTGTATACTTCTCCCAGGAGGAGTGGGGGCTCCTTGATGAGGCTCAGAGACTCCTGTACTGCAATGTGATGCTGGAGAACTTTGCACTTATATCCTCGCTGGGTAAGGCCCACATCCCCATATTGATGATGACCCCAGCATCCTTTCCCCTTTTCCCCAAGAACCGCTCTGTCTTTTGTACAGTTGGATCACGGGCACTTCTTCCGACCCAGTTTCCTGCAGTAGGTGTTGTGTTGCCAGGCTCAGCTGTATGGAGCATCCCCACCTCTCACTGAGCAGCCCTGAAGTCATGCACTCAAGGGTTTGCAGGTCACTAGAGTTGCAGTCTGCCCAATGGATCCCATTTGGTTTGGGTACTTTCTGGGCTGGTGAATCTCTCCAGAACCATGAAGCCTCTGTGCCCAAGGTTCTGCCTCCTTCCTCTAGGCCTCTAGGTAGCATATTATGGGGCCTGACTGTCCCAGGAATTGCAGGCGACCATTGGGCTGTTCTTGCAAAACCTTCCTTCAAAGTTCTTTTTGTAATAGTTTTCTCACCTGTGGTCTGTCATAGCATGGGTTGCCCTGGACCAGTGCTGGCCACTCACCTGTCCTATCCTTCTCTTAGGAATTGCATCTTCCAAATTACACAAAGTCACCCAACTGGAGCAAGGGGAAGAGCTCTGGGTGCCTGACCAGGTGAATATGATTCCAGCCCCAGAAAGAACGGCCCAGAGAGGACCTGGTCCTGGTGAGTGTATGCCAGGGAAGGGCACAGTGTCAAAGCTGGCTCCAAATGGTCCCAGCAACATTGTCATACCAGCATTTGGTTCTGAGGCCAGCGGCCACACCACATTTCTACCTCTGTCCCCATTCTTGACACTTTGTGACATCATTTCCAGTCTGACGTCTGACCTCTGACCATCTTCCACTCCCTGGCCTTTACCTCTCCCCTACTCCTTTTCATGGCTTAGTCTGCAGTTCTCTCCAACACTGGCCTGCATTAGTGTATTGTGAGATGTGCCCACATCCTTAAATAGTCCTTGAACACCAGCTACTCTTTTGTCATTGGATTTTCCTGGGCCAGGACACCTTTACAGCACTCACCTGCCACCAGCAGCCAGGGCCCTCTTGAAAGTCATTTGCTGAGGTATGAATCAGAGACCCTGCCTCCTCTCCTACACTGCACTTGTGTCCTCACCCTCCAGGAGCCCAGCTACCTCTTTCATAATAAATGGGTCGACGTACATTTATGATGGAGTTGCCCCCTCTCACCAAAGTCAGCATGAACTTCACTAGAATTTCTCTGCTTTCAGGCTGTTGGCATGGAGTGGTGGAGGAGGAGACACCTTCTGAGCAAAGTGTCTCTGTAGAAGGAGTGTCACAGATCAGGACTCCCATGGCAGGACCATGCACCCAGAAGACCCACCACTGTGACATATGTGGTTCAATATTGAAAGACATTTTGCATCCGGCTGAACACCAGGGAAGTAAAGCCAGGCAGAAACTGTATATGTGTTGGGCATGTGAGAAGCAATTCTGGTTCAGTGCAAACCTTTCCCAGCACCAGAAGCAGCACAGTGGAGAGAAATTCATCAAAAGGGATGAGTGCAGGGACCCTGGGAAGAGCTGCAGAGTCTACATGCCAGAGGAGACCTACACATACAGGGAGGGTGGGAAGGACTTCCCAACCACCACTGGGCTTCTTCAGCCCGAGGTCCCTCACAGTGGGGTGAAGCCCCACAAGAGCACCCAGTGTGGGGGTACCTTTTTCACTGGGCAAAGGCATTGCAAGTGCAGCAAATGCAGGAAAGCCTTTAGCCCCAAAGATGCACTTGTTCGGCACCAGAGAATCCACACCCTAGGTAGGTCTTATGAGTGTACTGAATGTGGGAATATCTTTAGCTGCAACTCCAATCTTGTCCGGCACCAGAAAGTCCATACAGGAGCCAGGCCTTATATATGCAGCAAATGTGGAAAAGCCTTCAACTGCAAAGACACACTTGTTCGACACCAGAGAATCCACACTGGAGAAAGGCCCTACGAGTGTAGCGAATGTGGGAAACTCTTTAGCCAAAGCTCTGACCTTTTTAAGCACCAGACAGTTCACACTGGTGAAAGGCCTTACGAATGCAGTGAATGTGGAAAATTCTTTAGACAAATCTCAGGCCTTACTGAACACAGGCGAGTTCACACAGGTGAAAGGCTTTATCAGTGTGGTGAATGTGCGAAATTCTTTAGTAGCAAGTCTAACCTCATTCGACACCAGGAAGTTCACACAGGAGCAAGGCCCTATGTCTGCAACGAATGTGGGAAAGAGTTCAACCGCAAACATACACTTATTCTGCACAAGAGAATTCACACTGGAGAAAAGCCTTATGTGTGCAGTGAATGCGGGAAAGCCTTTAGCCAAAGCTCCCACCTTATTGTACACTGGAGAACTCATAGCAGTGACTATGAGTGCAGCAAATGTGAGAAAGCCTTTAGCTGCACCTCCAAACTCATTCAGCACCAGAAGGTCCACACTGGAGAAAAGCCTTATGAGTGCAACAAATGTGGGAAAGCCTTTACCCAAAGGCCAAACCTTATTCGACACTGGAAAGTTCACACTGGAGAAAGGCCTTATGTATGCAGTGAATGTGGGAAAGAGTTCAACCGCAAACACACACTTGTTCTGCACCAGAAAATTCACACTGGAGACAAGACTTCAGTGCAGCAAATGTGGAAAATCATTTCACCAAAGCAACCATCTGGAGAAAGGGCTTAGCAGTGCTGTCTCCTTGTTCAACCTAACAACTCACCCAACTCAGAGCAAAGCTCTGAGAGGTGTTTTTTTTTGGGGTGGAAGGGGTTAGTCAGTAGTGGAACCTCACATGAACATCCACAATGGGGAGATTCCCTGTGAATACCGAGTATGTGAGATGCTCTCAGAAGCTCAGTTGCACTTTCTAAACCACCAAGGGCCTTTACCAGAGCTGTGGGACTGCTAGTACCTGTGGCAGACACCATCCTGTCTCACCCACCAGGCCAAGTCCCACCGTGTGTATCAGTCACACCAGCATGCTTAGGGCAGGCAGACTCCCTGTGCTCTCTGCCTAGTCCTAGAAGAAATCATGAATGGTCTCATGGCACTTTGGGAGCCTTCATTTCCTCCCATCTGTCTGGTTTAGTCATGGAAATAATCAGCTTTGTCCCAGAGGATACAAGATGGGCTCTGCGGGTGGCTTACAGATGTTTACTGACTTCATAGACATTTTTGGTTTCATGTGATGCTCATTAAGGATGTATCCAGCTTCCAAGTACTCAGCCCTGGAACTATCTGCCTCCCATTGCTCTTATTTGTGTGATAATAAAGGCTGTATTGTTTAACCCTTCTTTAATCTGGGACGTTCTCTTCACTATGTGGACAGAATTGTGTTCTGCCAGCTTTTATGGAAGTCCCCAATTTTCTGTGCCTCAGATGGGAACACTTCAGTTTTGACCTAATTTGCATTGCTGCCCGAGGCCTAGAGAACTCTGCAGGGTTTCATGAGAGTAATTTTGTGGCCTGGATGCTAAGATAACTGGATGCCAGCATATTTGTGGGCCCAGAGGTAACCATGAGGAGGTGATATAAAAACATAACTTTATTTTAAGACCTTTAGAAGTAGAAACCAACTGAGGATTTGGATTTTAAGCTGTTTCCCAAAATACTCATTAGTATTTTCTGAGCATAGTGGGTAAAGTATGTTTCAAATGGGGAGAAAAATGGTCCACGAATACCCTAAATTGAGAAGATGCATGTGGGCTTCACATGGTATTTATAGTAAGAAACAGCAAGCTTCATACAAATGAACTAAATAACGGAAATTAGTAAATAGATGACAAAAATTATTGCACAGTAGATCTGATTTTTGGTAACAGTTCATAATTCAGTACATTGAAAATATCATTTATGTTTATATATCTTCATCTGATTAAACTCATTAAATAGATGGAAAACACTATAGTAAAGACAACAGTTTTGTTCCAAACACTCAATCAGTCAGAACTGCCTCAATATAGGAATGAGTACAACTCACAGTACTCCAAAGTCTTCATTCTCTATCCTAAATGTATGCATGGTTATCCTTCGATACTGTCAGTGAGTTCTATATCAGCAAAAAAAATTTCTTAAAGCCTTAGCTTGAAGAGATACATAAGTTCACGGATGCAATCGGTATTACTTTGAAAATCCCATGTGACTATAAATCAACTGGTGTAAAAGTTGAGGAATTTGGCTTGGAGTTTTACATTTCATCCCACATCTTTTAGAATCCAAAAATAGCTCCAATTCACCAGAGTTTAAAGCAAGTTCAGTTGTAATTAGGTTTTGACTAAATCTGTTTTCTTCAAGTGGATTGTAGGATCTAAGCACGGTTGGAGTAACGGGGTCTGACTTAACACTCCTGCCGTAAATGACTATAAAACTGGTCAGTATACTACACAGAGCCACTGCTTGGGAGAAGGAAAACGCAGCAGGTGAGCTCGCATTCCTCCTTGCCTCCTGCCAGGGAACTTTCCAAAGCTGCTGTGGGCAGAAGAGGCCAGAGAGCAGAGTGGAAGCGACAGATCAGAGCCCAGGGCCTCGGAGGCAGCTGGAATCTGTGCAGCAGCCTCCTAGAAAGTGGGATATGGGCAGAGAAAAAGTCCCAGAAGTCTTCATGGGGTGTCCTGGGTATTTGGTGGGAAACAAAGCTGTGCTTGTGCAGGGGGAGACTCCACAAAGCCTGCTAGAGAAAGGCCGCAAGGGCTGAGAGCTGGATGGAGGTTGCAGAAGCCACACAGAGCAAGAGACAATAGAATCCCGACTGGCCAGAGGGGAGAAGCTCACCTGAACAGCCAGGGCCTTCAGTGGAGACTCCAGAGAAGCCCCACGCAGTAGGAGTGACACGTGCCCTAACACACGCTCTAGGAGCAACACATGCAGTAGCACAAGCGTTAGGAGTGACATGTGAGTAGCACATGGGCTTCATCTGCGAGGAGCAGCCCTGGGCTTCAGCTGTAGCTTTAAGCCAATGAAGGCGCAGAGGACGTTTCTGTTCATGCACACAACGTTGGGGCAGGACTTCTGGCGTCATTCTTGTGGCATTCATCTTGCTCACCAACTTGTTCGCCTGAGGCTCTGGGATGAACTAGGTGACGGGACCTAGAAGGTGCAGAAGGAGGCATTGTCACCACTGCACAGAGCGGTTCTGAGGATCGGAGGTGACCCTCGCCTCCAAGACCTGGCTGAAGAATTCGGTGCCCAGGTCCCACCCATCACCCGCAGCTCCCGGGGCCCCGCTCCGCCCACAGGCTCGTGGCCGCTGTGCTGAGGGACCCGGCTCTGGTGAGTGAGCGTCCTCCAGGTCGCTCCGTCCTGAACCACATCTTCCGATCCTCCAATCCCAAATGGGGCGGCTTCTCAGGTCCCTGCAGCCCAGGCCCTGGTCCTGCACAACGACCAAGGTCCTGCTCGTGGTGGACACCCCGTTTCCTGAGAACTAGTGGGATGAGGGGTAGGGGTGAGCCCCTGGCAGAGGGTCCGACAGGGGTAAAGTCTGGAGGTGCACCTGAGCCAGAGCAACAAGGAAATCTGGGGTCCATCGTGTGTCTGCAGGGAACAGTGTGTTAGGAATTGCCCCTGGATGGCAAGCTGGGGGGTTGTGCCTTCATTCTTGGATGCTGGGAGCCATGGAGGGTTGTGAACAGAGGAGGAACCCAGTGTAATTTAGGCTCTTAAATGTTTAACAAAAGTTGCACAGGAAGGTTGAATTCTTGTAGAAATTCACAGCTGGGAACAGGCAACAGTAAGGACTGAGGCCCAGAGATAATGTACTCAGCCCAAGTTCACCTTGTTCCAGGGTGGGGCAGCAGTACAGAAAGCCCCGGGGTCATGGAACTCTGCAAAGGTCTCCTGCTTCTCATGACTTCCCTCTTAGTCCCACAGCTTCCCATGGGTGCAGAAGCCCTTATGGACTCTCTACAAGTGAGTGCAAGGCATCCCAGGGCCTCACTGGTCCTGACCCAACCTATGTGGTCTCTGGGTTTCTGGTGTCCTGGGACTCTTCACCTGCCATTTTTCTAGCCATTGAGTGGGAATCCTGAACAAACTCCAAGCCCAGGGTCCTAAGTTCAGGCCAGAGGCTCTATGGAGTGATTTCTATTACTGGCAACCAATGGAATGAGGTGTGGAAAGTTGTTCCAGGCATAGTACTGGTATGTGCAAATACTTGGAGGGGAAGCTGAGCTGGTTGTGTTCAGGGAATTGCTGATTCTCAAGGGATCACAGAGCAGTGGGCAGGAGTCAGACTGGAATGGCTTCCTGAGAAGTTGAGTGACTATTCTGAAGGTGATGGGAGCAATAGGAGGTTTGGAGCAGGGAGGGAGGTGATCTGACCCAGGTCTCATCCAGGGCTTCAAACCAGTTTGTTCCAGGGTGATTCTGGGGATCTTGTTAAAATGTAGATTCTGATTCAGTATATCTGGGGTGGAAATACAAATTCTCATTAGGGGTTTGAACCCAAACGAACCAGTTTGAAGCCCTGGTTTCATCAGGCTCCCTGTGGCTGCAGTATGGGGACCAGACTTTGCATGTGAGGGGGGTGGTAGCTAGACCAGGGAGGAGGCTACTGCAGTAGTCTAGGTGCATCTTGACAGTGGCTGGACCACTGCGGTGGCTGTAAGGGTGGGAGGAATGGTTGGATTTGGGATCTGTTTTTTAAATACGGCTGCCTGGATTTTCCAATTTTACATGTTTGTGTGAGAGAGAAAGAAAGGTAGATGTCAGGGATGACTCCAAGATTTTTAGTTTTAATAGCTGAAAGGATGGAAGCTTCATCAACTGAAATGGAGACATCAGTAATAGGAGTAATTTTGATTGGGGATCTCAGGCGTTTTCTTTTGGCCATGTTAAAAGGCTTAGATTTTCAGGGAACAAATGAGTGGAAATACCAAGTGGGCATCTGGATATACAGGTCTGGAACTCTGAGGAGAGGTTCAGAGGAGACGCCTCCAAAAGGTGGCAAACAGTATGTGGACCAGGATAGAGTGGTGGGTCATATTAATAAGGGGGAACCTGGGTCATGATTGTAATGCTAATAGCATGCCAGGAAGGGGAGGGTGGGACCCGAGGGTTGGATCTCTTGCCTGGCACATTGTTGAGGTGGTTTTTGTCACAAACAGGTGAGGAAGAGAGGTGGCCATAGGGATAGTATGAGAGAGAGCATGATTTGACAGGTGGCCTGACAGACTTCCACAGCATGATTGGATGAGACGTAACTGAGGTAAGATGACAAGGAGGTCGAGGCTGGTGCTTATTCATTGCTCTGTGAATTCACTAGGATTTTCTTGTGACCCTTCATGGAGTCTGAGGTGTTTCAGTCAGGCTGAAGTATTAGCTTAGGGTCAGAGGTAGTCATTTGGGAGAGACACTAGGCCAAGGATGGAGGGTCGTCATTGGGGCCTGGCTTTGAAGGAGGCTTAGGTGGAGAGATGAAGGCTGTGATGGGTTAGGGGACAGCAAGTTCAACACAAGTTGTGGGGGGCATGGGCCTCCCGCTTCTACAGGTAGAGTTCCTGGTGACTGTGGATGAAGCAAGGATTGGAGTCAGGTAGAGAGGCTTTCATAGCAAGGTTCAGGGGGATCATTGGAGGCCAGGAGTAGTACTGAATCCTGTTTGAATTTGACAGGCACCCTCTGGAGATGTAGGGCAGGAGGGGAAGTAGGTTGTGGGAGTGCAGAGTGGGAGAGAGTGTGAGAAAAAGAGTGGTGTGCATGTGGAGACTAGTGTGAACTGATGGCCCATGGCCCTGTGTTGTGGATCTAAGGGTGAAGGTAAGTCTGTATTTGGTTGTTTCTGAGAGGCAAGATCTGGGAGTTCCCAGGGAACTGCCTGATATAAGGGTGCACATGTGACCCTGCATGTCAGATCTAGACTTTAGATCTCGTCTCTGTCCACCTGCCTCTTGGTGCTGTCAGTTGACACAATGATCAGTGGGACCATGAGGAGAGTAGACATTAGTGGCATCAGGACCTGGTATCTCCTCTGAGGTGGTGGCTGGGAAGGAGGGTGAGCAGGGGAGGTATATGGGGGAACAAACTGGGAGACCTAGCAGAAAAGCTAATCATGGAATGAACTGTTTTCCCCATCATGGCAGGGCTGTGTGACCCATTGAGGATGTGGCCATTGACTTTTCTCAGGAAGAGTGGGGGCTCCTTGATGAGGCTCAGAGGCTGCTGTACCTAGATGTGAAGCTGGAGAACTCTGCAATTATAGAGTCCCTGGGTAAGATTCTCACACTCACACCAGTGTTCTGAGCTAGTCTCTGCATTTCCTCTTTTCCCCAGAGACATCTCTGTTCTTCCACAGACTGTGGGCTCTGCTACCTTTCCCACTCCTTTGGCTTATTTGCTGTGGGTGCCAGGGCTGAGCTGTGTGCACTGCTCTGAGCAGGCCCCAAACCTACTGCCCAAACCCTGCAAGGAAGGGCTCTGGAGTCAGGAGTCTTACAGTCAGCCTAATGGGGCTCACCTTGATTGCCCTACTGGCAGAGTGACTATGTCCACATCCACAGCACCTCTGTGTCCCAAGCTCTGCTCCCTTCCTCTAGCTGACATTTCTTCGTGGCTTCATAATTACTCCTTATGTGGATCATGGGCTGTTTTTGCGGGACCCTTCCTGGAGGCTTTTTTTTTTTTAATGTTAGTTTTATTTACTCTAGGCTTTTGTGTGTGAGTTGCTCTGGGCCAATGCTGGCCATTGCCCTGTCCTGTCTTCCTCTTAGGACTTGTAGCAGCCTGTAGTTCTCATGTGGTCACAGAACTGGGGCGGGAGCACAGCCCTGTTGCTTCACAGAGTGAACATGAAAGATGGGCTCAGATGAGGTCTGGCCCTTATGAATGGCAGTGGGGGAGGGCACAACAGCAGGGAACAACAGAGATCAGACTGTATCAGGAAGCTGCCCTGTGTCTACCAGTGTTTTGGTGCAAATGGAGTTGGTCACACCTCATTTCTACCTCTTCTTCCCATTCTTGACACTTTTCTGACTTGTCATTTCTACTGAGATTTCCAGCACCTGGGCGCCCTACCTTTCTGTCCTCCACATGTCACCTGATCTTCTCCACTACTCCCTCTGCAGCATTCCCGAACATTGGCCCACACATCATGAGGTGTGCACATATCCTTAAACAGTCTTTGAGTGCCAACTATTTGGTTCCAATTGGATTTCCTGAGCACAGCTAACCCTGTGCACGTCATATGTTCATCACCAGCAAAGCCCTGCTAAAGGCTGATGGCAGAGGAATGAGTTAGAAACTCTGCTTCTCCTCCCTGAACTACACTCCATTCTTCTGTCCTTTGTCCAGTGAGTCCTCCCCTATTCTGTGATAGTTGGAGGGCCACTACTTGAAGGAGCCCCTTCCTGAACCTGCTCCCAGCGTCTCCAAATAATCCCATGGACTCATTCTTAGGTGTGTCTGACACACATTTTTTTATAGGGACTTCCCCCTCCCACCAATGTCAGCATGCATCTCATTGGCATTTCTCTGCTTCCATGTTGTTGGCATGGAACAGAGAAGGTGTCTTCTGAGCAGAATGTGTCTGTAGGAGTGTCACAGGTCAGGAATCCACAGACAGGTCCATCCACCCAGAAGACTCACCCCTGTGAGAAATGTGTTTCAGTTTTGAACATGTTGCATCTGGCTGAGCACAAAGCAACAAACCCTGGGCAGAAGCCATACTTGGGTGAGGCATGTGTGGGAGCCTCCAGACTCATGCAAACCTTCCCCATGACCAGAACCATCACAGTGGAGAGGAACTCTTCAGGAGGGACATTGACAGGGCCTTGATTGTGAAGAGCTGGAGATTCCAAGTGTCAGGGCAGTCCTTCACCTGTGGGGAGGTTGGGAAGGACTCCCGGGCCCCCTGGGCCTTCTCCAGTATCAGGCCACTCTCAGTGAGAAGACACACAGCAACATTGAGTGTGGGCAGGTCTTTCACAGTGGAAAAAGTCAGTACAAGGGAGGTGAGTGCTGGAAAACTTCTAGCCACACATACTTGTTCACCACCAGAGTGCCTGCACTGGAGAGGGACTTTATGAGGGTAGCATTGTGGGAAAGCCATCAGCTGCAATTAGAGACTTGGTCAGCAGCAGGGAATTCACAATGGAGAAAGGCCTTCTGAGTGTGGTGAATGTGGGAAATTTTTAGCCATCTCCAGCCTTATTAAACACTGGTGAATTCACAGTGGTGCAAGGCCTTATGGGTGCAGCAGATGTGGAAAATTCTTTGCATACAAAGCCATCCTCATAAAACACCAAAGAGATCACACAGGAGAATGTCCTTATAAGTGCAGCGAATGTGGGAAATCCTTTAGCCGGAGACTTGCCCTCACTGAACACTGCAGCGTTCACACTGGAGATAGACCTTATGAGTGCCCTGAATGTGGAAAATGTTTTAGGAGAAACTGCAACCTTATTGCACACAAGAGAATTCACAGTGGAGAAATGAATTTCAAATGTAGTGAATGTGGGAAATCCTTTAGGCAGAGCTCTATCCTTATTTGACACTGGAGAATTCACACTGAAGAAAGGCCTTATGAGTGCAGGGAACGTAGGAAATCCTTTAGTCAAAGATCTGGCTTCATTCAACATCAGATTTCACATAGAAAAAGGCCTTAGATGTGCCGGGAATGTAGGATTTCCTAATTCAAAGTAATGACAATTGAGTAGAGCCTTTGTGAGGGACTGATCTACCTGAATTGACCATCCTACACGAACGTTCCACAGAAGGGAGATTCCCCGTAAGTTCCAGTTATGTAACAAGTTTTAAGAAGCTGCACTGCACTTTTGCAACTGCCCAGGACTTTTACCAGATTTTTATCATGTCCAATTTCTATAAGATCTTTCACTCCTACCACCTGGAAAGTCTGCAGTGTGCATCTGCCATCACCCCAAGGTGCTCAGGGAAACAGACCTCTACTATCCCATTTCCTGGAGGAAATCAAGAGTATGAGCCCTTGGGGGGTGGGCGTTCATTCTCCCTAGCTAGTTAGGACATGAACCTGACCCAGTTTTGTCCCTTAAGACCTGATCAGAGTTGTCACCCTGCAGAGAAGTACTACCTCTTTCAGGAACATTGTTCATCTCCTGTGATGCTTGTGATGAACTTTTCAAACCTACAAGTTACCAACTCTAGCACTGCCTGCTATACATTGCTAAATTTGTACAATATAAAGGACTTTTTGTTTATGCACCTTTAATCTTGGGGGTTCCATTCACTTGCGGGGTAGTTTGAAAGTGGAATTGGGTTCTGCCAGCATGAAGGGTGAACTTTTTGGGGGACCCTGAGCTTGTATGCCTCAGAGTGACAGAATGGCAGAAAATATCTCCCTAGTTTAGGCCTAATTTCCATTGCTTCTTATGGCCTCAAGAAAAACTGCAGGGCTTTGTGGCCCTAATCTGTGGCTTGGCTGTCTAGTGTTTGTGGGTTCTAAGGTCAGTATGCAGAGGGAGCAGTTGTTACAACCTTTAGTGCTTCTGGAAACAACAGGCCTTTTTTCCTTTCACCACAGTGTGTATCACATAATATCCAGCACTGTTGAATCTTCCCCAAGTCCTCCAAAGGAGCCATGGGCCCTGATGTCCAGAATCCAGTAGATGGGTGTCACTGGCTGTAAGACTACAGGGGCTGGGGGGCACTGTGATTGCTCCCATGAATGAATAGGGCATGCAGGAGACTGCAGCAAATGACATGGTGTGTGCCTCTTCTAAAAGTGCTTCCACATATGTCCCAGTGACTATGTGTGCACAGCAATTCTCAAGACCCCCAGACCTGTGTGTCTTATGTAGCTGAGCTTATTGTCAGGGGAAATAAAGGCTTTGTGGATTCCCATAGCCTCTGTTCACCTCAAGGTCGTTGTGGCAAGGCAGGAAACCAAGGGTAGATATTCCAGGCACTTGGAATTCTGTCATTCCTGTTGACTCATTTGGAAATGGCCTTCATTGCTCACCAATATTTGCTGTCACGGAGGCAAGGCTGCCCCTCCCAGGGCATGAGGGGAGAGATGGAGTCAATATAGGCTTGCCAAACCGGATTTTCCAGAGTAGGTGATCTACACTTTTATTTTGAACCATTTTTAAAAGCTGTATTAAGGTATAATTGATATGCAATAAAGTATACATAAAGTACACATTTTTTTTAATTGTGGAAAAATATATATTACAATATTTGCCAATTTCACATCTTTTACATGGACAATTCAGTGACAACAATTATGTCAATCATGTGCAACATCACCGGTATCTGTTGCCAAATTTTCCATCACCATAAACAGAAACTCAATGCTTCCTCAACAATGACTCCCCTTTTCCTCCTCCCATCTCTGGTAACCACTAATAAACTTTGGTCTCTATGCATCTCTATACATTTTCCTATTCTAGATATTTCTTGTGAGATCATTATTTGTCCTTTTGTGATTGACTTCACCCAGCACCATGTTTTCAAGGTTCATCCACGTTGTAACATGCATCAGGACTTCATTTCTCTTTATGGCTGAGTAATACGATTTGCTAAGTTTTGACATACATATAAATTCATGAAACCATATAATCATAAGACAGTTATGGTTGCTCAAGGATAGCTTCCAGTAGGGGGAAGGAATGTTCTTGCTGATTACCACCATTGTTTCAGTGATTTGTATTTTTCCTTGAGGCATGGGAAGGAGCAGTCCAGGGCTGAATGAGGGAGTCGGGAGGACAAACCAAGGGGACTGGGACATGGGGAAGGCCTCAGTGGACAGTCCCAGTCCCTCAGTGTCTCTCACAACATTCACAATATCAACATTGATAATTGGGTGATAGCTCAGTATGGGAGCACAGAGTACAGGGTGGATCCTGAAGCAATATTTAGGAGGAAAATCAACAGGACCACGGGAATGATTTACTGTATATGGTCGTGGTGGACAGGGACAGGCCTGAGATGGCATCCACGACCCTGTTCAGTCTTGAACATCATGTTGCATCTGGCTAAGCACAAAGCAACCCTGGGCAGAAGCCATACTTGGGTGAGGCGTGAGAGCCTCCAGACTCATGCAAACCATGTGAAGAACATACACCAGAGGAAAGTGAGTTTGCGAGGAAGGAAATGCACATCCTCTGAATGACCTCATAAAGAATGTATGGAAAGATTTGGACAATGAGGGATCCCTTAGGGCTCCTTCATCCACTGGGAAGCACAATGCTCCTGCTTTGGGAAAAACGGGAACCCTCTGCTGAGAACATTATCTAATTGTGGTGCAAATATGCACAAAACATTTGTCAATTCAATTTCTACATGCACAATTCAATGACATTTACACTCTTCATGTTGCACAACCCTTGTCCCCATCTTTTTCCTAATTATTCTACCACCATTAATGTAAACTCAGTGCCCTCCAAGCAGAAACTCACCCTTCTCCCCTCCCTCCCACTCCTGCTAACCACTAATAAGTTTTGGTTTCTGTATATTTGCTTATTTTATGTGAGGTCATACAGTATTTGTCCTTTTGAGACTGATTTATTTTGCTGTGTTTCATCCCTGTTGTGACATACATCAGGACTTCATTTCTCTTTACATGTAATATTCCATTGTGTGTATGTACCACATTTTGTTTATCCACTGATGGACATTTTGGTGGTTTACAACTTTTGGCTATTGTGAAAAGTGCTGTACAAGTTTTCGTGTTCTTGCTTTCATGTCTTCTGGGTATATACCTAGGATTGGGATTGCTGGGTCATATGGCAGTTCCATGTTCAACCTTTCCAGGAACCGACAGTTTTCAACAGGGGCAATACCATTTTACATCGCCACCAGAAAATGGATGAAGGTTCCAAATTCTCCACATTCTCTTCAACACTTTTTATTTTTTTTATCACTGCCATTCTAATAGGCGTGAGATGCTATCTCATTGTGGTTTTGATTTGCATCTGCTTTTGTGAAAATTTACAGCCTTGGAAACCCTTTGGGGGCAGTTCTACTCTGTCCTATAGGGTCACTACGAATCGAATCGACTTGAAAGCAATGAGTTTGGTTTTTTTGGTTTTAATGGCTAATGATGTTGAGTAAACCAAGACGTTTTGGGAGGGGGTTTTCACTAACTTTCTCAAACCCAGGGACTAAGGTATAGTCACAGCTACAGCACAGAAAGCCCTCCTGAGGACACAGAAAGGTACTGTCCTCAAGAGGCATCTCACTTTCCCAGTAATAGAAAACTATACACACTGTATTCAAAATCATTATAGAGAGACCCTATTAACTCATTGGGGGCAGTGGTGGTTCAGTGGTAGAACTGCCTTCCATGCAGGATATCTGGGTTCAATTCCCGGCCAGTGCACCTCATGGGCAGCTACTACCCATCTGTCAGTGAATGACAGCTTCAGTTTTTGCTACCACGCCGAACAGCTTTCAGAACTTCAGACTAAAACAAACTAAGAAGGCCTAGTGATATAAGATCACAACGGTCCAATCTGCAATCAATCACGGGGATGGTGCAGAACCGAGTAGCATTTTGTTCCATTGTGCATGGGGTCACCATGAGTCTGGGGCCAACTTGAGGGCAGCTAACAAACACATTAACTCATTGAGAAGTGCATCCATAGTAAATGTGTGGATAAAGCACCTCAAAGAGGTACATGCCCACTCAATGTAAAATATGTATGTGGTCACTGAAAAGGCTCTGGGGCAGGCTCAAAGTGAAGATATCATTTTTTTTTTTTTTTGTCGATAATTTTTTTACCTCATGTAATACCAATAATGCAACTTGAAATCCAAACTCAAAATACAACCTCAAAGGAGGAATTCCAAAATACCCAACTGAAGACAGCACTGAGAGATTAAGTCCATGGTGGTGACTGTGAAATCCATATGAACCTGCATGGACACTCCTGGTCCACTTGTTCAAATCCTAGGCACTTTATTTTGCAGCAATACTTCATATAAATCTAAGAATAAACAATGAAAATTCTGCTCCATGTTTCTTTTTTTAAGTTTATCATGAATTTAACTGAACTGTGCTTTATATTGCTTGTTTCAACTCTGAGGGGGACTTGGAGATGTCCCTCTACACAGGAGTAAAGAAACTGAGAAACCACTGTAAGAAGAATTAGGACTCACCTGGGGGAGGCAACACAAGTACAAATCTGCCAAGAAAATAAAGAAAACAAACAAGTAGAATGGAATCAGGAAAAAGAGTGTTGGGCATTAAAAACCTATGCCCACTAGATGAATAAAACATTTATTTATAAAAATCAAAGCCTTAAACAGACTTATGTCATGCAGTAAAAGGTGGCCATCAACATGTGGATCCTTGAGTATTTCATGACTCAAGCCCCTACCTTTGACTTAGCTTCTCATAGATAGGAAAAAATAATGTCTGGAACAAAGAAGACTGTTGAGCTGCCCTCCACTGTCCAACTCTCCTGACACAGGATGGCAGTGAATGGATATAAAAAATACATAAATGGGATGAGACCCCCCAATACTCCTTAAACACTGCCCACTAAAATATAAAAATCAATGACATATTTCAATAGGCTTGTTAGAGAAGTCTGAAGGAGTTTGTAAAGGCATTTTTTTTTTTCTTTTATATTGTCCATCTCCTCCTCTTCCCTCTCTCTCTTTAAAAATATTTCTGAGTTGGCTTCCTAGTAACCAAGGGAAGACCTGGAACTGGAGATATTTTCTAAATTCACAGTAACCACTGGTTCTTCCTTCTGTATGAGACTAAAGCCCAGGCTGTGTCCAATACTAAAATGACTCTTTAGGTAACAAGAAAATGATGATCCGCCACAGAAGGTTTTCTCACAGCAATGACATTTAAGAGGTTCGTCTTCAGTATGAAATCTCAGACGGCAGATTTTTCTTGTGGCTAACGAGTGTCCTTAGTTAAATTCAGAAAGTCTTTCTACAGTAGGAGCTCTCTGATGATGACTGAGGTGGGATCACTGGGGAAAGGCCTTCCTATGCATTTCTCCAGTATGAATATTTCTATACTTTGTTGAGTCTTGAGTTGCACTTGAAGGTTTTTGTAAACTCATAGGGCATCTCTCCTGTGTGACTCCTCATGTATTGGATAAAGACAGAACACTAGAAGCTTTTTCACATTCTTTGTACACTAAGGTCCATTCATCTGTGTAGCTCCTCTTATGAGAGGCCAAAGAGGAGCTGTGGCTAAAGGCCTTTCCACATTCACTGCACTCAAAGGGCTCCTCTCCAGTGTGAATGAGGTTTCAGTTCTGACTAAAGGCTTTTCCATAGTCATTGCTTTCACAGGTTTTAAGTCCACTGTGAATCTGCTGATGTGGAACAAGGATGCTTTTTGTGTTAAAACCTTTCCTGCATTCTTGGCACTCACAGGGCAGTGTACCTGTATGGAAAATGGGGACTTCACCTGGTTCATGGAGAATGCTGGAAGAGACTTGCTCCTGTTAACACCCTTGAGTGCACACTATCATCTATCCTCAAACCATCATCTTCAAGGCTTATTTTCCCAGGATGGTCTCCTTGTAGGGGTCTGTCCCTGGCCTCAATGGTCTTTTCTGCTTTTCCAAAAGCCTTTCCTGATCCTGGCTTGCCCCAACTTGGAGTCCCTTGAAGCTCCGCCAGTCAGCCTTCCCTGTAGCAAGGCTCCCTCAGACAAGACTGGCTGAGAAGATGTAGGCTCCCTGGTCTGAAAGTTTACTTTGTTACCTGAAGGAAATCCAATACACAAAAGGGGCCTATTAGTGATGTGACATAGAAGAAACAAAGTCACCACTTCAGCAGGAAAATGAGAATTAAAATAGCACTTCTGATGCCTGCTGTGTTTTTGTCATCGCTGAAATCTGGGTTTTCAATTTCTTTTTTTCCTGGTCCTTATATACTTGACACCCTTATAGGGATACCTGGATGAGAGTCTGGGACAGGGGAAAGAGTATCTTGAGTAGAGGAGACCCTTCCTCACAGTCCAGTGTAGGGAGGAAACACACAGTAATGAGGACACTAGGGGTGGGGGAAGTTGCTCTAAGAATTGACATCTCTTCATGCTAAGAGAATATAGGTAAGTGACACCTGACCAGAGGGAGAGAAAGAGATCATGGAAGACTTCCTAGAGGAACTGACCCATGAACTGGGTCCTAGTGGAAAAAGTCAGAGATTCAAGATAGAGACAGTGGGAGAGGCACTTGCTTGAAGTTGAAGGAGTAAGCAGGGATAGATTCACCATTGGAGAGTACTTCAGAGATTAAAGACCAGAAGATGCCTGGTGAAGCCGACACTGAAGTGAGTAGAGGAAGAGGAAGAGAATGAAGAGCCCAGCAGGAGTGGGACAGAGGCATAAACAGTCAAATAGGACAAAAACTCAAGCACTATTAAGATCTGACAAGTTTCCGCTGCCAAGAGGCAAACAGCATGGTGGTTAAGAGAGAGCTCTGGAGCCAGAATGCCTCGGTTCAAATCCTGCTTCTGTTATGCAAGCTGACCTTGGATGAATTATCTTCTCTAAAACTCAATTTCCTCCTCTGGGAAACTAGGAGACTCTCAGCTTCTCAGGCTGTCGTGAGGGCTAAATGAGAAAATGCCTGTAAAGCACTCACCACAGTTCTTGACAGCGTCAATGCTCACTAAATTGTGGGCCATCATCCTGTATTTATTCTCATTGTTGTACTAGGCAATTAGAATGACAGCAGTGATGTCAGCATGAACAATTTCATGAACAATTTCACTGTTGTCATTCTGAGAAATTTGATAACCATGCCTCAAAGACTAAAGTGGACAACACGAAGTGTTGAGGAAGATCTAGTGCAATAGTATATGGCTAGTGAGTGTGAAATGGTGCAGCCATTCTGGAAAAATATTTTTCAGTTTGTCCTAAAGCCAAGCATAGACATATCCCATGACCCAGCAATTCTTCTCTTGGGTATACAACCAACAGATATAAGTATTTATAGCCACTAAATATTATGAACAAGAATGTGTGGTAATGTCCTTCATAATATCCAAACAATGTAAACAATGCAACTTTCCACAAACAGGAGAATGAAAAACATACATCACGATAGTTTCACACAATAATATAGGACACAGTATGCAAAATGAAAGGAGCTCTGGTGGCACAATGGTTAAGTGCTTGGCTGTTAACCAAAAAGTTTGGCAATTCAAACCCACCAGCACCTCCATGGGAGAAAATACTTGGCAATCTGCTCCTGAAGAGATTGTTGTTGGGTGCCACAGAGTCGATTCCGACTCATAGTGACCCTGTATAATGGAGTACCTGCTTCTGTCGAGTTGATTCCAACTCACAGCAACCCTATAGGACACAGTATGACTGCCCCATTGGGTTTCCAAGGAGCAGCTAGTGGATTCGAACTGCCAACCTTCTGGTTAGCAGCCGAGCTCTTAAACTACTGGGCAACCAGGGCTCCATAAGACAGAGTAGAACTGTGAAAAAGCGAGTTTCCTGAGAATGCAGAGGGTACAATGTAGATTCTGGTAGATGAACTAGCCATAATCAGAGGCAAATCCTCTTCTGTGGAGGACAAGAAGGCGAGCCACAGGTATGAGAAAATGTAGACAAGACTTTAAGGATTGAGGTTTAAGAAATAGAAGTAGGTAGCCTTTATTTTTAACATGAAGTAGATTATTGCTGAGACACCAGCAGCTGGGGAAATGAAGATTTGGAACAATGTGTCTGCAGGAGATGGTGCAGGAGAAAGAACTGACCAAAGGCACACAAAAGATGTGGGGAGACCTGTTAAGAATATCCGGCACAATCCAAGCCAAAGATGATGAGAGCCTGGACTAGGGTGTTGGTGATGGAGCCAACGAAGGTGGTAGAGCTGATAGATTCAAGAGACTCATATGATGTGAAATAGGTTGTACTTAGGGATGGATGGACGTTGGCTTTGATGGAGATGGAGGTGTTGAGGGGCTATCTGAGGTTGTTTCCCAGCCTTCGAGTCTACTTTGATGACAGGACTAATCTCTGAACCAGAGGATGCGAGAGTAGAAGCCATGATAAGGAGTTTCTTCTTAGGCATGATGAGCTCGAGGTACCTTTGAGATATCTAAGTAAAGGTGTGAGACTGAGGAGATGCAGGGAGTGTTTGGAACTGGGGGCTGGAGGTGGAGCCGGCCAAAGACACTCACTGGCTGGCTGAACATCTGAGAGACCATCACGGGGAGAGAACCCATGACTTCGTGGTGATGCCAGTCCACTTGGTGGATGGCCCCAGCTGCACTCAGTAGCACAGATGTGGGCCAAATGAGACCAAATGTCACTTGGTGTTTTTCAGGGCAACAGGGACCAGAAGCTGTAGTACAAGGTACTGCTTTTGCATATGACAGACAAACAGGAGGATGAGTGGGTGGATAAAGACAGTGGGAAAGAGTGGGATACAAAGTGCAGATAGTAATTTCAAGGGAATGTTGCCCTTCCTCCCCAACCAGAAGAATGTCCAGAAGGAAATGTGTGATATTATTATCCATTATGATTAATATGACTACATGAATACCAACAGCTTACTTTTGTAGACCCTTACTATGGGCCAGGCACTGTACAAAGCAGTTTGCTGCATCATCAAATTACAGCCTCAAAAAATCCAATGATGTAGACATACTATTATCATTCTTATTTTTTTAAGAGTAAGCTGAGCATAGCACATTCATTTGCTCTTCTCTTTGGGCACACAGCTAATCCACATTTCCCAGTCCTCTGCACCCAGGTGTGGCCAAATGGCTAGTTCTTGTCAATGGACTGTGTGGAAGTGAAGTGTGTGTCCAACTGGGTGTTACTTATCCACTTCCTCTTGTTTTCCCTGTATTAGCTGGATGATGCCAGAGCCACGTTAACACTACAAGCTGACATTAGAAGGCACCAGGGTCTCTGAATAACTGTGTGGCACGGAACTTCCCACTGATGCACACTGTACTCCCATGGGCATGAGAAACAAGCAGACCCCCAGGGAGGGCATCACAAGGAGTCTCACACAGAAGTTCAGAAGCTGTGGTCCCTTGCTGTTTGAAGGCTGCCATGACTGCACCTGACCAGCTCTTGGACCACTAAACAAATGTGAAATTTGGGAAAGCGACATGGTTAGTCCAGTAAGACATTTCACAGACATCAACTATCATCTGCTGTCACCAACATTTCAGAAAAGAAAGCCTCTGTATTAGCAAAGAAGGCAGGGCCCAGCATCTCACGAGGCAAGGGCTTCTTCTGAACTGAGTTAAGTGGAGATTTGTGAAGGACTCCCTGCCCTGGCCGTGTTGTTCATACTTCACACAACAGTGAGATGGAAATAAGGAGCCCTGGTGGCAAAGTGGTTAAGCATTCAGCTGCTAACCAAAAGGTCAGCGGTTCGAAACCCCCAGGCACGCTGTGGTAGAAAGATGTGGCAGTCTTCTTTTATAAAGACTACAGCCTTGGAAACCCTATGGGGCAGTTCTATTCTATCCTGCAGCGTTGCTATGAGATGGAATTGACTCAACAGCAATGGGTTTGGTTGGTTGGGAGATGAAAATGCTTCGGTTGGAGGGGGGCAGCCTGATTCACCCACTTTCTGGAGACCACCTTGCCATCCATGGCCCCTGCTTACTGGGCTGTAGGGACATAGGATCCAACCAGGCTAGGCTAATTAGCATTCTTCCTGTGGACTCTGGAATGAGGAACTCAGAGTGAAGCCAGATTGTACTGGGTGCCATAGAAAGATTGTTGTTTCTTTTTCAAGGATCCCAGATGCAGATACAAGGAGACCACCAGGAGCAAGCAAGGCAGCTCCTGTGGCCTTTGTGACCAGCCAGGAATCAAGAGGCTGCAGGTCTTTCACACAAGTGAGATGTGAGGCCTTACCCAGTGATACCAGTAGCCCACGGGTCTCCAGAAACACCTTCCAATACAGGATCCTCTGGGCTAGGTTCAGCTGTCCCCACTCCTCCTGTCTGAAGGTCACAGCCACATCTTTGAAGGTCACTGACACCTGGAAAGTCAAAGAGATGAAGCCAAGTTGCCTTGAGAGGTGGTTGCTTAGTCACTGGTAAAGGTGCAGGGACTGAAGGCCTGAATTACCAGAACCCACCCCCATCCCCCCGTCCAGGGCCTAGGTCTGTGCTGGCTCAAGGGGAGAGAAAGACAATGCCTTTGGACGTAATGTAATTGTGTCAGGCAGAAAAGCCCTCAGTGAGAGAAGCCATTGCAGAAGGACACAGATAATGGTTAATCCCATGTGGACTGGGCAGATAGTAAGTGCTCTGGGACGTTAGAGGAATGGGAAAAATGATGGTAATAATTCCAAAAACTTACAGCAGCAGCAGCAGCTGAGCCTCACTGTGAGTCAGCCCCATGTTGAGGGCTTTACGTGCCATGTAAAAGGGATTAACATCTCCAGCTCTGGAGCCAAGGAGCTCTGGTGGCACAATGGTTAAGCCCACCAGCAGCTCCATGGGGAAAAAAGACCTAGCAATCTGCTTCCATGATGATTACAGCCTAGGAAACCCTGTGGGGCAGTTTTACCCTGTCATGTAGACTCACTATGAGTCAGAATTGACTCACCAACACACAACAACAGTTCTGAGCCAGACTCCTGGGCTTGAATCCAGCTTCTTGAATGGACAATGGTCTGCTGGAATATACCATGGACTGCCAAAAGAACGAACAAATCTGTCTTGGAAGAAGTATGGCCAGAATGCTCCTTAGAAGCAAGGATGGTGAGACTTCATCTTCCATACTTTGGTCATGTTATCAGGAGGGACCAGTCCCCAGTAGCCCATGAGGTCAACACCGTCATCATCTCCATGTTACAGTGAGGAGCCAGTCACTTGGTCTAACAGTACGGGGTCAGGGTGATGCATAGAACCCCACAGTCCACCATCATATAGTCACAAGGATGTGAAATCTTTCCAGTAACTGGATGGTCAATCCATCCCAGCAACCCTTGAATGTATTTCCTGGAACATGGGCAGAAGATCAGAGACCTCATCACCCACCTCACAGGAGAGGCACCGACGGCACAACACATGGGCACTAGGGATGTACATCACACACACGCTGTCTCCCAGACCCCTGAACACAATGAAAGAGTTGTTAATATTCCAATTTTAACGAAAACAAAACCAAACCAACTGCCGTGGAGTCACCTCTGACTCATGGCGACCCTATGTGTTTCAGAAGAGAACTGTAA
Organism: Dugong dugon; assembly: GCA_030035585.1. Classification (NCBI taxonomy): domain Eukaryota; kingdom Metazoa; phylum Chordata; class Mammalia; order Sirenia; family Dugongidae; genus Dugong; species Dugong dugon. The sequence goes on from CM057466.1 coordinate 117,472,586, forward strand.
TCCATAGGGTTTTCAGTGGCTGGTTTTTCTTAAGTAGATCACCAGGTCTTTCTTCCAAAGGGCCTCTGGATGGATTCCAACCTTTCCGTTAGCAGCCCAGCACACCGTTTGCTCACTCCTATCCCATTTTGTTGTTGTTGTGCGCCTCGGAGTTGATTCCGACTCATAGTGATCCCACGTGACAGAGTAGAACTGCCCCGTAGCGTTTTCTAGGCTGTCATCTTTATGGAAGCAGATCACTAGATCTTTCCCCCTAACAGCTACTGGGTACGTCAAACCAACCTTTCTGTTAGCAGCAAAGTACTTAACCATTGGGCCACCAGGGCTCCTTAAACAGTTGCCATGGAGTCAACTCCGACTCATGGTGACCCCTTGTGTATCCAAGCGGAACTGTGCTCCATAGGATTTTCAATGGCTGATTTTTCAGAAGTAGATCGCCAGGCCTTTCCTCCAGTTCCCATTTTAGATCTAAGCAAATGGAGGCCAAGGGCAGCAGGGGCCTTGCTCAAGGTCACTGCCAGAAAGGGGCATGGACTGCAGCTCGGTGCTCTGAGAGGGCGCGGGGTCAGGGGATCCTGAGACACCTCTTTCTCTCACCCAGGACAGGGGATTCCTTGGCGCAGTGGGAAACGGAGGGGGATGGGACCGGCGCCAGAGGTAGGGGTTCAGGGTGGGGCGGATGTCGGCATCATGAGGGGCCTGGCCTGGGGGTGGCCGCAGACGTAGGCTGGAGGCCCCCACGCGCTGGGAGGACGCCACGGAACTGTGGATGCGGCACGGCCGCCCTCACCTGGGGCCCGGCGGCGCTGAGGCGTCCTCTGTCCATGTGGTCGCTGCTGCCCAGATTGGGGCAGTCTGTTCGGGGTCCCGTCGTAGAAAGAACGCAGAGCTGAGCTAGGAGGCAGGCGGCCCACAGCACCTGAGGTTTAAAGGCCTTTTTCACGTGACCTTGGCCCCTAGCCCCTCCCTACCAGAGTGAAACGTGACCAACAATGGCCGCACTTCCCCAGGGCCAGGCCCGCCCCTTCCGGAAGTCACCCTTAACCCGAGGTTCCGGAAACGGGCTGAAGGCGAGCGGGCAGCGCACCGGGAAAGGCCCAGAAACCTCCGACCATAGCCTGGAGCCGTTGGGGGCGTTTCTGAGTAATGGCGTCTACCACCTGCGAGAAAGACTGCCGCGCCACGTGTTCCCTTTGAGCACATGACACCCTTGAACCTGTGCAAAGTGCCAGGTTGGGCCAAGGTGTGAACCCCGCTGCCTGGTCTGACCAGGAATGAAAGGATGACAGACGGTTGGGCTGCACCTGCTTCACCACACTTGATCCATGGAGACTGAGACTGTGTGGCCCCCACACCAAGCTTTGGGACGCCCCTATCTCATGCCTGTCTCGCAAGTCTTCACGAAATATTTTTGTGCCATTCCCACATCTGCTGTGGTAGGTCGGTCCCTCTGTACTGGGTCACAAATGCCTGGTGTGTTTTGTATATGTCAGTTGTGTGTATCCTGTCACTCATTTCTTTTATGGATGTGGTATATGTTTTTGTCAGGAGCCCTGGTGGTGCAATGGTTAAGCGCTTGGCTGCTATCTGAATGTTGGCAGTTGGAACCTGCTAGTGGCTCTGCGGGAGAAAGACCTGGCGATCTGCTTCCATCAAGATTACAGTTGAGAAAAAACCCTATGGGGCAGGCCTACTCTGTCACATGGGGCTGCTATGAGTTGAAAGCTACTCCATGGCACCGAACAACAACAACATAAGTTTTTGTGGGTCCAGGAAGTGTTGAGTGGTGTCTGCATCTCACACCTGTCACACAGATTTCTAGAGTATATCTATGATATCCACAGGTGGGGCTGAGGTGTGTCAGTATCACACACCAGTCACATAGGGTCCCCGAGATATGTGTGTGTCCCTAGGCTGTACTACAATGTAACCACTGGACATCTGACATACACTTGAAACATCCAGTACCTGAAGTGCTTGTATTCAGGCTCTGCTGTGGTGTGCTCGCAAAACCCAGAAGTATACTGGAAGTACATTATGTACTTACAGGTGGGTCACTATAACAAACATGTCCCCACACCTGGTACCAAGGGTTCCTGAAATGTTTGTTTCCATGCTGTGCCATGGTGTGCTAGAAAATGTCACACTGACTTGTGTGTTTCCAGGTGTATCACAATCACACACCTGTCTGCTAGGAACAGACCTGAATCACCCATCTCATCAATATCTAGTGTACAGGAAATATGGGGGAAGGATGAGCATGTTAAACAGCATCAGATAGATGCAAGAAGCCAAATCTAGAATGTGACCAATTCTAATGGACAAATGACTTGGTAACTTCAACAAAAAAATGATAAAAAAGAAGAAAACAGTGCCTATAGTTTAATACTTCGAGACAAACCTACTAAAAGTCATATGGACACATTTTGCATCCTGGGTGCAATCAATCTTCCTTAAAGAACAAAAACACTTTATGACAGTTTAGAGAATTAAGCACTGATAACATTTTACGAAGTTTTGAGCTATTTTTATTTTGTGATAAAGTTACTGGAGTTAAGACAGAGCATTTACATTTTGGAAATTAATTCTTAAGATATTGTTTATTAAATGATAAAATGTCTGGGATCATAAATAAAACATTCCAGTCTTTTGTGTGGTCATAGATGATACAGGAGTGGCCATAAAATGATTAAGATGGAAGATAGAGGAAGGGTTGATGAGGCTTACAAAACACAGTCCTTTCCATTTATGTATATCTGAAAATATCCATCACAAACGGTAGAATATTTTCGGGTATGAACAGGGGCGGATTACCCAGTAAGCAAGGTAAAAACAGGCTTACTTATACTTACTAATCTGTAGTGACCAATTTCCCCCGTCAGAGATTATAAATTTGAAAAGAGACTTTGATTCTGTAAGAAGGTACTGTGGGGTTGGGAGAGAGACAGATGCCAGGCATACCCAGAAGCAGAATCTGTGACGTGGTAGAAAAATGTGAAATTGTTCACTACAGATGATCTAGTAAGCAAGGTAAGCACTATGCTTATCTTACTGGATAACCCACCCCTGGGTGTGAATAATTTTATGCATTAAGAAGAATGAGTATTAAAGGGCAGAAAGAAATTTTTGAATTTTGAATCAAAATATCAAATTCTGTACTTTAAAAATGCAGAAGTTATTGAAGTTAAAAAAGCAAAGGTAATAAATATTTTACTCATTATTTTACTATGTTTTACCATTATATATGTTCTTGAGGTTGTTTACACCTACTTTATTAATATGGTGGAAATAGAACATAATGGTGTGCTACTACAAATATCTTAACAGCTCTATATTGTGGCATCATATTGGCAGCTTGAAATTGGTCATGGTGGGAATATTTACACCAAGGCAATGGCACACTACAAATCAGGGCTTGCTTTATTGTATTACTGAATGTGTAGACTTAAGAAAGTGATGCAGAATATGTTAATAATGCAGATTAAATATAAAGTTGTATAGTGTCTGTGGCTGTTACATGGTGAATATCAAAATAAATTGAGGAAATATTCTTCAAAAGTGTTCAGAAAACAATTATTCCATTCAACAAGGAATGAGTGAAGTTCCAACATATGTCTCAGCATGCATCACACATGTCTTCTTATTTGTTAATGAAAGGAAAATAGCCAACAGTCATTGAAAAAAAAGGCAAAATGATATGAGCAAGCATTTTACCAAAGATACGCAGGTGGCAAATAAACACATGAAAAAATGGTCAGCATCATGAGTATTAGAGGAGTGCAGTTAAAACCACAGTGATATGCCACTGGAGTCCTTGGATGGTGCAAACACACTCAGCTAGTAACTGAAAGGTTGGAGTTTTGAATCCACCAAGAGGTGCCATGGAATAAAGTCCTGGTGATTTACTTCTAAAAAATCAGCCATTGGAAAAACCTATGGGGTAGTCATGAAACCAAACCAAAATCATTGCCGTTGAGTCAATTCTGACTTATAGCGACCCTATGAGACAGAGAACTGCCCCATAGTGTTTTCCAAGGAGTGGCTGGTGGATTCAAACTGCTGACCTTTTGGTTAGCAGCTGTAGCTATTAACCACTGGGGTTATCATGAGTCAGCATTAAATCAACGGCCACTGAGTTGGATGTGCCACAACACACCTACTACAACAGCTAAAATAAAAAAAAAAAAAAAAATTGACCATACTTGGTAAAAATGTGGAGGAACTGGAACTCTCATACATTTTTGGTTGGAATGCAACACAGTAGAACTTTTTTAGATCAAAATTAGGCAGTTTTTTAAAAACGTAAATATTTGCCTACTCTGTGACTCAGACATTGCACTCTGAGGCAGTAACCCAAGAGAAATAATACATGTCCATATAAAGAAGTGTATGCCTGTGTTCATAGCAGCTTTATTTGTAACAGACAAAAACTGGACACAACTCAAATGTCCATTAACAGATGAATGGATAAACAAATTGTGGTATATCCATAGAACAGAGTACTACTTAGCAATAAAAAGGATGAATTATTCACATAAGCAATACTGATGATAACCAAAATAATTAAGCAGCATGAATGAAACCTAGAAAAAAGAAGAGCAAAGATCTTTTGAGTCCATTTATATAAAATATATAAAAATAAATTAAGATCACAAAGCCCTGCAGTTCTTCCTAGGAGTCCTTGGAGAGCATTGCAAATTAGGTCACCACTGGAGAGCTACTCTCAGCCACCATACTGCAGTTTGGGTCCCCCCCCTCAAGTTGGTCACCTCTTCATACTAATAGAGCCCCATTCTGTTTTCAAACTACACGACAGTGAATAAAACCCCAAATATTAAAGAGGCTTGGGGTTAACCAGTAAGAATCCTTGGTGGTGCAATGGTTAAGCAGGCTGCTAACTGAAAGATTAGCTGTTCAAACCCACCCAGTGGCTCTGTTGGAGAAAGACCTGGCAATCTTCTTCCTTAATATTAAAGCCAAGAAAATCCTATGGGGCAAATCAAAAATTATAAAATATATTTGATTCCCAGTCAGAAAATACAAATGAGATCAAAATGATATTGTATGTATTATTTTTAACTCCTCTTTAACTATAACATATTAATTTGCCCACATTTTATTATGAGCGAAATTCTCTGATAAGAGTTTTACATTTTCTTTTGTTTCCTATCACAAACCATAAATAAATGTGATTTACAAATTGTAATTTTTAAAAATAGCCTGAGCATTTAAAAGTGTTGCAAGTCTGAGTGCAGAATACTCAGAGATTTATATATTTAAATTTGTATAGATTTATCACCCACTTTTACCTGAAGGGCATTTTTAAGAAACTCCAAGTTTTATTTTAGATTTATAGAAGCAGATTTCTTTTTCTGTAATCACATTTGAGTAGTTTTCATTACGTTATCAATTTGATAGTTGAAATAAAGAGGTGAAACTGACATTAAGGTTTGGGGAAAGAAACTGACTCTTTAGAAATGTACGAATCACCTGGTGAGGACCCCAGTGCTCGGTCATGGTGCGCTGGCCCCACTAATGGTGATCATGCATGGTCCATTGACACTGATTGGTGAGCTACACAAGGGAATGCAGAGGAAGAATTCACTCCACAGTCAAGCAGAAGTAACTTAGAAAGACATTGCAGAATGGTTGTTGTTAGGTGCAGTCTAGTTGATTCCAACTTATAGTGACCCCACATGACAGTAAAACTGCCCCATAGGGCTTCCTAGGTTGTAATCTTTACAGGACCAGATCACCAGGCCTTTATCCCATGGAGGCACTGAGTAGGTTCGAACCTCCTACCTTTTGGTTAGCAGCCAAGCACTTAACCTTTTGCGCCACCAGGGCTCCTGTAGAATATTTGTAAATAAATTCCATTCTGGCTAGAAGAATCCTCAACAATTGTACAGTGCTCACTCTCCTGGGTGGAGAAGAACAGGTGAGAGGAGGGAGAAAGTGTGTCAGGATGAGTATTCCTTTAGCTGCATACACATTATGTAACACCTCCAGTATAATAGGGAATATGAGAGCAGAGGGAATATAGAGTCTCTATGAGTGGGAATCGACTTGACGGCAATGGGCTTGGTTTTTTCGGTTTTTATGAGTCAGAATTGACTCCACAGCAACAGGTTAGATTTTGGTTTTATTTATGATAGCAGAGAGTGGCCATCTTACTTTTGTTCCTAATCTCAGAGGAATCTTTTTAATAATGGACCATGAGGCATGATATTTGCTAAAGATGTGCATTTTATAAATAAATGGATATAATCTCACATGGTGCACCCTATCAGGAAGCACACAATGTTGAGGCAGGCAGCCCCAGAGCTCAACCCTTCTTTGAATAACCTGCTCTGGCTTATACTCCTACACAGAGCAGAACAGGCCACACATTTTCCTAGAATTGTTCTTGTCAAGATAACCGCAAAATGGGCCATAGCTGGCCTCAACTGGTTTGATCAGGCTTTCAACACCATCTTGACCCTTTAAGTGACCTGTTAGCTCATATTAAGTGCAAAATATATATAACCATCCCGCCTCTGGGTGGGGACTTACCATGCTAATGAAGGAAGATCAACCTCTTTCTCCATCCTGGGGAATCAAACCCTTGCCTAAAAAAAATGCATAGTTATCCCCAAGCTCTGGGCGTCTGCACAAAGGTCATCCTGAATATTCATGATAAATTTACATTTCCTTGCCTGCTCTCTGTAAAAGCCCGCCTCCCCAAGCTGCCTGTGAGCTATCTTGAAGGCACCAGCCCCAACTGTTCCTTTACTTGTGCAATGAAATAAAGCTGCCTTTCTGATCTCCCACCTCAGCCCCTTTTTTATTGACTGTGATGAGTCACGCCAAGCAGGACCTGGAGTTCCTGGTAACAATGTCAGTTTATCAATGTCTACCAAAAAAAAAACCAAACTGATGGGACATTTAATGGGATTGTGTTTAACCAACAGGTCATTTATATGGTAGAAATAACACTGTAATGTGTTGAGTCTTTCGATTCAGGAACTTGATATGTGTCTCCATTTGTTTATATCACTTGAAAGTATCTCAGCAATGCTTTGCAGTTTTGCTTATCATTCTGGAACATATTTTGGTTAAACTTGTCTAAATCTATTATATTTTGATGGTGTTATTAAGAATATTTTTTCATTTTGGCTTTCAATTTGCAATCATTCATCTATATATATATATTGCTGGATTTAATTTGCTAAAATTGCATTAAGAACGTTTTGGTACATTGTGCACTGTTCTGGAGTTTTAATATCATTGCCTGGTTTTGATATGAGATTAAAGCTAGCTTTATAAAATTAATTGGGAGGTATTCCATCCTCTTATATACTAAAATAATTTCTGTAGAATTAGGATTATTTCTTAAGTTTTTGATAAAATTCATTAGTGAAATCATCTTGGCATGAAGTTCTTAGTAGGAATGTTTATAATGACTAATTCAGAGTCTTTAATGGATAGGATACTATTCAGGTTATCTATTTCTTTTCTGAAATAAGCCTGGTTAGTTGGCATTTTTCAAGGAATTTTTGCCTGTTTCTTCTAATTTTTATAGAGTAGTTTAAAATAATCATGTATTAACCTTTTAATGTTTCTAACATACTTAGTACTATCCCATCTTTCACTGACATATTTCAATGTCACTCCCTGAAACATCTTCTTTCAAGCAGCAGTAATAGCTTATGACACCCTGGTTATATACACTTGGTGGTAGTGGTTGTGTTCCATTGAGTCAATTCTAACTCATAGCGACCCTATATGACAGAGTAGAACTGCTCCATAGAGAGTCCTATGCTGAAATCTTTACATTAGCAGATTTCCAGGTCTTTTCTCCTGCACAACCACTGGTGAGTTCAAACCTCCAACCTTTTGGTTAGCAGCTGAGCACTTAATCAGTGCTTCACCAGTGCTCCTTTACATACTCTTGCAATCCCCCATATTTCTCTTTCTATAACTAAACTAATAATTTCTTTTATAAGGATCAGCACAAAGCTGGTTCCTGTGAGGCAGAGATTAAAGATGTCCTAAATGCCCAACTTTTCCAAGCTGCTGTATCACTCCATCATCTCTAACATCAACTACTCCCTCTCCCCTCAGCACTCTGCCTCCTGTCTTTGGGTTCCTTAATTTGCTGCAATGTCTCACAGAACTCATGAACTGTATAAAGGAAATAGCTTATGCAGTTGTGGAGGCTGGCAAGTCCCAAATTTGTGTGTCAGGCATAGGCTTCTCCAAACCCATGTAGCTGCAGGAGCTGACTAACCCAAACCAGCTGTTCAGACCAGAGGCTGCTGGTTCAAAAGGCTGTGGAAGCTGGCGAATCAGGTCGCACAATAGGCCACTGGCTCAAGAGGCTGTGGAGGCCAGTGAATCCCAGAATTGGCAGGTCAGACAGCAGGCCTCTGGGGAGGTCGACTGATCATGAACCGGACACGGGATCTAGATGCAGAGAGACACACACACATATATCTTAGATGCAGGCCACGCCCCAGGAAAGGGCATCACTTTAGTAAGGGTGGGACTTAAATCACACTGTCCTGAAAGGCTGCGACCCAAGATACACCTTACACCATTCCTGCCTCATCAACATGTAGAGTTCAGGATCCACAACACATAAAATGGAAGACAGCCACTCCATACCAGGAAATATGGCCCAGCCAAGTTGACACATAACCCCCAACCATCACGAGTTCTGTATACCTTATTTGCATAGTCCCACCCAATCATTGTGTGTGAGTCACAAAGACCATGGCTAGAAGGGCCATATTAAGTAATTCATTGCACCACAATAACTCACCAAGACTTACTGGAGAGATATCTATCTTCCCAACTGAACCCAGAGTGATGGATCTGCTTAGCACCCATGAGAGTTCAAGTAGTATTTGTCAAATGAAATGACTGGGGACTGGATAGATGGTCATGTTATTTATAGACTGAGAGACTGTGAGTGGAAGAAACAATGTGGGGAATATTAGATGTTTGTTTAGAGAGGGGCTTATAAAATGACTGAGTGTTTATGTTCACAAGCAGTCAGATAATGCCTGGCTAGAGAGATGGGCACAGAACTGAGGACAAGATTTGGAAGTTCTCAGCAGATGGAACAGTTTATACTACATAGCTAGTGAGTGGTAGTGATGATACAAATTATTAAATGTTCCTCCATTACTCCTGTGAAGAAGGGGGATTTCTGCTCTGACCTACTGGGAAAGACTGTGTGGACACCGAGATCGGGGGAACCCTGACAGAAAGCCACATGGGGTTGCCATGAGTTGGGATCAACTCGATGGCAATGGGTTTGGTTGTTTTGGTATAAGTGTGCAGTAAATTTTATTTTCTGGTTACACCATAAGCTCTAGAAAGGCAGAAATGTACCTGTTCATATTTACCAATGTGTCACGGATTCCTAGCAGAATTCAGAATCAACTTGACAGCAACTGGTAATGATCACCTAAACTATAAACAAGAAACTTAAAAACAAACAAATAACTAAATCTATCTGTAAAAATGGCATGGGGGCAGCATCTGACCTCTTCTAACTTCACAAAGGGAAAGGAGAATCAAGATCAACAGTCCAAAGCTGAGCCCTACAAGGCAGAGGTCAGAGATGCCTTCTCTCTCTGCCATCTTTACCAATTCTAACACCAACTGTCACTCCCATGGCACTCTCTACTTCTCTGCTGGGTTTGATAATTCATTGCAATGGCCACACAGACAATATGATTATGGGGTTTATTAGAGAAGTAACAGATAACAATTCAGGTTCAGGAACACTCAGGATACGGTTCTTCCATCAGGACAGCCTCTTCTCAGCTGTGTTCGCAGGCAGCCTCTCTCTGGCCCTCAGCGTCTGCCATGCTTGGGCTTGTGTTACAAAGCTCTTTTAGTTCTGCTTATAAGTGCCCCGAGGCACCCCCACTCTGCCAGTAAGCCTCAGCCTGAAAGTACTCAACCCTGGCTCTGTAGGTGAGCAAACCTAGCTCCACCAAGTGCTCAGAGGCACCCTACTCTTCCAGCAAGCCTCCTGCTCAAAGGCATTCCACTTTCTCACCCCATGGTCCAGGAAGCCCACCACACTGTCTCCTGCTGCCAGTCTCTCCTGCCGGTCTCAGTGCTGGGTTCAAATGACATGCTCTGCACTTGGTCCTTCTTGGTGAAGGTGAGATCCTCTTTCTGCTCTGAAATTGGCTCTCTTTTAAGCCTAGCAGGATGACAAAAGTGACCAGTCCCCTTGGTGGGCCATAATTACCTTATTTGCACAGTTCCACCCAATCACTTGGCTGGGAGTTATAAGACCATGGTGAGAAAGTCCACACAAAAGTGATCCATCACACTGCACTATCATTGACCTAACTGCAGAAATCAGAAGTGTTCTAGCTGTTTAACCAGATATTGCAAAGCAATGGGTTTCTCTTTATATGTAGTATTTCCAGCCCTGGCTTTGTAGTTCTTCCAAGACGATTTGGTAGGCACAATCTTGCAAAGGGATTGATTAGTGTACTATGCAAATAAGGTGCATAAAAACTGTATGGGAATTGGTGAATTACTATGCAAACTAGGTGACTGTGGTGAGATGGATCACTTTTGTGTGGCCTTTCTCACTATAGTCATGTAACCTCCACCCAAGGGACTGTGCAAATAAGGCAACTATGGCCCACCAAGGAGATAAGTCAGTTTTTCCATCCCACTAGGCTTAAAAGAAAACCAATTCCAGAGCAGAAAGAGGATCCCACCACCATCAAGGAAGAACATCCAGGACTGGAGAGCACATCTTTGAGACCTGGGATCCCTGTGCTGAGAAGCTCCTAGGACCAGGAGAGAGAGAGAGAGAGCTCAAGAAGCAGTGGCAGAGATGGCATGGTGGGCTTCCTGATCCATAGAGAGAGAAAGCCGAGTGCCTTTGGGCCAAGGCTTACTGGTGGAGTAGAGTGCCTCTGGGCACTTATCAGCTGAGCTAAGAGCTTTGTAACACTTGCTGGAGCAGGGCAGAGGCTGAGGGCCAGTGAGGCATGTCTGTGGAGCGTGGCTGAGAAGAAGGTATCCTGATGGAAAAAGTTTATCCTGAATGTGAATTGTAACCTGTTACTTCCCTAATAAACCAAATAATTGTAAGTATTGTCTGTGAATTCTGTGTGGCCATTACAATGAATTATCAAACCCAGCAGAGAAGTAGAGAGTGCTGTGGGAGGGACTGTTAGTGTCAGAATTGGTAAAGATGGTGGAGAGAGGAGGCATATCTGATCTCAGTCTCATAGGAATCAGCCATGGGCTGTTGATCTTGATTCTCCTTCCACCTTGTGAAGTCAGAGGAGATTTGACACTATCCCCATACCATTTTTACAGTGACTGTGGCCTACCAAGATGATCGCCCATTTTTGCCATCCTGCCAGGCTTTAAAGGACCAATCCCACAGAGTTTGAGGGAGACCTCACTACCATCAAGAAGAAAAACCTAGGGTAGAATGCATCCTTTGGACCCAGGGTCCCTGTGCTGAGAACCTCCTAGACCCAGGAGCCAGAGTTGTAACACTGGAGACAGCACAAGATGGCAGTGGCACATGAGAGCAGAAGCATAAGACAGCAAGATGGCTGTAGTGGGCTTCTCATTCCATGCAGAGAGAGAGTTGAGTGCCTTTGGGCAGGAGACTTGCTGGTGGAGTGGGGTGCTGCTGGGCATGTGTCAGCAGAGTTAAAGAGCTGTAACGCTTGCCTGAGCGTGGATGAGAAGCCAAGAGCTGTCTTGGATGGAATCTGTCCTGATTGGTGAACTGTATCCTGTCTCTTGAGTTGTTCCTGTTTCTTCAAAGTTGACCTTGACCTGAGTTGTACTCTGTTACTTCTCTAATAAACCTCATAACTGTGAGTATAGTCAGTGAGTTCTGTGTGGCCATTGCAACAAATTATCAAACCCAGCATAGAAGTAGACAGTGCCTTGGTGGGGATGGCTGGTGTCAGAACTGGTAAAACAATTGGAGAGTGGAGGTATGTCTGACTTCCACCTCATAGGAATCAGCTTTAGGCTGATGATGAGTCCAATTATCCCTTATCTTGAATTTAGATGGACTCTGATGCTACTACTACTATGTTCTAGATATAAATGCTTTCTTCTGTTCCAGAAATCGAACAAGAACTGAGAGAAACGGCTGTCATTGGTGATAAGCAAAAAGGGGCTAAATGTGGGAAAACACGAAGCCAGGAACACAGAAGTGTCCAAAAGCCACTGGCTTGATATCACAATAAGAGTAATATAAAGAGCTGAAATGGAAGAAAGAGAGTAAAAGAAGACAAAGGCACTCACCAGGATCAGGACAGTCCATGTAGCTCTGGCCTCGTGGGAAGTTCTGGGGGAGAAGCTGTTGCTGTGAATGTGTTGAACTTGCTGCTTGTGTCTGTGCAGGATGAGGACCATGGAGCCACTGGCCCAGACCAGGAGGACCAAACATATAACATCAATAGAGGAGAATATAACAGCATGTAGTAAGACTAAAATCTACCTGGAATGGGGGAGTAACAGTATCCATAATTTTTCTCCATACTCATGTTTTTGCTCTTTGACCCTGTTACATTCATAGCAATAAAAGTATTTAACGACAGATACAGGATCCAGCAGAGGAAACAGCAGAAGCCAATGCAGTTTTGGGATCTAATTCTTTGTTCCATCCATCTAGAGATCCTGGGGCAAAGCTTAATTACCTGAAAGCCACTCAGAAGGGAGGTGGTGCTGAGGGAAACTCCTCTGGCCACTCTATAAAAATAGAAGACAAGTTTGCATCCATCATCAGCCAGGAAATATTTCCATCCAAAAGCTGCCATTGTCTATGGGATTCCTTTAGAGAAAAGAACCAAGTTGTTGGCTAAAACCAGCTGATTGAGAATCAAGTCTGTAGGCCTCAATTTGTGTCCAGTGAGCAGAGAGAAGTTATAAAGACAAAGGAGGGAGGAGTTTCCCAGGATTCCTGCTCCCATCTGAATGAGGAAAATGATCCCCATTTCCAAGTTGGCAGATTCCATCATATCAATACCTAGGAGATACTGGTTTCAATTTGGGTAAAAAAAATAGAAACATAAACAAAAGTTTATTACCGCCACCTTCCCAGAAATTTTTGTAATGCTAAATCTAACACATATTTCTCATTTTGTCTCTTTAAATGGGCGTTAAGAATATGTGCTTATGGGTTCAAAGATTATTAGTTAAGTTCCTATGTTGGAAACAACCCAATGTCCAACTGAAGGGGGCTGTTTCAATGAATGACATGCAATTCCCACCATATAATTCTCCACAGCTATAAAACTGAATAAAAAACATTTCTCTATACCATGTATAATGTTAGTCTGAGAATATATTCTTATTCTGGAAACTGATAATGAGAAAGCATTAATCATTTCTTTTGTATTTTCATACAGATTGTATGAAACTACATATCAATTAAAGAACTGAACAAAGAGCAGTTTATAATGCTAAACGCTAAATTAATCATAACATTACAGCTGTTATTACTATTTATTGACATATAACACATTAGCAAATGATACAAAGCTTAAGACCCAGGAAATTAAAGGAAAAATCAAAATGACCCAATTTTAATTTATAATATTTTATTTAAATATTTTTATGATTTGTTTTATTTTATTTTATTAACTTCATTTAGTTCCATTCAATTTTACTACTTATTAGTTCATTTGTTTATCATGTATTATTTATTCATTTTATTTTATTTCATTATATATTATTTTAATTATTTAATTTACTCCATTTTATTCATTTTAAATACTTTATTTTATTATATTGTGGTATTTTGTCTACTTTATTTCATTTTATTTTAATTAATTTTATTTCGTTTATTTTATATTATTCATTTTGTTTTATTTTAATATTTTTATTTTATATTTACTTTCACTTCATCTTATTATTTACTTTATGCCGTTATTTTGTCTTATATTATTTTTATTTTATTTACTTTGTTTTAATTATTTTAACTACTTTATTTTAATAACTTTATTCATTTTATTCTTTTTATTTCATTTAATTTCAATTTATCTTATTTGAATTAATTTCATTTACTTTATTTTATTTTGGAGCCCTAGTGGCACAGTGGTCAAAAACTCAGGCTGCTAATCCACCAGCTGCTGCTTGGAAACCCTGTGGGGCAGTTCTACTCTGTCCTATAGAGTCGCTATAAGTCAGAATCGACTCTACGGCAATGAGTTTTATTTTATTTTAGCTATTTTAGTCACTTCAGTTTATTTTATTTTAATTAATTTATTTTATTTTAATTAAGTTACTTGGTTTCATTTCAGTTGTTTAATTAATTTTATTTATTTTTAATTTAATTTAATTTAATTTTTTATTTGTCCACCTTCTATCTTGGTTTCCTTCACTTTTTATAGCCTAAACATGGTGGGTTTGGCTTCATGTATCTTACGACTGTATGTGACTTCCAATCAAGGGATTTTTAAATATTTTTTCTCTATCTCCTATTGATGGATGTAAATCTACTTTTAAAAATTATAAAATTTTCTGGGTAATCACATGAAAAATAAATACATAATAGTGCTGCTTATAAATCAGACCTGATCAAGGAATAGTACCCGTAACTTGTTTTCTTAAGTCTCTCTATCAGAAAAAAATGCATAATTAGATTAAGTAAGCTCTGAATATGTAGTAAATTTCATTTCCTAGTTACGCAGTAAGTTCTAAATAAAAAGAAATGTACTTTTTTACTTATTTATCATTGTGTCATAAATTCTGAGCAGAGTTCTTAAAACCTAATAATTACTTAAGTTAAAAAAATGTGTAACTTTCATCTTACATTAATCTCTAATGTTACATATAACACATATTCCTTCTCTTTTAGTAACATATTTTCTCAATTTAAACGAACTTTACGAATATGTGCTTATGGGTTCCAAGGTTATTAATTAAGGGTCTATGCTGCAAACAACCTAAATGGCCATCTAAAGATGGCTGTTTGAATGAATAATGGACCATTCACACAATATATTTCTTTATAGCTGTATGATTGAATGAAAAACATCTCTAAACAACATATGGAGTTACTTTCAGGATATGATTTTAACTATAAAAGAGCAAGTGTGGAAGATAGTGCATGGTATGCTACACTATTTCTTATGATTTTGAAGGTATATGAATATAAATACACACCCACACACACTGCATTGCTTTATAAAACTATATAATGATAAACCAAAAACTTACCAGAATAATGACATACAGGGGCAGAAACTGACCAGGGTTGAGGGGCAGAAATAGAACCTGGATATATCTGAATTGGTCTTGTGTCCCAGTTTTTACTTTTGGACAAATACAAATATTTTTAATAATCAAATAACAACATTAAATTAAAATGAATTTAAAACAGTTCATAAAACTCAAGGCAAAACTAAAACAAATTTATATAAAGATAACTATAATAAATTTATGGCTTAAAAGAAATAATATTTCCAGTAACCTAAAAAATAAGTTAAGCTATGTATTTTTACTAATATATCTCAAAGCAAAAATACCTCCAAAGATCTTAAAAGTTTGCCTATAATAATATGTTCATAAAATATCAATATTAACATTTTGAAATTAATAAGTATTCAATGTAATTGAGAGCTGCAGCTTTCACCAGAAAAAAATAGTAATAAAAGGCAAATAATTTAAGTAAAAATTGTATAATATTAAATTTATTTGGTATGTTAATGGGGAAGGAACAACTCAGAAAAGGAGGGTGAGATGGTTGCACAATTTAAAGAATGTAACCAATGTCACTGACTTGTACATGTAGAAACTATTGAATTCGTATATGTTTTGCTGTGTATATTCTCAGCAACAACAAAATACAAACAAATAAAGAACCCTATGGAACAGTTCTACTCTACACACATGGGGTCACCATGAGTTGGAATCGACTTGGAGGCAACTAACAACACCAGCAAAGGAATACTGAAGCAAAACTTATAAGTATTTTCATATGGTAACATCAGAATGAAATAAGAATAGAGCTATATCGCAGAAGAGAGAAAATTTAAGCTTGCACAATTCAGTTGACAAAATAAGTATCTTATTTAGTGTAATATCAATCACATGATAACCTTTCTAAATTTCCTTTAGTAGTTTCTGAATATTAAAAATTTTTTAAAATTAATAAAATTTAAAACCCTCAATGAAGAGCATTTGTTGTGAAAAAGATAGTCAATTAATAATAGCCTCTAGTTTTGTTAATATAATTTCATTTATTTTGTTCTTGAGAATATACACAGCAAAACATACACCAATTCAATAGTTCCCACATGTACCATTTAGTGACCTTGATTACATTCTTGGAGTTGTGTAACCATCATCACCCTTCTTTTCTGAGTTGTTCCTCCTCCATTAACATAAATTCACTGTCCCCTAAGGTTTCTGTCTAATCTTTCTAGTTGCTGCTGTCAATTTGATCCCATATAGATAGTTCTTAAAAGAGCATAATGCTCAATGCAGACATTTTCTCCTAGTTAAGCTAAACTATCGTTTGGTTTCAAGAAGACTTAAGGGAATATTTTTAGTTTAAGGTTTAAAACATATCTCAAGGCAATATTTTCATGGATTCATCCAACCTTCAGGAGGTCTGGAGTCCATGAGAATTTAAAATTCTGTTCTTTATTTTCCCCTTTTTGAGTAATGGCTTTTTATTGATATAAATCTGTAAAATTTTGTCAATGGTACAGGATATACAGCCTGTAATTAATAAGTAAGTTAGTAAATTTAGTTAAAATAATAAAAACCAAAACCAAAGCCATTGCTGTCGAATCGATTCCGACTCATAGAGACCCTATAAAACAGAGTAGAACTGCCTCATAGGATTTCCAAGTAGTGCCTGGTGGATTCGAACTGCCGACCTTTTGGTTAGCAGCCAAACTCTTAACCACTATGCCACCAGGGTTTCCAAAATAATAGAAGTCAATTAAAACAAATTGGGAAAATAATTTCTTATTACATAGTAATAAAATAGTTGTAAAAGTAGAGGTAAATTTTTACCTTGCACCATATAGAGCTTTAACTAACACACAGGATCTCAAATAGAGAATAAAAAACATCATAGATAAAAATATTTGTGTATATTTTCATAATCTTAGACAGGGTAAGACATTACTATGTATGACACAGACAAGAGGTCCTATTTTTTCATAAAAATGAAAAAATGAGAGTAGAAATAAAGCACAAATTAAAAGTAAGCCCAAATAAAATATTTAAATGTGTAGAATGTAAAAAGGGAAGTTATCCATAATCACCTCGACACTGATTACTAAACAGTTAGATAAAAGACAAAAAATGCAGACAATACTTATGAAGAGGCAGTTTCCTAAGATCCCTGCTCCAGTCTGAGAGAGAGGAGCAGGGATCAGGATGACAAGGATAAGAACATCAAGGCACTTAGAAATATGACTCCCTGCTGGCAGGGTGACACTTAGGAAGGACTTGAGATCTTTAAAGCCCTTGATTAGTCTTTTTGTCTGAAACCCACAATCTTTTTTTTTAAAACTTATTTGTCTGTACATACAACTTGCATTTCTATAAATGGGAGAGAAAGTGAGGCTCTCATTTATCTCAATGGTGGAAAAATGCTAAGAGCCTTCTGCTGTGAAAAGCTGTAGAGACAGATTATTACAGACTCCCCATAGCACAACCTGCTCCTCAACAGAGAAACGCATGTCCCGACGCTTGTCATAGAGACATCAGGTGTCTGCTCAGCCTCTAGAGCTCAGCGTTGTTGCCTTCCTGCTCTTCTCATGGCATGAAGTCTTCAGATCGGTAATGCTGTGAGGGCCAGTGTGCTCACTCAGGGGCAAGCGAGAGAAAGTATCAGAGAGGGCTCGAACTGGAAGGAGAGAGGAGAGGTGATAGAGGACCCTCCTACAATATAAAAATACTGTGTTCCCAACCCAGAACACAAAAATATTTTACAGAGAATAGTTATTGTTGTATTTCCTGAGATGTTTTCCTTCTAAGAACCTGAAACATATCTGAAAAGAATTGCAAGGGCAGCATCCATACAGGTGTGGAAAAAGGGCATCTGAACCTGGGACGAAGGATTGGGATTCCATGATCTCATCTCCTTGTCAGAAAGCGATTATCATGTCACCTGTAATTGCACTCACAGTGTCTGCAAGGGGAATGGAGATCATTTGTGAACACCATTTGTGTATATTACTCAAAGCTATTAATGTTGAATAATAAAGATTTCCAACAGGAGAAACAGAAATAGCTGGGGAACACCTTACCCAGGAATTATGAAAAACCAAAACGGAATCGATCTCTAGCAAGTAAACAGAGGACATCAGGGTCTAATAAGTAAGGGAATGAAATGAGCATATGACTCTGCTGGATTCATAGCCACCTTGAAGGTTTGGGTGCCAAAATACACTTTGTTTTTTCCATTCCAGACAGCCCTGGGTTTTCTGAAGTTGAAGGAAGAGACAGTGAATGAGTAGCTTTAACAGAGTATCCTGAGTGGTATAAGTGACAAGGAAATCTGTGGTGTTATATTCGTTCAGTGTTTCAATAAAGATTTAGTGCATACCTTCTGTGGATCAGGCACTTTTCTCGTTATGTGGAACGTGTCGGTACACATAATCTGAAAAGTGATTTGTCGACATTGAATTCACACTTAGTTGATGAAAACAGAAAATAAGCAAAGCACCTAAATGTTTGGGTTATACAGTGTATTAGAAGGTGGCAGGTCCTACGGAAAAGGGAAAGAAGAGCAGGCTAAGGCTAAAGATAAGTACCTGGGGCTAGGATGTGTTTAAATAGTAAATGAAGTGTTCACGGTAGACTTCATAGTGAAGATGACATTTGAGACAATAATATAAGATGGTAGGAAGGACAGCTTTATTTCTTTCTTTCCAATCATTATATATTCATGTTCTTGTCTTATTGCACAAGATAGGACCTCCAGTATCATAGAGTAGGAGTGTAGAGAGTGGCCACCTTCTTTTTGTTTCTAATGTCAGGGGACAATTTTAATAGTGGACCATGAGTTATGATATCTGTTACAGGATTTTGTGGATTTTCTTTATAAGATTAAGGACAATCCGTTCTATCTCAGTTTGTTTTGTTGTTGTGTGCCATTGAGTTGACTCTGATTCATGGTGGCGCCATGTGATAGAGTAGAACTGTCCCATAGGGTTTTCTTGGCTGTAATCTTCATCAAAGCAGATTAGCTGGTCTTTCTCCTGGGAAATCTCTGGGTGGATTCAAACCACCAGTCTTTTGGTTAGCAGCCAAGTGCTTAACCATTTAACAACAAGGCCTTCTTTCTCAGTTTGATAAATATTTTCTCTCTTTCTTTACATATATATGTGTATGTGTGTGTGTGTGTGAAAGGGGCTGCATGGAAATTTCACACTTATTGTTTATTGCCAGCAGTATAGGCCTAGCTTCTTGGGTATTGTGGTATTGTTAATGCCTAGCTTGCATAGTTCACTTTTGCATGCTCCTATGATTTTGATTTGTTTTCCTTCTATCCCCTCCCTCTTGCTTTCCCATGACTTCGAATTTTAACTAAGTTTCTCTTTGAGAGGTAGAACGACCTTGGAGTGTACAGTAACTCATCTGCAACATGATAATAGTGGTGCAAGATGACCTTCAAGGAATGCCAGGTGCAGAATGTAACCACCAGAAAAGAAAACTGTAATCTTGTCCATATAAAAAAACTTTCAGCCCATCTCCAAGGGGAGACAGGTCTTTTGGAGTAGCTCATTCCCCTCTGTTTCCTGTATATCGATATACAATAAAACACTCTTGCTGCTCACCTCACCCCATCTCAGTATTGGCTTCCGCAGCAGATGACTCAGACCCACCATTGCAGTAATGTATGTGTGTGTGTGTGTGTGTGTGTGTGTGTGTGTGTGTGTTTAGCATATGATCAGGAATCGATGGTACTGAAGGAAGAAGTCCAAGCTGCGCTGAAGGCAGTAGTAAAACACAAGGTGTTAGGAATTGATGGAATACCAATTGAGATGTATCAGCAAATGAATGCAGCACTGAAAGTGCTCACTTGTCTATGCCAAGAGATTTGGAAGACAACTACCTGGCCAACCAACTGGAAGAGATCCATGTTTATGCCTATTCCCAAGAAAGGTGATCCAACTGAATGAGGAAATTACTGAACAATATCATTAATATCACAGGCAAGTAAAAGTTTGCTGAAGATCATTTAAAAGCAACTGCAGCAGTATATTGACAGACAACATCCAGAAATACAAGCCAGATTCAGAAGAGGACGTGGAACTAGGGATATCACTGCTGATGTCAGATGGATCCTGGCTGAAAACAGAAAATACCAGAAAAATGTTTACCTGTGTTTTATTGACTATGCAAAGGCATTCGATTATGTGGATCATAATAAATTATGGATAACATTGTGAAGACTGGGAATTCCAGAACACTTAATTGTACTCATGAAGAACCTGTACATAGATCAAGAGGCAGTTGTTCCAAAAGAACAAGCGGATACTGTGTGGTTTAAAGTCAGGAAAGGTGTGCGTCAGGGTTGTATCCTTTCACCATACCAATTCAATCTCTATGCTGAGCAAATAATTGGAGAAAACTGACTATATGAAGAAGAATGGGGCATCAAAATTGAAAGAAGACTCATTAACAACCTGCAATATGCAGATGACACAACCTTGCTGAAATTGAAGAGGACTTGAAGTACTTACTGACAAAAATCAAAGACTACAGCCTTCAGGATGGATTACATCTCAACATAAAGAAAACAAAAAATCCTCACACCTGGACTAATAAGCAACATCATGATAAATGGAGAAAAGATTGAAGTCATCAAGATTTCATTTTACTTGGATCCACAATCAACACCCATGGAAGCAGCAGTCAAGAAATCAAAAGACACATTGCATTAGGCAAATGTGCTGCAAAAGACCTCTTTAAAGTGTTAAAAAGCAAAGATGTCACCTTGAAGACTAATGTGTGCCTGACTTTAGCCATGGTGTTTTCAATCACCTTATATGAATGCAAAAGCTAGACAATGTATAAGGAAGACTGAAGAAGAACAGATGCCTTTGAATTGTGGTGTTGGCGAAGAATATTGAGTATACCATGGACTGCCAAAAGAACAAACAAATCTGTCTTGGCAGAAGTACAACCAGAATTCTCCTTAGAAGCAAGGATGGCAAGACTGAGTCTCACATAGTTTGGACATGTTATCAGGAGGAATCAGTCCCTGCAAAGGGACATCACACTTGGTAAAGCAGAGGGTCAGCAAAAAAGAGGAAAACGCTCAACAAGATGGATTGACACAGTGGCTACAACAATGGGGTCAAGCATAACAATGATTGTGAAGATGGCTCAGGACAGCGCAGTGTTTTGTTCTGTTGTATGTAGGGTCGCTATGAGTCGGAAATGACTAGATGGCACCTAACAAAAACAACAACATGTACGTATGTATATATATACATAGTTTTTTTTTTGGTACATTTTGAGAGTAAGTTGAGAGCAACGTACCCTTGACCAATGAATACTTTTGGTACTTATTCTTATTTCCCTTAAACAAGTTTAATGAAGTATAAAACAAATACAATAAAAGTAACCAATTTTAAGTAAACAATTTGATAAGTACAGACAAATATGTGCAGTTTTGTAACCACCACCACAATCATGATACAGAAAGTTCCCGTCACATTAGCCCTTGTTCCCTTTGCATTCAGCCCGTTTCTCCCAGGCTATTCTAAGTTTGAACCAAAGAGGGGTCTGTGAGCATCTAGGATGGTCTGTCAGGTGCAGTACAAAAAAGTGAGAATCACGCAGGAAAGCCATAGAACAAACAGAATTTAGTATTCACAGGTCCCAAGAGGAAACCACAGCGTGACTTTGACATGGGGCCACAAGGGGGTTGCACCTAAGGACGAGTTAACAGCAAGCTGGAGCTGTAGGAGATGCTTATGTATGGCTAGCAGGGTGGGGAATCTCAGGGTTAGCACATGCAAAAGTCTTATTGGTTAGTTTAAAAGTTTCTAGTGCATTAGCAGGAGTCCCTGGGTGGCACAAATGCTTAAGCACTCAACTACAAGCTAAAAGGTTGGCTGTTCAAATCCACCTAGGGGTGCCTCTGAAGAAAGGCCTTGTGATCTGTTTGTGAGAGATCACAGCCTTAACTCTATGCAGCACAATTCTTCTTTGCACGCATGGCTGCTATGAGTCGGAATAGACTCTAAGGCAATGGGTTTGGTTTTTTTGGCTTTGGCTTCCATGTTTACCTCTAACTTCTAATTTCCATATGGTGATTTCAAGGCACAGCCAACAGCCCTTTCTGGGATCCTCTTGGCCGGGTGCTGAAAATGCCTTGCGGTTTCTACTCCACAAAACCTTCTGGGATCCATCCTCAATCTCCTCTCCCATTGCTGCTTAGGACTCACCTTCTCCTACCTGGAATATTTACTTCAATCTGACTTGCAGTTCAGGAGTACCTGCCAAGGGTCAGGTGAGTGTTCAGTGCCAGGGATAAAGTGGGGAACAAAACAGATAAAATACTTGCCCATGAGTACGGTAAATGTTATAAGAGAGGGTATTACAGACAAGAAAACAAAATAGTAGAATATACAGCTTGTCCGATGGTGATAAATGCTAAGGAGAAAAATTAAGCAGAGAAGATGAATAGGGACTGTATCTAATGTATCTAATGCCTGATCTCTGACAAGCCCATCTTATAGTATCTGTGTAATAAGGGTCAATTAAATGTTTGGGAGGAGTCCCTGGGTGACACAAATTGTTAAGTGGTCAACTGCTAGCCAAAAGGTTGGAGGTTGGAACCCATCCACAGACGTCTCAGAAGAGACACCTGGTGATCTGCTTCTGAAAGGTCACAGCTTTGAAAACCCTATGCAGCCCAGTTCTACTTTGCACACTTGGGATTGCCATGAATCAGAATCTACTCTATGGCAACTAACAACAACAATGATAATCTCAAAAACTCCCTTACTATGAATGTTGTTACATTTCACTGCAGAAATATCAATATTTGATTATGGCTGATGGCCTCAGACCCAGGGGTGTTGCCTAATACGGTATGGGAGTTCTGGAGTTCTAGAGCTTTGGTTCTGGTGAAGATTGCATCAGTTATTCAATCAATAGGCGAGTTTCATCCAATCACATCTTTATTACATCAATTTAGCTACATCACTGAATCTCACCCACACCCTATAAGAGGAAGGAGCCCTGGGAAGATGCCAGGTGAACCTATTGCAGAAAATCAGTCATGCAACTCAGCGTTCAGCCCAGGAAGACAAAGTTTGAAGGTTCAACCAAGAAGGAGGTGCATTTCCAGGATTAAGGGAGAATTTTCGGTTTTGTATGCATGTGTCTGTATGTGTATGCTGGCCTCGCTATGTGGATGAGTCAAAATGAACTCCAGGACAATGGGTCTTTACTTTTTGTATGTGGAGAGAATTCCTAGATACAAAGGTATGGGGGTCTCTCAGACATATGCTGACAACTGCTCTGGCCCAAAGGTGCTCGATGTTGTGGACTCTGTAAACACCTGGCCTGAATGAAAGCAGTTTCCCCCAGCAAGGTTCATTAGTGCTGAAATGTGAAGGGTGAATATAACCTACTTAGGGATTCCCTGGGTAGTGCAAACAATTAAGCGCTTGCTGCTAGCTGAAAGGCTGGCAGTTCGAACTTACCCAGAGGTGCCTCAGAAAACTGGCCTGGCAGTCTTCTGAAAGGTCACAGCCTTGAAAACCCCATGGAGCAGTTCTACTCTGCACACATGGGGTTGCCACGAATCAGAATCCACTTGATGGCAACTAACAACAGTAACAACAACATAAGCTATTGACCAGACCTTTTCTGAACAGTTAGCATGTGCTGGCAACTGATCTACCTGCTTCCTGTTTATTAAGTCATTTAGCTGCCTGAGCAACAACTCTGGGAGGAGGATGCCTTTAGAGTCCCCGAGATACAGATGGGGACCTGATTGTAACATGCCTGGGGTCACACAGCCGCTAGATGCAAGCTCCAGATCAGATCACAGGCACTCGGGCTTTGAGGTCCAAGGTTTTATCCAGGAATGAGCCCTGGTGACATAACAAGCACTTGGCTGCTAACTGAGAGGTGGGCAGTGGGAACTCACCAGTCGCCCATAGGGAGAAAGATGCTGCCATCTGCTCCCTTAAAGATTACAGGCTCACAGGGAGAAAGACCAGCACGTAAAAACCCATTGCTATGGAGACAATTCCAACTCTTAGCGGCCCTACGGGACAGAGTAGAACTGCCCCACAGGGTTTCCTAGGGCAGCAGACTGCCACATCTTCCTCCCTCGGAGTGGCTGGTGGGTTTGAACCGTTGATCTTCTGTTAGCAGTGGAACCCTTAATCACTGCATCACGGTGGGGGGGCACTATTGAGAATAAAGTAAGGTGTGATTTAGCGATTAGCGTTTTATAAGGCTCTTGGGATGTTCTGTGAAAAGGCAAGACTGAGTTCCATTTTCTACTTGGGGTTTTTTCTGGATTCATCTTTGCCTCCTTTATTGATGGGATTGGTGAGGATAATCTGATCAGCCAAGTGAGGCTAACAAACCTCCTTTCTCTGAGTCGATTCCGGCTCATAATGACCCTGTATGGCAGAGGAGGACTGCCCCTCAGAGTTTCCAAGGAGCGGCTGGTGGGTTTGAACTGCTGACTTTCGGTTAGCAGCTGAGCTCTTAACCACTACGCTACCAGGGCTCCAGTGAGGCTGACACGAATTGTGAAATGGCAGCTTCTGGCTTCACCGCCTAAAATTGAGAGTATTCCCTCTTTGTTTATGCTCTGGAACATTTTGAGTAAAAGTAGAGCTCTTTCTTAAATGTCTGAATTTACCCATGAAGCCATCTGGGCCAGAAATTTTCTTCAATTGGTTTTAATTATTTCAGTGCTTTCATTAATTAGATATTTCTTCTATTCCTACCTTGCAGCCTTTGAGCATCCACCAGTTGTTGCCATGTCCCCAAACATACAAGCCAGCAGAGACTGTCCTCCAAGTTGAATCTCTGAGAAATCTTGCCAGTCATGGCTTTAGATCTCAGAATATCCTTTCAACATGAACCATCCAGAAATGATCCCTGGTTAGAAAATGGAGAGTCTGAACCCACCTAAGGACTTGGTGTCCAGAAGGCAGAGGGGAGCTCTGGGCTCCAGGGCACTCTGTTCAGTGTATTTCAGTACGGCAATAACTCATATGCAAGACAGGAACTGCAGAGACTCCAGAAGTTATTTCACTTGTAGCTGCAGCCAGCGAAACACAGCAAGGAGGAAATGATTTCCCAATTGGTCCTGAAGCAGTTTATGATGCATGAGCCCTGAAGAAATAAGTCCACTTTGAAAGAGAAATGGGATGCAGGTGGCAGAGGCTTGGAGAAGTTCCTGGAAGACATGCCCAATGATTTCATGCAGCCACCTGCCTATGTGAGTACAGGGGTTCTGACCTCAGGCAGAGGGGAGTGAGGAGCAGGTGGGAAGGTAGAGTTGCCTGGAAGTAGAGAAAGAAGAGTTATTGTAGAAACAGTTATTAGCCAGATCATACCCTCCCACCACTCCTCACTAAGGAGTATCTCCTTATCCTAACTTAGTGAGAACGAAACAGAGTTTATTCTGTGGGACATATAGGAGCCAAACATATTGATTGATTGGTTGATCTAATTATTTAATTTTACCTCCAGAGGTGGTAGAGGAAGTCTCTAGGAGATTGACATTTGCACAGAAACCTCAAGGATGAGGAAGAAATGCCTTGACAAGAACTAGTTATTCCCTCAGGGAGTTTTCTTGTCATTTTTATTAATCAGGAAAGACATAGCAAAGACGCAATGATCATGAAATTTAACACCATCAGCGATAAGGGGAAGGCAGCGAGGTGTGGGTGCCCCCAGTTGAGGGATCCTGTAGAAGATTGACAAGAACAGATTTCCCACAACGGCTTCTGTCACACAACATTCAAGTCTGCATGCAGGGACAGGAAGCCCTCTGTTCTGAGAATATACCTTTAAGAGATATCATTGTTCACCTCACAAAGCAGTTGTCAGCAGGGACCCCAAAAAAGAGAGCATGGGGTCCCTCTTCCGGACTCCTCAAGATCCTCCCATGCAAACAGGTGTGTAAGTGGAATCTAGATACCAGGGGAATGTTCTGTGTGGTCCCTTATGGGGTGTAACTTTTATGAAGTAGTCCTCTTATTTTTACAGGAGGTGAAGATAAAGAAGACAGCAGCAGCCTTTCTTTGAAAACTACACAAGTAAATGGTAGTATTACTAGCCGAAGCAATCAAGTACGTTTCCCTACAGATTATCCAGGAAGAGAATTGTCTCAAACCTGAAGAAGGTCATGCTTGTTGAGACAGTACAGAAAGCTCCAGAAGAACAGGGTTAAGCACCCTTGGGTCCCAGGAAGGGGCCCTGGGAAGACCCTCTCATCAAGAAGTCCCTATAGATGCAGGACCAGACCCGACCACCCCTGAGTCTGCCCCTGCCGGCAGAGCAATGAGGGAAAATCTCCAGGTGGGAGATACCAAGAAAGATTTCTTGAAATCACAAAACCATATATATGGGAGGAGTGTCCCAAGATCTTTAAGTATTTCTCTCAGTTAAAAGCCCACCAGAGAAGACACAGGAGTAAGAGGCCATTAGTTTGTGCCAAGTGCCACAAAGGCTTCTTCCAGATGTCAAACCTGTGCATGTGCCAGGTGATTCACAGGAGGCGGAAGGCCTTTCTGTGTAGCACGTATGACAATTTCCTCAGCCACAGAACCAACTTGCAGGCTCACAAGAGAATCCACACGGGAGAGAAGCCCTATGTGTGCTCCATTTGCAAGAGGAGCTACTGCCAGTCATCCACGTACAACTGCCATGTGAAGACTCACCAGAAAGTTACCTCAAAGGGGCAGCCAACACAACAGAAGCTTCCTAAGCTACTGCCCCACCATTATATATATATTTATTTATTTTTGCCATGGTATTATCTACTTAGAACATGTCATGTAATTTCCTTGAATTTACCCCAAGTGCCTACAAAAGTGGCTGACACATTCCAAATGACCAATAAATATCTGTTGAATACATGAAGGAATGTGCCCCACATGAGAAGGCAACGAGTCCCAACCCTCCACCACTACCACCACTGAGAAGACACACACCAGCTCACAGTGGTCTAGTGAGGGTTTCCATGCCAGATCCCCTGTCCTCCTTCCACATCCTTTGACGTTGGTGAAACCATGAGAAGCCAGAAAAAGTGGAGAGCAGACATGGAAACTCAGAAGCAGGCCTAACTTGATAAAGGGGGACTCTTATAATGATATTATGGTTTTGTAAATTCATAATAATAGACAATCTGAAACTGAAGATGATTATATGATTGCTGAGTAAAATATTAGAATGTCAGAAAAGCCAAGTGTTTTTTATTAATTTCATCCAAAGATGATGTGGGACAAGGTCGACTAATTTCCAGAACTGGTTTGAAAGGGAAATTAAGACAAAAAAAAAAGGGGGTTTGGTGCCGAGCTGGAGCAAAGGCACACGTGCTGGTAGGTTATTTGGGATGCAACAGTGAGCTAGTTTCAGCTGGGAAAATTGGGGCTCAATCCCATTAGGAAGCTAACAAGGAGAATGGGCCCAAGTCATGGAAGGAGGTCTGTTTTGCAGTGTAAATTGTGACACTTCTCTGATCTACTCCTCTGCGGCCCTAGAGCAGAAGATTATCTGGCTGCAATTAAAAAAAACATTTGCCCTGGAGGCCACTCTGACTCATGGTGACCCCATACGTATCAGAGGAGAACTATGCTCCATAAGGTTTTCCTTGGTCAATCTTTGAAAGTAGATTGCCAAGCCTTCCGAGGACATACTATAATTTCCAAGCATTCACGCTTAACTGTTTGCACCACCCAAGGACTCCTATCTGGCCGAAATAATGTTCCATTATGGGGAGAAGCCCATTTATTCATCCTCTTTTCTTGGTTGGCCCTGGGTATTTGCTGTTGTGGACATACTTGTACATGCCACCTCATATGTATAAAGGAGAGATCTTCCCTGGAAAGATATTTGTGAAGTGGGACACACTTTCAAAGTGATTTTATTTATTATAACACCATCAGCAAAGTAAAAGATCCTGAATGCCCATAGCTTTTCCAACATTCGGTATTGTGACTGGACTGACTCTAATACACAGACCCTGGTACAGCTTAATGGGGGTCGGTGGGTAAGAGGAAGGTGTAAATAAAGCTCTTTCTCTCCCCACCCCCTGCAGAACCAATAAACTTGGATACTGCAGATTAAATCCCTGTATTGCAGGTTAAATCCTTGCTTCACAGGTCTCCCGGACACACCAACAGCCTGTCAGACACTGCTTGGTGCCTCATGTGTGTCAGAGTAGAAATGAGCTCCATGAGGTATTCTTGGCTGTAATCTTTATAGGAGCAGATTGCCAGGCCTTTCTTCCATGGTGCTCCATGGGGTGAGTTCCAACCAATAACTTTTTGTTAGTAGCTGACACCAAACAGTTTACACCACACAGGGACCTACTTGGTGCCATACAACTAATTAGATTACAAATGTGCAAAATGAGGGTCTGGACAACACCTATCCTCAAATATTAGGGATTCTGAGGTTTCCCCCAGGAAACTTCCTTGTACGTGTCTTAGGGTAAAATCACCACAAAGTTATAATAAAGTAAAAAGAAAAATTATTCAGCATTTTATTGTTCAAAGAAGCAAAAGTGGGAAATAGATAAGCATGCTGCCAGTATCATGTCTGCCAAAGTCCAAGGAAAGTTACAGAATCATCAGAATATATTAACATCATCAGTGTATGTTACAAATGGGTAAAATCATTGACAGCTTCACCTTTCCACAGAATGGCTAAAAACTGCTTAATCACCGTGATTCTACATTTTGAATTTTCTTTCTTAATAATCATTGGCACAGGTTTCACTAATGAAAGTCAGGAGGGTCTTCTTTTGGTCCAACAAATCTCACTGTTTACTAAATGCCAATAAAAAGAGATAAGAGTGGAAAATATGTGGGTCTTTTGTGCTCTGTTTATGATTTCTTTATGTGAAAGTTCTCTAAAAGATGTTTTCCAAGACTGTCCTAGCAATTGTTTTTATACCTCAAGGCCCAGCTGATGTGTCCTTGTGAGTCCTTGGGAGTCCAGTGCCAGCTAGATCATATTCTTTATACTCAAGGACAGGGAACAATGGCTCCAATTATATCTCCTAAACCACTTCCTCCTTTTGATTGGATACTGGATATCACGTCAGTGATCAATAGCTGGACTTGGTTGGGCCCCTAGATGGAGACCATGGCAGGCTCTTTAAACTCACTGTGCTGCTTTTCGACCACATACCAACTGGTTCTTCACTAGGATCTTAAGTAAGAGTGATGTTCTCATCAACTGCATTGCAGAAATGAGCAGAGTCAGTGTACATCAACATTTCAGCTTGAAGCTATCTTTTGCTTTTTTTATGTGAAAGACAATAGAAGATAAGTTTTATTATGCCTAATACTGTCTAGATGCAGATTAAGACTATTACTATTCCTTTCAATAGTGATCTAGCCCAGGTACTTATTCCTGATGGTAACCAAGCAAAGAAATCTGGTGTTTTTTGGGGGTATTATAGTGTGTAACCAAGTAGCTTGCTGTATTATTCTGTGTATATCTTGTTCTACTTCTGTGTTATTTATCCAAATGCAACAAGACGTATTTGCTACAGCACAGACTTTACATTCTTGGGCTAATAAAAATCTATGGCAATTCTGTTATTTCATGGCTCCTTGGCTAATGAGGTCAGAAATAGCTGTTGTGTTTCCATCCCATTAGCAACTTCATAGGCTATTTGTTCCACAGTGATTGATCAATTTCTTAAAGATTTCTCCAATTCAACTACACCATAAGTAGAAATTAAAGCTCTTAGAAATGAGAAACCCTACCCTGAGTGCTGGACCAACAGGTTTTCTTCTGACTCTCATTTTACAATGTGTAACAGTTTAACATTACCTTTCCTAATATTTACTACCATCATTATCATGAAGATCTAAAGGTAATCATAAACTAGCCAAAGTGCATTGTCCACGCATTCACCAGGAATCTAAACAAGAGATTGCCCAAGTGAACTCACTGTCAGTTGGAAAGTGATCATCTAAACTAGTATACTTGGAGACACCACAGCACGCAAAGTTTGTCTACAGGGAAGAGAAAAATTTACACATGGCAACCAAGTTTCCACTAGAGAATATATGATTAGCAAGATAATACAAGATGGGGAGTTCTGGCAAAATGGTGCTCTAGGCAGAAGCACCACGTTGTCCCTCCACAGCAAAGATCTGAAAAACTAAGCCGAACAGAGAATACAACAATCCTGAAACCCTAAAACATCAAGTGAAGAGATAAAGAACTCAGCCAAGCACCAAATGGAGTGAGAAAACTGACAAAGAATGGAGACTGAGGAGAGATTCATGCAGAAGTCCCCTACCAGCTAACGTAGTGCGGATCCACCATCTTGGACTCCTATTGGAGACCAGCAAACAGGGGGTATGAGAAAGCAGCCTCACGGAGTGTCCAGCAGGAGACAAAACAACCGGTAATTTGCGATATATGCTTTCCCACCCCCCACCCTTCTTCACCCCAACTTGGCCTCCTCTGTTTCCTGCGGCCACAATCTCTTGTCCGGGAAACACCGGCTGCTTGGATTCCACACACCCAAATGGGCCGGCTCTCTGAGTGCCATTTCTTGGTTACTGGTGTTCCTTTTTTCCGCTTCTTTATATTTCTTCCTTACCTCTCACAACCTCCCCATCCTTTCGCTCAAATACCTGGCTCCATGCACCACCTTTGCTTCTTCCTGAGGGGCTGTGGAGCTCCGTTTGAGTGTGGAGCTGTTTCCTGGTCTGGGCTGCCGCGCTGGTGGGATCCCGGGGCTTTTGTTTGTTTGTTTGTTTTGAATTGTTTGTTTGTTTTCTTTTCCTTTTCTTGAGTTGGGAGCCCTTTCTGGCCAGGCGGTGCTGCGCGGCAAGAAGACTTCCCCCTAGGCTTGCACAGAAGTGCAGAGGGATCCCTGAGGACATTTCTTTTTTCGTTGGTTTTTCTTTTCTGTGTTTTTTGGGGCCTTTCTTGTTCTTTTTTTTTAATTTGTTTTCTTTTCTTTTCCCTCTTTTTCCCTTTTTGTCCTTCTTAATTGCTCAGTTTCTCGTCTCTATCTTCCTTCTCTTTCTGTTCCCTGAATACCTGGAGTTGTATACCTCTACGCCTTCTAGCCAAGCTGTACTGCAACACCTGAGAGCGACTTCCCCAGACCTCATAGATGCACCAGTGGAATCCCTGGGAACTTTGTGGTTCTTTAGCCTTTCTGATTTTTATTTATTCATTCTTTTATTTTCTTCCTCTTCCCCTTTCTGTTTTTCTCCATTTCATAGTCTCTCATCTCTCCACTCCAATGGCAAGCTCCCCTAGCATTCTTTTTTGTTTGTTTGTATGTTTTTGGCTCCTGTTCCTCTCTCCTCTCTCCCATATCCATCTTAGCTCCACACATAACAATCTCCCCGCTGCATCCTGCCTACCTGCACCGTGCACTTGACATCACACCACCAAGCAGCACAAGCACAGCCTATTGGAATCTGCCCTGCACTGATTACAGACCCACTCTGGTGGCTGTAGTAAGTGCCACAAACAACCCGTCCCAGAAACTCCTCTGCAGCTAGACCTGCCCTGCTGTACCATATCTGAGTGACTGACCCTGCCAATTGGAGAAGGAGGTGAAAAGTATTGTGCCCACAGACGAGCAAACAGCAAAGGACACACAGTCCGCCTGCTCAGACATAGTCAATTTTTTTTTTAAAAAAGGGACAAAACAAACAAATCTACAATCAGTAAACAAGAAAAACTACTGAATGCCCCGAAGACAGCAGACAATATCAAAACATTTACAAAAACAGGACAGGATGGTTCCAGTAGGTGTCCAAAATAAAACACCAGATGAGTCTCCAGTGGAAGAAAATGCACTAGAACTACCTGATAGGGAATTCAAATCTCTAATACTCAGAATTGTCCAAAAGCTGAGGCAAAAAGCTGACAAACATGAGGAAAAAATAGACAAATTCAAGAAAAATACAGACAAAAAATCACAAGAATTCAGGAAAACAATGCAGGAACAAAATGCCAAATAAATTCACAACTAGAAAGTATACAAAAACAACATTTAGAAATCCAAAAGATAAACAAGATTTCACAAATGGACGGTGTCATAGAAGGGCTGAGAAGCAGATTTGAAATGGTGGAAGACAGGATCAGTGGAATTGAAGACAAACACTTGGATACAACTCTGTATGAGGAAATCTCAGAAAAAAGAACAAAGAAAAATGAAGAGACCCTGAGAGTTATGTGGGATACAATCAAAAGCAAAAATTTTCGAGTGATTGGAATTCCAGAACAGGGGGAGAGAACAGAAAACACAGAGAGGAGCATTGAAGAACTGCTGACAGAAAACTTCCCCAATATCATGAAAGATGAAAAGCTGGCCATCCAAGAAGCTCAACGAACCCCATATAGAAAAGACCCCAAAAGAATATCACCAAGGCATATCATAATCACACTCGCCAAAACCAAAGGCAAACAAAGAATCCTGAGAGCAGCTCGTGAAAAACAAGAAGTGACATACAGAGGAGAAACAATAAGACTAAGCTCAGATTATTCGGCAGAAACCATGGAGGCAAGAAGGCTATGGGATGACATATATAAAATCTTGAAAGAAAAAAATTGCCATCCAAGAATAATATATCCTGCAAAACTCTCATTCAGGTTTGATGGTGAAATTAGGTCATTTCCAGATAAACAGAAATTAACAGAATATGTAAAAGTCAAACCAAACTTACAAGAATTATTAAAGGGAGTTGTTTGATTTGAGAACAAACAACTTTAGCTCACAGGCAGAACCTAGGATGCAGGATCGTAGCAGCCAGATACCAATCTAGGAAATGAACTCTCGAGGACTATTGAAAACCAAAAGAAATACAACGGGAATCAGAGCAGTTAATCAGTAAATGACAACAACATCAAAACAATAAAAGAGAGAAAAAATGGAATAGGTATAGAACCTTCTAATGGAGAGGAAGGCAAGGCTATACCAAGTAATGGTAGACTGCTTCAAACTTAGAAAGATAAGGGCAAAATTCATGGTAACCAGAAAGAAAGTTAACAAACATACTCATAAAAAAAAGAGGGAAACATAAAGTCTCAGCAAAAACAAACCTACAAAAACAAAAGAAATGAAAAAAAAAATCCACAAACAAAAGTAACTCAGCACAAGAGAGTAAGAAGAACAAAGAAAACTTCAGCACCACAGAAAAAGCATTACAAAATGACAGCAACAATCTCGCATCTATCAATAATTACACTGAATGTAAATGGACTCAATGCACCCATAAAGAGACAGAGAGTGACAGAATGGATAAGAAAACAGGATCCATCAATATGCTGTCTACAAGAGACACACTTTAGAAACAAAGATGTGAATTTATTAAAAGTCAAAGGTTGGAAAAAAATATATCAAGCTAACAACTACCAAAAAAGAGCAGGAGTGGCAATTCTAATCTCAGATAAAATAGACTTTAAAACAAAATCTACCATAAAAGACAAAGAAGGACACTATATAATGATTAAGGGGATGATCCATCATGAAGACATAACCATAATAAACATCTATGCATCCAATGACAGGGCTCCAAAATACATAAAACAAACTCTAACAACACTGAAAAGAGAAATTGACAGTTCCACAATAATAGCAGGAGACTTCAACACACCACTCTCAGTAAAGGACAGAACTAAAAAACTCAGCAAAGATACAGAAGACCTAAAGGGCACAGTCAGCCAACTTGACCTCATAGACATATATAGAACACTCCATCCAACCGCTGCAAAGTACGCATTCTTTTCCAAGGCACATGGAACATTCTCCAAAATAGACCACATCTTAGGCCACAGAGCAATCCTCAACAAGATCCAAAACGTTGAGATAATGCAAAGTATCTTCTCTGACCACAATGCCATCAAGGTAGAAATTAACAATAGAAAGAGCAAGGAAAAAAAAAAATCAACTACATGGAAACTGAATAATACCCTGCTTACACATCACTGGAAGAAATCAGAGATGGAATCAAAAAATTCCTAGAATCCAATGAGAATGAAAACATATCATACCAAAACCTTTGAGACACAGCAAAGACAGTCCTCAGAGGACAATTTATAGCAATAGATGCACATATCCAAAAAGAAGAAAGGGACAAAATCAAAACATTAACTACAGAACTCAAACAAATAGAAAGAGAACAGCGAAAAAAAAAAAAAGCCCACAACCACGGGAAGAAAGGAAATAGTAAATATCAGAGCAGAAATAAATGAAAGAGAGAACAGAAAAACAATAGAAAGAATCAACAAAACCAAAAGTTGGTTCTTTGAAAGAATCAACAAAATCGACAAACCACTGGCCAGACTGACAAAAGAAAAACAGGAGAGAAAACAAATAACCCAAAGAAGAAATGAAATGGGGGACATTACAACAGACCCATCTGAAATAAAAAGGATTATAACAGAATATTATGAAAAACTACACTCCAACAGACTTGAAAACCTAGAGGAAATGGATAAATTTCTAGAAACACATGGCCTACCCAAACTACAACAAAGTGATGTTGAAAATCTGAACAGACCCATAACAAGAGAAGAGATTGGAAAGATAATAAAAAAACTCTCAACCAAAAAAAGCCCTGGTCCAGATGGCTTCACTGGAGAATTCTACAAAACATTTACAGAAGAGCTTGTACCAGTACTACGCAAGCTATTTCAGAGCACAGAAGAGGAAGCAACACTTCCAAATTCATTCTATGAAGCCAGCATAACGCAGATACCAAAACCAGGCAAAGATGTCACAAAAAAAAGAAAATTACAGACCAATATCTCTCATGAATATAGATGCAAAAATTCTTAACAAAATTCTAGCCAATAGAATTCAGCATCATATCAAAAAAATAATACACCACGACCAAGTAGGATTCGTACCAGGTATGCAAGGATGGTTCAACATTAGAAAATCAATCAATGTAATCCACCACATAACTAAAAGGAAAGAAAAGAATCACATGATCATCTCAATTGATGCAGGAAAGGCATTTGACAAAGTCCAACACCCATTTCTGATGAAAACTCTCAATAAGATAGGTATAGAAGGGAAATTTCTCAACATAATAAAGGGCATCTATGCAAAACCAACGGCCAACATCATTCTTAATGGAGAGAGGCTGAAAACATTCCCCTTGAAAACAGGAACAAGACAAGGATGCCTTTTATCACCACTCTTATTTAACATTGTACTGGAAGTTCTAGCTAGAGCAATAAGGCAAGAATAAGAAATAAAGGGCATCCAAATTGGTAATGAAGAAGTTAAACTGTCCCTGTTTGCAGATGATATGATACTATACATAGAAAACCCTAAAGACTCCACAAGAAATCTACTGGAACTAATAGAAAGATTCAGCAGAGTAGCAGGATACAAGATAAACATTCAAAAATCAGTTGGATTCCTATACACCAATAAGGAGAACGATGAAAAGGAAATCAAGAAAACAATACCATTTACAATAGCCCCTAAAGAGATAAAATACTTAGGAATAAATCTGACCTGGGATGTAAAAGACCTATACCAAGAAAACTACAAAACACTACTGCATGAAACCCAAAGGGATCTACATAAATGGAAAAACATACCATGCTCATGGATAGGCAGGCTCAACGTTGTGAAAATGACAATTCTACCCAAAGCAATTTACAAATACAACGCAATCCCGATCCAAATACCAACAACATTCTTCAAAGAGATGGAAAAACTAATCATTAACTTTATATGGAAAGGGAAGAAGCCCCAAATAAGTAAAGCACTACTGAAGAAGAAGAATAAAGTTGGAGGACTCACACTACCTGACTTCAGAACCTACTATACAGCTACAGTAGTCAAAACAGCCTGGTACTGGTACAACGACACATCTATTGACCAATGGAACAAAATTGAGAACCGAGATGTAAATCCATCCACCTACAGTCACCTTATCTTTGACAAGGTCTCAAAGTCCATCAAATGGGGAAAAGACAGTCTTTTTAACAAATGGTGCTGGCAAAACTGGATATCCATCTGCAAAAAAATGAAACAGGACCCATACCTCACGCTGTATACAAAAAGTACTTCAAAATGGATCAAAGACCTGAATATAAAGCCTAAAACTATAAAGTTCATAGAAGAAAAAATAGGACCAACACTTCAAGCCTTAATACACAGCATTAACAGGATACAAACCATAACCATCAATGCACAAAGGCCAATAGATAAGCTAGATAACTGGGATCTTCTAAAAATCAAACACCTATGCTCTTCAAAAGACTTCACCAAAAGAGGAAAAAGAGAACCTACAGATTAGGAAAAAATTTGTGGACAGTACAAGTCAGACAAAGGTCTCATCTCCATAATCTAGAAGGAAAACCAACACCTCTACAACAAAAAGACAAATAATCCTATTAAAAAATGGGCAAAGGAAATGAACAGACACTTCACCAGAGAAGACATTCAAATGGCCAACAGACACATGAGGAAATGCTCGCGACCAGTAGCCATTAGAGAAATGCAAATTAAAACCACAATGAGATACCATCTTACCCCGGTAGTACTTGCACGAATCAAAAACACTGGAAATAACAAACGTTGGAGGGGCTGAGGGAAGATCGGAACTCTTATTCACTACTGGTGGGAATGCAAAATGATACAACCATTTTGGAAAATGATATGGCACTTCCTCAGAAAGCTAGAAATAGACCATTCGATCCAGCAATCCCACTCCTAGGAATATATCCTAGAGAAATAAGAGTCGTCACTCGAATAGACATATGCAAAACGATGGAAACAACCTAGATGCCCATCAACAGATGAATGGATAAACAAACTATGGTACATACACACAATGGAGTACTATGCAATGAGAAAGGACAACAATGAATCTGTGAAGCATCTCATGACACGGATGAAACTGGAGGACATTATGCTGAGTGAAATAAGTCAATCACAAAAGGACAAATATTGTATGAGACCTCTGTTGTAAAAACCCATGAAAAAGTTCACACACAAAATATAACAATCTTTGTTGGTTACCAGGGATGGGTGGGGTGGGGGGGGGGAATACTAAATAGGCAATAGATAAGTGTTATCTTGGGTGAAGGATGAGACAGTACACAATACAGGGGAAACTAGCACAACTTGTAGAAGGAAAGGCCATGGAAGCCCCATAGACACATCCAAACTCCCTGAGGGACTGAATTGCTGGGCGGAGGGCTTGTGGAGACCATGGTCTCAGGGAACATCTAGCTCAACTGGCATAACACAGCTTATAAAGACAATGCTCTACATTCTACCTTGGTGAGTAGTGTCTGGGGTCTTAAAAGCCTGTGAATGGCCATCTAAGATGCTCCACTGGTATCATCCCTTCAGGAGCAAGGGAGAATGAAGGGAACAGGATACAAGGAAAAGATTAGACCAAAGGACTAATTGTCCACAGCTACCAAGGCCTCCACCGGACTGAGTCCAGGACAGCTAGATGGTGCCCGGCTACCACCACTGACTGCTCTGACCAGGATCACAACAGAGGGTTCTGGACAGAGCTGGAGAAGGATTTAGAACATAATTCTATCTCACAAAAAAAAGACCAGATTTACTGGCCTGAAGGAGACTTAAGACACCCCGAGAGTATGGCCCCCAGTCACCCTTTTAGCTCAGTGGTGAAGTTGTCTCTGAGGTTCACCGTTCAGCCTGGAGGTGGACAGCCCCTTAAAACCAAATGAGACTAATGAGGTACAGTAGTCCAGTGACAAGGGCCAGAAGGCAGAAGGGGACAAGGAAGCTGGTGATAGGGAACCCTAGGTTGAGTAAGGATATTGTTGATGTGTTGTGAGATTGTTAACCAATGTCATAGGGCAACATGTGTAGTAACTGTTAAATGAGAAACTATTTTGTTCTGTAAGCCTTCATCTTAAGTGAGAATAACTGTACAATTGGAAGAGCGTAGTCAATATCACTGAACTGTGCATGTAGAAATATTTGAAATGGTGTATCTTTGGCTATGTGTATTTTTACCAAAAAAAAAAAAAAAGGTTGAGAAGTTAGAGGGTTGACATGTTGTGGGGTTGTTAACCAATATCATAAACAATATGTGTACTACTGTTTCATGAGAAACTATTTGTTCTGTAAGCCTTCACCTGAAGTAGAATTAAAAAAAAATAATAAAGATAATACAGGATGGACCCCTTCTGTTGGAGGTCTTCAGTTAATATATTTAAAACATACTAAGTGTTTTTCCCAAGGCCATCTGCCTGCCTGGTTTTCCTATTAACAGTCATGGGTCACTTCCTCAGAAACAGAAGTGGAACCTAAAGCAAAATGGAGTCTGAGCCAGACCTAGTGTCAGCGATTTTATTCAGGTCAAGTGTCTCAGTTTTAGGGAGTCTTCACATATACTTTTACTGCAGTGCAAAACCACATTGGAGGAACTACTTGGTTTCACAAAAGGCTGACTCAAGGCCTGAGGTCGATCTCCTCTGAGAACCTGGGTTTTTCAAGATTCCTGGTATTCTATATAGCAAAGAGGTGACAGTTTGATTACAACATTAGACAGGTGTTTCATAGAACATTGTCTTGAAGACTAATTAAAATAATTACTGATTTACCTTAAAAGTAGCTCCCAGTCTGATCTTTGGAATCAGTTTCCCTAAACTGTCTGAATTCTTCAAAAAAGTACATAGCCCTGAGCAAAATGGTCTTACTAGTTTATCTGTATTATTGTTTGATTCAAAAGTGGCTTTAGGAACAACGTTTTTTTCTCAAAGCTTGAGGTTCAAAAGGACACCCAAAGGTAGTGGCCTGTGTGGGTTATCCCAACCTCCATGAAAGCCAGAAATCTGGATCCAGGAAAATTACAATTCTTTCATCATCCCCTCTTTGGATCATGATCCTGCTATGGAATCTTTGATAAAAAATATTCATTGATGGTAATTAGGCACCATCTGGTTTTTAAGATCCCAGTCACCATATAACAAACTAGGAGGTATAACAGAAACGCTAATGATAATCAGTCAATTGTCTGAAATAACCAATGAAGCCGTAACCCTAAGGTCTTCGAACTAAGGAAACAAATCTCATGGTATACTTGTTTATACATAAGCAGCATCAATAATTCATTTTCACATGCCTTGGCAGCAACTACATTCTGAAAAACTTCAAATTGTATATTAATACAGACACAGCAACATTTATCTATTAAGGCATAAACTGTTCTTTGGGAAACAGAAAATCTAATGCCATTCTATTTTGTAAAATCGTAGTTCAAACTTCAAACACTCCTCTGGTTATGATATTTACAACTTTTCTTAGTTTACCAACAGGAATTTCTAATATGAGAGTTACAATATCTAAACACATTAGTTAGATGATTTAGGAGAAAGGAGGAAAATGTTTTCTTGTATTCAGAAAGTAGGACTTTAAAACTTCAGCAATATTCCCACATAAAACCCATAGAAATCCTTTAGTGTACTCAGTCTTATGTAGTTAATTTCTGTTCCACATGATTCTGGATCAGCCACAGTCTGTGAATCTGTCAGCTTCTACGTAAGAGCTCTGGAATTCTTGATTCATTCTAGTCACAGTCCTTTTCATGAGTCCAATACAGTCCATTTTTTGTTGACATATTTTTGTCAAAGGTTTTCAGCAAATCAGCAATGTAAAAATTAATCTGCAGATGGCAAAACTTAACATGGTCTTGATTAATTTATAAAAATAATGCTCTCAAAAGTGAAAAACCTGACAGAAATTTATTACAAACATAATACAAAACTAAATGAAGTCAGTTTAAATAAATTGAAACAAAATATCTCTAAATATAATGATTAACCTTATTTTCAAAGAGCTTCAGATATAATACATAACAATCTTGAGACATAATACCAAATAGGATATACCAAGAATATTAAGATTATCAAGTCTCTAAATACCTGAATAGTAATAAAGAAAAACAAAAAACAAACAAACAAAAAAAACACTTCATGGGTAAGTTATGTGAATTCCCCAAACCATTGGCTTTGATGATGCTAGATAGGGCCAAGTAGCAATTACAAAAAATAATAAAATGCATTTGCTGTCTAATATTAGGCAAAAACATAAGAGAAAACATTAACATGTAAATTTTAACCCAAAGAGAATCAGTGCTTCTCTTGATTTTGACAACACATTACATGTTATTTATAACACATAAAGTAAAACTTTTTAGCACTTTCCTTTATAAAAAAAATTTTTTTTTGTCGTGCTTCTCATGAAGTTTCAAAGTTGTCAGGAGTTTATTATAGGTCAACAAGAAACAATGCTCAGGTTATTTAACCAAAGATCTTAAAGGTAAAAACATTAGCTTTTTTTTTTTTTTTAAGTCACATGGCATGGTTTTTGACTCAGGAATCTTATTTCAATGAGAGGCCGAACCTTTGACTTTGAAGTGTATTGTACAAAGAATAAATTAACACTTCAGCCCAGTAATCACAGAAAATTTTGTTATTTCTCAGCAAGAAACCCAATTTTTTGTTTTATATGCTATTTAACATTAATACCAGTACTACTACCCATTTCCGTCTGGTCAACTTGGACTCAAATCATGGCAACCCTATATGCAAAGATTAGAATTGTGCTCCATAGGGTTTTCAAGGCTATGACCTTCCCAGACCAGATCACCAGTCCTGTCTTCTGAGACACCTCTGGGTGGGTTCAAACCACCAACATTTTGATTAGCAGCCGAGGGCTTAACCACAGCGTCACTGGGGCTCCTTCACCTCAATAGTTTCCCTATTCATAGTTATATTTTTATTTTTATTGGCTTTGATGTACATGTTTGTTTTCTAATTTCTAATACGAGACATTTAGCTCATGAATTAACCAATTTCTTTTTATTCTGTTTTGTTCATTTGTCACTAATTTTCTTCTATGTCTCAATGTGTTAGATATAATATATAATTTTTATAACAGAACTTTAAATATCTTCCAATAACAATAATGTTATTTGCCATCATAACATTATCTGTAAATAATGTTTTAAAGTTTAAGTTTTAGATGAGTATGTATAATTTTTCCAATAAAATTACTAGTCTTCTGTGCAGTGATCCAATCACATTTTATTATCGGAGACTTGTTTTACGGCCCAATACATGCACAATTTTCTTAAATATTCCTAACAGTGTGAAAAAAGTCTATGTTTTTCGTATGCAGAGTCAATAGACACATTCTTTAGAGCCAACATGTTAATTTTCTTATTCACTTTTTTTATATTATCAAATGACACTAAACGGTTTAATACCTCTCAATTTGATTCAGTTGGCTCATTTGGCCTTTCAAGTCTATCTAGTTTTATCCCTAGGATATTTCACAACTACCACAACTTCCTAGTTGTGAAAGATAATTCTTTCCAATCAAACTGCTCCGCCTAAACAGAGAAACCTAACTCATTTCCATCAAGTTGATTCCAGCTCATAGCAAACCCTAGAGGTCAGAGTAGAACTGCCTCATATGATTTCCAAGGAGTGACTGGTGGTTTCGACCTGCCGACGTTTAGGATAGCAGCAGGAGCATTTAACCACTGCACCACCAGAGCTCTGCCTAGAGTGATACAAATATCCTAACAAAAATAAACCCTTTGTTTAGTGTTGCAAAAAATTTTACACCTCAGAGCAATGTTCCTTAGTATGTGAAAACTGCACTTTGTTTTTAAAATGCAATGTGGTCTTTGTGATGGGAGGTGGGTAAGGAAACCTCAGGTAAATCCTCACAGTTATCAGTGTTAAAAGAGAGAAAACATTTAGACATGGACAATGTGGTCACTGATGTTCTACCATTATCTGCTATCTACACACTGCACCTAGAGTCTTTTTGTAGCCCACTGTTGTACACAGACCCTAACTGGAAGATCACCAGTACATATTACACAACTACAAAACACTGCTGCAGCACCTGCTGCACGCCATCCATTTGCTTTTTCTAGTGTCTTCTCATCTGACATAAAGAAATGTACTAATTACATGAAGTCCCTGGTTGGCGCAAACGGTTGAGTGCTCAACAACGAACAGAAAAGTTGGAGGTTCCAAACCAACCAAAGGCACCTTGGAAGACAAGCCTAGAGATTTGTTTCCAAAAGGGCATAGCGTTGAAAACCGTATGGAGCAGTTCTACTCTGCAACACATGGGGTCACTATGACTCGGGATCAACTCCATGGCAACTAACAGTGACAACACTAATTATATAATACAGCAAAAAGTAAAGGAAATATTAATTATAAAATATAATTGGAATAATAAAGAACACAAATGATGGAGCAAAAACAAAATGAAAGCATGAAATATGAAATCGATATCAGGGATGCATTTATTTATTTATTTATTTATTTTAGAATTCCACTGTACCCAGAGAATGCAGATCTATTTGTCATCATGGGCTTTAAGTTACAATACACTCTTATAGGCTTCATTGTGCTGCTATGAGCTAGCTGTACTTCCCCACACTTTGTACAATTTGCCACCAGTGGAAAATCTGAGGCTTAGAGAATGTTGAGATCACATTAGAGTTGTCTTGGTGCCATTACATTGATTGTTGTGAGCCATCAAGTCAGTTCTGACTCACAGCAACTTCATGTGACAGAGTAGAACTGTCCCATAGGATTTTCTAGACAGTGTCAGAATCAACTTGATGGCAACCAGTTTATGTTTTGTTCTTCTTATTCTTTATGGAAGCAGATCACCAGGTTGTTCTCCAGCAGAGACACTGGGTGGTTTCCATCTGCCAACCTTTTCATTAGCCTGCCACCAGGGCTCCTTATTACACTGATTACATAGTCTTAATTGGGAAAAATAGAGACCGAGTGCAAACTGCCCTAGAATGGATGGTCCAACAAATTTATGTGAAATTAGTAAACCATGTTTTCTTGGCTCTAAAACCATCAGTGGAGAGGATTAACCAGCCAGTGTGTAAGAATTGTACCTAATGGGCTGAAATATAAAACGTGTGGAGCTGAAGGAACAAGAGAAACTAGGCATCACTCTTAGGTCTGCACAACACATGTCATCTACGGATCCCAGGTGTGTGGACTACAGGCACTGCTGGAGAAGATAAAATGAATGGGGAAAAGTCGCCTGAGGG
Source organism: Dugong dugon (assembly GCA_030035585.1). NCBI lineage: Eukaryota > Metazoa > Chordata > Mammalia > Sirenia > Dugongidae > Dugong > Dugong dugon. The sequence continues at coordinate 117,515,869 of CM057466.1, forward strand.
GGATTTTACAACGTATCAAATGGTATTGCAGTGTGCCTGCCTTAAATTTGCTTTTAATGAGGTGAAATTTGTGTAATATAAAACTAACCATTTAAGGGCACAATCCAGTAGCATTTGGTCCATTCACAATGTTGTAGAGCCACCACCTTGAACAAGTTCTAATACATTCCTCACTGCAAAAGTAAACTCTCTGGCTGTCCCAAGGTACCTGAGAAGGTAAATTAAACTGCTTTTCTCTAACCCCTCCCTTTGCTGTGGCCTTGGGCCCTGTCTTAGTCTCCTAGTGTTGCTGCAACAGAAGTAACACTAATGGGCAGTTTCAAAGAACAGGAATTTATTTTTTCACAGTTTAGGAGGCTAGAAGTCTAAATTCAGGCCACCGGCACTGGGGAAAGCCCTTTCTCTGTCATCTCTGGGGGAAAATACTGGTCTCAGCTTCTCTATCCAGCCATCTTTTGGCGTTCCTGGCCTTGTAGACTGGGCCACCTTCATCATCTTTAGATAGTGTTGGTCTTACACATGTGTCAGCTTCCTTGCTTCTGGGTAGACGCTGCTGTTTTTATATCTCAACAGTGATTGGTTTAAAACACACTCTACATGATAGGGCTTCATCAACATAACAAACAGAGCACTATTCCCAAATGGGATTCCGTCCCACAGGTATGTCCTTCTTGTGTGCTGTGGAGTTGACTCTGACTCATAGCCACCCCGTGCAACAGAGTAGAACTGCCCCATAGGGTTTTCTAAGCTGTAGTCTTTACGGGAGCATATCACCAGGTCTTAATCATTGTACCACCAAGGCTCTTTATCCACAGATATAGGAATTCGAATTTACAACACATATTTTTTGGGGGGACACAATTCAATCCACAACACACTCTAATCCAGACAAGTCTAAGATGGGCCTCCTTTTCTCCAGCGTTTTCTTACAGGATTTTGCTGGTTGCTGGCTTCCATGTTGAAGCCCTGGTGGCGTAGTGGTTAAGAGCAAAGGCTGCTAACTGAATGGTCAGCAGTTCCAATCCAGCAGCCACTCCTTGGAAACCCTATGGAGCAGTTCTACTCAGCCCTACAGGGTCATTTTGAGTCGGAATCGACTTGATAGCAACGGGTTTTGGTTTGTTTTTTTATTTTGGCTTCTGTGTTTACCTCTAACTTATAATTTCCATATGGTGATTTCAGGGCATAGCAAGCAGCTCTTTCTGGGATCTTCTTGGCAGGACCCTGAAACTGTCTTGAGGTTTCTACTCCATAAAACCTTCTGGGGTGCATCATCATCCTCCCCTCCCATTGACGCTTAGGCCCCACCTTCTTCTACATGAAACATTTATTTCAATCTGATGCAATTCATGAGCACCTGATAAGTGCCAGGGAAGTGTTCAGTGCTGGGGATAGAGTGGGGAACAGAAGAGGCAAAACAGCTGCCCAAGTGTAGGGTAAATGCTATGAGGGAGGGTATTACAGAAAATAAAACAAGACAAATAGTAGAATATAGAGCTTGTCAGACAATGATAAATGCTAAGGAGAATAATGAAGCAGAGAAAGTGAATAAGGAATGTATCTAATGTATCTAATGCCTGATCTCTGACAAGCCCATCTCATAGTATCTGTGTAATAAGGATCAATTAAACGTTTGGGAGGAGTCCCTGGGTGGCACAAATTGTTAATTGCTCAACTGCTAGCCAAAAGGTTGGAGGTTGGAACCCATCCACAGGCACCTCAGAAGACAGGCCTGGTGATCTAATTCTAAAAGGTCACAGTCTTGAAAATCTTATGCAGCCCAGTTCTACTCTGCATGCACAAGGTCTCCATGAAACAGAATACACTCAACAGCAACTAACAACATTAACGATAATCTCAATAATCACCCACATTGTGAATGTTGTTACATTCCACTGCAGAAATATCAATATTTGATTACGGCCTATGACCCCAGACCCAGGGGTGTTGTATAATAACGTATTGGAATCCTGGAGTTCTAGAATTATGGTTCTGGTGATGGTTTCATCAGTAATTCAATCAATCGGTGAGTTTCATCCAATCATATCTTTATTACATCAATTTAACTACATCACTGAGTCCCACCCTCTTCCTATAAAAGGCAGGAGCTCTGGGAAGGTATGTCAGATGCACTCATCACAGAAAGCCAGTCACTCAGCTCAGCGTTCAGCCCAGGAGGACGAAGTTTGAAGGTTCCACCAAGAAGGAGGTGAGTTTCCAGGATTAAGGGAAAATTTCCGGTTTTGTATGCATGTGTCTGTATGTGTATGTGGGCCTAGCTATGTGGATGAGTCGAAATGAACTCCAGGACAATGGGTCTTTACATTTGGTATGTGGAGAGAATTCCTAGGTACAAAGATACGGGGGTCTCTCGGGCATATGCTGACAACTGCTCTGGCCCAAAGGTGCTCGATGTTGTGGACTCTGTAAACACCTGGCCTGAACGAAAGCAGTTTCCCCCAGCAAAGTTCATTGGTGGTGAAACGTAAAGGGTGAATATAACCTACTTAGGGATTCCTTGGGTAGTGCAAATGATTAAGTGCTTGCTGCTAGTAGAAAGGTTGGCAGTTCAAACCTACCCAGAGGTGCCTCAGAAAACTGGCCTGGCAGTCTTCTGAAAGGTCACAGCCTTGAAAACCCCATGGAGCAGTTCTACTCTGCACACACGGGGTTGCCATGAGTTAGAATCCACTCGACAGCACCTAACAGCAGCAACAACAACATAAGCTATTGACTAGACCTTTTTTGAGCACTTAGCATAAGCCAGCGACTGCTCTACCTGCTTCCTGTTTATTAAGTCATTTAGCTGCCTGAGCAACAACTCTGGGAGGAGGATGCCTTTGGAATCCCCGAGATACAGATGGGGACCTGATGTGTAACATGCCTGTGGTAACGCATCCTCTAGACGCCAGCTCCGGATTAGATCCCAGGCAGCCTGGCTTTGAAATCCAAGGTCTTACGCATGAATGAGCCCTGGTGGTATAACAATTAAGCACTGGGCTGCTAATCAAGAGGTGTGCGGTGCGAACTCACCAGCAGGTCCTAAGGAGAAAGACGCAGCCGTCTGCTCGCATAAAGATGACAGACTCATAGGGAGAAAAGACCAGGACGTAAAAACTCTTTGCCGTGGGGCCAATACCAACTTATAGCGAACTATAGGACAGAGTAGAACTGTCCCATAGGGTTTCCTAGGCTGCAATTCTTACCGCAGCAGACTGTCACATCTTCCTCCCTCGAAGCAGCTGGTGGATTAGAACCTCTGTCCTTCTGTAAGCAGTGGAACGCTTAATCACTTCACCACAGTGGGAGGCACTATGGAGAGTAAAGTGAATTCGTAAAGCAGATTAGCTTTTTATAACGGAAGCTTTGAGATAAATGGATTAGGAAAAGGCAAGTTTGTGTTCTGTTTTCTCCTGTGGGTTTTTCTGGATTCACCTTTGCCTCTCTTATTCATGGGATTGGTGAGGATAACCTGATAGTAAAGTGAGGCTTACAAAACCCGTTTTCGTCGATTTGTTTCTGACTCATAACGACCCTATAGGGCAGAGTAGAACTGCCCCTTAGGGTTTCCCAGGAGCCGCTGATGGGCTCGAACTGCTGACTTTTGGTTAGCAGCCAAGCTCTTAACCACTACACTACCAGGGCTCCAGTGAGGCTGACACGAGGTGTGAAATGGCAGTTGCTGGCTTCACTGCCTAAAATTCCCTCTTTGTCTATGATCTGGAACATTTTGTGTAAGAGTAGAGTTCAGTCTTAAAAGTTTGAAATTTACCCATGAAGCCATCTGGGCCAGAAATTTTTCTTATTTTGGATTTAACTATGTCAGTGCTTTCATTAATTATATATCTCTTCTATTCCTACCTTGCAGCCTTTAAGTGTCCACCAGTTGTTGCCACATCCCCAGACTTACAAGCCAGCAGAGACTGAGTCCTCCAAGTTGAATCTCTGAGAAATCTTGCCAATCATGGCTTTAGATCTCAGAATATCTTTTCGACGTGAACCATCCAGAAATGATCCCTGGTTAGAAAATGGAGAGTCTGAATCCACCCAAGGACCTGGTGTCCAGAAGGGAGAGGGGATCTCTGGGTTCCAGGACACTCCTTCGAGCATATGTCAGTACAGCAATAACTCATATGCAAGGCAGGAACTGCAAAGACTCCAGAAGTTATTTCACTTGTGGCTGCAGCCAGAGAAACACAGCAAGGAGGAAATGATTTCCCAATTGGTCCTGGAGCAGTTTATGATGAATGAGCCCCACAAAAACAGGTCCACTTTGAAAGAGAAATGGGGTTCAAGTTACAGAAACCTGGAGGACTTCCTGGAAGACCTGACAGATGATTTCATGGAGCCACCTGCGTATGTGAGTATAGGGGTTCTGACCTCAAGGCAGAGGGGAGCGAGGAGCAGGTACAGGAAGGTGGAGTTGCCTGGAAGCAGAGAAAGAAGAGTTATTGTAGAAACAATTATTAGTCAGATCACACTATTCCACCACTCGTCCTCACCAAGGAGCATCACCTCCTCCTAAGTTAGCGAGAATGAAGCAGAAAGTGTTTATATCTGTTTACTCTGTGGGATTTATAGGAGCCAAACATTGACTCACTCCTTGATCTAATTATTTAATTTTGACTCCAGAGGTGGTAGGAGAGCTCTCTGGGAGATTGACATTTGCACAGATAACTCAAGGATGTGGAAGAAATGCCTTGACAAGAACTAGTTCTTCCCTCAGTAAGCCTTCTTGTCATTTTTATTAATCAGAGAAGACATTCCAAAGAGGCAATGACTGTGAAATTTCACACCATCAGTGATAAGGAGAGGACAGGGAAGTGTGGGCACCCCAAATTGAGGGATCCTGTAGAAAGCTGACAAGAATCGATTTCCCACAATGACTGGTGTCACACAACAGACATCCATATGACAGTGTCCGGTGTTTGTTTACAGGTCCACGTCTGCATGCAGGGACAGGAAGCCCTCTTTTCTGAGAATATGCCCTTAAGAGACGTCATTGTTCACCTCACAAAGCAGCTGTCAGCAGGGACCCCAAGAGGAGAGAACGTGGGGACCCCCTGCCAGCCTTCTGAAGATCATCCCACCCAAACAGGTGAGTAAGGGAGTATGGATACCAGGGAAATGTTCTGTGCGGGCCTGTCAGGGCTGCAACTTCATGGAGTCGTTCCTTTATTTTCACAGGAGACCAAGATAAAGAAGACAGCAACAACCTTTCTTTGAAAACGACACAAGTAAATGATATTACTAGTGGGGACAATCAAATACCTTCCCTACAGATTATCCAGAAAGAGAATTGTCCCAAATCTGAAGAGACTCGTCCTCACTGGGAGAACCCAGAAAGCTCTAGAAGAGCAGGGCTAGGCACCTCCAGGTCCCAGGAAGAGATCCTGCGAGGACTGTCTCATCAAGATGTCCCTATGGAAGTGGAACCAAGGTTTATCTCCAGACCAGACCCGGCCACCTCTGAGTCTGCCCCTGCCAGCCAGAGCAATGAGGGAAAATCTCCACGTGGGGGATACCAAGAAAGATTTCATGAAACCCCAAAACCATACAGATGTGAGGACTGTCCCAAGATCTTTAAGTATTTCTCTCAGTTAGAAGCCCACCAGAGAAGACACAGGAACGAGAGACCATTTACTTGTGCTGAGTGCCACAAAGGCTTCTTCCAGATGACAGACCTGCGGGCGCACCAGGTGATTCACAGGAGGGAGAAGCCCTTCCCCTGCAACACATGTGACAAGGCCTTCAGCCACAGAACCAATTTACGGGCTCACTTGAGAATCCACACGGGAGAGAAGCCCTATATGTGTTCCATTTGCAAGAGAAGCTACCGCCAGTCATCCACCTATCACCGCCATGTGAAGACTCACCAGAAAATCACCCTTAAAGGGGCTCCTGACACAATAGAAGCTTCCTAAGCTACTGAACCACCGTTATAGATAGATAGATAGATGATAGATAGATTTATATAGATAGATTTAGATAGGTAGGTAGGTAGATAGATAGATAGATTTAGATAGGTAGGTAGGTAGATAGATAGATAGATTTAGATAGGTAGGTAGGTAGATAGATATATTTCCCCCTATGTTATTATTTACCTAGAACGTGTCATGTAATTTCCTTGGATGCATCACAAGTGCCCACAAAAGTGGCTGACACATTCCAGATGACCAATAAATAATCTGTTGAATACATGAAGGAATGTGCCCCACATGAGAAGGCAACGAGTCCCAACCCTCCACCACTACCACCACTGAGGAGACACACACCAGCTCGCAGTGCTCCAGTGAGGGTTTGTTTCTTTTTTCTTTTTTCCCTTGTGCTGAGAAGGTCCTAGTCCAGGGGAAACTGATGACAAAGATCTTCCCCCAGAACTAACAGAGTGAGAAAGTCTTCCCCCAGGAGCTTGTGCCCTGAATTCAGGATTCTAGCCTTCTAGACTCTAAGAGAATAAATTTGATTGTTAAAGCTATCCACTTGTTGTATTTCTGTTATAGCAGTGCTGGATAACAAAAACACCCCTAAAAAAAAATTCTCAGTTGTGGAAACCTTTGAATATTGGAAGAAGGACACATCCTATTCACCACTGTTAAAGATATTCTATCTACAAAGAGGAGGGTAGCTTGTCAGTACTTGGGTGCAATTTCTGGAAGAAGCCTAGACTCTGCGGTCTCACTGGCCTGGAGACCCTCTGGCTCCTGTTAGCTTTCCCACCTGAATGCCTTCTCTACTGCATTGGTTGAATGTGAATGTACTGGCCTGTATCTGCTTTTTTCCCTTCCTTCTTCCATTGGATTCCCACCTCTGCTGCTCACTGTTACTGTTTCCTAATGTGATCCAGTGAGGTTTTCCATGCCAGCTCACCTGTCCTGCCACATGCTTTGACTTTGGTGTAATCACAGGAAGCCTGAAAAAGTGGACAGCAGAGATGGAAACTCAGAAGTAGGCCTGAGTTGATCAAGGGATATCCTTATAATATTATGGTTTTGTAAATTTATATTAATAACCAAAGTGAACCTGAAAATGATTATATGATTGGTGACTGAAATGTTAGAAAGCAATTATAGATGCCAGAAAATCCAAGTAGTTTTTTCTATTTATGTCATCCAAAGATGATGGGGGACAAGCGTGGCTACTTGCCAGAACTGGTTTGAGAGGGCAGTTTGGGGAAAAAGAAGGGGTTTCATGTGGAGCTGGAGCAAAGACGCACGTGCTGGTAGGTTATTTGGGATACATCAGTGAGCTAGTTTCAGTAGAACTATGCTCCCTAGGGTTATCATTGGCCAATTTTTGGAATTAGATTGCCAGGCCTTCTGAGGACAGACTCCAACCTCCAACTATTCCGACTTTTACTATTTTCACCACCCAGGAACTCTTTTTGGGTCAATATAATGTTCCATGATGTGGAGAAGCCTGTTTATTCACCCTCTTTTCTTGGTTGTCTCTGGGTGTTTGCTGATGTAAACATACTTGTACATGCCACCTCGTATGTATGAAGGAGAGATTTTCTCTGGAAAGATGTTTGTGAAGTGGGGACATAATTTTTCAAAGTGCTTTTACTTATTACAACACCATAAGCAAAGTAAAAGATCCTGAATGTCCATGGCTTTTCCAACACTCAGTATTGTGACTGGACAGACTTTAATACTCAGACCCTGGTACAGTTTAATGGGGGTCAGCGGGTCAGATGAAGGTGTAAATATAGCTCTTTCTCTCCTCACCTGCTCAAGAGCAAATACACTTAGAGATTGCAGGTTGAATTCCTGTATTGTAGGTTAAATCTCTGCTTCACAGGTCTCCCAGACACACCAACAGCCTGTCAGACACTGCTTGGTGCTCTCTGTGTGTCAGAGTAGAAATGAGATCCACAAGGTATTTTTGGCTGTAATCTTTACAGAAGCAGATTGCCATGCCTTCTGCAGTGCTACAGGTGGTGGGTTCAAACCCATAACCTTTCCGTTATTAGCCAAAGGCAAACAGTTTACACCACTCGGGGACCTACTTGGCACCGTACAACTAATTAGATTACAAATATGCAAAATGGGGGTCTGGACAACTATCTCCAAATATCAGAGATTCAGAGTTTTCCCCCAGGAAATTTCCTCATACATATCCTACGGTAAAATCACCACAAAGCGGTGATGAAGCAACACGATTTTATTCAGAATTTTATTGTTTAAAGAGGCAAAAGTGGAAAATGGACAAGCGTGCTACCAGTGTCATGCCTGCCTGAGTCTGAGGAACCTTACAGAATCATCAGAATATATTAACATATATTAACATCATCAGTTAATAGGTGCCGTCTAGTCGGTTCCAACTCATAGTGACCCTATGTACAGCAGAACGAAACACTGTCCAGTTCTGCTCCATCCTCACAATTGTTCGGAGCCCATTCTTGCAGCCACTGTGTCAATCCATCTCATTGAAGCTCCTCCTCTTTTTCACTGACCCTCAACTTTACCAAGCATGATGTCCTTCAGGGACTGGTTTCTCCTGATAATATGTCCAAAGTATGTGAGACATAGTCTCATCATCCTTGCTTCTAAGGAGCATACTGGTTGTACTTCTTCCAAGACAGATTGGTTTGTTCTTTTGGCGGTCCATAGTATATTCAATATTCCTCAGTAACAACTCATTTCAAAGGCGTCACTTCTTCATTCTTCCTTGTTCATTGTACAGCTTTCACATGCATAAGAGGCAATTGAAAACATCATGGCTTGGACCAGGCACATTTTAGTCTTCAAGGTGATAACTTTGCTTTCCAACACTTTAAAGAGGTCTTTTGCAGCAGATTTGCCCAATGCAATGCGTTGTTTCATTTCTTGACTGCTGCTTCCCTGGGTGTTGATTGTGGATCCAAACGAAATGAAATCTTTGACAGCTCCAGTCTTTTCTCCTTTTATCACGATGTTGCTTGTGGGTTCTGTGAGGATTTTTGTTTTCTTTCTGTTTTCCAAGATTTTCCTAGCTATTGTTATTATACCTGAGGGCTGAGTTGATGTCTCTGGTTGAGTCCTTTTGAGTATAGCTCCAACTGGGTCACATTCTTTATACTCAAGAACAGGGAATAATGGCTACAGTTTTATCTCCTAAACTACTCTCTCCTTTTGATTAGATACTGGAGACATCACATTGATGATCAATGCCTGGACTTATTCGGGCCTCTAGATGGCAGCCATGGCAGCCTCTTTAAACTCACTGTGCTGGTTTTCCACTGGATGCTAACTGGTTCTTCACCAGGATTTTAAGTAAGAGTGATATTCTCATCAATCACATTGCAGAAATGAGCAGAGTCAATGTACATCTACATTTTAGACAGAGGCTTTCTTTTTTCTCTTTTCTTGTGTAAGACAATAGAAAATAAGTTTTATTATGCCTAATATTATCAGGTTGAAGACTAAGAATACTACTATTCATTTCAGTAGTGATCTAGTCCATGTCCTTATTCCTGATGGTAACCAAACAAAGAAATTTGGTGTTTCTGGGGTATTGTAGTGTGTAACCAAGTAGCTCGCTCTCTGATTCTATGCATAACCTGTTCTACTTCTTCTGTGTTATTGATCCAAATGCGGCAACAGGTATTTGCTACAGCACACACTCCACCTTCTTGGGCTAATAAAAAATCTATGGCTCTTCTGTTATCTCGTTGCACCTTGGCTAACGAAGTCAAAGATGACTTTTGTGTTTTCATCCCATTAACAGCTTCGTCTGCTATTTTTCCCATAGTAATTGATCAATTTCTTAAAGATTTCTCCAGTTCAACTATACCGTAAATAGAAATTAAAGCTCTTAGAAATGACCAGACTCACCCTGAGTGTTGGACCAATGGGTTTTCTTCTGACTTTAGTTTTATAATGTGTAGCAATTTAACATTACCTTTCCTAATATTTACCATCATTACTATGAACACCTAAAGGTCATTCTAAAGTTCCCAAAGTGCACTGTCCACGCATTCGCCAGGAATCTAAACAAGAGATTTCCCATGCAAACTCACTGTCAGTTGGAAAGGGATCATCTCATCTAGTATAGTTGAATACACCACAGCACACAAAGTTTGTAGGGAATAGAAAAATTTACACATGGCAACCAAGTTTCCATTAGCGAATACATGATTAATAAGACAAAAACAATGGACTCTTCTTGCTGGAGGTCTTCCGTTAATATATTTAAAACATACTATGTGTTCTTCCCAAGGGCAACCCGTTGCTCCCTGGTTTACCTATTAACTGTCATGGGTGACTTTCTCAGAAACAGAGGTGGAGCCTAAGACAAAATGGAGTCTGAGCCAGACCTTGTGTCAGCCATTTTAGTTAGGCCAAGTGCCTCAGTTTTAGGGTGTCTTCACATATACTTTTAGTGCAGGACAAAACCACATTGGAGGAACTACTTGGTTTCCAAAAAGGCTGACTCAAGGCCTGAGGTCAAGCTCCTCTGAGAACCTCTTTCTTCAAGATTCCTAATTTTCTGTATAGCAAAGGGGTGACAGTTTGATTAAAAACATTAGACAGGTATTTCATGCAACATTGTCTTGAAGGCTAATTAAAATAATTACTCATTTACCTTAAACATAGCTCCCCATCTGATCTTTGGAGTCAGATTCCCAAAACAGACTGAATTCTTCAAAAAAGCACATTGTCTGGACCATTGTTTGACTCAAAAGTAGCTTTAGGGATCAGTTTTTTTTCTCAAAGCTTGAGGGTGAAAAGGACACCCAAAGGCAATGGCCTGTGTGGATTACCCCAATCTCCATGAAACCCAGAAATCTGGATCCAGGAGAATTACTGTGTGTTCATCATCCCTTCCTTTGGATCATGATCCTGCTATGGAATCTTTGATCAAAAACATTCAATGATGGTAATTGGGCATCCTCTTGTTTTTAAGATCCTAGGCACCATATAGAGAAGAAGGAGGTATAACAGAAACACTAACAATAATATTAGGCCAATTGTCTGAAATAACCAATGAAACCATAACCCTAAAGACTTTGAATCAAAGAAACAAATCTCATGAGGTACTTGTTTATACATAATCAGCATTAGTAATTCTTTTTCATGTGCGTCAGCAGCAACTACATTCTGCAAAATCTCAGAGTGTGTTTTAATATAAACACAGCAACATTTATTTATTAAGGCACAATATTGCACAAACATTCATTTATCTGTCACTTCAAAGTTCATATTGTTTTTGTATATTCTCTCAGTTATTTTTTTGTTTTTGCACCAACGTTATTAGCTTCCTTTTAGTCCAGACTCATGGCAACATGTATGTGCAGAGTAGAACTGTGCTCCCAAGGGTTTTCAAGGCTGTGACCTTTCTGAAGCAGATCACTGGGGCTGTCTTCCGAGGAACCTCTGGAAGGGTTCCAATCTCCTACCATTCAGCTAGGAGTTGAATGCTTAATCATTTGGAACACTCAGAGACTTCTTTCACGCCAAAAAAAAAAAAAAAAAACTCCTTGCTGTGGAGTGGATTTCAACTCACAACGACCCTATAGGACAGAGTAAAACTGACCCATAGGGTTTCCAAGCCTATAAGCTTTATGGAAGCCGGCAGCCACATCTTTCTGCTGCAGAGAGGTTGGTGGGTTCAAACCACCAAGCTTTGGGTTAGCAGCCTAGGGCTTAACCACAGCCCAACCAGGGCTCCTTCACCCAACAGTTTCTCTATTCAAGTTATATTTTTACTTTTATAGGCTTTGATGCATATACGTTTGTTTTCTAATTTCTAATACTGGAAATTTAGCTTATGAATTGTCCAGTTTCACTTTATTATGTTCATTTGTGGCTTTTCTTCTGTTTTACTATGTTAGACACAATATACAATTTTTATTAAAAAAATTAAATATCTTCCAATAACAATAACATTGTATCTATAAATAATGATGTTTTAAAGTTTAAATTTTAGATCAGTAGGTATAATTTTTCCAATATAATTCTTAGTCCACAGTGCAATGATCAATCACATTTTATTATGGGAGACTTGTTTTATGGCACAATACACGGACAATTTTCTTAAATATTCCTAACAATGTGAAAAAATCTGTGTTTTTGGAGTGCAGGGTCAATAAATACATGCTTTAGAGCCAACATGATAATTTTGCTATTCACATTTGTTTATATTATCAAATGACGCTAAACGGTTTATTTTAAAACCTTTCAATTTGATCAGTCAGCTTATTTGGCCTCTAAAATCTATCAAGCTTTATCCCTAGGATATTTCACAAGTACCACAACTTCCTAATCATGAAAGTGAATTCTTTCCTACCAAACTGCTCCGCCTAAACAGAAAAACCTAACCCATTGCTGTCAAGTTGATTCTGACTCATAGCAACCCTATAGGACAGAGCAGAACTGCCTCTTAAGGTTTCCAAGGAGCAGCTAGTGGATTCTAACTGCAGACCTTTTGGATAGCAGATGTAGTGCTTAACCAATGCACTACCAGGACTCTGCCTACGGTGATCCAAATATCCTAATGAAAATAAAGTCTTTGCAATAATTGTCTTAGGTGAAGGGAAGGACGACACAAAATACAGGGGAAGTCAGCACCACTGGACTAAACCAAAAGCTAAGAAGTTTCCTAAATACAACAAAACACTTTGAGGGACAGAGTAGCAGGGGCAGGGGTCTGGGGACCATCATTTCAGGGGATATCTAGGTCAATTTGCATAAGAAAGTTTATTAAGAATATGTTCTGCATCCCACTTTGGTGAGTGGCATCTGGGGTCTTAAAAGCTAGCCAGAGGCCATTGAAGATGCATCAATTTATCCCAACCCACCTGGAGCAAAGAAGAATGAAGAACTCCAAAAACACAAGGAAAATATTAGCCCAAGAGACAAAAGAGGCCACATAAACCAGAAACTCCATCAGCCTGAGACCATAAGAACTAGATGGTGCCCAGCTACCACAAATGACTGCCCTGACAGGGAACATAATGGAGAGTCCCTGATGGTGCAGGGGGAAAGTGGGGTGCAGAACTCAAATTCTAGTAGAAAGACCAGACTTAATGGTCTGACTGAGACTGGAGGAACCCCAGAAGACATGGACCCCGGACTGTATTAACCCAGAACTAAAATCATTCCCAAAGCCGACTCTATAGACAAAGACTAGACTGGACTATAAGACATAAAAAGATACTCATGAAGCATGTGCTTCTTAGTTCAAGTAGATACACGAGACTAAATGGACTGCACCTGTCCGGAGGTGAGATGAGAAGGTAGATAGGGATATGAGCTGGTTGAATGGACATGGGAAATCTGGGGTGGAAAGGAGAAATGTGTGGTCACATTGTAGGGATAGCAACTAGGGTCACATAACAATATGTATATAAATGTATGAGAAACTAACTTGAGCTGTAAACGTTCATCTAAAGCACAATAAAAAGTCATGATGTAAATACAATAAATAGAAAAAAAATAAAGACTTTGTTTAATATTTTGAAAAATTTTACACCTCAGGCCAATGCTCCTTAGTATGACCCTGAATAGGTGAAAATTGCATCTTCTTTTTTAAATGAAATGCGGTCTCTGTGATGGGAGATGGGTAATGAAACCCAAGGTAAATCCTCATAATGGCCAGTTTTAAGAGAGACAGAATATTTGAATGCGGAGGGTGTGGCCACTGATGTCCCACCATTGTCTATTAGCCACACATCGCACCTAGATTTTTCCTGTAGCCCGCTTTGTACACAGACCGTAACTGGAAGATCACCAGCATATATTACACAGCCACAAAACACTGCTGCATCACCTGCTCCACACATAAAGAAATGTACTAATTATATGGAGTACCTGGGTGGCACAAATGGTTGAGTGCTCAACTACTAACAGAAAAGTTGAAGGTTTAAATCCAACAATAGGCACCTTTGAAAACAGGTCTACTGATCTGCTTCCGAGAGGGCACAGCCTTGAAAACCCTCTGGAGCAGTTCTACTCTGCAACACACAGGGTCCCTATGAGTCTGAATCAACTCCACGGCAACTAACAACAACAACGCTAATTATATAATACAGCAAAAAGTAAAGGAAATATTAATTATAAAATATTATTGAAATAATAAAAAACACAAACGATGGAGTAAAAACAAAATGAAAGCATGAAATATGAAATCGATATCAGGGATGTAATTATTTATTTATTTTAGAACTTCACAATACCCAGAGAATACAGATCTGTCTGTCTTCATGTGGCTTAAGTTACAATACACGCTTATGGCTGTATTGTGCTGCTACAGAGCTACCTGAACTTCCGTATACTTCGTACAATTTGCCACCGGTGGAAAATCTGAGGCCTAGAGAATGTTGAGATCACATCAGAATTGCCTCAGCACCATTGCATTGATCGTTGTGTGCCACCGAGTCGGTTCGGACTCATAGCAGCCTCATGTGACAGAGTAGAACTGCTCCATAGGATTTTCTAGACAGAGTCGGAATTGACCCGCTCGCAACGAGCTTATTTTTCTTGGTTTTTTTTTTTTTTTTAAATCTTTGTGAAAGCAGATCGCGAGGTCTTCCTCAGAGCCACTGGGTGGATTGCATCTGCCAACCTTTTCATCAGCCTGCCACCAGGGCTCCTTATTACACTGATTACATCATCTTAATTGAGAAACCTACATCATCCTAGCTGGTAAAATTGACACCAAGTGCAAAATACCCTAGATGGGATGGCCCGAGCAATTTAGGTGAACGTTAGCAAACAATATTTTCTTGGCTTGAAAACGGTCAGTGGAGAGGATTACCTAGCAGATGTGTAAGAGTTAAACGTAATGGGATGAAGTCTAAAAATGTGTGAAGCTGAAGGAACAAGGGACACTGGGAGGTGCCCTTGGGTCTGCTCAACACACATTAACTATGGATCCCAGGTGTGTGGACAACAGACACTAGTAGTGAAGATGAAATGAATGGGGAAAAGTCACTGGACGGTGACTTCACAATGCCTCAAATGGTATTGCAGTGTGCCTGCCTTAAATTTGCTTGTAATGAGGTGAAATTTATGTAATATAAAATTAACCATTTAAAGGGTATATTTCAGTAGCATTTAGTACATTCATAACATTGTGCAGCCACTAAGTTGCACAAGTTTCATAACATTTTCCTCAAACCAAAAGGAAACTCTGCGGCTGTCCCAAGGTGACTAAGATGATAAGTTAAACTGCTTTTCTTTAACCCGTCCCCTTGCTGCAGCCTTGGGCCCTGTCTTGGTCTCCTAGTGCTGCTGTAACAGAAATAACACAAGTGGGCAGTTTCAAGGCACAGAAATTTATTTTCTCACAGTTTATGAGGCTAGAAGTCCAAATTCAGAGCACTGGCACTGGGAAAGCCCTCTTTCTGTCATCTCTGGGGGAAAATACTTGTCTCAGCTTGTCTATCCAGCCATCTTTTGGCATTCCTGGCCTTGTAGACTGGGCCACCATCATCTTTAGATAGTGTTGGTCTTTCCCCTGTGTTGGCTTCCTTGTTTCTGTGTCGACGCTGCTCTTTTTCTATCTCAGAAGTGATCGGTTTAAAACACAGTATACACTCATAAGGTCTCATCAACATTAAAAAGAGAACCCTATTCCCAAAGGGGATTACATCCACTGTTATGTTGTTCTTATGTGCCCTGGAGATGAAGAACTGCCCCATAGAGTTTTCCAGGCTGCAGTCTTTATGGGAGCATATTGCCAGGTTTTAACCATTGCACCACCAAGGCTCCCTGTCCACAGGTATAAGAATTAGAAATTACAACATATATCTTTTGGGGAGACACAGTTCAATCCATAACAGACTCTAATCCAGACAAGTCTGAGTTGGGCCTCCCTTTCCCCAGCGTTTTCTCATAGGATTTTGCTACTTGCTGGCTTCCATGTTGGGGCCCTGGTGGTGTAGTTGTTAAGAGCTATGGCTGCTAATTAAATGATCAGCAGTTTGAATCCAGCAGCCATTCCTTGGAAACCCTATGGAGCAGTTCTACTCAATCCTACACGTTTGCTAAGACTCGGAATCAACTCTAAGGCAACAGGTTTGGTTTTTCTGGTTTTGGCTTCCACGTTTACCTCTAACTACTAATTTCCATATAGTGATTACAGGGCATAGCCCACATCCCTTTCTGGGATCTTCTTGGCAGGCCCTGAAACTGTCTTGAGGCTTCTAGTCCACAAATCTTTCTGGGGTCTGTCCTCATCCTCCCCTCCCATTGCTTTTAGACCTCACCTTCTCCTACCTTAAACATTTATTTCAATCTGATATCCAATTCATGAGTACCTGCCAAGTGCCAGGCAAGTGTTCAGTGTTGTGGATAGAGTGGGGAACAAAATAGGCAAAACACCTGCCCATGAGTAAGATAAATGCTGTGGGGGAGAGTATTACAGAAAATAAAATAAGACAAATAGTAGAATATAGAGCTTGTCCGATGGTAATAAATGATAAGGAGAAAAATAAAGCAGAGAAGGTGAATAGCGACTGTATCTAATGTATCTAATGCCTGACTTCTGACAAGTCCATCTTATAGTGTGTGTGGTAGTTAAGATTGTATGTCAACTTGGCTAGGCCATTATTCTCAGTGTTTTAGCAGTTGTATAATGTTGTGATCACCCCCATGATGGAATCTGCTGAGTGGTACTGTCGGAGCCGGGGCCTGTGGCAGCTCACCACCCTCTCATCTCTCTGCCTTCTGCCGGTTACTTTCGGTCTTCTCTCCTTGCCAGGGTTTTTGGCTTGTTCCAGACTCAGCAGCTGCCTCTTGTTTTCTCACCTCCGGTTCATGGGACTTGAGCTAGCAGCTTACCTGTTGATCTTGGAATTCGTCGAACTTCTCAGCCTGTGAGCAAGAGTTGCATTCCCCCACCTGCTGACCTTGAGTTTGCCAGCTCCTGCAGCTACATGAATCAGGAGAAACCTTGCAGTCTTATCTGCTGATCTTGGAATTCATTGACCTTCACAGCCTGTGAAAGGGAGCCCCTCTCTGACCTGCCGACCTTGGGTTCACCAGCTTCTGCGGCTATGTGAACTGGGAGAGGCCTCTACTCTGATCTCTGGACTTGGGACATTTTAGACTCTACAATTGCGTGAGCTATTTCCTTGATATAAATCTCTCTATATATATATTTATATGCTTTACTGGTTTTGCTTCTCTAGAGAACCCAGCCTAAGACAGTGTCTGTACAATAAGGGTCAATTAAATGTTTAGGAGGAGTCCCTGGGTGGCACAGATTGTTAAGCACTTGACTGCTAGCCAAAAGGTTGGAGGTTTGAACTAATCCATAGGTGCCTCAGAAGACAGGCTTGGCAATCTACTCTCTAAAGGTCACACCCAGTTTTACTCTGCACACATGAGGTTGCCAGGAATCAGAATCCACTTGATGGCAACTAACAACAACAATGATAATCTTAATAATCTCCCTTATTGTGAATGTTATTACATTAAATGGCAGAAATACCAGTGTTCGATTATGGCTTATGTCCCCAGACCCAGAAGTGTTGTATAATATGACATCCAAGTCCTGAAGCGCTAGAGTTGTGAAGATTTCATCAGTAATTCAATCATTAGGTGAGTTTCATCCAATCACATCTTCATTACATCAATTTAACTACATCACTGAATCCCACCCACACCCTATAAAAGAGAAGAGCTCTGGGAAGGTATATCAGATGAAACCATCATAGAAAGCCTACAACTAATCAAAAACATTCAATAATGGTAATTGGGCACCATCTGGTTTTTAAGATCCCAGGAACCATGCTGCAAAATAGGAAGTATAACAGAAACACTAGCAATAACATAGGTCAATTGTCTAAAATAACCAATGAAACCATAAAATAACCAATGAAACCATGACCCTAAGGTCTTTGAACCAAGGAAACAAATCTCATGTGGTACTTGTTTATACATAAGCAGCATCAGTAATTCCTCTTCATGTGCCTCAGCAATACATTCTGCAAAACTTCAGATTGTGTATTAATATAAACACAGCAACATTTATCTATTAAGGCAAAAACTGTTCTTGGGGAGACTAACAGGAAATCTAATGTCATTCTATCTTGTAAAATCAGAACTTGAATTTCAGACACTTCTCTGTTATGATATTTACAAATTTGCCAAGTTTACCAACAGCAACTTCCAATATGAGAGTTACAATATCTAAACACATTAGTTAGATTGTTTAGGAGAAAGGAGGAAAATGGTTTCTTATATCCAGAAAGTAGGAACTTAAAATATCAGCAAAATTCCCATAAAACCAGTAGTAATCCTTTGGTGAACTCAGTCTTATGTAGTTAATTTCAGTTCCACGTGATTCTGGATCAGCCATAGTCTGTGAACCATCAGCTTCTACGTAACAGTTCTGGAAATCATGATTCAGTCTAGTCACAGACCTTTTCATGAGTTCAATACAGTCCTTCTTTTTGTTGATGTATTTGGACAAATGTTTTCAGCAAATCAGCAAAGTAAAAACGTATCTGCAGATGAAAGAACTTAATCTGGCTATGATTAATTTATGAAAATAATACTCTCTAAAGTGAAACACCTGATAGAAATTTATTGCAAATGTAATGCAAAACCAAATAGTTTAAAAAACTTGAGACAAAATATGTCTAAGTGTAGTGATTAACCTTATTTTCAAAGAGCTTTAGATATATTACATAATAATCTTGAGACATAATACCACATAGTCAGGATATACCAAGAATATCAAGTCTGAATAGTAATAAATAATAGTAATAAATATATATATATATATATATATATATATATATATATATAAAATATATATATATAAAACTTCCTGGGTAAACGATGTGAATTCCCCATTCAAACCACTGGCTTTGATGATGCTAGAAGGGACCAAGTTAACAATTACAAAACAATAATAAAATGCATTTGCTGTCTAATATTTATTAGGGAAAAAAGAAAGAGGAAATACTAACATATAAATTTTAACCCAAAGAGAATCAGTGCTTCTCTTGATTTCGACAACAGGTTCCATGTAATTTACAACACATTAAGTAAACATTTTTAGCACTTTTCCTTTATAATAGAAATTTTCCGTGGCTTTTCATGAAGTTTCAAAGTTTTCAGGAGTTTATTATAGGTCACCAAGGAACCACGTTTAAGTTATTTAACCAAAGATCTTAAAGGTAAAAACCTTAGCTTTTTTTTTTAAAGTCACATGGCTTGGTTTTCAACTCAGGAATCTTATTCTAATGATAGGCCAAACGTATGCCTTCAAAGTGTATTATAGAAAGAATAAATTAACCCTTCTACCCAGTAATCAAAAAGTATTATTTTATTTTAACAACGAGAAACTCAATTTTTGTTTTATATGCTATTTAACATTAAAGCTCCTAAAAATCTTGTAAATTAGACCATTAAACTTTAACTAGACAGATAAAACTTTCGACTATATCAAATAAATTTCTTCTTAATAAATCTCTTAAATGTTGACTTTGTTGTTTATCTCTTATTGTACTTCCCTTTAAATGGCAAAAATGAACACACTCATTATCAAACTCTCAAATATGTATAGACACACACACACACATATCCTTTCTCTGCAGCTAGAAAAGCAAAAGGATAAACTTAAATTATGACAAATATCTATTTACTCAATTTAATATCAGTAAGTTACCTAAAAGGTTGGAAATTATTTTAAGCCTCTATACCATAAAACATAACTGCTGGGAATAAAGTTTGCTTAAATATTTTAAGTTTTCATTCAACCTTTACTATTTTTCATATTTTCCCCAAAGTAATTTTAGCCCTTAAAGATTTTGTCAACTGACTTTGTCACAAAGTCTCTGCTCAACCAATCAAGTCATTGATATGAATATAACCTTAAGTCTCTGGCTGGGGTAGAAACATTTCCCCAGGCCATTTAAAACAAAAAAACAAAAAAACAAACCCGTTGTCATTAAGTCATTTCTGACTCATAGCGACCCTATAGGACAGAGTAGAACTGCCCCATAGAGTTTCCAAGGAGGGTCTGGTGGATTCGAACTGCTGACCCTTTGGTTAGCAGCCATTTTAGGTATGTCTTATTGTGATTTCTATTTTTTGGCTTCTTAGAGTTCTGCTACAATAGAGAGAACTTGTTTATAGTTATTTTATAATTAGGATCCACCCAATTTCTGATAACTATAGTAAGACGTTAATTTTTTTCTTATTTTCTTTTGTCTAGAAAGGTCTCCACCTAGTTGGAAGAGGTCTTTCAAAAGCTTCCCTGGAGTTATATAACTCAGAGGCTGGGGGCTGAGCAGCACTGATCCTGCCCTGCACTCCTGATTTTTGACTCCTGGTAGACAACAAGATTAGATCATTCTAATTCATTTACATATGTTTACCTTGGCACCAACCACTAAAGCCAAAAATGAAGAGATGGAATATTTTTACCAACTTTTTCAGTCTGAAATTGATCAAACATGTAATCAACATGGATTGTTAATTACTGGTGATTGGAATTCAAAAGTTGGAAAAAAAGAAGGATTGGTAGTCAGAAAATATGGCCTTGCTGGTAGAAATGATGCCAGAGATGGCATAATAGAATTTTGAAAGATCAATGACTTCTTCATTGCAGATACCTCTACCTGAGAATTTCTTAAAACAGGTCAGGAACTACAACCTCCCCCTGCGAATTTCATAAAACAAGTTAGCATAAAAAGACAAACAGTATAAATACAGAGCCAAAAACAACAATAAAAAACTCAAAGACCTAAAAGACATTGCTGCAGCATGTAAGAAGACTACTTCTCACCGATTTTAATTTATTTTAGGTCTCTTGGCTTCTAATTTACATCTTAAAAAGACTTATCTGGCCAATTCAAAAGTCCCCCATTTAGGTCATTGTAATGAATCCTTTTCTTTCATTTAATAATGCTATTTTTCAAAGTACTGAGCCAAATTACGCCCAAAATTCTTTACCATAAAAGCAGTGGGTGTGCTGGATGGTGGGCTATCAATTTTACTTTTCTCTTCTCTATTTCCCATTTTAAATTTGGAAAGGGGAAACAAAGAGGTTTCAAAACAGGACATTATTTTCCAGATTTTCTCTGAGTCCAAAAAAAGAAACCCAATGAAGAACACCATGGAGTTTAGGCAGTGTTTTGCTTGGACCAATGTGTATCTTCGTTGTGCAAGAGTTTGCTTGTGGGTGGCAGGCAGCCTAGTGCTCTAATCTGTCTCGAGACCACCTTATCCTGTCATGGGAGTCTTTAATGCTGGTGATCAGTGCCGGCGACAGTACTGATCAATTCATGGCCAAATTTTGCCCCTTATAGTGACCCAGAGCTCTTTGAAAATAGAATTACCTCTTTAATGTTTCAAACGCTCTAGCCCAGAAACCAAACTGCAGTTCACCAAAAATAGTCACTAAATGTCATGCTTAACCAAACAATCAAGAAAAAAATCTATGAAGGATTCTCCTTAATCTAACAATCAGTTTTCAAACATTATGCCTAATAAACCTTAAGGAAACACGAGAAAGAGAACAAAAAAGAATAATCAAAGGCTCATTTTCTGAGAACTCTCATCTCATAGGTGTCAAAGAGATGTGGAGTGTGAACGCATAGGGTCCAGAAGGCAGGCTCTTTACTGGCTTCTGTTCTGCAGTCTAGTTCTCCTCGAAATCGACTGAATTAGTGGCTTCAGAAAATACTATCAGACTACTCCATTAATGGTGCAAAGGTAAAATCACCACAAAGTTATAGTAAAACAAAAAGAAAGATGTTATTTGGCATATGTTCAAAGAGGCAAAGTGGGAAATGTACAAGCATACTGCCAGAGCCATGTGTGTCCTGGTCTGAAGAAAGTTACAGAAATATCAGTATATATTATCATGACAAATGGGTAAAATCATTAGAAGCTTCACCTTTTCACAGACTGGCTAAAAAACTGCTAAATCACCATGATTCTGCATTTTGAATTGTTTTTCTTAATATTCATTGGTACAGGTTTCAGTAAAAACAGTCAGGAAGATCTTCAATCATTCAAAAGATCTTACTATTTACTAAGTGTTAATAAAAAGAGCCACCACGTCTCTGTCCGTTTGTCATACTGTTGTGGGTTGCATGTTGCTGTGATGCTGAAAGATTTGCTTCTGGTATTTCAAATACCAGCAGTGTCATCCTTGGTGGACAGGTTTCAGTGGAGCTTCCAGACTAAGACATACTAGGAAGAAGGACCTGGCAGTCTACTTCTGAAAAAAATTGGCCAGTGAAACCCTTATGAATAGCAGTGGAACATTGTCTGATATAGTGCTGGAAGAGGAGCCCCTAAGTTTGGAAGGCACTCAAAAGGTGACTGGGAAAGAGCTGCCTCCTCAAAGTAGGGTCAACCTTAATGATGTGGATGGAGTCAAGGTTTTGGAACATTCTGCTGATGTGGCATGATTCAAAATGAGAAGAAACAGCTGCAAACATCCATTAATAATCAGAATGAGGGATGTAGGAAGCATGAAACTAAGAAAATTGAAAGTCGTCAAAAATGAAACACATAAACATCAACATCCTAGGTATTAGTGAGCTGAAATTAACTGGTATTGGCCATCATAGATCAGAGAATCATATTGTCTATAATGCCAGAAACGACAAATTGAAGAGGAATGGAGTCGCATTCATTGTCAAAAAAAACATTTCAAGATCTATCCTGACGTATGATGCTGTCAGTGATACAATAATATCCATACGCACAAGAAAGACCAGTTAATAGGACTATTATTCACATTTACGAATCATCCACTAAGGCCAAAGATGAAGAAATTGTAGATTTTTACCAACTTCTGCAGTCTGAAATTGATCAAACATGCAATCAAGACGCATTAATAATTACCGGTGATTAGAATGCAAAAGTTGGAAACAAAGAAGACAGATTCGTAGTTGCAAAACATGGCCTTGGTGATAGAAATGATGCTGGAGATCGCATGATAGAATTTTGCAAGATCAGTGAATTCTTCACTGCAAATACCTTTTTTCAACAACACAAATGGTGACTATACACGTGGACATCAACAGATGGAATACATAGGAATCAAATCAACTATATCTGTGGAAAGAGACGATGGAAAAGCTCAATATCATCAGTCAGAACAAAGTCAGGGGATGACTGTGGAACAGACCATCAATTGCTCATATGCAAGTTCAAGTTGAAGTTGAAGAAAATTAGAACAAGTCCACTACAGCCAAAGTATGACATTGAGTATATACCACCTGAATTTAGAGACCATTTGAAGAATAGATTTCACTCGTTAAACACTAATGACCGAAGACCAGAAAAGTTGTGGAATGACATCAAAGACATCATACATGAAGAAAGCAAGAGGTCATTAAAAAGACAGGAAAGGAAGAAAAATCCAAAATGGATGTCAGAAGAGACTCTGAAAGTTGCTCTTGAACGTAGAGTAGCTAAAGCAAATGGAAGAAATGATGAAGTAAAAGAGCTAAACAGAAAATTTCAAAGGGCAACTCAAGAAGACAAAGTATTATAATGAAATGTGCAAAGACCTGGATATAGAAAACTGAAAGTGAAGAAGACACTTGGCATTTCTCAAGCTAAAAGAACTGCAGAAAAAATTCAAGCCTCGAGTTGCAATGTTGAAGCATTAGATGGGGAAAATATTAAATGATGCAGGAAGCATCAAAAGATGGAAGGAATACACAGAGTCAGTGTACCAAAAAGAATTGGTCAACGTTCAACCATTTCAGAAGGTAGCATATGATCAACAACTGATGTTACTGAAGGAAGAGGTCCAAGTTGCACTGAAAGAATTGGTGAAAAACAAAGCTCCAGGAATTGACTGAATACTAATTGAGATACTTCAACAAGTGGAGGCAGTGCTGGAAGTGCTCACTTGTCTATGTGAAGAAATTTGGAAGAGAGCTACCAGGCCACCCAAATGGAAGAGATCTATATTTGTACCATTCTAAAGAAGGGTGATCCAGTACAATGTGGAAATTATTGAGCAATATCATTAATATAACACACAAGTAAAATTTTGCTGAAGATCATTCAAAAGTGGTTGCAGCAGTACATCAACAGGGAGCTGGTGGAAATTCAAGCCGGATTCAGAAGAGAATATGGAACAAGGCATACCATTGCTGATGTCAGATGAATCATGGCTGAAAGCAGAGAATACCAGAAAGATATTTACCTGTGTTTTATTGACTATGCAAAGGCATTCGACTGTGTGAATCATAGTGAATTATGGATAACATTGGGAAGAATAGGAATTCCAGAACACTTAATTGTGCCCATGAGGAACCTGTACTTAGACCAAAAAGCAGTCTTTCAAACAGAACAAGGGGATACTGTGTGGTTTAAAGTAAAAAAACATGTGTGTCAGGGTTGTATCCTCTCGCAATACTTATTCAATCCGTATTCTGGGCGAATAATCAGAGAAGCTAGAGTATGTTAAGAAGAACGCTGCATCAGAATCGGAGGAAGGCTTATTAACAACCTGCGATATGCAGATGACACAACCTTGCTTGCTGAAAGTGGAGAGGACTTGAAACACTTACTGATGAGGATCAAAGACCACAGCCTTCACTATGGATTACACAATATAAAGAAAGCAAAAATCCTCACAACTGGACCAATAAGCAGCATCATGATAAAAGGAGAAAATACTGAAGTTGTCAAGGATTTCATTTTACTTGGATCCATAATCAACACCCAGGGAAGCAGCAGTCAAGAAATGAAATGATGCATTGCATAGGGCAAATATGCTGGGATCAAAAGACCTCTTTAAAGTGTTAAAAAGCAAAGATGTCATCTTGAAGACTAAGGTGTGCCTGACCCAAACCCTGGTGTTTTCAATCGCCCCATGTGCATGTGAAAGCTGGGCGATGAATAAAGAAGACCAAAGAAGAATTGACGCCTTTGAATTGTGGTGTTGGTGAAGAATATTGAATATACCATGGGCTGCTAAAAGAATGAACAAATTTGTCTTGGAAGAAGTACAACCAGAATACTCCTTAGAAGGAAGGGTGGCAAGACTACGTGTCACATACTTTGGACATGTTATCAGGGGGGATCATTCCCTGGAGAATGACATCATGCTTGGTAAAGTAGAGGGTCAGCATATAAGAGGAAGACCCTCACTGAGATGGATTGACATAGTTGCTCCAACAATGGGCTCAAACACAACAACGATTGTGAGGATGGTGCAGGACCAGGCAGTGTTCCATTCTATTGTACACAGGGTCTCTAGGAGTCGCAACCGACTCAACAGCACCAATCACCAACAACAACATATGCACATGAAAGCTGGACAATGTATAAGGAAGACTGAAGAACTGATACATTTGAATTAAGGTGTTGGCAAAGAATATTGACTATATCATGGACTGCCAGAAGAAGGAACAAATCTGTCTTGGAAGAAATAAAACCAGAATGCTCATTAGAAGCAAGGTTGGTGAGACTTTGGCTCGCATACTTTGGAATTTGTCAGGAGAGGCCAGTCCCTGGAGAAGGACATCATGCTTGGTAAAGTAGAGGGTCAGCATATAAGAGGAAGACCCTCACTGAGATGGATTGACATAGTTGCTCCAACAATGGGCTCAAACACAACAACGATTGTGAGGATGGTGCAGGACCAGGCAGTGATTCATTTTGTTGTACATAGGGTCTCTATGAGTCAGAACCAACTCGATGGCACGTAACAACAAGAATAACAATGAAAAGAGGTAAGAGTGGGGAATATGTGGGTGTTTTGTGCTGCTTGATGATTTATTTATGTGAAAGTTTCCCTAAAAGATGTTTTCCATGATTGTCCTAGCTATTGTTTTAATACCTCAGGGTCCAGTTGATATGTCCTTGTGAAACCTCGTGACTCCTTGTGAGTCCTTATGAGTCCCTGTGAGTCCTTTTGAGTTCAGCTCCAGATGGATCACATTCTTTATGCTCAAAGACAGGGAATAATGGCTCCAGTTTTATCTCCTAAATCATATATAACTCTTTGTACATGCTCATATGTGGGACTAAAGGTTAAATTCCAGGGTGTCAAAAGGTTAGGACCAAGTCTTGTGGGAATTGCAGTCTGGAGGGTGCACGGTGCTCTCTGGGAGCAGTAGTGTGTAGTGACTGACTGCGCAGGCACATGTTGGATCTTGTGTCTCCCACCATTGCGGTGGCGTTAGTGGTAGAGGTGAGCCCATAGTCTGATAGAAGGTACAAGAGGGGCTTGAGTTTGGGCTGTGAGGGAGAGAGGAACCCTGGACTGTGGTCTGCAGTCACCTGCAAACTGTAAGTTGCCCACTAAAATGGATTCTCCCCTTCTTCCTGGGCCTTTGTTGGTGGACATTAACTACATTCTCTGTTTCCCTCGTAGCTGTGCCTAGTGTATATGGAATGAGATTGCAAGTGAAGTCCACCAATTCCCAACCCTGAGTTTTAGGGCAAATGCTTGCCTTCTCCAAACTCAGCTGGAGAATGGAGAGACTATGAAGATATTAGAGCTGCTGGTTAATATAAACCTTGGTATGGAGATACACTAATTTATGGCAATAAAATATATCATGAAAAAGACAAGATGCCAGCATGAAAACTTTTACAGAGGACATTTCTGATCAGTGGGGAAAGGAGCACACTAGTTATTCTGTTTACATGGATCTACATTTCTTTGTGTGTCAATGATTTTCTATGCTGGAAAGAAAATTAACCAGCCCCCTCTGAGTGGAGGGCACAGAGGACTGTTAGACATTCTTCACTGGATGTGCTGTTTGGGGACAGGGATCTCACTTCTGCCATCCCCTGCTCCTTCCCCAGGAGCACTAGGAATGAATAAGAGATTTCTCTTCAGTCATGGCCCTGATATTTCCTGAGTCAGGGAGACAGTACTAGTGGAAAACCACAGCCCTCACGTTACCGGGGTCTCAGGTCTTGTTCAGTGTCTTAGTCATCTAGTGCTGCTCCAACATAAATACTACAAGTGGATGGCTTTAACAAAGAGAAGTTTATTCTCTCATAGTCCAGTAGGCTACAAGTCCAAATTGAGGGCGCCAGCTCCAGGAGAAGGCTTTCTCTCTCTGTAGGCTCTGGGAGAAGGTCCTGGTGATGCATCAGTCTTCCTTTGGTCTGGGAGCATCTCAGTGCAGGAACCTCAGGTCCAAAGGACGTGCTCTACTCCTGGCACTGCTTTCTTGGTGGTGTTAGGTTCCCATGTGTCTCTGCTCACTTATCTCTTTTATATCTCAAAAGAGATTGCATTAAGACACTAATCTTGTCAACCTCGTCAGTATAACCTCATCACAGTGATGGAATTTACAACACGTAAGGAAATCACATATAATCTCATCATAGTGATACAGTTTACAACACATAAGGAAATCACATCAGATAACATAATCATACAATACTGGGAATCATGACCCAGCCAAACTGACAGATATTTTTGGGGGACACAACTCAATCCACGACACTCAGTGTGGCAATAGAGATACAAAATGGGTGAAAGTGAAAGAAGAAGCTTTCTTTTGGTTGGCCAAGCAAAGGAGCACACCGGGCCTTGCATCGCCAAGACGTTTCCCTGAACAATGGTTGAAACAGTATTTATTAGGGGAAGTGTCCTGGCAGGAAGCAGCAATGTCTGATTGGTCTGGACCGAAAAAGATGTTCCCAGGGCAGTTCTGTGGTCTGTGCTTGCTCAGTCCAAAAGGGTGGGGTGGGGTCTCTCAAACCAGATTTACACTTGGACCCTTTGCTTCTGAAAGTCTTCCTCCAATCTTGGGCTGCTAAAGTTTGGCTCTGTCCGGTGGGAGAAAAGTCCCGGGATCACTCTGAGAATAGGTTGATGGTTCTGCACATGTCAGGTGGGCCAGATTTGGTTTTAACTGGTTCTGTGGCGTGTACTCCTAGCCTCATTTTTCTTATTTTGGGCAGGAAATTGGTTGCTCGCCTAAAAAACAGCTGGGGAAACCAGCTAGAAGGGGAGGTGGCTCATGCTACTCTACTTACAAGTTGGGTGTTGGTAATGGTGCTGGGAGGCTGTCGGCTTCACTCAGCCTGCTTGCTTCTCCCACAGTGAGGTATTGTTAGTTGTTGTTGTTTCCCATGTGTGCAGCGTAGAATTGTGCTCCATAAGGTTTTCAAGGCTTTGACTTTTCGGAAGCTGATCTCCAGGCCTGCTTTCTGAGGCATCTCTGGGTTGGTTTGAACCACCACCATTTCAGGTAGTAGTCAAGTGCTAAACCAGTGCTTAACCGTTTGCACCAGGGTACATGCATTTCAGCAACAAGATACTATTTATTTCCGAGTAAATGCATTTTATATCTGAATAACTCTATGGAACAACATGTGTATTTGGATCTGCAGCCTTGGGAAGCATCTAAAATAATGTTTTTAGCCTCCAGGAGCATGATGTGCTTCATGGAGTCTGAAATGATGTCTCTAAACACTGGTGATGGAATGCAGACAACACTACCCAGAAATCTGTTTGTGACCCTTTAGTAAGTCTTGTAACCCCTCTCCTCCTATGGGATGCCATTTTCCAGAGCCCGGTCACGTGAACTTTCGCTTTTGCTCGGGGGGGGGGGGGGGGTCGGAGTGGAGAGGTCGGAACTACATTACCCAGACTTTTGTGCGACGAGCGGCAGCAGCTTGAGCCAATGGGAACCCAGAAATGGGAAGTTCTGCGCATGAGTATCACATACGGCCGGGACTTCCGGCATCCTCTTTCCGGTTGTCTATGTGGTGGGGCGGTAAGATCACGTCTAAGGAGTGCGGGGTCGGCACACTGGTGAGGTGACCTGGAAGCCGCGCGGGGAGGCGTTATCCTAACGACACAGAGGCAGGTCTGAGGCTCGGCAGCGGTGCCATCCGGGATGACCCGCGTCACGGCCGGCCGACGTAATGAGCGCCGCGCCCGGATCCCCGCAAGTCGACCGCAGCGCCCGGCCCCGCTCAGCCCATAGGCTCCATGGAGACCGTCGCGCTGAGGGACTTGACTCAGGTAAGGGACCCAGCCTCCCGGCCCGCATCTCCCAATCTCGAGCCCGAATGGGCTGCATGCTCAGTTCCTAGCAGGCTAAGTCCTGGTCCTGCACAAGGGGGCGCTTGTGGTCGGGCGTAGTGGTTAAGAGCTTGGCTGCTAACCAAAAGGTTGGCAATTTGAATCCACCAGCCGCTCCTTGGAAACCCAGTGGGGCAGTTCTACTCAGTCCTGTAGGTTCGCTATGAGTCGAAATCGACTTGACGGCTACGGGTTTAGTGTGATGAGCGGGTGGGAGAGAGTTTCCTGCAGAGGGATCGGCGGGGTAAAGCTGGAGGTGAGACTGAGCCAGAACAACAGAGAAACCTGGAGGCCGTTATGTACCTGCAGTGAACAGAAAGTGTTTAGGAATCGAGCCTGGATGCAGACCGAGAAGGGTTGTAAGCGAGAGGGAGATGGTAAAACAGCTACTCGAAAGAACAACATATTGGAAAGGGGATGATAATGGTGAGTCACAGGGAGATTGAGTGTTTCTCGAAGGTCACACAGCTGGTAAGAACAGCACTGAGGACTGAGGAGTAGAGGTAATGCAGTGATCCCGAGGTCACCTGGCTCCAGAGCTGGACAGGGAGGCCAGAGCCTATAGTCACCTCTCTCTCACATCTCCCACTTTCCACTGCTACCCAGGGCTACAGAAGCATTTATGGACCCTACACAGATGAGTGGAGGGTGTCCCAGGGCCTTACTGGTCCTGACCCTACCCATATGGTCTCTGAGATTGTGGTGCCCTGTGTGGGACTCTTTACCTCCCATTCTTCTAGACCTCTAGTCTGGGGACCCTGAACACACTCCAGGCTTGGAATGTCTTCTGAGAAGTTGGGCATCTATTCTGCAGCTGATGGGAGCAGTGGGAGGGTTGGAGCAGGGAGGGAGGTGACCTGACCTAGGTCTCATCAGGCTCCCTGTGGCTGCAGCATGGAGAACCTACTGTAGTCCAGGTGTGTGTTGACGGTGGTTGGACCAGTGTGGTGGCTGTGAAGTGGGATAGGTGGGTTGGATTCTGGGTCTGTCTTTTAAGTTGGTCTGCCCTGATTTTCTGAGTTTTGATTAGACAGAGAGAAAGATAGAAGTCAGGGATAACTCCAATCTTTTTAGTTTCAACAGCTGGAAGGATGGAAAATCTGTTGACTTAGGTGGGGTGTCAGTGGTAGGAGTAATTTTCAACGCTGATCTTGGGAGTTTAGTTTTATCCACGTTAAGAGTCTGAAATGTTTCAGAGAACAGATGAGTGGAAACATAAAGTGGGCAGCTGGACACATAGGTCTGAAATTTGGGGGAGGAATTCAGGATGGAGACATTTCTAAAAGGGGGTAGACAGTGTGTGAACTAGGGTGGAGTTGGGGATCACGTTTAGTAGTGGACCCTGGTCATGATGGTTATTTTAATAGCTAGACAGGAAGCAGACAGTGGGGACTGAGGACTGGGTTTCTTGCTTGGACGTCTGGTTTGGGTTGACGTGCATCATAAACACAGTTGAGGGAGAGAAGTGTCCATGGGAAGCTAGTGGGAGAGAGAATGATCTGGCAGGTGACCAAGACTTCCGAGGAGTGAGTACTTGAGACAGATGTGGAGGCATAGAAATAATTGAGACGTTATGACAGTAGGTTCACAGATGGAACTTAGTCACCAGTCTGTAGACTCACCAGGATTTTGTGGTGATCATTGGTGGTGTCTGATGTTTCAGTCAGGCTGGTAGGTTAGCTCAGGGGCACAAATGATCAGTTGTAGAGTCACTGGGTTTGGGGTAGAGAACCATTAGGGCTTGCCTTTGAAGAAGGCTTAGAGGGAGAGAAGAAATGGAGTGCAAGTGGAGGAGGGCCATGAGTATCCTTGATCATCTCGTGTGTCTGGTGGACTGAGGTTAAAGACAGAAACAGAGGCAGGCAGGGAGGCCTTCACAGCAGGACTCAGGGCTGCCCCTGGTGGTGGAGATAATCAGAGGTCTGGAGTAGATCTGGATCCTCTTAGAACGTGGCAAGCTCTCTCTGGATGCCATGTGCTGTAAACATGTGGAGAGATCAGGGAGATGCTATGGTGTGGGGCAGGGAAGGGAGAAGACTGTGGGAGTGCAGGGTAGGAGAGAGTGTGGGACAAAGAGAGGTATACTGTGGAGAGGAGTGTGAACTGATGGCCCTTGGGCCCTGTGTTGGGGAACTGCTGGGTTGGAGACCTACGGGTGAAAAGTGAGCGCATATTTTGTTGTGTCCGGGAGACCCCAGGGAACTGCCTGCCAAGAGGGTGCATATGTGTCCCTGATATGAGGCCAAGAGCTTAGACCTCATCTGTCTGCCCACCTGCCTCTTGGTACCGTGGACTGACACAGTGAACAGTGGGATCATGAGGAGAGAGTGGGCGTCAGTGGCACCAGCGCCTAGTATCTCCTCTGATCTGGGGGCTGGGGAGGAAGGTGAGCAGGGGTTCGATATGTGGGAGATATGTGGAGTCATAGGAGACAAGGTAATCATGGAATGAACTATTGTCTCCATCATGGCAGGGCTGTGTCATCTTTGAGGATGTGGCTGTTAACTTCTCCCAGGAGGAGTGGGGACTCCTTGATGAGGCTCAGAGGCTGCTGTACCAAGATGTGATGCTGGAGAACTTTGCAATCATAGACTCCCTGGGTAAGACCATCACACTCACCCCAGTATCCCAAGTTGGTCTCTGCTTTTGCTTTTCTTCCCAAAGACAGCTCTGTCCTTCCACAGCCAGACCATGGCCTCTGCCACCTTCCCCCCTTTCCTGGCATGTGTGCTGCCCTGAGCAATGCACTCCCTGAGCAGCCCCACCACTTGCTGCCTGAGAGCGTGCAGAGAAGAGTCTGGAAGTCCAATGGATCTCACCTGGCTTGTCCTCTCCTTAACTGGGTGATGTGTCCACATCCACACCACCTCTGTGCCCCAGGCTGTACCCCTTCCCCTAGTTCCTTCAAGGTTTTTTTTTCCTAATATTAATTTTCTGTCCTGTGGTTTGTTGTATGCTGATTTTCTCTGGGACAGTGGTGTCTACTCAACTGTCCTGTCTTTCCCTTAGGATTTGCTTCATGCAAGTCCCATCATGAGGATGAGGTTCAAGGAGAGTCCTGGTGGCTTCTCAGGGTGGACATGGCAAGATGGTCTAGAAGAGGCCTGCCCCTGCTGAGCCACTGCTGGGGGAGGGCATGACAGCAGGGCTGTGTTTAACTCACACCAGAAGTCTGTCCTTTGTCCACCAACATTGGTGCAAATGCCACTGGCCACGCCTCATTTGTACTTTTTTTTCCCCATACTTGACACTGCTTCCTTGTCATTTGAATTGTGATTTCCGGCCTCTGGCTGTCCCACCTTTCTGGCCACCTGCTACCTGTTCCTCTCCACTTCTCCCTGTGCAATGTTCTAAAACATTGATGCAAGCATGATGTGTCATGAAGTGTACATATAGCGTTAAATAGTTCTAAGATGCCAGCTAACCAATTCCAGATTTTCCTGGGCTTGGAAACAACCAGTCTTCCGCACAGCAGCACATATTACCACCCGACAAGGTCCTTTTGAAGGCCAATGGCAGAGGAGTGAGATGGAGACCCTGCCTCTTCTCCCCATGCTGTACCCCTTTGTCCTGTCCTTCATTTGATGAGATGTCCCTCATTCTGTGATAATTAAATGACCAGTATAGCAAGAAGCCCCTTCCTGAACACACCTTCAGATCCCTCATCCTCAAAACAATCTTATGGATTCTTTCCTCTTTGTATCTGACACACATTTTGGGTAGGACTTCCCCCTCCTACTGATGTCAACATACATTTCATCAACATTTCTCTGCTTTCAGGTTGTTGCCATGAAACAGAGGAGGAGGAGGCATTTTCTGAGCAGAGTATTTCTGTAGAAGGAGTATCACAGGTTAGGACTCCACAGGCAGATTCATGCACCCAGAAGACTCACACCTGTGAGAGGTGTGTTTCAGTCTTGAACAACATTTTGCATCTGGTTGAGCACAAAGCAGTAAACCCTGGACAGAATTCCTACTTGGATAGGGAGTGTGTGAGAGCCTTCTGGCTCAGTACAAATGTTCCCCAGTACCAGAAGAAGCATAGTGGAGAGAAACCTTTCAGACGGGATGTGGACAGGGCCTTGTTTATGAAGAGCTACAGATTCCAAGTATCAGGGCAGCCCTTCACCCATGGGGAGGTTGAAACGGACTCCGTGATCTCCTCTGGACTTCTCCAGCACCAGGCCATGCCTAACAGTGAGAAGCCACGCAGCAGCACCAAGTGTGGGGAGGCCTTTCACAGTAGACAGAGTCATTACAAGTGGAGAGAATACAGGAAAGCTTCGAGCCACAAACATACGCTTGATCACCACCAGAGTGACTGCCCTGCAGAAAGGCTGTATGAGTGTGATGAATGTGGGAAGTCCTTTAGCCACCACTCCTCCCTTAGCAGACATCGGAGAGTTCACACTGTCGAAAGGCCTTTTGAGTGCAGTGAATGTGGAAAAGCCTTTACCCGCAAATTTAACCTCATGCAACACCAGAAACGTCATACAAGAGTAAAGCCTTATGAGTGCAGTGAATGTGGGAAGTCCTTTAGTGAAAGCTCCATTCTCATTAAACACCAGAGAATTCACACTGGAGAAAGGCCTTATGAATGCACTGAATGTGGGAAAACCTTTAGGCAACGTTCTGGCCTCACTGACCACCAGAGACTTCACACAGGAGCAAAGCCTTATCAGTGTGCAGAATGTGGAAAATCATTTAGCCATAGTTCCAGCCTCTTTCTTCACCAAAGAGTTCACACTGGAGAAAGGCCTTATGAGTGCAACATATGTGGAAAAGCCTACAGCAGAAGCTCCCACCTTATTGTACACAAAAGAATTCACACTGGAGAAAGGCCTTATGAGTGCAGTGAATGTGGGAAATTCTTTAGCAGTCGCTCTCAGCTTAATGTGCACAAGAGAGTTCACACTGGAGAAAGGCCTTGTAAGTGCAGTGAATGTGGGAAATCATTTAGCCAACACTCTGGCCTTACTAAACATTGGAGAATTCACACTTGAGTAAGGATTTCTGGAAAATCCTCTAGTCAAAACTCCAGCCTGAGTCAATTCTGAAAATTTTGCACCAGAGAAAAGTGTCATGAGATCAATGAATGTCTGAACACCTTTAGCACCAGCATGTCCATACAAGAGAAGGGCCTTAGACCTGCAAAGAATGTGCTGTCTCTGTTGAATAAGACTTTCCTAGAGAGGCTTTAAGGAGCCCTGGTGGCACAATGGTGAAGTGCTTTGCTGCTAACTGAAAACTGGCAGTTTGAATCCGCCCAGCAGCTCCACAAGAGAAGGACCTAGTGATCTGCTCCTGTAAAGATTACAGCCTAGAAAGCCCTTTAGGCAGATTCTACTCTGTCACATGGGATCACTATAAGCTGGAATCAACTCAGTGGCATGTAACAACAACAGGGCAGTTTTATGAGGGAACCATCTGTCTAAATTTGAGCCTCAAACTTCCGAATTCCAGAGTGGCGAAATTACCCGTGATTCCAGGGTTTTGTGAAGCTGTCAGGAGCTATGTTGCTTGCTTCCCTGCCAGAATGATGTCACTGGCAGTTTCTGTGAGAGAAGCCGTCTCATGTATACCACCTGGGAGGTCCCCACAGTATTCATCTGTCATCCCAACAAGCTCAGGCAAGGCTTGTCTGCTGACATTCTCCCATTCCGTGGAGTAAATCATGAGTAATCTGAGAGTTTAGGGGAGCTTCATTCTGTTCTCTTGACTGTGTAGGGCCTAGACTGCAACCAGGTTTGGCAAAGAGGAACTTGTGTTGGTTCTGCTGGCAGCCGGCAGAGAAGGTTTACCTTCTTCATGACACTGGTCTCGTGATATTCATGATGGATTTTTCTAGCCTCTCGAGTCAGCCAGTAATTACCTACCTCATATTCTTCTAGTTTATGCAATAATAAAGGCCTTATTGTTTAAGCCATCATTCATTTTTGGGGTGCTGTTCACAGTGTGCAGTTGGTTTAAAACAGATTTAGGCTGGGGCAATAGTTAAATGCTTGGCTGCTAACTGGAAGGTTGGCAGTTTGAACTCACCCATCCACTCTGCTCCTGTAAAGATTACTGCCTAGAAAAACCACTGGGGAGTTATACTCTGATACATAGGGTCGCCATGAATCGTAATTGATGGCACCCAACAACTGTGAAGGGGAGGAGTCACTGGGTGGTGCAAACATTTAATGCTCAGCTGCTGGCTGAAAGGTTGGAGGTTCAAATTTACCCAGATATACCTTGGAAGAAAGGTCTGGCAATCTACTTCCAAAAAATGAGCCTTGAAAACCCTATGGAGCACAGTTGTACTCAACACACATAGTCTCCAAGATCGTGTAGGGTTGAACAGATTTTGTGGGTCCCAGAACTCTGCCTCAGAGGAGACAGTATGATGGCAGAGTAGCTCTCCCTCAGGTTTGACCTAATATGCCTTTCTGACCACAGTCTCCTAGGCATGTAGGGGATTTTGGTGTTAATTTGTGATCTGGATGCCTGAAATTTCTGTGAGACCAGAGGTTACCTGAATTAGGACAGTTGCGACAACTAGTGTTTCTGGGAACAGCATGGATTTTTCCCCTTGTTCCCAAGGGATGTCTGTCCCCCTGCTAAGGGGAAGCATTTCCCCAGGCCCTACAAAAGATCCCTGTGCCCTGAAGTCCAGAATTCAGTAGGCTGGTGTACAATTTGATACATACTTAAACACCTGAGACCAAAAGATTCTGCCCTCTTTTAATCTATCCTTCTTAAAATACAAATCTATTGATACAAGGACATATTCTACTTCTTGTAATAGATGTTTTCAAATATATACACAAATGGAAAAAACTACTACAAAGCCCCATGAGCCTTTCCCCAATGTTGCATCATTATTTATTTTGTGACCATTGTTTCGTTTGTTTCTAAGCACATTATTGAATTGTTTTTACATATAATTTTGATATCTTGTGTCTTAGTGCACAATCTCTCAGAGTCCATTTCCAGCTGTAGGACTCTTTCAAAACTCAGTAACTGCCCAACAAAAATACTTTCAAGTGTCAAAAGTATGTTGTTATTGTGCCAAAAATGTATGTATTTTAGGCACATTCGATGCAATCGGGTTCTGTCTTAATTTCCTAGTGCCACTGTAACAGAAATACCACAGTTGTATGACTTTAAAGAACAAATTTATTATCTCACAGGAGGCTAGAAGTCCAAAATCAGGGCACCAGCTCAAGGGTAAGGCTCTGTTGCCTCTGGGAGAAGATCCTCGTCTCTTACCAGCTTCTGCAGTTCTAGTGTTCCTTGGCGTTCACACGGCATCTGCCTTCCTTTGTGCTTGCTTCTGTATCTAATCCACTATTTTTATAACTCAGCTGTGAGTAGGTTTAGGACACACCCTACACTGATGAGACCTCATTAACATAACTTGGAAAACCCTATTCCCAAATAGGATTCCATCAATAGGTATAGGGGTTAGGATTAAAACACATATTTTGCAGGGACACAATCCAATCTATAACAGGTTCTAAAATGTTTGTGTTTGACTTAGTGGTTGTAAAAATGGCAAGGCAATAGACCTCACACTTCGGAAGCAGAGAGGAGAATGAAGATCAGCATCAGCCCAAGGCTGATTCCTACGAGGTGGAGGTCAGACATGCTTCTACTCTCCGACCTTTCTACCATTTCTGACACCAGTCATCCCTTCCATGGCACACTCTGCTTCTCTACTGGGCTTGATGATTCATTACAGTGTCCACATAGAGCTCATAGACCATACTCAGGTTTATGGGGATTGTTAGGGAAATACCAGGTTACAATTCAGGATCAGGAATGACAGGATACAGTTCTCAGCCATGCCCGCAGGAAGACCTCTCTTCCAGCTTTTGGCCTAGCTTCTGCTTTGCTCGGGAAAGTTACAAAGCTCTTTAGCTCTACCAGTAAGTGCCCGGAGACAGCCTACTCTGCCAGGAAGCCTCCTGCCTGAAGGCACTCTTCTCTTCCTCCGTGGGTCAGCAATCTTAGCCTGCTGGACCATGCCACTGCCATCACATGCCATCTTCAGTGTTAACAGCTTTCTCTGTCTTCTGGGTCTAGGAGGTGCTCAGTGCAGGGACCCTGGGTCCAAAGGACATGCCCCACTCCTGGCTCTTCTTGGTGGTAGTGAGGTCCCCTCCTAACTTCTGGGATTGGCTCTCTTTAACAATCTAGCAGGATGACAAAACTGACCGTGGTGTGATGGATTGCTTTTTTGTGGTCTTTCTTGCCTTGGTCTTGTAACTCCCACCCAAGTGATGAGTGGGACTGTGCAAATAAGGTAATTGTGGCCCACCAAGGGGATTGGCCAGTTTTGCTATCCTGCTAGGCTTAAAAGAGCCAATTCTAGAGCAGAGAGAGGATCTCGTCACCACTGAGGAAGAAAAACCAAGAGCGGAGCATGTCCTTTGGACCAGCACGCTTGTGCTGAGAAGCTCCTGGAACCAGGAGACGGCTGTAATACTGGAGACAGCAAAACGTGGTGGCAGAGAAATGGCAGCAGGAGAGACCAGCAGGAGACAGCATGGTGAGATTCCCAGCTCACAGAGTGAGAAAGCTGAGTGCCTTCAGGCAGGAGGCTTGCTGGCAGAGTAGGGTGCCTCCAGACACTTGGTGAAGGTAGGTTTGCTGACCCACGGAGCTACAGCTGAGCCCCTTTGGGCTAACTGGCAGAGTGGGTTGCCTTTGGGCACCTATAGGCAGAGCTGAAAGAGCTTTGTAATACTTAACTGAGCAGGGCAGAGGCAAGGGGCCAGAGAGGTGTGTCTGCAGGCACAGCTGAGAAGAGGCTGTCCTGATGGAACAACCATATTCTGAGCATTCCTGAACCTGAATTGTAACTTGTTACTTTCCTAATATACCCCATAATCATGAGTATTGTCTTTGAGTTCAGTGTGGCCATTGCAATGAATTATCAAACCCAGCAGAGAAGTAGAGTGCCATGGGAGGGATGGTTGGTATCAGAATTGGTAAAAATGGTGGAGAAAGGAGTCATGTCTGACCTCTGCCTCATAGAATGAGCCTTGGGCTGTTGATCTTGATTTTTCTACCCCCTTGTGAAGTTAGGAGGTCAGATGCTGCTGTCACACCATTTTTACACTAACCAATCACCTACAAGGGTTCCATGCACCTTATTTGCATTGTTCCACCCCTATAAGGGTTGCATGCACCTTAATTTGCATTATAAAAACTGTCCAATCCCCTTGGTAGGCCAAAGGCACCTTATTTGCATAGTCCCACTCAATCATTTTGTGGTAGTCACAAGACCATGGCTAGAAGGGCCATATTGAAGCAATTCACTGCATTGCAGTGGTTGTGCCCCTAAGTAACTTACAGGTATCACTTTCCTCTTTTTTATTTGAATTTGCTGAGTCATTTGTCCCTAAACTTTTCAACATTCTAGATTTGTCTTTTTGTATCTCTCTGAGGCTGTTTTACTGCTAACCCTACCCCCATATTTCCTGTAAACTAGATATTAATGATGGGTGAGTGAGGTATGGTCCCAGCACATAAGTATATGTTGATGTCTTAGTTTTCAAGGGCTGCCATAACAAAATGCCACAAAGTGGGTGGCTTTAAAGACAAGTTTATTGTCTCACAGTTCTGGAGACAATAAGTCAAAAGGGTATCGGCCAGGTTGATTCCTTCTGAGAGGGGAATTGTTCATGCTTCTCTCCTGGTTTCTGGTAACCCTCGGTGTTTCTTGGTGTTCCTTGTAGATGTATGTTCATATCATGTCTGTCATTCTCCCTGCGTGTGAATCTGTTTCGTGTCTGTTTCCCCTTTTATAAGACACCACTCACAAGGGATTAGGACCCACCCCACTCCAGAATGATCTGGTTAATTGATAATATCTTGAGAGAAAAACTGTGTTTCCAAACAAGGTCACATTCACCAGTACAGGGATTAGGATTTCAACCTATCTTTTTATAGGACACAACCTAATCCATAACTGATGTGACACTCCTGGAAATACACAGTGCCGCTGTGTTTGCTAACCCACATCAGCACAGGGTGGAAACACAAATATTTCAGGTACCATATGAACCAGGGTATGTCTGTTTCTGATGTTGCCATGCCTGGACACACCTTGTGTGACAGTGTGTGTTGCTAGCCTGCGTCAACACAGCCTGGAAATAAACACGTCAAAGAACATATGTTCCAGGTTTATTACACGTATGTGATGGTTAAAATTTTGAAAAAAAATCTATATGCATGTGTTGTTGTTAATTACTGTCAAGTCGATTCCAATGCATGGCAACCCCATGCTGTAGAGTTTTCTTGGCTGTAATCTTAACGGAAGTAAATCCCCAGGCCTTTCTTCTGCTTCACCACTGGGTGAGTTCAAAATGTCAAACTTTAGGTTAGCAGTCGACTGCAAACCTTTTTCACCACCAAGGGACCTTAAGCAAGGAAATATTATTACAAAACTGAAGACAGTTCTTGTTTGATGAATCTTACTTCGACTCTTCTGGAAAACATCTAAATTTTAGGTGGTTTAAAGAATTGGCATTTAATTAAATGTGGCTAACAAAACTTTATCTTTTTACCTAATAATACCTTAAAATCTAGAAGGACCTTACGCTTATGCCACTATAAAAAATTTCAAACTGAGAAATCGTAGTTAATTCATTTTATGTTTGTCCATGAATGTAATGAGAAATTCCATGTATTTGTTACGCAAAGTGAGGATGTGAACATGAATAAAACGTTTGGCAAAATTTTAAATACTATATATATGTAATTTAATGTAATGTAATTTTAAATATAAGTGGTTTCTTTTTTAATTATGCATTTGCATGAGAATTTCTATGAAAAAATATTTTTATATATATGAGTTTTGTATTTTGAGAAATGCTTATATATTTCAGGTTTAGAAATCATGCTCATTTAGTCACTGATAAGGAAGGGCACTTAGATTATTATTGATAGCTTCCTTTTTCCCATAGTTCTTATGTAAAATGATGTTACTTGTTGTGTCCTTCACTTTTATCTTTTTATTCTTCAGTGCCTTTCATCTTCTAAATTTTTTAATTTTTTTACATACTACAGTGATCCTAAATTACTGTATGGTTCTGTTTTGTGCATTGCTTACAAAGTACTTATCACAAGCCATGTTTTAAAGAAATAAATACACTTCTATATGGTTTATCTGTTAGATTTTAATTTTCATATTTATATATTAGTATATAAATGTATTGATTTGTCTAAATGGCATGCAGTAGAAATTGAGTTTTATTATTTTTTATAAATAACTGCAAATATTTTACTACCATGTACTGAATAAACTTTACTTTTCCATCTAATTTTTAAATTCACTTTTTACTCATACACCAAGTTCCTAATATGTTTCATACATATAAATATCTGTATTTTATATACAAATATGTATAGCCAGTTTTATCTCTCTGTATATTTATCTGCCTTCTTCTCTACGTATAAAATAGTTTTGCAACATTTTCTAGACTCTGTGTTCTATACCCTAGATTTTATTATCAGATTATTGACTAAAGCCAAATTTTAATTGCATTTTTTCAATACCTGGTAAAGTTATTCATCCTACTAAATGTGATTTCATTTTTTCTCTTCTTTTTCACCAGCAGAGGAAATTTGTAATGTTAGCATTTGATTATGTTACATTGCTTAGTGACACTTATATCTGGTTTATTTAGATAGTTAGAAAATTGAAGCTTCCCATTCAAGACCATAGTTTATCTCTGCTTTATTTAGATCTTTTCAGTCTTTCATTTTCTTTCACTATTTCTTCCACTGATTTAATTTTATGGTTGAATTGCTTAATTAAGCACATCTGTCATAACATATTTACTCATCATATTTTCAAATACAACACTGTAGAGAAATAAGTTGTAAATTACTATTTTTGACCTAGCATTTGTGTATATAATGAACATATGTTAGTATTGATAAAAATTTATTTTATTCATAGTATTCAGAAATTATGCACTTTAATCCTTGCATGTTATAAATGTGATTGTGTTATTTTCATAAATACATCCAGGATTATCATTTCTCTTACTGATCGACTGACCATGCCTGAAATATGTTGAGTGTTTAAAATATGGTGGTGTCCAGCATCATGATTATATTTCTGAACTATTTTAAAATGCTACTAATATTTAAACACTGTGCTACCAGAAAAAAGAATAAAAACACCATTATTCTAATTTTAGAAGGTACTAAATTGTACATGATGTCCAAACCCCTTGCCATTGAGTCAATTCCCACTAATTGCGACCCTATAGGGCAGAGTAGAACTGCCCCATAGGGTTTCCAAGGCCATAGTCTTTACAGAAAAAGACTGCCACATCTTTGTCCTGTGGAGTGGCTGGAGGATTTGGACTGCTGACTTTCAATTAGCAGCCTGAGTGCTCTGCTTGGTCTCTGCTCCACCGCAGCTTCTATACATAAGGTTGTTATTGTTGTTAGGTGCTGTCGAGTAGGTTCTGACTCATAGCGACCCTATGTACAATAGAACGAAATGAGGTACTGACCCCTTAATATGCTGCATTTTTGTTCGTTACTGAGGTCACTGATTGGGAGCCCAGATGCTACTCCTAACATGGACATGTTTTGCTTCCCTGTATAGTGTTTTATGTGGAACTTTGTTTTTATAACAACTGCGAATATTATAAAAACCAATCTGGATTTGAAGGCCTGGTAACACAAGTAAAAGAATTGGTCATTGATGGGAAATACCAAGCCACATACTTGAGTCCTGCGTTCTCCACTTTGTAATGTTACTCACATGTTGTTGTTGTTTGGTGCTGTCAAGTCGACTCTGACTCATAACGACCCTATGTACAACAGAATAAAACATTGCCCAGTCCTGCGCCATTCTTACAATCGTTGTTATGCTTGAACCCATTGTTATAGCCACTATGTCGATCCATCTGTTTGAGTCTTTCCTTTTTTGCTGACCCTCTACTCTACCAAGCATGATGTTCTTCTCCAGGGACTGGCCCCTCACATAATATGTCCAAAGTGTGTGAGACAAAGTGTCGTCATCCTCGCTTCTAATGAGCATTCTGGCAGTACTTCTTCCAAGACAGATTTGTTCATTCTTCTGGCAGTCCATGGTATATCTAATATTCTTCGTCAACACCATAATTCAAAGGCATTGATTCATCTTCAGTTGTCCTTATTCACTGTCAAGCTTTCACATGCATATGAGGCAATTGGAAACACCATGGCTTGGGTCAGGCACAACTTAGTGCTAAAAGTATCTTCGTTTTTTAACACTTTAAAGAGGTCTTTTGCAGCAGATTTGCAATGTATCATTTGCTTTCTTGATTGCTGCTTCCATGGGTGTTGATTGTGGATCCAAGTAAAACGAAATCCTTGACAAATTCAATCTCTTCTCCGTTTATCATGATGTTGCTTATTGGTCCAGTTATGAGGACTTTGGTTTTATGTTGAGGCGTAATCCATACCGAAGGCTGTCGTCTTTGATCTTCATCAGTAAGTCCCGTTCACTTTCAGCAAGCAAGTTGTGTCATCTGCGTAACTCAGGCTGTTAATGAGTCTTCCTCAATCTTGATGCTGCATTATTCTTCATATACCCCAGGTTCTCAGATTATTTGCTCAGATACAGATTGAATAAGTATGGTGAAATAATAAAACCCTGACGCACCCCTTTCTTGACTTTGAACCACACAGTATCCCCTTGTTCTGTTTGAATGACTGCTTCTTATTCTGGGTACAGATTCCACATGAGCACAATTAAGTGTTCTGGAATTCCCATTCTTCCCAATGTTATCCATAATTTGTTATGATCCACACAGTCTAAAATGTCTTTGCAGAATCAATAAAACAGAGGTAAACATCTTTCTGGTATTCCCTGCTTTCAGCCAGCATCCATCTGACATCAGCAATTATATCTCTTGTTACACATCCTCTTCTGAATACAGTTTGAATTTCTGGAAGTTCCATGTTGATGTACTACAGCAACCACTTTTGAATGATCTTCAGCAAAATTTTACTTTTGTGTGATATTAATGATATTGTTCGATAATTTCCGCATTCTCTTGGATCACATGTCTTTGGAATGGATACAAATATGGATCTCTTCCAGTCAGTTGGCCAGGTACCTGTCTTTCATATTTCTTAGCTTAGATGAGTGAGTACTTCTAGCGCTGCATCCGTTTGTTGAAACATCTCAATTGGTACTCCATCCATTCTTGGAGACTTGCTTTTCGCCAATGCTTTCAGTGCAGCTTTGACCTCTTCGTTCAGCGGTTCTTGATCATATGCTACCTCATGAAATGGTTGAATGTGGACCAATTCTTTTTGGTGTAATGGCTCTGTACATTACTTCCATCTTCTTTTGCTGCTTTCCCCGTAGAATCCTTCAATATTGCAACTCGAGGTTTTAATTTTTTCTTCAGTTCTTTCAGCTTAAGAAATGCTGAGTGTGTTCTTCCCTTTTGGTTTTCTAACTCCAGGTCTTTGTACTTATCTTTATAATACTTTACTTTGTCATCTGGAGCCACCCTTTGAAATCTTCTGTTCAGCTCTTTTAGTTCATCATTTCTTCCTTTTGCTTTAGCTATTCTAAGTTCAAAAGCAAATTTCAGAGTCTGTTCTGACATATATTTTGGCCTTTTCTTTCTTTCCTGTCTTTTTAATAACCTCTTGCTTTCTTCATGTATGATGTCCTTGATGTTATTCCACAACTCATCTTATCTTCGGTCATTAGTGTTCATGTGTCAAATCTATTCTTGAGATACTCTCTAAATTCAGGTAGGATATTCTGATGGTCATACTTTGGCTTTCATGGACTTTTTCTAATTTTCTTCAACTTCAACTTGAACTCGCATATAAGCAATTGATGGTCTATTCCACAGCCAGGCCCTCGCCTTGTTCTGACTGATGGTATTGAGCTTTTCCATCGTCTCTTTCCACAGATGTAGTTGCTTTGATTCCTGTGTATTCCATCTGGTGAATTCCACATGTATGGTCTCCATTTATGTTGTTGAAAAAAGGTATTTGTGATGAAGAAGTCATTGCTCTTGCAAAATTCAATTATGCGAACTTCAAAATCGTTTCTATCACCAAGGCCATATTTTCCAACTACTCATCCTTCTTTGTTTCCAGCTTTCAAATTCCAGTCACCAGTAATTATCAAGGCATCTTGAGTGCATGTTTGATCAATTTCAGACTGCAAAAGCTGGTAAAAATCTTCAGTTTCTTCATCTTTGGCCTTAGTGTTTGGTGCGTAAATTTGAATAACAGACGTATTAACTGGTCTTCCTGGTAGGCATATGGATATTATCCTAATAGCATTGTGCTTCAGGGTAGATCTTGAAATGTTCTTTTTGATGGTGAACACAACGCTATTCCTCTTCAATTTGTCATTCCCAGCATAGTAGACCATATGATTGTCCAATTCAGAATGGTCAATACCAATCCATTTCAGCCCACTAATACCAAGGATATCAATGTTTATGTGTTCCATTTCATTTCCAATTTTTCTAGATTCATACTTGGTACATT
This sequence comes from Dugong dugon, assembly GCA_030035585.1. Classification (NCBI taxonomy): domain Eukaryota; kingdom Metazoa; phylum Chordata; class Mammalia; order Sirenia; family Dugongidae; genus Dugong; species Dugong dugon. Next base: position 117,560,362 of record CM057466.1, read on the forward strand.
CCACGTTCCAATTATTAATGGATGATTGCAGCTGTTTCTTCTCATTTTGAGTCGTGCTACATCAGCAAATGAAGGTCCCAAAAGCTTGACTCCATCCACTTTATTAAGGTGGACTCTACTTTGAGGAGGTAGCTCTTCCCCAGTCATCTTTTGAGTGCCTTCCAACCTAAGGGTTGCATCTTCCTGCACTATATCAGACAACGTTCTGCTGCTATTCATAAGGTTTTCACTGGCTAAGTTTTTTCAGAAGTAGATCACCAGGTTCGGCTTTATAGTCTGTCTTAGCTGGAAGCTCAGCTAAAACCTGTCCACCATGGGTGACCCTGCTTGTATTTGAATACTGGTGGCATAGCTTCCAGCATCACAGCAACACTCAAGCCCCCACAGTATGACAAACTGACAGACACATGGGGGCTACCCATATGGCTCACTTTGTTTATTGTTTTTCCTCCCCCTCTCCATGATAATGGCATTCAAATTCTTGGCTCTGGTTTAGGACAGACGATGAAATTCAGTTTCCGCAGTCGTAAGTGAAATTGATGGGCTAAACAATGCAAAATAAGAAAGTATGGTTCTCTAGAGCATTAAAAAGCAAACTTAACAGCAAACAGAACATATTCATTATTTGTTATATATTATGATAAGTACTTTTTAATTTAATATGAAATTTTTCAAACACCTACAAAAGAAAAGCAAATAATAAAATTAACTGCATGAAACCATGACATAGCTACAACAGGAACAACCCGTGGCCAAACTCATTTCATCTATAAACTTCACCACTTGCCCTCCAGCAAATGTTTGTATTAAAGCAAATCCCAGAACTCATATCAAAGCATCTCTAAATACACCACTGAGTGTCTCAAAAAGACAGGACACTCTTATTTATCTTCATTACAGTATATATATGTGATGGTTAAGATTGTGTGTCAACTTGGCTGGGCCATAATTCTCAGTGTTCTGGCAGTTGTAGAACGTTGTGATCACTTCCCTGTTGAAATCTCATACATGATCACCCCCATGATGGAATCTGCTGAGTGGTACTAGCGGGGGCGGGGCCTGTGGCAGTTCACCAGTCCCTCAGTCTCCTGGCCCTCCTCCACCTACTTTCTTCCTGCTCACCTTCCCGTGGCTTATGCTTGTTCCAGATCCTGCAGCTGGCTCCCGTTCATCTGGCCTCTGGTTCTTGGGACTTGGGCTAACAGCTTGCCGTCGCTTTGCCTGCTGATCGTAGATCTTCACAGCCTGGGGCAGCACTGCTCTCTGGCCTGCCGGTATTGGATTTGCCAGCCCCTGCGGCTATGTGAACCAGGAGAATTTTCTTCCCTGCCTCAGGGACTTGGGTCTTACAGTCTCTAAAAACCCTGTGAGACATTTCCTTGATATAAAGTTCTCTCTCTATATATATATGTATGTATATAGACTTTACTGGTTTTGCTTCTCTAGAGAACCTAGCCTAAGACAATGTCTCATACATAAAACTTGTTGTTATGGTTAGGTCCTGTCGTGTTCGTTCCAACTTTTAGCGTCCCTAGGTACAACAGAATAAAACTCTGTCCAGTCCTGTGCCATCCTCATAATCGTTGTTATGCTTAGCCCACTGTTGCAGCCACTGTCAATCTGTCCTGTTGGGTGTCTTCCATTTTTTCAATGACCCTCTACTTTACCAAGCATGACCTTTTTCTCCAGGAACTGATTCTTCCCAATAACATGTCCAAAGTATGTGAGAAGTAATCTTGTCATCTTTGCTTCTAAGGAGCATTCTGGTTGTACTTCTGACAGATTTGTTTGTTCTTCTGGCTGTCAATAGCATATTCAATATTCTTCACCAACACCATAATTCAAAGACGTCAATTCTTCTTCGGTCTTCCTTATTCATTGTCCAGCTTTCACATGCATATGAGGAGATTGAAAACACCATGGCATTGGTCAGGCGCACCTTAGTCTTCAACGTGACATCTTTGCTTGTCAACACTTTAAAGATGACTTTTGCAGCAGATTTGCCCAACGCAATGTGTCTTTTGATTTCTTGACTGCTGCTTCTGTGGGTGTTGACTGTGGATCCAAGTAAAATGAAATCCTTGATAACTTCATGATAACATTTATCATGATGTTGCTTATTGGTCCAGTTGTGAGGATTTTTGTTTTCTTTATGTTAAGGTGTAATCCATACTGAAGGCTGTGGTCTTTGATCTTCCTCAATAAGTGTTTCAAGCCCTCTTCACTTTCAGCAAGCAAGGTCGTGTCATCTGCATATCTCAGGTTGTTAATGAGTCTTCCTTCAATCCTGATGCCCCATTCTTCTTTGTATAATCCAGCTTCTCAGATTATTTGCTCAGCATACAGATTGAATAGATATGGTGAAAGGATACAACCTTATGCACAACTTTCCTGACTTTAAACCATGCAGTATCCCCTTGTTCTGTTCAAACGACTGCCCCTTGATCTATGTACAGACTCCTAATAAGCACTATTAAGTGTTCTGGAATTCCCATTCTTCGCAACGTTATTCATAATTTGTTTTCATCCACACAGGTGAATGCCTTTGCAGAATCAATAAAACATGGAAAATCATCTTTCTGGTATTCCTTGCTTTCTGCCAGGATCCATCTGACATTAACAAGGATATCCCTGGTTCCACATCCTCTTCTGAATCCAGCTTGAATTTCTGGCCGTTCCCTGTCGATATATTGCTGTAGCCACTTTTGAATGATCTTTAGCAAAATTTTACTTGCGTGTGATATTAATGATATTGTTTGATAATTATTGCATTCTGTTGGATCACTTTCTTGGGAATAGGCATAAATATGGATCTCTTCCAGTCGGTTAGCCAGGTAACTGTCTTCCAAATTTCTTGGCATAGATGAGTGAGCACTTCCAGCGCTGCATCGATTTATTGAAACATCTCAGTTGTGAAGCCTTGTTTTTCACCAATGCCTTCAGTGAAGCTTGGACTTCTTCTTTCAGTACCATCGGTTCCTGATCATATGCTACCTCCTAAAATTGTTGAACATCGACCAATTGTTTTTGGTATAGTGACTGTGTATTCCTTCCACCTTCTTTTTGTTTTATTTTGTACTTTAAGTGAAAGTTTACAACTCAGGTTAGTCTCTCATACAAAAATTTATACATACGTTCTTATGTGACCCTAGTTGCTCTCCCTATACTGTGACAGCACACTCCTCATTTCCACCCCTGATTTCCCATATCCATTCAACCAGCTGCTGACCCTCTCTGCATTCTCATCTCGCCTCGGTGCAGGAGCTGCCCATTTATGCTTATATATCTACTTGAGCTAAGAAGCACACTCTTCACGAGTATCATTTTATGTCCCATAGTCCAGTCTAATCTTTGTCTGAAGAGTTGGCTTCAGGAATGGTTTTAGTTCTAGGTTGACAGAGAGTCCTGGGGCCATGTTTTCTGGGGTTTCTCCAATCTCAGTCAGACCATTAAGTCTGGTCTTTTTGCTAGAATTTCAGTTCTGCACCCCACTTTTCTTCTGCTCCAACAGGGACTCTCTGTTGTGTTCCCTGTCAGGGCGGTCATTGGTGGTAGACAGGCACCATCTGGTTCTTCTGGTCTCAGGCTGATGTAGTCTCTGGTTTATGTTGCCCTTTCTGTCTCTTGGGCTAATACTTTGCCCTTGGTGTTCTTCATTCTCCTTTACTCCAGGTGGATTGGGACCAATTGATGCATCTTAGATGTCTGCTCGCTAGGTTTTAAGGCCTCAGATGCCACTCACCAAAGTAGGATGTGGGACATTTTCTTAATAAACTTTGTTATGCCAATTGACCTAGATGTCCCCTGAAAGCATGGTCCCCAGACCCCTGCCCCTGCTACTCTGTCCCTCGAAGTGTTTGGTTGTGTTCAGGAAACTTCTTAGCTATTGGTTTAGTCCAGTTGTGCTGACTTTCCCTGTGATGTGTGTTGTCTTTCACTTCACCTAAGATAATTTTTGTCTACTATGTAGTTAGTGAATACCCCTCTTTCTTCCTTCCCATCCTTGTAACCAACAAAAAATGTTTTGTTCTCTGTTTAAACCTTTTCTTGAGTTCTTATAATAGTGGTCTTATACAATATTTGTCCTTTTGTGACTGACTAAATTCACTCAGCATAATGCCTTCCAGATTCCTCCATGTTAAAAAATGTTTCACGGATTCATTGTTGTTCTTTATCGTTGTGTAGTGTCTTAGTCATTTAGTGCCACTATAACAGAAATACAAGCGGATGGCTTTAACAAACAGAAGTTTATTCTCTCACAGGCCAGTAGGCTACAAGTCCAAATTCAGGGCACCAGCCCCAGGAGAAGGCTTTCTTTGTCTGTCAGCTCTGGAGGAAGGTCCTTGTGATGTATCGGTCTTCCCTTGGTCTGGGAGCATCTCAGCGCAGGAACCTCAGATCGAAGGGATGCGCTCTGCTCCCGGCACTGCTTTCTTGGTAGTGTGAGATTCCCATGTGTCTCTGCTCGCTTCTCTCTTTTATATCTCAAAAGAGACAGGCTTAAGACACTATCCAATCTTGTATATCTCAGTAGTATAACTGCCACTAATCCATATTATTACATCATAGTGATAGAGTTTACAACACATAAGGAAATCACATCAGATTACAAAATGGTACACAATCATACAATACTGGGAATCATGACCCAGCCAAATTGATACACACATTTTTGGGGGGTTATAATTCAATCCATGACACGTAGTATCCCATTGTGTGAATATACCATAATTTGTTTATTCATTCATCCATTGATGGGCACCTAGGTTGTTTCCATCTTTTTGCTATCGTGAACAGTGCTGCACTGAACATGGGTGTGCATATATCTATTCGTGTGACAACTTTTATTTCTCTAGGATATGTTCCAAGGGGCAGGATTGCTGGATCTTATGGTATTTCCATTTCTAGCTTTTTAAGGAAGCACCAAATCGATTTCCAAAGTGGTTGTACCATTTTACATTCCCACCAACAGTGTTTAAGCATTCCAGTCTCTCCACAGCCCCTCCAACATTTATTATTTTGTGTTTTTTTGTTTTTTTTTTTTTTTTTTGATTAATGCTAGCCCTGTTTGGGTGAGATGGTATCTCATCGTACTTTTGATTTGCATTTCTCTTATGGCTAATGATCGTGAGCTTTTCCTCATATTTCTGTTAGCCGACTGAATGTCTTTGGTGAAGTGCCTGTTCATATCCATTGCCAATTGTTTAATTGGGTTGTCTTTTTGTTGTTGAGGTTTTGCAGTACCTTATAGATTTTAGAGATCAGATGCCATTCAGATTTCTCGGAGCCAAATTTTTTTTCCCAGTCTATAGATTGTCTTTTGGCTCTTTTGGTGAAGTCTTTTGATGAGCACAAGTGTTTGATTTTTAGGAGCTCCCATTTATCTAGTTTCTCTTCTAGTGTTTGTGCATTGTTACTTATGGTTCGTATTCTGTTTATGCCACGTATTAAGGCTCCTAGCAATGTCCATACTTTTTCTTCCATGATCTTTATCATTTTCCATTTTATATTTAGGTCTTTGATCAATTTTGAGTTAGTTTTTGTGCATGGTGTGAGGTATGGGTCTTGTTTCAATTTTTTGCAGATGGATATCCAGTTATTCTGGCACCATTTGTTAAAGAGACTGTCATTTCCCCTCAAGTAATGGACTTTGGGCCTTTGTAAAATATCAGCTGTTCATAGGTGGATGAATTTACGTCTGGATTCTCAATTCTGTTCCACTGGTCTATATATCTGTTGCTGTACCAGTACCAGGCTGTTTTGACTATCGTGGCAGTAGAATAGGTTCTAAAATCAGGTAGTATGAGGACTTCTCCTTTGTTCTTATTCTTGAGTAATGCTTTGCTTATCTGGGGCCTCTCCCCTTTCCATATGAAGTTGGTGATTTGTTTCTCCATCTCATTAAAAAATGCCATTGGAATTTGGATCAGGATTGCCTTTGTATCTGTAGATCGCTTTGTGTAGAACTGACATTTTCACAATGTTGAGTCTTCCTATCCATGAGCAAGGTATGTTTTTCCACTTATGCAGGTCTCTTTTAGTTTGCTGCAGTAGTGCCTTGTAGTTTTCATTGTATAGGTCTTTTACATCTCTGTTAGATTTATTCCTAAATATTTTGTCTTCTTGGGGGCTTTTATAAACGGTATTGATTTGGTGACTTCCTCTTCGAAGTTTTCTTTGTAGGTGTAGAGGTATCCAACTGATTTTTGTATGTTTATCTTGTATCCTGATACTTCGCAGAAACCTTCTATTAGTTCCAGTAGCTGTCTTGTGGATTCTTTGGGGTTTTCTGTGTATAAGATCATATCTTCTGCAAATGAGACACTTTGACTTCTGTCCTACCAATCTGGATGCCCTTTATTTCTCTTTCTAGACTAATTGCTCTGGCTAGGACCTCCAGCACAACGCTGAATTAAGAGAGTTGATAAAGGATATCATTGTCTGGCTCCCATTCTTAAGGGGAATGCTTTCAAACTCTCTACATTTAGGTTGATGTTGGCTTGGCTTTGTATAAGTGCCCTTAATTATATTGAGGAATTTCCCTTCTATTCCTATTTTGTTGAGAGTTTTTATTATGAATGGGTGTTGGACTTTGCCAAAGGCTTTTTTGCATCGATTGATGAGATCATGTGGTTATTGTCTTTTGTTTTATTAATGTGATGTATCACATTGATTGTTTTTCTAATGCTGAAAACCTGCATACCTGGTATAAACCCCGCTTGATCACGGTGAATTATTTTCTTGATATGTTACTGAATTCTATTGGCTAGAATTTTGTTGAGGGTTTTTGCATCAATGTTCATGAGGGATATTTGTCCGTAGTTTTCTTTTTTTGTGGAATTTTACTTGGTTTTGGTATCAAGGTTACGCTGGCTTCATAGAATGAGTTTGGGAGTATTCCATCCATTTCTATGCTCTGAAATACCTTTAGTAGTAGTGATGTTAACTCTTCTTTGAAAGTTTGGTAGAATTCTCCAGTGAAACCATCCGGGCCAGGGCTTTTTTTGGTAGGGAGTTTTTCAATTACCTTTTCAATATCTTCTTTTGTTATAGGTTTATTTAGTTGTGCTGCTTCTCTTTGTGTTAGTTTAGGTAGGTAGTGAGTTTCTCAAAATTTGTCCATTTCCTCTAGGTTTTCAAACTTGTTAGAGTACAATTTTTCATAGTATTCTGTGATGATTCTTTTAATTTGAGTTGGGTCTGTTGTGATATCACCCATCTCGTTTCTTATACAATTCATACATGCATTTGAACAACGATAAGATAATGTTTATTAGTTTCCAGCTCCAAGCTGCATTTTATATTTGAATAACTCTGTGGAACAATAAAGGATCCCTGGTGGAGCAGTGGTTAAGAGCTATGGCTGCTAACCAAAAGGTTAGCAGTTCGAATCTACCAGCTGCTCTTTGGAAACCGTATGGGGGCAGTTCTACTGTGTCCTATAGGATCGTTATGAGTCAGAATCGACTTGATGGCAACAGTTTTGGTTTTGGTTTTACGAAACAATGAAGCATTTAGGCAAAGTCTCCTTTCTTCAGTGCAGGACAGGACTCTTGCCTCCTCTTGGCTGTGCAGGGCTCCTCTTGGCCCCCTGAATGGCAAGCTCCTATCAGCCCCCTCAGGACAAGCTCATCTGGTGTGGCTTGGGGCAAAAGCCCAGCCGGTTAAGCAAGATACTTTATAGGGGATATTATGGATTAAATTGTGTCCCCCAAAAATATGTGTTGTAAATCCTAACTTCTACGTCTGTGGTTATAATCCCATTTGGAAATGGGTTGTCTTTGTTATGTTACTGAGGCAGGATTAGTGTAGGATGTATCTTGAGTCAATCTCTTGAGATATAGAAGCGATTAAACAAGCAAGCAAGGAAGTAAAAATGGGGAAAGAGAGATGCCAAGCCTCAAGAAGATTGCCCAGGAGTAAAAACTCTGAAGAGACATGGACCTTCCTCTGGAGGTGACAAAGAGAAAGCCTTCCCCTGGAGCTGGCAGCTTGAATTTGGTCTTCTAGCCTCCTAAACTGTGAGAAAATACATTTCTGTTTGTCCAAGCCAATCACTTGTGGTATTTCTGTTATAGCAGCACTAGATAACCAAGACAGAATTTGGTACCAGAAGAGTGGGATGCTGCTCTTACAGATACCTAAAGTGTGGAAGCAGTTTTGAAATTGGGTAATGGATGGAGGCTGGAGGAGTCTTAAGTTTCCTAATAGTGAAAGCCTAGATTGCCTTGAAGAGACTGTTGGTAGAATTATGGATATCAAAGATAATTCTGGTGGGGGTTCAGAAGGTAGTGAGGAGAGCTATAGAGAAAGTCTCTACCATCTTAAAGAATACATACGGCACTAGCAACAGAATGTTGTTAGAAATGTGGATGTTAAGTGTGCTTCTGATGAGACTTTAGAAGAAAATGGGGAACATATGATTGGACAATGGAGGAAGGGCAATGCTTTTTATGCAGTGGCAAAGAACTTGTCTGAATTATGTTCAAATGTTTGGTGGAAGGTGGAACTTGTAAGTGATGAATTTGGATATCTGGCCAATGCGATTTCTAAGCAAGATATTAAAGGGGCTGCATGGTTTCTTCCTGCGGCTTATAGTAAAATTTGAGAAGAAAGAGATGGACTTAAAAATGAACTGTACAAAATAAAATTTAAAGATATGGAAAATTCTGTTGTACAAACAAAAGACAGGTGTCCTAGAACATTCACCAAGGCTGTGGCTACACTATCTTTTGTTAAAGAGATTAAGCCTGTGACTGACGGATCTAACCAACTACCACAGCAGAAAACCCATCAGCTTAGACTGAAGGGGTCAGAGATAGGAATAAAGGAAAGAAAACTATCTGGCTTTTAGAATTCTACAGGCAGGAAACAGGCCAAAGGAGTCGCATCTGTTGTCCTCCAAGAAAAGAAGAGCATCATCCCTGGAGAAGCTCAGAGATCAGCAGAACTGTTGGAAAGAACACAGAAACAGGGCCTTCTTGGTTTCAGAGTGGGTTTCAAAGTGTGGGGCCACAGTCTTCTGGATCTCAAAGGATGGGGCCACAGCCTCCTAGGTTTCAAAGAGTCAGATGTTCACCAACTCTGTTCAGGAGTGCCAAGGGGATGGGGCTACTACCCAAAGCTGGGGGGCTGGGGCTGCCATGCCCAAGGGGCAGAAGAATGGGGACTGCTGGGGTAGAGGGAGTGTGGTGTCCACTCAGATGGACTAGCAGAATGGGGCTGGCCAAAGCCAAGGGGGTAGAGTTGCAGTCCAAGTGGGCCTGGAAGGCAAAGCTGAATTGCAGGGTCAAGGGGCCTCCAACCAGAATACAGAGGGCATGGCCAACACTCAGAGTCTGGATGGCGGGGCCATTGCCCAGATGGTCCAAAAAGAGCATAGCAGTATTTTTAAGCCTTGAGAGCTAATGTAATTTTTTTCTGCTGGGTTTTGGATTTGCTTGGTGTCTGTTATCCCTTCTTTCCCTCCAGTTTCTCCCACTTGTAATGGAAATATCTTTCTTGTGTCTGTTTCACCATTGTACTTTGGAAACAAATAACTTGTAACTTGTATTTCACAGGTTCACTGATGAAGAGGAATTTTGCCCCAGGATGGAATATGCCTAAAATCTCACCCATATATGATTCAGATGACTCAGAAGATGTGATTTTGGACTTGGAGTTGATTTAAGACCTTTGTGATGATGTGATGGGGTGAATGTGTTTTGCATGTGGCAAGAACACAAATTTCAGGGGTCCAAAGTGTAGAATGTCACGGATTGAATTCTGTCCCCCAAAAATATGTATTTTAAATGCTAACCTCTACGCCTATGGTTTTAATCCTATTTGGGAATGGGTTGTCTTTGTTATGTTAATGATGCAGCATTAGCATAAGGTGTATTTTGAGTCAATCTCTTTTGAGATATAAAATAAACAAGCAAGCAAGGAAGCTGAGATGGGAAGAGTGATGCCCAGCCACATGAAGATGTCCCAAGAGCAGAAGCTTAAAAGAGACCAAGACCTTTCTCCAGAGCTGACAAAGAGAAAGCTTTCCTCTATAGCCAGCACCCTGAATTCAGACTTCTAGTGTCCTTAACTGTGAGAAAATTTCTGTTTGTTAAAGCCACCCACTCGTGCTATTTATCTTACAGCAGCACTAGATAATAAGACTCAGTCAAGAGCCCAAATCCATTGCATATGAATGGGAAGATAGTCAAGGGGTGGAGAAGAGAAAATGAAACTGGAATGTTTAAAAAGTTTTTGTGGTGGCGCAGTGGTTAAGCACTTGGCTGCTAACCTAAAGGTTGCCGCTTCAAATCCGCCAGCCTCTCGGTGGGAGAAAGATGGGGCAGTCTGCTTCTGTAAAAATTACAATTTTGGATTACAGCAGTTCTACTCTGTCCTACAGGCTTTCTAGGTGTTGGAATCAACTCGAAGGCAACGGGTTTTATAGAACAATACATGCATTTGGATTCGTAGACTTGGGGGACATCTGAAATAATAATTTTTAGCCCCTGAGAACATGGTGAGGCTCACAGACTCTCAAAATCTCTAAGCACTGATGATTAATTGCAGACAACAAACCCCAATAATCTGCCTAAGGCTCATTAAGAAGAAGTGAAGCCGCTTCCACTTGCATGCAGACAGGACACGCCATTTTCAGCACCCCTTGAGGTGTCGTTTTAATTTATTCCTGGACTTCAGTCCAGTGGAGGATGCTCATTTCCGCCGCCAGGGAAATACTGTAACTATATTGCCCAGAATGCTCTCCGACTAGTAGCAGCATCATTGAACCAATGGAGCCCAAGGAAAACGATATTATGCGCATGTACATCTCTGGGGCGGGACTTCCGGCGTCCTCCTTGTGGCCTTAGTTTTGGCAGTTGCGAGGGCTGGTCACCTCGTCCGGGCTTCTAACCGCGGAATTGGCACAGTGGTGATCTAACCGAGGATGTGCGAGAGAACTCGTGGTCCCCATTACACAGCCGGGCCTGAGGCTTGGCCGTAGCGCCGACCGGCGTGACCGCATCCTGGCAGGAATAGTGAGCCACGTCGGAATTCCCGCCGGGTATCCGGAGATCCCGGCCCTGCTCCGCCCTCCGGCTCCATGGCAGCCGCCTCGCCGAGAGACCTGGCTGAGGTAAGTCCTGCGTCCTCCAGGCCCTCACCGCCCTCACTCGCATCTCCCAATCTTCGAGCCCCGGTCTTGCACTAGGGGGCGTTCGTGAGGGCGGCCTGGTTTTCTGAGAACTGGTGTGATGAGGGGTGAGAGAGAGCCCCCGGCAGAAGGACCCGCAGGTAAGGGCTGGAGATGCCACACAGCCGGAGCAACAGGAAAACCTGGGGTTCGTCGTGCGTCTGCAGGAACAGGGAATGTTAGAAATCGCGCCTGGATTGCAGGCTGAGGAGTTTGTGCCTTCATTCTGAGGACGCTGGGAGTCATGAAGGGTTGTGAACAAGAGGGAGATGGTAAAAAACTGGCTCAGAGGAAAAACAAACTGGAAGGAGGATGGTAACTGAATCACAGGGAAATTGAATACTTCTTCTTAGTCACTAAGCCTGTAAGAGCAACTGATAATCTGAGGAGCAGAGATAACGAAGTGATCCTGAGGTCGCCTAGTTCCTGAGATGTTAGGGAGGCTGGAACCCCTGGAATCCTGCGATGGTGGCCTACTTCTCACACCTCCCTTTTCCTACAGGTGGCCTACTTCTCACGCCTCCCTTTTCCTACAGCGTCCCATGGCTGCAGATGCACCTTTGGCACTGATCTTGACCCCACCCATATTAGGTTTTCTGAGACTTCCCCTAGGACTCTTCTAGCTTTTGAGCCTGGGGATCGTGAACACACCTCAGACTTAAGGTACTAAGTTCATTCCAGGGGCTCTTATGGAGTGGTTCGTGTTTTTGACAACGGATGGAATGAGGTCTGGAAGGTTGTCCCAAGCATAAAAAAAATAAAAACCCAAAAAACAAAAACCCATTGTCATGGAGTTGATTCCGATTCGCGGTGACATAGGACAGAGTAGAACTGCCCCATAGGGTTTCCAAGGCTGTAGTCTTTATGGAAACAGACTGCCACATCTTTCTCCTGTGTGGTGGTTCAAACCGGTGACCTTTTAGTTTGCAACAGAGCGCTTAATCACTGTGCCACCAGGGCTCCTGTGTCAAGCATACCAAAAAATACCCACCGCTGTTGAGTCAATTCCAATTCATAGCGACCCTATAGGACAGAGTAGAACTGCCCCGTAGGGATCCGAAGGAGCACCTGGTGGATTCAAACTGCTGACCTTTTGGTTAGCAGCCATAGCTCTTAACCACTATGCCACCAGGGTTTCCATCCCAGGTATAGGTGCCTATATATGCAAATGCTTGGAGGCGAGGCTGAGGTGGAGGTGTCAGGGAGCCTCAGGCTTCCATTCTTTCTCTTGGGAACAGAGCACAGGGGGCAGCAGTCAGGCATGGAATGGCTCCTGAGAAGTTGGGAGTCTAATCTCAGGTGATGTGAGCAGTGGGAGTTTGGAGCAGGGGAGGGAGGTGATCGGACCCAGGTCTTACCAGGCTCTGGTGGCTGCAGCATGGTGACCAGACTGCAGGTGTTGTGAGAAGGGTGGTAGGAAGACCTGGAGGAGGCTTCTGCAGCAGTGCAGGTGTGTGTGTATGGTGGTTGTACCAATGTGGGGGTGGTAGAAATGGTTGGGTTTCGGATCTGTCTTTTAAGTTGATCTGCTCTGATTTTCTGATGGTGAGTGTGATAGATAGAAAAGTAGGAGTCAGGGATAACTCCAAGGTTTTTCTTTTCAACAGCTAGAAGGATGAAAGGTCCATTGACTTAGGGGGAGTTGGCAGTAGAAGTAATTTTGATTGGGATTTCAGGAGTTTTGTTGTGTCCATGTTAAGAGTCTGAGATGTTTCAGAGAACAAATGAATGGAAGCATCAAGTGAGTAGCTGGACATACAGGTCTGGATCAGGAGAGGTTCAGGTTGGAGACATCTCCAAAAGATGGCAGACAGTGTTTGGACCAGGGTAGAGCTGTGAGTCACATCTGATAGTAGGAACCCTGGTCATGGTGGTAGTGGTAATAGCAAGCTAGGAAGGATAAGGTGGAGGCATAAGGACTGGATCTCATGTTTGGGCCCCTAATGAGATTAGTGTAGGTCACAAACATAGATAATAGAGAGAAGTGAGAAGTGGCCCAGGGAAGGTTGTGGGAGAGAAGATGATCTGGCAGGTGGCTAAGGCTTTTGAAGGGTGAGTACAAGAGACAGACGTGGAGGCACAAGAGTAATAGATACAAGGTGAGGCTGTGGCTGGAACATAGTTTCCACCCTGTGGACTCACCAGGATTTTGTGATAAATCTTGTTGGGGTCTGGGATGTTTCAGTTAGGCTGGTAGAGGAGCTCAGGGGCACAAGGGGTCTTTGGGAGAGTCACTAGTCCTGTGATGGAGGGCCTCTGGGGCCTGGATTTGAAGGAGGCTTAGGTGGAGAGTGGAAGGCTGTGACTGGTGAGGGGACAGCCACTGAATCACAAGCTGTGGGGGCAGAGAGGTTTCTGGTCTCCTGAGTTTAAGGGAAGGAACTGACTGAGGCAGGGAGGCCTTCATAACAGGACTCAGGGCTGGCACTGACATTGGAGAGCACTGGAAGTCTTTGGTGGCTCTGGATCCTGTTTGGATTTGACTAGTGCTCTCTGGATGCCATGGGCTCATGTACCATGTGCTCAGTAATAGAGGCCATGGAGATCCGATGGTCTGGGGCAAGGAGGGGAGGAGGATGTGGGAGTGCAGATTTGGGTCGAAGAGAGATGTGCACGTGGAAACAAGTGTGAGCTCATGACTCCAAGACCCTGTTGGGGGACCTAAGAATGAAGGGTAAGCCCATATTTGGTTGTGTCTGGGAGGCACCATCTGGAACACCCCAGGTAACTGCCTGACAATAGGGTGCGCATGTAGCCCTGCATGCCAGGCCCAGATTTCATCTGTCTGCCCACCTGCCTCTTGATGCTGTGGGCTGACACAGTGATCAGTGGGACCAGGAGGAGAGAGTAGGCAGATGAAGAGGAGGGTAAGAGGCAATGGATGTGGGGGGATGAACGTGGGATCCCAAGAGAGAAACTGATCGTGAAATGAACTGTTGTCTCCACCTTGACAGGGCTGTGTCAACTTTGAGGACGTGGCCATTGATTTCTCCCAGGAGGAGTGGGGGCTCCTTGATGAGACTCAGAAGCTCTTCTACTGTGATGTGATGCTGGAGAACTTTGCAGTCATATCATCCTTGGGTAAGACACACACACTCACACACACACACCACCGCCTGCGATCTGCTTTCTGCCTTCCTTCTTTTCCCCAGAGACAGCTCTGTTCTTCCACGGCCAGATGATGAGACCTGCCCATTTCCTGGTGCGTATGCTGTGGGACCCAGTGTTGAGGCATGTACGATGCCTTGAGCAATGCAGTCTCTGAGCAACCCTACCACCTGTCAACAGAGTGTGCAGGGAAGAGTCTAGGAGTCAGGAGTCTTGCAGTCATCCCAGTGGATCCCATCCTTCTTGTCCTCTCCCTGACTAGGGGATGTGCCTACATCCATACCACCTCTGTGCCCCAAGTTCTGCCCGCTTCCCCTAGCTGACAGTTCCTCCTGCCTGATGGTGCCAGGAATTGCAGACATTGTCATGGCCACTGCTGATATGGTTCTAGAGCTATTCTTGCAAGATGCTTCTTCAAGGTTTTTTTGTCTTTGTAATTGTTTCTTGTGGTCTGTTGTGTGCTGACCTGCTCTGGGCCAATGCTCGCTACTCATCTTTCCTGTCTTTTCCGTAGGACTTGTGTCGTGCAGAATTCATGTAGTTGTAGCATTGGGTTGCTAGTAGAGTGTTGGTTGCCTAAAGGGTGACATGGCAAGATGGTCTCAGAGGAGGCCTGGCCCGTCTGAGCCGTAACTAGGGAAGGGCACAACAGCAGGGCTATATGATCAGATCATACCAGAAACCTGTCCTGTGTCCACCACTGTTTTGGCATAACTGCTACTGGCCACAGCTCATTTCCGTCTTTTCTTCCCCATACTTGACACTTTGCTGATTTGTCATTTCAGCTGTGACTTCCAGCCTCTGGCTGTCACCAGTTTCTGGCCTCCACCCATCACCTGTTCCTCTCCACTGCTGCCTCTGCATGGTCCCCAGCGGTAACCCAAATGTAATGTGCTGTGAGATCTGCACATATCCTTAACTAGTCCTTTAACACCAGCTTTTCAGTTCAAATTGTATTTTCCTGGGCTTGGATACAGCCAACCTTCTGCTCATCACACATGCATTAACAGCTGACAATGTCCTACTGAAGGCCTTTGGAACTGGAGTGAATTGGAGATGTGGCATCTCCTCTTCAAGCTGCACCCCATCCTTCTGACCCTCATCTGGTCAGGCTTCCCCACTCTGTGATAGTTAGACAACCAGTACTGCAAGGCAGCTCTCTCTTGAAGCTGTCTGCAGCTCTCTCATCCTCACAGCAATCACAGGGACTCTTCCTATTTTCTGTCTGAAACATGCTTGTGATAGGGATTTCTCTCCCACTGAAGTCACCCTGCATTAACAGCATTTCTCTGCTTTCAGCTTGTTGGCATGGAGTGGAGGAGGAGAAAGCGTCTTCTGAGCAGAGTGTTTCTTTGGAAGGAGTGTCATAGGTCAGGACTCCACAGGAGGTCCATCCACCCAGAAGACTCACCCCTGGGAGATATGTGTCCCTGCCTTGAAAGATATTGTGACTGAGCACAAAACAGCAAATCCTGGGCAGTAGCTGTACTTGGGTAGAGCGTGTGTGAGAACCTCCTGGCTCAATGCAAGCCTTCTCCAGCACCAGAAGCATCACAGTGGAGAAAAACCCTTCAGACGGAACATGGACGGGACATTATGTGTGAACAGCTGCAGATTCCAAATGTCAAGGCAGCCCTTCACTCGTAGGGAGGTTGGGAAGGACTCCCCTGTCCCTTTAGGTAGTCTCCAACACCAGGCCACACCTACCAGTGAGAAGACACACAGCAGCAGCATATGTGAGACCTTCCACAGTGGAAAGAGTCATTACAAGTGGGATGAGTGTGAGAAAGCTTCCAGCAGTAAACACACATTTGTTCACCACCAGAGGATCTGTGCTGGAGAGGGGCTTTGTGAAGATAGTAAATATGGGAAAGCTGTCAGCTGCAAATACAGACTTGTTCAGTGCCAGGGAATTCATGCTAGAGAAAGGCGATACCAGTGTCGTGAGTGTAGGAAAATCTTTAGCTGTCACTCTTCTCTTAGTAGACAGCAGAGGATTCACACTGGAGGAAGGACTTATGAGTGCAGTGAATGTGGAAAATTCTTTATTCAAAAATCCAGCCTCCTTCAACACCAGAGACGTCACACAGGAGCAAAGCCTTATGAGTGTGTCGAATGCAGGAGACCCTTTAGTGAGAGTTCCACCCTTATTCAGCACCGCAGAGTTCAGACTGGAGAAAGGCCTTATGAGTGCTGCGAATGTGGCAAATCCTTTAGCCGTAGCTCCACCCTCAACACCAGAGGTCTCACACGGGAGAAAGGCCTTATAAGTGCAGTGTATGTGAGAAATCCTTTCACCAAAGATCTGGGCTTGTTCAATACCAGAGGGGTCACATAGGAGCAAAACCTTACAAGTGTGACAAATGTGGGAAAGTTTTTAGTCAGAGTTCTGGCCTCATTCAACAGCAGAGAGTCCACACTGGAGAAAAGCCTTATGAGTGCAGTGAATGTGGGAAATTCTTTAGCAGTCACTCTCACCTTAATGTACACAAGAGAATTCACACTGGAGAAAGGCCTTAGGAATGCAGTGAATGTGGGAAATCCTTTAGCCAAAATTCCGGCCTTACTAAACATTGGAGAGTTCACACTGGAGTAAGGCTTTACAGGTGTGAATTTGGGATTTCTTTAGCCAAGGCTCCAGCCTCAGTACTGAAATTTTTATAGCAGAGAATGGTTTCATATGATCAGCAAGTGTGAAAACCTTCAGCCCGAGGTCTGGCATTATTGGGCACAAGAAAATTCACACAGGAAAGTTCTTGCACCTGCAGGGAATGTGCTAGTTCTTTGTTCCATATAACAGCCCCAGAGAGACTGTTATGAAGCCATCTGCCTAAAGTTGAACCTTGCATTTGCAACATCCAGAGTGGGGAGAGTCCCTTTGTTCCAGGCATGTGCAAAGCTTTCATGACCTACATTGCACATTATACACTTCCCAGGACCCCTACTAGAGTTCTATCGCTGTCAGTTCCTGTGGCAGAAGCCATGTCACTTGTACCATCTTGCAAGTTCCCACCATGTGACTCAGTTGCCCCAGAATGCCCTGGCAAGGCGGACCCATTCCCTGGAGAAAATCATGTATAGTCTGAGCCCTCCGGTGAACTTTATTCACTTTGCTGACTGCTTTGGGCATGGACCTGACCCGCTTACTGCCAAGAGAACTGGTTTGGGTTCTGCTAGCAGCTGGCATAAAAGGTTTACGTGCCACTTGACGTTGTTGGTCTTACATGACTAGTGACACTCATGATTGAATTTTTTTAGTACAAGTCACCAATGCCTCACATTCCTCTGGTTTGTGTAATAATAAAGGCCTCATTATTTAATCCATTTTTAAACTTGCAGATTCTGTTCCCTGTGTGGGTTTGGTTCAAAACAGAATCAGGCTGTGTTACAGTGAAGGGGTAAACAGCTTTTGTGAGCCCCACAACTTTGTGTGCCTCAACAGGGACAGTATGATGGCAGAGTAGCTCCCCGTCCACGTTTGCACTAATATTACTGACCACAACATCCTAGGAAATAGTGCAGGGGATTTTTGATTCTAATTTGTGACCTGGATGCCTGAATTTTTTTGTGAAACTAGATGTCACCTTGAGGGGAGGAGAGTTGTGACAATTCCAGTGCTTCTGGGAACAGAATGAATTTGTTCCCTTGTCCCCAGGGGATGTCTGTCCTGCTTGTTGAAGGGAAGCATTTCCCCAGGTCCTACAAAAGAGACCTGTGCCCTGAAGTCCAGAATTTGGGAGGCAGGTGTTTCTGATTTAAGACTATGGGGGCAAGATTGTTGTTAAGTGCCATCAAGTTGGTTCCGACTCATAGCGACCCAATGTACAGCAGAAAGAAACACTGCCCAGTCCTGTGCCATACAATTGTTATGCTTGAGCCCGTTGTTGCAGCCGATGTGTCAGTCCATCTCATTGAGGGTCTTCCTCTTTGTCACTGACCGTCCACTCTACCAAGCATGATGTCCTTCTCCAGGGACTGATCCCTGCTGATAACATGTCCAAAGTATGTGAGACTTAGTCCTGTCATCCTTGCTTCTAAGGAACATTCTGGTTGTACTTCTTCCAAGACAGGTTTTTCGGTCTTTTAGCAGTCCATGGTATATTCAATATTCTTCACCAACACCACAATTCAGAGGCATCAGTTCTTCCTTATTCATCATCCAGCTTTCACATGCATGTAAGGCGATTGAAAACACCATGGCTTGGGTCAGGTGCACCTTAGTCTTCAAGATGACATCTTTGCTTGTCAGCACTTTGAAGAGGTCTTTTGCGGTAGACTTGTACAATGCAATGTGTCTTGATTTCTTGACTGCGCTTCCTTGGGTGTTGACTGTGGATCCAAGTAAAATGAAATCCTTGACAACTTCAGTCTTTTCTTCATTTATCATGATGTTGCTTATTGGTCCAATTGTGAGGATTTTTGTTTTCTTTATGTTGAGGTGCAATCCATACTGAAGACTGTGGTCTTTGATCTTCATCAATAAGTTCTTCAACTCTTCACTTTCAGCAAGCAAGGTTGTGTCATCAGCATTAATGCCAGGTGAGAACCATAATTAGTACAAAAACACTGAGTATGAGTAATAGGGAGTGTTGGAGACTGCAGCAACCTCCAGACAATGTATTTCTGAAAGTGCAGCCAGAGATGTTCCAGTGACTGGCTGTGTGGGATCCCCATGGACAGACATTCTCAGGACATCCAGACTTGCCTGTGGCTGTGATCACTGTCAGAGCAAACAGTTAAAGGTTTTATGGATTCCTGTGCCCTCTTTGGGCTGGCAACCCCAACTCCATTACTGCACAGGAAAGAAAACATGGATGGAGAGAATGCAGATCCTGCAGCCAGGGATGCAGTTTTGTGACCCAGCCAGCATGCCTATTGGCTCAGATGGTAACTGTCTTCATTGCTCACCCATATTTCCTGCCACTGATGCAGGGCTGCCCTTCCCCAGGAAATGATAAAAATGATGGTTTTCTGAAAATTGTGGGAAGTTTTTAGTTTGAACCATTTTTAGAAAAGTTTTCCTAAGATATATGCAATAAGCTATAAGTAAATGGTGTAATTTGGTAAGTTTTGACGTACAGATACACTCATGAAGCCACACGAGATGTCATGTTCTCTGGCCATTGACCTCATGTCTTTAGTGAAGTGTGTATGTTATTTTGTCTGTTACAAAAGATGCCTTTATTGTCCAAATGTTATTTGGAAAAATATTGACCTTCTAATTTGCATATTGCTTATACAGAGATTCTATATGCTATTGAGTGTTTTTGCCGCTCTAATTCTCTTGGTATTAGGCATAAAATAGACTCTTTTCCTAAAATTTTGTGATTCACCATAAACGAGGTCAGGGGTCAGAGAGCACAGCATCTTTTAGCGACCATGACATGAGGAGTAATGTAGAGTCTCCAAACCAGGAGAGTGCATAATCTCATCCTTACCCTCCTCTAAATCTAAAGAGTGGGGTAGGAGTGCCCAGGAAATGGTTGGAGAGGTTCTCTTGGCCTCCTTTGCACATCTTCTTGGGAAATCACTGTGACCTTGATATCAGCCCTGCACTATATGCAGGGTTTTAGGAATTAATGCATATTGGTTTGTCCAGGGGTCCCTGGGTGGCACAAACAGTTAAGCACTTGACTACTAGCTGAAGGGTTGGTGGTTTGAGCCCACCCAGAGGTGCCTCAATAGAAAGGCCTGGCAATCAGCTTCCAAAAGGCCTCAGCCTTGAAAACCCCATGGAGCAGTTCTACTGTGCACATATGGGGCCATCATGAGTAGGTATAGACTCAATGGCAACTGGTTCTATTTTCTTTATCCATTCCCTTAACATTGTGTAAAACTGGCATGATCAGACCTCGTCTAACTTCAGGGGAGAGAGAAGAATCAACATCAGCATCAGCCCAAAGCTGATTCTTACAAGGTGGAGGTTAGACATATCTCTATTCTCTAACCTTTTTCCCAATTCTTACATCAGTCATCCCTCACACAGCACTCTACTTCTCTGCGGGGTTCGGTAACTTTTGGCAATGGCCACACAGAACTCACAGACCATACTCATCATTGCGGGGTTTATTTGGGAAGTAACAGATTACAATTCAGGATCAGGATCAACTTGGAAGTAACCGAACAACTGAGGATACCGTTCTTCAGTCAGGACAGCTTCTTGGCAACTGCTTCCAGGCCCTCACTCTCGGCCTTGGTCCCACTGCAGCCTGGCATCTGCCCTGCTTGGGCAAGTGTTACAAAGCTCTTTAGCTCCTCCAGTAAGTGCCCAGAGGCAACCCACTCCACCAGGAAGCCACCTGCCTGAGGGCGCTCAGCTCTCTTGCTGTGTGGGCCAGGCCCACCGTGCCATCTTGTGCCAGTCTCCTGGTTCTGCTGTCACTGTTTCTCTGCAGTTAACTGCACTGTCCGTTGTAATGCACAACTGTTCAGTCATTAGTCATTTTTCTCACAATCTACACAAGTTCCACTGGTGATCTCATGCAATGACATACTTGTAAATACCCCTGTAAACTCCAAACTTGCAAATGTATATCTGCATCATAAACTTCTCTTACATCTGTGATAATCTGTCTTATACTTGTGCTCTATTCTTAGATTTCATAGCCTCAACACTTTCAAGCATTTCTCCTGAGTTTTCCTTCAATTCTGCTGTAGCCACAATCTTCCCAAATTCAGACCATGCCAACTCTCTCTTTGCAATGAGCCAAACCCGAGGTGTCATTCTTGGTTCATTCAGTAATACAAGAAACCTAGATGGTTCCACTTTCAAAATATGCTATGAAAATGGCCACTTTTCATCATTAAGATTTGCCCCAGTAGCTCTGGGTGGATGGAGTTCATATTTAGATCCCCAAAGAGCATTGGCTTTGCTGTTTCCTCTGCCCCATCCTGCAGCTCCTTCTAAATAACTGTGTGCAATGAGTTACTTTATGTGGCCTTTTACCTTGGTTCTTTGGAGAAACAGCTTGCCTAAGCCCTGAGAAGTTGTTACCTTTAACCTAGTTCTTTGGAGAAGCAACTTGGGGGATACCCCCCCCCCCAGGGTGCTTTCTACCCTAGAGGGTTTGTTACTTTTGTCCAAGGGAGGAGCCTGTCTCTGCCTGGCAGAAAGTGTTACCTTTGTGCAATATCTGACTTGACAGACATGCCATGGGTAATTGAGGATTGGCTGAACTTGGGTGAGGGAGTCCCTTTTGGTAATTGATGAGGACTGGTCTATAGGGCTGCTATGAGTTGGAATCATCTCAATGGCAGTGGGTATGGTTTTTTGTTTTTTTTTGTTTTTGGTATATATAAAGGAGCCCTGGTTGCACAGTGAGTGGCTAAGGGCTGAGCTGCTAACTGAAAAGGTCGGCAGTTCGAATCCACCAACTGTTCCTTGGAAACCCTATGGGTAAGTTCTACTCTGTCTGTTAGGGTTGCTGTGAGTCAGAACCGACTCGACAGCAATGGGTTTGGTTTTCTTTCTTTCTTTTTTTTTTTTTTTTGGTTTATATATAAATGGCTGAAATGCAGAGGTTTTAAAAAGCCTCCTTGTTCACAGGAGGGTGGAGGGCAGTGTGTTCTTTGGGTCACGGAGGCCCCCTCTTCAGGCCTGGTAAAAAGGCTGCAGGTGAGAAAGTTGTCAGCTGAAAGCTGGGCTGGTTAGCTGAAAAAGCTGTAGCTGAGAGAGATGCTGGCAGAAAAGCAGTGCCACGTGGGAACTGAGCAGTCCTGAAGTTGCTGCATTGGCTGCCACACTGGCCAAAAGGTAGACCAGTTAGCAGTGTAGAGGCTGACAGCAGGGAGGCAGATGGTGGAGAATCCTGACATCAGAGAGCAGCTGAGAGAGTTTTCCTGCACTGAAGAAGGGAGGGATGTATTCTCCACTTTAGGGGAGACTTCCAGATCTTGCCTGTGTGCTTCCTGATCCTGATCCTGAGTTGTTCCTGTTCCTTCCAAGTTGATCCTGATCCCAAGTCGTAGCCTGTTACTTTCCTAATAAACCACATAATTGTGAGTATGATCTGTGAGTTGTCTGTGGCCATTGCAACTAACTATCAAACCCAGCAGAGAACTAGAGAGTACCGTGAGACAGGGACAGCTGGTGTCAGAAATTGTGAAGAAATTGGAGTGCAGAAGTGCAGAAGTCTGACCTCCACCTCACAGGAACGTTTTGTGCTGATTCTGATTCTTATCCTTCATGAATTTAGACAGTTCATTACACTACAACACAATCCCTTTATTGCTGTGAATATTACTGGCTCAAGTAAGAGCAGAAACATGAGTGTGGAGAAAATTTATGGGTACTGTTACCCACTCGTCCTTTCCAGACAGATTTGTAGTCTCACTGCATGCAGTCGTGTTCTCCTTCATTGATGTTATATGTTTGGGCCTCATGATCTCGTCTAGTGGCTCCGTGCTCTTTGTCCTGCACAGGCACAAGCAGGGAATCTGACATATCCACAACAGCCTATCTCCCCACCCCTGAGAATTCCTGTGACCCTAATACTCCCCAGCATGTTTTCTCCTTTTCAGAATGGGCGACTGAGAGCTTGACATAACTAATGCCATGATAAACCTATAAGTTTTTTTTTTTTTTTTTTTTGCCTCCTCCTTTTCACATACCTTTGTTAATGACTTGATTTTGCTCTATCTGGCCACCTATAGCTTATGACCCCCCCCCCCCCCAACAGGAAGATTAAAGCCCAGATGTCAGATATGGAAATGTCTGGCAGGTATCTCTTTAGTATGATAAAGAGTCTCTTGTAATTACCCTACAATGTACAACAACACTTCCAACCTTTGTAAGAATCATATATAGGCTCTAATGTAAAAATGCCTTTTAGGAACCCATTGAGATAGCCTGCGTTGCTGTTGGATCCCCAGTGGTGGACACTTCCTAAATTAAAGCTCTCTCACTCTTTCTGACTTAGAGTATGTTTCATTGGCTCGACTGCTTTCCAGGGCACGGATCATATTCGGGTAACATTCCTATGAGGCCAGAACCACATGACCTTCCTGTCCTGGTGAGCATGGTTGTCTTTATAACCCGATGAGGGTGATTCCTGCCTGGTGCGACCTCCTCAGTCAATTGAGAGACACCAGGCCTTTGAGGAAGAGAAAACTGACTTTATTGCAAGCTGGTCAAGCAAGGAGCTCAGAGACTAAGTCTCAAGTCAATTCCTCAAGGTTGGGGATTCTAGGGTAGTTATAATGTTCGGCATAGGAAAGTTATGCCTAAAATTCATGAAGCCTCTGAGAATAGGTGGGCAATTCCAGGAAATAATTAACATGTGGGTCTGCAGTGTCATGGCAGTTAGGGGGTGTGTTTTTCAGGATGTGATGCATGAAGTTCATGTAAGGTCAGCATTGTGGCTTATTGAGCATGTCTGAATGGAGGGGGAGCAGTGAAGTGGCCTTGAGCTGCTACACTGATGCCTTATCAGAAACTAGTTGACCACAGACCTGGGGTGTGATGGATGAAGGGTGAACAGTTTAACCCTGTTGGTTATATTCCCTCTTCTGGTTTTCAGGGTCTTCAGTCTTGAAGATAGATCTTTATGTAGGTGGTGGCCTGGACCTCTGGAACTTTTGAGCCTACTGACTGGTGGAAGCATGTGCAATGTAGAATCTGAGGTTTGTTGAATTACGAGGAAGGTGGTCGGACATCTGAAGCATCATGATGTTCACAGCTGCTAGATGATTTTGAATGAACCTGGTAAGACTGTTTAAGAGGCAGGACAAAAACAGAGAGATTAGTAATAGAATTATCAGCAGAGTAACAAGGTGCCAGAGCCAGTGGAAACCAGGAAAAGGGAAGTTGTCCATGGCCATCAATCAGACGGATTTTCTCCAGCAGTAAGTGGGTGAAAGGGATGCATCCCGTTGGCGATCTGTTGTAATTTGTGGAGATTGACTTCTACCTCATGGCTAATGTTTATCTGGGTAGAGCAGGAGGTATTGGCTACAGTGCAGACTCCCCCTTCTTTGGCTAAAATATAATCAAGGGTAATGCCATTCTCCATGATGACCCAGCTGGGAATTTAAGGAAGTTTGCTGGGCTTTTATAGCTCAGCTGGCAGTTTTGGAAAAGGAAGTAAATAGTGTCTAAGTTCAGTACGGCATCTTGAAGAGCTGCAAGGTGAGGGAAAATTGTAAGCATTCAGATGATCAACCAACCAGTGCTGGTTTCAGTTATGGGATTACACTCGGTTCCAGATAAGCCCCATCCAGTTTCATCAGAGTTGTTTTAGGATTGGGTTTCTGTTTTTTTTTTTTTTTCTCCAGGAGTTAGTAAGTGGTTTCATTAGCTGAGTGAAGTTATAAGGGGAAGTGATAACCATGGGGAAGGATGCTATTCCAAGGGTGCAAGTACCGATCACGGCTTGGGACAAAAAGCATTTGTAAGAAGCAGAGAGGAATGTTTGACTCCCGGATTTAGTATGATTACCACAGAGAAATGAATACCCAGGCTGTGCGCAAACTCAAGTCTGGCTTGCAACTTTTGAGTTGTTCCTCTCTGAATAAAACCAGGGGTTGGCAGTGTCATTGAGCCAATTTTTCCAGCTTTGTGTTATGCTATAGTTATTGATGACACAATCTGAGTAAGTACCCAGGTGAATGAGACCGGTTAGATTCTGCAGTTATTTCATTCTTCTGTGAAGGTGGAGTAATTACTCTAACTAAAATTGCCTACCGTGTTCGAATCTATAACCCAGTAAAATATGCTTTCAATTTTAAAGCAAGGAGTGGTAGCACTTGCTTTCTTGACTCTTACCTCTAACCCAGGGCTATCTAGAGTGTCATTATAGGTGGGATGCGGTACCTTCTTTAGGTATGTAACATCAGGTATTGGAACTGCCCAAGGGATGCAGAGACTTTCCATAGTGATAGGCAGAGGGTGACATACCCAACAGGCAGTGAGATTGCCTCCAGTGGCTACTGATTGGATTAATTTTAGATAAAAATTTTCTGTCCATGAGATGTTCAGCATGGAGTCAAAACATAGGAAAGCAAGGAATGATCTGGAGCTGCTGTAAAAAGAGAAGGAAGAACAGAATGATTGCCAAGATAGTAAAGGCAATGCAGCCATTAAGAGCACAATCATGATGGGGGGTTTCTGGGTTAGGCATTAACTTTTTATTTCTTTTTAAACAGATATTTTAAGTCCTGCACAGGCTCACAAGTCCAGTTGTTTTGTTGAGGTTGTTCTTGTTGCAGAGGATCTTCTGGGTGTGTGCAGGTTTGAGGTGAGTATGAAGCACCCAAGCTTTGACATTTTCACGTTTATCTGTTGAGTTGGTGGTTAAAAGAACAGTGGTTTGGTCTGAAAGGCCCCCGAGCCATAGTGGCTGTAAGGAAGGCTGCTTACAGTTTGAATTTCTGAGTTTCTTTCTTTTCCTGGACCTGGTCTCTGTTGTTATACGCTTTAAAGGCTATTTCATGCAATTGTGCTAGGTTCATACTTAGGCTCCCCTTGGCTTTTTGTAACTTTTTTCTAATGTCTGGTGCACTTTGCCTGATAAATACCATATTCACCATTTTTGCATTCTCTGGGTTTTCTGGTCTACATCTGTATATTGTTGGAATGCAGCAAAAATTCTTTGAAGGCGGGTAGATGGATCCTTAGTCGATCCTTGATAGACCTCATAAACCTTTTTCAAATTCTTTTGTTTTGGAGCACCCCTTTTCAATCCCACAATAAGATAAGCTCGATGATGTTTGAGCCTTCCATTTACCAGAGGATCATTAGGGTCCCAGCTAGGCTGAGAAAAAAGTATTGCTAAATCAAGAGCTTGTAGAATAGGGTTGTTGGGCTGATGGAAGCACTCCACTTCTTCCTTGGCTTTTCCTAAGACTAATCTCCACTCCTCTGGGCTCAAAAGTATATCCAAGTGCAGCTGACCATCAGTCCAGGTAGGGCAGGGGGTGGCGAAGATGGAAGGAAAACGTCTGCCATATGCTTTAGGTCCTCTCAATAAGGAGGGAGGTTTTTTTTTTTTTTTTTTCTTTTTTTTCCAACTTAACAAATCAGTTGTAGAGAATGCAGTGTGTACCCAGGCTAATTCTGGTGTTCCATTTTTCTCCTGCCTGGTAGGAACTTGTCTTAGTGGATAATGCCCTGTTGCCTGTTGCTCTGTTTCAAGTAGGGCAGTCCCCTATCTGAAAGTTGTACCACTTTGCATGTGCAGAGGGGAAATCATTTCTGAGGTTGGCTCAGCCAGCCCAGGTGGTTTTGGTGGATACAAGGGTGGGGTTGACAGTGGAGGAAGAGAGGAAAAATCATCTTCCCCTGGGAATCAAAAACCTTTTGTTTCTTTATCTCAGTTTGAACCATAATTTTACGTTGCTTTTGAATATTTTTGTTGTTATATAAGGACATAAAGCCATCAACATATATTGTCTCATCCCATTTACCTTCCTGAGTGCAAAACAAACCTAACTGGAGAATTGTATTATAATTCAGAACCATTTTGTGGCCAAAGTTCCCCTGTCATCCAGTTGCTATTGTGGCCACGCGAAGTTGCAGAAAAACTTCATCTTCTTTTTCTTCATAGGATCATAACTAAAAAAAAAAAAATCCCAGTTAGCTAGGATGCATCCTAGAGGGCTGCACTTTGGTATAGCTTGTGTGTTTCCCATACCTGAGCCTAGGCTAAAACCAGAAACCAGAAAAACCAGGAGTAGTAGAACCACAACGACCAAAGTGCAACAGGGGTTTCTTGTGACCAGATCAGCACAACTCTGAACTACCCAGATTCTGAAGGAAATAGCAGTTCTCTTGGGCTTGCACTTGGCTCCTAAGTCACTCACCTCCTCAGAAGCCCTTAGGTGCTTGTGACACTGTTTAAGTGGTACTCACCAGATCAGGATCCCTGCCCAGAGTCTATTTCTCAATCTCAAAGGGACAAGTCACCATGGGTCTGGGCACAGCTCCAGCTGTGAAAGTCAGTTTCACCATTGCCTCCCAGAGAAGTTAGGTGGTGCGCACTGAGGGGAGGCAGCTGTGCCAGTGGCCAGAGGTGATCCCAGGAGCCTGGCAGCCAAAATTAGAAGCAGAATAAAAGTCCCATCTGGGTCACCAGAATTTGTAACCCACCCAGTGTGCCCCCTCGAGTCAACTGAGAGACAACAGACCTTTGAGGAAGAGAAAGTAGACTTTATTGCAAGCTGATCAAGCAAGGAGCTCAGAGGCTAAGTCTCAAATCAACCTCCCCGAGGTTGGGGATTCCAGGGTAGTTATATAGAATTTGGGATAGGGAAGTTATGCATAATTCATGAAGTTTCTGAGACCAGATGGGCAATTCCAGGAACTAATTAATGTGTGGGGGTGCAGTGGGGATTCAGTGTCATGTAAACTAGGGGGTATGTTTTTCAGGGTGTGACACATGAAGTTCTAAGGACAGATTTGCGGCTTATTGGAAACCCTGGTGGTGATGTGGTTAAGAGCTATGGCAGCTAACCAAAAGATCGGCAGTTTAAATCCACAGGCGCTGCTTGGAAACTCTGTGGGGTGGTTCTACTCTGTCCTATAGGGTCTCTATGAGTTGGAATCGACTCAACGGCAACCGGTTTTGTTTGTTTTTTGGTGCAAGTCAAATGGAAGGGGAGCAGTGAAGTAGTCTTGGGCTGCTACACCAATGCCTTATCATGAACTAGTTGACCACAGACCCAGGGTGTGATGGATGGAGGGGGAAGAGTTTAACCCTGTTGATTACATCTTCTTTTACACTTTCTCTTCCATTTTGTCCTTTTGGATAGCCCTGGTTGTGAACCCAAGCCCCTGGTTAATGGACACGTCTGCATTGGTGTCGGCAGCCCAACATTCAGGCCCTTTGTGCTACTTGGCAGTGAAACCTGTGTCTCTCACTTCTGCTCTGCCTGCTGGGGAAGAAAAACAGTTTTGCCAAGTATTGTCTGAAGATTATAAGTTCCCTCCAGAAATTCTATCATTTATTTAATAACTTTTTTTTGTATTTGTAAGCTCATGTAAAGTAGAATGCCAACGAAACTACTAATGAGATGAGGGAAACTCCTAATGAGATGGATTGACACAATAGCCACAACAGTACATTGAAACATACTAATGATTATGAAGATAGGGCAGGACTGGGCAATGTTTTGTTCTGCTATACATAAGGTTTTCATGAATCGGACCCAGTTCAATGGCAACTAACAACAGGAAGAAGCTCATATTTTATGAACGCATTATCTTGGAAGGACTCTGGGATTCAATATGACAAAAAGAATCCTGGCCTCATATTACTTACAGAATTGCTAAAAAAAAATGACTATGGTATAAATAATGCTTCAAAGACAACGTTCTTAAATTGTATAATATTCATCAGAGAAAATCAGGTATTATATGGGTAATCTTCAGTGTTTGGGAATTCTTGAGTAGAAACTCACTGATGATTTAAACTTTGAGGTGAGTGACATTCAAATAATTTATTGCATTTTCAAATCATACTGAGTGAAGGATGTTTCAAGTGGGGAAGTGACCTAGGAATACCTTGCGTTGGAAAGGTACAAGTGGACCTCAAAGAACTGAAGGAAGTTCAATGTTTGGATTAGAGTGTGGTGGAGCGAGTGGCAAGAAATGAAGCAAGGAATACAAGTGGTGTCTTCTGGCAGGTGTTGGAGGTCATATCATATCAAAGATCAGAACATTTCATAAGAGAGATAATGGGCTTCTGAGAATTTTAGTCACAGTGAAATGATCCAAATTACTTAAATTTTGAATTGAATCCCATAAAATATTACTTAATGTAAATAAATATAAAACCTGTATCTAATTGTCTAAATTACATTTTAATCCAATATATTTAGGTAACATGGTGTCATGGATTGAATTGTGTACGCCCAAAAATGTGTGTAGCACATGATTCCCAGTATTGTATGATTGTGTAATTTGATGTGATTTCCTTATGTGTTATAAACTCTTATCAGTATGATGAGGTTATATGTGATCTCCTTATGTGTTGTAAATTCTGTCACTGTGATGAGGTTATAATGATGAGGTTTACAAGATTAGATAGTGTCTTAATCCAGTCTCTTTTGAGATATAAAAGAGAGAAGCAAGGAGAGACACATGGGAACCTCATACCACCAAGAAAGCAGTGCTGGGAGCAGAGCGCATCCTTTTGACCTGAGGTTCCTGTGCTGAGATGCTCCCAGACCAAAGGAAGACTGATGCATCACAAGGACCTTCCTCCAGAGCCAGCACAGAGAGAGAGCCTTCTTCTGGAGCTGATGCCCTGAATTTGCACTTGTAGCCTACTGGACTGTGACAGAATTAACTTCTGTTTGCTAAATCTGTCCACTTGTAATATTTCTGTTAGAGCAGCAGTAGATGACTGAGACACATGGTTGTAATAAATGATAAATCAAGGTGAAACACTTAATTTTTGGCCTCTAATAAACTTAACAACACTGTTTCTCAGAGTAAGTCCTGCTTCTTTTCTCCATTTCTCATTACAGGACTATATTCAATTAAGAATCTGCACATTTTCATATAGGAGTTTATTTTGTTGGGTTAATATTCCTCATGGGGCTCAAGGTTTGTATGATGCAAACAGTTTGTGTTCAACTACTAACTGAAAGGTCAGTGGTTTGATCCGCCCAGTTGTTCTGATCTACCTCTGTGAGATCACAGCCACTGAAAACCTTATTGTCTTATCTAGTGCTGCTATAACAGAAATACCACAAGTAGGTAGCTTTAAGAAACAAATTTGTTTTCTCACAGATTAGGAGGCTTGAACTCCGAATTAAGGGTGCCAACTCTAGAGGAAGTCTTTCTCTCTCTGTCGGCTCTGGAGGAAGGTCCTTGTCTCTTTTGAGCTTCTACTCCTGGGCGATCTTCATGTGACTTGGCATCTATCTTCCTCCATCTCTACTTCTCTCACTTGCTTGTTTAATCTCTTTTATATCTCAAAAAGAGATTGGTTTAAGACAAACCTCGCACTAATCCTGTTTCATTAACACAACAAAGATAATCCATTCCCAAATGGGATTATAACCACAGGCATAGAAGTTAGGATTTACAACACATATTTTTGGGGGACACAATTCAATCCATAACATCTATGGAGTGCAGTTCTACTCCGACACACATGCCATTAGTTGATATTGACTCAATGACAACAGGTTTCAGTGGCTTACCTTCAGAGCCATTTGAGTGGAACTCCATTACCTGAGAATTTAGAATAGTTTAAATACTTCCAGAACATACTTAGAGCATTAATATCTTGTCTATTGAGCAGCCCTCAAATTTTTTGTAGTCCTATTAAATTTTTCAAAAATATACATACTATGTGAATATTTTCGTGCTTATAATCTTGCAATAGTATGTGAGTGACCCTTGTCCTTCCCAGTTTCCCTTATTTACATATCTACAGTGAGAAACTTGCAGGCAGCACTTACATCAAGTGATTTAGATATATAAAAATCAACAAAACAATGTCACAAATGTTATTGAAGAGTGTTAAGATCTTCGCTGTATCAGTTCTTACCTCGAATTATAACATTTGAGACCACATTTGGACTTTGAGATAGGTGACAGATTCCTAAAAATAACAATATATCTTAGGATATGGAGAAAGATATTTCTTACATTTCATAAAGAAGTATAAGATGAAACAGTGTTTCTCCCTTTGTTGGACACATTCGCTGACTATACATGTAGGAGACATGTTTTCTGTGGGAAGAAATGGCTGAGTTACACCCTTGTTCACCTGCTTCAGGGTAGTATGACACCCTTCTTTTGTATTGTCGCCCCCCGTCCCCAAGGCCCTGTGCAGAACCTCCTTCTCTTGTCCTTAACCCAATATACAAGAACTCACAAAACTGACTCTAAGTATTCTGGCTACATGAATTTGAAAAACAATAAATAATGTTTATTAGTCTCCAGCTCCGAGTGAATGCACTTTGTATCTGAATAACTCTATGGAATGATAGGTGCATTGGATCTGTAGCCTTAGGAGCATCTGAAATAATAGTGAGCTTCAAGGAGTCTTAAATAATTTCTCTAAACACTGTGATCAATTGCAGATAACACTCCACAGAAATCTGCCTCGGGCCTTTAGGAAGGAGAGAAGTCCCTCCGCTGCCCTGAGAGGCTAGAGACACCATTTTCCAGTGCCCAGTGGGGAGCCATTTGGGTTTTGTTGCGGGGAGTCTGCAGGGGAAGGTCGCCCTTTCCCGCGGCCTGTGAAGATTCAAGAACTATGTTACCCAGACGTCTGTGTGACTAGCGACAGCGGCTTCAACCATTGAAAGCCCAAAAAGCGGCATTTCTGCGCATGCCAACTATGTTGGGGCGGGACTTCTGGCTCCCCTTTGTGGCGATAGTTCTGCCAGCAACCGCCAGCTGGGTGGGTACCATGGTGACGCAACCGAGAGTCAGGAGAGGGCGCGTTGTCCTGTCTTCACAAAGGCGGGTCTGAGCCTCGGCGGCGGCTCCTTCAGAAGTGACCCACCCCACGGCCTTACTAAGTGGGGAGCGCATTGCCCGGGTTCTGCCCATTCCCCGCCGCAGCCCGGCCCCGCCCCGCCCACAGGCTCCATGGCGGCTGCAGTGCTGAGGGACCCGTGTCAGGTGAGTGAGCGTCCCCCGGGCCTCGCCTTCCTGACCAGCATCTCCCAATCCTCGAGCTCTCCACAGGCCCCTGCAGCACAGGACCTGGTCCTGCCCAAGGGGGGCTTGTGGTGGGGACCCCGTTTCCTGAGAACTAGTATGATGAGGGAGCTCTGGTGGTACAGTGTTTAAGAGCTCGGTTACGAACCAAAAGGTTGACGGTTAGAATCCAGGAGCCGCTCTTTGAAAACCCTGTGGAGCTGTTTTACTCCGTTCTATAGGGTCGCCATGAGTCGAAATCGACTTGACGGCACGGGTTTGGTTTTTGGTTTGGTAGTATCATGAGAGGTGGGGGAGAGCCTCCAGCAGAGGTACCGGCTGGGTAAAGGCTGGAGGTGCGACTGAGCCGGAGCAACAGCGAAACCTGTGGCCCTCGTGTGTCCGCAGGTAGCAGGAGTGTTAGGAATCGCGCCTGGATGGTAGGCTGGGGAGTTGTGCCTTCAGTCTCAGGTCTCTGAGAGCCATGGAGGGTTGTGAAGGAGAATGAGTGGGGCTTTTAAAAGTTTTCCAAAAGCTGCTCAGAAGGAGAACAGACTGGAAGGAGGATGATAACAGTGAGTCATACACAGGCTGTGGCAGCACTGAGGTCTCAGGACCGGAGATAATGCAGTGATCTCGAGGTCACCTGGCTCCTAGGCTGGACAGGGGGACAGAGAGACCTGAGCCCCTGCAGTCCTACAGTGGTCACCTGCTTTCACATCTCCCTCTTCCCACGGCATCCCGTAGCTGCAGACATGCCTGTGGAGTCTGCCCTGTTGAGTAGAGGGTGTCCCAGGCCTCACTGATCTTGATCCCACCCTTAGGTCTCTGGATTTGTACTGTCTTGGGACTCTTTGCCTGCCACTCTTCTAGCCCTTGAGCCTGGGGACCCTGAACATACCCCATGCTTAGGGTTCTAAGTTCAGGTGTGGGGCTCTATGGAGTGGTTCCTGTTTTAACCAATGGAATGCAGTCTGGAAGGTTGTCCCAGGCATAGGTACCCAAACTAAAAACCAAACCCGTTGCCGTCGAGTTGATTCCAATTCATAGGTACGGGTATGGGCAAATGCTTGTAGGCAAGGTAGAGCTGGTAGTGTCAGAGAAACTTAGTTCTCCATTCTTTCTCATGGGAACAGAGAGCAAGGGGCAGGAGTCAGGGTGGAATGGCTTCTTAAGAAGTTGAGCATCAATTCTGGAGGTGATGGGAGCAGTGGGAATTTTGGAGCAGAGGAAGGAGCTGATCTGACCCAGGTATCATCAGGCTCCCTGTAGCTGCAGCATGGAGACTAGACTGCAGGTATGAGGTGGATGGTAGGAAGACCAGGGAGGAGGCTACTGTAGTAGTCCAGGTGTGTGTTGACAGTGGCTTGACCATTGTGGTAGCCATGAAGATTGTAGGAATGATGGGATTCTAGATCTCTCTTTCTTTCTTTCTTTTTTTTTTTTATTGTGGTGAAATTATACATAACAAAGCATACACCATCTCAATTTCTACATGTACAGTTCACTGGTTAAATTCTTCAAGTTATGCACCCATCCTTGCTATCCTTTTCTAAATCATTCCACTACCATTAACATAACCTCAATACTTCCTAAGCATAAATTCCACCTTTTTCCTCCCTCCATCCCTGGTAACCACAACTAATCTTTGGTGTCTATATATTTGAGATTACAGAGTATCCTTTCGCGACTCATTTATTTCGCTCTGCATGACATTTTCAAGATTGATCCATGTTTGGCATTCATCAGAACTTCATTTCTCTTTATGGCTGAGTAATAGTCAATTGTGTGTATACCCCATTTGTTTATCCATTCATTTGTTGGACATTTCGGTTGCTTTTGGCTATTTGTGAAAAGTGCTGCAATGAACATTGTTGTACAGTTTCTGTTTGCATTTCTCCTTTCATTTCTTCTGAGAATATACATAGGATTAGGATTTCTAGGTCATGTGGTAATTCTATGTTCAACTTTTTGAGGAACTAGCAAACTGTTTTCTGCAGCGGCTGTGCCATTTTACATTCCCACTAGCAATGGATGAGGGTTCCGGTTTCTCCACAACCTGGCCAACACCTGTTGTTTTGTCTTTTTTTGATCATTGCCATTCTAATGAGGATGAGTAGTTTTTCTCTTTGTGGTTTTTATTTGCATCTTCTTTATGGCTAGTGACATTGAGCATCATCTTATGTGCTTGTTATCCATTTGGATATCGTCTTTAATGAAATGTTCAAGTCCTTTGTCCATTTTTTAAAAATAATAATTTGTGTCTTCAGTGAAAATTTACACAGCAGTTTAGGTTTCTATTCAATTTCTACACATATTGTTCAGTGAAGTTGGTTACATTCTTCACAGTGTGTGAAAGTTCTCAATATTCCATTCTATAATAGATGTTTTGTGTCCATTAATCTAGTTTCCTTGCCCCGTTATGTTCTCATCTTTGTTTTAAAATATTTGTTGACCATTTAGTGTCATATAGATGATTTTTTAAAAAGAAGCACAGTACTCATGGGTGATATTCTTTATTTTGTGACCAATCTGTTATTTAGCTAAAAGATGGCCTCAGGGGCTAGTTTCGTTTCAAGGTCTAAAGAGTATCTCAGGGCAGTAGTCTCAGGGAGTCCTCTGGTCTCAACTAGACCAGTAAGTCTGGTTTTCTAGGTTTTTTTTTTTTTTTTTTAGGAATTTGAGATTCTGTTCCACATTTTTCTGTCATTTTATCAAGGTCATCTATTATGACCCTAATCTGAACGGTCAGTAGTGGTAGCCAGGCACCATCTAGTTCTCTTTGCCCATATTTTGATTGGGTTGTTTGTGTTTTTGTTGTTACATTGTATAAGTTTTTCAAACATATTTTGGATATTAGACCTTTATCAGGTATATGGTTCCTGAAAATTTTCTCCCAATCTCTAGGTCGTCTCTTCACTTTGTTGTTAAAAGTCTCTGTCTTTTAAGTAGGTCTGCCTGGATTTTCAGATTTTTAGTGTGACAAAGGTGTAGGAGTCAGGGATATCCCCACTGTTGGTAGTTTCAACAGCTGGAAGGATTGAAGGTCCATTGACTTAGAAGGGGAGTCAGTAGTGGGGGTAATTTTGATTGGAGATCTCAGGAATTTTGTTTTGACGATGTCAAGAGTCTGAGATGTTTTAGAGAACAAATAAGTGGAAGCATCAAGTGGGCTGGACACACAGGTTTGGAGCTCTGGGGAGGGATTCAGGATGGAGACATCTCCAAAAGGTGGTGGACAGTATGTGGAC
The DNA here is from genome assembly GCA_030035585.1 of Dugong dugon. Classification (NCBI taxonomy): domain Eukaryota; kingdom Metazoa; phylum Chordata; class Mammalia; order Sirenia; family Dugongidae; genus Dugong; species Dugong dugon. Next base: position 117,595,496 of record CM057466.1, read on the forward strand.
AGTATGAACCTGGAAGTCACATCCAGTAGTGGGAATCCTGGTCGTGGTGGTAATGCTAATAGCACGATAGGAAAGGGAAGGTGGCGACCAAGGACTAGGTTTCTAGCTAGGACCCCTGGTGAAATTAGTGTACGTCACAAACACATATGAGGCAGAGAAGTGGCTATGGGAAGATTGTAGGAGAGAAGATGATCTGGCAGGTGACTGTTACGGATTGAATTGTGCCCTACAAAAATACATGTTGCAGTCCTGACCCCTGTACCTGTAGATGTAATCCCATTTGGGAATAAGGTTTTCTTTGTTATGTTAATGATGTCCTGTCAGTGTAGGGTGTGTCCTAAACCTAATCACTGCTGAATTATAAGAAGCAGCATCGACACAGAGACAAACCAGCACAGTTAGGGGAATATAGATGCCACGAGGAAATTGCCAAAAAAATCAAGGAACACTGGGGCTAGAGAAACTGAGACAAGGATTTCCCCCTAAAGCCAACAGAGGGCTACCTCTAGAGCCGGGGCCCTAATTCAGATTCTAGCATCTTGAACTGTGAGAAAGTAAATTTATGTTCATTAAAGCCACCCACTTGTGTATTTCTGTTACAAAAGCACTAGCTTACTAAGATATTGGCCAGGGCTTCTAAGGGAAGGGTAGATATGAGATGGATGTGGAGACACAGGAGTAATAGAGGCAAGAAAACAGTGAGTCTGCAGCGGGAACATAGTCAGCACTCTGTGGACTCACTAGGATTTGCTGTGATCCTTGGCAGAGTCTGGGATGTTTTAGTCAGTCTGGTAGATAAGCTCAGGGGCACAAATGGTCTCTGGGAGAATCACTAGGACTAGGGTAAAGGGGCACTGGGACCCCACAATACATATATTTTTATGGGCCACAATGTGGTTTAGGTGGAAAGAGGAAGGCTGTGATTGGCAAGGGGATAGCAAATGAAGCACAAGTAGAGGAGGACACAGGTGGTTCTGGTCGACTGAGGTTAAAGCCAGGAACAGAATCAGGCAGAGAGGCCTTCACAGCAGGTGAGGGGCTACTCCTGGTAGTGGAGGTCTGGGGTAGAACTGAATCCTGTTTGAAAGTACCAAGTATTCTTTGGGTGTCATGTGTGCAGTGACATATGGGGAAGCCAGGGGGTGCCTATGTTGTGAGGCAGGGATGGGGAGGAGGCTGTAGCAGAGAGTGTAGCACAAAGAGTGGTGTGCAGGTGGAGAGTGAACTGATGGCCCAGGACCTTCTACTGGGGACCTAACAGTGAAGGATAAGTCTGTATTTGGTTGTGTCTAGAAGGCATGATCTCAGGACTACATGGAACTGCCTGACAAGAGGGTGTGCACGTGGCCTTGGTGCTAGCACCGAGCTTAGGTCTTGTCTGTCTGGCTACCTGCCTGTTGGTGCTGTTGGCTAATACAGTAATCAGTGAGACCATGATGGGAGAGTGGGGATTACTGCACCAAGGCCTACTGTCTTCTCTCAGGTGGGAACTGGGGAGGACAGTGAGCAGGGATGAATGTGGGGGGAATGAACTTGGGGTCCTAAGATACTAATCATGGAATGAACTGTTGTCCCCATCATGACAGGGCTGTGTTACCTTTGAAGATGTGGCCATTTACTTCTCCCAGGAGGAGTGGGGGCTCCTTGATGAAGCTCAGAGGATACTGTACAGCGATGTGATGCTAGAGAACTTTACAATCATAGCATCATTGGGTAAGGCACTGAAACCCATTCCAGTGTCCCGAGCTGATCTCTGCCTTTCATCTTTTCCCCAGAAACGGCTCTGTCCTTCTACATCCAGACCATGGCCTGTGCTACCTTCTCCACTTTTCCTGGCATTTATGCTGTGGGGGTCAATGCTGAGCTGTGTGCACTGCCCTACACAATGCACTCCCTGAGCAGCCCCACCATCTGAGTGTGCAGGGAAGATTCTAGGAGTCAGGTGTCTTCCATTCAGCTCAGTGGATCCCATCCTGCTTGTCCTTTCCCTGACTGGATGATGTATCCACATCCACACCACTCTGTGCCCCAAGTTCTACCCTCTTCCTCTAGCTGATATTTCTTTCTGCCTGCCTGTGCCAGGAATTGCAGGCATTGTCATAGTCATTACTGATGTGGTCCTAGAGCAGTATTTGCAAGACCTTCCTTCATGGTGTTTTTTTGTAATATCAATTATAGTCTATTGTATGCTGACCTGCTCTGAGCCAGTGCTGGCTTCTCACCTGTTCTGTCTTTCCTTGGGATTTGTTTCATGCAGGTCCTATGTAGTTGCAGAATGGGTATCACAGGCAGCGTCTTGTTTGCCTACAAGATGAACATGGCAAGATGGTCTCAGAGGAGGCCTGGCCCTGCTGAGCTGCTTCTAGGGGAGGGCACAACAACATGGCTGTGTTCAAATCACACAAGAAATCTGTCCTTGTGTCCACCACTGTTTTGGTGTAAATGCCACTGGCCACACCTCATTTCTACCTTTTCTTCCCCATACTTGTCACTTTGCTGCCTTGTCATTTCAACTGTGACTTCCTGCCTCTGGCTACCCTGCCTTTCTGGCCTCTACTCATCATCGGTTCCTCTCTACTACTCCCTGTGCAGTATTCTCCAACAACAACCCAAATATAATGTGTTGTGAAGTTTGCTCATATCCTTAAATAGTCCTTTAACAACAGCTACTCAATTGCAGTTGGATTTTCCTAGGCCTGGACACAACAGCCTTCAGCATAGCACTCTGGTGTTGAATGAGCCCAGATCTTTGGCAAAAGGATTTCTCACACTCACTGCACTCATAAGGCCTGTCTCCTGTATGAGATCTCTGGTGTTGACTGAAGGCTAATGCAGAGGAATGAGATAGAAACCCTGCCTTCTCTCCCATGCTGCACCATTTTATTCTGTCCTTCACCTCATGAGGCCTCCCCCATTCTATGATAGTTAGATGACCAGTACTGCAAGGAACCCCTTCCTAAATGAGCTCCAGACCCTCATCCTCAGAAAAATCCTTTGGACTCATTTCTTAACATCACTGACACTCATTTATAATGGGACTTCCCCTCCCACCGATGTCAACATACATTTATCAGCCTTTCTCTGCTTTCAGGTCATTGGCATGAAATGGAGGAGAAGGAGACATCTTCTGAGCAGAATGTTTCTATAGAAGGAGTATCACAGACAGGTCCATCTACCCAGAAGACTCACTCCTGGGAGATGTATGTCCCTGTCTTTAAAGACATTGTGGCTGAGGTTGTAAAGGACTCCCTGGTCCCATCGGTCCTTCTCCAGCACCTGCCTACTCCCAACAGTAAGAAGACAGACAGCAGCGCCGAGTGTGGAGAGGCCTTTCACAATGGAAAAAGTCATTACAAGAGAGGAGAATGTGGGAAAGCTTCCAGCCATGAACACACACTTGTTGACCACCAGAGCATCTGTGCTGGAGAGGGGCTTTGTGAGGATAGCAAATATCAGAAAGCCATTAGCTACAAATACAGACGTGTTCAGCAGCAGCAAATTCACAATGGAAAAAGGCTGTATGAGTGTGGTGAATGTGGGAAATCCTTTACCCATCACTCCTCCGTTAGTAGACACCAGAGAATACACACTGGAGAAAGGCCGTATGAGTGTGGTGAATGTGGGAAAACCTTTACCCACCACTCCTCCCTTAGTAGACACCAGAGAGTTCACACTGGCGGAAGGACTTATGAGTGCAGTGAATGTGGAAAATCCTTTATTCGAAGTTGCAGCCTCATTCAGCACCGGAGACTTCACACAGGAGCAAAGCCTTATAAGTGTGTCGAATGTGGGAAAACGTTTAGTGAAAACTCCACTCTCATTCAACACCGCAGAGTTCACACTGGAGAAAGGCCTTATGAGTGCAGCGAATGTGGCAAATTCTTTAGCCGTAGCTCTACTCTCAGTCAACACCGGAGATCTCATACTGGAGACAGGCCTTATAAGTGCAATGAGTGTGAGAAATCCTTTCGCCAAAGATCTGGGCTCATTCAACACCAGCGAAGTCACATAGGAGTAAAGCCTTATGTGTGTGATGAATGTGGAAAATCCTTTAGTCAAAGCTCTGGCCTCATTCAACACCGAAGAGTCCATACTGGAGAAAAGCCTTATGAGTGCAGCAAATGTGGAAAATTCTTTAGACAAAGTTCTGCCCTCCGTCAACACCAGACAGTCCACACCGGAGAAAGGCCTTATGAGTGTGGTGAATGTGGGAAATGCTTTAGCCACAATTCCGGACTTAATAAACATTGGAGAGTTCATGCTGGAGTAAGCCTGTATATATGTGGTGAATGTGGGAAATCCTTTAGCCAAATCTCCACCCTTACTCAACATGAGAAAATTCACAGGAGTAATGCTACAAGTGTGAATTTGGGGCATCCTTTAGCCAAAGCTTCCCCCTCATTTAATACTGGAGAATATACACTGGAAAAAGGCCTCATGAATGCAGTGGATGTGGGAAATCCTTTAGCCGAAACTCCACCCTTATTCAACACCAGAGAGTTCACAGGAGCAAGGCCGTATGAGTGTAGCGAATATGGGAAATCCTTTAGCCAAAGTTTCAGCCTCATTCAATACTGAAATTTTCACAGCGAAAAAGGCCCCGTGAGGGCAGCAAATGTGAAAGCTTTCATCACAAGGTCTAACGTCGTTCCACACAAGAAAGTCCACAAATAGGAAAGGCCTTGCACATGCAGGGAATGTGCTAGCTCTTTGTTCAGCATAATGGCCCTATAGAAACTTTACGAGGGACCCATCTGCCTGAAATTGAACCTCATACTTGGAACATCCAGAGTAGTGAAAGTCCCCAAGTTCCAGGCATGTGCGAAGATTTTGTAAGCTGCGTTGCACGTTATATGCTTCCGACGACTTTTCCCAGCTTTATATGACTGATAATTTCTATGGCAGAAGTCGTCTCACTTCTACCATCTTGCAGGTTCCCACCATGTTCTCAGTAACCCCAGAATGCTCAGGCAAGGCAGACAACTGTGTTCTCTCTAATTCCCTAGATAAAATCATGAGTAGTTTGAGCCCTTAGGTGGCTTCATTCCCTTCTCTGACTGATTACATACAGCAGAGACTGAACACAGTTTTGGCCAAGAGGACCCGATTTGGGTTCTGCTAGCAGCTGGCATAAAAAGTTTGTGTTCTTCAATACACTGTTGGTCTTGTGTGACACTTGTGATTTTTTTTCAGGCTGTAAGTCACCAATTAGTAACTACCTGACTAATATTCCTCTGGTTTGTGCAACAGTAAAGGCCTTATTATTTAATCCATCTTCACTCTTGGGGTGTGAGGCAGTGGTGGTTCAGTGGTACAATTCTAGCTTCCCATGCAGAAGACCCAAGTTTGATCCCAGTCAGTGCACCACATGCACAGCCACCACCAGTCAGCTTGTACTATGGTGGCTTGCATATTGCTATGATGCTGGACAGGTTTCAGCCAAGTTTCCAGATCATGTCAGGCTAGGGAGAAAGACCTGGTGATCTTCTGAAAACCACTGAAAATCCTGTGGATCATAATGGTCTGATTTGCATCTGATCATGTGGATGGCACAATGACTGGGCAGAGTTTTCTTCCATTGTTCATGGGGTACACGAGTTGGAGCCAACATCACAACAACTAACCAACAGCAACAACAACCCTGGGGCTTCTATTCACTATGTGGAGTCAGTTGACAACAGAATTTGGATCTGTTACTGTGAAGGGTGAACAGCTCTCATGGGTCCTACAATTTTGTGTTCCTCAGTGGAGACAGTATGATGGCAGAGTAGCCCTCCCTATAGGTATGGCCTAAAATGCATTGCTGACCAAGACCTCCTAGGAAAGGTACAGAGGAATTTTGGTCCTAATTTGTGACCTGGATGTCTGATTTTTTTTTTTTTTTTTTGAGACCAGAGGTCACCTTGAGGGTAGGAGAGTTGTAACAACTCCAGTGATTCTGGGAACAGCATAAATTTGTTCCCTTGTTCCCAGGGGATGTCTGTTCTCCTTGTTGGAGGGAAACATTTCCCCAGTCCTGCAAAAGAACCCTGTACCCTGAAGTCCAGAATTTGGGAAGTGAGTTTTTCTGGTTATAAGACTACAGGGGCCAGGTGGGAACCATAATTGGTACAGAAACAGTGTGAATAATAGAGGGTGGTGGAACTGCAGCAAACTCCAGACAGTGTGCTGTCAGATGTGTATCCACAAATGTTTCAGTGACTGAGCAGGATGCCTATGGACAGACATTCTCAGGACCTCCAGACCACATATGTCCTGTGGCTGTGGTCATTGTCAGAGCAAACAAAGGTTTTTTTGGATTCCTGTGTCCTCTTTGGGTTGTTGACTGCAAGTCCGTTATTGTGCAGACAGGAGAACAAGGATGAAGAGAAAGATCCTGCAGTCAGGGATGTGGTTCTGTGAGCCAGCCAGGGTGCTTGTTGTCTCAGATGGAAATGATCTTCACTGCTCACCCGTATTTCCTTCCACTGAGGCATGGCTCCCCTTCTCCTGTCAAGAGGAAAGAGATGGGAAAGCCAATATATGGTTGCAAAACCTTCTGGTTTTCCGAAAATTTGGGGAGAGCCAGATATTTATTTCAAAACATTTTTAAAAGCTTTACAATGATATAATTACATGCAGTAAACTATAAATATTTAAAGGATGAAAATTGATAAATTTTAACAAGAATATTCACCCATGAAGCGGACATAATCATGATCATGAAAATATCCATCACCCCCATATTTAACTTCTGCTATTTTAAAATCTTTCACTGGCTTCCTCAACCCTTTGTTCAGGCAAACATGATTTCCATTCTTTCACGGTAAGTGTGCATTTTCAAAAATTTTATTAGTGCAATCACTGTTTATTGTTTTTCCCCTCCCTCTGGTTTTCTTCACAGTGCATAATTATTTTGAAATTCATCACCGTTGCTTATGTGAATAGTTCATTTTTATTCCTGAGTAGTAACCTGTCTATTACTATGCCACTGTTTGTTTATTCACTCATCTGTTAATGGACATTTGTGTTTCCAGTTTTTGATTGTTACAAAGAGCTGCTACAAGCATAGGTGCACATTTCTTAAATGTGAATAATACATTTTATAGATGTATTAGTTTCCTAGGGCTGCTATAACAACGTACCACAAACTAGGTGACTGAAAACAACAGAAATTTATTCTTACAATTTTGGAGGCTGTTGCTGATGTTATGTGCCATTGAGTCAATTCCAACTAATAGTGACCCCATAGGACAGAGTAGAAGTGCCCCATAGGGTTTCCTAGGCTATAATCTTTATGGGAGTAGATCACCAGGTCTTTTCTCCCTCAGAGCCATTGGGCAGGTTCCAATGGTGGACCTTTCGGTTAGCAGCCGAGCACTTGATCATTGCACCACCATTGCTCCTTTTTGGAAGCCAGAAGACCCAAATTAAGGTATTAGAAAGGCCATGCTACCTCTGAAGACTCTAGGGAAGAATCTTTTGCCCCTTCTTAGCATCTAGTGGTTATCAGCTATCCTTTACATTCCTTTGTACACCTTGGCTTGCAGCTGCATCACTCCAATTTTTGCATCCATCGTCACATGGGCATCTTCTTTCTGTTTAAATTTCCTTTTAAGGACACAAGTCATAGTATTAATGCCCACCGTAATCCAGTATGACTGCAACTTGATTGCGTTTGCAAAGGTCCTATTTCCAAGTAAAGTCATGCTCATCAATACTAGGGGTTAGGACTTCAAAATATCCATATGGGGATACAATTAAACCCCAATATATGGATATATGTTTTAATGCCTCAGAATAGGAGAATGTTTAGCTTATTAAGAAACTGCACTGTCTTATGAAATGGTTGTACCCTTTTGCACTTCTGCTGTATACGAGACTTCCTTTTCCTCCACATTCTTACTGATAATTTGTATGGTCAGGCTTTTTAATTTTACTTGTTTTAATAGGTGTGTGAGGACAGTGGTCGTTCAGTGGTCGAATTCTCACCTTTCATGTGGGAAACCCCGGTTTGATTCCTGTCAGTGGAGGCTTACATGTTACTATGATGCGGAGTGGGTTTCAGTGACACTTCCAGACTAGGAAGAAAGGCCTAGTGATCTACATCTGAAATTCAGGCAATGAAAACCCAGTGATCATAATGGCCCCATCCCATTGCGCATGGGTTTACCATAATTTGGGGGCCTAGTGGATGGCCACTAGCAACAGCAACAATAGATATGTAATGGCATCTCCCTGTGCTTTTCATTGCATTGCTCTGATGATTTATGATCTTGAGAATTCTTTCACGTGTTTGTTGCCTATTCTTTGGTGAAATATTTCTTCATATATTTTGTCTACTTTTTTTTATAGATGTTGACTAATATTTCCCTTTTCATTAATAAATAAGAATACATATATATAACAAAGACATATGTTGGAACATCACTCATTCTTCAGTGATGTGTCTTCTTTGCTAAATACAGTAATTATTTTTGAATTCTGAAGAATATTTCCTCCATGTTTTGTGCTACTCGTAATATAACAGCCACAGAGAGTATATACTTTTAAATCTGCATTATTAACATCTTCTCCATCAACTTCTTAAGGCTAGACAGTCAATAAAACAAGCCCTAGTTTGTAGCAATTGTCAGTTTCCCTGGTTTAAATACTCTACCAAGGCCAATTTCTAGCATAATATAGTATGTTGTTGTTGTTAGGTGCTGTCAAGTCAGTTCCAACCCAGCGACTTTGTGTATAACAGAATAATACATTACCCAGTCCTATGGCATCCTCACAATAGTAGGTATGTTTGAATCCATTGTTGCAGCTACTTAGTCTATCTCGTTGAGCATCTTCCTCTTTTACACTGATCTTCTATTTTATATATATATATATATTAGTAAAACAGTAAAATAATGAGGAAGTGAAAAATTTTTAGTATTACTACCTTTGCTTTTTAAACAGCTTTATTGAGTATAATTGTATTTCAGTAGATTCTGCATATGTCAAATGTACAATGTTGACCACTGAACCCAGGCATAATGACGTTCATCAACCTGAGAGGTCCTGTAGTCATTAATGATTATTGACTTTATCTTCAGTATAGATGATGTTCCAATATAAATGAATCCTAGCTCTGCCCTTTTTTTTCTTTTAAATTGGGTAAAAACGTCTACAAAGAAGAGAAAGTTTCCTGTGGAAGCATTTAGATAGAAAAGAAAGATCTTAATTTTTTCCCTTTATTTTCCCTCTTCAAGTATGTTGATTTGGTTCTCTACCATTTTCCAAATGTGAGGGTTTATTTTAGTAGTATTTAAAATGTAAGATTTTTACGTATTTATAGGTTTTAATCCATTTAAATTATTATTTGATGCTGAAAATGTCCCACACAGCATCATTGGGAATCCATGTTAGCTCTTATGTCCTGTTGACATAACCACAGTGATTTTTGGTGTCTCTTTTGCTTTCTTACACAATAAGAAGTTCAGGGATCACCTTCTATAGCTTCTGCCTTTGATGTGGAAGCATTCATTTCTTCAGGAATCTCTGGTTTATTTTTAACGGTATATAGAAGCTATACATTTAGAGACAATGTCTGTATTTAATATATTGTTAGCAGCTGTCACATTGGCCCTCAACTCATGGTGACACCATGCACAACAGGATCAGACTGCTGTGATCCATAGGATTTTCATTGGCTGATTTTTGGAAGTAGATCACGAGGTCTTCTGTCTTAGTCTAGAAGCTCTGCTGAAACCTATTCAACATCATAGCCACATGCAATCGTCCATTGACAGGTGCTGCCTTGGCTTGAGGTCTATTGGCCAGAAATCGAACTCAGTTTTCCTGCATGGAATGGAGAATTATACCACTGAACCACCAAAGCTCCCATTTCATATGAATGCAAATATGATTTCATAATTAAAATGCTCATTTTTTTACACATTACTGTGAACTACTCTTTTTATTTTGTTCACTTATTCATTAATATAAAATATATATTCAAATTCTTGTGCTTAAAATATAATTCCCTTTGGTTAAATCTGAATTTGGCACACATTTAAGTTTATTTCTTTATTTTTTTCTTATATATTTATGAGTTATGTTTTAAAATAATTTTGTTACCATATTTATAGGATAAATGTTTATAATGTTTGAAAACAGCCACAAACCACATATATGTAGAACAATTTAACTTCATAATTTCTCCTCTGCCCTGTCTCCTCCATTGTTCACAGAAACCCATTTTTATATTTTAAATGTATTCTGCTTTTTAAAATATATAACCACATACACACAAAGCAATGCATAAATATATTAATTTTATACCATTCTTAGGAAAATAAAGCAAGCTGCACACAGTATTCTGACACTTTCTTCCTGGAAGTGCTGCAGTAGAGAATTTCACTCATCAGAGCTGCCTAGTGCTCCATTGGAAAGATGCACCGTGACTCATAGATTTCTATTAAATTAAATGTAGTATTTTCTTCCTCCCTCAGCCTGGGGCTGGGATCCTTGGAAATCTCTCTCTTTGTCTTTATATGTTGAGTTTGTTCACCTGGCACATGTTGAGACCCACAGACTTGATTCTCAACTAACTGGTCATAGCAAACAACTTGGTTCTTGCCTCTAAAGGAATCCCTTGGATAATAGCAGCTTTTGGGTTAAAATATTTCTTGGATGATCCTGTCTTGTCTTCTATTTTCACAGAGCGGGCAGCAGATTTTCTCTCAGCACCACCTGCCTCCTGAGTGGCTTCCAGGCCATTAAGTTTTGCCCCAGTACTTCTAGGTGAATGGAGCTTAGAATGAGATCCCCAAAGTACATTGGCTTCTGCTGTTTCCTCTGTTGGATCCTGCATCTCCTCTTCAATAATTTTATTGCTATAAATGTAATAGACTCAAGTAAGAGAAGAAACATGAGTGTGGAGAAAATATCTAGTATGTTCTTTTGTTTTCAAACATCATAAGTATTTATCTTGTCCTAGTCAGAAAAGAAAAAAACAAAATACAACTGGACCAATAGACAACATCATGATAAACAAAGAAAATATTGAAATTGTCAGGGATTTTATTTTACTTGGATCCACAATCAATGCCCATCAAAACAGCAGTCAAGAAATCAAACGACGTATTGCATTGGGCAAATACACTGCAAAAGACTTCTTTAAAGTGTTAAAAAGCAAAGATATCATCTTGAGGACTACCATGTGGCTGACCCAATCCATGATCTTTCCAGTCACCTCATATGCATGAGAAAGCTGGACAATGAGTAAAGAAGACCAAAGAAGAATTGATGCATTTGAATTATGGTGTTGGTGAAGAATATTGAATATACCATGGACTGCCAGAAAAATGAACAAATCTGTCTCAGAAGAAGTATAGCCAGAATGGTCCTTAGAAGTGAGGATGGCGAGACTTCGTCTTACATACTTTGGACATGCTATCAGGAGGGACCAGTCCCTGGAGAAGGACATCATGCTTGGTAGAGGGTCAGTGAAAAAGAGGAAGACCCTCAACAAGATGGAGTGACACAGTGGCTGCAAGAATGGGCTCAAGCATAGCAATGATTGTGATGATGATGCAGAACCAGGCAGTGTTTTATTCTGTTGTACATAGGATCGCTATGATTCGGAACCTACTCGATGGCACCTAACAAAAAACAGTGAGCATGGTTGTCTTCGTGTTACTCTCCCTCTGCCGTTTTGACCTTTTGGATAGCCTTGGTTGTGAACTCAAGCCATTGGCTGATGGACATCTCTACACTGGTGTTCTCAGGTTTCCTGACATTCCACCCATTTGTACTTTTTGGCAGTGACACCAGTGCCTCTCATGCTTTTGGGGGGGAAATACAATTTTACTATATGTTGTCTCAGGACTGTTAGTTTCCTCCAGAAATCCTATCATTATTTAATCACTTCTTTTTTTGTATTTGTAAGCTATGTTGGCAGTTTGAATCCACCAGTTGCTCCATGGGAAAAAAGACCTGGTGATCTGCTCCCATAAATATTAAAGCTTAAGAAACCCTATGGGGTAGTTCTGCTCTGTCCTATAGGGTTGCTATGAGTCAGAATCAACTCGAGGGCACACAAAAATGCAAGTTATGTTTGGTAAAATAGAAGGCCAAAGAAAATGAGGGAAACCCTCAAGATGGATTGGCACAAATAGTCGTAACAATTGACTGATACATTCAAATGATCTTGAAGATAGCATAGGACCAGGCAACGTTTCATTCTGTTATACCTAAGTTTGCCATAAGTTGGAGCTGACTTGATTAACAACAACAAGAACCTCATATTTTATGACACATAATCTGCCAGGACTTTGGGATTTAGTATGTCATAACAACAAAACTAAGCCTGGCCTTATACTGTTTATAGGACTGCCAGAAAATGAACGTGGTGCAAATAATGTGTGAAAGACAACTTTCTTAAATTGTATTATGTTATTCATTAGAGAACATCAAGCAATAATGGTATTGTGATAATGGGAATTTTCAGTGTTTTGGAGTTCGTGAGTAGAAACTTACTATTTGTGGTGAAATGAGTTTCTTTTTGTGGCCTTTTGCCTTGGTTCTTTGGAAAAACAGCTAGAGAGAATTTCCCCTTAGCCCTGAGGAATTGACTTTGCCCTAGTTTTCTACCCTAGAAGGTTTAATACTCTTGTCCAGGTTGATTGACATTTCCTGAGTAAGCTGTAAACAACTTGATGGTTTGATTCTTTTCATCTGGCCCTGGGCTGCAAGCTGCCCTGTGATTGTTCTATTTTATGAACCTTGCAGGGATTCGTCAGTGTACTTATGCAAATGATGTGACTATAGCATACTTCTGCAAATGAAGTGACTGTGGCCTACCAAGAGGGGATTGGCCATTTTGTGGCCCTAGTGGGAGGGCCATGCCTTGAAATTGACCAGGAGTTTGCTTATATATGCAGCCAACCTCACAGAGGTTTACAGAAAGAGAAGAAAGAAGGAAATGAGAAAAGGCAAGAGAGAAGAAGCAGAGAGAGAGGAGGCATGGAGCCTCCTAAAAGACATGTAACAAAGGTCAAGGGCTGTGACACTGAAGACAGCAACAGGCCCAGAAGGAGCACTGCAATGGAGCCTGCAGTGAAACCGGCCACAACAGGACCAGAAGAGGCCCTGAGGCAGAGTTTTGATGACAGAAACCTGCTGCTAAGAATGCAGCTAAAAGAGCTGAACAAAACTGCTACACTGGCTATGAACTGGGTTAGTTTACAGTGGAGTGGCCTATGGTAAGGAGGCTGATGGCAGATAAGCCTGCCCTGAGTCGGCCAAGAGGAGGCCTGTCCCCAGGGGGCTGGGAAGAACCTTCTCTTGAGGGGGCTGAGAGGAGTCTGCATGGCAGAAAGAAGGACCTGCTTGCTTAAATGGTCCAGAGGAAAGGAGAGAGCTGTCCTGCACTGAAGAAGGGAGGGATGTGCTCTCCACTTTGGGGAAGGCTTCCAGACTTTGCCTACATGCTTCCTGATCCTGAGTTGTAGCTTGTTGATCCTGACCCTGAGTTGTACCCTTTTCCTTAATAAACCACTTAACTGTGAGTATGATCTGTGAGTTCTGTGTGGTCATTGCAATGAATTATCAAATCCAACAGAGAAGTAGAGAGTGCCATAGGGAGAACGGCTGATATCGGAATTGATAAAAAAGTTTGGAGAGTGGAAGTGTGTCTGATCTCCACCTCTGCTTTGTGCTGATCTTCATTCTCATTATCCCCCCTGAAGTTAGATAGGTTCTGATGCTACTACTATTCAATTGATTTAAACGCTACTACTACACTAATGACTTAAAATCTGAGGTGACACCAAGAGGTTTATCAAGTGAGGAATGTTTCAAGTGGAGAGAAAATGACCTAGGAATACCTTGAGTTGGGAAGGCACATGTGGACTTCAAAGAACTGAAGGAAGTTCAATATGTTTGGAGTGTGAGGTGGAGAGACTGGGTAGGAGTGAAGCAAGGAATATAGATGGTGTCTTCTGGCAAGTATAGAAAGTTACATCAAAGATCAGAAGTTTTACTTGTACGCAAATGTTCATTAAAACACTTTTCACCTGGAAACAACTGTATTGTCCACCAACAGATGAATGGATAAACAAAAGAGACAATGGAATATTATGCAGCTGTAAACAGATATGAAGTCCTGATGCATGGCACAACATGATGAATCTTGAAAATATGCTGAGCAAAATAAGTCACAAAACGGCAAATACTGTATGATCTTATGTGAACTAAACAAATATATAGAAGCCAAAGATTATTAATTGTTAACAGGGGTGGTTGGGAGGGGAGAAAGGGGAAGTTTTTATTTGGAGGGCATTGAGTTTATGTTAATGGTGGTGGAATATTTTGGGAAATGATAGTGATAATGGTGGAACAACATGAAAAATGTAATCAATGTCATTGAATAGTGAACATAGAAATTGTGTTGACTAACGTTTTGGTGTATATTTGTGCCACAGTTTTAAAAAATCATAAGTTTTAACAGCCTACATATCCAATAACAGATGAATAGATAAACGAAATGTATCTATCTGCAAATGAATGGAACATTTCTTGACCATAAAGAGAAATGAAGTCCTGATACATGCTACAACATGATAAACCTTGAAAACATTATGCTGAGTGAAATTGGTCACAAAAGGAAAAATATTGTGTAATCCCACGTATATGAAATGAATAGGCAATTGCACAGAGAACAAAGTTTATTAGTGGTTTAGGAGTGGACAGGAGGGAGGGAGAAAGAAAGACACTGAGCTTCTGTTAAGGGGGATGGAAAAATTTGGGAAAGAATAATGGTGATGGTTGAACAACATTATGAACATAGTGTTACTGAACTGTTCATGTGAAGATTGTTGACATGGCAAATGTTTTGTTGATATATATTTATCACAATAGTAATAATGATAAAGAACTTTTCTTAAGAGACAATAGGTCTCTAAGTATTTGAATCAGGCTGGAGAAATTACCCAAATTGCTTATACATTTTGAAATTGAATTCTAAAAAATAATGTTTAATGTATGTAAATATAAAACCTGTATCTACATTGTCTAAATAACATTTTAATGCAATATAATTAGGTAACATGATTGTAATGAATGAAAAATAAAGATGAAACATCCATTTTTTGAGAGCAACACTATATTTCATAAGACCTGTTTCTTTTCTCCATTAGTCCGTAAGAGGATTGTAAGCACTTGAAAATCTACACATTTTCTTTAAAGGTTTATTTTGTTGGGTTAATATTCTTCATGGGGTGCAAGGTTTTACATAAGCCCTCAGTGGCTTACCTAGAGAGCCACTTGAGTGGGCCTCCATTAAAGGGGAACACAGAATTGTTAAATGCTTCCAGAACAAAATCATGAACATTAAAATCTTGTCTAATTGAACAATCACTAAATTTTTGGTGGGCCTATTTTATTTTTCAAAAATGCACATGTGAATATTTTTGTGCTTATAATCCTGTAACAGTCTGTGAGGGGCCGTCCTCTTTCCCTGTTTTCCTCAATTTACATATTTACAGTGAGAAACTTGCAGATAATTCTTACATCAGTTGATTTAAATATACGTTGTTGTTGCTAGGTGTCAACGAGTCGGTTTTCAACTCATAGCCGCCCTATGTACAACAGCAAAACACTGTCTAGTCCTGCACCATCCTCACATTCTTATGCTTGAGCCCATTGTTGCAACTACTGTGTCAATCTATCTCATTGAGCATCTTTTCTCTTTTTCGCTGACCCTCTACTCCACCAAGCATGATGTTCTTCTCCAGGGCCTGGTCCCTCCTGATAACATGTCCAGAGTATGTGAGAAGTCTCACCATCCTTGCTTATAATGAGCATTCTGGCTATACTTCTTACAAATTAATACAATATTTTTGTAAAAAATTTGTAAAACAATGAAACATTTTATTGCAGAGAATGGATAAGATCTTTGGAATTTCAATTTGTGCCTCAATATATAACAATTGTTAAGATGGTCTTTCTTTGAGATGGCCTTCGAACTTTGAGATAGTGTCAGATTCCTAAAAAGAATAGCTCTTAGGGTATGGAGAAAGAAATAATATGCTAATATTTCTGATTGGGTTGGACACAATCACTGAGTATACAGATGGGAGAGATGTTTTGTGGCAAGAAAAGTCAGAGTTCCACCTTTGTCCACCTGCTTCAGGCTGGTGGTATACCATCCCTCTTCTCTTTCCCCTCTACCCACCATGGCCCCATCTGAAGTCTTTTTCTTTTGTCCCTAACCCAACATACTGAAACTCACAAAATTCATTCTGACGACTCAGGCTTCATATAATTTAACAACAATAATGTTTATTAGTTTTCAGCCCTGAGTGAATGCATTTTGTATCTACATACTATGGAATGATATATGTAATTTGATCTTTAGCCTAGGAAGGCATCTGAAATGTGAAATAGTATCTCTAAACATTGGTGATTAATTGTAGACAACACACCCCAGAAATCTACCTTCGGCCCTTTAAGTAGGAGCGAAGCATCTCGACCGTCCCAAGAGGCTGGGTAAGCCAATTCCCACGCCGTTTACATTGTCTTTGGGCCTTCATTCCAGAGTCTTAAAGGGAGTCGCCCCAAGTTGGGGGCTGTGGAGACGCAGAAACTACACTACCCAGATTTCTGTGCGACTAGCAGCAACGGCTTGAACTAATGGAAGCCCAGAAAAGGCGTTTCCGCTCATGCGCTTGCGGCCCAGGTGGGACTTCCGGCGTCGTCCCTGCAGTGATCGTTTTGGCAGCTGTTGAGTGCTGGTTCCCTTCCGTGGTGAAGTAACCGGGAAGCGGCGACAGGACTCCTGGTCCGGACCACACAGAGGCGGGTCTGAGGCTGGGAGGTGACGCCATCCTGGGTGACCAACGCCACGGCCGGCAGACCTACGGCGCCACGACCACGCTCCGCCCTCAGCCTCCCTGGCGGCCGCCGCGCTGAGGGACCGGGTTCAGGTGAGTGAGCGTCCTCCAGGCCCTCCCCGTCCTGAACCACATCTCCAAATCCTCGAGCCCGAATGGGGCCCCTGCTTAGGTCCCTGCAGCCCAGACCCTGGTCCTGCACAAGGAGGCACTTATGGTGGGGACCCGGTTTCCTGAGAACTAGTGCGATGTGGGGTGAGGGAGACCCCCGGCAAAGGGTAAAGGCTGGGGGTGCAGCTGAGCCGGAGCAACAGGATAACCTGGGGTCCGTCGTGTGTCTGCAGGGAACAGAGAGTGTTAGGAATCGCGCCTCCGTAGCAGGCTGGGGAATTGCGCATTCATTCTCAGGACGCCGGGAGCCATGGAGAGTTGTGAACAACAGGGAGATGGTCTGAATTAAGCTTTTAAATGTGTTCCAGCGGGTGCTAAGAGGGAGAGTAGCCTGGAAGGGGGATGATAACAGTGAGGCCCAGGGAGGCTGAGTCCTTCAAGGTAAAAACAGCTCTGAGATATGAGGACCTGAGATAAACGCAATGATTCCCAAGGTCACCTGACTCCTTGGCATAGGAAGTATAGGAAGGCGTAAAGGGAGGCTCAGCCCCTGGAGTCCAGCCATGGTCGACTGCTCTCATATCTCCCTTTTCCCACAGCTTTCCATGGCTGAAGAAGTGCTTACCGATTCTACACTGGTGAGTGGCAGGTGTCCCAGAGCCCCACTACTCCCGAAGTCACCCGTATGGTCTCTGGGTTTGTGCTGTCCTGGGACTCTTTACCTGCAACTCTTCTAGCCCTTGAGCCTGGGGACCCTGAACACATTCAAAGCTTAGGGTACTGAGTTGAGCTGAGGGGTTGTATGGTGTGTTTCCTGTTGTTGGTTACCATGAAATGAGGTATGGAAGGTTGTCCCAAGCGTAGGTGCCAGTATGTGCAAATGCTTGGAGGTGAGGCTGAGCTGGAAGTGTTCAGGGTCTCCATTAGTTAGGTCTCCGTTCTTTCTCATAGGAAGAGAGACGGGGCAGAGTCAGGCTTGGAATGGCTTCCTGAGAAGTTGAGCATCTATTCTGGAGGTGATGGGAGCAGTGGGAGCTTTGGAGCAGGGAGGGAGGTGATCTGACCCAAGGTGTATTCAGGGTCCCCAGGCTTAAGGGCTAGAGGAGTGTCAGGCTTCCTGATGCTGTAGCATGTAGACCAGACTGTTGGGGGTGGTGGCAGGTGGTAGGAAGATCAGGGAGGAGACTACTGCAGTAGTCCAGGTGCATGTTGATTATGGTTGGATCAGTGTGGTGACTGTGGTGGAGAGAGAAATGATTGGATTCTGGTTCTCTTTTAAGTAGGCTTGCCTGGATTTTCTGATTTTGAGTGTGACAGAGAAAAGGTAAGAATCGGGGATAACTCTATGCTTTTTAGTTTCTGCACCTGGAAAGATGTAAGATCCACTGACTTAGATGAAGAGTTGCTAGTATGAGTAATTTTGATTAGGGATCATAGGTGTTTTCTTTTAGCCATTATGAGTGTAAGATCTTCAGAAAACAAATGAGTGGAAGTATCAAGTGGGCAGCTAGACATGCAGGTCTGGAACTCTTGGGGAGAGTTTCAGGATGAAGACATCAAGACATCTCCAAAAGGTGGCAGACAGTGTGTAGACCAGGTGGAGCAAGGAGTCACATCTAGTAATGAGAACCCTGTCATGGTGGCAATGCTAGTAGTCAACTGGGAAGGAGAAGGTTGTAACCAAGCAATGGAACTCTTGCTAGGGTGCCTGGTAATGTTAGTGTGCCTCACAAACACAGCTGAGTGAGAGATGTGGCCATGGAAAGATTGTGGGAAAAAGGATGATCAGACAGGTGGCTAAGGTTTCTAAGAGATGAGTGGTCATGAGACAGATGTGGAGGCACAGAAGTAATAGAGATAAGATGACAGTTTGCAGCTAGGACTTACTGACCTCTCTGTGGACTCACCAGCATTTTCTTGTGACCCTGGTGGGGTCTGAGGTGCTGTAGTCAGGTTGGTAGATTAGCTCAGAGGCACAAGTGGTAAATTGCAGAGTCACTGGGCCAGAAGTGATGGAGGGCCATTACAGCCTGGTTTTGAAGGAGGCTTCTTTGGAGAGTGGGAGGCTGTGACTGGTGAGGGTCAGCAAGTGGAGGAGCCACAGGTTTTCTAGCTCCACAGGTGGTTCTGGTTGGCTGAGTTTGAAGCAAGGAACGGAGGCAGGCAGGGAGGCCTTCACAGCAGGATTCAGGGTTGCCCCTGGCAGTGGCAACCGTCAGATGTCTGGAGTAGTACTGGATCCTGTTTGAATGTGCCAAGCCCTCTCTGGATGCCATGTGTACAGTTACATGGGGACATCAGAGAGATGGTATGGTGTAGGGACGGGAGGGGGAAGAGGCTGTGGGAGAGACTGTGGGACAAAGAGTGTTGTGCACATGGAAAAGAATGTGAACCGATGACCCCAGAACTCTGTGTTGGGGACCTAAGGCTGAAGGTAAGCCTATATTTGGTTGTGTTTGGGAGGTTTGATCTTGGAGACGGCAGGGAACTGCCTGACAAGAGGGTGCACACGTGGCTCTGTATGCCAGGCCCAAAGCTTAGATATCATTTCTCTGACCATTTGCCTGTTGTTGTTGGCTGACACAGTGATCAATGGGACCGTGAGGAGAGAGCAGATGTCAGTAGCACCAAGGCTTGGCATCTCCTTTGAGGTGGGAAACTGAGGAGGAGGGTGAGTAGGGGATTGATATCTGGGGGATACATAGAGTCCTAGGAGAAAAGCTAATCATGGAATGAACTGTTGTCCCCATCGTGGCAGGGCTGTGTGACCTTTGAGGATGTGGCCATTGTCTTCTCCCAGGAGGAGTGGGGGCTCCTTGATGAGGCTCAGAAGGTGCTGTACTGTGATGTTATGCTGGAGAACTTTGCAATCATAGCATCATTGGGTAAGACCCTCACACATACCCCAGTGTGCTGAACTGGTTTCTTTCTTCTTTTCTCCAGAGACAGCCAGATCATGAGTATCGCTGACTTGTAGCCTTTTTGGCATATGTGCTGTGGGTGCCAGTGGTGAACTAGATACTGCCCCGAAAAGCCCTAACATCTGCTTCTCCACAGCGTGCAGGGAAGAGTCCAGAAGTCAGGAGTCTTCCATTCAGCCCAGTGGATCCCACCTTGCTTATCCTTTCCCTGCCAGGGTGAAGTGTTCATATCCACATGACCCCTGTGCCCCAGGCTCTGCCCCCTTCCTCTAGCTGACTTTTCTTCCTGCCTGCCTGTGACAGGAATTGCAGGTATTTTCATAATCATGACTTACATGGACCTAGGACTGTTCTTACATGATCCTCCTTCCATGTTTTTTTGTACTATTAGTTTTTTTCTTGTGGTCAGTTTTGTGCTGAGTTGCTCTGGGCCAGTGCGGGCCACGCCTCTCCTGTCTTTCTTTTATGACTTGCCTCATGCAGGTCACATCATGAGGATAGGAGTTGAGGGAGAGCCCAATTGCTTCTCAGGGTGGACATAGCAAACAGTCTCAAAGGAGTCCTGGCACTGCTGAGCCACAGCTGGGGAGGGAATGACAGAGCTGTGATAAGATCATACCAGAAACCTATCCTGTGTCAGCCAGTGTTTTGCTGTAAAAGCCAGTGGCTACACATCATTTCTACCTTTTCTTTCCTATGCTTAACAGTTGCTGACTTGTCATTTGAACTCTGACTTCCACCCCATCCTGTCTCCAACTTTCTGACCTCCATCTGTCACCTGTTCCTCTCCATTGCTCCCTCTGCAGTGTTCTCCAACAACCCAAACAATATGTTGTGAAGTTTGTTCGTATCCTTAAATAGTCCTTCAACACCAGCTACTGAATTTCAGCTGTATTTTCCTGGGCCTGTACACAGCGAACCATCTGTAAAGCATGCACGCATCACCAGTTGAAAAGGTGCTGATGAAGATTAATAGCAGAGGAATGTGTGGGAGACCCGTGGGGTTTACATTAATTTTACCCCAAGAATTTGGTCTTTACCTTCTGTTCCTGAGAGATAATCTCTAAAAACAAACCAAAAAAACCTTGGAATGTAAGTGTCTTTTGTAAGTACTCCAGACCACATCTAACTGACTGGTTATGCTGGTGAGGTAATAAGGTGACTCTGGAATGGGGGCTGGGAAGACCCACTGCATAATATCTCATGATCACCTCGTGATATTGGCTAACCTCAGGAGAGAGGCTGTAGTTTGTATTTCATAATGAGGCCCCAATAAAGGCTCTGGACACTGAATCTCCTTGGGCTTCCTGGTTGGTGAAAGACATCCATGGACTTGGGAGGGTAGCTCATCCCTTTTTGGGACATGAAAGCTTCACATTGTGAACCCTCATAGGCGTTGCCCTATGCGTTTCTTGGTTATATTCTTTTTTCTATAATTGTAAGTATAGCATTTTCAGTGAGTTCTCTGAGTCCCTCCAGTGAACTATCGAACCCAAGGGAGTAGTGAGAGCCAGCAGGTCTGGGTTGACAGGGAGCTGGGAACCCCTTAACTCATGGCTGGTATCCTGAAGGGGTAGAGGGAATCCCCAAATTTGTAGCCAGCAGGTCAGAAGTGAGGGAGCCCAGAGGAGGTCCCTAAGCTTCTGGATGGCATCCTGAAGGGTTAATGAGAAAACTGCAAATCTGTAGCCAGTAGGTCACAAGTTAGGGTGTTGTACGGACTCCCAAACTTGCAGTTAGCATCAGTAGCCTTAGGCCTACTTGGCAGTCTGAAAGACTGTGTTCTTTAACTTGTGAGGTCTGACCTAGCTCCAGGGGTTAAGGTCAGAGGGAGAAGTGCTGATGTGCAGCTGGAGTCAGAACAGAAGTGGAACAGAACTAAACAGAGAAGTGAAAAATGATGTGAGGAAAAAGTGAATTTGAAAGTGGATTTGATGGATTCTCTCACCCTGCCTCTTCTTCCTGAGCTGCACCCCATCTGTCTGTCCCTCCTCTGGTGAGCCCTCCCCAATTCTGTGATAGTTAGATGACCAGTACTGCAAAGCAGCCCCTTCCTGAACCTGCGTCCAGCTCCCTCATCCTCAGAGCAATCCCATGGACTCTTTCCAATTTGTGTCTGACACATATCTGTGATGGGGATTCTCCCTCCCACCATTGTCAACTTGAATTGTCAGCATTTCTCTGATTTCAGGTTGTTGGCATGGAACAGAGGAGAAGGAGGCATCTTCTGAACACAGTATTTCTTTAGAAGGAGTGTCACAGGTCAGGACTCCACGGGCAGATCCGTCCACCCAGAAGACTCAACCCTGGGAGATATGTGTCCCTGCCTTGAAAGACATTATAGCTGAGCACAAAGCAACAAACCCTAGGCAGAACCTGTGCTTGGGTGGGGCATGTGTGAGAGCCTCTTGGCTCAGTACAAAACCTCCCCAACACCAAAAGCATCACAGTGGAGAGAAACCGTTCAGGAGGGATGTGGACGGGGCCTTGTTTGTGAAGTGCTGTAGATTCCAAGGGTCATGGCAGCACTTCACCCATGGGGAGGTTGGGAAGGACTCTACTGTCCCCTTAAGTCTTTTCCAATACGAGGTTAATCCCAATGGTGAGAAGCCACTAAGCAGCCTTGAGTATGGGGAGACCTTTCACTGTGGAAAGAGTCATCACAAGTGGGAAGAATGTGGGAAAGGTTTTAGTCACAAACACACACTTAGTCACCACCAGAGCATCTGCACTGGAAAGGGGCTTTGTGAGGGTAGCAAATATGGAAAAGCAGTCAGCTGCAAGCACGGACTTGTTCAGCAGCAGAAAGTTCACACTGGAGAAAGGCCATATGAGTGTGGTGAATGTGGGAAATTTTTTAGCCTGATCTCCAGTCTTATTAGACATCAGAGAATTCATACTGGGATAAGGCCTTATGGATGCAGCGAATGTGGAAAATTCTTTGCTCACAACTCAGTTCTCATAAAACACCAGAGAATTCACACTGGAGAAAGGCCTTATAAATGCAGTGAATGTGGGAAATCGTTTATTCGAAGTTCTGGCCTCATTCAACATCAGAGAGGTCACACGGGAGTAAGGCCTTATGAGTGTGTTCAATGTGGGCAGTGCTTTAGCCAAAGCTCCACCCTCATTCAACACCGGAGAGTTCATACTGGAGAAAAGCCTTATGAGTGTGGTGAATGTGGCAAATCCTTTAGCCGTAGCTCCACCCTCATTCAACACCGGAGATCTCACACTGGAGAAAGGCCTTATAAGTGCAGTGAATGTGAGAAATCCTTTCGCCAAAGATCTGGGCTCGTTCAGCACCAAAGGGGTCATGTAGGAGCAAAACCTTATGAGTGTGAAGAATGTGGGAAATTCTTTAGTCAAAGCTCTGGCCTCATTCAACACCGGAGAGTCCATACTGGAGAAAGACCTTACGAGTGCAGCGAATGTGGAAAGTTCCTTAGCAGTCGCTCTCACCTTAACGTACACAAGAGAATTCACACCGGAGAAAGGCCTTATGAGTGTAGTGTATGTGGGAAATCCTTTAGCCAAAGCTCCACCCTTATTCAACACCAGAGAGTTCACAGGAACAAGGCCTTATGAGTGTGGCAAATGTGGGGGAATCCTTTAGCCAAAGCTCCAGCACCATTCAATACTGAAATTTCACAACAGAGAAAGGCCTCATGAAAGCGGCAAACGTGAAAGCATTCATCCCAAGGTTAATGTCGTTCGCAAAAGAAAGTTCACAAACTGGAAAGGCTTCGCACCTGCAGGGAATGTGCTCCCTCTTTGTTCAGTATAATGGCCCTAGAGAGACTTTGTCAGGGAACTGTGTGCCGGAAGTTGAACCTCGGGCTTCTGAATGTCCAGAGATGAGAATCCCTGAATTCCAGGCCTGTGTGAAGACACTTTCATGCACTGCATTGCACAATATATACTTCCCAGGATCCCTCTCAGTTGTATTACTGCCAGTTTCTGTGGCAGAAACCATGTCGCTTCTACAATTGTAGGTTCTCAATCATCCTTAATAACCCCAGTATGCTCAGGCAAGGCACACAGCTGTGTTCTGTCCCATTCCCTAGAGGAAATCATAAGTAGTCTGAGTCGTTAAGGGGACTTCATTCCCTTCTCTGGTTAGGGCACAGAAACAAAAGCAACCAGACCTATTGCCATCAAATGCATTCTGATATATGATGACCCCTTGTGTTACACAATAGAACTGCTCCATAGGGTTTTTTGGCTGTAATCTTTATGACAGCAGATTGCCAAGCCTTTTTTCCATTGTGCTGCTTAGTAATCAAGCAGTTTGCTCCACCCAGGAACCTTGAAAGCCAATAAACCAAAAAGCCAAACCAGTTGCCATGGAGTCGATTCCAACTTAGGAATCGAATAGGACAGAATAGAACTGCCCCATAGGTTTTCCAAGGAGCAGCTGGTGGATTTGAACTGCTGACCTTTTGGTTAGCAGCTGAACTCTTAACCACTGCCACACCTGGGCTCCTGAAAGCCAGTAGTATTTATTTATTTTATTCCAAACTTTTGAGCCCTTAAATCTTTCTTAACTCCAAAATTGTCACATTTGTTTGTATTTACATCCCCTTTTTTAAGGAAAAATGTACATACCATGTAAATATTTTGTGTATTTTTTATACCCTTGTGAGGAAACCTTATAAATCATATATTGCCTTAATTTTTACTAGATTTAAAATCAGTATAGGGTTGGGTACCCATACGTATCACATTTTCAAAGTGTAAACAAAGATCTACATTAAAAATCTGATGTGAATTTGATATTGACTTACATTTTAGGCTGACCCCTCTCAAAGTTCTTGGAACTTCTTGAAGCCTGTGTTGATATTCCAAAAGAGAATCTACCTCGCATGGTCAACTGTTTTGCAGCAAAAACCTTTAACAACTTAGGGATATCATTTTATTGAATATATTAAATATTTCCTCAATTATCCTGTAACACCCTATTACTGTATCTTCCTTTGCACTCTTTTATGTAGTCACCAGAAAAAAGATTTCATACTAGCCTTGAACCATGTGTAATTAAAAATTCTGGCTCTTACAATACTTTAAATAGACCCCATCATTTCTCTTCTTTTGGTCTTTGCCATCCCTGTAGTATTTTATTGGCATTAACTATTGTTGAAAGGAAAAACTTTTATTAGTCAATTAGACTTAATAGGCTTTACTGAGCAATAAGCTGTGCAAGAACAGGAAGCACCCAAACAGAAAACCACAAGGTGTTCCTTTAAGCAGTGCAGGTTCAGGGTTTTTAATAGGGAATTTCTAGTGGAGAAGGTATAATTTGATCTTGGGCATGTCTTTAATGGAAGGGAGGGTCTTACAAAGTAGGGGTCTTTCTGTCATTTTTGTTTTAATTGTGAAAATATACATAACTGTCTTAGGTTGGGTTCTCTAGGAAAGCAAAACCAGTAAAACATTTGCATATGTTTAGAGATTTATATCAAGGAAATGGCTCACGTGGTTTTTAGAGGCTGTAACATCCCTAGTCTGCGGGGGCAGGAAAGCGGCTTCTCCTGATTTACATAGTCACACGGGCTGGCGAACCCAAGATCGGCAGGTCAGAAAGGAGGGCTGTTGCAGGCTTCTGATTCATGTAGATGCAGGGGCTGGAAAGCAGGGCTGTTACTTATAGGCTGTGAAGATTGATGAATCTCAAGATTGGCAGCAAGACCACAGGTAAGCTGCTAGCTCAAGCCTCAAGAAGCAGAGGTCAGATGAACAGGAGCCAACAGCTGGATCCAAAATGAGCAAAATCCCTGGCAAGGAGAGCAGGAAGGACTAGGCAGCAGAGGGCATAGAGATGAAGACTGAGGGAGCAGTGAGCCACCAGAAGCCCCGCACCCACCAGTACCCATCACCAGATCCCATTGGGGTGATCACGTATTAAATCTCAACAGGGAAGTGATCACAACATTATATGACTGCCAAAACAGAGAATCATGGCTCAGTCGAGCTGACATACAATCTTAACCATCACAACAATGTACAGAATTTCAACAATTTCTACACGTACCATTCAGTAACACTGATTATATTCTTCAAGGTGTGCAACCATTCTCACTATCCTTTTCAAAATCATTCCCCTGCTATTAACAACCTCAATAACCCCGTAAACAAAAACTCTCCGTTTCCCCATCCCTTGCATCCTTGGTAACCACTTAATAATCTTTGGTTTTTATATATTTGCTTATTTCACACAGATGAGATCATCCAGTATTTGTCCTTTTGTAACTGATATATTTCAGCATGATGTTTTTAAGGTCCATCCTTGTGACATGTATCAGGACTTCATTTCTCTTGATGGCTGAGTAGTATTCAATTGTGTGGATATACCATCTTTTGTTTATCCGTTCATCCGTTGATGGACATTTTGGTTATTTCCACCTTTTGGCTATTGTGAAAAGTGCAGCAATGAAAATTGGTGTACAGGTTTCTCTGCAATTCTGCCTTCACTTCTGAGTATATACCTAGTATGGGGATTGCTGGGTCATATGGTTCTATGTCCATGTTCTATGTTCAACTTTTTGAGGAACCACCAAAATTTTTCACAGTGGCTAGCAATTTCACATTTATACTAGCAGTGGATGAGGGTCCCAGTTTCTAGACAGCCTTGCCAGTGCTTGTTTTCTACTTTTTGATCATTGCCATTCTAATAGTTGTAAGGCGATACCTCATTGTGGCTTTGATTTGCAGCTGAGTCAGAAAAAAATGGCAGCAAGTTTGTGGTTTTTTTTTTTTTTTTGGTAATGGCTAATGATGTTGAGCATCTTTCCTCTTAATTTTTAATACTAGTCTGAACATAAAAATATCACTCCAGTGCCTGAAATTATACAGTGAAGAGATCTCCATTTTTTGGTGCGTATGGCTCTACCAAAAATTCCGATGCTGTCTTGGTTGCCAGACCCACTGCTGTGGCTCAACTCCAGGGGTTCCTTCTTCCACAGTGGAGTAGGATGATGCCCTTGAGAAATCCCACTCTATGCCTGTCTTAGCTGCGTTCTCTAGAGAAGCAAAGCCAATGAAGCCTATATAGATAGATTTGTATCAAGGAAATGGCTAACGAGCTTGTAGAGGCTGGCAGATCTCAAGTCCATGGGCCAGGCATCAGGCTGGAGGCTTTTCCTGACATAGCTGCCGGGGCTGAGGAAACTAAGAGCCACAGGTCAGACAGAAGGCTGCTGGCTCACAGGCTGTGAAGGCTGATGAATCCAAGATCTGCAGGAAAGAGGGCAGGCCGCTGGCTCAAGTCCCAAGAACCAGAGGCCAGCTGTTGATGAGCCAAATGTAGGATCCAGAGCAGAGCAAAAGCCACCCAGCTTTGCCAGAAAGTACGCATATATTGGATGTAGGTCACACTCCCAAGGAAACTCCATTTCAACTGATTGCTCATAGAAGATATCAACATGGATGTGATTACATCATTACACAACTACCACAATACATCATAAACCAAACCACTGAGAATCATGGCCCAGCCAAGTTGACACACAACCTTAACGTTCACATTCCACCACTTGTCAACTTGGCACCTGCACACATCTCCTTAAACCATACATAATCTCTGAATAAAGTCCATTATAAAATCATGCTTGCTCCTAACATAGCACTGAAGTGTTGTCTTAGTCATCTAGTGCTGCTTTAACAAGAATACCACAAGTGGATGGCTTTAACAAAGAGAAATTTATTTCTTCACAGTCAAGTAGGCTGAAAGTCCAAATTCGGGGTGTCAGCTCCAGGAGAAGACTTTCTCTCTCTGTCGGCCTTCTCATCAATCTTCACCCAGACTAGGAGCTTCTCTGTGCAGGGACCCCGAGTCCAAAGGACACGCTCTGCCCCCAGCACTGCTTTCTTGGTGGTATAAGGTCCCCTGTCTCTCCGCTAGGTTCTTCCATATCTCAAGAGATTGTCTCAGGACACAATCCAATCTTGTAGATTAAGTCCTGCCTCGCTAACACAACTGCCACCCATCCTCCCTCATTAACATCATAGAGGCAGGATTTACAGCATATAGGAAAATCACACAATACCAGGAATCACGGCCCAGCCAAATTGATACATTTTTGGGGGGACATAATTTAATCCATGACACGTGTACAACTGAAAATGCACTAGCCCTGTTTACATCTTATATTTTATAAATAAAGAAAAAAATATTTGATGCACACATACAAGGAAGAAATACAATAATTACAGTGTTTCTGCAACTGGTCACATGGTCATAACGTATTTAGAACTACCTACTTCCACCACCCATACCGTATTCCCTTTACCCTTAGCAAGCAACTCAGCTGGTCATGGTTCTTTGCCTGGTGAGGTGACCCAAACCTTCATTCCTGAAGTGTCTGGGCCATGAGTATTCAAGTCAGAATTGGGTTGCTCTAGTTTTCTATTGACTTTAATCACAGGGCATGGTAGTACTAAGAGACATCCTAAGGGATCTCCTGCATTCAAAACATACTCTTCTTTACCTCCATTATGTAATACCAATCCAATTTCCTCTTAGTAATTAGGATCAGTCAGATAAGCCAGTATAGTAACTCCCTTCTTTGCCTGTTGATCCAAAGGCATAAGGAGCCCAATGTGGCCGAGTTGCATTCTTAACTTCCTGCTCAATGGAATCAGTGGTTTTTCTCCAGGTGGGAGCATTCTTCCCTTTGGAACTAAGACCTCTACCCACAGAGCACAGGGTCACAGGGACAGGAAGGAAAAAATTTGCAAGTGGGTCACTGGAGGTAATAGTGAGTGGTGCCGCTCCCATTTCCACCCCTTGATTCTGGGACCCATGAATTCTAGCTATGGGAGAAACAGCGCCATATATTGGACACTGGTTTAGAGCATATACAACCTCCTGGAGAACATTGCCCCAACCCTACAAGGCATTGCTACCTACCTGATGCCACAATTGTGTCTTTAGAAGACCATTCCATCATTCTATCAAGCCAGCTGCCTCAGGGTAATGAGAAACGTGGTAAGTGAATCCCATGAGCATGGGCCCATTGCTGCACTTCATTTGCTTTGAAATTAGTACCTTGATGGAGGTGATGCTGTGTGGGATACTATGACAGTGGATAAGGCATTCTGTAAGTTCATGGATGGAAGTTTTGGCAAAAACATTGCATGTAGGGAGGACAAATTCATATCCAGAATAAGTGTCAATTCCAGTAAAAACAAAACACTGCCCTTTCCATGATGGAAGCAGTCCTATGTAATCAACCTGCCACCAGGTTGCTGGCTGATCACCTCGAGGAATGGTGCCATGTTGGGGACTCAGTGTTGATCTCTTCTGCTGGCAGACTGGGCACTCAGCAGTGGTTGTAGCTAAGTCGGCCTTAGTGAGTGGAAGTCCATGTTGCTAAGCCCATGCATAACCTCCATCCCTGCCACCAAACCCACATGGTTCATTAGCACATTGGGCAATGGCAGGAGTGGCTGTGAGAAGAGGATGATTTGTTTCCACAGAATGCGTCATTCTATCCACTTGATTGTTAAAATCCTCCTCTACCGACGTGGTGAGGATTCACATGAGACACAAATATCTTCACTCCTTTGGCCCACTCTGAGAGGTCTATTCACATACCTCTTCCTCATACCTCCTTGTCTCCAGTTTTCCAATCATGTCCTTCCAAGTCCCTGGACCATCCAGCCAAACCATTGGCCACAGCCTATGAATCAGTATACAATCGCACATCAAGCCATTTCTCCCAAGCAAAGTTAACAACCAGGTACACTGCTCGAAGTTCTGCACATTGGGAGAATTTTCTTCACCAGTGTACCTCAGGAAGGTCCAAGAAGGGGGCTGTAGTGGTGCTGCTGTCTACTTTCAAGGGTGCCTGTATATTACACAGAACCATCTATAAACTAGGTGCAAGTTTTCTCTTCCTCAGTCCACTGATCATAAGGAACTCCTCATGAGGCCATTGGTGCATATGGGGAGATGGAAAGTAATGTGACAGGAATGGAGACTATGGACATTTGGCCCACTTCTTCATGAAACTTACATATGCCTTTGGGTCTTGCTTGGGCCTGATTTCATATGTACCACTTCTGTTTAATGATGGAGTGCTACTGTGCACATCCAACTTCTATGAGTCTGTCGGTCAGACAATACCTGGTTCATGCTGGGCATCTCAGGCCGCATGCTGACTTGGTAGCCCATGGTTAAGCGTTCAGTCTCTACTAAGGCCCAGTAACAAGCCAAAAGCTGTTTCTCAAAAGGAGAGTAGTTATCTGCAGAGGATGTCAGGGCTTTCATCTAAAATCTAGGGTCTATGCTGTGATTCACCAATAGGGGCCTGCCAAATACTCCAAATGTCATCTCTATCTGCCACTGACACTTCAAGCACCATTGGATCAGCCACATCATATTGCCAAAGTGGCAGAGCAGCTTGCACAGCAGGCCGAACCTGTTGCAGAGCCTTCTTTTGGTCTGGGCTGTAATCAAAACTAGCAGCTTTTTGAGTCACTTGATAAATAGCCTGGAGTAGCACACCCAAATGAGGAATATGCTGCCCCCAAAATCCAAAGAGGCCCACTAGGCATCGTGCCTCCTTTTTAGTTGTGGGATACAATAACTTATCCTTCAGTTTAGAAGGAATATCTCAACATGCCCTACACCAGCGGACCCCTAGAAATTTCACTGAGTTGGAAGACACCTGAATTTTTATCAAATTTATTTCACAACATCTAGCATGCAAATGTTTTACCAGTATGTTGAGAGTCATTGACACTTCTTACTAGATCCAACCAGCATAATGTCATAAACGTAATGGCCGGTGTGACATCTTGGGGAAGGGAAAGGCAATCGAGGTCCCTGTGGACTAAATTATGACATAGGGCTGGAGAGTGGATATACTACTGAGGTAGGACAGTGAAGGTGTACTGCTGGCCCTGCCAGCTGAAGACAAACTGCCTCTCATGGTCCTTCAAAACAGGTATGAAGAAAAAGACATTAGCCAGGTCAATAACTGCATACGAGGTACCAGGAGACGTGTTAATTTGCTCAAGCAATGAAACTGCACCTGGAACAGCAGCTGCAATTGGAGTCACCACCTGGTTAAGTTTTCGATAATCCACTGTCATTCTCCAAGATCCATCTTTTTTTTTGAACAGGCCCATAGGCAAATTGAATGGGGGTGTGGTGGGAATCACCACCTCTGCATCCTTCAAATCCTTGACACTGACACTAATCTCTCCAGGAATGCAGTTTTTGCTTTTTGGTTTACTCTTTTTCCTAAGTAGGGGCAGCTCTAATGGCTTTCATGTGGCTTTCCCTACCATAATAGCCCTTACTCCATTTATCAGGGACCCAATGTGGGGTTTCTGTCTGTTGCTAAGTATATCTATTCTAATTATGCATTCTGGAACTGGGGAAATCACTACAGGATGGGTTCTGGAATCCACTGGACCCGCTGTGAGATGGATGTGAGCTAAGACTCCATTAGTAACCTGAACTCCATACGCCCCCCCCCCCCCACCAACTGGTGGGCAATAGTGATGTTTTTGGTCTCCTGGAATTACTGTCAGTTCAAAGCCAGTATCCAGTAAACCCCCAAAAGTCTGATTATTTCCTTTTCCCTAGTGAATAGTCACTCTCATAAAAGGCTGTGGATCCCTTTGGAGAAGGCTGGGAGAAAGATTAACAGTATAAATTTTAGCAGTGTAGTGGGATCCTTCCTCAATGGGACCCAGCCTCCCCGTCACTCAACGGGTTATGGTTCTATAAACTAGCTCAAGTTTGGGAATTGATTAAGGGGCCTTGACTCTATTTTTATGATTCTAGTTAGACTGCAGTTCACCTGACCTAGAATTCTGCTTCAACAGCTCAGGTAAATAGTAGATTTCCTATCTATTTCACTCCTAGGGATACCATGACTAAGTAGCCAATGTCATAATTCCATTCAAGTCAGACTATTCTGATTACTGCTTTGATGCCCCTGTCCATTACAGTAACCACACCCACCTTGTCTTTGTCAATTGAGTGCCGCCACTTGGCCCCTACCACCACAGGATGGAGTCAGACCCATTGTAGTTAGATGTCTTAATTCAGTTATGACAGTTCCCACTGTAAAATGTGACTTATGTAAAATAGCAATCACAGCAGTCTTCAAGGATGCTAAGCCTCCCTTCACAAATTTGTTCCTCACCACTGTGGTAAAAGGTGTGTCCTCTGGACACTCCGTCTGTGGGTCTGTGGTCTAACCTGGTAAATCCACTCTAGCATGCCAATTTTCCTAAGCCTTTGGATACCTTCTTCTACAGTATACCAAGGCAGGTCTGGCACTTTAGTGTAGGCCACCATGTAATCCATGCTTCAGCAACCCAACCAAATAAACTATTAAACTCTTTCTAACCTCTCAAGCTGAAACAATGAATGAAGAATCTGTGCTTAGTGGGCCCATATCAATAAACTCAGACTCATATATCTTTATGTTCCTTGCTGCATTATCCCACACCCTTAATAGCCATTCTCAGACATATTCCCCAGGTTTCTGTCTCTACATATTAAACAAGCTGAGCAGTTATTTTGGAGTGTAGCATACCACCTCCTGGGTTATACTTTGTACTTGACCTTTTTGAACTCGCTAAGACTTAATTCTTGTTATAGGTCTAGAAGCAAAAACGGGTGTTGAGGAAGTGTTTTGAGAATATTCAGCATTATCTTCTAAGGCATCTGCCTCAGGTGATGTCCCAGGCAGTGACTCAGATGTCTACCCAGGGAATGACTCAGATGCCATCTCAAGGAATATCTCAGACAATGGCTGTTCACACACAGATGGGTTAATCTCATCAGATGGGGATGGAGGGGCTAATGGCTTTGTTGGAAGGAGAGATTCAATGGAATTTTGGGGCTTAGTGTCCCTAGATTCCTGATTATCAGCATATGTCCCCATCCCAAGTTCCAAGATCCCATTTCTTCCCAATCTGTGCCCTCCCTTTAGGTTCAGACACCATTCGAGGTTGGGATTCAATTGGTGTTGTAATTCAGCCACTCTTACGATAAGACTCTGAGTTTGGTTTTTGGCAGTATCAGCTCTATTACTACAAAAATAAAGCTTTCTT
The DNA here is from genome assembly GCA_030035585.1 of Dugong dugon. Lineage (NCBI taxonomy): Eukaryota > Metazoa > Chordata > Mammalia > Sirenia > Dugongidae > Dugong > Dugong dugon. Next base: position 117,628,452 of record CM057466.1, read on the forward strand.
TCAGGGCACAAGTGGCAACTTTGAGGTCATTTATGTGGTACTTGAGCTTTGAAGCCCTGAGCTCATTCCTTTCTTTCACCACTTGTCTAGTGAAAGTAGGACCAGCCAACCAGCTTCATTATACTTCTCATTCTGACAAAATTGTATAAAGGTATGAAATATGCAATCACCCAGAGCCTCACCTCTCACCAATACTTGATCTATTGGTGATGATATTTTCTGTATTTCTATTTCCACCTCACACCATGGATTAGCAGTGTCCTCTTTACTACTGAAAGCATCAACATCTTTAACACTTAAACAGACTTGAGAACAAATTTAGAAAACTCATCCTTACAATTTTCTCTAGAACTACTCTTGATATCAAATGTCTTAGGCTGGGTTCTCTACAGAAGCTAAACCAGTGAAGCATATATATGTGTTGTTTGGAAAATGAGTCACATGTTATTTTCATTTAGGAATTCTTAATTTTATATTTTTCAGTTGCATCTTAGTTGAAATTGTTACCCTAAAGACTTTACCATCCCACAAGTGGCACTTGGCTGCACACACTGTGTTGGGCCCTCATGGTCCATGGAGAGAATCCACAAATCTAGAGTAATGTTGAAAAGTCTGGCATAACTAGCCTTCCAGCTTTGGCTTGAAGGGATTTTCATTTTCCTGTAAAGGGGAAAGGATGAGTAGGGCATTATGATAGTTAAGGTTGTGTATCAAATTGGCTGGGCCATGATTCTCAGTGGTTTGGCAGTTATGATGCAGTTTGGCAGTTGTGTAATGATGTGATCATCTCCATGATGAGATTCCATATAATGTAATTATCTCCATGATGAGATCTGCTATAAGTAGCCAATCAGTTGAAAGGGAATTTCCTTGGGAGTATGGCTTACATCCAATATATGTGGACTTTCTGACATAGCTGACTGGCTTTTGCCCTGCTCTAGATCCTGCATTTGGCTCATCAACATCTGGCCTCCAGTTCTTGGGACTTGAGCCATCAGTCTGCTGTTTTACCTGCCGATCTTGGATTCATCAGCCTTCACAGCCTGTGAACCAGCAGCCTTCTATCTGACCTATGGATCTTAGGTTTTTCAGCCCCTGCAGCTATGAGTTAGGAAAAGCCTCCAGCCTGATACCCCTCCCACAGACTTGGGACTTGCCAGACTCTACAACCAAGTGAGCCATTTTCTTGAGATAGAACTCTCTCTCTGTTACGATGTCAAGATTATTTACATAAGATAAGGCCTGGGTATCTACATTCTTTGTGTCACAAGCAATCAAAACTTTCACAGGAAGCTAACTTGTCTTTTGTAGAAGGCAGAGGCAGGCTTAATTTAAAATAGAATTTCAATTTAGGTATGGGGTTAACCATTTCTTTCATGCCAAGCAGCCCCAGTTTTAAGGTTTGTTTATTCATTTCCCCCCATTTGATCAAGTCATCATGGCACATATCACTTAAAATGATATTCACAATGGAAGAGTTGTCTGTCTTCTGCAAGGACCTGGAGTTTCTGGAGTCTCTGGAGTCAGTGGGATGGCTGCTTTTTATCAGCCTTTAAGTCCTTAGGTGTTACAGTTTCTGGGTGGCTGCTTTCTTCAGACAGTTTTTAAGATCTCAGGATGCCATCTTCTAAAAAGCCAGGCACCATTTGACTTTTTAGTAGCCAGGCATCATCCAGTTTCACCCTGCTATTGCTTCAGGTCTCATCTTTAGGTTTTGTTGGTCTCTGGTCAGGGTAAATGTTGCAAACAGAGTCACATTAGGGGAGTAGTTTGGTAATTTTAAAAAGGTTGATCCCAGAACTAAACTTCATTTTCTTCAGTAAAATTAGTTCCTTCTAAATACATAATTCATTGCATGGTCATATGCCTTGAGGGTTGGCTGTGGCAATGAGAAACACAATGCTTTATACATTTAACAAGTCCTATAATAATAATACAGCGATTAGAAGAAGAAGACAAGCTAGTAGAAAGGAGCATATCCCAGACCCAACACTTTGGAGTAACTAGTTAAAAATATCAAGGAATGAAAGAACAGTTGTGGGAGGAATGGTATATAACCAAGAGAACTTTTGGTGTATTTAAGAGATGTCTTGTTCTACTTCTTCAGGCGTATTTATCCATGAACAGCAAGAAGTATTGGTGACATTGCAAAGCCCTCCTTGCTGAGCTAAAATAAAATTTAGGACAATTCTATTGTCCAATACAAATTTTGCAAGAGATTCTAATGATTTTTGTTGTGCAGCCATTCCATCAGTAACACTATCAGCAACTGAGCCACAGTGGCAGATAGATTATAAATGGACATTTCTAATGGCCAAATCCCAAACCCCGGTATAGTAGCGTGTAAGAAGGACCATATCCATCCCAAGTAATCAACTATGGGATTTCCTGACAGAACAAGTTCTCTCTTCTTTATGGATATTAATTTCAATTCACTGTTCCATAGCATTGTATGGATACTAATGGGAACTCCTAGGGTCCTTAAAGTACATCGGCCTATCATATTCCAACTGTCTAAACATGGTAAAGCCCAAGTATACCGTGAGTCACCGGGCTTATTTCTTAAATAAGTTGATCCTCCACATAAAAAAGAGACATGTCCAGATGGGCCACATAACATGCCTTTTCCAGTTTGAATATTGGGAAAAGGAATGGACTGATTGGCTTTTTCAAGCCAGTGTGCAGTTAGCAAATCATCACAAACGGATAATTCTCCAAAATTTAGGGGATCTCGGAGTCAGGCACAAATTGGGAGATTTAGATTAATTCTAATACAGTTTTCTTTTATTAAGTGATAACATTGAACATCATTAATAAAAACTTCACATAGTGTGGACAGAGGAGAACATTCTATCCATGCAGGGATAAGATTGAAACAGCTTACAGATAAGTGGACAATACTGGAGGTAGCAATAGTTTGATCCAAATGGCTGTTTTAAATTGTTTCCCAAAATCAACAGTAGAATTAAGTGTGAGCTTATAGTCTAGGACTGGAACAGCAAGAGGGTCAGTATTGTAGATCACGGGGCCAAGTGACATACCCAAAAGTCTATTACATTTCTAGTGCTGGCAACTTATTGATTTAATTTGATAAAAGCATTTTCTTTCTAGGCATTTTTTTTCTAGGTGGTTATAACAAACAGAAAGAGGAAACTTATTATAAGCTTCATAATGGGGAAAAGTTTGATTAAAATAATATAGAAAAGAAAAATTAATGAGTATAAAACATATTCTTTGTTTTTTCTAGTAATTCACTAGGAGATGAACATAAGTAGTTAAAATAAAACTATTTCAAAAAGTTATAAGCATTAAACAATTTCAGGTACTGGAATAAAGAATTAAAAACTTTAACTTCTGGGTTTAGAGTTAAAGATATTCAGTAATTACATAAGCTAATAAAAATAATAATTCCATAAGTGATGAAAAATAATCAAGACTATTAAAATACCAACAGTTAAGAACCAGAGTTCATAGATCTCAGCAGCTTGCATGTGATCTCACTCTGTAATTTTGGAGTCAGCAACTTGGCTTAGAACTTGCTTGCTTCTAGCTGCTGGGGTGTTGTGTCAGTCTGAATTTCAAATCTCCAGCTGGCTGGCAAGTCCAAACAGGTGTGTTAGCCTTCTTTAATTATGATATACGAATCCAAGCATTAATTCTTTCCAGTTAACTGCACAAGGGTTGGTTAAAATGACTAGATAAAACCCCTTCCAGTGGGATTCCAAGGAATCTTTTCGTTGGTGCCTTTTCCAATAAATATAATCTCCTGGGATAATATTACTTGAGAGAGGAGAAGCAGGTTACTACTCCTCAAATGCATCTTTAACTTGTGAAAAATATTTCTTACAGTACTGCATCAGAGATTGACAATATTTTAATAATTCAGCTTATACCAAGTTAGGATCTGTAGAAGCAATGTGAGGAAGGATCATAGGCCTTCCAGTAACTATTTCATAAGGTGTAAGTTTATGAGATTCTAAAGGAGTGCTTCTCAAATTTAAAAGGACTAAAGGGAGAACTTTAGTACAAGACAAGCCTAGGGACTCAGAAAGCTTGGCAAGTTGAGTTTTTATTATACCATTACATCTTTCTACAAGTCCAGGGGAATGCAGGTGATAAGGGCAATGTAATCTCTGGTATACGGTGAAAACTCTGCAGAATTCCTGAATAACTTGTCCAGTAAAATGAGTACCCTGATCACTGCAAAGAATTTTGGTGCTTCCCAAGTAGGTATGTTTTCAAGGATCTTCTTTGCCACAAAAGAAGCAATGGCCCACCATCAGGGAAAAGCCTCTACCCAGTGTGGAAATCTACAAATGATTACTAAGACACATTTATAACCACCCAAAGGTGGAAGATGGATAAAATCTAACTGCCATGCAAACATAGGCCCAGAAGGCAAAAGGTATTGTCAGAGGAAGTGTTAAAGATGTTTCCCAGGATTATAACGACGGCATGTAGAGCAGTGGATGGCTACATGCTCAGCTACCTCAGAAAATTTTCCTCACAAGTATTTCTTTAAAACTTCAATAATTTTATGTCTCCCTAGGTAAGTATTCTCATGTAGAGTCCTCATCATTGTTGTTGGCGGTGTTGTTGTTAGGTGCTGTCGAGTCATTTCCGACTCATGGTGACACTATGTAAAACAGAATGAAACACTTCCCAGTCCTGCACCATCCTCAAAATCGTTGCCATTCTGTAGCCCATTGTTGTAGCCACTGTGTCAATCCATCTCCTTGAGTATGTTCCTCTTTTTCACTGACCATCTACTTTACCAAGCATGATGTCCTTCTCCAGGGACTAGTCCCTCCTGATAGCATGTCCAAAGTATGTGAGATGTAGTCTCGCCATCCTCGCTTCTAAGGAGCATTTGGCTGTGCTTCTTCCAAGACAGATTTGTTCATTCTTCTAGCAGTCTATAGTATATTCAATATTTTTTGTCAACACCATAAATCAAAGCTGCCAATTCTTCTTCATTCTTCGTTATTCATCGCCCAGCTTTCACATGCACATGAGACGGTTGAAAACACCATAGCTTGGGTCAGGCGCACCTTAGTCCTTAAAGTGATATCTTTGTTTTTTAACACTTTGAAGAGGTCTTTTGCAGCAGATTTTCCCAATGCAATGCATCATTTGATTTATTGACTGCTGCTTCCATGGGCGTTGATTATGGATCCAAGTAAAATGAAATCCGTTGCAACTTCAATCTTTTCTCCGTTTATCATGATATTGCTTATTGGTCCAGTTGTGAGGATTTTTGTTTTCTTTATTTTGAAGTGTAATTCATACTAAAGGCTGTGGTCTTTGATCTTCATCAGTAAGTGTTTCAAGTCCTCTTCACTTTCAGCAAGCAAGGTTATGTCGTCTGTATATCCGAGGTTGTTAGTCTTCCTCCAATCCTGATGCCCTATTCTTCTTCATGTAGTCTAGCTTCTTGGATTATTTGCTCAGCATACAGATTAAGTATGGTTAAAGGATACAACCCTGAAACACACCTTTCTTAACTTTAAACCATGCAGTATTCCCTTATTCTGTTGGAACAACCACTTCTTGGTCTAAGTACAGGTTCCTTATGAGCACAGTTAAGTGTTCTGGAATTCCCATACTGCGAAATTGTTATCCATTATTTGTTATGATCCACACAGTCAAATGCCTTTGCAGAGTCAATAAAACACAGGTAAACATCTTTATGCTATTCTCTGCTTTCAACCAGGATCCATCTGACATCAGCAATATCAGTGGTTCCATGTCCTCTTCTGAATCCAGCTTGAATTTCTGGCAGTTCCCTGTAGATGTACTGCTGCAACTGCTTTTTAATGATCCTCAGAAAAATTTTACTTATGTGTGCTATTAATGACATTGTTTGATAATTTCTGCATTCTGTGGGATCACTTTTCTTTGGAATGGGTGTAAATATAGATCTCTTCCAGTTGGTTGGCCAGGTAGCTGTCTTCCAAATTTCTTGGCATAGATGAGTGGGCACTTCCTGCCCTGCAACCATTTGTTGAAACATCTCAATTAGTATTTGGTCAATTCCTGGAGTCTTGTTTTTTGCCAATACCTTCAGTGTAGGTTGGATCTCTTCCTTCAATACCATCAGTTCTTGATCCTATGCTACCTCATGAAATGGATGAACATCGTCGAATTCTTTATGTTGCAGTGACTCTGTGTATTCCTTCCATCTTCTTTTGATGCCTCCTGTATCATTTAATATTTTCCCTGTAGAATCCTTCAATATTGCAACTCGAGTCTTGAATTTTTTCTTCAGTTCTTTCAACTTGAGGAGGGCCAAACATTCTTCCCTTTTGGTTTCTATCTCCAGGTCTTTACACATTTCATTATAATACTTCATCTTCTCGAGCAGCCCTTGGAAATCTTCAGTTCAGCTGTTTTACTCCATCATTTCTTCCATTCGCTTTAGCTACTCTACGTTCAAGAGAAAGTTTCAGAGTCTCTTCTGACATCCATTTTGGTCTTTTCTTTCTTTCCTGCCTTTTTAATGACCTCTTTCTTTCTTCATGTATGATGTGCTTGATGTCATTCCACAACTCATCTGATCTTCAGTCATTAGTGTTCAATCTACTAATGTACAAATCTACTCTTGAGATGGTCTCCAAATTCAAGTGGGATATACTCAAGGTCATAATTTGGCTCTTGTGTACTTGTTCTAATTTTCTTCAACTTGAACTTGCATAAGAGCAATTGATGGTCTGTTCAGCAGTAGGCCCCTGTCCTTGTTCTCACTGATGATATTGAACTTAACAGAATATGCTGTTTTTTTAATCCGTTCCCTTAATAGTGTAACACACAACAGCTCATTAATTAGTCATTTTTCTCTTCAAATCTGCATGTTTTATTGATGATCTCATGCAGTGACACACTTTTAAATATCGCTCTAAACTTTAAACTTCTAAATGTATATGTCCATCCCAGGCTTCTCTTTCAAAATTCACTATTATCTATCTAATAATATACTCCTTATCTAGTCTTGGACATCTATTAGACATCACAGGTTCAATTCCTTCACACTTTTTTCCTGAGTTTTCCTTCTACCCTGCTGTAGCCACAGCCTTCCTAATCTCAGTCGATGTCAACTCCATCCTTTTCAGTTGCTGAAGCCAAATCCAAGGGATCATCCTTGGCTCATTTTTTTCCTCATACCCCAGATCCAATCCTACAGGAAATCGAATTGGTTCTACTTTCAAAATATATTATTAATCTGGCCATTTTTCATCACTATCTCTGCCACCTGCCTGGTTAGAGCCACTACCTTCTTACCTGGGTTCTGCAATGATCATCTTCCTGCTCCTACCCTTATTTTTTGCAATCTCTTCTCAACTCAGCACCAACATTACCCTTTCGAAGTAGGAATCAGATAATGTTCATCTTTGGCCAAAACTCTGAAATGATTCCCCATTTTACTTAGTGAAAATTCAAATTTCTTACAGGACCCTGTGGAGCTTCACACGTCTTTGGCCCATGTTCCTCTCTGACCTCTCTTCAACTCACTGCTTCACTCACCTACTCTCATGTGCCTTGGCTTTGCTTGGGACATGACACTGATACCTGTGCTTGTATCGTATGCCCCAAAATACCATATGGCTTAATCCTTCATCATTCCTCAAATCTTACCTTAAATATCCACTTAACAATGAGGTCTCCCCTTACTACAGTATTTAATATTTCACTCTCCTTATTCCCTACCAATCCCCTAAACCACCTTTTTTGTATTGCAAAGCACCTATCATCATATAGCATATTGCACAATTTATTTATTATTCATTATTGTCTATGTCTGTCTTTCTCCACCATAATACTGCCTCAATACAGGCAGGTTCCTTGCCAGTTTTTTTTGTTCTCTGATACATCACATACATTAAGAATAAACTGTGACTTCCTTTCAGTGATTAACATGTGTCTATTAAGCAGTGGGAACCCTGGTGGAGCAGTGGTTAAGAGCTTGGTTGCAAACCAAAAGGTCAGCAGTTTGAATCCACCAGCTTTTCTTGGAAACCCTATGGGGCAGTTCTATTCTGCCCTATAGGATCCTATAAGTCGGAATAGACTCGACAGCAATAAGTCTGTGTTTTGGATTCAGCAGTGAGTAAAGTTTCCCTGACTTTCTTCATATTCTTTTCTAACACTCTGACAAATATTAAGAGGTTCTTTCTTTACTTCTGCACTCCAGGCTACAACTGTGCAAGGTTCTCAGAACCAAAAAATAATCATATTTGATTTACAACAATAAACAAAGAAAGATTTTTCTAAAAATTATATTTGAGAGACAAAACCCTCAGGTTGGCAAGAAACAGCCTTACCTCTTACTAAGTTTCCTTCTTTCATCCTACTCTTACATCCTAATTTCCTCTTCCCACCTGTCATTCACACCTGACACTTTTCAGACAACTCAGTTGTGTTTTCCCCTGGCTATCCTTGCCTCTCTTTCTCTCTGGGTACTTTAATTAGTCATTGCTAATAGCTTTAGCAATTTGTACATTTAATGTTTTTCTGAGATACTCTCAACTCTCCATGCAGACATTGTCACTGCAATTATAGACGAAATGATAATCACTTACCAGTGAGGAGATGACCTCGTGGTGTCCCAAATGCTTATCTCAGGGATAAGCGGCCCCCTTTGCACACTTGCTTCAACTGTGACCACAGCAGCTCGTCTCCCTGCAGACAATGACATTTGGTAAGTGGAAGTTCTTTTTAGATAAAGAGATAGAGTCTTATGGAAATGTGATATTTATTAGAAACTTACAAGAAATATGTTTAAATGTGTTTATTTGTCTGGCACTAGAACATGGGAAAAAATGAATGCACCGAGGATATTTTCTGAAGGCTTCTAAGAAGTAGAGACCCACTATTCCTGTCCCAAGACTGCTTGATAACTGTTTTCTGCCTTCTCTCTCATACCCCTCTCTGAATTTTAAATGTAGAGAGTTGGGATAACCAGGGGATATTACTGTGTTAAGGTCCATATGTGATTATGATATTTAACTAAATATAAACGTGCTTTGATATTCTCCAAGCTTCAGATGCTGCTCTGAATCCAGTGCAGTTTCTATGGTTAGTGCCCCCACTGAATCTCCCCAGTCAGAGTAGTTTGGCTAGGGATATTCCTTTCACTGCTCCAGAAGGTAAGATATGCCCAATTTAGTTCCCAGTTGTGCATCTATAGAAAACACTTTGATCAAAGAAATGAGAAGGGAATTTATACAGAAAATACTTCAGTTCTTAGAGGACATGTAGGACTAGTTCTCATAGCTGGTTCAGGATTTGAAAAAAAATTGTGTCTGTATTATTTGCCCAAAGTTTACTGTTCTCACTCCCACTCAGTCGACATGCCTGATTATTATTTAAATTCATTTTATGGTTTATCTTTATTATGATTATTATTCGTGGGCCATTACCATGTCTCTTTCTCTTATTTGGAGCTGTTTATCAGTTTCTAAATATATATATATATGTATATATATATATATATATATGTTGTTAGGTTGTTGTTAGGTGCCATCGAATTGATGCCAACTCATAGTGACCATATGTACAACAGAATGAAACACTGCCCGCTCCTGCACCATCCTCACGATCTTTGTGCTTGAGCCTGTTGTTGCAGCCACTGTGTCAATCCATCTCGTTGAGGGCCTTCCTCTTTTTCACTGACCTGCTACTCTACCAAGCATGATGTCCTTCTCCAGGGACTGGTCCCTCCCGATAGCATGTCCAAAGTATATGAGATGAAGTCTCGCCATTCTTGCTTCTAAGGAGCATTCCCACTGTACTTCTTCCAAGACAGATTTGTTTGTTCTTCTGGCAGTCCATGGTATATTCAATGTTCTTCGCCAACACCATAATTCAAAGCCATCAATTCTACTTTGCTCTTCTTTATTCATTGTCCAGCCTTCACATGCATACAAGGTGATTCAAAACACCATGGCTTGGGTCAGGTGCACCTTAGTCCTTAAAGTGACAGCTGCTGTCATGGGTGTTGATTGTGCATCCAAGTAAAATGAAATCCTTGACGACTTCAAACTTTCATCCGTTTATCATGATGTTGCTTATATATGTCCAGTTGTGAAGATTTTTGTTTTCTTTATATTGAGGTGTGATCCATACTGAATTGTATGTGTATATATATATATAGTTGGAGCCCTGGTGGTGCAGTGGTTAAGTGTTTGGCTACTAACCAAAAGCTTGGCAGTTCGAATCCAACAGATGCTCCTTGGAAACCCTACTGGGCAGTTCTACTCTGTCCTATAGGGTCGCTATGAGTTGGAATCAACTCCACGGCAACAGGTGATATATATATATAGTTGTTAGGTGCCGTTGAATCAGTTTCAACTCGTGGCAATCCTATGTACAACAGAACAAAACACTGCCCAGTCCTGCACCATGCTCACAATTATTGTCATATTTGAGTCCATTGTCGCAGCCACTGTGTCAATCCATCTTGTTTAGGGTCTTCCTTTTTTTCACTGACCTTGTACTTTACCAAGCGTGATATCCTTCTCCAGGGACTGGTCCCTCCTGACAACATGTCTGTCATGGATTGAATTGCGTCCCCCCAAAATATCTGTCAACTTGGCTAGGTCATGATTCCCAGTATTGTATAATTGTCTACCATTTTGACGTCTGCTGTGATTTCCCTATGTGTTGTAAATCCTATCACTGTGATGTAATGAGATGGATTAGTGGCAGTTATTTTGACGAGATCTACAAGATTAGTGTCTTAAGCCAATCTCTTTTTGAGATATAAAAGAAAGAAGAGAGAAGAGAGCAGAGAAACATGGGGACCTCATACCACCAAGAAAGCAGTGCCAGGAGCAGAGCGTGTCATTTGGACCTGAGGTTTCCTCACTGAGATGCTCCCAGACCAAGGGAAGACTGATGACAAGGACCTTCCTCCAGTGCCGACAGAGAAAGAAAGCCTTGCACTGGAGCCGGCTCCATGAATTAGGACTTCTAGCTTACTGGACTGTGAGAGAATCAACTTCTCTTTGTTAAAGCCATTCACTTGTGGTATTTCTGTTACAGCAGCACAAGATGACTAAGACAATGTCCAAAGTTCATGAGATGGAGTCTCAGCATCCTTGCTTCTCTGGAGCTTTCTGGCTGTACTTCTTCCAAGACAGATTTGTTCATTCTTCTGGAAGTCCATGGTGTTATATAGTCTATACCTTTTTCTAAAGAAAATTTTGAACAACTTTATATGCATAAATGCTGTATTTTTATCTCTTACTGAGGTCAGTGACAGGAAGCTCAGATGCTTCTATACCATAACACGTTGCCATTTTTTTGTTTCTATTGTGTTTTAATCAGAACTAGTTTTTTATAAAAATTGGGAATATTGCTAAAAAACAATCTGGATTTGATGACTTGGTAACACAGGTAATAAACTGGTCAGTTTGGGAAACACCATATATTCTCCCCTTTGAAACTCTGCTTACACAATTGGCTTTACTTTTTTCACTTCTCTCTCCTGATAATGAAGGAATTTAATTTCTTTACTCTGACTTACGAACATGGTGACAAATAGAGTAATATAGTGAGACTTCAATACCCTAGTATTTGAAAATGACAGGCAAACACTGTTAAGTAAGAAAGTAGCTACTCTGAAAAATAAAACAACAAATTTGTAACAAAGAACAAATTCAGTGTTTTTTAAACAATTACAAAAAGTAATTTTTCCCTCTAAATATGAAATTTTTCAAACATTTACAAAAGAGAAGAAGGTATAAATTGAGCCACATTATATAGTTACAACAGGAACGGCCCTCACAGCCAAACTCATTTCCTGTATAAGTTAAAGCAAATTCCAGAACCCGTATCCCTGTGTCTCTAAATACATCAGTAAGTATCTCTGAAAGAGAAGGGCACTTTTATTTATTTTAATTGAAGTACCCTAGTTACAGGATATCCTAATATCTTTATGATATTCTTTAATATCATCAAGTACCAAGTCAGTTTCATATTTCCTTGAATGTTTATTATATAATATTCAAATTTATTCAAATTATTTTGTTTTAATCAGCATCCCATTTCTACCTACTGTATATTTACCTCTTGAGTATGTTTTGCAAATACTCTCCCTCTTGTATCTTAAAATATTATATTTCATAAAAGCAGTCATATGTCACATATTTAGATGTGCCTCCTCATGGGGTCTGTTAACATGATCTTCTATGGCATAGCTCATATAAACAGGTAGTTAATCTATGGATAAAATTAGAATTAGACTGACGTTTGAGTAGAATTATTCATAAGCATCCATGTCTGTATTTTTGCATTGCATACAAAATAGAAACATACTATCTCCTTGACCCCACTTTTTTTGATATTACAATCAGTGTAATATCAGTAGGCTCTTGTATTGACTGCTGGACCCATCAATGATTATATTCACCTATGAGGTCCTGCAGTCATTAATGGTATTGCCTATACCCTCAATATCGATGATGTTCAACTTCTATCCTCCTTTTTCTTTTATTGAATAGAAACTTCTACAAACAATAGAAGGTTTCCTAGGGAAGTGTAGAGAGACAAAAAAGTTAATTCTTTCTTTTTATTTTCACTCTTAAAATGTGTTGATTTGGTCCTCAACCAGTCTCCAAATGTGAGGGTTTTTTAATAGCATTAAAATATCAAATTTTTATATATTCTTATGTTCCATTTAAATTATTATCTGATACTTAAAATGTCCACACTTTATCACAGGAAATACTTCATGTTAGCCCTTGTGACCTGTCAACGTAACCCCAGAGGTGTTTGCTGACTCTTTTGCTTTCTTATATAATAAGGAGTTCAGGGAACATCTTCTATTGCTTCTACCCCAGGTATAGATGCATTCGTTTTTTGAGGAATCACTGATTTCTCTTAATAATATGGTTATTTAGCGATCTTTTGGATATGCTTCTATAAATATGTTGTTGTTAGGTGCCGTTGAGTTGGTTCTGACTCATACAGACCCTATGTACAACAGAACGAAACACTGCCTAGTCCTGCACCATCCTCACAATCATTATGTCTGAGCCCAATGTTGCACCCAACGTGTCAATCCATTTCATTGAGGGTCTTCTTCTTTTTCACTAACCCTCTACTTTACAAGCATGATGTCCTTCTCCAAGGACTGATTCCTCCTGGTAACATGTCCAAGTATGTGAGATGTAGTCTCAACATACTTGCTTCTAAGGAGTATTCTGGTAGTACTTCTTCCAAGACAGATTTGTTTGTTCTTTTCGCACTTCATGGTATATTCAATATTCTTTGCCAACACCACAATTCAAAGTCTTCAATTCTTCTTTGTTCTTCCTTATTCTTCATCAGCTTTCGCATGCATATGAGGTGATTGAAAACACCATGGCTTGGGTCAGCCATACCTTAGTCTTCAAGGTGACATCCTGGCTTTTTAACACTTTAAAGAGATCTTTCACAGCAGATTTACCCAATGCAATGCGTTGTTTGATTTCTTGACTGCCACTTCCATTGGTGTTGATTGTGGATCCAAGTAAAATTAAATCCTTGACAACTTCAATCATATCTCCATTTATTAGGTTGCTGCTTGGTCCAGTTGTGAGAATTTTTGTTTTCTTTATGTTGAAGTGTAATCCATACTAAAGGCTGTGGTTTTTGATCTTCATCAGTAAGTGCTTCAAGTCCTCTTTACTTTCAGCAAGCAAGGTTGTGTCCTCTGCATAACCCCGGTTGTTAATGAGTCTTCCTTCAATCCTGATGCCCCGTCCTTCTTCATATAGTCCAGTGTCTTGGATTATTTGCTCAGCATGCAGGTTGAATAAGTATGCTGAAAGGTTACAACCCTGATGCACTCCTTTCCTGACTTTAAACCATGCGATATCCCCTTGTTCTGTTGAAATGACTGCCTCTTGGTCTATGTACAGGTTCCTCATGAGCACAATTAATTGTTCTGGAATTCCCATTCTTCACAGTGTTATCCATAATTTGTTATGATCCACACAGTCAAATGTCTTTGCATAATCAATAAAACACAGATAAACATCTTTCCAGTATTCTCTGCTTTCAGCCATGATCCATCTGACATCAGCAATGATAGGCTAGGTTCCACATCCTCTTCTGAATCCAGCTTGAATATCTAGCAGCTTTTGAATGATCTTCAGCAAAATTTTATTTGTGTGTGATATTAATGATATTGTTCAATAATTTTCACATTCACTTGGATCACCTTTCTTTGGAATAGGCATAAATGTGGATCTCCTGCAGTTCTTGGCCAGCTAGCTGACTTCCAAATTTCTCGGCATAGACGAGTGAGCACTTTCAGTATTGCATCTGTTTGTTGAAACATCCCAATTGGTATTCTGTCAATTACTGGAACGTTGTTTTTTGCCAGTGCCTTCAGTGCAGCTTGGAATGCTTCCTTCAGTACCATCGGTTCCTGATCATATGCTACCTCCTGAAATGGTTGAACATCGACCAATTATTTTTGGTATAGTGAATCTGTGTATTCCTTCCATCTTTTGATGCTTCCTGTGTTGTTTAATATTTTCACCGTAGAATCTTTCAATATTACAACTCCAGGCACAGACGGGCACAGGGATCCCTGAGGACATTTCTTTTTTCTTTTTCTTTTTTGGTGGTGGGGGAGGGGACTTTTTTTCTTTTTTTCCTCGTTTTTCTTTGGGGGTTTTTCTTGTTCTTTTTTATTTGTTGTTTTGTTTTCTTTTTCCTCTCTTTCCCCTTTTGTCTTTCTTCATTACTCAGTTTCTCGTCTCTCTATACTTTCCTTCTCTTCTTGTCCCCTGAATCCTGGCTCTGAGTGACACCTCTACCCCTTCTAGTCAGGCTGTACTTCACAGCCTGGAAGCAACTTCCCCAGACCTTGCACCTGCACTGGAGGGATCCCTGGGAGCTTTTCTTTTCTTCTTTCTTTCTAATTTTTATTTATTCATTTTTTTCTTTTTCTCCTTTTTCTTTTTCTCCATTTCATAGTCTCTCATCTCTCCACTCCAACAACAAGCTCCCGTAGCACACTTTTTTGTTGTTTGTATGTTTTTAGCCCCTGTTCCTCTCTCCCATACCCATCTTAGCTCCACACATCACAGTCTCCCCCCTCCATCCTGCCTATCTGCACCGTGCTCTGAACATCACACCACCAAGCAGCACAGGCAAGGCCTACTGGAACCTGCCCTGCACTGATTACCAGCTGCCCTGGTGGCCATAGTAAGTGTCACAAACAACCCATTGAAGCAACTCTTCTGTAGCTACACCTGCCCTGCCGTACCATACCTGAGTGACTGACCCTACCAATTGGAGAAGGAGGCGAAAAGTATCATGCCCACAGAGAGCAAACAAAAAGAACACACAGCCCTCCTGCTCAGACATAGCCAAATAAAACAAAAAAGCAGGATGAAACAAACAAATCTACAATCAATAAACTAGGACAATAACCACTGAATGCCCCGAAGACAGCAGGCAATATCAAAACATTTACAAAAACAGAACAAGATGGTTCCAAAATAAAACACCAGATGACATTCCAGTAGAAGAAAAGGCACTAGGACTACCTGATAGGGAATTCAAATCTCTAATATTCAGAGTTATCCAAGAGTAGAAGCAAAAAGCAGACAAAAATGAGGAAAAAATAGACAAGTTCATGGAAATGCAGAAAAATTCATGGAAAATACAGACAAAAAATGGAAGAATTCATGAAAATAATGCAGGGCCAAAATGCCAAAATAAATTCACAACTAGAAATTATACAAAGACAACAATTAGAAATCCAAAAGTTAAACAACAATATTTCAGACATGGACAGTGTCATAGAAGGGCTGAGGAGCAGGTTTGAAACAGTGGAAGGCAGGATCGGTGAAATTGAAGACAAACACTTGGGTACAACTCTGAGGAAAAATCAGAAAAAGGAGTGAAGAAAAATGAACGGACTGTGAGAATTTTTTGGGACACAATCAAAAGCAAAAATCTGTGAGTGATCGGAGTTCCAGAACGGGGAGAAAACAAAAAACACAGAGAGGATCATTGAAGAACTGCTGACAGCAAACTTCCCCAATATCATCAAAGATGAAAAGCTGACCATCCAAGAAGCTCAACGAACCCCGTATAGGATAGACCTCAAAATAAAATCACCAAGGCATATCACAATCACACTTGCCAAAACCAAAGATAAAGAATACTGAAGACAGCTCAAGAAAAACAAAAAGTCACATACAGAGAAGAAACAATAAGACTAAGCTCAGATTATTCGGCAGAAACCATGCAGGCAAGAAGCAATGGGATGTCATACACAAAACCTTGAAAGAAAAAAAAATGCCAGCCAAGAATTATATATCCTGCAAAACTCTTATTCAAATATGACGGTGAAATTAGGACATTTCCAGATAAACAAAATTAAGGGACTATGTAAAAACCAAACCAAACTTACAAGAATTATTAAACGGAGTCCTTCGATCTGAGAACAAACAACATCAGCTCACAGGCTGAATCTAGGATGAGGATTGTACCAGCCAGATGCCAATCTAGGAAATGAACTCTCAAGGGCTATCTAAAACCAAAAGAAATACAACAGGGAATCAGAGCAGTTAATCTGTAAATGACAACAACATCAGAACAATAAAAGAGGGAATAAACGGTGTAAGTATAGAACCTTCTAATGGAGAGGAAGGCAAGGTGATACCAAGTAATAATAGACTGCTTCAAACTTAGAAAGATAAGGGTAAATTTCACGGTAACCACAAAGAAAGTTAACAAACATACTCATCAAAATAGAGGAAAAACATAAAGTCTCAGTAAAAATAAAACCTATAAAAACAAGATGAAATACAAATCTATGTCTTCAAATGAATTCAAGGGCAACACTATTTCTCCTAGTAAGATCTGTGTCTTTTCTCCATCAGTCTATTGGCATATAATCAGTTGCATCATTTCTTCCTCATTGTTGGTTGCTATGGAGTTGCTTCCAACTCTTGGTGACCCCATGTGTAGAGTAGAACTGTGCTCCATGGTGTTTTCATAACTGAGTTTTCAGAGGTAGATCACCAAGACTGTCTTCCTAGGCGACTCTGGGTGGTTTGAACCATCAACCTTTCAGCTAGTAATGGAGTGCATAGCCACCCAGAGACTACTATGGTTTATTTAAGAGGTTTTGTTTGTTATGTTAAGGAGCCCTGGCGGCGCAATGGTTAAGTGCTCCGCTGCTAACCAAAAGGTCGCAGGCTGTTAACTAAAAGGTCTGTGCTTTGAGCCTACCAGCTACTGTGCAGGAGAAAAGACCTGGCAACCTGCTCTGGTACAGATTACAGGCTTGGAAACCCTATGGGGCAGTTCTACTCTGTCCTATAGGGTCACTATGTCCGAATCGACTAGATGGCACCCAACAACAGCATTTAATGTGTTAATATTCTTCCTGGCCCTTCCCTGCTCACTTGAGGGAATCGACGTTCCTTCATTTCCTCTCCTGATAGAAGTGCTTCACCTCTGTGTGGCAAAATCTAACCTGAGGCCAGAGGGAGTCGTGGGGGACCAGGGCGGGGAGTGCAGACAACACTGCCCAGGGGCCGATGGCATCCTGGCCAGCCCAGGGCAGCAGGGACTGGAGGGGACACAGTAGGCGTCACAGTTTCCGCTGAGGCCTTAGTGCAGGGTGCCTTTGGGTAAGACCCCACCACTTGCCCAATGGTTGTGAAAGGGGCTGCATGGGAATTTCACATTTGTTTATTGTCAGCAGTGTAGACCTAGGTCTAGGGTATTGTGGTATTGTCAATGCTAGCTTGCATAGTTAACTTTTGCACGCTCCTATGGGTCTGATTTATTTTCCTCCTCTCTTCCCTCTTGTTTTTCATGATTTTAAAAGTTTAAAAGTAACCTAAGTTCCTCTTTGGGAGTTAGAACAACTAGTGATAGAATCTGGAAGTAAAATACCTGAACAAGGAAACATCATCTTGTGGCCGAAACCAGGATGGCGTCAAAAGGTCAACTTGTCTGAAGTGTGGTTAATGTAGCTGGCCACCCCAGAGGTGAACAAACATTCCGCAGATTTCTTAGACTTTGATTTCTTCCTATATAACCCTCTGATCAGCCTCTAGACTGGGAGGCAGATTCTGGAGGAGCTCATTCCCCTCTGTCTCCTATATATCGACATACAATAAAAACCCTCTTGCTACTCACCTCACCCCATCTCAGTATTGGCTTCTTCCGTAGGTGGCTCACATGCATCATTGTGGTAACAGCTGGGTCTGCAGGAACTCAGAGGGCAATCCTCTCCCGAGGCCCTGAGCCGCTGCGGCCCTCCCTCTTGGGGGCTGACGAGCCCAGGCTCTACTGAACTGGTGAACGGAGGGCCTTGGTGGCTAACAGCGCAAGCCAGCTCCCGGTGCCCGGGCCACGCAGGTCTGCCAGGCCCTCTCTGCACACTTGGCCCAGGTGCTGCGGCCCTAGGCAGCCTCCTGGACCCATCAGCGGCCTCCCAGGACACTCAACTTGGCCCAAGCCAAGCCCAACCAGAGCCCCTCAGATGGACTAGGACCAGGAGGTGAGGGAGAACCTTGGCTGCCAGGCCTCCACCTTGACACTCTGTAACACAGCTTCTAGGCCCAGGAATGTCAGAGTGTGGTGGTCTTGGAGAAGGGCCCAGGGGCTATGGGTCCCCTCCAGCTGGCCTCCCCCATTGGTGCTGGCCAGCATGGCACATGAAAACAGCAGAATGCAGGAAACCCTCCAGAAAAAGGTGCCTACTTTAGACGTATAAGGTGTCAGATAAGGAAATATGAGGTGAGAAACCATTTTAATTCCCCTGAAATCCAGATTCTGGCTTTCATGGAAGTTGGGACAACCCACCCAGGCCATTGCCCTTAGGTGTCCTTTTGAACCTTGACCCTTGAAAAAAACTGCTTCCTAAAAATCACCTTTGAGTCAAACAAAGGTCTAGATAAACTAGTAAGACCACTTTGCTTTGTGCATTGTGCTATTTTGAAGAATTCAGTCAGTTTTGGCGAAACAGACTCCAAGGGTCGGATTGGGAGCTATGTTTGGGGTAAACCAGTAATTCACTTAATTGTTCTTCAAGACAATGCTATATGAAAATCCTTCCTGACCACAAATTTGTTTATCAGTTCTGGTCCCATCCCTTTTTTCCCATGGCAATGCTTATAAGATTTTGTATAAAAGCATTTCAAGGTTCTCTCATCTTTGGAACATTTTTGACTCTAATTGAAAGTGTACCCCAATTTGCAAATTGTATATTAAGTAAACTTCAATCAATTTCTGTTATTGACTTAATATTATTTTTGTTTTAACAGAAGTATAAAATAAAAAGATAGCTGTTATAGATTGAATTGTATCATCCAAAAATTTGTGTCAATTTAGCTAGGCTATGATTCCCAGTATTGTGTGATTGTCCACCATTTTGTCATCTGATGTGTTTTCCTATGTATTGTAAATCCTACCTCTATGACGTTAATGAGGCAAGATTAGAGGCAATTATGTTAATGAGGCAGGACTCAGTCTACAAGATTAGGTTATGTCTTAATCTCTTTTGAGATATAAAAGAGAGAAGCAAGCAAGAGACATGGGACCTCATACCACCAAGAAAGCAGCATGCTGGAAGCAGAGCGTGTCCCTTGCCCAATTAACAGACTTTGGGCCTTTGTCAAGCAGATCGCGTCCTTTGGACCTGAGGTTCCTCTGCTGAAAAGCTCCTAGACTAGGGGAAGATTGATGATCAGGACCTTCCCCCAGAGCCGACAGAGAGAGAAAGCCTTCCTCTGGAGCTGGCACCCTGAATTTGGACTTCTAGCCTACTGGACTGTGAGAGAATAAACTTCTGCTTGTCAAAGCCATCCACTTGTGGTATTTCTATTATAGTAGCACTAGATAACTAAGACAGTAGCCTTAAGTTGTCTAAGATATGTTAACTGAGAAAAGCACACTGCAGATCAGAATACAAAGCATGGCTTTATTGTTACAAAAATAAAGACTTGTTTAGAAATATATTTGAACACACAAACACACACACAGCAATGATTCCATTGTGCAGACATAATCCTGAAAGGATAATACTATACAGCAACCATTGTTTTTCTGCAGGACATAGAATTATCAGAGACTTTTCATTTCTATAAATATATGCATTGTGGTACTCTTTAATAAATAGAAATTTTGACATGTCTACGTTAAAACTTTTAATGTCTATTACAAGAATGAACATGTGCTAAGGTGGTTTTGAAACCTCAGTTCTAAAATCCTGCAGCTTTGGACAGGATTCATGCTGATGGCAAGAATCACATGCACCTCTGGCCCACAGGAATCACAGCAGGAGGATGGAAAATTTTAGAACACGTATCAAAATCACCTGGTAGGATTGTTAAAACACATATGCCAAACCCAACCCAACCCACTACCATTGAGTTGATTCAAACTCATAGTGACTCTATAGGGTTTCCAAGGCTGTAAATAAATCTTTATGGAAGCAGACTGCCACATCGTTCTCCTGCTCAGCAGCTGGTGGGTTCAAACCTCCGGCATTCTGGTTCACAGCTGACTGCTTTAACCACTGCACCCGCAAAACAAACAAACCCATTGCTATCGAGTTGATTCTGACTCACAGTGACCGTATAGGGCAGAGTAGAACTGCCCCGTAGGGTTTCCAAGGAGTGGCTGGTGGATTCAAACTGACAACCTTTTGGTTAACAGCCAAGCTCTTAACCACTAAGCCATGATGGCTCCTTAAAATACATATGCATGGTCCTAAATCCCAGAGGGTCTGGTTCAGTAGGTCTGGGTACAGGACTAAGAACTGGTATTTCTAACAAGTCCCCAGGCAATGCTGAAAGTGAAGGTTCAGGGACCAAAGACTTAAAACTTGTGTTGTAGGAAAGGTGAGGATGTCTGAATCCAGTCCTTAGTTCATCTGGCTTGAGATTTGCAGACTAAGAATGGCAGAACCAAAATTTCTCAACGACATCCCCCAAAGATTCTTACAATGAGGAGGTGAGGCCAAGATGGCAGACTAGTCAGATGCTTCTGGTGGACACTTTTACAACAAAGACCCGAAAAAACAAGTGATTGGATTATGTATGGAAATCTGGGAGCCCTGAACATCAAAGGCAGAGTTGAGGAACCAGACGGAGTGGCAGAGGGAGGGAGAGATGGTTCAGAAGCAGTGAGGAGTTGCCAGACCTGACCCAGTGAGAGCCTGAGCCCTTCAGGCCTGATCAGATCGGGGGTGAGTGGTGAGGCAGGCAATCAGCCGTGCTTGGGAGGCGTGTTTTCTGCACCAGGAGAGACTCAGCACCAGAGACTTTACACAGCCACCCAGAACCAGTGAGAAGCAGCCCTCCACGAAAGATAAGTACTTACGTATGGCTTACCGCGTGGATCAAAAACACCCCCCTTAGGGAAAATCTCTCTCCCATTTACCTCCCTGCTCCCTGCTCTGCACTGGGTCCCAGACCGACTTCAACTATTGCTGAGTCCCCTGGGTCAGAAGTAGGATACAGTACATTCCCGGAGCCATTCTCCCTGACTTGGAGAGTGAACAAATTAACAAACGGGGGAAAAAATAAACTGCTGGCTCCCCTAAGCCAGGAACCGAGGGTAGGCACAGCTCCTTTGCCTAGGCACAGGCATAAGGGATCCACGGACTTTGAGTGCCTTTCCACCTGCATAGACTTGTGTGGGCCCATCTCAACAGCGTACGTCCTCATTACCACAGTACAACAGGGTATATAGTGGAAGTCTAACTTCAACTGTTTCAACTGTCAAGTGGCAAGTTCTTGGACATTTGACACTGCTCTGCCCAATAAGCAGGGTCTTCACCTACCCACATCAGGGGCCTGAGGACTGGTGGCTCCACCCACGCCACCTAGCCACCTGCAAGAGGGGACCATGAATAAGAGGTGCCCCCATTCCTTACAGCCAACAGTATTAGGTGCTCATAGTCCGACTGCAAAACCTACCCACCTACATGCTCTAGAAAACAGGGACATGCCTTCCTCCTGGACCCCCCGGGGGCAGCCATCAGCCCCCTGCCTTGCTCAGAGTGTGTCCCACTGCTGCAGCCAGATGTCTGTGCCTACACCAATCACCCATGCTTGTCTAAGACTGTAAGTGAGAGCCTACACCACACACTTGGTGGCTATCTACCTGGGAACCTGAGCTGAATCCATACAGGAGGAGTGGGTGGACTCCTGAGCTCACATACCTAATAGCAGATCTAAACACCTGGTGACATGACATTAGAGCGTCAAAGGTCTCAATAATCAAACTAGCTCATACAAACAGCCTATTTGGGCATATCAAAACAAAACAAGAAGCTAGGACACAGTAAGCAAACATAATATAAATAAATATTAACACTGATGGCTCAGAGACAACAGTCAATATCAAATCACATGAAGAGGCAATCCATGATGGCTTCAGCAAGCTCCTAAAATAAAGAATCTAGAAATTTTCCAGAGGAGGAAAATTTCATGGAATTACCAGAGGTAGACTACAAAAAAAGATTAACATACAGAATTCTCCTTCAAGAAATTAGGAAAGAAATTAAGCAAAAGCAGAACACGCAATAGAGGAAATTAAAAATATTAGAGAGGAGCATAATGACAAATTTAACAGGCTGCAAGAATCCATAGAGAGACAGCAATCAGAAATCCAGAAGATTAACAATAAAATTTCAGAATTAGACAACTCAATAGAAAGTCATAGGGGCAGAATTGAGGCAATGGAAGTCAGAATTAGTGAGACTGAAGATAAAGGACTTGACACCAACTTATCTGAGGAAAAATCAGATAAAAGTATTTAAAAAAATAAAGAAACCCCAAGAATTATGTCGGAGTCTATCAAAAGGAATAACCTACGAGCAATTGGAGTACCAGAACAGGGGGAATAACAGAAAATACAGAGAGAATTGCTGAAGATTAGTTGGCAGAAAGCTTCCCTGATATCGTGAAAGATGAGAAGATGCTCATCGAACCCCACATAAGGTAGATTCCAAAAGAAAGTCAGCAAGACATATTATAATCAAACTTGCCAAAACCAAAGCTATAGAGAGAATTTTAAGAGTGGCTAGGGATAAACAAGAAGTCATCTACAAAGGAGAGTCAATAACAATAAGCTCAGACTATTCAAGGAAACCATGCAGGCAAGAAGGCAATGGCATGACATACACAAATCCTCGAAGGATAAAAACTGCCAGCCAAGAATTATATATCCAGCAAAACTGTCTCTGAAATATGATGGCGAAATTAGGGCATTTCCAGATAAATAGAAGTTTAGGGAATTTGCAAAAAACCAAACCAAAATTACAAGAAATACTAAAGGGAGTCCTCCGGTTAGAAAATCAGTAACATCCAATAACAACCCAAGGCTAGAACACAGGACATAGCAACCAGATATCAACCCAGATAGGGAAGTCACAAAAGTAAATCAAAGCTGAAACACAGAAAATAGGGAAACAGATGTCAATATGTAAAAAATGACAACATTAAAACAAAAAACAGGGACTTAAAAATGTAGACATAGATTTTTCGTATGGAGAGGAAGTCAAAGCTATATGAATAAGTAAAAGACTGGTATAAACTTAGAAAAATAAGGGTAAATATTAAGGTAACCACAAGGAAACTAACAATCCTACAAGTCAAAATTAAAAAAAACTAGAAAAATATAAAGACTCAGCAAACACAAAATCAACAAAAATGAAAAAGATGAAAATAAAACACATAAAGAGAAACGACTCAACACAGAAAATTAAGTGGAACAAAGAAATTGTGAACAACACACAAAAAAGACATTAAAATGACAGCACTAAACTCATACCTATCAATAATTACGCTGAATGTAAATGGACTAAATGCACCAATAAAGAGACAGAGTGTATAAAAAAGCAAGATCTGTCTATATGCTGCCTACAAGAGACATATCTTAGACTTAAAGACACACACTAAAACTCAAAGGATGGAAAAAATATATCAAGCAAACAACACCCAAGGAAGAGGAGGAGTGGCAATATTAATCTCTGACAAAATAGACTTCAAAGTAAAATCCACCACAAAGGATAAGGAAGGACACTATATAATGATTAAATGGTCAATACACCAGGAGGACATAACTATAATAAATATTTACGCACCCAATGACAGGGCTCCAAAATACATACAAGAAACTCTAACAGCACTGAAAAGATAGACAGCTCCACAATATTTGTAGGAGACTTTAACGCACCACTTTCAGTGAAGGACAGAACATACAGAAAGAAGCTCAACAAAGACATGGAAGAGCTAAATGCTACAACCAATCAACTTGATCTCATGGACATATACAGAATACTCCACCAACAGCAGCCAAGTACACTTTCTTTTCCAAAGCACATGGAACATTCTCCAGAATAGACCACATATTAGACCATAAAGCAAGCCTTAACAAAATCTAAAGTATCAAAATATTACAAAGCATCTTTTCTGACCATAAAGCCATTAAAGTAGAAATCAACAACAGAAAAAGCAAGGAAAAGAAATCAAACACATGGAAACTGAACAACACCTTGCTCAAAAACTACTGGGTTTTAGAAGAACTTAAGGATGGAATAAAGAAATTCATAGAATCAAATGAGAATGAAAACACATCCTACCAGAACCTTTGGGACACAGCAAAAGCAGTGCTCAGAGGTCAGTTTATGGCAATAAATGCACACATCCAAAAAGAAGGAAGGGCCATAATCAAAACATTCACCCTAAAACTGGAACAAGCGGAAAGGGAGCAGCAAAAGAAGTCCTCAGTTGCCAGAAGAAAGGAAATAATAAGAATTAGAGCAGAATTAAATGCAATCTAGAATAGAAAAACAATTGAAAGAATTAACAAGACCAAAAACTGGCTCTTTGAAAAGATCAACAAAATTAATAAACCACTGTCCAAACTGACAAAAGAAAAAAAGGAGAGGAAGCAGATAACCCATATAAGAAATGAGATGGGTGATATCACAACAGATCCAACAGAAATGAAAAGAGTTGAAACAGAATACAATGAAAAATTGTACTCTAACAAATTTGAAAACCTAGAGGAAATGGACAAATTTCTAGAAATTCACTACCTACCTAAAATAACACACAGGTAGAACAGCTAAATAAACCCATAACAAAAGAAAAGATTGAAAAGTTAATTTAACCCACCCCCCCAAAAAAAATCCCTGGCCCAGATGGCTTCACTGGAGAATTCTACTAAACTTTCAGAGAGAAGTTAATGCCACTACTACTACAGGTATTTCAGAGCATAGAAAAGGATGGAATACTCCCACACTCATTCCAGGAAGCCAGTATAACCATGATAATGAAACCAGGTAAAGACACCACGAAAAAAGAAAATTACAGACCAATATCCCTCATAAACATTGAAGGAAAAATCCTCAACAAAATTCTAGCAAATGGAATTCAGCAACATATCAAAAAAATAATTCACAGGGAACCCAAGGTTGAGAAAGGACAGTGTTGACCTGTTGGGGGGTTGTTAACCATTGCCATAGGGCAGTATGTGTACTGTTTAGTGAGAAACTATTCTGTTCTGTAAACCTTCATCTAAAGTACAAAATAAGGAATTATCTATGTGAGATCAAATTGACAACAGCAACTCAAAAGGTTTGATGGGAAGCCTAGGGGTCAGTGAGTTGAAGATAATGGTGATGGAATAATTTGGAAAAGGATAGAGAGAATAGCAGCACAACTGGAAGAAAGTAATAGAAGTAGCTGAATTGTACATGTAGAAATTTTGAAATAGTATATCTTTGGCTATGTATATTTTCACCAAAAAAGAAAAAAGATCTTCCAAGGTCGAGAAGGGAGAGTGTTGACATGTTGTGGGGTTGTTAACCAATGTCATAAAATCACATGCGTACTGACTATGTAATGAGAAATGATTTGTTCTGTAAACCTTCACCTAAAGTATAATAAAAAAATTTTAAAAAAATTCACCATGATCAAGTGGGATTTATACCAGGTATGCAGGGATGGTTCAACGTTAGGAAAACAATCAATGTAATCCATCACATTAATAAAACAAAAGACAAGAACCACAGGATCTTATCAATCGATGCAGAAAAGGCATTTGACAAAGTCCAACACCCACTCATGATAAAAACTCTCAACAGAATAGGAATAGAAGGGAAATTCCTCAATATAATTAAGGGCGTTTATACAAAGCCAAAAGCCAACATCATGCTAAATGGAGAGACTTTGAAAGCATTCCCCTTAAGAACGGGAACCAGACAAGGATGCCCTTCATCACCACTCTTATTCAACATTGTGCTGGAGGTTCTCTCCAGGGCAATTATGCTAGAAAAAGAAATAAATGGCATCCAAATTGGTAGGGAAGAAGTCAAAGTATCTCATTTGCAGAAGATATGATCTTATACACAGAAAACCCCAAAGAATCCACAAGACAACTACTGGAACTAATAGAATATTTCCGCCAAGTATCAGGATACAAGATAAACATAGAAAAATCAGTTGGATACCTCTACACCTACAAAGAGAACTTCGAAGAGAAAATCACCAAATCAATACCATTTACAATAGCCCCTGTCATGGATTGAATTATGTCCCCCCCAAAAATGTGTGTATCACTTTGGCTGGGCCATGTTTCCTGGTATTGTGTAATTTTCCTATATGTTGTAAATCCTGCCTCTATGATGTTAATGAGGGAGGATGGGTGACAGTTGTGTTAGTAAGGCAGGACTCAATCTACAAGATTGGATTGTGTCCTGAGGCAATCTCTCGAGATAAAAAAGAGAGACGTGAGTAGAGAGACAGGGGGACCTCATACCACCAAGAAAGCGGTGGCAGGAGCAGAGCGCATCCTTTGGATCTGGGGTCCCTGAGCGGAGAAGCTCCTAGTCCAGGGGAACACTGATGAGAAAAAGGCCGACAGATAGAGAAAGACTTCCCCTGGAGCTGACACCTTGAATTGGGACTTTTAGCCTACTTTACCATGAAGAAATAAACTTCTCTTTGTTAAAACCATCCACTTGTGGTATTTCTGTTATAGCAGCACTAGATGACTAAGACAGCCCCCAAGAAAATAAAATACTTACGAATAAATCTAAACAGAGACATAAAAGATCTATACAATGAAAACTACAAGACACTACTACAAGAAAGGAAAAGAGACCTGCATAAGTGGAAAAACATATCTTGCACATGGATAAGTAGACTCAACATTGTGAAAATGTCAATGCTACCCAAAGTGATTTACAGATACAATGCAATCCCGATCCAAATTCCACCGGCATTTTTTTTAATGACATGGAGAAACAAATCATCAACTTCATATGGAAAGGAAGAGGCCCCAAATAAGTAATTACTCAAGAAGAAGAACAAAGTGGGAGGCCTCACACTACTTGATTTTAGAACATATTAATACTGCCACGGTAGTCAAAACAGCTTGGTACTGGTACAACAGATATATAGACCAGTGGAACAGAATTGAGAATGCAGACATAAATTCATCCACCTATGAGCAGCTGATATTTGACAAAGACCCAAAGTCCATTACCTGGGGGGAAAAGACGGTCTCTTTAATAAATGGTGCTGGCATAACTGGATATCCATCTGCAAAACTCTGAAACAAGACCCATACTTCACACCATGCGCAAAAACTAACTCAAAATGGATCAAAGACTTAAATATATAATCAAAAACAATAAAAATCTTGGAAGAAAAATAGGGACAACGCTAGGAGCCCTAATACATGGCATAAATACAGTATGAACAATAAGTAACAATGCACAGGCACCAGAAGAGAGACCAGACAACCAGGAGCTCCTAAAAATCAAACACTTATGCTCATCAAAAGACTTCACCAACAGAGTCAAAAGACAACCTACAGACTGGGAAAAAAATTTTGGCTACGACAAATCTGATCAGTGTCTAATCTTTAAAATCTACAAGATACTGCAAAACCTCAACAACAAAAAGACATATAAACCAATTAAAAAATAGGAAAAGGATATGAACAGGCACTTCACCAAAGAAGATATTCAGGTGGCTAACAGACACATGAAGAAATGCTCACGATCATTAGCCATTAGAGAAATGCAGATCAAAACTACAATGAGATATCATCTCACCCCAACAAGGCTACCCTTAATCCAAAAAACACAAAACAATAAATGCTGGAGAGGTTGTGGAGAGACTGGAACACTTATACACTGTTGGTGGGAATGTAAAATGGTACAACCACTTTGGAAATTGATTTGGTGCTTCCTTAAAAAGCTAGAAATAGAAGTACCATACGATCCAGCTATCCCACTCCTTGGAATATATCCTAGAGAAATAAGAGCCATCACACGAATAGATATATGCACACCGATGTCATTGCAGCACTGTTCATATTAGCAAACAGATGGAAACAACCTAGGTACACATCAATGGCGAATGGATAAAAAAATTATGGTATATTCACACAATGGAATGCTATGCAATGATAAACAACAACGATGAAGCCGTGAAACATAACATGGAGGAAGCTGGAGGTTATTACACTGAGTGAATTCAGTTGGTCACAGAAGGACAAATATTGTATAAGACCACTATTATAAGAACTCAAGAAAAGGTTTAAACACAGAAGAAAACATTCTTTGATGGTTATGGGGGTGGGAAGGGAGGGTGAGGGTTATTTACTAATTAGATAGTAGATAAGAATTATCTTAGGTGAAGGGAAGGACAGTACTCACTACAGGGGAAGTCAGCACACTGGACTAAACCAAACCTAAGAAGTTTCCTGAATACAATCACTTTGAGGGGGAGAGTAGCAGGGGTAGGGGTCTGGGGACCATTCTTTCAGGGGACATCTAGGACAATTGGCATAACAAAGCTTATTAAGAAAATGTTCTGCGTCCTACTTTGGTGAGTAGTGTCTGGGGTCTAAGATGCATCAATTTTTCCCGACCACCTGGAGTAAAGGAGAATGAAGAATACCAAAGACACAAGGAAAGTAGTAGCCCAAGAGACAGAAAGGGCCACATAAACCAGAGACTTCATCAGCCTGCGACCAGAAGAACTAGATGGTGCCCGGCTACCACCAATGACTGCCCTGACAAGGAACACAACAGAGAGTCCCTGATGGAGCAGGATAAACGTGGGGTGCAGAACTCAAATTCTATTAAGAAGATCAGACTTAATTTTCTGACTGAGACTGGAGTTACTCCAGAAAGCATGGCCCCTGGATTCTCTATCAGCCCAGAACTAAAATAATTCTCAGGCCAACTCTTCAGACAGGGATTGGACTGGATTGTGGGACATGAAGTGATACTCATGAGGAGTGTGCCTCTTAGCTCAAGTAGATACAAGGGACTAAAAGGGCAGCTTCTGTCCGGAGGTGAGATGGGAAGGCAGAGAGTGTAAGGAGCTGGTTGAATGGACATGGGGAATCAGGCGTGGAAAGGAGGAGTGTGCTGTCCCAGTATGAGGAGAGCAGTTAGAGTCACATATCAATGTATGTATAAATTTTTGTATGGGAAAAAAATTCTTGCAGTGAGCAGACCAGATGAATAGCCAACTGGGCTAGAGGAATATTGTGAAAGTCCACCCACATAAGTCACCTAATCACCTGAATCTTCTACTTGAAACTTGTTTTTTTTTAATTCCCATATGGCTCATACCTCATCTCCTTCAAATCCCTGCACAATGGCCCTTTATGAAGGAGGCCTCCCTTACTGTGCTGAGTAATATTGCATCCTATCTCCCCACTTCTCAGCTTCCTCAAAATCTCTCCTTCTTTCCATTGTGATAACAAGCTATACAATTTAGTATTCTTTCATAGTTCCTCACTGTCTTCCTTGAATAGATAACATCTACGCTGAAAGGGGTCTTTGTTTTTCTTGTGCTCTAATGTCTCCCATGCATCTGCAACAGGCCTCAAACCGAGTATTTACTCAATGATTTTGTTAGAGCAGTGAATAAACATGTCACCTCACCTTCGCTGTTCTTTTTATGATTCTGGCTACTCTAAATGTTCCCTTTAACTCACCCTCCAAGCTGGACTGCTCAATGTTTCATGAATGAAAATGAATCCCCTTTTGGAGATAAAATGTTTAGAATTAATAAGGTTCCAGAGTAGACACAAGCTCAGTTTAAATGTCTCCTCAGACTTTAGAGCCTGCACAAACTTCTTGAAAGTCAACTTTTTCACCCTTCATTGATGTTTCCCTGGGCTATATCTGCAACTATCTTTAAATAATTACATAAACATTATCAATATCTTTCTGTAATTTGCATTTCATAACCCTTTTTCTGAACACAATATTAATTTTTCCTGCAGAACTGTTCCTGAAAACACAGGCAAAAGGATCATCTCTTCTTAGCAAGAAGATGAGACCATGGAATTCAGGTGCGCCTTTTCTACAATTACTCTGAAAACACTACAGCCACTATCACCTACAAAAATAACATTTGTTAAAGTGGTCTTTAAGATCGATGTCAGATGCCTGAAAGGAATTGAATATGTCTTAGCACATGGAGTGTGAAATATTATTCCAATGAAACAGTGTTTCTCACTGGGTTGGACACTTCCATTGCCTATACAGGCAGGAGAGATGTTTTCTGTGGGAACAAGAAGCAGAGTTCCGCCTTTGCCCACCTCCTTCAGGGGACACAACATTCCTCTTCTCTCTTCCCATCATGGCCCTGTCTGGAGCCTCTCTCTCCTGTCCTTAACCCAACATACTGAAACTCACAAAATTGACGCTTAGGATTCAGGCTAGCTGCATTTGAACAATAATAATATACTGTTTATTAGTTTCCAGCAAGCAGTAGATATATATTGTTTCTGAATGACTGTTTAGAATGATATGTGTATTGGAATTGGTAGGCTTTGGAGCATCTGAAATCATATTTTCAGTACCTGGGTGCATTGTCAGCCTCAAGAAATCTGAAATGATGTCTCTGAACACTGATGATCAATTTCAGACAGAACTCCCCAGAAATTTGCCTACTGCCCTTAATAAGGAGGGAGGACCCTCTCCAGTTTTTGAAGATTTCTTGTTGTGAGGTGTCATCGAGTTGGTTCTGACTCATAGCGACCCTCTGTACAGCAGAAGGAAACACTGCCCAATCCTGCGCCATCGTCACAACTCTTGTTATGCTTGAGCCCATTGTTGAAGCCACTGTGTCAATCCATCTCATTGAGGGTCTTCCTCTTTTTCGCTGACCCTGTACTTTACCAAACATGATGTCCTTCTTTACAGACTGGGCCCTCCTGATAACAAGTCCAAAGTATGTGAGAAGAAAGTCTCGCCATCCTTGCTGCTAAGGAGCATTCTGGCTGTACTTCTTCCAAGGCAGATTTGTTCTTTCTTCTGGCAGTCCATGGTATATTCAATATTCTTCGCCAACACCATAATTCAACGGCATCGATTCTTCTGCAGTCTTTCTTATTCATTGTCCAGCTTTCTCATGCATTTTGGATACTAGAGAAGCCATTTCCAAGCATCTTTCCCAGTGCCTAAGTAACCTTTGTTTCTAGAAGTTCAGGTGAACACACTAACCGGCGGCCCACAGTGGGGGAGGAACTACATTACCCTGACGACTCTGCGCCCACGGCATCCCTCAACCAATGAAAGCTGAACTAATGATCATTTCCGCGCAAGCGCAGCCTGCCGGGGCGGAACTTCCGGTTTGTTTTGTGGCGGCCGTTTTAGTTATTGTAAGGTGTATTCATTGATTCAGGGTTTCGAAGCGTCGCATTGGCACGGAGGTCACGGGCCGGAGAAGTGCCGAGAGGAGGCTTTGTTCTCACCGCACACGGCGTGTGTGCGACTTGGCGCCGGCGTCGGCTGGAGTGACCTGAGCCCTTGCAGGAATAGTGAGCGCTAATCCCCGCCCGCCGCCCGCGGCGCCCGGCCCGCTCCGCCCATTGTCTCCATGGCAGCCGCCAAACTGAGGGACCTGGCTCTGGCAAGTACTGTGTTCTTCAGGCCTCCGCGTCCTGACCTGTATCTCCCAATCCTCAAGCCCGAATGGGTCGCCTGCTCAGGTCCCTGCAGCACAGACCCTGCTCCTGCACAAGGGGGCGCTCGTGGTGGGGACCCCGTTTCCCGAGAACTTGTGCGATGAGGGGCGGGAGAGAGCCCCTGGCAAAGGTAAAGGCTGGAGGTGCAACTTAGCCAGGAGTAGCTGGGAAACCTGGGTTCCGACATGTGTCTACAGGGATCAGACAATGTTAGGAATCGACCTGGATGGCAGGCTGAGGAGCTGTGCGTTCATTCTGAGGACACTGGTAGCCATGGAGGGTTGTAGACGAGAGGGAGATGGTAAAAATGGTACTCAGAGGAAAAACAGACTGGAAAGAGGATGATAACAGTGAGGACCACAATAACGCAGTGATCGTGAGGTCACTTGGCTCCATCCTTGCTGGACAGGGCCACAGGGAGGTCTGAGACCTTGGTATGACACTATGACATCTCCCACTTCCCACACTTTTTATTTAGGTGGAAGTGCTTATGGACCCTACACAATGGAGTGGAGGGTGTCACTAGTCTTGTCACTTGGTTTGTAGTGTCCTGGACTCTTCACCGGCCACTGTTTTTAGCCTTTGAACAGGGGGACCTCAAGCTTAGGGACTAAATTTATTTCAGGTGCTCCCTGGAGTGGTTCCTGTTGTTTAGTAAGCAATGAAATGAGATCTGGAAGTTTGTCCCATGCATAGGTACCTGTATATGCAAATACTTGGAGGCGAGTCTGAGCTGGAAGTGTTCAGGAAATCTTAGGTCTCCATTGTTTTTCATTGGGAACAGAGTACAGGGGGGCAGGAGTTAGGCTTGAGAAGTTGAGTGTCTAATCTGGAGGTGATGGAAACGGTGGAGGTTTGGTACAGGGAGGGACGTTTCATGAGGCTGTCTGTGGCTGCAGTGTAGAGACCAGACTAAGGGTATGCAGGGTGTGGTAGGAAGACTAGGGAGGAGGCTACTGCATCTGTCCAAGTGTGTGTTGACGTTGACTGCGATAGTGAGGTAGCCATGGAGATTGGCAAAATAGTTGGATTCTGGAGCTGTCTTTTACTGTGGTCTGCTTGGGTCCTCTGGTTTTGTCCTTGAGAGATCAATGTAGGAGTCAGGGATAACACCAGGGTTTTGAGTTTCAACATGAACTGAGATGGAAACGACAGTAGTAGGAGTAATTTGGTGTAGGGTTGGTCTCAGGAGCTTTTTTTGATCATGTTATAAGTCTGAGATGTTTCAGAGAATAAATGAGTGAAAGCATGAAGTGGGCATTTGGGCAACAGATCCAGAATTCTGGGAAGAAGTTCAGGATGGAAACATCTTTGTGGGAGAAAGACCTGACAATCTGATCCCATAAAGATTACAGCCTAGAAAACTCTATGAGGCGGTTCCACTCTGTCACAGGGGTCGCTATGAGCTGGAATTGACTCAGTGGTGCATAACAACACCCACAACAGTGTGTGTATCAGGAAGAAGCAGTATATCACATTAAGTAGAGAAATGTATGGTTGTAGTGGTAATGCTATAATAGCAGGCTAGTAAGGGGGAAGTTAGGGACCAAGAACTGGGTCTCCTGCTTGGGCCCAGGATTGAAAGTGTTGGGTGCCACAAACACAGATAAGGTAGAGAGGTGGCCATAGAAGACTATAGGAGTGAGAATGATCTGAAAGGTGGCCAAGACTTCTGAGGGATGAGGGGACAGGAGATATACCTGAATATACAGGAGTAATAGAAGCAAGATGACAGTAATTTTGTGGTTGAAACTCATTCACTGCTCTGTGAACTTACCAGGATTTTGTGGTGACCCTTGATGGTGTCTGAGATATTTCGGTCAGGTTGGTAGATTAGCTCAGGTACCCAAGTGGTCTCTGGGAGAGTCACTGGGCTTGGGGTGGGGGTGCTGCTGGGGCCTGGTTTTGCAGGAGGCTTAGGTGGAGAGAGGAAGGCTATGACTGGTGAGGGGGCAGCAATGTAGCACAAGTGGAGAAAGGATGAGGGGTTTCTGGTCTACTGAGGCAAGGAACTGACTGAGGCAGGGAGTCTTTCATGACAGAATTCAGGTCTGCCCTGGCAGTGGAGACTATCAGAGGTCTGGGGTATATATTGCTCCTGTTTGAATTTTCCAAGTTCTCTCTGAATGTCACGTGCTCAGTAACATGTGGGGAGACCAGGGGAGTGCCTGTAGTGTGGGGCAGGGAGGGGGAGGAGGCTGGGGAGTGCAGAGCGGAAAAGAGTGTGGGACAAAGAGAGGTATGCACAGGGAGACTAGTGTGAACTGATGTCCCAGGACCCTGTGGGTGGGACTTGAGGGTGAAGGTAAGCCCATATTTGGTTGTGTCTGGGAGGCATGATCCGGGAGACCCAGGGAACTTCCTGACAAGAAGGTGCTCACATGGCCCTGCATGTCAGATCCAGAGCTTAGATCTCATCTGTCTGTCCACCTGCCTTTTGGTGCTGTGGGCTGACATAGAGATCAGTGGGACCATGAGGGGAGAGTGAGCATCAGTGACACCAGCATCTCATATATCCTCTGAGATGGGGGCTGGGGAGGAGGGTGAGCAGGGGATTGATATATGGGGGAGAGGTGAAGTCATAGGAGACAAGCTAATCATGGAATGAACTGTTGTCCCCATCTTGGCAGGGCTGTGTCACCTTTGAGGACGTGGCCATTGACTTCTCCCAGGAGGAGTGGGGGCTCCTTGATGAAACTCAGAGGCTGCTGTTCTACAATGTGATGCTGGAGAACTTTGTAATCATAGCATCATTAGGTAAGGCAGTGAACCCATTCTAATGTCCTGAACTTGTCTCTGCCTTTTGTCTTTTCCGCAGAGACAGCTCTGTACTTATACATCCAGACCACGGCCTCTGCTACCTTCTCTACTTTTTATGGTGTGTGTGCTGCAGGACCCTGTTCTGAGCTGTGTGCACTGCCCTGAGCAGTGCACTCCCTGAGGCATCCCCATTACCTGCTGCCTGAGAGTATGCAGGAAAAAGCCTGAGAGTGAGGAGTCTTCCATTCAGCCCAGTGGATCCCACCCTGCTTATCCTCTCCCTGACTGGGTGATATGTCTATATCCATACCACCTCTGTGCCCCAGCTTCTGCCCCCTTCCTCTACCTGACTGTTCCTCCTGCCTACCTGTGCCAGGAATTGCAGACATTGTCATGGTCGCTACTGACATGGACTTGTTTTATCTTGTCATCTGTTATGTGATTACTTGCTCTGGGTCAGTGCTGGCACTCCTCTGTCCTGCCTTTCGCTTAGGACTTGAATCATGCAGGTCTCATCATTGAGGACAAGGCATGAGGGGATAGTCTGGTTGCTTCTCAGGGTGGACATGGCCAGGTGGTCTATAAGTGGCTTGGCCCTGCTAAGCTGCAACTAGAGGAAGGCACAACAGCAAGGCTATGATCAGCTCATGCCAGAAACCTACCCTGTGTCCACCAGAGTTTATAAATACCACTGGCCACACCTTTTTTCTACATTTTCTTCCCCATACTTGGCGCTTTACTGACTTATTTGAATGACTTCCAACCCTTGGCTGCCATCACTTTCCTGCCTCCACTTGCCACTAGTTCCTCCACAATGTTCTCTAACAGTAACCCAAGCACAATGTGTCAGAGATGTACTTGTATACTTAATAGTCTGTCAACACCATCTTCTCAATTCCAAGTGGTTTTTCCTGGGTCTGGATTACAACCAATCATTTGTACACCATGCACAGGTCACCAGGTGACATGGTCCTAATGAAGGCTGTTGACACAGAATTGACATGAAAATCCTGCCTCTCCTCCCAGTCTTGCACCCTATCCTTCTGTCCTTTGTCTGGTGAGGCCTGCCCCATTCTGTGATAGATGACCCATACTGCCAGGAGCTCTTGCTTCAACCTGTCCTCAGCTGCATCACCTCAGAATAATCCTTTGGACTCTTTTTTTGATGTGCTTGACACACATTTTTTAAATTGTTTTGTAAATTTATCACAATTTTATCAAATTCCGTATTTTTCGCCTGTATAATTCAGTGACACAAATTACATTATCTTGTGCAACTATCACCAGTAATCATTGCTATGACATACATTTTTATTGTGACTTCTATGTCCCACAGATGGAAATATTAACCTCTCTCCTTTCAGGTTGTTTGCATGGAAGACAGGAGGAGGTGGAGACATCTTCTGAGCACAGTGTTTCTGTAGGAGTATCACAGGTCAGGACTTCACAGGCAGGTCCGTCCACCCAGAAGACTCACTCCTGTGAGAGGTGTGCTTCAGTCTTGAACAACATTTTGCATTTGGCTGAGCACAAAGCAGCAAACCCTGGGCAGAAACTGTACCTGTGTAGGGTGTATGTGAGAGCCTCCTGGCTCAGTGCCAGCCTTCCACAGCACCAGAAGCATCATAGTGGAGAGAAACCCTTCAGACAATATGTGGACAGGAACTTGTTTGTGAAGGGCTGCAAATTCCAAGTATCGGGGCAGCCCTTTGCCTATGGGGAGGTTGGGAAGGATTCCCCTGTTTTCTCAGGTCTTTTCCAGCACCAGGCTATGGCCAACAGTGAGAAGCCACTAAGTGACCTCAAGTATGGGGACACTTTTCACAGTGGAAAGAGTCATTACAAGTGGAGTGAACATGAGAAGGATTCCAGTCATAAACAGATGCATGATCAGCACCAAAGCATGTCCACTGGAAAGGGGGTTTGTGGGGTTAGCAAATGTGGGAAAGCCATCAGCTTCAAGTACAGACTTGTTCAGCATCAGGGAATTCACACCGTAGAAAGACAGTATGGAGAAAGACAGTATGAGTGTTGCGAATGTAGGAAATTTTTTAGCCATTAATCCTCCCTTAGTAGACACCTGAAAGTTCACACTGGAGGAAGGACTTATGAGTGTAGTGAATGTGGGAAATTCTTTACTCAAAAATATGGCCTTATTCAACACCAGAGAGTTCACACTGGAGAAAGGCCTTATGAGTGCAGTGAATGTGGGAAATCCTTTATTCGAAAACCTGGGCTCATTCAACACCAGCGAGGTAATACAGGAGCAAAGCCTTATGAGTGTGGGGAATGTGGGAAATCACTGAGCAATCGCTCCAGCCTCATTCTACATCGGAGAGTCCACACTGGAGAAAGGCCTTACGAGTGCAGCGAATGTGGGAAGTTCTTTAGGAAGAGCTCACAGCTTATTGTACACAAGAGAATTCACACTGGAGAAAGGCCTTATGAGTGTAGTTAATGTGGGAAATCCTTTAGCAGTAGCTCGTACCTTATACACAAGAGAATTCACAGTGGAGAAAGGCCTTATGAGTGCAGTGAATATGGGAATCTATTTAGGGATAGATCCCACCTTAGACCACACAAGAGAATTCATACTGGAGGAAGGCCTTATGATTGCCTTGAATGTGGGAAATACTATAGCCGAAGCTCAACCCTTATTCAACACCAGAGAATTCACACAGGAAAAAATCCTTACGAGTGTGGCATATGTGGGAAGTCATTTAAGGATCGCCGTAGCCACATTCAACATCGGACAGCTCACACTGGGGAATGGCCTTATGAGTACAGTAATATGGGAAATCCTTTAGTAGAAATTGCAGCCTTGCTAAACAGGAGAAAATGCACACTGCAGTAAGGTCTTGTGTGTGTATAGAATGTGATCAATTCTTTAGCCAAAACACATTTATTCAACACCAGTGAGATCATAGGAACAAGGCCTTCTGAGTATGGCGAATATGAGATATTCTTTAGCCACAGTTCCAGCCTCATTCAGTGCTGAAAATTTCATACCAGAATAAGGCAGCATATGTGGGAACACCTTCAGCACAAGGTCTTTGTTTTGCCCAACAAAGTCCACAGAGAGAGTAGGTGGTGTGGTAGCTCTTGCCATTCTAGAGAGGCTTTGAGAGGGAGTCGTCTGCCTGTGTTGTATATTACAAATTTCCCCAGGTTCCTCCCAGAATTCTATCACTACCAATTTCTATGGCAGAAGCCCTCTCACCTCTACCATCTTGCAGGTTTCTACCATGTGACTCAGTCACCTCAGAATACTCAGGCAAGGCAGGCAACTGTTTTCTCCTGCTCCCTGGAGAAAATCACAGGCAGACTCAGCAATTACAGGGTTTTCATTCCCTTTTCTGACTGGTTAGGGCATGGACAAGGAATCCCGGTGACACGTGGTTAAGCTCTTGGCTGCTAACCAAAAGGTTGGTGGTTTGAACCCACCAGCTGCTCTGTGGGAGAAAGATTACGGCAGTCTGCATCCATAAAGATTACAGCCTTGGAAACTCTGGGGTAATTCTACTTTGTTCTATATGTTCACTATGAGTTGGAATCAAATCAGAGGCAGTGGGTTTGGTAGGGCATGGACCTGACCCAATTATGTCCAAGAGAATCGGTTTGGGTTCTGGTGGCAGTTAGCCCAGAAGCTTAACCTTGTTCATGACATTTTTGGTCTAATGTGATGCTCATGATTAATTTTTTCCAGACTACAGTTGACCAACCAGTATAACTTTCTGTCTCACATTCCTCCCATTTGTGCAACAGTAAACGCCTATTGATTAAGCCATTTATCTTTGTCAGGATTCTCTAGAGGAACCGAGCCAATCTGGCATGTGTGTATATATATACATACACACACACACACACAACAGAGGAGAGGTTATATTAAGAAGTTGGTTCATGGTTGTGGAGCTAGCAAGTCCAAAATCTATAGCTCAAGTAACAGGCTGGAGTTTATGTCTGTTTTGCCCCGAAATCTGTAGGTCAGACAACGGGAAGAGAGTGGAGTTCTGACAGTATGTCTTTATAGTCTGGGGAATACACCATAAGCAAAACTCCCCTTTTCTTCAAGTGATTGGAGTAGGCCCACCCACATGATGGGAGGTAATCTGCTTTAATTAAGGCCAGCTGATTTAATCACATAATTTCACAACAGCATCTAACTGATGTTTGATCAAATGACTGGGCACCATAGCCATCCAAGTTGCACATAAAATCAACTATCACTTTGTGTAGCCAAGCAGTGACAGTATGATGTGAGTAGCTCTTTGCTGAGGTTTGGCCTAATGTGCATTGCTGACCAAAATTTTCTTGGAAAGTGCAGGAATTTGGGGCCTAATTTATAACCTGGATGCCTGGATTTCTTGTGAGACCAGATGTCCCCTTGATGAGAAGACAGTTGTGACAACCTCTAGTGTTTCTGGGAACAGCATGAATTTGTTTCCTTGTCCTCAGGGAATGTCCCCTTGTAGAGGGGAAACATTTTCGCAGGTCCTAAGAAAGAGCCATGTGCCCTGAAGTCCAGAATTCAGTAGGAGAGTGTTTCTGGTAAGACTACAGGGGCCAGGTGGGAACCATAATTGGTACAGAAACACTGACTGTGATTAACAGGCATTGATGAAGATTGCAGCAAATTCCAGACAGTGCGCTTACAAACGTATATCCACGAATGTTCCAGTGACTATGGCTGAGCAATAGCCCCATGGAGAAACATTTTCAGGACATCCAGACCTGCCTGTGTTCCATGGCTGAGGTCATTGTTGGAGCAAAGATTTTGTGGATTCCTGTATACTATCTGGGCTGTTGGCCAAGTACATTGCTGTTTAGGCAGGAAAACAAGGATAGAAATCAAATGTTATAGTCAGTGATGTGACTTTGTGACTTAGCCAGCAGGCCTATCATTCTAGATGCTGTCTTTGTTAACATATTTCCTCCGATTCATGGCTCCCCTTCTCCAGTCATGAGGAAAGAGATAGTAGTGTGGATATGTGGTTGCCAAATCTGGTTTTCCGAAGAGAGTAGGGATCTGGATATTTATTTTGAAACATTTTAAAAGCTTTATTGTAATAAATAATAATAATAATAATAATTGACATGCAATCAACTATGTAAAGTATACAAGTTATACTGTTTTGACATACATAGGTATCGATGAGTCCATCATAATGATGGTAACGAACATATACATCACCTGTTATTTACCCTGTGCCCTTTTATAGTCTATCTTTCCCTGCCCTCCCCGGCTTTCTAGACAACCACTGATTTACATTCTTTCACTATACTTGGTGTACATTTTCTAGATTCTTAATAAGTGGAATTACGATGTATTTGCTCTCCCCTCCCCCCCATTATCCACCTGTTTTCTCAGTTTAACATCCATTTATTTACTTCCTCCCTTATCTCATTCTATTTCTTTGCCACATTTAGAGCACTTCTGGCATTTTTCCCATTATGGGCCTAGCTCAGTGGTAGGTGGCAAGTGAGCTTAGGAAATCCCACAAAACCAGCCATCATTTAGCATGCTGGGGCTGGGAGGAGGTTTTTGGTGAATTTGGGTGGAGTGTGTAGAGAAAATAGTGTCCTTCCAGTGTTTTTACTGACTTTCTGATGATTCTGCCCATGGCAGAGCAGGGAACTGCAGGTGAGGGTCTACTCTGAGACCTCCTTACAAACTAGGAGAGATATTTGAGGTAGGAATCTCTTGAATCCTTTGGTTCTTGGCTATGTGGACCAGCTGGTATTTCAGGAAAGTCCCTTGTCTCTGAGACGACTTCTGCATGAGACAGTGTCCTCGAGTGACAGTCTGATTTGGACAGTGCCAGGTCACAGGGCTGCATCCATGTTATGGCTAAAACAAACTCCTCTGAACTAGCAGGCCCCTCACTCCTTGAGATCACCACTTTCCACGTCCTGTATCCTCAGATCACTGTCTCCTTTCTCCCATAGGTTAGGGCACTTTGAAAAGACATTCTTGGCCCTCCAGTCAAACACTTTTGGCTTCAAGTTTCAAATTAGGATGTTGAAGAAGCAGACAACCTCTAGAGGATGCCAAGATTTCCCAGACCTGTGAGGCAACCCACACATTAAGCCCCAACCCTAGTGAGTCCAGGAGGCCCTAGCAAGTCCTGTGTGGTCCATTGCCACCTTCAGCCTGCCCTCCACCCCTGCACCAGATCAGGGGGCAGAGAACACATCATCTCATTCTGATCAGAGTCTAATTACTGTGTAACTTAGACTCCCAATCCAGTAAAGAGAATCACAACTTCACCCTGTAAATCCAAGGTATAGGGTGTGTCTAGGAGACTCTTGAGCAGGTTCTCCTGGTCCCCTTTGCACATCTTCCAGGGAAATTGTTGTCAGCATATTTGAATATCAGCACTATGTGCAGGGCTTTAGAGATTAATGCAAAAATGTCTGTACATGATATATCCTCTTGTCTAACAGCTGGGTCCCACATTGTATGGTTTAAGATAACCTCACTCAGAATTTGGTCTTTTTTCTAGGTTCCTTGGAGGTATCCTCTAAACCCTTGGAATTTGGAGTGACTGGAATGTTTGTTATGCCAACAAGGTTAGTCAGGTGTGGGGCCCAGAAGAACCACCTGGTGATACCCACCCTACCTCCAGTGAGGGGAAAGGGGCTGGATATTGAGTCCATCTGTGCAGTGAGTCAAAGGCCTGGTGATCTATTTCCAAAAATCAGCCACTTAAAACCCTATGGATCACAATGTTCTGTGTTCTGTTGTGCATGGGGTCACCATGAATTTGGAGCTGACTTGATTACAACTAACAAAAAAACCCCAATAAACACGACACAAGCTCGTGTGAGCTTCTTTGTTGGTGATAGACACTGATATACCAGAAGGTAACGCATCCCTTGGGACATGAAAGCTTCTTGCTGGGGTCTCTCCCAGACCTCACTCTATGCATCTTAATCCTTGTCCGGTTTGTATCCTTTCTAATGAAAGTGTAAGTGCAGTGCTTTTCTGGTTTCTGTGAGTCATTCTAGTGAGTTATTGCACTGTAAGGGATAATGAGAGACCTTAAATTTATAGCAATCAGGTCAGAAGTGAGGGGACCTTGGGGACACCTGAGCTTTTACCTGGTGTCTGAAGTCTTAGGCAGACTTGGTGGTCTGGAGGAATGTGCCCTTTAACTTGTGAGGTATGACCTAGCTCCTGATGGTCAGGGTCAAAAAAACTGCATTTGTAGTTGATGTCAGGGAAGATATTTAGTTTGAAATCTCTAAGTTGTAAGTGATGATAAAACAATTGCTATGTATCTGATTAAATTAGCTAATGAAACTACATTTTTGCCTAATAATATTTTCTAAGTATAGAAGGATCCTACACTCATGTTACTGTAAAGAATTTCAAACTGAGAAACCATGATTCATTTTATGTTTGTCTAGACATGCTAAGGAACCTTGCTGGCACAAGGGTTAAGTGCTCAGCTGCTAACCAAAATAGCAGTTCAAATCCACCAGTGGCTCAGCGGGAGAAGAGACCTGGTGATCCGCTCCCATAAAGATTTCAGCCTAGGAAACCCTCTGGGGCAGTTATGCTCTGTCCAGTAGGGTTGCTATGAAACAGAATCGACTTTACAACACAACAACAGACAAGTTAATGCAAAATTCTAACAAGAAGTTCATTATGCAAGGTGAAGATCTAAACCTGAATTATACATTTGGCAAATGTATTTTTAAATATATGTGGTGTCTTGGTTATCTAGTGCTGCTGTAACAGAAATACCACAAGTGGGTGGCTTTAACAAACAGAAATTTATTTTCTCACAGTTTAGAAGGCTAGAAGACTAAGGGCGCTGGCTCTAGAGGAAGGTTTTCTCTCTGTGTTGGCTCTGGAGGATGGTCCTTATCTCTTTGAGCTTGTGTTCCTGTGTGATCTTTATGTGGCTTGGTATCTCTCTTTCCCCATCTGTACTTGCTTGCTTAATCTCTTTTATATCTAAAAAAATTGAAGAACACCTTATACTAATCTTGTCTTACTAACAAAGTCAACCCATTCCCAAATGGGATTATAACCACAAGCATAGAGGTTAGGATTTACAACACATTTTGGGGGGGGGGGGGCACAATTCAATCCATAGCATATAGTATCTCCTTTTGGATTTACCATGCAAGTGCCTGAAAATTGCTGAGGAAAAACACCACATTTTTATATATTTGTGTTAATTTTTTCTCTTGAGATATGCTAATTTACATATCTTCGGAACCTAGGGTTCTGCCCAAGGTGAAATAAAGAATTTTCGAGAGTGGAAACAAAGTTAAAAGCAATACTAGAGATTTATTATTCGATCAACTATTTGAATCATAAATACAGCTGGGGAACACACAGCCTAAACCTCGTGTTCCAAAGAAAAGGGGTGGCATTGGAGTTTATATAGTCAGAGGGGAACAAAGAGTCTGAGAAGTCTGAATGGTTTAGCTGGTTTTTCAGAGATTCATTAAAATGTCTTTCAATGTTAAGAAAACAAATGTCACAAGTGTAAGGGGGAAAATCCCTGATAAGTGGCTCTTA
Source organism: Dugong dugon (assembly GCA_030035585.1). Taxonomy (NCBI): domain Eukaryota; kingdom Metazoa; phylum Chordata; class Mammalia; order Sirenia; family Dugongidae; genus Dugong; species Dugong dugon. The sequence goes on from CM057466.1 coordinate 117,671,728, forward strand.
GATAACCAGGCATCTCCTTGTCTGGTATGCAGGAGTTAGAGAGCAGGGACTGTTGATTATATATAAATCTACAGAAACAAGCTAATTACTATTTCTAAAACTTACGTTACTTATTATTTTAACTTTTGCCTTATGAAACCAGGTAGCAGCCATGCTCTTCCTGACTGGGCATAAGTAACTCCATCTTTGTTTTTAGCTTCCACAGCCACAAAACATAGGAACTTCTCAGGTATTTTCTGAGCATGCTTCTTCTCCTGCACATAGATGTGGCTTTCTCAATTCCTGTTGTACATGATGTATTTGAAAACCTTAATTTCTGAAAGAAACTCTCTCCCCCACTTCTTCTGGCCTTTAATGGGCTACTGTATGCCCAAATAGCACTCTAGCCCTAGATGACCACAGATGGTCACAGCCCAGGTCACTGCCTGCTGCTCCCCAGTCCTGTGTGAGTTCTGAGACAAGCCATACCAGGTCAAATGTCTTCCTTCAGTCCAACAACAAAAAACTATTGCCATCGAGTCAATTCTGACTCATAGTGACCCTAGAGGACAGAGTAAAACTGCCCCCATAGAGTTTCCAAGGAGCGCTTGGTGGATTTGAACTGCCAACCCTTTGGTTAGTAGCCGTAGCACTTAACCACTACACCACCAGGGTTTCCTCAGTCCAACAGGCAGCTGTCAACTTATAACACACACACAATATTTGTAGTGTGTTCTGCTCCATCTAGAGCCAGAAACAGGACTCCCTCTCTGACACCATTGGGTCTGCTGCTTTCTGTTTGGTTCTTTTTTTTGTCATTGTTGTTGTTTTCTGGGCTGAGGAGAGTATGTAGCTGCTTATGCCACCATCTTGTCTGAACTCTTCCCTTTTATTAGGTATAAATTTAAATGAAAAGAAAGTACTGAGAAAGAGTTTATATACAAAGGAAAGATGTTCATTCTTTTGTTTTGCTTTTTAAAGTATACTGATGTGCAGACTAAAAGGGTCTGAACCATGACTTCTCACCACCACTTCCTGGAGGTCTCTTCAGTGAGTAAGCCAAATGGTTGAATAGCCAACTGTGCAGAGTCCCAGGCTTTCAACTGCCAAGGAAACTTGTGAAGGGCCCACCCACAAAAGAGGCAGCTAATAATAATTAAAAAAAAAAAAAACAACATTGCTTATCCCTCACCTCCTTCAAGTGTTTGCTCACCAGCCCTCTCTCTATGTTTAAAATGTCTCCCTTACTGTGCTGTGTAATATTATAACCCATCTCCCACTTCTCAGCACCCTTACCATCTCTCCTTTCCATTGTGATAACCACATTCTAACATACTATCTAATTTACTGTTTCTTCTTTCATGGTTCTGTCTTCCTGGAATAGAATGAGGGAAAGGGTCTTTGTTTCTCTTGTGTCCCAATAGTCTCCCCTGAGTCTACAACAGTGCCTGAACCCAATATATGCTCAATGATTTTGTTAAGCAGTGAATAAACATGTCACCTTAGCTTCCCTGTTCATTTTACTATTCTGACTTCTCTAAATATCCCCTTTAACTCTCCCTCCACGCTGTGCTGGACTGTGCAATATTTCATGAGTGAAAAATAATACCATTTTGGAGACAAAACCCTTAGAATGAACAAGGTTATAGCATAGACACATGCTCAGCTTAATTATCTCCTCAGACTTCATTGTGCCCTCTAACTTCTCTGAGGTCTTTCCTTTTTTCACCCTTCACTGATGTTTCCCCAGAGCTATATCTGCCACTATCTTTAAGTAACTACATAAACATTATCAATAGCTTTCTGTAATTTGCATTTCACACCACTTTTTCTGAGAAAAGGAGCCCTGGTGGTACAGGGTTAAATCACTCAGATGCTAACCAAAAGGTCGCTGATTCGAACCTACCAGCTGCTCCATGAAAGAAAGATGTGGCAGTCTGCTTCCGTATAGATTACAGCCTTGGAAACCCTATGGGGCAGTTCTACTCTGTCCTATAGGGTTGCTATGAATTGTATTAGACTTGATGGCAGTGGATTTTTGTTTGTTTTTCTAAGAAAATGCTAATTCCTTATGACTGTCCCTGCAATCACAGGAGAAATGATCCTCACTTCCAAGCAAGAAGATGAGATCATAGGATTCGGATGCCCCCTTTATATCCAAGTCCAGATGCCTCCTTTCTACAAGTGCTCTGACTGGGAACATTCCAGCCTTCTTTTGCCTGTAAAAATAACATTTGTTAATGTGGCCTTTCCTTGAGATTGATGTCAGATTCCTAAAAAGAATAAAATATATTTTAGGATATGGAATAAGAAATATTATACCAATGACAAACAGTGGTTCTCACTGGGTTGTACACAATAGCTGACCATACAGACAGAAGAAATGTTTTCCGTGGGAACAAGAGGCAGAGTTCCATCCTTGACCACCCGCTTCAGGGGGTACAACATCTCTCTTATAGCTCCCCTGTGATGAAATGACTATAGCCTCTTTTTCTTTTCCCTAACCCAACAAACATCAAGTCAAAAAACTGACTCTGAGGATTCAGGCCACATACATTTGAACAACAATAAGATAATGTCTATTAGTTTCTGGCAACCAGTGGATGTATACTGTATCTGAATGATTCTAGAAAGAGATGTGCATTAAGATCTGTAGCCCTTAGGAGCATCTGAAGTAATATTTTTAATGTCTAGGTGCATGGTGAGCTTCAAGGAGTCTGAAATGATGTCTCTGAAAACTTGATCAAATGCAGACAACATACCACAGAAATTTGCCTGCTGCCCTTTTAAGAAGGAGGGAGCACCCTCTTGCCTTCAGAGGTTGGAGAAGCCATTTCCAGCGCCCCTAAGTAACCTTTGTTCCTAGAGGATCAGGTGATGGACCCTCATCACTGCGGCCTGTGGAAGTGCAGGAACTGCATTACCCAGAAGGGTCTGTGCCTACCGCATTTCTGAACCAATGGAAGCTCAGATAATGGTCATTTCTGCACATGCGCAACTCATGGGACCGGGACTTCCGGGGTGTCTTTGGGCGGTTACTTTAGCAGTTGCTATGAGTCAGAATCGACGGCAACGGGTTTGGCTGTTTTTTTTTTTTTTTTTTTTTTGGTTAACCTGTGTTCACCTAGTCAAGACATCGGAGCGTTGCCTAGGAACCGACAAGGAAGAGAGGAGGTTTTGTCCCCCCTGCTCACAGGCGGATGTAAGAAGCGGAGGCGGTGCCCATCAGGGTGACCCGCGCCCGGGTGGGAATACTGAGCACTGTGCCCAGATCCCCGACCATCTCCCGCTGCACCTGGCCCCGCTCCGCCCACAGGATCGATGGCGGCCACGTTGCTGAGGTACCATGCTAATGTGAGAGGGCGTCTGCAAGGTCTCCCCGTCCTGACTCGCATCTCCCAATCCTCAAGCCCGGAATGGGCGGCCTGCTCAAGTCCCTGCAGCCCAGGCCCTGGTCCTACACAAGGGGGTGTACGTGCTGAGGACCCCGTTTCCTGAAAACTAGTGTGGGAGAGCCTCCGGCAGAGGGACTGGCAGGGTAAAGGCTGGAGGTGCGACTGAACTGGAGGAACAGGGAAACCTGGGGTCTGTCGTGTGTCTTCAGGGAACAGAAAATGTTAGGAATCGCACCTAGATGGCAGGCGGGGGAAGTTGTGCCTTCATTCTGAGGACGCTGGAAACCATGGAGGGTTGTGAACAAGAGGGAGATGTTAAAAAAGCTGCTTAGGGGACGAACATAGTGGAAGAGGGATGATGACAGTGAGGCCCAGGGAGGTTGAGTTCTCCAAGGCCCAACAGATGTTAGGATCAGCACTGAGGTCCTAGGACCAGAGATAAGGCATTGATCCCGAGGTCACATGGCTCCAGTGCTGGACAGGAGGACAAGGTGACCAGAGCCTCTGGTTATCTGCCCCTCTCATCTCCCACTTCCCACAACTTCCCTTGGCAGCGGAAGGAATTATGGACCCTACACAGATGAGTGGAGGGTGTCCCAGAGCCTCACTGATCCTGTCCTCACCCATATGGTCTCTGGATTTGTGCTATCCTAGAACTCTTCACCTGCCACTCCTAGCCTTTGAGCCTGGAGACTTGGAACACACCCCAAGCTTATGATAATAAGTTCGTTCCAGGGGTCCTATGCAGTGGTTCCTGTTGTTGGTAATAAATGGAATGAGGAGTGGAAGGTTGTCCCATGCATAGGTACCTTTATATGCAAATGCTTGGCGGTGAGGCTGAGCTGGGAACCACAGGTCTTCATTCTTTCTTTTGAGAACACAGAACAGTGGGTAGAAGTCAGACTTGGAATGGCTTCCTAAGAACTTGAGCACCTGTTCTGGAGGTGATGGGAGCAGTGGGAGTTTTGGAGCAGGAGAGGGAGGTGATCTGACCCAGATCTCCTCAGACTCCCTTTGACTGCAGCATGGAGACCTTACTGTGACTGGGAGGTGATGTCATGAGTGTGTTTGATTTCAACTCAGCTGTTACCCGGAGGGGCTAGAACAGGGAGCTATCTCCCTAAGCCCAGGTTATGTATATTGGCCCAGATGGCAAGCCACACTTCAACCACAAAACAAAAAATGGAAATAAATAACTTTATTACTCACAGGTCCCTGGGGTAGATGGCACACTGGTAGGCCTTGACACACTTGGGGATGTTTAGGGTGGAGAGAGAGAGAAAGCAGACCTGATGCACAGCCTTTATTAGCGTTTGAGGGTGGGGTGAGGGGATTTTCACAAGATACATGATCATTGGTCCTTTTGAAACTAAAGAGCGTAAAGGAAGGGTGAGTGGCTACAGACACTGTCTAAGCGGGGAGCTTAGAAATGGAAAATGTGGGTTTTTTCTGTATCACAGTTATCTGTGACAAGTAGCTGCAGTGGGTGTGGTGCACCAGCTAAAAGGGTGAGGAAGGGGCCCAACAGGGATACGAAGGCATCATTGAAATAGGAGACTGGCTAATATAATTACAGAGATGTTGTCGGAACAATGATATAGCTACTGGAGTAGTTCAGATGGCTAGACAGATACGATAGCTCTGGAGGTAGGAGGAATGGTTGGTTCTGGATCTGTCTCTTAAGGAGGTGTCATGGTTTGAATTATGTCACCCCAAAAATGTGTGTATCAATTTGGCTAGGCCATGATTCCTGGTACTGGGTGATTTTCCTGTGTGTTGTAAACCTGCCTCTATGATGTTAATGAGGGAGGATGGGTGGCAGTTGCATTAGTAAGGCAGGACCTGATCTACAAGACTGGATTGTGTCCTGAGGCAATGTCTTGAGATATAAAAGACAGAAGTGAGCAGTGAGACAAGGGGACCTCATACCATCAAGAAAGCAGTGCCGGGAGCAGAGCACGTCCTTTGGACCGGGGTCCCTGTGCAGAGACGCTCCTAGTCCGGGGGAACACTGAAGAGAAGAAGGCCCACAGAGAGAAAAGCCTTCCCCTGGAGCTGATGCCCTGAATTTGGACTTTTAGCCTACTTTGACTATGAGGAAATAAACTTCTCTTCATTAAAACTATCCACTTGTGGTATTTATGCTGTAGCAGCCCTAGATGACTAAGACAGAAGGTATCTCTGGAATTTCTGATTCTGAGTGTGACAGAGGGAAAGGTAGGAGTCAGGGATAACAGCTGGAATGATGGCAGCTTCATCAACTGAGATTGAGACATCCATAATAGGAGTAATTTTCACTGGGGATACTAGGAGTCTTCTTTTGGCCATGTTAAGAGTCTGAGATGTTTCAGTGAACAAATGAGTGAAGCATCAAATGGGCAATTGAACATACAGGTCTGGATTCTGGGGAGAGGTTCAGGATGGAGACATCTCTAAAGACATTGGCCAGTGGGTGATTCAGGAAGGAGTGGTGCATCACATTAAGTAGAGGGAAGCTTGGTCATGATGGTAATGCTAATAGCAGACTAGAAAGGGGGAAGGTAGGGACCAAGGATTGGGTCTCTTCCTTGTAGCTTGTGGTTGAGGTGGTAGACAATCAACAACACAGATGAAGGAGAGGAGTAACCATGGGAAGAGTGTGGGAGAGAGGATGATCAGGCAGGTGACCAAGGTTTCTGAGGGGTGAGTGGACATGAACATATTCACTGTCCTGTTGACTCTCCAGGATTTTGTTGTGACCCTTGGTGGGGTCTGAGGTGTTTCATTCAGGCTGGTAGATCAGCTCAGGGGAAGGAGTCTCTGAGAGAGTCACTGGGCCTGGAGTGGAGGGTCACTGGTGCCTGGATTTGAAGGAGGCTTAGGTGGAGAGAGGAAGGCTATGACTGGTGAGGGGACAGCAAGTGCAGCACAGGTGGTTATGGTCAGCTGAGGTTAAAGACAGGAACAGAGTCAGGGAGGGCTTCACAACAGGACTCAGTTGCCCTTGGCAGTGGAGGCCATCAGACTTCTCGGTACAACTAGATCCAATGTGAATGTGCCAAGCTCTTTCTAGGTGCCTTGCACTGGAATCATGTGGCCAGATCAGTGAGATGCTATTGTGTGGGGCAGGGGTGGGGAAGAGGCTGTGGGAGCAGAGGGGAAGGAAGTGTGAGACAAAAAGTGGTGTTAAGGTGGAGGACTTCTGGGCAACATGGCGCTATAGTCAGAAGCACCACACCATCCCTCCACAGCAAAGATCAGAAAAACTAAGTCAAACAGAGTCATGCATCAATCCTGAAACCCTAAGCATCAAATGAAGAGATAAAGAACTCAGCCAAGCACTGAATGGAATAAGAAACTGACCGAGAATAGAGAGAGAGGAGAGATACATGCAGGGGTCCCCATCAGCTACCGCAGCACGGATCCGCCATCTTGGACTCCTAACGGAGATCAGCAAACAAGGGATACGAGACAGCAGCTTCATGGAGCTTCCAGCAGGAGACAGAACAACTAGTAACCAGCGATGTAGGCTTTCGCACCCCCCACCCTTCTTCACCCCCACTTAGCCTCCTCTGCTTCCTGCAGCCACAGTCTCTTGGCCGGGAAGCACCAGCTTCACCCCAGTGTTGCTTGGATTCCACCAGCCCGCACTGGCCGGCTCCCTGAGTGCCTTTTGTTGGCTGCTGGTGTTGCTTTTTTCCACTTCTTTAGATTTCTTCCTGACCTCTCACCACCTCCTCCTCCTTTCTCTCAAATACCTGCCTCTGTGCACCATCTTTGCTTCTTCCTGAAAGGCTGGAAAACACTGCTCGACTGTGAAACTGCTTCCTGGCCTGTGCTGTCACACTGATGGGACAGCTGGGGCTTTTATTTGTTTATTTGTTTGCCCTGATTTGTTCTGTTTTGATTTGTTTGTTTTCTTTTTCTTTTCTCGGCTTGGGGGCCCCTTCTAGTGGGGCAGTACCACACAGCTTGGAAGCTACTCCCTTACTCTGCACAGATGCACAGGGACATCCCTGAAGGCATTTCTTTTTTCTTGTTTTTTGTTTCTTTGTTTTGCTTATTCCCTTTTTGTCTTTCTTCATTTCCAGTCTCTCGATTTATTCACTTTTTTCTTTTTGTTTTGTTTTTCCCCATTTCTCAGTCTCCCATCTCTCCACTCCAATAGCAAGCTCTGTTAGAACTCTTTTGTTTGTGTGTATGTTTTTAGCCCCTGTTCCTCTCTCCCTCTATCCTCTTTCCCATACCCGTCTTAGCTCTACACATCACAATCTACCCCCTCCTTCCTGCCTACCTGCACTGTGTGCTGAACATCACACTCCCAAGCAGCACACGCACGGCCTACTAGAACCTGCCCTACACTGATTCCAGGTCCACACTGTCAGCCCTGGTACATGCCAAAAACAACCCATCCCAGCAACTCCCCTTCAGCTGTACCTGGCCTGCTGTGCCTTACTTGAGTGACTGACCTGGCCAATTGGAGAAGGAGGTGAAAAGTATCATGCCCATAGATGAGCAAACAACAAGGAATTCACAGCCTGTCTGCTCAGACATAACAAAATAAAACAAATCTACAATCAATAAATGATGAAAATAACTACTGAATGCCCTGAAGACAGCAGACAATATCAAAACATTTACAAAAACAGGACAGGATGGTTCCAGTAGGCATCCAAAATAAAACACCAGATGACTTTCCAGTAGAAGAAAATGCACTAGAACTACCTGATAGGGAATTCAAATCTCTTAATATTCAGAGCTGTCCAAGAGTTGAGGCAAAAAGCAGACAAAAATGAGGAAAAAATAGACAAATTCATGGAAAATACAGACAAAAATGGAAGAATTCAAGAAAATAATACAGGAACAAAATGCTAAAATAAATTCACAACTAGAAATCATACAAAAACAACAATTAGAAATCCAAAAGATAACAAGATTTCAGAAATGGACAGTGTCATAGAAGGGCTGAGGAATAGGTTTGAAACGATGGAAGACAGGATCAACAAGATTGAAGACAAACACTTGGATACAACTCTGAGGAAAAATCAGAAAAAAGAAAGAAGAAAAATGAAGAAACGCTGAGAGTTATGTGGGATACAATCAAAAGCAAAAATTTTTGAGTGATTGGAATTCCAGAACGGGGAGAAAACAGAAAACACAGAGAGGATCATTGAAGAACTGCTGACAGAAAACTTCCCCAATATCATGACAGATGAAAAGCTGGCCATCCAAGAAGCTCAACAAACCCCATATAGCATAGACCCCAAAAGAAAATCACCAAGACATATCATAATCACACTTAATAAAACCAAAGACAAAGAATCCTGAGAGCAGCTCAAGGAAAACAAAAAGTCACAGAGGAGAAACAATAATGCTAAGCTCGGATTATTTGGCAGAAACAATGCAGGCAAGAAGGCAATGCGATGACATATATAAAACCTTGAAAGAAAAAAATTGCCAGCTGAGAATAATACATCCTGCAAAACTCTCATTCAAATATGATAGTGAAATTAGATCATTTCCAGATAAACAGAAATTAAAGGACTGTAAAAACCAAACCAAACTTACAAGACTCATTAAAGGGAGTCCTTCAATCTGAGAACAAACAACATTAGACCAGGCTGAATATAGGACACAGGATTGTACTAGCCAGATACGAACCTAGGAAATGAACTCTTAAGGACTATGCAAAACCAACAGAATTACAACAGGGAACCACAGAGGTTAGTCTGTAAATGACAACAGCATCAGAACAATAGAAGGAGTAAACGGTGTAGGTATAGAACCTTCTAATCAAGAGGAAAACAAGGTGATACCAAGTAATAATAGACTGGTTCAAATCTAGGAAAATAAGGGTAAATTTCAAGGTAACCACAAAGAAAGTTAACAAACCTACTCATCAAAATAAAGGAAAAAAACATAAAGTCTCAGTAAAAACAAAACCTACAAAAACAAAAGAAATGAAAAAAAACCACAAACAAAAGGAATTCAGCACCGGAGAGTAAGAGGAACAAAGAAAACGTCAGCACCACAAAAAAAAAAAAAAAAAAAAAAGAGTACAAAATGCAATCCCACTCCTAGGAATATATCCTAGAGAAATAAGAGCCATCATGCGAATATACATATGCACACCCATATTCATTGCAGCACTGTTCACAATAGCAAAAAAGATGGAAACAGCCTAGATACCTATTAACAGATGAATGGATAAACAAACTATGGTACATACAATACATACAATGGAGTATTACGCAAAGATAAAGAACAATGAATCTGTGAAGCATCTCATAACATGGATGAAACCGGAGGACATTATGCTGAGTGAAATTAGTCAATCACAAAAGGGCAAATATTGTATGAGACCTCTACTGTAAAAACTCATGTAAAAGTTTATGCACGAAAAGTAACAATCTGTTGGTTACGAAGGATGGGGGGTGGGAGGGAACTAAATAGACAATAGATTAGTGGTAACTTTGGTGAAGGGTAAGACAGTACACAATACTGGGGAAGCCAGCACAACTTGTACAAGGAAAAGATATGGAAGCTCCATAGACACATCCAAATTCCCTGAGTGACTGAATTGCTGGGCGGAGGGCTGTGGGGACCATGATCTTGGGAAACATATCTCAGTTGGCATAACATAGTTTATAAAGAAAATGTTCTACATTCTACTTTGGTGAGTAGCGTCTGGGGTGTTAAAAGGCTGTGAACAGCTATCTAAGATACTCCACTTGTCTTATCCCTTTGGCAGCAAGGGAGAATGAAGAAAACAAGATATAAGGAAAAGATCAGTCCAAAGGACTAATGGACAACTACCACGGCCTCCACCAGACTGAGTCCAGTACAGCTAGATGGTGCCCGGCTACCACCACTGACTGCTGTGACCGGGATCACAACAGAGGGTTCTGGATAGAGCTGGAAAAGGATGTAGAACAAAATTCTAACTCAAAATAAAAAGGACCTGATTTTCTGGCCTGACAGACTAGAGAAACCCTGAGAGTATGTCCACTGGACACACTTTTAGCTCAGTGGTGAAGTCACTCCTGAAGTTCACCATTCACCTGGGGATTGGACAGCCTCAAAAAACAAAATGGGACTATTGAGGCACAGCAGTGCAGGGATAAAGACTAGAAGGCAGGAGGGGACAGAAAAGCTGGTGATAGGAACCCAAGGTTGAGAAGGGACAGTGTTGACATGTCGTGGGGTTGTTAACCATTGTCATGGGGCAATATGTGTACCATTTAAAGAGAAATTATTCTGCAAACCTCAACTAAAGTCCAAAAAAAAAAAAGAATTATCTATGTAAGATCAAACTGACAACAGCAACTCAAAAGGTTTGATGGGAAGCCTAGGGGGCAGTGAGTTGAAAATAAAGCTTATGGAATAATTTGGAAAAGGATAGTAACAATAGCAGCACAACTGGAAGAATGTAATTGATGTCACTGAATTGCACATGTAGAAACTTTGAAATGGTGTAACTTTAGCTATGTATATTTTCACTGAAAAAAAAAAAAAGTCCTCCAAGGTTGAGAAGGGAGAGTGTTGATATGTCGTGGGGTTGTTAACCAATGTCATAAAACAATATGTGTACTGACTGTTTAATGAAAAACTATTTGTTCTGTAAACCTTCCTCTAAAGTACAATAAAAAAATTTTTAAAAAAAGAAAGAAAAAGGTGGACAGGAGTGTGAACTGATGGTCCAGGGCCCTGTGTTGGGGACAGAAGAGTTGAATGTAAGCCTGTATTTGAATCTTCTCGGAGACGTGTTCTGGGAGACCCTAGAGAACTGCTTGACAAAAGGGTGCACACATGGCCCTAATGCAGGCTCAGAGCTTAGATTTCATCTGTCTGCCCACATCTTGGAGCTGTCGGCTGACACAGTGATCAGTGGACCTTGAAATGAGAGCCAGTGTCAGTGACACCAGGGCCTTTATCTCTACTGAGGTGAAGACTGGGGGGAAGGATGAACAGGGGATGGATGTGGAGGAGATGAACTTGGAGATTTAGGAGAGAAGCTAATCATGGAATGAACTATTGTCCCCATCACGGCAGGGATGTGTGACCTTTGAGGACGTCGCCATTGACTTCTCCCAGGAGGAGTGGAAACCCCTTGATGAGGCTCAGAGGATACTGTGCAGTGATGTGATGCTGGAGAACTTTGCAATCATAGCACCATAGGGTGAGGCCCTCACACACACCCTGGTGTGCTGTGCTGGTTTCTGCCTTCCTTCTTTTCCTTAGAGATACCCCTGCCCTACAGCCAGTGGCATGATTATGTGTAGACTTCATCGCATGTGTACTATGGGGGCCAGGGCTGAGCTGTGTGTGATGCCCTGAGTAATGCATTCCCTGAGCATCCCCACTACCTGCCACCAGAGAGTGTGCAGGGACGCATCTGGGAGTCAGGAATCTTGCATTCAGCCCAATGAATCCCACATGGGTTGCCCTCTCCCTGACTAGTGATGTGTCCACACCACCTCTGTGCCCCAGATTCTGTCCATTCCTCTAGCTGACATTTCCTTCTGCTGGTCTATGCCAAGAATTGCAGGCATAGTCAAGGTCACTAGTGACATAGAACATGGGTTGTTCTAGCAAGAGCCTCTCTAGAGGTTTTTATTTAGAATACTAATTTTTTGTCCTATAGCCTCTTGTGTGCTGAGTTCCTCTGGGACAGTGGTGGCCACTCGTCCTGTTTTTTCCTTAGGAACTGCATCATGCAGGTCCCATCATGAGAATGGGGTTCAGAAATCCAGTTGCTTCTCAGGGTGGAAATGGTAAGATGGTCTCAGATGAGGCCTGGTCCTGCAGAGCTGTAACTGTGGGAGGGCATGACAGCAGAGCTGTGTTCAAATCACACCAGAAATCTGTCCCCTGTCCACCACTGTTTTGATGTAAATGCCAGTGGCCACACCTCATTTCTACCTCTTCTTCCCCATATTTGATACTTTGCTGGCTGGTCATTTCAACAATGAACTCCAGCCCCTGGCTGCCTCCATCTATCTCTCTTCCTCATGTCACCTAATCTTCTCCACTGTTCCCTCTGCAGATGTAACCCAGCATTGTTGTTGTTAGGTGCCGTCAAGTCGTTTCTGACTCATAGCAACCCTATGTACAACCGAACAAAACACTACCCGGTCCTACGCCATCCTCACAATTGTTGTTATGCTTAAGCCCATTGTTGCAGCCACGGTGTCAGTCCCAGCATTAGGCCACACATAATGGTTCATGAGGTGTACACGTATCCTTAAACAGTCCTTGAACATCAGCTACTCGTTCCAGTTGCATTTTCTCTGAGCAAAGCTAACCCTCTGCACATTGTGTTCACGTCACCAGCAGACAAGGTCCTGCTTCTTCTTCCCATGCTGTGCTGTCCTTTCACTCGTGAGGCCTCCCCCATTGTGTGATAAAGGCCAGTACTGCAAGGAGCCCCTTCCTCAACCTTCCCACATCTTCATCTGCCCGGAATAGTCCCATGGATTCATTCCTTGACATCTGACACACATTTTTTTTTAAAAAACTTATATAACACAGCATTTTGAAATCAAAGTTTTTCATCTGTATAATTTAGTGGCACCAATTACGTTAGTCATGTAGTGCAACCATGATCAATATTGCCATGATACATATTTTTAATGGGACTTCCTCCTCCTACCAACGGAAACAAGTATTAAGGCATTTCTCTGCTTTCAGGTTGTTGTCATGGAACACAGGAGGAGGAGTTGTCTTCTGAGCAGAGTGTTTCTGTAGGAGTGTCACGGGTCAAGAGTCCACAGACAGGCCTGTCATCCTATAAGACTCCCCCCGTGAGAGGTCCGGTTCAGTCTTGAATGACATTTTGCATCTAGCAGAGCACAAAACAAAAAGCCATGGAGAGAAACTGTACTTGGGTAGGGAGTTTGTGAGAGCCTCCTGGGTTAATGCAAATCCTCCCCATCACCAGAACCATCACAATGGAGGAAAACCCTTCCAAAAGGGTACAGGTGGGGCCTCATTTGTGAAAAGCTGTAAATTCCATGGGTTAGAGCGGCCCTTTGTCTTTGGAGAGGTTGGAAAGGACTCCCGGGTTCCCTCAGGCCTTCCCCAGCACCAGGCCATGCCCAGTGGAGAAAAGCCCCTGTCTTAGTCATCTAGCACTGCTCTAACAGGAATACCACAAGTGGATGGTTTTAACAAAGAGAAGTTTATTCTCTTACAGTCCAGTAGGCTACAAGTCCAAATTCAGGGCATCAGCTCCAAGGGAAAGCTTTCTCTGTCAGCTCTGGAGGAAGGTTCGTGTCACCAATCTTCCCTTCATCTGGGAGCTTCTCTGCACAGGAATCTCAGGTCCAATGGACGTGCTCTGCTCCTGGCACCGCTTTCTTGGTGCTTTGAGGTTCCCATGTGTCTCTGCTCGCTTCTCTCTTTTATTTCTCAAAAGAGATTGGATTAAGATACCATCTAATCTTGTAAACCTCATCAGTATCACTTCATCACAGTGATAGAATTTACAACACTTAAGATCACATACAACCTCATCATAGTGATAGAGTTTACAACACATAAGGAAATCACATCAGATTACACTATCATCCAGTACTGCGAATCATGACCCAGCCAAGTTAACAGATATTTTGGGGGGACACAATTCAATCCATGACAGCCCCTAAGTGGGCTTGAATATTTGGAGCCCTTTCACAGTGAAAACAATCATTGCAAGTGTGAATGCAGGGAAGATATTAGACAGAAACACTTGTTCACCACCAGAGTGTCTGCACTGGAGATCGGCTTTGTGAAGATAGCAAATGTAGGAAAGCCATCAGATGCAAGTACAGACTTGCTCAGGGTCAGGGAATTTATACTGGAGGAAGGCAGTATGAGTGTGATGAATGTAGGAAATTCTTTAGCCATAGCTAAAGCCTTATTGCACACAAGAGAATTCATACTGGAGAAAAGCCTTATAAGTGCAGTCAATGTGAGAAATGCTTTCACAAAAACAGCTATCTTACACAACACAAGAAAATTCATATTGGAGAAAGGACTTTTGAATGTAGTGAGTGTGGTAAATCCTTTAGCAGAAGTGATAACCTTGCTAGATATAGGAGACTTCACATTGGCATTAGATCTTATAGGTGTGGTGAACGTAGGAAATCGTTTAGCCAAAGCTATACTCTTGTTCAACACCAGAGAAGTCACACAGGAGCAAATCCTTATGAATGTGGGGAATGTAGGAAATCATTGTGCAATCCCTACAGCCTCATTCAACATTGAAGAATCGACACAGGAGAAAGGCCTTATGAGTGCAGTGAATGTAGGAAATCCTTTATCTGAAAATCCAACCTCATTCAACACCAGAGAGGTCACACAGGAGAAAAGCCTTATGAGTGTGGGGAATGTGGAAAATCATTGAGCAAACGCTCTAGCCACATTCTACGTTGGAGAGTCCACACTAGAGAAAGGCCTTATGAGTGAAGTGAATGTAGGAAGTCCTTTAGCCACAGCTCCAACTTTATTAACCACCAGAGAGTTCACACCGATGAAATCCTTGTAAGAGTGGAGAATGCAGGAAGCCTTTAAGGGATAGATCCTAGCTTAGAGGACACAAGAAAATTCACACAGGAGAAAGGCCTTATAAATGCAGTAAATGTAGGAAATCCTTTAGCTAGAGCTCCACCCTTATTCAACACCAGGAAATTCACAAAGGAGCAAATCTTTATGCATGTGCTGAATGTGGGAAAGTATTTAACAGTCACTACAGCCTACTCATTGGAGAATACACACTGGAGAAAGGCCTTATGAGTACACAGAGCATAGGGAGTTGTTTAGAAATAGATCTTACTTTATTGTACACTAGAGAATTCACATTGGAGACTAACCTTATAAATGCAGTGAATGTAGGAAATCTTATAGCCTGTTCAAGCATTGTACTTTGGAAGAAGATAACTCGTATTCCAGATTTCACAGCTGAAGAGAAGTTTTACCCCAGGATGCAATAGGCCTGAAGTCTCACGCATATTTGGTTTTGATGATTCATAAGATGAGATTTTGAACTTGGAGTTGATTTAAGACTTTGGAGATGATGTGATGAGGTAAATGTGATATGCATGTGGGAAGGACATGAATTTGGGGGGCCAAAGGGTGGAATGTTTTTGATTGAATTGTGTCCCCCCAAATACATGTTGTAAATCCTAACATCTATGCCTGTGGTTATAATCCCATTTGGGAATGGGTTGTCTTTGTTAATGAGACAGGATTAGTGTAGAGTGTGTTTTGAGTCAACGTCTTACAAGATAGAAAAGAAGCAAATAAAGTAAGCAGAGATGGGAGAAGAGAGATGCCAAGCTACATGAAGATCGCCTAGGAGCAGAAGGTCAAAAAAGACAAAAACCTTCCCTCAGAGCCAACAGAGAGAAAGCCTTCCCCTAGAGCTGACACCCTGAATTCAGGCTTCTAGCCTTCTAAACTGGGACAAAATTTCTGTTTGTTAAAGCCATTCATTTGTGGTATTGCTGTTATAGTAACACTATATTAACTAAGACAGTGGTCTACTAGAAATTTTATCATGTTCAGCTTAAAGTTAGATCAGTTATTCATTTTGAGTTATTTTGTATGTTAGTAAAGGTCACACATGAGGTAAATGTCAAAGTTTCTTAGATTTTTTTTTGCATGTAGTTTTCTAATACTTCCAGCACATTTGAAAGAATTATCATTTCCCCCATTGAATTACTTCAAGAAAATGATTTTTTACTGTTGTAAAATATTAATGTATCACGTATCCATTAACCATATGTACGTGAATCTATTTCCAGACTTTACTCAGTTTCATTGTGCTATTTGTCTACTTTAACTCAAAAACTGCATTGTTTTGCAAGTTGCTACTGTATAATAAAACTTGAAATCCAGTAGCATTTAACTCCTACCATTTTGTTCTTTAAAGAAAAAAAATTAATATCTTCTTTGTACTTCTATATTCATATAAACTGTAGAATTATCCTGTCAGTTACTACAAAATCAACTGAGATTTTGATTGGTATCATGTTGATTCTATAAATCAATTTGAGGAGAACTGACCTCTTTACAATATTAACTCTTCCAATCTGTATGTGTAGCCATTGTTTATGTCTTCTTTAATTTCTCTCTGAAGAGACCCTGGTGGAGTAG
The DNA here is from genome assembly GCA_030035585.1 of Dugong dugon. Classification (NCBI taxonomy): domain Eukaryota; kingdom Metazoa; phylum Chordata; class Mammalia; order Sirenia; family Dugongidae; genus Dugong; species Dugong dugon. The sequence goes on from CM057466.1 coordinate 117,688,218, forward strand.
TGGTTAAAGCACTCAGCTGCTAACTGAAAGGTTGGTGGTTTGAAGCCATCAGCCACTACGCAGGAAAAAGATAAGGCAGTCTGCTTCTGTAAAAATGTACAGCGTTAGAAACCCTATGAGACAGTTCTACTCTGTCCTGTAGGGTGCTCTGACTCAGTATTGATCCTACAGCAGTGGGTATAGTTTGGGTTTGTTTGTTTTATTTCTCTCACCTGTGATTTTTTTTTTTAATTTTCTCATCCTTGTTTCTACATTTTAGTAAACATTTATTGCACATGTCTTTTCAAATTTGTCTCCAACCTGTTCTTAGTTTTGATGTTTATTTAAATGACATTGATTTTAAATTTTAATTTCTGAGTGCTGCTAATATTTAGAAACATGATTAATAAATTGATCTTCTCTCATTGTCTTAGTCATCTGGTGCTGCTATAACAGAAATACCACAATTGGATGGGTTTACAAAGATAAATTTATTCTCTCATGGTCTAGTAGGCTACAACTCCAAATTCAGGGCATCAGCTCCAATGGAAGGCTTTCTCAGCTCTGGAGGAAGGTCCTTGTCATCAATCTTTCCCTGGTTGAGGAGCTTCTCAGCACAAGGACACTGGGTCCAAAGGACACACTATTCTCCTGGCTCTTGCTTCTTGGTTGTAAGAGGTCCCCATGTCTCTCTGCTCGCTTCTCTTAAATCTCAAAAGACATAATCTAATCTTGTATATTGAGTCCTGCCTCATTAATACAACTGCCACTAATTCCATCTCATTAACATCATAGAGACAGGATTTACAAAGGAAAATCACATCATATGACAAAATGGTGGACAGTCAACAGTACTGGGAATCATGGCCTAGCCAAGTTGACAGATATTTTTAGGGGACACAATTCAATCCATGACACTCATGCAACCATACTAAGTTCATTGACCAGTTGTAGTAATTTATACATTCAATAGTATTTTCTACATTTACAATTATGTCGTTAGCAAATACAGTTTTATTTATTCCTTTCCTAACTATACACTTACAAAATTCTTTTTTTATGCCCTTTTTTACAACTGTCCGTGCTATGTGAAACAGAAATAGTGAGAGTGAATGCCCTTGCCTTATTTCTAATTTCAAGGGAGACAATAGATTTTTCACCATTAAATATAATAACATCTGTATGTCTTGCCTGGATACCCTTTATTAGGTTAATAAAATTTGCTTTTATTTCTATTTTGCTGTGTGATTTTAACAGAAATGAATGTTTATTTTTTTTAATTTATATTTTTGCTATCTCCTCAGATTACATATTTTTTTCTCTTGCAGAATGGTATTGATTGATTTTTGAAGGTTGAAGTCTTTCAATTATTAGGAAAATACTCCAGGTCATGATTCATTATCTTTTCTATATATTTTGAGTTTTATTTGCTAAAAGCATTTTAAATTTTTGCATTTGTGTTCATGAAGGGTATTGCTCTTGTGTTATTCTTTTAAGATTCTTGAATAAACAACAGACACATTGACCAATAGAACAGAATCGAGAACTGAGATGTAAATCCATCCACCTGCGGTCACCTGATCTTTAACAAAGGCCCAAATTCCATTAAATGGGAGAAAAGAGAGTCTTTTTAACAAATGGAACTTACAAAACTGGATGTCCATCTGTAAAAAAATGAAGCAGGTCCCATATCTCACACCATACACAAAAACTAATTAAAAATGGATCAACGACTTAAATACAAAATCTATAAAGATCACAGAAGAAAAAAATAGGGTCAATGCTACAAGCCCTCATACATGGAATAAATAGGATTCAAACTATAACTAACAATAGACAAACACCAGACAATAAGCTAGATAACTAGGATCTTCTAAAAATTAAACACTTATGCTTATCAAAAGACTTCACCAAAAGAGCAAAAAGAGAACCTACAGACTGGGGAAAAGTTTTGCTTATGACATATCTGACAAAGGTCTAGTCTCTAAAATCTGTAGGAAAATCCAACACCTCTACAACAAAAAGACAATCCAATTTAAAAATGGGCAAAGGATATGAACAGATACTTCACCAAAGAAGACATTCAAGCAGCTAACAGATACATGAGGAAATGCTCATGATCACTATCTATTAGAGAAATGCAAATCAAAACTACAATGAGCTACCATTTCACCCCAACATTACTAGCACAAATTAAAGAAAAAAAAACACTTATTGGAGAGGCTGCAGGGCGATTGGAACTCATGTACTGCTGGTGGGATTGCAAAACGACACAACCATTTTGGAAAATGATATGGCGCTTCCTTAAAAAGCTAGAAATGGAAACACCATATGATCCAGCAATCCCAGTCCTAGGATTATATCCTAGAGAAATAAGAGCCGTCACACAAATAGACATGCACACCCATATTCATTGCAGCATTATTCACAATAGCAAAAAGATGGAAACAACCTAAGTGCCCATCAACAGGTGCACAGATAAACTATGGTACATACACACAATGGTATACTATGTAACCATAAAGAACAATTATGAATCTGCAAAACATCTCACAACATGGATGAATCTGGAGGGCATTATGCTGAGTAAGATAAGTCAATCACAAAAAAAGGACAAATACTGTATAAGACCACTATTATAAAAACTCATTAAAAGGTTTACACACAGAAAAAATCTTTGATGGTTATGAGAGAGGAGAGTGATGGGAAGGGAAAAACTCTATACAACAGATAACTAGTAACTTTGGTGAAGAGTAAGACAGTACAGAATACTGGGGAAGTCAGCACAACTTGACCAGGCAAAGTAATAAAAGTTTCATAGTCACATCCAAACTCCCTGAGGGACTGAATTACTGGGCTGAGGGCTGGGGACTATTGTCTTGCGGGACATCTAGCTCAATTGGTATAACATAGTTTATAAAGAAAACGTTCCACATCCTACTTTAGTGAGTAGCTTCCGGAGTCTTAAAAGCTTGTGAGCAGCCATCTAAGATACTCCACTGGTCCCACCCCATCTGGAGCAAGGGAGAATGAAGAAAACCAAAGATACAAAGGACAGATTAGTCTAAAGGACTAGTGGACCACAACTCCTATAGCCTTCACCAGGCTGAGTCCAGCACAACTAGTTGGTGCTTGGCTACCACCAATGACTGCTCTGACAATGATCGCAGTAGAGGATCCTGGACAGAGCTGGAGAAAAATGTATAAAATTGTAACTCACAGAAAAAGACCAGACTTACTGGTCTGATAGACTGGAGAAACCCCGAGAGTATGGCCCCCGGACACCCTTTTAACTCAGTATTGAAGTCACTCCTGAGCTCAACCACGTATACAAAACTAAATGGGCACACCAGGCCAGGGGCAAGGATGAGAAGGCAGGAAGGAACAAAAAAACTGGTGGAATGCAAAGGGGGAACCCCAGGTTGAGAAGGAGAGAGTGTTGACACGTCACAGGGTTGGCAACCAGTGTCACAAAACAAAGTGTATTAATTGTTTAATGATAAACTAATTTGCTTTGTAAATCTTCATTTAAAACACAATAAAAAATAAAATGTAGGTATAATTGGGGGTTGTAGGGAGGCGAGCAAAGTGTAAATTCCACACAGTGATTCCAGACGTATGTCCACAAATGTTCCAGTTACTACACCTAAGCAGCATCCACATGGAGAGACATTCTCAGGACATCCAGACATGCCTATGTCTATGGTCATTGTCAGAGCAAAAAAGATTTTGTGAATTTTTGTATCCTCTATGGGCTGTTGAACAAGTGCATTGCTGTTCAGGCAGGAAAACAAGGATAGAAATAATTCAGATGTTGTAGTCCAGTGAAATGGTTTTGTGACTCAGCCAGAGTGCCTAGTGTAGTAGATGTCTTCATTACTAACTCGTATTTCCTCCCTCTGATTCATGGCTCCCCTTCACCAGGCATGAGGAAAGAGTTAGTAGTGTCAATATCTTGTTGCCAAACTTGATTTTCAGAAGAGAGTGGGGGATCTAAATACTTATTTTGAATCATTTTAAAAGTTTTATTATGGTATAATTGACATGCAATAAACAGTACATAGTTAAAGTATACAAGTAGTAAGTTTTGACATATATAGACACTCATGAGTCCATCATAATGATGATAATGAATATATACATCACACCCATATTTACTCTGTGTGTGTGCCCTTTTATACTCTCTCTCCCTGCACACCCAAGCTCTCTGGGTGTCATGGATTGAATTATGTCCCCCAAAAAATATGTGTATCAATTTGGTTGGGCCATGATTCCTGGTATTGTTTAGTTGTCCTCCATTTTGTGATTGTAATTTTATGTTAAAGAGGAGGGTGGGATTGTAAGAAAGTTTCCCTGGGGTGTGGCCTGCACCACCTTTTATCTTACAAGAGATAAAAGGAGAGGGAAGTAAGCGGACAGTTGGGGACCTCATACCACCAAGAAAGCAGTGCCGGGAGCAGAGTGCGGTTCCTGCTCTGAGATGTTCCCACACCAAGGGAAGACTGATGACAATGAGGACCTTCCTCCAGAGTGGACAGAGAGAGAAAGTCTTCCCCTGGAGCTGACGCCCTGAATTTGGAATTTTAGCCTACTAGACTGTGAGAAAATAAATTTCTCTTTCTTAGAGCCATCCACTTGTGGTATATCTGTTATAGCAACACTAGATGACTAAAAACTGGGCAACCACTGATTTACCATCTTTCACTATGACTGGTGTGAGTTTTCTAGATTTTAAATTAGTGGGATCACAATGTATTTGCGCTTTTTTCCCCCCCGGTTGCACCTCTTTTCTCAGTTTAACTTTCATTTATTTTCATGCTCCCTCCCCGCTTTATTTCACTGCTATGTTTAGAGCAATTCCTGTTATTTTTCCCATGCAAAAGTTGGAAGAAGAAGGGTCAGTCGTTGGAAAATATGGCCTCGGTGACAAAAATGATGCCAAAGATCACATGATAGAATTTTGCAAGACCAACGACTTCTTCATTGCAATTATCTTTTTTCACTTACATAAGTGACTACTATACACGTGGACCTCGCCAGATGGACTACACAGGAATCAAACCGACAAAGTCTTTGGAAAGAGATGATGGGAAAGCTCAATATCATCAATCAGAACAAGGCCAAGGGCCGACTGCGGAACAGACCATCAATTGTTCTATGCAAGTTCAAGTTGGGACTAAAGAAAATTAGAAAAAGTCCACGAGAGCCAAAGTACGACCCTGAGCATATCCCACCAGAATTTAGAGACTATCTCAAGAAAAGATTTGACACATTGAACACTAATGACAAAAGACCAGACAAGTTGTGGAATGACATCAGGGACATCATAAATGAAGAAAGCAAGAAGTAATTAAAAATACAAGAATGGAAGAAAAGACCAAAATGGATGTCAGAAGAGATTCGGAAACTTGCTGTTGAATGTCGAGTAGCTAAAGCAAAGAAAGAAATGATGAAGTAAATGAAGTGAACAGAAGATTTCAAAGGGCGACTTAAGAAGACAGAGTAACGTATTATAAAGACAAGCGCAAAGAGCTGGCGATAGAAAACCAAAAGAGAAGAATATGTTCGGCATTTCTCAAGCTGAAAGAACTGAAGAAAAACATCAAACCTCGAGTTGCAGTAGTGAAAGATTCTACAGGGAAAATATTAAAGGACATAGGAAACACCAAAAGAAGATGGAAGGAATACACAGAGTCATCATACCAAAAAGAATTGGTCAATGTTCAACCATTTCAGGAGGTAACATATGATCAGGAACAGATGGTACTGAAGGAAGAAGTCCAAGCTGCACTGAAGGCATTGGTGAAAAACAACCCTCCAGGAATTGACGGAGTGTCAATCAAGATGTTTCAACAAATGGATACAGCGCTGGGAGTACTCACTCCTCTATGCCAAGAAATTTAGAAGACAGCTACTGACTGGAAGCCATCCATTTATGCCTATTCCCAAGAAAGGCGATCCAACAGAATGCGGAAATTATTGGACAATATCATTAATATCACACACAAGTAAAATTTTGCTGAAGATCATTCAAAAGCAGCCTCAGCAGTAGTATATCGACAGGGAACTGCCAGAAATTCAAGCTGGATTCAGAGGAGGATGTGGAACGAAGGATATCATTGCTGATGTCAGATGAATCCTGGCTGAAAGCAGAGAATACCGGAAAGATATTTACCTGTGTTTCATTGACTATGCAAAGGCATTGTGTGGATTATAACAAATTATCGATAACATTGCGAAGAATGGGAATTGCAGAACACTTGACTGTGCTCATGAGGAACCTGGACACAGATCAAGAGGGAGTCATTGGAACAGAACAAGGGGATACTGCATGGTTTAGTCAGGAAAGGTGTGTGTCAGGGTTGTATCCTTTCATCATACCTATTCAATCTGTATGATGAGCAAATAATCCGAGAAGCTGGACTATATGTAGAAGAACATGGCATCAAGATTGGAGGAAGACTCATTAACCACCTGTGTTATGCAGATGGCACAACCTTGCTTGCTGAAAGTGAAGAGGACTTGAAGTACTTACTGATGAAGATCAAAGTATGGATTACACCTCAACATAAAGAAAACAAAAATCCTCACCACTGGACCAATAAGCAACTTCATGATAAACGGAGAAAAGACTGAAGTTGTCAAGGATTTCATTTTACTTGGATCCACAATCAACACCCATGGAAGCAGCAGTCAAGAAATCAAAACATGTATTGCATTGGGCAAATCTGCTCTTTGAAGTGTTGAAAAGCAAAGACGTCACTTTGAAGACTAAGGTGTGCCTGACCAAAGCCATGACGTTTTCAATCACCTCGTATGCATGCAAAAGCTGAACAATGAATAAGGAAGACCGAAGAAGGAATGACGCCTTTGAATGTTGAATAAACCCTGGGCTGCCAAAAGAACAAACAAATTTGTCTTGGAAGAAGTACAACCAGAATGCTCCTTAGAAGCAAGGATGGTGAGATTACGTCTCACGTATTTTGGACATGTTATCAGGAGGGATCAGTCCCTGGAGAAGGACATCACACTTGGTAGAGGATCAGCGAAAAAGAAGAAGACCCTCAACAAGATTTATTGACACGGTGGCTGCAACAATGGGCTCAAGCATAACAACGATTGTGAGGATGGCGGAGGACCGGATAGTGTTTCGTTCTGTTGTGCATAGTGTCGCTATGAGTCAGAACCGACTTGACAGCACCTAACAACAACAACAACAACAGCTTCTTTTACTTGTAATGGTTAGGTTTTTTCCTGTTGATTGGTGTACCAATGTTCAGATCAATTTTACTGAATTTCTGTGTTCCATGGGGTAAATACCTCAGAATTCGTTTCTTCCAAGATGTGCTTGCAGGGGAAGTGAAGTATTGAAAATTGTACATGTTCTGAACATCCTCCCATCCTTGTCATGGGACCTATGCATGGTGAGAAGGTTCATAGCTCCTGACTACCTTCCTCCCTTTCACAGTAGCCTTGAGGCTGGATCTGAAGGACTTATGCTGAATGAGGGGGACCTGAGTGCCTCTACTTTCTGTCACCCCACTGGCCCAGGAATTACCCCACCACGTGTCATCAAGTCTACTTGACTCGTGGCAACTCCCTGTGTGTCAGAGTAGAATTGTGCTCTATAGCGTTTTCAATAGCTGAATTTCGTGGCTGCTGGGCCTGTGGGGTCTGGGGGCACCAGAGGGACACTGAAACTGTATTCTCAGTATCTGGAATGGATCCAGGAAGCCAAGAGAACTTTGGCTGAAGAAATTAATGAGACTGTAAAGAACCTGTTGCTGTTGAGTCAATTCTGACTCGTAGTGACACTGTAGGACAGAGCAGAACTGCCGCATAGAGTTTGCAAGGAACAGCTGGTGAATTCGAACTACCGATGACTTTTTGCTTAGCAGCCGAGCTCTTAACCCGTGCACCACCAGGGCCCCAATGAGACTATATATTCTGTTATATACTATGACTTGTCTCATCAGATGGACCTCAGGTTCCCCCATCAATGCCCTCTGGGGCCCAGAAAACTGATCTCAAATCTGCTTACATACCACCACTAGGGATGACTTCCCCTGTTTCTGATCAAAGCCTTACTTCTTAATCATGCTTTCCTGGGTTCCGAAGTCTTTCTCAGCTTTAACTGTCCTTCGACCCATGTATGATGTGGGGTGCCGTCCTGTTTGTCCTGCCTCCTCTGCCTGTTGAGTACTTTCTTTCAAGACAACCATTAAAAATGAATGAATTATTTATTACCAGAAAATCTTGTTGTGTATACATGTATGTGAATGTGTTTGTTAAATTTATGGAAGGAATCTTTACTTGAGAAGAAATTTTTGTCTATCAAAGAGGCCAAGATGGTTACCCAGATCTTACACTATGCATCTCTTCTTTAGAGTGGTCCTGATTGTATCCTCTTTACTAAAACTGTAATTGTACGAATAGTGCTTTCTGAGTTCTGATAGGAGACATTCTAACAAGTTATTAAACCATAAGGCATAGTGAGAATCCCCTAATTTGTAGAGCTGTGGTCAAAATTAAGTGGGCCCTGAGGCGACCTTAACTTGTAAGACCTGACCTAGCTTCTTATAGGGTGAAAAGAGAACTGCATTTGCAGTGGACGTCAGAGAAGATATTTAGAGTGTGTCAAAGAAGACACTGACACACCACTTTACATGTTCAATTTTATATCACAGTTCATCTTCTGAAAAATCCTGCCCCATCAATGGTATCTGTATAGTTTAGATTCAATAGAGTCACATTTCCACTGAACTATCTCTGTGATTCCGGGTTAACTTTCTGATGATTCTTAACCTCAACCTAGTTTTCACAGAGTGCACCTCCTTCAACTTTTAGACTGTGACCAAGTCTGGAACTGACAAATTTTCCTTCATTACATATAATATCTAGAAAATTTCCTCCAGTTATACTGAGAGAGGAGCTCTGGTGGCGTAGTGGTTAAGAGCTCGGCTGCTAACCAAAAGGTTGACAGTTCAAATCCACCAGCCACTCCTTGGAAACCCTATAGGGCAGTTCTACTCTGTCCTATAGGGTCTCTATGAGTCGGAACCGACTTGACAGCACCTAATAACAATTGCAGCTGTTAAATTATGCAACATGGCATTATTAATACCTGATTATCTGAGATGAGTAAGGGAAAATACAAAGTGTTTCATCTTTCTCTAGCTCTGGTATTATTCTCAGAGACCTGTATATTACTGAAAAATCGGGGGAAAAAACATCAATAATTAGCATTAAGCCTGGAATTAAATTTGAGGACCCTCTCCAAATGGAAGTACCATTGAAATCACTAATGATAACTTCTTTGCTGCACAATGTCCACCTACACAATTATCAGCCAGAGAAAATTTGCTTCAGCCACTTTGTTCCATTTTCTCAGCTATAGTCTAAGAAAGAGCCTCAGTAGTCTTATTCTGTCATAAGGAAAACACATTTTTCAAAACTGGACTACAGTTTACCCAAAAGCTACCATCTTTGATCTCTATGGGCTCCTTGAAGTCTTATTTTTACTTTTTACACCAAACACACTTGTTTCTTTGACAGATTCATTTCTGTAAAAAAAAGATTGGAATTTTGATAGGGATTGCTTTCAATCTGTAGATTGGTTTGGGTAGTATTGACATCTTAACAATACTAAGTCTTCTGATCCATGAGCACACGATGTCTTTCCATTTATCTAGGTCTTTATTTTCTTTCCACAGTGTTTTATAGTTTTGAGTGTACACGTCTTTCACCTCACTAGTTATGTTTATTCCTTGGTATTTTATTCTTTTAGATGCTATTGTAAATGGATTTTTTTTTCTAAATTTTGTGTTCTAATTGTTTATTGCTGGTATACCGAAACACAAGGAGCCCTGATGATGCAGTAGTTAAAGCACTTGGCTGCAAACCAAAAGGTTGGCAGTTCTAACTCAGTATCTGCTCCACAAGAGAAAGATGTGGCAGTCTGTTTCCGTAAAGATTTATAGGCTTGGAAACCCTATGGGGCAGTCCTACTCTGTCCTATAGGGTCTTTATGAGTCAGAATCGAGTCGATGGCAATGGGTTTATACAGAAACACACTGCTTTTAGTGTGTTGATCTTATACTCTGCTAATTGCTGAATTCATTTGTTAGCCCTTCTAGCTTTCCTGTGGAATCCTTGCGATTTTCTATATATACACAATCATGTTATCTGTGAATCAAGATAGTTTTACTCCTTCTCTCTAATTTGCATGTCTTTTACTTCTTTTTCTCCCCTCATTGTTGTGACTAGAACTTCCAGCACAATGTTGAATAGCCATGGTGAAATCGGGCATCTTTGTCTTGTTCCTGATCTTAGAGGGAAAGATTTCAGTTCTTTCATCTTTGATTATGATGCTTGTTGTTGTTTGTTAGGAGCCTTCGAGTCGGTTCCAACTCAGAGACCCTGTGTAAAACAGAACGAAACACTGCCAAGTCCTGTGCCATCTTCACAGTTGTTGTCTTGCTTGAGCCCATTGTTGCAGCAAACGTGTCTATCTCATTGAGTGTCTTCCTCTTTTCCGCTCATCCTCTACCAAGCATGATGTCCTCCAGGGACTGGTCCCTCCTGATAACATGTCCAAAGTACGTAAGATGAAGTCTCACCATCCTCACCTCTAAAGGGCATTCTGGCTGTACTTCTTCCAGGACAGATTTGTATGTTCTGGCAGTCCAGATATATTCAATATTCTTCAATAACACCATGATTCAAAAGCATCAATACTTCGATCTTGCTTATTCATTGTCCGGCTTTTGCATGCATATATGGCGATTGAAAATACCATGGCTTGGGTCAGGCACACCTTAGTTCTCAAAGTGACATCTTTGCTTTTCAACACTTTAAAGATGTCTTCTGCAGCAGATTTGCCCGATGCAATACTTCATTTGATTTCTTGTCTGCTGCTTTCATCGGTGTTGATTGTGGAAACAAGTAAAATGAAATGTATGATGCTACATAATGGTGTCTCATAAATGCTCTTCATCATATTGAGGAATTTCTTTTCTATTCCTAGCTTGTTGAATTTTTCTATCATTAAATGATGTTGGCCTTTCTGCATCAATTGAGATGATCATGTGGTAGTTTTCCTTCTTTCTATTAATGTCTTGTATTCCATTGATTGATTTTCTAATGTTGAACCACTCTTGCATTCCTGTAATAAACCTCACTTGCTCAAGGCGTTTAATCGTTTTAATGTGCTGTTACATTAAATCTGTTACCATTTTATTGAGTATTTTTGCATCTATATTCATAATGGATATTGTGTAGTTTTTTCTTCCTGGTAGTGTCTCTATCTGGTTTTGGTAATGTAATGCTGGCCTCATACAATGAGCTAGGAAATGTTTCCTCATCTTCTATTTTTTGGAAGATTTTGAGAGGGATTTTTGTTAATTTGTCTTAAAATATTTGGTAGGTTTGACCCATGAAGCCACCTGGTCCTGGACTTTTTTTTGGTTGTTGGGAGGTACAGTGTAATGGATCGCTTTTATATGGCCTTACTCACCATGATCTTGTAACTGCCACCAAATGACTGGGTGGGACTATGTAATTAAGGTGCTTGTGGCCCACTAAGTGGATTGGACAACTTGTAAATAATACAAATAAGGTGCATGGCACCCTTGTTGGGGTGGGACCATGCAAATAAGTTTTACGGAACCCTAATGAAGGAATTGGTCAGTTTTGCCATCCTGATAGGCTTAAAATGAGCCATCCCAGAGGTGGATGGGGAGACCTCACTACCACCAAGAAAGAAGAGCTAGGAGTGGAGCATGTCATTTGGACCCAGAATCCCTGCACTGAGAACCTCCTAGACCCAGGAGACAGAGAGAGAGAGCTGTAACACTGGAGACAGTGAGAGACAATGAGAAGCAGCTGCAGAAAAATGGTGGCAGCAAAGGCAGCATAACCAAGAGACTGGCAGGAGACAGCACAGTGGGCTTCACAAACCACAGAATGAGAAAGCAGGGTGTCTTCTGGCCAGAGCTTACTGGTGGAGTGGGATGCCTCCGGGGACTTATTGGCAGTGCTGAAGTGCTTTGTATTTGCCCCAACAGGGCAGAGGCTGGGCCACATGGCAAGAGGCTGAGGGCCAGGGAGAGGCCTAACTGCAGGCATGGCTGAGAAGAAGCTGTCCTGACCAAAGAACTCTATCCTGACTCATTTCTGATCCTGAATTGTAACCTTGTACTTCCCTAATAAATCCTATAATCATTAGTATTGTCTGTGAGTTCTGTGTGGCCATTGCAATGAATTATAGAAGCCTGCAGAGGAGTAGAGAGTGAGAGTGATAGCTGGTATCAGAATTGGTTAAAAGGTTGAAGAAACGAGGTATATCTGACCTCCACCCCATAGGAATCAGCTTTGGGCAGATGCTAACAGTGATTCTCTAACCCCTTTGTGAAGTTAGATTAGGAGGTTGGACACTGCCACCAGGCCATTTTTACAGGAGGTTTGAGATTCAATCTCCTCAGAGTTTATTGTTCTGTTGAAATTTTCTATTTCTTCTTGAGTCAGTTTAAATAGTTTGTGTGTTTCTAGGACAATTTTTTGTGTTTCTAGGAATTTTTCCATTTTATCTAGTTTATCTAATTTGTTGGCATACTATAGTTCACAGTATCCTCTTATAATAATTTTTTTTCTTTAGAGTCTGTAGTAATGTCCTCACCTTCATTTCTAATTTTAGTTATTTGTGTCTTCTCTTCTTTTTTCCTGTCAGTCTAAGGGTTTGTCAGTTTACTGATCTTCTCAAAGAACCAACTTTTAATTTAATTGATTCTATTTTTTTCTATTTCATTTATCTCCACTCTATTGTTGTTAAAATATGTGTGTGTTTGTGTATGTATGTATATATGTACATATATAAATATATATAATACATATTCTAAAATTTTAAACCAAAGCCAAAAGTGAGATATACTGTGAGAAGTCTAACTTCATATTTTCTCCTTCATTCTCTCTTCCATTGCCTAGAGATACTTATTTCTTATCTTTTAAAATGTACTATTGAAAAAGTATAACTATATACACATAGAGAAATCTATATTAATTATAATCTTTTAATAGGGAAATAGAGCTAACTGCATAAAGTGAATGACATTTCTCATTTTCTCCATTAAAATTATATACTGGGAGTACAGCAGTAGTGAGAACTTTACTCGTCACAACTGCCTAGTGCTCCATTGCAAAGTTACCATGATTCAGTCAATCCTTCTCCCATTGATTGTCACTGAATTGATTCCAATCATTTTTACAAATAATCCAGGAAGAAATAGCTTTGCACTTATAAAAAGGCATACTCTGAATATTCAGATTGAATTGAAAAATGTGTTTTTGAAGAAATCTTTCTGTAATTAGAGTAACCAAATTTTCTTTCTTCAGTCGCCAGATCACACTACTGGTTGCCTAGCTTCTCCTTTAGCAGATCAATACCTAGGTTCTAGGCAATGGGAGGCTGGATAGCGTTGGACCCCATGGGAGGAGGCCTGGGTGTCTCCATGGAGATTTTCCTGGCCTTAAAAGGGAAATTTGCGGTGCCCAAGGAGTGGTGTACATCCAGGAGCCAGGCTACCCTATGGTAGCCAGTCAGCCATGGTGCATGCAGAGAACAGAATGCAATGCAGCCTTTACAAGAAGGAAGTATCTTTAGGAGTACAAGGTGTTGCGATAAGGAGATACCCATTGCCTTAAAGTTGATTCCACCTCATAGCGACCCTATAGGACAGAGTAGAACTGCCCCATAAGGTTTCCAAGAAGGGGCTGGCGGATTCCAACTGCTGACCTTTTGGTTAGCAGCCGAACTCGTAACCACTGTGCCACCAGGGCTTCTGATAAGGAGATATGAAGGATAAAATGAGAAAGAAGTTTTACGTTGTCGAAGATATATTTTTAAGTGAGTAAAAGCTCATTAAAGATCTTTACACTAAGTATGACTTCATTCCCATGAAGAAAAACGACTTGTTTAGGAATATATTTGAACAAACAACAACACACAGAGCAATTCATCCATAGCCTGACAATTCTAGAAGGATAATCCTGTACTGCAAACATTGTTTTTCTCCAGGAGATAGAATTATCATTGAATTTTCAGTTTGTATTTTGTAAATAAATGGCATGTGCTCCCCCTTAACAAACAACAGACATATGAAATTTATACATTTAAAATTTTTATCTGTATAGGAAAATGAACGTATATTGATGAGGTTTGAAATCTCAGTTCTAAAATCCTGCAGCAGTGGACGAGATTCCTCTTAATTGCAGAAAAGACCTCCTGTCCACAGTAATCATAGCAGGAGGATGGAACATTTTATGTTATTCATCAAAATTACTGGAAAGGCTTGTTAAAATACACGTGTGGGCCTGATTCCAGAATATCTGTTTCAGTAGATCTGGACCCAGGACTAAGAAATGGTATATCTAATGAGTCTTCAGGTCATGTTGATAGTGAAGGTTCAGGGATCAAACGCCGAACCTGTGAGAGACTACCTGATTCCAGTCTCCAATTGATGGGGCAGGAGATTTAAAGACTAGAAGGGGCAGAGCCAACTTTTCTCACCGTCATTCCCTGAAAGTCCCTGCAGCAAGTAAAGCAGATAAATGAATGAATAGCCACCTGTACAGGAGTCCCAGGTTCTCCACTAATAAGGAAACTTGTAAGGGGCCCACCCAAAAAAAGAGGCTTTTTGATCTGATTCTTCTGCCTGGAACTAATTAAAAAAAAAAACAACAACAACAAATCCATATGGCTCATCCCTTGCCAACTTCAATTGTTTGCTCAACAGCCCTCTATCTCAAAAAGGGCTTCCTTATTGTACAGTGTAATATTACCACCATATCTCCACTTAGGACCCTCATGTCTCTCCTTCCCATTGTGATAATCTCATTCTAACATACTATGCTATATGACTTAATATTTTAGTATTTCTTCTTCCACGGCTCCTGTCTGTCTTCCTTGAGTTGAAGATGGGCTCTATGAGAGAAGGGATCTTTGTTTCTCTTTTGTCCCAATGTCTCCCATACATCAACAATAGTGCCTAAAACCCCATGTATGTTCAGTGATTTTGTTATAGCAGTGAATAAACTTGTTACATCAGCTTCACTGTTCGTTTTATGATTGTGGCTACTCTAAATATCCCCTTTAACTTTCCCTCTCAGATGGGTTGCTCAAAGATTTTAGGAATGAAGAAGCAATCCGTTTTGGAAACAAAACCTTTTGAATGAACAAGATTCCAGAGTATACATGTGCTCAGCCTAAACATCTTCTCAGACTTCATCGCCTCCTCAAATTTCTTGGAAGTCTTAACTTTTTTTCACCCTTCATTGATGCTGCCCCAGAGGTATAACTGCCACTAACTTTAAATAACTACATAAGCATTATCAATAGCTTTATGCAATTTTCACTTCACAACTCTTTTTCTGACACAATATTAATTCTTCATGCAAAACTGTTCCTACAAACAGGGGAAATGATCATCTCTTCCCAGCAAGGAGATAAGATTGTGGGACTCAGATGCCTCTTTTCTACAATTGCTCTGACTGGAAACATTACAGCCACTATCACCTACTAAAATAACATTTGTTAAGGTGGTCTTTTTTAAGATCAATATCAGATGCCTAAAAACCAAAAAAAAAAAGAAAAAGAAAACCAAACCTGTTGCTGTCGAGTGGATTCTGACTCATAACTACCCTACTATAGGACAGAGCAGAAATGCGCCATAGGGCTTCCAAGGAGATGTTGGTGGGTTCAAACCAAGCTCTTAACCACTGTGCCACCAGGAATTTAATATATCTTACAGCATGGAGTAAGAAACATTACACCAAACACAGTGTTTCCCACTGGGTTGGACTTATTTACTGCCTATACAGGCAAGAGAGAGATTTTCTGTGGAAACAAGAAGCAGAGCTCCACCTTTGTCCAACTGCTTCAGGGAGCACAACATCCCTCTTCTCTCTTCCAGTCATGGCCCTGTCGGGAGCCTCTCCTGTCCCTAAGCCAACATACTAAAAGTTCACAAAACTGACTCTGAGGATTGAGGCTACATGCATTTGAACAATAATAACATAATATTTATTAGTTTCCAGCAACCAGGGGATGTATATTGTGTCTGAATGACTCTCTAGAATGGTAAGTGCATTGGAATTGGTAGCCTTAGGAGCATCTGAAATAATATTTTTAGCACCTGGGAGCATGGTGAGCTTCAAGGAGTCTGAAATGATGTCTCTAAACACTGGTGATCAATTGTAGAAAACACTCTCCAGAAATCGGCCTGCTGCCCTTTAAGAAGCAGCGAAACACCTCCCTCATCTTTGGAGATTGGAGAAGCCTTTTCCAAGCGCCCCCTCCCGCTGCCTACTAGCCTTTGCTCCCAGCTATTCAGGTGGAAACCAAAAAACACCCAAACGGGTTGCCGTGGAGTCGCGTCCGACTCATAGCGACCCTATAGGACACAGTAGAACTACCCATAGGGTTTCCAAGGAGCGGCAGGTGGATTTGAACTGCCGACCTTTCGGTAGCCGCCGATCTCTTAACGACTGCACCACCAGGGCTTGGGACACATTAAACAGCTGCTTGTGGAGATGCAGGAACCATAGTACCCAGATGACTCAGTGAAAACCGCAGCTCTGAACCAATGGAACCCCAGATAGTTTTCATTTTTGCGCATGCGCAAGGCGTTAGGGCGAGCGTCTTTCTTAGGCGGCCATTTTCCCTGCTGTAAGGTGTGTTCGGCATACTGGTGATGCAGTGGCTAAGAGTTCGGCTGCCAACCACGAGGTTGGCAGTTCGAATCCACCAGCCGCTCCTTGGAAACCCTATGGAGCAGTTCTAGTGTGTCCTATAGGGTCTGTATGAGTCGGAATCGACTCCACGGCAACGAGTTAAGGTGTGTTCACCGAGTCAGGGCTTCCTAGGGTTGCGTGAGAACTTAGAAGGGACGAGAGGAGGCTCTGTCCCCTCTGAGCACAAACGGTTGTGAGACGCGGAGGCAGCGCCCACTGGGGTGACCCGAGCTCTGGCTGGAATAATTAGCGCCTTGCCCGGATTCCCACCCGCTGACCCGAGTTCTCAGCCACGCTCCACCCACTGTCTCCATGGCGGCCGCCGCGCTTAGGGACCCGGCTCAGGTGAGTGAGCATCCTCTAGGCTTCCTCGTCCTGACTGCATCTTCCAGTCGTCGAGCCCCGAATGGGCCTCCTGCTCGGGTAATTACAGCACAAGCCATGGTCCTTCACAAGTGGGTGCTCATAGTGGGGACCCGTTTCCAGAGAACTAGCGTGTTGAGGGCCAAAAGAGAGATCCTGGCGACTGAGCCGGAGCAACAGGGAAACCTGCGGTCCATCATGTGCAGGGGACACAGAGAGTGTTAGCAATCTAGCCCCGATGGCAGGCTGGGGAGTTGTGCCTTCATTCTGAGGACGCTGGGAGCCATACAGGGTTATGAACAAATGGGAGATGGTAAAAAAGGCTGCTCAGAAGAAACACAAACAGGAAGGAGAATGATGACCAGGAGGTTGAGTCCTTCTCCAAGATCACACAGCTGGTAAGAACAGCACTGAGGTCTGACGACCAAAGAGAACACAGTGACCCCGAGGTCACTTGGTTCCTGGGCTGGACAGGGCAACAGGGATTCGGGGTTCCGGGAGTTTTCTTCAGTGCTGCTCAGGGAGTTTTACTTCTACTAGGTCACACAAATATTAGGAATAGCACTGAGGTCTGAGAACCAGAGATAACTAGTGATCCTGAGGTTACCAGGCTCCAGGGCTTGACATGGAGGACAGAGCCCATGGTAACCTGCCTGTCACATCTCCCTCTTCTCACTGCTTCCCATGGCAGCAGAAGTGCTTATGGACCCTACACAGATGACTGGAGGGTGTCCCCCAGCCTCACTGGTCCTGACCTCATCCATATGATCTCTGGGTTTGTGCTGTCCTGGGACTCTTCACCTGCTGCTGTTCTAGTCCTTGAGCCTGGGGACCCCGAACACACCTTAAACTTAGGGTACTGTGTTTAGTAAGGGGCTCTATGGAGTGGTTCTGTTTTTTTTTTTTTTTTTTTAATTGTACTTCAGGTGAAGGCTTACAGAACAAATAGTTTCTCATGAAACAGTAGTAAACATATTGGAGTGGTTCTGTTTTTGGTAACCAGTTGAATAAGGAGTGGAAGGTTGTCCCAGGCTTAGGTACCTGTATATGCAGATGCTTGGAGGTGAGGCTGAGCTGGAGGTGTGTTCAGAGAACTACAGGTCACCATTCTTTCTCATGGGGACAGAGAGCAGTGGGTAGAAGTCAGACTTGGAATGGCTTCCTGAGAAGTTGGGCATCTATTCTGGAGGTGATAGGAGCAGTAGGAGTTTTAGAGTAAGGGAGGGAGGTGATCTGACCTAGGTCTCCTCAGACTCCCTGTGGCTGCAGTATGGAGACCAGACTGTGACTGTGAGGGGGTGTCCTGAGTGTGTTTGATTTCAACTCAGCTGTTACCCTGAGGGGTGGTGTAAAATGATAGTAGTACCATCAGAACTTGTCTAGATTCCTTAGAGAGAAGAATCAGGATCAGCCCAAAGCTGATCCCTGTGAGCTGGAGGTCAGACATACCTCCACTCTCAAACCTTTTTATCAGTTCTTTTACCAACCATCCTCCCCACGGCATTCTCTGCTTGCCTGCTGGAATCAATAATTCGTTGTAATGGCCAAACAGAACTCACAGACATACAGTTAAGTGGTTTATTAAGGAAGTAACAGGGTACAACTTGGGATCAGTATCAACAGGCTACAACTCAGGAACAGGATCAGGAAGCCTGTAGGCAAAGTCTGGAAGGCTCTGCCGAATGGAAAGCACATCTGTCTCTTCAGTGCAGAACAACTCTCTCAGCTGTGCAAACAAGCAGGCCCTTCTCTGTCATGCATGACCCCCTCAGCTGTGCAGGCCTCCTCGGCCCCCTCAGGACAGGCCTCCCTTTGGCCATGCACTCCCCTTCTCAGCTGTACAAGCCACTCTGCCTTCGGCCTCCCTACCATCAGCCTCTCCATTGCTTACTGACCCAGGTCGTAGCCAGTGTGGAAGTTTTGTTCAGCTCTCTTAGCTACATTTGTAGCAGCAGTTTTCTGTTGTCACCACCGGCCCTACTGCAGAGCCCCTTCAGCGCTTGCCCCCACCGGCTGTGCTGCAGTGTCCCGTCCAGGCCTGTCTCTGCTGGCTGTGCTGCAGGGCCTCTTACGGGCCTGTCACTACCAGCCCTGCTGCAGGGCCCCTTCCAGGCCTCTGGCTGTCTTCAGTGTTATAACCTTTGATGCATGTTACAGCTCTTTTAAGAGGTTCCTCACCTTCTCTTTCACTGCTTCTCTTTGCCTCTCACCTTTTCTCCATTCTGCTTCCTTCTCTTTCTGTCATCTTCCCTCTGTGGGGTTGGCTGCATGTATAAGCAAAGTCTTCTATCAATTTTAAGGCATTTCCCTCCCACCAGGACCATGAACTGACCAGTAGGGTAGAGACACTTAATTTGTATAGTAGGCTGTAGTAACTTTACTTTTATAGTACATTGACCGTCCCTAAAAAGTGTATACTAACTATCACAGAGCAGGTTGCAGCCCACAGCTAGACAAAAAGTATCAAGCCATCAAGTTGTTTACAGTTTACCCAGAAAATGTCAGTCAACCTGGACAAAAATAAACTCTCTGGGCTAGAAAACTAGGGTAAAGGGAACTCAAGGCTTAGGGGAAAAACTCTCAAGCTGTTTTTCCAAAGAACCAAGGCAAAAGGACATTTAAAGGAACTCATTTCACCACAGATGGGGACAGAGAACAATCTCTCACAGCCCAGGTTATGTACATTGTCCTGGATAGAAAGTCACGTTTCAATCACAAGACTCAAAATTGAAAATAAAGAACTTTATTATTCACATGTACTGGGATTACATGGCATGCTCAGAGGCCACAGCACATGAGGGGAGGTGGCTGGTGGGAAGAGAGAGCAGACCTGAGGCACTCTATTGGGACTTGAGAGTGGGGTGAGATTTTCATGGGGTACATGACAGTTGGTCCTTTTGAAACTAAAGAGGAGAAAGTAAGGATGAGTGGCTACAGACACTAAATGGGGCAGCTGTGGGGAGCTGAAAAGTGAAAATTGTGAGTCTTTTGGGTAGCACAATTATCTGCGACAAGTAACTGCAGTGGGGTGTGGTGTACCAGCTAACAGAGTGAGGAAGGGGCTCAACATAGACACTAAGGCATCATCTAAGATGGAGAATGGCTAATATAATTACAGGGGTGTGGTAGGAAGACCAGTGAGCTGGCTACTGCAGTATTTCAGGTGCCTGGATGGGTGTGGTGATTGTGGAGATAGGAGGAATGGTTGGGTTCTGGATCTTTCTTTTAAGTAGGTGTGTTTGGGTTGTTTGATTTTGAGTATGACAGAGGGAAAGGTAGGAATCGGGTAACCCCAGAACTATGGAAGTTCCATCAATTGAGATGGAGACATCGGTAATAGGAATAATTTTCATTGGGGAGTCTTGTTTTGGCCATGTTAAGAGTCTGAGATGTTTCAGAGAACTAATGAGTGGAAGCATCAAGCAAGCAGTTGGACATACAGGTCTGGATTATGGAGAGAGGTTCAGGTTGGAGATATCTCCAAAGACAGTGGCCAGTGGGTAGATCAGGATGGAGCAGTGCATCACATTAAGTACAAGAAAGCCTGGTCACAACCAGGTCTCTTGTTTGTGCTTATGGTTAGAGTGATGGATATCAGCAACACAGGTGAGTGAGGGAATTGGCCATGGGGAGGGTGTGGGAGAGCAGATGATCAGGCAGGCTTTGGAGGAAAGAGTGGACATGAACATATTCACTGCTTTGTTGACTCTCCAGGATTTTGTTGTGACCCTTGATGTGGTATGGTATGTTTTAGTCAGGCTGGTAGATTAGCTCAGGGACAAAAGGAGTCTCTGGAGGAGTCACTAGGCCTGGGGAGGAGGGCCACTGGGGCCTGGATTTGAAGGAGGCTTAGGTAGAGAGAGGAAGGCTGTGACTGGTGAGGGGACAGCAAGTATAACACAAGTGGAGGAGGCCACAGGTGGTTCTGGTGGACTGAGGTTAAAGACAGGAACAGAGTCAGACAGGGAGGCCTTCACAGCAGGACTCGGCTGCCTCTGGCAGTGGAGACCTTCAGAGGTCGGGGTAGTATTGGATCCTGTGTGAATGTGCCAAACACTCTGTGGATGAGTACCATGTGAGGGGGTTGGGGGAGGGTGCCTGTGGGGTGGAGCAGGGAAAGAGGAGGTTATGGGAGTGCAGAGTGGGAAAGAGTATGGGACAAAGAGTGGAGTGCACATGGAGAGGAGCATGAAATGATGACCCAGGGCCCTGTGTTGGGGACCTACGGGTGAGGGGTAAGCCCATATTTGTGTCTGGGAGGCACAATCTGGGAGACCCCAGGGAAATGCCTGCCAAGAGTGTGGGCATGTGGCCCTAATGCCAGGCCCAGAGCTTAGATTTCATCTGCCTGCCTCTTGGAGCTGTCCACTGACACAGTGATCAGTGGACCTTGAAATGAAAGCAGGCATCAGTGGCACCAGGGCCTTCATATCTACTAAATTAGGGCTTGCGGAGGAGGGGGAACAGGGGTTGGATGTGGGGTAGTCAACTTCGAGATTTAGGAGAGAAGCTAATCATGGAATGAACTATTGTCCCCATTATGGCAGGGCTGTGTGACCTTTGAGGATGTGGCCATTGACTTCTTCCAGGAGGAGTGGGGACTCCTTGATGAGGCTCAGAGAATACTGTACAGCAATGTGATGCTGGAGAATTTTGCAATCATAGCATCATTAGGTAAGGCCATCACACCCACCCTGGTGTGCTACACTGGTTTATGCCTTCCTTCTTTTCCCCAGAGATACCTCTGTCCTTCCTACAGCCAGTGTTACAGTTAACACGTAGCCTTCATCACATGTGTACTATGGGTGCCAGGTCTGAGCTGTGTACAATGCCCTGAATAATGCCCTCCCTGAGCAGTCCCACCACCTGCCACCAGAGAGTGTGCAGGGACATGTCCGGGAGTCAGGAATCTTGCATTCAGCCTAATGGATCCCACCCTGGTTGCCCTCTCCCTACCTGGGTGATGTGTCCACATCACCTCTGTGCCCCTGGTTCTGCCCATTCTTCTAGTTGACATTTTCTCCTGCTTGCCTGTGCCAAGAATTGCAGGCATTGTCGTGGTCACTAGTGACAGAATGTGGGTTGTTCTTGCAAGAGTTTTCTCTTGAGGTTTTTAGTTACAATGTTAATTTTCTTTTCTGTAGTCTGTTGTGTGCTGAGTTCCTTTGGGACAGTGGTGGCCACTCACTTGTCCTGTCTTTCCATTAGGACTTTGATTATGCAAGTCCTATCATGCAGATGGGGTTCAGGGAGAGGCCCTGTTGCTTCTCAGAGTGGATATGGCAGCATGTGCTCAGAGGACGACTGATCCTTCTGAGGTGCAACTGGGGGTAGGCACAACATTAGACTCTATTCAGATCGTACCTGAAACTTCCCCTGTGTCCAACAGTGTTTTTTCCCATGACTCATTTCTTCCTTTTTTCCTGTAAATTGGTAGTAGTAGTAGCAATATCAGAACTTGTCTAAATTCAAGGCAGGATAATGTGAATCACCATCAGCAGAAAGCTGATTCCTGTGAGTGAAGATCAGCTATACCCCACTCTCCAACCTTTTTACCAATTCTGACACCTAACGTCCTCCCCACAGCACTCTGTACTTCTCTGCTGGGTTTGTTAATTCATTGCAGTGGCCACTCATAACTCATAGACCATACTTACAGTTAAGTGGTTTATTAAGGAAGTAACAGGGTACAACTCAGAATCAGGATGACACTTGTAGGCAAAGTCTCTCTTGTTCAGTCCCTTCTCACATCCTATCGACCGAGCAAGCAAGCAGGCCCTTCTCTCTGCCATGCATGCTCCTTCTCGGCTGTACAGGCTTCTCTCAGCCCCCTCAGGATGGGTTCCTCTTGACCCTACCATCTGTTACTACCAACTCTGCCGCAGGGTTCCTTCCAGGCCTGTCGCTGTCTTCAGTGTTACAACCCTTGACCCATGGTACAGCTCTTCTAGGAGGTTCCTTGCCTCCTTTCTCTCTCTCTCTGCTTCTTTCTGCTGCTTCCTGCTTCCTCCCTTGTCTGAGAGGCTGGCTGCATATATACACAACTCCTTGTCAATTTTAAGGCATATGCCCTCCAGTGGGAGCTATAAACTGACAAATTCCCTCTCATTACGCCACAGACACTTTACTTGCATAGTAGGATACAAACTTCATTTTCATCGTCTGTAGTAATTTCATTTGCATAGTATATTGACCAGTCCCTTCAAGGTGCATGCCAATCATAGGGCAGGCTGCAGCCCAGGGCCAGACAAAAACTATCAAACCTAAAGTTGTGTACAGCTTATCCAGGAAATGTCAATTAATGTGAACAAAAGTAACAAATTCTCTGTGGTAGAAAACTAGAGCAAACATAACCACTCAGGGCTTAGGGGAAAAATTTCTCAAGTTGTTTTTCCAAGGTGAAAGGAACTCATTTTACCACGCTTCCCCATACTTGACACTTCGCTGACTGGTCATTTCAACTCTGAATTCTAGCCCCTGGTTGCCCCCACCTTTCTCTCCTACATGACACCTGATCTTCTCCAATGCTCCTTCTTTAATGTCTCCTAGCCTTAGCCCCACTGATAAGATGTCGTAAGGTATGTATGTATCCTTACAGAGTCCTTGAACACCAGCCATTGGTTCCAGTTACATTTTCTTTGGGTACAACTAACTCTCTTCACATCATGTGTGTGTCATCAGCAAAATCCTGCTCCAGGCTGATGGTAGAGGGGGTATGTTGGAAACCCTCCCTCTTCTTCCCGTGCTTCACTCCATGCTCCTGTCCTTCCTCAGGTGAGGCTTCCCACATTGTGTGATAAAGGCCAGTGCTGCAAGGAGCCCCTTCCTCAACCTCCTCAGCTCCATCTCCCCAGAATAGTCCCATGGACTCATTCCTTGACATCTGGCACATATTTTCATTTAGTCTTGTAAATATTTAACATAACATTTTCTAAATCAAGGCTTTTGACCTGTATAATTTAGTGGCACCAGTTACATTAATCACGTATGCAACCATGATCAATAATCATTGCCATGACACATTTTTAATGGAGCTTTTTCCTCTCAACAGTGGAAACATGTATTAAAGCATTTCTCTGCTTTCAGGTTGTTGCCGTGCAACACAGGAAGAGAAGGAGTGTCACAGGTCAGTACTCCAGACAGGTCCATGCACCCACCCCATGAGAGATGTTTTTCAGTCTTGAACAACATTTTGCATCTGGCTGAACACAAAGCAACAAACCCTGGGCAGAAGCCATACTTGAGTGGTGTGTGTCTGTAAGAGGTTCTTGGCTCACTGCAAACCTTTCCTATCACCAGAAGCATCACGGTGGAGAGAAACTCTTCAGGAGGGAGGTGGACAGAAAGTTGTTTGTGAACAGATGCAAATTCCAAGTGTCAGGGCAGCCCTGTATCTGTGGGGAGGTTGGGAAGGACTCCTCGCTTCCCTTGGGCCTTCTCCAGCACCAGGCTATGCCCAACAGTGAGAAGCCTCTAAATGGCCTCAAATGTGTGGAAGCCTTTCTCAGTGGAAAGTTTCATGACAAGTGTGAGTGTGGGAAAGGTTTTAGAGACAAACACTTGTTCACCACCATAGGGTCTGCACTGGAGATCGGCTTCATGAGGCTGACAAATGTAGGAAAACTGTCGGCTGCAAGTACAGATTTGTTCAAGGGCAGGGAATTCACACTGGAGAAAGGCGGTATGAGTGTGGTGAATGTGGAAAATTCTTTAGCCATAGTTCCAACCTTATTGCACATAAGAGAATTCACACTGGAGAAAAGCCTTTTGAGTGCAGTCAATGTGGGAAATGCTTTCGCAAAAATGGCCAACTTACTGAGCACAAGAAGATTCATACTGGAGAAAGGCCATATGAATGTAGTGAATGTGGTAAATCCTTTAGCAGAAGTGGCAACCTTACTAGACATAGGAGAGTTCACATTGGAGTTCAGCCTTATAGGTGTAGTGAATGTGGGAAATTCTTTAGCCGAAGCTATACTCTTGTTCAACACCAGAGAAGTCACACAGGAGCAAATCCTTATGAATGCGGAGAATGTGGGAAATCATTGCGTGATCCCTCCAGCCTCATTCAGCATCGAAGAATCCACACTGGAGAAAGGCCTTATAAGTGCAGTGAGTGTGGAAAGTTATTTAGGAATAACTCCCACCTTATTGCCCACAAGAGAATTCATACTGGAGAAAGGCCTTATGAGTGCAGTGAATGTGGGAAGTCCTTTAGCCGAAGCTCCACCCTCATTCAACACCAGAGAATGCACACAGGAGCAAATCCTTATGAGTGTGGAGAATGTGGGAAATCATTGTGCAATCACTCTAGCCTCGTTCAACATTGGAGAGTTCACACTGGACAAAGGCCTTTTAAGTGCAATGAATGTGGGAAATCCTTTAGCCAAAGCTCCACCCTCATTCAGCACCAGAGAGTCCACACTGGAGAAAGGCCTTATGAGTGTAGTGAATGTGGGAAGTTCTTTAGCAGTAGCTCCACCCTGATTAAACATCAGAGAGTCCACACTGGAGAAAGGCCTTATGAATGCAGTAAATGTGGTAAGCTGTTTAGGGATAGATCCCACCTTATAGGACATAAGAGAATTCACACAGGAGAAAGGCCTTACGAATGTAATGAATGTGGGAAATCCTTTAGCCATAGTTCCTGTCTTATTCAACACCAGAGAATTCACACAGGAGCAAATCCTTACACATGTGGCAAATGTGGGAAATCATTTAAGGATCGTGCCAATCTAATTAATCATCAGAGGGTCCACACTGGAGAAAGACCTTATGAGTGTACAGAATGTGGGAAGTTGTTTAGGAATAGATCCTATCTTAAGGTACACGAGAATTCACACTGGAGAAAGGCCTTACGAGTGTAGTGAATGTGGGAAATCCTTTAGCAATAGCTCCAGCCTTAATATGCACAAGAGAATTCACACTGGAGAAAGACCTTATGAATGCAGTGAATGTGGGAAATCCTTTAGTCGACGCTGCACCCTTATTCAACACCAGAGAATTCACAAAGGAGCATATCCTTATGCTTGTGGTGAATGTGGGAAATCATTTAACAGTCACTACAGCCTAATTAATCATCAGAGAGTCCACACTGGAGAAAGGCTTTATGAGTGCAATGGATGTGGGAAGTTGTTTAGGAATAGCTCCCATCTTATTGTACATAAGAGAACTCATACTGGAGAAAGGCCTTATGAATGCAGTCAGTGTGGGAAATACGGCAAAAGTGCAAACTTATGAAACACAAGAAAATTCACGCTGGAGAGAGGCCTTATGAATACAGTGAATGTGGTAAATCCTTTAGCAGAAATTGCAGCCTTACTAGTCAGGAGAGTTCACACTCCAGTAGCTAGTATGTGTGTGGAAAATCTGGGAAATTCTTTAGCTAAAACTCCACGCTTATTCAACACCAGCAAGTTCACAGGAATAAGTGCTTATGAGTGACAAATGTGAGAAATCTTTTATCCAAAGCTCTAGCCTCGTTAAACACTGAACATTTCATACCCATAAGAGCAGAGAATGGAGGAAAGTCTTTAGTGTAAGGCCTAACATCATTTGGCTTTCAAAAGCCCACAAATGTGGAAGGCCTTGCACATGAAGAGCATATGCTAGTTCTTTGTTTAACTGCTCTACAGAGCCTTTATTAGGGAGCCATCTACCTTGAAGTTGATTTTCCTACTTTTGGACATCTGGTAAGATTCCTTGAGTTCTAGGCATTCATAAAGTTCATGAGTTGCACTGCACATTATACATTTCCCAGGACCTCTGCCAGAGTTCTGTCACTGCCAGTTTCTATGGCAGAAGCCATCTCACTGCTACCATCTTGCAGGTTACCACTATGTGACTCAGTTACCCTAGAAAGCTCAGGCAAGGCAGGCGGCTGTGTTTTCTCCCATTGCCTGGAGAAAATCATGACTATTCTGAGTCATTTCCATCTCTGATTACAGCACCTACCTGTCCAGTATCTGCCAAGGGAATCTGGTCTGGATTCTGCCGGCAGCTTGCACAGAAAGTTTAACTTGTTCATGACATTGGTCTTGTGATGCTCAGCATTAATTTACCCCATCCTATAATTCACCAAACAGTAACTCCCTGTTTCCCATTCTTCTGGTTTATAAAACATTAAAGAACTGTTGTTGAAATCATCTGTCTCAGAGTTCTCTAGAGGAACAGATTTAATAAGATGTATACACGCATACACACTGAGACTATCTAAAAGATTTAGTAAGATTGATATCCAATAACCAGTACATATTTAAATTGTAAACTTTGATAAATATTGACGTGTATACTATTGCATGAAACCTCAAGCACAGGATAATGAACTTAACAGTCACTGTCAAAAATTTCGTCAAGCTAATGTGTAATCCTGCCCACCTTATTACAGGCAACCACAGTTCTGGTATTTGTCATTACAGACTAATCTGCATTATCTAGAATTTTATGTAAACTAAGTCATATACTAGGTATTCTTTTGTATAGCCTATTTCTCACAGCAAAATTATTTTGAGAATTATCCACATAGAAAAGTGTATCAATAGTTCATTGTTGCTTATGCAGTGCGCAGTGGTTAAGCACTTGACTTAACTGAAAGATCAGTGGTTCAAACTCACCAGCCACTCAGGAGAAAGATGTGGCAGTCTCCTGTAAAAATTTACAGCCTTGGAAATCCTGTGGGGTTGCTATGAGTCAGAATTGATTTGACAGCAGTTGGTTTGGGTCTTTTTATTCTATGTGAGGATATTCCACAATTGTTTTATTCATTCACCTGTTGTGTTTGTAGTTTGGGGCTGTTAAAAAGAAAGCTGCTATGAATATTCAAGTACAATATTTGTATGGACCTATGCTTTCATTTCTCTTGAGCATATGCCTAGGCATGGAATGGTGGGGGCATATGGTAGGTGTATATTCGACTTAGTTTTTAAAATCTGCAAAGTGTGCCATTTTATATTCCCAACAGTAGAAAATGAGAGTTCCAATTCATCCACATCCTGGCCAAAACTTGATATGGCTGGTCTTTTAAATTTTAGGCATTCTAATAGGTGGGTAGTGGTATCTTCTCGTAATACAGTTTGCATTGTCCTGATGTACAGTAGTGTGGAATATTCATGTAATTATTTGTCACCCATGTATCTTCAGGAAAGTTTCCAAGTTTTTTTTGCCTATGTTAGAATTATTTTCTTATTAGTGAGTTTTGAGAGTTCTTGCTATATTCTGGATTCCAGTCTTTTCTCAGATATGCAGTTTCCAAGTATTTTCTTCCAGCCCATGACTTGTTTTTTCCTTCTTTCAGTGTTGTCTTTAAAAGAGCATATATTTTTATTTTTAATAAAAGCCCAGTTTCTCAAATTGATTTTTCATGGATTGTGCTTTTTGTTTTACCTTAGAAATTGTTGCAAAACCCAAAGTTACACAGATTTTTCCCATTAGGTTCTGCTAGAAATTTTATCATAAGCTTAAAGTTAGATTGATGATTCATTTTGAGTTGATTCATTTTGAGTTAATTATTTTGTATTTGTGTATAGGTCACACGTGAGGTAAATGTCAGGGTTTACATTTATATATATACATGTATATAGTGTGTGTGTGTATTTTTCAGTACTTCCAGAAATATTTGAAAGGATCATTCTCACCTCATTGAATTGCTTCAGTAAATTGATTTTTCCTTTGGTAAAATATTAAATTATACATCCATTGACCATATATGTGTGAATCTATTTTTGGAATTTATTCAGTTTTATTTTTGTATTTGTCTACTTTAACTCCAAAACCACATTGCTTTGTTGTAGTTTTATAATAACACTTTAAATCTAGTAGTGTTTAACCTCTATTTTGTTCTTTTTTAAAAAAAAATCTTTTTAATATCTTCTGTGTCCTTCAATATTCATATAAATTTTAGAATTACACTGTCAGTTACTACAAAAGTCTACTGACAATTTGATAGTATTGATTCTGTAAGTCAATTTGGGGAGAACTGATCTCTTTACAATATTGAGTCTCCCAACCGTGAACATGGTATATCTAGCCATACTTATGTCTTCTTTAATTTCTCTAAGTTATATTTTTTCTTTTTTAATTTTCATCCATATTTGTATTTTTAAGTAGTTATTGCACATGTCTTCAAATTTATCTCTACTTCTTAGTTTTTTCTTTAAATGATGTAGCTTTTACATTTCAATTTCTGAGCATTTGCTACTAACATTGAAATCCAATTGATTAATAAATTGATCTTATGAAACCTTAATAAGCTCACCTTTTCTGGTAGATTATACATTCGGTAGCCTTTTCTTCATTAACCATTATGGCATTAGCTAATATTGTTATATATTCCTTTCCTGACTATATGCTAACTACATTCAACCATAAATTCTTTTTTATGCACTTTTTCACTTCCTGCAACTGTCAATATGTCTTAGTTATCTAGTGCTGCTATAATAGAAATACCACAAGTGGATGGTTTTAATAAACAGAAGTTCATTCTCTCACAGTTTAGGAGAGTAGAAGTCCAATTCAGTGTGACAGCTCCAGGGGAAGGCCCTCTGTCTCTGATGGCTCTGGAAAAAAGTCCTTGTCATCAATCTTCCCCTGGTCTAGGAGCTTCTCAGCACAGGGACCCCAGGTCCAAAGGACGTTCTCTGCTCCTGGCTCTTCTTTTTTGGTGGTATGAGGTTGTTTATGTGGTGCTTGAGCTATGACTGAAGCCCTGAGCTCATCCCTTTCACCACTTTGTCTAGCAAAAGTAGGACAAACCAACCAGCTTCCTTATAAATTCTGACAAAATTGGGGAAATATGTGTTAAAAGTATCAAATGTGACCACCCAGAGCCTTGCCTCTCAAAATACCTGATCTATTGGTGGTGATATTTTGCATATTTCTATTGCTACCTCATGCCATGGATTAGCAGTGCCCTATTTACTACTGGAAGCAGTAGTCTGACTAACCAGACTTGAGAACCAATTTAAAAAACTCATCCTTACAATTTTGTTTTGCTAGAACCACTTGGAACAAAATGTCTTAGGCTGGGTTCTCTAGAGACTCAAAACCAGTGAACTGTATAAATATATATAGAGAGAGAGGGAGAGAGAGAGATTTATATCAAGGAAATGGCCCATGAAGTGTAGAGGCTGGAAAGTCCCAAGTATGTGGGTCAGGCTGGAGGCTTCTCCTGACTCATTTAACTACAAAGACTGGCGAACTCAAGATTGACAGGTCAGACAGCAGTCCTCTGGCTCATAGGCTGAGGAAGCTGACAAATCCCAAGATTGGCAGGTAAGCTGCTAATTCAAGTCCCAAGAACCGAGGTCAGATGAACAGGAGCCAGCTGCAGGATCCAGAGTAAGCAAAAGTTCATGAACTTTGCCAGAAAGTCCACATATATTGGATGCAGGCCATGCCACCAAGGAAACTCCCTTTCAACTAATTGGCTGCTCATAACATATTATCATGGAGATGATTATATCATATTTCATTATGAAAGTGATTACATCATTACATAGCTACCAAACTACATCATAACTGCCAAATCACTGAGAGTCATGGCCCAGCCAAGTAGACATACCACCTTAACCATCACACAATGCTATGTGAAATAGAAAAGGTGAGAGTAAATGCCCTTGCGTTGTTCCTAATTTAAGGAAAACATTGGCTTTTTTTACCATTAAATATAACACACCTGTATGTTTTTCCTGGCTATATTTTATTAGGTTAACAAACTTTGCTTTTGTTTCTAACTTGCTGAGTGATTTTAACAGAAATGGATGTTTAATTTTCTAAATTTATATTCTATCTTTTGAGTTATAATTTTTTCTTGCAAGATTATATTGGTTGATTTTTGAATGTTAAACTCACTGTGATAATAGTCTAGGCCATGATTCATTATGCTTTTTATATAAGTTGAGTTTGATTTGCTAAAAGTTTAAAATTCTGCCATCTATATTCATGAAGGGTATTGGTCTATATTTTTCTTTTAAAATTCTTGAATTAGAGTGATGTTGGCTACATAGAATTAATTGGGAAGTACTCTGTCCTCCAGTGTTTTAGAAGAATTTCTATAAAACCTATTTCTTCCTTTAAATTTTGTTTTTGTTGTTCATACTATACTCAGCAAAACACATACGGATTCAACAAATTCTATATGTACAATTCATTGACATTGATAAATTCTTCAGTTATGCAACCATTATCATCTTTTCCTGAATTGCTCTTCTCCCATTAACATGAATTCACTGCTCACTAAGCTTCCTATTTAATCTTTCAAGTTGCTGTTGTGAATTTAATACTATATAGATAGATCTCAAAAGGACAAGGCATACTTTCTTTACTAATTAAGCTAAACTATCCTTTGGTTTAAAGACTTCATGGGACATTTTTGGTTTAAGATTGAAAAATTATCTCAGGGTAATAGAGTCCGGGGTTATCCAGCCTCAGTGGTCCCAGAATTTCTGGATTCCAAGAGAATTTGAAATCTGTTCTGCATTTCACCCCCATTTGATCAGGATTCTTCTATAGAATTTTTTATTAAAATGTTCAGTAATGGTAGCTGGCCGCCATGCAGTTCTGGTCTCATGGCAAAGGAAGCAGTTGTTCATGGAGACAATTAGCCATGCACTCCATTTCCTCTTCCAATTCCTGACTGTCCTTCTTCCTCTGTTGCTCCAGGTGAATAAAGGCCAAGTGTATCTCGGGTGGCCACTTACAAGCTTTTAAGACTCCAGGCACTACGCAAGGAACTAGGAAGTAGAACAGAAACACAAAAATCAGTATTAGGCCATTTAATTCGGTTGTCTCATAAAACCATGACCCTAGACCTCCAAACCAAGAAACTAAATCCTATGAGGAATTTAATTGTTTGGTCCATCATTCATTCAAACAACCATCTTAAATGGCCATTTAGGTTGTTTGCAACATAGGATTTTAATTAATAACCTTGAAACCCAGAGTACACATTCTTAATATCCATTTAACTTGAGAAAATATGTTACTAAAAGTGGGGAAATATGTGTTAAATTTAGCACTATATATTGCTGTAAGGTGAAAGTGACACATTTTTGTTGGTTTTTTTTATTTTTTTGCCCAAATTAGAATCAATATCTCCTAGATAGTGATGTGATGAGCTCTGCCAACCTAGAAATGGGGTCATTTTCCTCACTCACATTCAGTGGGGATACTGAGAAATTCATCCTTCCCTTGCATTTATAACTTCACTTTGCTGATGACACAAGTTGAGGTCCACAGACCTGATTCTCAATCAACTGGTTTTAGCCAACAACCTTGTTCTTTTTCCAGAGGGATCCCTCAGACAATGGCAACTTTTGGATGGAAATATTTCCTGGATGTTGCTGGATGTAAAATTGTCTTCTGTTTTCATTAAGGGGCTAAGGGAATTTTTGTTCAACACTACCTGCTTCCTCAGTGGTTTGCAGGTCATTGAGCTTTTCCCCAGTAGCTGTGTGTGGATGGCTGTCAGAATGAGATCCCCAAAGTGCATTGGCTTCTGCTGCTCCCTTTGTTGGATCTCCACAATTCTTAGTAAATGCCTTTATTCCTATGAGAGCAGTTGGAATATTCAACCAAGAAACAGCCAAAACATAAGTGCAAAAACTACTTATGGACACTGTACCACACTCAAGTCAGAGAAGTTTGTAATCTCACTACATGCAGTCATGTTCTACATTGATGTAATATGTTTGGCCTCATGGTCTGAGTTAGTGATTCCATGGTCTTTGTCCGGCTCAGGCACAAGCAACAAGCCCAACACATTTGCGGCAACAGCATTTTCCCCAGGACTTCCCAGAAGGCCTAAGCCGCAAGCACCAACCTGATCCTTTGTCTTCCTTTACTGTCTCTGTCTTCCATTTTGGCTCTTTGTATTGCTCTACTTGTGACTTCGGAGCCCTGGTGTCCCAGTGGCTTATTGTTTGCCTGCTAACCAAAAGGTCAGCAGTTTGAATCCACCATCTGCTTCTTGGAAACCCTATGGGGCAGTTCTACTCTGTCCTATAGGGTTGCTATGATTCAGAATCGACTCCATGATAACAGGTTTGGTTAGGTTTAATTGTGACTCCAAGCTAGTGACTTGTGGACACGTCTGTGTTTTTGGCTTCATGTTTCCTACATTTAGACCCTTTCAGCTACTACCAGTGACACCTGAATCTCACAGCTCTTCCCTGCTTTCTGGGATAGAAAAACATGTTTTCTTAATTTGATTAAATAGCTATAATTCTCCTGATTTCTTCAGTTAGATCAATGACTGATTTCTTTAAAAATTTTTTTTTAATTTAGGTGAGTATTGGGTACTAAGAATTTCACTTAAAAATCTGTGATAAAATATAAATAAAAAGTACATTTATTCTTTTTATCTAGAACATACAGTGTAACCAGAAAATGAAAATTACTACACAACTATATAGAGATTACTTAACCTAATTATGCTTCTTTGTTCAATGAAGAAATATGAGAAAACAAATTATGGAGATTCTTCCTCACTCAGGTCAGACATTTATAAGCAGTACCATTATGTACTTGTTTTCATGTTGTCATCTGGAAAATTTTATAATTTTTAAAAGTGTATTTAGAGCAAGTAGTTTCAGGTAGAAAAAAAATAGAACCCTTAATTGAAAGTCACATGTAATCTTAAGGTATTTGAAGAAACCCACCATTATTAAGAAATAGAAACTGAGAGACATTAGAATAGGAGTTGTAGAAATTTTTTTATTTTAATGAATAAAATAACATAATAAATAACTTAAAAATTTAAAAATCAAATAATTAAATTTAAAATAAATGAAAATGAAGTAATGTGAATTAAATTATAATAAAGTAGTTAAAAGAAATTAAATAATATTAAATGAATAAATTAAATTAATTGAAATAAGGTGACTTAAATGACATAGAATAAAAACTAAAATAAAATGAAGTAAATAAAATAAATGAAGTAAGTTAAAAAATGTCATACGAGGGTTTGAGGTCACAAACAAAAGATTACACACAAAAGCTCTATTAGTGCTTGGGTAAAAGCTTTACTCACATAGAGAAGAGACAGAGTGAAATTAGTTCCACTGCTGGACCCTGGTCTCCCATAGCTAGCAGGATCATCTCACATATGGCCTGTAGTGGGGCAGTTGTTCCACATTCACCCTGCTTGTGCTGTAGTCAAGAAACCCCTTTCTCTCCCTCCAGGAACAGATATAGGAGTGGAATTGGGCAGGTGCCTTATGCTGTCTGTACATGTGCAAGAGACAGAAAAGTTACCATGTGCCCAGAACAGAGGGAAGGCTTCTCTGATAAGGAGAAGAAACTGGGAGAGAGAAAGTGACTGAATTCCTATCCCCCTTATCATAGAGTGTTCTGGGCCCAAAGCCTTTATTTAGGCAGCTCTCATGGGAGGCATAGAGGAAAATCGTTCCCCAAACAACAACAACAACAACAAAATACAATAATAAACGTGAATTAATTAAAATAAAAATCTATATAAAATAATTAAAATCTAATGAAGTAAAATATTTAAAATGAAGGAAAAATATATAAAATAAAATTAATTAAAATACTTAAGACAGTAAATGGCAACCTAAAAATGAGAAATAATTTTGAGGAACCATATATCTATAAGCATCTAAAAGCCAAATATATGCAAAACATTTAAAAATATAAAAAAAAATCAAAAATGGGCAAAGGACATGAACAGACACTTCACCAAAGAGGCTTTTCAAGCATCTAACAAATACATGAAAACATGATCTTTGTCATTAATTGTTTTTGTTAGGTGCCATTGAGTCAGTTCCGACTCATAGCCCAATGTACAACAGAATGAAACATTACCCAGTCCTGTGCCATCCTCACAATTGTTATGTTTGAGCCCATTGTTGCAGCCACTATGTCAATCCATCTTGTTGAAGATCTTTCTCTTTTTTGCTGACCCTCTACTTTACCAAGGGTGATGTCCTTCTCCAGGGACTTGTCCCTCCTGATAATATAGTCAAAGAATGTGAGATGAAGTCTCGCCGTCCTCGATTCTAAGGAACATTCTGGCTGCACTTCTTCCAAGACAGATTTGTTCTTTTGGCAGTCCATGGTATATTCAGCATTCTTTACCAACACCATAACTCAAAGGTATCAATTCTTCTTTGATCTTCCTTATACATTGTCCAGCTTTCGCATGC
The DNA here is from genome assembly GCA_030035585.1 of Dugong dugon. Lineage (NCBI taxonomy): Eukaryota > Metazoa > Chordata > Mammalia > Sirenia > Dugongidae > Dugong > Dugong dugon. The sequence goes on from CM057466.1 coordinate 117,723,503, forward strand.
ATATGAGATGATTGAAAACACCATGGCTTGTGTCAGGCACACCTTAGTTCTTAAAGTGACATCTTTGCTTTTGAACACTTTAAAGAGGTCTTTTGCAGTAGGTTTGCCCAATACAATGTGTCATTTGATTTCTTGACTGCTGCTTCCATGGGTGTTGATTGTGGATCCAAGTAAAATGAAATCGTTGACAACTTCAATTTTTTCCCTGATTATCATGATGTTGCTTATTGGTCCAGTTGTGAGGATTTTTGTTTTATTTATGTTGAGATGTAATCTGTACTGAAGGCTGTGGTCTTTGATCTTCATCAGTAAGTGCTTCAAGTCCTTTTCACTTTCAGCAGCTAGGTTATGTCATCTGCATATCACATGTTATTAATGAGTCTTCCTCCGATCCTGATGCCACGTTCTTCTCCTTATAGTCCAGCTTCTCGGATTATTTACCCAGCATACAGATTAAGTATGGTGAAAGGATACAACCCTGACACACACCTTTCCTGACTTGAAACCGTGCACTATCACCTTATTTTGTTCGAACACCTGCCTCTTGATTTATGTACAGTTTCCTCATGAGCACAATTCAGTGTTCTGAAATTCCCATCCATGTTTTCCATAATTTGTTACAATCCACACAGTTTAATGCCTTTCCATGGTCAATAAAACACAAGTAAACATCTTTCTGGTATTCTCTGTTTTCAGCCAGGATCCATCTGACATAGCAATGATATTCCTGGGTTCCATGTCCTCTTCTGAATCTGACTTGAATTTCTGGCAGTTCCTTGTCGAAGTACTGCTGCAACTACTTTTGAATGATCTTCAGCAAAATTTTACTTTTGTGTGATATTAATGATATTGTTTGATACTTTTCACATTCTGTTGATCCTTTCTTTCAAGTAGTTAATTTCTGTTCCTTGTGATTTTTGTATCAGCCACAGTTGTGAACCCATCAGCTTCTACATAAGAATTCTGGAAATCTTGATTCAGTATAGTCAGTCTTTTCCATGAGTTCAATACAGTCCATCTTTTTGTTGACGTATTTTGGTCAAACACTTTTAACAAATCAGCAAAGTAAGAAAGTATATGCAGATGAGAAAACAATATGGCCATGACTAATTTATGAAAATAATACTCTTAAAAGTGAAAGACCTGATAGAAATTAACTACGAAACTAATTCAAAGCCAAATAAAGTCAGTTTAAAAAACTTTAGACAAAACTATCTCTAAATCTAATGATTAACCTTATTTTCAAAGAACTTCAGATATAATACATAATAATCTTGAGACATAATACCATATAGTTAGGATATACCAAGAGTATACCAAGATCATCAAGTCTCTAAATACCTGAATAGTAATTAAAAAAACTTCATGGGTAAATGATGTGAATTCACCAGTGAAACTATTGTTTTTGATGATTCTAGGTTATAAATAAATAAAGTTTTGATCAAGGTAGCAATTAGAAAATAATAAAATTATGAATACTATAACGCATTTATTGTCTAATATTAGACAAAAATGTAAGAGATAATGTGAACATATAAATTTTTACCCAAGAAGAATCAGGCATTTCTCTTTTATTTTTTTCCATACAAAAATTTATACATACAGTGTTATGTGACTGTAATTGTTTTCTCCATTACTGTGACAGCACACTCCTCCTTCCCACCGCTGATTCCCCATGTCCATTCAACCAGCTCCTAACCCTCTCTGCCTTCTCATCTCACCTCCTGATAGAAGCTGCCTGTTTAGTCTCTTGTATCTGCTTGAGCTAAGAGGCACACTCCTCACGAGTATCACTTTATGTTCCACAGTCCAGTCCAATCCCTGTCTGAAGAGTTGGCCTCGGAAATTATTTTAGTTCTGGGCTGATAGAGAATCCAGGGGCCATGCTTTCTGGGGTTCCTCCAGTCTCAGACCATTAAGTCTGGTCTTCTTACTGAATTTGAGTTCTGCACCCCATCTTTCTCCTGCTCCATCTGGGACTCTGTTGTGTTCCCTGTCAGGGCAGTAATTGGTGGTAGCTGGGCACCATCTAGTTCTTCTGGTCTCAGGCTGGTGAAGTTTCTGGTTTAAGTGGCTCTTTATGTCTCTTGGGCTAACACTTTCCTTGTGTCTTTGGTGTTCTTCATTTTCCTTTACTCCGGGTGGTTGGGACCAATTGACGCATCTTAGATGGCTGCTTGCAAGCTTTTAAGACCCCAGACATCAGGCATTTCTCTTGATTTTGACAACACATTCCATGTAATTTATAACATATTAAGTACAGGTTTTTAGCATAGAAAAATTTTTTTGTGGCTTTCTGTGAGGTTTCAAAGCTGTCAGGAGTTTATTATAGGTCACCAAGAAACAATACTTAAGTTATTTAACCAAAGATCTTAAAGGTAGAAACCTTATATTTTTCTTAAAGCCATGCAGCTTGGTTTTTGACTCAGGAATCTCATTTTAATGAAAGGCTGAACTTTTGCCTTTAAGTTGGATTTCACGAAGAATAAATTAACCCTTCAACCCAATAATCAAAGAAAATCTTGTTATTTTGACAATGAGAAATCCAATTCATTTTTATATGCTATTTAATATTAAAGTACCTAAAACTCTCATAAATTAAACCATTAAACTTTAGCCAGATAGATAAAATTTTGATCATTATCAAATAATTTCTTTTTAATAAACCTCTTGTAACCAACAGGGTTAAACTGTTCCCACTCCATCCATCACACCCTGTGTCTGTGGTCAACTAGTTCCTGATACGGCATCCCGTGTAGTAGCCCAAGGCCACTTCACTGATCTACCTCCATTCGGACATGTGCAATAAGCCACAAAGCTGTCCTTAAATGAACTTCATGTGTCACACCTCGAAAAACACAACCCCTAGCTTCCATGACACTGCACTCCCACACGTTAATTCCTAGAATTGCCTGCGTATTCTTAGAAGCTTCATGAATTATGCATAACTTCCCTATCCCAAACCTCATAACTACCCTGGAATTCCCAACCTCGGGAAGCTTGATTTAAGGCTTAGTCTCTGAACTCTTTGAGTGGCTTACAATAAAGTCTACTTTCTCTTTTTCAAAGGGCTAGTGACTCTCAGTTGACAAGGGGGTTGCACTGGACAGGAAACACCCTCATCAGGTTACAAATCCTAGCAGCCTAGATGGGACTTTTATTGTTTCTAACTTCAGCCACCCAGGTCCTAGGAGCATCTATGGGCATTGGAATGGCTGCTTCCCATCAGTCAGCACCAGCTAACCTCTGGGAGGCGATGGCACAACCGACTTTAACAGCTGAAGCTGCGCCCAGACCCATGGCAACCTACCTCTTTGAAATTGACAGACTGACTCTGGGTAAAGATCTTGATCTGGTGAGTTTGTGTGAACGGTGTCACAAGTATCTAAGAGCTTTTGAAGGGATGAGTGACTTAGGATCCAAGTGCAAGCCCTAGAGAACTCCCATTTCCATCAGAATCTAGATAGTTGAATGTTGTACCAGTGTGAGCCCAAAGAAACTGCCATTTCCATCAGAATCTGGGTAGTTGAGAGTTTTGTGCTGCTCTGGTCATAAGAAAACCCTGTTGCACCTTGGTAATTGTGGTTCTAGTACTTCTGGTTTTTCTGGTTTCTGGTTTTAGCTAGGCTCAGGTATGGCGAATGCACAAGATACACTGAAATGCAGCCCCCAAGGATGCATCCTAGCTAATTGGGATTTTTTTAGTTATTATTCTAAGAAGAAAAAAGAGATGAAGTTTTTCTGCAATGTTGTGTGGCCACAATATTGATTGGATAATGGGGAATGTTGGCTTCAAAAAGGTTCCCTGGATTATAATACTATTCCAGTTAGATTTGTGTTGCACTTGGGAAGGTAAATGGGATGAGAAAATGTATGTTGATGCCTTTACGTCCTTGTATAACAATAAAAAACATTGAACATTCAGTCCAATCTTGTAGATTGAGTCTTGCCTTACTAACACAACTGCCACCCATCCTCCCTCATTAACATCATAGAGTCAGGATTTATAACATATAGGAGAATCACACAATACTAGGAATCATGGCCCAGCCAAATGGATACACACATTCTGGGGGGGACATAAGTCAATCCATGACATTCTACTCTTTGGCTCCCAAAAAATCACATCCTTGCAACATGCAAAACATATTCACCCCATTGTATCATAGCCAAAGTCTTAACTCCAAGTCCAAAGTCCAGAAATCCCTTTTCATCTGTAAAATCTAGAATACAAGTTATCTGCTTCCAAAGGTACAGTGGCAGAACAGGCACAAGCTAGACATTTCCATTACAAATGGGAGAAACTGGAGGAAAAGAAAGGATAACCAGCACTAAGCAAGTCAGCAGGACACATTATATTAGCCCTCAAAGTTTTAAAAGTAATCTGTTCTCTGAGACAATGTACACAATGGCCCTGTCCTCCAGAATCTAGGTATTGGCCATACTCTCCAGATTCTGAGTGGAGGCGCCTCGGCCCTGGGCTTCAGCTCTGCCTTCCAGGCCCACTGGGACAGCAACTCTGCTTCCTCAGCTTTAGGTGCGTCGTTCTCCCAGTCCATCTGAGTGGTGACTCCACCCTTAGAAACACGAGAGGCCATGGCTCCACCCTTTGAAACCCCTGAGGTCATGGCCATACCTTTTGAGACTGAGGCAGCTCGACTTCTTGTGTCCCTTGCTTCTTCAGCTTCTGTTTCCTGGTTTCTTGGCCTCTTGGCTCCTCGGGCCACAAGCCCACATCTGCCCTGCTGGGGCAAGTGTTCCAAGTGCCCAGAACTCTGCCAGGAAGCTTCCTGTGCACAGGTGCTCAGCTCTCTCACTCTGTAGGTAGGCTCCAGCACCATCTTGTGTTGTTCTTCTGGTTCTGCTGCTGCTGGTTCTCTGCCACTTCCACTTCCCTGCTGCTGCTGGTCTTTTGCTGCTGCCACTGCTCTATCCAGTCACAGTTTCAAAACAGCTTCCACATGTTAGGTACCTGTTAGAGCATCACCCCACTCTCTCGGTACCAAATTCTGTCTTAGTCATCTAGTGTTACTATAACAGAAATACCACAAGTGGATGGCTTTAACAAAGAGAAATTTATTTCCTCACAGTAAAGTAGGCTAAAAGTCCAAATTCAGGGTGTCAGCTCCAGGGGAAGGCTTTCTCTGTTGGCCATCTCATCAATCTTACCCCAGACTAGGAGCTTCTCTGCGCAGGAACCTTGGGTCCAAAGGTTATGCACTGCTACCTGCACTGCTTTCTTGGTGATATGAGCTGTTCCCACCCCTACTTCTCTCTTTTATATCTCAAGAGATTGCCTCAGGACACAATCCAATCTTGTAGATTGAGTCCTGCCTTACTAACACAACGGCCACACATCCTCCCTCATTAACATCATAATGGCAAGATTTACAACATATAGGAAAATCACACAATAGCAGGAATCATGGCCCAGCCAAACTGATACACACATTTTGGAGGGGACATGATTCAATCCTTGACAAGGGGTTACTTAGAGACTAGTCAGACAGGTCAGGCCTGCTGGAATACACTTCTTCAATTACCTGGATACAGTCGTGCTCAAGTTTTCCATCTTTTGATGTGGGTAACAAGGTTGCAGGATTGAGAGTGGAGACAGTCTTTAGCATTACAGCAGCATTGTTGAGTAGGATAGCCTGGTATTTGCTGAGTAGCCCTGCCGTTAGCCACAGACGACCTTTTTGCTTGAGAAAGAGAAGCTCACAGTGGGGGGGGGGGGTGGGGGTTAGAACAACGGTAGTTTGGTCAAGAGTGAACTTCTCGGCCTCCATCAGGAGTTCACATGTTGCTGCAATTTCCCAGAGGTAGGTGGGTTAGCCATGGACCACAGGGTCTAGCTGTTTAGAGAAGTATGCAACTGGTCGCTTCCATGGCCCCAGGGTCTGCGTGAGCACCCCTAAGGCAACCTCCTGCCTCTCGTGAGTGAACAGCTCAAAAGGTTTCTTGAAGTCCAGTAATCCTAGGGCAGGGGTAGACATCAGCTTATCTTTGATGTGTTGGAAGGCTACTCAACATTCTGGTGTCCACTCCAAAGGTTCAGAATTGCTCCCTTGGACAGCCTGGTATAAGAGTTTTTCAATGAGACCAAAATTGGGGATCCAGATTCTACAGAACCCTGCCATTACAAGGAACCCTTGTAACTGTCTTAGTGGTTGGGGAGGCTACTTGGGCAATGGCCACTTTCCAGTCAAGTAGCAGCTGTCTTTTCCCTTGTGATATTTTGAACCCTAGATATTTTACCTCTGTGACGGAGATCTGGGCTTTTTTTCTGAGAGACCTTGTATCCCCAGTCTCCTAGGAAGTTCAGTAGTGTGATAATGTTCTTGTCAGAGAGCTCTTGTGGTGAGACTGACAATTAAAATACCATCTACATACTAGAAGACTGTGCCTTCTTCTAGGTGTAAGTCCCGAAGGTCTCTGGCTAGTACCTCTCCAAAGAGAGTGGGGCTATTCTTGAACCCTTGTGGTAAAATAGTCCAGCAATATTAAGTGTTAGTTCTTGAGGGGGATCCTCTCACTCAAAGACAAATATCTCTTGGAAATTTTCTTCCAGAGGGACACAATAAAAAGCATCTTTCAAATTTAAAACTGTAAACCATGCACAATCCCCTGGAAGGACTGTCAGCAGAGTATATGGATTGGGTAGCACTAGGTGAATGTCCTCTGTTATCTAAGTCATGGATGGTAGGTCTTGCAAAAATTGATACTCTTCAGAGCCTGGTTTTATTACAGGTAGAATAGGGGTGTTGTAAACAGACTTGCAGGGACAGATAAGTCCATGTGCCAAAAAGGTTTTGATTAAAGGTTGTAGGCCTAGTTTAGCCTCCTGCTTCAAGGGGTACTGCTTTAAATGTGGAATGATGTGGTTTAGTTTAAGCCTTACCTGGACTGGGGTTGCTGTCTTTGCCTTACCACGTATTCTGGTGGCCCAGACCTGGGGTTTAACTTAATCCTGAATGTGCTGGGGTAGGAGTAGAAATTCTGTAGGGGTGGCCACCTGCAAAAGGGCCACTGAAGAGCACAGGCTTTATCTGGTTCTACTCCTACTTGAGGAAACCCTGGTGGCCTAGTGGTTAAGTGCTATAGCTGCTAACCAAAAAGGTTAGCAGTTCAAATCCACCAGACATTCCTTGGAAACTCTATGGAGCAGTTCTACTCTGTCCCCTAGGGTTGCTATGAGTCAGAATCGATTCAACAGCAAGAGGTTTGGTTTTTGGGTACTCCTACTTGAAGTTGACCTGCTGAAAAGGTGACTTGAGCATTTAACTTGGTTAACAAATCCCTTAACAAAAGGGGGATGGGACATTCAGGCACATACAAGAAACTATGAGTCTGTACCTCCGACTTGACAGTCCATCAGTTGAAAGAATGGTTTATTGGTAGGTTTTCCTGACACTCCAATAATGGTCATTTTTCTTTTAGAGAGTGGGCCCTTCAGGGTGTTTAAAACCGAGTAGGCTGCGCCCATGTTCACTAAGAATTCAGTAAGTTGTCCTCCCACTATTATTGCAACCTGGGGCTCCTCGTGGGAGAATAAGATTGGCTGGATGGGTTTCAGGGGAGCCCCTGGGCCCCGTCAGTCCAAGTCATCGGCTGACAGTTGCATGGTCTGGGTTATAGGTTTCTTCTTATGCTCTTGCATGGACTGGGTTGGCCGTGAGGGGCACCCCTGTTTCCAGTTCCCTTCTTGTTTGAAGTAGGCATACTTCCTGGGGCCTAGCTTTAGGGGCCTTTGGGTTGGCCACTGGCCCTTTTGGGGCCCATGAGGACTTACCCATGAGGTCTGCCTGGGTGGTGGGTTACCTCTGAGAGCTGCTGCCAGGAGCACAGCCTGTTGTTTCATTTTTTGATTTTCCTTTTTTTCTTGTACCTGGTCCTGATTATTGAAGACCTTAAAGGAAATCTCAACAAGTTGTGAAGTATTCATTCCTAGACCTCCTTCTAACTTTTAAAGTTTCCGCCTGATGTTGTGGGCACTTTGGCTGATGAAAGTCAAATTGATTAACCTAACATTCTCTGGGTCTTCAGGGTTTATATCGGTAAACTGCCAGTATGCTTCATATACTTGTTTAAGAAACTGGAGGTATTTTCCTTGGGGCCTTGTTGTACATCCTGAACCTTTGTAAGTCTCTTCTGTTTTGGGGTCCCTTGCTGTAAACCAACTATCAGTTTTTAGATTGTTCTAGCTGCTCTTCCCCCAGCTGATCATTTGGGACCCAGTGTGGGCAGGTACTCATTTGGGTCCTAGTGTGGATCTACGGCAGGTGCAGCTTGGGCTGCTGGGAGTCTAATACTATTCTGAGGGTTGAGGTTATGCAATGTGTCAGCCTCTTGGCTTGCCTTTTCTAAGATCATCCTCCATTCCTCTGGAGTTAGAAGAATATTTAGGAGTGACTGACAGTTGGCCCAATTACAATGATGTTTGGCAAAGATGGACACAAAGAAAGCTTCTCTGCATTTTGGGTCATCTCTATATGCTGGGGGATTATTCTTCCAATTATACAGGTTAGAGATGGACAATGGTGTGTGGACCCAGAAAAATCCTCTAGGCTGGCCATTGTGATCCAGCCCAGCAGGCATTTGTCTCAGTGGAAATTGCCCTGAGGAGACTTGGGTGGATCCCTACCCAAATTGCACCCTACTACAGGTGTGCACTGGGGAGACTATTTCTGACTGAGGGGCCAGCCAAGGTTCCACCGAACAGGTAGCTGCTGCTGCAGTAGGCACAAGAGCTGCTGGAGCCAGCGCCTACAACTTCAGGTGGATAAGGAGGAGGGTGCACAGGTGGACACAAGAGACTGAAGGGATACAGATCACTCTCTGAGTCTGGAAGCAGGGGCTTCCTATTTCCCATTCCTTTTTCCCCTGCTGCCTGCACCATTAGCTTACACTGTTTTTGTAGGTTCTTATTCTGCCAGAGAGACATAAAAGTTTGCACATGGGGGATTTCATCCCATTTTCCCTCTCTTTTACAAAAGAAATCTAACTGTAAAATGGTAGAATAGTTAAGTGACCTATACTCAAGCCACCTTTTGCTGGACTCCAGCTCGTACTGGGGCCAAACTGTGTTACAAAGGAAAATAAGGTTCTCTTTCTCCATAGGCTCATAACTAAAGAAGGGGAATATTCGGGGCTGATATTTCACTCACTCACACACACGCATACGCTCAGAAACAGAGGTTTTTATTTTTCCAGAGAGACATCCCTCTCTTTTGTCATAGTTAAGACTCACACAAACACAACCTGAACTTAACCAAAGTCAACAACCATAAACTAGGTTGCCCATTCACTGCTGTCGGCTAAGGAGAGTGGTGGGGCAAGATAACGAGGATTATCTTAGTAGGGTTTCAATTCCCCCCTAATGAGAAAGTCTTAGTCCCACTTCAATCCTTCAGATATCTCCCCACCTCCAATCTCAAACACTTACACTTAACAAGAGAAACTCCAAGGGCACTTACCTAGTGGCCGTCCATACCAAAGTTAGTTTCTAATTCTCAAAGTAAAAGCGTCTCCGGCCAGTTGCCCCCTCAGTCACAGTTAGGAGACCCACCAGGTCTTCCCAAACAAGAGTCTCCATGCATGCAGAGGATCAGTGGAGTTTCCACTCGCAGTTGAGGGAGTTCCGGGCTCCAGACAGAGGCCCCACGTTGGATGCCAAAATTGTTACTGAACCCAGAAGGGTGGGTCCTTGTCTGGTGTGCTCAGACTTGCCAATTATCTGGACACCAGTCTTTGAGAAAGAAAATTTATTGCAATGCGCAGAGCAAGGAACTGGGAGGAAGTTCCTCAGATCCAGCTCACCAAGCTATGGGAAAGCAGGGCTTATATGTGATTTGGGCAGCAAGATGGTGGCAGCGTAGGTGTTCTAAGAAGGGAAAACTCTAGAAGGTGGCCAGGAAACTGAAGGTGACGTGGATCTTTCTTGTCAGACCTCTTCAAAATAGGGTCTGGGTGATGATTTTCCTTCTGATTCGTTCCTCCTGTTGCTGCGTCCTCTTTTAAGGTCAATTAGCGGGTCACAGTTGGCCCTTCCTGTGCATGTAGGGGAGGCCAAATCTGATTTGGGGTAGTCTAAGGACTAACGGAAATTTACTGGCATTAGTAAGGTCAGGTTACAAGGCTTTGTCCCAGCTGCGCTCAGGTGGATGTGATATTCAGTGACGGCGCTGACCATGGTGACCTGCCCCCAGGTGGAAATAGCGCCATGTCGGGATTCCCAGCTGGTGTCCGGAGCTCCGTGCCGGCTCCACACACAGGCTGGTTGGCGGCCGCCATGCTGACGGTCCCAGCACAGATGAGTGAGCGTCCTGCAGGCTTCCTTGTCCTGAGCACATCACCCAATCCTCGAGCCCTAACGGCCCCTGAAGCACAGACCCTGGTCCTGCACACAAGGCATCCGAGAACTAGTGTGATGAGGTAAGGCCTGCAAGGGCCCCAGGCAGTGGAAAAGGCTGGAGGTGCGACTGAGCTGGAACAACAGGGAAACCTGGGGTCCATAGTGTTGTTACCTAAATATAGGTTCTTCTCGGGGCAGCTTTGAGTCAATGAAAGTACACCAATGTAAGGAAATACCAAAAACCAAACCTGTTGCCGTCGAGTCTATTCCAACTCATAGCGACCCTATAGGACAGGATAGAACTGTCCCATATGGTTTCCAAGGAGCGGCTGGTGGATTTGAATTGCAGACCTTTTTTGGTTAGCAGCCGAGCACTTAACCACTCCAGCACCAGGGCTCCGGTGAGGAAACTGAAGGACTTTCATTGCAAGAGCAGGCAAGTGGACGCCAAAACTTTTATGCTGTCTCTAGCAAGGAAGTACATACAAACATCATGGATTACATAGGTTATCATGGCACGCAGACCTAGTAAGGAAGATTACCTTTTCTTTCCTCTGGTATATATAGAAAATGTTTTAGATGAGTCCCACCCTGGGCAGAGATTTTACTATTATAGTGAGGCTTAGGTTACTTTAGAACACTTTTGAGGCTAGTAAACTAGTTTTGACTGGTTTAAGGCAGAAACTGAGCTACAAGCAGTGCTCAGGGTCTTGAGGACAATGGACAGGAGGAGCAGGATGTTTGTGGTCTTGCTTAATAGTGACTGAGCAGCTGCTGGCCGCTCTCGCTGTCAGTGTGTCTGCAGGGAACAGAATGTGTTAGTAATCTAGCCTGGATGGCAGGCTAGGGAGTTGTGCCTTCATTCTGAAGATACTGGGAGCCATGGAGTGTTGTGAATAAGAGGGAAATGATTTAAAAAAGCTGATCAGAGGAAAAACAAACTGAAGGGGGATGGTGACATTAAGATCCAGATCGAGTCCTACTCTAAGATCACACAGCGGCAAGAACAGCACTGAGGTCTGAGGGCCAAAGATAATGCAGTGATCCCCAGGTCACTTAGTTCCTGGGCTGGACAGGGTGACAGGGATTGGGGGTTCCAGGAGTTTTCTTTAGTCCATGTTAAGAGTCTGAGATGTTTCACAGAACAAATGAGTGGAAGCATCAAGAGGGAAGTTGGACGACAGACCTGGAATTTTGGGAAGAGATTCAGAATGGAGACATATTCAAAAAATGGTGGCCAGTAAGTGTATCAGGAACGAGTGATGAATCACACGAGGTAAAGGGAAGCTTGGTCATGATAGTAATGCTTCTAGCAGGCTAGGAAGCAGGAAGGTAGGGACTAAGACTGAGTTTCTTGCTTGAGCTGGTGGTTGGTGTGATGAGTGGTATAAACACAGGTGAGAGAGAGGTGGGCATAGGAAGAGAGTGGGTGAGTGGATGATCTGGAAGGTGGGTTTTGATGGATGAAGGAACATGAGACAGATGTTGAGGCACTAGAGTAATAGAGGCAAGATGAGAGCGAGTTGGCAGCTGGATCTTACTCACCTGTGTACTCACCAGGATTTTGTTGCCCTTGGTGAGGTCTAGGGTATTTCATTCAGGCTGGTAGATAAGCTCAGGGACATCAAAAGTCTTTGGGAAAGTCACTAGGACTGGGTAGAGCGGTCTGGGACCTGGCTTTGAATGATGTTTAGGCGTAAACAGGTAGGCTGTGAGTATTGAGGGGACAGCAAGTGCAGCATAAGTAAAGGAAAGCAGCAGTCTGTTCTTGTCAACTGAGGTTAAAGCCAGGAACAGAGTCATGCAGGGAAGCCTTCACAGCAGGACTCGGGGCTGCCTCTGGCCATGGAGGTCATTGGAGGTCTTGGATAGTACAGGATCCTGTGTGAATGTGCCAGACACTATATGGATGCTACGTGCTGAGTAACATGTAGGGAGGCCGTTGGAGGGGTGTGTGTGCCTGTGGTGGGTGGCAGGGAAGGGGGTGTAGGCTGTGGGAGTGCTGAATGAGAGACAGTGTGGGATAGAGTGGTGTGCACATGGAGAGGAGTGTGAACTGATGGCCTAGGGCCCTGTGTTGGGGACCTACAGGTGAAGAGGAAGTGTGTATTTGGTTGTGTCTGGTAGGCAGGATCTGGGAGACTTCAGGGAACCGCCTGATATGAGGACCTTACTTGTCAGATCCAGAGCTTAGATCTTTCCTATCTGCACCACTGCCGCTTCGTGGTGTCAGCCCTCATAGAGATCAGTGGGACCATAAGGAGAGAGCAGGTGTCAGTGGTACCATCTCTTGGTATGTTATCTGAGGTGGGGGTTGGGGAGGAGGAAGCAAGGTACTGATGGGGGGAATGAACTTGGACTTTGAGGAGAGAAGCTAATCGTGGAAAGAGCTGTTGTCCTCCTCATGTCAGGGTTGTGTGACCTTTGAGAATGTGGCCATTAGCTTCTCCAAGGAGGAGTGGGGCTCCTTGATGAGACTCAGTGGATGCTGTACAGTGATGTGATGCTGGAGAACTTTGCAATCATAGACTCACTGGGTAAGACCCTCACACCCACTCCAGTGTCCTTTGCTGGACTCTGCTTTTTCTCTTTTCCCCAGAGTCAGCACTATGCTTCCACAACCAGACTGGACTCTGCTACCTTCCTTATTCTCTTGACATGGGTTCCGTGGGGTTCGAGGGTTAGCTGTATGAGCTGCCCTGAGCAATGTACTCCCCGAGCAGCACTACTACCTCCTGCTCCAGTGTGCAGGGAAGAGTCTGGGAGTCAGGAGTCCTCCATTCAGCCCAATGGATCCCACATTGCTTGCCCTTTCCCTGACTGGGTGATGTGTCCACATCCAAATCATCTCTGTGCCCCAGTTCTGCCCCCTCCTGTAAGTGATATTTATCTTTTGCCTGCCTGTGAGAAGAATTGCAGGCATTGCCATGATCACTACTGACTTGGACCTATTTTATCTTATGGTCTGTTGTGTGCTGTATGTCTCTGGCCACTCCCGTCCTGCTTTTCCCTTAGGATTTACATCATGCAGGTCCCATCGTGGAGATGGGTTTCAAGGAGTACCATGGTTGCTTCTTGGGGTGGACATGGCAGGATGGTCTAAGAGGAGGCCTGGCCCCATTGAGCCAACTGGGGAGGGCATGACCTTACTGCTGGTGTTCAGATCATACCAGAAACCCATCTTGTGTCCACTAGTGTTTTGGTGTAAATGTCAGTGGCTACATCTCATTTCTGTCTTCAAACTACTTGACACTTTACTGACTGGTCATTTCAGCTGTGACCTCTGGCCTCTGTTCCTCTCCACTGCTCCCTAAGCAATATCCCCCAACAACATCCAAACATAATGTGTTGTAAGGTATGTACATATCCTTAGAGAATCCTTGAACACCAGCATCTCAGTTCCAAGTGGAAGTTCCTGGGCCTGGACACAAAAAATCATCTGCACATCATGTGCTCATCACCAGCAGATAAGGTCTTGCTGAAAGCTGTTGGCAGAGGAGGGATTTGGAAACCTAGTATCTCCTCCCTGTACTGTACCACATTCTTCTGTCTTTGTCTGTTGAAGCCACCCCCATTGTTAAGGCCAGTACTGTAAGGGCCCCCTTCCCTGCTTCCTCCTAGCATCATCACCTCAGAGTCATTCCATGGATTCATTCATTGACATCTGACACATTTTTTTATTCTCACAAAAATACACTGCAACATTTTCCAGTTCAAGATATATAATGAGTATAATTAACAACACCAATTACATTAATCTTGTTGTCCAACCATGACCAATAATCATTGCCATGGCACAAATTTTTAATGACATTTCCTCCTCCCACCAGTTGAAACATGTATAAAAGCATTTTTCTGCTTTCAGGTTGTTGCCATAGAACACAGGAGGAGTTGTCTTCTGAGCAGACTGTTTCTGCAGAAGAAGTGTCATGGGTCAGGACTCCACAGACAGGTCCATGCACCCAAAAGACTCACCCCTCTGAGAGGTATGTTTCAGTATTAAACAACATTTTGCCTCTGTCTGAGCACAAAGCAAGAAGCCCTGGAGAAAAACTGTACTTGGGTGTGGTGTGTGTGAGATTCTGGGTCAGTGCAAACCTTCTCCAGCAGCAGAAGCATCACAGTGGAAAGAAACCCTTTAGGAGGGAAGTGGATGGGGCCTCATTTGTGAAAAACTGCAAATTCCACAAGTTAGGACGGCCCTTTATGGGGATGTTGGGGAGGATTCCTCGGTTCCCTCTGCCTTCTCCAGCACCAAGACCTACCCAACAGTGAGAAGCTCCTAAATGGCCCAAAGTATGTGGACGTCCTTCACAGCAAAAACAATCATTACAAGTGTGCATTCGGGAAAGGTTTTAGACACAAACACTCATTCACCACCAGAGTGTCTGCACTGGAGATGGGCTTTTGTGAGGGTAGCAAATGTAGAAATGCCACCAGCTGCAAGTATAGACTTGTTAAGGGGCAAGGAATTCGCACTGGAAGAAGGCAGTATAAGAGTGGTGAATGTAAGAAATTCTTTAGCCATAGCTATAGCCTTATTGCACACAAGAAAATTCACACTGGAGAAAAGCTTTATGAGTGCAGTCAGTGTGGGAAATGCTTTCACTAAAACAACCTATTTACACAAGAATATTTATACTGGAGAAAGGCAGTTTGAATGTAGTGAGTGTAGTAAATTCTTTAGCAGAAGCGATAGCCTTACTAGACTTAGGAAAGGTCACATTGAAGTTAGACCTTATAGGTGTGGTGAATGTGGGAAATCCTTTAGCCAAAGTTATACTCTTCTTCACCACCAGAGAAGTCACACGGGAGCAAATCCTTATGAATGTGGAAAATGTGAGAAGTCATTGTGTGATCCCTACAGCCTCATTTACCATCAAAGAATCCACACTGGAGAAAGGTCTTATGTGTGTGGTGAATGTGGGAAATTTTTTATTCAAAAATGTAGCTTCATTCAACACCAGAGAGATCTCACAGGAGAAATACCTTATAAGCACAGCCAATACGGGAAACGATTTTGCTGAAATGGTAATCTTACTCGACGTAAGAAAATTCACTGTGGAGAAAGACCTCAAGAGTGCAGTGAATGTAGGAAATCCTTTAGCCAAAACTCCAAACTTATTCAATACCAGAGATATCACAGGAGCAAGGACATATGAGTGTGATGAATATGGGAAATCCTTTACCAAAGTTTCAGCTTCATTCAATACTAAAATTTTCACACCTGAGAAAGTCCTCATGAAAGCAACAAATGTAGGAATTTCTTCAGCCCAAGACATAACAGCATTTGGCTTAAAAAAAAATTCCATTAGCTGGAAAGGCTTTGCAACTGCAGGGAATGTGCTAGCTCTTTGTTCAATATAACTGCTCCACAGAGGCTTTGTGAGGAAACATTCAGAGTGTCCAGATTCCCCTATTTCCAGGCATGTGTAATGTTTATGAGCTGTGTTACACATTATCTGCATTCCAGGATGCTTACCAGAGTTCTCTCACTGCCAGTTTCTATGGCAGAATTAGGTTTCCATCTTGCAGGTTTGTACTGTGTGACTCAGTCACCCCAGAATGCTCAAGCAAGGAGGACAGCTGTGTTCTCTTCCATTTCTTGGAGGAAATCTTGAGTAATCTGAGCCATTACAGGGTCTTATTTCTCTTCTCTGACTTCTTAGGGCATGGACCTATCCAGTTTTTGCCAAGAGAATCTGGTCTAGGTTCTGCTAGTAGCTGGCACAGAAAGTTTACCTTGTTCCTGTCATTCTTTGTCTCATGTGATACCCATGATTAATTTGTCCCAGTTTACAATTCACTAACCAGTAACTGCCTGTCTCACATTATTCTGGTTTGTACAACAATAAAGGGGTATTATTTAAGCCATCTGTCATTTTCAGAGTTCTTTAGAGGAACAGAACCAATAGGATGTGTGTACATATGTATATACACACAGAGAGAGGAGAGACCAAAGGAATTAGTTCATGCTTGGGGTGGGGATGAGGGAGTAGAAAGTCCAAAATCCGGAGGTCAAGTAATAGTCTATAGTTCATGTCTGTGTTCTGTCTCAAAATCTGTAGGTCAGAGGATGGGAAGAGTGGAGGAGTTCTGGCAGGATGTCTATAGTCTTAGAGACAGTATACCCTAGGGAAAACTCTCTTTTTTTCTTAAAGCCTTCAATTGATTGGATGAGGTCCACCCACATGATGGGGGATAATTAAGGCCAGATGATTTAATTACATATAACTGCTGTATATAACTGGATCCAGACTAGTATTTGACCGTACAACTGGACACCACAGCCAATCCATGTGGACACAAAATTAACCATCACTCTGTGTGATTCAGTGGTGACAGTATGATGGGACACTAGCTCTCCCTCCAGGTTTGGCCTCACATGCATTGCTGACCAAAACTTCTTAGGAAAGAGTGCAGGAATTTTTGGTCCTAATTCGTGACCTGGGATGTGTGTGGGAGGGAGAGAGAGAGCAGAGGTCACTCTAAGCAGAACATAGTTATGACAACCTCTAGTGCTTCTGGGAACAGTATGAATTTATTCCCTTCCCCTTATTGGATATCTATCTCCCCCTCCATTGAGTGGAGGCATTTCCCCAGGTCCTAAAAATAAACCAAGTGCCCTGAAGTTCAGAATTCAGGAGGTAGGTGTTTTTGGTTGTAAGACTGCAGGTGCCAGATGGAAACTAGGATTGGTTCAGAAATACTGGGATAATAGAGAGTTATGGAGATTTTAGCAAGCTCCAGACAGTGTGCTTCTGAACGTGAGTCCACAAATGTTCTGCTGACTATGGCTGTACACTCCCATATACAGAGATTAGAACATCCAGACCTGCATATGTCCTGTGGCTGAGGTCACTGTCAGAGCAAACAATGGTTTTGTGGATTCCTGTATCCTCTCTGGGCTGGTGACCCCAAGTCCACTGCTGCACAAGGAGGAAAACAAGGATGGAGAGAAAGCAGATTCTGTAGTGAGGGATGTGGCTGTGATTCAGTGACTCAGTATGCCTAGTGTCCTAGGACAAACCTGGTTTTCTGAAAAGAATGGGAGTTGAAGATATTTAATTTGAACCATTTTTAAAAGCTTTATTTCAGTAAAATTCACCCACAATAAATTATATATAGTTAAAATGTACAGTCACCACACTTAGCACCCTCAACTTCTTTCTTCTGTAATAATGACATTCTAACATATTATACTATATGATTTAGTATTTTAGTATTTCTTATTTCAGAGTTCTTGACTCAATTCCTTGAATTGCGTATAGGCTCTATGAGACCAGGGGTCTGTTTCTCTTGTGTCCCAGTGTCTCCCATGCATCTACAGTCATGCCTGAAACCCAATCTTTGCTCAATGATTTTGTGAGAACACTGTATAAACATGTCACCTCAGCTTCCCCGTTCATTTTTACTCTTCTGAGCACCATAAATATTCCTTTGAACTCCCCCTCCAAGCTGGACTGAAAATGATTCCATCAGGAGATAAAATCCTTAGAATGAACAAAGATCCAGCCTAGACATGTGCTCAGTTTAAATACCTCCTCAGACTTGAGTATCTCCTCAAAAACTTTTAGGAAGTCTTAACCATCTTCTCTCTTCATTGAGGTTTTCCCAGAGCTATCTCACACTATTTTTAAATTACATAAACATTATTATAGCACCTTTCTATAACTTGCATTTTGCAACTCTTTTTCTGAGAACTGTCCCTGAAATCACAGGAGAAATGATCATTTCTTCCCGGCAAGGACATAAGGTTATGGAATTCAGATGATACCTTTATATGGATCTTCAAATGTCTCCTTTCTGTAAATGCTGTGACTAGGAACACTGCAGACACTGTTGCCTACAAAAATAAATTTGTTAAAGTGGTCTTTTTTTTGTTGTTGTTGTTTGTTTAATTCATGTCAGATTCCCAAAAGGAATTGAATACATCATAGCTCACAGAGGAAGAAATACTATACCAATGAAAGTGTTCTCATCGGTTTGCCACACTAACTATAGAGGCAGGAGAGATGTTTTCTGTGGGAACAAGAGGCAGAACTCCACGCTTGTCCACCTGCTTCAGGGTTGCATAACATCCTTTCTGGTCATGGCCCTATCAGGAGGCTCTTTCTCTTGTTCTTAATGAAACATAGTAAAATTCACAAAACTGATTCTACCGATTCAGGCTGCATGTATTTGAACAATAAGATAATGTTTATTATTTTCTAGCATGTAAGGGATTTTAAAACTAGCCACTCCTTGGAAATCCTATGGGGCGGTTCCACTCTGTCTTACAGGGTCACTGTGAGTTGGAATTGACTCAGCTGCAACAGGTTTGGTAATTTTGAAAGGGGCTGGCTCAGGTTTAAGCCCACTCCATCTTGTGTCTTATAAGACTCCATTTTACTTATCCTGCTTTTTTCCTTAGTAACAGTTAACCTTTAGAAGCAGCTTGTCTAGCTTCACATAATTATATTTAGGTGATCAGGCTCACTGAAACACTTGAAACTTATTCTTTCAGAAAAAAATAGAAGATTGGTGAACATGTCCTGTTTCGAAGACTCCAGAGGTCTTACAATTATGGTTTACTGATCTTGGGATTGTCTTAGCAAAATTTCCGTTTTTCTATTCTTTATAATGTTAGCGCACATACTGCTCTCTTATAAGCTGTAGCTAGGCTACTAATGTCAAAAGTACATAATGTGAAACCAGAGGGAGAGAACTAACAAAACCCATTGGGTAAAATGTTCTCAAAGAACTTTCCCTTAAGCAAGTTAATCTTTATCACCTGTTCTCAAAACAAAACCCACATCTAGCCTTTGAACAAATCACAGAAGATTCCCCATTTTCAGGTACCTGGCCCTCAACTAGCTTACCTCACCAAGAACCAATCAGAATATTATGTTGCTAGTTCCTGGTTTAACAGTATGAATATTACATGGATGCTATAACTCTTCACAGTGTTTAACTTCACTCAGATCTAACGTTTCCCCAGTTTAAACTATCTTGCCTTTAATAAACCTATTTACTTTTGCTTTAACAGAGTACACAGTTTTTACTCTTTGAAACCTGTAACCCATAGATGTATATTGTGTCTGAAAGAGTCTAGAATGAGAAGTGCATTGGGATCGGTAGCCTTTAGCAGCATCTAAAACAGTATTTTTAGCGTCTGGGAGCACAGTGAACTTCAAAGAGTCTGAAATGGTGTCTCCAATCAGTGGTGATCAATTGCAGACCAAACTCCCTAGAAATTTGCCTCCTGCGCCCTAATAAGCAGCCACTCCTCTCTTCAGTCTTTGGAGACTGAAGAAGCCATTTCCAAGCGTCCTTCGTGCTGCCTAGTAAGTTCTGTTCTTAGAAGTTCAGCTGGGGGACTCCCTACACCGCTGCCCCTAGAATCCAGGAATTATGTTACCTAGAATTCTATGAGAGGACAGCATTATTGAATCAGTGGAAGCGCAGATAAAGTCATTTTCATCATGCGGGTATTGTAGGGGCGAGGCTTCCAGAGTCTTCTCTTGACTTTCATTTTGGCTGCTTTGAGGTGTGTTCACGAAGTGAAGGATCCGAAACACCAGGTTGGCAGGGTGGTGACGTAACCGAGGAGACGCGAGAAGACTCGTGGTCTCGACCACAGAGGTGGGTCTGAGGGTTTGCGGCGGTGTCATCCGGGGTGACCCACACAGCCGCGACCCGCCCATCTTACACGGTGCCCAGCCCTGTTCCGCCCACAGGCTCCCTGGCAGCTGTCGAGCTGAGGGACCCGGCTTAGGTAAGTGCTTCGTTCTCCAGGCCTCCTCGTCCTCACATCTCCCAATCCTTGAGCCCAAATGAGGCACCTGCTCAGGTCCCTGTAGCACAAATCCTGGTCCTGCGCAAGGGGCTGTCATGGTGGGGACCCCGTTTCCTGAGAACTAGTGTAATGAGGGATGGAGGAGATCCCCTGGCAGAGGGACCTGCAGGATAAAGACTTGGAGGTGTGACTGAGCTGGACCTACAGGGAAACCTGGGGCCTGTCTTGTGTCTGCACTGAACAGAGAGTGTTAGGAGTTGTGCCTGGATGGCAGGCTGGGGAGTTGTACCTTCATTCTGAGGATGTTTGGAGCCATGGAGGGTTGTGAACAAGTGGGAGATGGAGCAAAAACAAAAGCCTATCAGAGGAAGAGCACACTAGAACGCAGATGATGACACTGAGTCACAGGAAGGTTGAGCCCTTCTCCAAAGTCACGCAGCTGCTAAGAGCAGAACTGAGGACCGAGGACCAAAGATAACACAGTGATCCTGTGGCGACCTGGCTCCAGGTCTGGACAGGAGGACAGGGAAGCCACAGCCCATGGTCACCTGCCTCTCACATTTCCTGCTTTCCTGTTTCCCATAGCGGCGGAAGTGCTTATTGATCCTACACAGGTGAGTGGAAAGTGTCCCAGAGCCTCAATGATCCTGACCTCACCCATAAGGTCTCTGGGTTTGTGCTGTCCTGGGACTCTTCATCTACCACTCTTCTACTTCTTGAGCCTGGGGACCCTGAACTCACTCCAAGCTTAGGGTATTAAGTCATTCCAGGGGCCCTATAGAGTGGTTCCTGTTGTTGGCAACCAATGGAATGAGGTGTGGAAGGTTTTCCCAGATGTAGGTAACTGTATATGCAAATGGTTAGAGGTGAGGCCGAGCTGGGAGTGTTCAGGGAACCACAGATCACCATTCTCTCTCATGGGAATACAGAGAAGGAGGTAGGAGTCAGGCTTGGAATGGCCCCCTGAGAAGTTGAAATTCTAATCTGGAAGTGGAAAAGCGAGAGTTTTGGAGCAGAGAAGTAAGGTCTCATCAGGATCCCTATGGCTGTAGCATGGACATCATAGAGATTAGAGTGAAGGCCACTTCAGTAGTGTAGGTACATATTAATGGTGATTGGACCAGTGTGGTAGCTGTGGACATGGGGAGAATGGATGGATTATGGATCTGTCTTTTGAGTAGGGATTTCAAGGTTTTCTGATTTTGAGTGTGACAGACTGAAGGGTAGGAGTTAGGGATACCGCCAAGGTTTTTAGACAGCCAGAAGGATGGAAACTCTATCAACAAAGATGGAGATGTAGGCAATAGGTGTAATTTTATTTGTCAATTTCAGTTTTCCTTTGTTTATGATAGAGTCTGAGATATGTCAGAGAACAAATGAGTGGAAACATCAGGTGGGCAGTTGGATATCTGAGATTCTGGGGTAAGATTCAGGATGGAGACATCTCTGAAAGATGGTGGCCAGTGAGTGGATCAGGAAGGAGTGGTGCGTCACATGGAGTAGAGGGAAGCCTGATCATAACAGTAATGCTACTAGAAGGATAGGAAAGGGTAAGGTAGGGACCAAGGACTGGGTCTCTTGCTTGGGCCCATCGTTGGGGGTGATTGGCATCACCAACACAGGTAAGAGTTGGAGGTGGCTATGGAAAAGTTGTAGAAGAGAGGATAATCCAGCACGTGGCCAAGACTTTTGAGGGGTGAGTACATGAGACTAATGGGAAGGCACAGGAGAAGTAGCTGTAAAAAGAGAGCTAAGCCTTGACTGGAACCATGCCCCCCCTCTGGATTTTGCTATGACCCTTGGCATGGTGTAGGGTATTTGAGTCAGGCTGGTAGATTAGCTGAGGGACACATGGGGTCTTCTGGAGAGTCACTAGGCCTGGGGTGGAGGGCCACTGGGGCTTGGATTTGCTGGAGGCTTAGGTGGAGAGAAGGCTGTGACTGGTGAGGAGACAACAAGTGCAGCACAAGTGGAGAAGGCTGAAGGTGGTTCTTGTCAACTGAGGTTAAAATGAGGAATGGAGTCAGACAGGAATGCCTTCACAGCAGGGCTTGGGGATGCCCATGACAGCAGAGAATGTCAGAGATCTGGAGTAGATCTGGACCCTGTTTGAATTTCTCAAGCACTCTCTGGATGCCATGTGCACAGTATAATGTGGGGAAGCCAGAGAGATACTATGGTGTGGGGTAGGGAGGGGGAGGAGGCTGTGGGAGTGCAAAGTAGGAGAAAGGGTGGGGCAAAGAGTGGTGTGCCCTTGGAGAAGAGTGTGAACTGATGGCCCAGGGCCTTGTGTTGGGGACCTAAGTGTGAAGGGTAAGTCCATATTTGGTTGTTTCTGGGAGGCATGATCTCGGGGACACGAGGGAACTGCTTGCCAAGAGGATGCTCATGTGACCCTGCATATCAGACCCAGAGCTTATCTCGCTTGTCTATCCACCCGCTTCTTGATGCTGAGGGCTGACAGAGATCAGTGGGACCATGTGGGGAGTGCAGGCATTACTGGAACCAGCACCTGGTGTCTCCTCTCAGGTAGGAGCTGTGGAGGAGGGTGAGTGGTGGGGAGAAGCGGGGTTGTGGAAGAATGAACTTAGAGACCTCGCAGAAAAGCTAATCATGGAATAAACTGTTGTCCCCACTTTGGCAAGGCTGTATGATCTTTGAGGATGTGGCCATTGACTTCTCCCAGGAGGAGTGTGGGGGCTCCTTGATGAGGCTCAGAGGATGCTGTACAGCAATGTGATGCTGGAGAACTTTCCAATCATAGCCTTCCTTGTCAAGATTTGCACACCTACCCCAGAGTCCTGAGCTGGTCTTTGTCTTTCCCCTTTTCCTCAGAGACAGATTTATCCTTCCAAAGCCAGACTGTACGCTCTGCTGCCTTCCCTACTCTCTCAGCATGTGTGTGTGGGGGCCAGGGCTGAGATGATGAGCTGCCCTGAGCAGTGCACTCCCCGAAGCAGCCCCCTCCCTGAGGCAGCCCCACAACCTGTCACCTGAGTGTGCAGGCAAGTGTCTGGGAGTCAGGAGTCTTCCATTCAGCCCAATGGATCCCACATTGCTTGTCCTTTCCCTGAGTGGGTGAAATTTCCACATCCACATTACCTCTGTGCCCCACTTTCTTCCCCCTTCCTCTAGCTGACTTTTCCTTCTCCTTGCCTGTGCCAGGAATTGCAAGCACTGTCATGGTCACTACTAGTATAGACTTATTTTTTGTTACCTGTTGTGTGGTGAATTACTCTGGGCCAGTGCTGTCCACTCCCCTATTCTGTTATTCCTTTAGGACTTGTGTTTTGTATGTCCCGTTTAGTTGCAGAATGGGAGTTGAGGTTCTTACAGCCCAGGTTCTTTACAGGGTGGGCATGAGACGATGGTCTCAGAGGAAGCTTGGCCCTCCTGAGCCACAGCTTGGGGAAGGCACGACAGCAGGGCTGTGACAAGATCGTACCAGAAACTTGCCCTGTGTCCACCAGTGTTTTGGTATAAATGCCACTGACCAAAGCTCATTTCTACCTTTTATTCCCCTTATTTGACAATTTACCGACTTGTCATTTGAAATGTGACTTCCAACCCGTCACAACCGCAACTTTTCTGGACTACACTTGTCACGTGTTCCTTTGTAAAAATGGTGTGGGGGCAGTGTTTGACCTCCTCTCTCTTCACTAGGGAGAAGTAGAATCAAAATAAACAGCCCAAAGCTGATTCCTATAAGATGGAGGTCAGATATGCCTCCTCTCTCCACCATATTTACCAATTCTGACACCAACCGTCCCTCCCACGGTACTCTCTACTTCTCTGCTGGGCTCGATAATTCATTGCAATGGCCACACAAAACTCACAGACTTTACTATGATTATGGGTTTTATTAGTGAAGTAACAGGTTACAATTCAGGTTCAGGAATGCTCAGGATGTATTTCTTCCATCAGGACAGACTCTTCCTAGCCGTGCTTGCAGGCACACCCCTCTCTGACCCTCTGCCTCTGCCCAAAGGCACTCAGCCTTCTTGCTTTGTGGATCAGGCAGCCCACTGCATGTTCTCTCCTGCCAATCTGTCCTGACACCGCTTCTCACTGTCTTCAGGGTTACAGCTCGCACTCTGTCTCCTGGGTCCAGGAGCTTCTCAGCGCAGGGATCCCAGGTGCAAAGGATGTACTCTCCACTCCTGGCTGTTCTTCCTTGGTGGTAGTGGGATCATTTCTCTGCTCTGGAATTGGCTGTTTTTTAAGGGAAAACTACCAATCCCCTTGTGGGCCACAGTTGCCTTATTTGCACAATCCCACCCAATCACTTGGGTGGGAATTACAAAACCATGGCTAGAAAGGCCACACAAAAGCGATCCATCACACCACACCCTCTCACTGCTCCATCCTCAAAGTTCCCCAACAGTGACCCAAGCACAATATATTGGAGGTTTATGCATATCCTTATGTAGTCTGTCAACACAAGCTCCTCCGTTTCAAGTTGATTTTCCTGGTCTGGACACAACCAACTGTGATACGATGAATAGCTTTTATATGGCCTTTCTCACTCTGGTCTTGTAACTCCCACCCAAGTGATTGGGTAGGACTATGCAAATAAGGTAATCGTGGCCCACCAACGGGATTGGATAGCTTGCTAATAACATAAATAAAGTTCATGGCACCCATGTAGGAGTGGGACCATGCAAATAAGGTCTATGGAACGCTAACAAAGGGATTAGTCAGTTTTGTCATCCTGCTAGGCTTAAAATGAGCTATCCCAGAGGTGAGAAGAGGGGAATCTCACCACCATGAAGAGGTAGGAGCAGAGCACGTCCTTTGGACCCAGGATCCCTGCACTGAGAAACTCCTGGAACCAGGAGACAGAGCTGTAACACTGAAGACAGTGAGAAGTGATGGCAGAGAAATGGCAAGAAGGCAGGAGATAGCAGGAGACAGCCCAGCCCACAGGAGTGAGAAAGCTGAGTGCCTTTGGACAGGAGGCTTGCTGGCAGTGTAGGGTGCCTCTGGGCACTTGGTGGAGCTAGGTTTGTTGGCTGTTGGAGCTACAGCTGAGTGCCTTCGGGCTGAGGCTTACTGGCAGAGTGGGGTTTCTCAGGGCACTTATTGGCAGAGCTAAAGAGCTTTGTAACACTTGCCCAAGTAGGGTGGAGGCCGAGGGACAGAGAGAGACCTGCCTGTGGGCATGGCTGAGAAGAGGCTGTCCTCATGGAAGAACTGTATCCTGAGTGTTCCTGAACCTGAAGTGTCATCTGTTACTTCACTAATAAACCCCATAACTGTGAATATGGTCTGTGAGTTCTGTGTGGTCATTGCAATGAATTAATGAACTCAGCAGAGAAATAGAGTGTGCTGTGGGAGGGACAGTTAGTGTCAGAATTGGTAAAGAGTGTGGAGAGAGAAGGCATGTCTGACCTCCGCCTCATAGGAATCACCCTTGGGCTGTTGATCTTGATTCTCCTTCCCCCTTGTAAAGTTAGAGGAGGTCAGACAACACCTCCACCCCACCATTTTTACACCAACCGTCTACGCATCATGCATATGTCACCAGGTGACAAGGTCCCACTGAAAATTGTTGGTACAGAAATGATTTGAAAATCCTGCCTATTTTCTCACTGTTGTACCCCATCCTTCTGTTCTTTGTTTGGTAAGACCTGCCCCATTCTGTGGTATTTAGACAAACAGTACTGCCTGGAGCTCTTGCCTCAGCCTGCCCCAAGCTCCATCTCATCACAACATTCCCCTGGACTTTTTCCCCTTGACAAGTCTGACACATTTTTTTATTGTTGTAAAAATATAAGGCAACTTTATCCAATTCCACATTTTTCACATGTATAATTGAGTGACACCAATTACGTTACTCATGTTGTGTAACCACCATCAATAATTGTTTCCACTATACACATTTTTGGGGGGCTTACACCTCCCACCAATGGAAACATGAACTTCTCTGCTTTCAGGTTGTTTACATAGGACAGAGGAGGAGGCGTCTTCTGAACAGAGTGTTTCTGTAGAAGGAATGTCATAAGTCAGGACTCCACAGGCAGTTCCATGCACCCAGAAGACTCACCCCTGCGAGAGGTGTGTTTCAGCCTTGAAAGACTGAATCTGAATCTTTCATCTGGCTGAGCACAAAGCAAGAAACCTTGAACAGAAACTGGACTTGGATGTGGTGTGTGACAGAGGTTTCTCATTCAGTGCAAACCTTCCCTAGCACCAGAAGCCTCACAGTGTAGACAAACCCTTCAGGAGGGATGTGGATGGGGCCTTGTCTGTGAAGAGGTACAGATTCCAATTGTCATGGCAGCCCTTCACCTGTGGGGAGGCTGTGAGTGACTCCCCTGTCATCTCCAGCCTTCTCCAGCAACAAGCCATGCCCTACAGTGAGAAGCCACATAGGAGCACTGAGTGTGGGGAGGGTTTTAACAGTGGAAAGGGTCATTACAAGCGGGGGAGTGGTAAAAAGCTTCCAGCCACAAACACACACTTGTTCATCACCAGAGAGGCTGCCTTAGAGAGGAGCTTTATGAAGGCAGCAAATGTCCCACAGCTGTCATCTGCAATTACAGACTTGCTCAACACCAAGGAATTCACACTGGAGAAGTGCCATATAAGTGTGATGAATGTGAGGAATTTTTTAGCCACTATATCCAGCCTTATTAATCACCAGCTAATTCACACTGAGACAAGTTCTTACAGATGTAGCCAATGTGAAAAATTCTTTACACAAAATTACGTCCTTATAAAACACCAGATTCTACACTGTAGAAAGGACTTATAAGAGCAGTGAATGTGGGAAATCCTTTATTCAAAAATCTGACCTCATTCGACACCTGAGAGGTCACACAGGAGCAAAGCCTTATGAGAGTGGGGAATGTGGGAAGTTCTTTAGGAATAGCTCCCAGCCTATTGTACACAAGAGAATTCACACTGGAGAAAAGGCTTACAAGTGCAGTAAATGTGATATTTTCTTTAGCAAAAGTTACAACCTGACTAGACATTGGGAAGTTCACCATGTTGTTAGGCCTTATAGGTGTGGTGAATGTGGGATATCCTTATCCAAACCTCCATCCTCATAGAATACCAGCAAATTCACACAGCAGCAAATCCTAACGAGTGTGGAAAATTATTGATCGATCGCTCTAGCCTCATTTAACATCAGAGAATCCACACTGGATAAAGTCCTTATGAGTGCAACAAGTGTAGGAAGTTCGTTAGAAATAGCTCCTACCTTACAGCACACACAAGAATTCCACTGGAGATAGGCCTTATAAGAGCAGTAAATGTGGGAAATTCTTTATCAGGAGCTCCAACCTTACTGTAAACACAAGAGAATTCACGCTGGAGAAAGGCCTTATGAGTGAAGTGTACATGGCAAATCCTTTAGCAGTAGCTCCTACCTTGTACGCAAGCAACTTCACACTGGAGAGAGGCATTAATGAATACAGTGAGCATGGGAAATACTTTAGCACAAATTACATCCTTAGTGGACATTGGAGAGTTCACACTGGAGATAGGAAAATGGATGTGCTAAATGTGGGAGATCCTTTAGCCAAATCTCTACCTTTATTCAATGTCAGAAATTGCACAGGATCAAGGCCTTATGAGTGTGGTGTATGTGGGACTCCTTCAGGCAAAGCTTCATCCTCATTCAATACTGACATTGTCATAGCTGAGAAGACTTCATGAGTTCAGCAAATATGGGAATGCCTTCATCCCAAGGTGTACATCTTTGGTCCAAGAGAGTCCACAGATGAGAAAGGCCTTGCACCTACAGGGAAAGTACTAGCTCTTTGTTCAATGTAATTATTCTGGAGAATTTCTAATGGGGCCATCTGCCTGAAGGTGAATCTCATGCTTTCTAACATCCAGAGCGATGAGAGGTCCCTGATTTCCAGGACTGTGCACACATTTCCTAAACTGCATTGTACAATATACTCTTCCCAGGACCCCTGTCAGAATTCTATCATTGCCAGTTTCTATGCCAGAAGGTATCTCCTCTACAATCTAGCAGGTTTCCATCATGTGATGCCATCACACCAGAATGCTCAGGCAAGGCAGACGACTGTGCTCTCTCCCATTCCCTGCAGATAATCATGACTAATCTAAGCCCTTAAGGGGACTTCATTCTCTGGCCAGTTAGGGCATGGGCATGACCCTGTTTTGGCCACGAAGACATGGTTTGCATTCTGTGGGTAGCTGGCACAGAAGGTTTACTTTCTTCATGACATTCTTGGTCTCATGTGATGCTCAGGATTACTTTTTTCCAGCCTATAACTGACCAACTAGTAGCCACCTATCTAAC
Organism: Dugong dugon; assembly: GCA_030035585.1. Classification (NCBI taxonomy): domain Eukaryota; kingdom Metazoa; phylum Chordata; class Mammalia; order Sirenia; family Dugongidae; genus Dugong; species Dugong dugon. The sequence continues at coordinate 117,751,916 of CM057466.1, forward strand.
ATTCTGCTGGTTTATGCAACAGTAAAGACCATATACGCACACAGATATATGTGTGTGTGTGTGTGTGCACAGAGAGAGAGAAAGAGATTTGTTTTAAGGAATTGTTTCATGCTTGGGGTGCAACCAAATGCAAAATCTGTAGGTCAGGTAACAGGCTGAAGTTTACATCAGTGTCGTGTGCCAAAATCTGTAGGTCAGGCGAAGAGAAGAGAGAGGAGGAGTTCTACAGGGTGTCTATTTATAGTGTTGAGGCAGAATACACCCTAGGGAAACCTCCCTATTTGCTCTTAAGGCCTTCATCTGTTTGGACAAGAGCCATACACATAAGGTAGGTAATATGCTTTAATTAAGGCCTATTTATTTCATCGCATGTAACTACTTCAAAACAGCATCTAGACTAGTGTTTGACCACACAAGTGGGCACCATAGCCCATCCAAGTTAACACTTAAAATCAACCGTCACTTTGTGTGACGGTATAATGGGAGAGTGGCTTTCCCTCTATGTTTGTCCTAATGTGCATTTCTGACCAGAACCTCTTCAGAAAAAGTGCAGGAATATTTGGTCCTACTTTGTGACCCATATGACTGAGTTTTAGAGACTAGAAATGACCCTAAGGAGAAAATAGTTGTGACAACCTCTAGTGCTTCTGCAAACAGCAATAATTTATTTCCCTGCTTTCGTGGGATATCTGTCTCCTTAGTTGAGGGGAAGCATTTCCTTAGGTCCTATGAAAGAGCCGTGCTCCCTGAAGTCCAGAATTTGAGAGGCAGGTGTTTCTGGTTATAAGACTACAGGGACCTGGGGGAAACCACAAGTGGTATAGAAACACTGAATGTGAATAATAGGGAGTGGAGGAGGCTGCAGCAAATTCCAGACAGCATTTCCAGACATGTGTCCACAAATGTTCCAGCTACTACACCTGAGCAGCATCCCCATGAAGAGACATTCTCAGGACATCCAGACGTGCCTATGTCTTGGGGTCATTGTCAGAACAAAGGTTTGTATCCTCTCTGGGCTGTTGACCAAATGCATTGCTGTTTAGCAGGAAAACAAGGATAGAAATAATTCAGATGTTACAGTCCAGCGAAGTGGTTTTATGACTCAGCCAGAGTGCCTAGTGTCCTCGATGTCTTCATTGCTAACTCGTATTTCCTTCCTCTGATTCACGGCTCCCTTTTACAAGGCATGAGGAAAGAGATAGTAGTGTCAATATGTGGTTGCCAAATCTGGCTTTTGGAAGAGAGTGGCGGATCTAAATACTTATTTTGAACCGTTTAAAAAGCTTTTTTATGGTATAATTGACATGCAACAAACTGTACATAGTAAAGGATACAACTTGTAATGTTTTAACATAGACTCTTATGAGTCCATCATAATGATGATGAATATATATATCACACCTAAATTTACAGTGTGCCATTTTATAATGTCTCTCCACGCCTGCTCCAGCTCTTTGAGTAACTACTGATTTATCTTCTCTCACTATAGTTGGTGTTAAGTTTTCTAGATCTTATGTTAGTGAGATCACAATGTGCTTGCTCTCCTTCTCCCCAACCCCCAAGTTATCCACTTCTTTTCTCAGTTTAACCGTCATTTATTTACATCCTCCCTTACCTCAGTCTATCTCATTGCCACGTTTAGAGCAATTTCTGGCATTTTTGCCATTCTAGGCCTAGCTCATTGACAGGTGGAGACCGGGCTTAGAAAATCCCACAAAACTGCCACGGTTTACCATGCTGGGACAGGGAGGAGGTCTTTGGTGCATTTAGGTAGAGGGTATAGAGGAAATAGTGTTCTTCAAGTGTTATTACTGAATTTTTGATGATTCCTTCTGCAGCAGAGCAGGGAATTCCAGGTGAGGTTCTACTCTCGGACCTCCTTCCAAACTGGGAGAGGGTCATGGGTAGGAATTTCTTGAATCCTTTGGTTCTTGGCTACATTGACCTAGTGTTTCAGGAAAGTCTATGGTCTCCAAGGCTTCGTCTGTATGAGAAACTGTCCTCAAGTGACAGCCTGTTTTGGACATTGCTAGGTCAGATGGCTGCATCCATGTTATGGCCAAAACTCACCCCACTGGAATATGGTGCCCCCCATTCCTTAAGGCCATCACTCTCCCCTTATTTTGTCCTCAACTCCCTGTCCCATTTCTCAAAGAATAGGCCGTTGGAAAAAGTCTTGGCCCTCTAACCTAAGCACTTTTGGCTTTTTAAGAATTCAAGTAGACTGTGGAAAAGGCAGACAACCTGTAGGTGATGTCTATTTTTATGGGATGGCCATATTTAACGTGCAAGACTGGGAAGGAAATAAAGGCCAGAGGGCTTACACGGTCATGGCTTACAGGCCTAGAGCTACTTTTGTTTCCTTGTTTTGTGTTTTAGAATAATTTTATCCCTATGTAATTTTATTACTGAGAACTTGAGAGGTAGAGGTCTAGCTTAAATCCCTGCTCCTCATAATGGGCAGTCATTTAACCGAAAACCAGTTATAAAGACTTTGTCCTTCCCCACTGATTGATATCACGTACAAACATGGAGAAAGAGAAAATGAGAGTGAGTGTTTCATTTTGCTCCACTTACCTTTTTTTCTTGTTCCTGAGCAAATTCAACTGTATATCAGTTTTTTTTTTATATTACAAACCACACATATAGAAGAGCATACATTAGACATATGTAGAGTTTTATATATATTTTTAACAGTACTTCATGTGATCATCAACCGATGTCATCTGTAAAAAGTTTAGTATCTCATAGCTGTCCACTTATTTCCATCTTAGTATACCTCCTCCCACTAGAGCTAGCACCCTTCTGACTTTTTATAATCATTCCCTTGATGAATTCATAGTTTTGGCACATATGTATGTAGCTGTAATGATTTGTAATTTTGCCAGTTTGTTAATCTTCTCTTGTGAAATTGCATCGGATTTTTGGTGACTAGATCCTTTCACTTGTAATGGTCAGGTTTTTTCCTTTTGATTTATGTACCAAAGTTCAGTTCAATTTCACTGTACTCAGTGTTCCATGGAGTAAAATCCTCATAATTTGTTTCTTCCAGTATGTGCTTGCAAGGGAAGTGAGGCATTGAAAAGTTGTGCATGCTCTGCACATCTTCCCATCCTTGTCATGGGACCTACCCATGAGAAGTTTCATCACTCTTGACCACCTTACTCCCTTTCACAAGTAGCCTTGATGCTGTATCTGAGGGACTTATGCTGAATGAGGGACCATAGCCACTGAAAAAATGAGGGAGGCCTGAGTGTCTTTACTTTCTGTCACCCTGCAGCCCCAGAAATCCCCCCACCCAGTGTCCTTGAATTTACTCTGACTCATGGTGACCTCATGTTTGTCAGAGTAGAACTGTGCTCCAAAGAGTTTTCAATGGCTGAGTTTTGTGACTGCTGTGACTGTGGGGTCTGTGGACACCAGAGGGATACTAATACTGTCTTCTCAATATCTGGAATGAATCCAGGGAGCCAGCAGAACATTGGCTGAAGAAATTAATGAGACTATATATTCTGTTACATACTTTGCCCTGTCTCATTTGCCCAACCTCAGGTAAACCTCAGGTTCCCCCATCAATGACCCCGGGCCCACAAAACTGATCTCAGGGGTCTTCTGGCAACATGGCGCTCTAGGCAGAAGCACCACACCATCCCTCCACAGCAAAGATCTAAAAAACTAAACCAAAGAGTGAAAACAGCAATCCTGAAACCCTAAACATCAAATGAAGAGATAAAGAACTCAGTCAAGAACCAAATGGAATTAGAAACTGACAGAGAACAGAGAGTGAGGAGACATACATGCAGAGGTCCCCTATCAGCTAATGCAGCACAGAGCTGCCATCTTGGACTCCTATCAGAGACCAGCAAATCAGGGTTACAAGAAAGCAGCTTCACGGAGCTTCAAGTGGGAGACAGAACAACCGGTAAACAGTGATATATGCTTTCCCACCCCCCACCTTTCTTCACCCCTACTTGGCCTCCTCTGCTTCCCGTGGCCACAGTCTCTTGGCTGAGAAGCACTGGCTGCTTGGATTCCACCCACCTGCACTGGCCGACTCCCTGAGAGCCATTTGTTGGCTGCCGGTGTTGCTTTTTTCCATTTCTTTTGATGTCTTCCTTACCTCTCACCACCTCTCCCTCCTTTCACACAAATAGCTGGCTCCGTGCGCCATCGTTGCTTCTTCCTGAGGGGTTGTGGAGCTCCAATCATGTGGAACTGCTTCCTGCTCTGTGCTGCCATGCTGGTGGGATCCTGGGGATTTTGTTTGTTTGTTTTGAATTGTTTGCTTTCTTTTCTAGAGTTGGGAGCCCATTCTGTCCAGGCAGTGCTGTGTGGTTTGGGACCTACCTTCTCAGCTTGCGCAGATGAGCAGGGGGATCCCTGAGAGCATGTCTTTGTGTGTGTTTTTTTCTGTTTGGGGGTGGTTTTCTTGTTCTTTTTAAAATTTGTTTTGTTTTCTTTTCCCTCTTTTTCCCTTTTTGTCTTTCTTCATTACTCAGTTTCTCATTTCTCTATACTTCCTTCTTGTCCTGTCTTCTGAATACCTGGCGCTGAGTGACACCTCTACATCTTCTAGCCAGGCTGTACTTCAAAACCTGGGAACAACTTCCCCAGACCTCGTAAGTGAACTGGTGGGATCCCTAGGAGTTTTCTTTTCTTTTTTATGTCTAATTTTTTATTCATTCTTTTCTTTTCTTTTTTCTTCTTTTTCCTCTTTCTGTTTTTCTCCATTTCATAGTCTCTCTTCTCTCTACTCTAACGGCAAGCTCACCTAGCACTCTTTTTTGTTTGTTTGTATGTTTTTGGCTCCTGTTCCTCTCTCCTCTCTCCCACACCATCTTAGCTCCACACATCACAATCTCCCCCCTCCATCCTGCTTACCTGCACTGTGTGCTTAACATCACACCACCAAGCAGAACAGGCATGGCCTATCGGAACCTTCCCCACACTGATTACTGACCCACCCTGGTGGCTGTAGTAAGTGCAACAAACAACCCATCCCAGCAACTCCTCTTCAGCTAGACCTGCCCTGCTGTATTATATATGAGTGACTGACCCTGCCAATTGGAGAAGGAGGAGAAAAGTATCGTGCTTAAAGATGAGCAAACAACAAAGAACACAGCCTACCTGCTCAGACATAGCCAAATTGAAAAAAAAAGGACGAAACAAATCTACGATCAATAAATGAGAAAAATAACTACTGAATGCCCCAAATGCAGCAGACAATATCAAAATATTTACAAAAACAGGACAGGATGGTTCCAGTAGGCATCCAAAATAAAACACCAGATGACTTTGCAGCAGAAGAAAAGGCACTAGAACTACCTGATAGGGAATTCAAATCTCAAATATTAGACTTATCAAAGAGTTGAAGCAAAAAGCAGACAAAACTGAGGAAAAAACAGACAAATTCATGGAAAATACAGGCAAAAAAATGGAAGAATTCAGGAAAATAATGCAGGAACAAAATGCCAAAATAAATTCACAACTAGAAATTATACAAAGACAACAATTAGAAATCCAAAAGTTAAACAACAAGATTTCAGAAATGGACAGTGTCATAGAAGGGCTGAGGAGCAGATTTGAGGCAGTGGAAGACAGGATCAGTGGAATTGAAGACAAACACTTGGATATAACTGTGAGGAAAACTCAGAAAAAAGAATGAAGAAAAATGAAGAACCCCTGAGAATTACGTGGGATACAATCAAAAGCAAAAATTTTCGAATGATCAGAGTTCCAGAAAAGGGGGAGAAAACAGAAAACACAGGATCATTGAAGAACTGCTGATGTAAAACTTCCCTAATATCATGAAAGATGAAAAGCTGGCCAACCAAGAAGCTTAATGAACCCCTATAGGATAGATCTCAAAAGAAAATCACCAAGGCATATCACAATCACACTTGCCAAAACCGAACATAAATAAAGAATCCTGAGAGCAGCTCATGAAAAACAAGAAGTCACATACAGAGAAGAAACAATAAGACTAAGCTCAGATTATTCAGCAGAAACCATGCAGCAAGAAGGCAATGGAATGACATACATAAAACCTTGAAAGAAAAAAAAAATTGCCAGCGAAGAATAATATATCGTGCAAAACTCTCATTCAAATATGATGGTGAAATTAGGGCATTTCCAGATAAACAGAAATTAAGGGAATATGTAAAAACCAAACCAAACTTACAAGAATTATTAAAGGAAGTCCTTCGATCTGAGAACAACTTAAGCTCACAGGCTGAATCTAGGACACAGGATTGTACCAACCAGATACCAATCTAGGAAATGAACTCTCAAGGGCTATCCAAAACCAAAAGAAACACAACAGGGAATCAGAGCAGTTAATTTGTAAATGACAACAACATCAGAACAACAAAAGAGGGAATAAACGGTGTAGGTATAGAACCTTATAATGGAGACGAAGGCAAGGCAATACCAAGTAATAATAGACTGCTTCAAACTTAGAAAGATAAGGGTAAATTTCATGGTAACCACAAAGGAAGTTAACAAACATACTCATCAAAATAAAGAGGAAAAACATAAAGTCGCAGTAAAAACAAAACCTACAAAAAAAGAAAAAATGAAAAAAAATCAACAAACAAAAGGAATTCAACCAGGAGAGTAAGAAGAACAAAGAAAACGTCAGCACCACAAAAAAAAAAAAAAACATTACAAAATGACAGCAATAAATTCACATCTATCAATAATTACACTGAATGTAAATGGTCTCAATGCAACCATAAAGAGACGGAGAGTGATGGAATGGATAAAAAAAACAGGATCCATCAATATGCTGTCTACAAGAGACACACCTTAGAAACAAAGATGTGAATTTATTAAAAATCAAATGTTGGAAAAAAACATATCACGCTAACAACTACCAAAAAAGAACAGGAGTGGCAACACTAATCTCAGATAAAATAGACTTTAAAACAAAATCCACCATAAAAGACAAAGAAGGACCCTATATAATGATTAAGGGGATGATCCATCATGAAGACATAACCATAATAAGCATCTACCCACCCAATGATAGGGCGCCAAAATATATAAAACAAACTCTAACAACACTGAAAAGAGAAACTGACAGTTCCACAATAATAGTAGGAGACTTCAACACACCACTCTCAGTAAAGGACAGAACAACTGAGAAGAAACTCAGCAAAGATACAGAAGACCTAACGGGCACAATCAGCCAACTTGACCTCATAGACATATATAGAACACTCCACCCAACAGCTGCAAAGTACACATTGTTTTCCAATGCACATGGAATGTTCTCCAGAATAGACCACATCTTAGACCACAGAGCAACCCTCGACAAGATCCAAAACTTTGAGATAATACAAAGTATCTTCTCTGACCACAATGCCATCAAGGTAAAAATTAAAAACAGAAAAAGCAAGGAAAAAAATCAATTACAAGGAAACTGAATAACACCCTGCTTACAAGCCACTGAGTAGTAGAAGAAATCAGAGATGGAATCAAAAAATTCCTAGAATCAACTAAGAATGAAAACTCATCATACCAAAACCTTTGGGACACAGCAAAGGCAGTCATCAGAGGACAATTTATAACAATATATGCACACATCAAAAAAGAAAGGGACAAAATAAAAACATTAACTACACAACTCAAACAAATAGAGAACAGCAAAAAAAAAAAAAAAGTCCACAGCCACCAGAAGAAAGGAAATAATAAAGATCAGAGCAGAAATAAATGAAATAGAGAATAGAAAAACAATAGAAAGAATCAATAAAACTGAAAGTTGGTTATTTGAAAGAATTAACAAAATCAACAAACCACTGGCAAGACTGACAGAAGAAAAACAGGAGAGGATGCAAATAACACAAATAAGAAATAAAATGGGCGGCATTACAACAGGCCCAAATGAAATAAAAATTATCATAACAGAATATTATGGAAAACTATAGTCCAACAAGTTTGTAAACCTAGAGGAAATGGATAAATTTCTAGAAACACACGGCCTACCCAAACTACAACAAAGTGATGTTGGAAATCTGAACAGACCCATAACAAGAGAAGAGATTGAAAAGGTAATTAAAAAAACTCCCAACAACAAAAAACCCTGGCCCAGATGGCTTCACTGGAGAATTCTACAAAACATTCGAAGAGCTTGCACCAGTACTACTCAGACTATTTCAGATCATAGAAAAGGAAGCAACACTTCCAAATTCATTCTATGAAGCCATCATAATGCTGATACCAAAACCAGGCAAAGACGCCACAAAAAAAGAAAATTACAGACCAATATCTCTCATGAATATTGATGCAAAAATTCTCAACAAAATTCTGGCCAATAGAATTCAGCATCATATCAAAAAAAAGATAATACACCACCACCAAGTAGGATTCATACCAGGTTTGCAAGGATGGTTCAACATTAGAAAATCAATCAATGTAATCCACCACATAAATAAAAGGAAAGAAAAGAATCACATGATCATTTCAATTGACGCAGAAAAGGCATTTGACAAAGTCCAACACCCATTCCTGATAAAAACTCTCAATAAAATAGGTCTAGAAGGGAAATTTCTCAACATAATAAAGTGCATCTATGCAAAACAAACAGCCAGGCTGAAGACATTCTCCTTGAGAACAGGAACAAGACAAGGATGCCCTTTATCACCAGTCCTATTTAACATCTAGCTCAATTGGCATAACACAGTTTATAAAGGCAAAGTTCTACATTCTATCTCAGTGAGTAGCATTTGGGGTCTTAAAAGCCTGTGAGCAGCCATCTAAGATACTCCCTTGGTCTCATCCCTTCGGGAGCAAGGGAGAATGAAGAGAACAGGATACAAGGAAAAGATTAGTCCGATGGACTAATGGACCACAGCTACCAAGGCCTCCACTAGACTGAGTCCAGTACAGCTAGATGGTGCCCGGTTACCACCACTGACTGCTCTGACCAGGATCACAACAGAAGGTCCTGGACAGAGCTGAAGAAGGATGTAGAACAAAATTCTAACACACACACAAAAAAGACTAGATTTACTGGTCTAAAAGAGACTGGAGAAACCCCGAGAATATGGCCCCCAGACACCCTTTCAGCTCAGTGGTGAGGTCATTTCCAAGGTTCACCATTCAGCCTGGGATTGGACAGCCCCATAAAACAAAACGGGATTAATGAGGCACAGCAGTCCAGGGACAAGGACTAGAAGGTAGAAGGGGACAGGAAAGCTGGTGATAGGGAACCCAAGGTTGAGTAAGGATAGTGTTGACATGTAGTGGTGTTGTTAACATTGTCATAGGGCAACATGTGTACTGTTTAATGAGAAACTATTTTGTTCTGTAAACCTTCATCTAAAGTGAGAATAGCAGCACAACTGGAAGAACGTAATCGATGTCACTGAACTGTGCATGTAGAAATTTTTGAAATGGTGTATCTTTGGCTATGCATATTTTCACCAAAAAAAATGGTCGAGATGGAAGAGGGTTGACATGTCGTGGGGTTGTTAACCAATGTCATAAAACAATATGTGTACTGACTGTTTAATGAGAAACTATTTGTTATGTAAACCTTCACCTAAACTACAATTAAAAAAATACTGATCTCAAATCTGCTTACGTCCCAGCACCAGAGATGGCTTGCCCCCATTGCTGGTCAAAGCCCTACTTCTTAATCGTGATTTCATGGGCTCAGAAGACTTCCTCAGCCCTGACTGTCCCTGGACCTGTGTATGGTGCGGGGAGCTGTCCTTGTTCTCCTGCCTCCTCTGTCTTTTGTGTAATTTCTTTCAGAACAACCATTAAAAAAGGCTGACTCATTTATTACCAGAAAATCTCATTTTTTATATGTGTGTGTTAAATTCATGGTAGGAATCTTTGCTTGAGAAGAAATTCTTTCTCTATCATGGGGCCAGGATGGTTACCCAGACTTTACATTATGCATCTCTTCTTTAGAGTGGTCCTGATTTGTATACTTTACACTAAAACTGTAATTGTACTTATAGTGCCTTCTTGAGTTCTGTGATGAGTCTTTCTAGTAAATTATCGAACCATAGGCCATAGTGAAAATCCCCCAATTTGTAGTGCTCTGGTCAAATGTGAGTGGGCCTGGGGACACCTTAACATGTGAGACCTGACCTAGCTTCTCATGGTCAGGGTGAAAAGAACTGCATTTGCAGTGGATGTCAGAGAAGGCACACACACGCGCGCACCCCTTCACATGTTTAATTTTGCATCACAGCTCCTCTTCTGAAAAATCCTGCCTCATCAATGGTTTCTGTATAATTTAGATTCAATAGAGTCACATTTCCACTGAACTACCTCCAAGATCCCCAGTTAACTTTCTAATGATTCACAACTCAACATAATTTTCACACAGTACACCTCCTTAAACTTTTACAGACTGTGACAGTCTGCAACTGATAAAATTTCCTTCATTATATGTAATATCTAGAAAATCATAATTTCCACTGGTTGTAGTGAGAGAAACCAGCAGCACTTGAATTATGCAACATGGCATTATTAAGACCTGATTGTCTGAGATAAGTAAGACAAGGAAAATACAGTGTTTCATCTTTCTCTAGCTCGGATATTATTCTGAGACATGAATATTAATGCAAATTTTTAAAAAGTCATATCAATAATGACCACTGAGGGCCATCTCCGAATGGAAGTTTCATTGATAGCACTGATGATGACTTCTTTGCTATACAATGTCCACCTACGTGTTTATCAGCCAGAGAACTTTTGCTGCAGCCTTCTCTTTGCATGTGCTCAGCCACAGTCTCTAAGAACCTCACTTCACATTTTGGTATAAGGAAAACACATTCTGCAAAAGTGAACTACAGTTTACCCAAAAGCTACAATCTTTGATCTGCTATGGACTTCTTGAAATCTTATTTTTACTTTGTACACCAAATACACTTGATTCTTTCATGGATTCATTTATGCAAAAAAGGTTAAATTTTGATAGGGATTGCTTTTTCAATCTGTAGTATGTTTGGGTGGTATTGACATCTTAACAATATTAAGTCTTCCTATGAGCGCAGGATGTCTTTCCTTTTTTTTAGGTCTTCTTTATTTTCTTTCCACAGCGTTTTATAGTTTAAGTGTACAAGTCTTTCGCTTCCCTAGTTAAGTTTATTCCTTGACATTTTAGATGCTATTTAGATGGAATTGTTTTATTCATTTCCTTTCTGATTATTGATTGTATACAGAAACACACTGCTTTTTGTGTGTTGATCTTGTACTCTGCAAATTTGCTGAATCCATTTATTAGCACTCCTAGCTTTCTTCTGGAGTTTTTGGGATTTTCTATATATAGAATCTTGTTATCTATGAATAGAGATTTTTTTCACTTCTTCATTGCCGATTTGCATGCTTTTTACTTCTTTTCTTGCCTGATTGTTGTGACTAGAACTTCCAGCACAATCTTGAACAGCCATGGTGAAAGTGGACATCCTTGTCTTGTTCCTGATCTTAGGGGGAAAGATTTCCCTTCTTTCATCTTTGAGTATGTGAGATGATGATGTTTTATAAATGCCCTTCATCATATTGAGGAATTTCTTTACTATTCCTAGTTTCTTGAGTCTTTTTATCATGAGACAGTGTTGGCTTTTCTGCATTAATTGAGATGATCATGTGGTACTTTTCCTTTTTTCTATTAATAAGGTTTATTCCATTGATTGATTTTCTGATTTAAATCTCCCTTGCATTCCTGTAATAAATCCTACTTGCTCATGATGTTTAATCCTTTGAATATGCTGTTGGATTAAATTTGTTAGTATTTTGTTGAGTATTTTTGCATCTATATTCATAAAGGATATTGTGTATATATATATTTTTTCATTGTGTTTATCTGGCTTTGGTATCAGGATAATGCTGGCTTCATGGAATGAGTTAGGAAGTATTCCATCTTCTTTTATTTTTTGGAAGATTTTGAGAAGCATTTTTGTTAATTCATCTTTAAATATTTGGTAGACTTGACTCATAAAGTCATTTGGTCCTGGACTTTTTCTTTTGTTCAGAGGTTTGAGATCACTGATTCACTCTCTTCAGTTTTTATTGTTCTGTTGAAATTTTCTATTTTTTCTTGAGTCAATTTAAGTAGTTTGTGTGTTTCTAGGAATTTTTCCATTTTATCTAGTTTATCTAATTTGTTGGCATATAATAGCTCATAGTATCTCTTATAATCCTTTTTATTTCTATAGAGTCTGTAGGAATGTTACCGCCTTCATTTCTGATTTTAGTTATATTCTATGGGGCATGCAGAGGAAGATGCTTAGTGAGATGGATTGAAACAGTGGTTGCAACAATGGGGTTAAACATAACAATGATTGTGAGGATGGCACAGGATCAGGCAGTGATTCGTTCTGTTGTACATAGGGTGCTATGAGTCGGAACTGACTCAACATGGCACCTAACAACAACAACAACATGCAAAGAACAGAATGCAAAGCAACTTTTAAAAGAAGGAGGTAGTTTTAGGAGTACAAGGTGTTGCGATAAGGAGATATCAGGGATAAAATGAAGAAGTAGCTTTAGGTTGTCCAAGATATATTTTTAAATGAGAAAAGCACACTGGAGGTCTTTTACACTAAGAATTACTTGATTTTTTATGAAGAAAAACGACTTGTTCAGGAATATATTTGAACACACCTAGAGTAATGCATCCATAAGCAGACAATTCTAGAAAGATAATCCTACACTACAAACATTAGTTTTCTTCAGAAGATAGAATTCTCAGAAGCTCTTCACGTTGTATTTTATAAGAAAATTGAGTGTACCAAAAAGAAAAAACACACACACACAAAACCCATTGCTGATTACAGTTCCTCATAGGACAGAGTAGAAATGTGCCATAGGGTTTCCAAGAGCGGCTGGTGGATTCAAACTGCCTGTCTTTTGGTTAGAAGCCGAACGCTTAACTACTGCACCACAAGTGCTCCAGTAGAGTGTTGTTGTTGTTGTTACGTGCTGTCGAGTCAGTTCAGACTCATAGCAACCCTATGTATAATAGAATGAAACACTGCCTGGTCCTGTGTCATACTCACAATCCTTGTTATGAATGAGCTCGTTGTTGCAGCCACTATGTCAATCCATCTCCTTGAGGGTCTTCCTCTTTTCCGCTGACCCTCTACTTTACCAAGCATGATGTCCTTCCCCAGGGACTGCTCCCTCCTGATAACATGTCCAAAGCATGTGAGACATAATCTCACCATCCTTGTTTCTAAGGAGCATTCTGGTCGTAGTTCTTCCAAGATAGATTTGTTCATTCTTTTGGCAGTCCAGGGTATAGTCAATATTCTTCCAACACCACAATTCAAAGATGTTAATTCTTCTTCGATCCTCCTTACTCATCGTCCAGTTTTCACATGCATATGAGGCAATTGAAACTGGTATTTCTAATGAATTTCCAGGTCTTGTGAGTAGTGGAGGTTCAGGGATCAAACACTGAGAACCTGTGTCCTAGGAAAGGCAAGATTGCCTGATGCCAGTCACCATCGATGTGGCAGGAAATTTAAAGACTAAAAGGGGCAGAGCCAACGTTTCTCACTACCATCTCCTGAAGGTCCCTGCAGTGAGCAAAGCAGCTGGGCAGGAGTCCCAGGCTCTCCACTACCGATGAACCTTCTGAGGGACCCACCCACAAACAAAGCTTTTTGATCTGATTCTTCTGCCTGGAACTAATTTTAAAAAAATACCCACATGGCTCATCCCTTACCTACTTCAACTTTTTCATGTCAAAAATGGCTTCCTTATTGTGCAGTATAATATTACCACCCATCTCCTCACTTAGCACCCTAAATTCTCCTTTTTTCCATTGTGATAACCACATTATAACGTATTATGCTGTATGATTTAGTATTTTAGTATTTTTTCTTTCATAGTTCCTATCTGTCTTCCTTGAATAGAAAATACACTCTGAGAGGAGGGGTCTTTGTTTCTCTAGTGTCCCAATGTCTCCCATGCATCTACAGTTGTGCCTGAAACCCAATATGTGCTCAAAGATTCTGTGAAGAGAAGTGAATAAACATGTTACCTCAGCTTCACTTTTTAAAAACTATTGTGGCTACTCTAAATGTCCCCTTCAACTCACCCTACCAGATAGGTTGCTCAATGATTTTATGCATGAAAAAGAAACCAATTTTGGAGACATAACCCTTAGAATGAAGAAGGTTCCAGAGAAGACACATGTTCAGCTTAAATATTTCCTCAGACTTCAGGGCCTTCTTCTCAGACTTTTTGGAATTCTTACCTTTTTTCGCCTTTCATTGATGTTTCCCCAGAGCTATATCTGCACTAACTTTAAATAACTACATCCCGTTGCCGTTGAGTCTCTTCTGACTCAAAGTGACCCAGTAGAACTCTCCTATAGGGTATCCAAGGCTGTAATCTTTACGGGAACAGACTGCCACTTCTTTCTACCACGGAGCTGATGATAGGTTCAAACCACTGATGTTTTGGTTAGCAGCCAAGCACTTAACCACTGCTCCAACAGGGCTCCTTAAATAACCACATACATTGTTAATAGCTTTGTGTAATTTTCATCGTACAACTCTTTTCCTTTTGTTGTTGTTAGGTGTTGTCAAGTCAGTTCTGACTCATAGAGACCTTATGCACCACAAAACGAAACACTGCCCGGTCCTGAGCCATCCTCTCAATCATTGTTATGCTTGAGCCCATTGTTGCAGCCACTGTGTAAATCCATATATTTGAAGGTCTTCCTCTTTTTCGCTGACCCTGTACTTTACCAAGCAAGATGTCCTCCAGGGACTGATCTCTCCTGAGAATATGTCCAAAGTATGTAAGATGTAGTCTCGCCATCCTTCCTTCTAAGGAGCATTCTAGTTGTACTTCTTCCAAGACAGGTTTGTTCATTATTTTGTCAGTCCATGGTATATTCAACATTCTTCACCAACACCACAATTCAAAGGCGTCAGTTCTTTAGTCTTATTCATTGTCCAGCTTTCACATGCATATGATGTGATTGAAAATACCACGGCTTGGGTCAGGCGCACCTTAGTCTTCAAGGTGACATCTTTGCTTCTCAACACTTTAAAGAGGTCTTTTGCAGAAGGTTTGCCCAATGCAATACGTCTTTTGATTTCCTGACTGCTGCTTCCATGAGTGTTGGTTATGGATCCAAGTAAAATGAAATCCTTGACAACTTCAGTCTTTTCTCTGTTTATTATGATGTTGCTTATAGGTCCAGTTGTGAGGATTTTTGTTTTCTTTATGTTGAAATGTAATCCATACTGAAGGCTGTGGTCTTTGATCTTCATCAGTAAGTGCTTCAAGTCCTCTTCACTTTCAGCATGCAAGGTTGTGTCATCTGCATATTGCAGGTTGTTAATGAGTCTTCTTCCAATCCTGATTCACCTTTCTTCTTCATATAGTCCAGCTTCACAGAATATTTGCTCAGCATATAGATTGAATAGGTATGGTGAAAGGATGCAACCCTGACGCACACCTTTCCTGACTTTAAACCATGCAGTATCCCCTTGTTCTGTCTGAACAACTGCCTCTTGATCTGTGTACAGGTTCCTCATGTATTCCTCGTTCTAAGGAAATATTAATTCCTCATGCAGAACTGTCACTGCAATCACAGAAGAAACGATCATCACTTCCCACCAAGGAGATGAGATCTTGGGATTCAGATGCCTCCTTTCTACAAGTGTTCTGCCTAGTAACACTGTAGCACTGACACCTACAGAAATAACACATATTAAGGTGGTCTTTCCGTGAGATCAATGCCAGATTCCTAAAATAAATTGAATATATCTGTCTTAGGCTGATTTCTTTAGAGAAGCAAAACTAGTGAAGCAAATATATAAATATATATATACTAAAAAAAAAAAAAAACTGCCATCCAGTCAATTCCGACTCACAGCTACCCTATAGGACAGAGTAGAACTGACCCATAGGGTTTCCAAGACTGTAAATCTTTATGGAAGCAGACTGCTGCATCTTTCTTCCATGGAGCAGCTAGCGGGTTCAAACCACCAATCTTTCAGTTAGCAGTCAAACGTTTTAAACACTGTGCCACCAAAACCCATTGTCATCAAGTCAACTCTTAGGGACAACGTGGGACAGAGTAGAACTTCCCCATAGGGTTTCCAAGGCTGTAATTTTTTCGAGAACAGACTGCCACATTTTTCTCCCTTGGAGCGGCTGAACTGCCAACCTTTCAGTTAGCAGCTGAGTGATTAACCACTGCACCTCCAGGGCTCTTTACTGCACCACCAGGGATTCTAAATATATAGAGATTTATTTCAAGAAAATGGTTCATGCAATTGTGGAGGCTGGCAGGTCCTAGTTCCATAGATCAGGCAGTGGCTGGATGCTTCTCTGGACTCATGTGGTTTCAGTGACTGAGGAACCCAAAATCTGCAGGTAAGGTGGCAGGCTGCTGGCTCACATCCCCAGAACAGGTGGTCAGAGAATGATGATGCAGATAACAGTATCGAGAGAGTGAACTTTCCAGAGCATTCATATATATTAGATGCAGGCCACACCCCCAAGAAAACTCCCCTTTCAACAGATGGGCTGCTCACATCTGATCACAAAATGGAGAATGATTATACAGTATCTGCTAAACCCCTGAGAATCATGGCCTAGCTAAGCTGACATATAACTTTAACCATCACAATATCTTAGAGCATGGAGTAAGAATTATTATACCAGTGTTTCTCACTGGGTTGGACATATTCACTGCCTCTACAGGCAGGAGAGATGTTTTCTGTGGAAGGACATCATGGTTAGTAAAGTAAAGGGTCAAAGAAAAGAGAAAGACCCTCAAAAAGATGGATTGACACAGTGACTGCAACAATGGGCTCAAGCATAACAATTGTTGAGGATGGTGCAGGACTGGGCAGTGTTTTGTTCTGTTGTAGGTAGGGTTGCTATGAGTCAGAAAGAACTCGATGGAACCTAACAACAACAGAGTTCTTGTCTGACTTCCTTAAACAAAATATGAGCTTTATGAAAGCCAAGGTCTTTGTTTCTTTTGTGTCCCCATGTCTCCCATGCTTCTACGATAGTGCCTGAAACCCAATACGTGCTCAATGGTTTTGTTAGAGCAGTGAATAAACATGACACCTCAGCTTTATGGTTCATTTTTACTCTTCTGCGTACTCTAATGAAACCCTGGTAGCATAGTGATTAAGAGTTTGGCTGCTAACCGAAAGGTTGGCAGTTTGAATCCACCAGCCGCTCCTTGGAAACCCTATGGGGCAGTTCTACTCTGTCCTATAGGGTTGCTATGAGTCAGAATCGACTCAAAGGCAATGGGTTTGGGTTTTTTGTTTGTTTGTTTGGGGTACTCTAAATGTCTCCTTTAACGCCCCCCTCCAAGCTGGACTGTTCAATATTTCATAAATGAAAATGAATCCTATTTGGAAAAAAAATCTTAGAATAAACAAGGTTCTAGCCTAGATACGTGCTAAATTTAAATATCTCCTCAGACTTCAGTGTCTCTTCAAAAACTTCTCAGAAGTCTTTTTTCTCCCTTCATTGAGTTTTCCTCAGAGCTTTATCTGTCACTATCTTTAAATAATTACATAAACATTATTCATAGCTTTGTGTTATGTCATGGACATGTCCCCTAAAAATGTGTGTATCAATCTGACTGGGCCATGATTCCTGGTATTGTGTGATTGTCCATTTTGTCATCTGATGAGATTTTCCTGTGTGTTGTAAATCCTGCCTCTATGATGTTACTGAGGGGAGATGGGCAGCGGTTGTGTTGATGAGGCAGGACTCAATCTATGGGATTTAATTGTGTCTTCAGCTGGTTTCTTCTGGGATATAAAAGAGAGAAGCTAGCAGAGAGACAGGGAGACTTAAGACTACCAAGAAAGCAGTGCCAGGAGCAGAGCGCGTCTTTTGGACCCAGGGTTCCTTCAGGGAGAAGCTCCTAGACCATGAGAAAATTGATGAGAAGGACCTTCCTCCAGAGCCAACAGAGAGAGAAATCTTTCCCTTGGAGCTGACACCCTGAATTTGGACTTTTAGCCTACTTTACTGTGAGGAAATAAATTTCTCTTTGTTAAAGCCATCCACTTGTGGTATTTCTGTTATACCAGCACTAGATAACTAAAACATGTTTGCATTTTACAACTCTTTTTCTGAAAAAAATATTAATTTTTCATGCAGAAGTGTCCCTACAATCACAGGAGAAATGATCATTACTGCCTATCAAGAGGATGAGATCATAGGATTCAGATGTCCACTTCATCTCCGCTTTCAGATGCTTCCTTTGTACAAGTGCTCTGCTTGGGGACAATGAAGCCACTGTTGCCTACAAAAATAACATTTGTTAAGGTAGTGTTTCTTTGAGATCTATGTCAAATTCCTAAAAGGAATTTAATATATCTTAGGAATGGAACAAAAAATATTATAGCAATATTATCAATAATACCTCACTGGGTTGGACACGCTCACTGACTATACAGGCAAAAGAGATGATTTCTGTGGGAACAAGAGGCAAAGCTCCATGCTTTTCCACTGCTTCAGGATGGTATAACATCCTTCCCTACCTGGAGCTGAGCTTTCTCTTGTTCTTAACACAACATAGTAAAATTCATAAAACTGATTCTAACAATTCAGGCTACGTGCATTTAAACAACAATAAAATAATATTTATTAGTTTCCAGCAAACAGTGGATGTATATTGTGTCTGAAACACTCGCTAGAATGATATGTGCATTGGGATAGGTAGGCCATAGGAATATCTGAAATATGTTTACCCTCTGGGATCATAGTGAGCTTCAAGGAGTCTGAAATGATGTCTCTAACCACTGGTGATTAATTGCAGACAGAACTCTCCAGAAATGTGTCTGCTTCCCTTAATAAGGAGCGAGGGCCCTCTCCAGTCTTTGGAGATTAAACCAAACCAAACCCGTTGCCATTGAGTCGATTCTGAGACATAGTGACGCTATAGGTCAGAGTAGAACTGTCCCATAGAGTTTCCAAGGAGCAGCTGGTGGATTCGAACTGCTGCCTTTTAGTTAGCAGCCCAGCTCTTAACACTGCACCACCTGGGCTCCTTTGGAGCCTAAAGAAGACATTTCCAAGTGTCCCTTGCACTACCTAAGTAACCGCTGTTCCTGGAAGTTCAGGTGGAGAACGTGCTACACCGGGCCGTGGAGACCCAGGAACTAGGTTATGTAGTTAGCTCTGCATGGACCGCATACCTGAAGCAATGGAAAGGCAGATAGTGGTCTTTTCTGTGCCAGCGTAACTCATCGGTGTGGGACTTCTGGCTTCTTCCTCACGGCAGCCATTTTAGCTGCCATAAGAGGTATTCACCCGGTCAGGGTTTCAAAGCTTTGCAGGGGCACCAAGGTCATGGGACAGAGGAGTGATGAGAGGAGGCTTTGTCCCAACTGTGCAGAGGCAGGTGTGACATTCAGTGATGGCGCTGACCATGGTCACCTGCTCCTAGGTGGTAATAGTGCCCTGCCAGGATCCCCATCAGGTGTCCTGAGTTCCCAGCCCGGCTCTACACACAGGCTGGATGGCGGCCTCTGCGCTGAGGGACCCGACTCAGGTGAGTGAGCGTCCTACAGGCTTCCTCGTCCTGAGCGCATCATCCAATCCTTGAGCTCCGAATGGCCCCTTCAGCACAGACCCTGGTCCTGCATAGGGTAGCGCTCATGGTGGGGAAACTGTTTCCTGAGAATTAGCGTGATGAGGGGCGGGAAAGAACCCTTGGCAGTGGAAAAGGCTAGAGGTGTGACTGAGCCGGAGCAACAGGGAAAGTTAGGGTCCGTTATGTGTCTGCGGGGAACAGAGTGTGTTGGAATCTAGCCTGGAAGGCAGGCTGGGAGTTGTGCCTTCATTCTAAGGACGCTGGGAGTCATAGAGGGTTGTGAACAAGAAGGAGATGGTAAAAAAAAAAGCTACTCAGAGGAAAAGCAAACTGGAACAGGGATGATGACATTAAGGTCCAGATTGAGTCCGCCAAGATCACACAGCTGGTAAGAAGAGCACTGAGGTCTGAGAACCAAAAATAACACAGTGATCTCGAGGTCACTTGGTTCCTGGGCTGGACAGGGTGACAGAGATTGGGAGTTCCAGGAGTCTTCTTTAGATCATGTTAAGAGTCTGAGATGTTTCACAGAACAAATGAGTGGAAGCATCAAGTGGGCAGTTGGACGATAGGTCTGGAATTCTGGGAAGAGATTCAGAATGGAAACATATTCAAAAAATGGTGGCCAGAAAGTGGATTAGGAAAGAGTGGGAATCACATGAGGCAAAGGGAAGCTTTGTCATGAGAGTAATGCTACTAGTAGGCTAGGAAGCAGGAAGGTAGGGACCAAGGACTGGGTTTCTTGCTTGGGCTGGTGGTTGGGTTGTTGGGTGGCACAAATACAAGTGAGAAGAGAGAGGGCATGGGAAAAGTGTGAGTGAGTGGATGATCTGGAAGGTGGGTTCTGATGGGTAAGAAAACATGAGACAGATGTGGAGGTACAAGAGTAATAGAGGCAAGATGACAGTGAGTTGGTAGCTAGCACTCACTCACCTCTCTGTGTACTCACCAGGATTTTGTTGCACTTGGTGGGGTCTGGGGTGTTACATTCAGGCTGGTAGATAAGCTCAGGGGCATAACTCTCTGGGTAAGTCACTAGGACCAGGTAGAGGGGTCTGTCACCTGGCTTTAAATGAGGTTTAGGTGGAAAGAGGAAGTCTGTGAGTATTGAGGGGACAACAATTGCAGCAAGAGTGAAGGAGGGCAGCAGGCTGTTCTGGTCAACTGAGGTTAAAGCCAGGAACAGAGTCAGGGAGGGAGGCCATCACGGCAGGACTCGGGGCTTCCCCTGGCCCTGGAGGTTTTGGAGGTCTGGGGTAGTACTGGATCCTGTGTGAATGTGCCAGGCACTCTTGGGATGCCATGTGCTAAGTAACATGTAGGGAGGCCAGTGGAGGGGGTCGGTGTGCCTATGGTGAGTGGCAGGGAAGGAGGTGTAGGCTGTGGGAGTGCAGAGTGGTAGACAGTGTGGGACGGAGTGGTGTGTACATGGAGAGGAGTGTGAACTGATGGCCTAGGGCCCTGTGTTGGGGACCTACAGGTGAATGGTAAGTCTGTATTTGGTTGTATCTGGTAGGCATGATCTGAAAGACTCCAGGGAACTGACTGACATGTGAGTGCACATGTGCCCCTGCATGTCAGATCCAGAGCCTAGATCTCATCTGTCTGTGCACCTGCCGCTTGGTGGTGTCAGCTCTCATAGAGATAACTGGGACTATGAGGAGAGAGTAGGTGTCAGTGCTTCCATCTCCTGGTATGTCCTCTGAGGTGGGGGCCATAGAGGAAGGTGAGCAGGGGAGGGATGTGGGGGAATGTACTTGGACTTTGAGGAGAGAAGCTAATTGTGGAATGATGTTGTCCTCATGTCAGGGTTGTGTGGCCTTTGAGGACGTGGCCATTAGCTTCTCCTAGGAGGAGTGGGGGCTCCTTGATGAGGCTCAGAGGATACTGTACAGTGATGTGATGCTGGAGAACTTTGCAATCATAGACTCACTGGGTAAGATCCTCACACCCACCCCAGTGTCCTCTGCTGGTCTCTGCCTTTCCTCTTTTTCCCAGAGTCAGCTCTATGTTTCCACAATCAGACTGGAATCTGCTACCTTCCTTATTCTCTTGACATGGGTTCTGTGCGGTGCAAGAGTTAGCTGTATGAGCTGCCCTGAGCAATGCACTCCCTGAGCAGCACTCTACCTGCCACTCGAGTGTGTAGGGAAGAGTCTGGGAGTCAGGAGTCTTCCATTCTGCCCAGTAGATCCCACCTTGCTTGTCCTCTCCCTGACTAGATGATGTGTCCATATCACACTACCTCTGTGCCCCAAGTTCTGCCCCCTTTCTCTAGCTGAAGTTTCTCCTGCCTGCCTGCAAATAATTACAGGCGTTGTCATGGTCACTATTGATGTGGTCCTAGGACAGTACTTGCAGGACCCACTTTCAAGTTTTTTTTTTTTTTTTTACTAATTTTTTTTCTTTTGGCTTTTTATGGCTGACTAGCTCTAAGCCCATGCTGGCCGCTACCCTATCCTTTCTTTCTATTAGGATTTGCATCATACATGTCCCATCATGCAGACAGGGCTCAGGCAGAGGCCTGGTTACTTCTCAGGGTGGACATGGCAGTATGGTCTCAAAGGAGGCCTTGCCTTCTTGAGCCACAGCTGCAAGATGGCACACATCAGGGCAGTATTCAGATTATACTGGAAACCTCTCCTGTGTCCAACACTGTTTTGGCGTTACTGCTACTAAGCACAACTCGTTTCTACCTTTTCTTCCCTATACTTGAAACTTTGCTGACTTGTCATTTCTACTGTGACCTCTAGGCTCTGGCTACCCCCACTTTTATGACCTCTACATGTCCTGATCTTCTCCACTGCTCCCTCTGCAACGTTTCCCAACATTGGCCACACATAATATGTTGTGAGGTGTCCACATATCCTTAAACAGTCGTACACCAGCTACTTGTTTCTGTTGCATTTTCT
This sequence comes from Dugong dugon, assembly GCA_030035585.1. Lineage (NCBI taxonomy): Eukaryota > Metazoa > Chordata > Mammalia > Sirenia > Dugongidae > Dugong > Dugong dugon. Next base: position 117,774,389 of record CM057466.1, read on the forward strand.
CTGAGCACAACTAATCCTCTGCACATCATGCGTGCATCACCAGCAGACAAGGTCCTGCTGAAGGCTGATGGTAGTGGAGTGTGTTGGAAACTTTGCTTCTTCCTGTGCTGCACCCTGTGCTCCTACCCTTTCTCAGGCGAGGCCTCCTCCATTCTGTGATAACTAAGGCCCAGTATTGTAAGAAGCCCCTGCCTCAACCTTATTCCAGCTCCTTTTTTCTCAAAACAATTCCATGGACTCATTCCTTGACATCTGACACACGTTTTTTTCTTTAGTCTTGTAAATGTACGACACAGCATTTTCTAAATCAAGGTTTTTCACCTGTGTAATTTAGTGACACCAATTACATTAATCGTATAGTGCAACCATGACCAATCATCATTGCCATGACACACATTTTTAATGGGATTTCCTCTTCCCACCAATGGAAACATGTATTAAAGCATTTTTCTTCTTTCAGGTTTCTTAAATTGTACAGAGGAGGAGGAGGCATCTGCTGAGCAGAGTGTTTCCATAGAAGGAGTGTCACAGGTCAGGACTCCATAGGCAGGTCCATGCACCTAGAAGACTCACCCCCCGTGAAAGGTGTGTTTCAGTCTTAATATTTTACATCTGGATGACCACAAAGCAAGAAGCCCTGGAGAGAAACTGTACCTGCGTAGAACATGTATGAGAGCCTCCTGGGTCAGTGCAGAACTTCCCCAGAAGCAGAAGCATCACAGTGGAGAGAAACCCTTCAGGGACGTTGACAGGACCTTGTCTGTGAAGTGCTGCAAATCCCAAGTGTCAGGGAAGCCTTTCACCTCTGGGGAGATAGGGAAGGACTCCTCTGTTTTCTCAGTTCTTTTCCAGCACCGGGCCATGCCCAATGCTGAGAAGCCACCCAGTGGCACCCAGTGCAGGGAGGCCTTTCACAGTGGAAAGAATCTGTATGAGTGTGAATGATTTTGGACACAAACACAGACTTATTCACCACCAGAGCATCGACAATGGAGAAGGTCTTTGTGAAGGTAGCAAATGTGGGAAAGCTGTCAGCTGCAATTACAGACTTGGTCAGCAGCAGGGAATTCACAGTGGAAAAAGGCCATATGAGTGTGATGAATATGGGAAATGCTTTATTCATAGGCCCAACCTTATTGCACACAAGAGAATTCATACTGGAGAAATGCCTTATGACTGAAGTCAGTGTAGAAAATGCTTTCATCAAAACTGCCAGCTTACTGAACACAAGAAAATTCACACTGGAGAAAGACCTTATGAGTGCAGTCAGTGTGGTAAATCTTCCAGCAGAAATGGCAGCCTTGTTAGACATAGGAGAGTTCACACTGGACTTAGGCCTTATGGGTGTGGTGAATGTGGGAAATCCTTTTGCCAAAGCTGTACTCTTATTCAGCACCAGAGAAGTCACAAGTTACAAATCCTTACGTGTGTGGAGAATGTGGGAAATCATTGTGCTATCCGTCCAGCCTTATTCAACATTGAAGAGCACACTGGAGAAAGGCTTTATGAGTGCAGTGAGTGTGGGAAGTCTTTTAGCCTAAGCTCCACCCTTATTTGACACCAGAGAACTCACACAGAGCAAACACTTATGAGTTTGGAGAATGTGGGAAATCATTGCACAATCACACCAGCTTTATAGAACACTTGAGAGTCCACAGTGGACAATGGTCTTCTAAGTGCAGCCAGTGTGGGAAATGCTTTAGTCATAACTCCACTTTCATTCAACACTGGACAGTTCAGACCAGAGAATAGCATTATGAGTGTGGTGAATGTGGGAAGTTCTTTAAGAGTAGTTCCAGCCTTATAAAACACTGGAGAGTCCATGCTGGAGAAAGGCCTTATGCATGTAGTGAATGTGGGAAATCCTTTGGCCAAAGCTCGACCCTTATTCAACACCAGATAATTCATACAGGAGCAAATCCTTATTAGTGTGGCACATATGGAAAATAATTTGAGGATAGTGACAGCCACATTTAATATTGGAGTGTCCACACTGGAAAAAGGCCTTATGACTTCCGTGAAGGTGGGAAATGCTTTAGCAATAAATCCACCCTCATTCAGGACTGAAGAATTCACACTGGAGAATGGCCGTAAAATTGGGCTGAAGGTGAAAATTCTTTAGAAATATCTCCAACCTCATTGTACAGAGAATTTACCCAAGAAAAGCCTCATGAGTGCAGTCAATGTGGGAAATGCTTTTGCCAAACCTACCACCTACCACCTTATTGTACACATGAAAATTCACACTGGAGAAAGGTCTTATGAATGCAGTGACTACAGGAAATCCTCCAGCAAAAATGGCAACATTATTAAACATAGGAGAATTCCCATTGGAGTAAGGCCTTATGTGTTTGGAGAATGAGAAATTCTTTAGTTAAAACTCAACTTTTATTCAACACCAGCGAGATCATGGGAACAAGTCCTTATGAGTGGAGAATATGGGACATCCTTTGACCAAAAGTCTAGCCTGATTTAACGCTGAAAATTTCACACCAGAGAAAGACTTCATGAGAGCAGCAAGTCTGGGAACACCCTCAGCTCAAGGTCTAACATTCAGTCCAAGAAAGTCCACAAACAGGGAAGGCCTTGCACTTGCAGGTGGTGTGGTAGCTCTTTGTTCAATATAAGTGTTCTAGAAAGGCTTTGAGAGAGAGCCATCTGCCTGCATTACACATTATAAATTTTCCCAGGACTCCTGCCAGAGTTCTATCACTGCCAGTTTCTATGGCATTTCCCATCTCACCTCTACCATCTTGCAGATTCCCACCATGTGATTCAATCACCCCAGAATGCTCAGGCAAGGCTGACATCTGTGTTCTCTCCAGTTCCCTGGAGAATATCATGAAAATCTCAAGTGTTACAGGATAATCATTCCCTTCTCTGGCCTGTTAGGGCACCGACCTGACCCAGTTTTGTCCAAGAGTACCTGGTCTGGGTCTGCTGGGAGCTGGCACAGAAGGTTTACCTTGTTAATGACATTCTTGGTCTCATACGATGCTCGTGGCTTATTTTTTTCAGCCAACATTTTACCAACCAGTAACTGCCTGTCTCACATACTTCAGTTTGTGCAACAATAAAGGCCTATTGTTGAAGCCATCTTTGTCAGGTTTCTTTACAGGAACAGAATAGGATATATATATGTGCGTGTGTATATATATATACACACAGACACATATGCATGCATAACGTGGGAAATTTATACTAAGGAATTGGTTTATGCTTGGCGGGATAGCAAGTCCAAGATCTGTAGGACAGGCGACAGGAAAAGAGTATAGGGGGGAGAGGTTCTGGCAGCAGCTCCGGACAGGTTTTCAGGGCTGACCTGTGACCAGCCACTGAGGAGCTCTACCCATCCTGCCCTCTGGGTGAATCAGACTGGTCACTGACCCATGTGGTTTCCAGTCCTGAAGGAGACCTGGTCAAAGGCAGTGTCTGAGCTTCGAGCCATGGGATGGCTGTATTTAAGGTGCAAGACTTGGAAGGAAATTGAGGCCAGAGGGTTTACACAGTCATGGCTTAGAGACTCAGAGCTGCTTTTGTTTCTTTGTTTTGTTTTTTTCTTTTTTATTGTTGTAATTAAATGAAGTTTACATTTCAAGTTAGTCTCCCATACAAAATTTTTAAACATACATTGTTATGAGACACTAACTGCTCACCCCATTCTGTGACAGCACACTCCTTTCTGTCCCTGATTCCCCATGACCATTCAACCAGCTCCTAATGCTCTTCTGCCTTCCCATCTCACCTCTGGACAGAAGCTGCCCCTTTGGTCTCTTGTATCTACTTGACTAAGAGGCACACTCTTCACGAGTATCACTTTATGTCCCACACTCCCGTCCAATCCCTGTCTGAAGAGTTGGCTGCGGAAATTTTTTTACTTTTGGGCTGATAGAGAGTCCAGGGGCCATGCCTTCCGGGGCACCCCAGTCTCAGTCAAACCATTAAGTCTTGTCTTCTTACTAGAATTTGAGTTCTGCACCCCATCTTTCCACTGCTCCATCAGGGAACCTCTGTTGTGTTCCCTGTCAGGACGTTCATTGGTGGTAGCCGGGCACCATCTAGTTCTTCTGGTCTCAGGCTGATGAAGTCTCTGGTTTATGTGGCTTATTCTGTCTCTTGGGCTAATACTTTCCTTGTGTATTTGGTGTTCTTTGTTCTCCTTTACTCCAAGTGGTTGGGACCAATTGATGCATCTTAGATGGCCTCTTGCAAGCTTTTAAGACCCCAGATGCCACTCACCAAAGTAGGATGCAGAACATTTTCTTAATAAGCTTTGTTATGCCAGTTGACCTTGATGTCCCCTGAAAGCATGGTCCCCAGACCTCCTACCCCTGCTACTCTGTCTCTCAAAGTATTCGATTGTATTCAGTAAACTTCTTAGCTTTGGTTTAGTCCAGTTGTGCTGACTTCCCCTGTAGTGTGTGCTGTCCTTCCCTTCGCCTAAGATGATTCTTATCTACTATCAATTTAGTGAATAACCCTCACCCTCCCTCCCTACCCCCGTAACCATCAAAGAATGTTTTCTTCTGTATTTAAACCTTTTCTTGAGTTCTTATAATAGTGGTCTTATACAGTATTTGTCCTTCTGTGACTGACTAAATTCACTGAGCATAAGTTCCAGCTTCCACCATGTTATGTGATGTTTCACAGCTTCATCGCTGTTCTTTATCATTGCATAATATTCCACTGTGTGGATATACCGTAATTTCTTTATCCATTCATCCATTGGTAGGCACCTAGGTTGCTTCCATCTTTTTGCTATTGTGAACAGTGCTGCAATGAACATGGGTGTGTATATATCTATTCGTGTGATGGCTCTTTTTTCTCTAGGATATTTTCCAAGGAGTGGGATATCTGGATCGTATGGTGCTTCTATTTCTAGCTTTTTAAGGAAATGCCAAATCGATTTCCAAAGTGGTTGTACCATTTTACAATCCCACCAACAGTGTATAAGTGTTCCAGTCTCTCCACAACCTCTCCAGCATTTATTATTTTGTGTTTTTTTTGAATAATGCTAGCCTTGTTGGGGTGAGATGATATCTCATTGTAGTTTTGATCTGCATTTCCCTAATGGCTAATGATTGTGAACATTTCTTAATGTGGCTGTTAGCTGCCTGAATATCTTCTTTGGTGAAGTGCCTGTTCATATCCTTTGCCCATTTTTTAATTGGGCTATATGTCTTTTTGTTATTGAGGTTTTGCAGTATCTTGTAGATTTTAGAGATTAGATGCTGATCAGATTTGTCATGCGCCAAAATTTTTTTTTCCTAGTCTGTAGGCTATTTTTTTACTCTTTTGGTGAAGTCTTTTGATGAGCATAAGTGTTTGATTTTTAGGAGCTCCCATTTATCTAGTCTCTCCTGATGCTTGCGCATTGTTACTTAGGGTTCGTACTGTGTTGGCTCCTAGTGTTGTCCTTATTTTTTCTTCCATGATCTTTATTGTTTTCGATTTTATACTTAAGTCTTTGATCCATTTTCAGTTAGTTTTTGTACATGGTGTGAGGTATGGGTCTTGTTTCAGTTTTTTGCAGCTGGATATCCAGTTATGCCAGTACCATTTGTTAAAGAGACTGTCTTTTCCCCAGTTAATGGACTTTGGGCCTTTGTCAAATATTAGCTGCTCATAGGTGGATGAGCTTATATCTGGATTCTCAACTCTGTTCCACTGGTCTATGTATCTGTTGTTGTACCAGTACCAGGCTTTTTGACTACCGTGGCAGTATAATAGGTCCTAAAATCAGGTAGTGTAAGGCCTCCCACTTTGTTCTTTTTCTTGAGTAATGCTTTATTTATTCAGGGTGTCTTCCCTTTCCATATGAAGTTGGTGATTTGTTTTTCCAGCTCACTAAAAAATGCTGGTGGTATTTGGATCGGGATTTCATTGTATCTTCAGATTGCTTTGAGTAGAATTGACATTTTCAGTATGTTGAGTCTACCTATCCATGAGCAAGGTATATTTTTCCACTTATGCAGGTCTCTTTTAGTTTCTTTCAGTAGTGTCTTGTAGTTTTCTCTATATAGATCTTTTACGTCGCTGGTTAGATTTATTCCAAAGTATTTTGTCTTTTTGGGGGCTATTGTAAATGGTATTGATTTGGCGATTTCCTCTTCAAGGTTCTCTTTGTTGGTGTAAAGAATCCAATTGATTTTTGTATGTTTATCTTGTATCCTGAAACTTTGCTGAAATCTTCTGTTAGTTCCAGTAGTTTTCTTGTGGATTCTTTGGGGTTTTCTGTGTATAAGATCATATCATCTGCAAACAGAGATACTTTGACTTCTTCCCTACCTATTTGGATGCCTTTTATTTCTTTTTCTAGCCTAATTGCTCTGGTTAGGACCTCCAGCACAATGTTGAATAATAGTGCTGATAGAGGGCATCTTTGTTCCTGTTCTCAAGGCGAATTCTTTCAAAGTCTCTCCATTTAGGATGATGTTGGCTGTTGGTTTTGTATAAATGTCCTCAATTATACTGAGGAATTTCCCTTCTATTCCTATTTTATTGAGAGTTTTTATCATGAATGGGTGTTGGACTTTGTCAAATGCCTTTTCTGCATTGATTGATAAGATCATGTGGTTCTTGTCTTTTGTTTTAATTATGCGATGGATTACATTGTTTTTCTAATGTTGAGCCATCCCTGCATACCTGGTATAAATCCCACTTGGTCATGGTGAATTATTTTTTTGATATGTTTTTGAATTCTATTGGCTAGAATTTTGTTGAAGATTTTTGAGTCAATGTTCATGACGGATATCGGTCTGTAATTTTCTTTTTTTGTGGTGTCTCTACCTGGTTTTGGTATCAGGGTTATCAGGGTTATGCTGGCTTCATAAAATAGGTTTGGGAGTATTCCATCCTTTTCTATGCTCTAAAATACCTTTAGTAGAAGTGGTGTTATCTCTTCTCTGAAAGTTTGGTAGAATTCTCCAGTGCAGCCATCCTGGCCAGGGCTTTTTTTTTTTTTTTTTTTAATTGGGATTTTTTTAATAACCTTTTCAATCTCTTCTTTTTTTAATGGGTTTATTTGGTTGTCCTACCTCTGTTTGTGTTAATTTAGGTAAGTAGTGAGTTTCTACAAATTTGTCCATTTCCTCTAGGTTTTCAAATTTGTCAGAGTACAATTTTTCATAGTAATCTGTTACGATTCTTTTAATTTCAGTTGGGTCTGTTGTGATATCACCCATCTCATTTCTTATACAGGTTATCTGCTTCGTCACCTGTTTTTCTTTTGTCAGTTTGGCCAATGGTTTATCAATTTTGTTGATCTTTTCAAAGAACCAGCTTTTGGACTTGTTAACTCTTTCAATTGTTTCTCTATTCTCTATTTCATTTAATTCTGCTCTAATTCTTATTATTTCCTTCCTTCTGGTGCCTGTGGGCTTCTTTTGCTGCTCTTTTCCTACTTGTTCCAATTGTAGGGTTAATGTTTTGATTATGGCCCTTTCTTCTTTTTGGATGTGTGCATTTATTGCTATCAACTGACCTCTGAGTGCTGCTTTTGCTGTGTCCCAAAGGTTCTGGTAGGATGTGTTTTCACTCTCGTTTGATTCTATGAATTTCTTTATTCCATCCTTAATTTCTTCTATAACCCAGTAGTTTTTGAGCAAGCTGTTGTTCAGTTTCCATGTGTTTGATTTTTCTTCCTTGCTTTTTGTGTTGTTGATTTCCACTTTTATGGCTTTATGGTCAGAAAAGATGCTTTGTAATATTTCGGTGTTTTGGAATTTGTTAAGGCTTGCTTTATGGCCTAATATGTGGTCTATTCTGGAGAATGTTCCATGTGCATTGGAAAAGAAAGTATACTTGGCTGCTGTTGGGTGCAGTTTTCGGTATATGTCTATGAGATCAAGTTGGTTGATTGTAGCATTTAGCTCTTCCGTGTCTTTGGATGTTCTGTCCTTCACCAAAAGTGGTGTGTTGAAGTCTCCTACTACTATTGTGGAGCTGTCTATCTCTCTTTTCAGAGGCGTTGGAGTTAGTTTTATGTATTTTGGAGCCCTGTTGTTGGGTGTGTAAATATTTATTATAGTTATGTCCTCCTAGTGTATTGACCCTTTAATCATTATATAGTGCCCTTCCTTATCCTTTGTGGTGGATTTTACTTAGAAGTATATTTAGTCAGAGATTAATTTGCAACTCCTGCTCTTTTTTGAGTGTTGTTTGCTTGATATTTTTTTCCATCCTTTGAGTTTTAGCCTGTTTGTGTCTTTAAGTCTAAGATGCATGTCTTGTAGGCAGCTTATAGATGGATCATGCTTTTTTATCCAATCTGCCACTCTCCGTCTATTGGTGCATTAATTCCATTTACATTCAGCATAATTATTGATAGGTATGAGTTTAGTGCTGTCATCCTGATATCTCTTTTTGTGTGTTGTTCGCAGTTTCTTTGTTCCCCTTAATTTTCTGTGGTGAGTCATTTTTCTTTATTTTTTTTCATTGTTGTAGATTTTGTGTTTGCTCGGTCTTTATGTTTTTCTACTTTTTTATTTTGATTTGTAGGATTGTTAGATTCCTTTGTGGTTACCTTAGTATTTACCCCTATTTTTCTAAGTTTATACCAGTCTTTTATTACTTTATATCGCCTTGACTTCCCCTCCATATGAAAAATCAATGTCTGCATTTTTAAGTCCCTCTTCTTTGTTTTAATGTTGTCCTTTTTTACATATTGATATCTGCTTCCCTACTGTCAATGTTTTAGCTTTGATGTATTTTCGACTTCCCTATCTGAGTCAATATCTGGTTGCTCTGTCCTGTGTTCTAGTCTTGCATTGTTAGCTGGTGTTATTGATTATCTAACTGTAGGACTCCCTTTAGTATTTCTTGTAATTTTGGTTTGGATTTTGAAAATTCCCGAAGTTCTGTTTATCTGGAAATGCACTAATTTCACCATCATATATAAGAAATAGTTTTGCTGAATATATAATTCTTGGCTGGCAGTTGTTTTCCTTCAAGCCTTTATGTATGTCATCCCATTGCCTTCTTGCCTGCATGGTTTCTGCTGAGTAGTCCGAGCTTATTCTAATTGACTCTCCTTTGTAGATGACTTTTCTTTTATCCCTAGACACTCTTAAAATTCTCTCTTTATCTTTGTTTTTGTAAGTTTGATTATAATATGTCTTGGTGACTTTCTTTTGGGTATCTACCTTATGTGGGGTTCGATGAGCATCTTGGGTAGATATCTTCTCATCTTTCATGATATCAGGGAAGTTTTCTGTCAACAAATCTTCAACAATTTTCTCTGTATTTTCTGTCGTCCCCCCCTTTCTGGTACTCCAATCACTCTTAGGTTGTTTCTCTTGATAGAGTCCCACATGACTCATGGAGTTTCTTCATTCTTTTTAATTATTTTATCTGATTTTTTCCTCAAATAAGTTGGCTTCAAGTGCTTTATCTTCAATGTCACTAATTCTTACTTCTGGTGCCTCAGTTCTGCTCCTATGACTTTCTATTGAGTTGTCTAATTCTAAAATTTTATTGTTAATCTTCTGGATTTCTGATTGCCGTCTCTGTGGATTCTTGCAGCCTATTAAATTTGTCATTATGTTCTTGATAACTTCTCTAAGTTCTGCTACTACTTTGTATGTTCTCTGGAAGTGTCTGCATTTTGTAGAATTTCCTTTCTAATTTCTAGAAGAGTTCTGTATGTTAATCTTTTGTATTCTGCCTCTGGTAATTCCAAGAAATTCTCTTCCTCCAGAGAATTGATTTCTTATTTTGGGAGCTTGCTGAAGCCATCATGGACTGCCTCTTTATGTGATTTGATAGACTGTTGTCTCAGAGCCATCAATAAGTTATTATAATTTTATTTTATATTTTTTAGTGAGTCCTAGCTTCTTGTTTTGTTTTGATATGCCCCAATAGGCTGCTCGTGTGTGCTAGTTTAATTATTGGCACCTTTGAAACTCTAACGTCCTATCACCAGGTAGTTAGTTCTATAACTAAGTATGTGCACAGAGAAGTCTGTTATATTTTCCTATATGGGTTCAGCTCAGGTGTCCAGGCAGTTGGTCACCAAGTGTGTAGTGCATGCTCTCACCTACAGTCTTAGAGAGGTATGGGTGATTGGTGTAGGTACTGGAATCTGGCTGTGGTAGGTGATCACATGCTGAGCCAGGCAGGGGGCTGACAGCTGCCCCTGACAATCTGAAAGGAAAGCATGTCCCTATTCCCTAGGGCAAGTAGGTAGGTGAGTTTTGCAGCTGGACTATGAGTACCCCACTCTGTTGTCTGTAAAGAGTCGAGGGCACCACTTTTTCTTGGACTCCTGTAGCAGGTGACTAGGTGGTTTAGGTGACACCACCAGTCGTCAAGCACCTGTTGTGGATTGGTAAAAGTGCCTACTTAAGGGGCAGGGCTGTTTCGAGGGTCACAAATCTGCCACTACACAGCTGAAACAGTTGAAGCTAAACTTCAGATGTTTGCCCTGTTGTACTGTGGCAGTGGGGGCTAATGCTGTTAAGATGGGTGCCCACAAGTCTATACAGGGGTATAAGGCACTCAAAGTCTGTGGACCCCTTATGCCTGTGCCTAGCAAAGGAGCTGTGCCAACCCTGAGTTCCTGGCTTACGGGAGCCAGTAGCTTATTTTTTCCCTCTCCAAGGCCAGAAGAATGGGTCAGGGCACCTTTTAGGATCTACTTCCAGCCCAGCGGACTCCCAGTGCAGAGCTGGGAGGAAGGAAGTAAAAGGGAGAGAGGTTTTTCCCAAATGGGCCTTTAAAAAAAAAAAATCCCCACAAAAGGCCACATGCATGTACTTATCTTTAGCCACTCCGGAGCTGCTTTTTGGAGTGTCCAAGCAGAATCTCTGCTGCCAGATCTCTCTCGGTGTGGAAACTGTTTCCCGAGCACATGCACAGCTGTTTGCCTGCTTCAGTGCGGACCTGGAATGGCTGAAGTCCTGCTGCCGCCATGCTGGTGCTGCCAGTTTCTTACGAACCATCCCCCTCTCCCCCCGCCACTCAGTCCGATTCCTCAACTTTGCCTTGTTCAGGGCTCCTAGATATTCATATACAATCAAATCACTTGTTTTTCCAGGTCTTTGTTGTGAGAGGGATATAGGAAGCTGTCTGACTACACCACGATCTTGGCCCTGCCTCCCCTGCATTGTGATCTGTTTTGTATTTTTTAATGATTTTATTCCTATGTAATTTATCACTGAGAATTTGAGTGCTTAAATTCCTGCTCTTTGTAATGGGCTGTCATTTGACATAAAGCCAGTTATGAACACTTTATCCTTTCTCACTGATTGATATACAAGCATGGAGAAAGAAAAAAATGGGAGTGACTTTTATTTTGCTCCACTTACCTGTTTATTCCTGAGCCAAAACCACACTGTACAGCAGTTTTTTGTTTTGTTTTTTTCTTTCATCATTACAAACCATGTCACAATCAGAAAGACATACATTAGACATATGCGTAGTTTTATGTATATTTTTAAAAGTGCACAGCAGTGCAACTGTCACCCAACTTCTCATGCAAAGTGTTTAGAGTTTCATAGCTACTCCTTTCTACGACTTACTCCACTTACTCCCACTGAAGATAACACCCTTCTGAGTTTTTCTAATCATTCCCTTGACGATTTCAAGTTTTGCAATTTATGTATGTAACCCTAATAGTATATATTGTAATCTGAATTTTCTCTTGTGCAATTGCATCGTATGTATTTCATGTGACTAGATTCTTCCACTTGTATTCGAGACTCATTCTTTTTGATTCATGTATGCTAGGAGGGTGGTCTGTCTTTAAAATTCCCATCCAGGCTGCCAAAACTGGGGGCTTAGGCTCAGAGCATTCTCTGATGTGGGGCTGGGAATTGAGTCTCTCACTGTCTCTCCCAGTCCCCTCTATTTGTCAGAGAAAGCAGCCTCCCTGTTATGAACCTCTGTCTCTATGATTACCTATGACTACCTAATTGTACTAAAGTAATTAATCTTGTAGCTAGTGGTGGGAAAAGTGTTCTTTGTGGCCATGCACCCATGGTCACAGGACAGCCATGCTGTTTGAATCTGAACAAAACTTGGCAACAGGATGGTCAGGACAGGTGCAGCTGAACAAAGGCCCCTTCCTCTTAGCCCTTTCTCTGTTTCCATGCACTCTGAGATATAAAACCCCTAGACTCCTTTGTCTGCACTGTAAACTGGGAGCCTTATGTATGTAGAACAGATTTCCTGTGTCAACTAACCCTGGGACGGGTGTCTGAGGGAGGCCAACCCCATCCCATGATGAAACTTTCCCCATTCATTGACATTCTGTTGTTAGGTGCAGTCCAGTTGGCTTTGACTCATAGGGACCCCATGTACAACAGAAACATTGCCCAGTCCTGTACCATCCTCACAATCGTTGCTATGTTTCAGCCCATTGTTGCAACCAGTATGTCAATGTGTCAATCCATCTCGTTGAGGGTCTTCCCAACTGCTATTTAAATAAATAAAAACTTGTGATCTTGCCTCTGGGTAATGTCAATTAGTTACTGAGAACTATAGCCCTCTACGAGCGCATTTTTCATCTTAGCTCACTGCTGTGTACCAATGTTCAGCTCGATTTCACTGCTCTTCAGTGTTCCATGGGATGAAAATCTCAGCGTTTGTCTCTTCCAGGAGTGTTTGAAAGGGAAGTAAGTCTCCCCATACCCATCAAGGATACCTGGGCATTGTGAAAAAGTCCATTGGTCCTGCCACCTTCCTCCCTTTCACATGTAGCATTGAGGCTGGATCTGAGGAACTTATGCTGAATTAGTGACCATGGCCACTAAGGAAATGATGGAGACTCTGAGTGTCTCTACTTCCTTCCACCCAGCTGACCCCAGTAATCACCCACTCCCCTATCATGGATTGACTTATGTCCCCCCAAAAATGTGTGTATCAATTTGGCTGGGCCATGATTCCCAGTATTGTGTGATTTTCCTGTATGTTGTAGATCCTGCCTCTATAATGTTAATGAGGGAAGATGGATGGCAGTTGTGTTAGTAAGGCAGGACTCAATCTACAAGACTGGATTGTGTCCTGAGGCAATCTCTTGAGATATAAAAGAGAGAAGTGAACAGAGAGACAGGGGGACCTCATACCACCAAGAAAGCAGTGCCAGGAGCAGAGCGTGTCCTTTGGACCCGGGGACCCTGTGTGGAGAAGCTCCTAGTCTGGGGAAACATTGATGAGAAGGCCAACAGAGAGAGAAATCCTTCTCCTGGAGCTGATGCCCTGAATTTGGACTTTTAGCCTACTTTACTGTGAAGAAATAAATTTATCTTTGTTAAAGCCATCCACTTGTGGTATTCTGTTGTAGCAGCAGTAGAAGACTAAGACACCCCCCTAAACTTCAGGTCAGTTCATTTTTTATCCCTTGAGCATGTTAGGAGACTGGCTAGAGAGTCCTGGAATTGCTGAGTGCCCAGTTCACTTGCAGTTGGAGAAGGAGAGTTTTCTTCAGTCTAACTCTGCCCGGTGCTGCCTGATGTGTCCTTCTCTAGGAGAAATATCACATGAATGACTCTGGACTGTCTGACCCAGAAATGAGGGAGGGAGAAACATATGAGAAAATGGATCTGGGGTATTCTCTAAGCTGGTGGGAGGCCTACGCTTTGAGAGTGCCTCACTTACATAACCACAGACAAGTCCTCTGTACGTGGGCACAGAGGTGGGCACAGCCTAAGAATTTATGAGTGATCCATTCTGTGGTGGCTTCTGGGACTGTGATATCAGGGGGCACCAGAGGGAGCCTAATAATGTCCTCTCTGTATCTGGAATGAATCCAGGGAGCCAGGGTAACATTAGCTGAAGAAATTAATGATACTACAGTATATATAATTATATTCTTTCCCCTGTCTTATCAGGTGGACCTGAATTTCCCTCATCAATGCCCTCCAGGGCCCAGAAATTGATCTCAAATCTGCTTAGATACAAGCACTAGGTATGGCTTACACCTGGCCCTGGTCAGAGCCCCACTCCTTAATGGTGCTTCTCCCAGGCTCAGATAGATTTCTCAGCCCTGGCTGTCTCTGGACCTGTGTGTGGTGCATGGAGCTGTCCTGGTTCTCCTGTCTCCACTATATGTTGGGTCTCTTTCTTTCAGGACAACCATTTAAAAAGGCGAGAACATTTATTACCAGAAATCTCATTGCGTGTGTATATGTGTGTGTGTGTGTGTGTGTGTGTGTGTGTGTGTGTGTGTGTGTGTGTGTGTGTGTTAAATTCATGGGTGGAATCTTTGCTTGTAGAGAAAATTCTTTCCCTATCCGGGACCGCAGGGAGGTAGTCCTGCCTCCCTTGGATACACTAGTGTTAATGTTCAACAGATCAATGCTGTTATTTACTGCTCATGTCTCTTTACATTAGTTGATGCCTTTGGACTTTCATTTGAGAAACATTTCAATTCCCATGCCAAGTCCCCTCTAGTCTTGCTTCCTTTCCTCACATGTAGCTAGGGAAATTCAGCTTTCTGCCAGTAAACAAACTCCACTTGGCAAAAGATATCACCAACAGGAAATGGACACATCCCATTTGGAAATAGAGTTGATAGATAATATGACTTGAACTTGTCATTTTGGGGTTTCCCTCCCACCATATTAAACCAAAAACCAAACCTGTTGCCGTCAAGTCAATTCCGACTCATGGCGACCCTATAGGACAGAGTAGAATTGCCCCATAGGGTTTCCAAGGAGCCACTGGTGGATTTGAACTGCTGACCTTTTGGTTAGCAGCCGAGCTCTTAACCACTGCACCACTAGGGCTCCCCCACCATATTAAATCATAAAATAATATCCCTAATTCAAGGAGGTCTCTTCTAGAAGGGGCTTCTGCTGTTTCGAATATTAAGTTTCTCTTCCTACATTTACCCAGATTGGTGGTTTCAGGCTGTATCCTGCAAATTTATTGCCATGCACTTGCAGACAGCCTTCCAGACAAAAAGCCTGAAAATTATTGCCCCAAATTATTCCATCCTTGCACACACTATCAAAGATATACAACATCCCAATAAACATAAACACAAACATATTAATGGCTAGCAATTGCATAGCACTCAGTAGACCTCAGGCACTCGTCTAAAAGCTTTGGGTGATTTAACTCTTTTGAAGCTCTCAAATATGCATCAACTATTATTTTCTGATTCTCCAGGTGCATATACTTAAATTTATATCATATTATGATACAAATTATTGAGGTGAGACATAATTAGTGGGAAACCAGCCACTGGGAAAACTGTTATTCTAGAAGAGACCTTGAATTAGGGATATTATTTTGTGACCTAATAAGGTGGGAGGGAAACTTCAAAATGACAGGCTCAAGTGATATTATCTATCAACTCTGTATATATATTGTTCCCAATACAAAAGATGCCTGTATTATCTAAATTGAACAAAGGTTCAATTAAGTAGCTGCAATCACCAGCTTTACTTTTCATGGATAATTTAGTAAATGTTTAATTAAAAGAAATAAATTCACTTTGTTTCACTACAACTTATACTTTAACAGAATTTGAATGTTAGTTTACATGAAAAGTTTTTAATATTAATTTGTTCTCCAAACGAGCATATTTCCATTTTGAAATGGTTAATTTTAATTGTGCCAGTTTATCGATTTACTGTATTCCAGCTTCAAATTGACACTTGGGTGTACTGTGGAGAAATGAATCACAGCCCTATAAATATTTTGCCTTTGTCAGCTGCCATGATCATAAGCTTTGTCAGTAGGGTTCTGGAGAGAGATTGCAGAAGAAAAGGACTTGGCTTAGTGGTTCTAGTATGATTGCTTGGCAGGTTCCTGCATCATCGTGAATGGTTTTCCCAGCATTCAGGGCTTCTTTGGCTCCAGTTCATCCAGCACACATGGCTTTCCCAGCTGCAGCTTCTGCAGAGTGGATTCTCCAGCACGCTCTGTACAGAGCATTTAAATATCTTCTTAACTCTATAGCATTTCATTTCAATATTTGTTATATTTTTTGATGAACAGAGCCCTTCATTTTAATGTACACTGTAGCTAAATTTGTTTTTATATGTCTTTATATGAGCCCTGGGGGTGCAATGGTTAAAGCACCCATCTGCTAACCAAAAAGGCCGGCGGTTTGAACCCACTAGCCTCTCCAAGGGAGAAAGATATGGTAGTCCGCTTCCATAAAGATTACCGCCTTGAAAACCTATAGGGTAGTTCTACTCTGTCCCATAGGGTCGCTATCAGTCAGAATTGACTCAGTCGGAATGGGTTGGTTTGGATTGTACATAGGTCTTTATGGTGATACTTTTTATGTCTGGTATGACAAATTCTGCTGTCTATACTGCCGTAAAAACAGCATGGGGGCAGTGTCTGACCTCCTCTAACTTCACAAGGGGGAAGGAGAGTCAACATTAACAGCCCAAGGCGGATGCTATGAGGCGGAGTTCAGTCTTGTTTCCTCTCTCCACAGTCTTTACCAATTCTGACACCAATTGTCTCTCCCACAGCACTCTTTACTTCTCTGCTGAGTTCTATTATTCACTGCAATGGCCACACAAAATTCAGAGACCATACTCATGATTATAGGGTTTATTAGGGAAGTAACAGGTTACCATTTAGGCTCAGGAACACTCAGCATACAGTTCATCCATCAAGACAGCCTCTTTCCAGTAATGCTTGTAGCCATGCCTCTCCCTGGCCCTCTTCCTCTGCCCAAAGGCACTCAGCTTTCTCTCTGCATGGGCCAGGAAGCCCACCGTGCTGTCTCCTGCTGACACGTCTCTTCTTCCGGGTCTCTCCTGCCAACACTTCTCCCCGTCTTCAGGGTTACAGCTCACTCGCTCTCTCGGTCTCCTGCATCCAGGAGCTTCTCAGTACAGGGATTCCAGGTCCAAAGAACGTGCTGGCTCCTGACAGTTCCTTTCTGATGGGGGTATCTTCTATTTTCTGCCTCTGGGGTGGCTCATTTCAAACCCACCGGGATGGCAAAACTGACCAATCCCTTCAGTGGGCCACAATTACCCTATCACACAGTCCCACCCAGTCACTTGGGTGGGAGTTACAAGACCATGGCTAGAAAAGCCACACAAAAAGTGATCCATCACACTGCAACCACACAAACAGAATTCCTCCCATGACCTTTTAAGTGTTATACTTTTTGTTGTCCTATTTAAGCCTTAATCACCTCACTTTATTAACATTTGTATATGAGGTGTGGAGGTGTAAGTTAATATTTTACCCATTGTACATCCCATTGCAAGAACAATGTATTTAAGAGCTGTCACTTCCCAATGATCCTGTAGCACTACGGCACACATCAGTTGAGGATCCACACATGCATGTGTTGCTTTATGAACTCTGTAGTCTGTTTAATTTCTTTTTTATCTAAATTCTATGCTTATGTGCCAATAACACAGATTTTCTTACTATAGTTTTATAATATATCTTAATCTCTATTAGATAAATTACTCCAACCTCAAATATTAAAGTGACTTTTGTCTATTCTTTCATTAATTTACGATATTTAGAACTAGCTTTTCAAGTTCTAAACGCTGGGACTTTTATATTTATTACTATAGTTTCTGCCCCCTAAAAACAAGCATTTTAGCACAACTGTTTATTTTTTCTTATGACACCAACAATCACACCAGATTAATAATTGGTACTGCCTATAATGCATTTTTTAAATCAGTGGTTTGATTTTTCTTTATTTGGCAATAATAAACATATGAAAATATTTTGTTACCCTTATTTTTTAATATTTTTCCAGAATCTGACTGCACTCATCTTTTTATTCCAATATTTCCTCAAAGATCTCTCTCCAAACAGCCTATATGTGGAATGTTTAAGGAATGTATCAAGGTTTTTACTTTATTTTCAATCTTTTAACATTGTTAAATGTATAATTTTAAATTTGGCATCTGCATTTATGTTAAGATGTTTGAGTCAAATATTATTCTTTTTTCTTTACAGATGATAAGATTTTTCTGACTCTAATTTGACTTATTTTACTTTGTCCTTCATGTTGTTTCTCTTTGATAGTGTGTCTTAGTGTCAATGTGAAATTGTCAGAAATTGTCATTTTTAAACATATTTCTAAAAATTTCTTCTCTTTATTTTTACATTTGTTATTATATAAATTTTATAATGGTTGTACACTCCAAATAACACTTTTCTTCCTGTGACAGTATTATTGTCCTCTGGTGGTGTTAAAAGACAAAATGTTTCAAAGATTGTGCTAAAAGACTTTTCTAATATGGCCAGAGAGTAATTGTTACAAGGATAAAAAGTAATAAGGCTTCTGTTATAGGTTGAATTGTGTCCCCCAAAAATACGTGTTATAAATCCTAACCTCTATGCCCGTGGTTATAATCCAACTTGGGAATGGGTTGTCTTTGCGATGTTAATGAGGCAGGATTAGTATAGGGTGTGTCTTCAATCTCATATAAAAGAAGCAGATTAAGCAGAGCAGAGGTGGGGAAGATAGATGTCGTCTTAGTTATCGAGTGCTGCTACAACAGAAATGCCACAAGTGGATGGCTTTAACAAGAGAAATTTATTTCTTCACAGTAGACTAAAAGTCCAAATTCAGGGCATCAGCTCCAGGGGAAGGCTTTCTCTCTCTGTTGGCCTTCTCATCAATGTTCCCCCAGACTAGGAGCTTCTCCATGCAGGGACCCTGAGTCCAAAAGATGTGCTCTGCTCTCAGCACTGCTTTCTTGGTGGTATGAGGTCCCCAATTCTCTGTTTGCTTCCCTTTCCTTTTATCTCTTGTAAGATAAAAGGTGATGCAGGCCACACCCCAGGGAAATTCCCTTTACATTGGATCAGGGACGTGACATTAGTAAGGGTGTTACAATCCTACCCTAATCCTCTTTAACATAAAATTACAATTACAAAATGTAGGACAACCATACAATACTGGGAATCATGGCCCAGCCACGCTGATATATACATTTTTGGGGAGGACATAATTCAATCATAACAGATGTCAAGCCACCTGGAGACTTCCAAGGACCCAAGAAACAAAACCTGAAGAGACAAGGACTTTCCTCCAGAGGTGACAGAGAGATAAAGCCTCCCCTAGAGCTGGTACTCTGACTTCTAGCCTCTTAAACTGTGTAAAAAATAAATTGCTGTTTGTTAAAGCCATCCCACTTGTGGTATTTCTGTTATAACGGCACTAAATAACTAAGATAGAATTTGGTACCAGGAATGGGATGCTGCTCTAACAGATACCTAAAATGTTGAAGGGGGTTTGGAATTGGGTAATGGTTAGAGGCTGGAAGAGTTTTAAGGTGCCTAATAGTAAAATAGTAAATATGGCCTTGATGATAGAAATGACTCCAGAGATTGTATGACAGAATTTTGGAAGACCAACGACCTATTAATTGGAAATACCTTTTTTCAACAACATAAACGGTGACTATACACATTGTCTTAGTCATCTGGTGCTGCTATAAGAGAAATACCACAAGTGGATAGCTTGAACAAAAAGAAATTTATTCTCTCACAGTCTAGTAGGTTACAAGTCCAAATTGAGGGCGTCAGCTCCAGGGGAAGGCTTTCTCTCTGTGTCGGCTCTGGAGGAAGGTCCTTGTGATGCATCAGTCTTCCCTTGGTCTGGGAGCATCTCAGTGAAGGAACCTCAGGTCCAAAGGACCCACTTTGCTCCTGGCACTGCTTTCTTGGTGGTATGAGGTTCCCGCGTCTCTTTGCTCCCTTCTCTCTTTTATATCTCCAAAGAGATTGTCTTAAGACACTATCTAATCTTGTAGATCTCATCAATATAACTGCCACTAATCCAACTTATTACATCATAGCGGTAGAGTTTACAACACATAGGGAAATCACGTCAGATGATAAAATAGTAGAGAATCATACAATGTTGGGAATCACGACCTATCCAAGTTGACAGATATTTTGGGGGGACACAATTCAATCTATGACACACATGGACCTCACCAGATGGAATACACAGGAATCAAAGTGACTACATCTGTGGAAAGAGATGATGGAGCAGCTCAGTATCATCAATCAGAAGGCCAAGGGCCCACTGCAGAACAGACCATCAATTACTTATATGCAAGTTCAAGTTGATGCTAAATTAAAACAAGTCCACAAGAGCCAAAGTATGACTTTGAGTATATCCCACATGAATTTAGAGACTATGTCAAGAATAGATCTGATACATTGAATTCCAGTGACCGAAAAGCAGAAGCTTTGTGGGATGACATCAAGGACTTCATACGTGAAGAAAGCAAAAGGTCATTAAAAATACAGGAAAGAAAGAAAATACCAAAATGGATGTCATAAGAGACTCTAAAACTTGCTCTTGAACATCAAGTAGCTAAAGCAAACAGAAGAAATGTTGAAGTAAAAGAGTTGAACAGAAGATTTCAAAGGGTGGTTTGAGAAGACAAAGCAAAGTATTAAAAAGAAGTGTGCAAAGATCAGGAGTTAGGACACCAAAAAAGAAGAACATGCTCAGCATTTCTCAAGTTGAAAGAACTGAAGAAGGAATTGAAGCCTCGAGTTGCAATATTGAAGGATTCTACTGGGAAAATATTAAAGGATGTAAGAAGTGTCAAAAGAAGATGGAAGAATACACAGCCACTATACCAAAAAGAATTGGTGGACATTCTACCATTTCAGAAAGTATCATATGATCAGGAACTGATGGTACTAAAGGAAGAGGTCCAAGCTGCACTGAAGAAGTCCAAGCTGGTGAAAAACAAGGATCCAGGAATTGACGGAATACCAACTGAGATGTTTCAACAGACAGATGCAGCACTGGAAGTGCTCACTCGTCTATGTCAAGAAATTTTGAAGGCATCTACCTGGCCAACTGACTGGAAGAGATTCATATTTATGCCTATTCCCAAGAAAGGTGATCCAACCAAATGTGGAAATTACTGAACAATATAATTAATATCACACACAAGTAAAATTTTGTTGAATATCATTCAAAAGTGGCTGCAGCAGTATATCAACAGGGAACAGCCATAAATTCAAGCCAAGTTCAGAAGAGGACTTGGAACCAAGAATATCACTGCTGATGTCAGAAGAATCCTGACTGAAAGCAGAGAATACCAGAAAGATGTTTACCTGTGTCTTATTGATTATGCAAAGTTATTTGTCTGTATCATAACAAATTATGGATAACATGGCAAAGAACGGGAATTCCTGAACAACTGTTCTCATGAGAAACCTGTGCATAGATCTAGAGGCAGTCCTTAAAACACGAAAAGGTGATACTGTGTGGTTTAAAGGTAGAAAAGGTGTGTGTCAGGGTTGTATACTTTCACCATACCTATTCAATCTCTATGCTGAACAAATAATCCAAGAAACTGGACTACCAGGATTGGAGGAAGACTCATTAACAACCTGCCTTATGCAGATGACACCACCTTGCTTGCTGAAAGTGGAGAGGACTTGAAGTACTTACTGATGAAGATCAAAGACCACAGCCTTCAGTATGGATTACACCTCAACATAAAATAAAAATCCTCACAACTGGACCAATAATCAACATCATGATAAATGAAAAAATTAAAGTTGTCAAAGATTTTTCATTTTACTTGGATCCACAACCAACACCCTTGGAAGAAGTGGTCAAGAAATCAAAAGACACATTTCATTGAGCAAATCTGCTGCAAAATACCTCTCTAAAGTACTGAAAAGTGAAATTCTGGCAAAATGGTGCTCTAGGCCGAAGCACCATGCTGTCCCTCCCTAGCAAAGATCCGAAAAACTAAGCCGAACAGAGAAAACAACAATCCTGAAACCCTAAAACATCAAATGAAGAGATAAAGAACTCAGCCAAGCACCAAATGGAGTGAGAAAACTTACAGAGAATGGAGAGCGAGGAGAGATTCATGCAGAGGTCCCCTACCAGCTAGCACAGTGCAAATCCGCCATCTTGGACTCCTATTGGAGACCAGCAAACAGGGGGTATGAGAAAGCAGCCTCACGGAGCTTCCAGCGGGAGACAAAACAACCAGTAATTTGCGATATGTACTTTCCCACTCCCCACCCTTCTTCACCCCCACTCGGCCTCCTCTGCTTCCCGTGGCCCACAGTCTCTTGTCCGGGAAGCACCGGCTGCTCGGATTCTGCACACCCGAACGGGCCGGCTCTCTGCGTGCCATTTCTTGGCTGCCGGTGCTGCTTTTTTTTCTGCTTCTTTTGATTTCTTCCTCACCTCTCACCACCTCCCCCTCCTTTCGCTCAAATACCTGGCTCTGTGCGCCATCTTTGCTTCTTCCTGAGGGGCTGTGGAGCTCCATTCGAGTGTGGAGCTGCTTCCCAGTCTGGGCTGCCACGCTGGTGGGATCCCGGGGCTTTTGTTCATTTGTTTGTTTTGAATTGTTTGTTTTCTTTTCCCTTTGTTGAGTTGGGAGCCCCTTCTGGCCAGGTGGTGCTGCATGGCAAGGAGACTACCCCCTCAGCTTGCACAGACGTGCAGAGGGATCCCTGAGGACATTTCTTTTTGTTGTTGTTGTTGTTGTTGTTGTTGTTTTTCTGTTTTTGGGGGGGACTTTTCTTGTTCTTTTTTTTTTTTTAATTTGTTTTGTTTTCTTTTCCCTCCTTTTCCCTTTTTGTCTTTCTTCATTACTCAGTTTCTCATCTGTCTATATCTTCCTTCTCTTTTTGTTCCCTGAATACCTGGCTTTGTATAACTCTACACCCTCTAGCCAGGCTGTACTGCAACACCTGAGAGTGACTTCCCCAGACCTCATAGCTGCACCAGTGGGATCCTGGGAACTTTGTGGTTCTTTAGCCTTTCTAATTTTTATTTATTCATTCTTTTCTTTCTCTTCCCCTTTCTGTTTTTCTCCATTTCATAGTCTCTCATCTCTCCACTCCAATGGAAAGCTCCCCTAGCACTCTTTTTTGTTTGTTTGTATGTTTTTGTCTCCTGTTCCTCTCTCCTCTCTCCCATATCCATCTTAGCTCCACACATAACAACTCCCCGCTACATCCTGCCTACCTGCACCGTGCACTTAACATCACACCACCAAGCAGCACAGGCATAGCCTACTGGAACCTGCCCTGCACTGATTGACGATCCACCCTGGTGGCTGTAGTAAGTGCCACAAACAACCCACCCCAGTAACTCTTCTTCAGCTAACTCTGCCCTGCTGTACCATATCTGAGTGACTGACCCTGCCAATTGGAGAAGGAGGTGAAAAGTATTGTGCCCACAGACGAGCAAACAACAAAGAACACACATCCCACCTGCTCAGACACAGTCAAATCTTTTTTTAAAAAAAGGGACAAAACAAACAAATCTACAATCAATAAACGAGAAAAATAACTACTGAATGCCCTGAAGACAGCAGTCAATATCAAAACATTTACAAAAACAGGACAGGATGGTTCCAGTAGGTGTCCAAAATAAAACACCAGATGAGTCTCCAGTGGAAGAAAATGCACTAGAACTACCTGGTAGGGAATTCAAATCTGTAATACTCAGAATTCTCCAAGAGCTGAGGCAAAAAGGTGACAAACATGAGGAAAAAATAGACAAATTCATGGAAAATACAGACAAAAAATTGGAAGATTTAGGAAAATAATGGAGGAACAAAATGCCAAAATAAATTCACAACTAGAAATTATACAAAGACAACAATTAGAAATCCAAAAGATAAACAACAAGATTTCAGAATTGGACAGTGTCATAGAAGGGCTGAGAAGCAGATTTGAAATGATGGAAGACAGGATCAGTGGAATTGAAGACAAACACTTGGATACAACTCTGTTTGAGGAAAACTCAGAAAAAAGAACAAAAAAAATGAAGAGACCCTGAGAGTTATGTGGGATACAATCAAACGCAAAAATTCTCGAGTGATTGGAATTCCAGAACAGGGGGAGAAAACAGAAAACACAGAGAGGATCATTGAAGAACTGCTGACAGAAAACTTCCCCAATATCATGAAAGATGAAAAGCTGGCCATCCAAGAAGCTCAACGAACCCCATATAGGAGAGACCCCAAAAGAAAATCACCAAGGCATAGCATAATCACACTCGCCAAAACCAAAGACAAACAAAGAATCCTGAGAGCAGCTTGTGAAAAACAAGAAGTGACATACAGAGGAAAAACAATAAGACTAAGCTCAGATTATTCGGCAGAAACCATGCAGGCAAGAAGGCAATGGGATGCCATATATAAAATCTTGAAATAAAAAAATTGCCAGCCAAGAATAATATATCCTGAAGAACTCTCATTCAAATTTGATGGTGAAATTAGGTCATTTCCAGATAAACAGAAATTAAGGGAATAAGTAAAAGTCAAACCAAACTTACAAGAACTATTAATTGGAGTTCTTCTATCTGAGGACAAACAACTTCAGCTCACAGGCAGAATCTAGGATGCAGGATCGTACCAGCCAGATACCAATCTAGGAAATGAACTCTTGAGGACTATCCAAAACCAAAAGAAATACAACAGGGAATCGGAGCAGTTAATCAGTAAATGACAACAACATCAAAACAATAAAAGAGGGAATAAACGGCATAGGTATAGAACCTTCTAATGGAGAGGAAGGCAAGGCGATACCAAGTAATGGTAGACTGCTTCAAACTTAGAAAGATAAGGGTGAAATTCATGGTAACCACAAAGAAAGTTAACAAACATACTCATAAAGTACTGAAAAGCAAACACATCACCTTGAAGACTAAGGTGCACCTGACCTAAGCCATGGTGTTTTCAATCGCCTCATGTGCTTACAAAAGCTGGACGATTGAATAAAGACAAGAAGAATTGATGCCTTTGAATTATGTTGTTGGTAAAGAATATTGAATATACCACGGACTGCCAAAAGAATGAACAAATCTGTCTTCGAAGAAGAACAACCAGAATGCTCTGTACAAGCAAGGATGGCGAGACTGCCTTTCACACACTTTGGACATGTTATCAGCAGGGATCAGTCCCTGGAGAAGGACATCATGCTTGGTAAAGTAGTAGGTCAGTGAAAAAGAGGAAGACTCTCAATGAAATGTATTGACACAGTGGCTGCAACAATGGGCTCAAGCATAACAATGATTGTGAGGATGGCGCAAGACCGGGCAGGGTTTCATTCTGCTGTACATAGGGTTGCTATTAGTCAGAACCGACTCGATGGCACCTAACAACAACATGGGCAAAATATTGGATGCAGGAAGCATCAAAGAAGATGGAAGGAATATACAGAGTCACTGTACCAAAAAGAATTGGTCAATGTTCAACCATTTTAGGAGGTAGCATATGATCAAGAACCAATGGTACTGAAGGAAGAAGTCCAAACTGCATTGAAGGGAATGATGAAAAACAAGGATCCAGGAATTGACAGAATACCAATGAGATGTTTCAACAAACAGATGCAACACTGGAAGCACTCAGTCGACTATGCCAAGAAATTTGGAGGACAGCTACATGGCCAACTGACTGGAAGAGATCTATATTTGTGCCCATTCCAAAGAAAGGTGATCCAACAGAATGTGGAAATTACTAAACAATATCATTAATACCACACACAAGTAAAATTTTGCTGAAGATAATTCAAAAATGGTTGCTGCAGTACATTGACAGGGAACTACCAGAAATTCAAGCTAGATTTCGAAGAGAATGTGGAATGAGGGATATCATTGCTGATGTCAGATGGATCTTGGCTAAAAGCAGGGAATACCAGAAAGATGTTTACCTGTATTTTATTGACTATGCAAAGGCATTCGACTGTATGGATCATAACAAATTATGAATAACATTGCAAAGAATGGGAAATCCAGAACACTTGTGCTCATAAGGAACATTTACATAGACCAAGAGGCAGTCATACCGTGTGGTTTGAAATCAGAAAGGTGTGCGTCAGGGTTCTTTTCTTTCACAATATTTATTAAATCTGTATGCTGAGCAAATAATTCGAGAAGCTGGACTAGATGAAGAAGAACAAGGCATAAAGATTGGAGGAAAACTCATTAACAATTTGCGATATGCAGATGAAACAATCTTACTTGCTGCAAGCAAAGAGGACTTGAAGCTCTTACTGATGAAGAGCAAAGAACACAGCCTTCAGTATGGATTACACCTCAACAGAAAGCAAAAATCCTCACAACTGGACCAATAAGCAACATCGTGATAAATGGAAAAAATATTGAAGCTGTCGAAGATTTTACTTAATTGGATCCACCATCAACGCCCATAGAAGCAGCAGTCAAGAAATCATGCAATGCATTGCACTGGGAAAATCTGCTGCAAAATACCTCTTTAAAGTGTTAAAAAGCAAAGATGTCACTTTGAGGACTAAGGTGCTCTGACCCAAGCCTTGGTAATTTCAGTCATCTCATACACGTGTGAAAGCTGGACAATGAACAATGAAGACCAAAGAAGAATTGAAGCCGTTGAATTATTGTGTTGGTGAGGAATATTGACTATACCATGGATTTCCAGAAGAACATACAAATTTGTCTTGGAAGAAGTACAGCCAGAATGCTCCTTAGAAGAGAGGATAGTGAGACTTTGTCTCACGTATTTTGGACATGTTTTCAGGAGGGACCAGTCATGGAGAAGGACATCATGCTTTGTAAAGTAGAGGTTCAGCAAAAAATGAGGAAGACCCTCAACGAGATCGACTGACACAATGGCTGCAGCAATGAACTCAAACATAGCTAGGATTGTGACGATGGCGCAGGACACGGCAGTGTTTTGTTCTGTTGTTCACAGGGTCGCTATGAGTCGAAACCAACTTAATGGCACCTAACAACAACATCCTCAAATAAGTACATCCTCATTATGAATAACTTTGAGGATTTTTCGTTTTACAAGTGTTTGTCACGGATAATCTCAATCCCCTCCTGCCCTCACCCCCACACTGTTCTTACAATAACAGGTGAAATGATAATCACTTCCCAGCAAGATGACCTCATGGCGTCCCAAACCTCTATCTCATGGTTCAGATTTCCCCTTTGATCATGTTCTCTGACTGTGACAACGACAGGCACTGTCCAGGCAGGAAACAGTTACCCTCCTTTTCAGAGCAGTCTCAGATTCTTAAAAGAAAGTGTATATATATATCAGGATGTAGAGTAAGAAATATCTAGAAAAACAGCGCTGTGTTAGCACAATCAACAGGGAGGAGAAGACTTTTCTGGGGAAACCAGAAGACGAGCTCCATGCCAGTCCCCCTGCTTTAAGGCACCCCAGTATCCCTCCTTTTGTGCCATGGCCTTGTCTGGGGACAATTTTTTATTGCCCCTAATCCAGCTGAAGATCGTAAAACTGACTCCAAATCTTGATTTTACACGTATTTTAAAAGTAACAAAGAAATAGTTATTACCTTCCAGCTATGAGTGGACGCAGAGCGATATTTGGGGCAGTGTACCCATTTGGTTTTGTAGCTTTGGGGAAAAACTGAGAGAATATGTTTCTAAACCTTTCTGTGATTGTGCAGTCTGCACTTCACGAAATCTGTGTGCAGGTCCTTTAAGAAGATCGAAGCCCCTTCTGTCCTTGGAGCCTGGGGTACCATTTGACTGCAACACTATTTGACTATAGTCCAACTTGCCTTTGCCCAGGAGGTGAGGGCATGGGCACCTCCGGAAGGCCGGGTCGCAGTGAGAACTACAATACCCAGAAATCTATGCGACTCGCGGCGATACTGGACCAATGAAATCCCGGGATAGGGGCGTTTCCGTGCGTGCGGAAGACGTCTGGGGGTGACTTCCGGCATCTTCGTTGCGGCGGACATTTTGTCCGTTCTTGGCTCGCTTTATCTGAGCAAATGTTCTGGATCCTTGGGTCGGGTTCGAGGTTAACAGGAGCGGGTAAGTGAGCGAGAAAACTTTGTCCCCCTTGCACAGTGTTGATCACGAGACTTCACGAGTGGTAGGCCTAGAGTGACCTCGCCACCTTCGGGGCTGGACTGGGGACGGCGGTGCCCGGGTTTCAACCTGACTGCCTGCTTCCCACTGCGTGATATCGTCCACAGGCTCCTATGACGGCGGCCACGGTGATGTACCCTGCGTTTCCCGGGCCCTCATTCGTCCCATTTCCCAACTCCGAATCATCAAGTCCCGAATAAGGGCAACTTGCTCAGGTCAGTGCAGCCCAGGTCCCAGTGTCGAGGGCAGTGAGGCGATCGGTGTGATCCTCATTTCTGAGAGGGTATGATGAGGTGTGGGAGACTGTTCCAGGCAGAGGGGCCAGCAAGTGCAAATGGTTGGAGATGGAGCTGATCCAGGAACATTCGGGATACTTGGGCTCCTCGAATATGAAGGGAGCAGAGTGTGAGGAGTCGTCACACTGGAATGACAGGCTGAGGAGTTGTAGCCATGGAGGGTTTCGGATAGTGGAGGGACACGATCGGATTGGGAATGGTAAAAGTATCTCAGAGTTTGCTCAGAGGAGAACAGGCAAGTGTAGCGGTGCGAATGATAAGTATGGAGGTAGGGAGACCAGTGAGGAGGCTGCTGCAGCAGAGTGCAGGAGTACGGTGGTGGCTGGGCCAGAGCATTGGCAGGTGAGGGGGTAGAAGCGATTCGACCCTAGGTAGATTTTTAAAGATGGAACCAGCAGGATTTCCTGCTGTATCAGATGTAGCTGTGAGTGAAAGTAGGGCCTGAGGAATATCCAAGTTGTTTGGGGCTTTTCTTGTTTTTTTTTTTTTTCCCCCTGAACATCGGAAGAATTGGGATGGGTAAATCACAACAGGGAGCACATTTCAGGGTGAACAGGAGTTGAGTTTTGGACACGGTGATTCATAACTCAAGAGTGTCTCAGGGTGGAGGCATTACCTGGGCAGCCAGACATGCAGGTCTGGAGTCCTGGGGAGGTGGGTGGGTTGGAGACCTCCATAGGATGAGAGATGGTAGTCTGAACCAAGTCGAGACTTGGAGATCAGATTTAGGAGGAGGAATTTTAAGACTTTTTATTTTGTTTAGTCCCTGAGGTGAGAAAGCTGAGGGCTGGAGTTGGAAGGCAGAGAAGAAATGGTGGGTATTTCTGAGACTCCCTCTAGAAGGGAGGACTCCCAAAATATAAAGGGGATCTGGCTGGTGTCTGCAGAAGGACATTTGGAGACTGGCCTGAGGTGGACACTGAAGTCTGGGGTGCTACAGATTTGCCATCCTACAGGCTCAGCAGGCCCTCAGGGGCACTACCTGTGAAGCAAAACAAAGGTCAGCCAGACAGTGAACTAGGACCAGCCCCAACTAGGGCACCAGTGCTTCATTTCTCGCAGCCCTCACGTAAGAAGAGGTGATGAACTTTTCCGCTGAAGGAACCTCAATAGGCTCATCTTCAGAGGGATAAGTAGCAGGTGGGCTGGATGGGTAAATGGACTGGTGTCCACCTGGCAAGTGTACATAGGTTTAAAAAAACCTGTTGTCATCAAGTCGACTCTGACTTATAAAAAGTGTGTAAATATTACGAGTTAAACTTAAGTGAACTAGTAGTAATTGGATGAAACTTAGTATGCTTCTAAGTATTTGATTAAATTGTGAAGTTTTAAATATGACATTTCCTTAAAAGCATTAAAAGATGGTAAAACACACCCAGATTTCCAAAAACCCATCACCTAAAACATTTGCAAAAGTGTTAAATTTGTGCACAGTAATAGCTGATTCATAGCACTTGACATATACTGATGTGTTTGAAACAAACCAGCGCCCTATGACATGGGTACCATTATTATTCCCACTTTACAGATGAGGACACTGAGGCACAGGTCTTCGTCCAAGGTCACGCAGTTGGTAGGAGGCAGCACTGAAGTCTTGACTATCTAAGGTTGGACTAGACAACCTAAAATCATCCTGCCAGGCAGGTCAGGGATTAGGGGACCTCCACCATGGTCATCTGCCACTGTCAGCTTCCCTCTTCCTGCCATGTTCCCATGGCAGCAGAAGCACTTATGAACCCTACACAGGTGAGTGCAGAGTGTCCCAGGCCCTCACCTGACCCAACCCCACGTCCATGATCTTGGTAACCTGATAAGCGGAATGGTTGTATCCTGGGAATCTTCACCTACCCTTTTACCTGTCATTGCACCTGGAGATCCTACAGCTATCAAAGGCCCTGTATCCTGAATTCAGTCCTGGGATTATGTGGAAGGATTTCCATTTCTGGGAAGCAATGGATGAGGTATGGACCAGTGTCCCAGGCATACATAGGTGGGAGGCTCATGTGAGGCTGAGCTGAGAGTGTTCAGGAAACCTCAGGTCCCATTTATGTCTGGTGAGGACAAAGAGCGGGGGACAGGAGTCAGCCCTGGAATGGCAGCCTGAGGAGCTGAGCCAGTATTCTGAGAGTGATGGGAGCTGTCGAAAGTTTGGAGCAGAGGAGGGAGTAATCTGACTGTGGTCTTAACAGTCTCTGCACATTGGGAAACGACCATGCTGATGAGGAGGGAAGAAGGGAAACTAGTGAGGAAGCTCCTGCAAGAGTCCAGGTGAATGTTGGTCGTAGCTGGGCTAGGTTGGTAGCTGTGGACGTGAGAGATGTAGTTGGTTCATGGATCTGTTTTTTAAGTAGTACTATCCAGATTTTCGAATTTGGAGAGTGAGAAAGAAGGGGAGGAGTCAAGGATGAATTTTGGCCTTAGGAGGTGTAAGGATGGAAAAGTCAACTGATATGGGGAAGTTGGTGTAGGAGTAATTTTCAGAGGTAATATCAGGAGTTAGGTTTTGGCCATGTTGAGTGTGCAGTGCTCCAAAGACACTCAAGTGGAGGTGTCAGTGGACAGCTGGACACACAGGTCTGGAATTCAGGGGAGAAATTCAGGCTGGAGACATGCACAAAGTGGCAGCCAATGCGTGGACTGGTGTGGAGCTGTGCCTCAGATTTAGAGTGGGAATCTTCATGTCATGATGGCAGTGCCACTAGAAGGCTCCAAACTTTCCAACTGGGTGGGGGTGGCAGGCAATTAAAAGATGAGAGAGCAGTGTTGACTCAGTTTCTTAGAGCTGCCATAACAGAAATGCCACAAGTAGATGGCTTTAGCAAACAAGTTTATTTTCTCACAGTTTGGGAGGCTAGAAGTGTGAAGTCAGGGCATCAGCTCTAGGGGAAGGCTCTGTCTGTGCTGGGGGAAAATCCTTGTCTCTTTCAGCTTCTCTTCCTCAGTTCCTTGGTAATCTCCACTTGGCATCAATCTTTCCCTATTTGTGCTTCCTTGTTTCTGTGGCTAGTCTGCTCTTTTTATATCTCAAAACGTGATTGGCTTAAAATACACTCTACAATGATATGGCTTCATCAACATAACAAAACCCTATTCCCACATGGGATTACATCCATAGGTATAGGGGTTAGGATTTACAACACATGATTTTGGAAGACACAGTTCATTCCATAACAGTGCCCGTGAGGGGAGGAGAAGAGGAGGGGCCAGCAGGTGGTGGTCTTCCAGGGCGAGAGTGACGTGATATGGATCGTGAGGCATAGCAATAATAGAGATGAAATGACAGGCCAGAGCTGGTGGTTAGCCACCTTTCTGTGTGTTCACCAGGCTTCTGTGGGGAACCTACCTTGGGGAGGGGATCTGGGGAGTTTCTGTCATGTTGGCAGATTAGCGCAAGAGCAAATTGGGTCAGCTAAGAGTGTCACTAGGCTTCAGATGGGAGGTCAGTGGGTTTAGACTTTGAATGACAGGTGTTGAGAGGAATGCTGTGCTTGGGAGGGATACAGCATGTGCAACAGAGAAGTGGAAGCCAGCTGAATTCTGCACGTGGTTCTGGATGGCTGAAGTTGAAGCATTGAAGCAAGGAATGGGGCCAGGAAGGGAGAACTTAAAAAGTTCAGTTCAGGGCTACCCATGTCAGTGGGGATCATCGCCTGGGGCCAGATGTGATACTGGTTGCATTAGCAACATATTCTCTGGATGCTGTGTGCAAAGTAGCGTGTGGGGAGGCCAGGGAGGTACCTGTGATGTGGGTGTCCCTAAATTTGAGGGGGGGTATGGCTTACAGAGTGACATTCACATGGAGATGAGTGTGAATTCATGGCTCCAGGGCCGTGGTACTTAGTGTT
This sequence comes from Dugong dugon, assembly GCA_030035585.1. NCBI lineage: Eukaryota > Metazoa > Chordata > Mammalia > Sirenia > Dugongidae > Dugong > Dugong dugon. Next base: position 117,806,317 of record CM057466.1, read on the forward strand.
CCAGAGATACTGAGAAGTTCAAGTTTTTTGCATCTAAGAAGCATGATCTGGGGACTCAAAGGGATTGGCTGGCAGGAGAGGGGTGGGGCCCTGCATGCCAGCCCAGAGCTTATATGGTGTCTATCTGTCCACCTGGCTATTGTTCTGGGCTGGAAAAATGATCGATGGGATATGAGGAGAGAGTGGGCACCAGTCAACCAGGGTCTGGTACCTCCTCTGAGGTGTGAATTTAGGGAGGAAACTGAGCAGGGGGTAGGTATGTGGAGGGTCCTGGAGAGGTTATCCTTGGGCTCAGCTGTCCGCTGTATGGCAGGGCCATGTGACCTTTGAGAACGTGCTCATGCACTTCTCCCAGGAGGAGTAGGGGCTCTTTGAGGAGGCTTAGAGGCTGCTGTATCAGGATGTGATGCTGGAGAACTTTGCACTCATGGCCTTACTTGGTAACGTCATCACAAAACTTAGTTTCCTGGGCTGGGCATTGTCCCTCCCCTTTTCCCAATGGGCCTCTCTCCCCTTTCCACAGGTGAACCATAGCCACTGCTTCTTTCCCCAGCACCCTCACAGAAGTCCTCTGGGTGACGGACTTGGCTGTGCACTGCCTCATGTGTTCTCCAGACTTCCTAGCTCTTGCTGCCTTGAAGCGAAGCCTTGTTGGGAAGGGGTCAGAAGTCCTGCTATTACCCAACAGATTACACTCTGCTCAGCCAGCCATTTGTGACTCTGTCCATATCCATTTCACCTCTGTGCTCCGGGTTCTGCCCCTTTTTCTAGCTAACGTCTCCTCGCACCTACCTGTGCCACGAATTGCAGTGACGGCCTTTGCTTGAGAGACTCATTGGGATTCCTGCATGACACATTCCTGAGATCCTTTTTATAACATTTCATTTTCTTATGATCTCTTACGGGTGGGTTGCTCTGGGCCAGTGCTTTCCACTCCCCTGCCTCATGTTTCCCCTAGGACTTGTATCTTCCCAGTCCTCTGTGGTTCCTGAACTAGAGCAAGGGATAGAGCCCTGGGTGCCTCATAGGAAGGGCATGACTCCAGCCACAGCAAGGTACTTGGACAAACCTGACCCTGGTGAGTGAAAGGTAGAGAAGATTATGACTTCAGTGCTGGGATCAAATAGTACCAGGAACTTGCTCTGTGCCCACCAGTAGCCATACCTCATTTCTTTGTTTCCTCCGCATTCCTGACACTTGTCATCTGTACTCTGACCCAAGATTATTCTCCACCTCTCTGTACTCTACCTCTTGCTGTCCTCTTTACTGCCCTCTCACCAGTCCTCTCCAATGTTGGACTCCACTAATATGTCATGAGATGTCGTTGAACACCAGCTTCTCACTTCTAATTGCATTTTCCCGGGCCTGGACACATAAACTTGTGCATAGCACTCACTTGTCACCAGCAGCCAGGGCCCTGCTGAAAGTTGTTTGCAGAGGAGTAGGTTGGAGACCTTACCTCTCCTCCCTGTGCTAACTCCATCCCTGTGTCTTTGTCCCTCATGAGGTCTACCCCATTCTGTGACCCTTAGAGCCCAGTTCTGCACAGTAGCCCTTTCTTCAACCTGACCCTAGCTCCATTCTGCCAGCAACCTGGTAGAGCCAATCCTGGCTTTCCAGGCACACATTTGTGATGGGGCTGCCCCCTTCCACCAGTGTTAACATGCACTTCACTAGCATTTATCTGCTTTCAGGCTGTTCGCATGGAGCAAAGGATGCAGGGGCACCTTCTGACCAGAGTGCTTCTGTAGGAGTGTCACAGGCTAGTGCTCCCTAAGCAGGTTTGTCCACCCAGACGATCCACCCTTGTGACATGTGGCCCCATCTTGAAAGACATTTTGCACCTGGCTGAGCACGAGGGGCCACACCATGAACTGAAACCTTACACCTGTGGGGCATGTGGGAGACAATTCTGGTTCGATACAGACCTTCACCGCTGCTTGAAGCAGTGCAATGTAGAGAAACCTTTCTGAAGGAACAAAGGCAGAGCCTCGTTTATGAAGAACTGCAGAGTTTATGAAGAATTTCACCAGTCAAAGAAGCCCTCTACAGTGAGGAGGAGTGGAAGAATTTCCAGGCCAGCTCAAGCAGTCACCAGCAAAAGGTCACCCACAACAAGAGGAAGACACGCAGGAACACCAAGGGTGGGGAAGTCTTTCATACTGGACAAATGGATTACAAGTGCAGTGAGTGTGGGAAAGTCTTCAGCCGTAAAGATACATTTATTCAGCACCAGCGAATCCACACTGGAGAAAGGCCTTATGAGTGCAGTGAATGTGGGAAAGCATTCAGCCGCAAAGACAATCTTGTTCAGCACAAGAGAATCCACACTGGAGAAATGCCTTATAAGTGCAGCGAATGTGGGAGATACTTTAGTCATCACTCCAATCTTACCGTACACCAGAGAGTTCACACAGGTGCAAGGCCTTTTGAGTGCAATGAATGTGGGAAAGTCTTCAGACACAAATCCTCACTTGTTCAGCATGAGAGTACCCACACCGGAGAAAGTCCTTATGGTTGCAGTGAATGTGGGAAATCCTTTAGTCACAAATACATCCTCATTAAACATCAGAAAATTCACACTGAGATAAGACCTTATGAGTGCATTGAATGTGGAAAACTATTTAGTCAAAGTTCTGACCTTATGGCACACCAGAGAGTTCACACTGGTGAAAGACCTTTTGTGTGCAGTGAATGTGGGAAAGACTTCATCAGAAGTTCCCACCTTGTTCGGCATAAGAGAGTTCATACTGGAGAAAGGCCATATGAGTGCAGTGAATGTGGGAAGACCTACAGCTTAAGCTCCCACCTCATCCGGCACCAGAAAGTTCACACTGTAGGAAGGCTTTAGGAATGGCGGAATATGCACTTATTTATCTTGTTTAAGACAATGGGACTCACAGAGGACCTCTGTGGCTAGCCTTTGGGAGGGAGCCAGCAGTCAGATGTTAAACCTCATATATCTGAACATATACACTGGCGAGGCACTTTATGAGTGCCAAGTACGTGGGAAGCTTTCAGGAACTATGTTGCACTTTGGAGTCTACTCAGGTTCCTTATCAAAGTATGTCACTACCAATGCCTGTGGCTGGAACCATATCAACCCTACTGTCTATCAGGACCTTAGTCACCCCACCATCCTTAGGGAAGGCAGATGTCTGTACTTTTCTCTCCATACACTGGATTGAATCATGAGAATCCTGGGTTCTATGGGGTCTTCATTCCCTCCCCTCCAACTGGTGTAGGTGTGGACATGACCCATCTTTGGCCAAAAGAACCTGAGCTGTGTTCCGCTGGTGGCTTGCAGAGAAGGTTTATTTTCTTCATGAATATTGTTCTCACTTGATGCATGTGATGAATTTTTCCAGCCTCTGAATTGCCCAACCCAGAGACTTCTTGCCTTACATTGCCCTGGTGTGTGCAGTAATAAAGGCCTTACTGTTCATGCCACCTGTAATCTTGGGGATTCTTGTCACTCTCTGAGGTGGTTTGAGAACAGAATTAGGTTGAGACCTTTAACTTTGTGTATCTCAGAAGATATGGCGGGTTGGCAGAGAACCGTTTTCAGTCCGGTTTTGTTAATTTATATTGCTGCCAAAAGCTTCTTAGGTAAGCGTGTATGGCATTGTGGGCCTAATCTTGCTTGGCTTTCAGAGTTATCTTAAGGCCCAGACATCACCTTGAGGAGGGGCCAGTTTTTGTGACAACCTCCAGTGTTCGGGAGCAGCATGAATGGGATCTTTTATTTCCAGCAGGGCTTCAAACCAGAATGGAACTGAAACTGAAAAAAACCCCAAAATTTTCACCAGAGTGAATCCAAAAAAAAAGGGGTTTTTTCAACCCAAACTGAGACCCAAAACCATTATTTTTTTGCTCCACTGTTTTCGATTCAATGATAATTTTTAAGTTGTAAGCAAGACCATTGGACTATTTGCATTTGGCACCCATGTATGCAGAATGCTTCTCTGGCACATGGCTGGTAAAGGCACAGTTCAAGCAGTGTGCAGCTGCAGCTATAGGTGATGATTGCTGTTACGCAAGGTTATTCACAGGCAAGTCTGAGTTCGCTACTTTGTTCCATGCTTGACTTCTCACAGTAATGCAAGTTGTGCCTACCAAAGATGTGGGAAACGCTTAGCGATTGAGAACACTCGTCAGAAATCTGAAAGAGCTAGTTAAACTGCATCGAGTTGTGAACAGAGTTCCATGTGAATGAAAATTGTCAGGTGAGTGTAAACATTTTAAATGTACATTTTTCACATTTTTTAAGTATGATATTTAAATTCAAGAGATAGAAAATAGTGTATAATTTTTTGATGATTCCATTCTTACTCAGTTTAGATTTAAATGTACTATTACACATTGTACTTATATGTTTCGATTTGATATATATTTTACAAATTGAAATGTTAACAAATATCACCAACTAGCAGGAAGAAAATGTTTCAGTTTTGATATACCATTATTTTACTGAAAACAGCTTGATGGTGTCACTGTGAAATGAGGTTTTTCAAGGGCCTGGATAAATACACGAGAATGTTGTAAAGTGGGACTTCAGATGGAAGAAATCGACAAACCCTGCAAATGTAAAATTGAAGTTATTCTGGTTTTTCTAATATACTCAAGATATGTGGCTAGAAGCATTTTAATATGTATATGAATATGGCTCCAATTCATCTTTATAAATGTATTTATGCATTCTATTCTCTACGTTATCAAAGTCTAAGACTTGTTTTTATTGTAATGTAATATATAATATGCTGACTACAAAATAATACCTTTCTTGTTGTTAGGTGCCATTAAGTTGGTTCTGACTCATAGTGATTCTGTGCACAACAGAACAAAACACTGCTCGGTCCTGCGCCATCCTCACAATCGTTGCTATGTTTGAACCTGTTGCTGCAGTCACTGTGGCGATCCGTCCCATTGAGAGTCTTCCTGTTTTTCGCTGATCCTCTACCAAGCATGAAGTCCTTGTCTAGGAACTGGTCAGTCGCGATACCATGTCCAAATTAAGTGAGATGAAGTCTCACTGTCCTTGCTTCTAAAGAATATTCTGGCTGTACTTCTTCCAGAGCCCTAGTAGTGCAGTGGTTAAGAGCTCCGCTGCTAACCAAAAGGTCGGCAGTTGGAATCCACCAGCTATTCCTTGTAACCCTATGGGGCAGTTCTGCTCTGTCCTGTAGGGTTGCTATGAGTTTGAATCCACTCAATAGCAATGAGTTTGGTTTTTGGTACTTATTTTGAGACAGATTTGTTCTTCTGGTAGTCGATGGTATATTCTGTATTCTTCACAACACTGTAATTCAAATGCATCAATTCTTTTTCAGTCTTATTCATTGTCTAGCTTTTGCATGCATATGAGGCGATTGTAAATACTATGGCATGAGTTAGGCACACCTTAGTCTTCAAGGTTACATCTTTGCTTTTTTACACTTTAAAGAGGTCTTCTGCAGCAGGTTTGCCCAAGGCAACATGTTTGATTTCTTGATTGCTGCTTCTATGGGCATTGATTGCAGATCCAAGTAGAATGAAATCCTTGACAGCTTCGATATTTTCTCCATTTATCATGATGTTGCTTATTGGTCCAGTTGTGAGGATTTTTGTTTTCTTTATGTTAAAATATGCCCTGATGTTAATATTATTTCTTATCCCTTGAATTGTAGTATGGGACGAACCAGAGAAAATCCATGTTGAGAATTTTTCAAATATGAAAAGATTGAAAATAAAAGCACGTGTAAAATTTGCAACACAGATACGGTTGGAGACCGTGTAGAGAATTTAGAGAGGCACCTGAAGCATCACCATACAGATGAATACAATGTAGTGCAAAGCAAGATGACAGAGAAGATTGAAGAAAGTGTCAGAAGTGTTTCGTATAAGCAACATGCCCCGAAGACCATAATCCGGTACATAGGTCACTGGCTGTAGGAGCTACAGCATCCAGAAAGGAAATAAAATTGGTACAGAAACACTAGGGGGTGAGATACTGTGGGAGACTGCAGCAAACTAGAGAGAATGTGCCTATTGTAAAAGCACATCCACAAACATTCCAGTCACTATGGCTGAATGGGACGAGAGTGTACAGAAATTTTCAGGCTCTTTAGAGATGTGTTATGGCCAGCATAACTGGCAGAGCAGAGAATGTAAAAGTTTCCTGGATTTCTGGTGTCTTTGCTGCACAGGCCAGAACCCTAGGATTGAGAGAAGAAAGCTCTTGTAGTCCAGGGATGTAGCTTTGGTGACCCAGTCAGAGTTCCTGATGACTCAGTGCTCACCAGATTTTTCTACCACTGAGGAAGACGTGCCCTTCCCAGGGCAAGAGCTGTGAGATAGTGGAGTCACCATATGGTTTGCCCAATCTTCTGGGTTTCCAATAGAAGAGGGAAATGCAAGTTTTTATGTGAAGTCATTTTTTATAAGAGCTAGGGCTGCTAACCAAAAGGTTGGTAGTTTGAATTCTCCAGCATCTTCTTGGAAACCCTATGGGGCAGTTCTACTCTGTCCTATAGGGTTGCGTTGAGTTGGAATCAACTCGATGTCAGTGGTTTTTTTATTGAGGTGTAATCAACATGGAATAGCTTGCACATATTAGAAGTGTATAATTCAGTAAATAGATTTTGGAATACGTGTACACCTGTGAAACCATTACCCTAGCCATGACAACGAACATATCCATCAGTCCCAGATTTACTGTGTATCCCTTCATAATCCCTCTTCCCCTGACCTTCCAACCACTTCCCTGAGCAACCGTTGCTTTACTTTGACTGTAGATAAATTTGCATTTTCTAGAATTATATAAGTGGAAGCATGAAGTGTTTACTTTTTTTGGTCTGCTGTCACACGGAATTTTGAGATCCATCTATGTTGTGTATATGAAAGCTCATTCTCTATTGCTGAGCAGTAAATATTGTGTAAGGAGCCCTGGTGACACAGTGGTTAAGTGCTCACCTGCTAACGGAAAGGTTGGCAGTTCAAACACACCCAGCTGCTCTGCAGGAGAAAGACCTGGTGATCTGCTCCCAGAAAGATTACAGCCAAGAAAACCCTATGGGGCAGTTCTACTCTGTCATACGGGGTTGCTATGAGTTTAAAATGTACTTAATGGCCACTAACAACCACAACAAAAACATTCTGTTGTGTGGACTGAATGTTCTGCATTCTGTAGGCCCCCAGAGAGACTGAGGCTTTTTGGGCAGGAAAGGCAAATCTATGGACTAGGCATCTGTCCCCCTAAGGATGAACTGCTGGCCATCCTAGGATGGAGGTCCCAGTGAAGTAGACTTGCCTCCAAATGTCCAATTGGATCTTCTTGAGGAATATTGGCACCTCAGAGGCTCAGCATTGTTCTGTTGTAGCCTCCTGCGTGGTGGCTGGCCCTGCCACTGGTATACTCGCTGCTACTACTTCAACACCCATGGCAGTCTGCTGCTCCTGCCTCAGTGCCACCTCAGAACCTCCTGCAACATCCACCTGCTGCTAGATTGATCCCCTTTCTGCATACTCTTACTCCTCCATGTGTCCATCCTGTGGGGCAACTCCACACCCTGTTTTGCCTTCCCGACCCACTGGCACTTGACGGCCCTCTCTGAACTCAACCTACTGCCGATGGCCCAATGCCCTGTAACCTGGCGCCTCAACTTTTCAGCAGTGCGCTTGCCTACAAGCCCTGTCCTGAGGTCACCGCCTCTCCCTGCCTCAGCGAATGGTCCATTCAAGCTGCCCTGTTGAAATGCTGTCTAGTCCCCTTTGAAAAGTGGCCTCAGGCAGCACTTTTCACTTTCCCCACAGGGGAAGGATTTCTCTGTCATCTGGGCACACTGTTGATACTGCCCCAAACTTGGCCCTCTCACCTAGGGGGAGAGTTAGGTGTACAGGTAGTCCCTGACTTAAACAACTAATGCAAGTTAGGATGAACTGCACTTACGACTGTCCCATTTTGGTATTTTGTACATCTTATCGTTAGTAATATGTACTACATACAATCTTGCAGCACATAATTTGCTGATGTTATTCTGAAATTTTAACTTGCAGATGTTTAATTTTATGATTTACTGATTGGATTTATAGATACTTATAATAAAAGGCAATAATAATGAAAACTAAAAAAAAAAAAATATGAGGTGTTCGACTTAACCTCAGAACTGCTTTATGACGGATTCGTCGAAACAAAACCCCTTCGTAAGTCGGGGACTACCTGTAGTTGTGTTAGCTAGCTTCCATCTTAGATGGTGCCTTAGCATTCATGTTGGGCCCCTTCCTTGCTGTGTAAACTGGTGCACCACACCACACTGCAGTTTGTTGCCCCAGATAACCGTGGTTTTCCACTTCTCAGCTGCCCCACTTATGTTCCATAGCCACTCTCCCTTAGTTCCTGCTCTTTAGTTTCATAAGGACCAGTGGTCACCCAACAAAAATACCCCCACACCCCTAATTACCCCAGACCCTAATAAAGGCTGTGCCCCAGGTCCGTGCTCTCCACCCATGACCTCCCAACGTGTGCTGAGACCTACGGGCTTGCTGTGTACCCCCAAGGGCATGTGAGTAATAAAGTTATTTCCATTTTTGTGCCTTGTGATTAAAGAGGACTCTCCATCTGGGACAATATACATAACCTGGGCTGTGGGAGATCGCTCCCTGTCCCCCACCCCTCAGGGTGACAGCTGAGTTGAAATCACACTCAGGACACTAGGCCATGATCTTGCTTTCCAGTTCCGTTTTAAGAAATCAGTATCATCTGGTAGACGAAAAACCTTCACCTTCAGGAAGGTATTCCCAGCCCAAACTGCCACGTAGGGGATCCAGCCTCTGGTTGCACTTTTCCCTACCAATCACCGGCAGGGTCTTCTTCACAAGTCACTGCCCGTCAGACTTCATGGGGTCTCTTGGAGCCTCCTTTCTTCTAGCTCGTTTCCTGCCATCCCTTCACATAGATAAGGGCATATATATCTCTCTTCTCCTGGGTCCCATGTCCCTCTTTTACCTTTTCCCTGTCTATCCCGTCCCTCTCCACACCGTTCCTTCGCAGGCCTCCTTCACTATTACTTGAAAGGGTATTTCCTATTGTCCAGAATGGCGTCTTTTATTCTTCTGAATTCACCCAAGGGCGTTCTGGTTACAGTGATTTCTTCCATGTAGCCGAGCCAAAGGAAATCACGAGAGGTAGAAGGAAATGTCAAAGGACAACAGGACAGAAAACGCAAAAAATCACGAGGCAGGGGCTGAGGAAAACTGGTCTAGGTTGCAACGTAACCATTACAACTGAAGTGAGGGCCCATCGTGACACATGGGGCCAATAGGGTCTTTTCTAGGGGCCATTTAGGATCAAGTATCAGGGAAAAGCGGCTCATAGAAATCCAGATCTCTCAAGGAACCAAGTTCCAAGAAGAAACAACCAGACTAGTGTTACGGTTAGTCTCTAGAAAATGTTGGAGTCCTAACCCCTTGTACCTGTGACTGTGACCGTGACCTTGTTTGGAAATTGGGTCTTTGAAGATGTCATCAGTTAACACAAGATAACCAACCTATGTGTGACAGCGTACAACTGCTCCACAGTTTTTTTGGCTGTAATCTTTACGGAAGCAGGTCACCAGGCCTTTCTTCTGCAGCACCGCTGAGTGAGTTCAAACTGCTCTTAGGTTGGTAGTGAAGCACAAACCATTTGTGCCACCCAGGGACCTCACTCTACTGGAAAATAGACTGAGGTCCAAGCCTAGGGGGAGAGCTAGCCTGGGGGTGGGCACTGGGAGACCCCCTGTTGGGAGAAGACTGGCTGATATGGAGCAGAAGACCAGCTGGGCAGATACAGGGTCTTCTAGGGAGTGGACCAAGGACAACCAAGGGAAGTGACTCAATATCCAAGGGAGGACCTGAGAGCCACCACGTTGGACTCAGAGGTATGTGCACTGAGGCCTGGCCCGAGGAGCCAAGGCAGGAGGGCGACCGGGAAGGCGCCCACACTCGGCCCGGCCGCGGCGACTGAGGCGGCGGGAAGGGCCTTGGCTCTGACAGACCATAGCAGGCCGCCGGCCGGGCGCCGAGGCTGTGGGGGCCGCGCAGGCGGGGACTGGCAGCGGGCGCTGGTTCCCCAGCTCTGACACTTGGCTCTGGTCGTCCGTCCTGCTCCCCTCCCACCGCCTCCCCGCCCACACTAGCCCCTCTCCTGGCGGCTCCACCGACTGTAGCCCCGCGCCTCAGGCCTGGCCGGCACCGTCTCGTGCCCGTCCGGAGCCCTCCGCGCTGTCTCCCTTCCCCAGACCCCGCGACTCGCAAGCCGCCTCCACTCCTTCGCCTTTCCGCTGGCTCGCAGGCTCTGCTCCGGCTCCCAGGGCCGCCTGCGTCCCAGCCCCACCCTCTCCGGCCGGCCCCGCCCTTTTTCCCTTAGGCTCTGACCTCTCTCCGACCTTCCGGTCTCCCGATTCTTCTTGCTGGTCCTTACCCCTAAACGTTTCTGTGTACCCTCATTACATCCCTTTTCCTCATCCCTATATCAAATCATTGGAAACTCTGGTGGCAGTAGTGGTTAAGAGCTATGGCTGCTAACCAAAAGGTTGGTGGTTCGAATCCACCAGCCTCCTTGGACACCCTTTGGGGCAGTTCTACTCTGTCCTATACTGTCGCTATGAGTCAGAATCCACTCGACGGCAATGGGTTTGGTTTTTCCGTTTTATATCAAATCATACCCTTAATTTTGTGTTTTTCAGTTACTTAGTATTCTGTAGATGTTTTCACATTTTAGAATCTCCAAATAATACATTGAATTGTTTGTCTTCAACCTTAAATATAAATGGTTTTAGACTTTGTCTTCTTCAGTGTGTTGGTTTTATTGAGATTGGCGAGATTCTTCATGTTGATGGAAGAATCTACCAATGTTTTTCAATAAAGACAGAAACGCAAAACCTGCTATCTTTAGACTCGACCTTGAGGTATCTTTCAATGGTGGCGAATTCGATGTTTTATTTTTATTTTTTCTGGTACTTCAGGTGAAGGCTTACAGAACAAATAGTTTCTCATGAAACAGTAGTACACATATTGTTTTATGACATTGGTTAACAACCCCACAACATGTCAACCGTCTAACTTCTCAACCTTTTCTTTTGGTGAAAATACACATAGCCAAAGATACACCGTTTCAAACATTTCTACATGCACACTTCAGTGACATTGACTACGCTCTTCCAATTGTGCTGTTATTCTCACTTAAAATGAAGGCTTACAGAACAAAATAGTTTCTCATTTAACAGTTACTACAAATGTTGCCCTGTGACAGTGGTTAACAATCTCACAACACATCATCAATATCCTTACTCAACCTTGGGTTCCCTACCACCAGCTTTCTTGTCCCCTTCTGCCTTCTGACCCTTGTCACTGGACTCCTGTACCTCGTTAGTCTCATTTGGTTTTACGGGCCTGTCCACTCCCAGGCTGAACGGTGAACCTCGGAGATAACTTCACCACTGAGCTAAAAGGGTGTCTGGGGGCCATACTCTCGGGGTTTCTCCAGTCTCCTTTACACCAGTAAATCTGGTCTTTTTTTGTGTGTGTGTGTGAGTTAGAATTATGTTCTACATCCTTCTCCAGCTCGGTCCAGAACCCTCTGTTGTGATCCTGGTCGGAGCAGTCAGTGGTGATAGCCAGGCACCATCTAGCTGTACTGGACTCAGTCAGGTGGAGGCCTTGGTAGCTGTGGACAATTAGTCCTTTAGGCTAGTCTTTTCCTTGTATCCTGTTCTCTTCATTCTCCCTTGCTACCGAAGGGATGAGAACAGTGGAGTATCTTAGATGGCCACTCACAGGTTTTTAAGACCCCAGACACTACTCACCAAGGTAGAATGTAGAGCATTGTATTTATAAGCTGTGTTATGCCAGTTGAGCTAGATGTTCCCCAAGACCATGGTCCCCACAGCCCTTCGCCCAGCAATTCAGTCCCTCAGGGAGTTTGGATGTGTCTATGGGGCTTCCATGACCTTTCCTTGTACAAGTTGGGCTAGTTTCCCCTGTATTGTTACTGTCTCATGCTTCACCCAAGATACCACTTATCTATTGCCTATTTAGTATCCCCCCCCCCCCCCACCGCTCCCATTGCTGGTAACCAATAAAGATTGTTACATTAAGTGTGTAAACTTTTTCATGGGTTTTTACAATAGAGGTCTCATACAATATTTGTCCTTTTGTGATTGACTTACTTCACTCAGTATAATGCCCTCCAGTTTCATCCATGTTATGAGATGGTTCACAGATTCATTGTTCTTTCTCATTGCATAGTACTCCATTGTGTGTATGTACCATAGTTTGTTGATCCATTCACCTGTTGATGGGCATCTAGGTTGTTTCCATTGTTTTGCTATTGTGAACCATGCTGCCATGAACATAGGTGTGCATATGTCTATTCGAGTGACAACTCTTATTTCTCTAGGATATATTCCTAGGAGTGGGAATGCTGGATCGAATGGTATGTCCATTTCTAGCTTTCTGAGGAAGCGCCATATCATTTTCCAAAATGGTTGTATCATTTTGCATTCTGACCAGCAGTGCATAAGAGTTTTGATCTCCCCACAGCCCCTCCAACATTTGTTATTTCCAGTGTTTTTGATTCGTACCTGTAATACTGGGGTGAGATGGTATCTCATTGTGGGTTTAATTTGCATTTCTCTAACGGCTACTGAATGCGAGCATTTCCTCATGTGTCTGTTGGCCATTTGAATGTCTTCTTTGGTGAAGTGTCGGTTCATTTCCTTTGCCCATTTTTTAATAGGATTATTTGTTTTTTTGTTGTAGAGGTGTTGGATTTTCTTGTAGATTATGGAGATTAGACTTTTGTCTGACTTGTACTGTCCACAAATTTTTTCCCAGTCTGTAGGTTCTCTTTTTACTCTTTTGGTGAAGTCTTTTGAAGAGCATAGGTGTTTGATTTTTAGAAGATCCCAGTTATCTAGCTTATCTGTTGGGGTTTGTGCGTTGATGGTTATGGTTTGTATCCTGTTAATGCCGTGTATTAAGGCCTGAAGTGTTGGTCCTATTTTTTCTTCTATGAACTTTATACTTTTAGGCTTTATATTCAGGTCTTTGATCCATTTTGAAGTAGTTTTTGTATACGGCGTGAGGTATGGGTCCTGTTTCATATTTTTGCAGATGGATATCCAGTTTTGCCAGCACCATTTGTTAAAAAGACTGTCTTTTCCCCATTTGGTGGACTTTGGGCCCTTGTCGAAGATCAGGTGACTGTAGATGGATGGATTTACATCTGGGTTCTCAATTCTGTTCCATTGGTCAATGTATCTGTCGTTGTACCAATACCAGGCGTTTTGACTACTGCAGCTGTATAGTAGGTTCTGAAGTCAGGTAGTGTGAGTCCTCCACCTTTATTCTTCTTCAGTAGTGCTTCACTTACTCAGGGCTTCTTCCCTTTCCATATAAAGTTAATGATTAGTTTTTCCATCTCTTTGAAGAATGTTGTTGGTATTTGGATCGGGATTGCATTGTATTTGTAAATTGCTTTGGGTAGAATTGTCATTTTCACAGTATTGAGTCTGCCTATCCATGAGCATGGTATGTTTTTCCATTTATGTAGATCCCTTTGGGTTTCATGCAGTACTGTTTTGTAGTTTTCTTTCTATAGGTCTTTTACATCCCTGGTCAGATTTTTTCCTAAGTATTTTATCTTTTTAGGGGCTATTATAAATGGTATTGTTTTCCTGATTTCCTTTTCATCGTTCTCCTTATTGGTGTATAGGAATCCAACTGATTTTTGAATGTTTATCTTGTATCCTGCTACTCTGCTGAATCTTTCTATTAGTTCCAGTAGATTTCTCGTGGTGTGTTTAGGGTTTTCTATGTATAGTATCATATCATCTGCAAACAGGGACAGTTTAACTACTTCATTACCAATTTGGATGCCCTTTATTTCTTTTTCTTGCCTTATTGCTCTAGCTAGAACTTCCAGCACAATGTTAAATAGGAGTGGTGATAAAGGGCATCCTTGTCTTGTTCCTGTTTTCAAGGGGAATGTTTTCAGCCTCTCTCCATTGAGAATGATGTTGGCCATTCGTTTTGCATAGATGCCTGTTATTATGTTGAGAAATTTCCCTTCTAGACCTATTTTATTGAGAGTTTTTATCAGGAATGGGTGTTGGACTTTGTCAAATGCCTTTTCTGTGTGAATTGAGATGATCATGTGGTTCTTTTCTTTCCTTTTATTTATGTGGTGGATTACGTTGATTGATTTTCTAATGTTGAACCATCCTTGCTTAGCTGGTATGACTCCTACTTGGTCGTGGTGTATTATTTTTTTGATATGATGCTGAAATCTATTGGCTAGAATTTTGTTAAGAATTTTTGCATCTATATTCATGAGAGATATTTGTCTGTAACTTTCTTTTTTTTTGTGACATCTTTTCCTGGTTTTCGTATCAGCGTTATGCTGGCTTCATAGAATGAATTTGGAAGTGTTGCTTCCTCTTCTATGCTCTGAAATAGCTTGCGTAGTACTGGTACAAGCTCTTCTGTAAATGTTTTGTAGAATTCTCCAGTGAAGCCATCTGGACCAGGGCTTTTTTTGGTTGAGAGTTTTTTTATTACGTTTTCAATCTCTTCTCTTGTTATGGGTCTGTTCAGATTTTCAACATCACTTTGTTGTAGTTTGGGTAGGCCGTGTGTTTCTAGAAATTTATCCATTTCCTCTAGGTTTTCAAATCTGTTGGAGTATAGTTTTTCATAATATTCTGTTATGATCCTTTTTATTTCAGTTGAGTCTGTTGTAATGTCCATTTCATTTCTTATTTGGGTTATTTGTGTCCTCTCCTGTTTTTCTTTTGTCAGTCTGGCCAGTGGTTTGTCGATTTTGTTGATTCTTTCAAAGAACCAACTTTTGGTTTTGTTTATTCTTTCTATTGTTTTTCTGTTCTCTCTTTCATTTATTTCTGCTCTGATATTTACTATTTCCTTTCTTCCCGTGGTTGTGGGCTTTTTTTTCACTGTTCTCTATTTGTTGGAATTCTGTAGTTAATGTTTTGATTTTGTACCTTTCTTCTTTTTTGATATATGCTATAAATTGTCCTCTGAGGACTGTCTTTGTTGTGTCCCAAAGGTTTTGGTATGATGTGTTTTCATTCTCATTTGATTCTAGGAATTTTTTTATTCCATCTCTGATTTCTTCTATTACCCAGTGATGTGTAAGCAGGATATTATTCAGTTTCCTTGTAATTGATTTTTTTCCTTGCTTTTTCTGTTTTTAATTTTTACCTTGATGGCATTGTGGTCAGAGAAGATACTTTGTATTATCTCAACGTTTTGGATCTTGTTGAGGATTGCTCTGTGGCCTAAGATGTGGTCTATTTTGGAGAACGTTCCATGTGCCTTGGAAAAGAATGTGTAGTTTGCAGCGGTTGGATGGAGTGTTCTATATATGTCTATGAGGTCAAGTTGGCTGATTGTGCCCTTTAGGTCTTCTGTATCCTTGCTCAGTTTCTTCTCAGTTGTTCTGTCCTTTACTGAGAGTGGTGTGTTGAAGTCTCCTACTATGATTGTGGAACTGTCAATTTCTCTTTTCAGTGTTGTTAGAGTTTATGTATTTTGGAGCCCTGTCATTGGGTGCATAGATGTTTATTATTATATTTATTTATTATATTATATTTATTATTATATGTATTCATGATGGATCATCCCCTTAATCATTATATAGTGTCCTTCTTTGTCTTTTGTGGTAGATTTTGTTTTAAAGCCTATTTTATCTGAGATTAGAATTGCCACTCCTGCTCTTTTTTGGTAGTTGTTAGCTTGATATATTTTTTTCCAACCTTTGACTTTTAATAAATTCACATCTTTGTTTCTAAGGTGTGTCTCTTGTAGACAGCATATTGATGGATCCTGTTTTCTTATCCATTCTGTCACTCTCTGTCTCTTTATGGGTGCATTGAGTCCATTTACATTCAGTGTAATTATTGATAGATGTGAGTTTGTTGCTGTCATTTTGTAGTGCTTTTTTTTTGCGGTGCTGACGTTTTCTTTGTTCTTCTTACTCTCTTGTGCTGAGTTACTTTTGTTTGTGGATTTTTTTTTTTTTTCATTTCTTTTGTTTTTGCTGAGACTTTGTTTTTTCTCTTTTTTTTATGAGAATGTTTGTTAACTTTCTTTGTGGTTACCATGAATTTTACCCTTATCTTTCTAAGTTTGAAGCAGTCTACCATTACTTGGTATCACCTTGCCTTCCTCTCCATTAGAAGGTTGTATACCTATGCCGTTTATTCCCTCTTTTATTGTTTTGATGTTGTTTTCATTTACTGATTAACTGCTCTGATTCCCTGTTGTATTGCTTTTGGTTTTTGATAGTCCTCGAGAGTCATTTCCTAGATTGGTATCTGGCTGGTACGATCCTGCATCCTAGATTCTGCCTGTGAGCTGAAGCTGTTTGTCCTCAGATCGAAGAACTCCCTTTAATAGTTCTTGTAAGTTTGGTTTGACTTTTACTTATTCCCTTAATTTCTGTTTATCTGGAAATGACCTAATTTCACCATCAAATTTGAACAAGAGTTTTTCAGGATAGATTATTCTTGGCTGGCAATTTTTTTATTTCAAGATTTTATATATGTCATCCCATTGTCTTCTTGCCTGCATGGTTTCTGCCGAATAATCTGAGCTTAGTCTTATTGTTTCTCCTCTGTATGTGACTTCTTTTTGTTCATGAGCTGCTCTCAGGATTCTTTGTCTTTAGTTTTGGTGAGTGTGATTATGATATGCCTTGGTGATTTTCTTTGGGGTCTCTCCTATGTGGTGCTCGTTGAGCTTCTTGGATGGCCAGCTTTTCATCTTTCATGATACTGGGGAAGTTTTCTGTCAGCAGTTCTTCAATGATCCTCTCTGTGTTTTCTGTTTTCTCCCCGTTCTGGAATTCCAATCACTCTAGAATTTTTGCTTTTGATTGTATCCCACATAACTCTCAGGGTCTCTTCATTTTTCTTTGTTCTTTTTTCTGTGTTTTCCTGAAGCAGAGTTGTATCCAAGTGTTTGTCTTCAATTCTACTGATCCTGTCTTCCATCATTTCAAATCTGCTTCTCAGCCCTTCTATGACACCGTCCAATTCTGAAATCTTGTTGTTTATCTTTTGGATTTCTAATTGTTGTCTTTGTATAATTTCTAGTTGTGAATTTATTTTGGCATTTTGTTCCTGCATTATTTTCCTAAATTATCCCAATTTTTTGTCTGTATTTTCCATGAATTTGTCTATTTTTTCCTCATGTTTGTCAGCTTTTTGCCTCAGCTCTTGGAGAATTCTGAGTATTACAGATTTGAATTCCCTACCAGGTAGTTCTAGTGCATTTTCTTCCACTGGAGAGTCATCTGGTGTTTTATTTTGGACGCCTACTGGAAACATCCTGTCCTGTTTTTGTAAATGTTTTGATATTGACTGCTGTCTTCAGGGAATTCAGTAGTTATTTTTCTCGTTTATTGATTGTAGATTTGTTCATTTTATCCCTTTTTTAAAAAAAAATTGACTGTGTATGATCAGGCAGAATGTGTGATCTTTGTTGTTTGCTCATCTGTGGGTGCAATACTTTTCACCTCCTTCTCCAATTGGCAGGGTCAGTCACTCATATATGGTACGGCAGGGCAGGTCTACCTGAAGAGGAGTTATTGGGATGGGTTGTTTGTGGCATTTACTACCGCCACCAGAGCGGGTTGGTAATCAGTGCAGGGCAGGTTCCAGTAGGCTGTGCTTGTGCTGCTTGGTGGTGTGATGTCAAGCGCACAGTGCAGGAAGGCAGGATGCAGTGGGGAGATTGTTATGTGTGGAGATAAGATGGATATGGGAGAGAGGAGAGAGGAACAGGAGCTAAAAACTACAAACGAAAAAGAATGCTAGGGTAGCTTTCCTTTGGTGTGGAGAGATGAGAGACTATGAAATGGAGAAAAACAGAAAGGGGAAGAGGAAGGAAAGAAAAGAAAAGAGTGAATAAATAAAAATTGAAAAGTTTAAGAAACCGCAAAGTTCCCAGGGATCCCACCAGTGCAGCTATGAGGTCTGGGGAAGTCGCTCTCAGGTGTTGCAGTACAGCCTGGCTAGAAGGTGCAGAGGTGTACAATGCCAGGTATTCAGGGACCAGAAAGAGAAGGAAGATACAGAGAGACAAGAAACTGAGCAATGAAGAAAGACAAAAAGGGAAAAATAGGGAAAAGAAAACAAAACAAATTAAAAAAAAAAAAAAAAAAAGAACAATAAAGGCTCCAATAAAAACAGAAGAAAAAAAAAAAACCAACCAAAAAAGAAATGCTCTCAGGGATCCCTCTGCATGTATGTGCAAGCTGAGGGGGAAGTCTGCTTGCCAAGCAGCACCACCTGGTCCGAAAGGGCTCCCAACTCAACAAAAGGAAAAGAAAACAAACAAACAATTCGAAACAAACAAACAAAAGCCTCGGGATCCCACCAGCGCGCAGCCCAGACTGGAAAGCAGCTCCACACCCGAACGGAGCTCCACAGCCCCTCAAGAAGAAGCAAACATGGCACATGGAGCCAGGTATTTGAGTGAAAGGAGGGGGAGGTGGTGAGAGGTAAGGAAGAAATCAAACGAAGCCGAAAAAAAGCAACACCAGCAGCCAACAAAGGGCACTCAGAGAGCCAGCCCATTCAGGTGTGTGGAATCCAAGCAGCCGGTGATTCTCGGTCAAGAGATTGTGGCCGTGGGAAGCAGAGGAGGCCAAGTCGGGGTAAAGAAGCGTGGGTGGTGGGAAAGCGTATATAGCAAATTACCTGTTGTTTTGTCTCCCGCTGGACACTCCGTGAGGCTGTTTTCTCATACCCCGTTTGCTGGTCTCCGATAGTAGTCCAAGATGGCGGATCCGCACTGCGTTAGCTAGTAGGGGACCTCTGCATGAATCTCTCCTTGCTCTCCATTCTCTGTCAGTTTTCTCACTCCATTTGGTGCTTGACTGAGTTCCTTATCTCTTCATTTGATGTTTTAGGGTCTCAGGATTGTTGTATTCTTTGTTCCGCTTAGTATTTTGGATCTTTGCTGTGGAGGGACGGCGTGGTGCTTCTGCCTAGAGCGCCATTTTGCCAGAACTCTTTGATGTTTTATTTTAACCATACATTTCAGGGGTGAATCTGGGTTACCCTGAAGTACAATCTAAGATAGGAAAATTGTCCTATATTTGATGTGAAACTGTGGGGGAGGAGACAAGGTGGGGTTGAACATCCCCTGGTTGGTGAGATCATGCTGGGTACCTGTGGGAAAGCTCCATCTGTGTGAACGAAGTGTCTTGTGACTCTAGCAGAAAAAGGACTTTTCCCATCACATATGGAATTATTTCTGGGCCAGTTCTGAAGAGCATATTTTACTGGGCACTTTGGATAATTCCCAAGGATCAAGTAGAGTCTCATGTCAGGCAAGAGCCCAGGTCTTTCCATCTGGAAGAAAGAATACTTTCAGATTTGGACAACTTCATTCTCCGGTGCTCCATTTTTCCTCAGCAGGACAACGACTCTTGTGCATTGTCTTGTTTTCAGTTCAATTATTTTAGTCTTTTTTTTCCCCCCTTCCTATTCAATGCTGCTTTTAAAATTCTAGAATACTGTCCTCCATAAGAGTAATTGTACTGCACATGTGGCATTTCACATTGAGGTACTGACACCCTACGGGGCAGTTATACTCTGTCCTATAGGGTCACTATGAGTCAGAAATGACTCGACAGCACCTAACAGCTGCCCTAGAGTGACAGATCCCAAAAATCCTTAGTCCTTCCATTTTCTGCCTCCATCTCCCCCATCCCACCAGAGCACTATCCTCTATAGAATCCTTACTGCCCGCAGTGCTTCATGTTCTGAAGGCACCCATCCTCACCTAGGCTACCTGGACCTCACGGTCGTCCAGGCGACCACAGGTAAATATGGAAATGAGGGCAGGAGCTGCAGGTGAGTTAGAGGTGTGTGGTTCACAGCAGGCCCAGCCTTGGGCTGAGATGGCTAGACTGGGGGAAGAGGTGAGGATGCGAAAGGAGCCAGAGGTCTGTGTCTCAACCTGAACTCAGGGATGGGGGCAGGAGTGACAGCGCACAACTCAGCTGTCAGTGTTGATGGTCATGAGATAGGAAAGGCTGAACAAATGAAGGAACGGAGACCTCAGTGTTCAGACACTATCTGTGCAGTATGAGACCCTGGGCTTTGATTCTTCCCCTTTGCCCAGTTCATCCCCAGCTGAGGCTCTGGGCATGTTACAATGGGACCGTGGCACTCCAGTCTCCCAACCCGTATGACTCCATCACTTGAAAACCCTCTAGAATTCCCATCCTACTGCCTGCCCAAGGAGCCCTGGCGGCACAGTGGTTAAGTGATTGGCTGCTAAAAAGGTCAGCAGTTTGAACCCACCAGCAGTTCCACAGGAGAAAGACCTGGCGATCTGCTCCCATAAAGATTACAGCCTAGGAAACCCTATGGAGCAGTTCTACTCTGTCACATGGGGGTCCCTGTGAGTTGGAATCAACTCAACAGCACCTAATAACTGCCTGCCCTAAAATGACAAATCCCAACAGTCCTTCACCCTCCCACCTCCTACCTCCACCTTCCCCATCCTACCAGCTCACTGTCCTCTGCAGAATCAGTTCTTCTCACATTTCACAGAGAAATACTTGGGGCTCAGACATAATCACTTGCCCTTGATCATCAGGCCAGTTGGAGTAGAGGAGAGCCCCAAGTCCGGGCTTGCAAAGGGCTACAATGGCTCCTGGGGGTTTGCCAATGCCAAGCGATCCAGGATGCAGGGATGAGCCTGCATCTCCAAGCCAAGCAGAAGGGCTGCTTGGAATCAGTGTGCCAGGTTGGAGACTTGCCTCTGTCCAAGTTTGACTTTGACCCTGCCTCTTTGCAATCCTGACCAAGGTTTGAGGCCTCAGATTTCCATGGTGATGGTAAACAAGCCTGCTACCTTAGCCACAACATCCCTGTTCCTCCACCCCTGCAAATAAGGTGATCCAAACGACATATGGCCAGAGTTAATTAACAGTGAGAAATGCAGCCCAAGTTCTTGGCAGCTGGGGGACTGAAATTCCCATTTTTCTGCTGTCAGCTGAGGGTTGTCCCTAACATCTAGAGGCCACCTACATCCACTGGTGCATTGTCCCCGCCTCCATCTTCAAAGCAACAATGATTCAAATTCTTCCAAATTATTTCATCTCCTCTCTAACCCAGGAGGGAGTATGTCTTAGCTAAGTGCCACTCTAACAGAAATACAAGTAGATGGCTTTAAAGGATAGAAATTTATTTTCTCAAGTTCAGGATGTAGCTAAAAGTCCAAATTCAGCATGTGGCTCCAGGGGGAAATCCTTTCCCATTAGATGGCTGAGGGATGCCCAGCCTGCAAAATCAGCACTCTCTCTGCTTGCTCACCCGGGGTTGCTCCCGGCACTCCTCTGTGAACTCACTGGTCTGAGGTTTCAGGCTCTTAGCAGGCAAGTCTCAGTGCTTTTACACTACTGTGCCCCGTCTCCTAGGAGTTGCTGTGGACCCCAAGTGGCTCCCCACCTGTCCCTGTGGCCCCCACATATTTTTCCAGATCTCCCCCAGTTACAAAAGAAGTACAGGCAGTCCCCAAAATTATGATGAGATTTGCTTCTGACGTAAGTCAAATACCTCAATTTTTTTTAAAGTTTTCATTATTATTGCCTTTTATTATCAGTATCTTTATAAATATGATCTTTGTTCTTTGGGGGTTGCCATGAGAATGGTAACATCGAAAATTACGTGCTACAACACTGCATGTAGTGATAAGATGTACCAAAAAAAAAAAAAAAAAGACGGTCATGAGCATAGATTGTCATAACTTGTGAATATGTCATAAGCCAGAGCTACCTGTAATTTAATAAAAAAAATGTCATCAATTTCAAAAGTCCTATTAGGTAAGTACTGAGAAAAGTATTTATTCATGGCCCACCCACCACAATCATGCATGACAGAGATTTCCATCTCCCCCAAGTCCCAGAGGCTTCCTCACAGCAGTGATACATAATGGGATTTCTCTTCAGTATGAATCCTCAGGTGGCGAATGAGGCGGTTTTCCCAGCCAAAAGATTTCCCACAATGGTTACATTCAAAAGGTCTTTCCTCACGATGAGTTACCTGATGGCGATTAAGGTAATCCCTCTGGCCAAAAGCCTTCCCACACCTCTTACAAACAAAGACTTTGTCTCCAGTGTGGATCCTTCGATGCCGACTGAGTTTTGAGCTAAAGGTAAAGGCCTTTCCACATTCGTGGCATTCATAGGGTCTCTCTCCAGTGTGGATCTTTTGATGCTGACTCAGTCTTACCCTGAGACTGAAGGTCTTCCCACATTCACTGCACTCAAAGGGCTTCTCTCCGGTGTGGAGCCACATGTGTTGCGTTAAGGAAAATTTGTAACAAAAGGTTTTCTTACATTCTTTGCACTCAAAGGGTGTTTCTCCACTGTGGGTCCTTTGATGACCAACAAAAGCACAGAGTTGGGCAAAGACCTTCCCACATTCAGTGCACTCATATGGCTTCTTGTCAGCGTGAATCTTCTTGTGTCTATTTAAGGAAGAGCTGTCGCAAAAGGCTTTGTCACATACTTTGCACAAAAAGCGTTTCTCTCCAGTGTGGGTCCTGTGATGCTGGACAAGATTGGAGTGGTGGGTGAAGTGTTTCCCACACTCCGTGCATGCATAGGGCTTCTCCCCGGTGTGAATCCGCTGATGCTGTGTGAGGTATGAGCTGCGGTTGAAGCCCTTCCCACACTCAACGCACTTGTACGGCTTCTCTCCGGTGTGGATCATCAGGTGTCGAACAAAGTCTCCTCTCTCACGAAAGGCTTTTCCACACTCATTGCACTCAAAGGGCTTCACTCCAGTGTGACTCTGCTGATGTTTAGTAAGGAGGCAATTCCTGCTGAACCCTTTCCTGCACTGCTGGCATTCACAGAGGCTCTTCCCTACATGAATCAAGGTATCGTTACCTCGTCCTTCTGAGCCCCGCTCCTGGCAAGCATCTCTTGGAGAGCTTCGCGCCTGTGAGTCTCCTGAGTACAGACTACCACGTGTCCCCAGAGCACTGCATTCAGGGATTATCTCTCCATGGTGGATCTCCTTCTGGGACACTACCCTTGTCCTCAAAAGCCTTTCCTGCTTTTCTGGTGGCCCTTTCCGCCTCCTGGTTCGAACTAACCTGGAGTCCCTTGAGGCTCCTTGAGCCAGTTGTTCCCGGAATAGGGTTCCTCTAGCCACGGCCAACTGATAAGCAGTAGGCTGTGAGGTCTTGGGTTGTGTTTTGTTACCTGGAAGGGAATACGATATGCAAAGGGAACAATTAGTGATGTCAACAGAGAAAAAAATCACCACTTCAGCCAGAAAAGTGGGTAGGAAAGGGCGCCTCTGAGGTCTACAGTGTTTTGACATAAGTGACACCCAGGTTTGCAAAGTTCTTTCTTTTCTATTTTTGACTCTTGGTACCTTTTAAAGGGAAGCCTGGAGGAGGCTGGGGCTGGGGAAAGAGGTCTGGAGTGGAGAAACCTCCTCAGAGACCAGACTGGGGATGGGTGGACAGTGATGATGATAGGGTCTGTAGTGTGTGTGCTCTAAGGGATGTCTCATGATGTGCTAAGAGCACAGCCAAGGCCACTTAACTCGGGCCAGATGGGAAAGAGAAAGTGAGTGGAAGCCTGCCCACAGGAGGTGGCCCATGAGCCCTAACAGAGTGGCAGTAGGAGCCAGATAGAGGCAATGGGAGGGGCACTGCAGCCCAAGGAGGCAGACCCCCTCCACGAACCCACAAGACATTTTCATGTGTTAAGCCATGATATTTTGAAGTTAATCTGCTACAGTAGCTAGCTTAAATTTATCCTATCTTATATACTGAGGCCCTGGGTGACACAAACTTAAATACTTGGCTACTAACCAAAAAGGTGGCAGTTCGTTCGAATCCATCCAAAGGTGTCTCAGAAGAAAGGCCTGGCAATCCACTTCTGAAAAAATCAGCCAATGAAAACCCTATGGAGCAGACTACAGACTTTCCGGAGCCACGGAGGCTGGATGAATTCCTGAAACTATTGCCCTGAGATAATCTTTAAACCTTAAACCAAAAAATCCCCTGAAGTCTTCTTAAAACCACACAATAGTCTGGCTTAACTAGTAAAGAATGTCTGCTTTGAGCATTATGCCCTTTTAAGAACTATCTTTATGGGATCACATAGCAACTTGAAAGAACAGACGGGAACCTTAAGGGACAGTGAGTTTATGTCAGTGGGGGAGCAACAACTTGGAAAAAGAGTGAGAATGGTTGCACATCTTGAAGAATGTAATCAATGTCACTGAATCGTATATGTAGAAATTGAATTGGTATATGTTCTGCTGTGTGTATTCTCAACAACAAAATAAGTAAAAATTGAAAGAAAAAAAAGTACAGTTCTACCCTGACACACATGGGGTTGTCCTGAGTTGGAACTGACTCGACAGCAACTGAAGGAAGATATCATTCAACAGCACAGGGTCAAAAGGCTGGTGAGGGGCAAAGCCAGATTTTAAGACTAAGCAGTTGAAGACCAGAGCCTGACTCTTAATACAACAGCTTCTTCCCCCAGTGCCAGTGAACTACATGTCAAAAGAGGAGAGAGGGATCATGTCAAAGGGCTCCATGGCCAACCAGGCCCCATTATGGATTGAATTGTGTCCTCCCAAAATATGTGTTGTAAGTCCTAACTTCTATGCCTGTGGTTGTAATCCTATCCGAGAATGGGTTGTCTTTGTTATGATAATGAGACAGGTTAATGTAACGTGTATTCTGAGTCAATCTTTTTTGAAATATAAAAGAGATTAAATGCACTCTAGCAAGCAGGGACAGGGAAAAGAGATGCAAAGCCACATGAAGATCACCCAGGAGCAGAAGCTCAAAGAGACAAGCACCTTCTTTCAGAGCCAACAGAGAGAAAAAGCCTCCCCCTAGAGCTGGTACCCTGAATTTGAACTTCTAGCTTAAGCTGTTAGAAAATAAAATTCTGTTTGTTAAAGCACCTACTGTTATAGCAGCAGTAGACAACTAAGACAGGCCCTAGGTGGGACACAACAAGAAGATTCCCATGAAATTTCAGAGGTGGAGGTCCCCTCACAGTTGAGGCTGCCGTGACCCACACCCTCTCCTCGGCCAGCATGTGATGGCTCACCTGCACAGGTGCTTTGAGCAAGGCCTCCCTCTGTTGTCCACAGCTCCTGCCCATGTTCCAGTCCATAGATTAGCTCTGGTTTGGGAAGAGGTTTCCCTGTTCGTGGGAAAAAAACAATACAACACACAGATTTTGGTAAAGCTTCAAGGACTCATCTCAGTCCAGTCTGGTTCTTCAGTACAGGGATGGAACTTTGGAATGAGGCTGCTCCTATCCAAGCAAAACATAAAAAATTTTTAAAAAGCTGACATGTAACCCAGAAACGAATGGGACAAATTCCGTCCTATATCATCAGAGGTTGCAGAAGGCAGTGTTGGCTGTCTTAATGGTCTAGGCAGCACCCATGCTTCTTGAGCTCCACGTTCTAGAACCCAAACTGTTCAGATGCAGCGGTGGGACAGAGGGGTCTGTGTGCATGGACTATTATCTATGCCCATTACTATTCACTACTCTTTGAAATGACCAACTTATTCATAAATATATTTATTGAAAACAGGAACCTCACGTTGCTTTAGTAAGTGTACAAACCAGTTTCACTTGCCACAAGTGGAAAGTCATCATCAAAATACAAGAATGAAATCAAAATAATGTTATCAAGTCCCAGCAAGTTCATGTGGCCTGCTCAGGATGAAAAGGGAAATTAGCCACAATGACAGAGGCACTAGAGACTCAGCTACCACCTGTCAGTGTGTCTTACTGTGGTGGCTTCAGTGTTGCTGTGATGCTGGAAGCTCTGCCACTAGTATTTCAAATACCAGCAGGGTCACCATGGTGGATAGGTTTCAGTGGAGATTCCAGCATAAAATAGACTAGGAAAAAAGGCCTGGTGATTTACTTCTAAAAATTAGCCAGTGAAAACCCTATGGATCACAACAGAATATTGTCTGATCTAGTAGTAGAAGATGGGTCCCCAAGGTTGGCAGGCACTCAAAATACACAGTGGCCACAAAAATGATCATGAAGATGGCGCAGGACCGGCATTGTTTTGTTCTGTTGTACATAGGGTCGCCATAAGTTAGAGCCAAATTGACATCAACTAACAATAAGGGAGACTCAGCAAGAAATGAAAACTCTCTCCTAACAATACAGAGAAAGCTGAAAAGAAGGAAGAAAGGTTTTCTCCAATTTCTCCTCCATGCCATTTGATCACATGTACGTGCACCACGTAAAGCCATTTACTGTGTCTGCAGAAGACCATGGCCCAGGCTGTGGGAAACAAGTAATGTTCATACCATCATCAGGAGTCAAAGAAGCCTCTGAACTGAGATTGTGTTGTTTAGAATGATATGGGTGGCAATGCTGGTAAACACCTCCTAGTGCCCTAACTCATCCCCTTCTTGAAGAATTATGCACCGCCTGCGACCCTGTAGCTAGGCTACGGGAAACTTTACCCAAACAAGTCAGACAAGTCATATTCACTCTGGTGGGAGTCGAGAAATAGGATCTCAGGCTGGGAACTGGGGTTAAGAGGTTAAGGGAAGTGTGGGCTTGGCGGGGGGAGGCACTTCTTGCCATGAGAACATCCACATGAAGATGGTCAGCTGATCAGAAAGACAGCAAGACACAGAAATGATATAAGCATGCAGACAGACGTAGAGATGAAAAAGTCTGGTGTTTCCAAGAGTGAGGACTGGGGTGGCCACTTCTTATTAACTCCCTGAGACCAATCTGCAGAGAGCAGAACAAGGAGACCCACAAAGAGAAATAAAAAAGAGAGACACTGAAGCCCAGACATAATTGTGGTTATTTCACTTCCTGATTTCAGCCCCTCAACAGTGCCCAGCTGAACATCCTGCCCTTGGTTCTATGAGACACCCTGTGCCCTTCCAACACAGCCTTCTCTCTTGGTACTTGTGCAGTTTTGAGATGGACTATATTTCTCACCCAACAATGTCTGATGGAGACACAGGGAGGCTGGGCTGGAGGAGGAGGGGCCAGGATATGGTGGGCATGTAGGCAGGAAGGAGGGCAGCCTAGAGAGGTCTTCCAGAGGAAGAGGACAGCATGGAGGCTGCAGTTCCCACACACAGAAGAAAGGTGAGGCCTTACCCAGCGAGGTCAGGAGCCCCCAGGTCTCCAGCATCACCTCCCGGTACAGGGTCCTCTGGGCAGGACCCAGCTGCCCCCACTCCTTCTGGGTGAAGGTCACAGACACATCCTCAAAGGTCACTGACATCTGGAAAGTGAAACAAAGGCCACATCACTGGCCTTGGCCCAGTCTCATTGCCTGGTCACTGGTGACAGTCCAGAGCGGCCCAGGGACTGCAATCTCCCTAGGGTGAGTGCCAAAGATCACCATGGCCAGAGGCAAGCCTTCCTGACAGTGTTCAGAGCTACGGGCCCTGCTGGGTACTGGAGACATATCACACATGTGCCCTCACTGTTGTTGCTAGGTGCCACTGAGTCAATTCATAATGATCCAGTGAGTCAGAGTAGAACTACTTCACAGGGTTTTCTAGGCTGTAATCTTTATGGAAGGAATCCTGGTGGACCAATGTTTAAGCACTCAGCTGCTAACCAAAAAGTAAGATCAGCAATTCAAACCCACGAGCTGCTCCATGGGAGAAAAGACCTGGCGATCTGCTCCTGTAAAGATTACAGCCAAGAAAACCCTATGGGGCTGTTCTACTCTGTCTCATAGGGTCGTCGAGTCAGAATCGACCCAACGGCACCCAACAACAACAATCTTTATGTAAAAGGCTCACCAGGTCTTTCTTCAGCTGGTAAACTGGAACCACTTACCTATTGGTGAACAGCCAAGTGCTTAACCATTGTGCCACCAGGGCTCTCTAGTCCCCTCAAACAAGGCGAAAGGATTGTTGAGACAAGAATAAATGCAAGCCAAGGGAAGCGCGCGGCTTGATCAAGATCACAGCCCCAGGAAAGAGCCTGACTTGAACGCACCTTAAGCTCTGGACTCTGCAGCCCGCGCCCGACAACTGCGCGTCGTTCTGGGCAGAGAGCGTGGCTTAGGGAGATTCTGAGATTAGAAGCCCATTTCATCCGTCCACGCCGCATCCCACTGGTTGCCAGAAATGAGAACCCTCTCATACAAGCCCTGGCCTGCACTGAGGACCCTGGGTCCGGAGTGATCACCCATCCACCCCCAGACGCCCCGACCCAACGGCAAGGAGGGGAGAGGCGAATAATCTGGAGAGACCAGCGTCCCCCATGTCAGGTCACCGGGACCATCGGGATGGGGGCCGGTCCCATGAGGCCTGGGGAGCCTCCACTCACTTTCGCCGCGTCCCTGAGCGCCATGGATCCCGTGGGCGGAGCGGCTGTGTGAGGCGGGCTACCGGGCGAACCCCAAGGGC
The DNA here is from genome assembly GCA_030035585.1 of Dugong dugon. Lineage (NCBI taxonomy): Eukaryota > Metazoa > Chordata > Mammalia > Sirenia > Dugongidae > Dugong > Dugong dugon. Next base: position 117,834,787 of record CM057466.1, read on the forward strand.
TAAAGGTGAACCCTGCCCCAGGCCTTACGACAGCGCAGAGGGGGGTTCTATGAGCCACATTACCCTTTCCGGCCCGGGGAGGAGCACCGGCCACATCCGCCTTTAAGACAGGCTGGCCACCAAGCAAGTAAAGACCATGACGGTCCACCGGAAGTCCCGCCCAGACGCCGGTCTGCATCCTGGGCTCTCATTGGCTTATTGCCTGTTGTTGATGCGGGCGCACGAGGGCACACCGCGCACAGCCTTCTGGGTAACAACAGTACAATTTACACTCCACATCCGGCCATCTGAGGGGTTTTCTTTCTGGTCTCCAAGATTTAGGGCCTTAAGCGCCGAAAGGGGCTATCGGAAACAGGAAGGGGGAGGTGTTATGCTTATTCTTAAAGGGGAAGCATTCAGATTTAAGGGAGTGTAGGCTACCCAGATCGCCAAAGTTGGCTCTTGTTGTGGAGTAGATTCTGACTCCTAGCGACCCTATAAGACAGAGTAGAACTGCCCCATAGAGTTTCCAAGGCTGTAATCTTTACAGATGCTACATCAGTCTCTTGTGGTGTGGCTGGTGGGTTCCAACTGCTGACCTTGCTGTCAGCAGCCCCGTGTTTAACCACTGCGCCAGCGGGGCTCCTTCCAGAGTGTTTAACTTGTTGCCATGTGGTGGATTCCGACTCTATAATGTAACCGAATTCCTAGGGTTCTTGTCGTGTCCTATTAGCGGATTGAAATGAGACAGATGCCAATTGCAAGGGAAACAGAAAGTGGCAGATTTATTGTCTGCGCAGACAGGGAGCAACGTGGGACCTAGTGGCGGAAAGACCACGCTCCCGCCCAGGGGATCAAAGCCCTTTTATGTCCTCAAGTCTGGGGGGCCATGGATTGGCACCTAAACCGTAAACCCTGAGCCCTCTTAACTGCTGCGCCACCAGGACTCCTCCAAAGTGTTTAAAAACAAAAAACAAACAAACACATTGCCATCAAGTCGGACTCACAGCGACCCTATAGGACAGAGTAGAACTGCCCCATAGGGTTTCCAAGGAGCAGCTGGTGGATTCAAACTGCCGACCTTTTGGTTAGCAGCCCTAGCTCGCTGTAGCTCTTAACCACTGTGCCACCAGGGCTCCCCAAAGTGTTTACGGTTATGTTATTGAAGATGCCACAATTGGACATACCTGGGCACACCATAACATATCACTGAGGCACAAAAAAAAGAGCACTGGTGGTGAAACAGTTAAGCAATGGGCTGCTAACTGAAAGGTTGGCAGTTGGAACCCACCAGTGACTCCATGGGAGAAAGACCTGGCGATCTGCTCCTCTAAGATTCCAAAACCCACTGCCATCGATTCTGACTCATAGTGACCCTTAGGACAGAGCAGAACTGCCCCCATAGGGTTTCCAATGCTGTAAATCTTTACAGAAGCAGACTGCCACATCTTTCTCCTGTGGAGCAGCTGGTGAGTTTGAACCACCAACCTTTTGGTTAGCAGCCAAGTGCTTAACCACTGCACTACCAGGGCTCCTTCCGTGAAGAATATAGCCTAGAAAACCCTATGGGGCAGTTCTTTTCTGTCACATAAGGTTGCTATGAGTTGAAATCAACCCCACAGCACCTAAAAACAAAAAGACACAAAGCAAACTGTGAACTAATAAACCCTGGGTGGGGCAAACGGTTAATGTGCTTGCTGATAATCAAAAGATTGGAGGTTCAACTCCACCCAGAGGCACCTCAGAAGAAAGACCTGGCAATCTACTTCTGAAACATCAGCCACTGAAAACCCTATGGAGCACAGTTCTACTCTGACACACATGAAGTTGCCATGTGTTGGACAAAGCCAGCAACTTTTTTTTTTTAAAGCATCTGTGCCAGAGAATGCAACAGGTGGTACAGAAAGACAGGTGCTGTCCCCAGCCTGCCACATCTCCAGGAAGTGGTAGGGGAAGGTGGGGAATAGAGCTGAGCTAACCGTTTCAGAAGGAACCACAGTTCTGAGAAAAGGAAGTAGAAGTTGAACTGGCTACATCCTATGGCCTGTAAACCACAGGAGAACATTGTGGTGTGGCTAGCCCAGCATCCACCTCATCCCCTGGCTGGAGTTGCCCTGCCTGGTGCGGGCACCTTCTGTCTGGGGAAAAGAGCACAAAGTGTGATGAGAAGCAGCCTTTCTAAGTTGCTGCCTAGGCACCTTAGGCCATGCTAGATAAGCATACACCCCTGGTTGGACATTTAGATAAGACCTCAGCCTTAGCGTTCCTGTCATTAGCTCCCTGTCTTACTTTCCAGGTTACTTTTCAAAATACCCACTTAGAACTAAGTCCACGTAAGCCAGTGACCACTGCCCTGAATACTCTATAAGTGGTAGGTGCTTACTGCTTTGCTCTCTCCCTCTATCCCTCTCTCTTGATTGAGAGCTGGGACGGAGGACTGCCCTTCCCCTGGCTTATTTTAGGACCTGTGAATAATAGACTTCTTTGTTTCACTGCCTTTGTGTGCGGGTATTGAAACGGTGCCTTCAATCAAACTCAGATTATTTAGGGCATTTATAGCCCATGTGCAGGTGGTCCCACTTTCTGACCCCTGTGGGTGGCTGTGGGCTTCCTCCTCCAGTGCGCCCTCATTTACTTATTTCTGTCCCTAATCTGCTAATTATTGACACACAAAGTTCCTTATATGACCTGGCAAACAGTGGGCAGTTTTTGTCCAACCATGTTCAAGAAATGAATACTAGCCAGGAGTCCTTGCTGAGAAGCAGATTGAACTAGTTACACACAGTCATGGAGATTAGAGTGAGCCCCAAGATGGTGAAAAACCTGTTGCTGTCTCACAGCGACCATATAGGACAGAGAAGAACTGCCCCGTAGGTTTCCAGGTAGTGGCTGGTGGATTCAAACTGCTGACCTTTTGGTTAGCAGCTGAACGCTTGTGACAGGGCCAAAAAAAACCTGGTAGAGGAAGTTCCTCTCCTGCCCAGCAGTCCTAGTTACCAAAAAAAAAGATCACTTCTGTAGACTGAGCTTAGCCAACTCATTCCTGAGGCTGAGCTAGATGAAATGTTAGCTAATACACTTAGCTCCTGGTGACCTCTCAGCTCCCCTAGGTAGTGAGGGCATAATGCTCACCCTCTGTGAGGGTTCTGGGCTCCTGGCCATCTCATTGTTATTGTTGTTATCTGCCTGTTAGCTGTGGGCGAGTTGACTGTGACTCATGGCGACCCCATGTGTGCAGAGTAGAACTACTCCATAGGGTTTTCAAGGCTCTGACCTTTCAGAAGCAGATCGCCAGAAGTTTATCACAATGAAGTACACACCAGTTAGAGTGACTAAAACTTAAAAAGACTAACCATACTAAGTATTGGCAAGGATGTAGAGGAACCAGAAATTTAACCAGAACATTTTAATATAGTATATTAAAATGCTCCAAACACTCTAGAAATCAGTCTGGCAGTTCTGGAAAGGATTCAACATTCACCTACACTGGGACACAAAACTTAAACACTCCTAGGTAATAGCTCAAGTGACACGAAAGCAAATGACCCTACAAACATTTCGTACATGAATGTTCATTTTAGCTTTATTTGTAAGAACCAAGAAATCGGAGAAAAAAACAAATACTCATTAACAGAAAGGTAATAGCTCAAGTGACACGAAAGCAAATGACCCTACAAACATTTCGTACATGAATGTTCATTTTAGCTTTATTTGTAAGAACCAAGAAATTGGAGAAAAAAACAAATACTCATTAACAGATGAATGGATAAGCACAACATGGTATATCCATAGAATATATTATTCAACAATAAAAAAGAGAAGTAGTTGTACACACAACATGGATGAAACTCAGATAATTACATTCTCTAAGAGAAATCAGACAAAAAATAGTAAAGTCTTCATGATTCCATTTATATAAAATTCCAGAAAAGGCAAATTAATCTATAATGAAAGAAAAGTTAATCCATGGTTTCATAGAATAAGAGTGAGGAGAGCAGGGACAAGGAATCATAAAGGGACATGGTGAAACTTTGGGGGGATGGATATATTATCATGTTTATGATGACAGGTTCATCATGACAAATCTTAACACAGTGTGTGCTTTTGTTGTGTGCAGTTTATTGCATGAAAATCATATTTTGATGACACCACCGAGGGTATGGTGATCTCAGGGGAAGTATATCTAGCTATCTGAAAAGTACACCTGCTAAAAAAGAAAGAATGCAACTTTTTTTTCTTTTAAGTTTTTTTAATTGTACTTTAGATGAAGGTTTACAGAAGAAAGAGTTTCTCATTAAACAGTCAGTACGCATATTGTTTTATGACATTGGTTAACAACCCGACGACATGTCAACACTCTCCCTTCTCAGCCTTGGAGGATCTTTTTTTTTTTTTTTTTGTGAAAATATACATAGCCAAAGATACACCATTTCAAAAATTTCTACATGTACAATTCAGTGACATCAATTACATTCTTCCAGTTGTGCTGCTATTCTCACGACTCTTTTCCAAATCGTTCCATCACCATTATCTTCAACTCACTGCCCCCTAGGCTTCCCATCAAACCTTTTGAGTTGCTGTTGTCAATTTGATCTCACATAGATAATTCTTTTTGTGTGTGTGTGTACTTTAGACGAAGGTTTACAGAACAAATAGTTTCTCATTAAGCAGTTAGTACACATATTGCCCTATGGCAATGGTTAACAACCCCATGACATGTCTACACTGTCCTTTCTCTACCTAGGGTTCCCTATCACCAGCTTTCCTGTCCCCTCCTGCCTTCTAGTCCTTGTCCCTGGACCTCTGTGCTTCATTAGTCCCATTTTGTTTTAGGGGGATGTCCAATACTTGGCTGAAGACTACTACTATAAATGAATACTCCAGTTGAAAGGAATTTTTTAGAATAAATTAATAATGATATAAGAATAAATGCATAAATATTTTATTCAATGGAAAAATGGAAAATAAAGGTAATTTAGTGCACCATCGTAGCACAGATTCCTAAAATATTTTCTAGCACCAAAGAGTCACTTACTAATTTTTCCTAAAAAAAAGTTAAGCTTTCCTTTTATTTTAGATTATTCAATTTGCAGAAAGTACATGTGAAAATGAATACATAAATCTTCTCAGTTTCACACAATGTGCAATGCCTTTTGATTTTATTGCCTTTGGGCTCTCATACATCTCTTTTTTTTAATGGTGGTGAACATATACGCAATAGAACCTTCACCAATTCAACATGTACAATGCAGTGACATTAATTACATTCTTCATGCTGTGCAACCATTCTCACTATCCTTTTCCAAATCATTCTACAACATTTAACATAACCTCAATGCTCCCTAAGTGAAAACTCCCCCTTTCCCCCTCCCACTCAGCACTGGTAACCACTAATAATCTTTAGTTTCTATACTTTTGCTTATTTCATATAAGTGAGGTCATACGTTATTTGTTCTTTTGCAACTGATTTATGTCACTTAGCATAATGTTTTCAAGGTTCACCCATGTTGTAGCATGCATCAGAACTTCATTTCTTTTTATGGATGCATACTATTCCATTGTATAAATGGACCACATTTTGTTTATTCATTCATATGTTGATGGACATTTTGGTTGTTTTTACCTTTTGGCTATTGTGAAAAGTACTGCAATAAATATATTGTTTTCTAATTGAGTACATTAATTATTGATAAAAATGCACAGATCACAAGATGTACAGCTATTTAGCTCGAGTAGGAAATAATGATTTCTTTGTCCAGCAGACAAGGCAGGACTGAGAGGCACAGAAGTCACTGTCAATGAGCACAGAAGGGCTAAATGTTGGGAAACATGAAGCCACGAGCACAGACATAGTCATATTACACTGGCTTGGATTTACAAATAGAATCATAATAAAAAATACCAAACCCGTTGCCACTGAGTTGATTCTGACTCATAGCAACCCTTTCAGACAGAGTGGAACTGCTCCATAGGGTTTCCAAGGAGCAACTGGTAGATTCGAACTGCCAACCTTTTGGTTAGCAGCTGTGTTCTTAACCACTGGTCCGCCAGGGCTCCAGAAAGTAAAAATCTTAGAAAGTAAAAGAAAACAAACATGCAGACCAGGACGAGGATGGTGCGTGTGGTTCAAGTCTCATGGGAAGGTCTTGGGGAGAGGCTGTTGCTGTGAATATGTTGGACTCACTGCCTGTGCGTGAGCAGGACAAAGACCATGGAGCCATTGGCCCAAATCATGAGCCACAAACATATCAATGGATAAAATAGTGACTATATGTAGTAACCTGATAAATCTGTCTTTTTGCTTGAGACCAAAACAGTATCAATAATTTGTTTTCACACATACATTTCTGCTATTCCCTGGGGCAATTACAGTCATAGAACTTGAGGTGTATACAGTGGTATCACTAGGGTTGGTGTCACCCAGTGTGGTAACTCATGGTGTCAACCCCCATGTACCTCCTCCCATTCTAGACCATACAGAATCCTTAGTAATGTTTTTTGTACTAATGTTACTCATAAGTCATAATTCCCATATATCACTGAATGTAATGGCAATAACAGTGACATAATAAACTAGCAAAATTAAAATTACACTTTTAAATTACAATATCATATGCACAGCCTAAATGTATTTATATTTACATAGTTTCATGTGGTTAAAGTGAAAATTCGGTAAGAAAACTATAGAATTTGAAGTAAAAACGTTTAAGAACTACATCAAAATTATGTTCATTTTAACATTAAACTTTACCTTTATATGAGATACACTAATGGATTAGGTTTGCATAATCAATAACAGCCCAAATAATGCAGAATTTGTAGGCAAATGCATATGGAAAGACATTCATAAATGAACTAATACCATAAAAATAAACAGGAACAAATATACAAGCATTTCAGCACTTAGTAAACGTCTCAACTTAATCAGAACTTTCCTTTCCTGGTCTCCAAAGCTGTGAACTTGTGAATTACTTTATCAAAATCAGTGCCTTTTGCCAACTCACTTTCTATCGATAATATCACAAGATCATAAATCTTTGACTGTCCCATGGTAGGTGGCAAATAGTTCTTTATAAGTTTCAGTTTTAAAAATCTCCTCTCACATGAAGCCAGAGACACACAGATCATCAGAAATAATTTTAGGCTTAGTGAAAGGGTTGCAAGACAGCTTTGCTGCACACCATGATCTGAGTCATTATTTAATTTATTTGGATCTCTTTTAACATAACAGAAGAGTTTGTGAATTCAAATTTGTCAAAACATTATTTATGTCTTTTGGTTTTGTCCATGCTTTGTAATGATTCATCCAGACCAAAATTATAAAAAAAGTCAAGACATTTTTTTCTAGGACATTTTTTAGTTTATGTAAGATCAAGTATGTTATTCTTTATATATGAGAGCTTGAAATTTACCTATGTTTTCAACCAAATCTCCAAATATTTTAATTCTATATTTTAAATAAACTATTTCTCCCAACTATTCATAACTCACTTTTATAAAATGTAATCCCCCATAAATGTACCCGGTGTCTACATTCACTGGCCCAGGCTGACCTTACTCCTTTTTGCTTTGGTTTTATTTCAGGATCTCCAAACTCAAACCCTTTCCTGCCTCAGGTATTTTGCATATTCTGTTCCCTTTGCCTGGAAGTTTGCTCTTCCCCTTCTTCCCTGAAGCTATCCTCTTCATGGCTCAAGATGAATATACGCCTTAAACTTGGGAGTCCCTGAGTGGTGAAAATGATTATGCGATCAGTTGCTAACCAAAAGGTTAGATTAGAGGTTCAAGTCTACTCAGAGGTGGCTCAGAAGAAAGGCTTGGAGATTTACTTCCAAAAAGTCAGCCATTAGAAATGATATGGGTGGAAACCAAAGACTCAAAGAAGAAACCAGTCTACAAGACTAAGAGTCTACACAAAGCAGGGCCTCATCTACCCTGAGACCAGAGGAACTAGATGGTGCCCGCCTACCATTTCCAACCATTCTGACCAGGGCCACAATAGATGGACTCTGATAGAATGGGAGAAAAATGTGAAACAGAACCTCAAATTCCTAAAGAAAAAACAGACTTACATGACCAGTTGAGACTGAAGGACTCCCCAAGACTATTATCGTGAATACTCTTTAAACCTTGAACTGAAACTAGCCCCTGAGGTCACCTTTTAGCTAAATAACAGATGGCTCACAAAATAAAGAATATCATCCATGAGTACTGTGCTCCTTTAAAAAATAACCTATACGAGACAAAAATAGTCAACAATTACTTGAAAACAAAGATAAGAATGTAAGGGGGCAGGGAACTTAGATTAATGGAAATGGGAACCATCAGAATGGAAATAATGAGAATGTTCATGCATTATGAAGAATGTAACCAATGTCACTGAACAACTTGTGTAGAAATTGTTGATTGGGAACCTAAACTGCTGTGTAAACCTCCACCAAAAACACAATAAAATATTATTTAAAAAAAAACACAAAATCGCTATGAAGCACAGTTGTACTCTGACACCCATGGGTTGGAAGTGACTTGACACAACTGGTTTTAGGAAACTTGAATCTCTCCTGTTTTGTCTAGACTTAAACCATTCACAAACTGTGGGCTTAAGGGCTAGATATGGAAGGTACCAGTTGTTTCACCCAGGCGTTATTTTTGAGGCACACATTGTGGTATTCAGCACACCAGTGAGGGCCACAGGGAACCCCATAGAAAAACCTGGGCTCAGACCCTGATGGGGCTAGTAGGTTGATAGCTCTTAATTAAAAATTTGATTATTATGATGGTTAAGATTGTGTGTCAAATCGTCTGGGCCATGATTCTCAGTGTTTTGGCAGTTGTATAGTGTTGTGATCACTTCCTTGTTGAAATTTGATATGTGATCACCCCCATGATGGAATCTGCGGAGTGGTACCCGTGGAGGAGGGGCCTGTGGCAACTCACCGCCCCCTCAGCTTTCATCTCCCCCGCCCTCCTCCACCTACTTCCTTCCCTCTTGCATTACTAGGGCTTTTGCCTGTTCCTGATCCTGCAGCTGGCTCCCCTTCATCTAGCCTCGGATTCTTGGGACTTGGGCTAGCAGCTTGCCAGCATCTTGCCCGCGGATCATCAGTCTTCACAACCTGAGGCAGAACTGGTCTCCAGACTGACGGTCTTGGGTTCGCCAGCCCTTGTGGCTGCGTGAATCAGGAGAATTTTCTTCCCTGCCTCATGGGCTTGGGACTTAAAGCCTCTAAAAACCATGTGAGCCATTTCTTGATATCTATCTATCTATCTATACACATTTTACTGGTTTTGCTTCTCTAGAGAACCCAGCCTAAGGCAATTATTTTCTGAAAAATTTAACAACCCCTTGAAAATCTGCCTGTTGTAGCCACCAACGCTCATTTAATGACAACGTAAATGCATAGACCTGCCTCTCTCTGGACATGAAATTCCAGTGTGATACTTAACCACCACCGTACATATCATATGTGCATTTGCTTATTTCCTTATTGTTTGTATTTACCTACTCTACAGTGTAAGCGTCATAAGATCCGGGGCTTTATGTGTTTCATTTACTGCTTCAGCATCTGGAACAATGCTTGGTACATCCTACAACATTTACCTAGTAGATGCTCAACATAGAATTTTTTTTAAAGGGAGGGTACTGTGTGATTTATTAAGCTCTTTCATTATTTTTTTTTGTTGTTTGCTGTGGAGTTGGCTCCGAATCATGATGACCCCATGTACAACAGAAGTAAATGTTGTCTGATCCTGCACCATCTTCATGGTGGTGGGTATGCTACAGTCCATTGTTGTGGCCACTGTGTATTTTGAGTGCCTTCTAACCTAAGGGACTCATCTATCGGACAATATTCTGTTGTGATCCACAGAGTTTTCATTTGCTAATTTTTGGGGAGTAGATCACCAGGCCTTTCTTCAGAGATACCTCTGGATGGACTCCAACCTGCAACCTTTCTATTACCAGAAGACGGCATTAACCATTTGCACCACCCAGTAACTCCCATAAAAGGGTAGGAGACCCAAACTGGTTAAAACTTGCAGATCTATTACCTGCTTCCTTGGAATACTTCATAGGCGCCCTAGTGGTGCAGTGGTTAACCACTGGGCTGTTAAATGAATGGGTGGCAGTTTGAACCCACTAGCAGCTCCCATGGAGAAAGATGTGGCAGTCTGCTTCCATGAAGATAACCCATTGCAGCGAGTGGATTTCAACTCAAAGTGACCCTGTAGGACAGAGTAGAATGGCCCCATAGGGTTTCTAAGGCTGTGATCTTTATGGAACAACTGACCTCTCTGTTAGCAGCCAAGCGTGATCTTTACTGAAAGAAGCCCTGGTGGCTCAGTGGTTAAATGCTCAGCTGTTAACAGAGAGGTCGGCTGTTTGAACTCACCAGCCACTCCAAGGGAGAAAGATGTGGCAGTCTGCTTCCATAAAGATTGCAGCCTTGGAAACCCTATGTGGCAGTTCTACTCTGTCTTATAGGTTAGCCTATGGAGTCCGAATCCATGTGATGGCAAAGGATGGATGTGAACACTTCAGGACTTTTATACAAAATTCACTAGACCAAAGTATACTTATTTAATAAGTTAATTTTCTCTTCGTGATGTTTCAATGGGAAATTTAATCAACACTGATCATTTAAGCCAATCATTGGGCTAACGAGATAAGAGGAAGTTTCTCCAGCTCTATATAGAGGCATTTCAGCTCAAGGCAGGCTTGAGAGCCAATCTCAGAGGACTTTGAAGACAAGAAGACAGGAAGGAGGTGAGTTACGGGTATGGGTCTCTAAGGATATTTAGGAATTAAACTGGATAGAAGTTGGTTTCTGAAAGATTTGGGTTTATAGCACAATGCATTAGCTATGAGACCTTTTGGAAGCAATAGATCTCTCTTGTGCCCCAAAATCTCATCTGTGAAATGGGTACAATGTTAACATAGTCACAATGTGGTTTATACTTTAAGTCAGGATTGCTCAACCTTGACGCTATTGACATTTTTGGCTGGATAACACTTTGTGAAGGAGACCTGGGTGGAGCAGTGGTTAAGTGCTCGGCTGCTAACCAAAAGGTTGCAGTTCGAACGCACCAGCCACTCCATGGGAGAAAGATGTGGCAGTCCGCTTCCGTAAAGATTACAGCCTTGGAAATCCTATGGGGGCAGTTCTACTCTGTCCTATAGCATCGCTATGAGTTGGAATCAACTCAACTGCAAAATGTGACTCTTTGTGGTGGGGAGGGGGAGCTGTCCTGTGCATTATAGGATATTTAGCGTCATCCCTGGCCACTACCAACTAGATTCCAGTAGTACCTGCCAGTTTTGACAACCATCCTAGAAAACACTATGGGGCAGTTCTACTCTCACATAGGTTTGCTATGAGTCGCAATCAACTCAACGGCATGCAACAGCAACAACAACTTTGTGGCTAGAAGGAACTCAGTTTTACTCTTCTCATATCCATCCTACCGAGAATAACACAGATGTCTGGAGAATTTCATAGATTTTGTGCTTTTCAAAGGTAGCTTTAGGACCACATGAAAACTTTTTTTAAAAAATCCCGCTTCCTGAAGATTTAAAAGAGGCTTGGATTTTAAATCCATTTTCTATGATGAGATTAACACTAGGTAAATCCATAGAGATAGAAAGCAGATTAGTGGTTGCCTGGGGCTGGAGGGAGGGAGGGGCAGTGGGGAGTGACTGCTTAATGAGTTGTTGCTGTTGTATGCCACCTAGTTGATTCTGACTCATGGCGACCCCATGTGACAGAATAGAACTGCTCCATAGTGTTTCCTAGGCTGTAATATTTATGGATTACAGTGGTTAAGAGCTGTAGTGGCATAGTGGTGGCATAGTGGTTAAGAGTTTGGCTGCTAACCAAAAGATCAGTGGTTGGAACCTATCAGCCACTAGGCGGAAGAAAGATGTGGCAGTCTGCTTCCATAAAGATTACAGCCTTAGGAACCCTATGGAGCAATTCTCTGTACTGTAGGGTCACTATGAGTCAGAATTGACTCAACAGCAAAAGGTTTTTTTTTTTTTTTTTGGTATAAGGTCACTATGAGTGGACTTGATGGCAATGAGTTTGTTTGTTTTGGTAGTCTTCATGGGAGAAGATTGCCCATGTCTTTCTCCTGCAGAGCTGCTGGGTAGGTTCAAACTGCCAACATTTTGGCTAGCAGCTGATCACTTAACGGTTGTGCCACCAGGGCTCCTTGCTTAATGCTAGATGGTTCTTTTTAAGGGTGATGGAAATGTTCTAGAAATAGGTAGTAGTGATGGTTGTACAACATTGTAAATGTACCGAATGCCACTGAACCGTATACTTGAAAAGGGCTAAAACGGTAAATTTCACGTTATGTAGGTTTGACCGCAATAAAAAAAAAAAAAAAAAAGTTTAGGAGCTTGATTGTCTTAATTCTCTCAGTATTCTTTTGTGCCCTGGAGCAAGTGAAATCCTGGGATCAGTAATGAAAAAATCAAAACCCAAAATGTTGCCTTTGAGTCAATTTCGACTCATAGCAACACTGTAGGGCAGAGTAGAAATGCCCCATAGGGTTTCTAAGTCTGTAATCTTTATGGAAGCAGAACACCACAGGTGGGTTTTAACCTCCAACTTTTCAGTGAACAGCCAAGAGCTTAACCACTGTGCCACCAGGGCTGGGAGAAATTCTTGGGTTAATATTTCCAAATGTTACTACACCCCATGGAATTCCCAGGTTGTGAATACTTTTCTGTATCTTTGTGCATAATTGTATCTAACACAGCTTTGCCTTGTATCTTGTCTTGCTGGGGAGAGATAATAACTGACATTTGTTAAATTAAAAACATTTTTTTAAATTAAAAACATTTTTTTAAATTTTCAATGTTATAAGGATGATCTGTTTCATAGCAGTCACTTTAGCTTTCTCCCTAACAGTTTCAATTATAGATGTTAAAAAGAATTTTGAAAAGGTTGTTTTCAATATATAGCTTAACATTTTTTTTTAATTTTTTATTTTACTTTACATGAAGGTTTACCGACCAAACAAGTTTCTCATTAAACAATTAATGCACATAGTGTTTTGTGACAATGGTTGCCAACCCCACTACACATCAACACTCTCCCCTTCTCGAACTTGGGTTCCCCATTACCAGCTTTCCTTTCTCCTCCTACCTTCTTGTCCTTGCCCCTAGGCTGTGTGCCCATTTATTCTTGTTTTGTTTTATGGGCCTGTCTAATCTTTGGCTGAAGGGTGAATGTCAGGAGTGACTTCATTATTGAGCTAAAAGCACGTCCAGGAGCCATACTCTCGGGGTTTCTCCAGTCTCTGTCAGATCAGTAAGTCTGGTCTTTGTGTGTGTGTATGTTAGAATTTTGTTCTACATTTATCTCCAGCTCTGTCCAGGACTCTCTATTGTGATCCCTGTCAGAGCAGTCAGTGTTGGTACCCTGGGCACCATCTAGTTGTGCTGCACTCAGTCTGGTGGAGGCTGTGGTAGTTGTGGTCCATTAGTCGTTTGGACTAATCTTTCCCTTGTGTCTTTGGTTTTCTTCTTTCTCCCTAACTCCAGACAGGGTGAAATCACTGGAGTATCTTAGATGGCCGCTCACAAACTTTGCAGGCCCCAGACGCTACTCACCAAAGTAGAATGTAGAACATTTTCATTTTAAACTATGTTATGACAATTGAGCTAGATATTCCCTGAGACCATGGTCCCTAGAGCCGTTGGCTCAATAATTTGGTCCCTCAGGGAGTTTAGACGTGTCTATGGAGCTTCCAAACTCCCTGAGAGACCAAATGACTGGGCTGAGGGCTCTGGGAACCATGGATGTGTCTACGGAGCTTCTGGAAACGCTGGTGGTGTAGTGGTTAAGAGTTACAGCTTCTAACCAAAAGATGGGCAGTTTGAATCCACGAGGCACTCCTTGGAAACCCTATGGGGGCAGCTCTACTCTGAACTATAGGGTTGCTATGAGTTGGAATCAACTCGATGGCAAGGGGTTGGTTGATTTGTATGCAGCCTCCATGACCTTGTCTTGGACAAGTAGTGCTGGCTTCCCCACTAATGTGTACTGTTTTACCCTTCATCAAAGTTACCACTTATCTATTGTTTTACACTTTACCTAGTGTTTTTCCCTCCCACTACTCCTGTCCATCAATACCATCAAAGATTGTTTCTTTTTGTGTACACCTTGTCATGAGTTCTTATAATAGTGGTCTCATACAATATTTGTCCTTTTGTGATTGACTTATTTCACTCAGCATAATGCTCTCCAGATTCATCCATGTTGTGAGATGCTTTGCAGATTCATCATTGTTCTTTATCATTGCATAGTATTCCATTGTGTGTATGTGCAATAGTTTGTTTATCCATTCATTTGTTGATAAACACCTAGGTTGTTTCCATCTTTTTGCTATCATGAATAATAATGCTGCAATGAACATGGGTGTGCATATGTCTATTTGTGTGACAGCTCTTATTTCTCTAGAGTACATTCCTATTGGGATTGCTGGATCATATGGTATTTCTATGTCTAGCTTTCCAAGGAAGCACTATATCGTTTTCCAAAATGGTTGTACCATTTTGTATTCCCACCAACAGTGCGTAAGAGTTCCAGTCACCCTGCGGCCTCTCCAACATGTTATTTTCTGTTTTTTTAATTTGTGCCAGTAATGTTGGGGTGAGATAGTATCTCGTGGTTTTGATTTGCCTATCCTAGTGGCTAGTGATCACTAGCAATTCCTGGTGTATCTGCTAGCTACTTGAATGTCTTCTTTGGTGAAGTGTCTGTTCATATCCTTTGCCAATTTTTTAATTGGATTATTTGTCTTTTTGTTGTAGAGATGTTGGATTTTCCTGTAGATTTTAGAGATTAGGGCTTTGTTGGATTTTTCCTAGCCAAACTTTTTTCTCAGACCAGGTTCTCTTTTTACTCTTTTGGTGAATTCTATTGATGAGCCTAAGTGTTTAACTTTTAGAAGATCCCAGTTATCTAGCTTATGTTCTGGTGTTTGTGTATTGTTAGTTAAGGTTTCTATCCTGTCAGTGCCATGTATTAGGGCCTCTAGCATTGACCCTATTTTTTCTTCTATGACCTTTATAGTTTTTGGTTTTATAGCTTAACATTTTTTTTTTTTTAATTGTACTTCAGGTGAAGATTTACGGAAGAAATAGCTTCTCATTAAACAGTAGTACACATATTGTGTTATGACATTGGTTAACAACCCCACAACATGTCAACCATCTCCTTTCTAGACCTTTTTTTTTTTCTTGGTGAAAATATTCATAGCCTAAGATACACCATTTCAAAAATTTCTACGTGCACAGTTCAGTGACATCGACTACACTCTTCCAATTGTGCTGCTAGTCTCACTTTAGATGAAGGTTTACAGATCAAAATAGTTTCTCATTAAACAGTTAGTACACATGTTGCCCTATGACAATGGTTAACAACCTCACAACACATCAACACTATCCTTACTCAAACTTGGGTTCCCTATCACCAGCTTTCCTGTCCCCTTCTGCCTTCTAGCCCATGTCCCTGGGCTGCTGTGCCTAATTAGTCCCATTTAGTTTTATGGGGCTGTCCACTCCCTGGCTGAACGGTGAACCTTGGAAGTGACTTCACTACTGAGCTAAAAGGGTGTCTGGGGGCCATACTCTTGGGATTTCTCCAGTCTCTTTTAGGCCAGTAAATCTGTTCTTGTTTTTGTGTTAGAATTTTGTTCTACATCTTTCTCCAGCTCTGTCCAGAACCCTCTGTTGTGATCCCGGTCAGAGCAGTCAGTGGTGGTAGCCGGGCACCATCTAGCTGTATGGGACTCAGTCTGGTGGAGGCCTTGGTAGCTGTGGACAATTAGTCCTTTGGACTAATCTTTTCCTTGTATCCTGTTCTCTTCATTCTCCCTTGCTCCCGAAGGGATGAGACCAGTGGAGTATCTTAGATGGCCGCTCACAGGCCGCTCACAGGCTTTTAAGACCCCAGACACTACTCACCAACCAAGGCAGAATGTAGAGCATTGTCTTTATAAGCTGTGTCATGCCAATTGAGCTAGATGTTCCCCGAGACTATGGTCCCCACAGCCCTCCGCCCAGCAATTCAGTCCCTCAGGGAGTTTGGATGTGTCTAGGGAGCTTCCATGACCTTTCCTTGTACAAGTTGTTCTGGTTTCCGCTGTATTGTGTACTTTCTCACCCTTCACCCAAGATACCACTTATCTATTGCCTATTTAGCATTTTCCTCCCACCCCTCCCATCCCTCGTAACCAGCAAAGATTGTTACTTTTTGTGTCTGAACTTTTTCATGGCTTTTTACAATAGAGGTCTCATACAATATTTGTCTTTTTGTGATTGACTTATTTCACTCAGTATAATGTCCTCCAGTTTCATCCATGTTATGAAATGCTTCAGAGATTCATCGTTGCTCTTTCTCGTTGCATAGTACTCCATTGTGTGTATGTACCATAGTTTGTTTATCCATTCATCTGTTGATGGGCATTTATGTTGTTTCCATCGTTTTGCTATTGTGAACAATGCTGCCATGAACATAGGTGTGCACATGTCTATTAAAGTGACGACTCTTATTTCTCTAGGATATATTCCTAGGAGTGGGAATGCTGGATCGAATGGTATGTCTATTTCTAGCTTTCTGAGGAAGTGCCATATCATTTTCCAAAATGGTTGTATCATTTTGCATTCTGATCAGCTGTGCATAAGAGTTCTGATCTCCCCGCAGCCCCTCCAGCATTTGTTATTTCCAGTGTTTTTGATTCGTACCAGTAATGCTGGGGTGAGATGGTATCTCATTGTGGGTTTAATTTGCATTTCTCTAATGGCTATTGAATGCGAGCATTTCCTCATGTGTCTGTTGGCCATTTGAATGCCTTCTTTGGTGAAGTGTCTGTTCATTTCCTTTGCCCATTTTTCAATAGGATTATTTGTCTTTTTGTTGTAGAGGTGTTGGATTTCCTTCTAGATTACGGAGATTAGACCTTTGTCTGACTTGTACTGTCCAAAAATTTTTCCCAGTCTGTAGGTTCTCTTTTTACTCTTTTGGTGAAGTCTTTTGAAGAGCACAGGTGTTTGATTTTTAGAAGATCCCAGTTATCTAGCTTATCTGTTGGGGTTTGTGCGTTGATGGTTATGGTTTGTATCCTGTTAATGCCGTGTATTAAGGCCTGAAGTGTTGGTCCTATTTTTTCTTCTATGAACTTTATACTTTTAGGCTTTATATTCAGGTCTTTGATCCATTTTGAAGTAGTTTTTGTATACGGCGTGAGGTATGGGTCCTGTTTCATTTTTTTGCAGATGGATATCCAGTTTTGCCAGCACCATTTGTTAAAAAGACGTCTTTTCCCCATTTGATGGACTTTGGGCCCTTGTCGAAGATCAGGTGACCATAGGTGGATGGATTTATATCTGGGTTCTCAATTATGTTCCATTGGTCAATGTATCTGTCATTGTACCAGTACCAGGCTGTTTGGACTACTGTAGCTGTATAATAGGTTCTGAAGTCAGGTAATGGGAGTCCTCCAACTTTATTCTTCTTCTTCAGTAGTGCTTTACTTATTTGGGGTTTCTTCCCTTTCCATATAAAGTTAATGATTAGTTTTTCCATCTTTTTGAAGAATGCCATTGGTATTTGGATCGGGATTGCATTATATTTATAAACTGCTTTGGGTAGAATTGTCATTTTCACAATGTTGAGTCTACCTATCCATGAGCATGGTATGTTCTTCCATTTATGTACTTCCCTTTGGGTTTCTATGCAGTAGTGTTTTGTAGTTTTCTTTGTATAGGTCTTTTATATCCTTGGTTAGATTTATTCCTAAGTATTTTATTTTTAAGGGGCTATTATAAATGGTATTGTTTTCCTGATTTCCTTTTCATCATTCTATTTATTGGTGTATAGGAATTCAACTGATTTTTGTATGTTTATCTTGTATCCTGCTACTCTGCTGAATCTTTCTATTAGTTCCAGTAGATTTCTCGTGGTGTGTTTAGGGTTTTCTATGTATAGCATCATATCATCCGCAAACAGGGACAGTTTAACTTCTTCATTACCAGTTTGGATACCCTTTATTTCTTTTTCTTGCCTTATTGCTCTAGCTAGAACTTCCAGCACAATGTTAAATAGGAGTGGTGATAAACGGCATCCTTGTCTTGTTCCTGTTTTCAAGGGGAATGTTTTCAGCCTCTCTCCATTAAGAATGATGTTGGCCATTGGTTTTGTATAGATGCCCTTTATTATGTTGAGAAATTTCCCTTCTAGACCTATTTTATTGAGAGTTTTTATCAGGAATGGGTGTTGGATTTTTTCGAATGCCTTTTCTGTGTCAACTGAGATGATCACATGATTCTTCTCTTTCTTTTTATTTATGTGGTGGATTACGTTGATTGATTTTCTAATGTTGAACCATCCTTGCATACCTGGTATGAGTCTTCCTTGGTCGTGGTGTATTATTTTTTTGATATGATGCTGAAATCTATTGGCTAGAATTTTGTTGAGAGTTTTTGCATCTACATTCATGACAGATATTTGTCTGTAATTTTCTTTTGTTTGTGGCATCTTTGCCTGGTTTTGGTATCAGCGTTATGCTGGCTTCATAGAATGAATTCAGAAGTGTTGCTTCCTCTATGCACTGAAATAGCTTGAGCAGTACTGGTACAAGCTCTTCTCTGAATGTTTGGAGAATTCTCCAGCGAAGCCATCTGGGCCAGGGCTTTTTTTGTTGTTGGGAGTTTTTTTTTTTTTTTTTTTTAATTACCTTTTCAATCTCTTCTCTTGTTATTGGTCTGTTCAGATTTTTAACATCACTTTGTTTTGCTTTTGATAGGTAGTGTGTTTCTAGAAATTTATCCATTTCCTCTAGGTTTTCAAATTTGTTGGAGTATAGTTTTTCATAATATTCTGTTATGATCCTTTTTATTTCAGTTGGGTCTGTTGTAATGTCACCCATTTCATATCTTATTTGGGTTATTTGCATCCTCTTCTGCTTTTCTTTTGTCAGTCTGGCCAGTGGTTTGTAGATTTTGTTAATTCTTTCAAAGAACCAACTTTGGGTTTTGTTGGTTCTTTCTATTGTTTTTCTATTCTCTATTTCATTTATTTCTGCTCTGAAATTTAGCCTGCACACGTTTTGATCTACTTTCTAGACCTTTTAACCAGACATTAGAGAGACCCTGTTGTAAATTATTGTTATTGTTAGTTGCCATTGAGTCATTCTGACTCATGGCCACCTACAGGTGCAGAGTAAGATTATTCCATAGGATTTTCAAAGCTGTAACCTTTTGGAAGCAGATTGCCAGGCCCGTATTCCACTGAGATGCTGGGTGGGTTTGAACCATCAACCTCTCAGTTAGCAGCAGTCATAGTTGTAGCTAGTTGCCATTGAGTCAATTCCGACTCATGGCAACCCCACATGTGTAGAGTAGAACTGCTTGACAGGTTTTTCAAGACTGTGACTTTTGGGAAGCAGATCGCCAGGCATGTCTTCTGAGGCACCTCTCGATGGGTTTGAACTGTCAAGCTTTCAGTTATTAGTCAGAGCACTTAACCATCTGCATCACTCCAGGCCTCCCCATGTTCAATACATACATTTACATGTTTGTTTTCTGTAAGTCTTGCTCTTGCATGACCTGATGGTATGTCAAAATATATGAAAAATATTTGTTTTGTTTTTTTCTCTCTTTGCCTTTTACTTCTTATAAAAACTCCCACATTTCTCTGACAAATAAAAAAAAGTCTCACTGAGACTCTTCTGCCAATCACTGTCTTTTCTAAAACCAAATACGCTCTATAAAATTAACTTTTTTTAAATTTTCACATTAAAATTTTCCTTTTCATTTTCCAGCGTTAGTATATCATAGGGATAGTTGGCTCTTAAATGCCCAGTTTTCTCTGTCACTGTCTTCCCAGAGTATCCTACAATCTCTTAGGCTTGTGAGGCTGATGGGAGAATCTCAAGCAACATCAGTGTTTGGCCAAGTGACCTTGGTATCATTGAAAATGCTCTTCACAAAGTGTCGTGTGTTGAATTCTGTCTTCCAGCAGACTCTGTGGGGGCCAGTGATGGAAAGAATCTCAAATAAAGCACTTACTGAAATGTGGATGCTGACACACAACCTACCCTTGTTTTGAAGAGAGGAGTTTCTAATCCAGGTGGGAACAGGGAAGATTCTCAGAAGAATCTAAGACATTCCAAAAGAAGAACACCAGACAACTCTGCCAATTCCCAAGCAAAGCCTCACAAAGAAGCTACACATTTGAACAATAGAGAATTCTTGGCACCAACTGGATTACAACATGTTGATTCACTGAGGAGCATGCGACCAAATGACCATGATTCACCAAGTGCCATGGGACAAATTGACCATGATTCAACAAGTACCATGGGACCAATTGACCACACTGTTAGTCAAGATCAAGAGCCCACAGGACATTCGCCCTATCCATGGGGATTTTTCGAGAAAAGATTTCATTATAAATCTCAGTTTGATATCCACCAGAAGACACACACAGGAGAGAGGCCACTTAAGTGCAGTTCTGTGGGAAAGGCTTCATGCAGCTCTCAGATGTCTGTGTCCACTAGCAAATCCACACGGGGGAGAAGCTGTTCAAATGTGAGCTCTCCCACAAAGAGTTCACCCACAAGTCCAACCTGCATGGTCACAAAAGGATCCACACCAACTGCACAGAGTGAGGGAAATGCTTCAACCACAAGGGGAACTTCTACGTTTACCAACAAATCCATGCCAGAGCAAAACCTTACACCTGTCCTGAGTGTGGGCATACCTTCTGTCAGCTGGGAACTTTCAGACACCACGAAAAAACACATTTGAAAATGTCCCAATGATTCTGGAGCCCTGGTTGCTCAATGGTTAAGCACTCAGCTGCTAACTGAAAGGTTGGCCGTTCGAATCCAGCCTAGAAAACCCTATGGGGCAGTTCTACTCTGTCACATGGGGTCAGTATCAACTAGACGGCACACAACATGTTTCAAAATAGTCAGTGTTTATCTAAAATTCAAATTCCTTTTCTTGTTAGCTGCTGATGAGTCAGCCTCTGTCTCATGGTGACTCAGTGCACAATGGAACAAAATGCTGCCCAGTCCTGTCCAGCCCCATGATTGGTTGTGGATTGGCCCATTATGATCCATAGAATTTTTATTGGCTGATTTTCAGAAGTAGATCTCCAGGCCTTTCTTCCTAGTCCATCTTAGTCTGGAAGCTCCACTGAAACCTGTTAAGCATCACAGCAATGTGCAAGCCTCGGGTGGCAGATGGGCGGTGGCTACGCTTGAGGTGCATTGGCTGGGAATTGAACCTCGTTCTCTGGCATGGAAGGCAAGAATTCTACCACTGAACCACCACTGCTGTCCTTAATTTAGCCACATCAACACCCTTTGTATACCCCACACTCAGAGTTTCTAATTCAATAGATACTGGGTGGGACCTGATATTCTGCATTTTTAATAAACTTTTTTTAGATAACAAATATTCTTTTATTTTCTGTTTACATTTTTACTAAACTCAACTTTAGAATAGTTTTAGATTTAAAGAAAAATGTGATGATAGTACACAGAGTTCCCATACACTCCACACCTTGTTTCCTCTATTATTCACACCTTATGTTATTATGGTAGGAGTCCTGGTGGTACAGAAGTTTAAGTGCTAGGATGTTAAACCAAAGGTTGGTGGTTTGAACCCACCAGTGGCTCCACAGGAGAAAAGACCTGGCCATCTGCTCCCATAAAGATTACAGCCTAGAGAACCCTACAGGGCAGTTCTACTCTTGTCACATGGAGTTGCTAGGAGTCAACAGCACCTAACACCAAACAACATTACCCAACCCACAGCACCACCAAACTAAACCCAAACCATTGCTATGGAGTCGATTCTGACTCATAGCAACCTTATAGGACAGAGTAAACTGCCCCATAGGGTTTTCAAGGCTGTAAGCTTTATGGAAACAGACTGCCACATCTTTCTCCTACGGAGTGGCTGGCGAGTTTGAACCACTTGTTAAATATCTGGTCGTGTGTCAGGGTTTCCATCTTGAGACTGTGAAAGATATTCCTTTTTTCTGAACCCCACATGTTTAGACATATTTTTCTTGTAATAAGCTTTTCTTTTCTGTAAGTGGAAGGAGAGCTGGTGGTGCAGTGGTTAAAGCCCTAGTCTGTTAACTGAAAGGTCGGTGGTTGGAACTCACCAGCTGTTACGCAGGAGAAATATTTGGCAGTCTTCTTCTGTAAAGATTAAAGCCTTAGAAACCCTATGGGGCAGTTCTACTCTGTCCTATAGGGTCGCTATGAGTTGGAATCAGCTTGACAGAAACAGGTTTCATTTTTGGTTTCCTTTAAGTGGGAGACACAGTGAGCCTTTTTATTCTCTAAATGGGAAACCAATGTTAACATTCTTCTGGTAACAGAAAGTTTAGAAACATATTATTCCAGATTCCATTTAGCACAGCAGGCTTCCCCTTCCAAGTAACTGCACATACCAGCACCTGTAACTCGGACACCAGGTGTCCACTCAGCAGCTGGAAGGTCATCATCATTCTCTTATTGCTTGTCTCATGCCTCTGTCATCAAGGCTATAGAGAGAACACTGTGAGGTTCAGTGTGTTTAGTCAGGGACAAGTGAGAGAAGGGAGGTGATGGACTGCCATGAAGCAGGTGAACAAGAGTGATGAGATGCCTCTGGTTCCCTCAGGAAATATCCCCTCTGTTTATCTATCTGTATCTATCATCTATCTAAACTTCCTGTGTTCCAACCTCAGAAAGCCAGTTTTTCAAAGAGAATAGTGTTCCCTGGATTTTCTGAGATAAAGTCCTTCTAAGAATCTGATACTTTTCTGAACAGAGGAGCTATGTACCTCATTGGCATTTGCTGTCAGGACAGGGGGTACAGGGGCAGCATCTGTGCAGGTGTGGAAAGGGGGCATCTGAACTTGGGATAAAGGATTGGGATTCCACGATCTCATCTCCTTGCTGGGACATGACTACCATGTCATCTGTCACTGCACTGACAGGGTCTGCATGGGGAGTGGAGAGGCTCTGTGAAAAACGTTGGTGAATTGTGCAAATTATTGAATGCTATTAAAAGTGAATAACAAAAATATTCAACAGGAGTGGCAGAAACAGAAGGGGAAGAAATTACTTCTGAAATAAAGAAATGAAATCCCATTGGAAGGTGAGCAGAGGACAGTGAGATCTAATAACCGAGAAAAGGAAGCTGAGCACATCCTACACAGGAGACTTAGTCAACAGAAAGGGTTTGTCTCCAAAATATGATCCCCATTCCTGAGAGCATTGAGGGTACAAAATTGAAAGAAGAGTTAGAAAGTGTATCCTGTGTGGTGCTAATGAACCAAAATCTAAGGGAACGTATATGTTCAATGCATTAACAAATATTTGTTGCAGACCTTTTGTAGGGCAGGCATGTTCCTAGGTATGCGGGATTATAAGTGCACAAAGCATAAAAAACTTTGTTCTCATGAACCTCCCACTGTAGTTGATGGAGACAGACAGTAAGTAACACACCTAAGTTATTAAATTAGCTAGTTTATTAGAAGGTGATGGGTACTGTGTCAAAGAAAAAAGAAGAGCAGGATGAGGGTGAGGAAAAGTTCAGGGTGCATTGGAAAGCAAGGGCGAGTTGCAAGACTGAATAGGATGTTCACAGTAGGACTCTGGTGAAGAGGATATTTGACCAAACATTTTAAGGAGGTAAGGAAGGGCAGGTTATATATTCTTTCTAATCCTTACATATTTGCGTGTGTTTCCCTTAATTTGGACTAGATAGAACATTCAGTATATTGTTGATGGGGCATCCTTTGTTCATTTGTAATATTAGGAGAAATATTTTAATAATGGGACTATTACGTATTATAATTGCCATAGATTTTTGTAGATTCTCCTTACATAGATTAAGGAACATCGCTACAATCCCTAGTTTGTTGATTTTTTTCATGAATGGCTGTCAAAACATATCAAATTACTTTTATTCATCTATTAGGGTTATTATATGAAAGATATTTTTTTATACTAAGTGGTGAAATACGTGGATATTTTTTACTTTTTATTTTGATATAATTACAACTGCAAGGAAAATTTGCAATAGTACAAAGTATTTGCGTATGTACTTTACCCAGATTTGCCAATTGTTTACACTTTCCTTTCCCCATCTGCTTTATCATTCTGTCTACATACGCCCATGTATGTATTTATACATATTTATGCAGGTTAATTTTTATGAACAATTTGAGATTAAACTGGATATATTTTGCACCTTAACTAATGAGCATCTCAATGCATTACCCTAAGTATAAGAACATTTTCTCACATAATCAGTACAATTATCAAAATCAGGAAATTAAGTATTGATAATACACTTAATATAACCCACACTCAATATTCCAATATCATCTCATTTGCCCCGATATGGTTATTGATTTTTTTTTTGTCAGTCCAGGGTGAAATTCAAAATCACACATTGCAATTATTTGTCATGTCTTTTTAGAGTGCTTTAATCTGAAAGAGCCCTTATTCTTACTTTGATTTTCTTGTTGTTGTTAGCTGTCATTGAGTTGACTCTTATTCATGGCAACCCCATGAGTGCAGAGTAGAACTGCTCCATAGGGCTTTAAAGGCTGTGACCTTTCAGAAGATCACCAGGCCTATCTCCAAGGCACCTCAGGGTGGGCTTGAACCACCAAGTTTTCAGCTAGTAGTCGAGCGCTTAAAAAACTTGTCCTTTTTGAAAAGATTAGTCCAAAGGACTAATCGCCCACAGCTACCAAGGCCTCCACTGGCCTGAGTCCAGTACAGCTAGATGGTACACGGCTACCACCACTGACTGCTTTGACCAGGATCACAACAGAGGGTTCTGGACAGAGTTGGAGAAGGATGTAGAGCATAATTCTAACTCACAAAAAAAAGACCAGATTTACTGGCCTAAAGGAGACTGGAGAAACCTCGAGAGTATGGCCCCCAGACACCCTTTCAGCTCAGTGGTGAAGTTACTTCTGAGGTTCACTTTTCAGCCTGGGAGTGGACAGCCCCGTAAAACCAAATGAGACTAACGAGGTACAGGAGTCCAGTGACAAGGGCCAGAAGGCAGAAGGGGACAAGGAAGCTGGTGATAGGGAACACAAGGTTGAGTAAGGATATTGTTGATGTGTTGTGAGATTGTTAACCATTGTCATAGGGCAGCATTTGTAGTAACTGTTAAATGAGAAAGTATTTTGTTCTGTAAGCCTTCATCTTAAGTGAGACTAACAGCACAATTGGAAGAGCATAGTCAATGTCACTGAACTGTGTATGTAGAAATTTTTGAAACGGTGTATCTTTGGCTATGTGTATTTTCACCAAAAAAAAAAAAGGTTGAGAATTTAGAGGGTTAATATGTTGTGGGGTTGTCAACCAATGTCATAAAACAACGTGTGTACTACTGTTTCATGAGAAACTATTTGTTCTGTAAGCCTTCACCTGAAGTACAATAAAATATTTTTTTAAAAAAAAGCTT
Organism: Dugong dugon; assembly: GCA_030035585.1. NCBI lineage: Eukaryota > Metazoa > Chordata > Mammalia > Sirenia > Dugongidae > Dugong > Dugong dugon. The sequence continues at coordinate 117,860,276 of CM057466.1, forward strand.
GTCATTTTTGAAGAACACAGGCCAATCGTTTCATAAAATTTTCTTGTTTCTGTTTGCTAATGATTAGATTATGTTTATGCACTTCTTGCAGGGAAACCAAAGAAGTGTTATAGTGTCTTTCTCATTACATCATATCAGGATGCTCGTGATGTCTCCATGTTCCAATATGATGGTCACTTTGATCTCTTGGTTTAAATTGGGTTTCTCAAGTCCCTTGAAATTAAAGTCACTATATTTTTACCTTTATAGTTGATAAATAGTCAACAGAAACTTTGAAACTAAGTGTCCTGATCTACATGGGGAGGCCTTAAAAGAGCCAAGGATACAAATATGAAGGTGCAGTAATGGGCGGAGAAGCAGTGTGGCCAAATCTCTTCTGTGTAAACACCTTTAAGCAGGGCCTTGGTCCTGGCTGCCGGTGAGGGCTGTTCAGAGGGTGTATCTTAGCCCAGGAAAATCCAACTGCGACTGAGCAGCTGGCATTCAAAGGAGCCCTGGGGGGTGCAATGGTTAAGTGCTTGGCAGCTAGAAACCACTCAGTGGCTCCACAGAAGAATGACCTGGAAATTTTCTCCCGTAAAGATTATAGCCTAAAAACCCTATGGGGCAGTTCTACTCTGTCACATGGGGTTGCTAAAAGTCAGAATAGACTGGATGACAACTAACAACAATAACAACAGCTGGAGGTCAATGACTATTAAAGAAATGTGTTCATCTGATGACACATTAAGTGCAGACCAATGTTGGGGAGCATTAAAGTGTGAGCACTGCCGAGGGTGAGGCCCAGAGTCTAGAGTGGTGGGGGACAGTCAGAGGCCCATTGTCACAACAGAAATGACAAGGGAACAAAATGTCAACCATAGGAAAGAAAAGGTAGACAGGAGGTATGGCCATTGTTTTGACACCAAAACAATGCTGAACATGACCTGAAGACTCTGTCTCTAAGATATCACCCACAACTCTACCCCAGACTCAACATGGCCAAAACCTGTTGTTCTTAGGTGCTTTCGAGTCGGTTGTGACTCATAGTGACCCTTTGTACAACAGAACAAAACATAGTCCAGTCCTGTGCCATCCTCACAATCACAATCGATGCTATGTTTGAGCCCATTGTTGCAGCCACTGTGTCAGTCCATCTTGTTGAGGGTCTTCCTCTTTTTCGATGACCCTATACTTTACCAAGCATAATGTCCTTCTCCAGGGACTGGCCCTTCCTGAGAACATGTCCAAAGTACGTGAGACGAAGTCTTGCCATTCTCGCTTCTGAAGGAACATTCTGGCTATACTTCTCCCAAGATAGATGTTTGTTCTTCTGGCAGTCCACGTATATTCAGTATTCTTCACCAACAGAATTCAAAGGCATCAATTCTTCTCTGGTCTACCTTATTCATTGTCCAGCTTTCACATGCGTATGAGGCAATTAAAAATACTATGGCTTGGGTCAGGCACACCTTAGTCCTCAAAGTGGCATCTTTGATTTTTAACACTTTAAAGAGGTCTTTTGCAGCAGATTTGCCCAATGCATTTATTTCTTGACTGCTGCTTCCATTCAGGGGCCTCTGGAACTTGAGAGATTCAACATGGCCAAAACCTAACTTCTCATCTTTCCACTGAAAATTCCTCCTACAAACAACTTCCCCATTAACAGTTGATGGTACTCCCATCCTTCCAGCTGCTAGATTCACAAACCCTGGTGTCTTAGTTGGCTTTAACAAACAAATTTATTCTCTCACAGTCTGGGAGGTGAGAAGTCCAATTCAGGACGCCAGCTGCAGGGGAATGCTTTCTCTCTCTGTCAACTCTGGAGAAAGGTCCTTATAATCAATCTTCCCCTGGTCTAGGAGCTTCTCAGTGCAGGGACCCCGGCTTCAAAGGACACTTTCTGCTCCTGGCACTACTTTCTTGGCAGTATGAGGTTTCCCCCTCTCTCTGCTCTTCTCTCTTTTATATCTCAAAAGAGATGGACTCAACATACAATCTAATCTTGTAGATTGAGTCCTGCCTCATTAACATAACTGCCTCTAATCCTGCCTCATTAACATCATAGAGGTTGGATTTACAACACGTAGGAAAATCACATCAGATGACAAAATGGTGGACAATCACATAATACTGGGAATCATGGCCTAGCCAAGTTGACAAATTTTGGGGGGGACACAATTCAATCCATAACATATGGGGCCATCCCTGTTTTTACCCCTTCTCTCTCACATTAGGAAGTCTGGCTGCCTGACTTAAAAAACAGATCCAGAATCCAATCACTTCTACCTCCATAGCCATGCCATTGGTTCAGTGACTGTCACTACTCACCAGCACACTGTGCCAAAAGCACGAATGAATGAGTCTTAGAAGAAACGCAATCAGAACGGTCCTTAGAAGCAAGAAATGGCCAGACTTCGGTTTACTTACTTTGGACACGTCATCAGGAAAGACCAATCATCATAGCTGGTAAAGTACAGGGTCAGCGAAAATGAGGGCAACCCTCTGTGAGATGGGCAGACAAAAAAGCTTCAACAATGGGCTAAAACATACCAATGATCATGAAGATGGTACAAGACTGGGCAGTGTCTCTTTCTGTTATACACAAGGTCGCCATGAGCTGGAGCCCACTCCAAGGCAACTAAGAACTTGGTGGTATCAATTCTGGACCATGAACCTAGAGTGACTCCCCTCTATGGGTCCCAGGGAGAGGGACAGGGAAGGTGAAAAGTCCCACACAACATCATCCTCTATATCAAGACGCCAAGAACATGAGGGCTAGAATCCCAATGGGTGAGAAAGCCCTCCACTCGCCTGTGTCAAATCCATCTCCACTGCCGCCACCATCTGACCCCATGTGTGAACCACGGTAGCCAGCGAGGCAAGCAATGGGGAGAGACCTGTGGGCTCGGCCAACCCCCACACCACCTTGCCCTGGTCTGGGCATGACTGCGGGCTGTCTCACTCTGAGCCTCAGTGTCCCCTGGGGGTCCCTGAAGAAAGCCCTCATTCTAGGGGCTCAGGGCTCAAACAAAGACACAGACGTGGGCTCCATTCTCTTCCGTCTTCTGCTTGGCCCGGAAAAACCGCCTGGGACGTTAAATCCGGTAGGGACAGAAGCGCCGCAGCCAAACTAACTTCCAGAAACCACTTCAACAGAAGTCCCGCCCTACCTCGCGGGCCCTGGAAACAGCCTCTCCTGCCCGTTGTTGTCCCAGCTACCACCGCAAATGCACATGGACAACCTTCTGGGTAATGCAGTTTCTCTCCTGCACCTGGCCGGGCTAGGACGGGTCCTCCCAAATCTCCAAGACAGCAGTCAAGCAACATTGCAAGGGACATTGGGAAATAACGTTGCCAGGTTCCAGAGACTGGGCTTTGCCTCCTCTGAAAGGAGCCAGGTCCACATTTCTCTGACCACCCTGGGCAAAGCCTCATCCTCAGAAATCTCTAATAGGAGACCCTTTCCTTGACTTTCCTGCTCCTGAGGTACTAGGCGAGCTGCTTGACATCTAATACCCTCAGGGACCAAGACTCACAAGGAAAAGTAAGATCATACCTTGATTGCAGAGTCTTTGTATACCCCAGGTTGTGCTCAGGTATGCATCCCGGCTCCCTATTCTGGTCCCCAACAGCACATCATCAAACTCTCAGGAATAATGAGGAGGAATGTTCTCTCCAAGGCAATAGGGACTGTGTGTCTGTTTAGCCCACAAACCAGGCTTTGGGGGCTTTTTTACCATATGCCAGTCTCATAAATCTCCAGGGATTACTTGTGCGTTTGTGTTACTACACCTACAGTGGTGTATCAGTCCCTCCATCCTATCTCACAGGTCCCAGGCGTGTTTTGCATATGGCGGTTGTGTACCTCATGTCTGTCACTTACCTTTTCTGTTGTGAATGTGTTATCTGTGGGTCCAGGCTATGTCAAAGGGTGTCAGCATTGCACAACAGTCACAGTGTCCCTAGCATGTATCTGGGGGTATCCCCAGGTTGGGCTGAGGTGTGCAATAAGGCAAATCTAGGATGCGGCAAATTCTAGTGGACAAATGACTCTGAAACTTCAGAAAATAAGAATTAAAAAAATAAAGTGGTATCTATAGGTTAAAAGAGACTTATAAGACACCCATACCCCTGTAGTCTTTCCTAGAAGGCTTCAAGCAGGGATGCAAACTAGGCCAAAACTGTAGTGAGAGGTACTCTCTTCCATCATACTGTCTGTCCCCTCTGAGGCAAAGTTGGGGGCCCCCACAAAAGCTATTCATTCCTTTGTACTGGCAGAGTTCAATTTGGTTTTCAACCCACTCCACACAATGAATAGAACTCTTAAGATTAAAGGTAATTTAAACAATAAAGACCTTTATTATTTCATAAACCCAAGCAATGTGAAGCACAGTTCCCTGGTTGATGACTTCCAGGGTGGAAAATCCATTATGTGCATCACTTGAGACCAACAATGCCATGAAGAAGGTAAAGTTTTAAAAGCCACTAGCAGTCCTCTTGGCCAAAACTGCATCAGGTCTATGCCCTGACTAGACAGAAAAAAGGGAATGAGATCCCCCTACCTCCCATCACTCCCCAAGGGCTCAGACTATTCATGATTTTCTCCAGGGAATGGGAGAGAGTACAGACCTGTGTCTTCCTGAGCATGTTGGAGTGATTGATAAACACTATGGGGACCTGCCAGGTGGTAGAAGCGAAATGGCTTCTGCTACAGAACCTGGCAGAGACATACATAAGTCTGGCAGTTATGTCCTGGGCAGGTTAGAATATACAATACAATGGCTGAAAACTTCTCGCATCTCTAGAACTCAAGGGGAATCTCCCCACTGTCATGTTTGGATGTACAAGGTTCAACTTCAGGCAGATGGCTCCTTCACAATCTCTCTAGTGCTGTTATATTGAACAAAGAGCACATGTCCTGCAGGTCTAAGGCCATTCTCCTGTGGAATTTTTGATGCTGAATGAGGTTAGATCACTGACTGAAGGCTTTATCACATTCACTGCATTCATAAAGCCTATCTGGGTTGTGAAGTTTTTGGTGCTGAAGCAGAACAGACCATTAACTGAAAGCTTTCTTACACTGACTACACTCGCAAGGCCTCTACCTGGTGTGAAGTTTTTGGTGTTTAATGAGGACAAAGTTTTGGCTAAAGCATTTCCCACATTCACTGCATTCATAAGGCCTTTCTCCAGTGTGAATTCTCTGATGCAGAATGAGGCTAAATCTTTGGCGAAAGGATTTCCCACATTCACTGCATCCATAAGGTCTTGCTCCAGTGTGAACTCTCTGGTGCTGAATGAGGCTGGAGCTTTGTCTAAAGCATTTCCCACATTCGTTGCACTCATAAGGCCTTGCTCCAGTATGGATTCTCCGGTGTTGAATGAGGATGGAGCTCTGGCTAAAGCATTTCCCACATTCACCACATTCATAAGGCCTTGCTCCAGTGTGAATTCGCCGGTGTTGAACGAGGCTTGAACTTTGTCTAAAGCATTTCCCACAGTCGCCACACTCATAAGGCCTTGCCCCAGTGTGAATTCTCTGGTGCTGAACAAGTTTGGATTTGCACCCAAAGGCTTTCCTACATTCACTGCACTCATAAGGCTTTTCTCCAGTGTGAATTCGCTGGTGCTGAACAAGTTTGTATTTCAACCAGAAGGCTTTCCCACATTCACTGCACTCATAAGGTCTCTCTCCAGTGTGAATTCGCTGATGCTGAACAAGTGTATGTTTGTAGCTGAAGGGTTTCCCACATTCACTGCACTCATAAAGCCCCTCTCCAGTGTGGACTCTTTGGTGCTGAACAAGTGTGCGTTTGCGGCTGAAGGTTTTCCCACATTCTCCACACTTGTAATGAGTTTTTCCATTGTGAAAGGCCTCACCACAATCAGTACCACTGTGTTGCTTTGCCCCTCTGGGAGTAGAATGGGGTTGAAAAAGGCTCACATCTGTTGGGAAGTCCTTCCCAACCACCCCGCAGAGGAAGGGCTTCTCTGACACATGGAATCTGTAGCTATTCACAAAGGAGGCCGTGTCCATGTCCTTGCTGAAGGGTTTCTCTCCAATGTGCTCCTTCTGGTGGTGATGAAGGTCTGTGCTCAACCAGAAATGTTTCCCACATGCCCCACATGTGTACAACTTCTGCCCAGGATATATTCCTGGGGGATCAGCCAGGTACAAAATTTCTTTCATGACAGGGACACACATCTCACAGAGATGAACGTTCTGGGCTGATGGACCTGACTTTGGAGTCCCAGCTTGTGACACTATTCCCACAGAAACACTCTGCTCAGAAGGTGCCTCCGCATTCTCTGCTCCACACCAACCTGAAAGCAGAAATGTTGGTGAAGTGCCTGTTGTCTTTGGGGGCAAGGGCAGCCCTGTCACAAATGTGCATTAGACACACCAAGGAATGAGTACATGGGATTGTTCTCAGAACAAGGGAGTTGGGTTCAGGCTGAGGAAGGGGCTGCTTTGCAAAACTGGGACTCTAAAGATCAGAGAATTAGCAAGGCTTCATAAGATGAAGAACACAAGGATGGGGAGCAGCACAGCCTCTCCGACTTGCCTCTGCCAATGACCTTCATCAGGACCTTGGGTGCTGTTGACAGGTGAGCACTGTAGAGAAGTTTGTGTCCAGGTGTAGGAATATCCAGCTGCACTGAGAAGCTGGTGTTCAAGAACTGTTTAAGGATATATGCACACATCACAACACACTATGCGTTGGCCAATGTTGGAGAAGATTGCAGAAGGAGTAGTGGAGAGGAATGGGTGAGGGGTAGAGGCAGAAAAGTTTGGAATAGCCATAGGCTGGAAGTGAGAGTAGAAATTACAAGTGGCAAAGTATTGAGAATGAGGAAGAAAAGGTAGAAATGAGGTGTGGCCACTGGCATTTATACCAAAACAAGTGGACATAGGACAGGTTCTTGGTATGATCTGAACATAGCCCTGATGTCATGCCCACCCCCAGCTGCCACTCAGCGGGGCCAGGCCCCCACTGAGCCCATTTGCTGAGGCTGGAGTCATGTCCATCCTGTGAAGCACCCAGGGCTCTTTCCCCATCCCCAAATGAACTACATGAGATCTGAATAATGCACGACCTAAGAGAAAGACAGGACATGGAGTGTCCAGCACTGACCTAGAGCGACTCAAACACAACAGACCACAGGAAAGAAAAAAAATTACAAAAAGAACCTCAAAGGAGTGTCTTGCAGGAACAACCATGGCCCACATAACTAGTGACCATGTCAGTGACTGCAATTCTTGTCACAGACAGGCAGCTAGAATAAGTGAGCAGAATCAGGGGTACTGAGGTGCCAAGGATGTGGACAGAGTTACCCTGCCAGGGAGAAGGCAAGCACGGTGGGATCCTTTAGGCTAACTGCAAGAATCCTGACTCTGAGTCCTTCTCTGTGAGGCTTTATGGCAGCAGGTATTGGGGCAGCAGGGGAAATGAGAGGCCAGCGTAAACTATCTAGCCACAGCAATGACAGCACCTCTCCAGCGAACAGTGGAAGGAAGTAGTGCCCATGGTCCAGAGGTGAGAAAGACAGAGAAGTCCCTGGAGAAATGGGAAAGTAGAGGTCATGAGGGTGGGTGTGAGGGCCTTACCGAGCGAGGATATAAGTCCAAAGTTGTCCAGCATCACATCATGGTACAGGTGTCTCTGAGCCTCATCAAGGAGCCCCCACTCCTCCTGGGAAAAGTACATAGCCACATCCTCAAAGGTCACACTGCCCTGCCAGGATAGGGAGGGAAGAAACCATGAACAGCCTCTCTCTGATAACCCACAATCCATCCCCTCCACATCTACCCCATGTCCAGCATCCTCCCAATATCCCAACTCAGAGGAGATACCAGCCCTGGTGCCATGGTGCTACTCTTTCCTCATGTTCCCATTAACCACTGTATACACAGCCCTTAGTAACAACAGGTAAGTGGGCAGATGAACACCATCTAAGCTCTGGGCATGGCCTGCAGGGCCCCACTCCTCCTGCCAGCCAATTTCCCTGGGGTCTTCCATATCACACCTCCGAGAAACCAGAGTAAAATCTGGGATCCCCCTTCACCCATAACTCCTCAATACCAGGGCCCTGGGACCATCAGTTCACACTCCATCTCCATGTGCACATCATTCTTTAGACAGAACCTCTCTGGACCCTACAGCCACCACAACTTCCCTGGCCCACACAACAGACATCTCCCTGGACTCACCCTGTTACTCGGCACATGGCTTCAAGAGAGGGCTTGGCAAATTCAAACAGGATCCAGTACTTCCCCAGATCTCTGATGGCTCACACTGCCAGGGGCAGCCCCGAATCCTTCTACAAAGACCTCCCTGCCTGCCTCTGATTCTTGTTTCAATATAAGCCACTCAGAGCCACATGCAGATCTCAACTACCCATGGTGATCTGCACTTCTGTGCTGCACTTGCTGTCCTCTTAGCAGTCACAACCTTCCTCTCTCCAGTCACAGTCCAGTCCCACTGATCCCTTGTACCAGGCAGTGACTCTCACAGATCACCTCATTTTCCCCTGACCTTAGCCATTAGTAAGACTGAAACACCCCCAGACCGCCTGAGAGCTCACCACAAAATTCTGGTGAGTCCGCACCTGTTACCCTAAAGTCGATTCCAACTCATAGCAACCCTATAGGACAGAGTAAAACTGCCCCATAGGGCTTCCAAGGCTGTAATCTTTACAGAAGCAGACTGCTAATCTTTCTCTTGTGGAGTGGCTGGTAGCTTTGAACCTCCGACCTTTCGGTTAGCAGCCAAGCACTTATCCACTGCACCACTGGGCTCCTTGTTGAGTCCGTAGAGGGGTGAATAAGCGGCAGCTCCAGCCTCAGTGTCACCTTGCCTCAACTACTCCTGTGCTTCTGCACTCATCTCATGTCTACTCTTCCCTTGGAAGCCTTGTCCATCTGCCAGACCATCCTCCCCACACATTCCTCCTTCATGGCCCCTTTCTCACATGTGTTTGTGACACCCACTATCCCCAACCGGGTGCCCAAGCAAGAGACCTAGTCCTCCACATTCATTCCCTTCCTTCTGGCCTACTAATAGCATTACCACCATGATCTGAAGTCCCCATCCTAAATGTGACCCACAGCTCCACCATGGTTCACACACTAGCCATCACTTTTTGAGCTCTCCATCCTGAGCCTCTCCCCAGATTTCCAGACCCGTGTGTTCACCTGCCCACTTGATGCTTCCACTCAGTGGTTTCTGAAACAACCAGACTCTTTAAAAGGTCAAAACAAACCTCCGGAGATTCCCAATGAAAATTACTCCTAATACTGACTTCCCCATCTCAGCTGATGGAACATCCATCCCTTCAGTTACTAGAATCAAAAACCGTGGGGTCATCCCTGACTCTTCCCTTTCTCCCCCTCACCCACCATGTCCCATATTCCATTTGGCCCTTCTTAACAACTGGATCCAGAATCCAACCACATCTCCCACCTCCACAGCCACCATTCTGGTCCCTCAACACTCACCTTGACTATTGCAGTTGCCTCCTCCCTGGTTTTCCTGCCTCCCCTCTTACCCCTCCCTGAGTCGACTCTGCAGTCAGATGGAGCCTGTTAACACCTCAGTCAGATTACTTCCCTTCTCTGATCCAGACTTCCTATAACTTCCAGAATAGATGCCCAACTTCTCAGGCAGCCACACTGCAGCTCTGACTCCTGCCCCTACCCTTTTGTTCCTAACAGAAAGACCTGCTGTCCCTTGGCCCCAGCTCAGGCTCATCTGCACATGCTGGTACCTGTTTCCCGTGAGGCAGGTGACCTCAGAGCCCAACCCTTCTAAGAGACACCTGCTCTGGCTAATCCTCCTACACCGAGCAGAATAGCTGCACATTCTTCTGAAATCGTCCTTGACAAGATAACCACAGAACCACCATAGCTGGCCTCAACCGGTTTCAGCAGGTTTTCTATGCCATCTTAACACTTCAAGTGACCTATCAGCTCCTTAAGTGAAAAATACACCCACCTCTGGGTGGAGACTTAACAAGCTAATGAAAGAAAATTGACCTCTTCCTCCATCCCAGAGAATGGAGACCTTGTCTAAAGAAAATGCCTAGTCATCCCCAAGCTCTGAGCACCTGCATGAAGGTCAATCCTGAATATTATGATGAATTTGCATTTCCTTGTCTGCTCTCCGTAAAAGCCCACCTCCCCAAGCTGCCTGTGAGCAGTGTTGGAGGCAGAAGCCTTGATTGCTCTTTTCCTTGTGCAACAAAATAAAGGTGCCCTTCTTCTCTCCCACCTCAACCTCTTGTTTATTGGTTGTAATAAGTCACACGGAACACCCAGATAACCTTCCATACCTCTACCTCTTTCCACTGGTTGCCAGAAATGTGAACCCCTCTGTATAACCCTTGGCCTGGATTCAGAACTCTGGTCTTGGGGTTTTCCCAGACCCAAGAACTGGGAGAATGGCAGGCAAAGAGTCCCGGCCACCACCATCCAAGAGACCACATAGTTGGGGTCAGGACCAGTGAGGCTCTGAGACGCCCTCCACTTCTTGTCTAGGTTCCACAACTGCTTCTTCATCCATGGGAAGCTGTGGGAAGAGGCAGCCATAGAGGCCTGTGACCATGGCAGCTTGATGGGCACAGGCTTCCCCTGAACACCTGCCCAATCCTGGAACCAAGCAATCTCGGGTTGACTGGCACACCTCTGGGCCTCGGTGCTACCTCTTACTAGCTGTGTGACCACAAACAAGAACTCAACCGCCCTGGGCCTCACTATCCTTATCACTCTCCTTCCAGTCTGTTCTTCCTCTGGGCAGCCTTTGGGAAACTTTAAAAACTCTAACCCAGATCGTGTCCCTCCTCTGTTCACAACCCTCCATGGCTCCCAGCGCCCTCAGAAGGAACAAATCCTCAGCCTGACATTCCAGGCACTACTCGGCCTCAAACTGTGTTCCTGCAAACACAAAGCAGAGCCCAGCTTTACTGAAAGTCCCAGGCTCAGTCGTACCTCCAAGCCTTTACATATGTCAATCCCCCTGGTGGCATGAGCGATTAAGCGCGCTCGGCTGTAAACCGGAAGGTTGGCCGTTCAACCCACCCAGCGGCTCCGCGGGAGAAAAACCTGGTGATATGCTCCCGTAAAGATCATAGCCTAGAAAACCCTCTGGCAGTTCTCCTTTATCACATGGGGTCGCTATGAGTCGGAATTCATTCGATGGCACCTAACAATTCCCACTAATACTCTCCCAGTCCTTACCACGTAGGCTGTCAGAAATAGGAACCCCACCCACAAGCGTCTAACGGTCCAGGACACAGGAACCTGAGCTGCAGTGACATAAGCAGGCACCTCTCATACGGTATGGGGGTAAGAATAGGTGAGGGCCTGGAGGACTTAGCATTTACCTGGGCCAGGTCCCTCAGAGTGGCAGCCGCCATCGGATCCTGTCGGCGGGGCAGGGCAGGGAAAGGGCTTGCGACAGCAGAGGAGACAGGCACACAGCGGTCTCTATGCAGGCTCAGAAGCGGGTCGCCACAGGCGGCGCCGCCGTCGACCCTCAAACTAGCCTCTGTGAACTAGGAATAACGACCTTGGCCCCAGCCCATCGCTCCGGAGCCCCTGATCGGTGAACACACCCAAGAGCAGACAAAACGACCGCCATCAGGAGGACGCCGGACGTCCCGCCCCGACGCGAGGCTCTCTCACGGAAATGCCCTTATCGTGGGCCTTCATTGGCTCAACCCGCTGCCGCTCGTCGCTGAGCCCTTAGGGTAATGTAGTTTCCACATCCCTACAGGCTCCGGCAATGGGCGTCCACCGGCCCCACCTCCCAAAACAAACGCCAGGAGGCACCACAGGGGAGGTTGGGAAATGGGCTCTCTACCTCCTAGGCTGGCGGGGGGGTGAGGGGGGGGGGGGGCGGGGGGAGCGGGGGGAGGGGCTCGCTCTGTCTTAAAGGGGCAGCACGCTGTTTCTGGTGATTGTTGTTTGCAACTGATTACCAGTGTTTAGAGACATTATTTCAGAATCCATGAAGCTCAGCATACTCCTAGAGACTGAGACTAAAAGTATTATTTCAGATGCTCCCAAAGGCTCTAGATCCAAATGGGCATAGAATCACAGACAGTCATTCAGACAAAAAAAGCATCCACCGGTAGCTAGAAACAAAAGAACGTTACCATTGTGGTTGTTAGGTGCTATCTTAGTTATCTAGTGCTGCTGTAACAGAAATACCACAAGTGGATGGCTGTAACAAACAGAAGTTAATTCTCTCACAGTTTAGAGGCTAGAAGTCCAAACTGAGGGTCCCAGCTCCAGGGGAAGGATTTCTCTCTCTGTCGGCTCTGGAGGAAGGTTGTTGTTATCCATCTTCCCCTGGTTGAGGAGCTTCTCAGAGCAGGGACCCTGAGTCCAAAGGATGTGGTATTCTCCTGGCACTTGTTTCTTGGTGGCATGAGGTCCCCCTGTCTCTCTGCTCGCTTCTCTCTTTTATATCTCAAAAAAGATTGGTTTAAGACACAACCTAACCTTGTAGATTGACTCCTGCCTTATTAACATAACTGCCACTAATCCTACCTCATTAACATTATAGAAGCAGGATTTACAATACATAAGAAAATCACTTCCAATGACAAAATGGTGGACAATTACACAATACTGGGAATCATAGCCTAGCCAAGTTAACAGACATTTTGGGGGGACCACCAATTCAATCTATGACAGGTGTCATGAAGTCCGTTTGACTCATAGCGACCCTATATACAACAGAACAAAACACTGCTTGGTCCTGTGCCATCCTCACAATTGTTATGCTTGAGCCAGTTGTTGCAGCCATTGTGTCAATCCATTTCCTTGAGGGTTTTCCTCTTTTTCGCTGACCCTCTACTTTACCTACCGAACCCTGGTGACAATGGTTAAGAGCTTAGGCTGCTAACCAAGAGGTCAGCGGTTCGAATCCACCAGCTGCTTCCTGGAAACCCTATGAGGCAGTTCTACTCTGTCCTACAGGATCGCTATGAGTTGGAATCAACTCGATGGCGACAGGTATTTTGGATTTTCTACTTTATCAAGCATAATGTCCTTCTCCAGGGACTGGTCCCTCCTGATAACATATCTAAAGAATGTGAGAGAAGTCTCGTCACCCTCGCTTCTAAGGAGCATTCTGGTTCTACTTTTTCCAAGACAGATTTGTTCATTCTTCTGGTTAAAAATAACCCAAACCAAACCTGTTGCCACTGAGATGATTCTGACTCATAGCGACCATACAGGACAGAGTAGAACTGCCCCACAGGGTTTCCAAGGAGCACGTGGTGGATTAAAACTGCCACCATGGTATATTCAGTATTCTTCACCAACACCATAATTCAAAGGTGTCATTCTTCTTCTGTATTCCTTATCCATTGTCTAGCTTTTGGATGCCTATGAGGTGATTGAAAATACCATGGCTTGAGTCAGGCACACCTTAGTCCTAGAAGCGACATCTTTGCTTTTTAACACTTTAAAGAGGTCTTTTGCAGCAGATTTGACTAAGGCAATACATCCTTTGATTTTTTGACTGCTGCTTCCATGGGTGTTGACCTTGGATCCAAGTAAAATGAAATCCTTGAAAATTTCAACATTTTCTCTGTTTATAATGATGTTGCTTGTTGGATCAGTTGTGAGGATTTTTCTTTTCTTTATTTTGGGGTACAATCCACACTGAAGGCTGTAGTCTTTGATCTTTATTAGTAAGTGCTTCAAGTCCTCTTCGTTTTAAGCAAGCAAGGTTGTGTCATCTGCATATTGCAGGTTGTCAATGAATCTTCTTCCAATTCTGGTGCCGCGTTCTTCTTCATATACTCCAGCTTCTTAGATTATTTGCTCATTACCTTATTCCTTTTCAAATGCATGTACCCTAAAGTGTTATAGTCGGTTTTGTGACTATCAGTATGTTCAGTAGTTGTTTGTTAAGTCTTGTGGCATCATCGTGACCCCTAGCACAGACTAGAACAGCCCTATAGGGTTTTCTTGGCTATAATCTTCACAGGAGTAGATCACTAGGTCTTTCCCTGGGAGGAGGCTGGTGGGTTTGAACCGCGCACCTTTCAGTTAGCAGCCCAGCACTTAACCATTATGCCACCAGGGCTCCTTATGTTCAGTTAGGGACAAGAAAAAAGGCTCCAGATAGGGCCATGACAAAGAAGATAGAAGAGTGATGTACCCCCTGAAGCAGGTGGACGAGTGTGGAGCTCTGCTTCTGGTTCCCAAAGATGTCTCTTTTGCATTTATAGTCAGTGATTGTATCCAACCCGGGGAAAAACATTGTATTATCCACATAATATTTCTTTTTCTTTTTCTAAACCCTAAGATATATTCAAATGTGGAATGCACGAAGTATGAATCTAGGAAAATTGGAAGTTGTAAAAAATGAAATGGAACACTTGAAGATAGATTTGCTAGGCATTAGTAAGCTGAAATGGGCTGATACTGGCCATTTTGAATCAGACAAGCATATGGTCTACTATGCTGAGAATGACAAGTTTAAGAGGTATGACATTGCATTCACTGTATAAAAGAACATTTCAAGATATATCTTGAAGTACAACACTGTCAGTGATAGGATAATATCCATACACCTACAAGGAAGACCAGTTAATACAATGTCATCGATTGAATTATGTCCTCCAAGAAATCTGTGTATCAATTTGGCTGGGCCATGATTCCCGGTATTGTGTGATTGTCCACAATTTTGTCATCTGATGTGATTTTACTATGTGTTGTAAATCCTACCTCTATGATGTTAATGAGGGAGGATGGGCAGCAGTTGTATTAGTAAGGCAGGACTCAATGTACAAGGTTGGATTGTGTCTTGAGGCAATCTCTTGAGATATAAAAGAGAGAAGTGAGCAGAGACACAAGAGTACCTCATACCACCAAGAAAGAAGCACCTGGAGCAGAGCATGTCCTTTGGACCCGGGATCCCTGTGCCTGAGAAGCTCCTCGACCAGGGGAAAATTGAGGACAAGGACCTTCCTCCAGAGTCAATAGAGAGAAAAAGGCTTTCCCTTGAGCTGATGCCCTGAATTTGGACTTCTAGCCTACTAGAATGTGAGAAAATAAATTTCTCTTTGTTAAAGCCATCCACTTGTGATATTTCTGTTATAGCAGCACTAGATGACTAAGATATACAAATATTCAAATTTACACACCAACCACTAAAGCCAAAGATGAAGAAATTGAGGATTTTTGCCGACTTCTGCAGCCTGAAATTGATCAAACATACAATCAAGATGCACGATAATTACTGGTGATTGGAATACCAAAATTGGAAACAAAGATGAAGGATCACTAGTTGGAAAACATGGCCTTGGTGATAGAAATGATGCTGGAAATGAAAGAGTTTTGCAAGAACAACGACCTATTTATTGGAAATACCTTTTTCAACAACATAAATGGCAATTATACACGTGGACCTCACTGGATGGAATGCACAGGAATCAAAACAACTACATCTGTGGAAAGAGACAAGGCCAGGGGCCTACTATGGAACTATCAATTATTCCTATGCAAGTTCAAGTTGAAGCTGAAGAGAATTAGAACAAGTCCACAAGAACAAAAGTATAACTTTGAGTATATCCCACCTGAATTTAGAGACCATCTCAAGAATAGATTGACACATTGAACACTAACGACCGAAGACCAGATGAGTTGTGGATGACATCAAGGACATCATACATGAAGAAAGCAAAAAGGTCATTAAAAAGACAGAAAAGAACAAAAAGACCACAATGGATGTCAGAAGAGACTCTGAAAGTTGCTCTTGAACCCAGAGTAGCTAATGCAATTGAAAGAAATGATGAAGTAAAAGAGCTGAACAGAAGATTTCAAAGGGCAGTTTGAGAAGACAAAGTGAAGTGTTATAATGAAATGTGGAAAGACTGGGAGTTAGAAAACCAAAAAAGAAGAACACCCTCGGCATTTCTCAAGCTGAAATAAATGAAGCAAAAGTTCACTCTTGGAGTTGCAATATTGAAGGATTGTGTGGGCAAAATATTGAATGATGCAGGAGGCATCAAAAGCAGATGGAAGGAACACACAGAATCACTGTACCAAAAGGAATTGGTCGAGGTACACCAATTTCAGGAGGTAGCTGAAAGATGATCATGAACCAATGACACTGAAGGAGGAAGTCCAAGCTGCACTGAAGGTATTGGCAAAAAACAAGGCTCCAGGAATTAATGGAATATCAACTGAGATGTTTCAATGAATAGATGCAACGCTGGAAGTGCTCACTTGTCTATGCAAAGAAATTTGGAAGACAGCTACCTGGCCAACCGACTGGAAGAGATCCATATTTGTACTCATTCCAAAGAAAGGTGATCCAACAGAATGTGGAAACAATACCAATAATATCCCAATCAAACAATATCATTAATATCACACACAAGTAAAATTTTGCTGAAGATCATTCAGAAGCGGTTGCAGCAGGACATCCACAGGGAACTGCCATAAATTCAAGTCGGATTCAGAAGAGGACATGGAACAAGGGATATCATTGCTGATGTCAGATGGATCTTGGCTGAAAGCAGAGAATACCAGAAGGACGTTTACCTGTGTTTTATTGACTATGCAAAGGCATTCGACTGTGTGGATCATAACAAATTACAGATAACGTTTCAAAGAATGGGAATTCCAGAACACTTAATTGTGCTCATGAGGAACCTGTACATAGACCACAAGGCAGTAATTTGAAGAGAACAAAAGGATACTGAGTGGTTTAAAATCAGGAAGAGCATGCATCAGGGTTGTATCCTTCCACCATACTTATTCAATCTGTATGCTGAGCAAATAATCTGAGAAGCTGGGCTATATGAAGAAGACACAGCATCAGGATTGGAGGAAGACCCATTAACAATCTGTGATATGCATATGACACGATCTTGCTTACTGAATGTGAAGAGGACTTGAAGCACTTACTGATGAATATCAAAGACTACATAAAACAGTATGGATTACACCTCAACATAAAGAAAACAAAAGTCCTCACTACTGGACCAATAAGCAACATTATGATAAATGGAGAAAATATTGAAATTGTAAAGGATTTCATTTTACTTTGGTCCACAATCAACACCCATGGAAGCAGCAGTCAAGAAATTAAACCACGGATTGCGGTGGACAAATCTGCTGCAAAAGACCTCTTTAAAGTATTAAAAAGCAAAAATGTCATTTTGAGGACTAAGGTGCATCTGACCCAAGCCGTGGTGTTTTCGATGACCTTATATGCATGTGAATGCTGGACAATAAATAAGGAAGACTAAAGGGAGAATTGATGCCTTTGAATGATGGTGTTGGTGAAGAATATTGAATATACCATGAACCGCTAGAAGAATGAACAAAACTCTCTTGGAAGAAGTACAGCCAGAATGCTCCTTAGAAGGGAGGTCAGAGTGACTTTGTCTCATGTACTATGGACATTTACCAGAAGGGACCAGTCCCTGGAGAAGGACATCATGCTTGGTAAAGCAGAGTGTCAGTGAAAAATAGGAAGACCCTCAAGGAGATGGATTGACATAGTGGCCGCAACAATAGGCTCAAGCATAACAATGATTGTGAGGATGGTGCAGGACCCAGCAGTGTTCACTTCTGTTGTACATAGGGTCACTATGAGTCAGAACTGACTGTAGGATACCTAACAACAACAACAGAAAGATACATTCAATTCCTTTTAGGAATCTGACTTCTCTCAAATGGAGAGCATTTAACAATGCTATTTTGGTTAAGGACGGTGGTGGGCACCTTCACAGCTGGACCACCTGTGTAAAATGCATGTCAAACCTAGGATCTCATCTCCTTGCTAGGAAGTGATTATCATTCCCCCTATTATTAAAGGACAGCTCTGCATGGGGAATTGAGATTATCTCCAAAAAAAAGTTGCGAATTGCAAATTGGAGAAAGTTATTAATAATGTTTATATAGTTTTTTTAAACTTCTTTATTGTAGTGAAAATACACACAGCAAAACACACATCAACTCAACAATTTGTACATGTATAATTCAGTGACATTGATAACATTCTTCCAGTTGTGCGCGCATTCTCACTACCCTTTTCCGAATTACTCCACCACCATTAACATAAACTCACTGCCCCTTAAGCAAAAACTCCCCTTTTCTACCTCCCTCCCACCCTTGGTAACCAGTATTAATGGTAGTTCTTCTTCAAGTTAGTAGTAGATATATCTCTGGGGAAACATCTCTGAAACGCGAAAGAAGTTAAGTCCTAAGAGAAGTTAGAGGAGACACTGAAGTCTGCAAAGGGACATAATCAAGTTTAGCATGTGACTACACTACAACCTAGGTCATGCTGAGGATTTTGTCTCTTTGTCTCCAAAATGCAATTCATTTTCATTCATGGAAACATTATGCAATACCAGCTTGGAGAGAGAGTAGTCAGAATAGTAAAAATATATGTTGTTAGGTGCCATCAAGTTGGTTCCAACTCATAGCCGCCCTATATACAACAGAATGAAACACTGACTAGTTCTGTGACACCCTCACAATCGTTGCTGTTTGTGCCCATGGCTGCAGCCAGTGTGTCAATTCATCTTGTTTAGGGTCTTACTCTTTTTCACTGACCCTCTATTAACCAAGCATGATGTCCTTCTCCAGGGACTGGTATCCCCTGAGAATACGTCCACCGTATGTGAGACGAAGTCTCCTCATCCTCACTTAAGGAGCATTTTGGCTGTATCTCCTCTGAGACATATTTGCTTGTTCTTCTAGCAGTTAATGGTATATTCAATGTTCTTCGCTAACACCATAATTCAAATGCATCATTCTTCTTTGGTCTTCCTTATTCATTGTCCAGCTTTCACTTGCATGTCAGATGATACTAACCCTGAAATCTTTAGTCAGTTCAAACTGTTGCATGACCTAGGGACATTCAGAATCGACTAAATGACAACTAATGACATTTAAAAAATTATCATATCTTTCTTTTATGATTTGTAAGAAATCTTGGCCCGAAGCAAGTACAAAGAGCATTCCTGATATATTCAAAATAGTACATAGATAGCATCCTCTCTTACATTAAGGTATATGATCCATTTTAAGTTAATTTGCAAAAGTTTTGAGGGAAAGATTGAAGTTCTTTCTTTCTTTTTATGCTTAAGAGCTTTTTTAGAATAATTTGTCAAAAATATTGTGCTTTCCCCCTTGAATTACTTTGGTAATTTTGTTGAAAATAAGTTGATGATGTATGTAGACTCTCTTTTCTCTTCTCTTGTTCAATTGTCTGTCCTTGCACCAATACCACACTCTGTCATTACCATATCTTTAGAGGAAGTTTTGAAATCAGATCTTAAAGTCCTCTAGATTAGTTCTTCTATTAAAAAGATATTTTGACTATTCTGTGTCTTTTGCATTTACATATATATTTTAGAATAAGTTGGCCAATTCTTACTTTAAAAAAAGACTTTTGAGATTTTTAAATGAGATTATGTGAGAACAGCCATCTTAAAATATTGAGTCTTCTGAGTCAGGAACTTGGCAACCTTTTCCATCTATTTAGGGATTCTGAGTGTCTTGAGATGGGGGATTATCTTGCATTATCTAGCTGGGCCTAATATAATCACAGGGGTCCTTATAAGAAAGAAGCCGGAACAGGTAAGACTGCACCACAGTGATAGAGATCAGAAAGCTCTTGCTTGGGGCAAGAGGAAGAAAGGAGGACAGGAGAGAGGGAAAAGGGAACAAGAGAGCTTATTGTGGGGAAGGTAATATTCTATATCATCATCCAAAAAAAAAAAGCTTATAGAAGAATGCTTATAGCAGCTTTATTTACAATAGTCAAATACAGGAAATAGTCCAGGTGTCAATCAACAGAAGAAAGGCTAAATCAACTGTGGTGTATTTATACAACAGGACATGACTCAGCAATAATAAAAAAAGAAAGAAATCTGATACACTCAACAACAGAAATTTATCTCAAATAACATGATACCGAATAAAAGAAACTTCAAACAAAAGAGTATATATACAGTATGATTCCACTTACATGAGGTTCTAGAACAGGCAAGACTAAAACACAGACCAGTGGATTCTTTTGCGGGATGGGGATGTGGCTTATCTGGGAGGGCCACCAGGGGACTTTCTGGGAAGGCTAAGATGTTTTGCCTCTGGACTGGGGTTTGCACTATACAGGTGTACACATTTCTAAAAACTCATCATGTGGTTCAGCTAAGATATGGGCATTTCCTTGTATGTAGATGTACCCCCCCCCAAACATTGAACAAATACTGCACTCTAGTAGATGACATGCATGCTAGTGTGTTGGAGGCTGAAGCGGTCTGGTATCTGCATGCTGTACTGAAATGAATTAAAATATAAAATAGATTAATGAAGGATAAAGGGGTGGATAGAAGAATGATAAATGAAATATGGTAAAACACTCATTGTAAAATGTACTGTGTATGTGTAGATATCTATCGGCCTCAGAGGTCCTTGGTGAATGGGAAGTGCAGATGGCTTCTGACTCTACTCTTAAAGATCTGGCCGAAGAATCTCTTTCTCAGTCTTTTCTGCAAAATACATTTTTTTTCTGTGTGACTTAATTGAAGTGTGATTTTATTTTTTTTTTTTTGGTCAGGGCCCTGAGGCATCTTGGGGAATTATATTTTGGGAAAAAGACATACTCTGTATGAAAAGTAACCCCACAGAGGGTCTTTATTTCCCCAGGTTTCATTGTTCTCTTATCCTCTCCCTTTGTTAATTACCTCTTCTTCTGAAGTTACAGTAGTGAACTTTCTCTGTGAAATAGTTCAGGTATTCTCTTTGGACTTTCTCATTATTTACTAGTAACTTGTTATGATGATTGTAACTTGGACAAACCTCTCACCGGGTGACTACCTCAAGTCCCCTTACAGATACTGTCAGAGCTGTCGGAGCTGACATGATAATCTCAGATCTGCAGGAAGATGAGATCAGGGCGGTCATAATTATAATTCAGGGTCCAGGTGTCCTTCCCCTACCTGCACACTGACAGCCACCTTTGTGCCAACATTTTTGTCTACAGAGACAAGTAAGTGAGTATTTCAGAATAAGGAATAGAATATTTATCCATCTCCTCCATAATTATATTTGCTAAACTTGGAATCTTCGTTCTAAAACAGAGCACATCACAGCTGATGTTCATAAAACTAAGTACATACCAATTTTGCTGAGGAGGTATTTTCGATGGATTTGGGGAATTAAGTGATGGTAACGACTGTTTCCTACCTGGTATTCTGGATACTGACTAGGGCAAAGGGTGTACCTCCTCAGGAGGGGACTTGGGGAACCAGGGAAGAGAATCTCATTTAATTCTGAGTTCATCACTGGAGCTGGAATTCCATGTCACCTGCGCACAGAGCTGATGCAGAACAGCCTCACCACTCTGTGCAAGTCTCTCAGACAGGACGTGGGGCTGAGTCTGTATGTCCTGAATTTTTGTGCCGAGCCCAAGTCTGATTCAATAAAACACTGAGAACATGTTCCTGAATTTTAGGCAGTTCTACAAAGGAACGAGGAATTGGGGGGGGGGGGGTATAGCTATGTAAAGAGCTTGATTTGCACAATGCCATTTGATGAATAGGGGTTGGCAGAATTTATAAAACATCACATTCATTGTTATGGACTTTGGGGAGGCTGTCTCTCCACGCCATAGTCATGCCCAGAGCCCACACAGGGCCTCAACGGTGACACAGATATTGAGGCCAGGCTGCCTCAAAGCTGCTTTTCTGATTGTCTCTGTCCTGTATTCACTCTGATCTGAATCACTTGTACTGAATCTCTCCTGGGGTCAGCAGCAAGAGACCACTCCCCCAGGAAAAGAAACCTTTCCTGTGGCCTTGCCCATACTTCTCACGAGAAGGTCATACTGCTGCTGACTCTGTTAAAAATCTACATCTGTGTTCGAGTCTATTCACTGCTCATAGTCTTCATTTCTCTGTTGCCTCTTTCTATCTGAATCCCCTTCTGTGTATCATATGGTTTCTGCCCTAATTTAGTTACTGTTACGTCCTTTAACAATTGATATTGTGAATTTAGCCCGAATTTTAGTTCTGAACCCAATCCTGATTCAATAAAACCTCTGAAACATGTTCCTGAATTTTAGGCAGTTCTTTAAAGAATGAGGAACTACTGGGTGGATAGAGGTACGTCAAGGGCTTTCCCTGCATTTGACTTACTCTCTGACTCATAGATAATTTACGTATGTTTTCCGCTGGAATTAAGTTTATCTGGATAAACTAAAAATAAATAAAACTTAACAAGAAGTCTGACTTACTGGTGGTCTCCTATTAAATGTCAATATACAATTAATCATTATTCACGTGTAAGTTTACATCTGTCTTTTATTTCACAAAAGAAACATTCCCATCAGCATACTGTCTTTGCATTATTTGATATATTTTGGTCTCTATCACTTCATGTTGTCTGATTCTGCTCTGTAATCCACTTACTGCCCAGTTTCTCTGCAATTCTGAGTCCTGTGCCCTGCGTCTGTTTTGCGAGGATGAGTGAGCTGCTTCGATAAGAAACACAGAAGAAAAAAGCCATCAACAAGTCAGCAACTACAGACCATGTTAATGACTTTCTTGTGATGTCTTTGGTGCATGGAAAGGAAAGAACATCATGCAACATGTGTTGGGATAGGTATGGATCAGGTATGGCTTCTTTCTCTCTGACACCCAGTTTAAAAATATATCTTATATCTTAAATAAAAATATACCTTATATTTTCAAGAAAGACAAATAAGACATTTATTGTTGACTTTATTAGAACTCTTGAGACAGAAGTTCCAAGAAAAATGGTGTCACTTGATGATTTTCAAGGACCACGACTCTTGCATTCTTGCAGTCTCTCATCCTCAGGATTCTGACTCTCATCTCAGCTGGCTGCTTCATAGACACCTCACAGCTCCAGTAAGGGTAACGTGTCCTTACAAGGAAAGAATGCAAAGCAGGGAGAGAGAGGTGGGATGGAAAGACCCTGAATTTCATGCCTGTCTCTTTTATCAGAGAGAAGCGTCTCTCCTGGAATGTCTGTTAGATTGCCCCTTTATCTTGTGGGCAATTACTGAGTCCTGTACTCATCCCTTCTTCATTCATGGTAAAGAGAACTTGATTTTCTGGCTGTTTAATTAAGAGAAATCAGTATTCTTGCCATGATTGGGCCTAGACACATTGCTGCTAGAGGAAAAAGAAAGTATCTATGCGCTGTTGTTGTTAGTTGCCATTGAGTCAGTTCCAACTTGTGACATCCCCGCGTGTGCAGAGTAGAAATGCTCCATAAGGTTCTCAAGGCTGTAACCTTTCAGAAGCCGATCTCCAGACCTGTCTTCTGAGTTGCCTTTCAGCAGGTTCGAACCACCATCCTTTGGCTTAGTGGTCGAGCACTTTACCATTTGCACCAACTAGGGGCTTCTCCCAAACATTTAATTGACCATTATTACACAGACACTATTAGATGGGCTTTTCAAAGGTCAGGCATTAGTCAAGCACTTAACCTTTTGCACCACCCAGGGACTGTCTATGCTGTGCTAACAAGGAAACAGTAGATGACACTGTCTGAAAAACAACCTTGGCCTCCACAGAAGGAAAGCGGAGATAAGCAGCAGGTGTGAAGGTTGGAGAGTAAGTTTACCTGGAAACGTTCTGTAGAATGATGTTGTTGTTGTTAGGTGCTGTCGAGTCAGTTCTGATTCAGTGCAACAGAATGAAACACGCCTGGTCCTGTGCCATCCTCACAATTGTTGCTATGTTTGAGCCCATGCTTGCAGCCACTGTGTCATTCCATCTTGTTGAGAGTCTTCCTCTTTTTCGCTGAAACTCTGCTTTACCAAACATGATGGTCTTTCCTGATAACATGTCCAAAGTACGTGACCATTCTGGGTGTACCTCTTCCAGTAGAGATTTGTTCATTCTTCTCACAATCCATGTTACATTCAATATTCTTCACCAACATCAAAATTCAAACACATCAATTCTTCTTTGGTCTTCCTTATTCATTGTCCAGGTTTCACATATATGTCTAATGATACTAACTCTGAAATCTTCAATCAGGGGTTGGTTTCTTAGGTGGCTATGACCCAACTTCTCTAGAGCTGAAACAATTATAAATCATATATTTTGTTTTCAAGATTTTTTTTTTTAATTCCAGGTTTCTCAGTCTCTGAGGAAAATGTTAAATCTATGACCAGCAGGCCAATGATTCCCAGTGACTTAGCATTTGGAATTGTCTTCCTCCGCCAGACTGGTGCTGGGCTCCTGGGAAATTCCTCACTTTTATGTTTTCACTTGTCCTTGTTATTTGCTGGACACACACTAAAACCCATCGATCTGATTCTCAGCCACCTGTGCTCAGCCAACACCTTGGTGCTTCTCTCTAAGGGGGTCCCTCGTGCCATGACAGCTCTGGGGCTGAAATATTTCCTTGGTGATGTGGGCTGTAAACTCTTCTTCTACCTTCACCGAGTGGCCCAAAGGGCCTCTATCTGCACCACCTGTCTCCTGAGTGGCTTCCAGGCCATCATAGTCAGCTCTAGTACACTCAAGTGTACCCAGCTCAAAATGAGAGCCTCAGACCATATTGTCTCTTCTTGTTACACCTGCTGGCTCCTCAATCTTCTATTACATATTGTGAATCCTTTAAGGGTGGCTGGGCCAAACCAGGACAGAAACAACACCATGAGAAGTGATTTTGCATAATGACTTGTAACTTTCAGCATTCAGTTAGCGCATTACTCTATACCCTCCTGCTTGCTTCCATTGATTTTATGTTTCTGGGACTTATGGTCTGGGCCAGCAGCTTCATGGTGTTTATTTTGTACAGACATAAGCAGCAAGTCCAGTACATTCAGAACAAACATCTCTCCCAAAAACCTCTCCTGAGACGACAGCGACCCACACAATCCTGGTGTTGGTAAGCATCTTCGTCTCCTTTTGCTCCCTTTCTTCTATGTTGGCATTTTACATGGCGTAGTTTGATAATCAAAACCTCAATCTGTACAACATCACCACACTTGTGGTTGTGTGTTTTCCAACCTTTAGCTCTTTTGTGCTGATGAGCAGGCTCGTCCACATCTCCTAGCTCAGTCTTGCTTGGAGGATGAGTAAAATAAACTTCCCTAAACCATAGTTGGAGCCCTGGTGGTACAGTACAGTGGTTAAGAGTCTGGCTGCCAACCAAAAAGTCGGCAGTTCAAATCCACCAGCAGCTCCTTGGAAACCCTATGGGCAGTTCTACTCTGTTCTATAGGGTCGCTACGAGTTGGAATTGACTCAACGGCAGTAGGTTTGGTTTGGTTTTTGTTTGTGCTATTGTATCCATGATGTAGCTATTTACAGCACAATTGAATTAAAGTGACTCTGAGAGTTTTAAAATATAATTCACATTACAGAGCCTTGTTTTTTCTTGAAAAATTAGATTTTATGTCTTTGATTATAACAGAAGACTGGGGGGTGGGGGGAAGAGAGAGACAGAGAGCCCTAAAGAGATTTCACAAATTCTTTGTAATGTATTGTTCTCTGTGATTTTTAAAGTGTCACAAATCTTGACTGTTAGCTTCTTTCTCTTTTGGGGCTGAGCTTATCTACTTGCTGCTGTAGAACTCACTAACAGGCAATGTCAGGGGAAATTACACACCAAGGGGAGAACATATCAAGAAGGAGGTGGTTAGAGCCAAGGTGGTGGTGCTTAACTTTACACTGAGACAGAGCTGACTGCCTGGGAAAGGGCAGGTCAAAGTAGACAAGGAATTGCTCTCTTTTATGGCTTTACTTTATTCCTTTAAAAACTCGGTTTAACCTTACTAAAATATATTCTCATACAAAATTGTTGTTTGTTGTTGTTAGTTGCTGTTGAATTGGGTCTAACTCATTATGTCCCCACATACAACAGAACAAAACGTTGCCCAGTCCTACGCATTCTTCATGATCATTGGTAGTTTGAATCCATTGTTGTGGCTATTGTGTCAATCCATCTCATTGGAGTTTTCTCACTAATTAATATTACATAGTAATTGGGGAGTAAAATGACCCAAGGGCTAGCGTGTTTAACAGTGTCTTGGTGATCTAGGTTTACACATTTGCATAGATAAATCCTTGTTTTATATGAGAGATATCAACCATTCTGTGGTTGTAATTGTTGCCAGAAATGAGTCAAAGACAAGAAAAGACCCTTACAGACTGGAACATGTTAATGGACACAAGAAATATTTATGGAATATGTGCATTTTCATAAAAATGGAAGATATCAGTGGTCCCTAAAGTGTGGTCCAAGCATCAGCAGCATCAGTATCAACTTGGAACATGGTTGTTGTTCTTGAGTGGCCGCGATTCGATTCTGACTCATAGTGACCCTATAGGACAGAGTAGAACTTCCCCAGAGAGTTTCCAAGACTGTTATCTTTATGGGAGCACATCGCCAGGTCTTTCTCACTCACAGTGGCTTGGCAGGTTCGGACTGCAGCTGAGCACTTAACCATTGCACCACCAGGGCTCCTTAGGATCAAGTTAGAAATATATGTTTTCTGCCCCACACCAGGCTTAATCATAACCTCTGGAGATGGAACCTAGCAATCTGTGTCAGAAAATAAAATACAAATCCAGGGCTTCCATAGGTAAACCACAAAACACTTTCCTAAAATACCTAATTGTCTTAGTTATCTCGTGCTGCTAGAACAGAAATTCCACAAGTAGGTGGCTTTAATGAATAGAAATTTATTTTCAACCAGTTTAGGAAGCTACAAGTCTGAATTCAGGGCACTGGCTCTAGGAGAAGGCTTTTTCTCTATCAGCTCTCGGGGAAGGTTCTTGTCTTTTTTAGCTTGTATTCCTCAGTTCCTTGGTGAGATTCATGTGGGATGCCTTCTCTCTTCTCCCATCTGAGCTTCCTTGCTTCTGTGCCTAATTTGTTCCTTTTATGTCTCAAAATTGATTGGCTTAAGATAAACCTTTCACTGATATGAGCTGATTAACATAATAAAGACAATCCAATTCCCTAATGGGATTACAGCCACATGTATTCAGTTTAGGATTAGCAACACATATTTTGGGGGGACACAATTCAATTCAAAACACCAATATATCATGAAAATTATAAAATTGCATTAAAACCCTTAAAGGAAATTTACATAATCTTAAATGACAGAATAATATAGGATATTTGAGGAGAAACAACTTTATCTGGGTGAAACAATGGAGAACAAAAGGAAATTGTAATTTAAGCACAGTTGGCCCTCTGTATCCACAGTTCCAAATCTGCAGAGTTAACCAATCTCAGACTGAAAATATTTGGAAAAAAAATGAAAGTTCCAAAAAGCAAAACTTGAATTTGCCGCCTGTTGAGCACTACACTGAATCCATGCAAATGAAATTATGTGTAGGCATATCCTGCTGTAACCCCTCATAATTTCACAGATCCTCAGTCTCTTTCCAGCACTCCCTTGTTTGAGCCTTCAAAGACTGACAAAGCATTAAGTGTAAGCGTTAACAACTATTTACATGACATTTATGTTGTATTAGGTATTACAAGTAATCTAGAAACAATTTAAAGTATACAGAAGGATATGCGTAGGTTATATGCAAATTCTACACCATTTTATCTGCAGGGGTCCTGGAACCAATCGTAAACGGATACTGAGGGATGACTGTATATCCAAAAGTTTGTCTTTAAGTGGTAGTAGCACAGGAAAAAATAGTTTAAAATTAATGAAAGCTAATTATTTCACAATGAAAATTATTTTGGGGGTGCAATAAATATTATTTTTAAAATGTAACCTAAAATTACACATTGGGAAGGTTCAAATTTTTATTAAATGATGTGTTTTAAGTGAATATTTCATAAATGATCTACACTCCTCACTTATTGACTATCATGTTATCTGACATTTCACATCCAGAATAACAGTAAAAAATATACTACCTGACTATTTAGCACATTAACAACATACATCTGGCAGTAATGTATGCCAAAGTGCCAGGCAATGGTAACACTGACTGTGATGGTCAAGGTTATGTGTCTACTTGGCTGGGCCATGATTCTCAGTGGTTTGGCAGTTATGTAATGATGTAATTTGGCAGTTATGCAATATGACAGTTATGCAATGAGGTAGTCATCCTCCACCTTGTGATCTGATATGTTAATCCTCCATCTTCACATAATGC
This sequence comes from Dugong dugon, assembly GCA_030035585.1. Classification (NCBI taxonomy): domain Eukaryota; kingdom Metazoa; phylum Chordata; class Mammalia; order Sirenia; family Dugongidae; genus Dugong; species Dugong dugon. Next base: position 117,888,419 of record CM057466.1, read on the forward strand.
CGATTTCTGCGTAATGACCTGGCGTTTAGAATCTAATCTTATCAGTTCAGAGAAGGTGTATAGCCACTAGACTGAGCCTCATACGAGGCTTATTCTCATACTTAGGACTGAGTCCAATGTTCTTTTAATCGTGGGAGAATTAAGGAGATGAGAATGAAACCCCTTACAAAATAGTGTAAAAATATGACAACAGGAAATGTTGACAGATATGTGAGCTACTATTAAAATAGAAAGGAGACCTGGTGGCACAAATGTTAAGAGCACAGCTGCTAACCGAAAGGTTGGCAGTTCAGACACACCAGCACTCCATGGGAGAAAGATGTGGCAGCCTGCTTCCATAAAGATTACAGCCTTGGAAACCCTATAGGGCAGTTCTAATCTGTCCTATAGGGTATGAGTTGGAATTGACTCGATGCCAAGTAATACAGAAAAACCTCAAAAAATATGAGAAATATGTCCTTAAGCAAACTATTAATGCCTAAATTTGGTGCAATGAGTAGAAGTTGTGCATCCTCAAGGTATGAAATCCAATTGAGGGCTTATGCTGGTAAACAAAAAAGCATTTGCATAAAATGTCTGAGCCTTTTATGAAAAATATGAGTATTCCTCAATGATAAGCGGATAACTGACCACTGAAAAGAAACAGCTTTTACTATGAGTGTGAAAATGAAGAATAAAAGGAAAGCAGAATTTAAATCTATGCAATAGTTTGCCTTACAGTGTCAGTAGGTGAAAAAAACTTGGGAGAAAAACCAAAACTGACTAATCAAATCAACCATTACAAAATAAAAATGCATTGTTTTTTTAAATTTTAATTAATATTAAAAGTTTAATTTGAAAAATTAAAATGTTTGGACATCGTGAGTTTTTATAATTCTGTATGCTCTAACGGTTACTTGGTAAATTATTTGTAATAAGTAGAGGTGATAATGTAGCCCACCTGACTGAACCAGATCACTGGCCTGTCATTATGCCTAGGACCCAGTTCTGATTTCTTCACCTGTCCTATAGTACTGGCCACCACCTACTCTGATTCACCTCCCACTACTCTTCCACCCTCTATATAGAAATCATGTCAATATGTCACAAAACAATAGAGGTCTGTTATGGACTGAATTGTGTGCCCCAAAGAGTTACATTGAAGTCCTAACCCCTGTCCTGTGAATGTGACCCTGTTTGGAAATAGGAGTTTTCTTTTTTTATGTTCAGGGGGACATACTGGAGTAAGGTGTGTCCTAATCTTAACTCCTTCTGAGAGATGTCTTATAAAAAAAAGCATGGTAGACACAGAGACACACGGGAAGATGGATGCCATGTGAAGATACATCTACAAGCAGCCAAAGAACATCAAGAAGCACCCAAGTCTTCAGAAGTGGAAACAGACAAGGATCTTTCCCTAGAGCCCACAGAGAGAGAGAGAGAGCCTGGCCCTGCTGATGCCCTGAATTTGGACTCCCAGCCTCCAGAACTGTGAGAAAATAAATTCTTGTTCTTTAAAGCCACCCAATGGTGGTATCTTTTGTTATGGCAACATCAGAAGACTAAAACAAGGTTCATCATCAACTAGGGGCCATGAAGAAAGAAAAGACTCTGATTATGATACTATGTCCACTTAGAATACATATTATAAAGTAATTAAAGAGACTGAAATAACTGTGGGTAGAGATGAATAAAGTACTAGCTCTTAGAGACTGCAGCGTATCCTTTCAGAGAATGATAAACTAAGCAGGCAAAAAAATAAGCGGAAATATGCAACCAAACCAAGCCTGTCGCCTTCGAGTGGCGACCCCATGTATTTACAGAATAGAGCTGCTCCATTGGGTTTTCTTGGGTTTAATCTTTATAGAATCATATTACCAGGCCTTTCTACTGTGGCATCTCTGGGTGGGTTTGAACTGCCAATCATTTGGTTAGCTGTCAGTGCAAACCATCTGTGCGGCTCAGATGGTATTAAAAATATAACATTGAGAAGCTACCCCCACATCTTGGTCTCAAACTGTTAAACATTTACAAAAACTTGCATCCATTAAGCCAAAAGAGAATCCACAATGAAGATTATGTTTTCTGAATTATCTGGTGTTTTAGGTAGATTTATCTGCTACACAGCCATTCTCCATTGCAGTTCTATGAGAGAATTAAATCCTATAAAAATAATTTGAGTGAATATTGTCTTAATTATCTTGAGAAAGATACAAAACTAGTAGCAATCCAGATACATAGAACATAATTAATTGCCTACAACAGATTTCTTAGGATATGGGCGCTTAATTCTCTCATGGAATTTGGTTGATAGAGAATACAGAGTGGGAATCATCCAGAAACTTAGAAACACGTGAACTTTCTTTTCTGGCTGCTTGTTTGATAACTCATAAAAACCAACAGAGTGTGGGCTGAACATCACAAATAAAATAATTTATAGGGAGACATTTGTCTAGTGTGAGCAGAAACACCACCTGTGTTGGAACAACATATATTAGAGGAATCCTTTGTTAAGTACTTACTGTGAGGCAAGATGCCTGATATGCCTGCCCACCTCAGATAATGTATTCACTTAGAAACATTAAGGAGGCTTTTAGTTTTCCTTGAGTGACATAAGCGATTAACAGAATGGGGGGGATAATCGAAACAAAGATGAAGTGTAGAAAATATAAAATAAGTTAAATGAAATAAATAAAACAAAACAAATGATTTAAAATATTACATACATAGATAAACACAAGTGAAGATAAAATTAATAAGTAAAAATGAAAGGAAGTAAATTAATCAAAACGATGTAGAATAAGTAAAATCAAATGAAAAAGTTAAATGAATAAAAAAGAAATTTATAAAATTAATTAAATAATAAAATAAACATGATAAAACAAATAACAGTAAGTAAATAAATGAAATAAAGGAATGAATAAATAAAATGAAATAAAGAATAAATAGTACAAAATAAAATGAATTAAAAGAAATAAAACATTAAGTTAAGTAAATAAAATAAATTAATATGAACAAAATAAAATAAATTAAGAAAATAAATGGAATAATGCATAATAATAAAATGAGTTAAATAAATGAATTAAACTATACTAAACTGAACCAAAATAAATCAATATAAATAAAATACAAATAAAAATACAATCTATAAACAAAATAAAATATAAATAAATAAATAAATGAAATGAACTAAAATAAGTATATAAAATAAAGAAAATAAATTAAATTAAATGAATGCTAAAAATAAATTAATAGACAAAATTAATACAGTAAATCACAACAAACAATATAACAAAATATATTAAATTAATACATAAAAATGAAATAAATTAAAATCCTTTTCAAACTATTCCACCACAACTAATATAAACTCTGTGCCCAATAAGCAAAAACTCCCCCTTTCATCCATCCTCCTTCCCATAACCACTAATAATCTTTGGTTTCCATATATTTGCTCGTTTCATAGACGTGAGATCATACAGTATTTGTCCTTTTGTGACTGAGTTATTTTGCTCAGCGTGTTTTCAAGATCATCCACGTTGTGGCATGCTATGAATATAATTTTAAAAAATCTTTTTGGATCTTTGCAACAGCCAGCAACACAGTGATATTTTTCTTCTGTATCCTTAATCATGGCAGCTTTCTAACATATTGTGTCAGATACCCTGAAAATTTCCATGAAGAACATAAAAAATTCAAATAACATACTCTTTATGTAATTCTTAATATAATATTTACTTTATAGCTACAAAAAAACTATGAAGGCAGCAATAATGTTTCTCTTAATGACATGGTATTACAAACTCCTAACAAAGTACCTGGCACTTAATAGTCACCTACTTACAAGGAATTTAATCATAGATCTCCTTAAAGAGATTAGGAGATTTTTGCCCTGGAGCACACGAGAAAAAATCAGTCTCCTTGGCAGAAGGCAAAGAACCGAAGAGACATGGGAATCACTGGTCATGAGCACCAAGTGGCTGAAGGCTGGGAAACATGAAACCACGAGCACAGAGAAGTCCACTAGCCATCGGCCTGGATTCACAATTAGAGAAACACAGAGAGTCAAAATGGAAGAGAGAGAGTAAAAGAAAACAAACAGACTAACCAGGACAAGGATGGTGTGAGTAGCTCTGGCCTTGTGGGAAGATCTGGGGGAGAGGCTTTTGCTGTGAATGTGTTGGACTAGCTGCTTGTGCCTGTGCAGGACAAGGACCATGGAACCACTCCCCCAGGCCATGAGACCCAAACATATTACATCAATGTAAAGCAACATGACTGCTTGTAAATTACCTGTAAGATTATCAATAATGTGCGTACAGCAGTATCCAAAATCTTTTTTTATCACACTTATGTTTTTGCTATTTTGTTGCACAGTCGTACTCAAAGAGATTATGATATTTAACAAGAGATTCAGGATCCAGGAGAGAAAACAGCAGAAGCCAAAATGACTTTGAGGATCTAACTTTGAGCTCCATCCATCTAGAGATTATGGGGCAAACCTTAATGGCCTGGAAGCCACTCAGGAGGCAGGTGGTGCTGAGAGAAGCCTCCCTGCCCACTCTGTGAAAATAGAAGACAAGTTCACTACCAGTATCATCCAGGAAAAATTTCCATCCAAAACCTACCGGGGTCTGAGGGATCCCTTTAGAAAAAAACACCAAAGAGGTGGCAAGGAGCAGTTGGTTGAAAATCAGGTCTATGGGCCTCAGCTTGGGTGCAGTGATCAAAGTGAAGGCATTAAGACAAAGAATAATGAGTTTCCCAGGATCCCAACTCCCGTCTGAGTGAGGAAGAGGATCCCCTTTTCCACGCTGGCAGAACCTATCACATCAATATCTACTGGATGTTGATTTTAATCTGAATCAGAGGAATGAGTAGAGGAACAAGGAAAACAAACTGTCACCATTATCATGCCTGGTAACTTTTAGTACTTAAACTGACACATTCGTTTCCCAACTTGAGATGGACACTAAAATTATGTGGTTATGTATGCAATGATTATTTACAGAAGTGCTAGCATAACCACAACCTAAATACCTACCTAAGGGGACTTGTTGAATAAACATTGATGCCTCCACACAATGTATTACCTTAAAGCTTAAATGCTAATGAGTAAGGTCTCTATCTCCATGATATGTTATTAAGTAAAAAAAGAAAAAATAGAATGTTAAGAACAGTATGTAAATTTTACTACGTTTTCTTCTGTAAATGTAGAATATAGATATGAATATGTACTTTCTTTAAAACAATGGAAGAAAAAACCAGAAATATATAGAAACGTGCTTTCCTATGGGAGCAGAGAGTTGAATGGCTTCCACTTCACAAATGATACTACAAATTTAGCATCAAATTATAACTGCAAATGAGTTAACAAGTTCATATGTTGCTAAGAAAGCAAAATTGCATTATCGTTTGAGGATGTTAGAGATTAAACTCATTACTCTGAAAATTGCTAACTAGAGTAAAAGTATCAAGCTCTTTCCTCCTTTGCCGCACAGGCCATATTTTAAAGGAAACAAAAAGAAGATTCCAAACAAAACCCGTTGCTGTTGAATTGATTCCTACTCATGGCGGCCCCATGTGTGCAGAGTAGAAATGCTCCATAGGGTTTTCTTGACTGTAATCTTTACGGAAGCAGATTGACAGGTCTTTCTTCCCAAGGCTCAGCTATGTGGGTCTGAACACCAATCTTTAGGTTAGCAGCCAATTGCAAACCACAAACTATTTGCAAAACAATGGCATCACCCAGGCATAGCATCTACATAAAATGGGAGTATATTCCTAGCTTATGAGTCAAACAAATCATCTAAGAAAAATAACATTTTGAAGCAATTGAGATCATGTGGATTCTGACAGTATAGTTGAATTATTGGTATTTTTTAATTATGATGATGCTATTACCTATTCAATCTGTACGCTGAGCAAATAATCCGAGAAGCTGGACTATATGAAGAAGAACAGGGCATCAGGATTGGAGGAAGACTCATTAACAACCTGCGATACACAGATGACACAACTTTGCTTGCTGAAAGTGAAGAAGACTGGAAGCACTTACTGATTAAGATCAAAGACCACAGCCTTCAGTATGGATTACACCTCAACATAAAGAAAACAAAAATCCTCACAACATCATGATAAACGGAGAAAAGATTGAAGTTGTCGAGGATTTCATTTTACTTGTATCCACAACCAACACCTATGGTAGCAGCAGTCAAGAAATCAAAAGACACATTGCGTTGGGCAAACCTGCTGCGAAAGACCTCTTTAAAGGGTTGACAAGCAAAGATGTCACCTTGAAGACTAAGGTGCGCCTGACCCAAGCCATGGTATTTTCAATCGCATCATATGCATGTGAAAGCTGGATAATGAATAAGGAAGACCGAAGAAGAATTGATGCCTTTGAATTGTGGTGTTGGCGAAGAATATTGAACATACCGTGGACTGCCAAAAGAATGAACAAATCTATCTTGGAAGAAGTACAACCAGAATGCTCTTAGAAGGAAGGATGGCGAGACTGCATCTTACATACTTTGGAAAAGTTTTCAGGAAGGATCAGTCCCTGGAGAAGGACATCGTGCTTGGTAAAGTACAGGGTCAGCGAAAAAGAGGAAGACCCTGAATGAGACAGATTGACACAGAGGCTGCAACAATGGGCTCAAGCATAACAACGATTGTGAGGATGGCGCAGGACCCAGCAGTGTTTCGGTCTGTAGTACATAAGGTCGCTATGAGTCTGAACCGACTCTATAGCACCTAACAACAACAACAGCAACAATGCTATTACAGTTATAATGAAAGAGATCTATATTTTACAGACAGAAATTGAATGATTTATGAATGAAATGATATATCTGGCAAATATAATTCAACAAGTCTAGGAACGTATTAATGAAAGGTATTTATAGCAAATGAAGAAATAGTTTTCCTAATGAAATCCAATGTTTGTGTCGTTGAGAATCCCTTTAGAATCACATAAACTATTATAACTAATAAAACAATTAAGGATATATACAAACACAATAAAATGAACACAAATTAACTGAACCCTGTATACTCTTTCTCCTATTTAAAAATTTAAAGGAAATATCTTATCTGCATATACAGTTTTGCAAAACACATTCAAATTAATGGTGAGGGATGTATTGAAAGAAAACTAAAAATTTACCCCAAATCTTAAAATCAGTTCTAAATAAAAGTTGAGACAAAGTATGTGTCTAGGTAGAAATGCCAAAGATTTTAAATAATACAATAAACCAGGATGCCTTATTTCTGTATTTTCCCTCAAAATGTTTCTGAAAATATTCTACAGTTAAAAATTAAAATATATTAAAATGAGTTTATTGAGACTATATTAACATGTATATGAATATATATGATGAAAATTATAATTGGGTTAATGGTACAAAGAATTTGGAAAACAGACCTTATTTACATACACATATTTAATAAATTTATTGGCGCTTCTATAACTTGTGTTAAAGTCAGTTATAAAATTAGAGGAGAAAATAGATTATTGAAGACAATACTAAAATGGGTGGTAAATTGAGCTGGAAAAGCCACCAATTTTTACCTCACACCAAATGGAGAAATAACTCGCTGAAATCTAAGAATTAAAATTAACAAATATTCTAATTTTTTAATTGGAGCTTTAAAAATAATTGCAGACCACTACTAAGCTAGGCCCAAACCAAATGCAAAAAATATTATTTATAGATTATTATATATCAAATTAAAAGAAAATACAATAAAATGGGCACAAATTTTTTAAATAAAACACAACAAAATAAGTATAACATAAAATTGGGAACCATCTAGAATATTCTCAGGATCCCTATTAATCAGGTTCAGAGAAACCATATATACACACCCACACACACACATCACACATACAAAAGCAAAAATTAAGCAAAATTTCTATACATTGACATCTGTTTGTTTCAAAAATTATGAGAAAGTTGCACATTGAATTGAAAATGAGATTCTAGTTTTCACTTATACCATACATCAATTTGCAAAAGTTTTATTGTAATCACAAAGATTTTTCAATGAATCTTCTGACTGGAATCATCGTTTTCTTGTCTATTAAAAACAATAATTAACCAAAACAACCATTCAGAATTTCTTAAAGTGTGATGAGAGAAAATTTAAATATATTTAAAAAACAGTCCAACGGCAGAATTCTAAATTTATATAATATTATGTCATTAATCATTTACAGTTTTATCAACCATTTTTAACTTGCTGGACTTCTAAAGAACCTAAACTTTGCAGAGTTTTTTAAGAACCTAAGTTTTCCAGAGTGTTCAAATGATGATTCATTGAAATAAGAATAATTTTCCTGCTTGCAATTATGTCTCATTTGTTTACATGACGTTAAATAAATAATTTAATTAAAATAAAAAGTAAAAACTGCATCAATTCTGGGGAAAGAGAAATTTGACTCTTGATGAACTGAAAACATGTCTATGGGAACAGAATAGCTAGAATGGGAAAGAACACATACTAACACTAAGAGCAGATCACCAGGCCTGTCTTCCAAGGTGTTTCTAGGTGCCTTGGAACCACCAAACTATCAGCTCGAAGTCTAGCACTTAACCCTTTGCACCAACGAGGGTACTTTTCTTTTTTTAAAGTGAGTCTTCCATTTCATTAAATGGGAAAGGAAGGTTTACTTCTTGTACTATCTAAGAAATTTTAGGGAAATATTGCTACAAATCTCATTTGCAAATCATGCTCTGAAAAAGACCAAAAAATGCATCACCAACCTTTGTTACAGGGATACTAAGGCAATCCTCAGTTGCTGTGAGTTAAACACACCCCTTATTGATCCCCACTTCATGCTCAGCAAAGGCTTCAGAGTGAGCTTTTGAGCCTCTGTCAGTTTAGTCAGAATGAGGGGATAAATTCGGACAGGACATCAGATAGAACATGGAGAAGGGAACTGGGCAGCACGAAATCAAGTGGACGAGGGTGATATATGTCTCTAGGTCCCTCAGAAACTATACTGTCTGCCTTTCTTTGTCAGTATTTGTGTTACTGAACTCAGTGGGTTCGCCGCTTGCACTCTCTTTAAGAATAACTAAGACTCAACTGGATTTAAAGCAAGGCATAGTTCATTACTTGCGGTGAGTAACTGGATGAGAGAGGATCCTTTCCAAAGCACTCTCTCCCCAAACAAAGGGCTGGAAGCAGTTTTGTATACACGAGAAAGGGGAAGTCATACATATTCATTAATTTCATACATATTCAAAAACGGATCTGGCTAGGATTTGGCACGGAAGTGTCTGAGGGACTTCTTGTTTCCGAAATAGGCTCCGTCACCACTCGATGATGTATGTCTGGTGATTTTGGTTCCTTGCAATGGGTCTTTTGGTTCCTAGGCAATACTTATTATGGGATGAGGCCATCTGACGGTTAACCTGGTCTCTTACCGCACATGCCCAGGATTCTAGTTCTAATTGGCTGATCTGAAAGACAGCTACAAGTGGACAGATCAGGAGGAAGCAAACAACATTTGCACCATTTTTCTTCTAGAAAAAATTTTTACCTGATATAACTCGTCATTTAAGGCCTTTTCTGTCCCTAGCTGGTCTCATTTGTGCTCCAATCCTAGCAAGATTGTTTTTCCATATAATATTTTTTTCTGTGTTCCCTAAAATACTCTATTCTTTCTTAGAATCTGCCGCCCATCTGGAAACAGTGGTTACTTATCAAATTGTTATTCTTCTTCCAGGACAATCGCTGTGGAAGAGGCTGCATAGGCCCAGCTTACTATTATTTACTCCCCATTGCTAACCGCCACATTGTCTCATGATCTTGTCTTTTCCTCCAGTTCCAGTCTCTACAAAAGGTTTAAGATCCACTGATGTTCCTCATTGGAGGGTGGAAAACAAGCGATAATGATCTAGGGATGAAAAACCAAACAAAGCACCCATCTTGTGAGAAGAAAAACCAGGATGTCACCAGATAATCACCAAGAATGTTGCCAAATAACCCCCAAGAATACCAGTAAAAGATTAACTCATCTGAGACATGACCACCTCAAGGGGGAACTAACACAAACTTCTAAGACCCATAATCCTGTCCCTATAAAAGCCTTCAGCCAATCCCCAGTGGGGGAGATGGGTTTTTTGGAGGAATCTATTCCCCTCTGTCTCCTATATATTGACATATAATAAAACTCTTGCTTCTCACCTCACCCGTCTCAGAATCGGCTATTGCGGCTCCAATCCGCGTTATTGCAGTAACAGCTGTTGTGGTGGAATCAAGGCAGGTGTGGAGAAGGGACATCTGAACCCTGAGATAAAAGGTTAGGTTTCCATGATCTCTTCTCCTTTCGGGGAAGTGATTATCACATCACATGTAATTGTTGTGGCAGCTGCTACATGAGGAGTTGAGATGATTTCAGAAACACATTGGGGAAATGTGCAAATATCTAAATGCTATTAGTGTTGATTAATGAAGTTATCCATAAAGTTGTGCAGAAATATTTGGAAGAAAACATATCTTTGATTACAGAGAAATTGTACATCTCAGTAACAGGTGAGCAGAGGATGCTGACTTCTGTGAAATAAGATAATGAAACTAAGCAGATGGTGTTGTGGATTCCTAGCTATCCTGAGGGTTTTGTTTTCAAAATATATTTTAAAATTCCTGTGGATCCTTCAAAATACCAGACTTGACATTTTCCAGAGTATAAAAATGAACAGGGAGGAAGTGGAATCACATTTTTCATCCTTTCAATAAATGTTTACTGCACATACGTGTGTTAGTCTTTGTGTCAGGTGCATATCACGTGTCAGGACACAAATGAGACAGCCAATCTGATCTCATGTTGCTTATAATCAAATTAAAGATATTACCCAGTAATCAATAAAAATAAGTGTAAATGATATAGTGTGTAGGGATACGTGTGGATAGGTACTGCAGAAATAGAAAAGAGAGAAGGGTAATCACGATGAAAAGTGCAGGTGAGTGCAGATGGGTTTTGATATTCAAGAGGGTTGAATGGGATGCCCCATTAATAAGACGATATTTAAAGAAAGACTTGAGAGAGGTGAGAGAGAAAGTGTGTATATCTTCTGTGTAGCCTTGTGTTCCACAGAGAGGAAACAGCTAGAACAAAGACACTTGTCAATGCAGGCCTTGCAGGTTCCAGGAAAAGCAAGGAAGCTAACTCAGTTGAAAACATTTGAGTGAAGAGGAGCACAGTAAGGTGGATCATAAAACACATCAGAGGCCACTGGAAGATTTTCCATTTTACTCAAAGTGAGAGGGTAGCTTTGACAGGGATTGGACCAGAAGTGGCATACAAACTGACTTATATGTGAAATGGATCATGATAAAAGCTGGTTGAGAAGTGGGGAGAAACTAGTTTGAAAAATTGAAGAGTAGGTAGAGTTAGAAGTAGAAGATCAGTTGGATGATTTATTGCATATACCCAGGTGAGATAATGGGATACTCAATCAAGGTAGAGGAAGTACTGAATATTATGACATTTTCTTATTATTTACTGAACTGGATGTTCTTGAGCTGCAGCAGTAGAGAACTTCCTCACTGCGTCCATAGATGCCTATAGTTTGGCGGGAAAGGAAGGTGAGTGTAAGTAGGGTGACAGTCGGCAAGATCTTGCAGAGAGCAGTGTGGGGCTGAGAGCTGAGTGGAGGACCCTAACCTGCCAGAAGGGAGCACGTTCCCTGCACACCCTAAGCACTGGGTGGAGAACCTGACAGTGTGACCTGGCATAAACACCCCGCCCTAGAGGCAGTGGGGGCTGGTGGAAGGGTAGAGACAGAAATGGCCTTCCAGCCTCAGGCAGAATGTTCACTGAGGATTTCTGGGTAGACTGGTGGGTTACTCCTCAGGGCTTCTCACTCTCTTGTGCACTCTCTTCAAAGTTCTTGTCAGTTGTCCAGTTCCTGCTGATGTTTAGCTTTAGATGGAATTCCCATGCCCTTGGGCTACTTTCCCAAGTGACCTGTCAACTATGTTACCTACCTTTTGTTGTTGTTAGATGCCTTCAAGTAGGTTGTGACTCATAGTGACCCTATGTACAACAGAACAAAACACTGCTCAGTCCTGCACCATCGTCACAATCGTTGTTATGCTTGAGCCCATTATTGCAGCCACTGTGTCAATCTATCTCCTTAGGGGTCTTCTTGTTTTTCGCTGACACTCCACTTACCAAGCATGATGTCCTTCTCCAGGGACTGGTGTCTCCTAATAACATGCCCAAAGTATGTGAGTCAAAGTCTCGCCAACCTTGCTTCTAAGGAGCATTCGGGCTGTACTTCTTCCAAGACAAATTTGTTCATTCCTCTAGCAATCCATGGTATACTCAATATTCTTCATCAACACCATAATTCAAAGGCGTCAATTCTTCTTTGGTCTTCGTTATTCATTGTCCAGCTTTCACATGCATATGAGGCCACTGAAAACACCATGGCTTGGGTCAGGCGCATCTCATAAAATATATAAAATTACATTAAATAAATTAAAAATAAAATAAAATGTATTAATAGAAATAAAATAAAATTAGTCAAATAAATAAAATTATTTATTAGAAATAAATTAATTAAAATACAGTAAGTTAAATTAAACATGAAATAAAATAATTAAAACTAAAATTAATTGATTAAAATGAAATAAAATAAGGTAAATTAAATAAATACAATAAAAATTAATTAAAGTTAAATTAATTAAAATAATATAAATTTAATTAAATAAGTAAAAAAATATAAAAATAAATGAAATTAAATTATAAAATATAACAAAAATATAAAAATAAAATAAAATGAACTAGAATAAACAAAACTAATAAATTAGTTAAAATGAAATAAAACACATTAAATTAAATAAATAAAAGAAACAATTAAATGAATAAAAATAAAATGTATTAATATAAATATAATTAATTAAACTAAATAAAATTAAATGTTAAATTAAATACAATAAAATGAATTAATAGAAATAAAATAAATTAATTAAAATAAGTTAAATAACTAAATGAAAATAAAATGAATAACTTAAAATAATTAAAGTAAATAAATTAAGATGAAATAAAATGATATAAATCAAATAAGTTAATTAAAATACAACAAAATAAGTTAAATGAAATAAATTAATTAGAAATAATATTAATTAAATAAGTAAATAAAAATAAAATAAACAAATTAAATTAATAATAAAAATTAAAACAAGCAACTAAAAATTGTAACCTGACTGTTCTAGGCCTGAAAGTGAAAGAAGCAGCTTTACATGGTTAGTCAAGCAAAGGAGCATACTGGGACTTGCGTCGCCAAGATGGCTCCCAGAACAACAGCCAAAGGGGGTTATATTTGTGAAGTAAATTGTGTCTGGAGTCTTCAGGAAAGCCTCTAGGTGGGGCCAGCTTGCTGTTATGGCCCGAAAAGGCATTCCCAGAGCAGTCTGGCCTTTCTGCACTTGCTCAGTCTAAAAATGGAGGAGGAGATCTCTCAAACTGGATCTTAGACTCGGACCCCTCACTTCTGAATATCTTCCCTCAATCTTGGACCACTAAAGTTTGGTTCCATCTGGCAGGAGAAGAGTTCCGGGTCCCCCGATGGTTCTGCACGTCAGGTGGGACAGCTCTAGTTCTTGTCAGTTTCAGCTGGTCCTGTGACCCCTGTCTCATTTTCCTCAATTTGGCCAGAAACAGGAAGCATACCTAAATAAGGAGATAGCTTAAACACAGGGAGTTCCTATATCACAGAAGATGGCAGGCACAGCCCTTTGCCTTGTTCAAGACGGCAAGCAGGCCGCCGATCTCAAAATGAATTTAAGTAAATAAAACAAATAAATTAATTAAAACAAGGTAAGGTAAATTAAATAAGGAAAATTAAATGAATACAATAAAATGATGAAATAAAAATTAAATTAATTACATTAACTGATAAATTAAACTGTATTGATATCTGGAGCCCTGGTGGTGTTACCCAAAGCAGGTCCTGCTCAGTGTAGCTTCTCGTCAATAAAAACACACAGAGGTAAGGAGGGAGGAAGAGCGTTTATTGCAAGCACGCAGGCAAGGAGCAAAGAAGTGTAGACCTCAAATCAAGCTCCCAAACAAAAGGAGGCAGGACCTTTCATACCCTTTCATACTGTTTCTCACAAGTACATACAAACATTATGCACTACATAGTTCATCATGGTGCAGGAGCAATAAGACAAATTGCATTTTTTTCTTTGGCATGTAGGCTAGTAAACAGGGTTTGAGTGGCTTGAGCCACACACCCAGTACTTTGAGGACAAAGAACAGGAGGGGGCAGGTTCCGCTTGGTCTGAGCAGCTCCCAAAGGAGCCACACCCATCACTATCAACTAAGCTTTTGTTTGCAAAACGGACAAGAGGACTAGGTAGACAGCTCCCGGCTGCATTGGCTATCAGTAGTGCAGTGCTTAAGAGTTTGGCTGCTAACCAAAATGGTTGGCAGTTCGAATCCACCAGCCGCTCCTTGGAAACCCTATGAGGCAGTTCTATTCTGTCCTATTGTAACCAACGGGGTTAAACTGTTCCCCCTCCTTCCATCACACCTGGGTCTGTGAGTTTCTGATAAGACATCCTGTGAAGTAGCTCAAGGCCTCTTCACTGCCCCCCTTCATTCGTACATGCTCAATAAGCAGCAAAGTTGTCCTTAAATGAACTTCACACATCATACCAGAAAAAAACAGCCCCTAGTCAGCATATTACACCCCCCACTGCACCCCAATACATGTTATTTAGTTCCTGGAATTGCCCGCCTATTCCTAGAAATTTCATGAATTATGCATAACTTCCCTATCTCGAACCTTACAACTACCCTGGAATCCCCAACCTTGGAGAGCTTCTTTTGAGACTTAGTCTTGGAGCTCCTTGATTGATCAGCTTGCAATAAGTCTACTTTCTCTTTCTCAGAGGCCTGGTGGGTCTCTCAATTGACACGGGTCGTGCTGGGCAGGACCCACTCTCATTAGGTTACACTATAGGGTCACTGTGAATCGGAATTGTCTCCACGGTAACAGGTTTGGTTTGGTTTTGGGTATTGATATTAAAATATATAAATAAAACAAATTAAAATGTCTGGATGGAGCTGGTAGGGTGACTGGGGGCCTAACCGGGAGCGCCAGGTGAGGCCAACAGTCTCTGGGCACCATTACCAACTCCTAACTACCTTGTAAGTAGAGTAGCATGAGCCACCTGTCCTTCTAACTGGTTTCTCCAGATGTTTTTTAGACAGTTGGCCAACTTCCCGCCCAAAGAAAAGAAAAACAAGAGGCTAGGGTCGCAGACCACAGAACCAGTTAAGACCAGATCTGGCCCATCTGACATGCCCACAGCCATCAACTGAATCCTCTGTGTGACCGTGGGAGGAGGGCGCCTCCAGCTGAATCCCCAACGCTGGACTTCATTACCTTCCCTAGGCGGAATTCCCACCACTAGCCTGAAGACTCTGTCCGCCTCCTGTCGCCCAGGAGACTGAATCAAGACTTTGTCACTAAATCCCTACGTTTTCCCTCAGTGACCCAATCCCCATCTCAGTGCGGCGCAGGATCCAGACTTTTACACGTGGTCGGCAGGGGGCGCCAGAGCGGAATGTCGAGACCAGGAGAAACCTGCGAGTTTTCAGCCAAGGTTCACAACCAGGGGAGGTGTAATGCCCTCCTGCTCCCACGGGGGTGCTGTGTCCTTTCAGGGGACAATTGGAGGCTCCCAGTAGGGCTTTCCCAATCTCTCTGGGCTCTAGGCCGAAGTCTCCACTGCTCGTTCCAGAGGCCAAGACCTTCCCTCTTTCCAGAGGTCAGGCGAAATTATTTTTACTAAGATAAACCATCTTGCATAGGAAGATATTTGAATAGTAGAACGCACACACACAGACAGAAACACACAGCAGTGCATCCATGAGCAGACACAATTCTAAAAGGATAATCCTGTGCTGCATTAAGGAGTCCCTGAGTTAAGCACGGGACTACTAACCAAAAAACCCAGCCAGAGGTGACTCGGAAGAGAGGCCTGGAGATCTGCTTCTGAAAGGCCTTGAAAATCCCCTGGCGAACAATTCTACTCTGCACACATGGTATCTCCATGAGTTGGAATCAACTCAGTGCAACTAACAACCACATTCCAGCGAACTGTAACATTTAGTGTTTCTTTCATGTTTCCTGTCTGTCTTCCTTGAATAGAACATAAGCCCCGTGTCCAGTTGTCTCCCATGCACCTATAATAAAGAGTGCTTGAAACCCAGTATGTGATCAATGAACGTTTGTTATAGTGAATAAACAGGACACCTCAGCTCCCTGCTCATTTTTACTATTCTGACTACTCTTAACGTGCTCTTTAACTCTCCCTCCATGCTGGTATTGCTTAATATTTTCATAAATGAAAACAATCACATTTTTGAGACAAAATCCTCAGAATGACCAAGGTTGCAGTGTAGTCACATGCTCAGCATGATTCTGTCCCCTCTCAGACTTCAGTGTCTTCTCAAACTTCTCTGAGGACTTCACTTTTTTCACCCTTCAGTGATGTTTCCCCATTGCTGTATCTGCCACTGTCTTTAAAAAGAACTATAATTAATAGTGGTTACCAAGGGTGGGGGGAGGGAAGTTTTTGCTTAGTGGGCAATGAGTTTATGTTAATGGTGGTAGAAAAACTTGGAAAAGAGTAGCAAGAATGTGTGCACAACTTGAAGAATTTTATCAATGTCACTGAATTATACATGTGGAAATTGTTGAATTGCTGTACATTTTGATGTGTATATTTTCACTACAATAAAAAAGTTTTAAAAAAAGAACTACACAAAATATTATTATTAACTTTCGGTAATTTGCAATTCACAACTGTTTTTCAGAGATAATCTCAATTCCCCGTGCTGAGCTGTCCTTCGATAATAGGGGGAATGATAATCACTTCCCAGCAAGGAGATGAGAATCCAGGGTTCAGATGCCTCTTACACAGGTAGTTTGGCTGTGAAGGTTGTCACCACCGTCCCTACCAAAAATAACATTGTTAAGTTGCTCTCCATTTGAGAGAAAGTTAGACTCCTAAAAGGAATTAAATATATCTTAGGATATGGGAAAAGAAATATTATGTGGATAAAACAGTCTTTTTCCCTGGATTGGACACAACCACTGACTATACAGGCAAAAGAGACATCTTCTGTGGGAACCAGGGGCCGAGCTCCACTCTCGGCCAAGAGCTTCAGGGGGTACAACATCACTCTTTTTTTTTTTTAATTTTTTTATATTGTACTTCAGGTGAAGGTTTACAGAACAAATAGTTTCTCATTAAACAGTAGTACACATATTGTTTTATTACGTTGGTTAACAACCCCATGACATGTCAACCCTCTCCCTTCTCGAACTTTTTTTTTTGGTGAAAATATACATAGCCAAAGATACACTATTTCAAAAATTTCTACATGCACAGTTCAGTGACATTGACTACGCTCTTCCAACTGTGCTGCTATTCTCACTTTAGGTGAAGGTTTACAGAACAAAATAGTTTCTCATTAAAGAGTTAATACACATGTTGCCCTATGACAATGGTTAACAATCTCACAACACATCAACACTATCCTTACTCAACCTTGGGTTCCCTATCACCAGCTTTCCTGTCCCCTTCTGCCTTCTAGTCCTTGTCCCTGGACTGCTGTGCCTTATTAGTCCCATTTGGTTTTATAGGGCTGTCCAATCCCCGGCTGAATGGTGAACCTCGGAAGTGATTTCACCACTGAGCTGAAAGGGTGTCTGGGGGCCATATTCTCGGGGTTTCTCCAGTCTCTTTTAGGCCAGTAAATCTGGTCTTTTTTGTGTGTGTTAGAATTTTGTTCTACATCCTTCTCCAGCTCTGTCCAGAACCCTCTCTTGTGATCCTGGTCAGAGCAGTCAGTGGTGGTAGCCGGGCACCATCTAGCTGTACGGGACTCAGTCCGGTGGAGGCCTTGGTAGAAGTGGACAATTAGTCCTTTGGACTAATCTTTTCCTTTATCCTGTGCTCTTCGTTCTCCCTTGCTCCTGAAAAGGTGAGACCATTGGAGTATCTTAGATGGCTGCTCACAGGCTTTTAAGACCCCAGATGCTACTCACCAAGGTAGAAGGTAGTACATTGTCTTTATAAACTGTGCTATGCCAATTGAGCTAGATGTTCCCCAAGACCATGGTCCCCACAGTCCTCCGCCCAGCAATTCAGTCCCTCAGGGAGTTTGGATGTGTCTATGGAGATTCCATGACCTTTCCTTGTACAAGTTGTGCTGGTTTCCCCAGTATTGTGTACTGTCTCACCCTTCACAAAGGATACCACTTATCTACTGCCTATTTAGTATTCCTCCCCACCCCTGCCATCCCTGGTAACCAACAAAGATTGTTACATTTTGTGTGTAAACTTTTCATGGGTTTTTACAATAGAGGTCTCATACAATATTTGTCCTTTTGTGATTGACTTATTTCACTCAGCATAATGTCCTCCAGTTTCATCCATGTTATGAGATGCTTCACAGATTCATTGTTGTTCTTTCTCGTTGCATAGTACTCCATTGTGTATATGTACCATAGTTTGTTTATCCATTCATCTGTTGATGGGCATGTAGGTTGTTTCCATCTTTTTGCTATCGTGAACAATGCTGCCATGAACATAGGTGTGCACATGTCTATTCAAGTGACGACTCTTATTTCTCTAGGATATATTCCTAGGAGTGGGACTGCTGTATCATATGGTATTTCTATTTCTGGCTTTCTGAGGAAGCGCCATATCATTTTCCAAAATGGTTGTATCATTTTGCATTCCCACCAGCAGTGCGTAAGAGTTCCAATCTCCCCGCAGCCCTTCCAACATTTGTTATTTCCAGTGTTTTTGATTCATGCCAGTAATGCTGGGGTGAGATGGTATCTCATTGTGGTTTTAATTTGCATTTCTCTAATGGCTAGTGATCATGAGCATTTCCTCATGTGTCTGTTGGCTGCTTGAATGTCTTCTTTGGTGAAGTGTCTGTTCATTTCCTTTGCCCATTTTTTAATAGGATTATTTGTCTTTTTGTTGTAGAGCTGTTGGATTTTCTTGAAGATTATGGAGATTAGACCTTTATCTGACTTGTACTGTCCAAAAATTTTTTCCCAGTCTGTAGGTTCTCTTTTTACTCTTTTTCTCTTCTCTTGTTATGAGTCTGTTCAGATTTTCAAAATCAGTTTGTTGTAGTTTTGGTAGGTAGTGTATAACAAGATCACCTTTTATCATCTTTGTCATGGCCATCTCTACAGTCTTTTTCTCTTGTCCCTAACTGAACATAAGGAGCCCTGGTGGCACAATGGTTAAGTGCTGGGCTGATAACTGAAAGGTAGGTAGTTCAAATCCACCAGTCGATCCCTAAGGAGAAGACCTGCGTGATCTGCTCCTGTAAAGATTACAGCCAAGAAAACCCTATGGGGCTGTTCTAGTCTCTCGCATGGGGTCACTATGACTCCACAACACTTAAACAACAACAACTGAACATACTGAATTTCACAAAACAGACCCTAACCCACCACTGACTGCTCTGACCAGGATCACAACAGAGGGTTCTGGACAGAGCTGGAGAAGGATGTAGAGCAAAATTTTAATTCCCAAAAAAAAAAAAAAAAAAAAAAAGACCAGATTTACTGACCTAAAGAATACTGGAGAAACCTCAAGAGTGTGGCCCCCAGACACCTTTTCAGCTCAGAGGTGAAGTTACCTTCGAGGTTCGATGTTAAGCCTGGGAGTGGACAGCCCAGTAAAACTAAATGGGACTAACGAGGTACAGGAGTCCGGTGACAAGGCCAGAAGGCAGAGGGGGAGTAGGCAACTGATAAGGAACACAAATTGAATAAGGACACTGTCGATGTATTGTGAGATTGTTGACCACTGCTATAGGGCAACATTTGTAGTAACTATTAAATGGGAGGCTGTTTTGTCCTGTAAGCCTTCATCTTGGGCAAGAATGGCAGCACAATTGGAAGAGCATAGTCAATATCACTTAAATGTGGAAGTAAAAAGTTTTGAAATGGTGTTAAAATAAAATAAAATAAAAAAACCAAATGAGACTAAAGAGGTACAGTAGTCCAGTGACAAGGGCCAGAAGACAGAAGGGGACAAGGAAGTCCCCTGGTGATAGGGAACACAAGGTGGAGTAAGGATATTCTTGATGTGCTGTGAGATTGTTAACCATTGTCATAGGGCAACATGTGTAGTAACTGTTAAATGAAAAACTATTTTGTTCTGTAAGCCTTCATCTTAAGTGAGAATAACAGCACAGTTGGAAGAGCGTAGTCAAAATCACTGAACTGTGAATGCAGAAATTTTTGAAACAGTGTATCTTTGGCTATCTGTATTTTCATCAAAAAAAAAAAAAAAAAAAGGTTGAGAATTTAGAGGCTTAATATGTTGTGGGGTTGTTAACCAATGTCATAGAACAACATGTGTACTACTATTTCATGAGAAACTATTTGCTCTGTAAGCTTTCACCTGAAGTACAATAAAATACAAAATAAATAAATAAATAAGGAGGGGGGGAAAAAAAAAACAGACCCTAACGCTTTAGGGTACATGTCTTTGAAGGGCGATAAAGTAATGTTTATTAGTTTCCAGCTACAGGTGAATGCTTTCATTGTCTGAATGACTTTCTGGGATGCTATCCCCATTTGGACCTAGAGCTTTTGGGAACCTCTGAAATAATACTTTTAGTTTCTGAGAGCATGCTGAGCTTCACAGAGTCTGCAATATGGAGATCATTTAGCAAATAAACTTAAAACACATCATTTAATAAAAACTTGTACATTCCCAATGTATAATTTTGGGTTAAATTTTAAAAATAATATTTATTGGCCCTCCCAAAAATCATTTTCACTGTGAAATGATCAGCTCTCATGAACTAATTTTCAACTGTTTTCTCCTGTGCTACTACAACTTAAAGGCAAATTTTGGATATACTTAAATTAAAATGTCCCTTTGTTCTCCATTGTTTCACCCAGAGAAAAGTTGTTTCTCTTCAATTATTCAATACTACTTTGTCATTTAAGATTAAGTAAGTTTCCTTTAAGCAAAGATGTTACTTTGAGGACTAAGTTGTGTCTGACCCCAGCCATGGTATTTTCAATTACCTCATATGCATGGGAAAGCTGGATAATGAATAAGGAAGACTGAAGAAGAATTGATATTTTTGAATTATGGTGTTGGCAGAAAATATTGAATATATCATGAAGTGCCAGAAGAATAAACAAATCTGTCTTGGAAGAACTATAGCTAGAGTGCTCCTTGGAAATGAGGATGGTGAGACGTCATCTCATGTACTTTGGACATGTTATCAGAAGGGACCAGTCCCTGGTGAAGGACATCATGCTTGGTAAAGTACAGGGTCGGCGAAAAAGAGGAAGACCCTCAACAAGATGGACTGACACAGTGGCTGCAACCATGGGCTCAAGTATAGCAATTGTTGTGAGGATGGCACAGGATAGGGCAGTGTTTCATTCTGTCATACAGAGGGTTGCTATGAATCAGAACCACTGGATGGCACCTAACAACAACAACAGAGCCAGTGCCCTGAATTCAGACTTCCAACCTCCTAAACTGGCTGAAAATAAACTTCTGTTCATTAAAGCCACTCACTTGTGGAATTTCTGTTATAGCAGCATAAGATAACTAAGACAATTGGGTATTTTGGGAAAGTGTTTTATGATTTATCTATGGAATCCCTCGATTTGTATTTTATTTCCTGACACAGGTTGCTAGGTTCCATCTCCAGAGGTTCTGATTGAGTCTGGGGTGGGGCAAAAAAAATGTATGTTTCTGACTCAATCTTTAGGAACCCTAGTGGTGCAATAGTTAAGTGCTTGGCTGCTAACCTAAAGGTCAGCAATTCCAATCCATCCAGCCACTCTGAGGAAGAATGACCTGCTGATATGTTCCCGAAACATTAAAGCTTAGGAAACCCTATGCGGGCAGTTCTACTCTGTCCTATAGGATCACTAAGAGTAGGAATTGACTTGCTGGCACCCAACAACAACAACCACGTTTCTAGTTGATGTTGATGATGCTGATGCTTGGACCACACTTTAGGGACCACTGACCTCTTCCATTTTTATAAAAATACACGTAGTCCTTAAATATTTCAGGCATCCACATTCATGTTCTAGTCTGTAAAGGCCTTTTCATTTCTTTGACTCATTTCACCTAATAATTACAACCAGGAAATGGTTGATATCTTTCACATAAAACAAACATTAATCCTTGCAAATGTGTAAATCTAAATCACTTAGGAAGTGTTAAACATCCTAGCCAAGGGTCATTCTCCATCCCAATTCCTACTTTGTATTCATCAATGAGAAACCTCCAATGAGATGGATTGACACAATAGCCACAACAATGAATTCAAACCTACCAGTGATCATGAAGATGGCCCAGGACTGGGCAATGTTTTGTTCTGTTGTATGTGGGGACACCATGAGTCACAGCCAAATCAACAGCAACTAAAAACAACAAATAACAATTCTATGTGAGAATATATTTTAGTAAGATTGAACTGAATTTTTAAGGAAATAAAATAAAGCCACAAAAGAGAGAAATTCCTTATCTACTTTGACCTGCCCCCCTCCCCTAGGCAGTCAGCACCCTCTCAGTGTAAAGGTAAGCACGGCCATCTTGGCTCTACCACCTTCTTCCTAATATGCTCTCCCCTTGGTGTGTAATTTACTCTGACATTGCCTCTTAGTGAGTTCTACGGCAGCAAGTAGATGAGCTTAGGCCTAAAAGAGAGAGAAGGTAGCAGTTATGATTTGTGACACTATGAAAATCACAGAGAATAAAACATTATCTTCCAAAGAGTTTGTGAAATTTCTTTGGGGCTCTCCTTTTTTTTTTTTTTTTTGCCAATCTTCTGTTATAATCAAAAACATAAAATCTCAGCCATTTAGTCAAAACATCCTGGTACTGGCACAATGACAGACACATAGACCAATGGAATATAACTGAGAATGCAGATGTAAATCCATCTGCATATGGTCAGCTGATCTTTGACAAAGGACCAAAGTCCATTAAAAATGGGAGGGGAAAGACAGTATTTTTAACAAATGGTGCTGGCAGAACTAGATGTCCATCTGTAAAAAAACAAAACAGAACCCATACTTCACAACATACACAAAAACTAACTCAAAATGGATCAAAGACCTAAATATAAAATAATAAAGATCGTGGAAGAAAAAATAGAGGCAATACTAGGGGCCCTAATACGTGGCATAAATATAATCCAAACCATAGCTAACAATGCTCAAGCATTAGAAGATAAACTAGATAACCAGGAGCTCCTAAAAATTAAACGCTTGTGGTCATCAAAAGACTAACCAAAAGAGTAAAAAGAGAACGTACAAACAGGGAAAAATTTTTTGGCTAGGACATATCCAACAAAGGTCTCATCTCTAAAATCTATAGAATACTTCAACACCTCAACAACAAAAAATAATCTTATCAAAAATGGGCAATGGATATGAACTGACACTTCACCAAAGAAGGCATTCAGGAGGCCAACAGACTCATGAGGAAACGCTCTCAATTATTAGCCATTAGAGAAATGCAAGTCAAAACTACAATGAGATACCATCTTACCCCAACATTACTGGCACTAATCAGAAAAAACAGCAAATAACAAAAGTTGGAGAGGTTTTAGTGAGACTGGAACTCTTATGCACTGCTGGTGGAAATGTAAAATGGTACACCCACTACAGAAAACAATATGGCACCTCCTTAAAAAACTAGTAATAGAAATACCATGTGATTCAGCAATCCCACTTCTAGGAATATATCCTAGAGAAATAAGAGCCACCACATGAATAGACATATGCACATCCATGTTCATTGCATCATTACTCACAATAGTAAAAAGATGGAAACAACCTAAGTGCTCATCAACGGATGAATGGATAAACAGATTATGGTACATGCACACAATGGAGTACTATGCAAAGATAAAGAACAATGATGAATCTGCAAAACTTCTCACAACACGGAAGAATCTGGAGGACATGCTGAGTGAAATATATAAATCACAAAAGAATAGATATTGTATGAGACCACTATTATAAAAACCCAGGAAAAGGCTTACACACAGAAAAAGACAATCTTTGAGGGAGGGGAAGAGTACGGAGGGGAAATCAATAACTAGATAGTAGACAAGTGTTAACTTTGGTGAAGGGAAAGACAACACACAATACTGGGGAATTCAGCACAACTTGAACAAGGGAAAGTCTTAGAAGCTTCCTACACACATCCAAACACCTTGAGGGACGTAAGTACTGGGGCTGAGAGCTGGGGACCATGGTCTCGGGGGACATCTAGGTCAACTGGCATAACCTAGTTCATAAAAAAAATGTTCTACATTCTACTTTGGTGAGTAGCGTCTGGGGGTCTTAAAAGCTTACCAGTGGCCATCTAAGATACTTCTATTGGTCCCATCACGTTTGGAACAAAGGATAATGAAGAAAAGCAAAGATATAAAGAAAATATTAGTCCAAAGGACTAATGGACCACATGAACAAGCCTCCTCCAGCCTAAGCCCAGAAGAACTAGATGATGCCAGGGTACCACCTCCTACTGCTATGACAGAATCACAATAGACAGTCCTGAACAAAGCAGAAGAAAAATGTAGAACAAAATTCACATTCACAAAAAAAGACCAGACTTACTGGTCTGACAGAGACTGGAGGAACCTGGGGTGGAAAGGGAAAGGGGGAGAGTGCTGACACATTGTGGGCATTGCAACCAATGTCACAGAACAATTTGTATATAAATTTTTAAATGAAAAACTAAAAAACAAACCAAAAAAAAGTCTAACTTTCCAAGAAAAAGCAAGGCTCTGTATTATGAACTACGTTTTAACACTCTCAGGATCACTTAATCCAGCTGTGCTGTAAATAGCTGCATCATGGATACAACAGCACGTGGTTTAAAATTCCGACAATTACTCTGAGAAAAGTATTTGTTTAAGTTGTTAGAGGTATACTAAGTTCAGTAAGTTAAATTTTGTTCTTTAAAAGCCACCTACTACCAGAATTTCTGTTATAGTTGTTGTTATTATTCTGTTAATATTTATTTATTTTGTTTTTATTTGTTGTGTTTTATTTTAATTTATTATACTTCATCTTAATTATTTTAATTTATTTAATGTATTTATTTAGCTAGTTTACTTGCTTTATTTTATTTAAATTTACTTATTTTACTGTTATGTAATTAATTAATTTAATTTCCTTTATTGTATTTTACTTAAATTTATTTTGTTGAACTTATTTAACTTAATTCATTTTATTTACTTTATATTTATTGAGTTAATTTATTTTATTTTATTTGAATTTTTGTATTTATTTATTTATCTTAATTATTTAAATATTTTATTTTTCATTGTTTATTTTATTTTATTTTTTACATTATTTTTGTCGTTGTTGCTGTTATTGTAGTTAGTTGCAATCCGAGCGATTTTGAATCATGGTGATCCATATGTGCAGAGAAAGTCTGCTCCATAGGATTTTCAAGGCTGTGACATTTCAGAAGCAGATTGCCTGGTCTTCTGCAGTGCCTCTGGATGAGTGAGAACCACCAACCTTTCAGCTAGGAGTCAAGCGCTTAACTGTTAACACCGTTCAGGGACCCCTGATAGTGCGGAATAGTGTGCAATGCTGGCTACAGTAACATGGGGATGGTCCTCAAAATGAAGCATTGAGCTCAGAAACTAACATGTCATGGTCACTACAGTTGTAGTGTCTCAGCTTTGTCCTGGAGTGAAGGCACCCACAGTTGACTCCAGACTCCCACCCATTAAAAAACCCATTGCCGAGGAGGTGATTCCGACTCATAGCGACCCTAAAGGACAGGCTAGAACTGCCTTATAGGGTTTCCAGGGAGCAGCTGGTGGATGTGAACTGCTGACCTTTTGGTTAGTAGCCTAGCTCTTAACCACTGGGCCACCAGGGCTCAAAAAAAAAAAAAAAACCTGGAAGAAAGATGACTGGTCATTCAGCTAGGATGATCAGGCCCATTCATTTATTTATTACTCTTCATGCTTCCTTTAAACAAATGTTTTCTCAATGATGATAATGTGCCAGGCTCTAAACTGAGGGCTGGAAATACAATTATTTACAAGGTGGATGTGACTCCTCCTCGCAGAAGGCAACAACACACACCTTGGAAAAAAACACACCGTCTGGGGTCAGATTTCCTGGGTCAGAATCAGGCTCGGCCTCTCACTGGCATTTTGATTTGGGCAAGTGATGTAATCTCTATGTCTCAGTTTCCTCGGCAGCAATAGTGGGGAGAATCACTACCTCCCTCACAGGGCTGCTGAGCGCTTGAACACAAAAGTGTTGGAAGCACATGAAAGGGACACAGACTGAGCAGAATTGCCCAGGGTCAAAAGCACAGGCTCTGGAGCAGCACTTGCTCCAGAGTCAGGGTTGGACAAAGGCCAATGAAATGGTGATGGGACTTGTTTTCTCCAAAAGTCTCAGCCATCTGAATCAGCTCATAAAATATAGTCCTTTAGGCTAATTTAATATTAGCACTTTGCAAGGTGAACCAAGATGAATGCAGCAATGCAAAGAGGGATATTTCCTGAAAAAGAGTGGGAGCAGGAGACCACAGAACAGAAGCAGATAGCCAGGACTTTTCTTCCATGGTACAGCTGGGTGGGTTCCAACCACCAACCTTTAGATTAGCAGTCAAACTCAAACCCTCTGTGCCACCAAAGGACCTCAACCAGTTAATACATAACCTTCTTTAATGTGTGTTTCTGTTTAAAGACGTATCATAGATATTAACATATATATATGTTAATACATATGTGTATATCACTGATCCATTAAAATATATAAATATATATCATTGATTCATTAACATTGAACTCATGAAAAACAACATTATAATTTATGTCTGAATGAAGCTTATCAAACACACGTTTTTCTCTGTAAGGCACATCACAGCCTTCTTACACTTAGAACAGTGAACAGCACTTCAGCACTACCCTTGGGGACCATTTTAAACAGCAAAATAACCAACAAAAATGCAAAAAAAAGTGCCACCAAATCTAATGTGTAAAGCACATTGCCTACAGCATAAGAGCTGAAATAAGAAGGCAGAACATTGCCTTGTTTAACTAACCTTCGCTAATAACGTGCACATCAGGTGACTCAAATTTTTCACGCAAATAACCACAAAAGTGCCACAATTATTGATTTGGAGGTTACAAATAAATTTTAGCAAGTAAGCAAACTTTCAAATATGGAATCTGTGAATGATGATGATTGACTTTTTCAATACACACACACACGTATTTTCTTTTCATTAGATGTTGTATTTCCTTGCCTACTCTATATTATTGAATCTCACAGATTTTTATGTGCTGTTTTCATTTTCCTTCAGTTTCAAATATTTTCTAGTTTACCATCTGATTTTTTCTTTGACTTATGGGATACTTATGGGGGTGTTAATTTCCAAATATTTGAATATTTTCCAGTCAACATCATGATATCTATTCCACATTTTATATTTTCAATGTACTATCATGCCATCAATTGTGTTCTTTATTATTCTGATTACATGAAATTATATATATAAAATTATATATATATAATTTTAATATATATTATATTAAAATTCCCTTTACCTTCTGCTAGGTTATATAATTAGTAAATTTCCTAATGTCCTTGAGTGATATTACTGTACTAACTTTTGTTAATGTACCTGCACAGGTATAGTGGATTCCGAACAGGTGCAATACCAGAAGTGGGGAGCTGTCAATGTGCAGGAGATTGTCTTAACCTGCAGTTCTAGGTGAACACAGACACACTGAAAGGGCTTCTACTCTGTCGTTTCCACTAATTGCACCACCTACATCCATGAATACCAAAAAAACAAAAAAGAAGAAACTCGTTGCCATCGAGTTCATTCTGACTCATGGTGACCGTATCGGACAGAACAGAACTGCCCCATAGTGTTTCCTAGGCTGTAATCTTTCAGGAAGTGGATTGCCAGGTCTTTCTCTTGCGGAGGTGCTGCTGGGTCTGAACCTCTGACCTTTTGGTTAGTGGCCCAGAGATTAACCACTGTGCCACCAGGGCTGCTTTCATTCATGAGTGCCCTCCCTTAAAGAGCATTTGCATTAGATTTCAACGTGATTCATTATCTCCCATTTGAAACCCCCTCCATACCACATACCCTCCTCAGTTGACATTATATCATGAATATAACCGTGTTGCCGTATAGGGTGGCTGTGAGTCAGAATCAACTCAGCAGCATACAACAAAAAACAACAGCCTTGGAGTCGATTCTGACTCACAGTGATCTCATGTGTTACAGAGTAGAACCGCTCCATAGGGTTTTCTTGGCTGTAGTATTTCCAGAAACAGATCGCTAAGCCTTTCTCCTGCAGCAATGCCTGGGTGGGTTCCAATCACCAACCTTTGAATTAATAGATGAGAACAAACCATTTGTGCCCCCCCCCCCCCAGGGACCTTGTCATGAATATACTCATAGGTAATATTGCAAGTGAAAGACCCTTTAGGAACGTGATGTGATCTCCCATCCCCTAAGGCACCTCTCCCTGGATGGATAGGAGATGATGGTTGCTGTCATTGTTCACTGCCATTGAGTTGGCCACCGACTCTTATTGACACCACCTGTTACATGTGCTTCTTTAAGGAAGCGGTTACCAGGCATTTCTTCCAAGGAGCCACTGACTCGGTGGGTTCAAATTGCCAACCTCTGGGTTAGCAGTCGATAGCAAGCTGCTTGTGCCAAAATAGTTCCTCATGAGGTGATGGTAAACCAACTTAAATCATGACATGATGGAAATTTGGTCAGATAATACAACCAGAAATTATAAAGCTGTGGAGCCTCATACTTTCATTTTAACTTTTAAGGATCATCTTAAATTACACATTTCAGGTGATTCTGAAGAGAGTTCTAACACAAGGTCAGTGATTACTGCTATTTTCAATCCTTAGAAGCTTCTACTGATATTAATTGCTGATTTATTGAAATTATATTCAACTACTTATGAAATAATTATTTTAAAGTGCTTACCTCTATTAATATCTCAGAATTATCTATGTTAATTTATAATTCATCTCTCATCCACAACTGTGTTATTGGGTGCCTGGTATAAGATCTAGATATAGAAAATATATGAATAATTAATGAATAAACATTCTACAAAGAAGAAAGTATTTATCATTCTAACTACGACTTAGGAAAGTTTGTGCTACTCATCCCCCAAGCAAAATTGAGCCTGAAGATATGAGCAAGCCTGCTGATCAGCAAAAAAGAGCTACAGGTTGGAAAACACGTGTCCACAAGTGTGCTAATATTATACAGCCAGACATTTTGACTATCAAAGAACGCCATGTAAAGTGCCAAGATGGAAGAGAGGGAGTAAAAGGAGAGCAAGATGCTCACCAGCACCAGGATTGTGTGGGTGGCTCTGGTCTTGGGGAAGGTTTTGTGGGAGTTGTGCTTGTTCTGAATGTATTGAACCTGCTGCTTATGTCTGTACAAAATCAACACCATGGAGCCGCTGGCCCAGACCATGATTCCCAGAAGCAAAAAATCAACAGAAGCAAGCAAGAGGGCATAGAGTAATACGCTAATTGCATGCTGAAAGATACCAGTGCAGTATGCAAAATCACGTATCATGGTGTTGTTTCTGTCATGGTTTGGCCCACTCACCCTTAAAGGAGTCACAATCTGTAATAGAAGACTGAGGAGCCAGCAGGTGTAACAGGAGGAGACAATATGGTCTGAGGCTCTCATTTTGAACTCTGTCCACCTGGGTGCACTGGAGCTGACTGTGATGGACTGGAAGCCACTCAGAAGGCTGGTGATGCAGATGGAGCTCCCCAGACCACTCGATGAAGGTAGAAGAGGAGTTTACAGCCCACGTCACCAAGGAAATCTTTCATTCCCAGAGCTTTCATGGCCTGAGGGACCCCCTTAGAGAGAAGCACCAAGGTGTTGGCTGAACACATATAGCTGAGAATCAGGTCCATGGGCTTTAGTTTGTGTCCAGCAAATAACAAGGACAAATTAAGACATAAAAATGAGGAGTTCTCCAGCAGCCCAGCACCAGTCTGGAGGAGGAAGATAACCCCAAATGCCAAGTCACTGGGAATCATTGGGCTGCTGGTCATAGATTTGAATATTTTCCTCACAGCCAGAGAAACTTGGAATGAAAAAAATAGTCTTTAAACAAACATATGCAATTGGTAATTATTTTGGATCTAGAGAAGTTGAGTCACAGCAACCTAAGAAACCAGCCTCTGACTTCAGATTTCAGTGTTAGGATCTTCAAAATGCATGTGAAAGCTGGACAGTGAATAAGAAAGACCAGAAAAGAATTGACAGCTTTGAATTATAGTGTTGGTGAAGGATATTGGATATACCATGGACTGCCAGAAGAACAAACAAATGAGTCTTAGAAGAACTACAGCCAGAATGTTCCTTAGAAGAAAGGATGGCAAGACTTTGTCTCACTTGCTTTGACTTGACATGTTAACGCATCTGTCAGTTTGTGGTAGTATGGGGCTTGCATGTTGCTGTGATGCTGGAAGCTATGCCACCGGTATTCAAATACCAGCAGGGTCACCCATGGTGAACAGGATTCAGCTGAGCTTCCACACTAAGACAGACTAGGAAGAAGGACCCTGCGGTCTACTTCTAAAAAGAATTAGCCAGTGAAAACCTTATGAATAGCAGAGGAACATTGTCAGATATAATGCCAGAATATGAGCCCCTCAGGTTGGAAGGCACCCAAAAGATGACTGGGGAAGAACTGCTTCCTCAAAGTGGAGTCAACCTTAATGACTTCGATGGAATCAAGCTTTCGGGACCTTCATTTGCTGATTGGGACAACTCAAAATGAGAAGAAACAGCTGTAAACATCCATTAATAATCAGAATGTGGAATGTACGAAGTATGAATCTAGGAAAATTGGAAGTCATCAAAAATGAAATGGAACACATAAACATCAATATTCTAGGTGTTAGTGAGCAGAAATGGACTGGTATTGGCCATTTTGAATCAGACAATCATATGGTCTACTATTACAGGAATGACAGCTTGAAGAGGAGTGGTGTTGCACTCATCATCAAAAAGAACATTTCAAGATCTATCCTGAAGTACAACACTATCAGTGATAGGATAATATCCATACACCTACAAGGTAGACCAGCTAACACAACTATTGTTCAGATTTACGTACCACCCACTAATGCCAAAGAGGAAGAAACTGAAGATTTTTACCAACTTCTGCAGTCTGAAATTGATTGAACATGCAATCAGGATGCATTGATAATTACTGGTGATTGGAATGTGAAAGTTGGAAACAAAGAAGAAGGATCGGTAGTTGAAAAATATGGCCTTGGTGATAGAAACAATGCCGGAGATCACATGATAGAATTTTGTAAGACCAATGACTTCTTCATTGCAAATACCTTTTTGCACCAACATAAACAGCAACTATACACGTGGACCTCACTGGATGGAATACACAGGAATCAAATCGACTACATCTGTGGAAAGAGTCAATGGAAAAGCTCAATATCATTACTCAGAACAAGGCCAGTGGCTGAGTATGGAACAGACCATCAATTGCTCATATACAAGTTCAAGCTGAAGCTGAAGAAAATTAAAACAAGTCCATGAGAGCCAAAGTACGACCTTGAGTATATCCCACCTGAATTTAGAGACCATCTCAAGAATAGATTTGATGTGTTGAACACTAGTGACCGAAGACCAGATGAGTTGTGGGAAGACATCAAGAGCATCATACATGAAGAAAGCAAGAGGTGATTAAAAAGACAGGAAAGAATGAATAGGCCAAAATGGATGTCAGAAGAGACTCTGAAACTTGTTCTTGAATGTTGAGTAGCGAAAGGAAGAAACAATTAAGTAAAAGAGCTGAAGAGAAGATTCCAAAGGGCAGCTCAAGAAGACAAAGTAAAGTACTATAATGAAATGTGCAAAGACTTGGAGATAGAAAACCAAAAGGGAAGAACATGCTCAGCATTTCTCGAGCTGAAGAAACTGAAGAAAATATTCAAGCTTTGAATTTCAATATTGAAGGATTCTATAGGGTCACTATGATTTGGAATCTACTTGACGGCAATGGGTTTGGCTTAGTTTTTAGTTTTATGGGGAAAATATTAAATGACACAAGAAGCATCAAAAGAAGATGGAAGGAATACACAGAGTCACTATACCAAAAAGAATTGGTCGACATTCAACCATTTCAGGAGGTAGCATATGATCAGGAACTAACGGTACTTGTTTCTACCAAAGTTTCAACAAACAGATGCAGCGCTGAAAGTGCTCACTCATCTATGCCAAGAAATTTGGAAGACAGCTACCTGGCCAACTTACTGGAAGAGATCCATTTTTATGCCTATTCCCAAGAAAGGTGATCCAACTGAATGTGGAAATTATTGAACAATATCATTAATATCACTTAAGTAAGATTTTACTGAAGATCATTCAAAAGCGGCTGCAGCAGTATATCAACAGGCAACTGCTAGAAATTCAAGCCAGATTCATAAGAGGACAAGAAACCAAGGATATCATAGTTGGTGTCAGATGGATCCTGGCTGAAAGCAGAGAATACCAGAAAGATATTTACTTGTGTTTTATTGAATATGCAAATGTATTTGACTGTGTGGATCATAACAAATTTTGGATAACATTGCAAAGAATGGGAATTCCAGAATATTTAATTGTGCTCATGAGGAACCTGTGCATAGATCAAGAGGCAGTCATTCAAACAGAACAAAGGGATACTGTGTGGTTAAAAGTCAGGAAACATGTGCGTCAGGGTTGTATCCTTTCACCATATTTATTCAATCTGTATGTTAACCAAATAATCCGAGAAACTGCACTATATGAAGAAGAATGTGGCATCAGGATTGGAGGAAGACTCATTAACAACCTGCATTATGCAGATGACACAACCTTGCTTTCTGAAAGTGAAGAGGACTTGAGGCATTTAGTGATGAAGATCAAAGACCACAGCCTTCAGTATGGATTACACCTCAACGTAAAGAAAACAAAAATCTTCACAACTGAACCAGTAAGCAACATCATTATAAAAGGAGAAAAGATTGAAGTTGTCAAGGATTTCATTTTACTTGGATCCACAATCAACACTCATGGAAGCAGCAGTCAAGAAATCAAAAGACACAGTGCATTGGGTAAATCTGCTGTAAAAGATCTCTTTAAAGTGTTAAAAACTAAAGATGTCACTTTAAGGACTAAGGTGTGCCTGACCCAAGCCATAGTGTTTTCAATTGCCTCATGCATTTGAAAGCTGAACGATGAATAAGGAAGACCCAAGAACTGATGGCTTTGAATTGTGGTGTTGGTGAAGAATATTGAATATACCATGGACTGCCAGAAGAATGAACAAATCTGTCTTGGAAAAAGTACAACCAGAATGCTCCTTAGAAGCAAGAATGGCGAGACTGCACCTCACATACTTTGGACAGGTTATCAGGAGAGATCAGTCCCTGGAGAAGGACATCATGCTTGGTAAAGTAGAGAGTCAGTGAAAAAGAGGAAGATCCTCAACAAGATGGATTGACACAGTGTGTGCAACAATGGACTCAAGCATAAAAATTGTGAGGATGGTGCAGAACCAGGCAGTATTTCGTTCTGTTGTACGTAGGGTCACTATGAGTCAGAACCAACTCAACAGCACTGAACAAAAACAACAACAACTTTGACGTGCTATCAGGAGGGACCAGACCTCAGAGAAAGAAATCATGCTTAGTAGAGGGTTTTGCAGAGAAACTGGGCAGTAAGTGGTTTACTGAGCCTGGTGGCACAGTGGTTAAGAGCTTGGCTGCTAACCAAAAGGTCAGCAGTTCAAATCCACCAGCCGCTCCTTGGAAACCCTATGGGGCAGTTCTACTCTGTCCTGTAGGGTCCCTATGAGTCACAATCCACTTGATGACAAAGAGTTTGTTTTGGGTTTAAAGTAGAGGGTCAGCAAAAAAGAGGAAGACACTGAAAGAAATGGATTGACACAGTGGCTGAAACAATGCGCTCAAAAATGGCAAAAAGTTTCAAGTATGGTGCAGGACTGGGCAGTATTTCATTCACTCTGAAAAGAGTGATGATATCAATTTAAGGTCCAATATGTTTCATTTTGTTACACATAAGGTCACCATGAGTTGGAACCCACTGGACTGCAACTAATAACATGCTTACAGAAACCGGAAAAGAAAAATAAGTATCCATGCAATTCTCACCTAGACACTGAATGCCTACTCAAAATTTTAGAGTTTAGCAGCTATATTTTATCCACATCTCATTAGAGAGAAATACTAGTAACTGGCCACTTTGAACCAGAAAGAAATTTTGAATGTTTCAAGTGAATAGCTGTATTTCATAAGTTAAAACACAAGGAACATAAACGATTTAAAAATTGATTTTATACAGACCATCAGCAATCACTGCAATTTGAATCACACAATGACATTCTGGGTGTCATAAAGAGAGAGGCCATATCTGATCCAGACCTATCCCAATACATGTTGTATGATATTCTTTCTTTTCCACTGACATTCTGGGTGTCACAGAGAGAGAGGCCATATCTGATCCATACCTATCCCAATACATGTTGTACGATATTCTTTCTTTTCCATGTACCAAACATATCACAAGAAAGCCGTGAACCTGTTTGTGAAGTTTTTCTTCTTCTGTGTTTCATATTGAAGGAGCTCACTCATCCTCATAAAACAGACTCAGGCCACAGGACTCAGAATTGCAGAGAAACTGGGCAGTAAGTCTTTTATGAGGCTTGGTGGCACAGTGGTTAAGAGCTCGACTGCTAACCAAAAAGTCAGCAGTTTGAATCCACCAGCCACTCCTTGGAAACCTTATAGGGCAGTTCTGTTCTGTCCTATAGGGTTGCTATGAGTTGGAATCAACTCAACAGCAATGGGTTTGATTATTTTTTGGAAGTGGTTTACAGAGCAGGAACATGGAAAGAAAAGCGTAGGAGACTCTGGATGAGAAAGAACACAGTTGGAGATATGCTGACAATCTAGAGAGAGAAGAAAGAGAATCAGACAACATGAAGGGATAAAGACCAAAATACATCAAATAATGGCAAAGAGAACATGCCAATGGGAATATTTCTTTTGTGAAATAAAAGAGATATATAAGCTTAACATGAGTAATGATTAATTGTATACTGACATTTAGTAGAAAACCATAAGTAAGTCATACTTTCTGGTTAAATTTTATTTATTTTTAAGTTTATCCAGATAAACTTAATTCCAGAGGAAAACATATTGGAAGGATCTATAAGTTAGAGATCAAGCCAAATGCAAGGAAAGCCCCTGACATACCTCTACCCTCTGAGTCATTCCTCATTACTTTAGAGGACTGCCTAAAATTCAGGAACATGTTTTAGAGGTTTTACTGAATCAAGTCTGGGTTCATAACTAAAATTCAGGCTAAATACACAATGTCAAGTGTTAAAGGACATAACAGGAAGTGAATGAGGACAGAAACAGTCCCATACACAGAAGAATGGGGGGGGGGGGCGTTCAGATGGAAACATGCAAAGAGAAAAGAAGACTATGAGCAGTAAATAGACTCAAACACAGATGTAGATTTTTAACAGAATCAACACCAGTGAGACCCCCCTCATGAGAAGGATGGACAAGGCTACAGGAAAGGTTTCTTTTCCCAAGGGAGTGGTCTCTCGCTGCTGACCCCAGGAGAGATTCAGTACAAGTTACATTGATCTGAGTGAACACAGGGACAGACACAATCAGAAAAGCAGATTTGAGGCAGCCTGGCCTCAAGATCTATGTCAACACTGGGACCCTGTGTGGGCTGTGGGCATGACTATGGCATGGAGAGACAGCCTCCCTAAAGTCCATAACAATAAGTGTGACATTTTATAAATCTGCCACCCCCTCTTCATAAACTGACATAGTGCCAAAACATCCCCTGACATAACTCTCCCCTTTCCCCCCACTCTTCCCTCATTTCTTTGGAGAACTGCCTAAAATTCAGGAACATTTTCTCAGTGTTTTATTCAATCAGGCTTAGGTTCAGCACTAAAATTCAGGACATACAGACTCAGCCCCACCTGCTGACTGAGAGACATGCAGAGAGCGGTGAGGCTGTTCTGGATCGGCTCTATGGGCAGCTGACATGGGATTCCAGCTCCCAGTGATGAGCTTAGAATTACAATGAGATTCTCTTGCCTGGTTCCCCAAGTCTCCTCCTGAGGAGGTGCAGCCTTTGCCCTAGACGGTTTCCAGAATACCAAGCAGGAAACAGTTGCTTCCATCATTAACCTGGAAAATACCTCCTCAACCAAGATAGCATGTGCTTAAACACAACTAGTTTTGTGAACATCAGCTGTGATGTGCCCTCTTTTAGAATGAACATTCCAAGTTTAGCAGCTATAATTATGGAGGAGACAGAGAAATATTGTATTTCTTATTCTGAAATACCTACTTGTCTCTGCAGCCAAGAACATCGGCACAAAGGTGACATCGGTGTGAGGGTGAGGGAAGGACACCTGGACCCTGAATTATCATTATGACTGCACTAACCTCATCTCCCTGCAGAGCTGAGATTATCACATCAGCTCCAACAGCTCTGACAGCATCTGTAAGGGGACTTGGGGAAGTCTCCCTGTAAAACTTTTGTCCAAATTAAAATCATAAAAACAAGTTACTAGTAAATACTGAGAAAGTCCAAAGAGAATACCAGAACTATTCCACAGAGAAAGTTTACTGCTGTACCTTTGGAAGTAGAAATCATTAACAAAGGAAGAGGGGGTAGAACACTGAACCCTGGGGAAACAAACACCCTCTATGGGATTACTTATCATACAGAGTTTGTCTTTTCCCCAAAACGTAATTCCCCAAGATGCCTCAGGGCTCTGACCAAAACAACAACAACAACAACAAAAAAAAAAACAACCACACTTAGATATCAGACAGAAAAAAATGTATTTGGCAAAAAAGATGGAGAAAGAGATTCTACCAGGTCTGTTCAGAGTGGAATCAGAAGCCATTTGGTCTGCACTTCCCAGTCAGCAAGGGTCTTTGAGGAAGATAGAGAAGTGCACATACACAGTACATTTTACAATTAGTATTTTATTATATTTCACCCATCATTCTTCTATCCACCCCTCTATCCATCATTAATCCAGTTTATATTTTAATTCATTTTAGTACAACATGCAGACATCAGACCACTTCAGCCTCCAACACACCAGCATGCGTGCCATCTACTAGAGTGCAATATTAGTTCAAAGTTTTGGGGGTACATCTGCATACAAGAAAATCCACAGATCTTAGCTGAATCATGTGATGAGGTTTTAGAAACGTGTACATCTGTATAACACAAACCCCAGTCAAGATACAGCACATCTTAGCCTCCCTAAAAAGTCCCCTCGTGGCCCTCCCAGATAAGCCACATTACCACTCCTGAGAGGAATCCCCTGGTCTGTGTTTTAGTCTTGCCTGTTCTAGAACTTCATGTAAGTGGAACCATACTTCGTGTACTCTTTAGTTTAAAGTGTCTTTTATTCGCGATCATATGTTGTGAGACAAATTTCTGTTGTTAAGTGTATCAGATTTCTGTCTTTTTTTATTATTGCTGAGTCATATCCCATTGTATGAAACACAACAGTCTATTTAGCCTTTCTCCTGTTGATTGACACTCGGACTATTTCCTGTATTTCACTATTATAAGTAAAGCTGCTATGAGCATTCTCTTATCAGGTTTTCTTTTTCTGGATGATAGTATAGAATGTTACCTGCCCACAGTAAGCTCTCTTCTTCCCTTTTGCCCCTCCTCTGTCCCCCTTTCTTCCTCTTGCCCCAGGCAACAGCTTTCTGGTTCTGTCACTCTGGTGTAGTCTTACCTGTTCCAGCGTTTTTCTTATAAGGATCCTTGTGATTGCATTAGGCCCACCTTGATAATGCAAGATAACTCCCATTTCAAGACACTAAAAATACCTAAATAAATGGAAAAATATGCCAAGTCCCTGACTCAAGAGTCAATATTTTAAGATGACTGTTCTCGTATAACGTCATTTAAAATCCCAGCAGCTTTTTTTTTTCTTTTCTTTTTTCTAGTAGGAATTAGTAAACTGATTCTAAAGTACATGGAAATGCAAAAGACCTAGAATAGTCAAAATATCTTTTTTTTTTTTTTTTTTTTTTTGGTTTTAACAAAGAGAAGTTTATTTCCTTAGAGTAAAGTAGGCCAAAAGTCCAAGTTCAGGGTGTCAGCTCCAGGGGAAGGCTTTCTCTCTGTTGGCCTTCTCATCAGTGTTCCCCCAGACTAGGAGCTTCTCGGCGCAGGGACGCGCTCTGCTGCCGGCACTGCTTCTTGATGGTATGAGGTCCCCCTGTCTCTCTGCTCACCTCTCTCTTTTATATCTCAAAAGATTGCCTCAGGACACAATCCAGTCTTGTAGATTGAGTCCTGCCTTTCTAACACAACTGCCACCCATCCTCTCCCATTAACATCATAGAGGCAGGATTTACAATATATAGGAAAATCACACAGTACCAGGAGTCATGGCCCAGCCAAACTGATAACACACATTTTTGGGGGACATAATTAAATCCATGACATTCCACCCTTTGGCCCCCCCAAAATCACATATTTGCAACATGGAAAACATATTCACCCCATCATATCAGAGCAAAAATCTTAACTCCAAGTCCAAAATCCAAAAATTCCTCTTCATCTGTGAAATCTAGAATACAAGTTATTTGCTTCCAAAGGTACAGTCGCAGAACAGGCACAAGCTAGACATTTTCATTACAAATGGGAGAAACTAGAGGAAAAGAAGTGATAACAGGCACCAAGCAAGTCAGCAGAACACATTACATTAGCCCTCAAGGCTTTGAAAATAATCCTCTGTTCTCTGAGACAATTTACACAATAGCCCTGCCCTCCAGACTCTAGGTATTGGCCATAGTCTCTGGATTTTGAGTGGAGGCGCCTTGGCTCTGGGCTTCAGCTCCGCCTTTCAGGCCCACTGGGACAGCAGCTCTGCTCCCTTGGCTTTAGGAGCACCGTTCTCCTACTCCATCGGAGTGACAACTCTACCCTTAGAAACACCAGAGGCTATGGCTCCACCCTTTGAAACCCCTGAGGTCATGGCCATACCTTTTGAGACCGAGGCAGCTCAGCTTCTTGTGTCCCTTGTCTCTTCAGCTTCTGCTTCTGTTTCCTGTGGCCTCTTGGCCCTCAGCCCTCACGCTCGACTCTGCCCTGCTAGGGCAAGTGTTCCAAAACTCGGTAGCTCCACCGATAAGTGCCCGGAGGCACCCCACTCCGCCAGGAAGCCTCCTGCTCACAGGCACTCAGCTCTCTCGCTCCGTGGGTCGGCTCCAGCGCCGTCTTGCACCAGTCTCGTGGTTCTGCTGTTGTTGGTTCTCTGCCGCTGCCGCTTGTCTATCCATTCACAGTTTTAAAACCGCTTCCACATTTTAGGTATTTGTTAAAGCAGCACCCCACTCTCTCGGTACCAAATTGTCTTAGTCATCTAGTGTTGCTACAACAGAAATACCACAAGTGGATGGTTTTAACAAAGAGAAATTTATTTCCTTAGAGTAAACTAGGCCAAAAGTACAAATTCAGGGTGTCGGCTGCAGGGGAAGGCTTTCTCTCTGTTGGCCTTCTCATCAGTGTTCCCCCAGACTAGGAGCTTCTCAGCGCAGGAACCCCAGTCTAGAGGATGCACTCTGCTCCTGGCAGTGCTTTCTTGATGGTATGAGATACCCTCAACATATCTTTTTAGTAGAAGAACTAATCTGGAGGACTTGAAGATCTAATTTCAAAATTTATTGTAAAGTTTTGAGAGAGTGTGGTATTGGTGCAAGGAAAGACAATAGAGCAATGCAAGAGAAAAGAGAATTCATACACATCATCAACTTATTTTCAACAAAGTTACCAAAGTAATTCAAAGGGGAAGCACAATATTTTCCAACAAATTATTCTGAAAAATCCCTTCTACATAAAAATAAAAAACTTCAACATTTTCCTTAAAACTTTTGCAATTTAACTCAAAATGGATCATATACCTTAACATAAGAGAGAAAGTTATGTATCATTTTAAAGATAATATATGAGATACGCTCTTTGTACTTGCTTTAGGCTAAGATTTCTTACACAGGACACAAACAAATACAAAGCATGAATAAAAAATACGATAAATTTGTTATTGTCATTAGTTGTAGTCGAGTCTATTCTAAAGGCCCCTAGGACATGCAAACAGTTTGCACTGACTGCTAACCTAAAGTTTGGCGGTTCCAACCCACTCAGAGGTATTACAGAAGAAAAGCCCTGGTGATCTGTTTCTGTTAAGACTGTAGTCAATAAAACCCATATGAGCAGCTGTACTCTGCAACACATGGGGTCTCCCTGTTTAACAAGACGTTAATAAAATTAAACATTCTTGAAGTTCAAAAGACACTGTTATGAAAAGGAAAAAGCCAGCCACACCATGAAAAAAAAATTTGCAAATCTATATCTAATAAATGAGGGGTATCTACAATACATAAAGAACACTTACAGATACAGTAAAAAAAAAAACAAAACACTCATACACAATTCAAAGCAATTCAAAATATGTGGGTGACTATTAAATGCCAGGTACTTGGTTAGGAGTTTGTGATACCATATGATTAAGAGAAACATTATTGCTGTCCTCATGGATTTTTTGCAGCCATAAAGAAACATTATATTAAGAATTACATAAAGAGTATGTCATTTGAATTTTTTATATTCTTCAGGGAAATGTTCAGAGTATCTGACATAATATAATGTTAGAAAGATGCCATGATTAAGGATATACAAAAAAAAAAAAATCACTGTGTTGTTCGCTCTTGGAGAGATTCAACAAGATTTCTTAAAAATTATATTAATTGTCTGCCACAACATGGATGATCTTGAAAACATCATGCTAAGCAAAATAAGTCAGGCACAAAAGGACAAATACTGCACGATCTCACTTCTATGAAATAAGCAAATACATAGAAACCAAAGATTATTAGTGGTTAGGGGGAGACGGATGGAGGAAAGTGGGAGTTTTTGCATAGTGGGCACTGACCAAAAAAAAAAAAAAAAAATCCATTGCCATCAAGTTGATTCCAACTCATAGAGACCCTATAGGACAGAACAGAGCTGCCCATAACCACCCTCTAGGACAGAATAGAATTGCCCCATAGGGTTTCCAAGGCTGTAATCTTTACCAATACTGTGTGGTTTAAAGTCAGGAAAGGTGTGTGTCAGGGTTGTGTCCTTTCACCGTATTCATTCAGTCTGTAAACTGAGCAAATAATCTGAGACGCTAGACTATGTGAAGAAGAATGGGGCATCAGAATTGGAGAAAGACTCATTAACAACCTGCAGATAACACAACCTTGCTTGCTGAAAGTGAAGAGGACTTGAAGCACTTAGTGACGAAGATCAAAGACTACATCCTTCAGTATGGATTTTACCTCAACATAAAGAAAACAAAAATCCTCACAAATGGACCAATAAGCAACGTCATGATAAATGGAGAAAAGATTGAAGTTGTCAAGGATTTCATTTTACTTGGATTCACAATCAACGCCCATGGAATCAGCAGTCAAGAAATGAAAAGACGCATTGCATTAGGTAAATCTGCCGCAAAAGATCTCTTTAAATCGTTAAAAAGCAAAGATGTCACTTCAAGGACTAAGGTGGGCTTGACTGAAGCCATGTTGTTTTCAGTGGCCTCATATGCATGTGAAAGCTGGGCAATGAATGAGGAAGACTGAAGAAGAACTGATGCCTTTGAATTACAGTGTTGGTGAAGAGTACTGAATATACCATGGACTGCCAGAAGAATGAACAAATCTGTCCTGGAAGAAGTACAACCAGAATGTGCCTTAGAAGCAAGGCTGGCAAGACTTCATCTCACATACTTTGGACATGTTCTCCAGAGGTGCCAGTCCCTTGAGCAGGACATCATGCTTCGTAAACTAGAGGGTCAATGAAAAGGAGGAAGACCCACAACAAGACTGACACAGTGGCTCAACAATGGGCTCAAGCATAACCACTATTATGAGGATGGTGCAGGACCAGGCAGTTTTTTATTCTGTTGTACATAGGGTCCTATGAGTCACACCGATTTGACGGCACCTAACAACAACAACAACAATCTACCAAAGCAACAATCTTTACCAAAGCTGTCAAGTCTTTCTCCTGTGGAGTGGCTGGTGGGTTCCTACTGCCCACCTTACAGCAGGCAGCCTAGCTCTTAAACTACTGCAACACCAGGGGGTGGGCACTGAGTATATGTTAATGGTGGTGGAATAATTTGGAACAGAATTTTAATTTATTTCATTTTATTTTAATGCATTTTAATGTATTTATTTAATAATTTTGTATATTATTTTAGTTACTTATTTTATTAATTTCAAATTATTTATTATTTTATTCAGTCATTTCATTTTAGTTATTTTCCTTAATTTAACTATTTTGTTTTACATTATTTTATGTTAATTTTTTCATTTCAATTTAATTTTCGTTTATTTAATTTTGTTTTTGTATTATATTTTTATTTACAATATTTTATTTATTTTAATTATATTTATGTATTTTAATTTAGTTCATTATATTTTTAAGTAATTATTTTAACTCATTGTGTTATATTTTATTAAATTTATTTTATTAATTTGTTTTTAATAATTTATTTTGTATTATTTTGCTCATACTAATTATTTTCTTTATTTAACTTAATTTCTTTTATTTATTTTAATTCATTTTATTTTACTGTTTTATATTATTTATTCTTTATTTCATTTTTATTTATTTATTCATTTATTTACTTAGTATTGTTTTATTGTGTTCATTTACTTTATTTTTATTTATTTATTGAGTTGATTTAATTAATTAAATTAAATTAATTTAATTTAACTTATTTCATTTTATTTATTCTATATGATTTTGATTAGTTAATTAATTTACTTCATTTCTTTTTTATTAATTTTATTTTAATTTATGTATGTACATAATATTTTAATTAATTTAATTTTGTTTATTTCACCTATCTTATTTGTTATTTTTATTTTTACTTCTATACCTTCCGTCTTCTTTTCAGTTAGCTATTCCATTCTGTTTACCTAATCCTATACTGTTTCAGTTTCCCGGCTTACATTTTTTTTTGTCTCTTGAGTTCCTGGTGGTACAAACGGAATGCAGAGGTGCCTTAGAAGACAGGCCTGGGATCTGCTTCAAAAGGTCACAGCCTTGAAAACTCTGTGGAGCAGTTCTACTCTGCACACATGGCGTCCCCATGAGTTGAAACTGATTTGAGGGTACAGAAAAACAATAACATGGGTGGAGCACTTTGTTTCTGAGTGACATTACTATATCTTGTGTCCACTTGGTCAATTGGGAGTATCTGTAATGAAGAAAACACAATCTAGAAATGTGGGAGCATTCCCTTGAAGAACATCCAGTGCCCTTGTTCCTTCATTAGATCCTCTGGACACCATTTCCCAGCACAACCCAGGGTGCCACTTGCCCCTTGCCATGGAGAATGGGAAGAGCTCCCTCACCTCTCCAAATGCAGAACAGAAAACATTGACTCTTTTAACCTGCTCTGTGAAAATTAAGATGGGCTCTTTCAATATTTTTTCCTTTGCCAGCTGACCAGATGTTAAGCTAAGTAAGTTGGGGTCTCCAGAGAAACACTGCAGGAGGAAAAGGCTTTGCTTACTGGTTCTGGTGTACTTGCTTGGAGTCTTGTGCAATCTGAATGCATTTCCTGGCATAGACAGCTGCTCCAGGTCCAGATGCAGTAGCACATGTGCCTTCTCCAGCACTAAGTTCCTGCAGTGCAGGTTGTCCCCCAAAACC
Organism: Dugong dugon; assembly: GCA_030035585.1. Taxonomy (NCBI): domain Eukaryota; kingdom Metazoa; phylum Chordata; class Mammalia; order Sirenia; family Dugongidae; genus Dugong; species Dugong dugon. The sequence goes on from CM057466.1 coordinate 117,932,315, forward strand.
CAGACACTGCAGCATTTGAGCTTCTCCAGTGCCTACGTCCTGCAGCTCAGGTAGCTTTTCTGCAGCACAGTTGGCTTCCAGCCCCTGGCTCCTGCAGTGGCCACGTCTCTAGCACTGAATTTTGCAGCATGTGATCTACTCTAGAGCAGGGCTCCTACAGTTCTAGGGTCAGCTTCAGCCCCTAACTCCAGCATGAGTGGCATCTCCAGCACTCAGCCCCTGCAGTGTGGGCAGTTTGTCCAGCACTGGGATCCTGTGGCACTCACAGCTTCTCCACCACTCAGCTCCTGTAATGCATGGTGGCCAGGAGCATCCGGCAGCAAACAGCTTCCTCTGCAGCCTCTCTGATGTTATTATAGCTAAGTGCTTCTAGTGAGATACCTCCCTATGAATAGCTTTCTCAGGCACCCTAACGGGTGGACTTGTAGCAAGTTGCAAACGCAGATCTCCAGCAAGTTCTGGCAGAGAAGCATCACAGCTACTTCTCTGTCATTTAGTGAGCTACAGCTGTGCCCTCTCCAACAAAGTCTGGATCTCAGCCCTCGGCAGGGATGGGCTCTTCCTCGGGTGCTCTCTCTAAGCCTCTGGGGTTATTTTCTGATATTAATATAATAAATATTATATTAGGCTTTGTTATATATATTATACTCTATCATATCAACTTGTATTCTATATTCTATTATATATTTGTCACTTCTGTATTTATTTAGAGTTAGTGTATCAGCATCATCTAGAGCTCAGGCTCTCAATTTTTGGTGTGTTCCAAACAACCTGAGGAACTAATAGAGAAGGGGTAAGCTCAGGCTTACTGAATAAGGAGGGGACAGGCATGTGTACTTTTACCAAATTCACCCAACAATTAGAACCAGGAAAGTGTTGATATCTTCCATATAAAATAAACATTAATCTTTGTACATACGTAAACCTAGATCACCAAGAAACTGTTAAACACTCTAGCCTTGGGTCATTTTCCACCCCAATTTCTATGTAGTATTTATCAATGAGAAACCTCCAATGAGATGGATTGACACAATACCCACAACAATGGATTCAAACTACCAACAATCATGAAGGTGGCCCAGGACTGGGCAAACTTTCATTCCGCTGTATGTGGGGACACCGTGAATCAGAGCCATATCGACAGCAACTAATAACAACAAATAACAATTCTATATGATAATACAGTTAGTAAGATTGAACTGAATTTTTTAAGAGAATAAAGTAAAGCCACAAAAGAGAGCAATTCCTTATCTACTTAGACCTGTTCCTCTCCCAGGCAGTCAGCCCCCTCTCAGTGTAAAGGTAAGGTGGCCCTAACCACCTCCTTCCTGATATGTTCTCCCCTTGCTGTGTAATTTCGCCGGACATTGCCTGTTGATGAGTTCGATAGCAGCTAGTAGGTGAGCTCAGTCCCAAAAGAGAGAGAAGGTAGTAGTTATGGTTTGTGACACTCTAAAAATCATGGAGAACAGCACATTATATTCCATAGATTTTGTGAAATTTCTTTGAGGTCCTTCATTTTTGCCAAACTTCTGTTATAATAAAAAACATAAAATACAATTTTCTAAGAAAAAACAAGCCTCTGTATTGTGAATTGGATTTTAAAACTCTCAGAATCACTTTTATGTAATTCAGCTGTGCTGTTAAAAGCTGCATCATGGATTCAACAGCATGAGGTGGTTTAAAATTCTCAAAATTGCTCTGAGAAAAGTATTTCTTTAAGTTGTTAGAAGTACGCTGAAGTTCATTAATTTAAATTTTGTTCTTTCAAGCCACCCATTTGTGATATTTCTATTACTAGTTGTTGTTAGTTGTTAGTTGCTAGTTGTTAATTATTCTATTTTCAGTTATTTTATCTTTATTTGTTGTATACTATTTCAATTTCTTATACTTCAACTTATTTATTTCATGAATTATTTATTTATTTTATTCATTTAGTTTACTCATTTTATTTTCCTTAAATTTAGTTATTTTATCTAATTATTTATTTCAACTTATTTTATTTTATTTTCATTTTATTTATTTTACTAATTTTCTTTTGTTATTTTTATTTATTTTATATTTATTAATTTATATTGATTTATTTCACTTCTTGTATTTTATTTTCACTTTCTATAATTTATGACATTTTATTTTTCAAATACACTTTGTTTTGCATAACTTATTTATTCAATTTAACCTATTTTTATTTACATTTTTAAAATTGATTGCTTTAATTTAATTTATTTTTTAATTTAATTAATTTAACTTACTTATTTTATTTGAATTCTTGTTTTATTTATTTATTTACAGGACAGTTGTTTACAGTATGAGAGCTGAAATAAGAAAATAGAACATTGCCTTGTGTTAACCCCCCTTGATTAAGTGTACATCAGGCCGCTCGAATTTCTCATGCAAATAACTGCAAAAGTGCCACAAGTGTTGATTTTGAGATTACAAATAAATATTAGCAAGTAGGTAAATTTTCAAATATGGAATCTGTGAATAATGAGGATTGACTTTTCCAACACACACACACACACACACACACACACACACACACACACACACACACAAGTATATATTTTCTCATACTGTGTCTGTGTGGTAATGGTTATTTAAATTTTTGGAGGCATCCTCAGGTGGGGCAAATGATGAAGAGCTTGACCAATCACAAAATCACATTCTGGTTGTCAAAGAGAGAGAAGCCATACCTGATCCATACCTATCCCGAAACATGTTGAACAGTATTCTTTCTTTTCCATGCACCAAACACACCACAACAAAGCCATGAACATGATCTGAAACTGCTGACCTGTTGGTGGCTTTTTTCTTCTTCTGTGTTTCCTATTGCAGGTACTCACTCATCCTCAAAAACAGACTCAGGCAGCAGGACTCAGAATTGCAGACAAACCGGGCAGTAAGTGGTTTATAGAGCAGAAACACTGAGAGAAAAGAGTAGGGGACCCTTTGGATGAAGAAGAGAGAGCACAGTTGGAGATATGCAAGAGAAGAAAGAGAATCACGTAAAGTGATAGAGATCAAAATACATCAAAAAATGGCAAAGATCATGCCAATGGGAACATTTCTTTTGTGAAATGAAAGAACAAATATAAACTTACACATGAGTAATGATTAATTGTATTTTGACATTTAATAGGAAACCACCAGTAAGTCATCATTTCTGTTTAAGTTTTATTTATTTTTAATTTCACCCATCAAAAAAAAATAATTTGCAGAAAACATATGTAAAAGATGTGTGAGTCAGAAACCAAGTCAAATGCAGGCAAAACCCTTGATGTACCTCCACCTGCCCAGTCATTCCTTATTCCTTTAGAGAACTGTCTAAAATTCAGGAACATGTTTTGGAGGTTTTATTGAATAAGGACTGGGTTCAGAACTAGAATTCAGGCTAAATATGCAGTGTCAAGGGTTAAAGGAAAAACAGCAAGTGAATGAGGGCAGAAACTGTCCCATACAAGACGAATGGGGGTTCAGATAGAAACAGCAGAAAAAAGAAGACTATGAGCAGTGAATAGACAGATGCAGATTTTTAACAGAAAGAAACAGCAGGAGTGCGACCCCCTTGTGAGAAGGACGGACAAGGATACAGGAAATCTTTCTTTTCCCAGGAGAGTTGTCTCTTGCTGCTGACTCCAGGAGAGATTCAGTACAAGTGATTCAGATCAGAGTGAATACAGGGAGAGAGACACTCAGAAAAGCAGCTTTGAAGCAGCCTGGCCTAAAGATCTATGTCACAGTAGGGACACTTCATGGACTCTTGGCATGACTGTGGCATGGAAAGACAGCCTCTCCAAAGTCCATAACAATGGGTGTGATGTTTTACAAATTCTGCCACACCCTCTTCATCAACTGGCCTTGTGACAAGCCAGCCTCTGACCTAGCTCTACTCACCCACATGTTCCTCATTCCTCTGGAGAACTGCCTAAAATTCAGGAACATGTTTATGATGTTTATTGAATCAGGCTTGGGTTCAGCACTAAAATTCAGGACACACAGACACAGCCCCACATGCTGACTGAGACACATGAAGAGAGCAGTGAGGCTGTTTTGGATCAGCTCTACGTGCAGCTGAAGTGGGATTCCAGCTACCAGTGATGAGCTTATAATTACAATGAGATTCTCTTTCCTGGTTCCCCAAGTTCCCTCCTGAGGAGGCACAGCCTTTGCCCTAGTCAGCACCCAGAATACCAAGTAGGAAACAGTTGTTACCATCATTGAATTCCCCAAACCCATGGAAAATACTCCCTCAACCAAGATAGCATGTATTTAAATACAACTAGTTTTGTGAACAATAGCTCTGATGTGCCCTGTTTTAGAATGCACATTATAAGTTTAGCAGCTGTAATTACAGAGGAGATAGAGAAATATTCTATTTCTTATTCTGAAATACTCACCTGCTATTCTCTGCAGCCAGGAACGTTGGCACAAAGGTGTTCGTCGGGGAAGGACACCTGGACCCTGAATTATAATTACGACTGCCCTGACCTCATCTCCCTGCAGAGCTGAGATTATCACGTCAGCTCCAACAGCTCTGACAGCGTCTGTAAAGGTACTTGGGGAAGCCTCCCGGTGAAACTTTTCTCCAAGTTACAATCATCATAACAAGTTACTAGTAAATAATGAGAAAGTCCAAAGAGAATACCAGAATTATTTCACAGACAAAATTCACTACTATCACTTAGGAAGTAGAAATAATTAACAAAGGGAAAAGGGGAGAGAACACTGAAATCTGGGGAAACAAAGATGCCCTATTGGGTTACTTACACAGAGTTTGTCTTTTCCACAAATTTTAATTCCCCAAGATGCATCAGGGCCCTGAACCCCCCAAAAAATCACACTTAGTTGACAGACAGAAAAAAATGTATTTTGCGAAAAAGAGAAAGTGATTCTACAAGGTCTGTTTAGAGTGAAATCAGAAGCCATCTGGTCTGCACTTCCCATTCAGCAAGGGCCTCTGAAGCAGCTAGAGATCTGCACATACACAGTTTATTTTACAATTAGTATTTTACTGTGTTACATATGTCATTCATCTATCCACACTTCTTTCCATCATTAATCTATTTTATAATTTAATTCATTTCAGTTCAACATGCAGACCTCAGACCACTTCAGCCCTCAACACACCAGCATGCATGCCATCTACTAGAGTGCAATATTTGCTCAACGTTTTGGAGGTACATCTACATACAAGGAAATGCACAAATCTAAGCTGAACCCATGAGGAGTTTTTAGAAACATATACAGATGTGCAAGGAGTCTTGGTGGCACAATGGTTAAGTGCTTGGCTGCTAACTAAAAAGTGGGTGGTTCAAACTCACCTGCAGCTCTTCAGGTGAAAGATGTGGCAGTCTGCTTCTGTAAAGATTACAGCCTTGAAAACCCTGTGGGACAGTTCTGCTCTGTCTTACAGGGTTAGTATGAGCCCGAACAAACTTTACGGCAGTGGGTTTGATGGGTACATCTGTATAATGCAAAGCCTGGTTAAGAGACAAAATGTCTTATCCTCCCCAGAAAGTCCCCTCATGGCCCTCCCAGATAAGCTGCACCCACACCCTCCAGAGGAATCTGCTGGTGTGTTTTAGCGTTCCCTGTTCTAGATCATCATGTTAGTGGAATCATACCGTACTTACTATTTTGTTTCAAGTTTCTTTTATTTGCTATCGTATATTGTGAAATAGATTTTTCTTGTTTAGTGTATCACATTTCTATCTTTTTTTATTATTGCTGAGTCATATCCCATTGTATAAATACACCACAGTCAGGTTAGCCTTTGTCCTGTTGATTAACTCTTGAACAAGCCCATGGGAGCCGAAGTACGAACTTGAGTATATCCCACTTGAATTTAGAGACCATCTCAAGGATAGATTTGACGCATTGAACACTAATGATCAAAGACCATACCTATTCAATCTGTATGCTGAGCAAATAATCTGAGAAACTGGACTATATGAAGAAGAACAGGGCATAAGGATTAGAGAAAGATGCATTAACACCTTACCTTATGCAGACGACAGAACCTTGCTTGCTGAAAGTGAAGAAGACTTGAAGCACTTACTGATGAAGATCAAAAGACCACAGCCTTCAGTGTGGATTCCACCTCAATATATAGAAAACAAAAATCCTCACAATTGGACCAATAAGCAACATCATGATAAATGGAGAAAAGATAGAAGTTGTCAGGGATTTCATTTTACTTTGGATCCACAATCAACACCCATGGAAGCAGCAGTCAAGAAATGAAAAGACGCATTGCATTGGGCATATCTGCTGCAAGAGACCTCTTTAATGTGTTAAAAAACAAAGATATCACCTTGAAGACTATGGTGTGCCTGAAATAAGCCACGGTGTTTTCAATCGCCTTATATGCATGCAGAAGCTGGGTGATGAATAAGGAGGACCTAGGAAGAATTGACCCCTTTGAATTGTGGTGCTGGCAAAGAATATTGGATTTACCATGGACTTCCAAAAGAAGAAACAAATCTGTCTTGGAAGAAGTACAACTAGAATGCTCCTTAGAAACAAGAATGGCAAGACTATGTCTCACATACTTTGGACATATTCTCAGGAGGGATCAGTCCCTGGAGAAGGACATCATGTTTCGTAAAGTAGAGGGTCAGCATAAAAAAGGAAGACCCTCAAGGAAATGGATTTACACAGTGGATACAACAATGGGCTCAAGCATAACAATGATTGTGAGGATGGTGCAGGACTGGGCAGTGTTTCGTTCCATTGTACATAGGGTTGTTATGAGTTGGAACCAACCCCTCAGCACCTAACAACTACAACAACAAGGGGTGGGGGTTGGTTAAGGGGCAGTGAATTTATGTTAGTGGTGATGGAATGATTTGGAAAAGGGGAGCTAGAATGAGTGCACAACTTGAAGAATATTAATAATGTCACTGAATTATACATGTAGAAATTGTTGAATTTGTGTATGTTTTGCTGTGCACATTTTCACTACAATAAAAAAGTTTAAAAAAACTACATGAACATTATGAATAACTTTTCATAATTTGCAATTCACAACTGTTTTTGGATATAATCTCAATTCTCCATGCAGAGCTGTCCTTCAATAATAAGGGGAATGATAATCATTTCCCAGCAAGGAGATGAGAATCCAGGGTTCAGATGCCTCTTACACAGGTGGTCCGACTGTGAAGGCTGTCACCACTGACCCTACCAAAAATAGCATTGTTAAGTGCTCTTCATTTGAGAGAGAAGTCAGAGTCCTAAAAGGAATTGAATATATCTTAGGATATGGGAAAAGAAATATTTTGTGGATAAAACACTATTTTTCCCTGGGCTGGACACAACAACTGACTATACAGGCAAAAGAGACATCTTCTGTGGGAACCAGAGGCTGAACTCCACTTTTGTCCACCTGCTTCAGGGGGTACAACATCATTCTTCTATCTTCTTTGTCATGGCCCTGTCTGGAGTCTTTCTCTTGTCCTTAACTGAATATAAGGAGCCCTGGTGGCACAATGTTAAGTGCTGGGCTGCTAACTGAAAGGTAGGTAGTTCAAACCCACCAGCTGCTCCCCTGGTGAAAAGACGTGGCCATCTTCTCCTATAAAGATTACAGCCAAGAAAACCCTATGGGGCTGTTCTAGTCTGTTGCATGGGGTCGCTATGACTTCACAACACCTAACAAACAACAACAACTGAACACACTGAAATTCACAAAATAGACTCTAACACTTTAGGGTTCATGCATTTCAAGAGCAATAAGGTAATGTTTATTAATTTCCAGGTAGGGGTGGATGATTTTCATGTCTGAATGACTCTCTGGGATGCTATGTCCATTTGGATCTAGAGCTCTTGAGCATCTGAAATAATACTTTTAGTCTCTGGGAGCATTCTGAGCTTCATGGAGTCTTAAATACATAGATCATTTAGCTAATGTTCATTTAAAACATATCGTTTAATAAAAATTTGCACATTCCCAATGTGTAATTTTAGGTTAAATTTTAAAAATAATATTTGTTGGCCCTCCCTAAAATCATTTTCACTCAGATTAACTAAATTTAAAGTATTTTCTCCTGTGCTACTACACCTTAAAGGCAAACTTTTCTATATACTTAAATTGAAATTTCCCTTTGTTCTCTATTGTTTCACCCAGAGAAAAGTTGTTTCTCTTCAATTACCCAAGATTATTCTATCATTTAAAATTATGTAAGTTTTCTTTAAGGGTGTTAATGTAATTTTACAATTTTCATGATATATTGGTGTTAGGAATTGAACTGTGTCCCCCAAAATATCTGTTGTTAATCCTAAACTTAGTACAAGTGGATGTAATCCCATTAGGGAACAGAGTTGTCTTTGTTATGTTAATGACTCATGACTGAATGAGTGTGTCTTAGGCCAATCAATTTTGAGACATAAAAGGAACAAATTAGGCACAGAAGCAAGGAAGCACACATGGGGGAAGATAGAAGACATGGCACAGGAAGATAGCTAAAGAACCAAGAAACACAAGCTGAAAAACAAGTACCTACCCATAGAGCCAAAAGAGAGAGAAAAAGCCTTCCCCTAGAGCCAGAAGGATCAGTCTCTGGTGAAGGACCTCATGCTTGGTACAGGGTCATGGAAAAAGAGGAAGACCATCAAGGAGATAGATAGACACAGCAATGATGGATTGGCATAGCAACAATTGTGAGGATGGCACAGGACCAAGCAGTGTTTGTTCTGTTGTACACAGGGATGCTACAGGTCAGAACTGACTCGATGGCGCATAACAACAACAACAGAGCCAGTGCCCTGAATTCAGATTTCCAGCCTCCTAAACCGGTAGAAAATAAATTTCTGTTCATTAAAGCCACTCACTTATGGAATTTCTGTTGTATCGGCACTAAATAACTGAGACAATTGGGTATTTTATGAAAGTGTTTGTGGTTTACCTTGGAAGCCCTGGACTTGTACTTTATTTCCTGACACAGATTGCTAGGTTCCATCTCCAGAGGTTCTGACTGAGCCTGAAGTGGGGCAGAAAATTAACATTTCTAACTTGATCCTCCCCCACCTGTCTGTCAGTTTGTCGCACTGTGCAGACTTGCGTGTTGCTGTCATGCTGGAAGCTATGCCACCAGTATTCAGATACCAGTAGGGTCACCCATAGCGGACAGGTTTCAGCTGAGCTTCCAGACTAAGACAGACTAGGAAGCAGGACCCGGGGGTCTACTTCTGAAAAAAATTAGCCACTGAAAACCTTATGAATAGCAGCAGAATATTGTTTGATATACCGCGAGAAGATGAGCCCCCCAGGTTAGAAGGCACTCAGAAGACAACTGAGGAAGAGCTGCCTCTTCAAAGTTGAGTTGACCTTAATGACATGGATGGAGTCAAGCTTTTGGGATCTCCATTTACTAATGTGGCATGACTCAAAATGAGAAGGAGCAGCTGCAAGCATCCATTAATAATCAAAACGTGGAATGTACAAAGTATGAATCTAGGAAAATTGGAAATAATCAAAAATGAAATGGAATGCATAAACATCGATATCCCAGGCATTACTGAGCTGAAATGGACTGGTATCGGCCATCTGAATCGGACAACCGTATGGTCTACTATGCCGGGAATGACAACTTGAAGAAGAATGACGTTGCATTCATCGTCAAAAAGAACTTTTCAAGATCTATCCTGAAGTACAACGTTGTCAGTGATAGGATAATATTCATATGCCTACAAGGAAGGTCAGTTAATATGAGCTTTATTCAAATTTGTGCATCAACCACTAAGGCCAAAGATGAAGAAATTGAAGGTTTTAACCAACTTCTTCAGTCTGAAATTGATCGAACATGCAGTCAGGATGCATTGATAATTACTGGTGATTGGAATGCAAAAGTTGGAAGCAAAGAAGAAGGGTTGGTAATTGGAAAATATGGCCTTGGTGATAGAAATGATGCCAGAGATGGCATGATAGAATTTTGCAAGACCAATGACTTCTTCTTTGCAAATACCTCTCTTCACCAACATAAGCAGTGACTATACACATGTACCTCACCAGACGGAATACACAGGAATCAAATCGACTACATCTGTGGAAAGAGACAATGGAAAAGCTCAATATCATCAGTCAGAACAAGGCCAGGGGCTGACTGCGGAACAAATCATCAACTGCTCATATGCAAGTTCAAGTTGAAACTGAAGAAAATTAGAACAAGTCCACGAAAGCCAAAGTACAGCCTTGAGTATATCCCACCTGAATTTAGAGACCATCTCAGGAATAGATTTGATGGGTTGAACACTAATGACTGAAGACCAGACGACTTGTGGAATGACATCAAGGACATCTTACATGAAGAAAGCAAAAGTTCCTTAAAAAGACAGGAAAGAAAGAAAAGACCAAAATGGATGTCAAAGAGACTCTGAAACTTGCTCTTGAACGTCGAGTAGCTAAAGCAAAAGGAAGAAATGATGAAGTAAAAGAACTAAACAGAAGATTTCAAAGGGCGGCTCGAGAAGACAAAGTAAAGTATTATAATGACAAGTGCAAAGAGCTGGAGATAAAAAACCAAAAGGGAAGAACACACTCGGGATTCCTCAAGCTGAAAGAACTGAAGGAAAAATTCAAGCCTCGAGTTGCAATAGTGAAGGATTCTATGGGAAAAATATTAAACGATGCAGAAAGCATTAAAAGAAGATGGAAGGAATACAGTCATATCAAAAAGATTTGGTCGACATTCAACCATTTCAAGAGGTAGCATATGATCAGGAACTGATGGTACTGAAGGGAGAAGTCCAAGCTGCACTGAAGGCATTGGTGAAAAACGAAGCTCCAGGAATTGATGGAATATCAACTGAGATGTTTCAACAAATGGATGCAGTGCTGGAAGTGCTCACTCGTCTATGCCAAGAAATTTGAAAGACAGCTACCTGGCCAACCGACTGGAAGAGATCCATATTTATGCCTATTCCCAAGAAAGGTGATCCAACTGAATGTGGAGATTATCGAACAATATCGTTAATGTCACACACAAGTAAAATTTTGCTGAAGGTCATTCAAAAGCGGCTGCAGCAGTATGTCGACAGGGAACTGTCAGAAATTCAGGCAGGATTCAGAAGAGGGCGTTGAACTGCCGATGTGCTTGTTTCTTTTCTTTTTTTTAATTGTATTTCAGATGGAGGTTTACAGAGAAAATTAGGTTCTTACATTGTTTTGTGACATTGGATGCCACCCCCAAGACATGTCAACACTCTCCCCTTCTTGATCTTGGGTTTCCTGTTACCAGCTTCCCTGTCCCCTCCTGCCTTCTCATCCTTGCTCCTGGGTTGATGTGCCCATTTAGTCTCATTTTGTTTTATGGGCCTGTCTAATCTTTGGCTGAAGGTGAACCTCAAATGATTTCAGTACTGAGTTAAAATGGTGTCTGGGGGCCATACTCTTGAGGTTTTTCTCGTTTCTGTCAGACCAATAAGTTTAGTCTTTGTGTGTGTGTGTGAGTTAGAATTTTGTTCTACATTCTTCTCCAGCTCTTTCCAGGACACTCTATTGTGATCCTTGTCATAGCAGTTGGTGGTGGTAGCCAGGCACCATCTAGTTGTGCTTGACTAATTCTGAGGGAGGATGTGGTACTTGTGGTCCATTAGTCCTTTGAACTAATCTTTCCTTTGTAACTTTTGTTTTCTTCATTCTCTCTTGCTCCAGAAGGAGTGAGACCATGGAGTATCTTAGGTGGCTGCTCGAGAGCTTTTAAGGCCCCAGAAGCTACTCACCAAAGTAGGATATAGAACATTTTTTTTATAAACTATGTTATGCCAAACTGGATGTCCATCTGCAAAAAACTGAAACAGTACCCATACCTCACACCATACACAAAAACTAATTGAAAATAAATGAAAGACCTAAATATAAAACCAAAAATTATAAAGATCATAGAAGAAAATATAGGGTCAATGCTAGAGGATGCAAAATACAGCATTAACAGGATACAAGCCATAACTAACAATACACAAACACCAAAAGATAAGCTAGATAATTTAGATCATCTAAAAATTAAACACTTACTCTCATTAAAAGATTTCACCAAAAAAGTAAAAACAGAAACTATAGACTGGGAAAAAATTTTTGGCTATGACAGATCTGACAAAGGTCGAATCTCTAAAATCTACAGGAAAATCCAACACCTCTACAACAAAAAGACAAATAATCCCATTAAAAAATGGGCAAAGGAAATGAACAGATATTTCACCAAAGAAGACATTCAAGTGGCTAACAGACCTATGAGAAAACACTTGCGATCACTAGCCATTAGAGAAATAAATCAAAACCACAATGAGATACCATCTCACCCTGACATTACTGGTAGGAATAAAAAAAACAGAAAATAACAAATGTTGGAGAGGCTGCAGGAAGATTGGAATGCTTATGCACTGCTGGTGGGAATGTAAAATGTTATATTTTGGAAATTTTGGAAAATGATACAGCGCTTCCTTAAAAAGCTAGAAATAGAAATCCAGCAATCCCACTCCCAGGAATATACCCTAGAGAAATAAGAGCCATCACACAAATAGACATAACCACACCCATGTTCATTGCACCATTGGTCACAATAGCAAAAATATGGAAACAACTTAAGTGTCCATCAACAGATGAATGAATAAACAAACTACGGTAATACACACAATGGAATACTGCTTAACGATAAAGAACAATGATGCATCTGTTAAGCATCGCACAACATGGAAGAATCTGGAGGGCATTATGCTGAATGAAATAAGTCAATCACAAAAGGATAAATATTATATAAGACCACTAGTATAAAAACTCATGAAAAGATTTACACATAAAAAGAAACAATCTTTGATGGTTACAAGGGAAGGGAGGGATGGAGAGGGAAAAACACTAATTAGATGATAGATAAGTGGTAACTTTGGTGAAGGGTAAGACAGTACACAGTACTGGGGAAGCCAGCAAGACTTGTCAAAGGCAAGGTCATGGAAGCTCCATAGACACATCCAAACCCCCTGAGGGACCAAATTACTGGGCTGAGGGCTCTAGGGATCATGGTCTTGGGGAATATCTAGCTCAATTGGCATAACATAGTTTATTAAAAAAAGTTCTACATCCTACTTTGGTGAATAGCCTCCAGGGTCTTAAAAGCTTGTGAGAGGTCATCTAAGATCCTCCACTGGTCCCATCCCGTCTGGAGCAAGGGAGAATGAAGAAAGCCAATGACACAAGGGAAAGATTAGTCCAAAGGACTAATGGACCACAACTACCACAGCCTCCACCAGACTGAGTCCAGCACAACTAGATGGTGCCCAGCTACGACCACCAACTGCTCTGACAGGGATCACAAACAGAGGGTCCCAGACAGAGCTGGAGAAAAATAGAGAACAAAATTCTAACTCAAAAAAAAAAAAAAGAAAAATCAGACTTATTGGTTTGACAGAGACTGGAGAAACCCTGAGAGTATAGCCCTTGGACACCATTTTAGCTCAGTAACGAGGTCACTCCTGAGGTTCACCCTTCAGCCAAAGATTAGACAGGCCCATAAAACAAAATGAGACTAAATTAGCACACCAGCCCAGGGGCGAGGATGAGAAGGCAGGAAGGGACAGGAAAGCTGGTAATGGGGAAGAAAAGGGAGGAGTGTTGACATGTTGTGTGGTTAGCAACCAATGTCATAAAACAATATGTATATTAATTGTTTAATGAGAAGCGAGTTTGCTCTGTAAACCTTCATCTAAAGTACAATAAAATAAATCAGTAAAAATTTAAAAAAGAGTTTAGAAAGAAGTAAAAAAAAAACTATGTTATGCCAATTGAGCTAGATGTTCCCTGAGACCATAGTTCCCAGCCCTCAGCCCAGTAATTTGGTCCTTCAGGTAGCTTGTATGTGTCTATGAAGCTTCCATGACCTTGCCTTGCTTGGACAAGTTGTGCTGGCTTCGGCAGTATTGTGTACTGTCTGACCCTTCACCAAAGTTACCACTTATCTAACACCTAACTAGTGTTTTTCCCTCCTCACCACCACCCCCCACCCCCCGCCCCAGTAATCATCAAAGATTGTTTCTTTTGGTGTGTAAATCTTTTCATGAGTTTTTATAATAATGATTTTACACAGTATTTGTCCTTTTGTGATTGACTTATTTCACTCAGCATAATGCCCTCCAGATTCTTCCATGTTATGACATGTTTCACAGATTCATCATTGTTTTTATTGTTAAGTACTATTCCATTTTGTGTCCATTGTGTGTATGTACCAGAGTTTCTTTATTCACTCAACTGTTGATGGATGCTTAAGTTGTTTCCGTCTTTTTGCTATTGTGAATAATGCTGCAAAGAACATGGGTATGCTTATGTCTATTCATGTGACAGCTCTTATTTCTCTAAGATATATTCCTAGAAGTGGGATTGCTTGATCTTATGTTATTTCTACTACTAGATTTTTAAGGGGAGCCCTGGTTTCTCAGTGGTTAAGAGTTTAGCTGCTAACCGAAAGGTCGGCAGTTGAATTCACCAGCCACTCCTTGGAAACTCTATGAGACAGTTCTACTGTGTCCTGTTGGATCGGTTTTCCATAGTGGTTGTATTGTTACCGCAATGGCGTGTCTGAGCCTCCTGCTGCAGAAGCCAGTAGTAAGATGGGGTGAGGTGAGTAGCAAGAGGGTTTTTATTGTATATCGATATACAGGAGACAGAGGGGAAAGAGCTCCTCCAAAATCTGCCTCCCACTCTGGAGGCTGATTTGAGGGTTATATAGGAAGAAATCAAAGTCCAAGGAATCTCAGGAATGTTGGTTCCCTTCTAGGATGGACGGCCAGTTTAACCACTCTCCAGACATATGACCTTTGGATGCCATCCTGGTTTTGGTCACAAGATGATTTTTCCTTGTTCAGGCATGTTACTTCCAGATTCTATCACTTGTTGTTCCACCTCCCAAAGACAACTTAGGTTAATTTTAAACTTTTAAAATCACGGGAAAACAAGAAGGAAGAGAGGAGGAAAATAAATCAGAATCATGAGAGCATGCAAAAGTGAACTATGCAAGCTATGCATTAACAATACCACAATACCGGAGACACTAGGCCTACACTGCTGACAATAAACAATAAATGTGAAATTCCCACGCAGCCCCTTTCAGTATCATTTTACATTCCCACCAGCAGTTCATATGCATTCCAGTCTCCCCCCGAAACCTCTCCAACATTTGTTATTTTCTGTTTTTTTGATTAGTGCCAGTAACGTTGGAGTGAGATGGTATCTCATTGTAGTTCTGATTTGCATTTCTCTAATAGCTAATGATCGAGAGCATTTCTTCATGTGTCTGTTAGTAGCCTGAATGTCTTCTTTGGTGAAGTCAATGTTCATATCCTTTGCCAATTTCTGATTGGATTATTTGTCTTTTTGTTGTTGAGGTGTTGAAGTGTCCTGTTGATTCTAGAAATTAAACTCTTTTTGGATATGTTGTTGCCAAAATTTTTTTCCCAGTCTATAGGTTCTCTTTTTACTCTTTTGATGAAATCTTTTGATGAGCATAAGTGTTTAATTTTTAGGAGCTCCCAGTTGCCTAAATGTTTGTGCATTATTAATTATGGTTTGTATTTATGCCATGTATTAGGGCCCCTAGTGTTGTCCCTATTTTTTCTGCCATGATCTCTATCATTTTATGTTTTATATTTAGGTCTTTGATCTATTTTGAATTAGTTTTGTGTACAGTGTGAGGTATGGGTCCTGTTTCGTTTTTTTATGGATGGACATCCAGTTTTGCTAGCACCATTTGTTAAAAAGACTGTCTTTTCCTGTATTTAATGGACTTTGGTCCTTTGTGAAAGATCAGCTGACCATACATGGATAGATTTACATGTTTTTGATTATAACAGAAGATTGGCAGAAAAAGGAGAGCCACAAAGAAATTTCACAAATTCTATGGAGGATAATGTATTGTTCTCTGTGATTTTCAGAGTGTCACAAACGTATCTGCTTGCTTCTCTCTCTTTTGGGACTGAGCTCTTCTACTTGCTGCTGTAGAACTCACTAACAGGCAATGTTTGGGGGAATACAACAAAAGGAGAACATATGAGGAAGGAAGTGATTAGAGCCAAGGTAGTGGTGCTTACCTTTACACTGAGAGGGGGCTGACTGCCTGGGAGGGGGGCAGGTCAAAGTAAATAAAGGATTACTCTCTTTTTTGGCTTTATTTTATTCCCTTAAAAATTCAGTTCAGTCTTACTAAACTATATTCTCATATAGAATTATTTGTTGTTGCTAGCTGCTATTGATTTGGCTCTAACTCATGGTGTCCCCACATACAACAGAACAAAACGTTGCCCAGTCCTGCACCATCTTCATGATCATTGGTAGATTTGAATCCATTGTTGTGGCTACTGTGTCATGCCAGCTCATTGGAGGTTTCTCATTGATAAATACTACATAGGAAATGGGGTGTAAAATGATCCAAGGGCTAAAGTGTTTAACAGTTTCTTGGTGATCTAGATTTACACACTGGCAAGAATTAATGTTTGTTCTATATGAAAAATATCCACCCTTTCTTGGTTGTAAATGTTGGGAGAAATGAGTCAAAGAAATGAAAAGTCCTCACAGACTAGAACATAAACATGGACACAAGAAATATTTACGGAGTGTGTGCGTTTTTATAAAAATGGAAGAGGTCAGTGGTCCCTAAAGTGTGGTCCAAGCATCAGCAGCATCAACACCAACTAGAAACATGGTTGTTGTTGGTTGCCAGCAAGTTGATTCTGACTCATAGAGACCCCATGTGACAGAGTAGAACTGCCCCGTAGGGTTTTCTAAGCTGTAATCTTTAGGGGAGCAGATCACCAGGTCTTTCTCTCTCAGAAAGGCTGGGTGGGTTCGAACAGCTGACCTTTAGGATAGCATTCAAGCATTTAACCATTGCACCACCAGTTTCCTTAGGATCAAGTTATTGTTGTTGTTGTTAGGTGCCCTCAAGTCAGTTCCGACTCATAGCGACCCTATGCACCACAGAACAAAACACTGCCTGGTCCTGCACCATGCTCACAATCATTGTTATGCTTGAGCCCATTGTTGCAGCCACTGTGTCAATCCATCTCGTTGAGGGTCTTCCTCTTTTTCGCTGATCTGTGCTTTATCAAACATGATGTCCTTCTCCAGGGACTGATGCCTCCTGACAACATGTCCAAAGCATGTAAGACATAGTCTTACCATCTTCCCTTCTGAGGAGCATTCTGGTTGTACTTCTTTCAAGACAAATTTGTTTGTTTTTGGCCCTCCATGGTATATTCATTATTCTTTGCCAACACCATAATTCAAAGGCGTCAATTTTTCTTTGGTCTTCCTTATTCATTGTCCAGCTTTTGTAATGATATATGTTCTAATTAAACAATTGATGCACATATTGTATCCTGCAGTAGTACATTGACAGGGGACTGCCAGAAATTCAACCCAGATTCAGAAGAGGACGTGTAATGAGGGATATAATTGCTGATATCATTTAACACTTCAAAGAGGTCTTTTGCAGCAGATTTGCCCAACGTAATGTGTCATTTGATTCTTGACTGCCAGTTGCATGGGTGTTGATTGTGGATCCAAGTAAAATGTAATCTTTGACAACTTCAATCTTTTCTCCATTTATCATGATGGTGCTTATTGGTCCAGTCTGAGGATTTTTGTTTTCTTTATGTTGAGATGTAATCCATACTGAAGTATGTAGTCTTTGATCTCATCTGTAAGTGCTTCAAGTTCTCTTCGCTTTCAGCAAGCAAGGTTGTGTCATCTGCATAACCCAGGTTGTTAACGAATCTTCCTCCAGTCCTAATGCTCTGTTCTTCTTCATATAGTCCAATTTCTCAGATTATTTGGTCAGCATACAGATTGAATAGGTATGCTGAAAGGATACAACCCTGACGCACACCTTTCCTAACTTTAAACCACTCGGTATCCCCTTGTTCTGTTTGACTGACTGCCTCTTGGTCTATGTACAGGTTTCTCATAAGCACAATTAAATGTTCTGGAATTCCCATTCTTTGCAATGTTATCCATAATTTTTTATGATTCACACAGTCGAATGCCTTTGCATAGTCAATAAAACATAGGTAAACTTCTTTCTGGTATTCTCTGCTTTCAGCCAGGATCCATCTGACATCAGTAATGATATCCCTGGTTCCATGTCCTCTTCTGAATCTGGCTTGAATTTCTGGCAGTTCCCTGTCAATATACTGCTGCAACTGCTAGACTAATCCAAACACTTTGAGGGACTGAGTTACTGGGGTTGAGGGCTGGTGACCATGGTCTCGGGGGACATCTAGGTTAATTGGCATAATAGGTCATAAAGAAAATGTTCTACATCCTACTTTGGTGAGTAGCATCTGGGATCTTAAAAGCTTGCCAGCGGCCATCTAAGATACATTTATTGGTCCCAACATGTTCAGAGCAAAGGAGAATGTAGAAAACCAAAGACAGAATATAAATATTAGTCCAAAGGACAAATGAACCACAGCCTCCTCCAGCCTGAGCCTGGAAGAACTAGACGGTGCCCAGCTACCACCACTGACTGCTTTGACAGGGATCACAATAGAGCGTCCCAGACACAGCAGGGGAAAAGTGTAGAACAAAATTCAAATTCACCGGAAAAAAAAAAAAAAAAAACAACAGACTTACTAGTCTAATGGAGACTGGAGGAACCCCTGTGAGTATGACCCCTGGACACCCTGCTAACTCACAACTGAAGCCACTCCTGAAGTCTGCCTTTCAGCCAAATATTAGACAGGCCTAAACCTGGTGGCATAGTGGTTAAGAGCTACAGCTGCTAACCAAATGGTCGGCTGTTTGAATCCACCAGGCCCTCCTTGGAAACCCTATAGGGCGGTTCTACTCTGTCCTATAGTGTTGCTATGAGTCGGAATCGACTTGATGGCAACAGGTTTTGTTTGGTTTTTTATAAATGGCAAAGGACGGGGCAGTGTTTTGGTCTGTTGTACATAGGGCTGCTATGAGTTAGTAGTGACTCGAGAGCACCTAACAACAACATAAAACAAACAATAATATATGTGAGTAACATGCTTCTTAATTCTATCAAGTATAGGAAACCAAATGGACAACACCTACACAAAAGCAAAGATGAGAAAGCAGAAAGGGACAGGAAAACTGGATGAATGGACATGGGGATCCCAGATGGAAAGGAAAAGGGAGAGGGTGCTGACACATGGCAGGCACTGCAACCAATGTCACAAAACAATATGTGTATACATTTGTGAACGAAAAACTAGAAAAAAAAACAAAACAGAAAAACATAAAACCTAATTTTCCAAGAAAAATCAAGTTTCTGTGTTATGAATTAGGTTTTAAAACTCTCAGGATCACTTTTAATTGATTGAACTATGCTGTTAATAGCTGCATCACGGATACAACAGCACAAGGTGGTCCTAAATTCTGACAATTACTCTGGAAAAGTACTTGTTTAAGTTATTAGAGGTATGCTGAAGTTCAGTAACTTAAATTTTATTCTTTAAAGCCACCCACTATGGTACTTCTGTTATAGCTGTTGTTGTCATTTGCTTGCTGTTAATTATTTTATTTTTATTTATTTTATCTTCATTTGTTGTATTTTATTTTATTATACGTCAACATATTTATTTCATTTACTCATTTTATTTTATTTAGATTTACTTATTTTATTTTTATGTAATTAATAAAACTCACTTTATTTAATTAATTTAATTCATTGTATTTTATTTTAATTTTTATTGCATTTATTTAACTTAATTCATTTTACTTAAACATTTTCTATTTACTTTCTTCTATTTTAATGTTATTTTATTTATTTCAAATTACTTTATATTATTTATTTTTATTTTATTTATTTTTCTACTTCTATTTATTTCCTTTTATGTTAATTTATTTTATTTATGGAATTTTATTTTCACATTCTAGAATTCATGGTATTTGTTATTTTATTTAATATCAAAAATATACTTTGTTTTATGTAACTTAGTTTAGTCATTTTAATCTATTTTAAGTTGACTTATTTTTTTCTTCAGTTTATGTCTTTCATTTAATTTAGTTTATTATTTTTATAGTTAATTAATTTAATTCATTTAAATAATTTATTAATTTTATTTTATTAATTTAATTTATTGAGTTTTTGTTTTTATTTACTTAAATTCATTTATTTTGTTAATTAATTTTAATTTTAATTTTTTCTTTTTAATTGTTTCTCTATTTTATTTTTTACATTACTTTTTATTGTTGTTATTGTGGTTAGTTGCCATCCCCTTGATATTGAATCATGGTGACCCATATGTGCAGAGTAAACATGCTCCACAGGGTTTTCAGTGCAGGAATCTTTCAGAAGCAGATCTCCTGGACTGCCTTCCCCATTGCCTCTGGGTGAGTTTGAACTGCCAACCTTTCTGCTACAAGTCAAGTGCATAACCATTGGCACTACCCAGGGACCCCTAGAGAGTGCTGAGCAGTGTGCAATACTGCCTACAGTAATGTGGAGATGGACCTCAAAAGGAAGCACTGAGTTCAGAAACTAAAAGGTCATGGTCACTATGGCTGTGGTGTCTCAACCAGGCCCTGGTATGAAGGCATTCACAGTTGACTCAAGACTCCAGAACAGGTGAAACTGCGAGAAAGATGACAGGTCATATCAACCTCAGAGTGTTAGCTAGAATGATCAGGCCCATTCATTTATTCATTACTTTTCTTGCTTCCTTTAAACAAGTATTTTCTCAATGCTGATAATAAGCCAGGCTCCAAACTGAGAGCTCGAAATACAGTCATTCACAAGGTGGACATGACTCCTCCTTGCTGAAGGTGACAACCTATGCTTTGGTAGGAAGTACACAGTCTGGGGTCAAATTTCCTGGGTCAGAATCAGGCTTAGCCTCTCACTGGCATTTTGATCTGGGCAAGTGATGTAATCTCTCTGTGTCTCAGTTTTCTCAGCAGCAGAGTGGTGAGGGTCAGTGACTCCCTCACACGGCTGTTGCTCCATCGAATGACTGAACACCTTGCAAGCCCATGAACAGGGCACACAGTGAGCAGGATCACCTGGGGTCAAGAACATGGGCTCTGGAGGGGCACTTGCTCCAGAGTCAGTGTAGGACAGAGGCCAATGAAATGGTGATGGGGCTTCAGTTTTCTCCAGTAGTCCTTGCCATCTGAATCAGCTCCCAGAATGTGGCCTTTCTGGTTAATTTAGGGTTAGCACTTTGCAAGGTGAACCAAGGTGAATGCAGCAATACAAAGGGGGATATCTCCTGAAAAGGATGGGGAGCAGGAGACCACAGAATGAAAACAGATCCCCAGGCCTTTTCTTCCTTGGCACAGCTGGGTGGGTTTGAACCACCAACCTTTAGGTTAGCAGTCAAGTGCAAACTATTTGTGCCATCAAGGGACCTTAACAAATCAATACATAACCTTGTTTTATGTGTGTTTCTGTTTAAAGATGTATCATAGATATAACATGTATAGATATATATCTCAATATATATGTGCATATCATTGATTCATTAAGTGTATATATTTAAATATATATCATTGATTCATTAAAATTGAACCCATAGACAACAACAACATTATAACTTGTGCCTGAATGAAGTGTATCAAACACACGTTTTTCTCTATAAGGCACATTAACAGCCTTCTTACACTTAGGAATGCTAGACAGCACTTCAGCACTACCCTTGGGGGCCATTTTGAACCACAAAATAACCAACAAAAATGTAAAAAAGAAAAGTGGTACTAAATAGAATGTGTAAAGGACAGTTGTTTACAGTATGAGAGCTGAAATAAGAAAGCAGAACATTGCCTTGTTTAACCTCCACTGATAAGTAGCATGTCAGGCGGCTCAAATTTTTCACAAAAATAACCACAAAAGCATCACAAGTATTTATCTGGAGGTTACAAATAAATTTTACCAAGTAGGCAAATTTGCAAATATGGAATCTGTGAATAATGATGATTGACTTTTCCAATACACATACACACATATTATTTCCTTTTCATTATATTATATTTCCTCTATATAATGTTATATTTTCTCTATAATATTGAGTCCCACAAATTTTTATATGCTATTTTCATTTTCCTTCAATCCAAAAAATTTTCTAATTTACCATTTGATTTTTCTTTGATCTATGGGATAGTTAAGAGAGTGATGATTAATATTTGAAGATTTTTCCAGTCAACTTCCCGATATCTTTTCCATGTTTTATGTTTTCAATTTACTTTCATGCCATCAATTGTATTCTTTATTATTCCAACTATATTTCATAATTAACATTCCCTTTATCTTTTGCTGGGTTATATAATTGGTACATTTTCTTATGTCCTCGGGTGATACTATTGCACTAAATTTTGTTAATGTACCTGCACGGGTATACTGAATTCCAAACAGGTGCAATAGTTGAAGTAGGGAGCTGTCAAGGTGCAGATTGTCTTAATCCACAGTTCCAGGTGGACACAAACGCACTGAAAGGGCTTCTACTCTGTCATTTCCACTGCTTGCACCACTCAAATCCATGAAGACCAATTAAATAAAAAGGAACCCATTGCCATCAAGTCCATTGTGACTCATAGCGGCCCTATAGGACAGGGTAGAACTGCTCCATAGTGTTTCCTAGGATGTAATCATTAAGGAAGCTGATTGCCAGGTCTTTCTCTTGTGGAGCCACTGGTGGGTTCAACGTGCCAACCTTTTGGTTAGCAGGCAAGCACTTTAACCACTACACCACCAGGGGCCTTTTCATCCGTGAGTGCCCTCCCTTAAAAGAGCATTTGCATCAATTTCAGTGTGATTCATTATCTCTCACTTGAAACCCCTTCCATACCACATACCCCCCTCAGTTGATATTATGTCATGAATATAACCCTGTTGGCCTAAAGGGTCTCTGTGAGTCAGAATCCATTCAAAAGCACACAACAGTCATGGAGTCGATTCTGACTCATAGCGACCTCATGTGTTACAGAGTAGAACTGCTCTATAGGGTATTCTTAGCTGTAATATTTCACCTAAGAAAAGAAGCAGATCTCTAAGCGTTTCTGCTGCAGCTCAGCTGGGTGGGTTCAACCGCCAACCTTTGATTAACAGATGAGCACGAACCATTTGCGCCCCCCTCCCAGTCCCCCGCACCATGTCGGAGCCCTGGTGACGCAATGGTTAAGAACTCAGCCGCTAACCAAAAGGCCGGCAGTTTCAATCCACCAGACACTCCTTGAAACACCTATACGGCAGTTCTACTCTGTCCTGCTGGGTCGCTATGAGTCGGAATCAACTCAACAGCAACAAGTTTTTCAATGGGTTAGGGACCATGTCACAATCATACTCACAGATAATATTGCAAGCGAAGGACTCTTTAGGAATGTGGTGATGATTTCCCATCCCCTAATGCGCTGCCCTTGGGTTAGATGGGAAGTGATGGTTGTTATTGCTTGATGCCATTGAATTGGCTGCCTTCACTGGTGACACCATGTGTTACAGAGTAGAATTGCCGCATAGGTTTTCTTGGCTATAATCTTCACAGATGCAGTCGCCATCCCTTTCTTCCGTGGAGCCACTGACTGGGTGGGTTCGAATTGCCAACCCCTGTGTTAGCAGACAATCACAAACTGCTTGCAAGAACAGGGCTCCTTATGAGGTGATGGTAAACCATCTGAAATCATGACATGATGGAAATTTGGCAGATTATACAACTAGAAATTATACAGCTATGGAGCTTCAGACTTTTATTTCGGCTTTTAAGGATCAGCTTAAATTGCACATTCCAGGGGATTATGAAGTGAGTTCTGACACAAGGTCAGTGACTACTGCTATTTTCAATTCTTAGAAGCTTTTACTGATATTAATTGCAGGTTTATTGAAATTATATTCAACTACTTATGAACTAATGGTTTTAAATTGCTTACTTCTGTTGATATCTCAGAATTATCTACAATAAGGTGGAATTCATCTCTCATCTACAACTGTATATTGGGTGCATGGTATAAAAAGTCTAGATATGTAAAATACATGATTAATAAATAATAAATAAATAAATATTCTACAAAGAAGAGGTTATTTATCATTCTAACTATGGCTTAGGAAAGTTTATTTATTCATCCCCAAAGTAAAACTGAGCCTGGAGATATGGACAACCCTGCTCATCAGCACAAAAGAGCTACCAGATGGAAAACACACAGCCACAAGTGTGCTGATATTGTACAGCCAGATGTTTTGACTGGCAAAGAACGCCATGTAAAATGCCAAGATGGAAGAAATGGAGTAAAAGGAGACAAAGATGCTCACCAGCACCAGGATTGTGTGGGTGGCTCTGTTCTTGGGGGAGGTTTTATGGGAGAGGAGCTTGTTCTGAATGTGTTGGAGTTGCTGCTTATGCCTGTACAAAATAAACACCATGGAGCTGCTGGCCCAGACCATGAGTCCTAGAAACTTAAAATCAGCAGAAGAAAGCAGAAAGGCATAGAGTAGTAAGATAAATGAATGCTGATGGATACCATTGCAGCATGCAAAATCACTTCTTATGGTAGTGTTTCTGTCATGGTTTGGCCCAGTCACCCTTAAAGGAATAACAATTTGTAACAGAAGATTGAGGATCCAGCAGGTGTAACAGGAGGAGACAATATGGTCTGAGGCTCTCGTTTTGAGCTTGGTCCACTTGGGTGCACTGGAGCTGACTGTGATGGCCTGGAAGCCACTCAGGAGGCAGGTGGTGCAGATGGAGGCCACCCGGGCCACTCGGTGAAGGTAGAAGAGGAGTTTACAGCTCACATCACCAAGGAAATCTTTCAGCCCCATAGCTGTCATGGCCTGAGGGACCCCCTTAGAGAGAAGCACCAAGGTGTTGGCTGAACACAGGTGGCTGAGAATCAGGTCAATAGGCTTTAGTTTGTGTCCAGCAAATAACAAGGACAAGTGTAGACATAAAAGTGAAGAGTTCCCCAGGAGCCCAGCACCAGTCTGAAGGAGGAAGATAACCCCAAATACCAAGTCCTTGGAAATCATTGGGCTGCTGGTTATAGACTTAACATTTTCCTCAAAGCCTGAGAAATCTGGAATGAAAAAAAGTCTTGAAAACAAACACATGTAATTTGTAATTGTTTCAGAGCCACAGAAATTGAGTCACAGCTACCCAAGAAACCAGCCTCTGACTGAAGATTTCAGGGTTAGTATCATTCAACATGCATGTGAAGCCTGGAAAATGAATGAGGAAGACAGAAGAAGAATTGATGCATTTAAAATTTTGGTGTTGGTGAAGAATATTTAATATACCACAGACTTCCAGAGAATGAACATAATCTGTCTGGGGAGAAGTACAGTCAGAATGCTCCTTAGAAGCAAAGATGGTGAGAAAAAGAAAAGCCCCTCAACAAGATGGACTGACATAGTCGCTGCAACAATGTGCTCAAACATAGCAACAATTGCTAGCATGGCTCAGGACGGGGCAGTTTTTCATTCTGTCATACTGTTACCTAAAGTAGGTCCTGCTTGGTGTGACTTCTCGTCAATAAAGATACACTGAGGTGAGGAGGGAGGAAGAGCATTTATTGCAAGCCCACTGGCAAGGAGCAAGGAGATGTATACCTCAAATCAAGCTCCCCAAACAAAGGGAGGCAGAATCTTTGATACTGTCCTTCACAGGGAAGTACATACAAACATCATGGACTACATAGGTTATCATGGCGAATGGCCACAGTAAAGACAATTTGCTTTTTTTCCCCCACTTAGTATGTACAGAAAATGGTGGATAAATTCCACCCTGGGCAGAGATCTTACACTTTTGAAGCTAGTAAACTGCGTTTGACTGGTTCAAGGCAGGAACTGAGCCACATGCAGCGTTCAGGGTCTTTGAGGACAAGCGACAGGAGGAGGCAGGTTCCACTTGGTAATGGCTGAACAGCTGCTAATCCAGCCACGCACAGTGATGTCTATCACTTAAGGTTTTGCTTGATAATGGACAGAAGGAGCAGGTCTTGCTTGGTAATGACTAAGTAGCTGCTGGCTGCGTTGGCTATCAATCCCTCCTTCTCTTTGGGGATATGGCGATAAGCCATAGTCCCTTGGTTGTGGAGAGAATAAAGGACAGCAAAGAATGTAAATACTCTTGTACAGTTTTTCACCTAATACAATTAAATGGTCACTATTCGTCAGCCCATGATTTTTCAGGAGGGGCTTCCTGTAGACTAGCTCAAAAGGGTTTAATTTGAGCTCTTCTGGGAGGCGACCTAATCCCAAGCAAGGCTATAGAACAACCCATATTTATGTTAATTTTCCTTCTTGGCACACCTTTGTTATGTGTCTTTTAAGTGTCTGGTTCATTCTTCCAAAGTTTCCACTGGTTTATGGTCTCCAGGCTGCATGTAGTTAGCCATTTGATGTCCAAGAAACATGCGACTTTTTGGGTTACGTCAGCTGCTTCCTATGGAAGCAGGTAATCCAAACTGTGGAGTGATGTCATATTTAGCTACTTCTTTAGCTTTTTAAGTTCTACATGGGAAGGCTTCAACCCAACTGGAAAAGGTATCTACAAAAACTAAAAGATACTTGTAGTTTCCAATGGTGCAAGGCATTTCAGTAAAATCTAATTGCCAATCTTCTCCGGGTGCTGGGCCTTGGTACTATATTCCAGGCTAGAAGGGAGGATGATGAGTTTTTGGAACTAGACCTTTTCCTTGCAGAGTATATTTCCAGTTTACTACATCTTGAGTGGTTCCCCACTCTTCAGCCCTTTTGGGGTCTTCTTCTGAATATCCTTGGTCTTCTTTAGGAGTTTCTATCTAGGGTATCAAAGGGGCCAGATCATGATTGCATTTTGGCCCTGCTTTTATGGCTTCATCAGCTCTCTGGTTTCCTTTAATAACGTCTGTATCTCCTTTCTGGTGTCCTTGACAATGGATGACAGCAACTTTCCTTGGTAACCAGACAGCTTCTAGTACCTGGAGGATTTCTGTTGCATATTTAATTTCCTGTCTGCAGTATTGAGGAGGCCCCTTTCTTTCCCAACTGCTCCATGGGCATGCAAAATTCCAAAAACATACTTTGAGTCTGTGTGAACATTCACTGTTTTACATTTTGATAGTTGAAGAGCCCTTATCATGGCAATGAGCTCAGCCCTTTGAGCTGAGGTTCCTGGTGGAAGCAGTTCAGCTTCAAGGATTTCCCAGTCACTACAGCATATCCAGCATGTTTTGTTTCATTCTCCATGAAGATACTTCTATCTGTAAAGATCTCAAGGTCAGGGTTTTGGATAAGCTCATCACTCAAATCAGGTCTGCTGGAATAAACTTCATTTATCATTTGTATGCAATCGTGTCCCAAACCAGGGGTGGTTTGTGAAGGCAACAATGTAGCTGGGTTTAAGGTGGTTATTTCTTTTAAAGTTATGGCTGTGTTGTCTAATAAGGCAGCTTGGTACTTGGCACCTTCCACCCTGCTGTCATCCAGTGGGCTTCTTTCTGTTCTAATATTATCAAGACCAAATGAGGAACAAACATGGTGGTTGGTTGCCCCAAACTTAGCTTATCTGCCTCTGTTAAAATTAACACTGTGGCTGACACAGTTTGTAGACAGGCAGGCATCCCATAGTGGTCATGTCTAGAACCTTGGAAAAATAAGCAATAGGTTGTCACCAGTCCCCCAACTTTTGGGTTAGGATGCCTGCTGCTATTCCCTCAGTCTCAGGCATGAACAGTTTAAAGGGTTTTGCTAGATTGGGGAGCGCCAGGGCTGGGGTTGATATGAATTTTTCTGTAATTGTCTGGAAGGTATTTTGTTGTTCATCAGTCCAAATAAAAGAATCTGAATCTTTCCCTTTAGTTGCTTTATATAAAGGTTTGGCTATTAGTCCAAAGCTGGGACTCCAGATTCTACAAAAAACTGCCATTCCAGGAATCCTCGGAGTTGCCTCTGGGAGGTGAGATTGCACAAGCAGTCTCTTTTCTCTCTGGGAGCAGTTCTCTTTTTCCCTGAGAGATCCAGAATCCTAGGAATGTAATCTTGGCTTGAGAAATCTGGGCCTTAGGTCTCAATATTTTGTACCCAGCCTGGCCCAGAAAGTTAAGAGTGGTGATAGTGTTTACATCTGATTCTTCTCTAGTCTTGCTTGCTATGAGCAAGTCATCGACATATTGAAGCAAAACTCCGTTTTGGAGGGTTAACTGTCTTAAGTCTTTAGCCAGAGTTGTACCAAACAATGTGGGCTATTTTTGAACCCCTGTGGGAGTACAGTCCAGTAGAACTATTGTTTATCACCCCTTTGGGGGTACTCCCATTCAAAGGCAAACAGTTCTCAGCTTTCAGACTCTAATGGTATACAAAATAAGGCATCTTTTAAGTCTATAACAGTAAACCAGGCAAAATCTTCTGGAAGAGTGGCTAGCAAAATATATGGATTTGGTACTACAGGATGGACTGTAACTACTGTTTGGTTAATTGCTCTGAAGTCTTGAACAAAACTATGCTCATTGGAATGAGGTTTCTTTACAGGCAAAATTGGTGTATTATAAGTGGATTGGCATGGTCTTATGAGTCCAAATTCTAGATATTAGTGGATAAGTGGGCAGAGGCTTCATTTCACCTCTAGCCTTAGAGGGTATTGCTTCACCCATGGTGGGTAGATTCCTGGTAACACTTCAACTTCCACTGGAACAACATTTTTAGCTCGCCCTGGTTGCCCTTGTACCCCTACCCAAGGGATTATTGCATCCTTTATCTGTTTAGGCACAATCTTAATGGGGGCTGCAATGGGCATCATGAGAGTCAACAAGTGGGACTGCATTCTCCATCCTTGCTCCTTAGGTACTATTAAATTTAGTTTACCATCTTGGAAATGGATTTGAGCTTGTAATTTAAAAAGCACATCTCACTTTAGTAAAGAAACTGGGCAGTCTGGCATGTAGAAAAAAGAGTGAGTTAAAGTAGATTCATCGACCAAACATTCCACAGGTTGGATAAAATTCCTAGTAACCCTTCCCATAATTCCCACCACTGGTATTGATTACTTTGATAATGTCCCTTCAGATTGTTAATAACCAAATGGGTGGCTCCTGTGTCCAATAAAAAGTCAATCATTTCTCCCCTCACCTTTACTTTAACCAGGGGCTCCTAGGAGGAAATTGGAATAAGATTGGCCTCTGGTCCCCCTCAGTCCAACTCTTTCCCTTGTTGCATTATAACCTTTTTGGGTTCCTTTGGGGCCCTCTGTCTCTTAGGGCATTCTCTCTTCCAATGTCCTTTCTGTTTACACCACGTGCATTGGTTTTTCCCTAGATTAGGCCAGGTCCCAGACCTTAGGGAAACCTTCCTCTTGACTGGAAGGCTGCTGAAAGCATAGTTACTTGCTGCTTGGTGCCTTTCTCTCCTGCTCTTGTTCTCGATTAGAATAGACCTTGAAGGCTATTTCTACCAACTATAAGATTCCCATTCCCACACTGCCTTCTACTTTCTGTAATTTCTTTCTTATGTCAGGGGCACTTTGCTCTATGAAGATCATATTCACCATACAAGTATTTTCAAGCATCTCAGGATCTGGATCAGTAAATTTTCTGAAAATGGTGAAAATTCATTCAAGGAAGGCAGAGGCATCTTCCTCCAGTTTTTGTTTAATTTCATACACTTTGTTTAAATTCTTTTGTTTGGGTGCCCCATGTTTGAGCCCAGTTAGCAAGCATTCATGGCACTGATAAAATCTGGCATGGCCATCCTGGGTGTTTGGGTCCCAACCTGGTTCAGTGGCCAGCACAGCCAAATCCACAGGGGGGTTGCCATTGGCATTTTCCTGGTGGAGCCTATCTGCTTCTTCCCTGGTCTTTTCAAAAACCATTCTCCTCTCCTCCAGAGTGAATAAAATATCACATAAGGCTTGACAATCTGCCCGATTTGCGTAGTGAGTTTTAAAAATAGAAACAAAAAGATTATGCATTTCCTTAGGATCCTCTTGGTATGCTGGTAGATTGCTTTTCCAATAGAGTAAGTCAGGATTCATGAATGGACTATGTACCCAGACTGGGGTAGGGACTCCTGTTATACTGTCCTCACCTCCACCTGGTGCAGGGAGTTCCCTCAAAGAGTACAGCCCTGTTGAGGGTCCTGAGGCCAACGGACCAAATCGGGCACTGCTTTGAGTGTTTTCTGGGGAAAGCATCTTAGCACTGGAGGCCTCCAGGGTGAATGAAGGGTTTACAGGATAAAGGGGAGGTCTATGGCCTCTGGTTAAAACCAGGTCCTCTTCTAGAGGCCTAGACAAAACAGGCATTTTACTACTCTGTTTGCACCATGATTTTACATTGTTTTCACAAACTCTTATTTTGCCACAATGACATAAAAGCTTCAACATACATTTTCTCACTGCACTTTCCTTTGTCACCAGAAAAAAAAGTCAATTCCAACTCATAGTGACCCTACAGGACAGAGTAGAACTGCACCATAGGGTTTCCAAGGAGTGCCTGGTGGATTCGAACTGCCAACCTTTTGGTTAGCAGTTAAACTCTTAATCACTATACCAACATGGTTTCCTTCCTTCTTTAGTGCAGAACAAATCTAACTGCAGTATGGTGTCATAATTTAAAGATCCATTCTCAAGCCAGTGTTCGCTGTCCCTGAGCTCCTATGGGGGCCAGTGTTAGAATGAAATTTCATTTTAGACTTTTTCATTGAGTCATATCCAAAATAAGACCAATTCTTTAAAATACACCCTAGAGGACTACATTCTGGAATGCTGAAATTATTTCCCATGGTACCAAAACCTTAAACTACAGATGCCTATTTAAAACAAAAGTATTTGACTCAACCTTCACTGGCTAAGCATTACCAGAATCTACAGTCTGTCTACTTTCTACAAATAGGATTTATTTCTATACCAAACATGGAGACTAAGACATCTATTCAAAATGAAAGTGTTTGACCCAACTTTCAGTAGCTAAAAACTACCAGATCAACAGTCTATCCACTTTTTGAACAATGGGACTTATTTCTGTACTCACCAAGAGAGTCTTTTCCCTCTTCCTGGGGCAACTGACACCATTCTTTCTCCTCTTCAGGTAGTGTGTGTCACAAAGGGGTCAAAAGTCAGCTCCAGCCACAAGGGCTGAAATGAATCCCCCTCCGGAAAAAGGTTAATCAGTGTGCACTTGAGAGAAGTGGTCAGTTCCTGTTGGCCGGAGGTGATCTCAGGAGTCGGGCAGTCCTGGTCCCATCTGTATTGCCAGAATTTATTACCCTAAGCAGGTCCTGTTTGGTGTGGCTTCTCGTCAATAAAGACATGCTGAGGCAAGGAGGAAGAGTGTTTATTGCAAGCATGCAAGCAAGGATCAAGGAAGTATACACCTCAACTCAAGCCCCCCAAAGGGAGGCATGACATTTTATATCACCCTTCATAAGGAATTACATACAAATATCATGGACTACATAGGTTATCATGGCACCCAGGTGCAGTAAGACAAATTACATTTTTTTCCTTCAGTGTGTGCAGAAAATGGTGGATAAGTCCCATCCTGGATGGAGAGCTTACACTTTTGAGGCTAGTAAACTGCGTTTGACTGGCTTAAGGTGGGAATTGCGCCAAATGCAGCGTTCAGGGTCTTTGAGGACAATGGACAAGAAGGGGCAAGTTCTGCTTGGTAATGACTGAGCAGATGCTAATTGTGCCACACACAGTGCTGTCTGTCACTTAAGGTTTTGCTTGATAATGGACAGGAGAAGTAGGTCTTGCTTGATAACGGCTAAGCAGCTGCTGTCCTCATTGGCTATCAGTACTTAGGGGCGCTATGAGTCTGACCCGACTCCACGGCACCTAAGAACAACAACATCACTTGTCAGAACACTTCCAGGTAAAATTACCCACAATCCTTCACACTTGCTACTCATCTTGGCTTTTCCACTGTGCAGTCCAAGGTTGTTTATCAAACAGCGCCATCTACTGTTTCCTTGTGAGCACAACATAGATAGTCCCTGGGTGACGCAGTTACCAAAAACCCGTTCCCCTTGGAGTAGATTCCAACTCATACAACCCTATAGGACAGAGTAGAACTGCCCCATAGGGTTTCCAAGGAGCACCTGGTGGATTCAAACAGCCCACATTTTGGTTAGCAGCCGTAGCTCTATAGTGACCCTATAGGATGGGAGAATTGCCCCCATAGGTTTTCCAAGGAGCTGCTGGTGGATTCGAACTGCTCACATTTTGGTTAGCAGCCGTGGCTCTTAACCACTACCATCCCACGGGTCCACAAACAGTTCAGTGCTTGACTAATGCCTGACCTCTGACAAGCCCATCTAACAAAATGTCTGTGTAATAATGGTCAGTTGTTTCAGGGGAGTCCCTGGGTGGCATAAATGGTGAAGTACTTGACCACTAGGCGAAAGGTCGGCAGTTTGAACCCACCCAAAACCACCTCAGGAGACAGGCCTGGAGCTTTCCATCTGAAAAGTCACAGCGCTGAAAACCATATAGAGTGCAGTTCTACTCTACACACATGGGAATGCCATGAGTTGGAACTGACTCAACGGCAACCAACAACACCTCATAGTTACTTTTTTTTTTCCTGCAGCAATGTACCTAGGCCCAATTACAGAATAAATCCTGCTTTCTCTTAATAAAAGAGCCAGAAGACCCAAGTTTTCAGGTAGGGTAAAGACCCTGTTATTGCCCTCAAGATAAAGTGGCAATCTGACAGACATTCCAGGAAAGACTCTTCTCTCTGATAAAATAGATAGGCATGAAATTCCAGAGGCTTTTGATCCAACCCCTCTCCCTCGCCTTGTGTGGACACGTTACCAGGGCTGTGAGATGTCTATGAAGCAGCCAGCTGAGATGAGAACCAGCATCTTGAGGAGGACAGACTTCTTAAATGAAAGGAGTTGTGGTCCTTGAAAATCATCAAGTGACACACCATTTTTCTTGGAAGTTTTGTCTCAAGAATGCCAATAAACTCAACAATAAATGTTGAATTTGTCTTTCTTAAAGATATAAGATATATTTTTATATAAGATAGATAAAAGAGTGACTACATTGATTTAAGGTCCTTTAGGTTTCAATCTGTTACACATAAGGTCACCATGAGTTGGAGCCCACTCGACGGCAACTAATAATAAAATGCTTACAGAAACTGGAAAAGAAAAATAAATATCCATGCAATTCTCACCTAGACACTGAGTGACCATTCATAATTTCAGATTTTAGCAATTCTATTTTATCCATATCTCATATGTAGAGAAATACTAGTAATTGGCCATATTGAACCAGGAAGAAATCTTGAATATTTCAAGTGGACGGCTATGTTTGATAAGTTAAAACACACAGAAGATAAAGGACTTAAAAACTGGTTTTCATACAGACCATCATCAATCATTGCAACAGTGAATTACAAAAGGACATCTTGGATGTCAGAGAGAAAGAAGCAATAACTGATCCATACCTATCCCAACACATGTTGCACAATGTTCTTTCTTTTCCATGCACCAAACAAACCACAAGAAAGCCATGAACATGATCTGCAGTCGCTGACCTGTTAGTGGCTTTTTTCTTTTTCTGTTTCCTATTGAAGGAGCTCACTCATCCTCACAAAACAGACTCAGGCCACAGGACTCAGAATTGCAGAGAAGTTGGGCAGTAAGTGGTTTACAGAGTAGAAACACGGACAGAAGAGCAGGGGACCCTCTGGATGCGATAGAGAGAGCACAGTTGGAGATATGCTGACAATCTGAAGAGAGAAGAAAGAGAATCAGACAACATGAAGTGACAGAGACCACTCAAACAATGGCAAACACACCATACCAATGGGAGTATTTCTTTTGTGAAATAAAAGACAGATAAAAACTTACACATGAGTAATGATTAATTGTGTTCTGACATTTAATAGGAAACCACAAGTAAGTCATGCTTTCTGGTTAACTTTCATTTATTTTTAAGTTTGTCCATCAAAAAAATAATTCCAGAGGAAAACCTATGTAAAAGACCTATGAGTCAGAGACCAAGTCAAATGCAGGGAAAGACACAGACGTACCTCTACCCACCCAGTTGTTCCTCATTCCTTTAGAAAATTGCCTAAAATTCAGGAAAAATTTTTAGAGGTTTTATTGAACCAGGATTGGGTTCAGAACTAAAATTCAGGCTAAACAATGTTAAGTGTTAAAGGACATAACAGCAAACGAATGAAGCAGAAAGTCTCTGATCCACAGATAAATGGGGGTTCAGATAGAAAGACCCAGCAGAGAAGACAATGAGCAATGAATGGACTGGAACAACAGTTGTAGATTTTTAACAGAATCAACACCAGTGAGGCCCCCTCGTGAGAAGGATGGGCTAGGGTACAGAAAAGGTTTATTTTCCCAAGGGAGTGGTTTCTTGCTGCTGACTCCAGGAGAGATTCAGTACAAGTGATTCTGATCCAAGTGAACACAGGGAGAGAGACAATCAGAAAAGCAGCTTTGAGGCAGGCTGGCCTCTAGATCTATGCCATGGTTGGGACCCTGTGTGGGCTCTGGGCTTGACTATAACGTTGAGAGACAGCCTCCCCAAAATCCATAACAATGGGTGTGACATTTTACGAATTTGGCCAACCTTCTTCATCAACTGGCATTGTGCCAAGCCAGCCTCTGACATAGTTCTACCTCCCCACACTCATTCCTTGTTCCTTTGGAGAACTGCCTAAAGTTTAGGAACATATTTACGGTGTTTTATGGAATCAGGCTTGGGTTCAGCACTAAAATTCAGGACATACAGACTCAACCCCACATGCTGACTGAGAGACATGCACAGAGTGGTGAGGCTGTTCTGGATCAGCTCTACAGGCAGCTGAGGTGGGATTCCAGCTCTTTTTTTTTTTTTTTTTTTTTAAATTGCTGAGTCTTATCCCATTGTGTGAATACACCAAGTTGGTTTAGCCTTTCTACTGTTGATTAATACCTGGACTATTTCCTGTACTTGATTATTATAAATAAAGATGCTATGAGCATTCTTGTATAAGCTTTTTTTTTTTTCTTGGATGATGATGTAGAATGTTACCCTCCCCACAGTAAGCTCTCTTGTCCCCTTTCCCCCCTCTCCTGTCACCTTTCCTTCCTCTTGCCCCAAGCAACAGCTTTCTGATTCTATCTATCACTGTGGTAGTCTTACCTGTTCTAGCTTCTTTCTTACAAGGACACTTCTGATTACAATAGGCCCTCCTGAATAATGCAAGATAGCCCTCATCTTAAGACACTAAAAATACCTAAATAAGTGGAAAAGTATGCCAAGTTCCTGACTCAGAAGACTCAATATTTTAAGATTTCTGTTCTCACATAATCTCATTTAAAAATCCCAGTGGTCAGAATTGAGAACTCAGATGTAAATCCATCCACCTATGGTCACCTGATCTTTGACAAGGGCCCAAAGTCCATCAAATGGGGAAAAGACAGTCTTTTTAACAAATGGTGCTGGCAAAACTGGATGTCCATCTGCAAAATAATGAAACAGGACCCATACCTCACACCAAACACAAAAACTAATTCAAAATGGATTAAAGACTTAAATATAAAACCAAAAACTATAAAGATTAGAGAAGAAAAAATAGGATCAATACTAGAGGCCCTACTACATGGCATTAACAGGATACAAACCATAACTCAGAACACACAAACTCCAGAAGATAAGCTAGATAACTGGTATCTTCTAAAAATTAAACACTTATGCTCATCAAAAGACTTCACCAAAATTGTAAAAAGAGAACCTACACACTGGGAAAAATTTTTTGGCTATGAAAAATCCGACAAAGTTCTAATCTCTAAAATCTACAGAAAATCCAACACCTCTGCAACAAAAAGACAAATAATCCAATTAAAAAATGGGCAAAGGAAGTGAACAGACACTTCACCGAAGAAGACATTCAAGCATCTAACAGACACATGAGGAAATGCTCACAATCACTAGGCATGAGAGAAATGCAAATCATAACCACAATGAGATACAATCTCACCTCAGCATTACTGGCATGAATAGAATAACAGAAAATAACAAATTCTGGAGAGGCTGCGGGAAAATTGGAACACTTATGCACTGCTAGTGGGAATGCAAAATTGTACAACCATTTTGGAAAATAATATGGCACTTCCTTAGAAAGCTAGAAACAGCAATACCATAGGATCCAGCAATCCCACTCCTAGGAATATATCCTAGAGAAATAAGAGCTGTCACACGAATAGAAATATGCACACCCATTTTCATTGCCACATTGTTCACAATCACAGAAAGATAGAAACAACCTAGGTGCACATCAACACATGAATGGATAAACAAACTAGGTGACATACACACAAAGGAGTACTACACAACAATAAAGAACAATGATGAATCTGTAAAACATCTCACAGCATGGAAGAATCTGGAGGGCATTATGCTGAGTGAAATAAGTCAATCACAAAAGGACATATACTGTATGAGACCACTACTATAAAAACTCATGAAAAGGTTTACACACAAAAAGAAACAATCTTCGATGGTTAAGAGGGAGGGAAGGGGTGGGGATGGAAAAATACTAAATAGACAATAGGTAAGTTCTAACTTTGGTGAAGAGTAAGACAGTGCACAATACTGGGGAAGCCAGCACAACTTGTCCAAGGCAAGGTCATGGATGCTCCATAGACACATCGAAACTCCTGAGGGACCGAATTGCTTGGCTGAGGGCTGGGGGGACCATGGTCTCAGGAAACATCTAGCTCAGTTGGTGTAACATAGTTTATAAAGAAAATGTTTTACTTTCTACTTTGGTGAGTGGCATCTGGGGTCTTAAAAGCTTGTGAGCAGCCATCTAAGATACTCCACTGGTCTCACCCCATCAGAAGCAAGGGAGAATGAAGAAAACCAAAGACACAAGGGAAAGATTAGTCCAAAGGACTAATAACCACAACTACCACAGCCTCCACAAGACTGAGTCCAGCACAACTGGATGGTGCCTGGCTACCACCACTGACTGCTCTGACAGGGATCACAATAGAGGGTCCTGGAGAGAGCTGGAGAAAAATGTAGAACAAAATTCTAACTCACAAAAAAAAAAACAGACTTACTGGCATGACACAGACTGGAGAAACCCTGAGAGTATGGCCCCCAGGCACCCTTTTAGCTCAGTAATGAAGTCACTCCTGAGGTTCACCCTTCAGCCAAAGATTAGACACACCCATAAAACAAAACAAGACTAAAGGGCACACCAGCCTAGGGGCAAGGACTAGAAGGCAGGAAGGGACAGGAAAGCTGGTGATTGGTAACCCAAGGTCAAGAAGGGAGAGTGCTGATGTGTCATGGGGTAGGTATCCCATGTCACAAAACAATATGTGTACTAATTGTTTAATGAGAATCTAGTTTGTTCTATAAACCTTCAACTAAAGTACAATAAAAAAAGTTTTTTTTAAATCCCAGCAGTCTTGGTTTTTTTTTTTTTTGGTAGGAATTAGCAAACTGATTCTAAAGTATATATGGAAACGCAAAAGACCTAGAATAGTCAAAACATCTTTTTAATAGAGGAACTAATACAGAGGACTTTAAGATCTGATTTCAAAACTTACTCTAAAATTATAGTAATGAGAGAGTGTGGTATTGGTACAAGGACAGACAATAGAGCAAAGGAAAAGAAAAGAGAGTCCACACACATTGTCAACTTATCTTCAACAAAGTTACCAAAGTAATTCAAGCGGGAAGCATAGTATTTTTGACAAATTATTCTGAAAAAAGCACTTATACATAAAAATAAATATAGAAAGAACCTCAATCCTTCCTCAAAACTTTTGCAAATTAACTCAAAATGGATCATGTATCTTAATGTAAGACAGAAAATGATATACCATTTTGAAGATAATATATGAGGAATGCTCTTTGTACTTGGTTTAGGCCAAGATTTCTTACAGAGGAAACAAGAAATAATATATCATAAAAGAAAAATATGATAAACTTGTTGTTGTTATTGGTTGTTGTTGAGTCAATTCTGAAGGTCCTTAGGTCGTGTAAAAAGTTTGCACTGTCTGCTAGCTTAAAGTTTGATGGTTCCAACCCACCCAGAGGTACCAAGGAAGAAAAGGCCTGGAGTGTTAAGACTACAGCCAAACCCTATAGAGGAATTACTCTGTAACACATGGGGTCTGCATGATAAACTAAAGTTTAATAAAATTAAGCATTCTTGAAGTTCAAAAGACACTGTTAAGAAAAGGAAAATGCCAGCCATGGCCTGAAAAAATATTTGGAAATCTATATCTAATAAATGATGGGTATCCAGAATATACAAAAAATCCTTAAAAATATAGTAAGAAAAATGACACAGTACAAAACTAGGCAAAATATCCGAACACATATTTCACCAACTATATATGCATGGTATGTAAAACTTAGAAAAAAAGTTCAGCATCATTAGTATCAAAGAAATACAATCGAAAACCACAATGAGATACCATTACACACTCATTCAAATAGCTGACATTAAAAGACTGACAATACCTAGCTTTTGAAGACATGAAAAACAAACAAACAAACAAACTGGAGCTATCATACATTGTTTGTAAAAAACAAACAAACCCATTTGCCATCGAGTCGATTCCAACTCTAGTGATCCTATAGGACAGAGTTTCCAAGGAAAAGCTGGTAGATTTGAACTGCTGATCTTGGGAAATCACTGTGAAAGTTTCTTATAAAGTTAAACATCCACATTGACACAGCAATCTCATTTGTAGGTATAATCACAAGAGAAATGGAAATATGTGTTCACAGAAATAGTTACACTCTCATGTTACCAGCAGTTTGATTCTTTAAAGCCCAAAACTGGAAAACACAAACAAAAACAAATGTCCATCCACAGGTGAATGAGTAATACATTGTGCTATATCCATAAAGGAGGTAGTATATGATGAAGAATTGATGGCATTGAAGGAAGAAGTCCAAGATGCACTGAAGGGAATGGCAAAAACCAAGGCTCTAGGAAATGACAGATTATTAATTGAGATGTTTCAACAAATGGATGCAGCACTGGAAGTGCTCACTCATCTACACCAAGAAATTTGGAAGACAGCTACCTGGCCAACCAAATGGAAGAGATCCATATTTGTGCACGTTTCAAAGAAAGGTGATCCAACGGTATACAGAAATTATAGAACAATATCATTAATATCACACTCAAGTAAAATTTTGCTGAAGAGAATTCAAAAATGATTGCAGTAGTACATCGACAGGGAAGTGCCAGAAATTCAAGCCAGATATAGAAAAGGAAGTGGAATGAGGGATATCATTGCTGATGTTAGATGGATCCTGGCTGAAGGCAGAAAATACCAGAAAGATGTTTGCCTGTGTTTTATTGACTATGCAAGGGCATACGACTGCGTGGATCATAACAAAAAAATTATGGATAACATGGCGAAGAATGGGAATTCCACAACACTTAATTGTGCTCGTGTGGAACCTGTACATAGATAAAGAGGCAGTCGTTCGAACAGAACAGGGGATACTGCGTGATTTAAAATCAGGAAAGGTGTGCGTCAGGGTTGTATCCTTTCACCATACTTATTCAATCTGTATGCTGAGTAAATAATCTGAGAAGCTGGACTATAAGGAGAAGAACGTGGCATCAGGATTGGAGGAAGACTCATTAACAACTTGCGTTATGCAGATGACACAACCTTGCTTGCTGAAAGTGAAGAGGACTTCAAGCACTTACTGATGAAGATCAAAGACCACCTCGTTCAGTATGAATTACATCTCAACATAAAGAAAACAAAAATCCTCACAACTGGACCAATAAGCAACATCATGATAAACGCAGAAAAGATTGAAGTTGTCAAGGACTTCATTTGACTTGGATCCACAATCAGCACCCATGGAAGCAGCAGTCAGGAAATCAGACTACGCATTGCATTGGGCAAATCTGCTGCAAAAGATCTTCTTAAAGTGTTAAAAAGCAAAGATGTCACTTTAAGGACTAAGGTGCACCTGACCCAAGCCATGGTGTTTTCAATCGCCTCATATGCACGAGAAAGCTGGACAATGTATAAGGAAGACCAAAGAAGAATTGATGCCTTTGAATTATGGTGTTGGTGAAGAATATCGAATATACCATGGAATTCCAGAAGAACAAACAAATCTGTTTTGGAAAAAGTACAGCCAGGATGCTCTTTAGAAGCAAGGATGGCAAGAGTTCGTCTCATGTACTTTGGACATGTTATCAGAAGGGACCAGTCCCTGGAGAAGGACATCATGCTTGGTAAAGTAGAGGGTCAGTGAAAAAGAGGAAGACGTTCAACAAGATGGACTGACACAGTGGCTGCAACAATGGGCTCAGGCATAACAACGATTGTGAGGATGGCCAGGACCGGGCAGTGTTTCGTTCTGTTGTACACAGGGTGGCTATTTGTCTGAACTGACTCAACTGCACCTAACGACAACAACATAGTTAAAAACAATAGAACATCATTTCCATTTCATTTGCATTTTCTGATCATTTATAAATCAAACATTCTATAAATTTTAATTTTTTTTCAGTACTGACTCTGTACAGAATGCCAGCCTTTTTTTTTTTTTTGTCTTTTAGCCAACTGATTGGAACCAATATTCAGGTGATTATCAATAGTTTTCTCTTTTATATTCTTCATATTTAAACATTTGATTCTGGTTCGATTTTAATTTGTGATATATATCTGCTTTTATTATTATTTTATGAAATAAAATATCCTCTAGTCTGTGCCATATGATGCAATGATTCTACCTGTCCAAGATTATAAAAATATCTGCAAATAATTTTATGTGGGATAATTGTCACTCTTTATTTTTAAATCCTGTTTTTAAAGATGTCTAATTGGGGTATTCAAAATTTACCTCTATTTTTTCAACTAAATCTCAGAAAAATTAATATAACATAATAAATTATTTTCTCAATAATTTTAATTGACTTTATGTGGATGTGGGTGTGTGTGTGTGTGTGCGTGTCTGTTGCACCGACCTAATTGCAGATTTCTATGTCAGTCAAGTCTATTGCAAGTATACTTTATCTTTGTCAGGGCAAATTCTCTTCATTGCATGTTTTAAATTTATTTATTTTCATTAATTTTTAAAATTTTGAAACTACTGGGGAATTTTAGATAGGTTACAATTTGATTGGCATTACATTTAATAAGAAACTTACTTGATAAATTATTTGCAATATTAGATCTTCTCTCTCAGTCTACAGTATGTCTCAGCTGTTATTTCATTCTGATCTTAACATATTAAAGAGTCCTTAATTTTGCTTCAATACCCCTTAAAATTTGTGTTGCTTTGTAAAATTTTATTTACCTTACATAAGATAATATCCTTTATAATTTTAAAGCGAATATTACCTATGGCAAGAAATACTTATTTCTGATTACTTAAGCAGCATGAATGAATGTGCATTCTAAAATATGTTATTAATTCTAATAATGTTTGCACCCATTTGGTATTGTTTAACACATTCTCCCATATTTTCAATAAAACAATAATTAACTCTGTTGTTTTTGTTAGGTGCTGTCAAGTCGATTTCAACTCATAGCGACCCGTGTGACCATAGGGTTTTCTAGGCTGCAATCTACATATTGCATTGGGCAAATCTGCTGCAAAAGATCTCTTTAAAGTGTTAAAAAGCAAAAGTATCACTCTGCTGACTAAGGTGCACCTGAGTCAAGCAATGGTCTCTTCAATCACCTCATACGCATGCAAAAGCTGGACAAGCAAAAAGGAACATCCAAGAAGAACTGACACATTTGAATTATGATGTTGGCAAAGACTATTGAATATACTATGAACTGTCAGAAGAATGAACAAATCAGTCTCAAAGGCAGTATAGCCAGAATGCTTCTTAGAAGCAAAGATGGCTTTGGACATGTTATTAGGAGGGACCAGTCTCTGGAGAAGGACATCATGCTTGGTAGAGGGTCAATGAAAACGAAAGAAACCCTCAATGAGATGGATTGACACAGTGGCTACAACAATGGGCTCAAACATAGCAACGGTTGTGAGGATGGTGCAGGACCTGGCAACATTTCTGTTATACACGAGGTCGCTATGAGTCATGGCCAACTGAGAGCACCTAACAACAACAATCTTTATAGGAGCAGATCGCCAGGTCTTTCTACTGCAAAGCAGCTGAGTGGGTTCAAACCACCGATCGCCTTTCTGTTAGTAGCAGAGTACCCATATTATTTTCAATTATTTCTCCCATTCACTTGACATAGTTCTATAAGGTTTCTGTTTCCTCACTTACATTTGTTTTTTGCCTCCTGAGTCCCTGGGTGGTGCAAATGGTTAAGCGCTCAGCTACTGGCTGTAAAGTCCACCCAGAGGTGCCTTGGAAGAAAGGCCTGGATATCTACTTCCAAAAGGACACAGCCTTAAAAATCCTATGGAACAGTTTCTACTCTGCACACATGGAGTGTCCACGTGTGGAATCGACTCCACGGCAACTGACAACATGGGTGGAGCACTTTGTGTCTCAGTGACATTACGGTATCTTGCGTCTACTTGGTCCATTGGGAGCATCTCTTTTACAGAAAGCATGATACGGAAATCTAGGTGCTTCCCTTTAAGAAAAGTCCGCTGCTCCTCTTCCTTCATTATATCCTCTGGACACAACTTCCCAGTGTCACTCTGGTGCCACTTGGCCGTTGCCATGGAGAATGTTGCCTTGCCGGTGGCAGAACAAAAACTACATTACCAAGAAGGCTGTGCCCGGAAGGACGGCGGCGAGCGTTGGACCAATGACGGCCCAAGAGAGGAACCTTTGTTCTGCGACTAGCGTTTGCAGGGGCGGGACTTCCGGTATCAGACAACGTTCAGTTGTTGCAAGCCGGTCTGTGCACTACCGCCGTGAGGGTGGAGGGCGTTTCCGCTACCGGCCTGTGAAGGACTGTAAGGAGGGTGGAAGTCACCTCTGCGCCCTTGTAAGACCCGAGGGAGTGTCTGGCTGAGCCCCAGGAATCCCCCCGGGCGCCTCTATCCCAGCCTGGCTCTTTTCGCAGGGTCCCATGGCGGCGGCTGCGTTGATGGGCCCGGCGCGGGTGAGTGGAGGGTCCCCCGACGGTCACCCGCTGGGACCCCCACCCACATGATGCCAGCGCCCCATATGCGGGATGGCGGTGTCCTGTGGCTCTTCGCCTTCCTCATCCCATCTGGTTGGGTCTGGAGGCTCTGGGGTGAGGTCACTTCGAACCCAGGGTACTGCGGTCCAGGCCAGGGGTCATCTGGGGAGGTTCCTATAACTGGGAAGCAGTGGGATGCGGTATGGTCGGGTGAAGTGTAGGTTTTCAGAATCCCCTCACCTCGCGCTGTCTGCCCAGAACTATGCGCAGGGGGCTGCGCTGACTTCAGAGTTCTGAGACTTCGGTGTGGATCCATCTGTGCCCCTTTCCGGGACTCTCCCCTTGCTACCTTTGGCCTCGTTTCGTCGGGTCTAAAATGGGAATACTGGAGCCCTGGTGGCAGCAATGGTCAGCTGCTAACGGAAAGGTCAGCAGTTGGAACCCACACAGCGACTCCGCGGGAGAAAGACATGGAAAACTCTATGGGGGCAGTTCTGCCCTGTCACATGGGTTGTTTTGAGTTGGAATTGATTCAGCTGCACACAACAACAAAATAAGAATATTAATCATCCCTCCCCTGGGTTGAGAGCACCAGGAAAGGGCACATCCAATATGTGTCTTCAGGGCCTAGCACGGCCCAGGAACATCGCTGTGGACTCTTTCCAGGGAGGTACATCCCTGGGCATGCAGTGATCTTAGGCGCTCACCCCAATCTGGTTTGTGGTCCTCCCTAACCTCTGGCTCCTACAAAGCTAAGGACTGGGATGAAAAGAGGAGTAGAGCTTGTGGACGGAAGCTGGTGGGAGTTGTGCATTTTGGGATTGTTTTTCTGCAAGGTCAGAGAAGACTGCAGGGCAGGCTGGGAGCAAGGAAGGCCCCTGGATTTATCTTTGCACTTGCCATCAGTTTACTGCACGTGGAGCAAATTCAGTGACAGGAGTGAATGTATTTTCCTGCTTAAGACATTTAAGATATATAGATATATAAATGAAAAGTGAGTATATTAAAGTGTTTGGAGATGACAGTGTGCAGAAGCATGGTGTCCCTTTGGACATAAACACACAACAGGCCCAGGGTTACTCTCTAGCACGTCACTCTCTTACCCTCATCATAGCCCTGATCACGGTCAGGACTTGTCTTATTTGTTCACTTACTGTCTGCGTGGTTCCTTCCTTCACTTCAGTAACTCCAGTGACCTCTCCCCAAAGGGGCCTTCCCTGGTTGCCCCATCTAAAATCACCCCTAATC
This sequence comes from Dugong dugon, assembly GCA_030035585.1. Lineage (NCBI taxonomy): Eukaryota > Metazoa > Chordata > Mammalia > Sirenia > Dugongidae > Dugong > Dugong dugon. The sequence continues at coordinate 117,976,549 of CM057466.1, forward strand.
TCTATTATTCTCTATTTCTTTCCCCCTCTTTGGAATCCTTGGAGCCATCTGACGTTACCTTGCTCATTTACTTAGCTGTTTGCTGAGGATCTATATCTAACACTGGAAGATGAGCACCTGTTCACTGCTGTATACCCAGGCCTACAAGAGGCTGAGTCTGTAAAAGGTACTCAGGAAATGGCTGGTGGACGAATATGTCTGCCCTGCGGGGGCTCCTATCACATTTAGAATAAGCCCAACCCCCCCCCCCCAACATGGCCTGCAGGTCTGTACTGGAGCTGCCCCAGCCAACCACCTCTGTGTCTTTCTCACCTCCCATTCTTCCCTTGCCCTCTACATCCAAGGAGTTCCTCAACATGCCTAGCTCTTTCCCAATTTGCAGCCTTTGTCCTGGCAGTTCCCTGTGCCTGAGACACTGTCCCCAGATGTCTTCAGGGCCACCCCATCACATCCTTCCCATTCATCAACATCACCCTCTTAGGAGACTCTTTTCCTGGTCTTTTTAGTTCTAGCTGAGGTAACTCTTGCCCCAACCTGTCCATCTTCTCACATCTTTCAGCAGGGAAACTGGCATGATTACAAAAGGAGGGACATGGGCCGGTCACAGTGTTCCAGATTGCTATGGGAGCAAAGAGGAAAAATAACAAAAACTAAACAACCATGTAGCCGTCCTTCATTGAGCCATTGAAATAGGCTGATGGGTAATTATGTATCATCTCATTTCATCACCATCTCCTCAGAGTTAGGTTCTATTATCATTCCTGCTTTTCAGAACAAGAACTTGAGGCCCAGAGAGGTTAAGTTACCTGCCCGGGGTCACACAGCTCTTAAGTAGCAGAAAACTCAAACCCAGGATGTCAACCACCAGAGTCTGTGTCCTTAATCACACTCCACCTACAGTCAGCCAGAGAGGCCTGAGGGAGACGCCGAAGTAAAATTTTGCAGGCAGGCAGATCTCCATTCAGCAGATGGGTTTGGGAATGAGGGCAGCATGGGCACATTTCAGCTGGATGGAACCACATAGACAAAGGCAGCTGATATTTTTGTTTAAGGAAGCTTGAGAGGGCCTGTGTGGTTTTAGAGGCTCCACCATTTCCCAAGACTTGTCCTAGGAGGGTGAGATTGTGTGGTCTTTTGCTAGATGTTCAAATCCTCACTTTGCCCCTTAGACTTGAGTCTCTGGGTGACTGTTGGACCTACCTGAGCCTCAGGGCACTGACTCTGACCAAAAAACCCAAACCTGTTGCCTTCAAGTCAATTCCAACTCATAATGACCCTTTAGGACAGTAGAACTGCCCCATAGGGTTTTTTTGGCTGTAAATCTTTACAGGAGCAGACTGCCACATCTTTCTCCCACAGAGCAGCTGATGGGTTGGAACCACTGACCTTTAGGTTAGCAGCAGAGCACTTAACTACTGCGCCATCAGGGATCCTTGCTGACTCTGACATGGAGGTGATTATTGCATTTAACTTACGGGCTGTGGAAAGATTAGTAAAAGTCACAGAAACACACCAAGCATTTAAATGTGCCAGGCATCCCAGCATTTGCTTTGTGAACATTTTCTCTTTAGTTTAGCTGGGTAAGTGGGCACTATCCTTGTATTGCTGTGGAAACCATGACTCAGAGAAATGAAGTGACGTCCCCAAGGTCACACAGCAGGCCAGCATTGATTTAAAGAGGCTGGATGCCAACCCTGGAGTCTGAAGCCAGAACCTGGGACCTTTAATCCCTTTACCACAGTCCTTAGCACATGCAGACAAACCGTGAAGATGAGTGGGGCTAAGCTGTGCTGCTGTTAATCACTGCTGGAAGTACAGATAATCCCCGACTTAACGACGTGTTCGAGTTAGGATGAACTGCGTTTACAACCATCTGTTTTTGGGTTTTATTGGGTACATCTTATTGTTAGTAATATGTACTACATAAAATGTCACAGTGTGTAATTTGCTGATCATATTATTGTCAGATGTTCAAATTTATGATTTATAAAGATACTGATAATAAAAGGCAATAATGAAAACTAAAAAAAAAGAAAAAGAGGTATTTGACTTCTGTTAGAACTGACTTAAAATGGAGTCTTTGGGACAGAACCCTGTCATAAGTCAGGGACAACCGGTATTAATATCATTTCCCCTCATTACTCTGACATCCTGGCACACTTACTATCTGCCTCTCAGTCTACACAGGGTTGTCCTACCCTTGTGTCCTTCTCCAGTGGCTTTCTCCTCTGAAGGCTTTTCTCTCAGACAACTGCATAATGTCCAAAGGTAGCATCTAGCTCACCATGGAGCCCAGCACAAAGCTAGGCCCTCAGGGGCCTGGTGATTCCAGCCATAAGTCTCTCTGCATCTTCCCCACTGCCTGAGCAACCACCTCTAATCCCAGCAGACAGTCCCAAGGCCAACATGCCTACCTGTTGGATTTTCCAGGTGTCCGTGATGTTCAAGGATGTGGCCGTGACCTTCACACGGGAGGAGTGGGGGCAGCTGGACCTGGCCCAGAGGACCCTGTACCGGGAGGTGATGCTGGAGACCTGCAGGCTCCTCATCTCACTGGGTAAGGCCTCACCTCTCACCTGTGTGAGGGACCTGCAGCCTCTTGATTCCCTGGCCAGTCACAAAGGCCATAGGAGCCGGCTTCCCTCCTCCCCATAGCTCCTGCAATCTTCTGGTCCCATCTCCTACCTGATCTCCAGTGTCTTCCCCAGGGGTCGTTGGGCAAGAAACATGGTCCTTCTAAACACAGACCCTTACCCCAGCGCTCAGCACAGGCTGGCCTTCATCTGTGGTCCTCATTCTAGAGTCCACAAGAGAGAAGCAGATTGGCCCAGCCTGGTTGGGTCCATTGTCCCCACAGCCCAGTTACCAAGGCTGTGGGTGATGGCTGTTCTCAGAGACTATGGGGTGAGTCAGGCAGCACCCCCCTCCTCCCCCACAGAGGCATCTGCCATCAGTGCCCCCTGTCATCTTCCTAAACAACACAGTCTAGGTAAGAAGGTGGCCGGTGCCTGCACCATCTGCCCTTGTTTCCTAAGGCCTGGGCCACACTCCTCCATTGGTACAGGAGATGATGTTGGAGAGTGCACAGACAGGGCACCAGATGCCACAGGAGGATACCCTGAGAAAGTTGATCCCTGTCCCTCCTCTATCCAGCATGCTCATTGTTGTCAAGAGAAATCTCAGTTCAGTGCCGAGTGTTCCATGCCCCCCAGCTGTGGATTTTTCCCATTTCAGCAGCAGGAGCAGACACTTCTCTCAGCTGCATGAGCTCGCGGGGATGTCATATCATTATTACGATTCCATTGTTGTGTTTTGATGGTAAGCTTCCACTTGTGGCAAGTGGAACTGGTTTTCTCATTTACCAGAGCAATGCAAAAAACAAAAAACCGAGCCCATTGCCATTGAGTTGATTCCACCTCATAGCGACTCCATGTGTTACAGAGTACAATTGCTCCATAGGGTTTTCTTGGTTGTACTCTTTAGGTAAGGAGCTCTGGTGGCACAGTAGTTAAGCACTTGGCTGCTAACTGAAAGGTTGACAGTTCAAACCCATCAGCAGCTTTGCAGGAGAAAGACATGGCAATCTGCTTCCATGAAGATTAAACCCACTGCCGTCGAGCCGATTCCGACTCATAGCGACCCTAAAGGACAGAGTAGGTCTGCCCCATAGGGTTTCCAAGGCTGTAATCTTTACAGAAGCAGACTGCCACATCTTTCTTCCACTGAGCGGCTTGGTGGGTTTGAACTGCTGACCTTTTGGTTAGCAGCTGAGTGCTTTAAACACTGCAACTCCAGGGCTCCTTATCTCTGTAAATCTCCATAAAGATTACAACCTAGGAAACCCTATGGGGCAGTTCTACTTTGTCCTGTAGGATCACTATGAGTCAGAATTGGCTAGACAGCAATAGGTTTTTTTTGGTTTTAATTTTTATGTAAGCAGATTGCCAGGCCCATCTTCTGTAGTGCTGCTGGGTGGGTTTGAACCACTAACCTTTCCATTAGTAGTCCAAGTGCAAACCATGCACTTGTGTTTCAATGGTAACTTTTTGTGGCAAGTGAAACTGGTTTTCTCATTTACCAGAGTAATACAAAATTCCCTTTTAAAAGTGGGGAGGTGAGGGGCAGAGTTCCAAGTGGAGGAAGCAGCATGTGCAAAGGCCCTGAGGCAGCAGGGAGCTCGACTCCTGACAGAGCTGAAGGAAGATCTGAGTCGGCTCTTCCATGACCCATCACTGAGCTAGGTGCCAGGCACCCAGCAGACACCAGTGAGCATTTACTGTGTGACAACAGGATGAACCCTGGGCAGGGGATGGGAATCTGCCAGTCAAGACTTCTATACAGTCCTTCTGTCTTTTAAGCCCTGCATCTATTGAAATGTGCTTGGCTGCTTGTAATAGAAGACCAACCCAAACTGGTTTCTCCTAGAAAGAAATTTGTTGTTGTTGTTGAGAATATACACAGCAAAACCTACACCAATTCAACTGTTTCTCCATGAACAATTCAGTGACATTGATTACATTCTTGGAGTTGTGGGACCATTCTCACCCTCCTTTTTTGCGTTGTTCCTCCACAATTAACATACTCACCACCCTCTAAGGTTCCTATCTAATCTTCTGAGTTGCTGTTATCACTTTGATCCCATGTGGATAGTTCTGAAAAGAACATAGTGCTCAAGGCATACATTCTTTGCTAGTTAAGCTAAACTGTTGTTTGGTTTTAAGAAGACTTCAGGGGATATTCTTGGTTTAAGGTTTAAAGATTATCTCATTTAAAGATTATCTCAGGGCAGTAGTTTCAGGGATTCATTAAGCCCTAATGGCTCCAGAAAGTCTGGATGCCATGAGAATTTTAAATTCTGTTCCACACTTCCCCCCTTTTGATCAGGATTCTTCTATGGATTCTTTGATTAAAATGTTCAGTAATGGTAGCCGGGCATCATCTAGTTCTGGTGTCATGGCAAAGGAGGCAGCTGTTCATGGAGGCAATTAGCCACACATTCCAGTTCCTCCTCCTGTTCCTGACTGTCCTTCTTCTTATGTTGTTCCAGGAGAATAGAGACCAATCGTTGTGCCTTGGATGGCCACTTGCAAGCTTTTAATACTTTCCTAGAAGGAAATTTACTGCCTCACCTGATGAGAAGCCCCAACATGGGGCTGGCTCTTGGCTTGGGGGACACAGAAGCACAGTGATGTCATCAGGGACATCAGAGTTCTCTGCTCCTCTCCCTGGTCCAGGTATCTACCCTATCCTCAGGTTGGCTCCCTCACAGGGGTCGCAGGATGCTGAGCAGTGCAGTAGCTGGGCCAGCCTGCCCCTTGCCTAGCCCTCACCTCCCATACTGGACTAGCTTTCTTTTCAGAATGAGTGTCTAGCTCAGTTCACCTGTCTCCTTCAGACTACTGATGGTGGGAGTGCCACTCGCTGATTGATCTAGACCAGTGGTTCTCAAGCCTCTCTTGTCTCCAGAATCTCCTGGGGAGCTTTCAAAGCTCCTGATTCCCATGGCTGACCCCAAGAGATTGCCTTTCATTTGGTTTGAGGTTGGAATCGGACATCCATCCCTACGTGTTTGTGAAGCAAGGGTGTTTGAGAACCAGTGATGTAAATGAAGTAGGAAATACCTTTGTGTGGTAGTTAAGCACTCAGCTAACTGAAAGGTCAGTGGTTTGAACCCACCCAGTGGCTCAATGGGGAAAGACGTAGTGATCTGCTCCCATAAAGATTACAACCTAGAAAACCCTATAGGGCAGTTCTGTTCTCTCACATGGGTCACTATGAGTTGGAATCCACTTGATGGACCCAACAACAACAACACCTTCTGGAAGGAGGGGCTCATCTTCTCTGTGTCCCACAGCTGCATGTGAAAGGGGTATGTACTTGAACAAATGGAGGTTGTTGTGGATTGAATGGTACCCCCCAAAAATATGTTGTAATTCTTAACCCGTATGCCTGTGGTTGGAACCCTGCTGGCATAGTGGTTAAGAGCTCGGCTGCTAACCAAAAGGTCAGCAGTTCAAATCCACCAGCCACTCCTTGGAAACTGTACAGGGCAGTTCTGCTCTGTCCTGTAGGGTCACTATGAGTCGGAATTGACTCAATGGCAAAGGGTTTTTTTTTGGTTTTTTTTTTTATATCTGTGGTTATAATCCCATTTTGGAATGAGTTTTCTTTGTTATGTAAATGAGGCATTATTCGTGTAGGGTGTGTCTTAAATCAATCTCTTAAGAGCAGATTAAGCAAGCAGAGATGAGGAAAAATAGATGCCAGGCCACATGAAGATCACCATGGAACCAACCAAGGAACAGGAGCTGAAGAGACAAGGACTTTCCCCCAGTGCCAACAGAGAGAGAAAGCCTTTCCCTAGAGCCAGTGTCCTGAATTCGGACTTCCAGCCTTCTTAACTGTGAAACAATAAATTTCTGTTTATTAAAGGCGCCCACTTGTGGTATTTCTGTTACAGCAGCACTAGGTAACCAAGACAGAAAGACAGAGGTCAAGTGGATGGGTGCTGTGTAGACAGCCAGCACTGGCTCTACAGCATTGGAACCCAAGAATGGTGCTTGTGCCTTTGGTTCCCAGGTCACCAATCAGCATTTTGTTTGCTGTGTTGAGAGGAGCTTCATTCATGATGTCCGTGTCATGAAGCCCCAGACAGAACTGAGACGTTTCGTTCTTATCAAAACACCTCTGTCCTATTTCTTTCTCCATTAACAGGACATCCAGTTCCCAAACGGGAGTTGACTCACCTACTGGAGCATGGGCAGGAACTTTGGAGAGTGAAGAGAGGCCCCTCCCAAAGCACCGGTTCAGGTGGGCAGCCAAAAGCTGGTCAGATGGGCTCATGGCAGCCTTCAGACAGCAAGGGACCACAGCTTCTGATCTTCTGTGTGAGACTCCTTGTGGTGCCCTCCCTGGGGGTCTGCTTGTATCTCACGCCCATCAAAGTGCAGAATGTATCAATGGGGAGCTGTGTACCACAGTTATTCAGAGACCCAGGTACCTTCTAATGTCAATCTGTAGTGTTAAGGTGTCTCTGGCATCATCCAGCCGATGGAGGAGAAAAGAAAGGAAGAGGACAAGTCACAGTCAGTTGGACACACACTTCACTTCCACACGTTCCATTGACAGGAACTAGGTGTTTGGCCAGATCTGGGGGCAGAGGACTGGGAAATGTGGATTAGCTGCGTGCCCAAGGAGAAGAGCAAATGAATGTGCTATACTCCGCATACTCTTAAAAAATAAGACTGATAAGAATTTCTATGTTATTGGGTTATTTGAAGCTGTAATTAGATGATGCAGCAAACTACTTTAAATAGTGCCTGACCCATACTAAGGGTCTACAGAAGTAGCAAGCTCTTAGTATTATCCATAGAATAATACTAATCGTAATCAGTAATAGTAATATCACACATTTCTTTCTGGACTTTTCTGGACTCAGAGATAAAGAGGCCTTTCTTCCCCTTCAAATTACAATCTACAGTATGCTCTGTATCCCACTCTTTCCCACCTTCTCCATCAATTCATCCATTCTCCTGTTTGCCCATCAGATACACTAGTCCCCAACTTATGACAGAGTTGTGTTCCGATGACTGTCGTAAGTCGGTTCTGACGTAAGTCAAATACCTAATTTTTTTCATTATTATTGCCTTTTATTATCAGTATCTTTATAAATCCGATCTTTGAACATCTGCAGATGAACATCTAAGAATTACAACATCAGCAAATTACAAGCTGCAGCATTGTACGTAGTACATATTACTAACAATTTAAGTCATAAGTGCAGTTTGTCATAAATCGAATTGTAAGTTGGGGACTACCTGTACTCAAAAGCAGTCCCTTGTACTATATTGTGCTGCTCCCCTTGCCCTGAGAAACACCATGGTGGCCTCTGGCCTTGTGTGGCCCACATCTGTGCTGCTGAGTGCAGCTGGAGCCATTCACCAAGTAGACTGGCATCATCGCAAAATCATGGTTTCTCCCATCTGATGGGAGGTGTTCAGCCAGCCAGTGAGTGTCTTTGGCTGGCTCCACCTCCAGCCCTCAGTTCCAGACAGCCCCCATCTCCTCAGTCTCACATCTTTACCGAAGTGTCTCAAAGGTACCTCGAGCTCATCGTGCTTAAGAAGAGACTCCTGATGATGCCTGCTACTCTCACATGCCCTGGTTCAGAGATTAGTCCTGTCATCAAAGTAGATTAGAAGGCTGGAAACAACCACAGATAGCCCCTCAACACCTCCATCTCCATCAAAGCCAACAATCCATCCATCCCTAAGTCCAGCCTATTTTACATTGTATGAGTCTCTTGAATCCATCATCTCCACCACCTTCATCAATTCCATCACCAACACCCTAGTCCAAGCGCTCATCATCTTTTGCTTGGACCATGTCAGAGATTTCTAACAGGCCTCCCCACATCTGTTACCTCAGCTTTCTCCTACACCAGCTCCTGCACATTCAGACATTGTTCCAAATCTTCCCTTCCCTAGCTGCTAATGTCTCAGCATGTAGCAAAGTTTGTGTTAAAAAATAGTGGCACAATCAGATAAGAACTCAGCTACTTGGTGGGCAGTTCAGACACACCCAGAGGCACCTCAGAAGACAGGCCTGACATTCTGCTTCTGAAAGGTCACAGCCTTGAAGACGCTATGGAGCAGTTCTACTCTGTACACTTGGGATCGCCATGAGTTGGAATCAACTTGACGGCAACTAGCAACAACAAATCCTCTACCTGGGTCAAGATTTAGAATATTTCTGGCACATTGACAGATTCCTGGTCCCATCCTTGTTAATAGGTCCTCTTACAATGGCAGTCACTATTTAGACTATTATCACCGTGGATTAATTTTGACTATTCTTGAATGTATATAAATGGAACCCCAAGGTATTTCTCTCTTTTCTGTACTTCTTCTTTTGCTCATCATATGTCTATGCGATTGGTTGATTCTGTATAGTGTGTCCTATAACATTGTGTGAAAATATCACAACGTATTTTTTTCATTCTGTTGATAAACAGTTATAATGTTTACATTGCTTGGATATTATGAAGGACACCGCTATGAATATTCTTGTTCATAATATTTAGGGGCTATAAACACTTAAATCTGTTGGTTATATACTCAAGAATTGCTGGGCCATGGGGTAGGTCTATGCTCAGCTTTAGGACAAACTGAAAAATATTTTTTCAGAGTGGCTGCACCATTTCACACTCCCACTCTCCATATACTATTGCACTAGATCCTCCTCAACACTTGGTGTTGTCCACTTTACTCTTTAAAGCACAGTAATCAAATTTCTCAGAGCGACAGCAGAGAAACTGTGCTGACATGACTGTTGTCATTCTAATTGCCCAATACAGCAATGAGAATAAATACAGGATGATGGCCCACAATTTAGTGAGCATTGATGCTGTGTCAAGAACTGTGCTGAGTGCTTTACACGCATTTTTTCGTTTAACCCTCACAACAGCCTGAGAAACTGAGGGTCTCCTAGTTTCCCAGAGGAGGAAGTTGAGCCTTAGAGGAGAAAATAATTCATCCAAGGTCAGCTCAGTTGGTAGAGGCAGGATTTGAACAGAGGCATTCTGGCTCCAGAGTGCCAACTCTTAACATCACGCTATATGACCTCTTGACACAGCAGAAACTTGTCAGATCTTTATATGCTTGAGCTTTTATCCCATTTGGCCTTGTTTGTCCTTCTGTCCCTCTTCTGCTGGGCTCACCTCTCTTCTTCTTCCTCTAATCATCCCTTCAGTGTTGGTTTCACCAGGCATCTGGTAGCCTTTTCTTCTTTTAACTCTTAAGTAGTCTCTAAGGGTAAGTCTACCCATGTTTACTCCTTCAACCTCAACTCAGTTCCTCCTTTTACTTCCATCTAGCATCTCCAATTAGGACTTCATTAAGACTCAGTTCATGGATCACCTCCTCTAGGAGGTCTTCCATGATCTCTTTCTCTCCCATATGTGATTATGCACCACTTCCCTATAGTCTCATAGCATCAACAAGCATTAATTCTTACAGCAAATACCCACATATAGTGTCATTATTACTCTGTCCTCCCTCCCTTAATTTGGGTGGTAAAGTGGGGTCTCTACTCCAGGTCTTCTATCCCCTGCCCCAGCCTCTCCTCCAGGTTTTCCCTTTAACAGTGTCAACAGTACAAGGACAATAAAAGAAAGTAATTGGTAACCTGGGTTTCAGAGATGTCAAAACACAGCAGATACCAGAGACAGTATTTTCATCCTCATTTTTCCATTGCATTGGTGATTTTGTTTCTTCTATGTCACATCACTAATAGGCTCCCTTTGTATATTGAATTCCTTCAGGTGATAGAGCAAAATTTCAGACCAGAGAGCCCACTGTTTCTAAGCCAATCTTGTCCAAGGAAGATTTGCTCCAGAGAAGCCTGACTCAAGGATCTCCAAAGGACTCCAGGTGGGGGCAAGCCAGGGATCAGGAAAAGCAGAAAGGACAATTGAGGCCAAGCACAAACCTCCACAAGGAGACCCATCCTGGGAAAATGAGCATTGAACTTGATGGTTGGTTGACAGAGGAGAGTCTGCACTCGAGGGCGTTACAGGAGCGAGTCTCTCCAGGAGACATTCTCCACAAACTTGACTCACACAGGCCACGTATGACCCCTGCAGGGAAGAACCCCTACGAATGCAAAGAATGCGGGAAAGGTTTTAACAGGAAATGGAACCTTGTTCGACACCAGCAGGTTCACACTGGAATGAAGCCCTATAAATGCAACGAGTGTGGGAAAGTCTTTAGCCAGAGTTCCACCCTCATCCGGCACTACTTCATTCACACAGGGGAGAAGCCATACAAGTGTGTTGAGTGTGGGAAGGCCTTCAAACGCAGGTCATACCTCATGCAGCACCATCCCATTCACACAGGAGAGAAGCCCTATGAGTGCAATGAATGTAGAATGGCCTTCACTCACCGTTCCACTTTTATCCGCCATAATAGGACCCACACTGGCGAAAAACCCTTTGAGTGCAAAGAGTGTGAGAAAACTTTCAGCAGTCGGGAATACCTAATTCAGCACTATGTCATCCACACTGGAGAAAAGCCCTATGATTGTGCAAAGTGTGGAAAGGCCTTCAGATGCAGCTCCGAACTCATGCAGCACCTCCGAATCCACACTGGAGAGAAGCCCTATGAGTGCATCCAGTGTGGGAAGGCCTTTCATCGGCGTGCCAACCTCATCCAACACACTGTCATCCACACTGGGGAGATGCCATATAAGTGCATTGAGTGTGGGAAGGCCTTCAGACGCCGGTCACACCTCATGCAGCACCATCAGACTCATTCTTGAGAAGCCCTGTGAGTGCACTGAATGTGGAAGGGCCTTCACCCACCGTTTCTGTTTTGTCTTGTAATAGGATCCACACCAGCGAAAACCTGTGAAGTACAATGAATGTGGGAAAGCCTTCTACCACAGCTCTTCCTTAAACTCAGCACATGAGGAGTCATACTGGAGAGAAGCCCTATGAATGCAGTGGATGTAAGAAAACGTTCAGCTGCAGGTCAGTCTTCATGGAAATTCAAAGGATTCATACTGGAGAGACATGTGGGAAGGCTTTTTGCAAAGAGGTTCTGAACCAGTTCCCAATAAAAGGTCATAATTTCCTATTGAGGACATAGATCTAAGCCTATTGTCAGGTTCAGAACCCACTGAATGAAGAGGAGGCTGGATCCCAGAAGGAAGGAGCCTGCAACATCATGACAGGTAGCTACTATAATAATTCCAACTTAGTCAACTTCAGAGAACTCATACTGGCAAAAGACTTTCCGAATATAACTACCAAGGTCACTCGTTAGCCAGAAGAAAAATCTGACTCGCCATTTGAGAATTCATACCAAAGAAGAACCCGTGTCATTGCAGTGAGAAAACCTTCTGTAACAGATTTTTACTAATTGTCATCTAAAGAGTAATGTAAGAATGTGATCCAGCTTGGGCTTTACTCTCATACAGGAAACAGACCCAGTGATTAGTGTAACTGTATAAAAAAAACTTCAGCCACAAGTCTTGCCTTGGTTTACTCTGGAAGACCATCTCAGGAATATTTAAAAAAAAAAAAAAAAAGAAGCAGATGTAGAAATTGTTAAAGCAAAAAGGAATGCCTTCACACATGCTTTCATACTTCCCTTGCAAGACTGTTACATACCTTTTTTTTTTTTTTTTTTTTTTTTTGGTGGGGGAGTGTTTGAGGGGTGAAGGGTTCTCTGCCTCTGCATTTGTTTTTCATATACTTTTGCTACCAACCTGCATCAGGAGAGTAACAGTGGAGGGCACCTTGACAAACATTTATTGAAACCCTTCTTTGTTCCACACATCTCTACCCATGAAGAACATAATTCTTTGTGAGAAATCTGAAGGCTTGATTCATGAACTACCTGCACCTCTAAGGAAGTAGAATACTGAAAACATCATCCCGTGACATTTATATCCCATTTTATAGCTGAGAGAAGGATCCAAATACAAATGGCCACATTCTACTGGGCCATTTAAGGCACTGAGGCTTATTTATTGGAAAAAAAAAAAAAAAACCCTTTCTTGTGGTTTTCACTGCTTGACACTCATTTTTGCTTGATCCTATCTTGTTTGCTTTTCATTATTTTCTCTGTGGTTATAATTATTACCAAGGAGCCCTGGTGGCACAAACAGTTAAGTGCTTGGCTGCTAACAAAAGGTTGGTGGTTGAACCCACCCAGCAGCTCTGTGGGAGAAAGACCTGGTGACCTGCTCCTATAAAAATTGTTGGATACCAGTGAGTCAGTTTCAACTCATGGCAACCCCATGTGATAGAGTAGAACTGCCCCATAGAGTTTTCTTGGCTGTAATCTTTACAGGAACAGATTACTAGGTCTTTTGCCAGTGGAGCCGCTGTGTGGATTCCAACTGCCAATCTTTCAGTTAGTGGCCGAATACTTAAGCAATGAGCCATCAGGGCTCGTTTTAGTAACAATTACAGCCAAGAAAACCCTATGAGGCTGTTCTACTGTCACATGGGGCCGCTAAGAGAATCGACTCAGTGGCACCCAGCAATGACATAATTATCACTCACGGTGTTACCCCTTTGTACTATATTTATCCTCCCCTCCCTTCCTTCTAAAGGGGTGCTGCTGACTTGGGGGGTTTCTGAGTAAATATGGACTGCAGATTCCCAAGGACATCTCAGCTCATTTGGGGTCTTAAATGCCTTGGTCATGGTGTCTGGTGACTTTCAAATGTAAGGCCTTGGCTTCCCATAAGCAAAACTCAGGAAGTGCCTGCCCCCACATGAACTGTTAGTTGTGCTTTGAATAGAAATTAAAAATTTTCCCATGGCGATTCACTGAGTAAAATCACTCATGAAGGGTGTTTGAGGTCATCCAACAGTATAGCTCATTTGAGCATATTTAGTACCATATTAATTTAATGTGATAGCTAATTTATTTTAAATATATCCTTTTATTGTATTTTTTTCTTTATTACTTCACTTATCTTTTTCTTGTACTTTTAAAAAACTTTGTTGTTAGTTGCCACTGAGTTGATTCTGATTTCCGGCAACCGCATTAGGATGGTAGAACTTCCCCATAGGGTTTTCAAGGCTGTGACCTTTCGGAAGCAGATCGCCAGGCCTGTCTTCCAAGGTGCCTCTGGATGGGTTTGAACCTCCAACATTTCATCTAGTAGTGGAGCACTCAATCGTTTGCACCACCCAGGGACTCTATTTAAAAAAAAAACTGTTGGTTATTTATTTACATTCCAAATTTTCATCATAGTTTGAAAAGTATATGCTCTGATTCTATTTTTTATTGTTTAAGCTAAAAATTGCAAACATCAGAATTCCCTAGAGTGTTTGTTACACAATGCTGGGCACCACCCTCAGATTTTCTGATTTAGTAAATTTGTGGTGGGTTTAACCCTCGGGGTTTTGTGACTTGGTTAGTAAGACATCATGTCCCTAAGTAAAAAATAAGGAGCCCTGGTGGTGCAGTGGTTAGGTACTCGGCTGCTAACTGAAAGGTCAGCGATTTGAACCCACCAGCCACTCCACAGGCAAAAGATGTGGCAGTCTGTTTTCATAAAGATTCACAGCCTTGGAAACCCTCTGGGGCAGTTCTACTCTGTCCTATATGGTTGCTATGAGTCAGAATCGATTCAATGGCAACATGTTTGTGTTCTGGGGAAAAACAGATGGGGAGCCAGTCAAAGTGCTGTTCATTATGTACAAAGAAAGATAATGGATAAACAGGGCCTGAGGGAGGTTTCCAAAAAAACAAAATCCATAATCTCCTATTCAGGATGAAGGTCTGAGCCTGTTGTCAGATCCAGAACCTAGTGAATGAAGAAGGGGCTGGATCCCAGGAGGAAGGACCCACAACATCATGACTAGTAGCTACTATAATAATGCCCACAGCTGCCCTTCAAAGGGCCCTTCAACAATGTACTTAGGTAACTGCACAATGGGGAAGGGCTATATCCAGGAATTTCAGGGACTATTGTACATAGAGTCACCACTGACATTTGTACCTGGTGACTTGAAGTGCCATCACAGCTCCACTATTGGAGTGGAGTTTTCTGGAATCCAGATAATAAGCATAATGCTAAACAAAATCTAGCTTACAATGAGTCCATCGTGTCTTTGGAGAACCAAGCAAAAAAAAAAAAACCCATTGCCACTGAGTCAATTCCAATTCACAGCAACCCTATATGACAAAGTAGAACTGCCCATAAGGTTTCCAAGACTGTAAATCTTTACAGAAGCAGACTGCCACATCTTTCCCCCACAGAGCAGCTGGTGGATTTGAACTGCTGACCTTTAGGTTAGCCGCCAAGCGCTTAACCACGTCACTGCCAGAGCTCCTCTTTGGAGAAGGCTGCATGGAAACCTCAAATATTCCTTCTGGCCAAGATTTTAAATAACTACTACACCCCAAGGGTCATGGCAGAGGCCATAGTAGCACACTCAAAAGACAGTGTGTCTGTCTATAAAATCTCCATTTAATTTGCCAGTCTAACTACTGCAGAACCCAGCTGGATTCTAGAGAATGACTGGAGACCACCACAAGGCCCACCAACTGGTCCTGACTGCATTTCCCGTGCCAGGTGGGGACTATATGCCAGAGTGGATTAATCCAGCCTCTGTACGTGGGATGCAGCCTTTGACTTGTTGGATTCATTCACTTTTATTCTACTGAGGATGCAAGTTCAGAAACACTTTGCATTCACATGGGGAAGACAACAATACACTCTTACACCTCTCCCCAAGGGCTTTGTTAACTCTTCTGCTTTCTGTCATAATATCATCCAAAAAGATCTGGACCACTTGGACAACCCACCAAAAACCAAACCAAACCAGTTGCCATCAAGTCAATTCCGACTCATAGAGATCTCACGTGTGTCAGAGTAGAATTGTGTCCCACAGGGTTTTCTTTTTTTATGTTCGTCCTCATATTATGTCATTTTAAGTTTATTCAATATTCTTATTATAGATCTACAACTACACACATTGCAAAGGTTATTTCTTCTCTAGTTCTTTCTTTTTTTAAAAAAAATAACATTTTAATTGTGTTTTGGTGAAAGTTTACACAGTAAATTAGGTTCCCGTTTGACAATTTCTATACAAACTGTTCGGTGACATTTGCTACATTTTTTCACACGTTTTGTTTTTTGTTTGTTTTTTCCCATACAAAGATTTATACATACATTGTTATGTGACTCTAATTGCTCTCCCCATACTGTGATAGCACACTCCTCCTTTCCACCCCTGATTCCCCATGTCCATTCAACCAGCTCCTAATGCTCTCTGCCTTCCCATCTCACCTCCAGACAGAAGCTGCCCGTTTAGTCTCTTGTATCTACTTGAGCTAAGAGGCACACTCCTCATGAGTATCACTTTATGTCCCAAGTCCAGTTCAATCCCTGTCTGAAGAGTTGGCCTCAGAAATTGTTTTAGTTCTGGGCTGATAGAGAATCCAGGGGCCATGCTTTCTGGGGTTTCTCCAGTCTTAGTCAGACCATTAAGTCTGGTCTTTTTACTAGAATTTGCATTCTGCACCCCACCTTTCTCCTGCTCCATCTGGGACTCTCTGTTGTGTTCCCTGTCAGGGCAGTCATTGGTAGCTGGGCACCATCTAGTTCTTCTGGTCTCAGGCTGATGAAGTCTCTGGTTTATGTGGCCCTTTCTGTCTCATGAGCTACTACTTTCCTTGTGTCCATGGTGTTCTTCATTCTCCCTTACTCCAGGTGGGTTGGGACCAATTGAGGCACCTTAGATGGCCACTTTCCACAGGGTTTTCAATGGCCGATTTTTCAGAAGTATTGCCACTCTTTTCTTCAGAAGTACATCTAGGCGGATTCTAACCACTAACCTTTTGGTTAGCAGCTGAGTGCTTAACTGTTTGCAAGTGATGACATTATGCTGGTTAGTCAGGGTGACCAAGAGGTAGCTAGCAGTCTAGTGGCCTTTGTAGGACACATGTGCTCCAGAGAGTGAAAGAGAAACCTTAAGGAGGTTCCGGGTCCTGCCACATCAGTATAGTTTTTAGGGATCTAGTACCTAGACTTCCCCTCCAATGTAAAAGGTAAATTATTTCAACTTGCATCATCTACCACAAAGAAGTAAGCACAATACATAGTAGGCCTCTTTGTGTTCGGGAGGGAAAAGAGCCTACCTATAAACACTGTTCTGGCCCATATATTGGTTGTCATATTGGGCTGTGAGTAGTACCTATAACAAAAAAGGGCCCTGCAGCAGTTCCAGGGGTAGTGCAATAGCCCTGCCACTTGGGCCATAATATCTGGCAGACATGATGACTTGGGAGGTGTCAGTGGTTGAAAAAAAAAAGGATGGAGTTTAGGGAAAGCTCCACTGAGAAAATAACCATGCAGCCCTCTGGGGTTCTGGACCATGTCCAGGTCATCTGCAGTGGAGGATATGCCTTTTGACAACAGCCCCTAGTGTTCTACTGGGCACTGTAGAGACACAATCCTTGCCTACTGGACACCAACTGACCATGTGTCCATAACTGTCTCTTGTTAATTGAGTTATGGCAGACCTAATATGCATAAGTTCCAGAGGGCTCAGCAGCAATACTGCAGAATGGAAAGTGTACATCCAGGACCTATCCTGAGCAGGTCCAGAGGGCATGAGTAAGATGTTGATGTTGATAGATGCCATCATCAAGTCAATCCCAACTCATAACAACCCCGTGAGACAGAGTAGAACTGCCCCATAAAGTTTTCTAGGCTGTAATATTTACGGGAACAGATCACCATGTCTTTCTCCCACAAAGCCATGGAATGGGTTCAAACCACCAACCTTTTGTTAGCAGCCGAGCACTTAACTGTTGCACCAACAGGGCTCCTTATGAGTATGATTAATAAAGAGCTCAGGCCCTCATGCCATCCATCATTGTTGGCCCAGCTCACTTTCAGCTCCCAATTATAGCTCAACAGAGCGACCTCAAGACCAGCTGAGGAGTAAAAAGCCCAAGCATGGTGTACAGATGTTTAAGCTTGGTATGAGGGTTACTGTTAATTGCCATCCAGTTGATTCCTACTCATAGCAACCCAATGTGTACAGAGTAGAACTGCTCTGTAGGGTCTTTAAGTCTGTGATCTTTCAGAAGCAGAGTGCCAGGCCTGTCTTCCAAGGTGCCACTGGGTGTGTTCGAACTGCCAACCTTTTGGCTAGTAGTCGATGGTTTAGCCATCTGTGCCACCTAGGGACTCCTGATATGAGGGTACCAGTCAAAATGGTTGGTTGATACATTACAAAGTTAATCATGGGTGGCTTTTAAAGGCATTGTTGAGGAAAATTTTCAAATAGTGAATATTTCAGCAGAGCACCTGATCATGTACTTTATGTGAAAGGAAAAGTGTGCCATGGTGCAAATATATGTGGACACATGACTTGAAAATTCCCAGTAATTATAAATAATTCAGATCCTCAATTCTCAGATGAAAATTTCCCATGATTAGAATGCAACCATTTGAATTCCACAATAACCCAGGTTCTTGATCTTCACATCAACCTCTGTTCATTCTCCTATCAGCCTCTTTTTCTTTTTTTTTTCTTTAAATATTTTATTGTGGCCAAGACGGCAGAATAGTCAGACACGTCCTGTTGTCCCTCTTACAACAAAGACCTGAAAAAACATGTGAATCTATTATATATAACAATCTAGGAACCCAGATCATCAAAGACAAAGCTGAAGAGTCTGACTGAGCAGCAAGGGAAAGGAGGGCCAATTCAAAAGCAGCAGAGAAGTGCCAGTCGTGAGGTCATCAGTGCCCTGCTGGCTGGGTCGACAGGCATGCATGACTAAGGTGAGCAGTGGCCTTCAGGATATGTCTCACCACATCAGGTGAGGCCAGGTGGCAGTGAGTCTGCACACACCTCTGGAGCTTGGTGGAAGCGGTGCTGGACAAGTGAAAGTTAAGTGCAAAGGTGTAACCTACTGCATAGGAGGAAAATAATCCCTCCCTTACCAGAGTGCTTCCTTCCCCTCACCCACCCCCCACCCCTTCCACTCCGACACTAGCCCAGCAGTATTCAACAACCGCCTCGCCCCCTAAGCCGGGAACTCAGGGCTATCTGCACCCACACAAGTCTTGTGGCTTTAAAAAATGCCACGCCCCCTAAGGCGGGAACTCAGGGCAGGTTGGGAGGCCCTACCTTTTCACAGAGCCACTGGCATAAGGGGTCCACAGATATGCAGCGCCCTTCACCTCTGCCTAGACCTCTGTAGACTGATTCAACACCACATGCCCTTATTAGCATAAAAAAGCAGGGCATATACCTGAAGTCCATTTTCAACTGCAGCAGCCAAGGGGGAGCTACAGATCTGTGATGTTTGACACCACCCTGCCTCTTAAGTAGGGGCACCACCCACCCACGCCAGGAGCCTGGGGGCTGGGAGTACCACCCACTCCATCTAGCCACCCACAACAGGGGTCTGAGAATAAGTGGTGCCTCCTATCCCTCCAGCCAACAGCACCAGGTGCCCAAGGACCAGCTGCAATACCCCTCACCCCCACTACATGCTATAGGGGACAGGGACACACCCTCCACCCCGGCACCTGGGGGCAACTGTCAGCCCCCTGCCTTGCTCCACACATAGCCCCATACAGCAGCCAGATACCTGCGTCTGATCTGAACACTCCTATGCAGCCCTGCCCATCCAGGACTGGAGGTGAGAGTCTGCACCACACACTTTGTAACCCATGATCTGGACACCTGTGCCACACCTGCACAAGAAAAGTAAACAGACCCCTGTGTTCACACACCTAGTAGCTGCTCTGACCACCTGGAGACAGGACATGAGAGCTTCAAAGATCCCAATAACCAAAGAGGCTCACAGGTCCAGCCTACTTGGGCATAGCAAAACAAAACAAAAAGTTAGGACACAATAAACAAACATTCAATAAATAACTATAACAACTTATTGACACCTTGGAGACAACAGTCAATAACAAATCACATAAGGAAGCAGGTCAAGATGGCTCCAGCAAGCGACCAAAATAAAGAACCAGGAAACCTTCTGGAACATAAGGTATTGGAAATACCTGAGATAGAACTCAAAAGACTAATATACAGAGCTCTCCAAGATATCAGAAAAAGATCATGCAAAACTTAGAACAAGCCAAGGAACACACAGACAAAGCCATAGATGAATTAAGGAAAACAATACAAGAATAAAACAACAAAATTAACAGGCTGATAGAATCCACACAGAGACAGAAACCAGAAACCCAAAAGATTAACAATAAAATTTCAGAATTAGACAACTTAATAGAAGGTCACAGGAGCAGAAGTGAGGCAATGGAAGTCAGAATTAGTGAAACTGAACATAAATCCCTTAACATCAATTTATTTGAGAAAATATAAGAAAAAAAAATTTAAATGAAGAAAGCCTAAGAATTATGTGGGACAATATCAAGAGGAAATACCTACGCATGATCAGAGTGCCATAATGGGGGGAACAGAAAACACAGAATTTTTGAAGATTTGCTGCCAGAAAACTTCACTGATACCATAAAAGACAAAAAGATATCTACCCAAGAAGCTCAACAAACCCCACACAGGGTAGATCTCAAAAGAAAGTCACCAAGACATATTATAATCAAACTTGCCAAAACAAAAGACAAAGATAGAATCTTGAAGCAGCTAGGGATAAAAGAAAGTCAACTACAAAGGAGAACCAATAAGACTACTCAGCAGAAACCATGTAGGCAAGAAGACAATGGGATGACATATGTAAAGCCTTGAAGGAAAAAAAAATGCCAGCCAAGAATCGTATATCCAGCTAAACTGACTCTCAAATATGATGGCAAAATTAGGTCATTTCCAGATAAACAGAAGTTAAGGGAATTTGTAAAAACCAAACAAAAATTTCAAGAAATATTAAAGGGAGTCCTCCAACAATATCAGACAACAATTTAAGACTAGAACACAGGACAGATCAACCAGTTATCAACCCAGATAGGGAAGTTGCAAAAAGAAGTCAAAGTTAAAAAGACTGAAAATAGAGAACCAGAGATGTCAATATGTAAATGATGATAACATCAAAACAAAAAAGAGGGAATAAACAGTGTAGTAATAGAACTTCCATATGGAGAGGAAGTTAAATCAATATCAAGAAATAAAAGATCAGTTTAAACATAGAAAAATTAAGGTAAATTTTAAGGTAACCACAAAGAAAGCTAACAAACCCACCCATAAAAATAAAAAAGAAGAAAAACATAAAGTCTCAGCAAACATAAAATCATCAATAATGAAAAAGATGAAAAGAAAATACATAAAGAAAAACACAAAAAATTAAGTGGACCAAAGAAACTGTCAACATCACAAAAAAATACATCAAAATGACAGCACTAAACTCATACCTATAATAATTGCACAGACTGTAAATGGACTAAATGCAACACTAAAGTGACAGAGAGTGGCAGAATGCATTAAAAAAAACATGATCCAGGTATATACTGCCTACAAGAGACACACCTTAGACTCAAAGACACAAACAAACTAAAACTCAAAGGGTAGAAAAAATATATATCAAGCAAACAACAATCAAAAAAGAGCAGGAGTGACAATATTAATCTCTGACAAAGTACACTTTAAAGCAAAATCCACTACAAAGGATAAGGAAGGACACTATATAATGATTAAAGGGTCAATACACCAGGAGGACAAAATTATCACAAATATATATGCACTCAGTGATAGGGCTCCAAAATACATAAAACAAACTCTAACACCATTGGAAACGGAAAGAGACATCTCCACAATACTAGTAGGAGACTTCAACACAGCACTTCACCCAACAATAGCCAAGTATATATTCTTTTCCAATGCACACTGAACATTCTCCAGAATAGACCACATTTTAGGCCACAAGCAAAACTTAACAGAGTTCAAAACATCAAAATATTACTTCTTTTCTGACCATAATGCCATAAAACTAGAAATCAATAACAGAAACAGCAAGGAAAAAAAAAATCAAGTATGTGGAAATTGAACAACACCTTGCTTAAAAACTACTAGGTTATGGAAGAAATCAAGGACAGAATAAACAAATTCATAGAATCAAATGAGAATGAAAACATATCTTGCCAGAACCTCTGGGACACAGCAAAAGCAGTGCTTAGAGGTTAATTTATAGCAATAAATGCACACATCCAAAAAGAAGAAAGAGCCAGAATCAAAACATTAACCCTACAACTAAAATAAACAGGAAGAGAACAGCAAAAGAAACCCTCAGGAACCAGAAGAAAGGAAATAATAAAGATTGGAGCAGAAATAAATGAAATAGAGAATAGAAAAACAATTGAAATAGTTAGCAAGACCAAAAGTTGATTCTTTGAAAAGATCAACAAACCATTGGCCAAACTGACAAAAGAAAAACAGGAGAGGAAGCAAATAACTCGAATAAGAAATGAGATGGGCGATATCACAATACACGCAACTGAAATAAAAAAGATCATAACACAATACTATGTAAAACTGTTCTCCAACAAATTTGAAAACTTAGAGGAAACGGGCAAATTTCTAGAAACACACTACCTACCTAAACTAGCATAAACCAAGGTATAAAAACTAAATAAACCCACAACAAAAGAAGAGATTGAAGAGGTAATAAAAAAAACTCCCAACAACAACAACAACAAAAAGCCTTGGCCCGGACGACTTCACTGGAGAATTCTACCAAACTTTCAGAGAGGAGCTAACACGAGTACTACTAAAGGCATTTCAGACCATAGAAAAGGAAGGGATACTCCCGAACTCATTCTATGAAGCCAGCATAACCCTAATACCAAAACCATGTAAAGACACCACAAAAAAAGAAAATTACAGACCAATATCCCTCGTGAAAATAGATGCAAAAATCCTCAACAAAATTCTAGCCAATAGAATTCAACAGCATATTAAAAAAATAGTTCATGAGCAAGTGGGATTCATACCACGTACGCAGGGATGGTTCAACATTAGAAAATCAATCAATGTAATCTATCACATAAATAAAACAAAAGAACCACATGATCTTATCAATTGATGCAGAAAAGGCATTTGACAAAGTCCAACACTCATTCATGATAAACACTTTCAGCAAAATAGGAATAGAAGGGAAATTCCTGGACATAAAAAAGGGCATTTATACAAAGCCAACAGCCAACATCATTCTAAATGCACAGGGACTGAAAGTACTCCCCTTGCGAATGGGAAGCAGACAAGGGTGCCCTTTATCACTTGTCTTGGTCATCTAGTGCTGCTGTAACAGAAATACCACAAGTGGATGGCTTTAACAGAGAGAAATTTATTCTCTCACAGTCCAGTAGGCTACAAGTCCAAATTCAGGGTGTCAGCTCCAGGGGAAGGCTTTCTCTTCTCTGTCGGCTCTGGAGGAAGGTCCTTGTCATCAGTCTTCCCTTGGTCTGGGAGCATCTGAGCGCAGGAACCTCAGGTCCAAAGGATGTGCTCTGCTCCCGGCACTGCTTTCTTGGTGGTATGAGGTCCCTATGTCTCTCTGCTCACTTCTCTCTTTTATATCTCAAAAGAGATTGGCTTAAGACACTATCTAATCTTGTAGACCTCATCAATATAATTGCTACTAATCTATCTTATTACATCATAGAGATACAATATACAACACATAGGGAAATCACATCAGATTGCAAAATAGTAGACAATCATACAATACTGGGGATCATGACCTAGCCAAGTTGACAGACATTTTGTGGGGATGCAATTCAATCCGTGACACCACTCTTATTCAACATTGTGCTGGAGGTCCTAGCCAGAGCAGTAAGGCAAGAAAAAGAAATAAAGGGTACCCAAACTGGTAAGAAAGAAGTAAAAGTATCCCTATTCACAGATGATACAATCTAATACACAGAAAACCCTAAAGAATCCACAAGAAAACTACTGGAACTAATAGAAGATTTCAGCAAAGTGTCAGGATACAAGATAAACATACAAAAATCAAGGATTCCTTTACACCAACAAACAGAACTTCGAAAAGGAAATCACCAACTCAATACCACTTACAGTAGCCACCTAGAAGATAAAGTACTTAGGAATAAATCTAACCAGAGACGTAAAAGACCTATACAAAGAAAACTACAAAACACTACTCCAAGAAACCAAAAGAGACCTGCATAAATGGAAAAACATACCATGCTCATGGATAGGTAGACTTAACGTTGTGAAAATGTCAATTCTACCCACAGCAATCTACAAATACATTGCAATTCTGATCCAAATACAAACAGCATTCTTTAAAGAGATGGAGAAACAAATCATCAACTTCATATGGAAAGGGAGGAGGTCTGGATAAGTAAAGCATTACAGAAGAAGAAGAACAAAGCGGGAGGCCTCACAGTACCCGATTTTAGAACCTAATATGCCACCACAGTAGTCAAAGCAGCCTGGTACTGGTACAACAAAAGACACATAGATTAATGGAACAGAATTGAGAACACAGATGTAAATCCATTCACCTATGAGCAGCTGATATTTGACAAAGGCTCAAAGTCCATTAAATGGGGAAAAGACCGTCTCTTTAACAAATGGTGCTGGCATAGCTAGATATCCATCTGTAAAAAAATGAAACAGGGCCCATACCTCACACCATACACAAAAACTAACTCAAAATGGATCAAAGACCTAAATACAAAATCTAAAACAATAAAGATCATGGAAGAAAAATAGGGACAATGCTAGGAGCCCTAATACATGGCATAAATAGTATACAAACCATAAATAACAATGCACAAACACCAGAAGAAAAACTAGATAACTGGGAGCTCCTAAAAATCAAGCACTTACGCTCATCAAAAGATTTCACCATAAGAGTGAAAAGAGAACCTACAGATTGGGAAAAAAATTTTAGCTATGACATATCCGATAACAGTCTAATCTCTAAAATCTATAGGAAAATCCAACACCTCTACAACAAAAAGACAAATAATCCAATTTAAAAATGAGTGAAGGATATGAATAGACTCTACACCAAAGAAGACATTCAGGTGGCTAACAGACACAAGAGGAAATGCTCATGATCATTAACCATTAGAGAGATGCAAATCAAAACTACAATGAGATAACATCTCACCCCAACAAGGCTGGCACTAATCCAAAAAATACAAAATAACATATGTTGGAGAGGCTGTGGAGAGATTGGAACTCTTATACACTCCTGGTGGGAATATAAAATGGTACAGCCACATTGAAAAACGATTTGGTGCTTCCTTAAAAAGCTAGAAATAGAAATACCATATGATCCAGCAATCCCACTCCTAGGAATACACCCGAGAGAAATAAGAGCTGTCACATGAATAGACATATGCACACCCATGTTCACTGAAGCACTATTCACAACGGCAAAAAGATGGAAACAACCTAAATGCCCATTAACAGATGAATGGATAAACAAATTATGGTAGATACACACAATGGAATACTATGCAGTGGTAAAGAACTATGATGAATTTGGGAAACGTCTCAATAACATGGATGAATCTGGAGAGCATTATGCTGAGTGAAATTAGCCAGTCACAAAAGGACAAATATTGTATGGGACCACTATTATAAGAATTCAAGAAAAGGTTTAAACACAGAAAAAAGCATTCTTTGATGGCTATGAGGGTGGGGAGGAGGGGGAAGGGAAGTCACTAACTAGATAGTAAACAAGGATCAACTTAGGTGAAGGGAAGGACAACACACAATCCAGGGGAAGTCAGCACAACTGGACCAAAGCAAAAGCTAAGAACTTTCCTGGATGCATCCAAACACTTTGAGGGACAGAGTAGCTGGGGCTGGGGCTGGGGCCTGAGAACTATAGTTTCGGGGAACATCAAGGTCAATTGGCGTAACAGTTTATTAAGAAAATTTTCTACATCCTACTTTGGTGAGTGGCATGTGGGGTCTTAAAAGCTTGTGAGCAGCCATCTAAGATACATCAATTTGTCCCATCTCACTTGGAGCAAAGAAGAATGAAGAAAATCAAAGACACAAGGAAAATATTAGCCCAAAGGACTAAAAGACCAAGGTGGGGGGCCAAAATGGTGGAGTAGTGAGACACTTCTGTGGACCCTCTTTCAACAAAGACCCAAAAACACAAGTGGTTTGATTATATATGGCAATCTGGGAGCCCTGAACATCAAGACAGAGTTGAGGAACCGGACTGAGTGACAGGGGGAGGGAGAGACAGTTTGGAAGCAGTGAGGAGTTGCCAGATCTGACCCGGCGAGAGCCTGAGCCCTTCAGGCCTGATCAGCTCGAGGGTGAGCAGTGAGGCAAGCAAGCGTCAGTGCTCCGGAGGCATATTCTGCACTGGGAGAGACCCAGCCGCTGAGAGTCTACTCAGCTACGCAGAACCAGTGAAAAGCAGGCCTCGACAAA
Organism: Dugong dugon; assembly: GCA_030035585.1. NCBI lineage: Eukaryota > Metazoa > Chordata > Mammalia > Sirenia > Dugongidae > Dugong > Dugong dugon. Next base: position 118,002,443 of record CM057466.1, read on the forward strand.
AGATAAGTACTTGCATATGGCTTACCATGCGTCTCAAAAACACCCCCTTAGGGAAAAACCTCTCTCCCATTTATCTCCCTGCTCCCTGCTCTGCATTGGGTCCTGGACCAGCTTCAGCAATCCTGAGTCCCCTGGGCCAGAAGTAGGATCTGTCACATGCCTGGAGCCATTCTCCCTGCCTTGGAGAATGAACAAATTAACAAACGGGGGAAAAAATAAACTGCCAGCTCCCCTAAGCCAGGAACCCAGGGTAGGCACAGCTCCTTTGTCTAGTCACAGGCATAAGGGATCCACGGACTTTGAGTGACTTTCCCCCTGCACAGACTTGTGTGGGCCCATCTCAACAGCGTAGGCCCTCATTACTGAAGTACAACAGGGTATATACTGGAACTTTCACTTCAACTGTTTCAGCTGTGAAGTGGCAGGTTTGTGACATGTGACACTGCTCTGCCCATTAAGCAGGGTCTTCACCTACCCACATCAGGGGCCTGAGGACTGGTGGCTCCACCCATGCCACCTAGCCACCTGCAATAGGGTCCCATGAAAAAGAGGTGCTCCCAGTCCTTACAGCCAACAGCATTACCTGCTCACATTCTGGCTGCAAAACCCACCCACCTACGCACTCTAGGGAACAGGGACACACCTTCCTCCTAGACACTTGGGGGTGGCCGTCAGCCCCCTGCCTTGCTCAGAGTGTGTCTCCCTGCTGCAGCCAGATGCCAGTGCCTACACAAATCATCCATGCCTGTCTAGGACTGTGAGAACCTACACCACACACTTGGTCGCTATCTGAGCACCTGAGCCGAATCCATACAGCAGAAATGAGCAGACTCCTGAGCACACATACCTAGTAACTGATTTAACCACCTGGTGACAGGACATTAGAGCTTCAAAGGTGCCAATAATCAAACTAGCTCATGCGAGCAGCCTATTTGGGCATATCAAAACAAGAAGCTAGGACACAGTAAGCAAACATAAAATAAATAAATATAATAACTTATTGATGGATCAGAGACAACAGTCAATATCAAATCACATAAAGAGGCAATCCATGATGGCTTCAGCAAGTTCCCAAAATAAAGAATCTAGAAATTTTCTAGGGGAGGAAAGTTTCTTGGAATTACCAGAGGCAGAATACAAAAGATTAATATACAGAACTCTTCAAGAAATTAGGAAGGAAACTAAGCAAAATGCAGAACACACAATAGAGGAAATTAAAAAGATTACAGAAGAGCATAATGACAAATTTAACAGGCTGCAAGAATCCATAGAGAGATAGCAATCCGAAATCCAGAAGATTAACAATAAAATTTCAGAATTAGACAACTCAATAGAAAGTCACAGGAGCAGAATTGAGGCAATGGAAGTCAGAATTAGTGAGACTGAAGATTAAGCTCTTGACACCAACTTATTTGAGGAAAAATCAGATAAAAGAATTTTAAAAATTGAAGAAACCCTAACAATTATGTGGGATTCTATCAAGAGGAATAACCTGCAAGTCATTGGAGTACCAGAACAGGGGGGGATAACAGAAAATACAGAGAGAATTGTCGAAGATTTGTTGGCAGAAAACTTTCCTGATGTCATGAAAGATGAGAAGATATCTATCCAAGATGCTCATCGAGCCCCACATAAGGTAGATCCCAAAAGAAAGTTACCAAGACATATTATAATCAAACTTGCCAAAACCAAAGATAAAGAATTTTAAGTGTGGCTAGAGATAAACGAAAAGTCATCTACAAAGGAGAGTCAATAAGAATAATCTCGGACTACTCAGCAGAAACCATGCAGGCAAGAAGGCAGTGGGATGACATATATAAAAGCCTTGAACGAAAAAAATTGCCAGCCAAGAATTATATATCCAGCAAAACTGTTTCTCAAATATGATGGTGAAATTAGGACATTTCCAGATAAATAGAAGTTTCGGGAATTTGCAAAAACCAAACCAAAATTACAAGAAATACTAAAGGGAGTCCTCCAGTTAGAAAATCAGTAACATCAGATAACAACCCAAGACTAGAACACAGGACAGAGCAACCAGATATCAAGCCAGATAGGGAAGTCACAAAAGTAAACCAAAGGACTAAAAGACCACATGAACCAGAGACTCCACCAGACTGAGACCGGAAGAACTAGATGGGGCCTGGCTACCACCAATGACTGCCCTGACAGGGAACACAGCAGAGAGTCCTGGACAGAGCAGGAGAAAAACAGAACAGAACACAAATTCACATAAAAAGCCCAGACTTAATGGTCTGACAGATACTGGAGGAAGCCCCAGAACTATGGCCCCTGGACTCACTGTGAACCCAGAACTGAAACCGTTCCTGAAACCCCCTCTTCAGACAAAGATTAGACAGGACTATGAAACAAAAAATAATAAACGTGAGGAATGTGCTTCTTAGTTCAATCAGATATTTGAGACCAAATGGTCAGCTTCTGTCCAAAAGCAGGATGACAGAAAGGGACAGGAACTAGTCCAAAGGATACAGGGAACCTAAGGCAGAAAAGAGGAGTGTGCTGTCATATTGTGGGGATTGCAACCTAATGTCACAAAACAATATGTGTATAAATTTTTGTATGAGAAGTTAACTTGAGCTGTAAACTCACCTAAAGCACAAAAATATATAAATAAATAATATTTTATTGTGTTTTCTGTGAAAGTTTACACAGCACTTTAGGTTCCCATTCAACAATTTCTATACAAGTTGTTCAGGACATTGGTTATATTCTTCACAATGCATAAACATTCTCATTATTTCCATTCTGGTTGTTCCATCTCCATGAATCCAGTTTCCCTGCCTCCTTACCTTCTCATCTTTGTTTTAAATTGTTGATCATTTGGTCTCATAGGTGATTTTTTTTTTTTACAGGAGTACTGTGCTTATGGGTAATATTCAGTATTTTTGAGCCAATTTGTTATTTAGCTACAAAGTGACCTCAGGGGTTAGTTTCAGTTCGAGGTTTGAAGAGTATCTCAGGTCAATAGTCTCAGGGAGTCCTCCAGTCTGAGCAGTCCAGTAGGTCTGGGTTTTTTTGTTTGTTTGGAATTTGAGGTTCTGTTTCACATTTTTTTCCCATTCTATCAGGGTCCATCTATTGTGGCCCTGATCAGAACGGTTGGTAGTTGTATCCAGGCACCATCTAGTTCTTCTGGTCTCAGGGTAGATGAGGCTGTTGTTCTTGTAGACTATTTGTCCTGTAGACTGCTTTCTTCTCTGAGTCTTTGGTTTTCTTCTTTCCCTTTTGCTCTGGATGAGTAGAGACCAATAGTTGTATCTTAGACGGCCACTCGCAAGCTTTTAAGACCCCAGACACTACTCACCAAACTAGGACGTAGTTCAATCAGCCTCTTCCTATCATCTGTCATCTCCCTCTTTGACTGAGGTTCTTGACCTGTTATTTCAATCAACTATTGGGAATGCTAAGAAAATTTATTGTGTTGTACAGTCAAGTCCTGCGTGTTACTTCTTTAGCTGCTCTATTAAGGATCACTGGTGGCACAAGTGGTTAAGCACTCGGCTGCTAACCGAAAGGTTGGTGGTTTGAACTCACCCAGCAGCTCCATGGGAGAAAGACTTGGCGATCTGCTCCTGTAAAGATTACAGCCTAGAAAACCCTATGGGGCAATTCTACTCTGTCACATGGGGTCACTATGAGTTGAAAATTTACTTGACAGTACCTAACAACAACATAACACACCATTTTGTAATTGCTAACAATACAAATAAATGTTGATGCCAAACTCCCTATGCACTAACAATCAGAGCTTGCTTCATTCCAACCTTGTTTCGTGATCCACATTCCCTTCCTCACCCTCACTCATTCTAGATATTTTGGAATCTGGTAACACAGAGAATATAGAAAATACCATGAGAAAAAGCCTTCCACCAACTAACAGAAAAATCAAAACCTCATGGACACTCTGGGGTCAAAATAAAAATATTGTCACTCCTCCAATTTAGGATAAATTTCTTACTATTCCCTGCTCATAAACTCTATGGGGCAGTTCTACTCTGTCCTATAGGGTCGCTATGAGTCGGAATTGACTCTGTGGCAACAGGTTTTTTGTTTTTTTTTTTTAATTCCCTGCTCCAATTCCCATCCACCCTTATCTTCTGAGTGACATTAATTATGGTTGATTAAATTGCTTGACTGACAATTCAACCACACTGTTCTACATATGCTATCAATATAATTTTACATGATTCTCTCCTGTCTCTTAAAAAAAAAAAAACCCACTCTTTTCCATTAGATCAAATATACTTCCTGATTTTACTTGTCTTCTTTGCGTTTTTCTACCAAATTTCTTGAGATCAATTCTGCTATTCCTTTTTTTTGTTTGTTTCCTCGATCGATATTAAATCTTTAACTCCTTGAGATATTGTTATCCTCATAGCTCCAAAAACACAAACTTCTAAATCCACATGGGGTCGCTATGATTCAAAATTGACTTGATGGCACCTAACATGAGCCTATAATAACTTTTTTGTCCTAAATTTTGACTTATTTACTTATTTTATTGTGGTAGAATTCATACATAATAAAACCTTTACCGTTTCAACATTTTTTACATCAATTATCACCACTGTCTGTTTCTAAAATTTTCTATCATCCTCAACAAAAGCTTAGTGCCACCCAAGCAATGACTCCCTTTCCGCCTCTCAGTTAACAATTTTAAGGTTCACATCTCCTATCAACACTACTCTCTAAACCACTGCTCTCTAAAACTCTCTCTCTAACCCAATGCTGCAGATTCTGACTCATAGCAACCAGTTTGTGCTACCAAGTCTCCTTAACAGAGCAGCTAAAGAAGTAACACGCAGGACTTGACTGTACCACACAATAAATTTTCTTAGCATTCCCAATAGTTGATTGAAATAACAGGTCAAGAACCTCAGTCGAAGAGGGAGATGACAGATGATAGGAAGAGGCTGACAGAACTACATCTCTAAAACTCTAACCCATTGCTGTTGATTCCGACTCATAGAGACCCTATAGGACAGAGTAGAATTGCACCATAGGGTTTCCAAAGCTATAATCTTTATGGAAGCAGACTGTCACATCTTTCTCCTGTGGAGCGACTGGTGGGTTCCAACTGCCAACCTTTCAGTTAGCAGCCGAGCACTTAACCACTACACCACCAGGGCTCCTTCTCTCTATGCAGATGTGTATGTATATATTTTTTGTTTTATATGTATACAGCTGCCTACTTAAAAGGTCCCTGTGTGTGGTTCAAATGGTTTGCAATTGACTACTAACCAAGGTTGGCCATTGGAACCCACCCAGCAGCACTGTGGAAGAAAGGCCTGGAAATCTGCTTCCGTAAAGATAGCAGCCAAGAAAATCCTATGGAGCAGTTCTACTGTTACACATGTGGCTGCCATGAGTGGGAATCGACTCGAAGGCAATGGGTTTACCTGCCTACTTGACAGCTATGCTCGGATACTTAACCATATGTCATACTAAACTCTCCATCTCCCCTCTTAACCTGTTTCTACTGCATTTTCCCTCATCAAAGCTGAAGGCAGTTCTATTATTCCAGCTGCTCAGACATGAAGTTTTGGAGTCATACCTAGATACCTCTCTTTCTCTCACATCCCAAATCCAATTCAACTGAAAATCCTTCTGGGACACCAAGAGGTTAGTTCAAGGTATATCAGGAATCTGACTTTTTGTCTAGTACATCTACTAACCTTGTTGTGAACCTCATTATCTCAAACCTAGATATAAATCTTTTCACTTGTCATCTGCTTCTTACTCTACCTTTCTTCAGTCACTTCTCAATGCAGCAGTAAGTATGATGCACTTCAGGTACAAGATGAGTCATATTCCACTGATGTTCCACCCGTGGCACGGATCCCCTATCACGGAGTAAAATGCAAGATCATTCCAGCAGGCTACAATGCCCTTAACTCTTACCACATAAACCATGCTTCTGTAACAGGCTAACATTTACATCTTGACATTTTATACATCTCTGTTTATTCTTGCCATTTGAGATTTGCAAACTGTCATCACATTTTTGAGTCTTTCATTTCATTAAATTGATGAAAAAACATTTTAGACAAATGCACCTATAGATTTCTATTGCAAAACAAACTCTCAAAGACCATAAAATGCATTTGCTAACATTATTTCCATTCCATTCTTTCCCACCCTCCTTCTGACTAAAATGTTTTCCATTGCATCAGCAAACTTGCTTTTCCTGGAAACTGTAAGACATACACTGCTCCAGAGAATCTGTTCTAGCTGTTTCCTCTCTGGAACATATTCCACGAGATATCCCCAAGGCTCACTTCCTCACCTCTCTCAAGTCTTTGCTTAAGTATCCTCTTATTAATGAGGCATCCCATGCAACCCTCTTTAGTATTGCAACCCATCTCCACTCTCCTGAATTTTTCACTGTTACCCTTCTCTCCTTTCCTTTCCTATAGCACCTATCCACTTAGAACTTTATATTATGCAACCGTAAAGAGAAATGAAGTTTTGGTGCATGCCACAACATGGATGAACTTTGAAAACATTTTTTTGTTGTTGTTGTATGCCGTTGAGTCGACTTCAACTCATAGCAACCATAAAGTACAGAGTAGAACTGCCCCATAGGGTTTCCAAGTCTGTAATCTTTATGGAAGCAGATCGCCAGGTCTTTTCTCCCACGGAACAACTTGGTGAGTCTGAACCACTGACCTTTCAGTTAGCAGCCGAGTGTGCCACCTGGCTCCTTTGAACACAGCATGCTGAGTGAAATAAGTCAGTAGCAAAAGGACAACTACTGTGTGATCACAATATTTAGAAACCAGAGGTTAGTAGTTGTTACCAGGTGTAATGGATAAGGTTGTATGTCAACTTGGCTGGGCCATGATTCTCAGTGGTTAGCAGTTATGCAATGATGTGAGTTGGCAGTTGTGAAATGATGTACTCATCCTCCATTTTGCGATCTGATGTAGTCATCTCCCATTTTGTGACCTGATGTGAGTGACCAATCAGTTGAAAAGGGAGTTTCCTTGGGGGTGTGGCCTGTATCCAATATATATGGACATTCTGGCAAAGCTCTAGGAGCCCTGGTGACACAATGGTTAAAGCAATTGGCTGCTAACCAAAAGGTTGGTGGTTCAAACCCACCAGCTGCTCCACAGGAGAAAGAGGTGGCAGTCTGCTTCCATAAAGATTGACAGCCTTGGAAACCCTATGGGGAAGTTCTACTATGTCCTATAGGGTCACTATGAGTCAGATTCAACTTGATGGCAGTGGGTTTGGTTTTGGTTTTGGCAAAGCTCACTTGCTCTGGATCCTGCATCTGACTTGTCCTCATCTGGCCTCTAGTTCTTGGGATGTAAGCCAGCAGCCTGCTGTCTGACCTGCAGATTTTGGGATCCACCAGCTCACACAGCCCTGTGAGCCAGCAGCCTCCAGTCTGGCCTGCTGATCTTGGGTTCCTCAGTCCTGCAACCACGTGAGTCAGGAGAAGTCTCCAGCCTGATGCCTGACCCACAGATCTGGGACTTGCCGACCTCCACAACTGCATGAGCCATTTCCTTGAATTAAATCTCTCTCTATATATTTATGGATCCCTAGTGGCACAGTGGTTAACAGCTCATCTACTAACCAGAAGGTCAGCAGTTTGAATCTACCAGCTGCTCCTTGGAAACTCTATGTGGCAGTTCTACTCTGTCCTATAGCATCGCTATGAGTCGGAATGGACTTGACAGCAATGGGTTTGGTTTTGCAGTTTATATATATTTTTATACATACGTTTCACTGGTTTTGCTCCTCTAGAGAACCCAGCCTAAGACACCAGGGGTAGATAGGAGGGGCATAGGGGAATTTTTGTTTGGGGAGCACTGAGTTTATGTTAATGGTGGTAGAATATTTGGGGAAAGAATAGCAATAATGGTGGCACAACATGAAAAATGTCATTGAATTATAAATCTGGAAGCTGTTGTGTTGGGGGATGTTTTGATGTGTATATTTTCACAATAAAAAAATCACATTTCTCTTTAAAATCTGAAGCATTTTTATTGAAAAAAAAGCAACACAACTGCCTCCCTCATCTTTACCACTCTGGAAATTTGCTACTCTTCTATTCCTTTACATTTCCCTCAAGACTGACATTTTTAAAGATCCTCATGAATTTTTAAAAGAATCAAATTTGGAAGTCAAAATTTTCAGTATAGCCAGGAACCCAGATTGCTACCTGCTCAGATTCAATTTTTTGTATCTGCTTGTCTGCCACTGAGATCTTTTCTCAGTAATCAAATAAGTTTTCTCCATTCTATTTCTAGCATTCTTTTTTAGTTTACAGAAAAATTGCAGAGAAAGTACAGACAGTTCCCATAACACTCTTTATACACACACACAGTTTTTCCTATTATTAACATCTTACACCAGTGTGGTGCATTTTTTACAATTGATGAACCAATACTAATACATTAAAGTTCATAATTTACATTAGTGTTCACTCTTTGTGTTGTACAGTCCTATGGATTTTGACAAATACAAAATATCATGTGTCCACCATTATGGTATCATGTAAAATAGTTTCATTGCCCTAAAATTCCCCTAGCCTCTTCCTCATCATTTCTCCCCTCCTCCCCCAGAACCTCTGGCAATCACTGCTTTTTTATTTTTTTTAAGATGACTTCAGGGGATATTTTCAGTTTAATGTTTAAAGATTACTTCAGGGTAATAGTTTCAATCTAGTTCTACCATTCATTATGGTTAATTTCATTAATTATGATTAATAGCTTTTTGTCACTGCTCACTTCACAATTGTTTTTCACAGATCACCTCCACTCCCCATGCAGATGCTTTTCTGCAGTGACAAGTGACATAATAATCACTTCCCAGCAATGGGATGAGGTCACAGAATCTCAATCCTTTATCTCAGGGATAAGATGCCCACTTGGCATACTTACACAGATGCTGCCACTGCAGATACGCTGGTAGCACCATTTATCAATTTGATAAGTAACTACATGTTCCAGATAAGTATGAAATTCTTATAAGGAAAGAGGTGTATGTCAGGAAACTCAGTAAGAAATAGTATACGGAAAACCAATTCTGCTTGCTGGGCTTGGAACATAAATACTGATGAAAGTAGAGATGGTCCACGGCTGAGTGACATCTCTTCTCTGTTATAACCTGTCTGAGGTCTTCTCCCTCTCATCTCGGACCAAACTCAACGACCTCCCCAGTATCCACTCTAAAGCTTTTGCTCTGTATGAAGTAAAGAACAGTAAGATAGCTTGTTTAACTCACAGCTACTGAGGAGAGTTGTAATGTCGCCACAGCAATTGTGGGCATATGCATATTTTGGTCTTTGAAAGTTTGTTTTTTGCAAAGAGAATCTGTAGGTGTATTTGTCTAAAATGTGTATTATCAATTTAATGAAATGAAAGACTCACTTAAGAAAAATGTGATGACAATTTGCAAATGTCAAATGGCAAGTATAAACAACCAGAGCTATAAAGAATGTCAAGATGTAAATGTTACCCTGATATGAAAGCATGGTTTATATGTACTTAATTCTCATTACTACTTTATTCCCTCCTCTCTCTAATGAGCTCAGATACTTTGGGGTCATTATGGGTTTCTAGTGTGTCACCTACAGGTCTTAAAACTATTCTAACACACCATATTCCAACCACATGCATTTTCTGATGGGAACCTCCATATTCTTTTCATGAGAGAGTAAAATTTTCTTAAACCCTAATTGTCCCTCCAAAGAGGCTTGGTGGTGCAGTGGTTAAGCGCTCAGCTGCTAACAGAAAAGCTGGCAGTTTGAACCCACCCAATGGCTCTGTGGGAGAAAGACTTGGCGATCTTCATCTGTAAAGATTACATCCTTGGAAACCCTAGGGAGCAGTTCTACTCTGTCCTACGGGTTGCTATGAGTCAGAATCGACTTGATGGCAACGGTTTGGGTTTGGTTTTGATCCTTTTTGGTTTTACAAACTCCTTTTATCTCCTTAATTAATACAAACATACTTAATTCTCAATCCAAGTAAACTGCACTACCTGTTTATGATTTAAAGGCATTTCGTAATATCTCTTAACACTATTTCCATTTCATTCTTTTCCCCATTCTCTTATTTTGCCTTTGACTTTCTTTTTAATTGTACTAGTAATTTCCTATTTCTGGTTCAGATTTGTAGAGTGTTACATAAATCACACATTTACTGATAAATTTTTGAACAAATGTGCATATGTATGCTGTTATAGTAATTCTTTCAGAATCACTTCAGTTACAACTCAGACTGAAAGCACTCTGATCAACTGGTGTGGATTCTCCCAGAAATAACTGAAGTTCAAATATAGTCTATAAAATCTGTTTATACTAACCTACTGACGTAATTGCTGAATTAATTCTCTTCAGCCCTTTTTTAATTCAGTCTGATTTATGTCCATGAAATTTAAGTAGTGGTCTCTTAAGAGGTTGTGTACTTACCTCCTCCGGCTCTTCATTTTCCATAGTCACGTTTTCAGTTAAGCAAGAGAAGTTTTCTCTCTCCCTAAAATTTAAGGCAAGTTTTATGTTTAACCGTAGTTATTCATTAAATATCACATATACAAATAAGACATAACTGCAAAGAGTAAAAGAGTTCTTATTTCAATGAAGCCTTGTTTGAATGCTCTGGAAAATGTCAACATTTTAGGTTACTTACAAATTCAATTAAGTATGGTTGATGAAAGTGTAAATGACTAAGGAAGGAACATTATCAAAATATGTACGTTTTCTACAGATGGAATGTTTTTAAAACATATTTAAATTTTCAATTCACTTTTAGGAACTCTGACCAGTTTTTTTGTATTAAGTTAACTATTACTTTTAATAGATAAGAAAATGAAGAGAATTCTAACCAGAAGATCCAAAACAAAATTTTGTAACTACAGTAAAACTTTGGCAAATAGTATATGGTTTAAGTGAAAAATAGGACCTCTGCTTCAATTCAATGTGCATTTACCACATAATTTTATGCAAATATATATTAACTATAGATTAATGTTTTTAACATTTTCCAGGAATTGTCAGTTTATAACTATTGCCTGATTTTTATTTTTATCTCTAGTCCTGATTAGGCTACTCTAGCCCATTACAGATTAGTGGGAGACTGTTAAAGATAGCTTACTATTTTATGTTAGCCATACTTTGCAGTGTTTCATTTTAATTTGGCAGATCCATTTTATTTTTTTTTTAATTTTTACATTTTGTAGTTGATTGATTGAAATCATAAACAGACAATGTGCTCCCATTTGTGTATATATTATGTCTCTTGATTTGCTTTTAATTCAAAGAGTTGTCTTACCTTCTTTTATTTTTGGCATTTATTTGGGGATGCAGCTGGGTCATTTGGTATAATTTGCCACATTCCCTAAGATTATTGCCTCCCTTTGCTATTGTTTAACATGTTCTCCCTTACTTCCAATAAAAGCACAATATGGAGCTAGAGACTTGGCTGAAATCCAGGTTCACTCTTTGGTCAGAGTTTTCCACACCAAGTACTGAGAACTTCTGACTACATCATAAACGGATGCTCTGATGTCTGGAGTCCCCCTTATGTGACGTTACGATTGAACCTTGGGTTCAGGTGATACTAGTGTTTTGCACCCACTATCAACTTTTCCCCCAGCCTTTTATCTGTAGTGTCTGCAACCATTGCTGATCATTGGTTGAATCCATTATTTTATGAGCTGTTGAAACATGCTTGTATCCTAACTCTATCGATAAGTGGGGCAATGGCTAAAGTGCTCGGCTGCTAATTGAAAGGTCAGCGATTCAAACCCACCAGCTGCTCCACTGAAGAAAACACCTGGTGATCTCCTTCCATAAAGATTACAGCCTTGGAAACCCTATGGAGCAGTTCTACTGTGTCCTACAGGGATGCTATGAGTCAGAATCTACTCGGCAGCAACGAATTACATCAATAAGAAGCCCTGGGGGCACAACAGTTAAGAGCTCAGCTACTATCCGAAAGGCTGGTAGTTCGAACCCACCCAGCCACTCCGTGGAAGAAAAGACCTGGCAATCTGCTCCTACAAAGATTTGTTGCTGTTTGGTGCCATTGAGTCAGTTCTGACTCATAGCAACCCTATGCATAACAGAAGGAATCATTGCCCGGTCCTGCGCCATCCTCACGATCATTGCTATGCTTGAACCCAGTGTTGCAGCCACCATGTCAATCCATCTCATTGAGGGTCTCCCTCTTTTTTGATGACACTCCACTTTACCAAGCATGATGACCTTCTCCAGGGACTGATTCCTCCTGATAACATGTGCAAAGTATGTGAGATGTAGTCTCGCCATCCTTGTTTCTAAAGAACATTCTGACTGTATTTTCTCCAAGACAGATTTGTTTGTTCTTTTGGCAGTCCATGGTATATTCAATATTCTTCATCAATACCATAATTCAAAGGCATCAATTTTTCTTCAGTCTTATTTACTACCAAGCTTTCACATGCATATGAGGCCACTGAAAACACCATGGCTTGGGTCAGGCACACCTCAGTCCTTACTCTGTCCCTTGGTGTTATCATGAGTCAAAAATCGACACAATGGCACCTAACAACAATAGCAATACATAACACATAAGCACATATTCTTAGTGTACATTTAAAGTACGAAATATTTGTCAGCTTGTTGTTGGATGCCATCCAGCTGATTTTCTACTCATAGTGACCCCACTTGACAGAGTAGAACTGCCCCATAGGGTTTCCTTGGCTGTAATCTTTACAGGAGCAGATCGCCAGGTCTTTCTCCTGTGGATCTGCTGGGTGGGTTCCAACCACCAACATTTTAGTTAGCAGCTGAGAGCTTAATCATTGTGCCACCAGGGTTTAAGCATTGGAAATTACCTGAAATAATGATGGTAACACTTTTTCATTCCTCTACTCATTATTCTGACTGATTAAAATCAACATCCTATAGATACTGATGTGATGGGTTCTGCCAGCATGGAAAACGGGATTCTCTTCCTCATTCAGACGGGGAGTTGGGATCCTGGGAAATTCATCACTTCTTTGTCTTTATAACTTCACTTTGATCACTGGGCACATATTGAGACCCACAGACTTGATTCTCAACCAAGTGGTCTTGGCCAACTCCTTGGTACTTTTTTCTAAAGGGATTCCTCAGACTATGGCAGCTTTTGGACTGAATTTTTTCCTGGATGATGCTGGATGCAAATTTATCTTCTATTTGCACAGAGTGGGCAGGGGGGTTTCCCTCAGCACCACCTGCATCCTCAGTGGCTTCCAGGCCATTAAGCTTTGCCTCAACTTCTCCAGGTGGGTGAAGGCCAGAATTAGATCCCCAACATTCATTGGCTCCTGCTGTTTCCTCTGCTGGATCCTGCATCTCTTGTTAAATATCTTAGTTCCTTTGACAGTGAATGGGCCACAAAATAGCACAAACACAGGTGTAAATACGTAATTTTGGATACTGTTCTGTGCTCATTCTGGGGAAACTGATAAATGAACTACATGCTGTCATGTTCTCCTTCATTGAAGTGATACAAATAGGCCTCATGGTCTGGGCAAGTGGCTCCATGGTCCTCGTCCTGCACAGACACAAGAAGCAAGTTCAACATATTCACAGCAACAGCCTCTCCCCTACCACAGGGTCCGAGCCACACACGCCATCCTCATCCTGGTGAGCATGTTTGTCTGCTTTTACTCTCTCTCTCTTCCATTTTGATTGCCTCTATTTCTCTCACTGTGAATCCAGGTCAGTGGCTGGTGGACACCTCTGTGCTCGTGGCTTCATGTTTCCCAGCATTCAGTCCCTTTGTGCTCTTGACCAGTGATGCCCATGTCTCTCGGTTCTTGTTTGCCTGCCTGCTATGCAACAAAATAGTTTTTGTGTAGTCTGCTTATGGGGCTATAAGCTTTCTTTCCTTGCAGGAAATATATTTTCTAATAGATATGTGAGTGCCGATTAAGGGTCAGGCACCCTGTTAGGAGAAGGAGCCCTGGTAGAGCAACAGTTAAGTGCTTGGCTAATAACCAAAAGGTTGGTGGTTTGCACCTACCCCGTGGCTCCAAGGGAGAAAGACCTGGTGATCTACTCCTGTAAAATTACAGCCAAGAATGTGGAAAAGAACCTCAAATTCCTTTAAAAAAAAAAAAAAAAAAAAAACACTTACTGGACTGGCTGAAACTGGAGGACTCCCTGAGACTATTGCCCTGAGATATTCTTCAAACCTTGAACCAAAACTAACCCGAGGTCACCTTGTAGCTAAGTAACAAATTGGCTCAAAAAATAATATCACCCGTAAGTACTGTGCTTCTTAAAAAAAAAACCACCTACATGAGACCAAACAGTCAGTAATTACTTTAAAACAAAGATGAGAATGTAAGGGGGCAGGGAAACTAGATTCATGGAAACAGAACAACCAGAAAGGAAATAATCAGAATGTTCACACAGTGTGAAGAATGTAACCAATGTCCTGAACAACTTGTGCAGAAATTGTTGAATGGGAACCTAAACTGCTGTGTAAACCTTCACCGAAAACACAATAAAATATTGTTTTTAATGTTCTACATTCTACTTTGGTGAGTAGTGTCTGGGGTCTTAAAAGCCTGTGGGCAGCCATCTAAGATACTCCACTGGTCTCATCCCTTCGGGAGCAAGGGAGAATGAAGAGAACAGGATACAAGGAAAAGATTAGTCCGAAGGACTAATGGACCACAGCTACCAAGACCTCCACCAGACTGAGTCCAGTACAGCTAAATGGTGCCTGGCTACCACCACTGACTGCTCTGACCAGGATCACAACAGAAGGTTCTGGACAGAGCTGGAGAAGGATGTAGAACAAAATTCTAACTCACAAAAAAAAGACCAGGTTTACTGGCCTAAAGGAGACTGGAGAAATCCCAAGAGTATGGCCCCCAGACACCCTTTTAGCTCAGTGGTGAAGTCATTTCCGAGGTTCACCGTTCAGCCGGGGAGTGGACAGTCCCATAAAACCAAATGGGACTAATGAGGCACAGGAGTCCAGGACAAGGGCCAGAAGGCAGAAGGGGACAGGAAAGCTGGTGATAGGGGACCCAAGGTTGAGTAAGGATAGTGTTGATGTGTTGTGAGGTTGTTAAACATTGTCATAGGGCAACATGTGTACTGAATGTTAAATGAGAAACTATTTTGTTCTGTAAGCCTTCATCTAAAGTGAGAATAGCAGCACACTTGTAAAAGCGTAGTCGATGTCACTGAAATGTGCATGTAGAAATTTTTAAAATGGTGTGTCTTTGGCTATGTATATTTTCACCAAAAAAAAAAAAAAAAAAAAAAAGGTCGAGAAGGGAGAGGGGTGACATGTTGTGGGGTTGTTAACCAATGTCATAAAACAATATGGGTACTACTGTTTCATGAGAAACTATTTGTTCTGTAAGCCTTCACCTGAAGTACAATAAAAAATAAAATAAAAATAAAAAAATAAAGAAGAAAAAAGGTTACAGTCAAGAAAACCCTATGGGGCAGTTCTACTCTGCACAATGGGGTCACCGTGAGTTGATATCAACTCGACAGCAACTAACAACAAAACGAGTCTTCAAGCAAATGAAGAAAATCAGTGTTTAGAGGGTGTTTAGAGTTGAGGGTAATTGTGAGTGTGGCAGAATATGACACAGTGTGCCTGGCTCCGATGGGTTCTCCAAGATCAAGCAGGAATTCTGAACAAGCCAATGCAAAAGTTCAATTAACTGGTTGAAATCACTACCTTTGCTTTCCATGAATAATTTGGTAAGTGTTATGGATTGAACTATTCACCCAAAAATGTGTGTCAACTTGGCTAGGCCGTGATTCCCAGTATTGTGTGATTGTCCACCATTTTGTCATCTGATGTGATTTTCCTGTGTGTTGTAAATCCTACCTCTATGATGTTTATGAGGCAGGATTACAGGCAGATGTGTTAATGAGGCAGGACTCAATCTATAAGATTAAGTTGTGTCTTAAGTCACTCTCTTTTGAGATATAAAAGAGAGAAGCAAGCAGAGAGACATGGGGATCTCAAACCACCAAGAAAGTAGTTCCAGGAAAACAGGAGAAGAGCACATCATTTGGACCGGGGTCCCTGTGCTAAGCAGCTCCTAGACCAGGGGAAGACTGATGACAGGACCTTCCTCCAGAGCTGACAGAGAAAGCCTTCCCCTGGAGCTGGAGCCCTGAATTCAAACTTCTAGCCTAGATTGTAAGAGAATAAATTTCTTTGTTAAAGCCATACACTTGTGGTATTTCTGTTATGGCAGCACTAGGTAACTAAGACAGTAAGGTTCAATGCAATTAAGTGTACTGTTTTATTGTTGTTGTTAGGTGCCATTGAGCCGGTTCCAACTCATAGCGACCCTATGCACAACAGAACAAGACACTGCCATGTCCTGTGCCATCGTCATAATCATTGCTATGCTTGAGCCCATCGTTGCAGCCACTGTGTCATTCCACCTCATTGAGGGTCTTCCTCTTTTTCTCTGACTCTCTGCTTTACCAAGCATGATGTCCTTCTCCAGGGACTGATCCCTCCTGATAACATGTCCAAAGTATGTAAGATGTAGTCTCACCATCCTTGCTTCTAAGGAGCATTCTGGTTGTACTTCTTCCAAGACGGATTTGTTTGTTCTTTTGGCAGTCCATGGTATCTTCAATATTCTTTGCCAACACCACAATTCAAAGGTGTCAATTCTCCTTCAGTCTTCCTTATTCATTGTCCAGCTTTCACATGCATATGAGGTGATTGAAAACACCATGGCTTGGGTCAGGCGCACCTTAGTCTTCAAGGTGACATCTTTGCTTTTTAACAATTTAAGAGATCTCTTGCAGCCAGTTGGCCCAGGGCAATGTGTCTTTTGATTTCTTGACTGCTGCTTCCATGAGTGTTGACTGTGGATCCAAGTAAAATGAAATCCTTGACAACCTCAATCTTTTCTCCGTTTATCATGATGTTGCTTATTGGTCCAGTTGTGAGGATTTTTGTTTTCTTTATGTTGAGGTGTAATCCATACTGAAGGCTGTGACCTTTGATCTTCATCAGTAAGTGTTTCAAGTCCTCTTCACTTTCAGCAAGCAAGGTTGTGACATCTGCATATCACAGCTTGTTAATGAGTCTTCCTCCAATCCTGATGCCCCATTCTTCTTCATATAGCCCATCTTCTCAGATTATTTGCTCAGCATACAGACTGAATAGGTGTGATGAAAGGATACAACCTTGACACACACCTTTCTGACTTTAAACCATGCAGTATCCCCTTGTTCTGTTCGAACGACTGCCTCTTGATCCATGTACAGATTCTTTATGAGCACAATTAAAGGTTCTGGAATTCCCATTCTCTGCAGTGTTATCCATAATTTGTTGTGATCCACACAGTCGAATGCCTTAGCATAGTCAATAAAACACAGGTAAACTGTTTTATTAGAACTTAAAATTTAACATTTTTAAATGTCAGTTCACGTTCAAAGCGTGTAGTATTGATTGGCCCTCAAAACAATTACATTTTTACTTTGAAATCAACTGTGCTAGTTATCGTTTCAGGAGCCCCTGGGTGGTACAAATGGATAAAGCACTCGGCTGCTAATTAAAAGGTTACTCATTCAAGTCCCCCCAGAGGCACCTCAAAAGAAAGGCCTGGCAATCTACTTCTGAAAAATTAGCCATTGAAAACCCTATGGAGCACAGTTCTACTCTGACACACAGGAGGTTACCATGAGTCAGAATCGACTCAGCAACTGTGGTTAGTAACAAATTTATTGCATGACAGCTCCAAACTTATCCTTTTTGCCTGCTCCGTGAGAATGAATCTGGGCCCTTTAAATACTTTTTCTCTGCCTGCTGGTCCAGAAATGGAAATCCTGATGGCCTAGTGGTTGAGAGCTACAGCTGCCAATCAAAAGGTCGGCAGTTCAAATCTACTAGGTGCTCATGGAAACTCTATGAGGCAGTTCTACTCTGTCCTATAGGGTCGCTGTAAGTCAGAATCCACTCAGCGGCAATGGGTTTGGTTTTTTTGTTTTTCTGGGTTTTTTTTTTTTCTGATCCAGAAGCTTTGTCCATAGATGGCAATAGGGAGACACTGCAGTAAGAAATGGTTTTGCTTCTTGGCTCAGGTTGGGGCTTCCCTGCACCATGATCCTGCAGCAGGTGCAGCCTCTCCCAGGCAGGGCTCCTGCAGCTCATGTGGCTTCTCTAGTGCCTAGCACCTGCAGTGCCAAGAGGCCAGTAACACCCAGCAGCCAGCAGCTTGCCCTGGCACACTCTTGATGAGAAGGGGTTTCATAGCATAGTGCCTCTGGCAAGACACCTTCCTGTGAACAGCTTTCTCTCTCACCCCTGTTGTTGTTGTTGTGTGCCATCAAGATGACTCCAACTCATAGTGATCTGCTCCTGTAAAGATTACAGCCTAGGAAACCCTACGGGGGAGTTCTACTCTGCACACATAGGGTTGCCATGAGTGGTAATTCACTCAAAACAACTAACAACAACAGCAGCCAATTGTTCCATGATACATCAGCATGGCTTCCAGTTTCTCAAACAGTAATACAAGTATTCGTGACTATTTTTATTTACATTATTTTCAACTTTTCTCCATATTTTGAAGTGTTTCTCAAATAGGTAATGCACAGTTTGATTTAGCTTTTTCATCCATTTTGAGATTTTTAGTTTTTAAACAAGTATAATTATAATTTTATATGCACTGTAGTTTCTGTCTTACTGGGCAATTTTATATGTAGCATAATGTAAAATATTTTTTTCTCTTTCTTTTTTTACATAATATATACCAACTATTCTGTTTCTACATTAAAATGGACATTTTTGTTCTTATGGGTATCTGCTTAATGCAAGTTCCATATTTTTTTCTCTTTCTTTTTATTATGGTGAAAGTATACACATTAAAACATCTGCCAACACAACTTCCACATTTACAACTCAATGACATTGATTACATTTTTCATGTTGTGCCACCATTCTCACAATACTTTTCAAAAATATTCCACCATCATTTGTATAAACTCAATGTTCCGCAAACAAAAATTCCCCTTTTCCCCCTCCCTCCTACTCCTGGTAGTCACTAATAATCTTTAGTTTCTATATATTTGCTTATTTCATATAAGTCAGGTCATACAATATTTGTCCTTTTGTGACTGACTTACATCATTCAGTAGGATGTTTTCAAGGTTCATCCATGTTGTGGCATGCATCAGGACTTCATTTCTCTTCATGGCTGAGTAGTATTCCATTGTGTGTATAGTAAATTCCATATTTATGTTTACTTGCCGCTATACCTTTGGATGGATGCAAGCCCTGATGGCATAATGGTTAAGAGGTATGTCTGCTAACCAAAAAGTTGGCAGTTCAAATCCACCAGGTGCTCCTTGGAAACTCTGTGGGGCAGTTCTACTCTTCCTATAGGGTCACTATGAGTTGGAATTGACTCAGTGGCAATTGGTTTGGTTTTTTTGGATTTTTTTTATGCCTTTGGATATCCATATTTTGAAATATGCCATGCATACAGAAAATTACATAAAACTTACATTTGCAGTTTAACAATTAGTTCTGAAGTTAAAATCCATTTATTGCTCAGGTCAAGATATAGAATAATAACAGAACTCAGAATCCATATTCCTTCCAAGATAATTTTTCTAACCCAAAAGTTAAGCAATATTTTGGTAATATATTATTGACAATATAGTTGACAGTTTCTTGCTTTTCTTGATAGTTTTACCAAAAATGTGAGAACACTGACTGTTATGGACTGAATCATGTCCTCAAGTCCTAAATCTCTACACCTGTGAAGGTGACCCCTTTTGAAAATAGGGGGCATCTTTTGTTATGCTAATGAGTTGATGCTGCAAGGTCCCTGGGCAGCACAAAAGGTTTGCACTCATCTGCTAACTGAAAGGTTGGCAGTTTGAACCCACCAGCAGCACCATGAAAGAAAGGCCTGGCAATCTACCTCTGTAAAGATTATAGCCTAGAAAACCCTATGGAGCAATTCTACTCTGTCATACAAGGTTGCTATGAATCAGAATTGACTCAAAGGCACACAACAACAACAACATATCTTTTATGTAACTAAAATGCATCCTCAGGCTCTTTAAGGAAGAATAAAAATCGCCTGAGTCAGGGTTTGCATCTGCTGATGAAAATCACCAATATCCAGCAAGAGCCAGTGATATGAGCATTATCTGTTTTCACATTAGTAACTACATTATTCACTCTGTCAAAAAATACTGAGGGCCTGCCTTGTGCCAAAGTCCATGGGAGGCACAAGTGGTTTGCGCTTGGCTGTTAACCTAAAGGTTGGTGGTTCCAACCCACCTAGCGACTCTTTTGGAAGAAAGTCTTGACTATCTACTTCCGTAAAGGTTACAGCCAAGAAAACTCTATGTGGCAGTTCTACTCCGTCACATGGGGCCACCATGATTCAGGATCGACTAGACAGCAATGGAAATACACACCACAGTAGGGTGGGTCCTAATCCTAATCCCTTCTCAGTGGTGTTTTATAAAGAGCAGAACAGACACAAAGAGATACACACAGAGGGCACAGCCATGTGAAGATTCTTCTACAAGCCAGGGAAGGCCAAGAAATGCCTGGAGCTGCCAGAAGCTGAAAGAGATAAGGAAGGATCTTCCCCTAGAGCCTACAGAGAAAAGAACATAGCCCTGCCAATGCCCATGTATTCCAGCTGTGGTGTTAGCAAAGAATATTAAATACACCATGGACTGTCAAATGAATAAACAAATCAGTCAGGAGAAATAAAACCAGAATATTCCTTAGAAGCGAGGATGGCAAAACTTCATCTTGCTCTCTGGACACGTCATCTGGAAAGGTGAATCGCTAAAAAAAGGACATCAGGGTTGCTAGGGGGTCATTGAAAAGAGGGAAACCCTCAATCGGATGGATTGACACAAAAGAAGCAGCAATGGACTCAAACATACCAATGATCATGAAGATGGCATAGGACTGGGCAACATTTTATTCTATTAAGCATAAGGTCACCATGAGTTGGAGCCAGCCCTATGGCATCTAACAACAAGTATCCAAAACTATAAGACAATGCATTTCTGTTCTTTAAAAACACCCTTTTATAGTATTTTTGTTACAGCAGCCCTACAAAACTAAGACACTGACCAAAATAATTTTGCCTGTTTTGAGACAAATGAAAATTTTCTTAGTTTCCCCCATCCCCAAGACTCTTTTAGCTCAGTAAGGAAGTCACTTCCGAGGTTCACCCTTCAGCCAAAGATTAGACAGCCCCATAAAACAAAACGGAACTAACAGAGCAAAACAGTCAGGGACAAGGACTAGAAGGCAGGAGGTGACAGGAAAGCTGGTAATAGGGAACCCAAAGGAGAGTGTTGATATGTCGTGGGATTGTTAACTAACGTCATAAAACAATAAGCGTACTGTTCAATGAAAAACTATTTATTCTGTAAACCTTCATCTAAAGTACAATTTAAAAAAATAATAAAAATTTCTTAGTTTTACTATGTGCCTTACTTTATTTGCACAGTATGAAGTTTGCAATTTTACTGATGTCTTTGCACAAACAACAAGTGTCTGATTTTCATTTTTGTGTAGTACCCCATGGCGTGAATGTATAAATAAAATGTATTTATACATTCTCCTGATGAAGGCTTTTTGTGTTGTTGTGTCCTCTCCTGTGTTTTTAGCAATTATAAATATTGCTACTATAGATGTTCCTGCCATGTTTTCTGGTGTAAATAAACACACATTTGTCTAGAATATATATCACAGGAATTTCTTTTCCATAAACATGCACCAATTTAAATTTAATGCATAATGCTAAACTGTTCTCTAAAATGATTCTACCAATCTAGACGCTCAACAATAACAATAGACACCCAAAAGAAGTTTACACTATTTACTGATTTGTAGAGTGTAATGAACACTACAATGTCAGGCTTATAAATTTTTGTCAATCCAGTGAGTTTAGTTTTAACTTGCTTTTTTTTGGTTGCCAAAAGGTTAAATTTGGGGTTTTAAGTGTCTATACAGGAGTTTTGTACTCTTTTTGAGTTGATTTCTTTCTCTCTTTATTAAATTTATTTATTATTTACATACCCATTCTTTTATCTTTACTTTCAATATTTATTCCAAAATCTTTTTACTTAATTTCTCTTCTTACTTGAATATTCCCTCCAAGATTTTCATCTAGGTAGACTTTAGGTAGAAAAAAGAAATTAAGGAATTTGCTGAGATTATTGCTTTATTCTCAGTCCTCTTAACACTTCAAATAAGTGAATAATCCTTCATTTATGTTTAGTTGGAGAGGTCATAGTAAAATTTTATTCATATGTATATATAAATATGTATCATATAGGAATGTATATATATATTAGATCTCTCTTACTCTATTTTTGGCTATTATATATAATGCTGCTACAAATATGAATGTACAAGTCTTTCTATAGATATATGTTTCATTTCTCTTTTAACAACCAGGTGCGGTGGCTGGGTGGTGCACATGGTTAATTGCTCGACTACTAGCCAAAAAGGTTGGCAGTTCAAAACCACTCAGAGGCTCCTCAGAAGACAGGCCTGGCGATCTGCTTCGGAAACATCACAACCTTAAAAACCCTATGGAGAGTTCTACTCTGCACACATAGGGTCGCCATGCGTGGGAATGGACTTGAGGGCAACTAACAACAACGTTAAATATAAAATTTTACCAATATTTAAAAGCCAGATTTCATGCAAATATCCAAGAGCTCCACGTATCTGGTGGTTTCTATGTGCAGGCGCTGTTCTAAGAACTTCGCACAAATGAACTCATTTAACTTAGAACCTGTGCAGGACGGTCCTACTACTATGGCCATTTTACACACGAGGAAACTGAGGCACGCAGAGGTTAGGAATCACAACGAGGTCAGCCAAGCAGTAAGTGTGGAGCTGGGATTGAGGTCCCCAGGCTTTGAGGGCTCCTGGCGGATCTCTGTCCTCACCCCTCCTACTGTCCCCTCTGGGAAGATCACTCTCATCCCCTGCATGTGGACGCAGGGTCCTTGCTCATCCCCTCAGGAAGCCCGATGTCTCTGCCTCCAGGCCACCGGCATCTCCTGGCTGTCTCCACCTCGGCCGCCCGCACCCTGGGTCCCCGGGTCCCACCTGTGGCCTCCTCGCCCGGTTCCCCATCCCAGTCCTTCCTCTGTGTGTTAGGTCCAGCAGCCACCGGTTTCCTCAACACTGACAGCAAGTCATGTCACGCTCCGCTCAATCCCCGCTAGCCACAGACCCGTAACCGATGTGCTGCTCCTCCTCCTCCCTCAGTGGGCCCTCTGATCTCTACGTCCTCCTTCAGTAGCCGCGCCCTTCCCTGCCATCCTGGCCCTTCCAGCAGCCCTCCCCACGCGGCCCCACCCCTGTCCCTACCGCGCTCCCCCTTGCTCTGGGGACCCCTGACCTCTGTGCACGCCTCTGCTCGCCATGCCCTTCCCTCCCCATCTCGCGGCCCTTCCAACAGCCCTCTTCCCACAGGCCCCGTGCTCGTCTCCCACTGCCCCTCCGGCCTCCCAGGGCCTTTCTTCGGAGGGCACTTCCAAACCCACCTCCTCCAGCTGTGAACCACCCCGGTCCCTCTCGGTGCAGCCGTGGTCTGCTTCCAAGCTGCGGTGGTTGCGCAGCGGCTCCTCCTGCACCAGGAGGGGTACCTGGGGTCCGCGTTCACCACACTCACCGCCACGTGGTGGGAGGACCCGCCGGTGCCAGGCGAGAGCAGGGGGCTGGTCCCGGGCTCACCGCGAGGGTCGATTAGGCGATCAGGGTGGTCCCGGAAGGGGAAGGAGATGTTCCTGTGGTTGCTCAGCCATTGCTCGGGCGATTTGCAATTTGCTTTGTATTTTACTTGGCGCGGTGGTTAAGACCTCGGCTGTTAACCAAAAGGTTGGCAGTTCGAATCCACCAGACACTCCTTTGGGAACTCTTTGGGGCAGTTCTACTCTGCACACACAGGTCGCCATGAAACAGGATGGAATTGATGGCAACTGGTTAGGGAGTACCTGGGTAGTATAAACGCTTCATGTGTCCGGCTGCTAACCAAAAGGGTAGTGATTGGAGTCCACTCAGAGGCACCTTGCAAGAAAGGCCCGGTAGTCAGCTTCCGATAAATCGGCCACTGAAAACTCTATGGAGTGCAGTTCTACTCTGACACACATGGGGTCGCCATGAGTCAGAGTCCACTCAAGGACAACTAACAAGAAGCGGAGGCGGTGGGGAGGCAGATCCGCAGGGCTGGTAGGTAAGGGTCACCGAGAGTCCCAAGTGCTGCAGTTTCTCTCCCAAAGCCCACTATAGACAGTGATAACAGGATGACAGCTGGTTATGGGGACACGGAGTGCAGGGGACACCCTGCAGTCGGATTTAGGAGGAAGACCGACAGGACCATGAGGCATCATACTGCATGTGGGGGTATCTGGGATGACACCAGTGCCCCTGTCGGCGGCGCCTGGGTAGTTGCGATGCGGTACCTGGGAATCATATTCACCGGAGGGAAGCGAGTTTGCAGGGGAGGTGATGCTCTCTCCAGCGGGTGGAGCCGGAGGGCCCCCCTGGTGATGTTGGGGTGCGGTGCTTCGTAGTCGGACTTTGCAGAGGAATCGGGGATCCCAGCCTGGTGACCTCGACATTCCCGGCGGTGAGAGCGAGCGGTACGCAGAGGGGTGCTCCTGCGTTGTCCGTGCGGAGAGGTCGGAGCGGCTGGTATCCGGCCCTGATATCGGGGCTGGAGGGTTTGCAGGGAGCTCGGGCGGGGGAGGGAGAGCGGGGGGGGGGGGGGCACTCGGAGACGCCAGAGGGCCCTCGGGACAGCAGGGTGGGAGGACAGGTTCCCTGGAAGCGAACCTGGTGGGCTGGGCTTGATCTGGATCCCTGTTCTTCTCTGAGGGCTTGCAGACCAGACACCATGAATGCCCACCCGGCCACGAGCTTCGCCTGTGCAGACGCGGGCGATGCGTGTAACCGGCATCCAGGGAAGCGCCCCGGTATGTCCGGGGGGAAGATGGTGGGGACAGCAGCTGAGCAGCCAGGGGGCTGCAGGCCTGGTCCCGGCGCCCTCCGCTCCAAACTTCCCCACCAGCCCAGGTAGGCAGCCTGCGGGGAACCTTTCCCCGGAGCTAACCTCGCACCCTCTGTCCCCGCGCTGCCCCTGCTCAAATGCAGGACTGTCTGCTGGTTCCTAGCCTCCCTTATCTTTGGAATGTAGATGCTAAAGGCTCCTTCTCTCTAGAGCCCCCGCAGCGTGAAGCCGTGAAGAGCGCTGGGCATTCAGGCGGCGAGCTGTGCCCTTGACGACCACCGATGGGGCCTGGTGTTTCTGAAATAGGGGACTTCTCTGGATCGCTGACCCGGTGCCCCCTGCCTGGACCAAGCCGCTGTGGGGAGCACAGGCTGAGTCTGCACGGAGACGGTAGTGTCCTTCGAGGGGCTGCGACCTTGAGCAAGGCCCTCTGCCACCCTTGACTTCTATTTCCTCAGGTCAAAATGGAGATATAAACAATTCCTCTGAGTCTGAGGGCACTGGCTGGGACCGTGTGATTTGTCCCCAGTGCCCTCTGTTGCCTCTCTTGAGGTGGGCAACGATGGCACCACTCCTCTGCCCATGTCCACGGTTTAAGTTATTCAGGGTGGCTAAGATGGATTTAACAGGGAGAGTTACTGGGATGCTTTCCACCATGGTCACTGAGGGGTCACTGTGGTGAGGAGGAATGTGGGGATTACTGCTGATACCTGGGCTCAAATCCCACCCTCCCCCCGCCCCCCATCAAACTGGAAAGCTAAACCATCTGCCAAAAACTTGTCGACTGGGACGTGGAGGTATGGTGACATTTACCTTGTGCACACTGGAGGATTAATAAAAGTCACAAAACACATTTTTTTAATCCTCACAACATCCTGGTGAAGCAGGAGCTGTAATTTCGTTGATAAGGGAATTGAGCCTAAGAAAAATGAAGTGACATCACAAGGTCACACAATGGGCTGGATTCATACCCTGGGAGGCTGGCTCCAGACCTGGGGATCTTTAACTGCTTTAACGTGGTATTTGATGCCCTCAGCAGAGCACATTCTTAGGGCACTGAGATTATTTTGTATGTAATGCTGGACATATGACACTTTGCATTTGTCAAAACCCACAGTTGGTACAACAGTGAACCCTGATGCAAACTATGTTGTTGTTGCTGGGTGCTGTCATGTTGATTCTGACTCATAGTGACCCCATGTGACAGAGCAGAATTGCCCCATAGGGTTTTCTTGGCTGTAATCTTTACGGGAGCAGATTGCCAGGTCTTTCGCTAGCGGAGCCACCAGATGGTGAACTGCCAATCTTTTGGTTAGCAGCCTGGTGCTTAAGCTTTGTGCCACGAGGCTCCCTGATACAAACTATAGACTTAATTTTCCTCTAACCCTAAAACTACACTAAAGAAGAGTTATTAAAAAATGCCCATTAACCATGAGAGAAATGAAATTAAAACAAACCACAGTTAATTAAAACTACACATGTTAAAACAGCTAAAATTAAAAGCACTGGCCACACTGGGTACTGGCAAGAAAAGATAGGGACTGGAATCCTTTCTCATACAACGTTGGTGGGAATGCAAATGTTATCATTTTAGATCACAATTTGGCAGTTTCTTCAAAAATCATTCCCGTACCCTATGATGTGAGCACTGCCCTCTGACATGTGAGCACGAGAAATACAGATCCACATAAAAAAAGTATGCCTATGTTCATAACAGATTTATTTGTAACAGCCAAAACCAGAAACAACTCAAATGTCCATTAACAGACGAATGAATCAACAAACTGCGGCATATACACAGAACTACAACTCAGCAATAAAAAGAATCAAGTAGTCACATAAGCAACATTGCTCAATCTCAAAAGAACTATGCAGTATGAAGGAAACCAGGGTGGGGGTGTGGGGAAGAGTCAGCATCTTAAGTTTTCAGTCATATAAACATCTAGAAAATAGAACCTAATCTACTGTCAAAACAGAGAAAGTAGGCAGATGCCTGTAGGGCTGGGGAGAGCAAGAGAGACTCTAAGAGGGCCTGAAAAAACTTGGTGGTGATGGATGTGTTCATTTTCATGCTTATGATGGTTTCACAGGTTCATACTTACATCAAAAATATCAATTATAACTCAATCCTTTGAAAAAAGTTCAAAATAAAAAAAGGGAAAAAAATTTTCTTTCCTCTCAGAAAACTAGATTGGGCAACTTCCCTGACTGCAGCAGGGAAGGGCAGGCCTGCAGCAGAGGCAAGAAATGCATTGAGCAAAGAAGAATGTTTCCATCTGAGGCAACAGGCATGCTGGCCAGGTCAAACACCACAAGCTGGATAGCAGCACCTCCATTCTCTCCAATCTCATTTTCCAGCCGCATCAAGTCTTGAGGCCAACAGGCCAGCAATGCGGTAAGAATTCAGAAACCCTTTAGATTACTGGCTCTGATTACCAAAGCTCTGGGGGAAACATGGGTTTGGAGATCCCAAGAAATTCTGTAACACCATGCTGCACAGCCGTCGTCTCTGGAACTACGTCAATGCACATGTAAAAGAGGCACATTCGCTCTCGTTTACTAGTATCCCCCACTCCCTATTAATGACACCCAGAATCGTTGTATCAATTATCATTTGCATTTTGGACACCAGGGCATATGGCTCCTTAATAGGACCTGGGGATTCATCACATAACAGGGATGTATTTATGTGACATCCCCTGGGAACAAGGAGGCACATTTCTGCTGTCCCCAGCCAGGACACAAACTAGGACCATGGGGTCCTGCAGTCTTTTCCTAGGAGGCTTGGGCAATACACACAAGGTCCAAACTTGAGGGAGAAATACTCTCTGCCATCACACTGTCCGTGATGAGGATCACAAATTTGTGGACACAGAGAAAAGCTGTTTGTCTATTCCTAACTGGCTCTAGTCTGTTTTCAACCTACACTACAGTGAACAGAGCCCCCATTATTAAAGATGACTGAAACAATAAGGCCTTTATCAGTACACAAACCAGAATAATGTATGGGAAGCATTTCTTGATTGGTGACCTGGCTGGAAAAATAAATCAGGAGCATCCCAGGAAACCAACAATGGCATGAAGAAGATAAACCTTCTAAGGCAGCTGCTGGCAGAACCCAGACCGGGTCCTCTTGTCCAAAACCAGATCAAGTCCATGCCCTAAAGGTTCAGATTCCTCATTTCCTCCAGGGAAGGCGAGAGAAAGCACAGCTATCTGCCATTCCTGAGGACAGTGGGTTGAATGATACACAGTGGGGTGACCTACTAAGTGGTGGCTTTGATGGCTTCGGCCATATAAACTGGCAGTGATATAATTCTGTCAAGAACCAGGGCAGGTTAGAATGTGCAGTGCAGCTCCTCAAAGTTTCATGCACCTGGAACTCGTGGGGAATTTCCCCACTGTTGGTTTCAGATGTAGGGAGCTCAACTTCATGCCATATAAAGTCTATTGCACTGACGCTAAATGAGACAGCACATTCCCTGCAGGTCTGAGGTCTTTCTCCCGTGTGCCCTTCCTGGAGCTGAAGGCTTTCCCACATTCGCTACATGCATAAGGCCTCTTTTTGGTGTGAAATTTTTGGTGATGACATTGGAGAACTGGCTAAAGGATTTGCTGCATTCACAGCATTCATAGTGCATTTTCCAAAGAGAAGTCTCCAGCAAACTCATCAGTGAACTCTTCAGTGAAATCTCCGGCAAACTCGCCACTGAATTCTCCAGTGTGGACTCTACGGTGCCGAGTGAGGGTGGAGTTTCGGATGAAGGATTTCCCACAATCACTGCACTCGTAAGGCCTCTCTCCTGTGTGAACCCTCTGGTGTTCGATGAGGCTGGAGACGCGTCTATAGGCTTTCCCACACTCACCACACTCGTAAGGCCTCTCTTCTGTGTGAACCCTCTGGTGTTCACTGAGGATGGAGCTTCGGCTAAAGAATTTCCCACATTCGCCACACTCGTAAGGCCTCTCTCCTGTGTGAACCTTCTGGTGTTCAATGAAGTTAGACCTCCGGCTGAAGGATCTCCCACACTCAGCACAATCGTAAGGCCTTTCTCCTGTGTGAACGCTCTGATGTTGCATGAGGTTGGAGATTTGGCTAAAGCACTTGCCGCACTGGTCACACTCATACGGCCTTTCTCCTGTGTGAACTCTCTTGTGTAGAGTGAGCTTGGAGCTTTGTTTAAAAGATTTTCCACATATGCCACAGGTGTAACGCGCGTAACCAATTTCTCCGGTGTGACTCCTCTGGTGTTCAACAAGGTTGGAGCTTCGCGTGTAGGATTTCCCGCATTCACTGCATTCATAAGGCTTTTCTCCTGTGTGGATTCTCCAATGTCTGATGAGTTCAGCGGTACGCTTAAAGGACTTCCCACATTCGCTGCACTCATATGGCCTTTCCGCACTGTGAGTTATTTGGTGTTTGACAAGGATGGAGATTTGACCAAAGAACTGCCCACATATACCACACTCATAAGGCCTTTCTTGAGGGCCAGTTCGCTGGCCCTTACCACGTCGACACTTGCAGCTTACGGTGGGGTGCCCACATCTGTTACATCGATAAAGCCCCTCTCCAGTGCAGAAGCTCTGGGGCTGAAGAAGTGTGTGCTCGTGGCTGAAAGTGCTCCCACATTCACCCCACTCATACTGCCTGCTTCCACTGTGAAAGGCCTCACCACGCTCAATGCCACCGTGCGGCTTCTCACTGCTGGGCGCAGCCTGGTGTGGGAGTAGCCCCGAAGAGGCCGGAAAGTCCATCCCAACCTCCTCAGAGGTGCCTGTTCCTGACACATGGAATATGCAGCTCTTCACAAACGAGGCCCTGTCCATGGTCCTTGATAGAGTTTCTCTCCACTCTACTTTTTTTTTTTTTTTGCTGGGGAAGGTTTGCGCTAAATCAGAAGTCTGTCATGCACAGCCCACCCAAGTACGGTGTCTGTCCAGGTTATGACGCCTGATGCTGAGCCAGGTGCAAACTGTTTTTCAAGATGGGACACACACCTCCCTCACAACGGTGTTTTCAGGACTGACAGACCTGCCTGGGGAATTCCGACTTTTGACAGTCCTTCCAACAGAAACACGCCACTCAGAAGGTGTCTCTTCAGTGCCCATTCCATGCCCAACCTGAAAGCAAAGAAATGGTGATGAGATAATGTTGATTTTAGTGGGAAAAACAATTCCATCACAACTGTGTCTGACACACCAAGAAATGAGTTTATGGGACTCTTTGATATGGAAAGGGAAATGGCATAGATTGAGGAAGGGACAGCTTTGCAGTACTGGCTTCTGTGATAGAGTAGAACTGCTCCCACAGGGTTTTCTAGGCTGTAATCTTTACAGGAGTAGATCACCAAGTCTTTCTCCCACAGAGTCGTCGGGTGGGTTTGAAACACCAACCTTTGGTTAGCAACCAAGTGCTTAACTACTGTGCCACGAAGCCTCCTAACTAAGCCTCTAAAATCACAAAATTTATACATTATGAGATGTAAAATAGGGAGGAGAGGCAGGCTAACTCACTTCTCTGCCAACAGCCTTCAAGCAGAGCCTTGTCTGCTGGTGACATGTGCATGGGATGCAGAAAATATGTCCAGATGCAGGAAAACTTAATTGTATATGAGTGATGTTCAACAACTGATAAGGATATGTGCACATCTCGTGACAAATTATATGTGGGCCAATGTTGGGGAAAGGTATTCTACTGGCGCAATGCTTAAGCATTCAGCTGCTAACCAAAAGGTTGATGGTTCGAACCCACTCAACAGCTGCACTGGAGAAAGACATGGAAATCTGCTCCTGTAAGGATTACAGCCTAGAAAAACCCCATGGGGCACTTCTACTCTGTCACACGGGGTCACCATGACTCAGAATCGACTCGACGGCATACAACAACGTTGGGGAACAAAGAAGAGAAACAGGTTAAGTACAGAGATCAGAAAACTAGGTGTAACGAGGGGCCAGAAGTCACACTAGGAAATGAGAAGTCAACAAAGTGTCAAGAATGGGGAAAAACAGAGTATCAGCAAGATGGTGGAGTAAGAAGCCACACTCCTCTCCCACACCAAAAAAAAAAGAAGAAACTGTCAGAACCAACTTACAAGAATTCTGGAAAACAGTCAATGTAATAAAGAAACAGGCAACATATGTTAACGGTGATGGAATATTTTTGAAAAAGATAGCGATGATGATGGCACAACATGAAGAATGTAAACTATGTCACTGAATTGTACACGTGGGAGCTGTTGTGCTGGCGAACGTTTTGGTGTGTATTGTTATCACAATAAATAAAAAGAAAAAAAAAGTAACTTAAAAATGGCAGAAGCACTTTGTGGCTTCTTTACTTGCCCATGTTCCACTCACTTCCAGGCTTGGCAGCTAACCTGGTAGCCCGTGCTTCTGCCATGGGAACCTGGAACCTGGTTCCGGAGAAGTCAGAACAGACCTCATTCACAAATTATTGTGTTTGTGTGCTCTGTCAGATAACTACCTCAAGGACTGAAGCAAAGCACTTCTCTGTTTTGTCCACTAAAAAACTCATGCCAGGCAGTAAAGCAGCACACACTGGCCAAAACGCTATAAGACAAACAATAAAAGAGTACTCACCTGGGGCAAAACAATGCACTTGAGATACAGAATCAACTGCCTAAGTCCAAAGAGGAAAAGGCAGTAAGAAAGCTTATTTAGTCAATTAGGGCATTAAAAAAGTGTCTATGGGTAACACCAAATGAGGGTGAAGTGTGCACAGCTTGACAAAGGTAAACGATGTCACTAACGTGTACACAAAAAGAACCTTTTGGTAATTGCTATGGCATATAAAATTCTGCAGCAACAACCACCAAAAAATACGTGTGGGTGTATACATATGTATGTAAACATATACGCATACAGCTATGTACATACGGTGTATGCATATGTACATGCATCTATGTGACTGCACACGTATATTCACATGTGTATTAAAGCACAAAGGGAGCACAATCACGGATACTTCTCAAACATAACCAAACACCTTAAGAGACTGGATTCTGGGTTTGAAGGATTAGGACCATAGTCTTGTGGGACAAGTCAGTCAACTGGCAAAAAAAAAGTTTTACGTTCTACATCCTGGAGTTTGGTGAGTACTGTCTGGGGTCTTAAAAGCTTGTGAGCAGCCATCTAAAATACAAAAATTGGTGTCTACTTGTCTAGAACAAAAGAGAAGGAAGGAAACCAAAGACTCAAAAAAGGAACTAGTATACAGGACTGCTACACTACATGAACCATGGCCTCATCTACCCTGAGACCAGAAGAATTAGATGGTGCCCGGCTACCACGAACAACCATTCTGATCCAGGCCACAACAGATGCATCCTGATAGAAAGGGAGAAAAATGATAGAAAGGGAGAAAAATGTAGAAAAGAACTTCAATTCTTAAAAAATCCAGACTTACTGGACCAACTGAGATTGGAGGACTCCCTGAGATGAGCACTGTGCTCCTTTAAAAATTCATCTGTACAAGACCAAACAGTCAACAATTACTTTGAAGCAAAAGATAAGAAAGTGAGAGCAAGGGAAACTAGATTAATGGAAATGCAACAACCAGAATGGAAATAATGAGAATGTTCACACAGTGTGAAGAAGGTAGCCAACGTCACTGAACAATCTGCATAGTAACTGTTGAATAGGTACCTAAACTGTTGTGTAAACCTTCCCCGGAAACACAATAAACTATTTAAAGGAAAAAAAAGTCCGCCTGTATACAGCAGAATCTAGAAATCTACATACATGCCCAGGGCAAGAGGTACGCTCAGAAAAGACCAGAGTAAACCCTAAGCTTTCACCTCGGGCTGTTCTCTGGGCCAAGTGCTAAAGAACTGCCCCAGCACAGGCTTAATCTGCCAAAACCGAAAGAAGTTTTTCTTCCCATTACTTTTCTTTGGTTTGCTTGGTTTTTTTTTTTGTTTTCAAACTTACGTTGTGCAAGGAAAGCTGTCAAAATACAGCTGAACACAAGCTAAAGGAACAGGGACTTCAGTGACCCACATGTCAGGAAACACAGTCTTTGCAAACACAGTCAGAAAAAGTCACTACATCAATGACTACTACAGCCTTCAACAATCAAATAAAACAAATAACCCCAGCAAACCCTGAGGGAATCTGATTTAGACTTAGCACGTTGTAATATTCAAATGTCCCATTTTAAACAACGAAAAAAAATTACAAGGGTACAAAGAAACAGGAAGGGATGGCCCATTCAAATGAACAAAATATATGACAAAAACGCCCCTCTGGAGCCCAGACATTGAGCTTACTAGATAAACACTTTAAAGCTCTCTTAAAGAGCTGAAGGAAAACAAAAGAAATCAGAAGATGATGTATAAATAAAATGAGAATGTAAATGAAGAGTAAGGAGTTATAAAAAGGAACCACACAAATTCTGGAGCTTGATTGTAAAATAAATGAAATGACAAACTCACTAGAAGGGTTTATAACAGCTGATTTGAGCAGCCAAAAGAATTGGTGAACCTGAAGATACTGGAAATTGTTAAGTCTGAGGAGCAACGAGAAATAAAGAATGAAGAAGCTAAGGGACTTGTGGGACACCAACAAGTGGATGAAAATAGTCCCAAAACAAGAAAGGGATAGAAAATATATTTGAAAAAATAATGGCTGAAAACTTCCCAAATTTGATTAAAGACATCAATCTACACATCCAAGAAGCTCAAAGAATTTCAAGTAGGATAAACTCAAAGCATTCCCACCAAGACATATTCTAATCAAACTGCCCGAAGTCAAAGACAAAGAGAGAATCCTAAAGAACTGCTCTATAAAAAATACTGAAGAGAGTCCTTCAGGGAGAAATGAAAGGACACCAGACAGTAACCTGAAGCCATATGAAGAAATAAAGATCTGTGATAAATGTAAAATTGCATGGGTGTCTTATTTGCTTCCCAGTGCTACTGTAACAAAAATACCATAAACAGGTGGCTTTAAAGAACAGAAATTTATTTTATTACAGTATACGGCTGCTGAGTTGGAATCGACTCGACAGCAACTTGTTTGGTTTTTGGTTTAGGAGGCTAACAGACTGAAGTAAGGGCACTGGCTATAGGGGAAGGCTCTCTCTGTCGGCTCAGGGGGAAGATCCTTGACTCAATTTCTGTGACCCCGGCATTCCTTGCTTCCCTGGTGATCCTCACTTGCTTCTGTCTTCCCCAGTTTGTGCTTGCTCGTCTCTGTGTCTACACTGCTCTTCATATCACTCACAAGTGATTAAGTTTAGGACACATCCCACACTGATATGGTATCATTAACAAAGAAGCCCTACTTCCAAACAGAATTTAATCTACAGATATAGAAATCGGGACTTGAACACATATTTTGGGAGAAAACAATTCAATCCACAACAAGGGGCAAAAATAAAAGCCAGTATTATTGTGGCTATCAATTCAAACCAGACTGTTATCAATTTAGGATGTTAAATATAATCCCTATGGTAACCACAAAGAAAATATCTTTAATATATACACGAAAAAAGAAATGAAAAAGGAATCATAACGGATCATTGTAAAAGTGCCGTGGAGGCAACGTCTGACCTCGTCTAACTTCACAAGGGGGTTGGGTAATCATTTTCAGCATCAAGAATCCAAGGCTGATTGCTATGAGGCAGAGGTCAGACATACCTCCTTTCTCCAACCTTCTTTTTTTACCAATTATTACACCAGCAGTCCCTCCCATGGCACTCTATTTCTCTGCTGGATTCAATAATTTGTTGCAATGGCCACAGAGAACTCACAGACAATACTCACAATTATCGGGTTTATCAGGGAAGTAACAAATTACAATTCAGGACCAGAAATGACTCAGGATACAGTTCTCTGGTTAGGACAGCTTCTTGACCATGCCTGCAGGCAGGCTTCTCCCCGGGCCCTCGCCATTTCAGCCCCTTGGCCTGGCCTCAGCCCTGCTCCAGCAAGTGTGACAAAGCTCTTTAACTCTGCCAATAACTGCCCAGAGGTTACCCCACTCCAGCAGGCCTTGGCCTAAAGGCGCTCAGATCTCTCACTCTGCGGGTCAGCAAGCCTAGCTCTGCTAACACATGCCCAGAAGCACCCTACTCCGCCAGGAAGCCTCCTGCCCAAATCCTTTCAGCTCTCTCTGTGCGTCAGCATTCCCACAATAACTGCCTTGCTCCATGGGCCAGAAGACCACTGCACCGTCTCACACCAAGCTCCTGGTTTTGCTACCACCGTTTCTCGTTATCTTGCGCCATCTCTGGTATTATAGCACGCTCTCTCGCTGTCTCCTAGATCTACGAGGTTCTCAATACAGGGATCCCAAGTCCAAAGGACATGCTCTCGTCTCATCTTCTTGTAGTAGTGAAGTCCCTCCTTTCCGCCTCTGGTAAAACTGACCATTTTTCTTTTATACTTGAAAGATAACTTTCCTCTCCCAATCATTTTACCAGTCCAAGACAGTCATTAACAACTAGTCCTTCAGTAGAGCAAGAGTCCTCAGGGTGAGACTACTCAGGTACCAGCCATTCAAGTCTGCTACAGGTATCCAACTGATCTGGTCAGGTTCTTCAAAAGTCGTCTCAGCTTCACCCTTTCTGGTGTCTGATAAAATTTAACTGAGATTATTCCCTTGCTCTGAGCTTCATGAAGTAGTACAGCAAAATCTTTAAGGGACTTTAGGTTTGGCCACTGTACTCCAGTCCAGCAGTGCCTCCCCCTTAGTGCACTCTTTCATACTTACAGCTCTCTACAATCACAATTAACCCTGTTAACAATCAACACTCACAACTGAATCATACCATCGT
Source organism: Dugong dugon (assembly GCA_030035585.1). NCBI lineage: Eukaryota > Metazoa > Chordata > Mammalia > Sirenia > Dugongidae > Dugong > Dugong dugon. The sequence goes on from CM057466.1 coordinate 118,038,264, forward strand.
TATCGGTGTCTTCCCCCACCCTCTCTTAACCAGACCCTTCAGGAAAAGAGGAAACTATTCAGTGGGGAGCCTCCTTTACTTCCCTCATTTTGAGTGTAAGCACACCCATGAAAGCGTGTAAACCAGCCACTTCATGCCTTTATTTTCCCCCGTTTTAAATAGTCAATTTCTAAATTGCCCATCCCTATCAAACCAGTACTCTAAGATAAGCATGTACCTTGATCTGAATAACCTTCTCTTCCAGTTAAACCAAGTCTAGTCCAGAGCAAGCCATCAAATTCCAACAATTTACATCAGCTTACAATGTCAAACATGTCTCTCTCTTCCCCCTTTAGCTGGGGCCAGGTCATCTCATCTCCACCGAGTTGGGGTCAGCACATCCCTAGCCATCCAAGCTGGGTCAATGGGTACCAGCCACAGGCTCAGGAATCTGCACGCCTCCAAGCACTTCAGACCAGCCAGCCCCTTCTCTTTCATCCCTGGCCACCTGTGCTAGGTCAACGGGTGTCAAAGGAACATGTCCAAACTCATCCTGTCTCTTCATTGCTGCACTTCCCCCACATCCACTCATCTCGTGGCCCCAGGTGGTCACCTCTAGCGAGCATACCAGGCTGTCTACTTGCCAGCTCCCTTTTAACTTCCAGTCCTGAAGGAGGGTTGTTCTGATGGGCAATGACTTTTGCTGCCTCAATACATCCAATGGCAAACCACTTGCTCAAAATTCAAAAAGCAAGTATCATTTTTTCTGCAGATCCTTCACTCAAATGCAAATTTCCTGCTCTCAGAGCAGTTCTTACTTAGTAGCTCTGCATGTCTTTTTAAATGCGAATTTCCTGACAGGAAAAATTTAGGGTGGTGCTCAGGTTTTCGACCTAAGCCCCCAATACTCTATATGCCAACGGCCTGTGTTTCTGTAAGGCAAACTCTAGCTCCCCTTTCAGCATATCCAATCAAGTAGTGGCTGAAGATGGAATTATACACGCTGTTATCTGCAATAACTAGTATTCATTTCCATACATACATCATAGTGTTTTACAACACTAGGTAGGAGAAACATTCAATATCCATAGCACATTCTGATAAATACATAAACCCTTCTGAAACACTCCAGTTTCATCTTCTCCACCCTTTGACTATCTTCCCATTCATATGCATACGGCTTGGGCTTATGGCTCGGTGGAACTGGAAGACCCTGGCCCCCTATGAGTCATCTTGCTTAACTGGTCGGGCCTTTGCCCCAGCCACTCCAGATGCAGCTTTTCTCCCCTCTGCTGTGCCCTAACATCTCTTTTCTTTCAGCCATTACAGGTAACAACAACCAACATAACCATCCAAGAATCAAGTTTCACTTCCCACACCCCTTCGTTCTCTTACCAAGTCCCATGCTTCCATGAGTCTGGAGCCATTACAATGAACTCCACTACTGATGCTAACTTTAAAAACAGCAGGGTGGTATCAGAGGTCCTCTAACTTCACAAAAGAGAATCAGCATCAATACCCCAAGGCTGATTCCTATGAGGTGAAGGTCAGACATACCTCCTCCCTCCAACTTTTTTTTTTAACAAATTCTGACACCAGCCATCCCTCCCATGGTACTCTCTTCTACTTCGCTGGATTTGATAATTCACTGCAATGGCCACAATGGCCACACAGTACTCAGACAATATTCAAGAATATGGAGTTTATTAGGGGAAGTAACAGGTTACAAGTCAGGACCAGGAACAACTCAGAATACAGTTCTTCGGTCAGGACAGCTTCTCAGCTGTGCCCAGAGGCAGGTCCCTCCCTGGCCCTCGGCCTCTTGGCCTTACCTGTCCTGCTCTAGCACGTGTTACAAAACTCTTTAGCTCCAATGATGAGTGCCCAGAGGCACCCCACTCCACCAGGAAGCCTCCTGCCCAGAGGCTCTCAGCTCTCTCGCTCTGTGGGCTGGCATAGCCACTGTAGCCACCTTACTCTGTGGGCCAGAAAGCCCACTGCGCCATCTCACACCAGTGTCCTGGTTCTGCTGCCACTGTTTCTCTGCCACTGCTTCTCGCCATCTCTGGTGTTACAGCTGCCTCCTGGGTCTAGGAAATTCTCAGCACAGAGACCCCAGGTCCAAACGACATGCTCCGCTCCCTGCTCTTCTTGGTAGTAGAGAAGTCCTTCTTTTTCGCCTCTGGGATGGCTCATTTTAAGCCTAGCAGATGGGAAACTGACCAATCCCTCCATTAGGGTTCCATACACTTTATTTGTGTGATCCTACCACCTCAAGAATACCATGTACCATATTTGCATTATTAGCAAGCTGTCCAATCCTTGGTGGGACACGAGTACCTTACTTATATAGACTCACTGAATCATTTGGTGGGAGTTAAAAGACTGTGGCAAGAAAGGCCATGTAAAAGTGATCCACTCCACCACCATCGTTCATTACATAAATAAGTAAACAAACATACACAAAAGAAGGTAGTAGTGGAGGAAATAACTGACAGGCAAAACAGGCATAAGACAAAACAAAGAAAATACTAAAATGGCAAAAATAAAATCTCCTTTATCAGTATTTACTTTAAATATAAATGGACTAAACTCTCCAATCAAAAAATAGAAGTTCTCAGAAAGGATAAAAAAAGCATGAATCAACTACTTTTTTCAGAGACTCACTGAAGTGCCAAAAACACAAATAAGCTGAAAGAGAAAGGATAGAAAAAATATTTTATGCAAACAGTAAGCAAATGCAAGCTGATGTGGCTACACTAATCATTATGGATTATTTTGTGTGTCCCATACCCCCAAATATGTGTTGGGATTCTAACTCCTACACCTGCGGATGTAATCCTGTTTGGAAATAGGGTCTTCTTTGTTGTCTTAGTTATCTAACGCTGCTACAACAGAAATACCACAAGTGGATGGCTTTAACAAATTTATTCTTTCGCAGTCTAGTAGGCTGGAAGTCCGAATTCTGGGTGCCAGCTCCAGGAGAAGGCTTTCTCTCTGTGTCGGCTCTGAAGGAAAGTCCTTGTCATCAATCTTTCCCTGGTCTAGGACCTTCTCAGACGCAGGGACCCCAGGTCCAAAGGATGCACTATGCTCCCAGTGCTTCTTTCTTCTTGGTGGTATGAGGTCCCCTCATCTGTCTGCTTGCTTTTCTATATCTCAGAAGAGACTGATTTAAGACACAACCTAATCTTGTAGATTGAGCCCTGCCTCATTAACATAAATGCCACTAATCCCACCTCATTAACATCTTAGAGGTAGGATTTACCACACACAGAAAATCACATCAGATGACAAAATGGTGGACAATCACACAATATTGGGAATCATGAACTAGCCAAGTTGACACACATTTTTGGATAACACAATTCAGTCCATAACACTTGTTATGTTAATTAGATCACCCCCAAGCAGGATGGCCTCTAAATCTAATCACTTCCGAACTCCAAAAAACCCACAACCATCAAGTCAATTCAGACTCATAGGACCCTACAGGACAGATTACAACGGCCCCATAGGGTTTCCAAAGCTGTAACCTTTATGCAAGCAGACTAACACATCTTTCTCCCATGGAGTAACTGGTGGGTTCAAACTGACGACCTTTCAGTTAACAGCCAAGTGAGTACTTAAACACCACACTGCGCCCCCAGGGCTCCTTGAGTTCTAAAAAAAGCAGTTATAAAAAGACACAGAAACACACACAGGGGAAGACAGATGCCATGTAAGGATTACCAAGGAACCAAGGAACAACTGGGGCTACTGACAAGAAAGGAATCAATACAGTCAAGACCCTGATTTGAACTTCTAGCCAAATATGTGGGAAAATAAATTTCTGTTCTTTAAAGCCATCCACGTGTTGTATTTGTGTTACAGCAACACTAGGTAAGACAAATGTAAGAAACAAATAGAGACACCGTATATAAATAAGAATCAGTCAAGAAGATACAACACCCTTCCATAGTAAAAACACACAGCAAACCAGGAACAGAAGGGAAGTTCCTCAACACGACAGACAGGATTTATGAAAAACCAACAGCTAACAACATACTCAATGAAAGACCGAAAAACTTTCCAAGATCAGGAACAGGGCAAGCATGCTTGCTCTTGCCACATCTATTCACTACGGGGGAGCTCTGGTGGCGTAGTGGTTAACAGCTTGGCTGCTAACCAAAAGACTGGCAGTTGAATCCAACAACCACGCCTTGGAAACTGTATGGGGCAGTTCTACTCTGTCCTACAGGATCGCTATGAGTCAGAATCAACTCAACAATAATGGGTTGGATTTGGTTTAATTCAATATGGTACATCTGTGGAAAGAGACGATGGAAAAGCTCAGTATCATCAGTCAAAACAAGGCTAGGGGCTGACTATGGAACAGTCCATCAATTGCTCATATGCAAGTTCAGGTTGAATCTGAAGAAAATTAGAACAAGTCCACAAGAACCAAAGTATGACCTTGAGTATATTCCACCTGAATTCAGAGACCATCTCAAGAATACATTTCATGCACTGAACGCTAATGACTGAAGACCAGACAAGTTGTGGAATGACAGCAAGGACATCATACATGAAAAAAGCAAGAAACCATTAAAAAGACAGGAAAGAACGAAAAGACCAAAATGGATGTCAGAAGAGACTCTGAAACTTGGTTGTGAACATCCGAAACTTGCTCATGAACGTCAAGGAGTTAAAGTGAAAAAAAGAAATAATAAAGTGAAAGAGCTAAACAGAAGATTTCAAAGGGTGGTTCAAGAAAACAAAGTATTATAAAAACAAGTGCAAAGACCTGGAGTTAGAGAACCAACAGGGAAGAACATGTTCAACATTTCTCAAGCTGGAAGAACTGAAGAAAAAATTCAAGCCTTGAGTTGCAACAGTGAAGGATTCTATGGACAAAATACTGAACGACACAGGAAACATCAAAAGAAGATGTAAAGAATACACAGAGTCACTTTACCAAAAGGAATTGGTCAACATTCAATCATTTCAGGAGGTAGCATATGATCAAGAACCAATGGTAGTGAAGGAAGGAGTCCAAGCTGCACTGAAGACACTGGTGAAAAACAAGGCTCCAGGAATTGATGGAATACCGACTGAGATGTTTATACAAACATATTCAGCACTGGAAGTGCTCATTCATCTATGCCAACAAATCTGGAAGACAGCTACCTGGCCAACCAACTGAAGAGATCCATATTTATGCCTATTCCAAACAAAGGTGATCTAAATGAATGCAGAAATTATCGAATAATATCATTAATATCACATGCAAGTAAAATCTCGCTGAAGATCATTCAAAAGAAGTTCCAGTAGTACATCAACGGAGAACTGCCAGAGATTCAAGCTGGACTCAGAAGAGGGCATGGAACGAGCGATATCATTGCTGATGTCAGATGGATCCTGGCTAAAAGCAGAGAATAACAGAAAGATGTTTATCTGGGTTTTACTGACTATGCAAAGGCATTCAACTATGTGGATCATAAAAATTATGGATAACACTGCAAAGAATGGGAATTCCAGAACACTTAATTGTGCATATGAGGAACCTGTACATTGATCAAGAGGCAGTCGTTCAAACAGAACAAGGGGATACTGAGTGGTTTAATATCAGGAAAGGTGTGTGTCATGGTTGTATCCTTTCATCACACTTATTCAGTCTGTACACTGAGAAAATAATCTGAGAAGCTAAACTATAAGAACAAAAAGGGGGCCTCAGCATTGGAGGAAGATTCATTAACCTGTATTACGCTGATGATACAACCTTGCTTGCTCAAAGTGAAGAGGACTTAAAGCACTTACTGATGAAGATCAAAGACCACAGCCTTCAGTATGGATTACACCTCAACGTAAAAAAAAAAAAACAAAAGTTCTCACAACTGGACCAGTAAACAGCATTACGATAAACAGAGAAAGGTTGAAAGTTGTCAATGATTTCATTTCACTTGGATCCACAATCAACGCCCATGCAACCAGCAATCAAAAAATCAAACGACATATTGCATTAGGCAAATCTGCTGCAAAAGACCTCTTTAAAGTGGTCAAAAGCAAAGATGTCACTTTACCTCTTTAAAGTGGTCAAAAGCAAAGATGTCGCTTTAAGGACTAAGGTGTGCCTGATCCAAGCTATAGTGTTTTCAATCGCCTCAAATGCATGTGAAAGCTGAACAATGAATAAAGACTAAAGAAGAATTGATGCCTCTGAATTACGGTGTTGGCAAAAATATTAAATATACTGTGGACTGCCAAAACAGTGAACAAATCCGTCTTGGAAAAAGTACAGCCAGAATGCTCCTCAGAAGCAAGGATGGCTTTGGACATGTTATCAGGAGGGATCAGTCCCTGGAAAAGGACATCATACTTGGCAAAGCAGAGAGAGAAAAAGACGAAGACCTTCAAAGAGACGGACTGACATGGTGGCTGCAACAACGGGCTCAAGCATAACAATTGTGAGGACGGCGCAGGACTGTGTAGTGTTTCGTTCTGATGTACATAAAGTTGCTATGAGTCGGAAACAACTCAGTGGCACCTAACAACAACAATTCAATATGGTTCTAAAGTTTTAACCAATAATTAGGCAGGAAAAAGAAATTTTGAAAGAAAGAAGTAAAACAACCTCTATTCAGATAAAATGACCCAATATATATAAAATCCCAAAGAATCTGTAAGAAATCTAGAAGAGCTAATGAATTTTGCAAATTCTCAGGGTACAAAATCAAAACACAAATCAGTTCTGTTTCTATGTACCACTAGTGAAGAATCCAAAAAGGAAGTTAAGAAAGCAATTCCATTTAACAATAGCATCTAAAAGAATAAAATAGCTAGGAATAAATTTAACCAAGGAGGTAAAATACTTGTACTGACACAAATTAAAGAACTATGTAAATGGAAAGATATCCCATGTTCATGGATTAGGAGACTTAATCTTATTAAGACGTCAACAGTATCCAAATGATCTACAATTTAATGCATATCCTGTGAAAACTGCAACAGCCTTTTTGAGCAGAAATGGAAAAGCTGATACTCAAAAGTTATATGGAATTGCAACGGAACCTGAAGAGCCAAAACACTCTTGAAAAAGACCCTACAAAGCCACTGTAATGAAAACAGTGTGGCACTGGCATAAGGACAGACCTATGTCATAATGACAGACAATGGAATAAAATTGAGGGTCCAGAAATAAACCTATACATCTATGGCCAACTGTTTTTCCACAAAGGTGCCAAGTTCATTCGATGGGAAAAAATAGTGTCTTCAACAAATACTGCTGGGACAACTGGATTTCCACACGCAGAAGAATGAAGCTGGACCCTTGCTTCACACCATATATGAAAATTAACTCAAAATGACCTAAAAATAAGAGATAAAATTATAAAACTCTTAGAAAACATAGGGGTAAATCTTCAGAACACAGTATTTGGCAAAGTATTCTTAGGACACCAAAAGCATGAGAGGCAAAAGAAAAAACAGACAAATTGGACTTCATAAAAATTTAAAACTTTTGTGCATCGAGAGACATTATTAAGGAGCAAATAAATGGGAGAAATATTTGAAAATCATATATCTTACTTGAGTTAAGTATCCAGAGGATATAAAGAACTCTTATAATTCAACAAAAAGACAAACAACCCAATCAAAAATATGAACAAAAGACTTAAAGATACATTTCTCTAAAAATATAAAATTAGCCAAAAAGCAAAAAAAGTTATTATTAGGAAAATGAAAATCAAACGACAATGAAATATCACTTCATACTCACTAGGATGGCTATATTTCCCTGATGGTGCGGTTAAGTGTTTGAGCGCTAGCCAAAAGACTGGCAGTATGAACTCACCCAGAGATGCCTTGAAGACAGGCCTGGTGATCTGCTTCTGAAAGGTCACAGCCTTGAAAATCCTATGGAGCAGTTCTATTCTGCAAATGTGGGATCGCCATGAATCAGGACAGACTCAACAACTTACAACAAAGGGATGGCTATTATCAAAACATAACCCAAAAACCAAACCCGTTGCCGTCAAGTCAATTCTGACTCATAGCAACCCTACAGGGCAGAGTAGAACTACCCCACAGAGTTTCCAAGGAGTGCCTGATAGATTCGAATTGCTGACCTTTTTGGTTATTATCAAGGAAATGTAAAATAACAATTGTTGGGCAGGATGTGGAGAAATACGAACGCCTGTGCATTGCTGGTGTGAATGTAAAATGGCACAGTCATTTGCAAAACAGTTTGGGGGTCTCTAAAAAAGTTAAACACAAAATTACTCTGTGATCCAGAACTTCTAGATACATACCCAAAAGACTTGAAGGCAGAGACTCAAACAGGTACTTGTACACTAAAGTTCACAGCAAAGTTATTCATAATGGACCAAGGGTGGAAATAACCCAAGTGTCCATCAACAGATGAATTGATAAAGTGTGGTCTATACATACAATGGAATATTATGCACCTGTAAAAAGAACGAGGTTCTGATACATGCCACAACATGGATAAATCTTAAAAACAACATGCTAAGTCAGACACGAAAAGACACATATTATATGATCCCACTTACGTGAAATACCTAGAACATGAATTCAGAGACAGAAGACAGATTAACGGATATTAGGGGCTGGGGAGAATGGGAAGTTACTGCATTATGAGTACAGTCAGTCTCTGTTCAGGGTGATGAAAATTTTTGGAAATAGCAGTGAAACTAGTGCAACATTGTCAATGTAATTGCTGTCACTGAATTGTATAATTAAAAAATAAGGTGGCAAATCTTATGTTATAGAGGCAGTCACTGGGTTACAAATGTCCAACTTAAACAGACTATTCATACTTAAGAATGAATTGCCATAAAGTCTATTACGTTAAAAATTTGAGTTAAATACAATGGTTCATAATAATGAATGCATACACTACACTCATGAAAACACTGGGTGATTTCGAAGTGTTTAGTGTTTTATATGCATAAAAAGGTAAAATATATACTATATACTAATACAAACATTTGACTGACACTAAATAAGAACCTATGTACCTGTTCTGACTTACCTACAAATTTGACTTAAAGACAGACAGGACTGGATCTCCTTTATAATCTAGGGACAGCCTACATATGTATATCTATATATATTTAACCACAATTAAAAAAAGAGTGTATGGTCTCACTTACGTGAAATGAGCAAATACATAGAAACCAAAAATTAGTAGTAGTTACCAAGGGTAGGAGCGGGACGGAAAGGGGGAGATTTTGTTTGGGGGCATTGAGTTTACGTTAATGGAGATGGAATATTTTGGGAAAGGATACCAATAATGATGGCACAGTATGAAAAATGTAATCAATGTCAGTGAATTGTAATTCCAGAAGTTGTGTTAACAATTAGCAAATGTTTTGGTGTGTTTATTTTCACAGTAAAAAAAAAAAAAAAAAAATCTTTGAAATCTGGGAAAAAAAATGGGGACAAAAGGTAGAAATGGGGTATGCCCACTGACATTTGCACCAAAACACTAGTGGACAAGGACGGGTTCCTGGTATGATTTGAACACAGCTCTTAATGTCATGCCCTTCCCTAGTTGCCACTCAGCAAGGCCAGTACTCCACTGACACCATGGCTGGAGCCATGTCCATCTGTAAGCAAATAGGGCTCCCCCTCCACAGGAGTTGAGCGACTACATGTGACTAGCATGACACAAGTCCTAAAGGAAAGACTGGACAAAGGAGTGGCCAGCACTGACCCAAAGCACAACAAACCACCAGAAAGAAAATAGTACCAAAAAAAGAAAAAAAACCTCGATAGAGGGTATTGCAAGAAGAGTCCTCGGTCCACGTAAGTAGAGTCCATTGTCCATGTCTGCAATTCCTGGCACAGGTAAGCAGGAGAAGATGTCAACTACATGCGGTTAGCTGCAGACTCATGGCGACCCCATATGAGAGAGTAGAACTGCCCTATAGGGTTTTCTTGGCTGTAATCTTTAAGGAAGCAAACTGCCAGGCCTGTCTTCTGAGGCGCCGCTGGGTGGGTTCAAATTGCCAACCTTTTGGCTAGCAGTTGAGCGCTTAACCATTTGCACCACTGAAGGCCTTCAACTAGAGAGGGGTAGTACTGGGGCAGAGAGATACTTTGGACATAGTCACCTTGCCCGAGAAGGGCAAGCAAGCCAGGCTGACAGCAAGACTCCTGACTCCCAAATCCTTCTCTATCTAAAGGATTCAGGGCAGCAGGTGGTAGGGCTGCTCTGGAATGCATTGCTGGGGCACTGTACACAGCTCAGCCCTGGTGCCCATAGTACATATGCTAGGAAAGTAGGGAAAGCTGCAGTGCCTGAGGTTTAGCTGTGGGACAACAGAGTTGCCTCTGAGGAAAAAAGAAAGGTCTGCTGAAGACACTGTGGGTGTGAGGATCTTACCCAATGATGCTATGATCGCAAAGTTCTCCAGCATCACACAGCAGAACAGCAGCCTCTGCACCTCATCTAGGAGCCCCCACACCTCCTGGGAAGTCAATGGCCAGGTTCTCAAAGGTCACACAGCCCTGCCAGGATGGGGACAACAGCTTATTCCATGATTAGCTTCTCTTGTGAGATCCCAAGTTCATGTCCCTATGATGGATTGAATTGTGTCTCCCTAAAATATGCGTTGGAATCCTAGCCCCTATTCCTCTGGATCTAATCTAATCTAATATAATGCAATCACCTTTCATAATGTAATCTAATGTGATGTAATCAAGCAATGTGGTAAGATTCTACAAGCGGAGGATGAATGCTAAACCTAATCACTTCTGAGTTATACAATGAGCAGCACGGACACAAAGAAGTACAAACACAGGAGGAAGACAGATGGTATCAGAGGGCAAGGGAGTCAGATGTATCTACAAGCCCAGAAACTCCAAGGATTGCTGGCTACTAGAAACTGAAATAGACAAAGACCACCTTCTAGAACCACCCCTTGAACTTGGACTTCTAGCCTCCTGAACTGTGAGAAGATAAATTTCTGTGCTTTAAAGCCACCCACTTGTAGTATTTCTATTACAGCAGCTCTAGGAAACTAAGACACACTCTCATCCATCCCCTGATGACCATCCTCCCCCACCCCCACCTCAGAGCAGATACCAGGTTCTGGTGGGACTCACATCTGCTCTCTCCTCCTTGTCCTGATGATCACCCTGCCAGCATGAACCAGTTGGTCGATAAAAAAAGCAAAAAACCAAACCCACTGCCAACGAGATGCTATCAACTCACAGCGACCATGCAGGACAGAGGAGAACTGTCCCATAATGTTTCCAAGGAGCAGCTGGTGGATTCAAACTCCCGACCTTTTGGTTAGCAGCAGTAGTTCTTAACTACTGCAACACCAGGGCTCCAGGCTGGTCGATAGATGCGGGCAAAGAGACGCTATCTAAGCTCTCGGCCTGGCATGCAGAGTACACACCCTCCTGCCAGGAAATTATCTTAGGGTCCCGGAGAGTGTGCTTCCAGATACAACCAAATGTGGGCTCCAGTCCTCCCTGCTTCCTTTCCGCTACCGTCTTTTCTCCACCCTGCAGAGAGTCTGTTACATCCTGAGTCAGATGACCTCCCTCATCTTCTCCAAATCTCCCAGTCGCTCCCACCAGCTCCAGAACAGACGCCCATCTTCTCAGGCCTGACTCCTACTCCCCTGCTGTCTGCTGTCTGTCCCCACCAGAAACACAGATGATCTGTAGTTCCGTGAATATCCTCGGCTCAGCCTCACCTCTAAGCATTTGGACATGCTGATAATTGAGACTACCTTCCACACCTCACTACGTTGTTCACCAAAAACTGGAACCACTCCATATAACTGCTTGCCTGAACTCAGCAATGTACTTCCAGATTTACTTTACTAGGAACCACTGCATACAGCCTACCACCTGCTGCCCCAAACAACTGCAGAGAAGAGTTTGGTAGTTAGGAGTCTTGCTATCAGCCTAACGGATCCCACCTCGGAACCGACTAACAGCACCTAACAACAAAACTTCAGCTCACTTCTTGATAACCCCCCTCCCTCATTCTCTGGGCCGCAATCACCCTGAAGCGTCAAATACCCTGTCTTCTTTACCGTTCTATTCTTTTAAATTTTTTCTCTCCAACATCTATCGTTTAACTACATTTTACTCATCTCAGACAGTGTCCCTACTCTGTTCACAACCCTCCAAGGCTTCCACCGCCCTGAAAAGGAAGGTACAACCCCTCAGCCTGCAATTCCAGGCATGGCTCCCCACACCGTTCACTACGGACACGAGAATGCGTGTTTCCCGGATGTTCCTGGCTCGGTCGCATTTCCAAGCCTTTGGAAACTGTGGTCCCTCAGCCTGTAACATTTTTCCGCAGGGATCTCCACCGACGCTTCCACACCTCACCACACTGGGTATTCAGAAACAGGAACCTCCACCCACGCGCGCCTGAGTCCTAGACAAAGGGACCTAGGCCGCGGTGACCTGAGCAGGCACCGCTCACTCGGGAGTTTGACATTCGGAAGGGGGTTTAATTAAGGGCGGGTGACGGCCAGAAGGAGGCCGAATTTACCTGAGCCGCGTCCCTCAAAGCAGCCACGCCATCTTGGCGGGGACACCCGGAGCGCCGTCCGGAACCGGCCCCGGCGGCGAACTCGCCGCAGCCTGGAACCGCCGCCCAGACTCGGACTAGCCTCGTTGCCGTGGGGACAACGGCCTCCGCTCGCGCCTCCCAGGCCCCGTCCCTTCGGCAACGGCGTCCTGGGGCTTTTGATCTCTTCGGGCGTCCAGAGAACACTTAAGATGACTACCACGAGGAAGACGCCTTAAGTCCCGCCCCATAGCGTTGCGCATGCACGGAAATGGCCCTATTCTGCGCTTTCATTGACTAAGCGCCGCTGCCTGTCACCGCACAGCCCTCTGAGTATTGTAGTTCTTACAATGTTACAGGGCGCGGCAACCGGCCTGCGACCCCGCGAGGGGCGTTGGGAAATGGCGTCTCCCCCCTCCAACGGTGGGAAGGGGCTCTGCTTCTCCTTAATTAAAAGGACCGCAGGTGACCTCCCCCCGCCGCTTCCGCCAGGGGGGACCGGCAAGGTCGCATCGGGCGATTGTGGACGCTGACCTGGGTGTAGACCGGGCCTCGCAGGGTGGGGGTGACGGAAGCGCCTTCCAAAAATGTTAGACCCCACTGCCGACCGTCGGAGGAGGCCGGGGCTCCTGCTGTCGCCAGACGTTGCGCGTCCCGCGGGATCGGGACCTACCGTCTGGTGAAGAGTGGAGACGGCCTCTGGTGACTCAGGAGGTGACTCGGCCTCGGTGACTCAGAGGAATGACTGGACTTCCGGAGGGGAAGCGGGGATTCCGTCGCCCGCTGCTGGTTCTGCACCTGGCCTGGTGCGAGTGGAGGCTAAGGCGCTAGGGGTTGGGGAAGCCCCTCGGGCCTTCTTATATAGGGAGTATAGTCTCTTTGGGGGGTGGAGAGGGAACAAAGCCAAACCATTGTCCTAGAGTTCATTCTGACCCAAGGCGCTGGCGTTCGTGTGGGCGTGCGTGCGTGCGTGCGTGCGTCTGTGTGTGTAGAACTGCCCCATAGGGTTTCCAAAACTGTAATCTTTACGGAAGCAGACTGCCACATCTCTATCCTGCAGAGGGATGGTGGCTTCTAACCGCCGACCTTACAGTTAGCAGTCAGCACTTAAACACTGCAGCCACCAGGGCTCACACATTGTTGTTAGATGCTGTCAAGTCATTTTTTACTCATAGCGGCCCCATGTGACAGTAGAACTGCTCCATAGGGTTTTCTCAGCTGTAATCTTTATGGAAGCAGATGGCCAGGTCTTTCTCCTGCAGAGCCGCTGGGTGAGTTCCAACCGCCAACCTTTCAGTCAGCAGCCAAAGGCTTAACAGTTTTGCCACCAGTGCTCCTTTTTGCTGATATACTCAATAAAAGGAAAGTTTAAAACTCAGGAATGGTTAATGGTAATGGTTGAACAACATAATAAACAAAATGAATGTCACTGAACTGTACATGTGAAGTTTGTACAAATGGCAAATGCTTTGTTACCTATGTATTTACCGATATAGTTACAATAAAAAAAGTAAAAATACTGTAACTCCACATTTAAAAAAAATTTTTTTTTTAAAACTGAAAAAAAAAAAAGACAACATAAAGAGAAAACATGCAAACATTGAGGATAGAAAAGGAAGGATATTAAGAGCACTGTGAGTGTGTGTTCATTCCTATATTTGAAACATTCCTGACTAGTTGAGAGTGTTCAGATCAAAGGAGGGAATGAATCTGCTTTCTTTTCTGCAGAAGTATTTGTCATCTACTTAACGTGTTTAATCAGATGAAGCTATGGAATCATAACAGATATTTTGATGTATTCAATAATGAATTCAGTTACCAAAGATCATATCTCCTCTCTGCAATAATTATTTTATGACACTGATTTGCTGAGTTACATATATTTAAATCATTTGGGTTTTGGTATGAAAGGTGCTATACATTTCTCACTATAAATATCATGTAAAATGAAGGGCTGGGGAAGGATGAGGTCCCCATACAGACCACTACACAGTTATAAGCAAAAAGAATATTCTCAAAATATGTGAAGTTTTGAAAAAAAAATGCAGTTGGTATACGAAGGATAATTCTTGGGCTCTTGAATAGGACACATATTAAAGCTGATATTCTGTTGTAGAAGCCATTAAAAATTCTAAATTTTTAGTTAATACTCATTCAAGGGGCCATCTAGGTGTGACACTCAGTGCTTAGGTAAAACCTTGAGACCATAAAAATAAAAATAACAAATCAAATTAAAAGCCTTAAAGAAAATGTGTAGATTCTCCATTGACTAGATGATAATAGACTGCCCATGAAAATAAGCAACTCTTTCTATGAGAGATAGTGTTGCTGTTGAGTTTATTAGAGGCAAGAAATTGCATTTATTTCAGGATGATTTATCATTCATAATATCCCACACATAACTGATTATCATCGAGTCAATTCTGACTCACAGCCACCCTGTAGGACAGAGTAGAACTGCTCCACAGAGTTTCCAAGGCTGTGATCTTTATGAAAGCAGACTGCCACATCTTTGTTCCATGGAGCAGCTGGTGGGTACAAACTGCCAACCTTTCGGTTAGCACCCTAGCCCTTAACCATTGTGCCACAAGGGCTCCTTCCAGAAACGTGTATGATCCATTGCCATTTGAGTCGATTCTGACTGACCCAGAAGAATGACCCTGTAGCACAGAGTAGAACTGCCCCCATAGGGTTTCCAAGGTTGTAATCTTTACAGAAGCAGACTGCCACATCTTTCTACCATGGAGTGGCTAGTGGGTTCAGACTGCAACATTTCCCTTAGCAGGTGAGGGCTTTAACACTGTGCTACCATAATATCCTTCATAATATCCATGTTATTTAAACATATTGTATTTAAGTAGTATTTAGATAATTCACTTACAGGTTTTATGTTTACAAACATTGAACTCCGCATGCCCCTTCCAAACTCAGGGTATTCCCAGGTGGTTTTTCTCTCCAACTGAAACATACGCTACCCACTATGCTTAGAAAATACTAATGAATATTTCGGGAGTTAGCTTAAAATTCAAACCCACGGTTGATTTCTACTCCCAAATTTCCAAATCCTGAAAAAACCCATACGTTACTTTATCACAGAATTCCTTGAATGTCTCTAGCAAATAACAGTATACAGTTTTACAATATCATCTCTGAATATTTATTTACACAATATTCATTTTGTGTATACCCTATAAGCACCATGAGGGCAAAAGTATTATTGTTATTCATTACTGAATCCCAAGGGGATATAGTGCTGCCATTGTGCACTTTCTAGTGATGCCTGCATATCACGCAGAACCATCTATAAACCAGGCACAAGTTTTCACTATTCAGTCAACTGATCATAAGGAACTTCCCATGAGGCACAGGTGCAGACTGGGAGATGGATGGTAATGTAACAGGAGTGGAGACCACGGGCATTTGGGCCACTTCCTCATACAACTTACTTTTGCCTTCAGGTCCTGCTCGGGCCCAGTCTCATATATACCACTTCCATTTAATGATGGAGTGCTGCTGTGCACATCCAACTTTATGGCTCTGTGGGTGAGACAACATCCAGTTTATGATGGGCACTGCAGGCGCCTGATGACTTGGTGGCCCATGGTTAATGTATAAAAATATGTGTTGTAAATCCTAACTCCTATACCTGTGGTTATAATCCCATTTGGGAATGGGTTTTCTTTGTTATGTTAATGAGACACCATTAGTGTAGGGTGTGTCATAGATTAATCTCTCTGAGATATGAAAGAACAGATTAAGCAAGTAAGCAAGCAGAGATGGGGGAATATAGATGTCATGCCACATGATGATCACCAAGAAGCCAGGGAACAGAAGCTGAAAAGAGACAAGGACCTTCTCCCAGAGCTGACAGCGAGTGAGCCTTCCGCTAGATCTGGTGGCCTGAATTCGGTCTTCTAGCCTCCTAAATATGCATATTCCAAAGAAAGGTGACCCTACCAAACACAGAAATTATCAAGCAACATCATTAATATCACACACAAATACAATTTTACTGAAGATCATTCAAAAGCGGCTATAGCAGTACATCAACAGGGAACTGCCAGAAATTCAAGCCGTATTCAGAAGAGGTTGTGGAACCAGGGATGTCATTGCTCATGTCAGATAGATCCTGGCTGAAAGCAGAGAATACCAGAAAGATGTTTACCTGTGTTTTACTGACTATGCAAAGGCATTCAACTGTGTGGATCATAACAAATTATGGATAACACTGCAAAGAGTGGGAATTCCAAAACACTTGTGTTCATGAAGAACCTGTACATTGATCAAGAGGCAGTTGTTTGAACAGAACAAGGGTATACTGCGTGGTTTAAAGTCAGGAAAGGCCTGCGTCAGGGTTGTATCCTTTCACGACACTTATTCAGTCTGTATGCTGAGCAAATAACCCAAGAAGCTGGACTGTATGAAGAAAAATGGGGCAGCAGGATCGAGGAAGACTCATTAACAACCTACGATATGCCAGTGACACAACCTTGCTTGCTGAAAGCGAAGAGGACTTGAAGCACTTACTGATGAAGATCAAGGGGCACAGCCTTCAGTATGGATTACACCTCAATGTGAAGAAAACAAAAATACTCACAACTGGACCAAAAAGCAACATCATGATAGAGAAAAGACTGAAGTTGTCAAGGATTTCATTTCACTTGGATTCACAGTCAACAATAGTGGAAGCAGCAGTCAAGAAATGAAATGACACACTGCATTGAGCAAATCTGCTGCAAAAAGACCTCTTTAAATTGTTAAAAAGCAAAGATATTACCTTGAAGACTAAGGTGCACCTGACCCAAGCCATGGTGTTTTCAATCGCCTCATATGCATGGGAAAGCTCGACAATAAATAAGGAAGACTGAAAAATTGATGCCTTTGAATTATGGTGTTGGTGAAGAATATTGAATATACCACGGACTGCCAGAAGAACAAACAAAGTTGTCTTGGAAGAAACACAGCCAGAATGTTCCTTAGAGGCAAGGATGGCAAGAATACATCTCACATGTTATCAGCAGGCATCAGTCCCTGGAGAAGGACATCATGCTTGGTAAAGCAGAGGGTCAGCAAAAGAGAGGAAGACCCTCAACGAGATGGACTGACACAGTGGCTGCAAAAATGGGCTCAAGCATAACAACTGTGAGGATGGTGCAGCACTAGGCAGTGTTTCATTCTGTTGTACTTAGGGTTGCTATGAGTCGGAACAGACTGGACAGCACCTAACAACAACAAACTGTGAGAAAATAAATTTCTGTTTGTTAAAGCCACCGAATTGTGATATTTCTGTTATGGCAGCACTAGATAGAAGACCTGGGGGAGAGACTGTTGATATAAATGTGTTGGACTTGCTGCTTGTGTCTGAGCAGGACAAGAACTATGGAGGCCAGATTATGATAAGAGTATGACTGCAAGAATGACCTTATAAATCTCCCTGTCTTGAGCAAGGAATAGTATCCATAGTTTTATTTTCACACTTAGGTTTTTGCTGTTCAATGGACCTGTCACTTTCATAGGAAGATATATAACAGGAAATGCAGGATCCAGCAGAGGAAATAGCAGAAACCAATGCACTTTGGGGATTTCATTCTGTAAAACAACCCTATAAAAAACTGCTTGAGGGCAGTGTCTGACCTCCTCTAACTTTAGTAGCAGGAAGGAGAATCAACATCAACAGCCCAAGGCTGATTTCCTATGAGGTGGAGGTCAGACATGCCTCCTCTCTCCACCATCTTTACTAATTCTGACACCAACCATTCCTCCCATGGCACACTCTACTTCTCTGTTGGGTTTGATAATTCACCACAATGACCACACAGAACTCACAGACCATACTCACGGTTATGTGGTTTATTAGGGAAGTAACAGGTTACAATTCAGGCTCAGAAACACTCAAGGATACAGTTCTTCCATAAGGAGAGCCTCTTCCTAGCCATGCTCACAGACACGCCTCTCCCTCGCCCTAGGCCTCAGCCCAAAGGCACTCAGCTTTCTCTCTCCATGGGCCATGAAGCGCACTGAGCCATCTCCTGCTGCCAGATCTCTGCTGCCTTTAGTTGTTACAGTTCTCTCTCTCTTAACCTGCTGGTTCCAGGAGCTTCCCAGCGCACGGATCCTAGGTCCGAAGAACGTGCTAGATCTTCTTCCTTGGTGGTTGGGTATTTCTTTCCCCTGCCTCTGGGGTGGCTCAGTTCAAGCCCAGCGGGATTGCAAAACTGACCAATCCCTTTGGTGGACCACAATTACCCTATCATACAGTCCTGCCCAATCACTTGGGTGGGAGTTACAATACCATGGCTAGAAAGGCCACACAAAGGCATGGTTTCATGGGTCTCTCCAGTCAATTGGCCTAATATTGTTTTTAGTTTCTACTCTACCTCCTAGTTCAGTGAGTAGTGCCTGGGGTCTTAAAGGCTTGTAAGCAGCCATCCAAGAAACAATAATTGGTCTCTATTTGCCTGAAGCAACAGAGGAAGAAGGAGACCCAGGAACACCAAAAACTAAACCCACTGCTGTCAAGTCGATTCTGACTCATAGCAACCCTACAGGACAGAGTAGAGCTGCCCCATAGGGTTCCAAGGCTGTAAATCTTTACAGAAGCAGACCGCCGTATCTTTCTCCCATGAGATGGCTAGTGGGTTCTAACCACCGACATCTCAGTTCATAGCCAAGTGCTTTAACCACTGCACCACCAGGGCTCCCTAGACCCAGGAAGAGGATAAGGAAATGGACTGCAGGTCTCACTGCCTTAAGGAACTACTGCCTCCTTTGTTATGAGACCAGAAGAAATGGATAGTGCCCAGCTACCATTACTGAACATTTTGATCAAGGCCCCAGTAGTTGGATCTTGATCAAGAGGAAAAAATATGGACGATAACTTCAAATTCTTATTGGAAACCAGATTTACTGAATACATTGAGACTGGAGAGACCCTCAAATCTATTGCCTGGAAACTACTTTTAAGCCTTGAACTAAAACTATCCTATTAAGTCATCTTTAGACTAAATAATAATTTAGCTCATTCAATAAAGAATGCTCGCCTTTAAAAAACCACAATGAAATACCATTTCACCCTCACTAGGATGGCAAAGAGTAAAAAAAAGAAAATACCGAATACTGGTGAGGATGTGGGGAAACTGGAACCCTTATCCATTGCTGGTAGGAATGCAAAATGGTAGAGCCATTGTGGAAAACAGTGTGGCAGAAACCACAAAAGTAAAAACAGAACTACCATACGATCTAGCAGTTCCACTGCTGGATATATACCCAGAAGACTTGAAAGCAGAGACTCAAAAAGAGACTTGTACACCAATGTTCACTGCAGCACTAATCGCAATAGCCAAAAGGTGGAAACAACCTAAATACTTATCAACAGATGAATGAATAAAATATGGTACATACATACAATGGAATACTACTCAGCCAGTAGGAGAAATGAAGTCTTGATACCTGCTACAGTACGGATGGAGCTTGAAGATATTACGCTGACCGAAATAAGCCAATCACAAAAGGACAGATGTTGCATGACCTCACTTACATAAAAAGACAAGAAAAGACAAATGTGTAGAGACCAAAGTTTATTAGTGGTTAACAGGAGCAGGAAGGAAGGGGGAAAGAGGGTTAACGGTGATGGAAAAAAATGCATTAAGTGTAGCATTGCACAGTCAATTACTGTAATTGCTGTCAATAAGTCGCCTGTAAAAAGTTGAATTGGCAGAAGTTGTGTGATAGATATATTTACAACAATGACAAAAAGAAAGAGTAGCTGCTGAGGCTGCTTATGTACAACCAAACACCTCATGGGATTTGGTTCCTTGGTTTGGAGGTTTAGGGTCATGGTTTCATGGCATATCCCAGTTAACTGGCCTAATAACGTGTTTAGTGCTTCTGTTTTACCTCCTAGTTCATTGCGTAGTGCCTGGGTCTTAAAAGCTTGCAAGTGGCCACACAAGGTACAACAATGGTCTCTATTCACCTGGAGTAACACAGGAAGAAGGAGAGTCAGGAATAGGAGGAAGAAATGATATGTGTGGCTAACTGCCTCCACGAACAAAAACCTCATTTGCCATGAGACCAGAGGAACAGGATGGTGCCCGACTACCAATACTGAACATTTTGATCAAAGAATCCACAGACAAATCCCAATCAAAAGGGGGAAAATGCAGAACAGAATTTCATATTCTCATAGATTCTAGACTTTCTGGAGCCATGGAGGCTGAATGAAACCCCAAAACAATTGCCCTGAGGTAATCTTTAAACCTTAAACCAAAAATATCCCCAAAGTCATCTTAAAACCGAGCAATAGTTCAGCTTAACTTGTAAAAAAGGTCTGCTTTGAGCATTGTGCTCTTTTAAGAACTATCTATATGGGATTGAATTGACAACAGCAACTCAAAAAATTAAATAGAAACTTTAGAGGGCAGTGACTTTATGTTAACAGAGGAGGAACAACTCAGAAAAGGAAGGTGAGAATGGTTGTACAACTTGAAGAATGTAATCAATGTACATGTAGAAACTGTTGAATTGGTGTATGTTTTACTGTGTATATTCTCAACAACAACAACAATAAATAAAATTTATAGGGAAAAAAAATGCTTGCCCTGGGCATGTCGTTCTTTTAAAGAAATGCCTGTATGAGATTAAACGGACAATCCATTCCGTTGCTGTGGAGTCGATTTGTTTCTAACTGATAGCTACCCTATAGGACAGAGTAAAACTGCCCCATAGGGTTTCCAAGGCTGTAATATTTATGGAAGCAGACTGCCGCATCTTTCCCTCATGGAGCAGCTGGTGGGTTCGAACTGCTGACCCTTCGGTTAGCAGCCCAGCTCTTAACCACTGTGCCACCAGGGCTCCTTAAATGGACAACAGTAATTCTAAAATGTAGATGAGAACATTAACAGGCAAAGAGTCTAAGTTAAGGGTGGTGAAACAATATGGATGGAGATGGTGAGAATGGTGACGCAATCTGAAGTACATATGTAACCACTGTGTCTTAGTCATCTAGTGCTGCTATAGCAGAATTGGCTTTAACAAAGAGAAATTTATTCTCTCACAGTCACATAACCAAGGATAAAAGTCCAAATTCAGGGCGTCAGCTCCAGAGGAAGGCTTTCTCCTTCTGTCAGCTCTGGAGGAAGGTCCTTGTCATCAATCTTCCCCTGGTCAAGGAGCTTCTCAGCACAGGAACTCTGGGTCCAAAATACGTGCTATTCTCCTGGCTCTTGTTTCTTGGTGGTATGAGGCCTCCATGTCTCTCTGCTCGCTTCTCTCTTTTATACCTCAAAAGAGATTCGCTTAAGACACAATCTAATCTTACAGATTTCATCAACGTAACTGCCGCTAATCCATCTCATTAACATCATAGTGATATGATTTACCACACAGGGAAATCACATCAGATGACAAAACGGTGGACAATCACATAGTACTGGGAATCATGGCCTAGCCAAATTGATACACATATTTTTGGGGGACAAAATTCAATCCATGATACACTGTCAATGAACTGTACGGGTAAAAATTTGTTGACTGGATGTATGTTTTGTTGTGTATATTTTTGCTAATAAAATAAAATAGAACCAACATTTTAGGAAAGCGTTCCTAATGAACAAGATTCTTTTCCTTCAGAAAAGCAACGATTGTTCACTATTGGATAGTGAAATGTAGTGACATTTCTAAACTGAGAATGAACAAAACTACCACATGGAAAACACCTTTCTGAGTCACCATCTTCCTGGCATGGCATTTCAGTTTCCATAATTGGGAGATGACATGCTTGTACACCTGAGAAACAGTCTAGAAACACATGAAATAATATTAGAATTGACTCTAGAGTTAAAAATAGTCCCATAACCAAGATAGCCATTTTTTTATATAGGCATCATTATCCTTAAATCTACAAGGGAAAATATACTAGTGAAATACAAGTAAAATTTTGCAAAATATTAAAGTTAAAAAATGTGAGGGAATACTGAACAAAAACTAAGAAATGTGTTTAAATCATAAGATCCACTTAACATAATAACAGAGAAAATTGCAGTATTAGATGGAAAAACCACCACTGGCCTGTCAGTTTGTTCCACCATGTGGCCTGCATGTTGCTGTGATGCTGGAAGCTATGCCACTGGTATTTGTAACAGAAGCAGGGTCACCCATGGTGGACAGGTTTCAGTGGAGCTTCCAGACTAAGACAGACTAGGACAAAGGACCTGGCAGTCTACTTCTGAAAGAATTTGCCAGTGGAAACCTTATGAATAACAGCAGAATACTGTCTGTTATAGTGCCAGAAGATGAGCCCCTCAGGTTGGAAGGCACTCAAACTACGGCTGGGGAAGAGCTGCCTCCTCAAAGTACAGTTGACCTTAATGGCAGCGATGGAGTCAACGTTTTGGGACCTTCAACAACTGATGTAGCATGACTCAAAACGAGAAGAAACAGCTACAAACATTCAGTAATAATTGGAATGTGGAATGTACAAAATATGAATCTAGGAAAATTGGAAGTTGTCAAAAAATGAAATGGAATGCACAAAGATCGATATCCTAGGCATTAGTGAGCTGAAATGGACTGGTATTGGCCATTATGAACTGGACAACCATGTGGTCTACTATGCTGGGAATGATAAGTTGAAGAGGAATGGCATCACATTCATTGTCAAAAAGAACATTTCAAGATCTATCCTGAACTACAACACTGTCAGTGATAGGATAATATCCATACACCTACAAGGAAGACCAATTAATACGACTATTTTTCAAATTACACACCAACAACTAAGGCTAAAGATGAAGAAATTGAAGATTTTTACCAACTTCTGAAGTCTGAAATTGATCAAATGTGCAATCCAGATGCATTGATAATTACTGGTGATTGGAATGAGAAAGTTGGAAACAAAGAAGAATCAGTAGTTGGAAAATACGGCCTTGGTGACAGACATGACATAGGAGTTCGCATGACAGAATTTTGCAAGACCAATGACTTATTCATTGCAAATACCGTTTTTCAACAACATAAATGGCAACTATGTATGTGGACCTCACCAGATGGAATACACAGGAATCAAACTGACTACATCTGTGGAAAGAGATAATGGAGAAGCTCAATATCATCAGTCAGAACAAGGCCTGGGGCCAACTACAGAACAGACCATCAACTTCTCATATGCAAGTTCAAGCTGAAGCTGAAGAAAATTTGAGCAAAACTACAAGAGCCAAAATATGACCTTAAGTATATTTTACCTGAATTTAGAGACCATCTCAAGAACTATGCAACGATAAAGAACAACGAGTCCGTGAAACATAACATGGAGGAATCTGGAGAGCATTATGCTGAGTGAATTTAGTCAGTCATGAAAGGACAAATATTGTATAAGACCATTATTATAAGAATTCAAGAAAAGGTTTAAACACAGAAGAAAACATTCTTTGATGGTTACAAGGGTATGGAGGAGAGAGAGGGGGTTATTCACTAACTAGATACTAGACAAGAATTATCTTAGG
Organism: Dugong dugon; assembly: GCA_030035585.1. NCBI lineage: Eukaryota > Metazoa > Chordata > Mammalia > Sirenia > Dugongidae > Dugong > Dugong dugon. Next base: position 118,062,285 of record CM057466.1, read on the forward strand.
TGAAGGGAAGGACAGCACACACTACAGGGGAAGTCAACACAACTGGACTAAACCAAAGCTAAGAAGTTTCCTGAATACAGTCAAACACATTGAGGGGCAGAGTAGCAGGGGTGGGGGTGTGGGGACCATAGTTTCGGGGACATCTAGGTCAACTGGCCGAGCAAAGTTTATTAAGAACATGTTCTGCTATACATGCAAAAATTCTGAACAAAATTCTAGCCAATAGAATTCAGCATCATATCAAAAAAATAACACACCACGACGAAGTAGGATTCATACCAGGTATGCAAGGATGGTTCAACATTAGAAAATCAATCAACGTAATTCACCACATAAATAAAAGGAAAGAAAAGAATCACATGATCATCTCAACTGACACAGAAAAGGCATTTCACAAAGTCCAACACCCATTCCTGATAAAAACTCTCAATAAAATAGGTATAGAAGGGAAATTTCTCAACATAATAAAGGGCATCTATGCAAAACCAATAGCCAACATCATTCTTAATGGAGAGAGGCTGAAAAAATTCCCCTTGAAAACAGGAACAAGACAACGATGCCCTTTATCACCACTCCTATTTAACATTGTGCTGGAAATTCTAGCTAGAGCAATAAGGCAAGAAAAAGAAATAATGGACATCCAAATAGGTAATGAAGAAGTTAAACTGTCCCTGTTTGCAGATGATATGATACTATACATAGAAAACCCTAAAGACTCCATGAGAAGTCTACTGGAACAAATAGAAAGATTCAGCAGAGTAGCAGGATACAAGATAAACATTCAAAAATCAGTTGCATTCCTATACACCAGTAACGAGAACGATGAAAAGGAAATCAGGAAAACAATACCATTTTCAATAGCCCCTAACAAGATAAAATACTTAGGAAAAAATCTGACCAGGGATGTAAAAGACCTATACAAAGAAAACTACAAAACACTACTGCATGAAACCCAAAGGGATCTACATAAATGGAAAAACATACCATGCTCATGGATAGGCAGACTCAACATTGTGAAAACGTCAATTCTACCCAAATCAATTTACAAATACAACGCAATCCCGATCCAAATACCAACAACATTCTTCAAAGAGATGGAAAAACTAATCATTAACTTTATATGGAAAGGAAAGAAGCCCCGAATAAGTAAAGCACTACTGAAGAAGAAGAATAAAGTTGGAGGACTCACACTACCTGACTTCAGAACCTACTATACAGCTACAGCAGTCAAAACAGCCTGGTACTGGTACAAAGACAGATACATTGACCAATGGAACAGAATTAAGAACCCAGATGTAAATCCATCCACCTACGGTCACCTAATCTTCGACAAGGGCCCAAAGTCCATCCAATGGGGAAAAGACAGTCTTTTGAACAAATGGTGCTGGCAAAACTGGATATCCATCTGCAAAAAAATGAAACAGGACCCATACCTCACACCGTATACAGAAACTACTTCAAAACGGATCAAAGACCTGAATATAAAGCCTAAAACTATAAAGTTCGTAGAAGAAAAAATAGGACCAACACTTCAGGCCTTAATACATGGCACTAACAGGATACAAACCATAACCATCAACGTACAAACCCCAACAGATAAGCTAGATAACTGGGATCTTCTAAAAATCAAATACCTATGCTCTTCAAAAGACTTCACCATAAGAGTAAAAAGAGAACCTACAGACTGGGAAAAAATTTTTGGACAGTACAAGTCAGACAAAAGTCTGATCTCCATAATCTACAAGAAAATCCAACACCTCTACAACAAAAAACCAAATAATCCTATTAAAAAATGGGCAAAGGAAATGAACCGACACTTCACCAAAGAAGACATTCAAATGGCCAACAGACACATGAGGAAACGCTCCCGATCACTAGCCATTAGAAAAATGCAAATTAAAACCACGAGATACCATCTCACCCCGGCATTACTGGCATGAATCAAAAACACTGGAAATAACAAATGTTGGAGGGGCTGTGGGGAGATGGGAACTCTTATGCACTGCTGGTGGGAATGCAAAATGATACAACCGTTTTGGAAAATGATATGGCGCTTCCTCAGAAAGCTAGAAATAGCCATACCATTCAGTCCAGCAATCCCACTCCTAGGAATATATCCTAGAGAAATAAGAGTCGTCACTCGAATAGACATATGCACACCCATGTTCATGGCAGCACTGTTCACAATAGCAAAACGATGGAAACAACCTAGATGCCCATCAACAGATGAATGGATAAACAAACTATGGTACATACACACAATGGAGTACTATGCAACGAGAAAGAACAACAATGAATCTGTGAAGCATCTCATAACATGGATGAAACTGGAGGACATTATGCTGAGTGAAATAAGTCAATCACAAAAGGACAAATATTGTATGAGACCTCTGTTGTAAAAACCCATGAAAAAGTTCACACACAAAATGTAACAATCTTTGTTGGTTACCAGGGATGGGATGGGTGGGGGGGAAATACTAAATAGGCAATAGATAAGTGGTATCTTGGGTGAAGGGTGAGACAGTACACAATACAGGGGAAACTAGCACAAGCTGTACAAGGAAAGGTCATGGAAGCCCCATGGACACATCCAAACTCCCTGAGGGACTGAATTGCTGGGCGGAGGGCTGTGGGGACCATGGTCTCGGAGAACATCTAGCTCAATTGGCATGACACAGCTTATAAAGACAATGCTCTACATTCTACCTTGGTGAGTAGTGTCTGGGGTCTTAAAAGCCTATGAGCGGCCATCTAAGATACTCCACTGGTCTCATCCCTTCGGGCGCAAGGAAGAATGAAGAGAACAGGATACAAGGAAAAGATGAGTCCGAAGAACTAATGGACCACAGCTACCAAGGCCTCCACCAGACTGAGTCCAGCACAGCTAGATGGTGCCTGGCTACCACCACTGACTGCTCTGACCAGGATCACAACAGAAGGTTCTGGACAGAGCTGGAGAAGGATGTAGAACAAAATTCTAACTCACAAAAAAAAAAAGACCAGGTTTACCGGCCTAAAGGAGACTGGAGAAATCCCAAGAGTATGGCCCCCAGACACCCTTTTAGCTCAGTGGTGAAGTCATTTCCGAGGTTCACCGTTCAGCCGGGGAGTGGACAGTCCCATAAAACCAAATGGGACTAATGAGGCACAGGAGTCCAGGACAAGGGCCAGAAGGCAGAAGGGGACAGGAAAGCTGGTGATAGGGAACCCAAGGTTGAGTAAGGATAGTGTTGATGTGTTGTGAGGTTGTTAACCATCGTCACAGGGCAACATGTGTACTAAATGTTAAACGAGAAACTATTTTGTTCTGTAAGCCTTCATCTTAAGTGAGAATAACAGCACAATTGGAAGAGCATAGTCAATGTCACTGAACTGTGTATGTAGAAATTTTTGAAACAGTGTATCTTTGGCTATGTGTATTTTCACCAAAAAAAAAAAAAAAAAAAAAGGTCGAGGAGGGAGAGGGGTGACATGTTGTGGGGTTGTTAACCAATGTCATAAAACAATATGGGTACTACTGTTTCATGAGAAACTATTTGTTCTGTAAGCCTTCACCTGAAGTACAATAACATATTAAAAAAAAGAAAATGTTCTGCATCCTACTTTGGTGAGTTGTCTGGGGTCTTAAAAGCTAGTGAGTGGCCATCTAAGATGCATCAATTGGTCCCAACCCACCTGGAGTAAAGGAGAATGAAGAACACCAAAGTCGTAAGGAAAGTATTAGCCCAAGAGACAGAAAGGGCCACATAAACCAGAGACTGCATCGGCCTGAAACCAGAAGAACTAGATGATGCCCAGCTACCACCAATGACCGCCCTGACAGGGAACACAACAGAGAGTCCCTGATGGAGCTGGAGAAAAGTGGGGTGCAGTACTCAGAAAAGTGGGGTGCAGTACTTAACTGTCTGAGACTGGAGGAACCCTGGAAAGCATGGCCCCTGGACTCTCTGTCAACCCAGAACTAAAACCATTCCTGAGGCCAACTCTTCAGACAAAGATTAGACTGGACTATGGGACATAAAATGATACTCGTGAAGAGTGTGCTTCTTAGCTCAAGTAGATACATGAGACTAAATGGGCAGCTCCTGTCCGGAGGTGAGATAAGAAGGCACAGAGGGTCAGGAGCTAGTTGAATGGACATGGGAAATCAGGGGTGGAAAGGATGAGTGTGCTGTCACAGTATAGGGAGAGCAATTAGGGTCACATAACAATGTATGTATAAATTTTTGTTCGAGAGAATAACTTGAATTGTAGACTTTCAATTTAAGTACAATAATAAAATAAAATAAAAATTATCCTAAGGAGCAGCAGGACAGAGGATGGAAAGGAGGTGACTTTTCTCAAAGAAAACAGTAAGCTCAGAAGCATAGTTGGAGTTTCTAAAGTATATCATGCTATTTGTTTAAATTAAAAAGTATCCTTTTATCTTCTTCTAAAGTTTGTTTTAATTAGAAAGGATAAAAGAATAAAGACCCTGTTCCTGTTAAAAAAAAAAAAGAATACATTTGAGGAGGTGGGGCCAAGATGGCAGAGTAGTTAGACGGTTCCTGTGGTCCCTCTTACAACAAAAACCCAAGAAAACAAGTGAATCGATTATATACGACAATCTAGGAGCCCTGAACATCAAGGGCAAAGTTGGGGAATCGGACTGAGTGGCAGGGGAATGGAGAGACAGTTCGGAAGCAGCAAGGAGTTGCCAGACCTGACCCAGCGGGAACCGGCACCCAGCAGGCCGGGTGGGCTGGCATGCTCAGCGAGGCAGGCAGTGGCACTCAGGACGCATTTTTCACATCGGGAGAGACCAAGAGGCAGAGAGTCTACTCAAGCCTCCAGAACCAATGGAAAGTGGCACTCAATCGGCGAAAGATAAGTGCTTGCATCTGACCCACTGTGCTGATCAAAAAACACCCCATTTGTGAGGAACCTCTCTCCCATTTACCTGCCTCCTCCCTGCTCTGCACCAGGTCCCAGGCCAGCTTCAATGATTGCTGTGTCCCCTGGGCTGTAAGTAGAACCTGTCACACACCCTGAGCCATTCTCCCGGCCTTGGAGAGAGAACAAATTAACAAACAGGAATAAATAATCTGCCAGCTCCCCTAAGCTGGGCACTCAAGGCAGACACGGCTCCTTTGCCTAGGCACAGGCATGAAGGGTCCACGGACACTGAATGCCTTTCACCCCTGCATAGACCTGCATGGGCCCACTTCAACAGTGTAGGCCCTCATTAGCACAATACAACAAGGTATATTCCTGAACCCTAACTTCAACTGCATCAGCTATATGGTGGAGTTGCAGGTTCATGACATTTGACACCACTCTGCCCATTAAGCAGGGTCCTTACCTACCCACATCAGGGGCCTGAGGACTGGTGCTCCACCCATGCCACCTAGCCACCTGCGACAGGGGTCCAAGAATAAGTGGTACCTCCCAGTCCTTACAGGCAACAGCATCGGGTGCCCATAGTCTGGCTGCAAAACCTACCCACCTACGTGCTCTAGGGAACAGGGACATGCTTTCCTCCCAGATACTCAGAGGCAGCCGTCAGCCCCCTGCCTTGCTTACTGCATGACCCCCTACTGCAGCCAGATACCTATGCCTGCTCCAATGAACTCTGCCCATCTAGGACTGTAGGTGAGAGCCTATACCACACAGTTGGTGACTGACTACCTGGACACCTGAGCTCAATCCATACAAGAAAGGTAAATGGACTCCTGGGCTTACATACCTAGTAACAGATCTAACCACCTGGTGATAAGACGTGAGAACTTCAAAGGTGCCAATAATCAAACTAGCTCACACGAGCAGCCTATTTGGGCACATCAAAACAAAATAAAACAAGAAGCAAGGACAGAGTAAGAATACATTTGATACATTAAACACTAATGGCCAAAGACCAGATGAGTTGTGGAATGACATCAAGGACATCATACATGAAGAAAGCAAGAGGTCATTAAAAAGACAGGACAGAAAGAAATGACCTAATGGATGTCAGAAGAGACTCTGAAACTTGCTCTTGAATGTAGAGTAGCTAAAGCGAACGGAAGAAATGATGAAGTAAAAGAGCTGAACAGAAGATTTCAAAGGGCAGCTCAAGAAGACAAAGTAAAGTATTACAATGAAATGTGCAAAGACCTGGAGTTAGAAAACCAAAAAGGAAGAACACGCTCAGCATTTCTCAAGTAGGAAGAACTGAAGAAGAAAGTCAAGCCTTGAGTTGCAATATTGAAGGATTCTATGGGCAAAATGGAAAACCTGATGGCATAGTGGTTAAGTGCTACAGCTGCTAACCAAAAGGTCGGCAGTTTGAATCCACCAGGCACTACTTGAAACTCTATGGGGAAGTTCTACTCTGTCCTACAGGGTCGCTATGAGTCGGAATAGACTCGACAGCAATTTTTTTTTTATTGGCAAAATATTGAACCCCACAGGAAGCATCAAAAGAAGATGGAAGGAATACACAGAGTCACTGTACCAAAAAGAACTGGTCGACATTCAACCATTTCAGGAAGTAGCATATGATCAAGAACCTATGGTACTGAAGGAAGAAGTGCAAGCTGCACTGAAGGCATTGACAAAAAAATAAGGCTCTAGAATTGACAGAATACCAATCGAGATGTTTCAACAAATGGATGCAGTGCTGGAGGTGCTCACTCACCTATGCCAAGAAATTTGGAAGACTCACTGGAAGAGATCCATCTTTGTGCCCATCCCAAAGAAAGGTGAACCAACAAAATGCGGAAATAATTGAACAATATCATTAATATCACACACAAGTAAAATGTTGCTAAAGATAATTGAAAACCAGTTGCAGCAGGACATTGACAGGGAACTGCCAGAAAGTCAAGCTGTATTCAGAAGAGGATGTGTAACGAGGGATATCACTGCTGATATCAGATGGATCCTGACTGAAAGCAGAGAATACCAGAAAGATGTTTACCTGTGTTTTGTTGATTATGCAAAGGCATTCAACTATGTGGATCATAATAAATTACGGATTACACTGCAAAGAATGGGAATTCCAGAATACTTAATTATGCTCATGAGGAACCTGTACATAGGTCAAGAGGCAGTCGTTTGAACAGAACAAGGGGATACTGCGTGGTTTAAATTCAGGAAAGGTGTGCATCAGGATTGTATCCTTTCACCATACTTATTCAGTCTGTATGCTGAGCAAATAATCCAAGAAGTTAGACTATATAAAGGATAGGAGGAAGAACAACCTGTGTTATGCACTTACTGATGAAAATCAAAGACTACAGCCTTCAGTATGGATTATACTTCAACATAAAGAAAACAAAAATCCTCACAACTGGACCAATAAGCAACATCATTATAAATGGAGAACAGATTTAAGTTGTCAAGGATTTCATTTTACTTGGATCTACAATCAATGCCCATGGAACCAGCAGTCAAGAAATCAAACGATGTATTACATTGGGCAAATCTGCTGCAAAAGACCTCTTTGAGTGTTAAAAAGCAAAGACGTCACTTTGAGGACTGACGTGTGCCTGACCCAAGCCATGGTATTCTCAATTGCCTCATATGCATGCAAAAGCTGGCAATGAATAAGAAAGACTGAGGAAGAATTGATACCTTTGAACTATGGTGTTGGTGAAGAATATTGAATATACCATGGACTGCCAGAAGAACAAACAAGTCTGTCTTGGAAGAATACAGCCAGAATGCTCCTAAATACAGCCAGAATGCTCCTTAGCAGCAAGGATGACAAGACTTCATCTCATACACTTTGGATGTGTTTTCAGGAGGGATCAGTCCCTGGAGGACATCATGCTTGGTAAAGTAGAGGGTCAACGAAAAAGAGGAAGACCCTCAACGAGATGGACTGACATAGTGGCTGCAACAATGGGCTCAAGCATAACAACAATTGTGAGGATGGCACAGGACTAGGCAGTGTTTCATTCTGTTGTACATAGGGTCATTATGAGTCAGAGCTGACTCGACAGCACTTAACAACAACAGATGGAAAAAAATTAAAAATGCACACAGAAGGTACATATTATTTTTAGTTTTATTTTTCTTTTTTTTAGGTATTTTTTAACTTTCTGTAATTTTTAATTTTCATCAATACAAATGTGTCAAAAATGTTTTGTGTTCTCTGGTCTGGACCCTGCTTAGAAATGTTTTGTTCAGGCAAAATTATGAAAATAAACTGCAGTATTTTTATCTAAGATATGTACATTCTGTGTACATTTTGAACTCCCTGGGTAAAGCTAATGGTATGGGTATGACCACTAACCAAAAGGTTGGCAGTTCAAACACACCCAGGGAGATTGTGGAAGAAAGTCCTGGCAATCTGCTTCCATAAAGATTATAGCAAAGAAAATGCTATGGAGCTTAGTTCTACTCTGTAACACATGGGGTCCCCATGAGTTAAAATTGACTCGACGGTTACAGATTTGGTGTGCATCTTATTTTATGTAGGTTATATCTGAATCACAGTGATTAAAGTCATCATGAGACTATTACTCTAATTGTAGGCTGGAGTCGTAATAACTGAGTAGAGGGGGGCTTCTAAGAAACTCCACATAGTCTTTGCCTTAGCCTAGGTGTTAGTTATACCAGTAAGCTTTTTAAATTAAAAATAAAGGTAACATATATCTTACACACAGCTTCTGTTTATATGATGTAGTTCACGATAAATGAATAAAATCGGATGTACACAGTGTGCTTTTGCTCCCAGAACACACGTGTAATAGAGTGAATCAGGTTTATACACGATTTCCAGTATCTCCATCATTAGGGAAAGGAGAGCCCACTCAACAACTGGCTTTGGGACAAGTTACTATCAATGTGGGGAAAATAATTTGTATCCTTATTTTATAAAAAATTTTTTAAATATGCATATACATTTTAAAAATCTGTTTTGGGTTACAAACAAAGATATTGCAAACTGGATAATTTTTGATAGGATACCACACATTCTGAATTTTATGTTATTGGTGCTGGATTTTGTTTTTTAAATTCCTTACATTTGAGCCTTGTTCTGAAATGCAGGTAAGTTACTTTCAAACAGTTTAAACCTTTCCAGGTGTGCTTTTAAATTTTGTTAATGTGGAACCAGAGCAGCCTTAAGTCTATAGTAAATTTGGCTCCACTAATCAGGCAATAGAAGCCCTGATGGCACAGTGATTAAACGCTCGGCTGCTAACTGAAAAGTTGGCAGTTCAGGCTCATTAGCCGCTCAGGGGGAGAAAGATGTGGCAGTCTGCTTCCATAAAGATTTACAGCCTTGGAAACCCTATGGGGGCAGTTCTACCCTGTCCTATAGGGTTGCTAGCAGTAGCAATCAACTCAATGGTAATGGGTTTGGTTTAATCAGGCCATATCCTTCTTAGTACTCAACAATATGCCCTGTGTATTAGCTGTTTCAGGAGCCTTGGTGGTGCAGTGGTAAGCCCTTGGCTGGTAACCAAAAAGGTCAGTGGTTCGAACCCACCAACTGCTCTGTGGAAGAAAGATGTGGCAGTCTGCTTCCACAAAGATTACAACCTGGGAAACCCTATGGGGCAGTACTACTGTCTCCTATAGGGTCACTATAAGTCAGAATCTAATCAATGGCACACAACAACGTTAGTTGTTTCTCCACTCTGGCTGTTGGAAAGATGAACTATGCCAAGCAATGTGTGAGCTCCATAGGTTGTTCTTTCCTTCCAGCGATTCTTTTCCCATTTTAAAGAAACCTGTGCAGATCTCTGGATACACTCTGTTTACCACTCTGTCCTCTCTTACTACTCTGCCCTGTGAATTCTAGCTGCCTTGAGCTTCCCAATCTCTGAACTCTTGTCCCTTCAGTGAGGGAGATAACTTGGCTCTGGGGGCTCCTTCTCTGCTCTACCCCTGGGAAACTTACTCAAGGCCGTAAGCTGAGACAATCATATGGCTCACCTCATATAACATCCAAGAACTGGGCAACCATTTCAAAAGGTGGAACAAAGGCACAACTGGAAGACCAGAAGGAGAAGAAAGAGAGCGTGGAGAAGAAGTAATACTTAAAGTAATAATGGCGAGAACATTCCAAAATTAATGGCAGACATCAAATCATCCAGAAAGGTCAGGAAACAGCAAGCAGGATATTCGTTGCCCTCAAGTCGATTCCTACTCATAGCAACCCTGTACAGCAGCTATCTAGCCTATATACAGGCTCTCGCTCTCTCTCTCTCTCTACATATATATATAGAAACCCTATATAGCCCTTTAAGGTTTCCAAGGCTATAAATCTTTTACAGAAGTAGACTGCTATATCTTTCTCCTGTGGAGCAGCTGGTGGGTTCAAACTTCCAACCTTCGGGTTAGCAGCCAAGCACTTAATCACTGCACCACCAGGGCTCCTTGCAAGCAGGATAAATACCAAAACATCTATACCTAAAACCAAAACCAAACCTGTTGTTGCTGGGTTTATTTCGACTCATGGCAACCCCATGTGTGACAGAGTTAAACTGCTCCATAGGGTTTTCTTTGCTGTAATCTTTAAAGAAGCAGATGGCCAGGCCTTTCTTCTGTGGTGCCACTGGGTGGGTTTGAACCACCAAACTTTAGGTTACTAGCTGATCACAAACTGCTTGAGCCACTCAGAGATCTAATCTATACCTAGGCATATCATATTCAAACTGCAGAAAACCAAAGACAAAGGGAAAATCTTGAAAGAAGCCAGGGCATGGGGGGCCTTACCTATAGAGGAACAAGGATAAGAATTATAGCAGACTTTTTGTCAGCAACTATGCAATGAAGAAGAGAAGAAATGTTTAAAGAATTGAAAACAAAAAGCACCACCCTAGAAATGCACATCCAGCAAAATCATCCTTCAAAAGTGGAGATAATGAATATCGCCCATAAGTACTGTGCTCCTTTAAAAAAATCACCTATATGAGACTAAACAGTCAATTACTTTAAGACAAAGATGAGAAGATAAGGAGGCAGGGAAACTAGGTTAATGGAAACGGAATAACCAGAACGGAAATAATGAGAATGTTCATGCATTGTGAATAATGTAAGCAATGTCACTGAACAACTTGTGTAGAAATTGTTGAATGGGAACTAAACTGCTGTGTAAACCTGCAACAAAAACACAATAAAATATGATTTAAAAAAAAAAAAAGTGAAGGAGAAATAAAGGATTCTCAAACAAATACTGAGGGGATGCATCCCAGCAGGCTTGCCTTGCAAGAAAAATGTTAAAAGAAGTTCTTCCAGCAGAAGGAAAATAACATAGGCCAGAAACTCAGATCTACAGAAAGAAATGAAGAGCATCAGAAAAGGAATAAATGAAGGCGAAGTAAAATTTTTCTTATTCTTTTTTTGTTGTTATTGTTTTATTGTGGTAAGTATATAGGTAACAGAAATTTGTCATATCTACTGTCTCCGCATGTACAGTTCAGTGATGTTGATTACATTCATGTTGTTGATCCATCACCATTAACCATCCCTGAATTTTTATATCACCCTTAACAGAAGCTCAGTGTCCCCCAAGCATTGTGTCTTCCTTTCCCCCTCCCTCCAGCCCACCCCAGTAATCACTAATAAACTTTGGTCTCTATACACTTGCCTATTCATTTCATATAAGTGGGATCATACCATATTTGTCCTTTTGTGACTGACTTATTTCACTCAGCATAATGTTTTCAAGGTTGCAGCATGCGTCAGGACTTCATTTCTCTTTATGGCTGAGTTGTAGTCCATTGTGTATATATATCACATTTTATTTATCCATTCATCTGTTGATGAGCATTTAGGATGTTTCCATCTTTTGGCTATTGTGGATAATGCTGCAGTGAACATTGGTGTGCACATATCTGTTTGTGTTCCTGCTTTTAATTTTTTTGGGGTATATATTTTTCTTATTCTTAATCAATATAAAAGATCATTCTTTGTTTAATGCTTTAATAGTAACAGCACATTGGATGATTACAGCATATGAATACCTGAAATGAATGACAGTAGTGACACAAAGAATGCCCATCCCTGGGTTTTAGGGCAAATGCTTGCTTTCTCTAAACTTTCAGCTGGAGAACGTTGAAAATATGAGATATTAGAGCTGTTGGTGAATATAAACTTTAGTATAGAGGTGCTCGAGGGGCCTGGAGTGGTACAGCAGGTTGGAGAAGTTGGACATTTGGAAGATCTTTGACCTCCGCCTCATAGAAACCAGTTTTGTGCTAATTCTTATTAAAGAAATCATTTGTTTAGGGGACTATCACATAATGATGATGTTGTTGTTAGTTTCCATTTATCAGTTCCAACATATGGCGACACCATGTGTGCAGAGTAGAACCGCTTGATAGAATTTTCAAGGCCATGACCTTTCAGAAGCAGATTGCCAGACCTATCTTCCAAGGTGCCTCTAGGTGGGTTTGAACTGCCAATCTTTTGGCTTACAATCTAACGCTTTTCTGTTTGTGCCACCCAAGGACTCCTTACATAATGACAAAAATGCCAATTCTCCAAGAAGATGTTACAGCACAAAATCTGTATATCTAGCAACAGGGTATCAAAATACAAGGGGGAAAAAACAGATAGAATTGGAAGGAAAAACAGACAAATCTACTGTGATGGCTGGAAACTTAAATATTCCCCTTTCGGTAATTGGTATATTAAGCAGGCAGAAAATTAGTAGATGACCTGAGCATCACTATCAATCAACTTGATTTAATAGACATTTATAGAATAATCCATCCAAGAATAGAATACACATTCTTCTCAAGTTCAAATGAAACTTTCACCAAGATAGACCACATTCTGGGCCGTAACACACATCCTAAGAAATTTTTAAAAGAGTAGAAATCACACAATGGAATTGAACTAGAAATCAATAATGGAAAGATTTCTGGAAAATTCCCAAATATGTGACAATTATACAACACAATTCTAAATAGCTCAGAGATCAAAGAAGATTCTAGAAAAACTATAAAACATGTTGGACTAAATGAAAATACAACTTACCAAAATTTGTGGGATGCAGCAAAAGCAACACTTAGAGGGAAAATCATAGCATAAAGTGCACCTATAAGAAAAGAAGACCTAAAATCAATAACCTAAACTTCTACTTTAGTAAACTAGAGAAAGAATAGCAAATTGAATCTAAAGCAAGTAGAAGAGAAGACACAATAAACAAAGCAGAAAGCACTGACATTGATAACAGGAAAACAATAGGGGGAAAAAATCAACAAATCTGAAACCTGGTTCTTTGAAAAGATCATAGGGCTATCTAATGTGACTCCTTTTTCTCATAGATCACTGTCCTGAGTGGCCTATTACCTAACGTTTGAAAAGCATTGTTTCATACATTCTGTCTAGTTTTGTAATTGTTTAAGGTTAGCAGGTAAATGTGGTCCCCGTTTTTTTCCATGATGGTTGGAATTGTCAATCCTTTATGAGGATATTTGAATTTAATTTTTCAAATAAATACTAGGAAGGAAAGTATGATAGTTGATTCTTATTTTTGAGAAATTTAAATACTGACACACATAGATAAAACCATGAGTTCCTTTGATCATGAGTACCTGGGTACCTGTAATGGGCACTGATCCTCTATTTCGATGAGACCAGATGTCTGTGGGACCAATGGGATTTGCCCTCAGGGACAGTGACTCCCCCTTTTAGACTACGGTGTGGGTCTCTGGGAACCCTGAAACATTTCACCACATGGCCACGGAGAACATGTCCAGGGTCTTCATAGGCCTCTCCCCAACATGCATCCTGTGAGGGATTAAGGCACCAGTATGGACACATCTGGAGTCCCTTGGTGGCACAAATGGGTAAGCACTTGACTACTAACCAAAATATTGATGGTTCAAATATGTGAATCCACCCAGAGGCACCTTGGAAGAAAAGACCTGACAATCTGCTTCCAAAAGGTCACAGCCTCAAAAACCCTATGGAGTGTAGTTTTACTCTGACACACATGGGGTCGCCATGAGTTGGAAATTACTCCACAGCAACTGTTTTTTTGGTTTATAGACACATCTAGGTGTACTGTGGGAGAAGCAGGCAGGCTGACCGCCATGGTTTCCCATTAGGACTCTCTCTCCCTGACTCAGTAAATATCAGGGATAGGACTGAAGTGAAATCTCTCATTCATTCCCAGGTGCTTTTTACTTGTCAGCCCTGCTGGGAAAGGAGCAGGGAATGGCAGAAGTGGGACCCCTGTCCCCAAAGCTCACATCTAGTGAAGAAAGTCACACAGTCCTCTGTACTCTCCACTCAGAGGGAGCTAGTTAATTTTCTTTCCAGCATAGAACAGCACTGACACATCAAGAAATGTAGAACCACGTAAACAGGATAACTGGTGCGCTCCTTTCCCCACCAACCAGAATTTACCTCTATTAAACGTTTTCGTGTTGGCATCCTGTCTTTTTCACTACGAATTTTACTGCCATAAATTAGCAATGTGAGCATCGCTGTTTCGTTGTTGTCAGCTGCTGTCCAGTTGGCAGCCGCCCCCCTTGGCAACCCCATGTGTTACAGAGAACTGCTCCATACAGTTTTCTTGGCTATTAACTTTTATGGAAGCAGATCGTCAGGCCTTTCTTCCAAGGTACCGTTGGGTGGGTTCCAATCACCAATCTTAAGATTAGCAGCTGATGGCAAACCGCTTGCACCACCCAGGCCACTCGAGCACCTCTATACTAAAGTTTATATTCACCAACAGCTCTAATATCTCATATTTTCAACGTTCTCCAGCTGAAAGTTTAGAGAAAGCAAGCATTTGCCCTAAAACCCAGGGATGGGCATTGGTGGACTTCACTTAGTATCTCATTCCATACATACTCCGCCCAGTTACAAGGGAAGATGGGATGCAGTTAATCTGGGCCGATACAGGCCCAGGAAAAAGGGGAGAATCCGTTTTGGTTGACAGTTTGCAGTCTCCAGGCGCCAGCGGGCCTGGTTCCGCGACCAGCAACCACTCCCGACTACACCCACGGCTTCTACCTTCCGTCCGCGCGTGGTCTCACCTTCGTCACTGTCGCCGACGCAATCCCGCGAGACACTAGATTCCACGTGCGCCTGCGCAGAGCGCGCTACAGCTCCCAGAAGCACCGCACACTGCCGACCGGACTCCAAGTCCCAGAATTCCTAGTCCTTACCTTTCACGCATGGGAATTTAATACCCTCCCCTCCTCCTAGCTCTTTAGGCGCATGTGCGAACTTTAACCAGAAAATTGACTGTAGAAATGTTTGTATCTGCGGACTTTGGTTATAATCACTGATCTCCAGAGCTAGGTGGAGGCAAGACGCTCATTTTGCATGATTGTGATTTAAGTAGTTGTATGACGCCAAGTAAAGATATCCCAGTTTGCGCTTGACTGCTAACCTAAAGGTTGAGGTTTGAACCCACCCAGCGGTACCGCGAAAGAAAGGCCTAGCAATCTGCTTCTGTAAAGATTACAGCCAAGAAAATCCTGTGGTGCAGTTCAGTCGCATTCACAATGACTAACAACAATGGAGCCCTGGTTGCACAGTGGTTAAGAACTCGGCTGCTAACCAAAAGGTCAGCAGTTTGAATCCACCAGTTGCTCCTTGGAAACCCTATGGCCCAGTTCTACTCTGTTATGTAGGGTCACTATGAGTCGGAATTGAATCTATGGCAATGGGTAACAACAACAATGATGCCAAGTAGAATCTGACAGGCAGGGATTTAGCCTGCAATTTCCAAGTGTATTGGGTCTTCAGGGGGAGGAATGAGAAAGAGCTTTATTTACTCCTTCATCTTACCCACTGACCCCCATTAAGCTGTACCCAAAATTAAAAAACTAAACCTGTTGCTCTCCGATGGATTCCAACTCATGGCAACCCCATGTGTTACAGAGTAGAACTGCACCATAGGGTTTTCTTGGCTGTGATCTTTATGGAAGCAGATCACCAGGCCTTTCTTCTGCAGTGCCTCTGGATGAGTTCTAACCTCCAAGCCTTATGCTAGTGGCTGAGTGCAAATCATTTGTGCCACCCAGGGACCTAAACTGTACCCAGAGTCGGGGTATTAAAGTGAGTCCAGTCACCAAGTGTTGAAGAAGTCATGGATATTCAGCATCTTTCATGTTGCTGATGGTCTTGTAATAAGTAAAAGCACTGTGAAACAGTTTGTTCCCGCCTCATAGAGGACTTTCCAAAGAGAAGCATTCCTCATGTGTACCATGGGACATTACAATATTCACAAGATTGCAAAAATGTCAAATGCTTTGTTACCTATATATTTACCACAATTTTTTAAAAAATAGCTTGATTGGCCGAGGGCTGTGGGGACCATGATCTTGGGGAACATATAGCTCAATTGGCAAAACACAGTTTATAAAAAAAATGTTCTATATTCTACTTTGGTGAGTAGCATCTGGGGTCTGAAAAGCCTGTGAACCGCCATCTAAGATACTCCACTGGTCTCACCCCTTCAGGAGCAAGGGAGCATGAAGAAAACTAAAGATACAAGGGAAGGATTAGTCCAAAGGAATAAGGGACCACAACTACCACAGCATCCACCAGACCTAGTCCAGTACAACTAGATGGTGCCTGGCTACCACCACTGACTGCTCTGACAGGGATCACAATAGCAGGTCCCAGACAGAGCTGGAGAAAAATGTAGAACAAAATTGTAACTTACAAAAAAACACCAGACTTACCGGCCTGACAGAGACTGGAGAAACCCTGAGAATATGGCCCCCGGACACCCTTTTAGCTCAGTAATGACATCACTCCCCAGATTGATCCTTCAGCCAAAGATTAGACAGGCCCATAAAACAAAAAGAGACAAAAGGGCACACCAGCCCAGCGGCAAAGACTAGAAGGCAGGAGGGGACAGGAAAGCTCAGAATAGGGAAACCAAGGTCGAGAAGGAAGAGGGTTGACATGTGGTGGAATTGTTAACCAATGTCATAAAACAGTAAGTGTACTAACTGTTGAATGAGAAGCTAGTTTGTTCTGTAAACCTTCATCTAAAGTACAGTAAAAAAAAAAATTCTTTTTTTAAGTAGCTTGAATGTAACCAATGTCACTGAATTGTACATGTAGAAATTGTTGAAATGATGTATCTTTGGCTGTATGTACATTCACCTCCTCCCCAAATAAAAAGATTGAACTCTATTTTGGAACTTGAATTAAGTGATCTTGAAATGTTCCAGAATTAAATTTATCTTGAAAACACCGACTTAAAAAAAAAAAAAAGAATTTTCACAATAGCAAACACCCAGAGAGAGTCCAGGAAAAAGGGTGGACAAACAGGCTTCTCCACACAATGGAACACTACCAGCAGCCCAAGAGTGCTGTTCCATGGCTGCAGCCAGGGCATCAAGGAAACATCACAATTTATGATGTAGCGCCCCGCTCCCTTCTTTCCATGATTTGGGCCCATTCTACATGACATCCCCTAGGTTCCCAATAGGATTGAGCCCCATTTTCCTAGCAGAAACCAGCTCACTGATGCATCCCAAATAACCTACCAGATGTGCACCTTTTCCTCAGCTCTGCACCAAATCCTTTTTTTTTCTTTGCTCCAAAATGCCCTTTTACAATTCAAACACACTCAGAGGTGCCTTGGAAAAAAGGCCTGGCAATCTGTTTCTGAAAGTTCACAAAGTTGAAAACTCTATGAAGTGCGGTTCTACTCTGCAACACATGAGGTCGCCATGAGTCGGAATCGATTCAATGGCAACTGGTTACAGGAGTCCCTGGGTGGCACAAGTAGTTAAGCACTCGCCTACTAGCTGAAAGGTTGGAGGTTCGAACGCACCCAAGTCACCTCAGAAGACATGCCTGGTGATCTGCTTCCAAAAGGAAGGAGTTTAGAAAACCCTATGGAGCACAGCTCTCCTCTGCACACATGGGGTTACCATGAGTGGAAATCGACCTGACAGTAACTAACAACAAAATGCCATTTTAAACCATGTCTGGAAATCAGTGCTTTTTCCCATCTTTGGATGAAATTAATGGGAGACACTTGGCTTTTCTGGTATTTACTTTTCAATAAAACTGCATTCTGCAAATTGGCGAAGAATACTGAATATACCATGTACTGCCAGGAGAACAAACAAATCTGTCTCGGAGGAAGTACAGCCAGAATTCCCTTTAGACGCCAGGATGACAAGACTTCGTCTCACGTAATTTGGACAGCTTATCAGGAGTGACCAGTCCCTGGAGAAAGACATCATGCTTGGTAAAGTAGAGGATCAATGAAAAAGAGGAAGAGCCTCAACAAGGACTGACACAGTGGCAGCAACAATGGGCTCAAACATAGCAATGATTGCAAGGATGGTGCAGGCCTGGGCAGTGTTTCGTTCTTTTGCACGTAGAGTCACTATGAGTCGGAACCAACTCAACAGCACCTAACAATCATATTCAGGTCTAGTTTAGCTATTAATATTTGCAGTGGATTTTCTTAAAAATCACATCTTTAAATATAAAGTTTCCCTCCATTGACTCAAGCCTACTTCTGGGTTTCCACTTTGCTCCCCACTTTTTTTAGGCTGCTCGTGGCTTAGCCAGAGTCAAAGGGTGTCACTGGAGGACGGGGGAGCTGGCAGGAAAGTCTCACTGGATGAGTGTGAGCTATCGTTTGCGCTGGGACTCACTGTCTTTTCATGTGGGGCACATTCTTGGGTGTAAAGGAATAAACAACAACATTATACATTTGTTCATTTAGTCAACGGATATTTATTGGTCAGTGAAAAAGGTCTCAGCCTCTTTTCTAGGCACTTGGGATACTTTAGTGAACAAAAATAACAAATTCTCTGCCCTCCTTAAATTTATGTTTTAGTAGAGTGAAACAATAAATAGAAAGCATAATCATAAGGAAATTATATGGCATGTTCTAAGTAGATAATACTATGAAAATATACAGTAAAGCCTGTGAAAGCTGGAACTTTGTAACACAGAAATCTGTTCCTTTCGAGAAGGAAATTTCAAATATTTTCCACTAATATTTAACACTAAATCGAGCAATAGAAGTTTTTCACCCTGTCAAAGGCGAAGAACTTTCAAGACCCAGAAAAACAAGGCAGTCTCGTCGAGTTACAGCTCTCATAGGCTTCCCTGTATATACATGTTTTGGTGGCGCAGTGGTTTAAGTGTTCAGCTGCTGACCAAAAGGTCAGGGGTTCGCAACTACCAGCCGCTCCACGGGATAAAGATGTGGCAGAAAATATTTGAGTTTTTCTTCTCTGACAGGTTTCTGCCTCACACAGGTTCCAGCTTTCACAGGTTTTACTATATATTTCCATAGCTATTATCTACTTAGAACATGCCATATAATTTCCTTCTGATTATGCTTCTGTAAAGATTACAGCCTTTGAAACCCTATGGGACAGTTCTACTCTGTCCTTTAGGGTCGCAATGAATCAGAATCAACTCAATAGCAAAGGGTTTAACAGATACTTCTTGAGGAGTCTGGGATATTTGCTGAGTACCCTGGTCAGTGTCTGAGGGGTCTTGAGGAGCCTTAGAGAAAGCCAAAGGAACCCTGGTGGCACAATGAAAGGTCAGTGGTTCAAATCCACCCAGCAGCTCCTTGGGAGAAAAGACCTGGCAATCTGCTCCTGTAAAAATTACAGGCTAGGTTTCGGAGGACATCTAGGTCAATTGGCATAACATAGTTTATTAAGAAAATGTTCTATATCCCACTTTGGTGAGTGGCATCTGGGGTCTTAAAAGCTTGCGAGCAGCCATCTAAGATACATCAATTGGTCCCATCCCACTCGGAGAAAGGGAGAATGAAGAAAACCAAAGACACAAGGAAAATACTAGCCCAAAGGACTAAAGGACCAAATGAACCAGAGACTCCACCAACCTGAGACCAGAAGAACTAGATGGTGTCCAGCTACCACCAACGACCGCCGTGACAGGGAATACAACGGAGAGTCCAGAACAGAGCAGGAGAAAAATGTAGAACAGAACTCAAATTCACATAAAAAGACCAGACTTAATGGTCTGACAGAGACTGAAGGAACCCCCGAAACTATGGCCCCTGATGAACCCAGAACTGAAACCATTCCAGAAGCCCACTCTTCAGACAAAGTTTAGACAGGACTATAAAACAAAAAATATTAATAAAATAATAATAGGAATGTGCTTCTTAGTTCAATCACATATACAAGACCAAATGGGCAGCTCCTGTCCAAAAGTAGGTTGAGAAGGCCGGAAGGGACAGGAGCTGGTTGAACGGACACAGGGAACCCAGGGTGGAAAGGGGGAGTGTGCTGTCACATTGTGGAGACTGCAACTAATGTCACAAAACAATATGTGTATAAATTTTTGAATGAGAAATTAACTTGAGCTGTAAAGGTTCACCTAAAGCACAATTTAAAAAAAAAAAGAAATGAAATTGGCTTATAAAATAAACAATATCACTGTGAGTAATGTGCTCCCTTAATCAACTATAGGAGACCAAAAGCTCAACATTTACCCAAAAACAAAGATGAGAAGGCAAGGAGGGGAGGGAAGCTAGATTAACAGAAACAGGACAAACAGAATGGCAATAATGAGAATGCTGACACATTGTGAAAATTATAACCAACATCTTGGAACAATTTGTACAAAAATTTGTTAAATGGGAACTTAATTTGCTGTGTAAACTTTCACCTAAAACACAATAAAGTATCTTTTTTTAAAAAGTCATTTCCTCTAGGATGCCTTACTATACTGCCTCCTCAGACACCTCCCACCCACGTCCTCAACCCTGTTGGGTTAGGCATTCTTGCTGTGTGGACTCTTTAAACCATCTACCCATCTACCTCTGTTATTATAGCATTTATTATCTTTTACTGATTTGCTTATTTGTCTGTTTTTTCTACTAGACTATAAGACATGGCATCTTCTCTCACAAAGCAAGCATACTATTGGTATTTAAAAGACAATTGTCAAATAAATGTATGAAAATTAGGGGAAAAAAGTCTACAAAAGAAATCCAAAGAGGCAAATTATATTCTTACACTAAGTATTTATTAAATAAGCAAGTTGAGAGAACTAGAATATATTCCAAAAGCTTAATAGGCCAATTCTAGTTACTTATATTAGTGGCGAGTCCCTGAGTGGTGTTCCTGTCTCTCCACAACCTCTCCAGTATTTATTGTTTTGTGAAAACACAATAAAATATTACTAAAAAAAAAAAAAGATTACAGCCTAGGAAATCCTATGGGACTGTTCTACTCTGTCCTCAGGGTCGCTATGAGTTGGAATCAACTCAACGGCACCCCACAACAACAAATATATATATATATAATGGTGGGGCGGTAGCTTAGGAAGCTTCAGTTGTGTTGGAAACCCCTTTGAGAGTAACTTTCTGGTGAGTCTTCACATGGCGATGGTACGTGGATGACTGGCGGTAGCTTCTCTTGCAAATGGAACACATGTAAGGTTTCTCTCCCGTGTGAATTCTCTCGTGAGTCCTCAAGTTGGTTCTGTGGCTGAAGGACTTGTCACATGTGCTGCAGGAGAAGGGCTTCTCCCTCCTGTGAATCACCTGGTGCACGCACAGGTCTGATGTCTCAAAGAAGCATTTGTGACACTCAGCACAAACACATGGTCTCTCGTTCCTGTGTCTTCTCTGGTGGGCTTTTAATTGAGAGAAATACCTAAAGATCTTGGGACTGTCCCCACATCTGTATGGTTTTGGGGTCTCATGAATTCTTTCTTGGTGTCCCTCACCTGGAAATTTTCCTTCATTGCTCTGGTGGGCAGGTGCAGGCTCAGGGGTGGCCAGGTCTGGTCTGGAGATAAATCCTGGTTCCACCTCCATAGGGACATCTTGATGACAGGGTCCTCCCAGGGCTCCTTCCTGGGACCTGGAGGTGCCTAGCCCTGCTCTTCTGGAGATTTCTGGGTTGTCCCAACAAGCACCTCCCTCTTCAGGTTTGGGACAATTCTCTTCCTGGATAATCTGCAGGGAAGGTACTCGATTTCCTTGGCTAGTAATACTGTCATTTACTTGTGCAGTTTTCAAAGAAAGGTTGCTATTGTTTTCTTTACCTTCTCCTGTGAAATTGAAGGATCAACTCCATGAAGTTGCAACCCTGCAGGACCCACACAGAACATCCCCCTTGTGATGGTTAATGTTATGTGTTAACTTGGCTAGGCTATGATTCTCAGTGGTTTAGTAGATACTGGTCTGGGTGGTCTTCCATAACGTGATATAATGTAATCACCTTCCATGATGTGGTCTGATGTGAGCAGCCAATCAGTTGAAAGGGGAGTTTCCTTGGGGGTATGCCCTGCCTCCACTATATACATGGACGTTCTGGCAAAGCTTGCTAGCTCTTGATCTCTCTTGACCCTGCACTCTTCTCATCACCTGACATCTGCTTCTTGGGACGTAAGCCTGCAGAAGCCTCTGGCCTGCCACCTGATCTTCAGATTTTGGATTCTCCAACCCCCGCAGCTCCATGAATCACCAGAGGTCTCCATTCTGTTCCCTGACCCACAGATCTGGGACCTGCCCCCACCCCCGACAATTGCATGAGCCATTTCCTTAAATTTCTCTCTCTCTCTCTCTCTGTGTATATATATATATGTATATATATATATATGCTTCACTGGTTTTGCTCCTCTAGAGAACCCAGACTAAGACACCCCTCGTATCCAGAACCCCTCACTCACCTCGTCCTGTTTGCATAGGAGAATCCTTGGGAGTCTGGAAGAGGGTCCCCATGTTCTCTCCTGTTGGGGTCCCTGCTGACAACTGTTTTGTGAGGTGAACAATGACATCTCTTAAGGGCATATTCTCAGAACAGAGGGCTTCCTGTCCCTGCATGCAGATGTGGACCTGTAAACAAACCCCAGTCACTGTCATACAGATGTCTTTTGTGTAACAGAAGCCATTGTAGGAAATCTCTTCTTGTCAGGCTTCTATAGGATCCCTCAACTGGGGGTGCCCACACCTCCCTGTCCTCCCCTTATCACTGATGGTGTTAAAGTTCATGATCATTGCCTCTTTGGTATGTCCTTCCTGATTACTAAAAATGATAAGAAGGCTCCCAGAGGGAAGAACTAGTTCTTGTCAAGGCATTTTTTCCTCATCCTTGAGGTCTCTGCTCAAATGTCAGTCTCCCAGAGAGTTCTTCCCCTACCACCGACTGGCTAAAAATAATCAAATCAACCAATCAAAAGCCATGAACCCCCAAAACTGTTGTCCTGGGTTAATCTTTAAACCTTAATCCAAAATATCCCCTGAAGTCTTCTTTAAACCAAATAATAGTTTAGCTTGTATTTAGTAAAGAATGTCTGCCTTGAGAATTGTGCTCTTTTAAAGAACTATTTACATAGGGTCAAACTGACAGTACCAATAAAAAAGGAAGTTTAGGGGGCAGTGAGTTTAGGTTAATGGGGGAGAAACAATTCAGAAAAGGAGGGTGAGAATGGTTGCCCAATTTAAAGAATGTAATCAATGTCAATCAATTGTATATGTAGAAATTGTTGAATTGGTATATGTTCTGCTGAGTATACTTTCAACAATTAAAAAAAAAATCAACCAATCAATATGTTTGGCTTCTATATGTCCCACGGAATAAACACTTATAAACACTTTTCTGTTTCATTCTCACTAACTTAGGACGAGGAGATGCTCCTTTTTCAGGAGTGGGGGCGGGGGGGGGTGTGATCTGGCTAATAACTGTTTCTACAATACCTCTTCTTTGTCTGCCTCCAGGCACCTCCTCCTTCCTGTACCTATTCCTCACTCCCCCCACTCTGCCCTGAGGTCAGAAACCCTGTACTCACATAGGCAGGTGGCTCCATGAAATCATTGGTCAGGTCTTCCAGGAAGTTCCTCAGGCTTCTGCCACTTGAATCCCATTTCTCTTTCAAAGCAGACCTGTTTCTGCACTGTTCATTTATCATAAACTGCTCCAGGACCAACTGGGAAATCATTTCCTCCTTGCTGTGTTTCTCTGGCTGCAGCCACAAGTGAAATAACTTCTGGAGTCTTTGCAGTTCCTGCCTTGCATATGAGTTATTGCTGTACTGAAATATGCTGAGCGGAGTGCCCTGGAGCCCAGAGATCCCCTCTGCCTTCTGGACACCAGTTCCTTGGGTGGGTTCAAACTCGGGATTTGCTAACCCAGAATCATTTCTAGTTGGTTCACGTCGAAAGGATGTTCTGAGATCTAAAGCCATGATTGGCAAGATTTTTCAGAGACTCAACTTGGAGGACTCAGTCTCTGCTGGCTTGTAAGTCTGGGGACGTCTCAACAACTGGTGGATGCTTAAAGGATGCAAGGTAGAAACAGAAGAGAGGTATAATTAATGAAAGCACTGACATAATTAAAACCAAACAAACAAAAATTTCTGGCCCAGAAGGCTTCATGGGTAAATACCATCAGACATTTAAGAAAGAGCTCTACTCTTACACAGTATCTCCCAGAGCATAGTAAAAGAGGGAATGCTCCCAATTTTAGTTAATGAGGTCAGCACCTCATAATAATGAAACCTTACAAATACGTTAAAGAAAGGAGCACTACAGGGGAATATTTCTCATAAACACACATGTAAAAATCTGAAACAAAATATTTGCAAAACAAATCCTGTTACAGATAAAGACATCATGAACAAGAGGTAGTTATTTTCTAAATAAGAGGTGAGGTTCAAACTAAAAAACCAGTGTCATTTGCCATACTGACAGAACGTAGAATAAAATGATATAATCATTCAGTAGATACATTAAGAACGTTTAATAAATATCAGTACTCATTCTTGAAAAAAGGCATTTAGTAAAGTAGGGATAGAAGGGAACTTCTAGACTTCAATAAAAACGTTCAAATTAACCCTGAGATGATTTTTTAAAGGTTTAAAGGAGTACCTTAAACCTTGAATCGAAACTATCCTTTGAGGTCGCCTTTTAGCTAAGTAACAGATTGGCTTATAAAATAAAGAATAGTACCCATGACTACTGCATCTTTAAAAAATAATCTATATAAGACCAAATGGTCAACAATTACTCTAAAGCAAAGACAAAAGGGTAAGGGGACAGGGAAACCAGATTACTGAAAACAAAGCATCCAGAATGGAAATAATGAGAACGTTCACGCGTTGTGAAAAATGTAACTAATGTCACTGAACTATTTGTGCAGTAATTGTTAAACAGGAACATAATCTGCTGTCTAAATTTTCACAGAAAACATAATATTATTTTTAAAAAATGTTCAACTTAAAATAGTAAATGTAATTGTAACTAGACTTGATGTAATAGAAAGAAGGCACTAATTTGGTATGAATGTTTGTTTGATAATTGAAAGAAAATAAAATATTAGAAAAAGTGGAGAATAAAGTGAATGTAATAGAAGAGCCAGAGCAGACTCCATATAACTGATCCCTTGCTCTGTGCTGAAAGCTCCTCCCTCATCAGGGACAGATGTCTGCAGGGCCACCTCCAGCCACATCCCTGTATCAGTTCAAGGATTCATCCTCAGAAAACTTCTCAGCACCTACACTGTTTTTTTCGTATTTGTTTGTTTGGTTTTTTTTTTTTGTTTTGTTTTTTTTCCTCGTGCACTACATCTGTCCTTGTGTCATTGTTTTTCATCAGAGTTACAATTTATCTTTATCTTTGTGTGTCCAAATGAAATAATAATGAAACCTTACAAATACATTAAAGAAAGGAACACTACAAGGGAATATTCATCATAAACAAACACGTAAAAATATGAAACAAAATATTTACAAATCAAATCCAGTTACAGATAAAGACATCAATAGGGATCCGATAGGGATGACAGCACATCTGCATTGCTCAAAATTGATTTGATTGCAAATGAGGTTACCTGGGCAATGATAGGCACATTTGGAAACCCCAAGGGATAAAAGAAGATTTAATTTCAAAAACTACAATGAGGTATCATCTCAACCCAATATTACTGGCACAGAGAGGCTGCTGGGAGCTTGGGACTCTTATGCAGTGCTGGTGGGAATGCAAAATGGTACAACCATTTTGGAAAATGATATGGTGCTTCCTTAAAAAGCTAGAAATAGAAATACCGTACGATCCAGCAATCCCACTCCTAAGAATATATCCTAGATAAATAAGAACCATCACGCGGGTAGACATATGCACACCCATATTCATTGCAGCATTATTCACAATAGCAAAAAGATGGAAACAAGTTCAGTGCCCATCAACAGATGGTTAAACAAACTATGGTACATACACACAATAGAATAGTACACAACGATAAAGAACAATGACGAATCTGGAGGGCATTATGCTGAGTGAAATAAGTCAATTGCAAAAGAACAAATACTGTAGGAGACCACTACTATAAAAACTTATGAAGAGGTTTACACTCAAAAAGAAACAATCTTTGATGGTTACTGGTTGGGGAGGGGGGAGTGGGTAGAGAAAAACACTTACTAGACTACAGATAAATGGTAACTTTGGTGAAGTGTAAGGCAGTATGCAATGCTGGGGAATTCAGCACAACATTTTTTTTTTTCTTGTTTCTTTTTTTTTTATCATGTTTTAAGTGAAAGTTTTCAATTCAAGTTAGTTTCTCATACAAAAATTTGTACACAGATTGTTATGTGACCCTAGTTGCTCTCCCTATACTGTGACAGCACACTCCTTTCCACCCTGGATTTCCTGTGTCCATTCAACCAGCTCCTGACCCTCTCTACCTTCTTATCTCGCCTCTGGACAGGAGCTGCCCATTTAGTCTCATGTATCTACTTGAGCTGAGAAGCACACTCTTCACAAGTATCATTTTACATCCCATAGTCCAGTCTAATCTTTGTTTGAAGAGTTGGCCTTGGGAATGGTTTTAGTTTTGGGCTAACAGAAAGTCTGGGAGCCATGTCTTTTTGAGACCCTCCAGTCTCAGTCAAACCATTATGTCTGGTCTTTTTACTAGAATTTGAGTTCCACATGGAAGTCAGCACAACTTGACCAAGGCAACGTCATAGAAGTTTCATAGATACATCCAAATTCCCTGAGGGACAGAATTACTGGGCTGAGGGCTGGGGACAATGGTCTCAGGGGACATCTACCTCAATTGGCATAACATAGTTCATTAAGAAAATGTTCTACATCCTACTTTGGTAAGTAGCTTTTCGGGTCTTAAAAGCTTGTGAGCGGCAATGTAAGATACTACCCTGGTCCCACCCCGGACCCATCTGGAGCAAGGGAGAATGAAGAAAACCAAAGACGCAGGGGAAAGATTAGTCCAAAGGACTAATGGACCACAGCTACCACAGCCTCCACCAGACTGAGTCTAGCACAACTAGATGGTGCCCGGCTATCACCACCAACTGCTCTGACGGGGATCACAATAGAAGGTCCCGGACAGAGCTGGAGGTAAATACAGAACAAAATTCTAACTCATACACACAAGAAAAGACCAGACTCATTGGTCTGACAGAGACTGGAAAAACCCCGAGAGTATGTTCCCCAGACACCCTTTTAACTCAGTACTGAAGTCACTCCTTCAGCTAAAGATTAGACAGGTCCATAAAACAAAATGAGACTAAATGGGCACACCAGGCCAGGGGCAAGGATGAGAAGGCAGGAGAGCACAGGAAAGTTGGTAAGGGGAAATTCAAGGTCGAGAAGGGGAGAGTGTTGACATGTCGTGGGGTTGGCAACCAATGTCACAAAACAATACGTATATTGTTCAATGAAAAACTAATTTGCTCTGTAGACTTTCATCTAAAGTACAATTTAAAAAAAGATTTAATCTCTTTTGTGTGTCTTTGCTCTATTTTTGTGTCCTTTTCTTATTTTATATATGGTTAACATTTTAAAGATTTTTTCTTATTTTATATATTATTATTTATATTATTATAGTAAATATGTTATTTACATTATTATATTAATATTATGTAATTATATTAATTTATTATTAATATAAATACATAATTATATTAATTTACATATTCTTTTCACAAAGGAACCCTGGTGGCACAACGGTTAAGTGCTTGGCTGCTAACTGAAAGGTCAGCGGTTCAAATCCACCAGCAGCTCCGTGGGAGAAAAACCTGGCAATCTGCTCCCATACAGATTACAGTTTAGGAAACCCCATGGGGCAGCTCTACTGTCATATAGGGCCTCTATGAGTCAGAATCGACTTGATGGCACACAACAACAATAATTATTTTAACAAAAGCAAAGCTCACACCACAAAAATCAGAAGGTGTGAGTGGTGAGAGTGATATGTGGATACAAAAAGATCAACTGATTTCCGTTCTTTGATGCCATTTCAACTGGTTTCTATAATGGCACAAGCATCTGAAAATTAAAAACAAAACGCTTTACCACTTATATTAGCATTAAACATCTAAGAACTAATCTAATAAAAAATGTGATAGACCTCTACACAGATAGCTACAAAACATTAAGGGAAAATAAAGACCTGAATATGTAGAGGGATAAGCTGTGAGCATAGATTGGAAGACTCACTTGGCTGATCAGATTATCCTTACTGATCCCATCCGTAAAAGTGGCAAAGATGAGTACAGAAAAATCCCATAAGAGAAAACAGAACACAGTCTTGCCTTTTCCTAATCCATGCATCACGGAAGCTTCCAGACAACCTCTATAAAATACTAATCTGCTCAGTCACATCTTTCTTTACTCTCAGTACCACCTCCCTGCCCCTAGGGAGAAGTTCCGAGTCCTTCCTGGTCCCACAGACCTTGCCTGGGCGGCTCTCACCCCTCCAGGCCCAGCTTAGGTATGCAGGCTCTCACGTCCAGGAACACGAGCCTCTGTTTGATTTTTTCTGTAGAACCCACACCTTCCCTTTCATCAGGGGCTCCCCACAAGCCCTCCCTTCCTGGACTAGTCCTTGCACACACAGACCATGTGTTCACACTTGCAGACCTGCACTCACTCCCACACGGACATGGCTGGAGCATTGTGGATTGTATTGTTGTTGGGTGCTTTTAAATTGATTCCAACTCACAGCAACCTCATGTGACAGCGTAGAACTGCTCCACAGAGTTTCCTAGGCTGAAATATTTATGGGAGCAGATTTCCAGGTCTTTCTCCTGAGGAGCTGCTGGGTGTGTTCAAACCGCCGATCTTGTAGTTAGCAGCCAAGCACTTAACCACTGCACCACGAGGGCTCCTTCATGGGTAAGTCCTTGCACCTCAAAGCTAGACTGCCTGGGTTCCAACCTGGAGCTGGTATCTACCAGCTGTGTGACCCCAGGAATGTTACACATCAGGTCCCCACCTGTATCACAGGGACTCTAATGTCATCCATGTCCCAGAGTTTTCACTCTCAGAGCTAAATGACTTAATATACATGAAGCATATAAATGACTTAATATACATGAAGCAAATAGAGTAGGTGCTGGCATGTGCTAAGTGCTCAGAAAAGGTCTGGTCAATAGCTTATGTTGTTGCTGTTGTTAATTGTTGTTGAATGGATTCTGATTCATGGCAACCTCATGTGTGCAGAGTAGAACTGATCCATAGTGTTTTCAAACCTGAGACACCCTCATATCTTTGTATTTAGGGATTTTCTCCCAGAAGCTAGGCCTACATACATATACACGCACAGGCATACACATACACACACAAAAAAAAAAACTGGGAATTCTTTTACCCTGGAAACTCACCTCCTTCTCAGTGGAACCTTCAAATTGGGTCTTCCTGGGCTGAACGCTGAGCTGTGTAACTGGCTTTCTTTGACGGGCTCAACTGATATACCTTTCCATGGCTCCTCCCTCTTATAGGGTGTGGGATTAAGTGATGTATTAAAGATGTGTTTGGATGAAATCCAATCCATTGATTCAATCACCAACGGAATTTTCATCCACCAACAACTCGTTCTCCAATATGGTAATATGTAACATTTATGGCTCCGGGGAAATAGCCCTTAATCAAAAAACCAAACCAAACCAGTAGTCATCAAGTTGACTTCGACTCATGGTGATCCCATCCATGTCAGGGTAGAAATGGGCTCCACAGGGCTGAGTTTTTGGAAGTAGATCAACAGGGTCAGCGAAAAAGAAGAAGGGGTTTGGTTTTTCAGTTTGAGTGGAGTCCATGTCATGGCAACTCCATGTATCACAAAGTTAAACTGCTTCATAAGGTTTTCTTTGCTTTAATGTTAACAAAAGTAGCCCTGATTGTTTAATGACACAAATTGACACAGTGGCTGCAAAAATGGGCTGAAGCATAACAACCATTGTGAGGATGGCACAGGACGGAACAATGTTTCATTCTTTTGTACATAGGGTCACTATGAGTCAGCACCTAACAACAACAACAGATCATCAGGTCTTTCTGGGGTGCCTCTAAGTGGACTCAAGCTTCTAACTTATCAGTTAGCAGCCAAGTGTTTTGAAGAGCCCCTACTGGGCTTCTCTGCTTTATTTCTCTTCTTAGCACTTAACCACATCAGGCAAGCTCTATATTCCACTTATTTGCCTTGTTTATTGTTTGTCACTCCCCGCCTCCCCCAATTTGAGAGCAGGGGTTTTTGTCTGTTATATTGCCACTGTATCTTCAGCAGTTCACACAGAGCCTGCACTTGAGGTCTCATGAAGCACGAATCAGGTTGAAATGAATATTCCAGGTAGGAGAAGGTGAGGCCTAAAGTGCTGTAAAGGAGCCCTGGTGAAGCAACAGTTAAGCACTAGGCTGCTAACTGAAAGGTCATGGGTTTGAATCCATACAACGGCTCCTCAGGAGAAATGACCTGGCAATATGCTCCCATAAAGAGTACAGCCTAGGAAACCCTATGAGGCAGTGCTGCTTTGTCACATGGGGTCACCATGAGTCAAAATTGACTCGACGGCATCTAAGAACAAGGTTTGGTAGACGCATTGGGAGTGGAGGATGAGAATGCACCAGAGAGAGATTTATGGAGTAGCATCTTCAAGACAGCTTCCTGGTCCTGATGAGATGGTGCCCCCAGAAAGGGCTGCTGGCTATGTCCCCAAAATCACTATAGAGAAATGAGAAATTACAGTTGGAGAAGTCAGAAGTTAGAGGGAAACACAGAATTCAGCAAGTAGCAAAGTCCTGTGAAAAAAAAACCCCGGGGAAATCCAGACATGTCTCACACTTGTCGGAATGACAGCCCAAGGTCGCAAGGAGGGGAAAGGCTAGACAAAAGCAGCTTATAATTTAACACTGAAATCACTGCCTGCTTGCCACACCCAAGCTAGGATGCTGGAAGAGATGGTGATATGAGAGGAAAGGAGTCCCTGGGTGGTGCAAATGGTTAAGCGCTTGACTACTAGCCAAAAGATGGGACGTTCAAACCCACCCAGAGATTCCTTGGAAAAACAGGCCTGGAAATCTGCTTTGGAAAGGTCACAGCTTTGAAAACCCTATGGAGCACAGTTGGAATTGAATTGATGGCAACTAACAACACATTCAACAACTCTTCCAGTCCTTCAGTTAAGATTTATGCATTTCATTGTATATAGATATACTGTTGTTAATAGGTGCTGTGGAGTCGGTTCAGAATGAAACACTGCTCGGTCCTGCACCATCCTTACAATCTTTCCTATGTTTTAGCCCATTGTCGCAGCCACTGTGTCAGTCCATCTAGTTGAGGGGCTTCCTCTTTTTCCGCTGACCCTCTGCTTTACCAAGCATGGTGTCCTCCAGAGACTGGTCCCTCCCGATAACATGATCAAAGTACGTGAGAGGAAGTCTCGCCATCCTTGCTTCCAAGGAGCACTCTGGTTGTACTGCACTGAAGACAGGCTTATTCGTTCTTCCGGCAGCCCATGGTACATTCAATATTCTTGCAGACTCACAGCGACCCTATATAACAGAGTAGAACTGCCCCATGGAGTTTCCTAGGCTGTAATCTTTACAGAAACAGATCGTCAGGTCTTTTATCCCGCGGAGCCGATGGGTGGGTTCAAACTGCAGACCTTGGGGTTTGCATCCGAGCGCTTAACCGTTAAACCATCAGGGCTACTTTTGCTAAGATTGAAGCAAAGAAAACCTTATGAAGCCGTTTAACTTTGTAATACATGGAATCGCCGTGACATGGACTCCACCCAAACCGAAAAACGAAACCCGTTCCATTGAGGTGATTGGACTCATAGCGAACCTACAGGACAGGGTAGTCCTGCCCCATACGGTGTCCAAGACTGTAATCTTTACAGAAACCAACTGCCACATCTTTCCTCCCAGAGTGGCCGATGGGTTCAAACTGCTGGCCTTTCGGTTAGTAGTCGAGTGCTTAACCACCGCGCCACCGGGGCTCCTCACGGACTTTACATCAGTGATTATTTTGCTCCAGTTCTTCAAAGTTTGGCGCTATGGGAACTACGTTACCCAGAAGGAGATGCGCTACATGGAGGCTGGCTCAACCAATAAAAAGAGGGACTTCAGTGCGTGGCAGGCGCCAGGACGGGACTTCCTATGTCATCATCTGGGCGACATTTACACTTTTTTCGAGTTCACTAGCGCCATCTGAGGCTCCGTGGCGCTGGGTCGGGCCTGAGGTAATGTGAGCCGGAGGCGCGAAAGGAGGCGTTATTCTCATTACAGTAGGGGCGGGTTTGAGGCACGGCGGCGGCGTAGCCGGGCGCGACCTGGGGATCCGCCCCGGTCGCCCTCCGCTCCTACCCCGCTAGGTTCACAGACTGGTATGGAGGCGGCCGCGCTGGTGGATCCGGCGCAAGTGGGTGCTGCGCACCTCAGTCCGTGATCTGCCCGGACCTCCGAATCTAAAGCCGTGAAAGAGAGACGCCCGCTCAGCTCCCTTATGTCCAGCCCCGGTGCACAGGACAGTGGGGCGCTCGTGAGTAGGGTCCCACTTCCTGACTGCCAGCTGTATGCGGCGTGGGGAGAGTGTTTTAGGTAGAAAGACCAGCACGTGTGAAGGCTTGGAGGTCCCAAACCTGAAATCCGTCTTCGTCTCCAGGGAACAAGATTGTGCGAGGAGTCCCACGTGGAATGGCAGTCTGAGCAGCGGCACCTTCCTTTTGAGGGCACTAGTGACCTTGGGGGGTTGTGAAAAGAGGAGTGACTTGATCTCTGTTTCCCAAGGTTTCCAGAAGTCTGTTTAGGGGGAAACAGACGGGGAAGGAAGGGGTCGGGGGTGATGAGGGTGAAGTCAGGGAGACCTGTGCAGAGGTTTGGACTACAGACTAATGAAGAGTCCTGGGGACTGGACCATAGTGGTGGCAATAGAGGGGGAAGGTGGTTGTTGTTGGGTGCCTTCAAGTCGCTCTGAACTCTGAGCTACCCATGTAACAGAGTAGAACTGCCCCGTAGGGTTTTCTTGGCTGTAATCCTAACAGAAAGAGCCCTGGTGGAGCAATGGTTAAGTGCTCAGCTGCTGACCAAAAAGTTGGTGGTTCAAACCCATCCAGACGCGCTGCAGGGGAACAAGACTTGGCAATTGTACCCTTATGAAGACAAGGCCAGGAAAGAGATCTCCTTGGACCCCATGTTGTTGTTGTTGTTGTGCCATCTGGTAGATTCTGACTCATAGCGACCCCATGTGACATTGCAGAACTGCCCATAGGGTTTTCTAGGCTGTACTCTTTACAGGTAACAGGAGGAACCAGGCTCTGAAGGACATCATGCTTGGTAAAGCATAGGGACAGCAAAAAAGACTCTCAACAAGATGGATTGACAGAGTGGCTGCAACAGTGGGCTCAAACATAGCAATGATTGTGAGGATGGCACAGGACTGGGCAGTGTGTCCTGTTGTACCTAAGGTGGCTATGAGTTGGAGCCGACTCGACAACATCTAACAACAACAACAATCTTTATGGGAGCAGAAGGCCAAGTCTTTCTCCTGTGGAGCCACTGGGTGAGTTTGAACCAACAGCCTTTTTAAAGGTTTTCAGCTTAACCGATGAGCCACCAGGGCTTCTATAGAGAGGGGAAAACCTGTCGAGTTGATTCTGACCCATAGCGACCCTAGGGGACAGAGTAGAACTGCCCCATAGGGTTGCCAAGGGGCAGCTGGTGGATTTGAAGTGCCAACGTTTTGGTTAGCAGCTGTATCACTTAACCATAGTGCCACCAGCGCTCCATATAGAGGAGGAAGAGGAGTCAAATCTTGGATGTATTTTAAAAAGTGAACAGATGGAGTTTCCTGCTGCATCAGGTGTGGCTATGAGAGAAAGTAGGGAATGAAAGACAATCTCAATTTGTTTTTGCTTTGTTTTGTTTGGCTGAATATATGGAAGGATGTAGATGGGGAAGTCGATGTAGGAAGCAGGTGTCAGGGGTTGCATTTAACGCCTGTGGCACCAGGGCTCCTCAGGCCAACACTCACCATTTAATAACTTGTGAATTTATGACATAAATGCTGATTTAAACACTGTTGTTGGGTGCCATGGAGTCGATCCTGACTCATAGTGACCCTATGTGACAGAGTAGAACTGCCCCATCGAGTTTTCTAGACTTTGATCTTTACCAGAGCAGATGGCCAGGTCTTTCTCCCACAGAGCTTGCTGGGTGGGTTCAAACACCAACCTTTCAGTTAGCAGCCAAGGGCTTAACTGTTCATCACCAGGGCTTCTTTGGTTCACCCTAGACACCCCTTTATTGCTTCCCACGGTCTAAATAGCTCTCAAGCCTGTCGATCAGAATTCTTCTAAATATGTATATGTAGATAAGCAATTAATAGTGTGTGGATTTAGCAAATTAAATTTATGCAAGCACTTAATAATTGGTCGAAACCTTAATATACTGCTAAGCATTTGATTAAAATCAAACATCTTAAATATCACATTCTCTTAAATAGTTAAAACATACGTAAACAATACTTGTTTTCAAAACTCATCAATTCAGTTGTACCAAAAACATTCACAGAAGCATGAATTACGTGGACAGTAAGAGTCCGCATAGGAGTCTGTGGGTGGCGCAAATGGTTAAATGCTCAACTACCAGTCAAAAGGTTGGAGGTTCAAACCCACCAGAGGCACCTTGGAAGGCAGACCTGGCGATTGGCTTCTGAGGGGTCACAGCCTTGAAAACCCTATAGAACAGTTCTACTCTGCACACATGAGGTTACCATGAGTTTGAATCGACTCCACGGCAACTGACTACAACAGAGTCCACGTGAACATTGTTTTCCTCCTTTTCCAGGGGG
This sequence comes from Dugong dugon, assembly GCA_030035585.1. Classification (NCBI taxonomy): domain Eukaryota; kingdom Metazoa; phylum Chordata; class Mammalia; order Sirenia; family Dugongidae; genus Dugong; species Dugong dugon. Next base: position 118,097,291 of record CM057466.1, read on the forward strand.
CACAGGGACGTCGAGTACTTGTCCAAGGTCAAGTTACCTCTTTGGTAAGAGGCATCACCAAAGACTGAGGCTCACGTGCTAGACAGTCAGGCTCACTGTTACTCCAGGGTAGGGCAGGTAGAGGGCACTTGTATAAGCCTGTGGGACCCCACCTTGGTTGCCTGCTTCTCAAGGCCTTGCTTTTCCATAGGTTCCCATGGCTGCAGAAGTGCTTACAGACCATGCAGAGGTAAGTGGAGGGTGTACTAGGCCATCACCCTCCTGGACTTCCACCTACATGGTCCCTGGATTATGGGGTCCTGGGATTCTCTGACTGCCACTCTCCCTACCCTTCTGTGTGAGCACCCTGGAAGGTGAGGTTACCCAAGGCCTAGGGCCCTGAATCCATGTAAGGGCTTGTGTTGTTAGGTGCTATTGAGTCGGTTCTGAATCATAGCGACTCTATGTACAAGAAATTGATTTAAGATGCACTGTATGCTATTACTGCCTCATTAACATAACAGAGAAGACCTGTTCCCAAATGGGATTACAAGCACAGGCACACCCATTGCGTAGTGACCCTGTAGTAGAACTGCCTCATCGGGTTTCCAAGGCTGTAATCTTAATGGAATCTGACTGCCCGTCTTTTCTCCAGCAGAGCGGCCAGTGGGTTCAAACTGCTAACATTTCACTTAGCAGCTGAGCACATAACCACTGCGCCACCAGGTATAGGGGTTAGGGTTTACAACACATATTTTGGGGGGAACACAATTCAATGCATAACAGAAGACAAGTGGGCCTGGAATCCCAACAAGAGTTAAGTGGTGAGAGAAAGGCTGAGACCAGCAAAGGGAGAGCTCTGCAGCCTAGAAGAGGGAGAGGGCCGAAGGCATCTGAAATGTGCTTATGGTTCAGGGTGGCTGAAGATGAATCAGGAAAAGGGTCAGGCAGGGGGGCCTTCGGAGCAGAGCTGGAAGCTGCCTCTGGCAGTGGGGGCCATTGTTGGTCTGGGGCAGGATGGATTTCTGACTTCATTTGCTGAGCACACTCTGGATGCCGTGTGCAGAGGGCATGTGGGGAGGCCAGGGAGGTGTGTGTGGTGTGGTGTTAGGGTGGAGGTAGCAGTGTGAAGTTGGAGATGTAGGAAGATGTGGTGTAAACAGTGATGTGCACCCATGTAACAGAGTAGAACTGCCCTTCAGGACCTCCCTTCTCACTGATCTGGTGGGCTGCAACAGGATCCCAAGTGAATTGTCTAGCAGGAGAGGGTTGGGACCCTAGTTTAGATGTTGTCTATATGCCCACCTGCTTATTGTTGCTCTGGGCTGACTCAGTGGTCAGTGGGAACTGAGGAGAGAATGGGCACCAGTGAGCTCTCACCAAGGGGGCAAGCTGGACAGGAGGACGAACAGGGATGAATGACTGGGGTTCCCTGGGGAAGGAGGCAGAACATCAACTCATCTGTTCCCATCCTGGCAGGGCCGTGTGACCTTTGAGGACGTGGCTGTGTACTTCTCCCAGGAGGAGTGGGGGCTTCTTGATGTGGCCCAGAGGCTCCTGTACCATGATGTGATGCTGGAGACCTTTGCACTTATGGCCTCGCTGGGTAAGTCCCTCACACCCCTGCATCCTGGACTGGGCTTTGCCCTTCCTATTTTCCCTAGGGGCCATTCTGTCCTTCTCAAAACTAGGCCATGGGCATCCTTTCCTGTTTCCTGGAGGAGGCACTGTGGGTGAAAGAGCTGTGTTCACTACCCACTTTGCTCCCCAAGCTGCCCAACACCTGCTGCTCAAAGCATTGCAGGAAAGAGTGTAGGGGTCACAGGTCCTGACAACCGATCTCATGGATCTCACCCTATCTGCTGATACTGTGTGGTTCCATGGCAGTTTTGTGTCCTAGGTTCTCCTTCCTTCCTCAAACTAACACACACTGAGGTCTGCCCATGCCAGCAATTGAGGCACCAAGATGTTCACTACTTACCTGAGTTATTCCTTTAAAACCCTCCTTCAAGATTCTTCTTATAATATTTAGTTTTCAGTCCTGTGGTCTGTCATGGGGTGAGTCACTCTGTCCCAGTGCTGCCCACTCGCTTGTTCTGTCTCTCCCTTAGGACTGGTATCTTCCAGGACCCATGAAATCACCCAACTGGAGTGGTGGAGAGAGCCCTGGATGCCTGACCGAGAGGCCATGGCCCCAGACATGACAAGAGGTGTTTGGAGGGGTCCTGGCCCCAATAAATGGGAGCTGGGGAGGGCATGAACTCAGGGAGGGGCTCAATTCATACCAGGAATCTTTCCAGTGTGCCTGATATTTCAGTACCAAGGCAAGTGTCCACAGCTGATTTCCATCTTTCTTTCCCCAGTCACCCACATATCATTTTATTCCGAGTTTTGACTCAGGCCTGCCCCCTACCTCCCTGTCATCCATGTCTCACCCATTCCTCTCCACTGCTCCCACTGTAGTGCTCCACAGCACTGATCTTCACTTAATGTGTTGTGAAATGTGCACATATCCTTATATAGTCTTTGAACACCAGCTACCCACCTGGAGTGATTTTCCTGGGCATGGACACACCCTTCTGCACAAACTCACATGTCATTTACAGGCAAGTCCAGACATAAAGCCTCTTGAAGAAAAGTGTGTTGATGGACCTACATCTCCTCCATTTGTGTCGCTGCTGCTTGGGAAGCCTTTGTCATCCTGTGAGATTGCCCAGCCCAGCACTGCACAGCGGGCCCTTCCTCACCCTTACCTTGGCCCCCTCATTCTGCCAGTAATGCCACAGACTCATTTCTGGGTGTGTCAGACACATATCTTTGATGTGGCTTCCCCCTCTCACCACCATCAACTTGCATTTCACAGCATTTCTCTGCTTTCAGGTTGTTGGCATGGAGTGGAGGCAGAAGAAGCACCTTCTGAGCAGAGTGTTTCTGTAGAAGGAATGTCACAGGTCAGGACTCACAAGGCAGGTCCATCCACCCAAAAGACCCACCCTGGTGCAATATGTAGCCTTGTCTTTAAGGAGAATGTGCAATTGACTGTGCATCAGGGAACATGTCCTAGGAAGAAACTGTACACATGTGGAACATGTGGTAAAGGGTTCTGGTTCCATGCAGACCTTCACCAGCACCAGAAACTTCATGCTGCAGATAAACCCTTCAGAAGAGAAGAGGGCTGGGTCTCAGTTTTGAAGAGCTGCAGAGTTCACGTGTTGGAGAAGCCCATCCAGTGCAGGGAGAGTGGGAAAGACGTCCTGACCAGCTCAAATCTTCCCAAGCATCAGGGGACTCACAGCAGGGGTGAGACTGTGAGCTCTGAGTGTGGGGAGGCCTTCCACACTGGAAAAAAGCATTACAAATGCCATGAATGTGGGAAAGCCTTCAGTCAGAAATACTTACTTGTTCAGCATCAGAGAATCCACACTGGAGAAAAGCCTTACGAGTGCAGCGAATGTGGGAAGTCATTTAGCAATAAATATAACCTTCATAAACACCAGATAGTTCACACTGGAGAAAGGCCTTATGGCTGCAGTGACTGTGGAAAATCCTTTAGCCGCAACGCTGACCTCCTTCAACACAGGAGAGTTCACACTGGAGAAAAGCCGTTTACGTGCAAAGACTGCGGAAAACCCTTCAGGCATAATTCCACGCTTGTTCAGCACCAGAGAATCCACACTGGAAAAAGGCCTTATGAGTGTGGTGAATGCGGGAAGTTCTTTAGCCATAACTCCAGCTTTATGAAACATCAGCGAGTTCACACTGGAGAAAAGCCTTATGACTGCAGGGAATGTGGGAAAGCCTTTAGCCACAAGTCAAGCCTCATTAATCATTGGAGAGTTCACACTGGAGAAAGGCCTTATGAGTGTAACGAATGTGGAAAATTCTTTAGCCAAAACTCTAGCCTCATTCAACACCGAAAACTTCACAGTGGAGAAAAGCCTTTTAAGTGCAATGAATGTGGAAGATTCTTTAGTGAAAATTCCAGCCTTGTTAAACATTGGAGAGTTCACACTGGAGCAAAGCCTTATGAGTGCAGCGAATGTGGCAAATTTTTTCGCCACAACTCGAGCCTTGCTAAACATCGGCAAATTCACACTAGAGAAATGCTTTATGAGTGCAGCCACTGTGGAGAATCCTTTAGCAAGCGCTTCAAACTCATTCAACATCAGAGCGTTCACACTGGAAAAAAGTCTTGAGTGCAGCAAATACGGAAAATCCTTTAGGCACAACTCCATGCTTATTGAGCACCAGAGGATTCACAACTGGAGAAAGGGCTTAATGTGGCAAATGTAGAAAATCTTTAGCCACACCTCCAGCCTCACCAACACTGGAGAGTTCCCACTCAAGGAAGGCCTTATGAGTGTAGCGAATGTGGGAAATGATTTATGAAATGGCCCCACCTCATTCAGCACCAACAAATTTACAACAGAGGAAGACGTATGGAATGCAGCAAATAAAGAAGAGCCTTGAACCAAAGGTTTCAGCAACAAACTGGCCTTATGATCGCTGTGGATGTGAGGAAAGGCTTTGACCAAACATATGACCTTTACAGCACCAGAAAGTTTAGATTTGAGAAAGGCCTTAAGCTGAGAGTAGTTTTTATGAAGGAACCATCAATTGAACTTAAAATATGCACACTAAGAAGATTTACTATGAATGCTAGGTGTGATGGAAGACTTCTGGAGCTGTACTGCATGTTGTCACCTGCCCAAAGACTTTTTCAGAGTATGTAATGGCTAGGGCTTGTGGCAGAAGCCATCTCAACTCTCCAGCTGGGTGGTCTCCACAATGTGCAACATTTGCCAACCATTATTGACTTGTTGGCAATTGGTGGTGGTAGTGGAATTACCAACAACTCCATTCCTCTAAAAGAGGGAGGCAACATTAGGTTTTTTTTTTTTCTTTTGGATTCTTAAACCCCCATTTACACTTAGTGTTGTTAGTATAGCTGGATTTACAATTGACATTTTACTTTTTGTTTTCTATACAGCTCATGTCATTTTGTTCCTTTATTCCACTTTTGCTGATTTTTTTTTTATTAAGTGAATATCCTCTAATGTAGCATTTTATTTCCTTTAGTGATTATTTCACTGTTTATATTTTTCAAGTTATTTCCTTTAGTGGTTACTCTAGGACTTGTCATTGTCAAAAGAAAAATCTGATCAATGAGTCATGCAAGTGCAGAACTGGGCTACCGTGACTAAATCTCTGCTTCCTTCTTTGGAGGCCGGGTCCCCATTGCTTGCTCAAGAGGCTGCATCTTGGCTGCCCTCTCTCAACCTGATCCAGAGACCAAGTCCTGACTTTCCACTGCAGAGGGCTGAGTCTCTCAGAGGCTACTGGAAGGTGCTACACAAGCCCACTGGGACATGGGCCAACCGAATACCAGCTATGACCCCAAACTAGTGGCTTCCCACCTGGTTCTTGGCCCTAGGAAGTCAAAGAGCAGCAGGACTGGCTCCAGCACTTGGGTTGGGAACTCAACATGTTTCCTAAGACACTTCCTGCTCTCAGGCCACATGTGGTACACAGTCAGTTCCCAGGAGACCTCCCCCGGTTGTTTGCAGCGTCCCAGTCTGTCCTGCTGGCAGAAGGCATCCCCGCATGGGGATTGAGCTTTCTTTGGGAACCCAGGACACCAGCAAGGAGCAGAGGTGGGAGTCAGACCCACTCCTGCACACCTGCCAGGACAACCTGAAAGACTGGCTGAGAGGGCAGGACTCTGTCAAGGCGATGTGCCTCTTGTGCTTGCCTACTGGACTCTGTGGCACTCCCCACAGCCTTGTTTTTCGCCATTACCTTCAGTGCAGCTTAGACTTCTTCCCTCAATACCATCTGTTCTTGATCATATGCTACCTCCTGAAATGGTTGAATGTCAACCTATTCTTTTTGGTATAGTGACTGTGTATTCCTTTTATCTTCTTTTGATGCTTCCTGAGTTGTTCAGTTTTTTGCCCATAGGATCCTTCAGTACTGCAACTCAAAGCTTGAATTTTTTCTTGTTTTTTCAGCTTGAGAAATGCCGAGCATGTTCTTGCCTTTTGGTTTTGTAACTCCAGGTCTTTGCACATTTCATTATAATACTTTTTCTTCTCCAACCACCCTTTGAAATCTTCTGTTCGGCTTTTTTATTTCATCATTTCTTCTGTTTGCTTTAGTTACTCGACGTTCAAGAACAAATTTCAGGGTATCTTCTGACATCCATTTTGGTTGTTTTTTCTTTCCTGTCGTTTTAGTGACCTTCTGCTTTCTTTGGGTATAGTGTCCTTGATGTAATTCCACAACTTGTCTGGTCTTTGGTCATTAGTGTTCAATGCATTAAATCTGTTCTTTAGATGGTCTCTAAATTCAAGTGGGATATACTTAAGGTTGTATTTTGGCTCTCCTGGACTTACTCTAATTTTCTTCAGCTTCACCTTGAGCTTGCATATGAGCAATTGATGGTCTGTTCCATAGTCGACCCCTGGCCTTGTTCTGACTGATAATATTGAGCTTCTCTATCATCTCTTTCCACGGATGTATTCAGTTTGATTCCTGCATATTCTATCCAGCGAGGTCCACTTGTATAGTTGCTGTTTATGTTGTTGAAAAAAGGTATTTGCAATGAAGAAGTTGTTGGTCTTGCAAAATTCTGTCATGCTATCTCTGGCATGATTTCTGTCACCAAGGCTATATTTTCCAACTACCAATTCTTGTTTCTAGCACTCGCATTCCAATCACCAGAAATTATCAATGCATCCTGATTGCATGTTTGATCAATTTCAGACTACAGAAGTTGGTAAAAATCTTCAGTTTCTTCATCTTTGGCGTTAGTGGTTGGTGTGTAAATTTGAATACTTATGTTAACTGGTTTTCCTTGTAGGTGTATGATTATTATCCTGTCATTGACACCGTTGTATAGTAAAAGCCTCGGTTGCCTTGAAGAGACTGTAGAATTATGGATGTCAGAGGCAATTCTGGTGAGGGCTCAGAAGGAAGGAAAGAGAGCTATAGAGAAAACCTCTATCATCTTAGAGAATACCTGGTACGAGCAACAGAATGTTGCTAGAAATGTGGATGTTAAATGTGCTTCTGGTGAGGTTTTAAAAGGAAATGAACATGTGATTGGACAATGGAAGAAGGGTGATGCTTTTTATGCAGTGGCACAGAACTTGTCTGAATTATGTTCAGATGTTTGGTGGAAATTGGAACTTGTATGTGATGAGCTTAGATATCTGGCTGAGGAGATTTCCAAGCAAGATCTTAGGGGGGCCATGTGGTTTCTCCCTACTGTTTATAGTAAAATGCAAGAGGAAAGAGATGGACCTAAAAATGAACTGTGCAAAATGAAAACAAAACTTTAAGATTTGGAAAATTCTGTTGTACAAACTAAGGGCACGTGTCCTAGAATGTTCACTAAGTATGTGGCTGCACAATCTTTTGTTAAAGAGATTAAGCCTGTGACTGTCATGGATAGAATTGTGTACCCCAAAAATATCTGTCAACTTGGCTAGGTCATGATTCCCAGTATTGTATTATTGTCTACCATTTTGTCATCTGATGTGATTTCCCTGTGTGTTATAAATCCTATCACTATGATGTTAATGAGATGGATTAGCAACAGTTACATTGATGAGATCTACAAGATTAGGTAGTGTCTTAAGCCAATCTCTTTTGAGATATACGAGAAGTGAGCAGAGAGATGGGGGACCTCGTACCACCAAGAAAGCAGCACCTGGGAGCAGAGCACATCCTTTGAACTTGAGGTTCCTGCGCTGAGATGCTCCCAAACCAAGGGAAGATTGATGACAAGGACCTTCCTCCAGAGCTAACAGAGAGAGAAAGCCTTCCCCTGGAGCCAGCGCCCTGAATTTGGACTTGTAGCCTACTAGGCTGTGAGAGAAATTTCTCTTTGTTAAAGCCATCCACTTGTGGTATTTCTGTTATAGCAGCACTAGACAACTAAAACACTGATGGATCCAACCAATTATCACAGCAGAAAACCCATCAGCTTAGATTGAAGGTGACAGAACAAAAGGAAGGAATGCTATCTGCCTCTCGGAATTCTGCAGACAGGAAGCAGGCCAAAGGAGCTACATCTGTTGTCCTCCATGAAAAAAAAAGACCATCCCTGCAGCAATTCCGAGCTCAGCCGAACTGTTGGAAGGAACAGGCGAAGCAAAGCTGCCTCAATTTCAAAGGGTGGGGCCACAGCCTCTAGGGTCTCAAAGGGTAGAGCCAAGACCTCCTAGCTTTCAAAGATTCAAACCTTCACTGACTCGTCCGGAGTGTGGGGTTGCCATTCAGTTTGGGGCCGCTACCCAAAGCTGAGAGGGTGGGGCTTCAATGCCCAAGGGGCTGAAGAACAGGGCCTGCCAGGGCCGAAGGGTTGGGGTTGCCACTCAGATGGACTAGAAGAATAGGGCCACCCAAAGCCAATGGAACAGAGCTGCCGTCCCAGTGAGCCTGGAAGGCAGAGCTGAAGCCTAGGGCTAAGGGGCCTCCACCCGGAATTCAGAGGGCATGTCCAACACCCAGAGTCTGGAGGACAGGTCCACGCTCTCCAGATATAGTCTCAGAAAAGAGAGGATTATTTTCAAGCCTTGAAAGCTAGTGTACAGGCATACCTCTGAGATACTGTGTGTTCGGTTGCAGACCACTGCAATAAAGCAAATATCGCAATAAAGCAAGTCACAGGAACGTTTTGGTTTCCCAGTGCATATAAAAGTTATGTGCAATAGCGTTATGTCTAAAAATACAATGTACATACCTTAATTAAAAAGTACTTTATTGCTAAAAAATACTAACCATCATCTCGGCCTTCAGTGAGTTGTAATATTTTTGCTGGTGAGCATCTTGCCTCGACGTTGATGGCTGCTGACTGATCAGGGTGGTGGTTGCTGAAGGTTTCTGTAGCTGTGGCAATTTTTTAAGACAGCAGTGGAGTTTGCCACGTTGATTGACTCTTCCGTTCATGAAAGATTTTACTGTAACATGCAATGCTGTTTAATAGCATTTTACCCACGGTAGAACTTCTTTCAAAATTGGAGCCAATCCTCTCAAACCCTGCTGATGCTTTATCAGCGAAGTTTATGTAATATTTTAAATCCTTTGTTGTCATTTCAACAATGTTCACAGCAACTTCACCAAGAGTAGATTTCATCTGAAGAAACCATTTTCTTTGGTCATCTATAAGAAGCAACTCCTCATCCATTAAAGTTTTATTGTGAGATTGCAGCAATTCAGTTATGTTTTCAGACTCCACTTCTAGTTCTCTTGATGTTTCCACCACATCTGCAGTTACTTCCTTCAGTGAAGTCTTGAACCCCTCAAAGTCATCCATCAGGGTTGGAAGCAACTTCTTCCAAACTTCTGTTAATGTTGATATTTTGACCTTCTCCCATGAATCACTAATGCTCCTACTGGGATCTAGAATGGTGAGTCCTTTCCAGAACGTTTTCAATTTACTTTGCCCAGATCCATCAGAGGACTCTATGGCAGCTATAGCCTTATGAAATATATTTTTTAATAAAACTTGAGAGTCTAAATTACTCATTGATCCATGGGCTCCAGAATGGATGTTGTGTTAGCAGGCATGAAAACAACATTAGTCTCCTTGTACTTTCCATCAGAGGTCTTGGGTGACCAGGTGCAGTTTGTCAATGACCAGTAATATTTTGAAAGGAATCCTTTTTTTCTGAGCAGTTGGTTTCAACAGTAGACTTAAAAATATCCAGTAAACCATGTTGTAAACAGATGTGCTGTCATCCAGGCTTTGTTCCATTTATACAGCACAGGCAGAGTAATTCAGCATAATTCCTAAGGGCCGTGGGATTTTTGGAATGGTGAATGTGCACTGGCTCCAACTTAAAGTCACCAACTGCATTACCCCCTAACAAGAGTCAGCCTGTCTTGAAGCTTTGAAGCCAGGCATTGACTTCTCGCTAGCTATGAAAGTCCTGGATGGCATCTTCCAATATAAGACTGTTTCATCAACATTGAAAATCTCTTGTTTAATGTAGCCACCATCTTCATCAATTATCTTAGCTAGATCTCCTGGATAACTTGCTGCAGCTTCTACATCAGCACTTGCTGTTTGACCTTGCACGTTTATGATATGGAGATGGCTTTTCTCCTTAAACCTCATGAACCAACCTCTGCTAGCTTCAAACTTTTCTTCTGTAGCTTCCTCACATCTCTCAGCCTTCACAGAACTGAAGAGAGTTAGGGCCTTGCTCTGGATTAGGCTTTGGTTTAAGAGAATTGTGGCTGGTTGGATCTTCTATTCAAACCACTAAAACTTTCTCCATATCAGCAATAAAGCTGGTTTGCTTTCTTATCATTTGTGTGTTCACTGGAGTAGCACTTTTAATTGCCCTCAAGAAATTGTCCTTTGGAAGGACAACACACACTACAGGGGAAGTCAGCACAACTGGACTAAACCAAAAGCTGAGAAGTTTCCTGAATATAACCAAACACTTCGAGGGACAGAGTAGCAGGGGGAGAGGCCTGGGGACCATGGTTTCAGGGGGCATCTAGGTCAATTGGCATAACAAAGTCTATTAAGAAGATGTTCTGCATCCCACTTTGGTGAGAGGCATCTGGGGTCTTAAAAGCAAGTGGCCCTCTAAGATGCACCAATTGGTCCCAACCCACCTGGAGGAAAGGAGAATGAAGAACACCAAAGACACAAGGAAAATATTAGCCCAAGAGACAGAAAGGGCCACATAAACCAGACTCTCCATCAGTCTGAGACCAGGAGAACTAGATGGTTCCTGGCTACCACCAATACCAATGACCACCCTGACAGGGAACACAACAGAGAGTCCCTGATGAAGCAGGAGAGAAGTGGGGTACAGAACTCAAATTCTAGTAAAAAGACTGGACTTAATGGTTTGAGACTGGAGGGATCCTGGAAGACATGGCCCCTGTACTCTCTGTCAGCCCAAAACTAAAACCATTCCAGAGGCCAACTCTTCAGACAAAGATTAGACTGGACTATGGGACATACGATACTCGTGAAGAGTGTGCTTCTTAGCTCAGGTAGATACATGAGACTAAATGGGCAGCTCCTGTCTGGAGGCGAGATGAGAAGGCAGAGAGGGTCAGGAGCTGGCTGAATGGACGGGAAATCCGGGGTGGAAAGGAGAAGTGTGCTGTCACAGTATAGGGAGGGCAACTAGGGTCACATAACAATGTGTGTATAAATTTTTGTATGAGAAACTAACTTGAATTGTAAACTTTTACTTAAAGCCCCATTAAAAAAAAACTTTTCCTCTGCATTCACAACTTAGCTAACTGGCACAAGACGCCTAGCTCAGCTTTTGACATGCCTTTCTCACTAAGCTTAATCATTTCTAGTTTTTGATTTAAAGTTAGAGATGTGCAACTCTTCCTTTCACTTGAACACTTAGAGGCCAGTGTAGGGTTATTAATTGGCCTAATTTGAATACTGTCATGTCTCAGGGAATAGGGAGGTCCAAGGAGAGGGAGAGAGATGGGGGAACGGCTGATCGGTGGAGCAGTTAGAACAGACATTTATTAAGTTCACTGCCTTATATGGGTGCTGTTTGTGGTGCCCCAAAACAATTACAATAGTAACGTCAAAGATCACTGATCACAAATCACCATAACAACTATAATAGTAATGAAAATGTTTGAAATATTACAAGAATTACCAAAATGTGACATAGAGACACGAAGTGAGCATATCCTGTTGGAAAAATGACACCGATAGACTTGCTTCACAAAGGGTTGCCACAAACCTTCAATTTGTAAAAAACAATATCTGTGAAGTGCAATAAAGTGAAGCTCAGTAAAAAAGAGGTATGCCTGTAATTTATTCTGCTGGGTGTTGTACGTGCTTGGTGCCTGTTAGCCCTTCTTTTCCTCCAATTTCTCCCATTTGTAATGGAAATATGTATTTTGTGCCTATTCCACCATTGTACTTTGGAAACAGATAATTTGTATTCTAGGTTACATAGGTTCACAGATGAAAAAGAATTTTGCCCCAGGATGGAATATGTCTAAAGTCTCACCCATATTTGATTTAGATGATTCAGAAGATGAGATTTTGGACTTGGAGTTGATTTAAGACTTTTGGGATGATGTGATGGAGTGAGTGTGTTTTGCATGTGGCAAAGATATGAATCGTGGGGGCTGAAAAGGTGGAATGTTGTGGATTGAAATTATGTCTCCCCAAAATATCTGTTGTAAATACTAATCTCTATGCCTGCCATTGTAATTCCATTTGGGCATGGGTTGTCTTTGTTATGTTAATGAGGCAGGATTAGTATAGGGTGTATTGAGTCAATTTCTTGGGATATGAAAAAGATTAAAACAAGCAATTAAAGACGAGATGGGGGAAAAGAGGTAAAACTCACATGAAGGTCAACCAGGAGCAGAAGCTCAAAGAGACAGACCTTCCTCCAGAGCTGACAGCCTTCCCCTAGAGCCTGCACCCTGAATTCAGACTTCTAGCTTCCTAAACTGTGAGAAAGTAAATTTCTGTTTGTTAAAGCCACCCACTTGTGGTATTTTTGTTACAGCAGCACTAGATAACCAAGACAATGACCCTATAGGTCAGAGTAGAACTTCCATATAGAGTTTCCTAGGCTGTAATATTTACCAGAGCATATTGCCAGATTTTTTCTTCTGTGGAGCTGCTAGGTGGGTTAAAACCTCCAACCTTTTGGTTAGCAGCCAAGTGCTTAACCATTGTACCACGAGGGCTCCTTTTAGAGCTTATGTGCCATTGAGTCAGTTCTGACTCTTAGCGATCCTATGTACAACAGAACAAAACACTGCCCGGTCTTGTGGCATCCTTACGCTCGTTATGCTTGAGGCTATTATTGCAGTCACTGTGTCAGTCCATCTCATTGAGGGTCTTCCTCTTTTTCACTGACCTCTACTTTACCAAGCATGATGTCCTGATAACATGTCCAGTATATGTGAGATGTAGTCTCACCATCCTTGCTTCTAAGGAGCATTCTGGTTGTACTTCTTCCAAGTCAGATTTGTTCATTATTTTGGCAGTCCGTGGTATGTTCAGTATTCTTCACCAACACCACAGTTCAAAGTCGTCAATTCTTCACTCTTCTTTATTCATTGTCCAGCTTTCACATGCATGTGAGGCAACTGAAAACACCGTGGCTTGGGTCAGGTGCACGTTAGTCTTCAATGTGACATCTTTGCTTTTCAACACTTTGAAGGGGTCTTTTGCAGCAGATTTGCTCAATGCACTACATTGTTTGATTTCTTGACTGCTGCTTCCATGGGTGTTGATTGTGGATCCAAGTAAAATCAAATCCTTGACTTCAGTCTTTTGTCCGTTTATTATGATGTTGCTTACTCATCTAGTTGTGAGGATTTTTGTTTTCTTTATGTTGAGGTGTAATCCATACTGAAGGCTGTAGTCTTTAATCTTCATCAGTAAGTGCTTCAAGTCCTTTTCACTTTCAGCAAGCAAGGTTGTGTCATCTGCATACTGCAGGTTGTTAATGAGTCTTCCTCCAGTCCTGATGCCCCATTCTTCATACAGTCCAGCTTCTCAGATTACTTGTTCAGCATACAGATTGAACAGGTATGGTGAAAGGATACAACCCTGACGTACACCTTTCCTGACTTTAAATCACATTCTGTTTAAACGACTGCCTCTTGATCTACGTACAGGTTCCTCATGAGCACAATTAAGTGTTCTGGAGTTCCCACTCTTTGCAGTGTTATCCATAATTTGTTATGATCCACACAGTCAAATGCCTTTGCATAGTCAATAAAACACAGGTAAACATCTTTCTGGTATTCTCTGCTTTCAGCCAGGATCCATATGACATCAGCTATGATATCCCTGGTTCTACATACTCTTCTGAATCCAGCTTGAATTTTTGGCAGGTCCCTGTTGATACATTGCTGCAGCTGCTTTGAATGATCTTCAGCAAAATTTTACTTGCGTGTGATATTAATGATATTGTTTGATAATTTCCACATTTGGTTGGATCACCTTTCTTGGGGATAGGCATAATTATGGATCTCTTCCAGTTGGTTGGCCAGGTAGCTGTTTTCCAAGTTTCTTGGCATAGATGAGTGAGCACTTCCAGGGCTGCATCTGTTTGTTGAAACATCTCAATTGGTATTCTGTCAATTCCTGCAGCCTTGTTTTTTACCAATGCCTTCAGTGCAGCTTGGACCTCTTCCTTTAGTGCCATCAGTTCCTGATCATATGCTACCTCCTGAAATGGTTAAATGTTGACCAATTCTTTTTAGTATAGTGACTCTGTGTATTCTTTCCATCTTCTTTTGAGGCTTCCGGCATCGTTTAATATTTTCCCTGTAGAATCCTTCAGTATTGCAACTCAAGGCTTGATTTTTTTCTTCAGTTCTTTCAGCTTGAGAAATGCCCAGCGTGTTCTTCCCTTTTGGTTTTCTATCTCCAGGTCTTTGCACATGTCATTATAATACTTTGTCTTTTCAAGCCATTCTTTGAAATTTTCTGTTCAGCTCTTTTATTTCATCATTTCTTCCTTTTGCTTTAGCTACTCAATGTTCAAGAGCAAGTTTCAGAGTCTCTTCTGACATCCATTTTGCTCTTTTCTTTCTTTCCTGTCTTTTTTGGTTTCTTCATGTGTGATGGCCTTGATGTCATTCCACAACTAGTCTGGTCTTCCGTCATTAGTGTTCAACACATCAAATCTATTCTTGAGATGGTCTCTAAATATACTAAGGTCATACTTTGGCTCTCGTGAACTTGTTCTAATTTTCTTCAGCTTCAGCTTGAAGGAGCAATTGATGGTCTGTTCCGAAGTCGGCCCCTGGCCTTGTTCTGACTAATAATATTGAGCTTTTCCATAATCTCTTTCCACACATGTAGTCAATTTGATTCCTGTGTATTCCATCCGGTGAGGTTCATGTGTATAGTCGCCATTTATGTTGTAGAAAAAAGGTATTTGCAATGAAGAAGTTGTTGGTCTTGCAAAATTCTATCATGCTATCTCTGGCATTGTTTCTATAACCAAGGCCATATTTTCCAACTACTGATCTTTCTTCTTTGTTTCTAACTTACCCATTCCAATCACCAGTAATTATCAATGCATCCTGATTGCATGTTTGATCAATTTCAGACTGAAGAAGTTGGTAAAAATCTTCAATTTCTTCATCTTTGGCCTTAGTGGTTGGTGTATAAATTTGAATAATAGTCATATTAACTGGTCTTCCTTGGAGGTGTAGGATGTTATCCTATCACCGACAACATTGTACTTCAGGATAGATCTTGAAATGTTCTTTTTGACCATGAATGCAATGCCATTCCTCTTCAACTTGCCATTCCCAGCATAGTAGACTATATGATTATCCAATTCAAAATGGCCAATACCAGTCTATTTAAGCTCAGTAATGCCTAGGATATCAGTGTTTATGCATTCCATTTCATTTTTACGATTTTCAACTTTCCTAGATTCATACTTTGTACATTCCATGTTCCAATTATTAATGGATGTTTACAGCTGTTTCTTCTCATTTTGAATTGTGCCACATCAGCAAGTGAAGGTCCTGAAAGCTTGACTCCACTCACTTCATTAAAGTCAACTCTACTTTGAGGAGGCAGCTTTTCCCCAGTTGTCTTTGGAGTGCCTTCCAACCTCAGGGCATCATCTTCCAGCATTATATCAGACAATGTTCCAGTGCTATTCATTAGGTTTCACTGGCTAATTCTTTTCATTAGTAGACCACCAGGTCTTTCTTCCTAGTCTGTCTTAGTCTGGAAGCTTATAGTGGATTCAAAATAAGAGATTATTTATATATTATACAAACATTAGGTCCCTGGGTCGTGCAGTTTGTGCTCAACTACTAACCCAAAGGTTGGCAGTTCCAACTCAGTGGTATTGTGGAAGAAAACGCCTGTCAATCTGCTTTCCTTAAGATTACAACCAAGAAAATCCTATGGAGCACAGTTCTACTGTGCACACATAGGTTGCCATGAGTCTGAATCGAGTCAACAGCAGCTTGTTTTTTATACATTTTAGGGTTGTCTTTATTTTATTAACCAATTTCATTACTCCAGTACCCTGTTATTTTTAACGGTCTTTTATATTAAGCTCTCACTGTGCAAGTTATGGCATGTTTTCTCTCTCCTGATTGGCCCTGATTGATATGTCGTCTTATGAGCTATTAAGGAAATAAGTATGTTTATGTATGCTGCAGCAGTACATCGACAGGGAAGTGCCCGAAATTCAGAAAAGAACGTGGAATGAGGAATGTCATTGCTGATGTCAGGTGGATATTGGCTGGAAGCAGAGATTACCAGAAAGATGTTTACCTGTGTTTTATTGACTGTGCAAAGGCATTCAACTGTGTGGATCATAACAAATTATGGATAACATTTTGAAGAATGTGAATTCCAGAGCACTTAATTGTATTCATGAGGGACCTATACATAGACCAAGAGGCAGTCGTTTGAACAGAACAAGTGGAAATTGCACGGTTTAAAAACAAGAAGGGTGTGCGTTAGGGTTGTATCCTTTCACCATACTTATTCAATATATACGCCGAGAAATAATCCAAGCAGCTGGATTATATGAAGAACGCGGCATCAGGATTGTTGGAAGACTCATTAACAACCTGCGTTATGCAGATGAGACAGTCTTGCTTGCTGAAAGTGAAGAGCACTTGAAGATCAGACTACAGCCTTCAATATGGATTACACCTCAACATAAAGACAACAAAAGTCCTCACAACGGGACCAATAAGCAACATCATGATAAACGGAGAAAAGAGTAAAGTTGTCAAGGATTTATTTTACTTGGATCCACAAGCAACATCCATGGAAGCAGCAGTCAAGAAATCAAACAACGTATTGTGTTGGGCAAATCTGCTGCAAAAGACCTCTTTAAAGTGTAAAAAGCAAAGATGTCACTTTGAGGTGTGCCTGGTCCAAGCCATGGTATTTTCAATTGCCTCATATGCATGCAAATGCTGGAAAATTGAATAAGGAAGACTAAAGAAGAATTGATGTCTTTGAATTATGCTGTTGGCAAAGAATATTGAAAATACCATGGACTGCGAGATCTGCCTTGGAAGAAGTACAGCCAGAGTGCTGCTTGGGAGTGAGGATGATGACACTTTGTCTCACATACTTTGGACGTGTTATCAGGAGGTATCAGTCCCTACAGAAGGACATCATGCTTGGTAGAGGGTCAGCAAAAACGAAGAGCCTCAGTGAGATGGATTGACACAGTGGGTGCAATGGTGGGACCAACAATGGGTGCAAACATAGCAAAGATTGTGAGGATGGTACAGGATCGGGCAATGTTTTGTTCTGTTGTACACAGGGTCACTATGAGTCAGAACCTACCTGACAGCATTAACAACCCACAAGTCTCCATGCAGTATTTTTGTCTCCTCACCTGCCAGGGAGCCCTGGTGGCCCAGCGGTTAAGAGCTCAGCTGCTAACCAAATGGCTGGCATTTCGAATCCACCAGGTGCTCTTTGGGAATATTATTGGGCAGTTTTACTCTGTGCTATAGGGTCACTGAGTCGGAACCAACTTGATGGCAACGTGTTTGTTTTTTGGTTTTCAGCTGCCATAGTGTGTCGGTACCTGATGTCTCTCAGGTCCCTGGAGTGCTTTGCATCTGTCAGTTGTCTCATGTTCATTACTCACTTTTTGTGTGGTGGACATGGGATATGTGTTTTTGGGCCCAGGCTGTGTGGAGGGGTGTCAACATCTGTAAAAATGGTCTAGTAATGTCAAAAGCTGCAGTGCATTGAAATACTTAAGATGGCCCTTGTAACCATAGTCTTTGTGACTCCCACACAATGACTGGGTGGGACTATGCGAATAAGGTGTAGGGATCCTGTGAAGGTTAAGTTTATGTGTCAACTTGTTTGGGCTGTTATTTTCAGTGGTTTGGCAGTTGTGTAACGATGTCCTCCCCCTTTTTGTGATCTGATGTAATTATCCCCTATGTTGTAATGTGTTGTAAATGCAGGCCTCTATGCCTGTGGTACATAGGGTCACTATGAGTTGGAGCTGCCTTGATGGCACCTAACAACAAATGCCTGTGGTTATGGTCTCACTTGGGAGTTGTCCATTACATTAATAAGGCAAGATTACGGTGGGATGTATCTTGAGTCATGGCCTTACTAGAGGGTGTGTCTCAAGCTACCACCCTTACCCTAGTCACCACCATTCCTTATTCAAGTCATACCCTTGAGTCACACTTTTTTATCTTACAAGAGATAAAAGAAACTACAGGGTCGGGGGGACCTGACTACCACCACCAAGGACACCAGTCGTGTCCTTTGGGCCTCGACCCCTGAGTGATTGGTCTCAGAACTACAATGAGAATGCTCTTTAGAAGTGAGGATGGTGAGACTTCAGTGTGCTTATTTTGGACATGTCATCAAAACAGACCAATTGCTACAAAAGGACATCAGGGTTTGTAAAGTAGAGGATCAGTGAAAATAAAGGAAACCCTCGATGACACAGATTAACACAATGGCCACAACAATGGGCTTAAACATACCAACGATCATGAAGACGGTGCAGGACTGGGCAATGTTTCATTCTCTCATACATAAGGTTGTGCTTAGTTATCTAGTGCTGCTGTAACAGAAATACCGCAAGTGGATGGCTTCAACAAACAGAAATTTATTCTGTCACAGTCCAGTAGGCTACAAGTCCAAATTCAGGGAGTCAGCTCCAGGGGAAGGCTTTCTCTGTCGGCTCTGGAAGAAAGTCCTTGTCATCAATCTTCCCCTGGACTAGGAGCTTCTCAGCGCAGGAACCTCAGGTCTAAAGAACGTGCTCTGCTCCCGGGTTGGTTTCTTGGTGCTATGAGGTCCCCATGTCTCTCTGCCTGCTTCTCTCTTTTATGTCTCAAAAAAGATTGACTTAAGACACAATCTAATCTTGTAGATCTCATCAACATAACTGCTGCTAATCTATCTCATCAACGTCATAGAAATAGGAATTACAAGGCATAGGGAAATCACATCAGATGACAAAATGGTAGACAATCATACAATACTGGGAATCATGACCTAGCCAAGTTAACAGATATTTTGGGCAGACATAATTCAATCCATGACAGGTTGCCATGATAGGCCAACTCAATGGCAACTAGCAACAACAACAACCATACCAAGTAGTGGCAAGGACACAGAGAAGCTGGAACTCTCATATGCTGTTGGTAGGAAAAGCAGATCCATTTTAGATCACAGCTTGATAGTTTCTTAAAAAGTTAAACATTCATCTAACACCTATGAGTCAGGCACTGACTTGGAGGTGTTATCACAAGAGAAATGAAACATATCCAATAAAGAAATGTACACAAGTGTTCACAGAGCTTTATTTGTAATAGCCCCAAGCTGGAAACAGTATGCATAAACAGACAAATTGATCAGCAAACAGTGGTATATCCAGACACTTAGAGCAGACTACTACCCTGCAATAAAAAAAAAAACGAACTACTTACATAAGCAACATTGATGAATCTCCAAATAATTGTGCAGCACGAAGGAAATCATAAAAGAAGAGTAATACTTTATGATTCCAATCATATAAAATCATAAAAAATGAAAACTAATTTACTGTAAAGGAAAGTAAATAAAAAGTTGCCTGGAGGGACAGAGAGGGCAGGGAAAGATTATTAAAAAGCATGAGGTAAATGTGGGGAGCAATATGTTCCTTATCATGATGATGATGGTGGCATAACGGGTCTATGTGTGTGTCAAAATTTAGCAAAGTACATTCTAAATATGTGCAGTTTACTGCATGCCAATTATATCTTTAAGTTCTTTTTTTTTAAAATCATACTTTAGATAAGGTTTACAGAACAAACTAGCTTCTCATTAAACAGTACACATATTGTTTTATGGCACTGGTTAACAACCTCACCAACATGTCAACACTTCCCCTTCTTAACCTTGGGTTCCCTATTACCAGCTTTCCTGTCGCCTCCTGCCTTCCAGTTCTTGCCCCTGGGTGCTATCAAGTTGATTCTGACTCATGATGACCCCATGTGTATTAGGGTAGAACTGTGCTCCGTAAGGTTTTCTTTTTCTTAATGCTGTGTTTTAAGTGAAAGTTTACAATTCAAGTTAGTCTCTCGTACAAAAATTTATACATAGTTATGTGACTCTAGTTGCTCTCCCTATACTGTGACAGCACACTCCTCCTTTCCACCCCGATTTCCCGTGTCCATTCAACGAGCTCTTACCCTCTCTGCCTTCTCATCTTGCCTCCGGACAGAAGCTGCCCATTTAGTCTCATGTAACTACTTCAGCTAAGCAGCACTCTCTTCACAAGTATCATTTTATGTCCCATAGTTCAGTCTAATCTTTGTCTGAAGATTTGGCCTTGGGAATGGTTTTAGTTTTGGGCTAACAGAGTCGGGAAGCCATGTCTTCCAGGGTCCCTCCAGTTTTGATCAAACCATTAAGTCTGGTCTTTTTACTAGAATTTGAGTTCTGCACCCCACTTTTCTCCTGCTCCATCAGAGACTTTCTGTTGTGTTCCCTGTCAGGGTTACCATTGGTGGTAGCCAGGCACCATCTAGTTCTTCTGGTCTCAGGTTGATGAAGTCTTTGGTTTATGTGGTCCTTTCTGTCTCTTGGGCTAATACTTTCCTGTGTCTTTGATGTTCTTCATTCTCCTTTGCTCCAGGTGGGTTGGGGCCAATTGATGCATCTTAGAGGGCCACTTGCTAGCTTTTAAGGCCCCACTTGCCACTCACCAAAGTGGAATGCAGAACATTTTCTTAAACTTTGTTATGCCAGTTGACCTAGATGTTCCCTGAAACCTTGGTCCCCAGACCCCCACCACTGCTACTCTGTCCCTCGAAGTATTTGGTTGCATTCAGGAAATTTCTTAGGTTTAGTCCAGTTGTGCTGACCTCCCCTGTAGTGTGTGTTGTCCTTCCCTTCACCTAATTCTTGTCTACTATCTAGCTAATGAATACCCTTCTCCCTCCTTCCCTCCCTACCCTCATAACCATCAAATGTTTTCTTGTGTTTAAACTTTTTCTTGAGTTATTATAATAGTGGTCTTACAAAATATTTGTCCTTTTGCGACTAAATTCACTCAGCATAATGCCTTCCAGATCTTCCATGTTGTTTCATGGATTCATCATTGTTCTTTATCGTTGCATAGTATTCCATTGTGTGAATATAACATACTTTGTTTATCCATTCATCCACTGATGGGCACCTAGGTTGTTTTCCATCTTTTTGCTATCGTGAACAGTGTTGCATGAACATGGGTGTGCATGTATCTATACATGTGATCGCTCTTATTCCTCTAGGATATATTCCAAGGAGTGGGACTGCTGGGTCGTATGGTACTTCTACTTCTAGCTTTTTAAGGAAGCACCAAAGCCAATTATATCATAACAAAGCTTTAAGAACTGTTCACAGGAAAAATCTAGCTCTTTTCAGAAAATCAGGTTTGACAACTCTATACTGACTCCACCATCTCTCCCATGCCCTGGGAGAGGCAACAAATATTGGCAAGCAATGAAAGCCACTGCCACCTGAGTCAACAGGAATGCTGGCTGGGTCATAAAAGCCACATCCTTGGACTACAGGATCTCCCTTCTCTATACGCTCAAGTGCTTTGCACTTATCTGCTAACCCAAATGCTGGTGGTTCTAACCTACCCAGCAGTTCTGCAGAAGGCCTGGTGATCTGCTTCTGTAAAAATTATAGCCAAGAAAACCCTATCAAGCAGTTCTACTCTAACACATGGGGTTGTCAGGAGTCTGAATTGACTTGATGGCAATAGGTTTTTTTTTGTTTTGTTTTGTTTTTAATAGTCCAGGGAGGCCACGGGAATGCATACAAGTTTTAGCTTATTTTCTGGCAACGGCCTCAAGTATGTGAGACCCAAAAATGGAGACAGGGAGAGCTAATCTCTGCTATTATACTGTGTACCCTTTGAGCCACACAAAGTTGGGGACCCCCCACACAAGCTGTTTACCCTTCATGATTTTTTTCAAAGCAACCCCACACAGTAAATAGAACCCTCAAGATTAAAACCAAAACCAAAACCAAAACTAAACACATTGCTGTCGAGTCGATTCTGACTCACAGTGACCACATGACAGTAGAATTGCCCCATAAGGTTTTCTAGGCTGTAATCTTTACAGGAGTTCACCAGGACTCTCTCTCGTGGAGCCACTGAGTAGGATCGCAACACTCACCTTTTGTTTAGCAGCTGGGTAGTTAACCACTGTGCCAGCAGGGCTCCCTCAATGTTAAAGGTGGCTTAAACAAACAACAAGCAATCAGGCCTTTATTATTGCACAAACCAGAGATAGTGAGGCAGGCAGCCCCCACGCTGATGACATTCCAGTTACCAGACTGGAAAAATCCATCACAAGCATCATATGACCAACAAGCTGCCAGCAGAACCCAGATCAGGTCTTAAGGGATAAAACTGGGTTAGGTTCATGTCCTTTCTAAAGCTAGATAAAAGAGAAGGAGGTCCCCCTAGAGGCTCAGGCTGTTCATTATTTCCTTCAGAGAATGGGAAAGCATAGAGGTCCGCTTCCCTGAGCAGGATGGAATGACGGATGCACACTGTGGGGACTACCAGGTGGCAGAAGTGAGATGGCTTGTGCCACAGAAACTGGCAGTGACATAATTTTGGTAACGGCCCTCGGCGGTTAAAAGCGTAGCACGCCTAGATTCTAGCACAGTGTTTGTGTAAAGGAAAGAGAATCATATAATCCTTATGAATCAACAAAAAGTACCTCTCTTTTTGCTTTTACTTTATTTTGTTGTTGTTGAAAATACACACAGCAAAACATACGCCAATTCATCCATTTATACATGTACAATTCAGTGACACTGATTACATTCTTTGAGTTGTACCATTCTCAACCTCCTTTTCTGAGTTGTTCCTCCCCCATTAACATAAATTAACTGCCCCCCATCTGAATCTTTCAAGTTGCTGTTGTCACTTTGATTCCATATAGACAGTTCTTAAAAGAGCATAATTCTCTAGGCAGATATTTTTAACTACTTAAGCTAAACTACTGTTTGGTTTTAATAAGACTTCAAGGCATATTTTTGTTTTAAGGTTTAAGGATTATCTCAGGGCAATAATTTTAAGGGCTCTATCTCTTAATAATTACCATTACTGTAAATGACATAAGTTAGAGACTTTTAAGTCTCTGTGATCAAGTCTTTAAAGATCTTTAATTTCAGATAATTTCTGGGAGAATTTCTTTGAAATTAAGAGAGAGTTTGTTGACATTTCCTGAACACTCTGTAGCAAATTATAAGATTGTATATAGGCACTACGGTTTCTGACCTAACTGTAATATGGTTTATTATTTTTTAAAAACTTACCTGCATGTGCCCTAGTTGCATTCACTGTGCTAATCCTACACGAATTCTGTTTCCAAAGTTAATTTGGCAAAGGTCTGCTGCCAGAAAATGGTCCATATGGTTTCTGACATGTAGTGATAAAAAATATGTGGTCCTTTTCACATTAAAAAAAAAAAATGCAGTGCAGCTCCTGAAGGTTTTCCCTATATATGAAATCTCCCCACTGTGGATGTTCAAATGTAGGCATGTCTATTCAGGTAGATCAGTCCCTAACAAAGGGGCCCCTCTAGTGTCATTATTCTGAACAAAAGAGCACACTCTTGCACAGCTAAGGACCTTCTCCTCTGTGAACTTTCTGGTGCCCAATGACTTGAGAATTTCGGCTGAAGGCTTTCCCACACTCACTGCACTGATAAGGCCTCTCTCCACTGTGGGCTTTCTGGTGCCGGTTGAGGTTACACCTTCGGCTGAAGGCTTTCCCCCGTTCACTGCACTCATCATCAAGCCTATCTGGGTTGTCAATTTTCCGGTGCTGAATCAGAGCAGACCCGTCACTGAAGGCTTGCCCACGTAAGGCCTTTCTGCACAGTGAACTTTCTGGTGTCGAATGAAGTCAGACTTTCGGCTGAAGACTCTCACATTCACTGCACTTGTAAGGCCTTTCTCTGATGTGAAGTTTTTGGTGCCGAGTTAGGTGGGTGTTTTTGCTAAGGAATTCCCCACATTCCCTGCACTCATGAGGCCCCTCTCCAATGTGAACCCCCTTGTGTTGAATGAGATCAGAGTTGCGGCTAAAGGATTTCCTACATGCATTGTACTTGTAAGGCCTTTCTGCAGTATGAACTCTCTTGTGTTGAATGAGGCCAGAGCTTTGGCTAAAAAGTTTTCCACGTTCATTGCACTCATAAGGCCTTTCTCCAGTGTGAATTCTACAATGTTTAATGAGGCTGGAGGTGTCACTAAACAATTTTCCACATTCCTCACACTTATAAGGCTTTGCTCCAGTGTGAACTCCTTGATGTTTAATGAGGCTAGAGCTTTGGGTAAAGGATTTCCCACATTCACTGCACTCATAAGGCATTTCTCCAGTGTGAATTCTCTGGTGTACAATAAGGCTGGAGCTTTGGCTAAAAAATTTCCCACATTTGTTGCACTTATAAGGCCTTGCCCCAGTGTGAATTCTCTGATGTTGAGTGAAACTGGAGATGTGAGTTAAGAATTTTCCACATTTGTTGCATTCATAAGGCCCTTCTCCAGTGTGGACTTTCCGGTGCTGAAAGAGGTTAAACTTTCGGCGAAAGGCTGTCCCACATTTGTTGCACTCACAAGGTCTTTCTCCATTGTGGACACTCTGGTGCTGAACAACTGTGTGTTTGAGGCTGAAGCCTGTCTTGTCTTCACACCAACTGTAAGGACTTTTCTTGCTGTGAAAGGTGGCCCCACGCTTGGTGCCACTGTGCAACCTGTGCTTATTATGAGTAGCCTGGTGCTGCAGAAGGGCCAAGCTGGCCAGGAAGTCCTTCCCAACCTCTCCACAGGTGAAGGGCTGCCCTGGCACTCGGAATCTGCAGCTCTTCACAAACAAGTGCATGCCTATATCCCTTCTGAAGGATTTCTCTCTACTGTGCGGCTTCCAGCGCTGGTGAACGTTTACATTAAAACAGATTTGCTTCCTAGCTGGCCCACATGTATAGAGTTTCTGTCCGGGATCTATTCCCCAATACTCAGTCAAGTCCAAAATGTCTTTTAAAACTAGGCCACACGTCTCACAGGAATTGGCCTTCTGGGGATATGAAGCTACCTTGAGGATCCTGATCCGTGACACTTCTTCTACAAGAACACTCTATTGAGAAGGTGCCTCCTTATCCTTCACCCCATGACAAAAACCTGTAAGTGGAGAAATTCTAGAGAAGTTCATGTGCACTTTAGTGGTAAGGGGCAGACTGAACATAAATTATTTACACACCACGGAACAAGTGCATGGGGTTGTTTTCAAGATGACGGAGATGGGGGAAGGTTAAGGAAGCGGCTGCTCTGCAGTACTGAGCTTCTAAAGACCACAGAATGAGGGAGGCCTTGCCAGGTGAAGAACACAAAGATGGAATGTGGCACAAGGAGGAGAAGCAGGGTGTCCAACTGACTCCTCTGCTAATGGCTTTCAGTAAATCCTTGTTGCTGAAAACCCATGAACGCTGTGCAGAAGGATGTCTTCCAGCCCAGGAAAATTCAATTGCAATAGAATAGTTTGTGTGCAAGGACTATTTATGCATATGTGCACACCTCATCATACAACAGGAGCCCGAGTGGTGCAAGCTGTTTGCAGTTAGCTGCTAACCGAAAGGTTGACGATTTGAACCCACCCAGCGGCTCTGTGGAAGAAAGGTCTGGTGATCTGCTTCTGTATAGATTACAGCCTAGAAAACCCTATGGAGCAGTTCTACTCTGTTACACGTGGTGTCGCCATGAGTCAGGGGCCAACCTGACAGCAGTTAACAACAATATGATATAATAAGTGCAGGCTAATGTTGGAGAGCACTGCAAAGAGAGTAGTGAGAGAAACTGGAGAGACATGGAGTCCACAGAGGTAGGCATTAGCCAGAAGTCAGAGTAGAAATGACAAGTCAGCAAAATGTTGAGATTGGGGAAGAAAAGGTAGATATGAGGTGTGGCCACTGGAATTTGCTCCTAAATACTGATGGATTCAGGACAGGTTTCTGGTATGATTTGAACACAGCCCCGCTGCTGTGCCCTCCTGCAGCTGCAGCTCAGTAGGGTCAGGCCTCCTATGAGACCATCTGGCCATATCCACCCCGAGAAATAACCAGGGTTGTACTTCCAGACCCAGTTCTGCAACTACATGGGCCCTCCATACAGCAAAGTCCCAAGGGAAAGACAAAACAGATGAGTGGCCAGCACTGGCTCAGAGCAACTCAGCACACAACGACCACAGGACAGAAAATTAATACTACAAATAAAAACCTCAGAGGAGGGTCTTGTAAGAACAGTCCATGGTCCGTGTCAGTAGTGACTATGAGAATGCCTGCAATTTCTGGCAGTCAGACAGGAAGAAATGTTGGCTAGAGTAAGGGGCAGAACCTGGGGCACACAGGTGGTGTGGATGTGGACACATCACCCAGGCAGAGAGAGACAAGAGTGGGATCCACCGGCCTGAATGGAAGACTCCTGAGCTTGAATCCTTCCCTGTGAGGCTTCAGGCAGCATGGGTTGGGGATGCAGGGGAAGAGAAATGGACAGTACACTAGTCCAGCCCTAGCATCCAAAGTGCCTAACCAGTGAAGTGGGGAAGAAAGCAGTGCCCACAGTCCTGTGTGGGAAAGACAGAGATGGCCCTGGGGGAGGGGAAGGGGAGAGCCCAGCCCAGGGCAATGGGGTAGGTATGAGGGTCTTACCCAGTGAGGCCATGAGTGCAAAGGTCTCCAGCATCACATCATGGTACAGGAGTCTCTGAGCCTCATCAAGAAGCCCCAACTCTTCCTGGGATAAGTACACAGCCAAGTCTTCAAAGATCACACAGCCCTGCCAGGATGGGGACAGATGAAACTATAAATAGCCTCTCTTCTAAGGACCCCCAACCCATCTCCCTACATATCCACCCATGTCCATCCCCTTCCCCAGTTCAGAGGAGATACCAGGCCCAGTGCCGATGGTGCTGTTTTTATCTCATGTTTCTGTTAAACACTGTGTCCAGCCCTGAACAACTACAGGCAGGTGGGCATCTGCCGGGCCCCACCCCTCCTGCAATTCCCCCAGGGACCTCTAGATCCTGCTGTCCAGACACAACCAAATTTGGGCTTTCCCTTAAGTCCTAATGTTGGTGGTGTTAGCTGCCGTCTAGTTGGCCCCCAACTCATCGCAATCCCACGAACAATGGGATCAGACATTTGTGATCCATAGGTTCTCACGGGCTGATTTTCAGAAGTAGTCTATCTTAGTCTGGAAGCTCCACTGAAGCCTGTTCAGCATCTTAGCAACACACAAGTCTCCATGGACAGACAAGATCACAAAAGGCAAGAAGAATTCTACCACTGAACCACCACTACCCTAAGTCCCCAACACACAAAAAAAAACAGAAACAAACTAGTTGCCGTCAAGACCAACTCACAGCAAATTGCTCCATGGGGTTTTGTTGGCTGTAATCTTTAGGGAAGCAGATTGCCAGACCTTTCGTCTGAGGTGCTGCTGGGTGGGTTCAAACCACTAACCTTTCGGTTAGCAGTTGAACTGCAAACCGTCTGTGCCACCCAAGGACCTTAAGTTCCTAAGAGTCCCCAATGCTTCACCCTTAAGTCCTTAACACCAGGGCCCTGGGGCCATGAGTCCACACTCCCTGCCCACATGAAATCATTCTTTAGACTGCACCACTTTTACATCTCTGGAGCCCACAGTTACACCCTCTTCGCCACCACCACCTCCCTGCCCTACAACGTAGGCATCTCCCTAGCCTTTTGCCATATTCAGCACATGACCTCAAGAGAGTTCTTGGTAAGCCCAAACAGGATCTAATACTACTCCAGACCTCTAACAGTGATCACTGACAGGAGCAGCTCCAAGTCCTGCTGTGAAGGCCTCTCTGCCTGACTCTATTCCTGGCTTCAACCTCAGCCACCCAGAACCACCTGTGGATGTCAGACACCCCCAGCCCGCTTCCACCTGAGCTGCAATTGCTGCCAGCTCAATAGCCACAGCCTTCCTCTCTGCACCCAACCCTCATTCAAAGCCTAGTCACCAATGCCCATACTCCAAGCCTAGTGACTCTCACAGATGGCCACACATGCCCCTGAGCTTATCCACCAGCCTGAATGAATGATCCTAGGCTGCACCGAAGGTCACCACAAAGTCCTGGTGAGTCCACAGAGTGGTGACTGAGCATCAGGCCCAGCCTCAGTGTCATCTTGCTTCATTACTCCTATGTCCCCATATCTAGCTCATGTCCACCCCTCCCTTGGAAACCCTGGCCACCTGCCAAACCATCTTCTCTTCCACACCACCCCTTCATGGCCACTTCTCTCCCTCACCTGTATTTGTGACGGCCACCACCCTAACCAGGAACCCAAGCAAGAGGCCCAGTTCTTGACTCCCACCCTTGTCTCCCTGGCCTACTAACAGCATTACCACCATGACCTGAAGATTGCCCCTCTGAAATGTGACCCATAGTCTCACCCTGGTCCACACACTGGCCACCACCTTTTTGATGTCTCCATTCATCTCTCCCCGAAGCTCCAGACCTGCGTGTCCAGCTGCCCACTTGATGCCTCCACTCAGTGGTTTCTGAAACACCCAAACTCTTAACACGGCCAAAACAAACCTCCTGATTTCCCCACTGAAAATCACTTCTACTACTGACTTCCCTATCTCAGTTGATGGAGATTCTATCCTTCCAGCTGCCAAGACTTAAAAGCTGGAGTCATCACTGACTCCTCCCATTCTCTCCCTCACCCTCCACATGTGAAAATCCAGTTGGTTCACCCTAAAACACAGATCCACAATCCAAACTCATCTCCTACCTCCACAGCAATTACCTGGACTATTGCAGTAACCTCCTTCCTAACCCTAGATTCTGTTCTGTTCTCCACTGTGGAGCCAGATGGAGCTTCCTAAGATGTGGGGCAGATCACCTTCCTCCTCTGATCCAAACTTCACATTGCTCCCTTCACCTCCAGGATAGATGCCCACCTTATTAGGCAGCCATTCCAGGCCTGATGCCTGGCCGTTTCTCTTTGTTCCCACGATTCCCACCGCCTCACCTCCTAGCATTTGCACATATTGGTACCTTTTCTTAGGAAAATCTTCCACACTTCTTTCCATTATTGCCAGAAATGGGAACCCTGGCAAATAACCCCCAGCCTTGACTCAAGACCCTGGGCTTGGGGTTTTTCTAGGATCCTCAGATGCATGAGTTGGGAGAATGGCAGGTGAAGTGTCCCAAAACCCCACAGTCACAGAGACCATATGGGAGGCTTCAGGAGCAGTGAGGTTCTGGGACACCCGCCACTCACCTGTGCAGGATCCATGAGAGGTTCTCCAGTCATGGGAACCTGCGGGAAGAGGCAGATGTGAGAGGCAGGCAACCACGGTGGGCTCTCTGGAACCAGGTGACTTTGAGATGAACGTATTATCTCCGGTCCCCAGCGCTGTTCTTACCAGCTGTATAACCTTGGTGAAAGACTCAATTTCCCTGGGCCTCACTGTCATCATCGTCCCCCTTTCAGTTTGTTTGTCCTCTGAGCAGTTTTTGGAACCATCTGTCTCTGTTCACAACCCTCCTCAGAACGAAGGTACAACTCCAGGCGTAATTCCTAACACTCTCTGTTCCCTGCAGACACACAACGGTTTCCCTGTTGCTTCAGCTTAGCTGCACCTCCAGCCTTTACCCTGCCGGTCCCTCTGTCAGGGGCTCTCTCCCACCATCACACTGTTGTCGTTAAGTGCCATCCAGTAGATTCTGACTCATAGCAACCCTATAGGGCAGGGTAGAACTGTCCCACAGTTTCCAAGGAGCGGCTGGTGGATTCAAACTGCCGACCTTCTGGTTAGCAGCCGAGCTCTTAACCACTACGCCACCAGGGCTCCAGTCAACTCATCCCACTAGTTCTCAGGAAAAGGGGTATCCGCTACGAGCGCCCCCTTATACAGGACCAGGGTCTGGCGGCCGGAAACCCGAGAAGGCGCCCCTTTCGGGGCTGGAGGATTGGGAGATTAGGGTCAGGACGAGACGGCCTGGAGGACACAGCACTTACCAAAGCCGGGTCCCTCAGCGCACCGGCTGCCATGAAGCCTGTGGGCGGAGCTGGGACGGGAGCGGAGGGACCCGGGCACCGCAGTCCCCAGTCCAGCCCAGAGCCACTGCTGAGCCCCAGACCCGCCTCTGGGCAGTGAGGGCAATTCCTCTTCGCCTTCTCTCATGCCTTCTCGATCCTATCACCTAAGTACCGACCCAGACACCTGGGAATGAAAAGGTGGATGAACGTAAATAAGCCAAAACGACGGCCACAAAAGCGGCGCCGGAAGTCCCGCCCCCACGTGATGCACTTGCCCTGAACACTTCTCTACCGTGCCTGCGCTTTCTGGGTAGTGTAGTTCCCACATCTCCACAGACCGGAACCCCGTGGGTAATACCATTCCCACAGTCCCGCCGGTGTAGCCTAGGGCGCCTCACGCCCGACACGCCCCCCTCCCCTCAACCTGTAAAACCATTGCAGTGGTTTCTGACTTATGGGGACGCCATGTGTTACGGAACTGTTCCATACGGTTTTCTTCACTGTAATCTCTGTTGGTGCAGTGGTTAAGAGCCACGGCTGCTGACCGAGAGATCGGCAGTTCGAACCCACTAGCCGCTCTTTGGAAACCCTATGGGGCAGTTCTACCCTGTCCTATAGGATCGCTAGGAGTCGGAATTGACTCCACGGCAACGGTCTTCCCCGCCCACCAATCTTCAGGAAAGCAGATTGCCAGGCCTTTCTTCTGCAGATTTAGATTAGCAACCCAGTACCTTTGCTCCATCTAGGGACTCCTTAGAATATCTTTGTTGTTGTTGTGTGCCCTCAAGTGATTCTGACTCGTGTGACCTCATGTGACAGAGTAGAACTGCCCGGTAAGGTTTTCTTGGCTGTGATCTTTAAAGGAACAGATGGCCAGGTCTTTTCTCTCGCGAAGCCACTGAGTGGGTTTGAACTGCTGACCTTTCAGTTGGCAGCTGGGCGCTTAACCATTGCACCACCCGGGCTCCTGTAGAATATCTTACTCTCTAACTTTTCCTATCAACGTTTTCATTGTGACTTTTGTCTCCCTAAGGAGCTCTGGTGGTGCAGTGGTTAAGTGCTTAGCTGCTAAGCAAAAGGTTGGAGGTTCCAACCCACCAGCCATTCCGCGTGAGAAATATATGGCAATCTGCTTCCTTAAAGATTAGTCTAGGAAGCTCTATGGGGCAGTTCCATTCTGTCCCATAGGGTCGCTATGTGTCAATATCCACTCAAAGGCAATGGGTTTTTTTTATTGTTTCCCCTGACTGATACTCTTTGCCCCAGGCAACGGTGTACACTTAATTTGCATTTCCATGTTTTGGTGAAATGTCCTGAACACAGTCACTTCTCTGCCCAGGAAAGTTTTCTTCAGGTGGCCCCCAGACGGGTCAAAACAGACAAACATATTTCTCTTAGAATAAGATCTCTACTCCCTCCAGAACAAGGAACCCACACCAGGAACTCAGGCAGCTATCTTCAACTGACACTGAGCAGAGGTGGGGAACCGGGCATGGGTAAGTGAAAACAGGAGCTCTGGTGGTGCACTGGTTAAAAAGCACTTCGCTGCTAACTGAAAGGTCAGTGGGTCAAACCTACCAGCTGCTCCACGGGAGAGAGATGTGGCAGTCTGCTTCTGTAAAGATTACAGCTTTGGAAACTCTATGAGAAGTTCTACTCTGTCCTACAGAGTCACTATGAGTTGGAATCCACTCGACAGCAGTGGGTTTAGCTTTGGCTTGGTTAAGTGAAAACACCACAAAGTTCTAGGTGTTTCAGTCACCTTTTTCTTGACTAAGTGTACAAATGCACGCAAAAACTGGACAATGAACACGGAAGACTGAAGAATTGATGCCTTTGAACTATGGAGTTGGCAAACAATACTGAATATACCATGGACTGCCAGAAGGAACAAATCTGTCTTGGAAGAAGTACAGCCAGAATGTTCCTTAGAAGCAAGGATGGTTAGACTTCGTCTCATGTACTTTGAACATGTTATCAGGAGGGACCAGTCCCTGGAGAAGGAGATGGTGTTTGGTAAAGGGTCAGAGAAAAAAAGGAAGACCCTAGACGAGACAGACTGACACAGTGGCTGCAACAATGGGCTCAAATATAACGACTGTGAGGATGGCACAGGACAGGACAGTGTTGTACGTTGGGTTGCTATGAGTCAGAATCGACTCAATGGCAACTAACAAGTGTACATGTGGCTGCTGTAAATATTTCACTGTTTTCCAGACTTGTGATGAAGTTGATTCTATTTTTGCCAGTTTTCAGTGTTTCTGTGGATGGAAGGGCCCTTCGTCTTCCTACTCTGCCATTTTCGATGACATCATTCCCTTGTGCACCACTATAATCATTCTATCCCTGCTTCCCACCCTTTATCTATATGAAACCATTGATTTATTTTCTTCCATTACAGATTTGTTGTCGGGTGCCATTGAGTCCATTCTGACTCATAGTGACCCCATAGAATTTCATATAAATGGAACTAAATCTTTACTCTTTTTTGTCCAGTTTCTTTTAGGGAGCATAATTATTTGAGATTCATCTGTGTGGCATGTACGAATAGTTCTTTTTATTACTGAATGGTATTCTATTGCATGGCTACACCACATTGTGATTATTCAATCATCTGTTAATGGGCATTTGAGTTCTTTCCAATTTTTTGGCTAACACAAATAAAGCTTGTCTTAGTTATCTAGTGTTGCTATAATAAAAATACCACAAATGGTGGCTTTAACAAACAGAAATTTATTTTCTCACAGATTACAAAGCTAGAGGACCAAATTCAGGGTGCTAGCTCTAGGAGAAGGCTTTCTTTTTCTGTTGGCTCTGGGGAAAGGTCCATGTCTGTTTTCAGCTTCTCTTTCTTGGTTCCTTGGAGATCTCATGTGGTGTGTCATCTATCTTTCCCCAACTGCCCCTGCTTGCTTCATTTGCTCTTTTATATCTCAAAAGAGACTGACTTAAGACAGACCCTACACTAATACTGATCATTAACAACTATAGTGGTTAGGATTTATAGCACTTATATTTGGAGGACACAATTAAATCCATAGCAAGTTTCAAGGAACATTTATGCACACATTTTTTTTTTTTTATTGTACTTCAGGAAACAGCTTACAGATCAAATCGTTTCTCATGAAACAGTAGTACACACATTGTTTTATGACGTTGGTTAACAACCCCACAACACGTCAATCCTCTAACTTCTCAACCTTTTTTTCTTTTTTGGTGAAAATACACATAGCCAAAGATACACCGTTTCAAAAATTTCTACATGCTCAGTTCAGTGACATTGACTACGCTCTTCGAATTGTGCTGTTATTCTCACTTAAGATGAAGGCTTACAGAATAAAATAGTTTCTCATTTAACAGTTACTACAAATGTTGCCCTATGATAATGGTTAACAATCTCACAACACATCAACAATATCCTTACTCAACCTTGGGTTCCCTATCACCAGCTTCCTTGTCCCCTTCTGCCTTCTGGCCCTTGTCACTGGACTCCTGTACCTCGTTAGTCTCATTTGGTTTTACGGGGCTGTCCACTCCCAGGCTGAACGGTGAACCTTGGAGATAACTTCACCACTGAGCTAAAAGGGTGTCTGGGGGCCATACTCTCGGGGTTTCTCCAGTCTCCTTTAGGCCAGTAAATCTGGTCTTTTTTTGTGAGTTAGAATTATGCTCTACATCCTTCTCCAGCTCTGT
Organism: Dugong dugon; assembly: GCA_030035585.1. Taxonomy (NCBI): domain Eukaryota; kingdom Metazoa; phylum Chordata; class Mammalia; order Sirenia; family Dugongidae; genus Dugong; species Dugong dugon. Next base: position 118,131,047 of record CM057466.1, read on the forward strand.
CCAGAACCCTCTGTTGTGATCGTGGTCAGAGCAGTCAGTGGTGGTAGCCGGGCACCATCTAGCTGTACTGGACTCAGTCCGGTGGTGGAGGCCTTGGTAGCTGTGAGTTCCTGATAAGGCATTCTGTGTAGCAGCTCAAGGCTGTATTACTGCTTCTCTGCTCAAGGCTGCTTCACTACCAACCGCCACCAACTCCCTTCAAACATGAGCAATAAGCCGCAAAGCTGTCCTTAAATGAAGTTCATATGTCATACCCCCCCAAAAACACATGCCCCCTAGCTGCCATATTGTACCCCCACACACTACCCTTCTATATATGTTAGTTCCTGGAATTGCCCATCTATTCCCAGAAACTTCACATATTATGCATAAATTCCCAATCCTGTACCCTGTAACTGCCCTAGAATCCCAAAACTCAGAGAGCTTGATTTGAGACTTAGTCTCAGAGCTCCTTGCTTGACTGGCTTGCAATGTAGTCTACTGTCTCTTCTCAAAGTCCTGGTGTCTCTCAGTTGACTCGAGGGGTCGTGCTGGGCAGGACCCACCCGCATCAGGTTAGTCTTACATATCTTCATCTATAAATATTTTATATATGTGATATATAATATTTTACTTTAATTTCCATTTGTCCATTGCTATTACACAGAATTACAAAGTTTTGTATATATTCTTGTATCCTGAAAACGTTTAAGTCTCAGGAAGGTGGGCGGGAGAGAAAGGATGTTACAAAGGGGTAACAAATGAGTAATGCTAACAAGAGCTGACATTTGAGCATATCCAAACACCAACAGGCAGTTGACAACACCGTGTCCTCTGATCAGCACACCAGCCCCAGGAGGTAGTTCTGTCCACACTCTCTCTTTTCACAGACCAAGTAGCCCAGGCTTCCAATGGTTATTAGATTACCCAGTTCGTTGTTGTTGTTCGTCACCATTGAGTCAATTCTGACTCATGGTGACCCCATGTGTGCAGAGTAGGGTATTCAAGGCTGTGAACTTTCAGTAGCAGATCACCAGGTCTGTCTTTTAAGGCACCCCTGGGTGGGTATGAACTGCCAACCTTTCAGTTAGTAGTACAGTGCTTAATCATTTGTGCCACCCAGAAACTTCTTCCCCAGTTTACCCATTGTCGTCGAGTTTATTCCAATTCATAGCAACCGTACGGGACAAAGTAGAACTGTCCCATAAGGTTTTCTAGGCTGTAATCTTTACAGAAAGGCGCTCTGGTTGCACAGTGGTTAAGCTATTGACTGCTAAATGAAAGGTCTGTGGTTCAAACCTACCAGCCCCTCCATGGAAGAAAGATGTGGCAGTTTGCTTCTGTAAAGATTACAGATTTGGAAACCCCATGGGGCAGTTCTACTCTGTCCTGTAGGATCACTATGAGTCAGAATCAACGGCAATTGGCAAATTATATGAAAGGAGACTGCCACATCCTTCTCCCGCAGAGCAGCTGGTGAGTTCAAACTACCAACCTTTTGGTTAGCAGCCAAATGCTTAACCACTGTGCCACCAGGGCTCCTTTTGCCCACTTTACAGAGGAGAAAACCAAGGCCCCCAAAGACCCCTGAGTTGCCTTGAGTCATGGCTGGGATGTAGCATAGCTGGGAACGAAGCCCACAGACCTGCACCTCAACCTCTACCCCACAGGTCTCCTGCCCAGTGTCACTGAACATGGTCAGGGCCAGGGATCCTTCTGTGTTAGCTAAACAAGGCTATGGACAACTCAACTGCCCATTTTAACCATCACAGGGACAAGGAGGAGACCTAATTTTTCTGCGTCCCAGAAAACAGCACTTTGGCTTCTCTCATGCAAAGCAATCTAAACAGGAGTCCAGGCCATACTTCACACTCCCACAAGTGGGAAGGGTTATCTCTTGAGCACTGAGGGAGGGGAAGAAGGGTCATTCCTGAGCTGAGGTCTCGCCTCCTCATCCCATCCATCCACATATCCTGTCACTTCTGCCTCCTTCCAAGTCCCAGGTCACCCTCTCCCACCACCGCCAATGCCACCATGCTAGGACAGTTTGCCATCAACGCACTGTTGGAACCTACGTTGGCCATCACCCACACACTAATGGAAACGTCGGCAATTCGAACCCACCCAGTGACTCTACGGGAGAAAGACCTGGCGATGTGCTCCTGTGAAAGATTACAACAAAGAAAACCCTATGGGGCAGTTCTACTGTCCCATGTAGTTGCTGTGAGTCGGAATTGGCTCGATGGCAACTAACAACGCCGAAGAGGTGTAAAACAAAGCAGATAGTGTCCCAACCTACTGACCAAGCCCATTGCTGTGGAGTTGATTCAGACTTACAGCGACCGTATAGGAAAGTAAAACTGCCCCATAGTTTCCAAGGCTGTAATCTTTACAGAAACAGACTGCCACATCTTTGTCCCATGGAGCCGCTGGGTGGGTTTGAACCACTGACCTTTCTGTTAGCAGCTGAGCGCTTAACCACTGTGCCACCACAGCTCCTGGTTATGTCCTGGTCCTGCTTAATTTCTTCCTCAGCTGCCTCCCAGAGCAGTTAGAATAAAACCTAGATTTCTCATTATGACCTATGAAGCCCTGTCAGTCTTGTCCTGCCCCCCTCTAGACACGCATGATGTTCCCTTTGCCAGTAATGCTCTTTCCCGCCTTGGAACCTGGCTAAGGCTCCTTCATCCTTCATGGGGTGCACGTCTCCTTATCTTCACCTCCTCTTCCCATGCTTGAACATCCGTCTTGCCACGCTGACAGAAAAGAGACGCCCGGGAGAAGTGACAGAACCAAGGTAACCTGGTTCATGACAGGCACAGTTCAGAAGGGCTGGAATCCCGATGTTGCCCAGTATCCAAGCACTTAGCCACCAGACCATGCTTCCAAAGACACATCTGTCCTCCCACTCCCAAGTTTTGCTTTTTAATATTTTATTGTATTTTTGGTGAAAATATACACAGCAAAACAGGTTCCTATTCAACAGTTTCTTCAAATAATGTTCCAAGATATTGGATACAATCTTCAGTTTGTCAACATTCTCATTATTTCCATTCTAGTTGTTCCACTCCCGTTAATTTAGTCTCACTGCCTTCCCCCCCGCCAACCCCCACCCCAGCCAAACTTCTCATCCGAGCTTTAGAGTAACTGTTGTCTGTTTGGTCTCAAATAATTTTTTAAAAACCACTGTTCTCAAGGGTGAAATTCTTTACTTTTAGAGCTAACCTGTTAACACTAGTTCCTGACTTACGATGGGGTTCCGTTCCGATGACTCCATCATAAGTTGGTTCTGATGTAAGTCTAGTACCTCATTGTTTTTTAGTTTTCATTATTGTTTCTTTTTATCATCAGTATCTTTACAAATTCGATCTCTGAACATCTGCAAGTGAACACCTTAGAATGATTAACATCAGCAACGTAAGCAAATTACATGCTGCAACACTGTATGTAGTACGTATTACTAACGATAAGATGTACAATTAAAAACAGGGCGGTTGTAATTGCAGTTTATTGTAACTCGAATACGTTGTTCGTTGGAGATTACCTATATTTAGTTAAAAGATGACTTTAGAAGATAGTTTCTGCTCAAGGCTTAAAGCTTATCTCAGGCAATAATCTGGGGTCTCTTCCACCTCCACGTTTTGACCCTGCTCTTCATTTTGTTCTGTGAGGACCATGGGTACACTGTTGTCATAGCACAGGTGAGTTGCCTGATCGTACCTGTGTTTTCATGCGTGTTTCCTACCCTAGATGGTGAGCTCTTGCCCTGCTCAAAGGCAAGGCCCATGTCTCCATCACCCATGCGTCCCACTGCCCAGGACAATGTGTGTGGTTGTGTGGATGAGGAGCAGCCTCTCACAACTCTTGCCCACCATACGAGCAACAGCAGAGCTGGCCCCTTGAACACAGAAGACTGGACAGTGAGGGAGCAAAGCCCAGGGGCTCCTTCCTCCACTGGACTGCCTGTCACTCCTGCTTTGGGACAAACAGAGGCTCAGGTCTCTGTGTGGGCCATGTTATACCAAACAGCCCTCAGCTGTGGAAAGAAAGGCTCTCTTCTGAGAACCACAGAGTGTTTGGGGAGCAAGAGCAGCCTCCAATCCCCGCAGCGCAGAGGTTCCTCTAGGGGTAGAACCATGCTTACAGCACAGCCTGGACACCTGAGGAAAGAAGGGGCTTCTCTTCCACATGAATCGCCAGATGTTATGTTTAAGATTTTTTTCTCTAGCCTGACAACTTGCCACAGTTGATACTTGTTATTTTGTTTTTGTTGTTGATTTGAGACTTAGGAGACCTAGTGTGTGACAGAATAGAACTGCCCCATAGGGTCTACTTGGCTGTGATCTTTACAGAAGCAGATTACCAGGTCTTTCTTCCAAGGTGCCGCTGGGTGAGTTCGAACCGCCAACCTTTCGACTGGCAGCTGATTGCTTAACCATTGTGCTACCAAGGCTCCTAGACATGTGTACATATATGTATACACACACACATACATATGCCAGGCAACTTTTCATTCTGTTATTCATAAAGTCATCATGAGTCAGAGGAGCTGGCTTGACAGCAACATACATATACACATGTATATATATAATATGTATAAATATGTTATATATATATATTTACAAACGTTATATATATGTACTGTATGTAAATGTATGTTTACATATATTACATATATTGTTGTTGGGTACCATCAAGTAGATTCTGACTCATAGTGACCCCTTGTGACAGAGTAGAACTGTCTCACAGGGTTTACTTGGCTGTGATCTTTATGGAAGCAGAGTGCCAGGCCTCTCTTCCAAGGTGCTGCTGGGTGGGTTCAAACCACCAACCTTTTAGCTAGTAGCTGAGCATAAACCATTGGTGTGCTACCCAGGGATCTTCACAGTCCTTGTTATTTTAACAAGGTCTTTGCCTGACATGAATTCTCTGATGGCGACTGAGGTCTGCCTTCTGATGAAAGGCCTTCCCACACTGTGTACACTCATAGGGCTTCACCCCACCATGAATCTTCTGGTGGGTACTGAGGGATGAGCTATAGCTGAAGGACTTCCCACATTCGCTGCACTGGTAGGACTTCACCTGCGAGTGGCTCGTCTTGTGTCGGCTGAGCGAAGAGCTGTCGCAGAAGGCCTTCCCACACTCGCTGCACTCAAAGGGTTTCTCTCCCGAGTGGGTCCTGCTGTGCCGAATGAAATCAGAATTGTGGCTGAAGGCCTTCCCGCACTCATTGCACATGTAGGGCTTCTCCCCAGTGTGAGTCCGCTGGTGGTCAGTGAGATGGGACCGGCGGGTGAAGGACTTCCTGCACTCGTCACACTCATAGGGCTTCACGCCACTGTGAATCCGCTGGTGCTCTGTGAGGTGGGACCTGCGGCTGAAGGCCTTCCCACACTCAATGCACGCGTAGGGCTTCTCCTTGGTGTGGTTGCTGCTGGGTCGTGTGGCACCTGCCCCCTCAAGAAAGGCTTTGCCGCACTTGCTGTATTCCGGTGGCTTCGCACCAGCTTGAGTCCATTGACTTTGCAGGAAAAGATTCTTGTCAAACATGTCCTGTTCCTTGCACTTGTGTGGGTTCCTCCCTCCATGAATCAAGCAGTCTTTGCCTGTCTCGTGTGAGTCACACTCATGGAGAGTATCTCCTGGAGGGACTCGTTCCTGTGAATCCTCAGAGCACAGAATGTCACCTGTCTCCATGTCATCACATTCAGGGCTCATATCCCCAGAGGAGGTTTCCTTCTGGGGGGCTCTCCTTGTCCTCAAGTGGCCTCTCTGTATTTCTGATGGTCTTTCCCATCTCCTGGATCGCCCCAACCTGGAATCACCAGAGTCTCCCTCAGTCAGTCGCCCATGGAGTGAAGGTCCCTCAGACAAAGCCAGGTAAGGAAGTGTTGGCTCAGTGGTGTCCGGTTTTGCTCTGTCACCTGAAGGGAATCCAATAAAGGGCCCTGTTAGTGATGCCAACGTAGATGAAACAAAGTACATCAGGGTGAAAAGGAAGATGGAAGCAGTGTCTCTTGTGCCTGCTGAGTTTTGCCATCTCTGAAACTCAGGTTTGCAGTTTCTTTCTTTGCTGGTCCTTGGACTCTTGACACCTTTAAAGGGGAAGTGGTGAGGAGGCAGGGGACAGAGAGATGGAGGGCAGCCCCCTCCTCACTGTCCAGAGAGGGGCTGGGTGGACAGAACAACAGTGACATTGTGTGTGCTGGGTTTGCTCTAACAAACAATGTCCCTCCAAGATACAACAATCGGTCTCTAATCGCCTGGAGCAACAGGAAGGAGACCTGGGAATCAGAGAAGGAAACAGACTACAGGTCTAATTGCCTCCATGAACTACTACCTCCTTTGCCATGAGACCAGAAGAAATGGATGGTGCCTAGCTACCATTACTGAACACTTTGATCAAGGATCCAATAGTTGGATCCTTGATCAAAGGGAGGGAAAAAAACGTGGAACAGAATTTCACATTCTTACTGGAAACCAAGACTTATGGGATACTTTGGAGGAACCTTAAATCTATTACCTAAAAACAACTTTTTTGTGTGTGTGTGTGTGTGTTACATTGCATTTTATTTGCTTATTTCCCATCTAGGTTATTCCCTAGACTCTCCCAGGGCAAGAACATGATGTCGTGCATTTTTGTCCCCCCACCCCCCCAACAGCCTGGGGCACTGAGGTACGGGAAGCGCTTGGGTGAACAAACGTCTGGGCAAGGAAGTGAACGGATGGATGCAAGAGGTGCGGTGAGGTGCTGAAACACCGCAACAAAGCCTGCCGATGTGTAGGAGGAGGGGGTGCGAGGCTCAGATTAGACCTATACATGCAGGCTCAGTGATAACCATCCATGTCCAACGGCACTCCTGGAGTGCAGACCACAGCAGCCACACAGTCATGCCAAGTGGCTTCACCTGGCTGTGCCTCGCTGGCCCTCCAGAGTGGCTGTGAGGCGAGGAGAGATGGCAGAGCGCTGCCATGGGCTGGGGGTGCATCCTTAGCCAGCATGAGACCTGCTGCTTCCTGGCTGTGTGTGAAGCAAGGGGAGGAAAGTATGCAGCAGAAGGGGGGAAGGGTCATGTGGCTGTGCGTTGAGGCCTGGGACCAAGGGTGAAAGTGACTGAAGGGGCCATGGCCAGCTCTCAGGCCACTTGGGGCTGCAGGACCTTCTGGAGCAGGCGCTCATCCGCCACCTTGTGTGGGAGTGTCACCACCAAGCCCTTGTTCTCTTGCATCGTCTGGCAGATGATATCATAGGCCTTTCTATTTCCAGACCAGCAGCGCCGGGCCACCCCATTGGAGACATCCCAGCTGAGCATCGCCTTGGCTCTCTGTTCAGCTTCTTTGATCCCATCCAGCACAAGGCCAAACCCCCCATTGATCACCTCAGCCCAGCCCACGCCCCCTCCGTTGTGAAGTGCTACCCAGGTGGCTCCTCGAAAGGCATCTCCCACGAAGTTCTGCACAGCCATGTCTGCAAAGAAGGCAGAGCCATCGTAAATGTTGGAAGTCTCCCTAAAAGGGCTGTCTGTGCCACTCACATCATGGTGGTCTCGGCTCAGGACCACTGGTGCCTTGATCTTCCCCTGGGCAACGGCATGGTTGATGGCCACCGCAATGGCTACACAGCCCTTCTGGTCAGAATACAGGATCCTCACCTGCGAGCCCACCACCAGTTGGTGCTCGGCAGCCTCATGGATCCAGCGGATGTTGTCCATATACCGCACCTTCACAGACGAGTTCACTCCACCAGCAATGGCCTCCTCCAGCACAGACGTGGCCAGCTGGTCTGTGACAGCGTGGTCCTGGGGGTCCCCCGACGTGCACACCCAGCACAAAGACCCAAATCCCTGGGAGGAGATGTCCCCCATAATGTGCTGGACATACGAGGGGTAGTGAAATTCTTTCTTATTGGCCCCTTTCTTCTCCACGTCAGCTCCTGCTCACTGGGCCTCCAAGAGGAAGGCGTTGCTGTAGTCCCAGAAGAAGAAGTTCTTCTGAGCCAACCTGTTGATGGCTGAGACCTGCCTCCTCAGGCTCTCCTGCACCAGGCTCTTGAATGCTTCAGGGTTGGAGGCCAGGAGGTTCTGGGCCTCCAAGAAGCCAAGCTGCATAGGGTAGTAGCCACCATTGAAGGGGTTGTGAGAGGATGTCTGATCTGACCCAAGGTCCACCAGGAGATCCCGCTGAATCCAGCTCATGTACCAGGTGCTCTCAAAGATCCACCACGTTGCCATGGTAGCCAAGGCTGAGCACCTCCTTCTTTTTCCTTGCTTCCCTGAGCCTCTGGATGCAGTGGTCCAGGCTGTCAGTCACCTCCATCATCCAGCCTTGCTTGTGGTGCTTCTCAAGGGCTGCTTTATTCACCTCTGCTATCACCCCAATGTACCACACAATGACTGCAGCCTTGGCCTGGGCCCCACTCATTCCACCGAGTCCAGAGGTGACAAAGACCTTCCCAGCCAAGTCCTCGCTGCCCAGGTACTGGCACCCGGCATTTAGCAGGGTGAGCACTGTGCCATGGACGATTCCTTGGGGACCAATGTAGCAGTAGCTGCCTGCTGTCATCTGACCATACATCGTGACTCCTAAGGCAAAGAGCTTCTCATACGCTGCCCTGGAGAAGTAGTTGGGAATGACCATTCCGTTAGTGATGACCAGTCATGGGGCGTCAGGCTTGCTAGGGAAGAGGTCCAGAGGATGTCCACTGTACATGGCCAAAGTTTGCTCCTCTGTCATCTGTGCCAAGCAGGACACGACTAGCCAGAACTGAGCCCAGTTGTTGAACACCTGCCTACTTCCTCCATAGGTCACGAGCTCCTGGGGAAACTGAGCCACCACTGGGTCCGGGTTGTTCACGATCATGTGCATGATGGCTGCAGCCACTTTGGTCCGGCACAGGTACTGCTCAACGGGGTAGGCCCTCATTTCAATGTTGGGGCAGAACCGGTGCATGTAGATGTGCCCATACAGACGCAGCTCTTGGGAAAACTCAGGGGCCAGCAGCTCCTGGACGTCCACAAGAAAGTAGCAAAGAGCATTCCTCAGCACCAGCTTTTGAGACTGAAGCAGCTCGACTTCCTGTGTCCCTTCTCTCTTCAGCTTCTGCTTCCTATGGCTTCTTGGCCCTCGGGCCTCATGCCTGCATCTGCCCTGCTGGGGGCAAGTGTTCCAAAGCTCAGTAGCTCCACCGGTATAAGTGACCGGAGGCACCCCACTCTGCCAGAAAGCCTCGTGCACACAGATACTCAGCTCTCTCACTCCGTAGAGGCACCCCGCTCCACCAGGAAGCCTCCTGCTCACAGGCACTCAGCTCTCTCGCTCTGTGGGTCGGCTCCAGTGCCATCTTTCACAGGTCTCCTGGTTCTGCTGCTGCTGCTTCTCTGCTGCTGTAGGTTCTCTGCTGCTGCTGGTCCTCTGTCACTGCCGCATGTCTATCCACTCAGTTTTAAAACCGCTTCCACATTTTAGGTATCTGTTAGAGCAGCACCCCACTCTCTTGGTACCAAATTCTGTCTCAGTCATGTAGTGCCACCATAACAGAAATACCACAAGTGGATGGTTTTAACGAAGAGAAATTTATTTCCTCACAGTCACAGTAGGCTAAAAGTCCAAATTCAGGGCATCAGCTACAGGGGAAGCCTTTTTCTCTCTCTGTCGGCCTTCTCATCAATGTTCCCTCGGACTAGGAGCTTCTCGGCACAGGGACCACAGTCCAAAGGATGCGCTCTGCTCCCAGCACTGCTTTCTTGATGGTATGAGGTACCCCCTGGAAACAACTTTTAGGTCTTGAACTGAGACTATCCCATGAAGTCACCTTTAAACTAAACAAAAATTTAGCTCATTTAATAAAGAATGTTCACCTTGAGCATTGCACTCTTTTAAAGAATTATCTATATGGGATTAAATAAACAAGGGTAACTAAAACACAGACAAGGATTTTAAGGGGTAGACAGCCTGGGTTAACAGCGGTGAAACAATAGGGGCAGAGTCAGGGAGAATGGTGACACAATGTGAAGAATGTAACCACTGTCAATGAACTGTACATGTAAAAATTGTTGAGGGGTATATGTTTTGTTGTGTATGTTTTCACCAAAACTAAGAAATATAGGAAGGAAGGGATGAAGGCAGGGAGGGAGAGAGAAAGTGAGGAAGGAAGGAAGAAAGGAAAGGCAGAAGAAAGGAAAAGGATGGAAGGGAGGGAGAGAGGAAGAGAGGGGGGAGGAAGGCAGGCAGTCAGTTCCATGGTGCTACACGAGCCCAGGGAAGGGGACACCTAACCCAGCCAGATAAGAGCGAGAAAGAGACATGTCAGAGGTGCCTTATAAGCTGAGTCCTAAAGGAGAAGTAGGTATTACCATGTATAGAAACAGGGACACTGCAGGCAAAGGAGACAGAATGTCCAGAGAGAATCCTGGATACCCAGGGAATTGTAGCAGCAAAAGAGGATGGTGGGGAGCATGGAGACAAAGGCAGGCAGGGAACGATGCAGCACTGAGCCCCAGGGTTCTGATGCAAGTGACAGTGAGGATGGCCACTGCCATGCCCAGGACAGGGTCAACATGGCGGAGGAGGAGGAAGATCTAGGGGGACGTATTACATCTACTGTACACAAGGAAACACTCAGAGAATGGACAGCAAATTAGACAAGATCTAGAGAAATTATAAACATGTACTTCAAGATATTAAAGAAAACCTATACAAATGGAGAAATTACTAACATAAAGTTGTCAATTCTCCCCTAAATCGATCTACACATTCACTGTTGTTATTAAAGGTGCCATCAAGTCTATTTAGGACTCATAAAAACCCACTGCCATTGAGTTGATTCCGACTCACAGTGACTCTACAGGACAGAGTAGAACTGCCCCATGGGGTTTCTAAGGCTGTCATCTTTATGGAAACAGACTGCCACATCTTTCTCCCATGGAGCAACTGGTGGGTTTGAACTGCTGACCTTTCAGTTAGCAGTGGAGTACTTCACCACTGTGCCACCAGGACTCCCCTCATACATACATAAGTAAATAAATTTGGACTACAAAGCCCTACAGTTCCTCCTAGGAACAAGAAACAGAAGTACAGAGTCTTTATTTTCAGTAGGAATTTGGTCCAAGCCTGAGACATCAGTGTTTGGGGCATGGAGAAGGTCTGAAGTGATGGCTGAGTGGCTGAGGGAGCAGGTGCAGGAGGCTGAGGTGATCAGAGGCACAGAACAGATGTGGGCAGACCTGCCAGGAACTCAGGGAGGGGGTGGACACAGGTTCAGGAGACATGTCTGCTGAGAAATGGACAGGAGGTAAGCTGGATGTGAGGTCTGACAGAGGCCAATGTCTAGAGGGACTGTTGCTGCTCAAGGTCATTCCTGGCCTTCACTTCTTGGGTGGAAGGGCCATTTATTAAAACTAGGGTCCCCAGAAAGGACATAACATGAAGCTTCCTGTAGAATTCCAGAGGCTGTGCCTCACTCCCAGTCAGCAGGGTGCAGCAACCCTCACCTGCTTGGGTCTCAGTCACTCACCTGGACAGGTGCCTTGGGAGGGACCTCTCTTCACCACCCATAGCTCCTGCCTGTGCTCCAGTAGGTCGATCAATTCTGGTTTAGGCACAGGACGCCCTGTTTGTGGAGAAATAAGACACAGGTGTTTTGATAAAGACAAAAGAAAAACCTCTATGGAGAAGTCCCTGGGTGATGCAGAGTTAAGCACTCAACTATTAGCTGATTGGTTGGCGGTTCAAACCCAACCAGAGGCACCTTAGAAGAAAGGCCTGAGGATCTGCTTCTGAAACATCACAGCCTTGACAACGCTAGGGAGCACAACTCTACTCTGCACCCATGAAGTCGCCATGAGTCAGAATGGATTTGTCAGTAACTAACAAAGATAAAACATGGTATTCAGGACTGAGACACTTTCCAACTGATGTTGCTCCCATGTACTCAAAGCCCTGTGGTGCAAATGGTTAAGCACCAGCTGCTATCCAAAACATTGGCAGTTTGAACCCTCCAGCAGCTCCGCAGGAGAAAGATCTGGTGATCAGCTTTCATAAAGATTACAGCCAAGAAAACCCTATAGGGCAGTTCTACTCCATCACACGGGATTGCTATGAGTCAAAATTGACCCGGTGGCACCCAACAACAATGCAAAGAAAATGACCTATGACCTGGAAGTTAAGGGAACCAGCACGCTCTTTGGGGCTGCAGAGGTGAAGAGGATAGTGCTGCCTATCGACACTACGTTCCTTCTCCTTGGTCTCTATCCTACACACTGTCCAGGTGCACACTCTTCACAGTACCCATGGGATGCTGGGAAGGTGACACCTCCTTCGAGAGCTGTTTTCTAATTCATCTAAAGTCCAACACCAAAAACCAAACCCATTACTCCATGAGCTTCCTTGGCTGTAATCTTTTTTCTTTTCAGAATTTGAGATTTTTTAAATTTTTTTATTTTTTACCAAATAGGGTTTCATTGCTTAAATTTTATTTTGTTGTTGTTGAGAATATACACAGCAACATACACCAATACAACAGTTTCTACATGTACAATTCAGTGACATTGATTATATTCTTTAAGTTGTGCAACCATTCTTACCCTCCTTTTCTGAGTTGTTCCTCCCCCATTAACATAAACTCACTGCCCTTACGTTTCCTATCTACTCTTTCAAGCTGCTGTTGTTTAATATCTTTTAAGAGATAGTAAAAGAGCATAATGCTCAAGGAAGACATTTTTTACTAGTTAAGCTAAACTATTGCTTTGTTTTAAGGAGACTTCAGGAGACATTTTTGGTTTAAGGTTTACAGATTATCTCGGGGCAATAGTTTCAGGCATTCATCTAGCCTTCATGGCTCCAGGAAGTCTGGTTTCCATGGGAAGTTCTCTTCTATATTTTGTCCCTTTTGATCAGGATTCTTCTACAGAATCTTTGATCAAAATGTTCACTAATGGTATTGGCTATAATCTTTACGGAAGCAGATTTCCAGGTCATTTCTTCCATGGTGCCACTGGGTGGGTACAAACCACCAAACTTTAGGTCAGTTGTTGTTGTTAGGTGCTGTCAAGTAGGGTCCGACTCATAGCAACACTATGTACAACAGAACGAAAACACTGCCCCGTCCTGCACCATCCTCACAATTGTTGTTATGCTGGAGTCCATTGTTGCAGCCAGTGGGTCAATCCATCTCATTGAGGGCCTTCCTCTTTTTCGCTGACACTCTACTTTACCAAGCATGATGTCCTTCTCCAGGGACTGGCCCCTCCTGATAACGTGCATATGAGACAAAGTCTTGCCATCGTTGCTTCTAAGGAGCTTTCTGGCTGTACTTCTTCCAAGACAGATTTGTTCGTTCTTCTGGCAATCCATGGTATGTTTAATACTCTTCGCCAAAACCATAATTCAAAGGCATCAATTTTTCTTTTGTCTTCCTTATTCACTGTCCAGCTTTCACACGCATATGAGGCAACTGAAAACACCATGGCCTAGGTCAGGTGCACCTTTGTCCTCAAAGTGACATCTTTGTTTTTTAACACTTAAAGAGGTCTTTTGCAGCAGATTTGCCCAATGCAATGCAATGTTCCATTTCTTGACTGCTGCTTCCATGGGCGTTGATTGTGAATCCAAGTAAAATAAAATCTTTGACAACTTCAGTCTTTTCTTGGTTTATCATGATGTTGCTTATTGGTCCAGTTGTGAGGATTTCTGTTTTATGTTGAGGTGCAATGCACACTGAAGGCTGTAGTCTTTGATCTTCATCAGTAGGTGCTTCAAGTCCTCTTCACTTTCAGCAAGCAAGGTTGTGTCATCTGCATATGCAGGTTGTTAATGAGTCTTCTTCCAATCCTGATGCCCCATTCTTAGGCATATAGTCCAGCTTCTCTGATTATCTGCTCAGCATACAGATTGAATAAGTATGGTGAAAGGATACAACCCTAACACCCACCTTTCCTGACTTTAAACCACACAGTATCCCCTTGTTTTGTTTGAATGACTGCCTCTTGGTCTATGTATAGGTTCCTCATGAGCACAATTAAGTGTCCTGGAATTCCCATTCTTTGCAATGTTACCCATAATTTCTCACGATTCACACAGTCGAACACCTTTGCATAGCCAACAAAACACAGGTAAACATCTTTCTGGTATTCTCTGCTTTCAGCCAAAATCCATCTGACATCAGCAGTGATATCCCTGGTACCACATCCTCTTCTGAATCTGACTTGAATTTCTGGCAGTTCCCTGTCGATGTACTGCTGCAGCCACTTTTGAATGATCTTCAGCAAAATTTTACTTGTGTGTGATATTAATGATATCGTGTGATGATTTCTGCATCCTGTTGGATCACTTTTCTTTGTCATGGGCACAAACATGGATCTCTTTCAGTTGGTTGGCCAGGTAGCTATCTTCCAAATTTCTCGGCATAGACAAGTGAACACTTCCAGTGCTGCATCAGTTCGTTGAAACATCTCAATTGGTATTCCATCAATTCCTGGAGTCTTGTTTTTTGAAAATACCTTCAGTGCAGCTTGGACTTCTTCCTTCAGTATCATCAGTTCTTGATCATTTGCTATGTCCTGAAATGCCTGGATGTCGACCAATTCTTTTTGGTACAGTGATTATGTATTCCTTCCATCTTCTTCTGATGCTTCCTGCGTCATTTAACATTTTCCCCACAGAATCTTTCAATATTGCAACTTGAGGCTTGAAATTTTTCCTCAGTTCTTTCAGCTTGAGAAATGCTGAGCGTGTTCTTGCCTTTTAGTTCTCTAACTCCAGGTCTTTGCACATTTCATTATAATACTTTACTTTGTCTTCTTGAGCTGCCCTTTGAAATCTTCTGCTCAACTCTTTTATTTCATCATTTCGCTTTAGCTATTCTACGTTCGAGGCAAGCTTCAGAGTCTCTTCTGACATCCATTTTGGTCTTTTCTTTCTTTCCTGTCTTTTTAACGACCTCTTGCTTTCTTCATGTATGATACCCTTGATGTCAATTCTACAACTTGTCTCCAGTCATTAGTGTTCAATGTGTCAAATCTGTTCTTGAGATGGTCTCTAAATTCAGGTGGGATATATTCAAAGCTGTACTTTGGCTCTTATGGACTTGTTCTATTTTCTTCAGCTTCAACTTGAACTTGCATATAAGCAACTGGTCTTTTCTGCAGTCAGCCCCTGGCCTTGTTCGAACTGATGATATTGAGCTTCTTCATTGTCTCTTTCCACAGATGTAGTCAATTTCATTCCCAAGTATTCCATCCGGCAAGGTCCATGTGTAGAGTTGCCATCGATGTTGATGAAAAAAATGTATTTACTATGAAGAACTCATTGGTCTTGCAAAATTATATCATGCAATCTCTGGCATTGTTTCTATCACCAAGGCCATATCTTCCAACTACTGTTTCTTCTTCATTTCCAACTTTCACATTCCAATCACCAGTAATTATCAATGCATCTTGATTGCATGTTGGGTCAATTTCAGACTGCAAAAAGTTGGTAAAAAATCTTCTACTTCTTCATCTTTGGCCTTAGTGGTTGGTGTGTAAATTTGAGTAACAGTTGCATTAACTGGTCATCTCTGTAGATGTATAGATATCATCCTATCACTGACAGTGTTATATTTCAGGATAGGTCTTGAAATGTTCTTTTTGACGATGAATGCAATGCCATTCCTCTTCGTTATTCCTGGCATAGTAAATAATATGATTGTCTGATTCAAAATTGCAAATATCAGTCTATCAGCTCATTAATGCATAGGATATCAATGTTTATGTGTTCCATTTCATTTTTGATGATTTCCAATTTTTCCTAGATTCATACTTTGTACATTCCACATTCCGATTCTTAATGGATATTTGCAGCTGTTTTTTCCCATTTTGAGTCAAGCCACATCAGCAAATGAAGGCCCCAAAAGCTTGGCTCCATCCACATCATTAAGGTCAACTCTACTTTGAGGAGGCAGCTCTTCTTCAGTCATATTTTGAGTGCCTTCCAATCTGAAGGGCTCATCTTCCGGCATTTTATCTGACATTGATCTACTGCTATTCATAAGGTTTTCGCTGGCCAACTTTTTCAGATGTATACTGCCAGGTCTGTCTTAATCTGGAAGCTAAGCTGAAGCCAGTCCACTCTAGGTGACTCTGCTAGTATTTGAAATATTGGCAGCGTATCTTCCAGTATCTCAGCAACATGCAAGCCACCACAGTAAGATAAATCAAGCACTAACCTTGATTAGGTTAATAATCAAATGAATGCATTCACAACACCCAGGGACCTATAATCTAAGTCAGTGGGTCTCCACCACCCTGTGCATCAGAACCACTGGGGAGGCCTGGTTCTGCCCAAAGAACAAGGGAAACTAAATCTCTGGAGGTGAGGCCAGGACTGCCATAGTTTTGAAAGCTCCACAGGTGCTTCTGGGGCCCAGGAAGGGTGAAAAGTACCAGTCTTCACAACTTGGAAATGACATCGCCTGATTGCCAGTAGTCATTTGGAAGAGAAAGCCTTAAAGTCCCTGGGTGGTGCAAACAGTTTGTGTTTGGCTGGTAACTGGTGGTTTGAACCCACCTATCCAACGGCACCATGGAAGAAAGGCCTAGCTATATTCTGTAAAGACTGCAGCCTAGAAAACCCTATGGAGAAGTTCTACTCTGACACACATGGGGGTGCCATGAGTTGGAGTCAACTCAATGGTAACTGGTTTTTGGCTTTATTCTTTTGTTCATTATGCAAATATTGATTAATGACCTTAGTATAGACTAGTCACTCTTGGCTCTTGGGTATCCTAGAAACAAAATTCTGAGCAACCCTTCTGTGAGGGAAGACTACCTAGTAACATCTGAAAGAAAGAAGAAAAGGTGAATATTGGCCTCTTGGAAGACTCTGTCTGAAAAATGGAGGTTGCCTCTGTTTGTCCTTGGGTAGCTATCATGGATTGAATTGTGTTCCCTAAAAATGTGTGCTAACTTGGGTAGGCCATGATTCCCAGTATTGTGTGGTTGTCCACCATTTTGTCATCTGATATTGTCCTGCTGTTGTAAATCCTAACCTCTACGATGTTAATGAGGCAGAGTTAGAGACAGTTATGTTAATGAGGCAGGACTCAATCTAGGTTATATCTTGAGTCAATTTCTTTTGAGATATTGTAAAAATGGCATGGGGGCAATGTCTGACCTCTTCTAATTTCACAAGGGGGAAGGAGAACTAAGATCAACAGGCTAAGGGTGATTCCTGTGAGGCGGAGGTCAGGCATACCTTCCCTCTCTACCATCTTTACCGATTATGACACCAACTGTCCCTCCCATGGCACTCTATGCTTCTCTGCTGGGTTTGATAATTCATTGCAATGGCCACACAGAACTCGCAGACAATCGTCAGGATCATGGGGTTTATTATGGAAGTAACAGTCACAATTCAGGCTCAGGAAGACTCAAGGTTACAGTTCTTCCATCAGGACAGGTTCTTCTCAGCCATGCTTGCAGGCATGCCTTTCCCTGGCCCTAGGCGTCTACTGGAAGGCACTGAGCTTTCCTGCTCCATTGGCTAGGAAGCCCACTGCACTGTCTCTTGCTGCCAGGTCTCTGCTGCCAGGTGTCTCCCCTGTCACTGCTTCTCACTGTCTTCAGGTTACAGGTTGCTCTCTAAGTCTCCTGCTTCCAGAAGCTTCTCAGCGCAGGGATCCTGGGACCAAAGGACATGCTGGCTCCTGGCTGTTCTTTCTTGTTGGTGGTGGGTTCTTTTCTTTCCTGCCTCTGGCATGGCTCATTTCAAGCTCATTGGGATGGCAAAACTGACCAATCCTTTTGGTGAACCACAATTATCCTATCACACAGTACCACCCAATCGCTTGAGTTGGAGTTACAAGACCATGGCTAGAAAGGACACACAAAAGTGATCATCACGCTGCAGGTATAAAAGAGAGAAGCAGGCAGAGAGACAAAGGGACCTCCTACCACCAAGAATGAAGAACGAGGAAGGGAGCACGTCCTTTGGACCTGGGGTTCCTGAGCTGAGAAACTCCTAGACCAGGGCAAGAATGATGACAAGGACCTTCCCCCAGAGGTGACAGAGAAAGCCTTTCCCTGGAGCCAGCACCTGAAATCAGACTTCTAGCCTCCGAGACTGTGAGAGAATAAATTTCTGTTAGTTATAGCAGCACTAGATAACTAAAACCGTGACACAAACAGTTAATGTGCTTAGCTGCTAGCCAAAAGGTTGGCGGGTAGAGCCCACCCAGAAGCTCCATAGAAGAAAGACCTGGCAATCTGCTTCTGTAAAGATTACAGCCAAGAAAACTCTATGGAGTAGTTCCATTCTGTAACACATGGCATCTCCTAAGTGACAAATCAACAATAAAATCAACAACAAAAAAACAATGGAAGAGAAAGTCTTAATTCTGAGGTGGAAGAAAAAGGTGAGCAAGAGGGTCCCCTGCCCCAGTCACTGCTCAACATCTGGTGGCCCCGTGAGTGACCCAGACATGGACATTCTGCCCTTGGGTTCTGCAAGAAACATCCAAATCCTTCCATGAGGGGACCACATTTCTTAACCAATGGTCTCTGAGGGATAAAAAGCGACAGCAGGCAGGAGGAGGTGAGACCAGACTCAGTAGATATGGTGCAGACTAGGGCAGAACTCCAGAGGACTGCTCCACCAGCCAGGCCTGGATGAAGAGGACAGAACCAAGAAGGGAGGCTGCAATGAGACCAGAAGAACTGGATGGTGCCCAGCTACCAATACTGAACATTTAGATCAATGATTCTATGGAATAATCCTGATCAAACTGGGGTAAAACACGGAACAGAATTTTCAAATTCTTACAGAATCCAGACTTTCTGGAGCCACGGAGGCCGGATGATCCCCTGAAACTACTACCCTGAGGAAATCTTGAGCTGAAACTGTCCCATGAAGTCATCTTTGAACCAAAAAATAGTTTAGCCTGACTAGAAAAGAATATCTGCATTAAACACACTATATTCTGCGTCTTAGGCTGGGTTCTCTACAGAAGTAAGACCAGTGAAGCATATCATATATATATATGGGCAGGGGTGCCAAGGAAGGAGGGAAGGAAAGGAGGGGAGGGGGGATGAAAGGGGGAGGGAGAAAGAAGGGGAGAAGGAAGGGGAGGGATGGAGAGAGGGAGAGAGAGATTTATATTAAGAAAATGGCTCACACAGTTGTACAGGCTGGAAAATCCCAAGTTTGTGGGTCAGGCATCAGGCTGGAGGCTTCTCCTGACTCAAGAAGCTGCAGGGGATGATGAACCCAAGATCAGCAGGTTAGCCAACAGGCTGCTGGCTCGTGGGCTGTGAAGGCTAACAAATCCAAGATCGGCAGGTAAGACGGCAGACTGCTGGCTCAGGTCCCAAGAACCAGAGGTCAGATGATGATGGGCGGAATGCAGGATCCATAGCAAAGCAAAAGTTGGCAAGCTCTACCAAAAAGTCCCAGCCAAGTTGACAAACAACCTTAACCATCACACTCTTTTAAATAATTATCTATATGTGATCAAATTGACAACAGCAACTTGAAAGGATAGATGAGAATCTTAGGGGGGAAGTAAGTTTGTGTTAATCATGGTGAAACAGTTTGGGAAAGGTTGTTGAGAAAGGTGGCACAACTTGAAGAATATAACTAATGTCACTAAATTGTACATGTAGAAATTGTTGAAGTGATGTATTTTTTGTTGAGTATATTTTCACCAATAAATAAACAGGTGGATAGATAATAGATAGATTATAGATAATAGACAAATAGATGATAATAGATAATAGACAAATAGCTGATAGATAATAGATACACAGACAGTAGATAGACAGATGACAGGGAGATAGGTAGGCAGATACACAGGCAGACAGACAGGTAGAACAGATAGACAGAAAAAAAATAAAGAAGGGAGGCTGTGCATCCCCCACCTGGGAGAGAGGTGAGGTCTTACCCAGTGAGATGCTGAGCCTCCAGGTCTCGAGCATCACCTCCTGGTACAGGCTCCTCTGCGCCGGGCTCAGCAGCCCCCACTCCTCCTTGGTGAAGGTCAAGACCACATCCTCAAAGGTCACTGATGATTCCTAGGAAGTCAAACAGAGGCAGCATAGTGGGTTTGGGGCTGCTAGATAGGAATAGTCACTGTCACTCAGTTACTGGACAAGGTGCAGAGAGATTCAATGCCCAGGTAACAGAACATCTCTCGATGCAGACCTGCGTGCTGGGCTCAGAAAGGAGGCAGATGCTGCCGCTGATGGAATCCAATGGGAGTGTGGGAGAGAGAAGCCTCCTACGCAAGAAGCCTTTGGGGAACAACAGGAGGGTAGGACAGCCCCATGTGGGCTGTGAGGGGCAGACAGTAAGTGTTCTGGGACGTCAGACTCTACTGTTATCCAATTTTTCCAAGACCACAGGCAACTACCAGTCCCATCCACCCTCATGCCAGATACTTGACCCTAGAACCTCAGACTTACAGCCTAGAAGGAAAGGGTGAGTTACAGGTAGGAAAGCTATTGATGTTGCACCCAGTCACATTTGTAGACTTTTCAAGTTATTCTATGGTTATCTGATGTTTCAACTTTTTATGTTATTGTTGAGTGAAATTAAGTAATTTATATTGTGTAGAAAATCTTTCATGTTGTTGAGATGTTCACATCTGGGAAATGATGACGATTCCAACCATGCCAGCAACAGGAGCTGGGCTTCACTGGTCCTCTGTGTGTGTCCGCCCTAAGCTGAGGGTTTTCCCACTCAGGAGCCAGACTCCCGGGTTTGACTCCAGCCTCTCAAATCAGGAACTGGGCAGCTGTATGACCTTGGGGAAATCATCTCACTTCTTTGAGCCTCAATTTCTGCATCAATACACTAACAAAGAGTCCTCACTTCAGCAAATGGTTGTAAGAATTAAAGCAAACATGTTCACAGAGCAAACACGGGAGTGCCCGGCTTCTGCTGGTGATGGATGCACCTTGCTTGGTTTCTTTTATTCATCCTTCCATAAACCAAACCAAGGAGCCCTGGTGGTGCTGTGGTTAATCACTCAGTTGCTAATTAAAAGGCCAGTGGTTTGAACACACTAGCCGCTCCATGGGAGAAAGATGTGGCAGTCTGCTCCTGTAAATATTACAGCCTTGGAAACTCTATGGAGACATTCTACTCTGTTCTATACAGTCACTATGAGTCAGAACAACAAACAACATAAAACAAACCAGTTGCTTTTGAGTTAGTTACAACTCATGGCGACCCCATATGTGCAGGGTAGAAATTGCCCCATAGGGTTTTCAAGGCTGTAAATGTTTACAGAAGTAGACTCCACATCTTTCTCCTGTACAGTAGCTGTGTAAACTGCCAAGCTTTCAGTTAGCAGCCAAGTGCTTAACTACTGTGCCACTAGAGCTCCTTATGTAGTAGTAGAGATGCTTATTCTGGCACTCAACAGTTCTGGGGCTCTGTTTTCCAGACCTCTCCCAAAAATACAATCCCAGTTTTCTGTATGGCATGTAAGGTTCTTAACTGAGGGACCTGGCTTTGTGTGAGTCACACTCCCTTCCATTACCCAAAGCATTGCCCCTTAATTTCCACCTGTTCTATACATTTGGAAATCCATACACAAAGTTTTCTCTAAATAAAACCAGTTGCCTTTGAGTTGATTCCAACTCATGGCGACCCCGTGTTTGCAGAGTAGAACTGTTCCATAGAATTTTCAAGGCTGTCATCTTTCAGAAGCAGACTGCCAGGCCTTTCTTCCTAGGCACCTCTGGGTAGTTCTGAACCACTGTCCTTTCAGTTAGCAGCTCAGCGCATAACCAACTGCACCACCAGGGACTCCCAATCCTTCTTCATCCATGAGATGAATGCCACCATCAGCTCCTTGTCTGCGGTATGATGGATTGTTTTTGAATGGCCTCTCTCGACATGATCTTGTAACTCCCACCCAAGAGATGAGGTACAACTGTGCAAATAGGGTAATTGTGGCCCACCAAGGGCATTGGTCAGTTTTGCCATTCGCTTGGCTTGAAATAAGCCATCCCAGAGGCGGGAAAGAGAGGATCCCACCACCACCAGGGAAGGACAGCCAGGAGTGAAGCACATCCTTTGGACCTAGGATCCCTGCACTGAGACACTCCTGGAACCAGGGGACAGAGAAAGAGAGAGAGAGCTATAACACTGAAGATGGCAAGAAGCGGTGGCAGAGAAACAGCGACAGGAGAGACCAGCAGGAGACGGTGTGGTGGGCTTCCTGGCCAATGGAGTGAGAAAGCTGAGTGCCTTTGGGACGAGGCTTACTGGCAAAGTTGGGTGCTTCTGGGCACTTATTGGTGGAGCTAAAAGAGCTTTGTAACACTTGCCTGCACAGGACAGAGGCCAAACGACCAGAGGGAGGTGTGCCTGTGGCTCGTCTGGGAAGAGGCTGTCCTGATGGAAGAACTGCATCCTGAGTGTTCCTGAGCCTGAATTGTAACCTGTTACTTCCCTAATAAACCCCATAATTGCAACTATTGTACATGAGTTCTGTGTGGCCATTGAAATGAATTATCAAACCCAGCAGAGAAGTAGAGAGTGCCATGGGAGGGACAGTTGGTGTCAGAATTGGTAGAGATGGCAGAGAGAGATAAGGCATGTCTGGTTTCTACCTCACAGGAATCAGCCTTGGACTGTTGATCTTAATTCTCCTTCCCCCTTGTGCAGTTAGAAGAGAGGGGATACTGTCCCCACGCCGTTTTTACAACTGGCATCAGAAGCAGGATTTGTTACAATGGCTCCAAGCTCATGCAAGCTTGGGACTTTATACGATAAAGAATGAAGGGGCTTTGGAAGTGAAACTTTTCTTAGGTGGTTACTTTGGTTGTTGAGGGGAGAAAAGCCGCATCTGGAGTGGCCTGGGACAAAAGCCAGGCCAGATAAGCAGAATGATTGATGGGGGGCAGGGTCTACTGATTCCACCCAGCCAGAGGCCCAACACCATACGCATATGAATGGAAAAATCATTAAGGTATGGAGAAGATGAAACTGGAATGTTTTAAAAAAGGGGTATATGTTTCTCTGAATATACTGTGGATATTGACCTCGTATTGTAAAGCAGACCTAAATGTATGACAGAAATGAATACCGGGTATTACAGATTACATAAAGCATGTAACTCTGCCTTCAGCCAATACTTGATTTGGTATGCTAAAAGGGGAACTAGAGTTGCCAAAGAAACACAGGCTGTTTGAATGCAGTAGCCCCGTGTATACCTGAGCCCCATGGGAACTCTCTGGAAGTCAGGAAATTTGTATTTGAAAAGACATGCAGAACCACAACAGCTCTGAGAGAACAGAAAATATGCATTTGAAGGAAGGACCTGCAGAAGAAAAAAGTGACTGTTTTGCTTTTTGAATTTCCAGCAAGCAGTTTGTAGTTGGATGCATCCAGGCAGGAAAAGTCACTGTCTATCAGAAGGAACCTCCTTCCCTGACTGGAAATGAAAGGGAGCTGGTGAGTAGACAGCTTGGTATGCTTGTAGTGACCACCTGAGTCCACTCAATGAGTGGAAGTGGGGTAAAATGCAGCAATGAAGAGATGGGCAGAGTTTGGACATGTTCCACTGGCACCCGCTGACTCAGCCAACGGAGGCTAGGGACGAGAGGAGACAGGAAGGGCTGGCTGGTCAGAAATAAAAGGAGTTGTATGGACTCCTGAGTTTACGGTGAAACCCACAGACTTAGCCCAAGGGGGCTAGGGATGAAAGAGTGGGAAGGGGCTGTCTGAAGTGCTGGGAGGTGTGCATGAACTCTCAAGCCTAAAGCTGCTACCCACTGTGACCTAACTGAATGGTTAGAGATAAGCTGACCAGAACACAACCAAATGAAGAGAAAGATATTGACGGTGTGAGCTGGTGTACATTGCTGCAGTTTGATGGCTTGCTCTGGACTGGACTTTGCTTATGAAAGCAGATCCTCAAAGTTCCAACAGGAACAGAAGATTCTTTGAAACCAAGGAACATGCTTATCTCCTCAGAATACTGGTTTGATTGGGACAGGAAATTTAAAAAGTGGCTATCTAAAACAAGGGGAGATAAAAAAAATCAAGTGACTGGCTTACATGCTTTTGGGGATATGCTTATACTCAGAATGAGAGGGACAAGGGAGGATCCCCACTGAATAGATTCCTCTTTTCCTGATGGGTCTGCAGAAGAGGGGGAGGGGGGGAATGCTGATAATTTATATAATTCAGCTGTGAGTGTTGACTGTTAACAGGGTTAACTGTGACTGTAAAAACTAATTGTAGAAGCTGTAACTGTGACAGACTGGAACTAAGGGGTAGGCACTGATGGACTGGAGCACAGTGGTTGAATCCAACGTCCCTTAAAGGTTTTGCTATGCTGCTACCTCTTGAGGCTCAGAACAAGGGAATAATCTTGTCTCAGTCAAATTTTATCAGAGACCAAAAGGGTGAAGCTGAGATGACTTTGGAAAACCTGACTAGATCGGGTGGATGCTTGCAGCAGACCTGAAAGGCTGGTACCTGAGTAACTTCACCCTGAGAACTCTTTTACCTACTGAAGGACTAATTGTTAATGACTGTTTTCGACTGGTAAAATGATTGAGAGGGGGAAGTTATCCTCCAAGTATGAAAGAACCAAGGCTAGAAAAGTGAAGGGATGGTCTGCAGTGCAAGGGATCACTTTTGTGTGGCCTTTCTCACCATGGTCTTGTGACTTCCATGCAACTGATTAGATGGGACTGTGCAAATAGGGTTATTGTGGCCCACAGGGGGATTGGTCAGTTTTGCCATCCTGTCAGGCTTGAAATGAGCCATCCCAGAGGCAGGAAAGAGAGGATCCCACCACCACCAAGGAAGAACAGCCGGAGCAGAGCGCGTCCTTTGGACCTGGGATCCCTGTGCTGAGATGCTCCTGGAACCAGGGGACAGAGACAGAGAGAGAGAGCTGTAACACTGAAGATGGTGAGAAACAGCAGCAGGAGAGACCGGCAGGAGATGGCGCAGCGGGTTCCCAGCCCACAGAGTGAGAAAGCTGAGTGCCTTTGGGCTGCTTACTGGTGAAGTGGGGTGCCTCTGAGCACTTATTAGCAGAGCTAAAAGGGCTTTGTAACAGGGCAGCGCAGGGCAGAGGCCGAACGACCGGAGAGACATGTGCCTGCAGCACAGCTGGGAAGAGGCTGTCCTGATGGAAGAACTGTATCCTGAGTGTTCCTGAACCTGAACTGTAACCTGTTACTTCCTGAATAAACCCCATAACTGTTAGTATTGTCTACGAGTTCTGTGTGGCCACTGTAATGAATTATCAAAACCAGCAAAGTAGTAGAGAATTATCAAAACCAGCACCATGAGAGGGATGGTTGGTGTCAGAACTGGTAAAGATGGCGGAGAGAGAAGGCATGTCTCACCTCCGCCTTGTAGGAATCAGCCTTGGACTGTTGATCTGGATTCTCCTTCCCCCTTTTGGAGTTAGAGGAGATCAGATACCACCCTGCCATTTTTACCATGTCACAGACAGTGACTGGAGGCTCAGGGGCTCCCACAAGTCACCCAGATCCCCTGTGTAAAAAGCAACATCGGGACTTGAACTTGGGTCTCTGTGGTCCAGGGTCTATGGGAACATCCATAGATCTCCATCCCCACAATGAATCAGCCTTGACAAGGAGGGTATTATGGATTGAAGTATGACCCCCCCCCCAAAATAAGTGTTGTAAATCCCAACCCTTATACCTGTGGAAAGGAGCCTGGTGGCACAGTAGTTAAATGCTTGAATGCTAATCAAAAGGTTGGAGGTTTGACCCACCAGCCGCTCCTCAGGAGAAAGACCTAGTGATCTGCTTCCATAAAGATTACAGCCTTAGAAACTCTATGTGGCAGCTCTACTCTGTCCCATGGAGTCACTATGAGTTGGAATTTACAAAGGGTTTTTTGGTTATACCTATGGATATAATCCCATTTATGAATAGGGATTTCTTTGCTATGTTAATGTGGACATGTCAGTGTAGGGTGTGTCTTAAATCAATCACCTTTGAGATACAAAATGAGTAGATTAGGCACACAGAAGTGAGCACAGATGGGGGAAGACAGATACCACGCCACATGAACATGGCCAAGGAATCCAAGAACAGAAGCTGAAAAGAGACAAGGGCCCTCCCCAGAGCTGACAGACAGCAAGAGCCTGCTCCTGGAGCCATTCAAACTTCTAACCTCCTAAACTGTGAGAAAATAAATCTGTTTGTTAAAGGTACCCACTTGTAGTATTTCTATTATAGTAGCACTAGGAAACTAACACATATGGGAAGCATTTCTAATCATTCTTGCTGTGAAATCCTTTTCAGTCACCCCTGCAAATATTTCCATGGATCTGAACAGAGGGGCGGAGCCATCACCACCCAACAAGTGAGCCACCACTAATCTGTGGACCGGCAAAGCCTGGCCCAACTCCCGTGTCCCGAGTTCCTTTGGCACCAGCAGACTCCCTGGGAGATAACACAATGAGACATCAGCCTCTTTTCCCTTCCTGAGTCCTACCAGCATATGGCCCGATGGCACTGGTACTTTCGGGACCAGGAGACATGAGGGAACAAGGATTACGTGGTTGTGACCATGAGAACATGGGCAGCAGCCTCTGACCAGCTACAATGTCTGTCCTGGGAGAGGGTTGGGCGGACAGCCGGCACACACTCTTGCCTTCTGAAAGTGGGGGAATCTTTGAGAACCAGAAGGCCCTCTTGTGCCTCCTTAAAAAACAAACGCTCCCTGCCTTTGTCCATAAGGGTCCCTCTGTCCAGAATCGCTCCCCTTGCCCTCCTTGTGAAGGCCCCTGTGTGGTGCAAATGGTTGCACTCGGCTACTAATTAAAAGGTTGGCAATTCAAACCCACCCAGTGGTGCCATGAAAGAAAGGTCTAGCAAGTTGCTTCCATAAAGCTTGTTGTTATTAGGTGTCTAGTAGATTCTGACTCATAGTGACCCCATGTGACAGGACAGAACTGCCCCCATAGGGTTTCCTTGGCTGTAATCTTTACGAAAGCATATCACCAGATCTTTCTCCCATGGAGCCACTGGATGAGTTTGAACTGCCGACCTTTCAGTTAGCAGCCCTGGTGGCACGAGAGCCGAGTGCTGAACCACTGCACCACCAGGGCTCCTTATAGGCCACGGTGGAAGGTTTGAACTTCTCCTAAGTGTGCAATATGCCCCATGCAATACAGCACCATGCATTCTTCATGACCTATTGAGCACCTGTTATAGATGTGCACTGTTCTAGGCTGGGGGTCGGGGGAAGAGGGAGGGAGGAAGCAGCAACCAGGAATTCACATTCCTGGGGCTGGAGACAGATCCTCAACAAGAACCTGAATCCTTGAGCAAGATAATGTCAAACGGCACTAAGATATCCAAAGACAACAGAAGAGAGTGAGGGGGCCAGAGAGACTTGGGGCGACTTTAGAAGGGGAAACCCAGGAAGGTGTCTCTGAGCAGGGGCACTGGAGTGAGACTGGAATGAAGTGAGGGAGCCACGAGGACAAGAAGTGAATGACTAAGGCCATGTCCTGAGGATGACTGGGGCTCTGACGAGAGGAAACAGGGTGCTGGCTAGAGAGGAAGCCAGGCCCATTGTGTGCTTCCATCCAAATGCACACCCGCTACTGCACTGAATATTTAAATATCACCCAATATTTAAGTGACTCACTTTTCAGATACAAGTAAATGTCTTACATAGAAAAATGGAGTCACTGCTAAAAGTAGCAAGCCACCTCAGCTTGCAGTAAACGGGTGTTGTTAAATGCTGTCAAGTCGATTCCGACTCAGGGAGCCTATATGACAGCGTAGAACTGCTCCATGGCGCTTCCTAGGCTGTAATCTTTATGGCAGCAGGTCCTCAGGTCTTTCTTCCATGGAGCCACTGGGTGAGTTCAAACTGCCAATCTTTTGGTTAGCAACAGAGTGCTTAACTATTGTGCCACCAGGATTCCTTCAACATATAGTAATTGCAAAAATGAATCCAGTGACCTTCTTGGCTCCCAGCCTGTCTGAGGGCCCTCTTCATTCTAGCAGAAGAGCAGCAATTCCAAAAATGCTGCTCCTACTCTGCATTTGCTCCCAGGCTCCCCCTTCTCCCTTAGCCCACCGTTGGATACATGTCTGAGGCTGGGGAGACCCCCAGGGCTGCAGTCCCCCAGGGTCCTAAGATCATCCCTTAGGATGATCCTTATTGTTGTTGTTAGTTGATTCTGACTCATGGCAACTCCATGTGTGCAGAGTAGAACCTGCTCCATAGGGCTGTC
Organism: Dugong dugon; assembly: GCA_030035585.1. Taxonomy (NCBI): domain Eukaryota; kingdom Metazoa; phylum Chordata; class Mammalia; order Sirenia; family Dugongidae; genus Dugong; species Dugong dugon. The sequence goes on from CM057466.1 coordinate 118,159,254, forward strand.
AAAGCTATGACCTTTCAGAAGCAGATTGCCAGGACTATCTTCCAAGGCACCTGCTGGTGGGTTCAAACCACCACCCTTTCGGCTAGTAGTCTAACGCCTAACCGTCTGTACCACCCAGGGACTAGTGTATGATCCCTTAGCCCCTAAAATCATCCCAGGGGGAGAGTCATCCATCCCTAGAAACAGCATCCTGAGCAATGCTACCTGGCAGTGCCAAGCAATCGGAGACAAACAACAAACACATGCCCTCTCCAGTCCCACACTGCCATGAGGGGTGCCCTTCCAAGTCAGGGGGAGAAAGAAGTACTATTTCCATTCTAGACCCAGAGAGATGGAGGACAAAGGGAGTGGTAAGACTTGTTCAAGGTCACAGCCCTGGGAAGAGACATGGCCAGAAAGGACAGTGAAGTTTCCAGACTGTGGCACAAACACTTTCCTGAGGCTCTGTCCACTCAGATGGTGCAGGGACCAAGGGGTTCTGAGAAGCACAATTTCTCTCTTAATTGCATCACTGTGAAGACAAGGCCACAGAAAAGGTCTCCTTGGACTCCATGTTGTTGCTGTGTGCTGTTAAGTCCATTCCAACTCATCAAGCCCAATAGGGTTTCCAAGGCTGTAATCTTTATGGAAGCAGATTGCCACATCTTTCTTCCACAGAGCCACTGGTGGGTTCGAACACCAATCTTTCAGTTAGCAGCCAAGTGCTTACCGACGCACCACCAAGGCTCGTTTGGACCCCATAAATCACAGTAACGACCACAACCAGTACTCTCAAAGCATTTTCTGGTTGTACTGAGCTGCATTCAGTGCTTGTCACACCTTGCCTTCCTCACCTCTCACCAGGACCCGAGAGAAGACCCTGCAATCAACCCCATTTCACAGATGAGGAAACTGAGACCTGAGAGGCTTTGGACTCAGCAGACAGTCTTGCTGCTGAGCAGGGGCAGAAGGGGGAGCTGAAACCAGGTGGTCGCTTGCTTCATAACTTGTTGCCCTGCTGGGACAGACTCACAGGCTGGGAGGGTGGCCAAACAGAGGTACTGCATGGAGGATGCAGAAGCCTTCCCCCCACCACACACACAGTCGACGCTCCACTCTCCATCCAGCGAAGTCTAGTAAGATGTAGGTCAGACAAAGGGTCAACAGCTATTTTAAAGCCTAGATGAGAAGGTTGGGGAGCAGGAGGATTAAGTAAAAGGAAGTGAAATCAACTAGAACAGAAATAAGGAGAACACTGGCACAACATGAAAAATGTAACCAATGTCACTGATCAGGATGTTTAGAAGCTGTGGGATGGGACTGGGTTCTGTTGTGTGTATTTTCACCAAAAATTAAATTAAATTAAAAAATAAACAAAACAAACGATCAGATTTAAAAAAAAAAAAAAATCTGGGTCAGAACACTGCCCTCCTGAGCTCCAAACCCATTGCCATCCAGCCAATTCTGACTCACAGCGACCCTATACGACAGAGTAGAACTGTTACATAAGGTTTCAAAGGCTGTAATCTTTCCAGAAGCAGAGGGCCGCATCTTTCCCATGGGGAGTAGCTGGTGGGTTTGATCCTCTGACCTTTCAGTTAGCAGTCGAGTGCTCAACCGCTGCGCCAGCAGGGCTCACTCCACGGCTCCCACTACTCTCAAAATAGCACCAGCTCTGTCCCCTGGCTCTCTGTTCCCACCAAACAAACGGAGACCTGTTTTTCCCGGAACACTTCCACCCAGCGCAGCCACATCTCCAAGCATTTGCGCATGCTGGTTCCCGTGCCAGGGGCACCCTCCCACCTCGTTCCACTAACAGAGATGGAAACCCCGCTGTATAAACCATCCTCCAAGGGTCCCAGATTCAAAGGCATAGTGAGGGGAGGTCGCAGGGACTCAGGACAACAAACACCATGCTCTCAACGAGGCACCGCAACAACATGGCTGAGCGGTGGAAGGAGTCCCTCACTCACCTGCGCCAGGTCCATCTGTACCACCGCCGCCGCCATGAAACCCTGTGGGCGGTGGGAGACCAGGGAGGGTTCCAGGGTTAAGCAGAGCCCGTACACTGCTCCGCCCTGGCGCTGGATCACCCCGGGTAGCACCACCGCAGACCCTCGAGCCCGCCTCTGTGCACCGAGACCTCGCTTCTCTTGGTGCCTTCCCGCTTCTGCCGGCTGCGGCTGCACCTAACGTGACTGCGTAGACCTCTGATCACGAGGACCGAACCAAGCTCAGGCAAAATGCACGCCACGAGGCTGACTCCGGAAGTCTCATTTCGCCTTTCACGTGGCCGGAAAGAGCTGGTGCCGACAGTCCTGGGCTATCATTGGTCTAGAGCTACTGCCTCTCTCACTGCCGAGCCTACTTGACAGGATAATGTCATTCTCATAGCTGCATCAGCCACTGCGAGGGGCGAACTTCTTAAATTCCCTGGCAAAGGGCAGGGGCACAGAGAGGACCTCTAGGAAATGTTTCAGGTGGCAGGGATTCTAGGAGTCTTCTTAAAGCGCCTTTCCCACTTCCAGGCAATGTATTCTGTAACTAACCAGAAATGTTTGGAGACTTATTCTTTCAGATATTTCTAAGGGGAAACATTCCACATGGAAGCACCATACTACAGCGACGCTAGAGACAGGTCAAATAGACTGATGTAAAGGAATAAAACAGACTCAGTTATATATGAGAAGGTCCCTGGATGGAGGAAACAGTTTGCCCTCAACTGCTAACCAAAAGGTTGGCGATTGAACCCCTCCCCACTCCCCCAGCACTGCTGCAGAAGAAAGGCAATCTGCTTCCATAAAGATGACAGCCAAGAAAATTCCATGGACCTCTGTTCTACTCTGTAACACATGGCATCTCAGTGATTGGGAATTGACTAGAGAGCAATGGGTATATATGAGAGATTGTCTTAGGCTGGGTTCTCTAGAGAAGCAAAACCAGTAAAGCATATAAATTGAGACATTTTTATCAAAGAAACAGCTCATGCGATTGTAGAAGCTAGAACGTCCCAAGTCCGTGGATCAGGGTAGAGGCCTCTCCCAATTCACGCAGCCACAGAAGCTGGAGAACCAAAGGTCAGCAGGTCAGAGAGCAGGGCTCCTGCTCACAGGCTGTGAAGGTCGACGAAATCCAAGATCAGCAGACAAGACCGCAAGGTTTCTCCTAATTCACGTAGCTACAGGGGCTAGTGCACCCAAGATCAGCAGGTTGAGGAACAGGACTCTTGGCTCACAGGCTGTGAAGATAGATGAATTGCTAGCTCAAGTCCCAAGAACTGGAGGTGAGACAAGAGGCAGCTGCTGGGTCTGGAACAAGCCAAAAAACTTGGCAAGATGAGCAGGAAGGAAGTAGCTGGCAGAGGGTGGAGAGATGAAGGCTGAGGAGGCGGTGAGCTACCACAGGCTCTGCCCCCATTGGTACCACTCAGCAGATTCCATCATGGGGGTGATGGCATATCAAATTTCAACAGGGAAGTGATCACAACATTATACAACTGCCAAAACACTGAGAATCATGGCCTAGCCAAGTTGACATACAATCTTAACCATCACAATCCACCCCTTGTCAACTTGGCACCTGTACGCATCTCCTGAAACCATACATAATCTCTGAATAAAGACAATTACAAAGTCATACTTGCACCTAACATGATACAACTAACGCGTACAATCGAAAACGCACTAGCCCTGTTTACATCTTACATTTTATAAGTGAAGGAAACAAAAATATTTGATGTACACATACAAAGCAGAAATACTCATGACAGTTACAGTCCCTGTTTCTGCAATTAGTCACATGACTGTAACTGGTATTTAGAACTACCTTCTTCACCACCAATTCTGTATTCCCTTTGCCCTCAGCAAGCACCTCAGCTGGTCATGGTTCTTTGTCTTGTGTGGAGACCCAAACCTTCATTCCTGAAGGGTCTGGGTTGTTAGTAGTCATGTCGGAATTGGGTTGCTGTAGTTTTCCATTGACTTTAATCACAGGACATGGTAGTACTAGGAGACACCCTAAAGGATCCCCTGCATTCCAGACATGCTCTTCTTTACCTCCGTTATGTAATATCAATCCAATTTCCTCTTGGTAATCAGGATTGATCACACCAGCCAGTGTGGTAACTCCTTTCTTTGCCTATAATCCAGAGACATAAGGAACCCAAAGTAGCCAGGTGGCATTCTTAGCTTCCAGTTCAAAGGAATCAGTGATGTGTCCCCAGGTTGGAGCGTTCCTCCCTTTGTAACTAAGACCTCTAGTCCCATAGAGCATAAGGTCACAGGGACAGGAAGCAAAAATTTTGCAAGTGGGTCACTAGGGGTAATAGTGAGTGGTGCCACTCCCATTTCCACCCCTTGATTGCTGGACCTATTAATCCTAGCTATGGGAGAAACGGCACCATATATTGGACACTGGTTTAGAGCATATACAGCCTCCTGGAGAACACTACCCCAACGCTGCAAGGTATTGCCACCTAGATGGCACTGTAATTGTGTCTTTAGAAGGCCATTCCATAATTCTATCAAGCCAGCTGCATCAGGATGATGGGGAACATGGTAAGACAAGTGAATTCCATGAGCATGGGCCCACTGCTGCACTTCATTTGCTGTGAAGTGAGTCCCTTGATCCAAGGCAATGCTGTGTGGGATAACATGATGGTGGATAAGGCATTCTGTAAGTCCATGGATGGTAGTTTTGGCAAAAGCATTGTGTGCAGGGAAGGCAAATCCATATCCAGAGTGAGTGTCTATTCCAGTAAGGACAAAATGCTGCCCTTTGCATGATGGAAGTGGTCCAATGTAATCAGTTTGCAACAGGTTGCTGGCTGATCACCCTGAGGGATGGGGCCGTATCGGGGACTCAGTGTTGCTCTCTGCTGCTATCAGATTGGGCACTCAGCAGTGGCTGTAGCCAAGTCAGCCTTGGTGAGTGGAAGTCCATGGTGCTGGGCCCATGCATAACCTCCATCCCTGCCACCATGGCCTCTTTGTTCATGAGCCCATTGAGCAATGACGGGAGTAGCTGGGGAAAGAGGATGACTGGTTTCCACAGAACGTGTCATCCTATACACTTGATGGTTAAAATCATCCTCTGCTGAGGTCACCCTTTGGTGAGCATTCACATGAGACACAAATATCTTCACTTCTTTGGCCCATTCAGAGAGGTCTATCCACATACACCATAAATCATTGTCTCTAATTTTCCAATTATGTTCCTTCCATTTCCTGACCATCCAGCTAAACCACTGCCCACAGCCGATGAGTCAGTATATAATTGCACATCTGTCCATTTCTCCTTCCAAGCAAAGTGAACAACCAGGTGCACTGCTCGAAGTTCTGCCCAGTGAGAGGTTTCCCTTCTCCACTGTCCTTCAGGGAGGTCCCAGAAAAGGGCTGTAGTGCTGCCGCTGTCCACTTTTGAGTGGTGCCTGCATATTGTGCAGAACCATCTATAAACCAGGCATGAGTTTTCTCCTCTTCAGTCAACTGATCATAAGGAACTCCCTAAGAGGCAATAGGTGTGGACTGGGAGATGGAAGGTAATGTGACAGGAGTGGAGACCATGGACATTTGGGCCACTTCCTCATGCAACTTGTGCCTTCAGGTCCTGCTTGGGCCCAATCTCATATATACCACTTCCATTTAGTGATGGAGAGCTGCTGTGCACTTCCAACTTTTTGACTTTGTGGGTCAGACATCACCCAGTTCGTGATGGACAGCTCAGGCCACACGGTGAGTTAGTGTTCCATGGTTAAGCATTCAGTCTCTACTAAGGCTCAGTAACAAGCCAAAAGCTGTTCCTCAAAAGGAGAGTAGTTATCTGCAGAGGATGACAGGGCTTTGCTCCAAAATCCTAAGGGTCTGCACTGTGATTCACCAATAGGGGCCTGCCAAAGACTCCAAACAGCATCTCTATCTGCCACTGACACTTCAAGCACCATTGGATCAGCTGGATCATATAGCCCAAGTGGCAGAGCAGCTTACACAGCAGAATGAACCTGTTGTAGAGTCTTCTCTTGTTCTGAGCCCCACTCAAAACTAGCAGCTTTTTGAGTGACTTGATAAATAGGTTGGAGTAATGCACCCAAATGGGGAATATGTTGCCTCCAAAATCCAAACAGTCCCACTAGGTGCTGTGCCTCCTTTTTAGATGTGGGAGCAGCCAGATGCAATAACTTATCCTTCACTTTAGAAGGAATATCTTGACATGCCCCATGGCACTGGACCCCTAGAAATTTCACTGAGGTGGAAGGCTCCTGAATTTTTGTGGGATCAATTTCACACCCTCTAGCATGCAAATGTTTTATCAATAAGTCCAGAGTCATTGACACTTCTTCCTTACTAGGTCCAATCAGCATAATGTCATTAATGTAATGGACCAGTGTGACATCCTGTAGAAGGGAAAGGCGATCAAGTTCCCTGTGGACTAAATTATGACAGGGCTGGAGAGTTGATGTAGCTCTGCAATGGGCAAGTGAAGGTGTATTGCTGGCCTTGCCAGCTGAAGACAAACTGCTTCTGGTGGTCCTTTGAAAGAGGTATGGATAAAAAGGCATTAGCTAGATCAATAGCTGCATACCAAGTACCAGGAGATGTATTAATTTGCTCAAGCAATGAAACTACATCTGGAACAGCAGCTGCAATTGGAGTAACCACTTGGTTAAGTTTCTGTTAATCTACTGTCATTCTCCAAGATCCCTCTGTCTTTTGCACAGGCCAAATAGGCGAGTTGAATGGGGATGTGGTGGGAATCACCACCCCTGCTTCCTTCAAGTCCTTGATGGTGGCAGTAATCTCTGCAATCCTTCCAGGAATGCAGTATTGTTTTTTATTTACTGTTTTCTTAGGTGGGGGCAGTTCTAATGGCTTCCACTTGGCTTTTCCTACCATAATAGCCAGCCCTTACTCCATTTGTCAGGGATCCAATGTGGGGGTTCTGCGAGTTGCTGAGTATATCTATTCCAATTACGCATTCTGGAACTGTGTAAATCACTACACGATGGGTTTGGAGACCCACTGGACCTACTGTGAGATGGACATAAGCTAAGACCCCATTAATAACCTGACCTCCATATGCCCACTTTCTGACTGGCCACAATGACGTTTTGGGTTTCCCAGAATTAGTGTCAGTTCACAGCCAGTATCCAGTAATCCCAGAAAAGTCTGATTATTTCTTTTTCCCCAATGAACAGTCACTCTCATAAAAGGCCGTAGATCTGTTTGGGGAAGGCTGGGAGAAAGATTAACAGTAAAAATTTTTGGCATTGCATTGGAGTCTTTCCTCAAGGGGACCCAGACTCTCCTTCATTCAAGGGGTTGTGGGTCTTGAAACTCACTCAAGCCTGGGAATTGACTGAGGGACCGTGACCTGGCAATTGGAATTAGACTGCTGTTCAGCTGACCTAGAATTCATCCGTTTGTACACATCAAGTAAATATTTAGTAGATTTCCCATCTATTTCTCTCCTAGGGACACCATGACTAAGTAGCCAATGCCATAAATTCATATGAGTCAGCTTATTCTGATTACTGCCTTGACTCCACTCTCCATTACTGTAACCACACTGTCGTGGATTGAATTACGTCCCCCCAAAAATGTGTGTATCAATTTGGCTAGGCCATGATTCCTACTATTCTGTGGTTTTCCTATAAATTGTAAATCCTGCCTCTATGATGTTAATGAGGGAGGATGGTGGCAGTTGTGTTAGTAAGGCAGGACCTGATATACAAGACGATTGTGTGCCGAGCAATGTCTTGATATAGAAAAGACAGAAGTGAGCAGTGAGACAGGGGGACCTCATACCATCAAGAAAGCAGTGCCAGGAGCAGAGCGCGTCTTTTGGACCAGGGTCCCTGCGCTGAGAATCTCCTAGTCTGGGGGAAAACTGATGAGGAGGCCGAGAGAGAGAAAGCCTTCCCCTGGAGATGACGCCCTGAATTGGGACTTTTAGCTTACTTTACTGTAAGAAAATAAACTTCTTCTCTTTGTTAAAACCATCCACTTGTGGTATTTCTGTTATGGCAGCGCTAGATGACTAAGACACACACCCACCTTGTCTTTGTCGATTGAGTGCTGCTACTTGGCTCCTACTACTACAGGGTCCAATCAGCCTCATTGTAGTTAGGTATCTTAATTCAGTTAGGGCAGTTCCCACTGTCAAATCTGATTTACATAAAATGGCAATTACAGCAGTCTTCAAGGATGATGGAGTTCCCTTTACAAATTTGTTCCTCACAGTTATGGTAAAAGTTGTGTCCTCTGGGCATTCCATGTGTGGGTCTGTGGGTCTAACCTGATAAATCCACTCTAGCGTGCCAATTTCCCTAAGCCTTTAGATACCTTCTTCTACAGTATACCAAGGCAGGTCCAGCTTTATTTTTGATTTAGTGTAGGCCACCTTGTAATATATGCTTCGGCAACCCAACCAAACTATTAGATCCTCTCCTAACTTCTTAAGCTGAAACACTGAATGAAGAACCTGCTTAGTGGACCCGTATCAGTAAACTCAGACTGATCCGTCTTCATGTTCCTTGCACCATTATCCCACACCCTTAATAGCCATTCCCACACATATTCCCCAGGTTTCTGATTTTACATATTAGAAAAGTCAAGTAGTCCTTTTGTAGTGTAGCGTACCTCGTTCTGGGTCACACTTTGTACCTCCCCTTTTGGGGTTCACTGGGACTTAAGTCTAGCTATAGGTCTAGAAGTCAGAATCGGTAGTGTGGAATTGTTTTGAGAACAATCAGAATTGTCTTGTAAAGCATCTGCCTCAGGTGATTCCCCAGGCAATGACTTTGGCAAGGGCTCTTTAGAGGCAGCGGGGCTAGGGCTAATCTCATTAGATGGGAGTGGAGGGGCTAATGGTTTTTTCTGGGCAGGGTGGTTAGCAGACAAACATGAAGTAATCTCTTCAGATGGGAGTGGTTCTGTTGGCAGGAGTGATTCAATGGAATTTAGGGGCTCAGTGTCTCCAGCTTCCTGATTATCTGCCCATATGTCCCCATCCCAAGTTTCAGGATCCCATTTCTTCCCAATTAATGCCCTTACTTTAACTTCTGGAGCCTCTTGAGGTTGACAATTGAGCTGGCATTGTAATTCAGCCACTCTTACAATACGACTCTGGGTTTGGTTTTCGGCAATTTCAGCTCTGTTACTATAAGAAATAAGACTTTCCATCAGAGCACAAGTGGAAGCCTTGAGGTCATTTATGCAGCACTTGAGCTTTGACTCTGAAGCCCTGAGTGCATCTCTTTCTTTCACCAATTTGTCTAGCGAAAGTAGGACCAACCAATCACCTTCCTTATACTTCTCATTCTGAAAAAACTGTAGAAAGATATCACATATGTGTTCACCCAGAGCCTCGCCTTTCACCAATACCTGATCTACTGGTGGTGATATTTTGCATATCTGTATCGCCACCTCACACCATGGATTAGCAGTGCCCTCTTTACTGCTGGAAGCAGAGTCATCAACATCTTTAAGACTAACCAGACTTGAGAACCAATTTAGAAAACTCATCCTTACAATTTTGTTTCTCTAGAACCATCCCACTCCTGGTACCAAATGTCTTAGGCTGGGTTCTCTAGAGAAGCAAAACCAGTAAAGCATATAAATATATAGAGAGATTTATATCAAGGAAACAGCTCACACGATTGTAGAGGCTAGAACGTCCCAAATCTGTGGATCATGGTAGAGGCCTCTCCCAATTCACGCAGCCACGGAAGCTGGTGAGTCCAAGGTCAGCAGGTTGGAGAGCAGGGCTCCTGCTCACAGGCTATGAAGGTTGACAAATTCCAAGATCAGCAGACAAGACCACAAGTTTTCTCCTGATTCACGTAGCTGCAGGGGCTAGTGCACCCAAGATCAGCAGGTCGGGGAACAGGACTCTTGCTGGCAGGCTATGAAGATCGATGAATTCCGAGATCGACAGGTAAGCTGCTAGCTCAAGTCCCAAGAACTGGAGGTAAGATGACAAGAGGCAGCCACTGATTCTGGAACAAGCCAAAAACCTTGGCAAGATGAGCAGGAAGGAAGTAGCTGGCAGAGGGCGGAGAGATGAAGGCTGGGGGGGCAGTGAGCCGCCACAGGCCCCGCCGCCACTGGTACCACTCAGCAGATTTCATCATGAGGGTGAACGCATGTCATATTTCAATAGGGAAGTGATCACAACATTATACAACTGCCAAAACACTGAGAATCATGGCCTAGCCAAGTTGACACACAATCTTAACAATCACAGATAACAAACATCTTCATTAGTGGGAAAAGAGTAGTCAATGACAGTCATTTAGGTCAAATGATGATCTATATAAAGAAAAACTTAAGTTATATCATTATCTCATAAAATCCACCAAAAAGTTATGAGACTAAAACAACACATTGTTCTGGGTCTATAATGAAAGATTTTTGTGTAAAATGTTTGGAATTAATTTCTATTTCCAATTTTTCACATCCTTAAGGGGTAAGAACCACACAGCCTGAGGTCCACGCCCTGTCTTTGGGTCTTGAGGCCACACTTTTTCAAGGTATGAAACCCCACTGCTCATTGACTGGGAAGTGTGAACCTCCTCAGAGTACATGATGGTGTAGATGAGAAATGAATGTGGCACTGTCCACTGAGCATCGTGCAGTGCCCAGGAACCCATACATCTCATCACCAGGCAATTGTGATTATTCAACAATAAAACATAAATAGTACTATTTTGAGTTTTGTATATTTTATTCTCGTGGATACTAAGATGTTAAGACATAAATGCTTATTATTTGGACCATACTACATAATGGAACTGCTGGGATTTCTTAGCAGTGCCACAAAAAAATAACTAGGACATTAAGGATGTTGTGACTTGGGAAAGTGTGAAAACTACTGCTTTAGCTGCATCATACAAGGTTGGCATTTCATGATTATTCATTTATGTGCTTTTGCTGTTTTGTATGTTGATATTGGACCTATGACTCCCTTACGTGATTTTAAAATTCCAAGGAATTTAAGGTAACTTTTAACTATTGTTTTGTAATGTAATTGGAAGACAATCACAATGAATGGAGGATATTATCTATATCCTCTAAAATGTTTTGTTTCTGACTTCATAGACTTGTAATTATAGAAATTACAGAGGAGGTAGCATGCACCAATTACTGGATGAAGAAAAAGTTGAGGTTGCCGGGAAAAAAGAGAGTGGAACATAGTATCACACAGTAAGAAAGTCCTATTTAATTAGAGGACGTCCCTGGGTGGCACAGTTGAACAGTTAAGCACTTGGCTGCTAACCAAAAGATTGGAAGTTTCAGTCCACCTAGAGGCACCTCAGAAGAAAGGGCTGGCGATCTACTTCCAAAAAGTCCACCATTGAAAGTCATATGGAGCACACAGTTCTACTTTGACACACATGGGATTGCCATGAGTTGGAATTGACTTGTTGGCAACTGGTGGTGGTGGATTTAATAAGAGTAATTGAGCAAAAAATCAAGGGAGGTAAGGGACTGAGGCATAAGGAATAAGTTCTAGGCAGAAGAAACAGTCATTGCAAAGGCCCTTAGGGCAGAGCCACCTCTTCTCTTCCTAAAGTCACAAGGAGGCTTGTGCTGGTGGAATCAAGCAAGGAGGGGAAGAGAGGTCAGGACTGTAACATGGGCTAGGCCATTGTGGCAAATAAGTGACCCAGACATGAGGGAAAGTGGTTCTAACCAGGTGGTAGCTGTGGCAGCAATGAAGTGTTCAGAATCTTGATATATTTTGAAAGAAGAGCCAAATAGATTTCCCATTAGATTGGATGTGGGGGTAGGGGGTGAGAGAAATAAACTCGCTGGACAGAATCACATTTCCAAATTTCTGCTAAATGTGGTTTATCTGACCCCAAAGAACTCAGGCATTGAAGAGATTGGACATGTTGAAGGAAACTTGATACAGGCAGAGGAAGAAAAAGTCTGATTAGTCTCTTTGGTCAATGTTTGACTGTTCCTGAGTACAGTTCAGGGGATGGGTTGGACTTGCTTAGGTTCTCTCTACCTTCCCCTGGGCCCCTGAGGTCCAGCAGCCTCCGAATAAATGCAGAATGCCCAGCTGTTCTCATCCCAAGAATGCTTCTGAATATCTCATGTAAGGTGCTCTCAAAGGGCGGCTTTCTCTCCAGCAGCTCATAGCACAAGATCCCAGGGTGCTCATGATGGTACTTTCTCATCGTATGCCCTCCCCAATTCATTTCTGGGAACTAGTATTCCAGAATCCCACCCGGAATTAAATGGCATCCCAGAGGACTCCGGGGTCTGACAAGCTGGTCCCACTGTTCTCTGGCTTCCCTTGCCAGAGCCACCCAGCAGAGGACAAGTGGCTAGAGGGCTTACTTAGTTGGAGCCCTAGCCAGGGGTTCAGATCACTCCCACACCTTGGGGCTTCCCCACGTGGTCTCAGCATGGAACAGCCTGGATCTCCAGCCCCATCAGCTATTGCCTACTCAGCTCACTGTAAGAGACCTTGGAGGTGAATGTGAGAACTCTGAGCTCAGGGCCTTGGGAGCTAAAGTCTGGAAATACCCAGCCCAACGGACTGGGGCCGGGGACAATGCAGCTTCCTCTTTTCTGGAAGGATGATGCTTGTAGTTTGCTCTTAGCCAGCAGCATCATTATTACCTGAGGAACAGTTAGAAGTGCAAATTCTGTCTTGAATCCAGAGCTGCTGAATGAGACACTCGGGTTCAGGTCCAAGGGTCACTATTTTAATAAGCCCCCCCACCCCCAGATGATTTTGATATCCATTCAAGAACACTCCATCCCTCTGCTGTGATTCCTGTGGACAGGGCACATGTGATTTTTGTGATTAACAGGAATATCATCTAAAGGCTTGGTATTTTTGAACCGAGTTGGCAAAAACACAGCAGTGCATGTTCATTTTCATAATTCTTTTTAAAAAAATTAATGTTGAGTGTCGTTTTCTATTATTTATTAAGGAAATACTACACTATATACATTTATAAAATAGAAAGTGAAAAAAGTCTCTGATAATCCTACCTCCTGGAGAAAAAAAGTTTATAGTGTAGTATTGTGCTTCCTGGACTGTGTTTACATGTGTGCTCCGCTGTGTGTCTGTGTTCAAATAGATTCCTAAACACTCTGCTTTTTCTATTTCAAGTCAAGTCATACTTTGTAGATGGATCTGAAGTGTGCTTCCTTCACTTAATCTCAGACAACCTAACGCTTCTTCCTCATCTTACACCTGATACCACCTTATCTCGACACCTGGTAAAACCCAATGCTGCCTCCTTCTTTTAGAAGCTGCATTTAGTTCCTTGTGTGCATGCACCATGGCTGGCTGGCAGTGCCCAGCTTGGGGCTGCCTATGGCCCTCCATCTTTGCAGGGCCCCTCCTCCAAGACCAAGTCTCTGGGGCTCTTCACCTGCTTGTTCTGCCTCCCAGCAATTTTCCCAACCCTATAACCAGGGTCATGAAGTGTTGGGGTGGAGTCCAGGGTGCCAGGGGTACACCACCACCTCAGGATCTTGATCCATTTGGGTTGCACAAGTTGAGAAGGGTTCAGCTGTGTGGCCTGCCGTGGAGTCCAGCACGAGGGCCACATTGTCTTGATAGAATCCTGCCCTCTCGGCTGGTCTCTGATGTTGTCCCGACAGGCGTGCAGGAGAGGGGCTGCCTCTCAGCTCTGCTCCACGATGGGGTCCTGGGTTCACAAAGTATGCTCGACCCACACGTGGGGACCCACTCTGCCAGTGGGACAGACTAGGACATTGAAAATGACCAAGGGAGGTCTCCCTGAGAGCAGATTGGGACCCAGATGGGGCCCAAGAACAGGAAGTGTCTTTGGAAAAAATGTTCTGAGTTCCCACCCAGAGTGCTAGAGCCAATCCTGCCAATCTCCAACGTCCCAGGGCCAAGAACCAGGTTGAGCAACAACTGGGTTGGGGTCAGAGCCACTAACTGGTTGGCCCGTATTCCAGTGGGCTTGTCTAGCACTTCCTAGCGGCTTCTGAGAGATTCGGCCCTCTGTGATGGAAAGTCGGGACTTGGCCTCAGAAGACTGAGAGAGGAAAGCCGGGATGCAGCCACCTAAGCAAATGGTGGGGACGTGGCCTCAGAGAGGAAAGCAGGGACTCTGTCCTGAAGGCCCAGGTATATGCCTAAGTGACTCATTGGTCAGATTTTTCTTTTGACAATGGCAACCTTAAGCAACCACTAAAGGAAATAACTCAAAAAATACAGTGAAATAAAATTGTACATTAGAAAATATTCACTTAATGCAAAAAAAAGAGGAATAAAGGAACAAAATGACATGAGATGTATAGAAAACAAAAAGTAAGACGGCAATCGTAAATCTTACTAACACTATATATATACTAATAATAACACTAAATGTAAATGGGTTTAAGAATAAAAAAAAAATTAAAAAAAAAACAACCCTAACGCTGCCTCTTTCTTTTAGAGAAATGGACTTGTTGGCAATTCCACCACCACCAATTGGTTGATTCTGCCACCACAAATTGCCAACAAGTCAATAACAGTTAGCAAATGATGCACACTATGGAGACCAGCCAGCTGGAGAGTTGAGATGGCCATTACATACTCTGATAAAGTCCTTGGGCAGGTGATAACCTGCAGTAGAGCTCCAAAAGTCTTCCATCACACCTAACATTCATAGTAAATCTTCTTAGTGTGCATATTTGGGTTAAGTTCAATTGATGGCTCCCTAGTAAAAACTACTCTCAGAGCTTTTCTCTGTTCTAAATCAGGTTACGTTGAACAAGACAGTGAATTCCCTACACTCCTAGGGGCTTTCTCAAGTCTGAACTTTCTGGCACCAAACAAGGTGATGTTTTGGCCAAAGCCTTTCCTCACATTCACAGTGATCTTAAGGCCTGTTTCAGTTGCTGAATTGGAGAAGACCTTTAGTTCAAAGCTCTTATATATTTGCTACATTCATTAGACCTTTCTCTGTGGTAAACTTGTTGGTGCTGAATGAGATGGGGCCATTTGATAAACCATTTCCACACATTAGCTGCATTCATAAGGCCTTTCTCCAGTGTGAACTCTCTAGTGTTGATGAGGCTGGAGGTGTGGTTAAAGAATTTCCCACATTTGCTGCATTAAGCCCTTTCTCCAGTGTGAATCCTCTGGTGCCCAATAAGCATGGAGCTGTGCCTAAAGGGTTTCCCACGTTTGCTACACTCAAAAGACTTTTCTCCACTGTGAACTCTCTGGTGTTGCATGAGGTTGAATTGCTGACTAAAGGATTTCCCACAGTTGCTGCACCCACAGGCATTTCTCCAGTGTGAATTCGCCGATGTCTAGCAAGGCTCGAGTTGTGGCGAAAAAATTTGCCACATTCACTGCACTCATAAGGCTTTGCTCCAGTGTGAACTCTCCAATGTTTAACGAGGCTGGAATTTTCACTAAAGAATCTTCCACATTCATTGCACTTAAAAGGCTTTTCTCCAGTGTGAATTTTTCGGTGTTGAATGAGGGTAGAATTTTGACTAAAGGATTTCCCACATTCGCTACACTCATAAGGCCTTTCTCCAGTGTGAACTCTCCAGTGATTAATGAGGCTTGACTTGTGGCTAAAGGCTTTCCCACATTCCCTGCAGTCATAAGGCTTTTCTCCAGTGTGGACTATCTGGTGTTGAATGAGGTGGAAGCGCTGGCTAAAGGATTTGCCGCAGTCACTGCACTCATAAGGCATTTCTCCAGTGTGAATTCTCCGATGTTTAGCGAGGCTCGAGTTGTGGCGAAAAAATTTCCCACATTCACTACACTCATAAGGTTTTGCTCCAGTGTGAACTCTACAGTGATTAATGAGGCTTGACTTGTGGCTAAAGGCTTTTCCACATTCCCTGCAGTCATAAGGCTTTTCTCCAGTGTGAACTCGCTGATGTTTCATGAGGCTGGAGTTGTGGCTGAAGAACTTCCCACATTCACTGCACTCATAAGGCCTTACTCCAGTGTGAACTCGCTGATGTTTCATGAGGCTGGAGGTATTACTAAAGAATTTCCCGCATTCACTGCACTCATAAGGCCTTACTCCAGTGTGGATTCTCTGGTGCTGAACAAGTGTGGAATTATGCCTGAAGGGTTTTCCACATTCACTGCATGTAAACGGCTTTTCTGCAGTGTGAACTCTCTGGTGTTGAATGAGGTTGAAGCTCTGGCTAAAGGATTTCCCACAGTCACTGCACTCATAAGGCATTTCTCCAGTGTGAATTCGCCGATGGTTAGCGAGACTTGACTTGTGGCGAAAAAATTTGCCACATTCGCTGCACTCATAAGGCTTTGCTCCAGTGTGAACTCTCCAATGTTTAATGAGGCTGGAATTTTCACTAAAGAATCTTCCACATTCATTGCACTTAAAAGGCTTTTCTCCACTGTGAAGTTTTTGGTGTTGAATGAGGCTTGACTTGTGAATAAAGGCTTTCCCACATTCCCTGCAATCATAAGGCTTTTCTCCAGTATGAACTCGCTGATGTTTCATGAGGCTGGAGTTGTGGCTAAAGAACTTCCCACATTCACTGCACTTATAAGGCCTTACTCCAGTGTGGATTCTCTGGTGCTGAACAAGTGTGGAATTATGCCTGAAGGGTTTTCCACATTCACTGCACTTAAACGGCTTTTCTCCGGTGTGAACTCTCCTGTGTTGAAGGAGGTCGGCATTGCGGCTAAAGGATTTTCCACATTCACTACAGTCATAAGGCCTTTCTCCAGTGTGAATTATCTGGTGTATATGAAGGTTAGATTTATTGCTAAATGACTTTCCACATTCGCTGCACTCATAAGGCTTTTCTCCAGTGTGGATTCTCTGATGCTGAACAAGTAAATATTTCTGACTGAATGCTTTTCCACATTCGTGGCATTTGTGATGCTTTTTTCCAGTGTGGAAGGCCTCCCCACACTCAGAGCTCACAGTTTGAAGCCCACTGTGAGTCCCCTGATGCTTGGGAAGATTTGAGCTGATCAGGATGTCTTTCCTACCCTCCCTGTACTGGATGGGCTTCTCTGACAAGTGAACTCTGCAGCTCTTCAAAACTGAGACCCGGCCCTCTTCTATTCTGAAGGGTTTCTCTCCAGCATGCAGCTTTTGGTGCTGGTGAAGGTTTGCATGGAACCAGAACCCTTTCCCACATGTTCCACATGTGTACGGTTTCTTTGTAGGATGTGTTCCCTGATGCACAGCCACTTGCTCAATCTCCTTGACAACAGGACTACATACTGCACCAGGGTGGGTCTTCTGAGTAGATGGGCCTGCCTTGGGAGTCCTGACCTGTGATGTTCCTTCTACAGAAACACTTTGCTCAGAAAGTACCTCCGTAGCCTCCATTCCACGCCAACAACCTGAAAGCAGAGAAATGCTGGTGAAGCGCAAGTTGATGCTGGTGACAGAGGGAAGCCATGTCAAAGACATACGTCTGACACACCCAGTAATGAGTCCATGACATTGCTGACAGAATGAGGGGGCCAAGGTCAGGGTGAGGAAGGGCCAGCTGTGCAGTGAGGCCTGGTCAATCTCACAGGATGAGAGAGGGCTCCCAAACAGCAAGGACACAAGGGTGGGGGCAAACATGAAGGAGAAGTACAGCCTTCAACATACTTTTCTCCAAGAGGCTTTATGCTTGGACTTGCCCATAAATGACACGTGAGGGTTGTACAGAAGGGTGCGTCTGTGCCCAGGAAAATCACTCCAGCTGGATAGGTGGTGTTCCAGGACTATTTAAGGATATGTGCACATTTCTTGACACATTAAGTGAAGGTCAGTGCTGAGGAACACTACAGAGGGAGCAGTGCAGAGGAATGGGTGAGACGTGTAAGACAGAAAGGTGGAGGGTAAGCCTGGGTCAGAACTCAGAATAGAAATGATATGTGGGTGACTGGGGAAGGAAAGATGGAAATTAGCTGTGAACACTTGCCTTGGCACTGAAACATCAGGCACACTGGAAAGATTCCTGGTATGAATTGAGCCCCTCCCTGAGTTCATGCCCTCCCCCATCTCTCACTTATTGGGGCCAGGACCCCTCCAAACACCTCTTAGCGTGTCTGGAGCCACGGCCTCTTGGTCAGGCACCCAGGGCTCGCTCCACTGCTCCAGTTGGGTGATTTCATGGGTCCTGGAAGATACCAGTCCTAAGGGAGAGACAAGACAAGTGAGTGGGCAGCACTGGGACAGAGTGACCCACTCCATGACAGACCACAGGACCGAAAACTAAATATTACGAGAAGAATTTCAGAGGAGGGTTTTAAAGGAATGACTCAGGTAAGTAGTGAACATCTTGGTGCCTCAACTGCTGGCATGGGCAGACCTCAGCGTGTGTTAGTTCGAGGAAGGAGGCAGAACCTGGGACATGGAATTGCCATGAAGCCACACATTGCCACCAGACAGGGTGAGATCCATGTGGTTGGTTATCAAGACTCATGACCCCCAAACTCTTTCCTGCAATGCTTTGGAGCAGCAGGTGTTGGGGCAGCTCAGGGAGTGAATGGTGTAGTGAACACAGTCCCGTCACCTACACTGCCTCCTCCAGGAAACTGGGAAGGAAGGTGTACCCATGGCCTAGCTTTGGGAAGGACAGAATGGCCCCGAGGGAAAATGGGAAGGGCAAAGCCCAGTCCAAGACACAGGGGTGGGGTGTGAGAGACTTACCCAGTGAGGCCATGAGTCCAAAGGTCTCCAGCATCACATCGCGGTACAGGAGTCTCTGGGCCACATCAAGGAGCTCCCACTCCTCCCGAGAGAAGTACACGGCCACGTCCTCAAAGGTCACACAGCCCTGCCAGGATGGGGCTAGCTGAGCTGATGTTGAGTTGATATTCAGCCTTCTTCCTCACGTATCCCCCAATTATCCACCCCAGCTAGTCTTCCTGCCTAGCTCACCCCCTTGGTGAGAGCTCACCAGTGTCCATTCTCTCCGCAGTTCCCACTGACCACTGACTCAGCCCACCGCCAACAGGCAGGTGGTCAGATAGATGACATCTAAACTGAAGATCTCATCCTTCCTCTGCCAGACAATTCACCTGGGATCCTATCATAGCCCACTGGCCCAGTGAGAGGAGAGGCCTCGAGGGGCAGTTCTACTCTGTCACGTGGGAGCACATCATTGTTTGCACCACATCTTCCTACATCGCCTACCCCACACTACTACCTCCACCCCAGGACCACACCACACACACCTCCCTGGCCTCCCCCACATGCTCCTCTGCACATGGCATCCAGAGTGTGCTTGGCAAATGAAGTCAGACATCCTCGGAGGCAGCCTCCAGCCCTGCTCTGAAGGCCCCCCTGCCTGGCCCTTTTCCTGATTCATCCTCAGCGACCCTGAACCATGAGCACGTTTCAGATGCCCTCAGCTCTCTCCCTTTCCTAGGCTACAGAGCTCTCCACTTGCCAGTCTCAGCCTTTCTCTCACCACTTAACTCTCATTGGGATTCCAGACCCCCTTGTCTCTTGTTATGGATTGAATTCTGTCCTCCAAAAACATGTGTTGTAAATACTAACCCCTGTGCCTGGTGGCACAGTGGTTACATGCTTAGCTGCTAACAGAAAGGTTAGTGGTTCAAACCTACCAGCTGCTCTGCTGGAGAAAGATGCAGCAGTCTACTTCTGTTAAGATTTACAGCTTTGGAAACCCTATGAGGCAGTTCTACTCTGCCCTATAGGGTTGCTACGAGTCAGAATCGACTTTACTGCAAGGGGTATGTCTGTGGTTATAATTCCATTTGGGAATAGGTTTTCTGTTATGTTAATGAGACAGTATTAGTATAAGGTGTGTCTTAAATCAATCTCTTTTGAGATATAAAAGAGCAGATTAAGCAAGCAAGGACAAATGGAGATGATACCCTCCACATGATCACCAAGAAACCTAGGAACAGAAGCTGAAAAGAGACAAGCGCCTTCTCCCAGAGCTGACAGAAAAAGCCTTCTCCTAGAGCTGGCATCCTGAATTTGGACATTTAGCCTCCTAAAGTGTGAGAAAATAAATTTCTGCTTGTTAAAGCCACCGATTTGTACTTCTGTTATAGCAGCACTAGCTAAGACATCTCCCAAACCAGGCCTAGTGATTCTCCCAGGTGACCCCACTGGACTCTTAGCGAATCTGCCTGACACTCCCCAAGCCCCACCAAGGCTCAGAATAAAAGCCTGACAGGCTCGTGGTGGCATGAATATGCAGTGGGGCTGGCCTCACTTTCACCTTCCCTTACTTCTTGGCCTCTGTAGCTACCTCATGTCCACTCCCCCTTGCGAGCCCTGACCATGTGCGAGACCCTCCTCTCTCATATCCCTCCCCCATGACCATGGCTCTCCCTCATCTTTGTGAAGCACACCTCCTCCCCAGGTGTCCAAGCAAAAGGCCCAATCCTCAACCCCTGTGCTCCCCTCCCTCATTCCCTAGCAGCATTGCCACCATGACCTAAATATCCCCTTCCTAAGTCTAATCCCCATTTCCATCCTGGTCCATGCACCAGCTGCCCTGTGGGTGTCTCCCATCTGAACCCTTCACCTGAACTCCAGACTGGTATATCCAGATGCCCACTCAACAAACCACTCAGGCATCTCTGGAACATCACCAACTTCCCATCCCACCAGATGGCACTTCCTTGCTTCCAGCAACCAATGCCAATCACCTCAGGGTCCTCCCTTACTCTTGCATTTCTCCCTCCCACCCTCCACATCAGAAAGTCAGCTCTGGACCTACTTTAAAAACAGATATAGATCGATCTGATCAGGAACACCATAGATGAATCCAGATGAAAGGGAGAAAAATATGGAACAGAACTCCAAATTCTTAAATAATTCAGACTTACTGGACCTATTGAGGCAGGAGTCCCTGAGATGATGGCCCTGAGTTGGTCTTCAAACTTTGAATTAAGACTATTCCTTGAAGTCACCTTGAAAATAAATAACATTTTAGCTCAAAAAGTAAAGATTGTCATCCTTGAATATTGCATTCTTTTAATAAAATTATCTATAGAAGACTATGGGGTCAATCAACAGCTATTTTAAAGCATAGATGAGAAGGTTGGGAGGCAGGAAGATTAAGAAAATGGAAATGACAACTAGAACAGAAATAATGAGAATGTTTACATAATGTGAAGAATGTAACCAATGTCATTATGTTTAGAAAGTATGGAATAGGAGCAGGTTTTGCTGTGTACGTTCACACCAAAAATAAACTTAAATAAAAAATTAGATTTAGATGAGAATTTTAGGGGGTAGCGAGTCTAAGTCAATGGTGGCGAAACAGTATGGGTAAAGACAGCAAGAATGGTGACACAGCATGAAGAATGTAACGAATGTTATTGAATCGTACATGTAGAAACTGATGAATGGGTGTATGTTCTACTGTGTATATTTTCACCAAAATTAAACAAACAAACAAAAAAAGACCAGATGCAGAATCCAACCACTGCTTCACAGCCACTGCTCTGGTCCAGTCACCATCAACACTCAAACAGACTATTACAGTAGCCTCCCTCCTTCTACCCTCAACCCCACAGACCATTCTCTGCGGCTGAGGAAGCTGTTAAGACTGGGTCAGATTACCTCCTTACTGTGCTCTAAACCTTCCATGGCTCCCGCCACCCTCAGAACAGAGGCCAGTTCCTCAGGCTGCCATTCCAGGCCTGCCTCTTGCCTCATGTTTACATTGGATGTAATGGACAGCTGAGGTTGTGTGAGCACTCTCAGTTCAGCCTTACCTCCCAAGCATTTCCTAGTGCTGATCACTGTGCCTATAATATCTTCTACCCTTCATTCCATTCATTGCCAGAAATGGAACTATCTATGTATAAGCCCTTGACAACTTCAATCTCCAACTTCAATGGAAGTTGTCAAAGATTTCATTTTACATGGATCCACAAGCAACGAACATGGAAGCAGAAGTCAAGAAATCAAATGATGTATTGCATTGGGCAAATCTGTTGCAAAAGACTTCGTTAAAGTGTAAAAAAGCAAAGATGTCAGTTTGAGGACTAAGGTGCACCCGATCCAAACCACGGTATTTTCAATTGCTTTATCTGCGTGTGAAAGCTGGACAGTAAAAAAGGTAGACCGAAGAACTGACACATTTGAATTATGGCATTGGTGAAGAATATTAAACATTCCATAACTACCAGAATTAAAAACAAATCTGTCTTGGAGGAAGTACATCCAGAATGCTCCTTAGAAGCGAGGATGATGAGACGAAGTCTCACGTACTTTGGACATGTTATCTGGAGGGACCAGTCATACTTGGTAAAGTAGAGCGTCAGTGAAAACGTGGAAGATCCTCAATGAGATGGACTGACACAGTAGCCAAAACAACGGGCTCAAACACAGAAATGATTGTGAGGATGACACAGGATAAGACAGTGTTTCGTTCTGTTGTACACAGGGTCGCTATGAGTCGAAATCAGCTCAACAGCACCCAACAACAAAAAAAAACATATAAGCCCTGACATGGATTCAGAGCCCTGGGCCTTGGGTAACCTCACCTTCCAGGGTGCTCACACAGAAGGGTAGGGAGAGTAGCAGGCAGAGAATCCCAGGACCCCATAATCCAGGGACCATGTAGGTGGAAATCCAGGAGGGTGATGGCCTGGTACACCCTCCACTTACCTCTGCATGGTCTGTAAGCACTTCTGCAGCCATGGGAACCTATGGAAAAGCAAGGCCATGAGAAGCAGGCAACCATGGTAGGGTCCCACAGGCTTATCCAAGGCCCCTATACCTGCCCTACCCTGAAGTAACAGTGAGCCTGACTGTCTATCTCGTGAGCCTCAGTCCTCGGTGATGCCTCTTACCAAAGAGGTAACTTGACTTTGGACAAGTACTCGACGTCCCTGTGCCCCCTGGAAAAGGAGGAAAACAATGTTCATGTGGACTCTGTTGTAGTCAGTTGCCATGGAGTCGATTCCAACTCATGGTGACCCCATGTGTGCAGAGTAGAACTGCTCCATAGGGTTTTCAAGTATGTGACCTCTCAGAAGCAGATCGCCAGGTCTGTCTTCCTAGGTGCCTCTGGTGAGTTCAAACCTCCAACCTCTTGGCTGGTAGTTGAGCATTTAACCATTTGCGCCACCCATAGACTCCCATGCGGACTCTTACTGTCCACGTAATTCATGTTTTTGTCAATGTTTTCGGTACAACTGAACTGATGGGTTTTGAAAATGAGTGTTTTTTACATACATTCTAACTATTTAATGTGATATTTAAGATGTTTGATTTTAACCAAATGCTCAGCAGTATATTAAGGTTTCAAACAATTATTAAATGCTTGCATAAATTTAACTTGCTAAATCCATACACTATTAATTGCTTAGCTAAATACATATATTTAGAAGAATTTTGATTGATTAGCTTGAGAGCTGTTTAGACTGTGGGAAGCAATAAAGGAGTATCTAGGGTAAAGAAAAGGAGACCTCGTGGTGCAATGCTTATGTCCTTGGCTGCTAACTGAAAGGTTAGTGTTTGAATCCACCCAGTGGCTCTGCGGGAGAAAGACCTGGCCATCTGTTCCTGTAAAGATTACAGCTTAGAAAACCCTATAGGGCAGTTCTACTCTGTCACATGGGGTCTCTATGAATCAGAATCAACTTCATGGCACCCAACAACAACAGTGTTTAAATAAGTGTTTATCTCATAAATTCACGTTATTAAATGGAGGGTGTGGGCCTGAGAAGCCCTGGTGGCACAGTAGTTAAGTGCTCGGCTGCTGAACAAAAGTTCAGGGTTTCGAACCCACCAGCCACTCCAAGAGAGAAAGATTTGGCAGTCTGCTTCCATTAAAGATTACAGCCTTGAAAACTTTATGGGGCAGTTCTACTCTGTCCTACAGGGTTGCTATAAGTCAGAATCAACTCGATGGCAATGGGCTTGGTTTTTGGGACCTGAGGAGACTGGGCAGACACTACTCCTTTTGGTAACTTGGCTGTATGCTACCTACTCCCCTGCAGGCCAGCCTGCCGGGTGCCCTTCCATTGAGCCAGCTGGTCACACCTCCTGCCTGGAGGGCTGGGGGAGCTTAGGCATCATGTGCCTGGCTGACCTCTCCTTTTCTCCACAGAAGTGGCCACTCCTGCCTGCTGAGCCTGGAATAGCCAATCCATACCACCCCGCACATCTGTCTCCATCCCAGTCCTAGTTTCTTACACCCAGTAGGCCTCCACTCCTGCAGATATCAGGTAGAACCAAACTCCTCTGACAGCAGCCTTACCCTCCAGGTCCATCCATCTCTCCCCTCCCTCACGTCAGGATCTATTTGAGATACAAACCTGAAGATGCTTCCTCCTGAACATAAGCCCCAGGCCTTGCCTGGTCCAGGCCACCACCCACCACCCCTTGGATATTTCCAGCCCAGACCACCCCCTCAACCTCAAATTCTAGACATGAGTGACAAGCGACCCATGTGACACTTTCACTCTCTGGATCGCTAAGTCCAAACCCTAACTTCTAACACTTCCCCTGAAACCTGCTTCCTGCACCCTGCATAGACTTCCCCATCTGCATCCTTCCATATATTCAGCAAAATGAAACAAAGCACAACAGATTGGGATAGTCTTTCATTCCCTACTTTCTCTCACAGCCACACCTGATGGAGCAGAAAATTCTGTCTGCTCAGTTTATAAAATCTGTTGGAGATTTGACCCCTCTTCCCCCCTCTATAGGAGCCCTGGTGGCTCATCGGTTAAGCACTGGGCTGAAAATCAAAAGGTTGATGGTTCAAACCCAACCAGAGGCTCCACGGGAGAAAGACCTGGTGATCTGCTCCCATAAAGATTGTTGTTGTTAGGTACCATCCAGTCGGCTCTGACTCATAGCCACCTTATGTACAACAGGAGGAAATGCAGCCCAGTCCTATGCCATCCTCACAACTGTTGCTATGTTTGAGCCCACTGTTGCAGCCACTGTGTCAATCCATCTAGTTGAGGGTCTTCATCTTTTTCGATGACCCTCTGCTTTACCAAACATGATGTCCTTCTCCAGGGACTGGTTCCTCCTATAATCCTTAAAGATTACAGCCTAGAAAACCCTATGGGGGCAATTCTACAACGTCACATGGGGTCACTATGAGTCAGAATTGACTCGACAGCACAAGAACAACAACAACATGGGTCCTTGTCTTCACGACGGTGCGATTGCCAGGTCTTTTTCCCACAGAACCGCTGGTGGGTTCCAATAGCCAACTCTTCGGTCAGCAGCTGAGCACTTAACCATTGTGCCACCAGGACTCTTTCCGTTAGCATGACAGCCAAGAAAACCCTATAGTCTGAATCGACTTGAAAGCACCCAACAACAACAACCTTCCCCCTCTATTGCCACTACTATGGTCCAGTCCCCAGGACTCTTAATTAGTCTGTAGTCTTAGCCTTGGCACAGGTCTCCCTCCCTCCACCCTTATCATCTCCCACCCCTCTCCAACCCTTTTGCCCCCCCCCCCCCAACAGCCTTTAGGAAACCTTGGGAAACACGGATCAAGTCCCTCCTATTTTCACAACCCTCCAAGGTCATCAGCGCCCTCAAAAGGAAGGTCCCGCTGCTCAGGCTGCCATTCTAGGAGTGATTCATCCTTTCACAATCTGTTCCTTGCAGACAGGAGATGGACTTCAGGTTTGGGATCGCCAAGCCTTTGCACATGCTGGTCTTCCTAAAACATTCTAACACGCCGCATACCGCAGGCGGTCGGGAAGGGGGACCCCCACCCACGAGCACTCCACTGTGCTGAGCACAAGGGGCTGAACAGAAGGGAGATGAGTCGGGGTCTCTTTTTCCGGGCTTTAGATTCGGAGGTGAGGGCAGGTGAGGGCCGGGGGAGCAGAGAACCCACCAGCGCCCGCACCACCAACGCTGCCGCCGCCATAGGAGCCTGTGGACCGAGTAGGGCCGGAAGCGGAGGGTGACCAGGGCGAGACCCTCAGTCCCTCCGGCCTACGCCGCTGCTGACCCTCAGACCCGCCCCTATTGTAATGGGGACAACGCCTCCTTTCGCGCCTCCCGCTCCCATTACCTCAGGCCTGACCCAGAGCGATGGAGCTTCAGATGGCGCTCGCAAACTCGACAGAAGTCCAAATGTCGCCCCGATGACGACACTGGAAGTCCCAACCTGGCCGTTGTCGCACGGATGAAAAATCTTCATTGGTTGAGCCCGCTGCCGAGTAGCCATCGCCTTCTGGGTAATGTAGTTCCCATATGAGCGACTAATTTTGCAGAAGTGGATCCGAAAAACCCTTGCTGTGGAGTCCATTCCGACTCATGAGTGGCTCCATAAAGTTTTCTTGGCTTTAATCGTAATAGAAGGAGCCCTAGTGGCTTAATGGTTAAGTGCTAGGCTGCTAACCGAAAGTTCTGCGGTTTGAGCCCACTCAGAGGCTCTGCTCGATAAAAGACCAGGCAGTCTGCTTCTGTAAAGATTGAAGCCTAGGAAACCCCATTGGGCAGTTCAACTCTGTCATATAGGGTCTCTGTGAGTCGAATCGACTTGACGGTATACAACAACAATAAATATTTGGGTGATTCTCTCCGTAACTCATGAGATCGCCATGAGTCAGAATCTTCTACAATGCAAGAAGTTTGGTTTTTTATTTTGGTTACAGACTACAGTACAGTACACTCCCAGGAAATATGGTCGCTACCCCTTTAAGAGGAAGCGAAGCCGCACCTTGTTTTCAGAGAAAAAAGATGCGGTTTCCCAACGCCTCGGCTAAACGGTTAGCGGTAGCTTTGGACCGGAGGGGCGCCCCACCTCACGGCCTACGGCACTGTGGGAACTACAGTACCCCGAACACTCTGCGCCGTGCTACCTGGTTGCGTTGGGCCAGTGAAAGCTCTGGAAAGGGACATTTCTTTTCGTTCGGTAGACGTTAGGACTGGACCTCCGCTGCCCTCCTTGAATTGACGTTTTATTTAATTTTGGCTTAATCCAGTGTGTCAGAGGCTCCAGATCGCTGTGTCCGACCCAAGGTGACAAGAGAGGGAAGACGCGAGAGGAGACGTTGTCCCCACTGCACAGAGGCGAGTCTGAGGCTCGGCGATCCCCGCCCTTGTCGCCCGTCCCCCTCACTCTCACCCCCACCCTCGATCCTAGGCCCGGGTGGCGGCGGCAGCAGTAAGGGGCCCGGCGCAGGTGGGTACTGCGTCCCTTGGGTCCTTGCCCGCCCCTGCCCACACCTCCGAATCCACAGGCTCGATTGAAGGGCTCTTGCTCATGTCACTGAAGCCCAGGCCCCTGTATCTAGCACAGTGTGACACTCATGGGTGGGGTCCCCATTTCTGACAGCCGGTGGGATGAGGTGGGGAAGAACGTTACAGTCTGAGGGACCAGCGCGTGCAAAGGCTTGGAGGTGCGACACAACGGAAGAATTCGAGAGACCTGGGGTCCTTCTGGGGTCTGCAGGGAGCAGAGAGGGTGGCCTGGAATGGCAGCCTGCGCAGCTGGCCCTTCGTCCTGAGGGCGTTGGGACCATGGACAGTTGTGAACAGAGGAGGGACACGACTGGAGTTAGGGTTTTAAAAGTATCCCAGAAGCTGCTCTGGGCAGAACAGACTTTAGGGGAGGGCAGTGAAGAGGAGACAGTGAGGAACAGGAAGATGGATACATAGCCCGGGGTAACAGCTGGTAGGAGGTGGCCCGGAAGACAGAGGCACAGAGGGTAGAGAGTCAGCCCAAAGTAGGTCATTGAGCTCCAGGGCAAAGCTGGAGTAGGGGATAGTGCTGAGCCTGTAGGGTTCCTCTGCAGTTGCTTACCTTTCACATCCTCCTTCTTCCCACAGGTCCGCATGAACTCAGAAGTAACTATGGATCCTAAACAGGTGAGGGGAGGGTATCTGGACTCTGGGTCCCCAATCAGATGTTTTCCAGGACTGTGGTGTTCTGGAACACTTTCCTG
Source organism: Dugong dugon (assembly GCA_030035585.1). Classification (NCBI taxonomy): domain Eukaryota; kingdom Metazoa; phylum Chordata; class Mammalia; order Sirenia; family Dugongidae; genus Dugong; species Dugong dugon. The sequence goes on from CM057466.1 coordinate 118,187,088, forward strand.
CTACTCATCCAGCTCTTATGTCTGGGGACACTAGAGAAACTCTAAGCCCAAGGTCCTGAGTCGAGGCCAAGGGTTATAATGGAGGGGTTCCCATTTCTGCCAAACAATGGAATAAGATGTGGAAGGCTGTTCTAGGCACTGGAGCCAGCACGGGCAAATACTTGGAAGTGAGACCGAGAGGGCAATGTTTAAGAAACTGCAGCTCTCTATTTTGTCTGTAGGAAAGAAGAACAGGGGGCAGGCCTGAAATCTCAGGCTGAGGGGCTGGGCCTCTATCCCGAGGGTGATGGGATGGGAGCCATGGGAGCTGTCGAGAAGAGGGCAGAGGTGATCTGACCCAGATCTTCACAGGCTCCCTTAACAGGCTGTGTAGGGTGTGATGGGGGAGTGAAAGTGGAGGCCAGGAGACCAGGGAGGAGACCACTGTGATATTCCAGGTGCATGGTGATAACAGAAAGCCCTGGTGGTGTAGTGGTGAAGCGTTCGGCTGTTAACTGAAAGGTCAGTGGTTCAAATCCACCAGCCACTCTGCGGAAGACAGATATGGCAGTCTGATCCCATAAAGATCACAGCCTTGGAAACCCTATGGGGCAGTTCTATTCTGTCCTATAGGGTTGCTTTGAGTCAGAATCAACTCACTGGTAACGGGTTCAGTTTGGTTTTGGTGATAATGGATGAACCAAAGCAGTGGGTGTGTAGGTAGGAGGAGCAATTGGATTCTGGATCTGTTTTTTTTTTTTTAAGGTAGGGCTGACTAGATTTTCTGATGAGAGAGAGAAAAGGGGAGGAGTCAGGGGCAACACCAAAGTTTTTGGCCTCATCAGCTGGAAGGGTAGACACTCTGTCAACTGAGAAGAGCAGTCGGTTGCAGCTTTGCGTGTGGACGTGAGTTGATTTCTGGCCATATGAAGAGTCTGGCATGTTCTAGAGAGTGCTGAGCAGAGCTGCCTGGGCTGCTGGGCATGCAAGACTGGCATTCTGCAGAGGGGCTGAGGATGGAGACATTTAAAAGGTAGCAGATGTTAATTAGTAAAGAATGTCCACCTCGAGCATTGTGCTCTTTTTAAGGACTATCTATGGAAGGTCATGGTGGTGTAGTGGTTAAAAGCTATGGCTGCTAACCAAAACGTTGGCAGTTCAAATCCACCGGCTGTTCCTTGGAAACCCTATGGGGCAGTTCTACTCTGTCCTTATAGGGTTGCTATGAGTTGGAATCGATTTCTAGGTAGTGGGTTTAGTTTTGGGTTTTGGTATGTGACGTCAAACTGACAATAGCAACTGGAAAGATTAGATAGTAACCTTAGGGGGCAGTGAGTTCATGTTAATGGGGGAGGAAAAATTGGGAAAAGGAGGGTGAGAATGGCTGCACAACTGGAAGAATGTAATCAATGTCACTGAATTGTACCTGTTGAAATTGTTGAATTGGTATATGTTCTGTTGTGTATATTCTCAACAACAACAACAACAAAAATTATAAATAAAATAAAAGGTAGCAGATGGTGTGTAGACTGGAGTTGAGGACCGGGAATCTGCACATCATGGGGTCAGTACTATTAATGACCCAGGAAGGAGGCCACCAACCAAGTGGTGGTCCAGAGGTGTGAGGCAGGTGCCATCCAGAGAGTGGTGTGCACATTGAAAGGAGTGTGAACTGATAGCCCCAGGGCTCCAGGACTGAGGGCTTCAGGAAGAAAGGGGAGCCCAACTTTGGTTTTTTGGGAGGCACAGTCTTGGGGACTCTCAGGATATTAACTGGCAGGAGACGGGTGGGAGCTTGCATGCCAGGCCCAGAGTTTAAATGGCGTCTGTCTGCCCACCTTCCTGTCCTTGCTGTGGGCTGACACAGTGATCAGTGGGACCATGAGGAGAGAGCAGGCACAAATGGCACCAGGGCCTGGATGCTCCTCAGAATGAGGAGTTAAATAGGAGAGTGAGCAGGAGCTAGATGCAGGGGGCCTGGTCGTGGGTCTTTGGGAGACATGCTGCTCATGAATTCGGCTCTTTGCACTGTGGCAGGGGCAGGTGACCTTTAAGGACCTGTTCGTGTACTTCTCCCAGGATGAGTGGGGACTCCTTGATGAAGCTCAGAGACTCCTGTACCGTGATGTGATGCTCGACAACCTTGCCCTCATGGCCTCGTTGGGTAAGGCCCTCACACTCACCTCAGTGTCATGGACCAGGCTCTGTCCTTCCCCAGCCCCAAGGCTAGCTCTGGCCTTCCTACATCAGGACCATGGGCACTGCTTCCTTCCCCAGCTCCCTGGAGGAGACATTGTGCATACAAGGGCTGAGCTGTGAGTACAGCCATCGCCTGTTCCTGTACAGCACCAAAGAGTTGCAGGGACAGAGTCAGGTGTCTTGCAGTCAGCCCAGTGGGTCCACACCCTGCTTGCCTTCTCCCTGACTGGCTGCCTCTGTCCAGAGCCATGGCACTTCTGTGCCCCAGGTTCTGTCCCCAGCTAGCTGACATTTCCTATGTCAGGTACCTGCCAGGAACTCCAGGTACCAATATGGTCACTACTTTCTGGGACCACTGGACTACTCCTGCAAGACCCTCGTCTGAGGCTGTAATGTTTGTTTTCTTCTCTGTGGGTGGGTCACCCAGACCATTGCTGGCCACTCACCTGTCCCGTCTCTTTCTTAGGACATTCACCTTCCATGTCTCAGGTGGTTGCCCCGCTGGAGCTGGGCAGGGAGCCCTGGGTCCCTGGCTGGGCAGACAGGACTCCAGCTGTGACAAGAGAGGCTCAGCATGGGTTCAGCCCTGGTGAGTGGGGCTGGGGGAAGGTGTGAAGTACTTGAATTGAAAAGAATTTTCAGGTTGTACAGACTACATCGAGTGGAGCAAGGATAGATTCTCCCATTCAAGTACATAAAGTCAAGAGAGGCTTCCAAATTATCAGAGTAGAACCAAACCAAACCTATTGCCGTAGAGTCGATTCTGACTCATAGCAATCCTATAGGACAGAATAGAACTGCTCTGCAAATCTTTACAGAAGCACACTGCCACATCTTTTTCCTGCGGAGTGGCGGGTGGGTTCAAACTGCTAACCTTTTGATTAACAACCGAGTGCTTTAACCACTGCACCACCAGGGTAGGGCTGGATTCAAATCAGACCAGTAAACCTCTCTTGTGCCCACAGTTATTTTAGTGTCAACGCCACTGGCCACAATTCATTTCTACCTTTACTTTCCCATTTACACATTTGTCTTTTCTGCTCTGACCTTTGGCCTCTGGCTGTTCTCCACCTCCTGCCTCCATCTCTCACCTGTCCCTTTCCACTGCTCCCTCTGCAGTGCTCTCCAATATTGACCTAGATTACTGTGTCACAAGATGTGCACATAGCCCGAGTAGTCCTTTAGTACCAGCTGTTGTTGTTGTTAGGTACCATGGAGTCGATTCTGACTCATAGGACAGAGTAGGACTGCCTCGTAGGGTTTCCTAGGCTGTAATTTTTATGGGAGCAGACTGCCACATCTTTCTTCTGAGGAACTGCTGGATGGGTTTGAATTGCCAACCTTTCAGTTAGCTGCCGAGCTCTTAACCACTGCACCAGGGCTCCTTAAGTACCAGTGACTCAGTTGCAATTGGATTTTCCTGTCCCTGGACACACAAACCTGCAAAGGTTTGTAACCAGCAGCCAGGCCTGACTGGAACCCGTGTGTGGTTGACTTCACTGGAGGCCCTGCCTCTCCTTCGTGTTTCCCACATTTGTATCCTCTCCCAGTTGAGGCCTTCTCCATTTTGTGACATGCCAACTACTGCATGTTGTTGTTGTGTGCCGTCAAGTTGATTCTGACTCATAGCAACCCCATGTGATAGAGTAGAACTGCCCCATAGGGTTTCCTATGCAGTAACCTTTGTAGGAGCAGATCACCATGTCTTTTCTCCTGCTGAGCTACTGGGTGGGTTCAAACCACCAACATTTCAGTTAGTAGCTAAATGCTTATAGCATGAGCTCAGGCCCCTTGTCCTGTCAGCAGTCCTGTGAACTTGATTCTAGTTGTGTGAGACACACAGTTGAGATGGGCCTGCTCCTCCCAGTGTCAGCTTGAACTTCACCAGCATTTCTCTGCTTTCAGGTTGTTGGCATGGAGTGGAGGAGGAGGAGGTACCTTCTAAGCAAAGTGTTTCTGTAGAAGAAGTGTCACAGGTCAGGACTCCACAGGCAGGTCCATCCAACCAGAAGGCCCCTTCCTGTGAGATTTGTGGCCCAGTCTTGAAGGACATTTTGCACCTGGCTGAGCAGCAGAGTACACACCCCATGCAGAAACCGTGTACGTGTATGGCATGTGGGAGACAATTTTGGATCAGCGCAAACCTTCCCCAGCACCAGAAGCAGCACAGTAGAGAGAAACCCTTCAGAAGGGATGACAGCAGCACCTTTCTTGTGAACAGCTGCCGTATCTACCCATCAAAGACACTGTTTATGTGGGAGGATGGTTGTAAGGACTTCCCAGCCAGCTCGAATATTTTCCAGCACCAGGCCCCTCAGAGTGAGGGGAAACCACGCAGTAACACCAAGCATGAGGAGACCTTCCCCACTGGACAAAAGCATTACCAGTGCAGCGAATGTGGGAAAGTCTTCAGCCGCAAAGACTCACTTGTTCAACACCAGAGAGTCCACACTGGAGAAAGGCCTTATGAGTGTGGCGAATGTGGGAAAACCTTCAGCCGCAAACCTATACTTGCTCAGCACCAGCGGATTCACACTGGAGAAATGCCATATGAGTGTGGCATATGCGGGAAAGTTTTTAATCATAGCTCCAACCTCATTGTTCACCAGAGAGTCCACACGGGAGCCAGACCTTACAAGTGCAGCGAGTGTGGGAAAGCCTACAGCCACAAATCCACACTTGTACAGCACGAGAGTGTCCATACTGGAGAGAGGCCTTATGAGTGCAGCGAATGTGGGAAATACTTTGGTCACAAGTACAGACTCATTAAACATTGGAGTGTTCACACTGGGGCAAGGCCTTATGAGTGTATTGCATGTGGGAAGTTCTTTAGCCAAAGCTCTGACCTTATTGCCCACCAGAGAGTTCACAATGGTGAAAGGCCTTATGTGTGTGATGAATGTGGAAAAGCCTTTAGCCACAAACATGTACTCATTCAGCACCACAGAATTCACACTGGAGAAAAGCCGTTTAAGTGTAGTGAATGTGGAAAAGCCTTCAGGCAAAGGCCTTCCCTCATTCGGCACTGGAAAGTTCACACTGGAGAAAGGCTTTAGGAGTGCAGGGAATTTTCTGTCTCCTTATTCAACATCAAGGCTGACACCACAGAGAAGCTCTGAGAGGAGTCTTTGTGAAGGATCCACAAGCCAGAAGTTGAACCTCATACACTTGAACACCCACCCTGGGAAGAGTCTTCTGAGTGCCAGGTATGTAGGAAGGTTTCTGGAGCTATGTTGCACTCTCAACCTGACCATGGCTCTTCCCAGAATTATGTCACTGCCAGTGCCTATGGAAGAAGACATCTACCCACTGGGAGGGTTCTGTGCATAGTTCACACCCATGTGCTCTGAAAGGCAGACCTCTGTGCTCTTCTTCCTTCCCTAGAGGGAATGATGAGTAGCCTGAGTCCATTCCCTCCTGATCCCTGACTGGTTTAAACATGGATGTGATCCAGTTTTGGGCAAGAGGATGCACACTTTGTTCTTCTGGTGGCTTACAGAGGTTTCCTTTCTTCAAGGACAGTGTTGATCTAACATGGCACTCGTGGTAGATATCTCCAGCCTCCAAGAATTGCCTGCCTCATGTTCTGGTTTTGCAACAAATGCCTTAATTCTTAAATTACCCTTGATCTTGGGGGTTGTGCACTTTGTGGGTTGGGTTAAGAACAGCATTGGGTTCTGCCAGCATGAAGGGATGAGTTGTGGGAGCTCCAACTTTGTGTGTCTCTGAGATGATTGCAGGATGTCAGAGAACAACTCTCATTCTTATTTCAGCCTAGTTTCTAATGCTGACCAAGGTCCCCTAGGAAAGAATACTGGTCTATGTGGGCCTAATCTTGTGGCCTGTACACCAGGATTACTTGTATGACCGAGGTCATCCTGAGTAGTGTGTATTTGTTGTGACAACCTCTGGTGTATCTGGGAGCAACATGAATTGGATCCTTTGTTGCCCGGGGATGTTTCTTAGTCCCCAGCCCTCTTGAGAACTTGGCACCACATTTATGTTTATTGACACTTGTTTTATGGGCCGTCTTGGTAAATGTTCCATGTTCACTTGCTCTACCTTGCTGGGGGTTCAGTGAGCATCTTGGATAGATATCTTCTTATCTTTCACAATATCAGGAAAGTTTTCCACCAACAAGTCTTCAACAATTCTCTCTGTATTTTCTGTTATCCCCCCTGTTCTGATACTCCAATCACTTGTAGGTTATTCCTCTTGATAGAGTCCCACATAATTCTTAGGGTTTCTTCATTTTTTTAAATTCTCTTATCTGGTTCCTCAAATAAGTTGGTGTCAAGTGCTTTATCTTCAGTCTTACTAATTCTGACTTCCATTGCCTCAATTCTGCTCCTATGACTTTCTATTGAGTTGTCTAATTCTGAAATTCTATCGTTAATCTTCTGGATTTCTGTTTGATGTCTCTCTATGGATTCTTGTAGCCTGTTAAATTTGTCATTATTCTCTTCTCTAATCTTCTTAAGTTCCTCTGTTGCTTTATCTGTGTGTTCCTTGGCTTGTTCTGCATTTTGTGTGGGGATCTCCTTCCTGATCTCTTGAAGAGTTCTGTATGTTAATCTTTTGCATCCTACCTCCAGTAATTCCAAGAAGTTCTCTTCCTCTGGAAAATTTCTTGATTGTTTTGGGAGCTTGCTGAAGCCATCATGGTCTGCCTCTTTATGTGATTTGATATTGACTGTTGTCTCCAAGCCATCAATAAGTTATTATATTTATTTTATGTTTGCTTACTGTGTCCTAGCTTTTTTTTTACTTCATTTTTTTTTATTGTTGTAATTAAATAAGGTTTACATTTCAAGTTAGTCTCCCATACAGAATTTTTTTTTAACATACATTGTTATGAGACCCCAATCACTCACGCCATTCTGCGACAGCATACTCCTCCCCTCTGCCCCGATTCCCCATGAACATTCAACCTAACTCTCTCTCCCTTCCCCTCTCACCTCTGGACAGAAGCCGCCCCTTTGGTCTCTTATATCTACTTGTCTAAGAGGCACATTCTTCACAAGTATCACTTTATGTCCCACAGTCCAGTCCAATCCCTGTTTGAAGAGTTGGCCTCGGAAATTGTTTTAGTTCTGGGGTGATGGAGAGACCAGGGGCCATGCTTTCTGGGGTGCCTCCAGTCTTAGTCAGACCGTTAAGTCTGGTCTTCTTACTAGAATTTGAGTTCTGCATCCCATCGTTCTACTGCTCCATCAGGGACCCTCTGTTGTGTTCCCTGTCAGGACGTTCATTGGTGGTAGCCAGGCACCATCTAGTTCTTCTGGTCTCAGGCTGATGAAGTCTCTGGTTTATGTGGCCCATTCTGTCTCTTCGGCCAATACTTTCCTTGTGTCTTTGGTGTTCTTCGTTCTCCTTTACTCCAAGTGGTTGGGACCAATTGATGCATCTTAGATGGCCGCTTGTGAGCTTTTAAGACCCCAGACACCACTCACCAAAGGAGGATGCAGAACATTTTCTTAATAAGGTTTGTTATGCCAGTTGACATAGATGTCTCCCGAAAGCATGATCCCCAGACCCCGCATCCCTGCTACTCTGTCTCTCAAACTATTTGATTGTATTAAGGAAACTTCTTAGCTTTGGTTTAGTCCAGTTCTGCTGACTTCCCCTGTAGTGTGTGCTGTCCTTCCCTTCACCTAAGATCATTCTTACCTACTATCTAGTTAGTGAATAACCCACACCCTCCCTCCCTACCCCCATAACCATCAAAGAATGTTTTCTTCTGTGTTTAAACCTTTTTTTGAGTTTTTATAATAGTGGTCTTACACAGTATTTGTCCTTCTGTGCCTGACTAAATTCACTCAGCATAATAAGTTCTAGCTTCCACCAAGTTATACGATGTTTCACAGCTTCGTCATTGTTCTTTATTGTTGTGTAATATTCCATTGTGTGGATGTACCATAGTTTGTTTATCCATTCCTCCATCGATGGGCACTTAGGTTGCTTCCATCTTTTGGCTATTGTGAACAGTGCTGCGAGGAACATGGGTGTGTCCTAGCTTCTTGTTTTGTTTTGTTTTGATATGCCCAAATAGGTGGCTCGTGTGAGCTAGTTTGATTATTGGCACCATGGAAGTTCTAACATCCTGTCACCAGGTGGTTAGATCTGTTACTAGGTATGTGAGCCCAGGATTCCGTTTACTTTTCTTGTATGGATTCAGCTCAAGTGTTCAGGTAGTCAGTCACCAAGTGTGTGGTGCAGGCTCTCACCTACAGTCCTAGGTGGGCAGGGGTGATTGGAGTAGGCACAGGTATCTAGCTGCAGTAGGGGGTCACGCACTGAGCAAGGCAGGGGGATGATGGCTGCCCCTGAGTGGGAGGAAAGCATGTCCCTGTTCCCTAGAGCACATAGGTGGGTGGGTTTTGCAGCCAGACTATGAGCACCCAATGCTGTTGGCTGTAAGGACTCGGGGGCATCACTTATTCTTGGACCCCTGTCATGGGTGGCTAGGTGGTGTGGGTGGAGCCATCAGTCCTTGGGCCCCTGATGTGGGTAGATGAGGACACTGCTTAATGGGCAGAGTGGTGTCAAATGTCACAAACTTGCCACTCCACCACGTAGCTGGTACAGCTGAAGTTAGGCTTCAGGTATATACCCTGTTGTCTGTGGTAATGAGGGTCTGTGCTGTTGAAATGGGCCCACACAGGTCTGTGCAGGGGTGAAAGGCATTCAAAGTCCATGGACCCCTTATGCCTGTGCCTAGGCAAAGGAGCTGAGCCTACCCTAAGTTCCTGGCTTAGGGGAGCTGGCAGATTATTTCTGTTTGTTAATTTGTTTCCTCTCCAAGGTTGGGAGAATGGCTCAGGGCACATGATGGGTCCTTACTTCTGGTCCAGGGGAGAGCAATGGCTGAAGCTGGCCCTGACTCGGTGCAGAGCAGGGAGGGGCAGGTAAATGGGAGAGAGTTTTTTCCCAAAGGGTGTGTTTTTTGATCCGCATGGTAGGTTAGAAGCATGCACTTATATTTTGCTGATTGAGCTCTGGTTTTCACTGGTTCTGGAGGCTTGAGTAGACTCTCTGCTGCTTGGGTCTCTCCTGATGTGGAAAACGCATCCTGAGCACCACTGCTTGACTCACCATGTACGCCAGCTGCAGGGTGATGGTTTCTGCTGTGTCAGGTCTGGCAACTCTTTGCTGCTTCTGAACCGTCTTTCTTTCCCCCTGCTGCTCAGTCCAATTCCTCAACTTTGCCTTTGATGTTCAGGGATCCTAAATTGTCATATATAATCAATTCACTTGTGTTTTTGGGTCTTTGTTATAAGAGGGACCACAGGAAGCGTCTGACTACTCCACCATCTTGGCTCTGCGTCTCCATGTTCACTTGAAATGAACATATATTGTACTCTTGTATTGTACAAATGTAAACTAGATAATGTTGTCTATGTTTTCTACATCCTTACTGATATTCATCATCTGTTTCCTTGTTCTATCAATTAGAATGGATTGGTGACATCTCTGGATATAAAAGTAAATTTGCCTATTTCTCTGTGCAGTTCCATCAGTTTTTGCTTCATGTATTTTGAAGCTATTTATTAGGTGAATAAACATTTTCGATCAATATGTCCAAGGATTCCTGGTGAAACAATGGTTAAGTGCTCGGCTGCTAAGTGAAAGGTTTGTGGTTCAAACCCTCTTAGCTGCTCCACTGGAGAAAGAGTTGGCAATCTGCTTCCATAAAGATTAGAGCCTAGAAAACTCTGTGGGGCAGCTCTACTCTGCCACGTGGGTTGCTATAAATTGAAAATCAACTCAGCACCTGACAACATTGTTATGTCCACTTAATGAGTTGACCTGTTTATCATTAAATGATAACCTTCTTTATCTATGGTAATATTTTTTGCTCTAAAGTCTACTTTGGCTGATATTATACCCGCTCTAACTTTCATTTGCTTACTGTTGTTGTGGTTAGGTTCTGTCAAGTTGGCTGTGACTCACAGTGACCCTGTGTACAACAGAACAAAATGTTGCCTGGTCTTGCACCATCCTCACAATCATTGCTATGCTTGAGCTCATTGTTGCAGCCACTGTGTCAGTCTATCTCATTGAGGGTCTCCCTTATTTTTGCTGACCCTCTATTTTACTAAGCATGATGTCCTTCTCCAGGGACTGGTCCCTCCTGATAACGTGTGCCAAGTATGTGAGATGAAGTCTTGCCATCCTTGCTTCTAACGAGCATTCTGGCTGTACTTCCTCCAAGTCTGATTTGTTCATTCTTCTAGTGTTCCATCCTATGACTTTTGACTTATTTATATTTTTGTCTTTAAAATGATCTTCTCCAGAATCACATGAAGAGCTTTAACAAAATCCTGGTGCGTTTCCAAGTACTCACTGAACTCTACACTTAAAATTGGAGAATTCTGTTGTAGAAAGTTTTCTCTCTCCTTTTCTGTATGCTGTATGGACTCCAGGCACTCTGGCATGCCCAGACTTCTAGACATTACAGTAGTCATTTCTAATAAATCTAAACATGCGCTTGTCATCCTCCACAGCAGTCTCATTTGCAGGTATATCCCAAAGAGGAATAAAACATGGCCAGACCAAATGGTCAACAATTACTTTAAAACAAAGATGAGAAGGTAAGGAGGCAGGGAAACTATATCAATGGAAACAGAACAACCAGAACAAAAATAATATTCGTGCATTGTGAAGAATGTAACCAATGTCACCAAACAATATATGTAGAAATTGTTGAATGGAAACCTAAACTACTGTGTAAACCTCCACTGAAAACACAATAAAATATTTAAAGACAAAACAAAACATGCTCACAGATATACCTGTACTAGAATGTTCATAGCAACAGCAGCTTTATTAATCAAAGCCAATAACAGGAAACCGTGTCCTTTTATCAGTACTGAGGTGATTATTGATAATTTCCTCCTGTACTTTCTATTTATTGAAATATTTTCTTAGGGTTAATTTCTGATATACTTCTAATTTCGTTATTTCACTCTTATGAAATAAAATGGCCTCTGGTCTATGCCATGCATAGCAATGATTTGCCCTATTCAACAGTATTAATATTTCTACCTAGGAAATTTGTCATTCTTTATTTTTAGATCCAGTATGTTATTTAAAGCACTCTAAAATGTGAAATACAAGTTTACCTCTATTTTTCCAACTAAATCCCCAAATGTGATATAATAAATCTTTTCCCAACTTATTTTGATTGAATTTTCATATATATAGTTTTGTAGGCTCCCTATTCTGTACCATTAATTGCTGATTTCAATATCAGCAACAAACTGTTGTTAATATTCTTTATATTGGTCAAGGCCAGTTTACTTCATTCCAGATTTTCTTCATTTTTATTAACTTTTTGATAGTCTGTAATTACTAGAATAATTTTGGAAACACCATGCAATTGATGTTCCACTAAATGAGATTCTTATTTTTTGTGAATTGAAATTATTTGTATTATTAGAATTTCTGTCTGTGTCTGAAGTGTGAATCTGTTCTGCTATTACTATATTAAAATGAGTTCTTAATCTTGCTTCAACATTCCTTATAATTACTTAATTTTAGTGTTGTGAAATTTTAGTTATATTTATGTGAGGCAATCTTCCTTATGACTTTAAAGAGAATATTGCTTATAGACACCAAATCTGTTGATAACTGATAATCTTCTAGCACACATGTGTATCCTAAACTGTGTTATTAACTATGTTTTATGTGATTTATAGTTTCTCTAATAAATGACCATTTCAGCTCTCAAGTATGAACATTTAACACCTTCATCTCATAGTTCTATTCCTGACTATTGAATTCACTACAGTAGGAAATGAGTGAGTTAATATGATGGTGTCTAGCATGGTTGTCTTACTTCTGACCAATTTGGGAATCTCTCCATATCTCCCCATCCAGTACTGAACAATCAGTACATTTATGAAAGAAAGAAAAGTTCTCCCTGAGAAATACTCCAATTTCCATATGGGGGAAAGACCAAAGCACTCAATGGGCTAAGCTGCATGCAGTACTTCTAATATGCCTTTGATAAACATTTTCCTAAGGATCATATTTTTATCAACACCTGATTGGTGGCTAATGGGCTAACTACTTGTTTGAAGTTTTGACACAATCAGGGCTGGAAAATACAAGGTGGAGACATTTGGCTTAAAGAGATGTGGGAGGAAATGGCCACATTGGCTCTCCCTCTGCCCATCTTGACGCACCGTAACTTGGCTCATACCAAACAAGACACAGAGGGGGCACAGTACAATACCAACACCAACAAACTAACCAAACCTCTAAAACAGTGAGCCTCCTGAAGGAGGGGAACTTCCTAGAAGTTCTGGATGCACAACCCTACCCCTTTTCAATAGCCCTTGAGTGAGCACAGGAGGGATCAAACATTTGGGCATCATGGGTTCCAAAAATGGACTGTTAATAGAGGAGTCAGCTCAACAGGTAGACATTTACACAAAAAAGACATTTATAAATTTAAACAAGAAGATATTTACACATTTACTGTATTTTTACACAAATAGCATGCACCTTCTACATTTGTTTGCCAACAATGTCCTCCCCTCCCCCCCCCACCAAAGTATTTTTTGTAAGTGCACTGTGCTAATTTTTTTACAGCAACATTAAAAAAAAATTGGCATAGTGGTGCTTACAAAAATACCCCCGGTGAGGGGTGGGGGGTGAAGGTGCAGATGGCAGACACATAGCAGGTGCATGTTATTTGCGTAAAAATACAGTACACAAAAAAGACATTTGCACATTTAAACAAGAAGACATTTACACAAATCTAGACACAGTGTTATAGATTGAACTGTTTCCCTAAAAAATATGTGCTGTAATCCTAACGCTATACCTATGGACTAGGAGTCCTGGCGGTGCAGTCGTTAAGGTGCTTGGCTGCTAACCAAAAGGTTTTTGAGCCTACAACTGCTCCACAGGAGAAAGATGTGGCAGTCTGCTTCCACAAAGATTGTTAAGTTGTTAGTTGCCATCAAGTTGATTCCAACTCATAGTGACCCTATGTACAACAAAATGAAACACTGCCCAGTCCTGTGCCATTCTCACAATTGTTGCTATGTTTGAGCCCACTGTTGCAGCCACTGTGTCAGTCATCTCACTGAGGGTCTTCCTCTTTTTCTCTGATCCTCTACTTTACCAAGCATGATATCCTTCTCCAGGGACTGGTCCCTCCTGATAACATGTCCAAAGTATATGAGACGAGTCTCACCATCCTCATTTCTAAGGAGCATTCTGGCTGTACTTCTTCCGAGATAGATTTGTTCATTCTTCTGGTATATTCAATATGCAATATTACATTGTTGGAAACCATATGGGACAGTTATACTCAGTCCTACAGGGTCACTACGAGTCAGAAGTGACTGGATGACAGTGCATTTTGGATACCTGTGGATGTGATCCCATTTGGGAACAGAGTTTTTGAGCCCTTATCAGTGTATGGTGTGTTTTAAGCCAATCACTTTTGAGATATAAAAGAGTAGATTAGGTACAGAGAAAAAGCAGACGTGAAAGACCAACACTGTATGAATACATGGAGGCAGACCAGTCTAGAAACCCAGGAACTCCAGGGATGGCCAGCCAGAGAAGCTGAGATAAGGATCTTCACTTGGAGCCAACAGACAGAGATCCTTCCCCTAGAGACAGCACCCTGAATTCAGACTTCTAGCCTCCTGAACTGTGAGAAAATAAATTTGTTTGTTAAAGCCATCCACCTGTGGAATTTCTGTTATAGCAGCAATAAGAGACTGAGACACTGGGTCTACCACATAGGAGAAGAAATTTACAAAGGAAAAGTCCACATCAGAACTGGTAAGTAGATTTCAGTGGGCTTCTCCTTGCAGTGGCAGGATCCATTAATTATGCTTTAACCATGGTAGATACCTACACAGGACTTCTATTGGCTTGTTCATGTAAGGCACCAACTTCTGCTAATGTTATTGAAGAGAAAATAAAACCTCTTTAGGAATGTCACAAGCTTACAGTCAGATAAAGGCTCCCACACTTCACCACAAAGCAAACAATAACATTGCTTGGACTTTTTCACCTACCCTGTCGAAGTAAGGATGGCAAGACTCCATCTCACATACTTTGGACATATTATCATGAGGGACCAGACCCTGGAGAAGGACATCATGCTTAGTGTCATGGATTGAATTATGTCCCCCCAAAAATGTGTGTATCAATTTGGCTGGGCCATGATTCGCAGTATGGTGTGGTTGTCCTCCATTTTGTGATTGTAATTTTATGTTAAAGATTAGGGTGGGATAGTAATGCCCTTACTAAAGTCACATCCTTGATCCAATGTAAAGGGAGTTTTCCTGGGGTGTGGCCTGCACCACCTTTTATCTTACAAGAGATAAAATGAAAGAGAAGCAAGCAGAGAGTTGGGAACCTCATACCACCAAGAAAGCAGCACCAGGAGCAGACCATGTCCTTTGGACCTGAGGTTCCTGCGCTAAGATGCTCCCAGACCAGGGAAGACTGATGACAAGGACCTTCCTCCAGAGCCAACAGAGTGAGAAAGCCTTCCCCTGGAGCCGGCACCCTGAATTTGGACTTCTGGCCTACTGGACTGTGAGAGAATAAACTTCTCTTTGTTAAAGCCATCCACTTGTGGTATTTCTGTTAAAGCAGCACTAGATAACTAAGACATTTGGTAAAGTAGAGGGTCAGCAAAAAAGAGGAGGATCCAACACAGTGGCTGTAGCAATGGGCTCAAACATAGCAACAATTGTGAGGAAGGCTTAGGACCAGGTAGTGTTTCATTCTGTTGTACACAGGGTTGCCATGAGTCGGAACAAACTCAATGGCTCCTAACAATAGCAACATTATCCTTCAAGACGCCCTGGTGGTGCAGTGGTTAAGCACTCAGCTGCTAAACAAAGGGTTCATGGTTCCAACCCTCCCAGTGGCTCCACAGGAGAAAAACCTGGTGATCTGCTTCAGTAAATATTACAGCCTTGGAAACCTTATGGGGCAGTTCTCCTCTGTCCTATAGGGTCACTATGAGTCAGAATTGATTTGACGGCACTCGGTTTTTTGGTTGTTTGGCTGGCATAACTACATCATCTTTAAGTTCACAATAAATGAGACCACCAACAGAGATGCTGCAACACTCATCAGACACTATTTATTACCACGGTTCACGGACATGGGAGCCCTGACATTGCCGCCCACAACAAAGGAACATTCACCTGTTACTTTCACCATTCCCTTCTCCCTCAAACAAAATCCAGAGCCTAGCCACTTTCCCCTCAGTCCTGATGAGAATCTGACATGGACCACCAACACTGGGACCATCTTCAATCTGCCCCACTCATCATCCAGCATAAGCCAAGCAAACCACCCACCACTATCTAGACAGAGAGGCATCCTCGCTTGTTACTCACGTACTTTCCTCATCTAAAGTCACTGTGGAACTAGCTTGGACCTGCTCCTGGCCCCCAAGAGGTGGAACTCATTCACCCCTGATAGGACAGCACCATTTGGCCCATACCCAGGGAACAATCAAATCCCCTACTGCTGGCCACAGATGACCTCTGTTAGTGTTTGAATTGTGTACCCCCCAAATATGTGTTGTAAATCCTAACCCCTACACTTGTAGATGTAATGCCATTTGGGAATGCATTTTCTTTGTTAAAGGAGCCCTGGTTGCGCAGTGATTAAGCACTCGGCTGCTAACCGAAAAGTTGGCCGTTTGAACCCACTCACTGCTCCTCAGAAGAAAGATGTGGCAGTCTGCTTCCATAAAGATACAGCCTTAGAAACTGTATGGGGCAGTGCTATAGTGTCCCTATAAGTCAGAATCATCTCAAAGGCAATGGTTTTGGTTTGGTTTTCTTTGTTATGTTAATGAGGCAGTATTAGTATAGGGTGTGTCTTGAGTCAATCACCTTTGAGATATAAAAAGAGCAGATTAGGGCAAAGATGGGCTAAGACAAATGCCAAGCCACATGAAGACTGCCAAGGAACAGAAGTTCAGAAAGACAAGAAACTTCCCCCAGGGCCGACAAAGAGAGAAAGCCTTCCCCCGTAGCCGGTGCCCCGAATTTGAACTTCTAGCCTCCTAACCACAAGAAAATAAACTTCTGTTTGTTAAAGCCACCTACTTGTGGTGTATGTTCTAGCAGCACTAGAAAACTAAGGCAACCTCCAACTTTTAACCTTTACTCTTTCTTGTGCCCCTTCCTTCTCTAAGAAGTTCTTACCCTCACCAGTGTCAAATATGCCCATTGGTGAATCACCAATCACCTAGCCTTGGTAATCTACACCCTACTGCTGGTGAGGTATGTCTGGAAACAACATGCCACACACACACCATAAGGAGATAGACCATGGGTCAGACAAGGGACAACAGGAACCACACTACTGGCAATTTGGGCTCGTCAATCCTACTAACAAGACTGCAAATATCAACACTGGGGCTAGCACTCCTCCTTTCTCTATTACCACTAGCAACAACTTTTCTGGCCAAGCCAGATTCTATAATACTGCTTATGCTCATAGATGCCTTCTAAGCCCTATGGTCCAACCTTTATTTCCAATTAAATGAAACCTACTATTCCTAACTAGTGTCATCAGTATAGACACTAGTTAAGAATAGTGCAATAGAGCAATGGGCCTCTACCTATCAAGTTTCATTTCTCAGTTTTCTGTAAGAGTTTAGGTAGAATTGGTGTTATTTCCTCCTTACATTTTGAGTGGCACAACAGTTACGTGCTTGGCTGTTAACCAAAAGGTTGGCAGTTCGAACGTACTCAGCTGCTCTGAGGGAGAAAGGCCCGGCAGTATGCTCCCATAAAGATTACAGCCTAGGAAACCTTATGGGGCCCTTCTACTCTGGCACGTGAGGTCACTATGAGTCAAAATGGACTCGATGGCACCCAACAACAACGTGTGAAGTCACCTGGGGCTGAAATTTCCTTTGTTGAAAGGTTTCTAATGACACATTAATTTCCTACATAGGTATAGGACTATAGAGGTGTGGTGAGTTTGAGGCTCTGGAGACTGATCAAAGAATAAGACTATGAGATGGCAGTCTTATAAAACAAGCTATTTATTGTGGGGGAGGGGAATTTATAGACCATTGTGAGAACTAAGGTTTAACTAGGGTCTGACTTAACTAAGGCCTAGAAAAGAACGCCAGGCTTTTTATCTGTGACAATCTTGTTTTTGGTGCTTTATCTAAGAAATATTTGCTTAACCATGGTTACAAAGATTTTGAAATTTTGACCCATGTTTTCTTCTGGTTGTTTTATGGCTTTAGGTTTTTATTTAGAACAATCGATCCATTTTGAGTCCATTTTTCAGTAAGTCTTTTTGAAAAATATACTATAAATTGAAGGGAAAACGGATGAATCAGGGAGAAAAGATGGTTATATTTTTGGCAAAATGCAACTGAAAAGACGATGATGTGATTCATACAAATGGAAAAGACTAAGGGAGGCTGAGGTTTGGGGGTTAGTTTTGGGAAAATATCTCAGTTTGGGGCAAATAATATCCTCATCAGGGAAACAAACTGGGAGTTGAGGTTGAAAGTTGAAAATGTGACTCTGGAGTTGGAGAACAAGGCTGGTAGGAAGGGTTTGTTGCTGTTGTTAGTTATTGTCAAGTCGATTCTGACTCACGGCAACCTCGTGTACAGAGTAGAACTGCTCTGCAAGGTTTTCTTGGCTGCAATCTTTTTACAAAAGCAGAACACCAGACCTTTTTTCCATGTGCAACTGGATAAGTTCAAACCACCATCTTTTAGGTTAGCAGTCCAGTGAAAACTTTTTGCACCATCCAAGTACCCTAGGAAATGTTGAGAAGAAGGAAATATTGGGCACTTGTATTGACAACCCCTGAGAGATTGGATGATAGGATTCAGAGGGACAAAGGGGATTAACACAGAGTCAGTGCTGACTTGGTCTCTGTGGGCCTGACTGTAAGCAGAGGCGGACAAGGAGCCATGGAGGGTCAGGAAATAGAAGGGAGCTGGAGGGAGGTGGTGGAGGCAAAACGGTTTTCTTCTCATAACAGTAGATGTAAGACTGTGTATGCTGATGGGAGTAACCCAGGAGATATTACAGAAGGAAGAGAAAATGGAAAACAGCACAGGGAAATCGATTTTGATGTAAGTGGAGACAGGATCCAGAGCCCATTTGGTGCACTGGGTTTTGACTACAGCAGGGGCCCTTCTACAGTTACAAGAAAGAAATGGGGGTGCTCCTGCAGCCACACTTGTCAATTTGGTGATGGGTAAACCAAATGCAAGGATCCCTGATGGTGCAGTAGTTAAGCACTCAGCTGCTAACCGTTAAGCACAGCAGCTGCTCAGAAGAAAGATGTGGCAGTCTGCTTCCGTAAAGATTACAGCCTTGAAAACCCTATGGGGCAGTTCTACTCTTTCCTATAGGGTCACTATGAGTTGGTATCAACACAACTCGAAAACAATGAGTTTTGGTTTTTGGTTAAACCAAATGGAGCAGTTCTACTTTGTAACACATGGAGTCACTATGAGTCGGAATAGACTCAACGTCAACAGGTTTGGTATACAATATATAGTGGGAGGTCCCTGGGTGGCACAAATGGCCTGCACTTAACTACAAACCTTAAGGCTGGCAGTTCAAACCCATCCACCGGCACCACGGAAGAAAGGCCTGATGATCTGCTCCCATAAAGATTACAGCCAAGAAAACCTTATGGAGCAGTTCTACTCTGTCACATGGGGTTGCCATGAGTTGGAATCGACTCAACGACAACGGGTTTGGTTTTGGTTTTTATATAGTGGGAACTTCTTGACTTATTCCAAATGCTAAAGAAAGTATGCAATTTGATTGTTAGCTGAACAAGAAGTAGTCAAAGACTATAAGGCAGGACTAGAGGAAAAGGAGAATCTGAAAATGAAAGTGGATCGCACCTGAGGTTTCTTAGCGTGACTTTTTTTTGGTAAATTGTATTTCAACCATGACCTTTAAAAAAGTGTTATCCCATAGATGTACAGGTCAATGATTTTTCTCAAGATCAACACATCTCTGAAACCAGGAACCTAGTCAAGAAAAACACAGGGTGAGCATACAAGCATCTCTGTTAGCCTCTAGATAAACTGTTAACTCATCAAGGGGGCTATCTGACTTCTAGCATCTGCTTTCTAACACGTTTTTGCCTATTTTTTCACTTGGTGCTCATTTGAGTCTCCCTCCTCCTCCTTCTTCCTCCTCCTCCTTCCTCTTTCTCCTCTTTCTCTTCTTCCTCGTCTTCTTTCTCCTCTTCTTCCCCCCTTCTTTCTCCTTCTCCTGTTTCTCCCCCTTTTTCCTTCTCCTCTTTCTCCTTCTTCCTCCTTTTTCTCTCCTTCCTTCTCTTCTCTTCTTCCTCCTCCTCCTTCTCCTCTTCTTCCTCCTCATCTTTCTCTTCTTCCTTCTCCTTCTTCTCTTCCTCTTCTTCCTCCTCCTTTTCCTCCTCCTCCTCCTTCTCCACCTCCTCCTCTCCCTTCTCCTCCTCCTCCTACTCCCCTCCTTCTCCTTTTTATTAAATCCATCAGGATGATGGAGACTGGAGTTTATAATTGTATGTGCAGTATATGGCCTAGAGTATATGCCTGGTAGGATATGGATGCATATAAGGAAATGGATAAACAGTGCAATTCTTGTTTTTTTTTTTTTTTTTTTTAAAAAGTCCTTCATAATGATCCATCATCCTTCAGTGAGTCTCAGGGCTTCCTCAGTGAAGTCCTGCTAATTTGTCTTTCTCGGGGTGGGCTTCTCAGGGAAGTTTCAACTTGGATATTCCAATTTCAAGGTAAAAAACAAAACAAAAAACATCAAACCAGCAGCTGTGAAGTTAACTCTGATCATGGTGACCCCATGTGTGTCAGAGTAGAACTGTGCTCCATAGGGTTTGCAATGGCTGATTTTTTTGGAAGTAGATGCCAGGCACTTAACTGTGTCACCCAGAGGCGCCAATTTCAAGGTAGAGGATGACAGAAATCTTTGACTTTACATGGAAAAGGAGTCATATGAGGCTCTTATTTGGGAATTCTTGATCTTATAACATCCAGTTTCATCTTGTAGTAAATGCACCAAGATTCCACCCTCACGTAAGAGACATATGGTTGTGTTCTCTGCGCTGGGAAGAGGGCTGGGACACTCACAGAACTGTCACTCTGTGGAGAGCAGCCCCAAATACAGAACACGGTTTTGGAAAGTGATTTGTCAAGAAGTGATTTTAGTTTTTGCTATAAAGGGGAAGGAGGTGCAGGGCACAGTGTGAGCTGTCTCAGGGCATTCCCCCTCCTCATCTGCAGAGGAAGAAATCCCTGGAGTGGGAGAGCAGCAGTGAGTCTGGTGACCAAGACAGCGCAGAAATTCCTGGTGGGGAGCGCTGCACCAGAATATGGAGATAACTTCAGGGCAAGTAACATCAGGGCCTAAGCTGGTATTTTTCTGTTCAGGCTAGAATGTGCCAATAAAATATTACAGGATTGCAAGGGCCTGATGAAGAGAAATGGTGGGGCCCAGTGTTAGTAATTTTACCTGGATCAAGGCATGTCTGAATTCTTCAAACTTTCTGGTGACTGTGTACATACATGCAAAGGAAGAAGGTAGGTGTTTTGGAATTCTTGAGGTAACCATTTAAATATTCAAAAGAAGGTGATGTACGTAATTGAAGCTGGGAGAGTTTTTGCTGCAAGCCATTTTTCACTAAGAGCTGTTATCCCTTCTGGACTATCACCTAGACTTTAAGAAAGTTGGAATCCAGGCTTTCTGGAGTCATTGAGGCTGGATGAGCCCCCAAAACAACTGCCCTGAGATAATCTTTAAACTTTAAACCAAAACTAACCCCTGAAGTCTTCTTTGAACCAAAAAAATAGCCTATTTTAATTAGTAAAGTACGTCTGCTTTGAGCATTGTGCTCTTTTAAAGAATTATCTATGTGATATCAAATTGACAAGGGTAACTCCAAAGGTTGGATGGGAAGCTCAGGGGATGCTGATTTTAAGATAATCATGGTGGAATAATGTGAAGAAAGAGAGCAAGAATAGTAGCACAACTTGAAGAATGTAACCAATGTTACTGAATTTGCACATGTAGAAATTGTTGAAATGGTGTATCTTTCACTGGTTATACTTTCACCAAAATAAAAAGAATTAAAGTAAAAAAGAAAAGAAAAAATATCCTCCAAGAGAAAGAATCTGTATGGTATTTAATAGATTAAACAGGGACTTCAAAAATAAATAAATAAAGTTGATTCCAGTAAATAAATTATCTATACTAAAAAAGTTTTTTAAAGAAAAGTCAAAGTAAAAAGACAGGTCTATTTCAATTTCCCATCAAATTAATATTTATTGTAGATCTTTGTTTATATTTGGGAATGTGATATGCAAGCTATTCAGCTATTTATTTATTTTATATCTGATGAGCATTAAGGTAACATGAAGGATAGTCTTCCTCAAAGAATGTCTGTAAAAAATAAACAGTTTTAACAATAAATAAACCTGAATTTTTTAAAGAGAAAAAACAAAGGAGAAAAGCAAAAAGAAGTGTAACTATTTTGGAATTGGGCAGCATTTAGAAGTGCATAATTTGGCTTAAAAATAAATATTATTATAATTACAGATTATAGGCACAGATTATAATTACAGAATTTATGTAGCTACAGAAAAAGAAATTGAATTAAAAAACTGGAATTTCAGATAATAAAATATTAAATAAGAATTTTTAAAACAACAGAGTATTCTCAACTTTCTAGAAGTAAATATATCTTTATAACAGCTTTTACTCTGTGATATTTAAGCTATTTTGAAATTTTTCATTTACATGACATAGCTGAGGAAAAATTTTATAAGTAACTTAGTTAATGCTGGCCATTAGAAATTAATCATTGATTTTCCATGAGAACTAATTAATATTCAACACTTTTAATTCTAACAATATTAATATTTAAACTATTATTAATTATAAAAAAATTTACTTTAATTAAATATTTTATAAATATTTTTCTATAAGAAGTGCTCACATTTTTACCCACCTGCTTGAATTCATTCACTGGCCTATTATTTCCCTGAAACAAAAGTTCATATTCCTTGGCCTGTTCCAAGTGATCACTCAGGACAATCACCACCTTCCTTTCCAGCATCATATCCTGCCACTGTCTCATCTCTACACAACAAATACTCGGGATTTCCAGTCTAGAAAGGCTGCACATGTCTTTCTTACATGGGGTTTTTCCAAGTGGTTTGCCTTATGCAAGAAGCAGCTGAACCCAACTATGTTTCAGATATATATTTTACAAAACTTCCATGCATCTCCATGAAATGCAAAGGCAGGGATTTTCCCTAAATCTCTAAACTCACTAATTTCCCTCAATACACTATTTTGAAATTTCTCAAACTTTTTCTCTGGAGAACCTAACACAGTTAGTTTGAGACGTCTTTGTTTTATGGTGTACAGGACATTCACTTTTAGCTCTGTTATAAGATCCACGTGGACAGGGATGTTACTGTTCTCATTTGCCATGGCACACAAATTACTGGCACTTAATAGTTCTCTAAATATTAGCAGATTGTGAAATGAATGACTAAATTCCATGAAGAGAACCGATTCATTACATTGTAACTAGATTAGGAAAAATTGTTGTCCTTGCCTAGCAGGCAGAGCAGAACTGAAAGACACAGGTTTCACTGAGCACAAAGGGGCTGAATGTTGGGAAACATGTGGCCATGAGCACAGAAGCGTCCACCACCCACTGGCCTGGAGTTGCAACCGGTGTCATCCAAACAGTCACAATGTAGAGATTGGATAAAAGGCAAAGAAGGAGCTCACCAGGATGAGGATGGTGCATGACCTTGTGGGAAGGTCTGGAGGAGAGGCTGTTGCTGTGAATGTGTTGGATCGCTGTTTATGTCTGTGCAGGACAGGGACCATGGAGCCACTGGCCCAGACCAGGAAGCCGAAACTCATACAGTCAGGGAAAAAATATATGACCGCAGTTAATGAGCTAAATCTCTTTGGCATGATCCAGGAACAGTATCAAAAATGTTTTTTCACCCTCAGGTTTTTGCTGTCCAAAGGACCATTTACTGTTAGAGGAACATGAATATTTATCAAGAGATGCAGGATCCAGCAGAGGAAACAACAGAAGCCAATGAACTTTGAAAATCTAATCTTGAGCTCTAACCACCTACAAAGACTGGGGTTAAGTTTAATGGTCTGGAAGCCACTGAGAAGGCAGATAGT
Organism: Dugong dugon; assembly: GCA_030035585.1. NCBI lineage: Eukaryota > Metazoa > Chordata > Mammalia > Sirenia > Dugongidae > Dugong > Dugong dugon. The sequence goes on from CM057466.1 coordinate 118,210,481, forward strand.
GCTGAAGGAAACCCCTGTGGCCACTCTGTGATAATAAAAGACAAGTTTCATCCAGTATCATTCAGGAAATATTTCAACCCCAAAGCTGCCAGGTCTGAGGGATCCCTTCAGAGAAGAATATCAAGGAGTTGGCCAAGGCCAGTTGGTTGAGAATCAGGTCTTGAGACCTCTGAAGTTATAAAAACAAAGCAGTAGGGAATTACCCAGGATCCCAACTCCAGTCTGAATGAGGAAGACAATCCCAATTTCCAATTTTCCAGAACTCATCCTATCAATATATACGTGTTATGGATTGAACCGTGTCCCCCCAAAATATGTGTTGTATCCCTAAGGGACTGAATTGCTAGGCTGAGGGCTGTGGGGACCATGGTCTCGGGGAACATCTAGTTCAACTGGCATAACACAGTTTATAAAGAAAGTGTTCTACATTTTACCTTGGTGAGTAGCGTCTGGGGTCTTAACAGCCTGTGAGCAGCCATCTAAGATACTCCACTGGTCTCATCCCTTCAGGAGCAAGGGAGAATGAAGAAAACAAGATACAAAGGACTAATGGACCACAACTACTACGGACTCCACCAGACTGAGCCCAGGACAACTCGTTGGTGCCCAGCTACCACCACTGACTGCTCTGACAGGGATTACAACAGAGGCTCCCAGACAGAGCTGGAGAAAAATGTAGAACAAAATTCTAACTCGCAAAAAAAGACCAGACTTACTGGCCTGACAGAGACTGGAGAAACCCTGAGAGTATGGCCCCCGGATAACTTTTAGCTCAGTAATGAAGTCATTCCTGAGGTTCACCCTTCAGCCAGAGATGAGACAGGCCCATAAAATAAAATGAGACTAATGGGGCACGACAGCGCAGGGACAAGGACTAGAAGGCAGGAGGGGAGAGGAAAGCTGGTAATAGGGAACCCAAGGTTGAGAAGGAAGACTGTTGATGTGTGGTGGGGTTGGTAACCAATGTCAAAAAACAGTATGTGCAGTAACTGTTTAATGAGAAACTATTAGTTCTGTAAACCTTCATCTAAAGTACAATTTTAAAATTTTTTTAGAAAAGAAAAAAATGTGTTGTAAATCCTAACTTCTATGCCATTTGGGAATGGGTGGTCCTTGTTATGTTAATGAGGCAGGATTAGCGTAGGGTGTATTTTGAGTCAATCTCTTTTGAGATATATAGAGATTAAACAAGATAGCAAGAAGAGAGATGGGGGAAGACTGATGACAAGCCACATGGAGATCTCCAAGGAATGAGGAAACAAGTTGAAAAAATAAGGATGTTCCTCCAGAGCTGACAGAGAGAGAAAGACTTCCCCTAGAGCAGCACCCTGAATTTGGACTTCTAGCCTCCTAAACTGTGAGAAAATAAATTTCTGCTTGTTAAAGCCACCCACTTGTAGTATTTCTGTTGTAGCAGCACTAGATAACTAAGACACTACAGAATGTTAATTTTTATTAAGCCAGAGCAATCAGCAGGAAAAAAGCAGAAAGAAATGTCCTAATATCACTATGGACAGTAGTTTTCTGTTTATCCTAACCTATATATTCTCACTTTAAACTAACATTAAGACTTTGTACTTATTTGTGCAAAGGTAATTCACTGAGATTGTCACTGGAAACAGCTGTGTCCATCTAAAAGGAACTGAGTGGACGAATGAGGCCCCAGCCTCACAACAGATCTCTAGAACTATAGAGATGAATGGTGGCGATCTCTGTATGTAGATTCACTCAGTTTTGCAACCATGCTTGCTTCGAAAAAGTGAATTTGTTCCAAGGTGACTGATCCATTATGGAAAACTTAGAGCATAAAGGAAAGTTTACATTTTTCCTGTGTGTGAATTCGTGCACGAGACAGGTTACGTGAATGCTGAAACCTGCGGCCAGCAGAACCGTGTTGTCAGAACACACAAAAGACACACAAGCACATTCTTCAAACATCTCTCTGCTCCCTCAGGTCGCTGTGCGTTATGAGCTGCGCTCATTGCATCTTGTGTTCCATTTTTGGTCAGAGGTCCTATACCCAGGTCGTATACGCAGGCTGAATTCAAGATGATTTACGGGAAAATGTCGTATTTATTATTATGTTGTTGTTGTGTGCTGTCAAGTTGATTCCGACTCAAAGTGACCCCATGTGCAGAGCAGAACTGCCCCATAGGGTTTCCTAGGCTGTAATCTTTACAGGAGCAGATCACCAGGTCTTTCTCCCACAGAGCAGCTGGGTGAGTTCAAACTGCCAACCTTCCAGTTGGCAGCTGACCTCTTAACTGCTGTGCCATCAAAAACCATCCACTGCCATGGAATCGATTCCAACTGATAGCAACTCTGTAGGACAGAGTATAATTGTCCCACAAGGTTTCCAAAGAGCAGCTGGTGGATTCAAACTGCTGACCTTATGGTTAGCAGCCAAGCTCTTAACCACTGAGCCATGTATTTATTATAGTATTCCAGAATTTCTTAACCATTTACATGTGTAAAGATGCTACTGTTATTGTATGAATTGTGTCCCCAAAAAATATGTGTTATAAATTCTACCCCTAGATCTGTGGTCACTTATAATCCCATATAGTAATGGGTTTCTTTGTTACATTAATGAGACAGTATTAATGTAGGATGTGTCTTAAGTCAGTCTCTTTTGAGCTATAAAAGAAATTAAACAAGCAAGTGAGCAAGCAGAGATGGGGAAGACAGACACCATGCCACAGGAAGATCACCAAGGAGCCAAGGAATAGAAGCTGAAGAAACAAAGACCTTCCCCTAGAGCTGACAGAGAATGAGAGCCTTCTCCTAGAGCCGGTGCCCTGAATTTGGACTTCTAGCCTCCTAACTGTGAGAAAATAAATTTCTGTTTGTTGAAGCCACCCACTTGTGGTATTTCTGTTATAGTAGCATTAGATAAGTAAGACAGCTACCGTATTTCAGAGCCTTCTACCTTGTTTATACCGATGTTGTTTTCAAGTGTCCCAATAAGTCCTGTGGGTTTTTTTTTTAAAAACTGCAGATTTTGTGCAGCTTGGTGGTTTTTATGAACACATAGGTTGCATTATAGTAAAATTGCCTGTATCAAGTTTTCTCCATGATAGACCTGTTGTTGTTGTTGTTAGGTGCTGTTGCATCGGGTTCTGACTTACAGTGACCTTATGTACAATAGAACAAAACACTGCCTGGTCCTGTGCCATCCTCACAATCATTGTTATGCTTAAGTCCATTGTTGCAGCCACTGTGTCAATCTATCTCATTGAGGGTCTTCCTCTTTTTCGATGACCCTCTACGTTACCAAGCATGATGTCCTTCTCCAGGGGCTGATCCCTCCTGATAAGATGTCCACTGTATATGAGACATAATCCCTCCATCCTTGCTTCTAAGGAGCATTCTGGTCGTACTTCTTTCAAGACAGATTTGTTCATTCTTTTGGCAGTCCGTAGTACATTCAATATTCTCCAACACCACAATTCAAAGGCATCAATTCTTCTTTGGTCTTCCTTATTCATAGTCCAGCTTTCACATGCATATGAAGTGATTGAAAACACCATGACTTGGGAAAGGCACACCTTAGTCTTCAAGGTGATGTCTTTGCTTTTCAATACTTTAAAGAGATCTTTTGCAGCAGATTTTCCCAACGCAATGCATAAAGCAGAGAATACCAGAAAGATGTTTACCTGTCTTTTATTGACAATGCAAAGACATTCGACTGTGTTAATCATAACAAATTATGGATAACATTGTGAAGAACTGGAATTCCAGAACATTTAATTGTGCTCATGAGGAATCTGTACATAGATCAAGAGGCAGTTGTTCGAACAGAACAAGGGGATACTGCGTGGTTTATAGTCAGGAAAGGTGTGCATCAGGGTTGTATCCTTTCACCATACCTATTCAATCTGTATGCTGAGCAAATAATCTCAGAATCTGGACTATATGAAGAAGAATGGGCATCAGGATCGGAGGAAGACTCATGTCTTAGTCATCTAGTGCTGCTATAACAGAAATACCACAAGTGGATGGCTTTAACAAAGAGAAGTTTATTCTCTCACAGTCCAGTAGGCTAGAAGTTTGAATTCAGGGCACCAGCTCCAGGGGAAGTCTTTCTTTCTCTGTCAGCTCTGGAGGAAGGACCTTGTCATCAGTCTTCCCTTGGTCTGGGAGCATCTCAGCACAGGAACCTCAGGTCCAAAGTATGCGGTCTGCTCCCGGTACTACTTTCTTGGTAGTATGAGGTCCCCCGTCTATCTACTTTCTTCTCTCTTTTATATCTCAAAAGATACTGGCTTACGACACTATCTAATCTTGTAGACCTCATCAATTTAACTGCCACTAATCCATTTTTTTACATCATAGTGATACAATATACAACACATAGGGAAATCACAACAGATGACAAAAGGTAGACAATTATACAATACCGGGAATCATGACCAAGCCAAGTTGACACATATTTTTTAGGGGACATAATTCAATCCATGACAACTCATTAACAACCTGCATTAGGCAGATGACACAACCTTGTTTGTTTAAAGTGAAGAGGACTTGAAGCACTTACTGATGAAGATCAAAGACCACAGCCTTCAATATGGATTACACCCCAATATAAAGAAAACAAAAATTCTCACAACTGGACCAATGAGCAACATGATGATAAATGGAGAAAATATTGAAGTTGTCAAGGATTTCATTTTACTTGAATCCACAATCAACACCCAATGGAAGCATTAGCCGTGCACAAAGTATGTCACCTTTTTTGAAGTGAGTAGATGCATATAAATACAGAGACAGAAAGTTAATATGAGGGAGGGACAAAACTGAGTTAGATATTTATGGAATTGTCTTATAGCTTTCACTTCCAACAAATGTAAATAGCTTGCATAATTACTAAACAATGTTAAGTCAGAATGAAATTTAGACGTCCATAAAATCAAAATGAAAGAAAAAGTGAGTCTGATTGTGTGTTGGCATATAAAGAAAAAATCTTCAAGTGGCTTTGAAATCCAGGAGGATAAATGCACATGCATGCAGACACTGTATCTCTCTCTCATACACACACACACACAAAAGTATAAGTAAACCTAGGGAAACCTAAATATGATGAGTAGATAGTATCAATGTCCTTGTTGTAATATAATTCTACAGTTTTGCAAAAGGTAACCATGGGTGGAAATTGGTCAAGGGGCACAAGAAATCTCCCTCTATTACTTCTTACAACTGCTTGTGAATCTACAATTCTGGCAATAAAATAATATCAATTTTAAAAAGGGGGAGATAGACAAAAATATTGCAAAGACGTCTTAAAATCTGGTTCGTAATTACATTTTGATTAAAGTCATTGGTATTGTTCACCTTGAAACAAATAAATAAGCCTATGAATGTAGTTGGATCCCTGGTGGCACAGTGGTTAAGAACTCTGTTGCTAACCAAAAGGTCAGCAGTTCAAATCCACCAGCCGCTCCTTGGAAACCCTATGGGGCAGTTCTACTCTGTCCTGTAGGGTCACTATGAGTTGGAATTGACTCAATAGCAATGGGTTTCTTAGTAAATGGGTTAACGTTTGAAAATACTTATGCAACTCATGTCTTGTGCCCCTAACCTGATGGATGGCCACCTCTGAAAACAGACTTGACAATCTGTCCCCCCACCCCCACCCCTGCCAGGTAGAAAACCAGAGAGAATGCTCTCTCTGGATCAGTGCCAAGTGCTCAGGGCAAAAATTAAGAAGGAAGAAGAACCTCATCTAGTTGTATAGGTGACCCACAGCAAAGTTTGTCCAAGTGGACACCTGTCTGGTGAGAACTATAAACTCATCAGTCTGTGAGGCTGGCTTGAACAACAGACTTACAGAGTCAATGGCTGTGTTCTACCCTATGGTTCTCCTTCTTATGACAAACAATACTTTCAGACAGCACAACACAAAATGCTAACACAAAAGACTGCAAACAAAGATTTAAAAAAGACAAAGCAAATGGGAACTAAGTTCCCCAAAGCAGCCACTACAAATTCAAGTGATCATTGGTATACTCAACCTAGTTACTCAAAACGTTACCACATGTAGCTCCATAGTGAGAAGACATGTAAGAAGAAGGGGTTTTAGGAGGGGAAGAAAGAAATTTAGAACAGGAGGAGACCAGGATTAGAAACCCTAAACTGAGTATTATATGTAAACTGAGGTCCCCATTAAACAGCTGCAGGAAGGCACAGGGATTCACGCACCCTACCCCAAATAGAACAAACAGGTAACTCACCAAGATGATGTCTAGGCTCCAAACCCAAGTTGAGCGATGCCTGAGTCGCTGAATAAACCTGGGAGCTCAAAACACAAAGAGAGCAGATCTCAGATCTGGGAGAGACTTACACCTCACACTCTGGGTTGGTGAGAGAACAGAAAATGCAAGGCGTCCTGTGGCATCTGTTCACTCACCAGCCTCAGGGTCACTTGAAGGATCATCGCTGGATCTCATTTCTGACGCCAGAACTGTCAAAAAGAAACATTTGATTGAAAGGTCAGTCAGAGTTAAGAAGACTTATTGGGCAAGAAACTGTAAACAGGGAGTGCACAAGCTGAAAGTGGCATAGTCTCATTCAAACTGTGTAAGCATGGAGTTTTGAAAGGCAGTTAGGGAATTACCAGTAGGGAAGTTACAATGATTGGATTTTAGGTATGTCTTTAATTTAAGGGAGAGTTTTACAAAGTGGGGTTCTATCACTGATTTCATAGTATACTTGTTGGGAATTGGTGGAGTCCAGTATGATGACTCAGAAACATTTTTAACTGTTAAGTTCTTTTTGAAAAGTGTCTGCGGTTAGAACACTTCAGAAAATTCCCTATTGTTCTGTCAGGTATGGATCGAATACAAATGACCATTTTCATTTATTTGCTCTTGGAAATGTTTTTCACCTGGCACAGCGATTAATTTTTATTTATTGTTTAACTCTATCCATCCATCATGTATCTATATATTTTTTAACACATTGAGAGTAAGTTGGGAACATTGTACGCCTTGAACAATGAACACTTTGGTGCATATTTTCTAAATCAATAGAAATTATCTATTACTTACCTAATCTTTTCTGAATATAGTGCTGCAAACTGGGAAATGTAAGGTTGACACAACAGTATTATGTAAATTTTAAATTTTAAATATTTAAAATTTGTTAACTGTCCTATTAACATCACTTATGCACACACTTATGGATACTTTTTAGACATAATCAAACACATCACAGGATTGGTTTTCTGGGTTTGAAGGATTAGGGTCTCATGGGACATCTTGGTCAATTGGCATAATATACTTCATAAAGTTATGTTCTACACCTACTTTGTTGAGTACTGCCTGGGATCTTAAAAGTTTGTGAGCAGCCATCTAAGATACAACTATAGGTCTCTATTTGCCTGGAGCAAAAGAGAAAAAAGAAAACCAAAGACCAAAGAAGAAACTAGTCTACAGGACAAAGAGTCTACACAAACCACAGCTTCATCTACTCTGAGATCAGAACTAGATAGTGCCTGGCTACCACTACCAACTATTATAATCTGGCTACCTCTACCACCTATTATAATCTGGGCCACAATAGATAGACCCTGACAGAATGGAGAAAAATAGGAACAGAATCTCAAATTGCTGAAAAAACAAAAAAATCCAAAAAAAAAATAGGACTTACTGGACCATTTCATACTGAAGGACTTCCCAAGACTACCGTGGTGGTATAAGATGTTCTAAAATCAGATAGCTTGAGGCCTCCCACTCTGTTCTTCTTCTTGAGTAATGACTTATTTATCAAGGGCTTCTTCCCTTTCCATATGAAGCTGATGATTTGTTTCTCTGTCTCATTAAAAAATGCCAGTGGAATTTGGATCAGGATTGCATTGTATCTGTAGATCGCTTTGGGTAGAATTGACATTTTCACGATGTTGAGTCTTCCTATCTATGAGCAAGGTATGTTTTTCCATTTATGCAGGTCTCTTTTGGTTTCCTGCAGTAGTGTCTTGTAGTTTTCATTGTACAGGACTTTTACGTCTCTCCTTAGATTTATTCCTAAGTATTTTATCTTCTTGGGGGCTATTGTGAATGGTATTGATTTGGTGATTTCCTCATCGAGGTTCTCTTTGTTCTTGTAAAGGAATCCAACTGATTTTTGTATGTTTATCTTGTATCCTGCTACTTTGCTGAAATCTTCTGTTAGTTCCAGTAGTTTTCTTGTGGATTCTTTCGGGTTTTCTGTGTATAAGATCATATCATCTGCAAATAGAGATACTTTTACTTCTTCCCTACTAATTTGGATTCCCTTTATTTCCTTTTCTAGCCTAATTGCTCTGGCTAGGACCTCCAGCATAATGTTGAGTAAGAGTGAGATAAAGGGCATCCTTGTCTGGTTCCCGTTCTCACGGGGAATACTTTCAAACTCTCTCCATTTAGGATGACATTGGCTGTTGGCTTTGTATAAATGCCCTTAATTATATTGAGGAATTTCCCTTCTATTCCTATTTTGTTGAGAGTTTTTATCAGGAATGGGTGTTGGACTTTGTCAAATGCCTTTTCTGCATGGATTGATACGATCATGTGGTTCTTGTCTTTTGTTTTATTAATGTGATGGATTACATTGATTGTTTCTCTAATGTTGAACCATCCCTGCATACCTGGTATAAATCCCACGTGATCATGGTGAATTATTTTTTTGATATGCTGCTGAATTCTGTTGGCTAGAATTTTGTTGAGAATTTTTGCGCCAATGTTCATGAGGGATATTGGTCTGTAATTTTCTTGTTGGTGGTGTCTTTACCTGGTTTTGGTATCAGGATTATGCTGGCTTCATAGAATGAGTTTGGGAGTATTCCATCCTTTTCTATGCTCTGAAATACTTTTAGTAGTAGTGGTGTTAACTCTTCTCTGAAAGTTTGGTAGAATTCTCTAGTGAATCATTTCCGGCCAGGGCTTTTATTTGTTGGGCATTTCGTAATTACCTTTCCAATCTCTTCTAGTGTTATGGGTTTATTTAGCTGTTCTACCTCTGTTTGTGTTAGTTTAGGTACATAGTGAGTTTCTAGAAATTTGTCCATTTCCTCTAGGATTTCAAATTTGTTAGAGTACAATTTTTCATAGTATTCTGTTATGATTCTTTTAATTTCCGTTGGTTCTGTTGTTATATCACCCATCTCATTTCTTATACAGGTTATCTGTTTCCTCTCCTATTTTTTTGTCAGTTTGGTCAATGGTTTATCAATTTTGTTGATCTTTTCAAAGAACCAGCTTTTGGTCTTGTTAACTCTTTCAATTGTTTTTCTATTTTCTATTCCGTTTAATTCTGCTCTAATGCTTATTATTTCCTTTCTTCTGGTGCCCGAGGACTTCTTTTGTTCTCTCTACTTGTTCCAGTTGTAGGGTTAATGTTTTGATTATGGCCCTTTCTTCTTTTTGAATGTGTGCATTTATTGCTATAAGCTGACCTCTAAGCGCTGCTTTTGCTGTGTCCCAAAGGTTCTGGTAGGATGTGTTTTCATTCTTGTTTGATTCTTTGAATTTCTTTATTCCATCTTTAATTTCTTCTATAACCCAGTAGCTTTTGAGCAAGGTATTGTTCAGTTTCCATGTGTTTGATTTTTTTTCCTTGCTTTTTCTGCTGTTGATTTCTACTTTTATGGTTTTATGGTCAGAAAAGATGCTTTGTAATATTCCAATGCTTTGGATTTTGTTAAGGCTTGTTTTATGGCCTAGTATTTGGTCTATTCTGGAGAATGTTCCATGTGCATTGGAAAAGAAAGTATACTTGGCTGCAGTTGGGTGGAGTGTTTGGTATACATCTATGAGATCAAGTTGGTTGATTGTAGCATTTAGCTCTTCCTTGTCTTTGTTGAGCTTCTTTCTGGATGTTCTGTCCTTCACCAAAACTGGTGTGTTGAAGTCTCCTACTACTATTGCGGAGCTGTCTATCTCTCTTTTCAATGCTGTTAGAGTTTGTTTTATGTATTTTGGAGCCCCGTAGTTGGGTGCATAAATATTTATTATAGTTATATTCTCCTGGTGTACTGACCCTTTAATCATTATATAGTGTCTTTCCTTATCCTTTGTGGTGGATTTTACTTTAAAGTCTATTTTGTCGGAGGTTAATATTGCCACTCCTGCTCTTTTTTGAGTGTTGTTTGCTTGATATATTTTTTTCCATCCTTTGTGTTTTAGTTTATTTGTGTCTTTAAGTCTAAGGTGTGTCTCTTATAGGCAGCATATAGATGGATTGTGTTTTTTTATCCAGTCTGCAACTCTCTTTCTCTTTATTGGTGCATTTAGTCCAGTTACATTCAGTGTAATTATTGATAGGTATGAGTTTAGTGCTGTCATTTTGATGTATTTTTGTGTGTGTTGTTCACAGTTTCTTGGTTGCACTTAATTTTCTGTGCTGAGTCCTTTTTCTTTATGTGTTTTCATCTTTTTCATTGTTGTTAATTTTGTGTTTGCTGAATCTTCATTTTTTTTAGTTTTTTATTTTGACTTGTAGGATTGTTAGTTTCCTTTGCAGTTACCTTAATATTTACCCCTATTTTTCTAGGTTTAAACCAGTCTTTTATTTCTTTATATCACCCTGATTTCCTCTCCATATGAAAAATCTATGTATACATTTTTAAGTCCCTCTTTTTTGTTTTAATGTTGTCGTCTTTTACATATTGACAACTCTGTTTCCCTATTTTCAGTCTTTTAGCTTTGACTTATTTTCGTGACTTCCCTATTGGGGTTGATATCAGGTTGCTCTGACCTGTGTTCTAGTCTTGGATTGTTATCTGATGTTACTGATTTTCTAACTGCAGGACTGCCTTTAGTATTTCTAGTCATTTTTGTTTGGTTTTTGCAAATTCCCTAAACTTCTGTTTATCTGGAAATTTCCTAATTTCACCATCATATTTGAGAGACAGTTTTGCTGGATATATAATTCTTGGCTGGCAATTTTTTTCCTTCAGGGCTTTATAAATGTTATCCCATTGCTTTCTTGCATGCATGGTTTCTGCTGAGTAGTCTGAGCTTATTATTATTGACTCTCCTTTGTAGATGACATTTTGTTTATCCCTAGCTGCTCTTAAAATTCTCTCTTTATCTTTGGTTTTGGCAAGTTTGATTATATGTCTTGGTGACTTTTTTTTGGGATCTTCCTTATGGGGGGTTCTATGAGCATCTTGGATAGATATCTTCTCATCTTTCACAATATCAGGGAAGTTATCTGCCAATAAATCTTCAACAATTATCTCTGTATTTTCTGTTATTCCCCCTGTTCTGGTACTCCAATTGCTCGTAGGTTATTCCTTTTGATAGACTCCCACATAATTCTTGGGGTTTCTTCATTTTTTTAAATCCTTTTATCTAATTTTTCCTCAGATAAGTTGGTGTCAAGTGCTTTATCTTCAGTCTCACTAATTCTGAATTTCATAGCCTCAATTCTGCTCCTATGACTTTCTATTAAGTTGACTAATTCTGAAATTTTATTGTTAGTCTTCTGGATTTCTGATTGCTGTCTCTTTGTGGTTTCTTGCAGCCTATTAAATTTGTCATTATGCTCTTCTCTAATCTTTTTAATTTCCTCTATAGTGTGTTAAGCATTTTGTTTAATTTCCTTCCTGGTCTCTTGAAGAGTTCTGTATATTAATCTTTTGTATTCTGCCTCCAGTAATTCCAAGAAATTGTCTTCCTCTGGAAAATTTCTAGGTTCTTTTTTTTTTTTTTTTTTTTTTTGGAGTTTGCTGAAACCATCATGTTCTGCCTTTTTATGTGATTTGATATTGACTGTTGTCTCTGAGCCATCAATAAGTTATTATACTTATTTATTTTATGTTTGCTTGCTGTGTCCTAGCTTCTTGTTTTGATATGCCCAAATAGGCTGCTCGCATGAGCTAGTTTGATTATCGGCACCTTGGAAGCTCTAATGTCCTGTCACCAGGTGGTTAGATCTGTTACTACATATGTGAGCTCAGGAGTTCGCCCACTTCTCCTGTATGGATTCAGCTCAGGTGCCCAGGTAGATAGCTACCAAGTGTGTGGTGTAGGTTCTCACCTACAGTCCTAGACAGACATGGGTGATTGGTGTAGGCACAGGCATCTGGCTGCAGCAGGGGGTACACATTCTGAGCAAGGCGGCGTGCTGACAGCCACCCACAAGTGTCCAGGAGTAAGGCATGTCCCTGTTCCCTACAGTGCATAGGTGGGTGGGTTTTTCAGCCAGACTATGAGCACCCAATGCTGTTGGCTTAAGGACTGGGGGCACCTCTTATTCTTGGGCCCCTATCACAGATGTCTAGGTGGTGTGGATGGAGCCACTAGCCCTCAGGCCCCTGATGTGGGCAGATGAAGACCTTGTTTAATGGGCAGGGTAGCCCCAAATGTCACAAATCTGCCGCTTCACAGCTGAAACAGTTGAAGTTAGACTGCAGGTATATAACCTGTTGTACTGTGGTAATGAGGGCCTATGCTGTTGACATGAGTCCACACAAGTCTATGCAGGGGGAAAGGCACTCAAAGTGCGTGGATCTCTTATGCCTGTGCCTAGGCAAAGGAGCTGTGCCTACCCTGGGTTCCTGGCTTAGGGGAGCCGGCAGTTTATTTTTTCCCCTGTTTGTTAATTTGCTCATGCTCCAAGGCTGGGAGAATGGCTCAGGGGGTGTGACGGATCCTACTTCCAGCCCAGGGAACTCGGCAATTGCTGAAGCTGGTCCTGGACCCAGTGCAGAGCAGGGAGTGTGGAGGTAAATGGGAGAGAGTTTTTTCCCTAAGGGGGGGTGTTTTTGATCCACGCATTAGGCCAGACACAAATACTTATGTTTTGCCTATCAGGGTTGCTTCTCACTGGTTCTGGGTGGCCGAGTAGACTCTCTGCTGCTAGGTCTCTCCCATTGCAGGTCAAGTCTGGCAACTTCCAGCTGCTTCCGAACCATTGCTCCCTCTCCCTGCCACTCAGACTCCTCAACTTTGCCTTTGATGTTCAGGGCTCCTAGAATTTCATATATAATCGATTCACTTGTTTTTTCGGGTCTTTGTTGTAAGACGGTCCACCAGAAGCATCTGACTACTCCGCCATCTTGGCCCCTCCTCCTCATTTGATTTCTTGACTGATGCTTGCAAGGGCGTTGATTGTGAATCCAAGTAAAATGAAATTTTTGACAACTTCAATCTTTTCTCTGTTTATCATGATGTTGCCTATTGGTCCTGTTGTGAGGATTTTTGTTTTCTTTATGTTGAGATGTAATCCAGACTAAAGGCTGCAGTCTTTGATCTTCATCAGTAAGCACTCCAAGTCCTCTCCACTTCCAGCAAATAAGGTAATGTGATCTGCATAATATGAGTTGTTAATGAGTCTTCCTCCAATCCTCATGCCCCTTTCTTCATATAGTCCAGCATCTTGGATTATTTGCTTTGCATACAGATTGAATAGGTATAGTGAAAGGATACAACACTGACACACACCTTTCCTGACTTTAAACCATGCAGCATCCCCTTGTTCTGTTTGAACAACTGCCTCTTGATCTATGTACAGATTCCTCATGAGCACAATTAAGTGTTCTGGAATTCTCATTCTTTGCGAAGTTATCCATTATTTGTTATGATTCACACAGTTGAATGCCTTTGTGTAGTCAACAAAGCCCAAGTAAACATCTTTCTGGTATTCTCTGCTTTCAGCCAGGATCCATCTAACATCCACAGTGATATCCCTCATTCCATGTCTTCTTCTGAATCTGGCTTGAATTCCTGGCAGTTCCCTGTTGATGTACTGCTGCAGCCACTTTGGAGTGATTTTCAGCAATATTTTACTTACGTGTGATATTAATAATATTGTTCTATAATTTCTGCAATCTGTTGGATCATGTTTCTTTGGAATAAGCATAAATGTGTATCTCTTCCAGTCGGTTGGCCAGGTAGCTGTCTTCCAAATTTCTTGGCATAGGCGATTGGGGGTTTCCAGGGCTGCATCCCTTTGTTGAAACATCTCAATTGGTATTCCGTCAATTCCTGGAACCTTGTTTTTCACCAATGCCTTCAGTGAAGCTTGAACTTCTTTCTTCAGTACCATCAGTTCTTGGTCATATGCTACCTCTTGAAATGGTTGAGCATTGAAGAATTCTTTGGGAACAGTAACTCTGTGCATTCCTTCCATCTTCTTTTGATGCTTCCTGCACTGTTTGATATTTTCCCCGTAGAATCCTTCAATATTGCAACTTGAGGCTTGAATTTTTTCTTCAGTTCTTTCAGCTTGACAAATGCTGAGCGTGTTCTTCCCTTTTGGTTTTCTAACTGTAAGTCTTTGCACATGTCATTATGATACTTTATTTTTCCTTCTCGAGCTGCTGTTTGAAATCTTCTGTTAAGCTCTTTTACTTCACCATTTCTTCCATTTGCTTTACCTACTGTATGTTAAAGAATAAGTCTTGTAGTCTCTTCTGACATCTATTTTGGTCTTTTCCTTTCGTTTTAATTACCTCTCGCTTTCTTCATTTCTGATGTCCTTGATGTCATTCCACAACTCGTCTGGTCTTTGTCATTAGTGTTTAGTGCATCAAATCTCTTCTTGAGATGGTCTCTAAATTCAGGTGCTATGTGCTCAAGGACCTACTTTGGCTCTCGTGGAGTTGTTCTGATTTTCTTCAGCTTCAGCTTGAACTTGCATATGAGCAATTGACGGTCTGTTCCACAGTTGGCCCCTGACCTTGTTCTGACTGATAATATTGAGCTTTTCCATCATCTCTTTCCACAGATGTAGTCGATTTGATGTGTGTTCCATCTGGTGAGGTCAACCTGTATAGTCGCAGTTTATGTTGTTGAAAAAGAGGTGTTCGCAGTGAAGAAGTCATTGGTCTTGCAAAATCCTATCATGAGCTCTCCAGCATCATTTCCATCACCAAGGCCATATTTTCCAACTACCGATCCTTATTTGTTCTCAACTTTCACATTCCAATCACTGGTAATTATCAATGCGTCCTGATTGTATGCTCAGTCAATTTCAGACTGAAGAAGTTGGTAAAACTCTTCAATTTCTTCATCTTTGGCCTTAGTGGTTGGTGCATAAATTTGAATAATAGCCGTATTAACTGGTCTTCCTTGTAGGTGTATGGATATTATCCTCTCACTGACAGTGTTGTACTTCAGGACACATCTAGAAATGTTCTTTTTGACAGTGAATGCAATGTCATTCCTCTTCATCTTGTCATTTCCAACACAGCAGACCATATGATTGTCCAATTCAAAATGGTATGTACCTGTCCATTTCAGCTCACTAATGCCTAGGATATCGATGTTTATGCATTCCATTTCATTTCTGACAATTTCCAATTTTCCTAAATTCATACTTCTTACTTTCCCTATTCCGATTATTAATGGGTGTTTGCAGCTGATTGTTTTCATTTTGAGTTGTGCCCAATCAGCAAATGAAGGTTCCAAAAGCTTGACTCCATCCACATCATTAAGGTCAACTCTACTTTGAGAAGGCAGCTCTTGCCCAGTCATGTTTTGAGTGTCTTCCAACCTAAAGGGTTCATCTCCAGCAATGTATTTTTAAAAATACAGGTCAATTATTCTGCAAAAATTTCCTCAGTAGTGAGGTGTCCTCATAATTAGATTATGTTTATGCATATTTTGGCAAGGATACTACAGAAGTGATATTGTTTCCTTCTCAGTGCATCATATTAGGATGCACATCTGTTTTCAGAATATTGGTGATGTTAACTTCAGTCACTTTGAAATAGTGATGCCTCTAAGGTCTCCCTATACAAAAACTACTTTTTTGTTTTTTCTCCTGTACAATTATATGTTATTAGTGGGGAAATTATTGAAAGAATGAAAAATCCTCTTTCTCATCAACCTTGCCCTCTGCTAATTTTAGCACCTATTGATTACTGTCTAACATCAGTCTGTCTATATTTCCCTTGACATTCTAAATCAAGGTAGAAATTTTCTTCTCTCTGCTCTACTTCATTATTAATTCATTCCTTTATATCTCTGTGGACTCATGCATACTTTATTTGTTTAAACAGATTTGATAATGTATAATTTATATCAATAAAATCACCAATTTTCAGTGTACATTTTAATTACTAATGGCAAGTATATACTGTTGTGTAACCACCATCACAATAATGATACAGAATATTCCCATCACCTTGTGCCATTTGCAATTAACCCATTGTTCCCATCCTCAGCCCCAGCAACAACTGAAGGTGCTTTTATATTACTGAGTAACATTCCATTTATGAATATACCTCAACTGATTAACCATTCACTTGTGGATGTACAGTTGGATTTTTCCTGCTTTTTTTAGCTTTTATGAATAAAGAAGATGTTGCTCTTGCTGTGTATATTTCAGTAAGAGTATTCCTGTGATATATTGTTGGGGGAATGGTCTGCCTCTATGCTTCCCATCTAGGCTGCCTAAGTAAAGGCATTGGGTCCAGATCATACTTTGATAAGGAGGCTGGGAATTGGGCCGCTCTCTCTTTACCAGTTCCTTTTCTTTATCCGAGAAGCCTTCTGCCGTTCTGGGCACACAGTAACTTTCTGTCTCTTGCACATGTGCAGGCACCATGTGGCACCTGGCCAACCCACTTCTATATCTGTTCCCGGGGAAGGAACAGGACCTCTGTACTATGGCAAAAAAGAAGTGGACATAGAACATCTGCCCTGCACAGGCCATATGCGGGATGACCCTGCTGACGTTGGGAAACCATTGCCCGCTAGTGAAGCTGATCTGCTTCTGCCTCTTCTCTGTGTGAATAAAGCGTCTCCCATGCACTCTTACAGCGTGTGTCTGGTCTTTTGCTGGTGACTGCGAACCGTGGGTGTCAACATATGTATTTTTATTTCTGTTAGGAATATCCCTACACGTGAAGTTGTTGTGCCGTATGAAAATCATACGTTTAGCTTGATAAGAAACAGTCGGTGTTTTGTAAAGTGGCTTTACCATTTTGCATTCCTGCCAGCAGTATATGAGAGTCTTTCACATATTAACCAACTTAGTATTGCCAATCTTGGAATTATAGCCATTTAAATGAGTGTATAGTGTTCTTTCCAATTTTAATTTCTATTTACTCGATGTTTAATGATGCTGAGTATATTTTCATGTGTTTATTTACCATTCATGTATTTTCATTGGTGAAATATGTGTTCAAAACGTTTGCCCACTTTTGAATTGGCTTGTTTATCTTATTATTGTTGTAAGGGCTATTTATATATTCTGGATACCAGTAATGAATCAGACATATGTCTTGCAAATGTTTTTTCCTAGGCTGTGGCCTGCATTTTCACTTTCTTAACAGTATGTTTTGAACAGCAAAGTTTTAATTTTGATTAAGTCCTACCTTATCCATTTATTTAATTCTTTTGTTTTCTTTGTAGACCTTTTTCTAACCCAAGAATAAAGAAAATTCTTGTTTGTTATCTTGTAGAAGCTGTGTGATTTTTATTTCAGACATTAAGGTTTATTATCCATACCAAGTTATTTTTTAAATAGTTTGAGGGAAGGGTTGAGGTTCTTTTTAAGTTTTTGCTCAAGGATAAGCTTTCTCAGAACAGTTTACAAGCCAAGTGAATGCAAACTATTTCTGAACTTCTATCCTCATTGGAATACAAGAAAATGCATTCAACATGTCGAAAGCTGAACACCACATACCTGAAGCTGAATTAATCTGCTTTGACAAATATACTACATTTGGTATGGGAGTAGCTGCTAGGTTGACATTTTGTTAGTCACCAGTCAATCTCCAGGATACATCTGGTTTCTGCAGTGGCCAGATTGCCAAACTAAGTGGAAATTTGTTAGAGAAAACTACTGTTAAGTCCTTGAAATCCTAGAAGGTGGCATTTATCTCCTCTATGACTCTCAGGAAGTAATATTGTGATGTTGACCAGGGAGCATTTCAGAGGCTTGTACTTGGTCTTCTCACAGACACACTGAACCCATTATATCCTGGATATTTTTCCAGGTCTCTATTATTTCGCTTCCAAATATCCTCACTCTAATAGGGGACTATTATGACAGTTCAGGTATCCAAGAATCAATGTCAATTCAGATTCTTCCCAATACTCCTCAATATTTCAGATAGACCCCTTTCCTTAATGTACAATTACCAAAAAGTTGTAGACCTCTTTGAAGAAGGACAATGGAAATCACCATAATATATACTTGTCTTGATATTGTAGGCTCTTCTTCCTGGCGACCCAGTCACCTCTTTATTCAGTGGACCCTTGGTCTGAAAACAGGCCCAAGTTGGGTTCTGAATAGAGAAATATGCCTTTTTTATCAAGACACTCACCCTGAGGCTACTGCTTATCCATTATTGTCTCTTTTTGATTGTACAAAGCACACTCATTATTTGCCCAGTAATGTAGGTGGGGATAGATGAAACAAGAAGACAAAGGAAAAAAAAAAAAGACCCTTTGCCGCAGAGTCGATTCAGACTCATAGCAACCCTATAGGACAGAGTAAAACTGCCCCATGTGGTTTCCAAGGATCAGCTGGTGGATTCAAATTGCCAACCCTTTGGTTAGCAGTCGAGCTCTTAAACACTGTGCCATCATAGCTCCAGATGAAACAAGAACACCCGTGAAATGATCAAAAATGATGGAAGATTTGGGAATGGTTTCTTGGAATTTCAATCAGTCTTTTACCCTTTTTGTTTACATTTTTAAATATGTACTACAAAAGGAATAATATTTTCTTGTATCAATAATGTTGTGTGTTAAGAGGGCTAGATTACACCTAACTAGATGGTGCCCAGCTACCACTAAGGACTGTTCTAATCAGGGCCACAATAGATGGACTCTCATAGAATGGGAGAAAAATGTGGGAAAGAACTTCCAATTCAAGACTGGAGGCCTCCCAGAGACTACAGCCCTGAGATACTCTTCAAATCTTAAACCAAAACTAACTACTGAGGTCACCTTTTAGCTAAATAACAGATTGGCTCACAAAATAATGAATATTACCCATAAGTATCGTGCTCCTTTAAAAAAATCACCTATATGAAACCCAGTGGTCAACAATTACTTTAAAACAAAGATGAGAATGTAAGGGGGCAGGGAAAGTCAATTAATGGAAAAGGAACAACTAAAACAGAAATAATGAGAATGTTCACACATTGTAAATAATGTAAGCAATGTCACTGAACAATTGTGTAGAAATTGTTGAATGGTAACCTAAATTGCTGTGTAAACTTTCACTAAAACCACAATAAATTATTCTTTAGAAAAAAAGAGGAATAGATTACAAATGGCATGAAACAACTTTTGATTTCTGAAGTATTAAGCAAGTATCAAAACTTACCAAATCGTGCATTTTAAATATGTGGAATTTATTGTAAATCAATTATACTTCAACTAAGAATATCTTAAAAACAAAGAAAATTGTGTATTAGGGTCTCCAAGACCACTCTCAGGTTCAATCATTCACTACAAGAACCTACAGAACCCAGGAAAACTGTTCTACACATGGTTATGGCTTACTGTGAAAGGCTAGAGATTAAGATTAGCCAAGTAAAAAGCACATAGGGCAGAGTCCAGGAGAAACCAAGTACAAGCTTCCTGTTTTTCATTCCCAGTGGAGTCATACAGACAGAGCTTTATTGTTGCAACAATGATGTGTGATAACACACATAAAGTATTGCCAATTAGAGAAGCTCACATGAGTCTTGGTGTCCAGGGTTTTTTATTTTTATTTTTTTTAATTGGGGGCCAGAGGCGGGGCCAAGATGGCAGAGTAGTAAGACGCTTCTGGTGCTCCCTCTTACAACAAAGACCCAAGAAAACAAATGAATCAATTATATATGAAAATCTAGGAGCCCTGAGCATCAAAGGCAAAGTTGAAGAATTGGACTGAGCAGCAGGGGGAAGGAACAATTATTTGGAAGCAGCAAGGAGTTGCCAGGCCTGACCTGGCGAGAGCCTGAGCCCCTCAGGCCTGATCAGCTTATGGTACGTGGTGAGGCAGGCAAGCAGTGGCACTCTGGAGGCATTTTCCACAATGGGAGAGACACAGTGGCAGAGAGTCTACTTGGCCATCCAGAACCAGTGAGAAGCAGTTCTCAATCACCGAAAGATAAGTACTCACGTCTGGCCTACTGTGTGGATCAAAAACACCCCCCTTAGGGAAAAACCTCTCTCCCATTTACCTCCACACTCCCTGCTCTGCACTGGGTCCGGGACCAGCTTCAGCAATTGCCAAGTCCCCTGGGCCAGAAGTAGGACCTGTCATGTGCCCTGAACCATTCTCCCAGCCTTGAAGAGTGAACAGGGGAAAAAATAAACTGCCGGTTCCCTTAAGCCAGGAATTTAGGGTAGGCACAGCTCTTTTGCCTAGGCACAAGCATAAAGGATTCATAGACTTTGAGTGCCTTTCCCCCAGCATAGACTTGTGTGGGCACATTTCAACAGTGTAGGCCCTCGTTACTGCAGTACAGCAGGGTATATACCTGAAGTCTAACTTCGACTATTTCAGCTGTGAAGTGGCAGGTTCATGACATTTGACACTGCTCTGCCCATTAAGCAGTGTCTTCATCTACCCACATCAGAAACCTGAGGACTGGTGGCTCCACACATGCCACCTAGCCACCTGTGACAGGGGCCCAAGAATAAGAGGTGCCCCCCAGTCCTTACAGCCAACAGCATTGGGTGCTCATAGTCTGGCTGCAAAACCCACCCGTCTATGTGCTCTAGGGAACAGGGACACGCTTTCCTCCTGGACCCTTGGGGTGGACATCAGTCTCCTGCCTAGCTCAGCCTGTGTCCCCCTGCTGCAGCCAGACGCCTGTGCCTACACCAATCACCCATGTCTGTGTAGAACTATAGATGAGAGCCTGCACCACACACTTGGCTGACTACCTGGACACCTGAGTTGAATCCGTACAGGAGGAGTGGGCAGACTCCTGGGTTCACATACTTAGTGGCAGGTCTGGCCACCTGGCGGCAGGACATTGGAGCTTCAGGGGCACTAGAGATTGGGCTAGCTCACACAGGCAGCCTATTTCGGCATATCAAAACAAAACAAGAAGCTAGGATACAGTAAGCAAACATAAAATAAATATAATAACTTATTGATGGCTCAGAGACAACAGTCAATATCAAATCACATAAAGAGGCAGAACGTGATGGCTTCAGTAAGCTCCCAAAGTAAAGAACCTAGAAATTTTCTGGAGGAAGACAATTTCTTGGAAATACTGGAGGCAGAATACAAAAGATTAATATACAGAACTCTTCAAGAGATCAGGAAGGAAATTATGCAAAATGCAGAACATTCAATAGAGGAAATTAAGATTAAAGAAGAGCATAATGACAAATTTAACAGGCTTCAAGAATCCACAGAGAGATAGCAATCAGAAATCCAGAAGATTAACAATAAAATTTCAGAATTAGACAACTCAATAGAAAGTGATAGGGGCAGAATTAAGGCAATGGAAGTCAGAATTAGAGAGATTGAAGATAACGCACTTGACACCAACTTATCTGAGGAAAAATCAGATAAAAGGACTTAAAAAAATGAAGACACCCTAAGAATTATGTAAGATTTTATCAAGAGGAATAACCTACGAGTGATTGGAGTACCAGAACGGGGGAGGAGGGGATAACAGAAAATACAGAGAGAATTGTTGAAGATTTGTTGGCAGAAAACTTCCCTGATATTGTGAAAGAGAAGATATCTATCCAAGATGCTCATTGAACCCCACATAAGGTAGATTCCAAAAGGAAGTCTCCAAGACATATTACAGTCAAACTTGCCAAAACCAAAGATAAAGAGAATTTTAAGAGCAGCTAAGGATAAATGAAAAGTTATCTACAAAGGAGAGTCAACAGAATAAGCTCAGACTACTCAGCAGAAACCATGCATGCAAGAAGGCAATGGGATGACATTTATAAAGCCTTGAAGGAAAAAAATTGCCAGCCAAGAATTATATATCCAGCAAAACTGTGTCTCAAATATGATGAAAAAATTAGGGCATTTCCAGATAAACAGAAGTTTAGGGAATTTGTAAATTGGGGGCCAGTCACATAAACAAGGAGTGCTTGTGTAGCTGACCTTAGTTACTCAGTTTCTATTCTCTACAGAGGTCAAACTGACACCATGCAGCCCACAGCCCCCCATCATAAATCGCACTGTTAGCATGGCCAAAGACCCCAAGTAAACACTCTTACTAGGAAGAATATCCAGGGGTTTAGAGGTTATTTCCTAGGAGCCAACAAAAAGCCAATCTTTTCTTGGAATGTGCATGGTTTGGACAGCCCAGGCTTGCTGGCTTAGTCCTTTACTACAAAGTAACAAATACTCAAAACTTAACCTGTTGCCATAGAGTTGGTTCAGAGTCACAGCAACCCTACAGGACAGAGTAGACTGCCTCATAGTGTTTCAAAGGTGTAAATCTTTACAGAAGCAGACTGCCACATCTTTCTCCCATGGAGCAGCTGGTGGTTTCGAACTGCTGACCTTTCAGCTAGCAGCCAACTGATTAACCACTGTGCCACCAGGGCTTCCTAATTATATTACTATATTTTATTATTATCTATGTTCTCAGTGTGATTTATTACTATTGTATCTGTATAGAAGAAATAGATTATAATGTTGTACTACTGCATCTCTCTTCCCAACTCCACATTTAGTGATAGCAGCATGAAATTGGCTATGGTGGGAGTATTTGCACCATAGAAATTAGCAAAAACTGCAAACAAGGTTTGGTTAAGTATTTTATTGAGTGTCCAGACTTAAGAAAGTGATGGAGAATGTGTTAACAACGCAGATTAAACTTTAAAGTGCGTAGTGTATGTGTCCATTACATTGTGAATAGTGCAAAAAATTGAAATATTCTAATGTTCAAAAACAATTATTCCATTCAGAAAAATAAGTCACTCAAGTCATTGAAGAATGATTTAAGTTCCAACATGTCTTCGTTATTCATTGTCTTCTTTGTTATTAATAAAAGGGAAATATCAGACAACATTCATTTAAAAAATAGGCAAAAATTATTAACAGACATTTCACCAAAGAAGAAATACAGGTGGCAAATAAACACATTAAAAGTGTCAAACATCATGAATTAGGGAAATATAATTTAAACTACAGTAAGATACCACTATATACTTTTGGAATGGCTAATATTAAAAACAATGACTATACCAAGTATTGGTGAGAATGTGAAGGAACCAGAACTCTCCTACACTATTAGTGCAAATGTAAAAGTGTACAACTTTTTTAGAAAACAGTTCGGTAGTGTCTTAAATAGTTAAATATTCACCTAACTTATAACTCAGGCATTGTGCTCTAGGTATTAACAGAAGATATTAAACATAAATTCATATAAAGAACCATATGCATATGTTTGTAACAAATTTATTTGTGATAGCCAAAAAACTGGGGCTAGGGGAACCCATTCATCCATTAACAGATAAATAAATAGTGATATACCCCTACGATAGAATACTATTTATCGATGAAAAGAATGACCAATTCACATCTGCAACTTGGATGTTTCTCAAAATAATTATGCAGCATGAAAGAAACCAGACAAATATGAGTAAACACTGTATTACTCCAATTACAAAACTGTAGAAAAGCAAACTAATCTGAGAGAAAGTAAACCAATGGTTGCTAGGGAGGGCAGGAATAGAGCACAAGAAAAATATGGGGGTGATAAAAAAAAAAAAACAACTTGTTGCGACTGAGTCGATTTCAACTCATAGCGACCCTATAGGACAGAGTAGAACTGCTGCATAGGGTTTCCAAGGAGCGGCTGGTGGATTCGAACTGCTGACCTTTTGGTCAGCAGCCAAGCTCTTTAACTACTGCACCACCAGGGCCCTCTGGGGGTGATAGATAGGTTCATTATCATAATAGTATCATGGGTTTATACATATGTTAAAAGTTACCAAACAGTTCACTTTAATAATGTGGTTTATTTCATGTCCTTTTGTGATTGACTTATTTCACTCAACATAATGCCCTCCAGATTCATCCGTGTTGTGAGTTGTTTCGCGGATTCATCATTGTTCTTCATCGTTGCATATTATTTCTGTGTGTATGTACCATAATATGTTTATCCATACATCTGTTGATGGGCACTTAGGTTTTTCCTGTCATTTTGCTATTGTGAATAGTGCCTCAATGAACATGGGTGTGCATATGCCTATTCGTGTGACAGTTCTTATTTCTCTAGGATGTATTTCTAGGAGTAGGATTGTTGGATCATATGGCATTTCTATTTCTAGATTTAAGGAGGTACCGTCTTGTTTTCCATAGTGGTTTTACCATTTTACATTCCCACCAGCAGTTCGTAAGAGTTCCAATCTCCCAGTAACCTCTCCAACATTTATTATTTTCTGTTTTTTTTTTTTTTATTAGTGCCAGTTATTGTTGGGGTGAGATGGTATCTCACTGTAGTTTTGATTTGCACTTCTCTAATGGCTGATAATCGCAAGCATTTCTTCATGTGAATGCTAACCAACTGAATGCTCATATCCTTTGTCCATTTTTTAATTGGATTATTTGCGTTTTTGTTGTTGAGGAGTTGAAGTATTTTGTAGATTTTAGAGATTAGATAAATTGGATATGTCATAGCCAAAAAATTTCTCCTAGTCTGTAGGTTCTCTTTTATACTCTTTGGGTGAAGTCTTTTGATGAGCTTAAGTGTTTAATTTTTAGAAGCTTCCAGTTATCAAGTTCATCCTCTACTGTTCGTGCATTGTTAGTTATAGTTTGTAGTGTATTTACACCATGTATTATGGCCTCTAGCATTGTCCCTATTTTATCTTCCATGATCTTTATCATTTTGGGTTTTTATATTTAGGTCTTTGATCCATTTTGAGTTAGTTTTTGTGTTATGGTGGGAGGTATGGATTCTATTTCATTTTTTTACAGATGGACTTCCAGTTATGCCAGTACCATCTAATGGTCTTTGGGCTTTGTCAAATATCAGCTGCCCATAGATGGATGGATTTATGTCTGGGTTCTCAATTCTGTTCCATTGGTCTATGTGTCTGTTGTTGTACCAGTACTAGGCTAGTTTGACTACTGTGGCTGTATAGTACGTTCTAAGATCAGGTAATATGAGGCCTCTCATTTTTTTCTTCTTCTTCAATAATGCTTTACTTATCCTGGGCCTCTTCCATTTCCTTATGAAGTTAATGACTAGTTTCTCCATCTTGTTAAAGAACGCTTTTGGAATTTGGATGAGGGTTGCATTATATCTGTAGATCACTTTGGGTAGTACTGATATTTTCACAAGGTTGAGTCTTCTTATTCATGAGCATGGTATATTTTTCCATTTGTGTAGATCTCTTTTGGTGTCTTGAAGTAGTGTTTTGTAGTTTTCTTTGTATAGATCTTTTATGTCCCTGGTTAGATTATTCCTAAGTACTTACCTTTTGGGGGGCTATTGTAAATGGTATTGACTTCTTGATTTCCTTTTCGAAGTTCTCTTTGTTGATGTAGAGGAATCCAACTGATTTTTGTACGTTAATCTTGTATCCTGCTACTTTGCTGAAACCTTCTATTAGTTCCAGTAGCTTTCTTGTGGATTCTTTGGGGTTTTCTATGTATAGATTCACTTCATCTGTGAACAGGTATAGTTTTACCTCTTCCTTACCAATTTGGATGCTCTTTATTTCTTTTTCTAGCCTAATTGCTCTGGCTAGGACCTCCAGCACGACGTTGAATAAGAGTGGTGATAAAGGGCATCCTTGCCTGCTTCCCATTCTCAGGGGGAATATTTTCAGTCTCTCTCCTTTGAGAATGATGTTGGGTGTTGAGTTTTGTATAAATGCCCTTTATTATGTTGAGGAATTTCCCTTCTATTTCTATTTTGCTGAGAGTCTTTATCAGGAATGGGTGTTTTACTTTGTCAAATGCCTTTTATGCATTGATTGAGGTGATCATGCGATTATTTTCTTTTATTTATGTGGTGGATTATATTGATTGATTTTCTAATGTTGAGCCATCCTTGCCTATCTGATACGAATCCCACTTGGTCATGATGTACTATTTTTTTGATATGCTGTGGAATTCTATGGTTAGAATTTTATTGGGATTTTTCCTATGTTCATAAGGGACATTAGTCTGTAGTTTTCTTTTTGTGTGTGTGTGGTGTCTTTGCCTGGCTTTGGAATCAGGCTTCATAGAATGAATTCGAGAGTATGCTTTCCTTTTCTGTGCTCTGAAATAGTTTTAGTAGTATTGATGTGAGCTATTCTCTGAAAGTTTGGTAGACTTCTCCAGTGAAGCCATGAGGGCCAGGGGTTTTTTCTGCTGGGAGTTTTTTTTATTACCTCTTCAATTTCTTCTTTTGTTTTGGGTGTCTTTAGTTTTTCTACCTCAGTTTGTGTCAGTTTATGTAGGTAATGTGTCTCTAGAAATTCATCCATTTCCTGTAGGTTTTCAAATCTGTTGATTCTGTTGTGATATCACTCATCACATTCCTTATTTGGGTTATTTGCTTCCTCTCCTGCTTTTCTTTTGTCAGTTTGGCCAAATGGTTTGTTGATCCTTTCGAAGAACCAACTTCTGGTTTTGTTGATTCTTTCTATTGTTTTCCCGTTCTCTATTTACTTATTTCTGCTCTAATCTTTATTATTTTCTATCTTTTGGTGACTGTGGGCTTCTTTCACTGCTCTCTTTTTGTTCAAGTTGTAGGATTAATGTTTTGATTTGGGCCCTTTCTTCTTTTTTGACTTGTGCATTTATTGCTATAAGCCAACCTCTAAGCACTGCTTTTGCTATGTCACAAAGGTTTTATAAGATGTGTTTTCATTCTCATTTGATTCTGTGAATTTTTTGATTCCATCTTTGATTTCTTCTATTACCTAGTAGTTTTTAAGCAAGGTGTTGTTCAGTTTCCACGTATTTGATTTTTTCATTGCTATTCTAATATGTCAGTTGTAACTAAAGGTTTAAAAGAAATGATTCTGCATAAAAATCTAACTTTCCCTCTTTGGAAAACCAGAAGTCTGACAACCCTGGATTAACTCCACTATCTTTCTTCATTTCTTGTGAGAGGGACTTCTGGTGCACTGGCAACAAAGACTGGGGAGCAAAAAAAAAGCATTTGCACTTGAGTTACCAGGAACTCTGTCTGGCCATAAAAATCACATGCCTGGACTACAGGATTTCCATTCTCTCAGACATTTATTTGACTGTGCCATAATGGCCTTGAGGTGAACAATTTGGAGAGGCTACAGGAGTTCTGAAAAACTTTATATTATTGGGTCTGGCAGTAACACTGGCCACAGGAGAGACACTTCAGTAGGTGTTATGGATTGAATTGTGTCCCCCCAAAATTCATGTGTAACAACTTCATTAGTCTATGATTCCCAGTATTGTTTCATTGTCCACCACTGTGTCATCTGATGTGATTTTCTTATATGTTGTAAATCCTACCTCTATGATGTCAGTGAGGCAGGATTAGTGACAGTTATGTTAATGAGGCATAAGTCAATCTACAAGATTGGGTATTGTCTTAAGTCTATCTCTTTTGAGATATAGAAGAAAGAAGTGAGCAGAGAGACATGGGGATCTCATACCACCAAGAAACAAGAGCCCGGAGAATAACGTGTCCTTTTTTCTTTTTCTTTTTTCTTTTTTTGGCTTTAACAAACAGAAATTTATTTCTTCACAGTAGAGTAGGCTAAAAGTCCAAATTCGGGATGTCAGCTCCAGGGGAACGCTTTCTCTCTCTGCCGGCCTTCTTCTCATCAGTGTTTCCCCCGGACTAGGAGCTTCTCCGTGCAGGGACCCTGGGTCCAAAGGACACGCTCTACTTCTGTCACTGCTTTCTCGGTGGTATGAGGTCCCCCATCCTCTGCTTGCTTCCCTTTCATCTTTTGTAAGGTAAAAGGTGGTGCAGGCCACACCCTAGGGAAACTCCCTTTACATTGGATCAGGAATGAGACCTGGGTAAGGGTGGTGTTACAATCCCACCCTAATCCTCTTTAACATAAAATTACTACCACCGAATGGAGGCCAACCACACAATCCTGGGAATCATGGCCCAGCCAAATTGATACACACATTTTTGGGGGGACATAATTCAAACAATGACATTCCACCCTTTGGCCCTCAAAAATCACATCCTTGCAACATGCAAAACATATTCATCCCATCGTATCATAGCAAAAGTCTTAACTCCAAGTTCAAAATCCAAAATTCCTCTTCCTCTGTGAAATCTAGAATACAGGTTATCTGTTTCCAAAGCTACAGTGGCAGAACGGGCACAAACTAGACATTTCCATTACAAATGGGAGAAACTGGAGGGAAAGAAGGGATAACAGGCACTAAGCAAGTCAGCAAAACACACTACATTAGCCCTCAAGGCTTTGAAAATAAGCCTCTGTTCTCTGAGACAATTTACACAATGGCCCTGCCCTCCAGAATCTAGGTATTGGCCATACAGTCTCCAGATCCTGAGTGGAAGCCACTCAGCCCTGAGCTTCAGCTCCGCCTTCCAGGGCCACTGGGACAGGAACTCCGCTCCCTTGGCTTTAGGCACACCATTCTCCCAGTCCATCTGAGTGGCGACTCCACCCTTAGAAACACCAGAGGCCATGGCCATACCTTTTGAGACTGAGGCAGCTAGGCCTCTTGTGTCCCTTGTCTCTTCAGCTGGTTTCCTGGTTTCTTAGCCTCTCGGGTCCTCCAGCCTCACGCCTGCATCTGCCCTGCTGGGGCAAGTGTTCCAAAGCGCTGTAGCTCCACCGGTAAGTGCCCAGAGGCACCCCACTCTGCCTGGAAGCCTCCTGCGCACAAGCACTCAGCTCTCTCACTCCTTGGGTTGGCTCCAGTGCCATCTTGCACTGGTCTCCTGGTTCTGCTGTTGCCAGTTCTCTGCTACTGCTGCTTCTATGATGCTGCAGGTTCTCTGTTGTTGCTGGTCCTCTGCCACTGACACTTCTCTAACCATTCACAGTTTCAAAACTGCTCCCACATTTTAAGTATCTGTTAGAGCAGCACCCCACTCTCGCGGTACAAATTCTGTCTTAGTCATCTAGTGCTGCTGTAACAGAAATACCACAAGTGGTTGGCTTTAACAAAGAGAAGTTTATTTCTTCACAGTAAAGTAGGCTAAAAGTCCAAATTCAGGACGTCAGCTCCAGGGGAAGGCTTTCTCTCTCTGTCGGCTTTCTTCTCATCAGTGTTCCCCCGGACTAGGAGCTTCTCTGCACAGGGACCCCGGGTCCAAAGGATACGCTCTGCTGCTGGAACTGCTTTCTTGGTGGTATGAGGTCCCCCAGAACAGCACATCCTTTGGACTTAGGGTCTCTGCACTGAGAAATTCCTTGACTGGGGAAGATTGATGACAAGACATTCCCCTAGAGCCAACACAGAGAGAAAGCCTTTCCCTGGAGCTGGCACCCTGAATTTGGACTTCTAGCCTCCTAGACTGTGAGAGAATAAGTTTCTCTTTGTTAAAGATATCCACGTGTGGTACTTCTATTATAGCAGCACTTGATAACTAAGAATTTAGTACCGAGGGAGTGAGGTGCTGCTCTAACAGATACCTAAAATGTGGAAGCAGTTTTGAAACTGTGAATGGATAGAGGCTGGAAGAGTTTTAAAGTGCCTAATAGTAAAAACCTAGGTTTCCTTGAAAAGACTGTTGGTGGAATTATGGACATCAAAGACAATTCTGGTGAGGACTCAGAAGGAAATGGGGAGAGTTGTTACACTGGAGACAGCTCAGAAGGCAAGAGGCAGCAGGAGAACAGCATGAGACAGCACTGGAGCTGACCCATGGAGCAAGAGAACTGAGTGCCTTTGGCAGGAGGCTTCCTGGCCAAGTAGGTTGCCTCTGGCAACTGATTGGTGGAGCTAGGCTTGCCAATCCAAGGAGCAAGAAAGTTGAGTGCCTTCCAGCCAAAGTTTCCTGGTGGATTGAGGTGCCTCCAAGCACTTATCGGTAGAGCTAAAGAACATTGGAACATTTGCCTGAGCAGGGCAGACATGGGCAGAGGGGCCCAAGGGGCCCAGAGGCCAAGGAACCAAGAAGCAGAAGATGAAGAGACAAGTAACTGAGCTGCCTTAGTCTCAAAGGGTGGAGTTGCCACTCAGATGGACTAAGAGAATGGGGCTGCCCAAAGCCAACGGAGCGGAGTTGCCATTCCAGTGGGCCTGGAAGGCAGAGCTGAAGCCCAGGGCTGAGGGGCTCCACTCAGAATCTAGAGAGTGTGGCCAATACCTAGAGTCTGGAGGGCAGGGACATCGTCTAAATGGTATCAGAGAACAGAGGATTATTTTCAAGCCTTGAGGGCCAATGTAATGTGTTCTGCTTGGTGCCTGTTATCCCTTCTTTCCCTCCAATCTCTCCCATTTATAATGGGCATGTCTAGCTTGCGCCTATTCCACCATTGTACTTTGGAAGCAGATAACCTGTATTTTAGATTTCACAGATGAAGAGAAATTTTTGGATTTTGGACTTGGAGTTGATTTAAGACTTTTGCTGTATCATGGGGTAAGTGTGTTTTACATGTGGCAAGGACATGAAATTTGGGGGGCAAAAGGGTGGAATGTTATGGATTAAATTGTGTCCCCCCAAAATTCATGTGTGTCAACTTTGCTAGTCCATGATTCCCAGTACTGTGTGATTGTCCACCATTTTGTCTTCTGATGTGATTTTTTTATGTGTTGTAAATCCTACCTCTATGATGTTAATGAGTTAGGATTAGCGGCAGTTATGTTAACGAGGCAAGACTCAATCTACAAGATTGAGTGTTGTTTTAAGTCAATCTCTTTTGAGATATAAAAGAGAGAAGTGAATAGAGAGACATGGGGACCTCATGCCACCAAGAAACAAGAGCCAGAATAGCTCTTCCTTTGGACGCGGGGTCCCTACACTGAGAAGCTCCTCGACTGGGGAAGATTGATGATAAGGACCTTCTTCCAGAGCCAACAGAGAGAGAAAGCCTTCCCCTGGAGCTGGCACTCTGAATTTGGACTTTTAGCCTCCTAGACTGAGAGAATAAACTTCTCTTTGTTAAAGCCGTTCACTTGTGGTATTTCTGTTATAGCAGCACTAGATAACTAAAACAGTATGTCCTGTTTATTTCTGCAAAACTCTCATCCTTAACAGCCGTATTAACTGGAACATTTTTAGTCACTGGATGCAGCTTTAGAATGGGCACATCCCTCTAATTTTATATCTTCCATTCCTTATTAATCACATCCAAAGTTTCTATAACATGTGCCTACAATCTAAAAATCAGTGATACTGGCTGTGATGTTTAAGGATGTGTGTCACCTTGGCTGGGCCATGATTCTTAGTGGTTGGGCAGTTATGTAACAATGTCATTTGGCAGTTATGTAACGATGTAGTCATCCTCCATGATGAGATCTGACTTGATCAGCCAATCAGTTTTAAGGAGAGTTTCCTTGGGGGTGTGGCCTGCAACCAATATATATATAGATGTTTGGGCAAAGCTCACTTGCTTGCTCTGGATCCTGCATCTGGCTTGTCATCAACTGACCTCTGGTTCTTAGGACTTGAGCCAGCTGCCTGCCGTATTGCCTGACGATCTTGGGATTCATCAGCCTCCAACAGCCTATGAGCCAGTGGCCTGCCATCTCACCTGCCAATCTTGGATTCATCAGCCCCTGCAGCTACTTGAGTCAGGAGAAGCCTCCAGACTGATGCTTTACCCATGGACTTGGGACTAGCCAGACTCTACAACTATGTGAGCCATTTTCTTGAGATAAATTTTAATTTCTCTCTCCACACACACACACAAATACACACACACTTCACTGGTTTTGCTTCTCTGGAGAACCCAGCCTAAGATACTGGCCTATCAAAATCTGGACATTATGGCTCATGGCTCTCTCATAGGACCTAAGGAACAGCATGTGTTCAACAGTGCTGGGCACTATACATCCCATGTGAAAAAAGGAATCAATTTATGCTGCTCCAAGAAGCATGGATGGGGACAGTAATAGACATGTACACCAATGGAAAAGAATCGAGAGTCCAGAAATGAACCCACACATCTACAGTCATCTGATTTTTGACAAGGGTGCTAAATCCATTCCTTGGAGAAGGAATAGTCTCTTTAATATATGGTTCTGGGACAACTGGATATCCAGGCAAACGAATGAAGCTGGAGTCATACCTCATATCATATATGAAAAGTAACTCAAAATGGAGCAAGAACTTAAATGTAAGAAATAAAACCATAAAACTGCTAGAATAAAGCATAGGGACATGGCTTCAGGACCTAGTTTTTAACAATGAATCCTTAGATTCAACACCAAAAGCACTTGCAACAAAAGACAAAATAGATATATTAAACTTCATCAAAATCAACAACTTTTGTTCAACAAAGGACTTTATCAACAATGTGAAGAGATAACCTACAGTCTAGAAGAAAGTTTTGGAGAAATATATTTCAGATAACCATTTAATGTGCAGAGTATATAAAAAACTCCTACCACTCAACAACAAAAAGACAAACTATTTTAAAAATAGGCAAAAAACTTAAATAGACATCTTACCAAAGAAGATATACAAATGGCCAACAAGCACATGAATAGATGCTTAACATCATTAGCCATCAGGGAGATGCAAATCGAAACCACAGTGAGATACCACTTCACTGCAACTAGGATGGCTAAGATAAAATAAGGAAAAAAAACAAAAATGCGAAACACCAAATGTTGGTGAGGATGTGGCAAAAATGGAACTCTTATCCACTGCTGTTGGTATGTAAAATTGTACAGTTGCTATGGAAAAGAGTTTGGAAGTTTCTCAAAAAGTTAAATACAGAACTACCATGACCCAGCAATTTCACTTTTAGATATAACCAAATACACTTTAAAGTAGCAACACAAACAGACACATGCACACCAATGTTCACTGCAGCACTATTCACAATACCAAAAGGTAGAAACAACCTAAACGTCCATCAACAGAAGAATGGATAAACAGAATGTGGTACACATACACAATAAAGAGAAATGAAGTCCTGATACATGCTACAACATGGATGAACCTTGAACATATTATGATGAGTGAAAGAAGTCAATTGCAAAAGCACAAACATTGTATAAACTCACTTATATGAAATATCTTGAATAGACAAACGTATAGACACCAATGTTTATTAGTGGCTACCAGGGCTAGATGGAGGATGGAAGGGGGAGTCATTACTTAGGAAGCTGTGAGTTTGTTTAT
Source organism: Dugong dugon (assembly GCA_030035585.1). NCBI lineage: Eukaryota > Metazoa > Chordata > Mammalia > Sirenia > Dugongidae > Dugong > Dugong dugon. The sequence continues at coordinate 118,243,617 of CM057466.1, forward strand.
AACGATGGAAAATTTCACAATGATTATTGGTGATGGTTTCACAACATGACTAATGTAATTGATATCACTAAATTGTACACATGAAAAAAGTTGAATTGCCAAATGTTATGTTATATGTATTTTCACAATAACAAAGGAGTATCAATGGTCCTTACAAATGCCTCCACCTCAGGCTGACCTCTGGAGCCACAATCCTGGCACCCAGGTCACAAGATTAGTAACACAAAGCCATGCAGTCTATTCCAGGAGGCTTTGGGAAACAATGTGAATTAGGCCAAAACTAGAATGAAAACTATTCTCTGGCGTCATAATCCCCGCTTAGGTACACAAAGTTTGGCGTATCTACAAAAGCAGTTCACCCCTTCATGCTGGCAGTCAAATTCTATTCTTATCCTTACCCCAAACACAGAACAGAAACCCAAAGATTAAAGATGGCTCAAACAATAGGAGCTTTATTATCTTACAAGCCAAAGGAAGTGAGGCAAGTAGTTTGCAGATGGGGCGGGCTGAAGGCTAAGGAAATACATCATTAGCATCACATGAGACCAGGAATGTCCCTGAAGAAGGTAAATCTTCTCTCTTGTTGACCAAAGCTGGGTTAGGTCGAGGCCCTAACCAGTGAGACAGAAAAGAATGACAAATCCCAAGAGCTCAGGCTACTCATGATTCCCTCCAGGGAGTGAGAAAGCACAGAGGGCTACCTTCGCTGATTATGTTGGGGCTACTGATGAACACTGTGGGGATCTGCCATTTGGAAGAAGTGAGATGGTTTTTATCACAGAAACTCAGGGACATAACTCTGGCAAGGGATCCGGGCAGGTTAGAAAGTACAACATATCTCCTAAAAGCTTTCCATGAACCTAGTACTCATAGGGAATCTCCACACTGGATGCTCAGATGTATGACATTGTTGGCTCTCTCACAAAGGCTCTCCATTGTGTTGTTATATTGAACAGAGAGATGGCTCATTCATTCCCTGCTATTTCCATCTCATTCTAGGACCTTCCTCTAATGTGAACTTTCTGGTGTCAAGTGAGGGTAGATCTTCAGCTGAAGGCTTTCCCACATTCTCTGCACTCATATAATCTATCTGGCTTGTGAAGTTTCTAGTGCTGAATCAGAGCAGATCATTCACTAAGACTTGCCCACATTAGCTGCACTCATGAGGCCTTCATCTGGTGTGAATTTTTTGGTGCTCAGTAAGTTGAGTGCTTTCGCTAAAGAATTCCCAATGTTCACTACAGTCATATAGTGATTCTCCAGTGTGAACTCTCTGGTGTTTGGTGAGGCCAGAGCTTTGGCTAAAAACTTTACCACATTCCATGCACTTATGAGGCCTTGCCCCACTGTGAACTCTCTGATGCGTAATAAGGCTAGAGCTTTGGCTAAAAAATTTACCACATTCACTGCAAGCATAAGGACTTTCACCAGTGTGAATTCTCTTATGTTTAATGAGGCTGGGGCTTTGGTTAAAGAACTTCCCACATTCGCTGCACTCATAAGGCCTTGTTCCAGTGTGAACTCTCTGGTGTTTAACTAGGTTGGAGTTAGACGTAAGAAGTTTTCCACATTCACTGCATTTATAAGGCCTTACTCCAGCGTGAATTCTCTGGTGTTCAGTAAGGCTGGAGCTTTGGCTAAAGAATTTCCCACATTCACTGTATTCATAAGGCCTTTCTCCAGTGTTGATTCGCTGGTGCTGAACAAGTGTGGATTTGTTGCTGAAGGCTTTACCATATTTGCTACAGTCATAAGGCCGTTCTCCAGTGTGAACTCTCTGGTGCTGAACAAGTAAATGTTTGTAGTTGAAGCATTTCCCACAATCACTGCACTCATATGGCCTTTATCCAGTGTGAACTCTCTGGTGCTGAGTCTGTATTTGTGGTTGAAGGCTTTCCCACAATCACTACACATGTAGTGCCTTTGTCCACTGTGAAAGGGCTCCACACACTATCTTTTTGTGGCTTCCGCTTGCTGTGTGACCTGGTGCTGGAGAAGGCCCAGGCTGTCCAGGAAGTCCTTCCCAATCTCCCAGCAAGTGAAGTGCTTCTTTGATAGGTGGACACTGAAGCTCTTCACAAAGGAGGCCTTGTCCACATCCCCTTCAAAGGATTTCCCTCTACTGTGCTGCTTCTGGTGCTGAGGAAGTTTCCCGCATGCCCCCCACATATATAGTTTCTGCCCAGGGTGTGTTCCCAGGTGCTCAGCCAAATGCAAATCATCTTTTGAGATCACTTCACATATCTCAGAGGAATGGGCATTCTGGGTGGACAAATCTGCCTTTAGAGTATTCACCTGTGACACTCCTAAAGAAACAATTTGCTCAGAATGTGCCTCCTCATTCTCCACTCCACACCAACAACCTGAAAGCAGAGAAATGCTGTTAAGCTTTTTGTAACTTTGGTGGGAGAAAGCAGCCTCATCATGAATGTACATTTGACACACCAAGAAATGAGCCCATGGGATTGTTTTCAGGACGAGGCAGCTGGGGTCAGGTTGAATAAAGGACTTCTATGTCGTACTTATAAGCTCTGGTGGCACAGTGGTTAAGAACTTGGCTGATAACCAAAAGGTCAGCAGTTCAAATCCACCAGCCACTCTGGAAACTCTATGGGGCAGTTCTACTCTGCCCTGTAGGGTTGCAATGAGTGGGAATCAACTCGACAGCAATGAGTTTCGGTTTTTTGGTATGTAGTACTGGGCCTCTAAAGGTCACAGAACAGGAGAACTCACCTGGCAAAGGACACAAGGATGTGGTGTAGTACAGGGAGGAAAGGCAAGGTCCACAACTCACTCCTCTGGGAATGATTTTCACCAGGGTCTTGGCTGCTGGGACAAATGAGTGCTATATAGAATGGTCTGTCAAGGGCCGGGAAAACCTACTTGTAACTGAGTAGCTGATGTTCAAGGACTATTTTTAAAATATGTGTACACCTCATGACACATTAAGTGTAGGCCGGTACTGGGGAGCACAGGAGAGGGAAAAGTGGAGGGGACTGATGAAAGGTGGAGGACAGAGAGGTTGGGGGTAGTCTAGATTGGAAGTCAGAATAGAAACTCCAGGGGGGGCAAAGTATCAAGAATGGGGAAGGAAGACAGAAATGAGGTGTGGCCACTGATCTTGGCACCAAAATAATGTTGGGCACAAGACATATTCCTAATACAATCTGAACTCAGTCATGACATCACATTCTCCCCCTGATGCCAATCACCAGGGCCAGGACTGCTTCAAGCTCCTCTTGTCTGGCATATAACCAGGGCTCTCCCACTAGCTCCAGTTGGACAACAACATGGGGACGGGGGGAAGATGCAAGTCCTAAGGGAAAGGCAGGACAGCTGAATGGCCAATACCGGCCTGGGGTGACTTACCCCCAAAAAACCTCGAGAAAGAAAATTATTATACAAAGAATATCTGAGGAAGGTCCTGCAGGATGAGCCAAGTAGTTGCCAGAAAGTGACCATGTCGGGTCCCTGAAATCCCTGGCACAGTCAGACCTCTGGAAATGTCAGCTAGAAAGGGGCAGAACCTGGGCACAGAGGTGACACAGATCTAGAGAGTCATCCTAGCAGGGCATGGCCAAGACAGATGGGATCCACTGGACTAACTCCAAGTCTCCTAACCCGATAGCCCTTCACTGAAAAGGCTTCAGGGCAGCTTGTGAAACGAGGAGGCAGTGGACATAGCCCAGCCCTCGTACCCACAGCACTTACCACAAGGAACGGGGGCCTGAGCTGTCCCTTGTTCAGCTGTGAGAAGACCAGACCTGCTCCTGTAGAAAAGGGGAAGGCAAAACCCAGCCCAGGGAACTGGGTGGGTGTGAGTGCCTTACCCAGCGAGACAACAAGTGCAAAGATCTCCAGCATGACATCACGGTATAAGAGTCTCTGAACCTCATCAAGAAGCCTCCACTCCTCTTGGGAGAGGTACACAGCCACGTCCTCAAAGGTCACACAGCCCTGTGATGATAGGGACAATTGTGTCCATGAGCAGCCTCTCTTTCTAGGACCCCATAATTACTCCCTCCAGCCCACATTCACTCTTTACTCATTCTTCTTAGCTCCCCAACTTAGATGCCAATCATGCCTGCTATCTTCGCATGTCCCACTGACCAGAGGGTTCAACCCTCAGCATCAAAAGGCAGGTGGACAAATAGACACCATCCAAGCTCCGCACCTAGCATGCAGGGCCCCACACTTCTCCTGACAAAAAGTTCACTGGGAGTCTCCAAGATCATGCCTCTCAGACACAACCAAGTTTAGGCTCACCCTTCTCTCTTAAGCTACTGGTACCAGGGTCCTAGGGCTATTAGTTCAAACTCTCTCCCCACATGAACTTCACTCACTGGACGACACTTCCATCATATTTCTGACCTTCACCACCACCCTTTGGCTCATATAAATGACATTTCCCTGGCTTCCTCCCTCCCATGCCCTTCTGCACATGGCATACTGCATTGGTGGAAAAAGGCCAGGAAAGTGGCATCAAGGAATTTTTTTCCATCATGGCAGTGCACCTGCTCATTCTTCGAGGGTAACAAGAGCTGTCCTATGAGAATTTCTTTGGGAAACCTTACCCCATCCATCCTACAGCCCTGATCTTTCCCCCTTCAGACTTCTTTTTGTTCCCAAAACTCAAAGAACATTTAAAAGGAACATGATTTGAGTCCCTTGAGATGCCAAAACTGCTGCTTTGACGTGGTGTAAATTGAAGAGCCCAGAATTCTTCAGGGAAGGGTTAGAGAGATGGAAATACCGCCTTCAAAAGTGTATAGACCTAGATGGAGGATATGTCAAGAAACAGTAGCTTCACATTTTGATATTTTTGTTTAACAAAGGTTTCTATGATTTTCAGCAATACTTTTTGACTAACCCTTGTATACTTCAGTGTTTCGAACCCCAGCAAGCCCAACTGGTTTCTCCATATAATGTTTCTAACTCAATTTCCCAATTCAGTAGGTACTTGTGATGGTTAAGGTTGTGTGTCAACTTGGATGGGCCATGATTCTCAGTGGTTTGGCTGTTATGATGTAATTTGTCAGTTATATGATGTCATGATCACTTCCATGATGAGATTTGATATAATGTGATCACCTCCATGATGGGATCTTCTGTGAGTAGCTAATCAGTTGAAAGGGAGTTTCCTTGGGTGTTTGACCTGCATTGAATATAAGTGGACATTCTGGCAAGGGATTTTGCTCACTTTGGATCCGACAGCCGGCTCTTGTTCATTTGGCCTCCAGTTCTTGGGGCTTGAGCTAGCAGCTTACCTGTGGTCTTGCCTGCCGATTTTGGGATTTGTCAGTCTTCACAGCCTGTGAGCAAGAGCCCTGATCTCTGACCTGCTGATCGTGAGTTTACCAGCTCTTTTGGCCACGTGAATCAGAAGCCTCTATCCTGACCCATGGACTTGGGACATTCCAGCCTCTACAAGCATGAGTCATTTCCTTGATATAAATCTCTATATATATTTATACTCTTTACTGGTTTTGCTTCTCTAGAGAACCCAGCCTAAGACAGTACTATTCATTTTTAAATCTTAGACCCATCTGAAAATAAGAGATATGTGATGGTTAATGCTATGTGCCAGCTTCGCTAGCCATGATTCTCAGTGGTTTGGCAGACACTATGTAATAATCTTCCATTTTGGGATCTGATGTGAGCAGCCAATCAGTTGAAAGGGAATTTTTCCTGGGGGTGGGGCCTGCCTCCAGTATATAAATGGATGTTCTGGCAAAGCTCGCTCTCTTTTGATCCTGCACTCTTATTGTAGCTAGATTTCCAGTTTTTGGGACTCAGGAAGCCTTCAGCCTGTCACCTGACCTGCAGATTTTGGATTCGCCAGCCCCTGAAACCATGTGAACCATCAAAAGCCTTCAGCTTGCCACTTGATCCACAGATTTGGGACTTAACGGCCCCCACAATTTCATAAGCCATTTCCTTGAAGTAAAACTTTCTCTATATATCTATATATGCTTCACAGGTTTTGCTCTTCTAAAGACCCCAGACTAAGACTAGATACTTACTGTCTTAATTACCTAGTGCTTCTATAAGAGAAATACCACAAGTGGGTGGTATTAACAAGCAGAAATTTATTTTCTCACAGTTTAAGAGGCTAGAAGTCCAAATTCAGGGTACCAGCTCTAGAGGAAGGCATTATCTCCCTGTGAGCTCTGAGGGAACGTCCTTCTCTCTTTTCAACTTCTGTTCCTTGGCTCCTTGGTGATCTTCATGTGACATGGATTCTATCTTTCTCCGTCTCTGCTTGCTTGCTTAATTTGCTTTTATGTATATCAAAAGAGATTGATTTAAGACACACCCTACACTAATACTGCCTCATTAAGATAACAAACCCATTCCCAGATGGGATTATAACCACAGGTATGTTGTTGTTGTTAGGTGTTATTAAGTCTGTTCTGACTCATAGCGATGCTATGTACAACAGAATAAAACACTGCCAGGTCCTGCACCATCCTCACAATCATTGCTATGATTAAGCCCATTGTTGGCAGCCACTGTGTAAATCCATGTTGTTGAGGGCCTTCCTCTTTTTCAGTGACCCCCTACTTTACCAAGCATGATGTCCTTCCCCAGGGACTGATCCCTCCTGATCATGTCCAAAGTATGTGAGAGGTAATCTTGCCATACTTGCTTCTAGGGAGCATTCTAGTTGTACTTCTTCCAAGACAAACTTGTTTGTTCTTTTGGTAGTCCATTTCTTTATGTTGAGGTGTAATCCATACTGAAGGCTGTGGTCCTTGATCTTCATCAGTAAGTGCTTCAAGTCCTCTTCACTTTCAGCAAGCAAGGTTGTGTCATCTGCATAACGCAAGTTGTTAATGAGTCTTCCTCCAATCCTGATGCCCTAGTCTTCTTCATATAGTCCAGCTTATCGGATCGTTTGCTCAGCATACAGATTGAATAAGTATGGTGAAAGCATACAACGCTGGACGCACACCTTTCCTGACTTTAAACCATGCAGTATCCCCCGGTCATCGGGGTTTAGGGGTGTCATGGATTGAATTGTGTCCCCCAAAAATGTGTATCAATTTGGTTAGGCCACGATTCCCAATACTGCGTGATTGTCCACCATTTTGTCATCTGATGCGATTTTCCTATGTGTTATAAATCCTATCTCTATGATGTTGATGAGATGGGATTAGTGGCAGTTATGTTAATGAGGCAAGACTCAATCTACAAGACTGGATTGTGTCTTGAGCCAATCTATTTTGAGATATAAAAGAAAGAAGCGTGCAGAGAGATATGGGAATCTCATACCACCAAGAAAGCAGCGCCAGGAGCAGAACACGTCCTTAGGACCCGGAGTTCCTGCTTGGAGAATCTCCTAGCCCAGGAAAAGATTGTTGACAAGGACCTTCCTCCAGAATCAACAGAGAGAGAACGCCTTCTCCTGGAGCTGACACCCTGAATTTGGACCTCTAGCCTCCTAGACTGTGAGAGAATAAATATCTCTTTGTTAAAGCCATCCACTTGTGGTATTTCTGTTATAGCAGCACTAGATAACTAAGACAAGGGGTTAGGATTTACAATACATATTTTGAGGGGATACAATTCAATCCATAACACTTACCAAATGTCATTTTCTACAAGGAGAGTGGCTGTCAGGGTCCCAGTCAGACAGTATGTGGAAAGAAGGCATCTTATCCCTGAGATAAGGGTCTGGGACACCATGATATCATCTTCTCACTGAGAAGTGTTTACCATTTGACATGTGGCTGCAGTGACAATGTCTCCATGGGGAGCTGAGATGATCTCAGAAAACATTAGTGAAATGTGGAAATTTTTGTAGCTGAGAGCTACTAATAATGATTATGTCGTTATTAAAAGTTAGTAGTGGACCAGAAGAACTAGATGGTGCCTGGCTACCACTACTGACCATTCTTATCAGGGCCACAATAGATGGACCCTGATGGAATGGAAGAAAAACACAAAAAACAACCTCAAATTCTTAAAAAGTCCAAACTCACTGAACTGGTTGAGACTATAGGACTCCCTGAGACTATTGCCCTGAGATAGTCTTTAAACCTTAAACCAAAACTACTCCCTGAGGTCACCTTTCAGCAAAATAATAGATTGGCACACAAAATAAAGGATATTACCCTTGAGTACGGTGCTCCGTTTAAAAACCGTCTATATGAGACCAAAAGGTCAACAATTTCTCTAAAGCAAATATGAGAAGATAAGGGGGGGGGGGCAGGGAAACTAGAGCACTAGAAAAAGAACAACCAGATGCAACTAAAGAGAATGTTGCCCCATTGTGAAAAATGTAACTAATGTCACTGAACAATTGGTAAAGAAATTGTCAAATAGGAACCTAATTTGCTGTGTAAACTTTCACTGAAAATACAATAGCATATTACAGGAAAAAAAAAGTTAGTAGTGGAAATAGCTCAGGGAAAATATATCTGACATGTGACAAAAGTTAAGATCTCAATGAAGTTTGAGCATGAGGCACTGAAGTCTGAAAAGTCAGAGAATGAAACTGAGCAGGTGGCTGTGCTGGGACCTTGGTCACAATGAGGGTTTTGCCTCCAAAATATGTTTATTTTTCATTCTTAAAAACACTGAGCAATAACTATTAGAATAAAGAGGTAAATAAGACATTTAGAAAGAGTCCTTTTACTGTCCTTACTGTCTGGATTTCAATTTTCCTGCACAGATTTCCTTCTCTATCTGGGACTTCAAGAGCTCCTTCAGGGCCATAATAAAGCAATACTCCTTGAGCTGATTCAGGTACCTTGATGGGTGCCGTCGAGTTGATTGCAACTTATGGCAATCCCATGTGTTACACAGTAGAACTACCCCATAGGGTTTCATAGGTTGTAAATCTTTCCAGAAGCAGAGCGCCAGTCTTTCTTCTGTGGAGCCACTGGGTGGGTTCAAACCACCAAACTTTAGGTTAGTAGTCAAGTGCAAACCGTTTGTGCCACCTAGGGACCTCCATGGGGAGAATAAATTGCCTCCGTGACCTGGGTGGCTTCAGTTTCTCCACCAGGAAGCTCGGACTCAGCCTCTGGGCCAGCAGTGAGGACTCTGGAGAGTTTCTCCTAAAAGGGCTCCAGACACTCTGGAGGCCTCTGGAGGTCCTGCAAAAGGCCCCTCTCTTCTCTGGCCTCCCTGTGAGAACCTGGCAGAGGTCAGGAGACGGCTTCAGTGATGGACACCAGCTCAGGACTTCCTCGTGGTATCCCTCTGCAATTGCGAACCTGGAACTCCAGCCCAGTCAGCCGTCCATCTGCTTTGCTCACTTCCACAGATGTTGGTGGGAACTCTGGCTCCATCCTTCAGTGTCTGCAAATCTCCAGTTCCGAGGGCTGGGGCCTGGAAGCATGAAGCACTGCCTTTCCCATTACACTGGTTATTGGAGTTGGATCCCGGCACAATCCGCAGCAGTGCTGCTGGGTGCAGATGTGTGCTATAATTGCTCAGTCACCATCTCCCTATCTGCTAATGGACATAAAGTACGTGCTTGAGCGGGAGATGATTGCCCTCTTGAGGAAGAGCTGTTCTCTGGCACCAGTAAATCTAGCCCACTCTGAACTGGGGCAGTAAATGATGTCCACTGCTTACAGGGGACCTTCTTCTTTTATTGTTCTCTTTCATTGCCCTTTCCCCTACCTGCTCCCTATACATGCTATTTGGCACGTAGACATTGCTGATTAGTACTCAGTCCTCTGAGAAAGGGATTTAGGGGTCTTCCTCCCAAAACATAAACTGGGACGTGCTTGCGTGCAATCTAAGATTATCTCTTCGATGGGAGCCTAGCTTTGGGGAACCCAGGCTGATGTGTGTTGTTCTACTCATCCCTGTCCTCTTTATTCTGTAATAAATGCCTGTTGATCATGCCATGAGCAGTGTCTGGTCTGTGCTCTGCTCCAAATGGTCCTTTTACTAAGAACTTGTGAATATAGTGACACTGCAGGTGCCATCTGGAGACTTGTTAGGAGTGCATTTTTCACTCCCAACCCCAGACCTACTGAGTCAGACACTCTGGAGTTCAGGCCAAAGAATGTGTGTTTTCACAAGACTTGCAGGTGTTTATGATGCGTGTTCAAGCATTCTTCTGTGACTCCTGTGGATGGGGTACATGTACCTCTTATGATTAACAGGAACCATCTGAAGTGATGGTATTTTTAAACCAAGATTGCAAAACTCACATCAGTACGTTATCCTAATTCTTTTGAGAAAATAACATATAAAATGTCAGACTTTCTATCATTTATTAGAGGAGTACTATGTTATATACGAGGGGACCTGGTGGCACATTGGTTAAGCACTCAGCTGCTAACCAAAACGTTGGTGGTTTGACCCCACCAGCTGCTCCACAGGAGAACGATGTGGCAGTCGGCTTCCGTAAAGATTACAGCCTTGGAAACACTACGGGGTAGTTCTACTCTGTCCTATAGGGTCACTATAAGTTGCAATTAACTCGTCAGCAATGGGTATGCTATATTCGAAAGGCCCTGGTGGTGCAAACAGTTAAGCACTCAGCTGACAACTGAAAGGCTGGCGGTTTGAACTCACCCAGCAGCGTCATGGGAAAGACCTGACGATCTGCTCCCGTAAAGATTACAGCCTATAAAACTCTATGGGGCAGTTCTACTCTGTCACATGGGGTTGCTATGAGTTGAAATAGACTCAACGGCACATAACAACAACATGCTATGTAGAAGGTGTCTGGTTGGCACAAATGATTTGTGCTCAACTACTAGCCTAAAGGTTGGCAGTTCAAAACCACCCAGCAGCACCTGGAAGGACGGTCTAGAGATCTGCTTCCATAAAGATTACAGCCAAGAAAGCCCTATGGAACAGTTCTACTGTGTAACATACGGGGTCACCGCGAGTCAGAATCAACTCCACAGCAATGGGTTTGGTTTTATGCTACATACAGTAGACCTTCAGTGGTGCAAACTTTATGTGCTTGGCTGCTGACCAAAAAGTTGGGGCTTGAGCCCACCCAGAGGTGCCTCAGAGGAACCTTCCAAAAACTACTTTCAAAAACTCAGCCACTGAAAATAGAACACAGTTCTATTCTGACACTCATGGGGTCACCATGAGTTAGAGTGGATTCAACAGCAACTTTTTTTTTTTTTAATCTAGAATATAAAATGAAATTACTATAATTAAAAAGACTGTATATCAAGTCTTAGTGAGGTTGTGAAGCAACTGGAATAGTCATACCCTGCTGCTGTGAATATAAAAGGGTACAATCACTTTGCAACACAGTTTGTGGCAGTTTCCTTTCAGAAGTTTTGCATTCATCAACCCTATGACCCGCCATTCCATTCCTAGGTATTTACCCAAGAGAAATAAAATGCACATCCATCTAAAGGCTTGTACACAATTCTTCACAGCAGCTTTATTCATGATAGCCAAAAACTGGAAACAACCCAAATGTCCATTAACACCTGAATGGATTTTTAAAAAAAAATAGTAGTATGTCTATACAATGGAATACAACACTATTCAGCAATAAAAAGGAACTACTGATACATGCAACATGTATGAATTTCAAAATAGTTATGCTTAGTGAAGAAAGCTAGGGCCCCCCGCTCCATCACCACCAGGATAAAAAGAGTATATACTGTATGATTCCTTTTAAATAAAATTTTATAAAAAGGATCAGGACATAAAGCAAATCAATGATTTGCTTGTGAACTACAAGGATGGAGATTATACAGAATTGAGAGGAAGGGATTATGAAGGGACATGGTGAATCTTTTGAGTGTGTTCGATGTGTTCATTACTGTGATTGTGGTAATGGTTTTAAAGGTGTATACACATGCTAAAACATCAAATTTTACACTTTAAATATGTGCAGTTTATTGCATGTCAATCATAACTCAATAAAGCTGTTACAAACAAAACGTTCTGCATAAAATGTCTTTATCTACCATACCTCTGGTTAAGCGCTCAGCTGCTGACTGAAAAGGTTGGCGGTTCAAACCCACCTAGCTGCTGTAGTTGAGACAGACCTGGGGATCTGCTTCCATAAACATTACAGCCTAGAAAACCCTATAGGGAAGTTCTGCTCTGTCACATGGGGTCACTATGAGTTGAAATGGACTCAATAGCACACAACAACCACCATGTCTCTTGGAAAATCAGATCTGTCAACTATTTTGATTCTACCATACCCCTCTTCCCACCACATGGAGGGTAAGCCTGGAGTCAGTGGCAGCAGAAACTGGAGCACAATGAAGACTGTGTCCACTTCAGTTGCGGGGAGTGGTGGCTGGGTCAGAGAAGTCCCACCCCTGAAGGACCTGTTTTCTCTCAGGCCTGGACTTTCTGCCTATGTAGCAGTGGCCATAAAGTTCAACACTCTAGGGAGGCTCCAGGCCTCCAGAACCCTTCAGATTGTCAGCCACGTCACAGAAGATAGAGGTAGGCAGGTCTCGAAAATTTCCGTACACCCTCATCCCACACAGCAATAATCACATGGACATCTGCGGATGTTAACTTTATAATGGACACACTCCCTCTCATTTGCCAGTCTTCCCCACTATCTCAGTATTTCTGTACTCAGTGTCTCTGCACCAGTTGATTCCCACCTGACCCACAGCTCGTACAGTCAATGACACCTGCCTATAGGACTCTGGTCAGTGGACTGGCTGCCGTACAGGTCTGGGAGATTATCGATTCCTCCACAGTGCTGGACAATGTGGGACAACCCCTGGGAATGAGGGACCCAACTCACGCTGCTCTCAGCAGCACTGGAGAGTGGTGCCACCAACATTCTCCTCCTCAGGACGCTCTCTGGGCTTATAGGAAATCCTCATAACCAGGCCACAGGATTAGGTTCACAGAGTGTTCAGTTCTACCTGGAAGGTCTTGGGCAAACTCGACTGGGACCTTTTCTCTGCCATCCTCTTGACCCCTCTAGGCACATAAAGTTGCAGGCCCCCACAAAAGGTGTTCCCACCTTCCTGCTGGCAGACCCAATTCTTTTCTCAATCCACTCCACACAGTAAACAGGACTCCGAACAGTAAAGGCTTACACAATAAGGTCTTTATCATTGTAAGAACCAGAGCAGTGTGAGGCAGGCAGTTACAAGGCTGGGTGACTTGGAAGCAGGACAAATCCATCAGAGATATCACATGTACAGCCAATGCCATCAATGAAGAAGGGGCACCTTCTTTGGAAGCCTCTAGTAGATTCCAGCTCAAAACCTTTTGGCCAGAGCTAGGTCATGTCTGCTCAGAAACTAGTCGTAAGGGAGGAAACGAGGACCCCCAAGTGGGCTCAAAACACTCGTGATTCTCTCCAGGGAAGAGGAGAGACAATACAAAGGTCTGTCTTCCCTGAACATATTGGAGTGACAAACACACACTGGGACCCCAATGGCTGGTAGCAATGAGATAGCTTCCACCACAGTCACTGGCAGTGACATAACCCAGGACAAGAACCCAGAACATTTTAGAAACTGCAATGCAATGTGTAGCAGCTTCCAATGCACGTGGCACTCAATGGGAATCTCCCTAGGGTGGGCATCTGAACAGACAAAGCTCACCTGCTGGGTGATGGCTCTCTCACAAAGGGTACTCACTGGTGTGAGCCCTACTCGGCTGAACAAGGAGACAGCATATTTTATGCACTCATAAAACCTTTCTCTGTGAATATTCTGGTGTTGACAAGTTAAAGAGATGCAGCTAAAGGGTCACCAAAATTATTGCACTCATGAGACCTTTCCCTAGAGTGCACTTTCTTGTGCCGAACAAGATGGGAGCTTCTGCTATAGGCTTTCCCACATTCACTGCACACATAAGGCTTTTCTCCAGTGTGAACTCTCCGGTGTAAAATGAGGCTGGAGTTGCGGCTAAAGAATTTCCCACATTCACTGCACTCATAAGGCCTTGCTCCAGTGTGGACTTTCATGTGTTGGACAAGGTGGGAGCTACTGATGTAGGTTTTCCCACATTCACTGCACACGTAAGGCCTTGCTCCTGTGTGGACTCTCTGGTGTAAATTGAGGCTGGAGTTGTGGCTAAAGCACTTCCCACATTCGCTGCACTCATAAGGCTTTGCTCCAGTGTGAATTCTCTGGTGGACGATAAGGTTGGAGCTATGGCTGAAGAATTTTCCACATTCACCACACTCATAAGGCCTTTCTCCAGTGTGGATTTTCTGGTGCTGAACAAGTGTGTCTTTGCGGCTGAAGGCTTTCCCACATTCACTGCACTCATAAGGCCTTACTCCAGTGTGAATTATCTGGTGCTGAACAAGTGTGTCTTTGCTGCTGAAGGCTTTCCCACATTTGTTGCATACATAAGACCTTGCTCCTGTGTGGACTCTCCGATGTTTAATGAGACTGGAGTTATGGCTAAAGAATTTCCCACATTCAATGCACTCATAAGGCCTCGCCCCAGTATGAATTCTCCAGTGCTCAATAAGGTGAGAACTTTGGCTAAAGAATTTCCCACATTCACTACACTCATAAGGCCTTTCTCCAGTATGAAATCTCTGGTGCTGAACAAGTGTGTCTTTGCGGCTGAAGGCCTTCCCACATTCGCCACACTTATAAGGCCTTTCTCCAGTGTGAATTCTCTGGTGCTGAACAAGGTGGGAGCTTCTGCTGTAGGCTTTTCCACATTCACTACAGTCATAAGACCTTTCTCCAGTGTGAACTCTCTGGTGCTGAACAAGGGTGTCTTTGCGGCTGAAAGCCTTCCCACATTCACTGCATGTGTAATGCCTTTTTCCAGTATGAAATTTCTGGTGTGTTCTGAGGTGGAACAGGTGAGTAAAGGCCTTTCCACATTCCTTACACACATGAGCTGTTTCTCTACTGTGAGTTTTTCTGTGTTTAATAAAAGCTGATTTCTCCTTGAAGGCATTTCCACACGTAAAGCATCTGAAGGGTCTCTCTTCAGTCTGAGCGATCCAGTTGTTCAGGAGAGCGAAGGTCTTCAGGAAGGTTTCCCCATAGTTGTTATACTTGAACACCATCTGTCCAGTGTGGGCACCCTGGTGCTGCCCTAGCGTGGAGCTGAGTGGGAAGGACTCCACACACTCAGTCCTTTTGGATGGACTCACCCCAGTGTGAGTGGTCTGTTGCTGGAAGAGGCCAGGGCTGTCCAGGACGTCCATTCCTTCCTCCCTGTACTTGAAGAGCCACCCTGACATGCTGCCTGCACAGCTCTTCACAAATGAAGCTTGACCATCATTCTTTCTGAAGGGATTCTCTCCCCTGTGTTGCTCCTGTTGCTGGTCAGAGTTTGCACCAGACGAGAAGTCTCTCCCACTAGGCCCACACATGTACGGTTTCTGCGTGGGGTGTGATCCTCGGTGCTGAGTCATCTGTACAATGCCTTCCAAGATTGGGTCACATCTCTCACAAGGGTGGGCTTTCTGGGTGGACAGAGTCCTGACCTGTGACCCTCCTTCCACAGAAACATCCTGCTCAGGTGTCTCCTCCTCTGCTTCATGCCAACAACCTGAAAGTAGAGATATGCTGGTGAAGTTCAGGCTGACACTGGTGGAGAGTGGCAGCCCCATCATAAACATGTAGGTGACATAACTAGGAATGTGTCCATGAGATTGTTGGTGGGACCAGGGAGCTAGGATCAGAGTGATTATGAGCCCACTGTCAGTGCTGGGCCTCTAGAGGTCACAGAATAGAAGAAGCCTAACGTTGGGTAAATATATAAAGGTGGTATACAGTACAGGGAGGAGAAGTGAGGTCTCCAAATCCTCTGCAGACAGGTTTCAGCAGGACCTTGGCTGCAGGTATCAGGTGGGCCCTGTGCAGAAGTGTGTATCCAGGCCCAGGAAAATCTGACTGCAAGGCAATAGCTGGTGTTCAAGGACAAATAAGGTTACACGCATACCTCATGACACACTAAACGTAGACAATGTTGGAGGATATGCAGAAGACAACAAGTGAGACATGGATGCTAGAGAAGTGGGGAAACAGCCAAGAGATGGAAGACAGAGGAGAAATGATGTGTGGTGAAATGAGTTCCTTTACGTGGTCTTTTGCCTTGGTTCTTTGGAAAAACAGCTTGAGAGGTTTTTCCCTTAAGCCCTGAGGAGTTACCTTTGTCCTAGTTTTCTACCCCAAAGGTTTGTTACATTTCTTGGGTAAGCTGTAAACAACTTGGTTTGATGTTTTTTGTCTAGTCCTGGGCATCAGCCTGACCTGTGATTGGTATGCACCTTGCAGGGACTGGTCGACAGACTATGCAAATGAAGTGTTTGTAGCCTCCCAAGAGGGGATTGGTCAGTTTTTGATTCCACTGGGAGGGGCTGTGCCTTGAAATTGGTAAGAAGTTGTGTATATAAGCAATCAACCCCACAGAGGTTTGTCAGACAGAAAGAAGCAGGAAAAGTAGCAGGAAGAAGCAGAAGGAAAAAAGAAGAGAGAAGAAGCAGAGAGAGAGAGAGAGAGGAGGTAAGGAGCCTCCTAAAAGAGCTGCAACATGGGCCAATGGCTGCAACACTAAAGACAGTGAGAGGCCAAGAAGGGGCCCAGTGGCAGAGTCAGTGATGACAGGCCTGGAAGGGGCCCTGTGGAAGAGTCAGTGGTGACAGACGACAGGGGCCAAGAGGAGCCTGTCCTGAGGAGGCCAAGAGGAGCCCTGAATGGCCCACAGGAGTTGAAAGAGCTGTCCAGGACTGAAGAAGGGAGATATTGCCTATATGCTTCCTGATTCTGATGCTGAATTGTGGCCTGTTGACCCTGATTTCAAGTTGTTCCTTGTTGCTTCCTTAACAAATCACTTAACTCTAAGTATGATCTGTGAGTTGTGTGTGACCACTGCAACAGATTATCGAACTCAGCGGAGAAGTAGAGTGCTGCGAGGAGGATGGGTGGTGTCAAAACTGGTAAAAAGCTTGAAGCGTGGAGGTATGTCTGACCTTCACCTCACAGGGATCAGCCTGGGGCTGATCTTGATTTGCATTATACTCCCTGAAGTTAGACAGGTTTGGACGAAAATACTATTACTACTCCTACTACTACTATTAGTCCTACGTTTTTACAAGTGCCAAGAAGGAGAAGGAAATAGAGAACTACCATGTTGTTGTTGTTAGTGCCATTGAGTTGATTTTTGACTCATAGTGATCCCATGTGACAGAGTAGAACTGTCCAATAGGGTCTAGTAGGCTTTAATCTTTACAGAAGCAGATCACCAGGTCTTTTCTCCATGGAGCTGCTAGGTGGGTTCAAACTGCCGACCTTCCAGTCAATAGCTGAGCACTTAAGCATTGTGCCACCAGGGCTCCTTTTAGAGAACTACCATACGACTCAGCAATCCCAATCCTAGGGACATAGCCAAAAGAACTGAAAGTAATTTTCACAATAGCCAAAAGACGAAAACAACCCAAATGCTCATCAACAGATGAAAGGATAAACAAAATGTGGCAGAGACATACAATGGCTGGTGGATTCGAACTGTCAACCTTTTGGTTGGTTAGCAGCCAAACTCTTAACCACTGCACCACCAGGGATCCAAATACAATACTACTAAGCCATAAAGAGAAATGAAGTCCTGATGCATGCCACAACATGGATGAACCTTGAAAACATTATGCTGAATGAGGTAAGTCAATCGTGAAAGGACAAATATTGTATGATCCTAATTATATGAAATACTTAGAATAGACAACTGCACACAGAAAACAAAGTTTATTAGTGATTACCAGAGGTGGAGAAGCCCTGGTGGCACAACAGTTAAGTGCTTGGTTGCTAACTGAAAGGTTGGTGGTTAGAACCCACCAAGTAGTTCACTGGGAGAAAGACCTGGCAATCTGTTCCTGTAAAGATTACAGCCTAGAAAACCCTATGGGGCAGTTCTCTGTCATATGGGGTCACTATAAGTCTAAAATCGACTTGAAGGCACCTAACAACAACAACCAGGGGCAGGAGGGAGAGGGAAAGGGGGAGTCACTCTTTAGGAAACACTAAGTAGCTATTTATGGTGATGGAAAATCTGGCAATGGATACTGGTGACGGTTGCATGACATGATTAATGTAATTGGTGCCACTAAAAAAATGCTGAACTACCAAATGTTGTGTGTATATATTTTTACAACAATTAAAAAAATAGAGGAGGAGAAGGAGAAGGTAGAAATGAGGTTTATCACTATTGGCCTGGGCAACAAAACATTGGTGCACGCAGAACAGGTTGAAAGTGCGATGTGAACCCAGCCTTGGGATATGACACCCACCACCCCCACAGCAGGGCCAGACGCTCTCTGGGCTGATCTTGGTGTGGCTGGAGTCCTGTCCACCCTGTCAGGCAATTGGGGCTTTCTAACCCTTTCCAAACCAGCAACTACATGAGACCTGGAAGATGAAAGTCCTAAAGGAAAGACGACAGATGAGTGGCAAGCACTGGCCCAGGGTGACTGACCCCACAGGGAAGAAAAATAAATGTCAAAAAAACAAACAAACCTCCACAGGAACCTTAGGGGGCAGTGACTTCTGTCAATGGAGGAGGAACAACTCGGAAAAGGAGGGTGAGAACAGTTGCTCAACTTAAAGAGTGTAAACAATGTCACTGAGTTGTACACGTAAAAACAGTTGAATTGGTGTATATATTGCTGTGAATATTCTCAACAACAAAAAAATAAAATAAATTATTTAATAAAAGTAAGAAAAGAAAACCTCTAAGGAGGATCTGGCAGAATAGCCCTGAGGCTTCCACCAGCAGCGACCACGTCAGTCTCTGCAATTGCTGGCAAAGTTGGGCCCCAGGGCATGCCAGCTAGAGAAGGGGAACAGAACCTGGGGCACCACAGTTCTGCTATGTAGGATCTGCAATGTAGGATCTGCTGAGCCGACTGCAAAACTCCTGAGCCCCTAACTCCTTCCTATAAGGCTCTGGGGGCAGCAGGTGTTGGGACTGCTCAGCAAGACAGGGGATATCACACACAGCCCAGTCCTGGCACCCATAGCACCTACTCCAGGAGCCTAAGAAGGCAGGGAGAAGTGTCTCTGATCTGGCTGTGGAACAGACAGAGCTGCCCCTGGGGAAAA
Source organism: Dugong dugon (assembly GCA_030035585.1). Taxonomy (NCBI): domain Eukaryota; kingdom Metazoa; phylum Chordata; class Mammalia; order Sirenia; family Dugongidae; genus Dugong; species Dugong dugon. The sequence goes on from CM057466.1 coordinate 118,262,618, forward strand.
GGAGAGAAAAAAAACCACCCAAGATGCTGGAGTAGATGTGAGGGCCTGTGGAAGGTACTCTCTGAGATGCCCCAACGATTGCCACCTCCTGGTATTCTTGCCCTTATGTAAACCTCTTTCCTTAGTTGTAGAGTGGACTGACTAACTCATTTCTAGGAACAGAATATGGCAAATATGATGGAATATCACTTTTGAGATCAGGCTACAAAAAGATTGGCTTCTATCCTGGACACTCTCTCTTGCTCACTTGCTCAGAGAGAAGCCAGCTTCCATGTTCTAAGGTACACTATGGGAAGGCCGACACGACAAGAAACTGAGGGAAGCCTCTGGCCAACAGCCAGCAAGGGACTTATGCTCATAATCCAAAAGGCCACAAGAAACTAAATCTTGCAAGCAACCACATGAGTGAGCTTCTTCCCCAGATGGGCCTTCACATAAGACTGCAGATCTGTCCATAAGCTTGACTGCAACCTCATCAGAAACCCTAAGCCAAAAGCATCCAGGTAAGCTGTGACCAGATTCCTGACCCACTGAAAAAAGAGAGAGAATAATTTTTTATTGTCTTCAACCATTAAATTTTGCAGTAATCTGCCACATAGCAATAGATAACTAAAACAGGGACTTACCCAGTGAGGCCACCAAGGCAAAGTTCTCCAGCATCACATTGCGGTACAGGAGTCTCTGAGCTTCATCAAGGAGTCTCCACTCCTCCCGGGAGAAGTACACGAACACGTCCTCGAAGGTCACAGAGTCCTGTGATGATGGGGACAATTGAGCCCACAGGCAGCATCTCTCCCAAGACTCCCAATCCATCCACTCACACATCCACCTCCTGCTCACTCTCCTCCCCAGCTCCCAACTCAGAGCAGGTCCCAGGCCTTGGCATTACTACTGTCTGCTTTCTCGTGTCCTGTTGATCACTGGGTCCAGCCACAACAAGATCAGATAGGTGTGCAGACTGATGCAATCTAAGCTCTGGAATGCAGGGTCCCAAACACTCTCCTGCTAAGCAGTTCTCCTGGTGTCATCCAGATCATGCCTTCCAGACACAACCAAACGTGGGCTCAGCCTTCTCCTGTAAGCCTTCAGTGTTGCTGTGTGCCATCGAGTCGATTCTGACTCATAGTGATCCTATATGACAGAGAAGAACTTCCCTGTAGGATTTTCTAGGCTGTACTCTTCACAGGAGCAGATCGTCAGGTCTTTTCTCCCACAAAGTGGCTGGGGGGTTTGAACCGCCAACTTCTGGTTAGCAGCTGAACACTTAATCATTGTGCCACCAGGGCTCCTTAAGCCTCCACTACTACGGTCTTAAGGCCATCAGTTCACACTCAACACACACATCAACCTTTGGAACACAACTTTCTCACATCTGGGACCCCCACCAACAACAACCCCTGGCCCATACTATATGCATCTGCACAGCATCCCCTATGCCACTCTACGCATAGCACCCAGGGAGTGCTCATCTTTACTTCTTACCACCCCAAGCCAGGTGCCCAAGAAAGACACCCAGTCTCCACTTTCACCTTTCTTGTTCACTAACAGCATTGCCACCATAACCTAAAGATAAACCAGTTACTGTTGAGTTGATTCCAACTCATGGTGACCCCACATGTGTCAGAGTAAAACTGTACTCCCAAAAGTTTTCAATGGTTATGAATATACCATGGACTGTCAGAATAATGAACAAATCTGTCTTAGAAGAAGTACAGCCAGAATGCACCTTAGAAGTAAGGATGGCGAGACTTCGTCTCACGTACTTTGGACATGTTATCAGGAGGGACTAGTCCCTGGAGAAGGACATCATGCTTGGTACAGGGTCAGCGAAAAAAAGGAAGACATTCAACAAGGTAGACTGACAGTGGCTGCAACAGTGGGCTCAAACATAGCAACAGTTGTGAGGATGGCACAGGACTGTACAGCATTTCATTCTGTTGTACATAGGGTTGCTATGAGTCGGAAATCACTCGATAGCACTTAACAATAACATGATCTTTCAGAAGTAGATCATGAGGCCTTTCTTCTGAGGCTCCTCTGGGTTGATTTGAACCACTAAGCTTTTGGTTAGTAACCAAGCACTTAACCATTTTCACTACCCAGAGATTGCTGACCTGATATTGCTCCTGAATTTAACTCATGGTTCCATCCTACTCCACATATGGGCCACCACCCTTTGGACTTCTTCAACCTAAACCCCTTCTCAGAACTCAAAACCTGTATGTCCAGCCTGATGCCTCAACTGAGGGGTCTCTGGAACTTTTTAAACTCAATATGGCCAAAACCTAACCCCTGACACAACCACTGAAAATAACTCCAACTACCAACTTCCTCTTTTCAGTTGATGGCATATCCATCATTCTACCAGCTAAAACCGAAAAACCTGGGGGCTTTCCCTGACTTCTCTCTTTCTCTTGCTCACCCTTCACATCAGAAAATCTAGCCACCCTACTTAAAAATCAGATCCTAAAGTTAACCACTTTTTCCACTTCCAAAGCCACCCCTTTGGACCTAAGACCTGAGTCAGATCAGCTGCCTCTGCGTGAAATCTTCCCTTGCTTTCACGACCCTCAGAACAGAGGCCTAACTCCTCAGGCTGCCATTCTTGCCTGATTCGGGTCCCCTGCTCTCTGTTCCCAAGAAACATAATTAAGACCTGTGGTTCCTTGCGCGTTCCCAACTAATTCTCACCTTCAAGCATTTGCACATGCCTGTTCCTGGGTCTAATACACCCTCTGGTCTTCATCCCATTGGTTTCCGGAAATACGAACCTCTCCATTTAAACCTCTGACCTGGATTCAGGAGCCAGGGACCCCAGACTCAAGTGCATAAAGAGGGATAGGCGAAGAGTCCCAGGACAGCGTTGCTTCTCATTAGAAAACCTGGTCGATCCTACTTAAAAACATATACAAAATCTATCCACTTCTCTAACCTCCATGGCCACAACTCTAGTCCATCCACCATCAATATTCACCTAGATTATTGCCGTAGACTCTATCCTGGTCTCTCTGACAACATTCCCCCACCCCAATCTTGTCTCTACTCTGCAGTCAGGGAGAATCTGTTAAGATTGGAATCAGAACACCTTCTTTCTCTGTTTTAAACCTTCCGTGACTCCCACCACCCTCAGAAAAGAGGCCCAGCTCCTCAGGCCAACATTTCTGCCTGACTCCTCTCCCCTGCTCTATGTTCCCAAGAGAAAGAATTAGGATCTGAGGCTCCGGAAACACTCCTAACTCATTCTCGTCTCCAAGTATTTGTACAAGCTGGTTCCTCTGCTTTGACAACCCTTCCACACGTAATCCAGCTGACTGCTGGGAATCGGAAACTCTCCGCACAATCCCCAAGACAGCGACCGCCCTCCACGGTCTTTATATTCAAGAGAAGGAAGAAGTGAAAGCGAAGCGTCCCGGGTTACAAGATCCCCTATATCCGGGTAGGTGGGGGCATGAGAGACCCTCCACTCACCTGAACCCGGTTCGTTAGCGTCGTCGCCGCCATCGGATCCTGTGGACAGAACAGTCGTGAGAGGTGGACGAACAGGGCGGACTTCTTCGGCTCAGGCGAACCCTAACATCTCAGCTGGGCTAGGTGACCTAAGTCTTCTCCGTGTAAAACGGTCGCAGACTCAGAGGGCCCCTCTCTGGGGTTCGCAAAAACCGAGAACCGGCTGCTCGTCTCACAGATGAGGGACGCGGCTCGTAAGAAAGGTACGGAGGAAGGTCCTACCCTTTTGAGTGTCTTTCCTTGCTCGGTTTCGACAAGCCGCCTCGGCCCCAGACCCCACCGCGCGTACCGACAGGCGCAAGCAAATGACATCCACGACCGTGACGCCGGAAGTACCGCCCCTGCCAGCTAGAAACGGCCATGTACTGGGCTGTCATCGGTTCAAAGCGCCAAGCGCAGACTTCTGGGTAACGTAGTTTGTGTCCCGCATCCAATCAGACGTTGGGCACCTTTTCCGTTCTCCATGAAAGCGGCAAAGCGGTACTGCGCCAGGAGCGCGAGAGAAAGGACTGAGAAACTATGTCCTGAAACGCCGAAGTCCTCTTAAAGGGGTTCGAACAACGAATAGTAGGCGCTTAACCTTTGTGCCACCCAGAGACTCCTAGTAATGTAAGTTCTATTCAGTGATTCCCAAATGTTGGTCCCTGGTTTCGCAGCATCAGCATCTCCTGTGAACTTGAAAATGAAAGTTCTTGGATCCAACCTAGACCTACTTGCACAGAAACCCTAAGGGGAGGGTCCTAGCTCAAGTTTGAGCACCTGAGCTCTCTTTCAAAGTCCAGTAACTTAGTTGATGAGAGGTGAGATGAAAAGTGCTTAGCGCAGAACCTGGCATATAGATACTGCTAAACACGTAAGAGTCGTTGTTGTTATCATCTTCACCTCAAGATTCTCACATACGTTGGAGGGGGTAAGTCACAGTAGATTCCTTTTAGCGAAGTCACAGGTGATATTTTTCAAAACATAAAATACCATGACTCCCTGACTCACTTAGTAGCACCACAGGTAATGGTTAATTTTTATTTATTTTTTTACATAAAAGCACACCTTTATACCTTTTAGTATTTTTAAAAATATCATATAAATAAAGCACTGGTAGTTCTATTGCCCAAGAGATGCAATCTTACGGGCCATATGCTTCAAAATTTGGGACTATCAGGACTGACCTCAGGCCTAAATGGACAGTGGAGTTAACACGGTCTCATGTTATGCTTTATTTCATAGGATGACACAGCACTAATTCATGTCTAATTCACAGGAACCAGAGCCTCAACATCCTCATGCCTTCCCCTCTGGCCCTCAAGGCAGGCGGACCCAGTATAAATGCGTGATTAGGAGATGGCTCAGCTCAGCTTGAAATCTATCCAGTGATAGATAGGATCACTAGGTCCAGACCTTATCAAGCCACTATCTTCCATCATCTGATCCTGCAGCCTCAAGGGAGCACTAAATGCTGGGGAGGTGGGAAAATTGGAGCCACTGGGCTCCAAGGAGACAACCCAAAAGGAATAAAAATGATTAGGTATAAAGAAGAAACATTTTCACAGTTATTTCTGCCCATATTCCATTGGCAAAACTCATTTGCATGGTCCCAAATGAAGTGTAAGGGAAGCTGAGACTTGCTGTCCTCCTGAGTGTCCAGAAAGAGAAAATACTATTGATTAGCACCTAGCACAACCTGTCAGTTTGAACACTGGCCCAATTATTAATGACAGAGTTGGAATTTAGTAATATGCGAATATCTTTTAACTCTTTTTCAAGTTACATATCACGATATGGTGTAACACTTGCCTTGCTGAGATGATTCAGCTACCTTATGTAAATAAGTCACATGATGATACTGATTCTGATGATCAAACGTATTGGGAGACTGAGCTAAAGCCTTCTCAAGATGCAGTAACATAGGAAAATAACTGTCCTGAGGAAGAAGAAATTAACCATCAGCTAATTTCTATGCTACACAGTTCTACACAGGTTTATCGTAAGCTACAAATAGCGGGGGAAGCACACAATCATATTAGTACGAAAGTATGAAATGTGATGGCTTTAGGATGAATGTACAGGACACATTAGTTTCTTTAAATCTAACTCTATCCCACATCAGCTTCTCCAAGTATTAGGCATATTCATACTGATACTGTATGCTGTATCTTATACGAATACTGTACTAAATGTGGATGCTCATATAAATATGATTGCTTTGCTTTAAACAAGCCTTGGCCAAGGGGCCAGGGGGTGGCTTACGCAGGAAAGGATTACCCCTGCCTAAAGGTTTGAGCTTCTCCTCCAGTTCCTGGGAGGTAATCTATAGGCTCTTGGAATGCCCTGCCTATTAAGAGTGTCTGTTTACCTGGGAGCCTTGGTCATGCCAGATAGTCTATGCTAACAATGTGATTTATGGTGGGAGACTTGGACCATGCAGTATTGGTTCAACCTCTAGAGAGGCTGGAGACTAATGTCAGCCATGCGAGAGGTCAACCATGTCTACATGAGTGAGCCCCAGTAAAAATTCTGGACACCAAGGCTCTGGTAGGCTTAATGCAATTTCTATCAAAATCCCAACAAAATGTTTTGTATATATAGATAAGCATAGCATAAAATGTCTACAGAAAGCCAAAGGGTCTGTTGTTGTTAGGTGCTTTGGAGTTGGTTCCAACTCATAGCAACCCTATGTACAACGGAAGGAAACACTGCCCACTCCTGTGCCATCCTCACAATCATTGTTATGTTTGAGGCCATTACTGCACACACTATGTCAATCCATATCATTGGGGGTCTTCCTCTCTTTTGCCGACCCTTTACTTTACCAAGCATCATGTCCTTCTCCAGGGAACTAGGAAAGTTAAATCAATCTTAAAAAAAGAATAAAGAGGGCAGAGTCACATTACCCATCTTAAGATTTACTAGATAATCAAGACACTTGGTACTGACAGAGGTTCAGACACACGTCTCAATGGAAGAGTATACAGACCCAAGAAATAGACCAACATGAATATGCCCAACTGATTTTTGACAAAGGGGCAAAAGCAATTCAATGGAGGCAGGACAGTCTTTTCAACAAATGGTGCCAGAAAACTGAATATCCATAGGCAAAAAAAAAGAAGGAAAAACAGAGAAAGAAGCAAATTCAACCTCAACCTCACACCATAATACAAAAATTAATTCAAAAACGATCAGAGATTTAAATGTAAAACAGAAAACATTTAGAAGAAAGCAAACTTTGGGGCCTAGGGTATGGTAAAGGGTTCTCAGACATGACACCCAAAAGATGTAAAAGTTGCATTCACAATAATGACAAGTGTTAAAGCCAACACAAAATGGATTTGCACCACAATCGTAATGACTACACACGTAGTCACTTAAAAAGGCTCTGACAGGGTTCAAAGTGGGTACAAGATTATTTTATATCTGTACAACATTTCTTTTTAATGTAAGATAATACTATAACATGTAGCTCAAAACCCAGGCTCAAAGAAAATACCAAAGGAGAAATACCAAAATACCGCGATCAATGACTGAGTGCACGATGATAACTGTGAAACTCACACATACCTGCAGGTACACAAGCTGGTTTGCCTGTGGAAATTCCCACCACTTAGAGCAAGTCTTCAACAATCTTTCATAAGATTAAAAATAAGCTGCTTTCTCCATGTTTTTTTTCTTTTCCCGAGTTTATCATGATCCTTTAATTTAGCTATGTGTTTTATTTGGTTTTAGTGCTAATTCAATTCCAAACTATTGAGGTGGACACGGAGAAGCCTCTCTACGGAGAATTAACAAAGCTGAGAAACCCCACTGAGAAGAATTAAGACTCACCTGGGAAGGTCACGCAGCTATCATATTCATACTCCAGAGAAAATAAAGGAGAATAAACAAAAACAAAACAATTAGATTGGGATCAAGAAAAAGTATGAGTGTTGGGAGGTTAAATACACGAGGAAACTTTTTTCTTTAAATTGAAGACTTTAAGGACTTAAGTGGTGCAGTAAAATGTACCAATTCATATGTATATCCTTAGATCCTTAAATATGAAAGTATTTCACAGCTCAAGCCGTCATATTAAAGACGTATGCTCAAGGGTAAACATGATGTTGTGGAACAAAGGAGGTGTTCAGTAAACGTTTCTAGCCCTGCCCTCAATGGTCTAATTCTCCTGACAATTGAAAGCACAAGACAAATAAGAGATGAGATCCTTTTACCTCTGAAACCACATTCACTTCTTCCCAAACAAGGATTTATTACCATTTGTTTCTTTGTTCTTCCATACCTCCTCCTCTTTAAAAATATTCCTGAGATAATTCTGCATTGTAAACTAAGGAGAGAGATGTGGCTGAAGGTTTTCCTAAGTGCACAATAACCACTCTCTCTCTTAGATAAATTCTCAGATGTAGAGTCAGACTCTAGGTGGGTTAATTTCTAAAATTTCTCTTTAGATGATCTGCCACAGAATGCTTCCTCATATGGATGACTCTTATGGGCTTTCCCTTTGTTATGAACAATCAGATGCTGAGTAAGATGGTTCCTTTGGCCAAAGATTTTCCTCAGTGGTTACATTCAAAAAGTCCTTCTCCAATAGGAGTTCTTGGATGCTGACTGAGGTTTTCCCACTTGTGAAAGGTCTGTCCACATCTGTTACACTGATAGGACTTCTCCCAGTATGAATCCTTTGGTGCTGAGTGAGGGATGAGCTGCGACTGAAGGCCTTCCCACATTCACTGCACTCGTAGGGCTTCTCCCCAGTGTGGATGATGGCATGTCGAATGAGATTGGTGCTCCGGCAAAAGGCTTTCCCGCACTCAATGCATTCATAGGGTTTCTCCCCCGTGTGAATACGCTGATGCCTCGTAAGGTGTGACCTGCGGTTGAAGGCCTTCCCACACTCAATGCACTCATAGGGCTTTTCCCCAGTGTGGATGCTGTAGTGACGAATGAGGTCTGCCCTATCACTGAAGGCTTTCCCACACTCTTTGCACTCAAAAGGTTTTTCCCCCGTGTGGGCCCTTTTATGCAAGACAAAAGTGGAGTAGTGGGTGAAGGCCTTTCCACATTCACTGCACACATAGGGCTTCTCCCCAGTGTGAATCCGCTGGTGCTGCTTGAGGTGTGACCTGCGGTTGAAGGCCTTCCCACACTCCATGCACTTATAGGGCTTCTCCCCAGTATGAATGATGTAGTGTTGAATGAGGTCTGCACTCTCGCAGAAAGCTTTCCCACATTCGTTGCATTCAAAGGGTTTCACTCCAGTGTGAATCTGCTGGTGCCATGTCAGGTATGACCTGCGGTTGAAGGCCTTCCCACACTCAATGCACTCATAGGGCTTCTCACCCGTGTGGATGATGTAGTGTCGAATGAAGCCTGGCCTATCACGAAAGGCTTTCCCACACTCTTTGCACACAAAGGGTTTTTCTCCAGTGTGGCTCCTCTTGTGCAAGACAAAAGTGGAGCGGTGGGTGAAGGTCTTCCCACACTCACTGCACTCATAGGGCTTCTCCCCAGTGTGAATCCGCCGGTGCCGAGTAAGGTGTGACCTGCGATTGAATGCCTTCCCACACTCTGTACACTCGAAGGGCTTGTCCCCGGTGTGAATAACATGGTGCTGAAGGAGGTGTGTGCTTTTGCTAAAAGTCTTCCCACACTCTCTGCACTCATACGGCTTCACGCCAGAGTGAATCCGCTCATGTTGAGTAAGGAGGCAGTTCCTGTTAAACACTTTCCCGCATTCCTTGCATTTATAAGAATTTTTCTCTTTGTGAACTGAAGGATCTTTACCTGGTCCACTTGCATCATGTTTAAGGAAAGTGTCTCCTGGAGAGGCTTGCTCCTGTACATCCCCTGAGCAGACACTTTCATACGTCCACATACCATCATGTTCAGGGCTTATGTCCCTGGGGAGCGTTTCCTTCTGGAGGTCTGTCCTTGGCCTCAAGTTCCCTTCCTGAATATTCGATGGCCCCTTCTGATCCATGGCTCGTTCTAATCTGGAGTTCCTTGAGGCGCCCTGTGTCATTTGGTCCTGGAGTGACACTTCCTCAGACATGGCCTGGTGACAACTGATAAGCTCTGTTGTCTCAAGCTTTTCACTATCACCTGAAGGGAATACAATATGCAAAATTAGTGATTAGGGATCAGCATCATGATGCTAACAGACGAAACAAAACCACCACTTTAGTGAGAACACGAAAATGGAAACAGTACTTTGTGCCTGCTATGTTTTGAGATTTATGAAACCCAGGTTTGCCATTTCTTTCTTTTTGGGTTCTTGGATTCTTGAAATCTTTACAGGGAAATCCAGAGGATGAGTATGGGGCAGGGGGCAGAAGGTCTGGAGTGGAGACCCCTGCTTACAGTCAAGATAAGGGGCAGGGAGACACAATAATGACGACACTGTATGTGGTGAGCATGTACTAAGCCAGGACGTCTCCAGGGGCTACAAGAGCCCAGATAAGAGGAATCTAAGGCAGCCCAGATGGGAGACAGGAAGAGATCTGGGGCTGTCAGAGAAGAGGTATCCCACAAGCTGTGTCCTAATGGAGACGGATGAATTGCCAGATAGAGTGGGAAGGGCACTGCAGCCTTAGAAGCAGAATGTACAAAGGCATCATCTTCAGAGAACCCAGGGAATGATCATACAGGAGAGGAGGTTGACAAAGCAGAGACAGGGCAGAGGTGAGGCTGATTCCCAAGGTTCTGACTTGGATGACAGTGGGGATGGCCATAGCCACACCCAGTATGGGGCTTATAAGGCAGAACTGAATAGGAGCTGGGTGGACATAATGAGTCTGGTACGCCTCAGGAACAGCTAGCTGAAAAGATGAGCAAAAAAGACACAATCTGATGAAGAAAATTATAATCCTTTTCTTGAACACATAAGCAACATCATGATAAACGGAGAAAAGACTGAAGTTGCCAAGGATTTCATTTTACTTGGATCCACAATCAATACCCATGGAAGCAGCAGTCAAGAAATTAAATGACACATTGCACTGGGCAAATCTGCTGCAAGAGACCTCTTTAAAGTGTTAAAAAGCAAAGATGTCACTTTGAAGACTAAAGTGTGGTTGACGACGCCATGGTATTTTCAATTGCCTCACATGCATGTGAAAGCTAGCCAATGAATAAAGAAGACCAAAGAAGAACTGACGTCTTTGAATTATGGTGCTGGTGAAGAATATCGAATATGCCATGGATTGCAAGAAGAATGAACAAACCTGTCTTGGAAAAAGCAGAGTCAGAATGCTCCTCAGAAGCAAGGATGGTGAGACTTCTCACATACTTTGGACATGTTATTAGGAGGGACCAGTCCCTGGAGAAGGACATCATGCTTGGTAAAGTAGAGGATCATCAAAAAAGAGGAATACCCTCAACAAGACGGATTGACACAGTGGCTGCAACAATGGGCTCAAGCATAGCAATGATTGTGAGGATGGCACAGGACCAGGCAGTGTTTTGTTCTGTTATATATAAGGTCAAGATGAGTCGGAACCAATTCGATGGCACCTAACTGCAACAATGTATAAATGGAGAACTTGACACAAGAAGAAACAGAAAATCTGAAGATCTCAATATCTACTAAAGAAATTGAATTTATATGTAAAACCTTTCCTACCAAGAAGGAAAAAAAAAAAAAAGAATGGGATAATAAGCCAATAATTCAGGCAAATGTTATTTCTCTGGAGGAGACACAGGGATAGGGAAGAGAAGAAGCACACAGATAGATGTAAATTGTGTACATGTAATGTTATCATTCTTCGGATGGATGACGTCATTCAATGTAGTATTTTAAGAAAAAAGTGTAAGTAAACAAAAAAATAAATCAGGGTCATTCACAGACCAATGAGGAGAGTGTGTCACTAACCAAAGTTTATGATTAATCTAAATCTGTGCACCTGAGGTCCACAAAAGAAAAAATTTGAGGGCACTTGAGCATTACACTTAAGATCCTGGTCTCCAACCACAAAAAAACCTAGGCTCAAGTCCCAAGAGAACGCAACACTAGTTTTGTGGCACGTTGTAAGCCACTCAAATTCCCTCTACCTCCATTTTCTCTTCTAAACAATAGGGATAAAAGCAGAACTTACCTTACAGGACTATTATGAGGATGACGAACAGTGCCTGTGCCATGCTCGGTAAGGTGCCAGGCACCAAGAAAGCAATACATGTTAGTTATCACTTTTTATTATGGGATAGTGAAATAATATACAACTGGGAGCTGATATGGAATCATGTAAGTTGAAGGAATAAGCATGTGTGGAGTAACCTTGAGTGTATTTAGAGTAAAAGAACGGGCTGCAAGATGCCTGATGAAGCTAACATTGATGCAGCAATCAGAGTAAGAAGAGAACAAGGCTCCAGGAAGAATAGGGAAAGACAAACCAAGAAGACCAAATGCTAAAAAGGTCAAGCATGATAAAGTTTGCTAAATTTGGGCTGCGTAATAAGCTCATGTCATATAGAAGATTAAGAGTGTAGACTCTGAAGCTAAAACACCTCGATTCACATCCGCCCATACCAAGTCAGATGATCTTAGACAAATTATTTAGCTCCTTAAGTCTTAATTTTCTCATCTGACAAACTGAGAAACTCTTAGTTCCATCCTCACAGGCTGTCATGAGGGTTAAATGAGAACATGTTTACTAGTGCTCTGCACAGCACTTGGCAGTGTGTGAGTGTTCAGGGCCCATCATCGTCATTGTTGTATTTAGGATGACAGCAGTGGCCCAAGCAAGTATAGTTTCTGTACTGTGGTATAGAGCAACCTGGGCCTCAGAGAGTAAAAGGGAGGACGTTACCGAACACTGACGAGAATGTGGAGCAACAGGCACATTCCTATGAGCATACTGGGATTATGAGATGGTGCACTGTGGGACAAAGAACTAGATTTGGCCTTTTGTATCTGGCTTCTGAAAATAGGCTGAGCAATTAAAGTGCTCTTTGTCTTTCTAAAATAGCCAGGCAAGTAGGAGTTACACAGGCCCCACACCTGGTGAACTAATTTCCAGAAGGAGAGGAGGCATGATGCAGTTATGCATATTCACTGATTGGATCCATCACGACTATGCATTAAGGCCCCAGTCAGGCATATTAATTGAGGTCCCAATGACTAGGGGTCCTGGGATCTTGGAACTCTCTCTTTGGGGCCTACCAGATCTTTGAAAACATCCATGCAGGGGAGACAGAATGGTACGTACGTCCCTGGAAACAATGGAAGCCTCATGCTAAGACTTCTCCCAGACCTTGCCTGAGCCCGTTATAATAATAAATGAGTTAACTGTAAGTACAGCTTATAGTCTCTGTGAGCAGTTATAAAGAATTAACAAACGCACAGGGGCAATGACCCAGCAGGGGCTGGCAGGACAGAGTTGAATTTCTGTAGACCCAGCTATGGGTGACTGGGTGCTAGAAAAAGGCTGCACAAGCAGTCGATGAAGGCAGATAAAGTCCATGTAGCTTGTGACCTAGTCCCAAGGGACAAGGGAGAAGAAAGAGGGAGGGGTGGTCTGATGTGCAGGAGCCTAGAGCCTGATCTTACCACAAACATGCCACTCCTTTCCAAGAGACTAAAGACTCTGATGGGGTGAGAGGACAGAGGAAGTACAGGTCAAAGGGCTTTGTAGCTCTCACGTCCCCAAGAGGTAATGACAAGAAGTTTCCTGAGGGGATCTAGGGTCAATAGTGTCCTTGAGGTCTGCAGAGACCCCCATCTGCCCGGCTCTTGATCACCCACCTGGAATGGTGCTTAGGGAGAGGTCTTTCTTCACAGCCCATAGCTCCTGCCTGAGCTCAAGCTCATAGATCAGCTCCGGTTTGGGCACAGGACACCCTGTTCAAGGAGAAGGAAGAGGAAACAGGTATATTTGTGAGAAGGAATAAAATCTCTCGTCTAGTCAGGGACTTCAGGATGGGAATGAGACCTCTGAATGAGGTTGCTCCCATCCGAGCAAACAAAATGCTGACCTGTGACCTGGAAGCCCAGGATACAAACACCATCCTGGGGCCTCAACAACCATGGACAGTAGTGTTGGCTGTTCAAGCAGCACCATTCCCTCTGACCTTTAGCCTATAGAATTCCAACACTGTTCAGACACAGTGACAGGACCCAGGGAAATGGCCCCTCCTTCCAGAAGGTGCTGTCTAATTAATCCATGTCAGTGGGTCTTAATCTGCCTGTACACAAAACCAACTTCGGCTGTCTGGTTCCCATTCACAGAACAACTAAAACAATATCTGAAGGGTGAGGCTGGAACACGAGCAGATTTTTATATTCTACCAGGTGATTTTTGACCTCGGGGAGATGGAAAGCACTGGTCTTCTCAATTTGCAAACTGCATGCCCATCATTAGTTGTCTCAAGTGGGCAAGAGATGAAGGCCCCAGGAAATAAAGATGCCTCAAACTGAGATCATGTTGTTTACGAAAACAATGGGTGGCACTGATAGTGACTGCATACTGGGGGCCCTGCCTGACTCATCCCTGTCAGAGACAACATCCTATCACCTATGGCCTTGTTAACTGGACTGTGGAAACATTAGACCCAACTGAGGTTGGTCGGTCAAATCCCTATCTGGAGTGTAAATAAAGACCTAACATTAAGGTCCTTCTGTGCTGGGCACGGAATGAAATGTCAAGGGAAGCATGACCACAAGTAGCCGTTTCCTGCGTCAAGACGGCCCTCCCAGTGGCCAGGTGCAGACAAAGAGAGAGAAACAATACAAACGTACAGAAAAGTAGACCCAAGGACTCTGAGAGCCTCAGACAGTGAGGACTAAGGTGGCCAATTCCTGCTACAAATTTCCTAAGACAGAAAAAGCCAATGTGAAAAGACAGTGACAGAAACAGACCCACAGAGAAAAGACAAGAGACTCAGAAGCCAGGACACGATATTCGTATTTCCTCTCATTTTCTACATCCTTCCTTCATGGGATCTGGCTGGAAATCCTGCCTGGGATTCTGCAAGACATGTTCTTCCAACACATCCTGTGAGCCACTTTAGGGGGAGTGAGTTTCTTTCCCATTAATCCTTCAGTGGGGTACAAGGAGACCAACCAGGCCTGGGGAAAGATGGCAGAAGGGGTTCCCTTTCTGTGGGTTGCCTGCATGGTGAAGAGATGAGGCCTTACCCAGTGAAACAAAAAGCCTGCAGGTCTCCAGCATCACCTCCCGGTACAGGGTCCTCTGGGCCAGGTCCAGCTGACCCCACTCCTCCGGTGTGAAGGTCACAGCCACATCCTCAAAGGTCATAGACACCTGACAAGTCAGAGAGGTAGCAGTGATAGTCTTGAGCCTGATGGATGGGATGAGAGCCTGTCTATGTGTCAGTGATTAAGGTGTAGAGAGACTCAAGCCCCAAATCGCCCAGCAACTCCTGAGGGCCTACATCTGTGCTGGGATGCTACTTTTGAAAGAATACAACATTGTAGGAGAGAAAAGCTTCCTATATAGGGACTCATCAGAGAAGAGGACAGTAAGCACTGTGAGAAGTCAGAGGATGAAGATGATGATGATAACAACAATAATAATAGCACTCACAGTAAAAGTGGTGGCAACTAAGCCTCACTGGTTTTCACTGCTTTGTTCATGGTGCTGCTGGGTGGGTTCAAACTGCCAACCTTTAGGTTAGTAGATGAGCACAAACTGCTTATACCACCCAGGAACTCCATACTTCTAGGAAAGGTCTCTCTAAAGAGATAACATCTGAGCAGCAGCCAGAAGAATTCAAGGTGTGCCCTTGAAAAGATCTGAGGACAATGTGGGAGGCAGAGGGAACCGGAATGGCAAAGGCTGAAGTAGAAGAGAACCTAGTGCAGTCAGGCTGGTGGGGCTGGTGAGCAATGAACCAGGGAAAGTTGGAGATCATGTTGGGAGGAAGGGGTCAAGGTCGGAGGTGGTCGGCGAAAGCAGATCACGTAGGGGGTTCATGATGGAGGATTGGATTCATTATAAGTGTCATGGGTACCCTTGGAAGGTGCATCATTCATCTTTCCACCACTGACTAAGCAGGTGTCAGCGGCCCGACACTGTTCTAGGCCTTCCGATAGTAAGGAGCCAGTCAGAGCCACTTGCCGCGAATAAACAGCTGCAAAGACAAATTCAGCGACTTTTTAGCCTTCCAGCCGGCCCAGGTGTCCTCTCCGACCTAGCGAATAAACAGCAGTTCCAAAAAGCAGCCTCCACTCACCTCCACCGGGTGCCTCAGCTCCGCCGCCATCGTAGGACCCTGTGGCAGAGCAAGGCCTGGACAGGAGGTGGCGGGCCGCAGTGTTCAGCCGATCTCACTCCTCTCCGATTCTGAGCAGGGTGACCTCAGAGGACTCACACTCCGGGACTCAGTCTCCCCCGTGTAAAAGGCGCTCAGGTCCGCTCCGCCTCGGGGATCGCGCGAGGCCCCGCCGGACGCCCAGGAAACACCCTCTTTACAGAGAGGGGATAGGTTAGGCTTAAACAATGGGCGGAAATGTGACCTGTCCTCCTCACTGTCCTTTCCTTCTCCGTCCCTGAAGTAAGAGACGCGGCCCTACACTCATATCTCCACAGCGGAAGGAACCGAACCCAGCGGCCGCAGATAAATGACGTCCACCGCAAAAGCAGAAAGTCCTGCCCCTGCCGACAGGGGCCACAGCAAACGCCACTATCCTAGACCGTCATTGGACCTGCGCCTGCCTGCCGCAAGATGCATGGCCTTGTGGGTAACGTAGTCGTTTCCCACATCCAGCCTGTGATGTAACTCTTTTCCAAGTCTATTGACGGTGAGCATAAAAAACAAAAACAAACCCACTGCCATCGAATGGATTCATTCCGACTCATAGCGACCCTACAGGGCAGAGTAGAACTGCCTCAGAGTTTCCAAGGAGCGCCTGGTGGACTGAAATTCTGACCTTTTGGTTAGCAGCCCTGGCACTTAACCACTACGCCACCAGGGTTTCCGGTGAGCCTAGCTGGGGGGAAAAATGGGTGAGTGTGAATCCGTCTTTGTAAGTACGTCGGAAACCCCGAGGCCAGGTTGGATATTTGCTGTTTGCAAGGACAAGCGCAGAGTCGCAGAACCAGAACCTCGTCTCGTTTTGTGACTCTTCACTCGCTTTCACTTCTCTCAGGACCCTGTCATATGGTATACGGATAAACGAGCAGCCAAAATACCCGATGGAAGTAGAATTCCAGAAGTCTGGCGCAGACCCGTTTTCTTCCCACAAGCTGCCCTCTACTGTGGCATTTGGCCAGGTGTCACAATTGGACGGTGCACGCACTATTGTTGACGGGGATTTGTCATCCTCTAGGCAAGGAGGCTGCAAGTGGGGGCGGCTTGGAGGGTAACCCAGGACTCTGATTTCAAGCGTGGTCAGTGTGAAATGTCTATGAGACCCAAAGTATCTGGATCACATAGGCAATCCCACGTATGAACACGGGGAGAGGATTCTGGCTTGGAGGTATAGTTTTGGGAGTTGTTAGCTTACACTCTTATTTCAAGTCATCATACTGAGTGAGATCATCGAAGAAATGAGTGTAGATGAAGAATGGAATTGACAAGAGGATCAACCCTGGACAACCCCAACATTAAGTGGCTGGGGAAAAGAAACCAGCACTCATGTTAGTTCTACCAATCATCCCAGAGGTATATTATGGAAAGTCTTATAGATCACCATTGGATGTGAGGGATTTTATCTTTCTGACTGAATGGCCCAGAAGGTTTCACGTCCTAGCTAGAGAAGTAAGGCTTGCAGCACCAGCTGCACAGGCAAATTAAAATGTAGGCCCATCAACAGAAAAGCCAGTTTCTGGCAAAGAACCTTTACATTTCTTCCTTTTTCCTTTCTCTCCTAATCTGAACCTAGATTCTCCCCCAAGCTATCCCATTGCTTCCACCTTGAAGGCTTTTCTCTGCAATCCAATTATGTAAAGCTCCCACCTAATGCTAACCCTGGTGCCTTTTCCCATTCCTTCCTTCTTGCTCTGGGACTTGAAACTTTCAGCGCCATGATAAGGTGATTTTCCTTGGGCTGAGACAGATATACATTGACAAATTTCCTGTTGCTCAGCAGACAACCAATTTCAGAGTCAATTCTTAAGCACCAGCTGACAGGAAAGAAAAGAAGAGCACTCCTTTTCTGGAGACAGGTAGAGGGAGAGTCAGGGACCCTAAGGGTCCATCTTCCACTTCACTCTACCCTCTCTCTGTCCCCTTTCCCTCCACAAGGGCCCAGCCCAGGACAATAGCTTGCCACTCCCACAACTGCTCTTTTTCATCCCTTCTTGGTTGATATTTCCACTTTGCTTCCTCTTTCAGGTACAAAGCCAAAGACATTGACAGGGCTGAGATGCTGGGTAGTTTTGCTCCTCATTAGCTACTGACGTCCTATCCCCTGGTACCTATGAACCAGACCTTTTTTCAATACTGGGTCTTTGAAGATGTTACAAATGGAGAAATTCCAAAAATTTCCTGACAAAAGACATCACCAGGGAACTAAATCCATGGTGATAATTTTAATACCCACACATACTTGCATGTACACATCCTGGTTTACCTGTTAAGATTTCAGTCACTTTACTTTAAAAGCAAGTCTTCACACAAGATGAAAAACACAATTCCTCCATGTTTTTTTATCATGACCCTTTAATTTAGCAATGTGTTTTATTTTGTTTTAGCTGTAATGCAACCCTTGACAGTTTATTCAAGGTAGACTTAGAGAAGTTCCTCTATAGAGGATTTAAAAAGCTGAGGAACCCCAGTGAGAGTAGAGGACTCACCTGGAAAAGTCACAAGTCCCACTATCATCTGCATGCCACAGAAGCAAAAAGAAATAAATTGGGATTAAATTAAAAAAAAAAAATAAAAAAGAATGTTGGGCAATTGAAACTACATGAAGGAACGATTTTTGTTTTTTAAACCAAAGGGTTATACAGTCTGAAGTGATGCAATAAAATATGTCTATTTGTATGTGTATCGTTATCGCCTTAAATATACACTATTTCATTATTTAAGCTTTCATATTTCTCATAACGAGTTATATACCTCAGTAGTAGTAAATGTTGTAGAACAAAGAAAGCTTTCAAGAAATTGTTGCAGACCTGCCTTCAATGGCACTATCAGTGAGCTTACAATGAGGCTGAGGACCTTTTGGAGCCCTGGTAGCT
The DNA here is from genome assembly GCA_030035585.1 of Dugong dugon. Lineage (NCBI taxonomy): Eukaryota > Metazoa > Chordata > Mammalia > Sirenia > Dugongidae > Dugong > Dugong dugon. The sequence continues at coordinate 118,281,250 of CM057466.1, forward strand.
CCGTGGTTAAGAGTTCAGCTGCTAACCAAAAAGTCAGTAGTTTGAATCCACCAGCCGCAACTTGGAAACCCTATGGGGCACTTCTACTCTGTCCTATAGGGTTGCTATGAGTTGGAATCGAATCCGTTTGATGGCAACGGGTTTGGTTTTTTTTTTTTTTTTTTTTTGCGGACCTTTTACCTCAGAAACAATACTCGTTTACCCTCAAATTAGAACTCAGTGACAAACGGTAAAAAGCTTGGCAGGGAAGTCTGAAAAAAGCTGTGTTGCCTTTTCATTATCTTTTCTGTGTCTCCTCTGCCTTCTCATTATTTATTAAATATTCCTGAGATAGCAATGTAGAGTAAACTAACACAGATGTGGCTGAAGTTTTTCCTAAATGAACAGTGACCATTGCGTCTTTCTGGATGAATTCTCAGATGTAGAATCAGACACTAGGCAGGTCAATTTCTAATATTACTTTTAGATGTCAAGTAATGATCTGTGACAGAACACTTCTTCACAAGGATACTTGTGAGCTTTCCCTTTGGCATGAATGTCAGATGTTGAGTAAGATGCTTCCTCTGGCCAAATATTTTCCTCAGTAGTTATATTTAAAGAGTCTGTCCCCAATAGAAGTCCTTGGATGTAGACAGGTTTGCCCACTTGTGAAGGGTCTTCCCACATCTGTCACACTGACGTCGCTTCTCCTTTGGTGCTTAGAGAGGTGTGACCTGCAGCTGAAGGACTTCCCACATTCACTGCACTAACAGAACTTCTTTCCAGTGTGAATGATGGTGTGTCAAATGAGGTTGGTGCTTTGGCTGTAAGCTTTCCCACACTCAATGCACTCACAGGGCTTCTCTCATGAATGGATGATAGAGTGTCGAATGAAGCCTGGCTGATCACGAAATGCTTTCCCACACTCCTTGCATGCAAAAGGTTTTTCTCCTGTATGGCTCTTCTTATGCAAGACAAAAGTGGAGCGGTGGGTAAAGGCCTTTCCACATTCACTGCACTCATAGGGCTTCTCCCCAGTGTGAATCCGCTGGTGCTGCGTAAGGTGTGCCCTTTGGTTGAAGGCCTTCCCACATTCACTACACTCATACGGCTTCTCCTCGGTGTGAATCCGCTGGTGCTGTACAAGGTGTGACCTGTTTTTGAAGGCTTTCCCACACTCACTACAATCATAGGGCTTCTCCCCAGTGTGAATCCGCTGGTGCTGTGCAAGGTGTGACCTAAGGCTGAAGGCCTTCCCGCACTTTGTGCACTCATAGGGCTTCTCCCCAGTGTGAATCCGCTGGTGCTGCATAAGGTGTGCCCTTTGGTTGAAGGCCTTCCCGCACTCACTGCACTTGTAGGGTTTCTCCTCAGTGTGAATCCGTTGGTGCTGTGCTAGGTGTGACCTGTTGTTGAAGGCCTTCCCACATACTGTGCACTCATAGGGCTTCTCACCAGTGTGAATCCGCTGGTGTTGTGCAAGGTGTGACCTGTTGTTGAAGGCCTTCCCACACTCATTGCACTCATAGGGCTTCTCCCCAGTGTGAATCCGCTGGTGCTGTGCAAGGTGTGACCTGCGTTTGAAGGCCTTCCCACACTCTGTGCAATCATAGGGCTTCTCCCCAGTGTGAATCCGGTGGTGCCGAGTAAGTTGTGACCTGCGGCTGAAGGCCTTCCCACACTTAATGCACTTATAAAGCATCACCCCAGTGTGAAATTGCAGGTCCTGTGCAAGGTGTGACCTGTGATTCAAGGCATTTTCATAGTTAATACGCTCATAGGACTCTTCTCCTATTTGGACCTTAAGGTGATGAAGGTGCGCGCTCTTGCTAAAGGTTGTCCCGTACTCTGTACACTCATAGACCTTCACCCCGGAGTGAATTCGCTTATGTCGAACAAGGAGGCAGTTCTTGTTAAACACTTTACCACATTCCTTGCATTTATAGGGATTTTTCTCTTTGTGAACTGAAGGATCTTTACCTGGTCCACCTGCGTCATGTTTAAGGAAAGTGACTCCTGAAGAGACTTGCTCCTGTACAATTCCTGAGCAGACACTTCCCTCTGTCCACACACTATCACGTTCAGGCCTTATGTTCCCAGGGAGCATTTCCTTCTGAGCATCTATCTTGGGCCTCAAGTGCTCTTCCTGAATATTAGATGATCCCTCCTGATCCATGGCTCTCTCTAACCTGGACTTCCTTGAGGCTCCCTGTGACAATTGTTCCTGCAGTGAGACTTCTTCAGACAAGGCCGGGTGACAAGTGATAGGCTCTGTTGTCTGAAGCTTTTCACAATCACCTGAAGGGAATGCAGTACAAAAAATTAGTAATTAGTGATTACATTAGTGATGCTAAGATGTTGTTATTAGTTGCCGTTGAGTACATTCTGACTCATGGCAACCCACGTGTGAAGAACAGAACTACTTCAATGGGTTTTCAACGCTGTGACCTTTTAGAAGCAGATCATCAGGACTACCTCCCCAGGTATCTCTGGGTGGCTTAGAACCGACAACTTTTCAGCTAGAATACTTAACCATTTGTGCTACCTAGGAACTCCAGTGCTAACATGTTGTTATTGTTGTATGCCATCGAGTAGATTCCAACTCAGAGACACCTAAGGGAAACAGTAGAACTGTCCCATAGAGTTTCGTAGGCTGTAAATCTTTATGGGAGCAGATCACTAGGTCTTTCTCCTGCAGAGCTGCTGGAAATACTGCTTTTGTGCCTGTAGGGTTTTGACATCTCTGAAACCCAGGTCAGCCATTTTTTTCTTTTCTTGTCCATGGACTCTTGAAATTTTTACAGGGAAATCCAGATTCTGGGACAAGGGAGAGAGGGTCTAGAATAGAAATACCTTCTCAATTCCAGATGTGGTGTGGGTGGACATAGTAGTAATGACAGTGTTTGGTGAGTCTGCTCTAAGTTAGGACATCTCATGGTACTACAGGAACATTAGGAAGGGGTACCTAATGCAGCCCAAATAGGAGACAAAAACAGATCAGGGGAGATTTCCCACAGGAGAGCACATGCAGTGAGTCCTGTCGGAGACATAGAAGTTGACACACAGAGAGAGTAGGAAGGTTGCTGCAGGCTTAGGAGACAGAAACTACAAATGCAGTATTCAGAGAACCTAGGGTTCAGTCATGTAGGAGAGGAGGGTGATGCTGAGAAAGCTGAGACAGGTAGGGCACAGTGAAGGCTGATTCTCAAGGTCCTGACATGGTTGACGGTGGGGATGGCCATGGCCACTCCCAGGATATGGCTTCTAAGGCAGAACATGAGCAGCATCTAAGTGGACATATTGAGTCTGGTATGCCTGAGGAACAGCTAGGTGAAAAGACTAGTGAAAGAGACACAATCTGATGCAGAAAATTATAATTCTTTTCTTGAAGACATTAAAGAAGAACTATGTAAATGGAGAACTTGACACAAGGAAAAAAAAAAAAAAAGAAAATCTGAAGGTCCTATTGTCTACTAAAGAAATTTATATAGAAAACCTTTCCCACCAACCAAAAGGTTGGAAATAATAAGGAATGGGATAATAAATGGATAATTCAGACAAATGTTATTTTTGTGGAGGAGACACAGGGATAGGGAAGAAGCACATAGAGGTAAGTCGAGTATACGTAATGTCCTCATTCTTGGGATGCATGATGTTATTCAATATATTATTTTAAAAAAAAAAGAGCAAGCAAACAAAAATTAATTAAATCAGAGTCATTCATGGACCAATGATGAGACTGTGTCATTAACCAAAGTTTATGGTTAATCTAAATCTGTATACCTGAGGTCCACAAAAGAAAGAGTTACAAGCTACTTGAATATTATGGTTAAGTCTTGGTCTCTGACCACAAAAACCCTAGGCCCAAGTCCCAACAGAACTCAATATTAGTTTTGAAGCACATTGTACGCTACTCAAATTCCCTACTCCTCCATGTTCTCTTCCAAAAAATAGGGATAAAAACAGAGCCTGCCTTACAGGACTGATATGAGGATGATGTTGAACAGTGCCCATGCCATGCTCAGTATGGTGCCAGGCACCAAGAAGGCACTGTGTGTTAGTTATTGCTTTTTATTACAGGATAGTCAAATAATATACAACTGGGAGGTAATACGGAATCATGTAAGTTGAAGGTATAAACTATGTGTGGAGTACACTTAGAGAATATTTAAGAGTAAAAAGAACTGGCTGCGAGATGCCTGATGAAACTAACGTTGATGTGGCAATCAGAGTAAGAAGAGAAAAAAGTTCCAGAGAAAAGAGGGAAAGATAAATCAAGAGGCTCAAATGCTAAAAAGCTGATGCATGATAAAGTCTGACAAGTTTGGGCTATGCTGCATAATAAACTCAACGCATATTAAGTTCATTTATTGTATAGAGGTTAAGAGTATATGCTCTGGAGCCAAAACACCTCATCTGGAGCCTCAGATGTTCTTGGACAAATCATTTATCTCCTCTAAGTCTCAACTTTCTCATCTGACAAACTGAGAAACTCTCAGCTCCTGCCTCACAGACTCATGAGGGTTAAATGAGAAAATGTTTGCAAAGGGCTCCATGGTTCCCACATTCCTAGAGAGGTAACGACATGAAGTTTCCTAAGGGGATACAAGGCCAGTGGTCTCCTCAAGGTCTGCAGACTACAGGGCCTGCCAGCTGCCTAGCTCTAGGTCATCTGCCTGGAATGGTGCTTAGGGACAGGTCTTTCTTCACTGACCATAGCTCCTGCCTGAGCTCTAGCTCATAGACAGGATCTGGTTTGGGCATAGGACACCCTGTTCATGGAGAAGGAAGCGAACACAGGGATTTTTTTGAGAAGAAATAAAACCTCTCAGTCTAGTCTGGGGCTTCAGGATGGGAATGAGACCTCTGAATGAGGCTGCTCCCATCCAAGCAAACAAAACGCTGACCTGTGACCTGGAAGCCCAGGATACAAACACCATCCTGAGGCCCCAAAGACTGTGGACAGTAGTGCTGGCTGTTCAGGCAGCACCGTTCACTCTGACCTCCAGCCTATAGAATCCCAACACTGTTCAGACACAGCCACAAGACCCAGGGAAATGGCCCCCTCCTTCCAGAAGGTGCTATGTAATTAATCCAAGTCAGTGAGTTTCAATTTGCCTGTAGATTAGAACCACCTTCAGTTGTCTGGTTCCCATTCACAAACAACTAAAACACAATCTCTGAGGACTGAGTCTTGGACATGAGTAGATTTTAAAACTCCCCAGGTGATTTTGGAGCTCAGGAAGATGGAAAGCACTGGTCTCCTCAACTTGCAAACTGTATCCTGATCATCAGTAGTCTGAGGTAGATGTGACATGAAGGCCCCAGGGAACGAAGAAGCCTCATAGACAAGATAATGCAGCTTAGAATAACACCAAGTGGCACTAATGGCAAACACTTCCTAGGGGCCCTGCCTGACTCACCTATCTAGGAGAACATCCTATCACCCATGGCCTCACTAACTGGACTGTGGGAACATTTGAGCCAATCAGGTTCAGTCACAGTCAAATCCCTACCTGCAATGTGGAATAAAGAGCTAAGATTGAGGCCAGCCTGTGCTGGGCACAGGAGTGAAAGATCAAGGGAAGTGTGGATGCAGGTGGCCATTTTCTGCCTCACAGAGGCCAGCAGCAGAAAAAGAAATAGAAAATATACAAACATGCAGAGAAAAGCAGAACCGAAGACTCTGGGGGCCTCAGACATTGAGGAATGAGATCGTCAATTCCTGCCACAAACTCACTAGGGCAGAAAAAGCCAATCTGAAACACACAGAGAGAAGATAAGACAAGGAACTCGACTCAGAAGCCAGGACATGATGTTTGTACTTTCTTAGTTTCTAGACAGTTTCTTCAAGGGGCTGGGTGGAAATGCTGCCCTAGGGTTTTGTGAGATACCCCCATTTCCTTCCAGCACATTCAGTGAGCCATTTTAGAGAGAGTCTGTGTCCATTCTAAAGAAAGGTGATCCAACGGAATGTGGAAATTAACGAACATCATTAGTATCACACACAAGTAAAATTTTGCTGTAGATCATTCAAAAGCAGCTGGAGCAGTACATCGACAGGGAACTGCCAGAAGTTTAAGCTGGATTCAGAAGAGGACGTGGAACGAGGGATATCAATGCTGATGTCAGATGAATCCTGGCTGAAAGTAGAGAATACCAGAAAGATGTTTACCTGTGTTTTATTGACTACGCAAAGGCATTCGACTGTGTGGATCATGAGAAATTATGAATAACATTGCGAAGAATGGGAATTCCAGAACACTTATTGTGCTCATGAACCTGCACATAGACCAAGAAGCAGTCATTCGAACAGAACAAGGAGACATTGCATGGTTTAAAGTCCAGAAAGGTGTGAGTCAGGGTTGTATCCTTTCACCGTACTTATTCATCTGTATGCTATGCAAATAATCCAAAAAGCTGGACTAGATAAAGAAGAATGTGGCATCAGGATTGGAGGAAGATATGCAAATGACACAACCTTGCCTGAAGAAAGTAAAGAGGACCTGAAACACTTACTGATAAAGAACAAAGGCTACAGCCTTCAGTATGGATTATACCTCAACATAAAGAAAACAAAAATCCTCACAACTGGACCAATAAGAAACATCATGACAAATGGAGACAAGATTGAAGTTGTCAAGGTTTTCAGTTTTACTTGGATCCATAACGAACACCCATGGCAGCAGCAGTCAAGAAATCAAAGGACGTATTGCATTTGGCAAATCTGCTGCAAAAGACTTCTTTGAAGTGTTGAAAAGCAAAGATAACACTCTGAGGACTGAGGTACTCCTGACCCAAGCCATGGTATTTTCAATTGCCTCATATGCATACAAAAGCTGGGCATGAATAAGGAAGACCAAAGAAGAACTGACACCTTTGAATATGGCGTTTTGGAAGAATATTGAATATACCATGGACTGCCAGAAGAACGAACAAATCTGTCTTTGAAGAAATACAGCCGGAATGCTCCTTGGAAGCGAGTGGGTGAGTCTTTGTCTCAGGTACTTTGGACATGTTATGAGGAGGGACCAGTCCCTGGAGAAGGACATCATGCTTGGTAAAGTAGAGGGTCAGTGAAAAAGAAGAAGACTCTCAATGAGATGGAGTAACACCACAGCTACAACAATGGACTCAAGCATAACAACAATTGTGAGGATGGTGCAGGACTGGGCAGCATTTTGTTCTGTTGTACATAGGGTTGCTATGAGTTGGAACCTACTCGATGGCACCTAACAACATGTTTCTTCCCCCATAATCCCTCAGTGGGGTGCAAGGAGACCCGCCAAGCCTGTAGCAGGAGGGAAAAAGGGTTCCCTTTTCTGTGGGTTGTCTGCATGGTGTATAGGTGAGGCCTTACCCAGTGAGACAAAAAGACTGCAGATCTCCATCATCACCTCCCAGTAGAGGGTCTTCTGGGCCAGGTCCAGCTGCCCCCACTCCTCCTGCGTGAAGGTCACAGCCACATCCTCAAAGGTCAAAGACACCTGGAAAGCCAAAGAGAGGCAGTAGTGTTGGTCTTGAGCCTGCTGGATAGGAGGAGAACCTGTCTGTGTGTCAATGATTAAGGTGTAGACAGACTCAAGGCCCAAATCACCCACCACCTCCTGAGGGCCTAGCTTCATACTGGGATGCTGCGTTAGAGAGACTACAACATTATAGGAGAGAATAGCTTCCTATGTGGGGAGTCATTAGAGAATAGGACAGTAAGCACTGTGAGATATCACAGAAGGAGGATGATGATGATGATAATAACATCAATAATACCAAGCATGGTAAGTGGTGGCAACTGAGACTCACTGGTTCTCACTGTTTTGTTCACTGTGCTGCTAGGTGGGTTCAAACTGCTAGCCTTGATGAGCACAAACCACTTGCACCACCCAAGAACTCCTAACTTCTAGGAATGTGGTTTCTCTAAAGAGGTGACATCTGAGCATTGTTCAGAAACATGCCAGGGGAGGCCCTGTAACCATGTGGAAACAATGTCTGAGGCAGAGAGAACTGCAAGAGCAAACACTGGGTTACTGAAAACAACCTAGCACGGGCAAATTGGTAGAGCTCCTCAGCAGTGAACTAGGAAAAATGGAAGGGGTCAAGGTCGGAGGTGGTTGGCCAGGGCAGATCGGATAGGGGGTTCATGATGGGGAGCTGGATTCATTCTAAGTGTCATGGGTACCCTTGGAAGGAGCATCATTCATCTTTCCACCACTGACTGAGCAGCTGTCAGAAGCCCGACAATTTCTAGGCCTTTAGATAGTAAGGAGTCAGCCAGCCAAGGCTACTTGCCGTGAACAAACAGCTGTAAAGAGAAACCCTGAAACTTTCTCCCCTTCCAGCTCGCCCAGGTGCTCTCTCCGACCTAGCGGAGCAACAGCAATTCCAAAAACATCCTCCACTGACCTGCACCCGTTTCCTCAGCTCCGTCGCCATCGCGGGACCCTGTGGCAGTGCAAGGCCTGGACAGGAAGGCTACCGGGTCCAGTCCTCGTGTTCAGCCCTGCCCTGTCCTGAGCGGGGTGACCTCGGATGATTCGCACTCCGGGCCTCAGTTTCCCCGGTGTAAAAGGCTTTCCGGCTCAGGTCGCTGCGTCAGGAATCGCGAGAGGCCCCGGCGGTCGCCCAGGAAACACTCCCGTTACATGGCGGGGGGAGATCAGGCTTGTACAGTGGCGCAGAAGTGTGACGACACCTCCTCACCGTCCTTTCCTTCTTGGTCCCTGAGATAACACACCCGACGCGACACTCACTTCTGAGCCAGAGAAAACCCCCACGGCCGCAGATAAATGACGTAAACCGCAAGACGCGGGAAGTCCCGCCCCCAGTACACGCCACTCTCCTAGCTTGTCATTAGACTAGCGCCTGCGCCGGACGCAAGGTGTTTTGCCAACGGGGTAAGGTAGTCGTTTCCCCACATCAGCCTGTGATGGGATTCTTTTCCACGTCTGTTTTCTCCACGTAAACGTGGACAAGGCCCAGTGTCCCGCCTCAGACCCACCTATTGACAGTGAGCACAGTGGGGAGAAACAAGGAGCAAGTTGAAGACGTCCTTGTAACTCCCGCAGAAAGCAGTACGTTTGCCTGAGGCCCGAACAAGTGCAGAGGCGCGGAACCGGACTTTCATCTCAGTCCGTGACTTCCTACTCGTGTTATCCTCTGGACCCTGTCGTATAGGGTACGGATAAACGAGCAGCCAAAATATCCGACGAAAGGAGAACTCCGGAGAATTCGCGCAGACCCGTTTCGCTCTCACCTGCCGCCTTCTCCGGAGTAATTTGGCCAGGTGTCACAATTGAACGGTGAACGAACTGTCGTTGACAGGAACAGCAGAAAAGTGGATTTGTCATTCTCTTGGCGTGGAGGCTGCAAGTGAGGGCGGCTTGGAGGGTAACCCAGGACTCTGATTTCAAGCATGGTCAGTGTGAAATGTCTTTGAGACCCAAAGTATCTGGATCACATAGGCAATCCTACATATGAATGGACATTGGGAGAGGGTTCTGGCTTGTAGGTATAATTTTAGGAGTTATATTACACTCTTATTTCAAATCATCACACTGAGTGAGATTATCGAAGAAATGAATGTAGATGAAGAATGGAATCGACAGAGGATCAACCCTGGACAACCCCAACATTAAGTGGTAGGGGACAAACAAACAACAAAGTATGTTAGGAGTTCTACCAATCATCCCAGAGTTATATTGTGGAAAATCTTATAAATCACCATTGGATGTCAGGGATTTTATCTTTCTGACTGATTGGCCCAGAAAGTTTCAGGTATTAGCTAGAGAAGTAAGAACTGCAGCGCCAGCTGCACAGAGAAGTTAAAATCCAGACTCATCGACAGAAAAGACAGTCTCTGGATGAATCTCTGGTAGAGATTCTTGAAAATTTTTCCTTTCTCTCCTAATCTGAACCTAGACTCTCCCCAAAGCTATCCCATTGCTTCCACCTTCAGACTTTTCTCTGCAGTCCAGTCCAATTATACAACATAAAGCTCCCACTCAGTGCTAACCCTGGTGCCTTTTCCCAGTCCTTCCTTCTTGCTCTGGGAATTGAAACTTTCAGGGCCACAATAAAGGTGATTTTCCTTGGGCTGAGACAGATGTACATTGCCAAATTTCCTGTTGCTCAGCAGACAACCAATTTCAGAGTCATCAATTCTTAAGCACCAAATGACAGAAAAAGAATAAGAGTCTCTTTTCTGGAGGTAGGTGGAGAGAGAGTCGGGGATGACTGTCCACCTTCCACTTCGTTCTACCCACTCTTTGCCCCCTTTACCTTCACAAGGGCCCAGCTTAGGTCAGGATGACAGCTCGCCAGTCCCCTCAGTTTGCTCTTTTTTATACCTTCTTGGTTGATATTCCCACTTCTCTTTCTCTTTCAGGTACAAAGCCAAAGACATTCTAATGGTTAGGATGCTGGGCTGGTTTTGCTCATTAGTTACTGAAGTCCTAACCCCTGATACCTATGAACCAGACCTTGTTTCGATACTGGGTCTTTGAAGATATTATCAAATAGAGGGATTCCAAAATTCCTTGACTAATGACATCAACAGGGAAGTAAATCCATGGCAATAATTATAACACCCACATATACTTGCATGTACACATCTTGGTTTACCTGTTAAAATTTCAGTCACCTTACTTTAAAGCAAGTCTTTACACAATCTTAAATAAGATAAAAAATATGATTCCTTCTCCATGTTTTCTGAGTTTATCATGATCCTTTAACTAAATTTATCTATGTGACTTATTTTGTTTTAGATGTAATTCAACCCCAACAAAACTGTAGAAGTACATTTTGGGGAAGTTCCTCTACAAAGTGTTAAAAAAGCTGAAGAACTCAAATGAGATTAAAGAATAGGACTCACCTTGGAAGTTCACCCAGCTCCACTATCATCCACATGCCACAGAAGGCAACAGAAAAAAATTAATCTTCATCAAAACATATATATATGAATATTGGACAATTGAAATTGCATGAAGAAACTTTTTTAAAAAAAATCAAAGTGTTAAACAGTCTTAAGTGTTGCAATATGTCCATTTGTATATGTATTCTTTCCTCTTAAATATATACTATTTCATGATTTGAACCTTGTATTTCTTATAAAGATTTTATGTACCTCAAGTGTGGGAAATGTTGCAGAACAAAGAAGGCTTTCAAGAAATTGTTTCAGATCTGCCCTCAACTAATAAACTCCCATGGAACTGGAGAGCAGTTAACATATAATGGGGCTGAGGACCTTTACCTCAGAAACAACACTCTCTTACCCTCAAATAAGGAATCAATGACAAATCAAATAAGCTTGGCAGGGAAATCTGAAAAAAGTTATGTTGCCATTTTGTTATCTTTTCTATGTCTCCTTTGCCACCTCATTATTTAAATATTCCTGAAATAACAATGCAGAGTAAACTAAGACAGATGTGGCTGAAGTTTTTCCTAAATGAGCAATGACCACTGGGTCTCTCTCCCGGATGAAATCTCAGATGTAGAGTCAGACTCTAGGGGGGTCAATTTATGACTCTTAGATGACAAGTAATGATCTGTGACAAAACGTGTAAAGGCATGGACAGTAATGTGAAAGTTATATCTAAAAATGGAGGGTACTGAGAGATAGAAGAAAAAGGTGGGCGACTCCAGAGTGACAACAAAGAAGCTTATTTAGAAGAGGCAGGGCCAAGACGCTGGAGTAGTCAGATGTTTCCAGTGGACACTCTTATAACAAAGACCCGAAAAAACAAGTGATTCAATTATATATGGCAATCTGGAAGCCCTGAACATCAAAGGCAGAGTTGAGGAACCGGACTGTGTGGCAGGCGGAGGGAGAGACAATTTGGATGCAGCGAGGAGTTTCCAGACCTGACCTGGCGAGAGCCTGAGCACTTCAAGCCTCATCAGCTCGGGGGTGAGCAGTGAGGCAGGCAAGCAGTCATGCTCGGGCTGCACGTTTTCCACACCGGGAGAAACCCAGCCACTGAGAGTCTACTTGGCCACCCAGAACCAGTGAGAAGCAGCTCTTGATCCAGCAAAAGATAAGTATTTGCGTACTGCCTACTGCACGAATCAAAAACACCCCCTTTAGGGGAAAATCTCTCTCCCATTTACCTCCCTGCTCCCTGCTCTGCACTGGGTCCCAGACCGGCTTCAGCAATTGCTGAGTCCACAGGGCCAGAAGTTGGATCCATCACACGCCCAGAGCCATTCTCTCTGCCTTGGAGAGTGAAGAAATTAACAAATGGGAAAAAATAATCTGCCAGCTCCCCTAAGACAGGAACCCAGGGTAAGAACAGCTCCTTTGCCTAGGCACAGGCATAAGGGATCCACGGATTTAGAGTGCCTTTCCCCCTGCATAGACTTGTGTGGGCCCATTTCAACAGCGTAGGCCCTCATTATCGCAGTACAACAGGGTATATACCTGAAGTCTAACTTCAACTGTTTAAGCTGTGAAGTGGCAGGTTCTTGACATTTGACACTGTTCTGCGCATTAAGCAGGGTCTTCACCTACCCACATCAGTGGCCTGAGGACTGGTGGCTCCACCACGCCATCTAGCCACCTGCGATAGAGGCCCATGAATAAGAGGTGCCACCTAGTCCTTACAGCCAACAACATCAGACACTCACAGGCCAGCTGCAAAACCCACCCACCTATGCGCTCTAGGGAAGAGGGACACTCCTTCCTCCTGGATACTCGGGGGCGGCCATCACCTCTTAACAGTGAGTACAGTGGGGGAGAAACAAGGGGCAAATGTGAAGCCGTCCTTGTAACTCCCACAGAAATCAAGGCTCAGGAGAAGAGGGCATTTCCCGGGTACCTGGACAAGTGCAGAGGTGTGGAACTGGACCCTCATCTAGGCCTATGACATTGCGCTCCCATTATCTCCTCCCCCTACCTCATCTTATACAGGATACAGATAAATGAGCAGCCAAAATAACACATGAAAGGAGGACTCCAGAAGTCTGGTGCAGACCCATGCCGCACACACAAACCACTCTTTCCCTGGCCTTTAACCCAGTGCCGCAGTTGGACAATACATGCACTTTTCTTTTTACTTTTTTTGTTTGTTTGTTTATTGTTGTATGTTAAATGACAGTTTACATTTCAGGTTAGTTTCTCATACAAAAATTTATGCATACATTGTTACATGACCCTAATTGCTCTCCCTGTACTGAGTCAGCACACTCCTTTCCACCCGATTTCCCATGTCCATTCAACCAGTTCCTAACCCTCTGCCTTCTCATCTCACCTCCAGACAGAAGTTGCCCATTTAGTCTCATGTATCTACTTGAGCTAAGAAGCACACTCTTCATGAGTATCATTTTATGTCCCACAGAGTTGTTTAGGAATTGTTTTAGCTCTGGGTTGACAGAGTCCAGAGGCCTTGCTTTCTGGGGTTCCTCCAGTCTCAGACCATTAAGTCTGGTCTTTTTACTAGAATTTGAGTTCTGCATCCCACCTTTCCCCTGTTCCATCAGAGACTCTCTGTTGTGTTCCTTGTCAGGGTGGTCACTGGTGGTAGCCAGGCACCATCGAGTTCTTCTGGTCTCAGGCTGATGAAGTCTTTGGTTTATGTGACCCTTTCTGTCTCTTAGGCAAACACTTTCCTTGTGTCTTTGGTGTTCTTCATTCTCCTCCACTCCAGGTGGTTGGGACCAATTGATGCATCTTAGATGGCCACTTACTAGCTTTTAAGACCCCAGATGCCTCTCACTAAAGTAGGATGCAGAACATTTTCTTAATAAGCTTTGTTATGCCAATTGACCTAGATGTCCCCTGAAAACATGGTCCCCAAACCCCTGCCTCTGCTCCTGTGCCCCTCAAACTGGTTGTATTCAGGAAACTTCTTAGCTTTGGTTTAGTCCAGTTGTGTTGACTTCCCCTGTAGTGTGTGCTGTCCTTCCCTTCACCTGAGATAATTCTTGTCTACTATCTAGTTAGTGAATAACCCTCACCCTCCCTCCCCACCCTCATAACCATCAAAGAATGTTTTCTTCTGTGTTTAAAACTTCTTGAGTTCTTACAATAGTGGTCTTATACAATATTTGTCCTTGTGTGACTGACTAAATTCACTCAGCATAATGCCTTCCACATTCCTTCATGTTATGTTTCATGGCTTCATCATTGTTCTTTATCGTTATGTAGTATTCCATTGTGTGAATATACCATAATAGGTTTATCCATTCGTCTGTTGATGGGCACCTAGGTTGTTTCCATCTTTTTCCTATTGTGAACAGTGCTGCAATGAACATGGGTGTGCATATATCTATTCATGTGACAGCTCTTACTTCTTTAGGATATATTCCAAGGAGCCAGATTGCTGGATCGTATGGTACTTCTATTTCTAGCTTTTGAAGGAAGCACCAAATCGATTGCCAAAGTGGTTGTACCATTTTACATTCCCACCAACAGTGTATAAGTGTTCCAGTGTCTCCACAACCTCTCCAGCATTTATTATTTTGTGTTTTTTGGATTAATGCTAGCCTTATTGGGGTGAGATGGTATCTCATTGTAGTTTTGATTTGCTTTTCTCTAATGGCTAATGATCGTGAGCATCTACTTGTGTGTTTGCTAGCTGCCCAAATGTCTTCTTCAGCGAAGTGCCTGTTCATAACCTTTGCCCATTTTATAATTGGGTTATTTGTCTTTTTGTTGTTGAGGTTTTGCAGTATCTTGTAGATTTTAGAGATGAGATACTTATCGGATTTGTCATAGCCAAAAAATTTTTTTTCCCAGTCTGTAGGTTGTCTTTTTACTCTTTTGGTGAAGTCTTTCGATGAGCATAAGTGTTTGATTTTTAGGAGCTCCCAGTTATCTAGTCTCTCTTCTGGTGCTTGTACATTGTTACTTATGATTTGTATTCTGTTTATGCCATGTATTAAGGCTCCTAGAAGTGTCCTTATTTTTTCTTCCATGATCTTTACTGTTTTAGATTTTATATTTAGGTCTTTGATCCATTTTGAGTTAGTTTTTGTGCATGGTGTGAGGTATGGGTCTTGTTTCAGTTTTTTGCAGATGGATATCCAGTTATGCCAGCACCTTTTGTTAAAGAGACTGTCTTTTCCCCAGTTAACGGACTTTGGGCCTTTGTCAAATATCAGCTGCTCATAGGTGGATGAATTTGTGTCTGGATTCTCAGTTTTGTTTAATTGGTCTATGTATCTGTTGTTGTACCAGTACCAAGCTGTTTCGACTACCGTGACGGTATAATAGGTTCTAAAATCAGATAGTGTGAGTCCTCCCATTTTGTTCTTCTTCTTGAGTAACGCTTTACTTATCTAGGGCCTCTTCCCTTTCCATATGAAGTTGATGATTCATTTCTCCATCTCATTAAAAAATGCTGGTGGAATTTGGGTTAGGACTGCAGTGTATCTATAGATCGCTTTGAGTAGAATTGACATTTTCACAATGTTGAGTCTTCCTATCCGTGAGCCAGGTACCTTTTTCCCACTTATGCCTGTCTCTTTTGGTTTCTTGCAGTAGTGTCTTGTAGTTTTCATTGTATAGGTATTTTACATCTCTGGTTAGATTTATTCCTAAGTATTTTATCTTCTTGGGGGCTATTGTAAATGGTATTGATTTGGTGGTTTCCTCTTCGAAGTTCTCTTTGTTGGTGTAAAGAAATCCAAGTGATTTTTATGTGTTTATCTTGTATCTTGATACTTTGCTGAAATCTTCTATTAGTCCCAGTAGTTTTCTTGTGGATTCTTTGGGGTTTTCTGTGTATAAGATCATATCATCTGCAAACAGAGATACTTTTACTTCTTCCCTACCAACTTGGATGCCCTTTATTTCCTTTTCTAGCCTAATTGCTCTGGCTAGGACCTCCAGCACTCTGTTGAATAGGAGTGGTGATAAAGGGCATCCTTATCTAGTTCCTGTTCTCAAGGGGAATGCTTTCAAAGTCTCTCCATTTAGGATGATGTTGGCTGTTGGCTTTCTATAAATGCCCTTAATTATGTTAAGGAATTTCCCTTCTATTCCTATTTTGTTGAGAGTTTTTATCAGGAATGGGTGTTGGACTTTGGCAAATGACTTTTCTGCATCGATTGATAAGATCATGTGGTTCTTGTCTTTTGTGTTATGTGATAGATTACATTGATTATTTTTCTAATGTTGAACCATCCCTGCATATCTTGTGTGAATCCCATCTTGTCATGATGAATTGATTTTTGATATGTTGTTGAATTCTATTGGCTAGAATTTTGTTGAAGATTTTTTAGTCTATGTTCATGAGGGATACTGGTCTGTAATTTTCTCTTTTCGTGGTGTCTTTACCTCGCTTTGGTATCAGGGTTATACTGGCTTCATAGAATGAGTTTGTGAGTATTCCATCCTTTTCTATGCTCTGAAATACCTTTAGTAGTAGTGATGTTAACTCTTCTTTTGAAAGTTAGGTAGAATTCGCTAGTGAATCATCCTGGCCAGGGCCTTTTTTTTGGGGGGGGGGGAGGTTTTAAATTATGTTTTCAATCTCTTCTAGTGTTATGGGTTTATTTAGTTGTTCTACCTCTGTTTGTGTTAGTTTAGGTAGGTAATGAGTTTCTAGGAATTTGGCCATTTCCTCTAAGTTTTCAAATTTGTTACAGTACAGTTTTCATAGTAGTCTGTTATTATTCTTTTAATTTCAGTTGGGTCATTTCTTATATGGGTTATTTGTTTCCTCTCCTGTTTATCTTTTGTCAGTTTGGCCAATGGTTTATCAATTTTGTCGATCTTTTTAAAGAACCAGCTGTTGGTCTTGTTAACTCTTTCAATTGTTTTTCTGTTCTCTATTTCATTTAATTTTGCTCTAATTCTTATTATTTCCTTTCTTCTGGCCCCTGAGGGCTTCTTTTGTTGCTCTCTTTCTACTTGTTCCACTTGTAATTTAATCTTTTTATTATGGCCCTTTCTTCTTTTTGGATGTGTGCATTTATTGCTATAAACTGACCTCTGAGCACTGCTTTTGCTGTGTCTGAAAGATTCTGGTAGGATATGTTTTCATTCTTGTTTGATTCTATGAATTTCTTTATTCTGTCCTTGATTTCTTCTAGAATCCAGTAGTTTATGAGCAAGGTGTTGTTCAGTTTGCATGTGTTTGATTTTTTTTTTCCCTTGCTTTTCTGTTACTGATTTCTACTTTTATGGCTTTATGGTCAGAAAAGATGCTTTGTAATATTTCGATGCTTTGGATTTTGTTAAGGCTTGCTTTATGGCCTAATATGTGGTCTATTCTGGAGAACGTTCTATGTGCGTTGGAAAAGAAAGTATACTTGGCTGCTGTTGGGTGGAGTGTTTGGTATATGTCTATGAGATCAAGTTGGTTAATTGTAGCATTTAGCTCTTCCGTGTCTTTGTTGAGCTTCTTTCTGGATGTTCTGTCCTTCACCGAAACTGGTGGGTTGAAGGCTACTACCACTATTGTGGAGCTGTCTATCTCTCTTTTCAATGCCGTTAGAGTTTGTTTTATGTATTTGGGAACCCTGTTATTGGGTGTGTAAATATTTATTATAGTTATGTCCTCCTGGTGTACTGACTCTTTAATCATTATATAGTGTCCTTCCTTATCCTTTATGGTGGACTTTAAAGTCTACTTTGTCAGAGATTAATATTGCCACTCCTGCTCTTTTTTGAGTGTTGTTTGCTTGATACATTTTTTTCCATCCTTTGAGTTTTAGTTTATTTGTGTCTTTAAGTCTAAGGTGTGTCTCTTGTAGGCAGCATATAGACGGATTGTGTTTTTTTATCCAGTCTGACACTCCTTGTCTCTTTACTGGTGCATTTAGTCCATTTACATTCAGTGTAATTATTGATAGGTATGAGTTTAGTGCTGTCATTTTGATGTATTTTTTTGTGTGTTGTTCACAGTTTCTTGGTTCCACTTAATTTTCTGTGCTGAGTCATTTTTCTTTATGTATTTTCTTTTTATCTTTGTCATTGTTGTTGATTTTGTATTAGCTGAATCTTTATATTTTTCTAGTTTTTTATTTTGACTTGTAGGATTGTTAGTTTTCTTTGTGGTTACCTGAATAGTTAACCCTATTTTTCTAAGTTTATACCAGTCTTTTATTTCTTTATATAGCCTTGACTTTCTCTCCATATGAAAAATCTATGTCTACGTTTTTTAGTCCCTCTTTTTTGTTTTAGTGTTTTCATCTTTTATATATTGACATCTGTTTCCCTATTTTCAGTGTTTTAGCTTTGATTTATTTTTGTGACTTCCCTATCTGGGTTGATATCTTTTTTTTTTTTAATTGTACTTTAGGTGAAAGTTCACAGAACAAATAGTTTCTCATTAAACAGTCAGTGCACTTATTGTTTTATGATGTTGGTTAACAACCCCATGACATGTCAGCACTCTCTCTTCTCGACCTTTTTTTTTTTGGTGAAAATATACAGTCAAAGATACACCATTTCAAAAATTTCTACAAGTACAATTCAGTGACATCGGATTACATTCTTCCAGTTGTGCTACTATTCTCACTATCCTTTTCCAAATTATTTCATCACCATTGTCTTCAACTCACTGTCTTCTAGGCTTCCCATCAAAACTTTTGAGTTGCTGTTGTTGATTTGAACTCACATAATTTTTTTTTTTTTGTACTTTAGATGAAGGTTTACAGAACAAAATAGTTTCTCATTAAACAGTACACATATTGCCCTATGACAATGGTTAACAACCCCACGACATGTTAACACTGTCCTTACTCAACCTTGGGTTCCCTATCATCAGCTTTCCTGTCGTCCCGTCCCCCCCCCCACCCCCCCGCCTTCTAGTCCTTGTCACTGGACTGCTGTGCTTCATTAGTCCCATTTTGTTTTATGGGGCTGTCCAATTCCCTGCTGAACGGTGAACCTCGGAAATGACTTCACCACTGAGCTAAAGGGGTGTCTGGGGGCCATACTCTCAGAGTTTCTCCAGTCTCTGTCAGGCCAGTAAATCTGGCTCTTTTTTTTTTGGCATCTTAGAATTGTGTTCTATGTCCTTCTCCAGCTCTGTCCAGAACCCTCTGTTGTGATCCCGGTCAGAGCAGTCAGTGGTGGTAGCTGGGCACCATCTAGCTGTACTGGACTCAGTCTGGTGGAGGCCTTGGTAGCTGTGGTCCATTAGTCCTTTGGACTAATCTTTGCCTTGTGTCCTGTTCTCTTCATTCTCCCTTGCTTCCGACGGGGTGAGACCAGTGGAGTATCTTAAATGGCTGCTCGCAGGCTTTTAAGACCCCAGATGCTACTCACCAAGGTAGAACGTAGAACATTGTCTTTATAAACTGTGCTATGCCAATTGAGCTCGACGTTCCCTGAGACCATGGTCCCCACAGTCCTCCGCCCAGCAACTCAGTCCCTCAGGGAGTTTGGATGTGTCCATGGATCTTCCATGACCTTTCCTTGTACAAGTTGTGCTGGCTTCCCCAGTATTGTGTACTGTCTTACCCTTCACCAAAGTTACCACTTATCTATTGTCTGTTTAGTACTTCCCTCCACCCCTCCCATTCCTCGTAACCCGTAAAGATTGTTACTTTTTGTGTGTAAACTTTTTCATGAGTTTTTACAATCGAGATCTCATACAATATTTGTCCCTTTGTGATTGACTTATTTCACTCAGCATAAAGTCCTCCAGTTTCATCCATGTTATGAGATGCTTCACAGATTCATCATTGTTCTTCATCATTGCATAATACTCCATTGTGTGTATGTACCATAGTTTGTTTATCCATTCATCTGTTGATGGGCATCTAGGTTGTTTCCATCTTTTTGCTATTGTGAACAATGCTGCAATGAACATGGGTGTGCATATGGCCATTCGTGTGATGGCTCTTATTTCTCTAGGATATATTCCTAGGAGTGGGATTGCTGAATCATATGGTATTTCCATTTCTAGCTTTCTAAGAAAGTGCTATATCATTTTCCAAAATGGTTGTATCATTATGCATTCCCACCAGCAGTGCACAAGAGTTCTGATCTCCCTGCAGCCCCTCCAATATTTGTTATTTCCAGTGTTTTTGATTTGTGCCAGTAATGCCGGGGTGAGATGGTATCTCATTGTGGTTTTAATTTGCATTTCTCTAATGGCTAGTGATCGCGAGCATTTCCTCATGTGTCTGTTGGCTGCTTGAATGTCTTCTTTGGTGAAGTGTCTGTTCATTTCCTTTGCCCATTTTTTAATCGGATTCTTTGTCTTTTTGTTGTAGAGGTGTTGGGTTTTCTTGTAGATTATAGAGATTATACCTTTATCTGACTTGCAATGTCCAAAAATTTTTTGTGGGTTGATATCTGGTTGCTCTGTCCTGTGTTCTAGTCTTGGGTTGTTATCTGTTGTTCTTGATTTTCTAACCAGAGGACTCCCTTTAGTATTTCTTGTAATTTTCGTTTGGTTTTTGAAAATTCCCTAAACTTCTGTTTATCTGGAAATGCCCTAATTTCGCTATCATATTTGAGAGACAGTTTTCCTGGATATATAATTCTTAACTAGCTATTTTTTTTTTCCTTCAAGGCTTTATATATGTCATCCCATTGCCTTCTTACCTGCAGGGTTTCTGCTGAGTAGTCTGAGCTTAGTCTTATTGACTTTCTTTTGTAGATAACTTTTCATTTATTCCTAGACCTTCTTAAAATTCTCTTTTTATCTTGGTTTTGGCAAGTTTGATTATAATATGTCTTGGTGACTTTCTTTTGGGATCTACCGTATGTGGGTTTCGATGAGCATCTTGGATAGATATCTTCTCATATTTCATGATATCAGGGAAGTCTTCTTCAAACAAATCTTCAACAATTCTCTCTGTATTTTCTGTTATCCCCCCTGTTCTGGTACTCCAGTCACTCATAGGTTATTCCTCTTGATCGAATCCCACATAAGTCTTAGGGTTTCTTCATTTTTTTAAATCCTTTTATCAGGTTTTTCCTCAAATAAGTTGGTGTCAGGTGGTTTATCTTCAATCTCACTAATTCTGAGTTTCATTGCCTCAATTCTGCTCCTATGACTTTCTACTGAGTTGTCTAATTCTGAAATTTTATTGTTAATCTGGATTTCTGACTGCTGTCTCTCTATGGATTCTTGCAGCCTGTTAAATTTGTCATTATATTCCTCTATTGCACGTTCTGCATTTTGGTTAATTTCCTTCCTGATCTCTTGAAGAGTTCTGTGTATTAATCTTTTGTGTTCTGCCTCTGGTAATTCCAAGAAATTTTCTTCCTCCAAAACATTTCTTGATTGTTTTGGGAGCTTGCTGAAGGCATCATGGTCTGCTTCTTTATGTGATTTGATATTAACTGTTGTCTCTGAGTCATCAATAAGTTATTATATTTATGTTTTCTTATTGTGTCCTAGCTTCTTGTTTCTGTTTTGATATGCCCAAATAGGCTGCTTGTGTGAGGTAGCCTAGTCACCAGCACCCCTGAAGCTCCAATGACCTGCCACCAGGTGGCCAAACCTGCCGCTAAGTATGTAAGCCCAGGAGTCCACCCATTCCTCCTGCATTGATTCAGCTCAGGTGTACAGGTAGTTGGCCACCAAGTGTGTGGTGCAGGCTCTCACAGTTCTGGACAGGCATGGGTGATGTAGGCATAGGCATCTGACTGCAGCAGGGGGACACAGGCTGAGCAAGGGAGGGGGTCGATGGCCATCCCTAAGTGTTCAGGAGGAAAGCGTGTCCCTGTTCCCTAGAGCACATAAATGGGTGGGGTTTTGCAGCCGGACTATGAACACCCAATGCTGTTGGCTGTAATGACTGGGGGGCACCTTTTATTCTTGGGCCCGTCACAGGTGGCAAGGTGGCATGGGTGGAGCCACCAGTCCTCAGGCCCCTGATGTGGGTAGGTGAAGACCACGCTTAATGGGCAGAGCAGCATTAAATGTCAGAAACCTGCCATTTCACAGCTGAAACAGTTGAAGTTAGACTTCAGGTATATACCCTGTTGTACTGTGGTGATGAGGGCCTATGCTGTTGAAATGGGCCCACACTAGTCTATTCAGGGGGAAAGGCACTCAAATTCCATGGATCCCTTATGCCTGTGCCTAGGCAAAGGAGCTGTGCCTATCCTGAATTCCCAGCTTAAGGGAGCTGGCAGATTATTTTTTCCCATTAATTTGTTCACTCTCCAAGGCAGGGAGAATGGCTCAGAGCACGCGATGGGTCCTGCTTCCGGCCCAGGGGACTCAGCAATTGCTGAAGCCAGTTCCAGACCCAATGCAGAGCAGGAAGTGGGGATGTAAATGGGGAGAGGTTTTTCCCTAAGGGGGTGTTTTTCATCCACACAGTAGGCTGGACACAAGTACTTCTCTTTCACCAATCGAGGGCTGTTTGTCACTGGTTCTGGATGGCCAGGTAGACTTTCTGCTGCTGGGTGTCTCCGGATGTGGAAAACACCTCCCACACGCTGCTGCTTGCCTGCCTCACCACGCACCATGGGTAGGTGCTGATCAGGCCTGAAGGGCTCAGGATCTCACCAGGTCTGGCAACTCCTCACTGCTTCCAAACTGTCTCTCCTTCCCCTTGCCACTCAGTCCAACTCCTCAACTTTGCCTTTGATATTCAGGGCTCCTAGATTGTCATATATAATCGATTCACTTGTTTTTTCAGGTCTTTGTTGTAAGAGGGACCACCGAAGGCATCTGACTACTCTGCCATCTTGACCCTGCCTCAGTGCATGCACTTTTGAGTAATGTCATTGAAAGGGCACCAAAAGAATGGATTTGTCATCCACTAGGCAGGAGGCAGAGAAGCCTTGGTGGCGTAGTGGTTAAGAGCTTGGCTGCTAACCAAAAGGTCAGCAGTTCAAATCCACCGATCTTTGGAAACCCTATGGGGCAGTTCTACTCTGTCCTGTAGGGTTGCTGAGTCAGAATCCACTCCACCAGCAATGGGTTTGGTTTTTGTTTTAGGCAGGAGGCAGCAAGTGGTCGCGGACACTAGGAAAACCCAGGACTCTAATTTCAAGTGTGGTCAGTTTGGAATGTCTATGAGATCCAAAAAATCTGGATCACACAGGCAATTCCACATATGAATGAACACTGGGAGAGGGTTCTGGCTTGAAGATATAAATTTGGGAGTTGCTAGCTTACCCTCTCATACTGAGTGAAATCATCTAAGGAATGGGTATAGCTGGAGAATGGAATGGAGAAAGATGAATGCTTGTCCAGCCCAACATTACGTGGTTGAGGACAAGAAACAAATGTAGTCATGCTATGAGTCCTACCAATTATCCCAGAAATATATTACATAATCTCTTTTAAGTCACCATTGGATGTCAGGGATTTTATCTTTCTAAATGGTCTTGAATCCTAGGTAGAGAACTAAGGACCTGAGCAGCAGCTGCACAAAGAAATTGAAATCTAGACCCATCGACAGAAAAGACAGTGCCTGGATGAATCTCTGGCAGATTCTTTAAATTTTTTTTTTTCCTTTCTCTCCTAATCAGAACTTAGATTCTCCTTCAAACTACCTCATTGCTTCCACCTTGAAGATTTTTCTCTGTTCATTCTAATTACACAAAGTAAAGTTCCCGTTGTATGCTAATCTAGTGCCTGTTCCCAGACCTTCCTTCTCTCTCCTCAGAGGAGAAAGAAAGTTTCAGGACTCCAATAAAGGTGATTTTCTTTGGGCTGATACAGATTACACTGCCAAATTCCTCTTGCCCAGCAGGCAACCATGTTCAAAGTCATCAGCTGTTAGGCACTGGCTGGCAGGAAGGGAAAGAGAGCCTCTTTTCTGGAGGAAGGTGAAGGGAGAGTTAGGGATCCTGAGTGTCCACCCTCCCCTTCATTCTACCCTCCATCTTCCCGGTTTCCCTTCACAAGGGTCCAGCCCAGGTCAAGACAATTGCTCTCCACTCTTCCCAGTTTGCTCTTCATCACTTCCTGGTTGATATTCCTACTACCCTTCCTCTTCTAGCTACAAAGACAGTGACACATGGTTGGAATGATGAGCTAGTTTTGGTCCTCATCAGCTGTTGAAGTCCTAACCCCTGGTACCTCTGAAAAGACCTTGTTTTGAAATTGTGTCTCTGAAGATGTTATCAGTTATCATGATGTCATACTAGAGTAGAGTAGGGTGAGTTCTACTCCAATTTGAGTGGTGTCCCTACAAAAGAGATACAGAGACAGAAAGAGGAAGGATACCCACGTGAATAGGCATCTACAAGCCAAAGGATGCCTGGCACTACCAGAACCTGGAAGAGACAAGAAAGGATCTTCCCCTAGAAATTCTGGAGAAAGCATGGCCTAGCCAACATGTTGAGTTGGACTTCTAGCCTGCAGAACTGTGAGACAGTAAATTTATGTTCTCATATGCCATCTAGTTTATGATATTTCATTATGGCAGTCCTAGGAAACTGCTACAACCCCAAATAAAGTAAAAAAAAAAAAAAAAAAAAAACCGACACCAGGGCACATGATAATCAAAATTCTGAAAACTGAAGAACAAAAATTGAAAGCACGTAGAAAGAAAGAATGTATTACCCATAAAGGAACAACAGTTCAAATGGTAGCAGATTTCTCATCTGAAATCATGCAGACCAGAAGAAAGGGGGCACATTTTTATAGTACCAAAAGAAAAGAACCATCAAACCTAACTCTATATAACGCAAAAATATCCTTCAGGAATGATGGGGAAATAAAGACAATCTCAGATGAAGGAAAACAAAGAACATTTATCAGCAGCAGGCCTACCCTAAGAAGAAAGGATAGAGAAAGATCTCCAAAGAAAAAGGAAACGTTAACAGAAGATGACTTGGGATTTCGGGAATAAAGAACAATGGCTTAGGTAAAAGTAGAGTTAAACAGACTCTCCTCCATATGAGTTTTAAAATATGTTTGACAGTTTATTAAAAAATTATAACATCATTGGATATGTTATAATTTGTAACATGAATATATGTTTACTCAATATAAAGAGTAAATACCAAGACAATTCTATTAAAAGAATGGGGAGATTAGGGACCAAATGGAAATAAGATTTCAATACGTCATTCAAATTGCTAAAATGTTGATTCAAGTAAACTGTTAAGTTACATACGTGCATTGTAATACCTAGAAATACCACCAAAAAAAACTATACAAAAAGATATACTCAAAAACATAATTACAGAAAAATCAAAATGGAATTTAAAAAAATGTTCAAGTAAATCTGAGGAAAAAAACATAGGAAATAAACAAAAAAATCATAAAACGACAGATTTAAGTCCTAATACATCAATAATCAAGGAACCCCGGTGGCGCAGTGGTTGAATACTTGGCTGCTAACCGAAAGGTCAGTGGTTCGAACCCACCAACCTCTCTCATGGGAGAAAGATGTGGGAGTCTGCTTCTGTAAAGATTTACAGCATTGGAAACCCTATGGGGCAGTTCTACTCTGTCCTACAGAGTTGGTATGGGTTGGAATTGACTTGACGGTAGTGGGTTATATATCAATAACTACTTTAAATGTAAATGGTGTAAATTTAACAATTAAAAGATAGATTGGCAAGAATGAATAAAAACCAAATATATGCTGTCAACAAGAAAATTACTTCAAATATTAATACTATAAGTAGGTTAAAAATGAAAGGTTGGAAAAAGCTAAACCATGCAAACACTGATAAAAAAAATACAAGAGTGGCTATATTAATATCAGATAAAATATATTTCAGAAGGAAGAACATTAACAGGACAAAAAAGGATATTACATAGTGATAAAAGGATCAATACACCAAGAAGACACAGCAATCATAAACGTGTATGCATCAAAGAACAGAGCTCTGAGATACATGAAACAAAAACTGAAAGAACTTAAAGGAGAAATAAACAATTCCAAAATTATAACTGGGGGCTTCAACACACCTGTCTCAGGAATTAAAATACTAGACAGGAAATCAGCAACAGAATGAAAAATCTGAGTAACACCATCAACCAACAGGATCTCAAAGACATTTATAGAACACCCAACAATAGAAGAATTCACATCCTTATCAAGCACCCATGGAACAAGAGAGATCACATCCTGAGTCACAAAACAAACCTCAATGAATATGAAAGTGCTGAAATCACACCAAGTATGAACTCGGACCAAATGTGAAACAAACTAGAAATCAGTAACAAAAAGATTTCAGAAAATACTCCAAACAGTTGAAAATTAAACAACATATTTCTAAAAAATCCATGGGTCAGAAAAGATGCCTCAAAAAAAGTCAAGAAATATATATATCTGAATGAAAAATCACAGGATAGATCTAAAACAGTGCTAAGAGGGAAATGAATAACATTAAATGCTTACATTAGAAAAGAAAAATTTCTAGAACAATTTTTCATGAATATAGACAAACTCATTCAAAAAGTTATATGGAAAGGCAAAGGAACTAGGATAGCTAAATCAATTTTTTTTAAAAAAAGATTAAACAAGAGGAATCACTTCACACAATTTTAAGATGTACTGGATAGCTACAGTTATTAACACAGTATGGTACTGGCAGAGGTTTAGACACATTAGATCAATGGAACAGTATACAAAAAACAGAAGTAGACCAACATGAATATGCCTGACTGATTTTTGACAAAGGGGCAAAAGCAATTCAATGGAGGCAGGATAGTCTTTTCAACAAATGGTGCTGAAACAACTGAACATCCACAAACCAAAAAAACCTCCATCTAAACCCCTAATACAAAATTTCAAAGGAGATCAGAGATTTAAATGTAAAACTGTAAACGTTTTAGAAGAAAACACAGGGAGGACATATTTGGGGTCAAGGGCTTAGTGCAGAGTTGTCAGACATGGAGCAAAAAGACTAAGAAGTATACTCACGATAAAGAGACTGTAAATCATACAGAATGTCTTCTGCCCACAATGGCAGTGCAAAACTACACGTTTATTTTTTAACCTTTGTGTACAATGTATTTTTTAATGTGATAATCGAATATAGCTTAAAAAAGAAAAAAAAGAAAAGCTCAAATGAAGGAATTTCAGAATTCCCTGACTACAGACAGCACCAGAGGACCAAATCCATGGTGATAACTGTGACACCCACACATACTTGCATGTACACATCCTGGTTCACCTGTTAAAACTCCAGTCATTTTACTTTAATGCAAGTCTTTACACAATCTTTGATAAGATGAAAGATACGATTCCTTCTCTGTGTTTTTCTGAGTTTATCATGATCTTTTAATTTAGCTACGTGTTTTGTTTTAGCTGTAATTCAACCCCTAGAAAACTGTCAAGGTACACTTGGAGAAGTTTCTCTACAAAGGATTAAAGCTCAGGAACCCCACTGAGAGGAAAGAATTAGGACTCACCTGGGAAGGTCACACAGCTCCACTATCATCCACATGCCACAGAAGGAAAAATAAATAAATAAATAAGGATCCAAAAAAAGTATGAATGTTGTGCAATCGCAACTATATGAAGAAACTTTTTTTTTTTTAAATCAAAGCGTCAAAAAGTCTTTAAGTGCTGCAATAAGATATAGCCATTTGTATGTGTATCCTTACCTCCTTAAATATAAACTATTTTCATGACTTAAGCCTTCATATTTCTCATAAAGATATACGTACCTCAAGGGTAGGACAATGTTGTAGAACAAAGAAGCCTTTTAAGAAATTGTTTCAGACCTGCCCTAAGCTGATAAACTCCACTGGCACTGGATACCAGTGAACACATACAGGGGCTGAGGCCCTTTTACCTCAGAAACAATACTATCCTACCCTTAAATAAGGAATCAGTGACAAAATATAATAAGCTTGGTGAGGAACTGTGAAAAAAGCTGTTTCCATTTCTTTTCCTTTTTTCTTCTCTCTCTCCTCTGCTGAGAGGGCCTTGAACAATACAAGATGGGTCCTGGCCACAAAGAACTCTGGGAGAGATGAGAGTATTCACTGTGCAATGACCTGGGCCAGGAAAAAATACACCAAATTCCTGACTTCATTGTAACTTCAGCTGGAACCCACTGACTAGAACAAAAACAATCCCATTCATCATAGATTAGACATGTTTTTTCCTGCTATCTTGCATGAATCCTTGCATGTAAGCACCAATTTATATAACAGCCACCCCTCACTATTGTGTGCAGACTCCTACATGGGTCAATCTCCTTGAGGCTTTGCTGTCTGTTGCGAGATTCTTGGCATCGACCTCTGTAAATAAATTCCCTAATAAAGCCTTGTCTGATCAACATGGCTTTTACTGCCTATGTTTTCAGAATCTGACCTGGTCCGGTAGGGTACAACATCTGCTTCCTCATTCTTGGTTTAAATATTCCTGAGGTAACAATGCAAAGTAAACTAAGACAGATGTGGCTGAAGATTTTCCTAAGTGAACAATGACTACTTGTTCTCTCTCCTGGATGTATTTTCAGATGTAGAGTCAGACTCTAGGCAGCTCAGTTTCTATTATGACTCTTATATGACAAGTCTAAGTTCTGTGACAGAACACTTCCTCACAGGGATGATACTTGTGAGCTTTTGATTTGGTATGAATAATCAGATGCTAGGTAAGATGGTTCCTCTGGCCAAAGATTTTCCTCAGTGGTTACATTTAAAGAGTCTGTCCCCAGTAGAAGTCCTTGGATGTTGACCGAAGTTCGCTCACTTGTGAAAGGTCTTTCCACATCTGTCACACTGACAGGGCTTCTCCCAATATGAATTCTTTGGTGTTGTGTGAGGTGTGACTTGCGGTTGAAGGCTTTTCCACATTTAATGCACTCATAGGGTTTGTCCCCAGTGTGAATGCTGTAGTGTCGAATGAAGGCTGGCCGATCACGAAATGCTTTCCCACACTCCATGCACTCAAAGGGTTTTTCTCCTGTGTGGCTCCTCTTATGCAAGACAAAAGTAGAGAGATGGGCAAAGGCCTTTCCACACTCACTGCACTCATAGGGCTTCTCCCCAGTGTGAATCCGCTGGTGCTGTGCAAGGTGTGCACTTTGGGTGAAGGTCTTCCCACACTCTGTACACACATAGGGTTTCTCCTCAGTGTGAATCCGCTGGTGCCGTGCAAGGTGTGACCTGCGGCTAAAGGCCTTCCCACACTCGATGCATTTATTGGACTTCTCCTCTGTGTGAATCCACTGATGCCGTGTAAAGTATGAACTTCGGCTGAAGGTCTTTCCACACTCTGTGCACTTATACGGCTTCTGCCCAGTGTGAATTCGCTGGTGCTGTGCAAGATGTGACCTGTGGCTGAAGGCCTTCCCACACTCTGTGCACACATAGGGCTTCTCCCTAGTGTGAAACTGTTGGTGCCGTGTAAGGTGTGACCTGAAGCTGAAGGCCTTCCCACACTCTGTGCACTCATAGGGCTTCTCCCCAGTGTGGATGACGTGGTGCTGAAGGAGGTTTGTGCTCTTGCTAAAAGTTTTCCCACACTCTGTACACTCATAGGGCTTTGTTCCAGAGTGAATCCGCTCATGCTGAACAAGGAGACGTTTCCTGTTAAACACTTTCCCGCATTCATTACATACATAGGGATGTCTCTCTTCGTGAGTCATGGCATCTTTATCTGGTCCATGTGAGTCACTGTCATGGACAGCAACTTGTGGAGAGTCTCGCTCCTGTAGAATCCTTGAACATGCACCATCATCTGTCCCAAAACCATCATGTTCAGGGCTCATTTTCCCAGGGAGCTGCTCCTTCTGGGGGTCTACCCCTGGTTGCAAGTGTTGGTCCTGCACTTCTGGTGGCCCCTCCTGATCCTTCTCTCGCCTAAGCTGAGAGTCCCTGGAGGCTCCCGGTGTCAGCTGTGCCTGGACTGAGGCTCCGTCAGACAACACTGGCTCAGGTGCAGTTGGCTCTGTGGACTCAAGTTTTGCTTTGTCCCCTGAAAGACATCAAACATACAAAAGGGCCTATTAGTAATGACAACATAAAACAAACAAAACTACCACTTCAGTAAGAACATGAAGATGGAAATAGCGCCTCTGTGCCTGATATGTTTTGACAGCTCTGAAACCCAAGTTTGTCAATTCTTTCCTTCATGGTCTTTGCCTCTTTCCCACTTTGGAAGGGAGAACCAGGGGAAGAGGATGAAACAGGGAAGAGCCAGACCAGCGGGTGGGTGGACACAGTGGTAATGACACTGTGTGTGGTGAGTTTGCTCTCAGCGAGGACATCTCATGGTCAGTAGGCAATTATCATGGACTGACATTTCAAAGATGACACAGATTGGCCAAGAAAACATATGATGAGGGGTCAATCTCCTTAGCAACAAGGAAATGCAAATCAAGACCACATGAGATACCATTTTATGCTTGTTGGCTTGAGAAAAATTAAAGAACTTTATAAAATCTAGTATTGGACAGAAAACGTTATCAATGGAACCTCTCATACTGTCCTGGCAGAGTACCAACTGACATAACACCATAAAACAATGGGAATTGCTTTTTAAATTTGAATATTCGCTTACCGTATAATGAAGCAATTTTCATCCTAGGTACATTATCAAGAGAAAGCCCTATACATGGGTGTGAGGGCTCATGTATATGAATGTTCATGGTAGCATTGATTGTCAGAATGAAAAAAGGTAAATAATTAAATGCCATGGAGAGTGCATGAATACATTATGATAGAATGATACAAAAGAATATGTTGTTGTCTGCCATCAAATCAATTCTGACTCATAGCAACCCTATAGGACGTAATAAAACTGCCCGATAGGGTTCCTAGACTGTAATCTTTATGGGAGCAGATCACCAGGTCTTTTCTCACTCGGATCAGCTGGTGGGTTTGAACTGCTAACCTCTAGGTTAGCAGCCAAGTACTTAACCATTGCACCACTAGGGCTCCCAAAAGAATACAGTACACTAAAAAATGATTTGGAAAATAATGGATTGACTACTTAAATAAAATGGACAATTTCCTTGAAAGGTACACATTACTAAAACAGACACACGAAAAAACCCAAAACCTGGATAGCTCTAGATCTAATAAATAAACTGAAAGTCTATATAAAAACATTTGTACAACAGAAGGAATGGGACAATAAACCCATAACCCAGGCAAAGGGTTATCTCTGAGAAAGCCCAGGTACAGGAAAGGGAAGAAGCGTATACACACAGCTATATAGGGTACTGAGTAATGTTATTATTCTTGGGTTGTGAGATGTTCAGGATATTGTTTTCAAAAAGGAATAAATGAATAAACAAATTCATTGAAACAATCACAGACCAATGACTGTAATGTATCATAAACCACAGTTCGTGATCTATCTTAAATCTGTACTCTCCACCATAAAAAGAAAGGCCACTTGATTGTTGTGGATAAGTTCAGGTCTCTGAGGACAAACATCCCAGCCTCAAATTCCAGCAGCACCCCACACGAGCTCTGTGGACTTTCTCAAGACACTCAAATTCCCTAAGTTTTATTTTCCCTTCTAAACCACAGAGATGAAAATGGACCCTGAAGTATAGAACTGTTGTACGGATAAAGTAAAACAGCCAGTCCACTGCTTGGTAAGCTCCCTAGAAAATGAGTGCTAACAGCCACCAAGAAACCATAAAGAATATTCTTAGCAACCTTTAAAACATCCAGAAACTGAAAATCCGAATGTCAATCAAGAGAGGAATGAAAAACAAAAAATGGTGGTAAATCACACAATGAGATACTTCACAGTATTGAGAATGAACCAACTCCACCTATATGCAAACACAAGAAAAATAATCTCACAGACATAGTTTTGACCCAAAGCAGACAGACATGAGACAGAGGATACCGTGGGGTTCCATTTATGTCCATACGAAAACAGTCAAAATTAATGCATGCTGATAGATTCTAAACTGGGGTTACCTTTGTAAAAGGGGATATTGACTACAAAGGGCCATGAGGAGCCTGCTGAGGTGCTGGAATATTCTGTATATTGATCTACCTATGTGGTGGTTAGGAGCCCTGGTGGTGCAGGGATAAATGCGCTTGGCTACTAACTGAAAGGTCAGCAGTTCAAACCCACCAGCCGCGCCTCTGGAGAAAGATGTGGCAGTCTGCTTCCGTAAAGACTGACAGCCTTGGAAACCCTTTGGGGCAGTTCTACCCTATCCAATAGGGTTGCTATGAGTCAGAATCGACTCAAGAGCAGTTGGTTTGCTGTTTTGGTTTATGTGGTGGTTACCTGGGTTTACACATTTGCAAAAATTCGCCAAGCTGATGTCCTCAGATCTGCGCATATTACTGTCTGTAAGTTACACTTCAGTGAAAAAGTGACAGAAAATAAGAGAAAAAAGGAGATATGGAACACGAATGTACACTTCTCTTCCAAGAATGAGACTCCTCCTTTAGGAAGCCTGGTTGTACAGGGAAGGATAGACAATACAAGTGTAGCGCCATTAAAGAGCCATGAGCATTTTTTATTTGTGTGATTTTCATCAAGTGTGTTATTGATTGAATTAGGTTCCCCAAAAATATGTGTTGTAAATCCTAACCTCTATGCCTGTGGTTATAATCCCATTTGGGAATGGGTTCTTTGTTATGTTAATGTGGCAGGATTAGTGTAGGGTGTATCTTGAGTCAATCTCTTTTGAGATATAAAGGAGATGAAACAAGCTAGTGAGAAAAGCAGAGATGGGAGAAGATAGCTGCCGAGACACATGAAGATCGTCCCGGAACAGAAGCTCAGAATAGACAAGGACTTATCCTCCAGCATCAACAGAGAGAGAAAGCCTAGAACTGGCGCCCTGAATTCGTACTTTTAGCCTCCTAAACTGTGAAAAAATAAATTTCTGTTTGTTAAAGCCACCCACTTGTATTTCTGTTATAGAAGCACTACGTAACTAAGACAGTAAGGAATTGAGCATATTTTTATTTTAAGTAGAGAAAGGATGATGTTACAGAAGAGATGAAAAATAAGGGAAGAAGGGAGTTCTGTGAAAAGGTGTGATTAGACTCTGGTATAAGAGCTGCTCGTGCCCAGAGGCAAGACCTCTGTTGGAGAGGTAAGAAGAGAAGTAACAGATGAGAGAGATTTAGATGTGTGTATAAGTGTTGAGGATCAAGCAATACAAAGGGGTAGACTTTATTTTTAATAAGAAAATATGTTGACACATTAGTGGTCACATACTGAGACATTAGTGGCTGGGGTGTGGTAAATGTTTGGAACAAGGGCTGAGTGGCTCGGGGAGCTGGTGCAGGAGACAGAGGTAACAGGAGACACAGAGTAGATGTGGAGAGGCCAGTTAGCAGTCTATCGGCATCACTCAGACAAAAGATGATGAGAGCTTGGAGTAAGTGTGGGGGACAAATCTGAGGGCACTACTGGAGGTAGTGGATTCAGGAGACATGCATGATGTAAAATGGACAGAATCTGGGAATGGCTAGATGTAGAAACTGATGCAGAAGGAGGTACTGAGGTGTTGTTGAAATTGTATCCAGCCTTCCTTACCTGCCTGGACAGAGGAAGCATTTACTAAAATGTGGGCGGTGAGAGAAAGTGAGCAATGTCGTGGGTATCTTGTTAGGCGTGTTGAGTTTGAGGTGCCACTGAGGCAGTCACATGGAGATATAGGACTGAGGAGGGGGTAAAAGTTTGGAACAGACTCTGAGGTGCTGAAGAGGGGCTGGAAAGACACTGGAGAAGGTGGAAAAAGTAAAAGGCAAAGGACAGTTGGAGAAAATAATTGGGAGAGGAAGAAAGGTCCTTTTTCCTCACAGTTGAGGAGGAAATGTGAGATATTTATAATTATTATGGCTAAAATCATGACTTCAATGATACTGATATCCGATTTTTGCTGAGCCACATACTGTGGGTCAGGCATTGTGCTAAATAGTTTCATGCACTATTTGACTACACCCTCAAACAACCCAATGACATAGAAACTATTACGACTATCAGTTCAGAGTAGACTGAATGCAGATGACTCAGCAGATGTTCACCAAAGTATTTCCTCCTCTCCTCAGGCACACAGCTCAACTCCACTGCCCAGTCCCATGTGCCCAAGTATGGCCCAGTGCCTCGTCCTTGTCAGTGGAATGAGAGTGGAACAGATATGTATAGAAATGGGTTGGACATCTCTCCAAACTTTCTTGTTAACCCTGTGCCAGCTGAACGACACCAGGGCAACATTAAAAGCCACCTGCCAGCCTGAGTCAAGCACAACTAGATGGTGCCCAGCTACCACCACTGACTACTCTGACAAGGATCACAAGATAGGGTCACCGACAGAGCTGGAGAGAAATGTAGAACAAAATCCTAACACACACGCACGCACGCACGCACGCACACCAGACTTACTGGTCTGACAGAGACTGAAGAAACCCCGAGAGTATGGCCCCTGGATACCCTTTTCCCTCAGTAATGAGGTCACTCCTAAGGTTCACCCTTCAGCCAAAGATTAGACATGCCCATAAAACAAAATGAGACTAAGTGGGCACACCAGCCCAAAACGAGAAGGCAGGAGAGGACAGGAAAGCTGGTAATAGGGAACCAAAGGTCAAGAAAGGAAGAGTGTTGACACGCCATGGGGTTGGCAACCAATGTCAGAAAACAATATGTGTACTAATCGTTTAATGAGAAGCTAGTTTGTTCTGTAAATCTTCATCTAAAGTACAATTAAAAAAAAAAAAAGCCACCTGTTGACACTACGAAGTACTTGGGTCTCTGAAGAAGGAAACCAAAGACTCAGAGAAGAAAGTAGTCTACAATACTAATAGCTTACATGAACTACAGCCTCATCTACCCTGGGAAGAAAAGAACTAGATGGTGCCCAGCTACCACTCTACCAACTGTTCTGTTTAGGGCCATAATAGATGGATCCTGATAGAACAGGAGAAAAATGTGGAACAGACCTCAAATTCTTAAAAAATCTAGACTTCCTGGACTGGTTAAGACTGAGGACTCCCTAAGACGACTGCCCTAAGATACTCTTTAAACCGTAAACCAAAACTAACCCCGGAGGTCACTTTTTAGCTAAGCAACAGACTGGCTCACAAAATAAAGAACATTACCCGTGAGTACTGTGCTCCTTTAAAAAATCATCTATATGAGACCAAACGGTCAACTATTACTTTAAAACAAAGCTGAGAAGGTAAGGCAGCAAGGAAACCAGATTAATGGAAACAAAACAACCAGAATGAAAATGAGAATGTTCACTCATTGTGAAGAAGGTAACCAACATCACTGAACAATTTTGTAGAAATTGTTGAATGTGAACCTAAACTGCTGTGTAAACCTTCATTGAAAACACAATACAGGTACATGGGGCCCGAAGCTGTAGCTCCTCCTGTGGTGGCAGCCGCCTAACAGTCTGGCTGCAGTGGTGGCAGACTGGGAAGGCACGCAGTGACGAAGGAAGGAAAGGGAGCTGGCAGCTGGATGGCAAGTGTACACAGCAGCTCTCAGAGACTGGGCAGTGACCACGCAGGACTGGCGGCAGCGGAGCCAAAATTTTCATGCAGTCGCTTGGCAAGGCGGTGGCACAGGTCCTACAGATGACTGTCCTGTGCATCTGTATCCTGTATATAATATGGTGTTCGCACAACATCCAAATCACACAATGCCCTATTTCACAGAACATATTATGAACGTTAAGCAATGCATACCTGTAAGATATTACTTAAAAAAGAAAAAAAGTACTTGGGTGTCCAGATAATTGTGTGGTACAAAGTCTCCCTTCTTTGTGTAAGAGAAAGTTTTCATATGTAGAACCACTGAGATTCTAGAGATGCTCTGTTATAGCAGCTAGCTTTAACTTAGCCTAACTGATATACCAAGGCACAAGATTACGCACCTTCCTCCAGGCCACAAAGCTGGTGAAAGCCAGTTTTTAATCCCAATAAGTTGGCAGTGGACTCACAGCAACCCTACACAACAGAGTAGCGCTGCCCATAGGGTTTCCAAGGCTATCATCTTTACAGAAGCAGACGCCACATCTTTTTTCCACGGAGTGGCTGGTGAGTTCAAACTGCCAACCTTATGAGCTGGAATCAACTCTAACGGCAAGGGGTTTGTTATCCCCTTACTGTTAAGGGGATAATCCCACACTGTTAAGTTGGTGCTCAGAGCCTGACATTACCTAATATACCACACTCCTCCAGAGGAGCAGTACAGTGTGATGAAGGTGGAAGGACAGAGGAAGCTAAGGTCAAAAGGTTACATGGCTTCTCCGTCCCCAGAGAGGTAAAGACAAGAACTTTCCCAAGGGGATCCAGAATCAGTGGTCTCTTCAAGCTCTGCAGGCTACAGGGCCCCCACTTGCCCACATCTTATCACTCACCTGGACAGGTGCTTTGGGAAAGGTCTTTCTTCATGGCCCATAGCTCCTGCCCAAGCTTCAGATCATAGGTCAGCTCTGGTTTTAGAACAGGACACCCTGTTCGTAGAAAAGGAAAAGAACACAGGGATTTGGGAAGAGAAGAAACAAAAAGAAACCTCTCAATCTAGTCTGGGACATCAAGATGGGGATGCGAGTGTGAAATGAAGCTATTTCCATCCAAGCACTCAAAATGCTGACATGTGACCTGGAAGTCAAGGGTACAAACCCCATCCTTGGCGCCCAAGGACTGTAGACAGTAGTGCTGCTCTCTAGGCAGCACGTTATTTCCTCTGACCTCCACCTAAATAATCAAACACTGTTCAGACGAAGCCATGGGACCCAGGGAAATGACTGCATCCTTCCAGAAAATGTTTTCTAATTAATCTAAGTCAGTGGGTCTCAATCTGCCTGTGCATCAGAACCCCCTGGGGCTGTCTGGTTCCCATTCACCAACCAACTGATGCCATATCTCTGAGGGGGAGGCCTGAAAATCAGTAGATTTTAAAACTCCTTGGTGACTTTGTCACCCAGGGAGAGTGAGAAACACTGGTCTCCTCAGTTTGAAAACCACATCCTGATTATCAATAGTCTGAGGGGGGCAGGTAACCTAACTGGCCACTCTGTGAAGTGAAAGCCTTCATTCCAGGAAGGCTAAATAAGGGGACCTGCCACTGCTATTGTCCTGAAGCATCCTGCGGCTACTAGAACCTGCTTGAGGATCTACATCAAGGAGAGGAAGCAAAGAAACAAAAAAA
This sequence comes from Dugong dugon, assembly GCA_030035585.1. NCBI lineage: Eukaryota > Metazoa > Chordata > Mammalia > Sirenia > Dugongidae > Dugong > Dugong dugon. Next base: position 118,318,156 of record CM057466.1, read on the forward strand.
CTGGGTCGTCATCCACCAACCTGAGAGCCAGCCCCATCCCTGGGCTTCTCATTAGGTACTTGGTGAGCTTGGGGATTTTATTAATCTTCCCACAGCAGTGAGGTGAACGTCATCATCCTCTCCACATAACAGTCTTCAACCTGAGGCCAGGGGGCTCTTATCAATCCACCAAGAGTCACAAGTCTTATGAGCAGAGGCAGGACTTGAATGCAGGTCCCTCTGCTCCAGGGACCAGTGGAGTAACCCTGACACCCCTCCTTCATCAAAGTGAATCCACAGGAACGAGGCTGGGACGCATTTCCAGTAATTTCTGCTGTTAAATTCATTACGACCATAAGTAACAATGCACAAGTACCAGAAGAGAGACTAGATAACTGAGAGCTCCTAAAAATCAAACACTTATGCTCATTAAAAAACTTCACCAAAAGAGTAAAAAGACAACCTACAGACTGGGAAAAAATTTTTGGCTGCGACAAATCTGATTAGCGTCTGATCTCTAAAATCTACAAGATACTGTAAAACCTCAACAACAAAAAGACAAATAACCCAATTAGAAAATGGGCAAAGGATATGAACAGGCACTTCGCCAAAGAAGGCATTCAGGTGGCTAACAGACACATGAAGAAATGCTCACGATCATCAGCCATTAGAGAAATGCAAATCAAAACTACAATGAGACACCATCTCACGCCAACAAAGCTGGCACTAATCCAAAAAACACAAAATAATAAATGCTGGAGAGATTGTGGAGAGACTGGAACACTTATACACTGTTGGTGGGAATGTAAAATGGTACAACCACTTTGGAAATCGATTTGGCGCCTCCTTAAAAAGCTAGAAATAGAAATACCATACGATCCAGCAATCCGGCTCCTTGGAATATATCCTAGAGAAATAAGAGCTGTCACACGAATAGATATATGCACAACCATGTTCACTGCAGCACTGTTCATGATAGCAAAAAGATGGAAACAACCTAGGTGCCCATCAACGGACGAATGAATAAATAAATTATGGTATATTCACACAATGGAATACTACGCAATGATAAAGAACAACGATAAAGTCATGAAACATAACATGAAGGAATGTGGAGGGCATTATGCTGAGTGAATTTAGTCAGTCACAAAAGGACAAATATTGTATAAGACCACTATTATAAGAACTCAAGAAAAGGTTTAAACACAGAAGAAAACATTCTTTGATGGTTATGAGAGTGGGGAGGGAGGGTGAGGGTTATTCACTAACTAGATGGTAGATAAGAATTATCTCAGATGAAGGGAAGGACAGCACACACTGCAGGGGAAGTCAGCGCAATTAGACTAACCAAGGCTGAGAAGTTTCCTGAATGCAATCAAACACTTTGAGGGACAGAGTAGCGGGGCGGGGGTCTGGGGACCATGCTTTCAGGGGACATCTAGGTCAATTGGCATAACAAAGTTTACAGAGAAAATGTTCTGCATCCTCCTTTGGTGACTAGTGTCTGGGGTCTTAAAAGCTTGCAAGCGGCCATCTAAGATGCATCAATTGGTCCCAACCACCTGGAGTAGAGGAGAATGAAGAACACCAAAGACACAAGGAAAGCGTTGGCCCAAGAGACAGATAGGGCCACTTAAACCAGAGACTTCATCAGCCTGAGACCAGAAGAACTAGATGGTGCCCAGTTACCATCGATGACCATCCTGATAGGGAACACAGCAGAGAGTCCCTGATGGAGCAGGAAAAAGGTAGGGTGCAGAACTCGAATTTTAGTAAAAAGACAAAACTTAATAATCTGACTGAGACTGGAGGAACCCCAGAAAGCATGGCCCCTGGACTCTCTGTCAACTCAGAAATAAAACAATTTCCGAGGCCAGCTCTTCAGACAAAGATTGGACTGGACTGTGGGACATAAAATGATACTCATGAAGAGTGTGCTTCTTAGCTCAAGTAGATACATGAGACTAAATGGGCAGCTTCTGTCCAGAGGTGAGATGAGAAGGCAGAGAGGGTTAGGAGCTGGCTGAATGGACATGGGAAATCAGGGGTGGAAAGGAGGAGTGTGCTGTCACAGTACAGGGACAGCAGTTAGGGTCACATAACAACGTTATGTATAAATTTTGTATAAGAGACTAATTTGAAATGTAAACTTTCACTTAAACTACAATGATAAACAAAATAATTTCTCCAAATAAAAAAAGTAATACACAAGAAAAAGGGACAATTTCAGTAAATGGTATAACATATACAAGTTTGCAACAACAATAACAACTAAAAAATATATGTGTGGTTACATAGGTAAAAGTGTATGGATATACGTCTATAGGAAGGCATATGTGAGTGCATCACATGTAGATATAGGTGTATCTGTACGCATTTGTAAATACATGTTTGTGTGTGCTGCCTATATATCCATATGTGTAATACAGTGAATAGGGGGCATAGTTACAGAGACTTCCTAGACATATCCAAACAATGCATGGAATTGGTTTATTGGGTTGAAGGGCTTAGGACCATAGTCAATTGGCATAACATAGTTCATAAAATTAATGTTCTACCCCTAGTTTGGGGAATAGCACCTGGGATCTTAAAAGCTTGCGAGCGGCCATCTAAGATACAACTATTGGTCTCTATTTGTCTGAAGTAAAAGAGAATGAAGAAAACCAAAGACTCAAAGAAGAAACTAGTCAGTAGGACTACTAGCCCACACAAACCACTGGCTTCTTCTAATCTGAGACCAAAAGAATTAGATGGTGTCCAGCTATCACTGGTGACCACTCCGACCAGGGACACACAGAAGGTCCCAGTTAGAATGGGATAAAAATGTAGAACAAAACTCAAATTCATAAGTAAGACCAGACTTACCAGACTGATTGAGAGTAGAGGAACCCCCGAGACTATCACCCTAAGATGCCCTTTTAACCTGGAACAGAAACCATCCCAAGAAGTCACCTTTCAGCCAAACGATAAATCGGCTTATAAAATAAACAATATCACCAAAGAGTAATGTCTCCCTTAAACAATTAACTATATGAGACCAAACGGTCAACATTTACCCAAAAACAAAGATGAAAAAGCAAGCAGGGGAAGTGAAGCCAGAGCAATGGAAACAGAACAAACATAATGGAAAGAATGAGAATGCTGACACATTGTGAAAATTGTAACCAATGTCATGGAACAATTTGCATAAAAACTGTTAAATGGGAACCTAATTCACTGTATAAACTTTCAACTAAAAAACAATGAAATATTTTTAAAAAAATTCATTACAGCCACTCCTGAAAAAATTTCTGTGAATGTGGGCAGAGGAGCAGCGCCATCATCACTGAACTCACAGGAGGGGCCCCATACGTAGCACCTGCCGTGGGAGTGGCAGGAGCTGCACAGCTCCCTGCACCCCTGGCTCCCTCTGGGCCTCACAGCCTCCTAGGGAGATTTTTAATGAGCCATCATTCTCTTTATCCTTCCTGAGTCTTCACAGCATGTATCCCTAAGGCTAGGACACTTCAGGACCAGGGAATATATGTGGCAGGGACAATGCAGGGTACTCCCATGAGAACATGGGCCTTTGACTAGCCACAATGTCTGTACTGACTGAGGGTGATATATCATCCATAAAAGGACCATACACACTCAACGTCCCAGGACCTATCTGAGCAGATGTGTGTGGGGGGGGGGGGGTGGAGGTGGGGGCGACCATGGCAGCCACACAAGCCCTCTTGGGCCTCCTGAAACCACCAATATAACTTATCCTTGTCCTCATACTTCCCTCTGCACTGAATGCTACGGCTCTCCTAGTGCCATACAAGACCAGCTGGAGGAATACTGTCCACCTTGCAAAGTTCACTTTAGTTGTCACCCCCACTACTTGGGGTGACCACTGTGGGAGAGAAGCAAGTAAAAACAGACTCCAGTGGTCAACATACTGGATATGAGTTTTTGCTACTTAATCATTGTGTGACCTTGCACAGATAACATAACTTCTCTGAGCCCTGAGTTCTTCTTGTGTAAAACAGTGATAACAAAACCTAACTGAGAAGTTGAGGATGAAATGAGGTGATTCATAATGCCTGTGCCTCAGTTCACATCAAGGACTCAATGAAGGCCAGCCATTATGGTTCTTTTCTCCTTATTTCTCCTCTTTGCTCCCACAGTAAACTAGAAAACCTCAACCCAGGAGACTTGTAATTTTGCCAGATTCCCTACACAAAAATGCCAGACCACCGGGGAGCAGGAAAGCAGCTACTTTATCCTGAACTACTAGGAAAAGCCTCCCCAAAGGAAAAACATTTGAGCAGAGCCAGAAAGATGCGAAGGAACACCCTGTGAAGATCCAGGGACAGTGTCCTTGACAGAGGGAACTGCTAGGTAAAGGCTAGGAGACTGAAGAGAACTCAGCCTGATCAGGTTGGTGGGTCTGTAGAGCAGCGAGCAGGAAAGAATGTAAGGAGACAAAGTCAGAGGTGGTAGGCCAGGGAGGATTGGGTAGGAACTTGCAGTATGTGGCAGGGAGTTTGGAGACTCTGGGGGAAACATCAATCATACCACAACCACTGACTGAGAACGTGTCAGAGGCCCGACCCTCCTATGTTGTTGTTGGGTGGGACTTGACTCATAGCGACCCTATATGACAGAGTACAACTGCCCCATAGGGTTTCCTAGGCTTTAATCTTTACGGAAGCAGATCGCCAGGTCTTTCTCTGAGAAGTCGCTGGGTGGGATCAAGTCGCCGACCTTTCGATTAGTGGCGGAACGCTTAACTAACCACTATACCATGTCTTCTTGACACTCTTATAAACCTTGGGATAAAGCAAGTGGCAAGCCAGCTCCAGCTCCACTTGCCGTGAACAAACAGCTGCAAAGTCAAATCCAGGCCTTTCTCAGTTTCTGACCGGTCAAGGAGCCCTCTCTTTGACCTAGCAGAGAAGCAGCAATTCCAACAACATCCTCCACTCACCTGCGCCCGGTCCCTCAGCTCCGCCGCCATCCCGGGACTCTGTGGACAAAAGCGGCCAATACTAAGAGGCTGGCGACCGGTGCGGGCCACGCGGTTTCTCCTGCTTGGGAAGAGGTGATCTCAGCTGACTCGCACTCCGGGCCTCAGTGTCCCCCCCGTATAAATGGCGCACAAGGCCGAGGGCACGCATCCGGAGCTGCAGAAACGACCGGCGAGTGCTGCGGCAACAGGAAACTCGAGGACCCAGTGGGGGACCAGGGGACACCCCCGTTACAGGTGGGTCACAGCTCCTACAAACGCGCGGAAGGAGGGGGTCCCACAAAGCCGGGTAGAGAATAATAGCGCAGCTGTAGCCACAGCTGGTGTAGGAAGAACCATCTCACGCCGACGACGTAGAATTAAAAGACCGGAAGTCCCGCCCAATGCACCCGTCCCGCGAAAACGCCCCTCTGATAGGCGGTCGTTGGCCCAACAGCGTACGCAGATGCACAAAGCACGGCCTTCTAGGTAACGTAGACATTTCTCCACATCCAACCTGGAGTGAGGCGCCTTTCCTTGTTCTCCACGGAAACGCGCAGAAGACTTAGAGCCCCGCGTCACACCCACCTCTTAACAGCGGGCACAGTGTGTGTGGGAAAGGGGCAAGTGTGAAGCCGTCCTTGTAACTCCCGCAGAAACCGAGGCTGGGGAGAAGGGGACATTTACTGGGTACCTGGACAAATGCAAAGGCGGGGAAACCGGCCGTCCTCTCGGCCTGTGACCTTCCCCGCTCCCGTCATCTTCTCTCCGCATGTCTCACAGGGGATACCGATAAACGAGCCCCGAAAATAACCGGCGAAAGTAGGACTCCAGAAATCCCGCGCAGACCCGTTTCGCACGCACGGACCGCCCTCTCCCTGGACCTTTGGCTCGGTATCTTAGTAGGAAATGCACGCACTTCTGAGTAAGGTCGTTGGCAAGAACAGCAAAAACGTGGATTTGTCTTTATGTAGGTGAGTAAGCGTCAAGTAGTGGCGGCTTGGAGGAAGACTCAGGACTCCAATTTTGAACATGCTCAGTTTGAAATGTCTGGAATCCCAACGTAACTGGATCACGCAGGCAGTTCCACATATGAATGAACGTTGGGAGAGGGTTCTGGCTTGGAGGTATAAACTGGTTGAGATTCTCAAAGGAATGAGTGTAGATGGAAAACGAAATCCACAGAAGATCAGCCCTGGACTAGATCAACATTAAGTGGCCGGCGACAAGAAACCAACAACGTCATATTAGAGGTATTTTACGGAAAATCTTAGGAATCACCATTGGATGTCAGGGTTTTTGTTTTGTTTTTATAACTGAATGGCCCTGAAGGTTTTGAGTCCTAGTTAGAAGAGTAAGGACTGGGGCACTAGATGCACAGAGAAATTAAAATCCAGACCGATCTCAGAAAGAACAGTCTCTGAATCTCTGGCGGAGGTTCTTTACTGTTTTCCCTTTTCGCTCTTAATCCGAACCTAGCTGTGATAGCCAAGGAAGCCAGGACCTCTTGACCATTAGCAAACAAAACCTTAGGTGATGGCAATGGGTGTCGCTCGGTTGGAACCTACCCCTCCTGTCCATTGTCCTCAAAGCGCTGGGTATGGCTCAAGCCAGTCAAATCCAGTTTACTAGCCTACAAACCAAAGGAAAAAAATGCAATTTGTCTTATGCGCCTGCATGCCATGACAACCTATGTAGTCCATAATGTTTGTATGTACTTACTTCGAAGAGACGGTATAAAAAGTTCTGCGTCCCTTTGTTCCGGGAGCTTGATCTGAGGTATGCACCTCCTTGCTCCTTGCCTGGGAGCTTGCAATAAACGCACTTCCTCCCTCCTCACCTCGGTGTGTCTTTATTTAGGAGAAGGTGCGCTGAGAAGAACCTGTTTTAGGTAACAGCTTCTGCACCGCCAAACTATCCCATTGCTTGCACCTTGAAGACTTTTCTCTGTAGTCCAATCCAATTACAGAACATAAAGCTGTCACCCATTGCTAACTCTGGTGCCTTTTTCCATTTCTTCCTTCTCGCTCTGGGCCTTGTAACTTTTAAGGCCATGACAAAGGTGATTTTTCTTGGGCTGAGACAGATATACATTGTCAAATTTTATCTTGCCCAGCAGACACCCAATTCCAAAGTCATCAATTGATAAGCACCAGCTGACAGGAAAGGAATAAGAGAGGCCCTTTTCTGAAGGCAGATGGAGGGAGAGTCAGGGATCCTGAGTGTCCACCTTCGTGTTCACTCTACCTTCCATCTGCCCATTTTCCATTCACAAGGGCCCAGACCATGTGAGTACAGTAACTTGCCACTCCCCCCAGTTTGCTCTATTTCATCTCTTCTTGGTTGATATTCCCACTACCCTTCTTCTTTCAGATACAAAGAGAAAGAGATTTACATGGTTGGGATGCTGAGCTGGCTTTGATCCTCATCCAGCTGTTGAAGTCCAAACATCTGGTAACTATGAACCAGACCTTATTTCAAAATTGAGTCTTTGGCAATGTTATGTAATGGAGGAATTCCAAAATTCCCTAACTATAGACATCACCAGGGGACTAAATCCATGGTGATAATTCTGACACCCACACATACTTGCATGTACACATCCTGGTTTACCTGTTAAAATTCCTTTCACTTTTTAAAATTTATGTATTTATTTTTTAAGTGATATTTTATTGTGTTTTTGGTGAAGTTTAAATAAAGTAGTTTAGGTTGCCATTCAACAATTTCTACAAAATTGTTTAGTGACATTGGTTACATTCTTCACAATGCATGAACATTCTCATTATTTCCGTTCTGGTTGTTTTGTTTTCATAGATCTAGTTTCCCTGCCTCCTTACATTCTCATCTGTATTTTAAAGTAATTGTTGATCATTTGCTGTCATATAGGTGAATTTTTAAAGGAACACAGTACTTACGGGTGCTATTCATTATTTTGTGAGTCACTCTGTTGTTTAGCTACATGGTGACACCAGGGGTTAGTTTCAGTTCAAGGTTTGAAGAGTATCTCAGGACAGTTGTCTCAGGGAGTCCTCTAGTCTCAACCAGTCCACTAGGTCTCCCCCCCCCCCCCCAGGAATTTGAGGTTCTGTTCCACATTTTTCTTCCATTCTATCAGGGTCCATTTATTGAGGCCCTGATTAGAAAGGTCAGTAGTGGTAGCCAGGCACAATCTAGTTCTTCTGGTCTCAGAGCAGATGAGGCTGTGGTTTATGTAAACTATTTGTCTTGTAGTCTAGTTCTTTCAATCTTTGATTTTCTTCTTTCTCTTTTGCTCTGGATGAGTAGAGACCAATAGTTTTCTCTTAGATGGCCACCCCATATACTACTCACCAAACTAGTCACCAAACTAGGATGTAGAACATAACTTTTATGAATTGTATTATGTCATATCTTAGTTATCTAGTGCTGCTATAACTTCTGTTGGATGGCTTTAACAAAGAGAAATTTATTATCTCACAGTCTAGTAGACTAGAAGTCCAAATTCAGGGTGCCAGCTCTAGGGGAAGTCTTTCTCTCTCTGTTGGCTCTAGAGGAAGGTCCTTGTCATCAATCTTCCCCTGCTGTAGGAGCTTCTCAGCACAGGGACCCAGAGTCCAAAGGATGTGCGCTCCTGGCTCTACTTTCTCTCTGGTATGAGGTCCGCATGCCTCTCTGCTCCCTTCTCTTTTACATCTCAAAAGAGATTGACTTAGGACACACCCTAGTCTTATAGATTGAGTCCTGCCTCATTAACAGAACTGCCACTAATCCCACCTCAATAGCATCATAGAGGTAGGATTTACAACACATAGGAAAATCACATCCGATGACAAAATGGTGACAATCACACAATACAAGGAATCATGGATTAGCCAAGTTGACACATATTTTGGGGGGACACAATTCAATCTATAACATTCTACCCTTTGGCCCCCCAAATTCATGTCCTTGCCACATGTAAAACATATTCACCCCATCATATCATAGCAAAAGTTTTAATTCAACCCCAAGTCCAAAATCTAAAAATTCCTCTTCATCTGTAAAATCTAGAATACAAGTTATCTGCTTCCGAAGTACAATGGTGGAACAGGCACAAGCTGGATATTTCTATTACAAATTGGAGAAATTGGAGGGAAAGAAGGGAGAACAGGCACCAAGAAAGCCAGTGGAACACAATTACATTTGCTCTTAAGGCTTAAAAATAACCCTTTGTTCTCTGAGACCATTTAGACAATAGCCCTGTCCTCCATACTCTAGGTATTGGCCACACTGTCTGGATTCTGAGTGGAGGCCCCTCAATCCTAGGCTTCAGGTCCACCTTCCAGGCCCACTGGAACAGCAACTCTGCTCCCTCACATTTGGGTGATCCCATTCTGCTAGTTCATCTGAGTGGCAACTCCCCCCTTTGAGACCCCAGAGGTCCTGGCCCTACCCTCTGAGATTGAGGCAGCTCTGTTCCCTGTGTTCCTTGTCTCTTTAGCTTCTGCTTCCTGGTTCCTTGGTCTCTCAGCCCCTCAGGCCTTAACTCCCATGTCTGCCCAGCTGGGGCAAGCATTCCAGAGCTCTTTAGCTCCACCTATAAGTGCCTGGAGGCATCCCACTCCACTGGTAAACTTCAGCTAGAAGGACTCAGCTCTCTTGCTCTGTGGGTCAGCAAGCCTAGCTCCACTGATAACTGCTTAGAGGCACCCCACTCCACCAGGAAGCCTCCTCTGCAAAGGCACTCAGCTCTCTTGCTCCATGGGTTGACTCCAGCACTGTCTCACACTGGTCTCCTGGTTCTGCTGCTGCTTCTTGCCATCTGTGCCATCTCTAGTGTAACACCTCTCCTTATTTCCTTCTGAGTCCTCACCAGAATTGTCTTTGATGTCCATAATTCCACCAACAGTCTCTTCAAGGCCATCTAGGCTTTTACTGTTAGGCACTTTAAAACTCTTCCAGTCTCTACCCATTCACAGTTTCAAAACTGCTTCCACATTTTAGATATCTGTCAGAGCAGCACCCTACTCCCAATACCAAATGTCTTAAGCTGGGTTCTCTAGGGAAGCAAAGCCAGCAAAGCGTATAAACATATATATATAGAGAGATTTTTATCAAGGAAATGGCCCATATCGTTGTAGAGGCTGGAAAATCCCAATTCTGCGGGCCAGGATAGAGGCCTCTCCTGATTCACGCAGGTGCAAGGGCTGTCAAACCCAAGACCAACAGGTCAGAGAGCAGGGCTTCTGCTCAGAGGCTGTGAAGATCAATGAATCCCAAGATCGGCAGACAAGACCACAGGTAAGCTGCTAGCTCAAGTTCCAAGAAATGGAGGCCAGACAAACAGGAGATAGCTGCAGGATCCAGAGTGAGCAACAGCCCATGAGCCCTGCCAGAATGTCCATGTATATCCGGTGCAGACCACACGCCCGAGAAAACTCCGTTTCAACTGACTGACTACTTACAGCAGATCCCATCATGGAGGTGATCACATTATATCAAATCTCATCATGAAAGTGATCACAGCATCATACGACTGCCAAACTACATCATTACTGCCAAACCACTGAGAATCACAGCCCAGCCAAGTTGACACACAACCTTAACCATCACATGCCAGTTGACCAAGATGTTCCATGAGACTATGGTCCTAATCTTTCAAACCCAGAAAACCAATCCTGTGAGGTGTTTAGTTATGTCTAAGAAGTATCCGCAATTGTGCCCCTATGTGCTTTATGTTGTTGTTAGGTGCCATCGAGTTGGCTGTGACTCATAGCTACCCTATGCACGACAGAACAAAACACTGCCTGGTCCTTCAACAGTCTTACAATTGTTGCTATGCTTGAGCCCATTGTTGCAGCCACTGCATCAATCCATCTTGCTGAGGGTCTTTCTCTTTTTCACTGACCCTCTACCAAGCATGATGTCCTTCTCCAGGGACCGATCTCTCCTGATAATATGTCCAAAGTATGTGAGAAGTAGTCTCGCCATCCTTGCTTCGAAGGAGCATTCTGGTAGTACTTCTTCCAAGACAGATTTGTTCATTCTTTTGGCAGTCCATGATATATTCAGTATTCTTTGCCAACACCACAATTCAAAGATGTCAGTTCTTCTTCAGTCTTCCTTATTCATTGTCCAGCTTTTGCATGCATATGAGGTGATTGAAAACACCATGGCTTGGGTCAGGTGGACCTTAGTCCTCAAGGTGACATCTTTGCTTTTCAACACTTTAAAAGAGATCTCTTGCAGCCAATCTGCCCAATGCAATGTGTCTTGATTTCTTGACTGCTGCTTCCATGGGTGTTGATTATGGATCCAAATAAAATGAAATCCTTGACAACTTCAATCTTTTCTCCATTTATCATGATGTTGCTTATTGGTCCAGTTGTGAGGATTTGGGTTTTCTTTATGTTGAGGTGTAATCCATACTGAAGGCTGTGGTTGTTGATCTTCATCAGTAAGTGCTTCAACTCGTTTTCACTTTCAGCAAGCGAGGTTCTGTCATCTGCATAATGCAGGTTGTTGATGTGTCTTCCTCCAATTCTGATGCCCTGTTCTTCTTCATATAGCACAGCTTCTTGGATTATTTGCTCAGCATACAGATTGAATAGGTATGGTGAAAGGATACAACCCTGACACACACCTTTCTGACTTTAAACCATGCAGTATCCCCTTGTTCTGTTCGAATGACTGTATCCCCTTGTTCTGTTCGAATGATTGCCTCTTGATCCATGTATAGATTCCTCATGATCACAATTAAGTGTTCTACAATTCCCATTTTCTGCAATGTTATCCGTAATTTGTTATGATCCACACAGTCAAATGCCTTAGCGTAGTCAATAAAACACAGGTAAACATCTTTCTGGTATTCTCTACTTTCAGCCAGGATCCATCTGATGTCAGCAATGATATCCTTGGTTCCACATCCTTTTCTAAATCTGGCTTGAATTTCTGGCAGTTCCCTGTTGATATACAGCCGCAGCCACTTTTGAATGATCCTCAGCAAAATTTTGCTTGCATGTGATATTAATGATACTGTTTGATAATTTCTGCATTTGGTTGGATCACCTTTCCTGGTACTTTATAGTATACATGAATATATGCACATAGTTACATAGATGCATGCACATATCCTTATAGCTGTATATATGTACATATATACTCACATATATACATGTAACATACATGCCTACATATCTGCATATATACCTGCACATAATTTTTAATTGTTTTTCTTTTGTTTATATATGCCATAGAAGTTACCAAGAGGTCCTCTTTTCTTGTGTACATTTTAGTGACATCGTTTACTTTTGTCAAGCTGTGTACAGTTCACTCTCATTAGGTGTTACCTTTCCCATCACCAAAACTAACAAGTGTCTGCTATCTAGACAGTGAATCTCCCTCTCCTCCCCCAATCTCTAATAACCATTAATGAACATTGGTTTCTGTATACAGTCATGCGTCGCTTAATGTCCATGATACATTCTGAGAAATAAGATGTTACGTGATTTGGATATTGTGTGAATACCATACAGTCATGCGCCACATAATGTCCATTCAGCATCATCTGGCCACATATAAATTCGTGGTCCCAGAAGGTTATAATCAACTTCAGAAACCCCAATCAGAGAATGGGACATAGTGGACATAACCGGATGTAGTAAATGCATCTGTTTCCCACACACAACATGTATCCCATGTCTCTTGTGTACAAAGTGATTGTGCTGCCAGGGAAGCTGTTGTATTCACTACATCTGGTTACGTTCGCTACTTCCTGTTCTCTGATCAGAATTTCTGAACTCGATCATAATCTTTTGGGACCATGGATGTATATGTGGTCGGACATTGCCCAAATGGATGTTATATAGTGCAAGACTTTATTTACCTCTACCTGTCATTTCATAAACATGAGAACATACAATATTTGTTTTCTGCGATTGACTTATTTCACTCAACATAATGTCCTCCAGGTTCATCCATGTTGTAAGATGTTTAGGGAACTCATGTTTCTTTATCGCTAAGTGGTATTCCATTGTATGTATGTACCACATTTTATTTATCCATTCATCCGTTGATGGACACTTAGGTTGTTTTCTATCTTTTTGCTATTGCAAATAGTGCTGCGATGAACACAGATATGCGTATGTCTGTTTGTGTCACTTCTGTTAGATCCCTAGGGTATATACCTAAGAGTGGAATTGCTGGGTCATATGTCAGCTCTACCTCTAGTTTTTTGAAGAACCGCCAGACTGTTGTCCACGATGGCTGTACTATTTTGCATTCCCAGGAGCATGAGGATTCTAATTTATCCACATCCCCTCCAACACTTGTTATTTTCATTTTTAAAAAAATCTCAGCCATCCTTCTTTAACCCTTTGCCATCAAGTCGATTCTTACTCATAGTGACCCTACAGGACAGAGCAGAATTGCCTCGTAGGGTTTCCAAAGAGCAGCTGGTGGATTCGAACTTCCAGCCTTTTGGCTAGCAGTTGCAGCTCTCAACCACTGCACCACCAGGGCTCTTAGCCATCCTAGTGGGAGTGAAATGGTATCTCATTGTGATTTTGATTTGCATTTATCTGATGTAAATTAATGATATTGAGGATCTTTTCATGTGTCTGCTGACCACTTGAATATCCTCTGTGGTAAAGTGTCTACTCATGTTCTTTGCCTAGTTTTTGAATGGGTTATTTGTCTTTTTGCTGTTAATTTGTAGAAGTTTCCTATATGCTTTAGATATTAGACCCTTATCAGTTACATTGTTCCCAAATATTTTTTTCCCAGGATGTAGGTAGTCTCTTTACTGTTTTGAAAGTTTTTTGATGAAACTTTAAGTATTTAATTTTGAGGTACCAGTTATCTATTTTGTTTTCTGTTGCTTGTGTGTTTGTTGTTGTATTTGATAATCTATCACTGAAAAAAATTAGGTTCCAAAGCTTTGCTTCTATATTTTCTTCCAAGAGCTTTATGGTTTTAGATTTAACATTTAGATTCTTGAGCCATTTTGAATTAGTTTTTGTGTGTGGTGTGAGATATGGATCTTGTTTCATTTTTCTGCATGTGAAAATCCAGTTTTGCCAACACCATTTGTTCAAGAGACTGTTCCTTCCTCATTGAATGTATTTGGATCACCTGTTGACAATCAGTTGACTATACATGTTTGGATTTATTTCTGGGTTTTCAATTCTATTCCATTGATCTATGTGTCTATCATTAAACCAGTACTGGGCTGTTTTGGTTGTTGTAGCTGTGTAATATGTTTTGAAGTCACGATGCATGAGGCCTCCTACTTTGTTCTTCTTCAAAATTGCTTCAGCAAGGAATTCTGGGAAGATAGAGGCATAAACAAACCATCGTTCCAAAACCTCCTCCACAAATACAGCAAAAAATACAAGAAAACGGTGCTTGGCTTTGAAGGACTCTGCATCGGGGAACAGAGGAAAGCAGCAGGGAACTGAAGACAGGCAAGAATCAACAAATCAACTGAGTCCCAAATGGTAGGAAAATTGCTTCTCCCACCATTGCTGCCCCTCCTGTAGCCATGTGGGCTGCTGGCTGCTGTGGACTGGGGTTGTGTCCCCAGAAAAAAAGCCCACTTCCTTAACCACCACAGCCCCTGCCTGTACAAAGAGCCAGGACCCCAAGCTTCTGTGCTAAAATTAACAAGGCAAACATCCCCAGGTGTCCATTTGGAGTGTGCCAGCACCCTTCCTACCCAGACACTGTCAATTGCAAGCCTACCACAAATTTCTCCAGAAGACCTGTACAGTGGAGTCTCCTCTCGTAGCCAATACTCTACCTGCCTCCCTGTGCACCCCATAGCTCAGGCCTCTGAAACCAACAGGACAGATGTCTAGGGGAGTCCTTTCTGATCTGTCTGCTTCCCTTTTCAGTCAGTGCTGAGGACTGCTGACTGAGGCTGCTAAGAAGCAGGCATCTTTAGTGGAGGCTATACCCACAGCCAACATACTCCAGGGGGGCCTCTGATAGCAACAAGGCACACCTCCCTGAGGGTCCATTTATAGTGTGCCAGCACCTCCCCCACTGTGGTGGTTAAGATTGTGTGTCAACTTGGCTGGGCCATGATTCTCAGTGTTTATATGTGATCACTCCCATGATTGAATCTGCTGTGAGTAGCCAATCAGTTGAAAGAGAATTTCCTTGGGGGTGTGGCCTGCATCCGAATATAAGCAGATGTTCTGGCTTTTTGCTTGCTCTGGATCCTGTGGCTGCCACTTGTTCTTCTGACCTCCAGTTCTTGGGACTTGAGCTATCAGCTTATCTGCTGATCCTGGGATTCATTGATCTTCACAGCCTGTGAGCAGAGTCCTGCTTTCCGACCTGCCGATCTTGGGTTCGCCAGCCCCTGTGGCTACATGAATCAGAAGAAGCCTCTATCCTAATCCATGGTCTTGGGACATTCCTGTCTCTACAACTGCGTGAGCTGTTACTTTGATATAAATCTCTCTCTGTATATATTTATACACTTTACTGGTTTTGCTTCTCTAGAGAACACAGCCTAAGACACCCACCCAGACACTGTGGCCTGCACACCTACTGTGAATTGCTATAGAATGCCCATGCATTGGAGTCTGCTCCCATAGTAAACAATCTACCGGCTTCCCTGTGCACCCCATAGCTCATGCCTCTGAAACCAACAGGACAGACCTCCCAGGGAGTTTGTTCAAGTCTGTCTGCTCCCTGTTTCAGTCAGTGCCGAGGACTGATGACTGAGGCTGCTGTGTGCTAAGAAGCAGGCATCTTTAGTGGAGGCTAAACTCACAGCCAACATACTACAAGGAGGGCTCTGATAGTAACAAGGCCAACATCCCTGAAGGTCTCTTTGGAGTGTGACAGCCCCTCCCCCACCCAGACACTGTCACCTGCAAGGCTGCTGTGAATTGCTATAGAAGGGCCCTGCAGTAGAGTCTGCTTTCATACTCAGCACTCTGCCTCCCTGCACACCCCATAGCTCTGGCCTCTGAAACCAACAGGAAAAACCTCCTTGGGGGTCAGTTAGGGTTAGTCTCCCCCACTTCCAGTTGTTGCTGAGGACTGCTGACTGTGACTGCTGTGTGTTAGGAAGCAGGAGGCTTGAGTGGAGGCTGTACTCACAGAAACAATTTACTTGGGGGACTCTGATAGCAACAAGGCAGACATCCCATGGGGATCTGACCAGACCCTCCTCCCCAATTTGGTAATTGTTGGTTGCCAGGCTGTTGCAAACTGCTATAGAAGGCCCCCGCAGTGGAGTCTGCTCCCATAATCAGCACTCTACCTGCCTCCCTTACACCCCATAATTTAGGCCTCTGAAACCAACAGGACAGACCTGCCTGGGGATCAGTTTAGATCTGTCTGCTCCCCCTTACAGTTGGTGCTGAGAACTGCTGACTGAGGCTGCTGTGTGCTAGAAGTAGGCACCTTGAGTGGAGGCTACACCCACAGCCAGCATACTATGGGGCAGCTCTAATAGCAACAAGGCAGACCTCCTTGGGGGTCCGTTCAGAGTGTGACTACCCCTCCCCCAACCAGAACTGTTGGCTGCTGTACTGATACGAACTCCTACAGAAGTTCCTTATAGTGGAGTCAGGAGTTGGGTCATTTAATTGGAGACTGCTTCTGCCAATTACCACAGGGCCACTGGGGCTCTGAAACGAAGACATATCTCTTGGAGGTCCTTCTGGGGAGTGCCAGCCCCTCCTCCTGAAATGGAGGAAAGTCTGCCTGTGCTTCCCCTGAATGTCTGCTCAGATATAAGCAGCACCCCCAGAGCAGGAAAGGAAACCTCAGGCTAAACCAGAGGGCAACCCACCCCAAAGGGGGCTTCCTGGATGTGAGTTTTCTAACTAAAAATGTGACTGCAGAAACAGAGACGGGAAGGGAGTAATAACCAGTGATAGAGGACTGTGCTACCTGGTGGACAGATTGGCTAGTACACAATATCTCCCCTGAGTGGTGGTGCCCACGGCTGGACTGACCACAACATGTTCTCCGGTGTGTCTGGGAGAGACTGAAAGTTGAAAAATGATATCTGTAATTTTCAAATCCCAATTAAACCATGGAGGAAGAGGAGTTATCACAGAGAGGGAAAGGAAATGGTGAGCAAAGGCTGAAGGCTCTCCCTGCCTAAGAGTTTCTTGCAGAAAGTAATGTGGGCAAAAACACCAAATACTAGAAAGAAACCGAGAAAGTTAACATCCTTGAAAATTCCAATGCCCAAACAAAAAATCACAAGACGCATAAAGAACAGAGAAACAATGGCCCATCCAAAGGAACATGACAGAGTGAAAGCCAATCTAGGGATGACCAAATAATTAAAAAACTGGAAGAATATAATACAAAAACATTAAACATAATTAAAGAACTAAGGGAAAACATAGACAAACAGCTAAAAGAAATAAGGAAAATACAAGAACAAAATGAAGATGTAAAAAAAGATATTGCAGCTGAGAGGGATAATAACTGAAATGAGAAACAAATAAAAGGACTTACCAACAGATTTAATCAGGCAAAAGAAAGAATCAGCAAATTAGAGGATAGAATCCAATTATAGATGCTGAAGAAGAACAAGAATGGAGGCTCAAGAAGGCTGAGCAGAGTTTAATGGAATTATGGGAATACAACAAGAGACAATATACACAAAAGCAAGCAGTACTAAAGGACAAAGACAAAGAAGGCTTAAGACTTAACAAAAAACAAATAATAAAATGGCAGAAGTTAGTCACTTCCTACCAGTAATTACAGTGAATGTAAATGGACTAACTGCTCCAATCAAAAGGCAGAGAGTGGCAGAATGATAAAAAAACAAAAACATGATCCAACTATATGTTGTTTATAAGAGACACACCTTAAACCCAAGGACACAAATAAGTTGAAAGTAAAAGGATGGAAGAAAATATTCCATGCAAATAAGGACCAAAAAGAGAGCTGGGGTGGCAATTTTAATATCAGATAAAATAGACTTTCAGACAAAATCTGTCAGAAGAGATAAAGATGGACATTATATAGTGATAAAAGGGTCAATTAACAACCATAAACAGATATGCACTCAAAATCAGGGCACCTAAATATATAAAGCAAACACTGATAGAGTTGAAGGGAGAGATAGATAGTACTACAATAATAGTTGGAGACTTCAATACACCCCTTTCAATATTGGACAGAACATCTAGAAAGATCAACAAGGAAACAGAGGACCTGAATGGTACTATAAACCAACTAGAATTAACAGACATATATAGAATACTCCACCCCAAAATAGCACAATATACATTCTACTCCAGTGCACATAGATCATTCTTCAGGATAGTCCACATTTTAGGTCACAAAGCAAGTCCTGATAAATTTAAAAGGACTGAAATCATACAAACTATTTTCTATGATCATGATGGAGTAAAACTAGAAATCAGTAACAGAAAAAAACCTGGAAAATACACAAACATATGGAAATTAAACAATACACTATTAAACTACCAATGGGTCAAGGAAGAAATCAAAAGATTTTGATGAAATTAAAAGTACAACATTCCAAAACTTATGGGATGCAACAAAGAAGTACTTGGAGGGAAACTTATAGCAATAAATGTCCACATGAAGAAAGAACTCAAATAAACAGCCTAACTCAACAACTCCAGAAACTAGAAAAAAAGAGCAAATTAACACTAAATCTACCAGAAGATTAAACCTAAATCTACCAGAAGAAAAGAAATAACAAAGATCAGAGCATAAATAAATAAAATTGAAAACAGAAAAACAATATAAAGAATCAATAAAACCAGAAGTTCGTTCTTTGAAAAGATCAATAAAATTGACAAACCTTTAGCTAACTGGACAAAGAGAAAAGATGCAAATAATGAAAAAGAAAGAAAGAGGGGACATTACAAATGACCCAATAGAAATAAAGATAATTATGATAATATTACAAACAACTGTATGGCAACAGATTGGATAAACTAGATGAAATGGACAAATTCTTAGAAGCACAGAACCTTATCAAATTGACTCAAGAGGAAACAGAGTCTCAACAGACCCATAACAAGTGAAGAGATCAAATCAGTGATCAAAAACCTCCCAACAAAAAAAAAGTTATGGACAAGATAGCTTCACTAGGGAATTCTACCAAACATTAAGAGAAGATTTGACACCAGTACTGTTTAAACTCTTCCAAAAGATAAAGAAGAAATATTCCCTAATTCATTCTATGAAGCAAACATAACCCTAATACCCAAACCAAAGACACCACAAGAAAAGAAAACTACAGATCAATATCTCTTATGAATATAGATGCAAAAATCTCAACAAAATACTAGCAAACAGAATCCAACAACATATTAAAAGAGTCATACACTATGACCGAGTGGGATTTATTCCAGGAATGCAGGGATGGTTCAACATTATAAAGTCAATCAAGGTAATACCCATCAATAGAACAAAGGAAAAGAACCACATGATCATCTCTATGAATGCAGAAAAAGCATCTGATAAAATCCAACACCCTTTCTTGGTGAAAACCCTAAAGAAGATTGGAATAGATGGGAATTTTCTTCAGTATGATTCAAGACATATATGAAAAGCCAACATTATACTTAATGGAGAAAGACTGAGAGCTTTCCCTTGAAATTGGGAAGAAGACAAGGGTGTCTGCTCTCACAAAGTCTATTCAATATTGTATTAGAAATCCTAGCCAGAGCAATAAGACAAGAAAACGAAATAAAAGGTATCCAGATTGGAAAAGAAGAACTAAAATTATTTCTATTTATGGATGATATGATCCTATATATAGAAAACCTCAGAGAATCCACAAGAAAACTTCTAGAGCTAATAGAAGAACTTAGCAAAGTTTCAAGGTACAAGGTCAACAAACACAAATCAGTTGGGTTTCTATACACCAGCAATGAGAACTCTGAAAGGGAAATTAGGGAAACAATTCCATTTACAATAGCATCTAAGATAATAAAATACCTACGTATAAATCTAACCAGGAACATGAAGGACTTATACAATGAAAACTATAAGACACTGCTGAAAGAGATTGAAGAAGACTTAAATGGAAAGATGTTCCATGTTCATGGATTGGAAGACTTAATATTGTTAAGATGTCAATACTACCCAAAGCGATCTATAGATTTAATGCAATCTCAATCAAAATTCCAACAGCTTTCTTTACAGAAAGAAAAAAAAAATCCTCACATTTCTATGGGTGGCAAAAGGCCTTGAATAGCTAAAACAATGTTAAAAGAGTAGAACAAACTGTGAGGACTCACACTTCCTGATTTTAAAACATGCTATACAGCTATAATAAATAAAACAGCCTGATAGTGGTATAACAATAGACACATAAACCAATGGAATAGAACTGAGTGTCCAGAAATAAATCCACATATCTATGGTCAATTGATTTTTGACAAGGGTGCTAAATCCATTTGTTAGGGAAGAAGAGTTTCTTCAATACATGGTATGGAAAATTGGATTTCCACATGCTGAAAAATGAAACAGGATCCATGTCTCACAGCATAAAAAAAAAAACAAATGCAAAATGGATTAAGGACTTACTTAAGTGTGCAAACTCAAACCATAAAATTCTTACAAGCAGGGGTAATGCTGTCAGGCCTAGCTTTCAACAATGGACTATTTAATATAATAACAAAAACATGAACAGGAAAAGACAAATAAAGGGGACCTCATAAAAATTAAAAACTTTTGTTCATCAAAAGACTTTACAAAAAAAGTGAAAAGATAAGCTACCAACTGGGAGAGTATCTTTGAAAACCATATATCCAACAAGAATCTAATAACCAACGTATATATAAAACTTCTACAACTTAACAACAAAAAGACAAACCAATCCTAAAATGGGCAAAGGACTTGAATAGACATTTCACCAAAGAGGGCATTCAAGTGGCCACCAAACACAAGAAAAGATGCTAAGTGTCATCAGCCATCAGAAAGATGCAAATCAAAACCACAGTGAGATACGATTTCACTCTCGCTAGGATGGCTAAGATAAAAAAAAAAATCTTGCCAAGTATGTGGGGAAATCAGAACCCTTATTCATTGCTTGTTGGAATGCAAAATGCTACAGCCATTCTGGAAAAGTATGCTGGTTCCTCAAATAGCTAAAAATAGAACTACCATTTAAAAAAACAAAGCATTACCACTGAGTCAATTCCAACTCATAGTGACCCTACAGGACAGAGTAGAACTGCCCCATAAGGTTTCCAGGGAACAGCTGGTGGATTCAAACTACTGACCTTTTGGTTATAAGCTCTTAACCACTGCACCACCAGAGCTCCAGAACTACCATATTACCCAGCAATCCCACTCCTAAGTATATACCCAGAAGACTTGAAAGCAAAGACTCAAAAAAAGACTTGTACACCAATGTTCATTGGAGCAGTATTCACCATAGCCAAAAGATGGAAGCAACCTAAATGCCATCAACAGATGAATGGATAAACAAAATGTGATACAGTGGAATACTACTCAGCAAGCAGGAGAAATTAAGTCTTGATTCATGCTACAGTATGGATACATGTCTTTAAGTATGGAGCTTGAAGACATTATGCTGAGCAAAATAAGCCAAACACAAAAGGACAAATACTGTATGAGGTCACTTATCTAAAAAGACAAGAAAAGACAAATTTATAGAGACCAATGTTTTATTAGTGGTTACCAATGGCAGGAGGGAGGGGAGAAAGCAACTTTAACAGTGATGGAAAAATTGCATTAATGGTAGGGTTGCACAGCCAATTATTGTAATTGCTGTAAGTTGTACACCTGTAAAAAGTTGAATTAGTAAAAGTCGTGTGATATATTT
Organism: Dugong dugon; assembly: GCA_030035585.1. NCBI lineage: Eukaryota > Metazoa > Chordata > Mammalia > Sirenia > Dugongidae > Dugong > Dugong dugon. The sequence continues at coordinate 118,339,884 of CM057466.1, forward strand.
ACGACAAAAAAAAAGAGTAGTTGCTGAGGCTGCTTATGTACAACCAAACATCTCACGGGATTTGGTTCCGTGGTTTGGATGGTTAGGGTCATGGTTTCATGAGACATCCCAGTTAATTGGCCTAATAATGTGTTTAATGCTTCTGTTCTACCTCCTAGTTCACTGTGTAGTGCCAGAGGTCTTAAAAGCTTGCATGCAGCTGTCCAAGGCACAACCACTGGTCTCTATTCACCTGGAACAACAGAGAAAGGTAAATCAGGAATAGGAGGAGAATATAGAATGGGTGGCTAATTGCCTCCATGAACAACTGCCTCATTTGCCTCAAGACTGAAACTGGATGGTGTCTGGCTACCATTACTGAACATTTTGATCAAAGATTCCATAGAAGAATCCTGATCAAAAGTGGGAAAATGGAGAACAGAATTTCAAATTCTCATGGACTCTACACTTTCTGGAGCCATGGAGGGTGGATGAAACCCTGAAACTACTGCCCTGAGATAATCTTTAAACCTTAAACCAAAAATATCCCTTGAAGTCATCTTAAAACTGAACAATAGTTTAGCCTAACTAGTAAAAAAGATCTGCCTTGAGCATTATGCTCTTTCAAAAACTATCTATATGGGTTGAAATTGAAAACAGCAACTTGAAAGATTAGACAGGAACCTTAGGAGGCAGTGAGTTTATGTTATTGAGAGAGGAACAAACTCAGAAAAAGGGGTAAGAATGGTTGCACAACCCGAAGAATGTAATCAATGTCACTAAACTTACATGCAGAAACTTAAATTGGTGTATGTTTTGCTGTGTATATTCTCAACAAAATAAAATTTAGAAAAAAAAAACTGCTTTGGCTATTTGGGGTCTTGTCTTTCCATACAAAATTGAGGATTAGATTTTCCATCTCTGTATCTAGTCACTTTAAAGCAAGTCTTCACACAGTCTTTTATAAGATGAAAAATATGATTCCTTCTCCATGTTTTTCTGAGTTTATCATGATTGTTTAACTTAATTTAGCTATGTGTGTATGGTTTTTTTTTCCCCCCCAGCTGTAATCAACCCCTAGAAAACTGCTGAGGTAGAATTGGAGAAGTTTCTCTACAGGGGATTAAAGAAGCTGAGGAATCCTAGTGAGAGAAAAGTTTTAAGGGTCATCTGGGAAGTCACACAGCTATACTGTCATCCAGATGCCACAGAAGGAAAAAAAAATAAAATAGTGATTTAAAAAAGTATGAATGCTGGGCACTTGGAACTACATGAAGAAACTTAAAAAAAAAAAAAAAAAAAAAAGCCCACCTGTATGTGTATCCTTACCTCTTTAAATAGAAACTATTTCATAACTTAAGCCTTCATTTTTTCCATAAAGACTTACGTACCTCAAGGGTAGGACAATGCTGTAGAACAAGGCTTTTAACAAATTTTTTCTGACCTGTCCTCAACTGACAAACTCCACTGGCACTGGATAGCAGTGAATGTATAACAGGGACGAGGCCCTTTGACCTCTGAAACAACTCCCTTATCCTCAAATAAGGAACCAATGACAAATTGTAATAAGCTTGGCTGGGAACTCTGAAAAAAACTGCTGTTTCCATTTCTTTTTATTTTCTATGTCTCCTCTGCCTTCTCATTCTTGGTTTAAATATTCCTGAGATAACAATGCAGAGGAAACTAATAAAGACGTGGCTGATGGTTTTCCTAAGTGAACAGTGATCACTGGGTCTCTCTCCTGGATGAATTTTCAGATGTAGTCAGACTCTATGTGGCTCAATTTCTAATATGACCCTTAGATGACAAGTAGTGATCTATGACAGAATGCTTCCTCACAGGGATGACATTTGTGAGCTCTCCCTTTGGCATGAATGATCAGATGCTGAATAAGAAGTTTCCTCTGGCCAAAGATTTTCCATCCCCAGTAGAAGTCCTTGGATGTTGACTGAGGTTTGCCCACTTGTGAAAGGTCTTCCCACATCTGTCACACTGATAGGGCTTCTCCCAGTATGAATCCTTTGGTGCTGAGTGAGGTGTGACTTGCGGTTGAAGGCCTTACCACACTCACTGCACTCATAGGGCTTCTCTCCAGTGTGGATGCTGTAGTGTCGAAATAAGGCTGGCCGATCACGAAAGGCTTTCCCACACTCCTTGCACTCAAAGGGTTTTTCTCCTGTGTGGCTCCTCTTATGCAAGACAAAAGTGGAGAGATGGGCAAAGGTCTTTCCACACTCACTGCACTCATAGGGCTTCTCCCCAGTGTGAATCCGCTGGTGCTGCGTAAGGTGTGCCCTTTGGTTGAAGGCCTTCCCACACTCACTGCACTCATAGGGTTTCTCCCCAGTGTGAATCCGCTGGTGCTGTGCAAGGTGTGACCTGTAGTTGAAGGCCTTCCCACACTCAATGCACTCATAGTGTTTCTTCTCAGCGTGAATCCGCTGGTGCCGTGTAAGTTCTGACCGGTGGTTGAAGGCCTTCCCACACTCAATGCACTCATAGGGCTTCCCTCCAGTGTGGATGCTGTAGTGTCGAATGAAGCCTGGCCGATCACGAAAGGCTTTCCCACACTCCTTGCACTCAAAAGGTTTTTCCCCTGTGTGGCTCCTCTTGTGCAAGACAAAAGTGGAGTGGTGAGTGAAGGCCCTTCCACATTCACTGCACTCATAGGGCTTCTCCCCAGTGTGAATCCGCTGGTGCTGTGTAAGGTGTGCCCTTTGGTTGAAGGCCTTCCCACACTCTGTGCACTCATAGGGCTTCTCCCCGGTGTGGATGATGTGGTGTTGAAGGAGGGTTGTGCTCTTGCTAAAAGTTTTCCCACACTCTGTGCACTCAAAGGGCTTCAGACCAGAGTGAATCTGCTCATGTTGCGTAAGGAGGTGTCTCTTGTTAAACACTTTCCCGCATTCCTTGCAAATATAGGGATTTGTCTTTTCATGACTCATGGCATTTTTAGCAGGTCCATGTGAGTCACTTTCATGGAGAGCATCTCCTGGAATGACTGCTTCCTGTAGTATCCTTGAACACGCACCATCATCTGTCCCCAAACCATCATGTTTAGGACTTATTTTCCCAGGCAGCTGCTGCGTCTGGGGGTCCATCCCTGGTCTCAAGTATTCTTTCTGCATTTCTGCTGGCCCTTCCTGATCCTTGTCTCACCACAGATGGGAGTCCCTGGAGGCTCCCTGTGTCAGTTGCCCCTAGCCTGAGGCTCCTTCAGAGAAGATTGGCTCAAGAGCAGTTGGCTGTGGTCTCAAGTTTTGCTTTGTCCCCTGAACTGAAAGACACCAAACATAGAAAACATCCTATTAGTAATGCCAACATAGAACAAACAAAACCACCACTTCAGTGAGAAAATAAAAATGAAAATAGTGCCTTTGTGCCTGCTGTGTTTTGACATCTCTGATGGTTTTTTCTTTCCTGGTCCTTGCCTCCTTCCCGCCTTGGAAGGGAGACCATGGGGAGAGGATGAGATAGGGAAGAGCCTCAGACCAAGGGGTGGGTGGACACAGTGGTAATGACAGTGTGTGGTTGAGTCTGTTCTCAGCGAGAACATCTCATAATCTTATGAGAACACAATGAAGAGGCACTTAATATAGCTCAGATGGGAGACAGGAGATCATGGGACACTTCCCAGAAGAGGTGTCCCACAAGGTGTGACCTAATGGAGACAGATGAGCTGCCAGATAAGAGTGGGAAGGGTACTGCAGCCTTAGAAGGCAGGAGGTACAAAGGCACAAATTCTTCAGAGAACCCAAGGAATGGCTGTGCAGGAGAGGAGGGTGCTGCTGAGAAAGCAGAGACAGGCAGGGCAGAGGAAAGGCTGATTCCCATGGTTCTGACGGTAGGGATGTCGACAGCCACTCCCAGGACAGGACTTGTAAGGCAGAACTGAACAGGATCTGGGTGGACATATTGAGTCCGGTGTGCCTGAGAAACAGCTAGGTGAAGACTAGCAAAATAGACATCATCTAGATAGAGAAAATTATAACACATTGCTTGAAGACATTAAAGAATATCTATATAAATGAAGAAGATAATAATATAAAGATGATGAAGAAACCCAAATCAATATATAAACTCAATACAACTTCATGTAAAATCCTAACTGGGTTTATCCTGGCACACAGTAAGCTGATTCTAGAATTTATATGAAAGAGAACAGGGCCAAAAATATCTCAGAGGAAGAATTCAGAGGGGGACTTACAGTGTCAGGTAATAGAATTATGATGAAATCATGGACATCAAAGCATTGTGGTACTGGCACAGAGCTAAAACAAACTAGCAATGAAAAACAAGAGCGACCTCAGTAAGACACACACATGGAGCTCTGATATACGGCAAAGCAGGCAGAGCAGCTCAGTGGTGCAAAATGACCTACTCCTTCCAGAAGGTATTTTCTAATTAATCCAAGTCAGTGGATCTCAATCTGTCTGTGCATCAAAACCACTTGAGGCTGTCGGGTTCCAATGACCAACTGAAACCAAATCTCTGAGGGGGAGGCTTAGAAAGCAGTAGATTTTCAGACTCCTAAGATGATTTTGACACTCAGGGATGGTGAGAAGCACTGGTCTCCTCAACTTGCAAATTGTATCCCCTGAAGCAACTTGCATGAGGGAACTGGCTGAAGGACCCAAACCAAGGAGAGAAACTAAAGAAACAGATACCTGGGTTGTCATCCACCAACCTGGAAGCCAGCTCCACCCCTGGCCTTCTCATTAGGTGAAATAATAAATTTCCTTTAGGATGAAGCCAGTTTGAGCTGGTCATCTGTTAGATGCAGTCAGACACACATTGACAGAAGCGGGGGTAAAAGACTCTAGGGCTGTATCAAGAAGTCAATGGCAGAGGCACCAGGACCAAAAGAATGCTCGACTGGCAGAACCTGAACCAAGTTCAGTAAAAACATTGTTTAGGAAACGCTGAATTTCTGTTTATGGTAATGGAAACCTGGCAACAAATATTTGTAATGGTTGCACAACACAATTGATATAACTGATATTATTAAAGAGTACAAGTGAAAAACATTAAATAGGCAAATAGTATATGAATTTTTAAAATGATAAAAAAAAGTATCTTCAGACATTGCCAACCATCCCCTGGGGTGGGGGCAATATCATCTCAGTTGAGAACAACTGGTTTAGGATGTAATAGGGTGTAACTGTAATAGGGTGATGGGAGAAAGAGAGTGTCACAGGGGAAGGGCTTACATTAGCTGTGGTGACCAGACTACTGCTGGGTAAGAAGATGCCAGGCTGTGTGAAATGCTGAAATGGTAGAAAGCACACACTAGGCAGCAAGAACAGCAAATGCAAAGGCCCCAAGTGGACATCCGTCTGGGGAAACTGCAGGAACCCAGCACGGCCAGAGCAGCGTGAGCTCGGTGGGAGAGCAGTGTGAAATGTGCCTAAGGAGGTTGGCAAAGCAAGATGGAGGACTTTTTGTTTAAAAAACTTCTTTATAAAATATGTATTTTTTTCCAGCCTTACTTTATCTCTTCTCACTGAAAAAGAAAATAATTCCAATTCTCTAGGAATAGGCATGTCTTAATCTAAAAAGGAAGGGGCACTGCAGCAGAGCTGGTGGCAACAGGCCCTGAGGGGCCCTACAGCAGAATTGGTGGTGCTGGCAAAAAACTGCTGCTAGGAATGCAGCTAACAGAGCGAAACAAAACTGTCACACTAGCTGTAAGCTGGATCTGTTGGCAGTAGAGAGACTATGGCAGGAAGCCCGAAGGCAGAGAGGCATATCCTAAAGGGGCTCAGAGGAGGCTGGCATGGCTGACAGTGGGCATGCACAGCAGAGGGAAGGGCCTGGTTACTTGCACAGCCAAGAGGATCTGAGGGAGCTGTCCTGCACTGAAGGGAGGGATGTGATCTCTTTGGGGGAGCCTTCCAGGCTTTGCCTACATGTATCCTGATCCTGAGTTGAAGCCTGTTGATCCTGATTGCGAGTCGTACCTTTTTACTTCCTTAAAAAAATCACTTAACTGTTTAAGTACGGTCTGTGAGTTTTGTGTACCATTGCAACGAAGTACCAAACACAGCAGAAGTAGAGAGTGCTGTGGGGAGGATGGCTGGTGTCAGAATTGGTAAAAAGGTTGGAAGGTGGAGGTATGTCTGACCTGCACCTCATTATCCCCGCAAAAGTAAGACAGGTTCTGATGCTCTTACTAGTATCATTTTACACTGAGTTTCAAGAAATGCCCTAGATTTCTAACCCTGTCTTTCCCCCAAATAGAATGGTCTATATGTTGATTATGACATTACAGCAGAGAATTGTCTAAGTTAGGATTTCTCAATCTCCACACTCTTGACATTTTGAACTATTTTATTATTTGTTCAGGGGGCTGTCCTGAGCGTTGGAGCACGCTGAACAGCACCCTGGTCTCTTCCCACTAGATGCCAATAGCATCCTCTTCAGGTGTGAAAGTAAAAAATACGTTCATAGTGAAGAGGTGAGGACTTACCCAATGAGAGGAGGAGCCTGCAAGTCTCCAGCATCACCTCCAAGTAAAAAGGTCCTCTGGGTCAGTTCCAGCTGCCCCTACTTCTCCCAAGTGAAGGTCACGGCCACTTCCTCGAAGGTCACAGACCCCTGGAAAGTTAAAGAGAGGCAGTAGTGTTGGTCTTGAGCCTGCTGGATGAGACAAGAGACTGTCTCTATGTCAATGATCAAGGTGCAGAGAGACTCAAGGCCCAAATCACCCAGTACCACCTGAGGGCCTAGCTTGGTGCTGGGAAGGTGAGGTTGCAATAAGTTGGAATCAACTCAACAGCACACAACAGCAGTGTAGGAGAGACGAGCATCCTATATGGGTAGTCCTTAGAGAACAGGACAGTAAGCGCTGTGAGATGTCAGAGGAAAAGGATGATGACAGTAACAACAATAATACCAATCAACTGAGTCTGACTAGTTATCACTGTTTTCTTTCACGGTGCTGTCAGATGGGTTCAAACTGCCAACCTTTGGGTTAGTAGACAAGCACAAACTGCGTGCACCACACAGGGACCCCGAACTTCTAGGAAAGGTCTCTTTAAAGAGGTGACACCTGAGCAGTGGCCAGAAGGACATGAGAGGAGGCCCTTCAGGCATCTGGGGACACTGTCTGAGGCAGAAAAATGCAAGGACAAAGACTGAGAGATGGAAGAGAACCAAACATGGTTGGTGGGTCTGGTGAGCAGTCAACAACGGAAGAATGCTGGGGACAAGGTCATAGGTGGTCTGTCTGGGCAGTTGGGTAGGGACTTGCATGCCATGGTGGGGTGTTGGATTCATTCTAAGTGTCATGGGAGCCCCTAAAGGGAGCATCATTCACACCACAACCCCTGAGAGCTCTGTTGTTGTCAGGTGTCGTCAAGTCATTTCTGACTCAGCGACCCAACGTAACAGAATAAAACTGCCCAGTGGAGTTTTCTAGGCTGTAATCTATATGGGAGCATATCACCAGGTCTTTCTCCCGGGAAGCGGATGGGTGGTATCGAACCGCAGACCTGTCCGTCAGCAGTCGAGCGTTTGACCATTGCTTAACTAGAGCTCCCTGACACTCCTCCGAGCCTTGGGATAAAGCAAATGACAAGCCAGCAGCACTCGCTGTAATCAAATAGCTGAAAAGAGAAATTCAGGCCTTTCTCGGCTTCCGGCTGGCCCATGGGCCCTCTCTGACCTAGCAGAGAAGCAGCAATTCCAAATACATCCTCCACTCACCTGCGCCCGGTCCCTCAGCGCCGCCGCCATTCTGGGACCTTGTGGACAAAGGGGCAATGGAGAGGCTGGCGACCGGGACGGGCCTTGCGGGCTTCCATACTAGGGACGGGGCGACTTCAGCTGAATTGCATTACGGGCCTCAGTGTCCCGGTGTAATGGTGCATAAAGCCCAGGGCGCGCATCCGGGGCTGCAGAAACGGCGGGGTGCGGCAGCAACAGGAAATCCGAGGACCTGGTGGGGGCCCAAGGGACATCCCCCGTTAAGGGGGGTGGGGGGTGGTGTCACGGCTCCTACACAGGCGCGGAGAGGGTCCCACAAAGCCAAGCAGAGAAGCTGCGACAGAGCAAGACTCCAGTTCGTTCCCCCGCCCTGTGTGGCGACAATCGTCTCAAGCAGATGACGTATGCCAACAGGCCAGAAATCCCGCCCCCATTCACCCTTACCGCAGAAAACGCCTCGCCGCTTGGCCAACGTTTGCCCAAAGGCCTATGGCGACGCACAATGCCTTATGGGTAACGTAGTCATTTGCGCAAACCCAGCCTGGCGTGTGACATTCCAAGTCTGTCTTCTTCACTTAACCGTGCATGAGGCTCACCTCAAATCCACCTCTTGACAGTGAGCACGGTGGGGGCGGAACAAGGGGCGGGTGTGAAGCCGTCCTTGTAACTCTCGCGGAAACCGAGACTCGAGAGAAGAGGACTTATGCTGGGTGCCCCGGCAAGTGCAAAGGCGCGGAACCCGGCCCTCATCTCGGCCCGTGACTTCCCCACTCCCGTTATCTCCTCTCGGGACCCTTTCGTACGGGATATGGATAAAAGAGAGGCCAAAATGACCGTTTTAAGGAGGACTCCGGACGTCTCCCGCAGACCCGTTTCCCACTCACGAACTGCCCTCTGCCAGGGCCATTGGCCAGGGGCCGCAGTTGGGAGATGCACACAGTTCTGAGTAGCAGCAAAGTGGATCTGTCATCCTTTAGGAGAGGAGGTAGCAAGTGGGGGCTGCTCGGAGAGAAAACCAGGACTCCAATTTCGAACGTGCTCAGTTTGAACGGTCTATCAGGCCCCAAAATATCTTGATCACGTAGGCAGTTCCACATATGAATGAACGTTGGGAGAAGGTTCTTGGTTTGGAGGTGTAAACATGAGTTTTAAGCTAACATTCTTAAGTTACACTAGATAAGATCATCAAAGGAATGAGTATAGATGGAGAAAGGAATCAACATAGGATCAACCCTGAACCAGCCCAACATTGTGACAAACGGGATAATTCCAGAATGGGCTCTTGGCCTAGCCTTGACTTGTATCAAGGGAGCAAGAGTCCATCTTGACCCATATACAAATCTCTGCAGAACCTCCCTCTCAGGTTTTGCAAACGAAGATATGCTGGTAGATTATTCTCATATTTTCTAGGAAACAGCTGCACCCAAGATCAGTTTGTGGTCTGCAGATTCCCAGAAGATGCCCTTCAACCCACCTCCTCACTCATATTCTGTACTTTTTCATTACCTTGATCTAACCAACCCAAGTATCAACCAATGAAGATGAGTTTAGCGTACCACAGCTGCCTGTGGTTTTTGCCTTGGAAACCTGTGGCTTCATGCCTCAGCGGAGCTGCCTTTCTTACCCTGTAGGATTCACCGCCTCCCCAACTTGCTTGTATTCTCAATAAATCTCTCTTTAATTTGAATCTTTCAGAGTCTGAATTTTACTCTTAGACAACTGTTTGGGAACAAGAAATGAACAAAGTCATGTTAAGAGTTGTAGCAATCACCCCAGAGATGTATTACGGAAAGAACTGTCATCATCATTGAAGGTTAGGGATTTTGTTTTGTTTTTCTAACTAAATGGCCCTGAAGGTGTTTTGAGTCCTAGCTAGAGAAGGATTGCAGCACCAGATGCACACAGAAATGACAGTCTCTGGATAAATCACTAGCAGAGGTTTACCATTTTTCCTTTTTCCTCTTAATCTGAACCTAACTTCTCCTACAAATACTACCCCTAAACTATCCCATTGCTTCCACCTTGAAGACTTTTCTCTGCAGTCCGATCCAATTTCACAACTTAATGGTCCCACCAATGCTAACCCTGGAGCCTTTTTCCAGTTCTTCCTTCATACTCTGGGAAGTGAAAGTTTCAGGACCACAATAAAGGTGATTTTCTGTAGGCTGAGATAGATACACATTGCCAAATTTCTTCTTGCCCAGCAGACACCCAATTTCAAAGTCATCAATTCTTAAGCACCAGCTGACAGGAAAGGAATAAGACAGCCCCTTTTCTGGAGGAAGGGAAAGGGAGAGTCAGCGATCCTGAGTGTCCATCTTCCTCTTCACTCTATGCTCCCACTGACACGTTAACCCTTCACAAGGGCCCAGCACCGCTAAGTACAATAGCTCGCTACTACCCCTTTGTTTCCTCTTTTTCATCGCTTCTTGGTCGATATTCCCTTCCTCTTCCAGGTACAAAGACAGTGACACATGGTTGGAATGATGGGCTTGTTCTGGTCCTCATCAGCTGTTGAAGTCCTAACCCCTGGTACCTATAAAACCAGACCTTGTTTCAACACTGGGTCTTTGAAAATGTTATACAATGAAGTAATTCCCAAATCCCGACTAGACATCACCAAGGGACTAAATCAATAGTGGTAATTGTGACACCCACACATACTTGCATGTACATATCCTGGTTTAGCTATAAAATTTCTCACTTTTTAAAAAATTTGTATTTTTATTATTTTAAATGACACTTTACTGTGTTTTTGGTGATGGTTTACACAGCAGTTTAGATTCCTATTAAATTTCTACAAAATTATTCAGTGACATTGGTTACAGTCTTCATAATGCATGAACATTCTCATTTTTGTTCTGTCTCCATAAATCTAGTTTCCCTGCCCCTTATATTCTCATCTTTGTTTTAAAGCAATTGTTGACTGTTTGGTCCCATACAGGTGAATTTTTAAAGGAGCACAATACTTACAGGTGACATTATTTTGTGAGCCAAACTGTTAGTTTCAGTTCAAGGTTTGAAGAGTATCTCAGGGCAATAGTCTTGGGAAGTCCTCAAGTCTCAACTAGTCTAGTAGGTCTTTTTTTTTTTTTTTTTTTTTAGGAACTTGAGGTTCTGTTCCACATTTTTGTCCCATTCTATCAGGGTCCATCTATTGTGGCCCTGATTAGAAGAGTCTGTAGTGGTATCTAGACACTATCTAGTTCTTACAGTCTCAGGGTAGACAAGGCTGTGGTTTGTGTAGACTACTAGCCCTGTAGACTAGTTCTTTGAGTCTTTCATTTCCTTCTTTCTCTTTTGCTCCAGATGAACAGAGACCAATAGTTGTATATTAGATGGCCAATAACAAGCTTTTAAGACCCCAGACACTACTCACCAAGCTAGGATGCAGAACATTACTTTATGAACTATATTATACCAATTGACTGAGAAGTTCCATGAGACTACGGTCCTAATCCTCCAAATACAGAAATCAAATCCCACGAAGTGTTTGGTTATGTCTAAGAAGTATCCATTACTGTACCTCCTATGTGTTTTACTATATATACATGAATATATGTGCATACAGTTACATAAATGCATATACAAATGCATACAACTGTATATAAACCAAAACAAACCAAACCCGTTGCCGTCGAGTCAATTGTGACACACAGTGTGGCCCTATAGGACAGAGTAGAACTGCCTCACAGGGTTTCCAAGGAGCAGCTGGTGGATTTGAACTGCTGACTTCTTGATTAGCAGTGTGAGCTCTTAACCACTGTGGGCCCCTACCTGTATACAGACACATATATTTTCACATATACACATCTAACACATATATGCCTCCACACATGCATATATACCTGCACATATACTTTCTGGTTGTTTTTGCTTTTGTTTCAAAATTACATATACCATAACAACTACTAAGAGGTCCTTTTTTCTTGTGTACATTTTTGTGACATCATTTACCTTTCTCATGCTGTGTATACTTCAATCCCACTAGTTGTTCCCTTTCCCATCACCAAAAATAACAAGTATCTACTATCTAGAGAGTGAATCCCTGCCCCACTCCCCATGCCTGATAACCACTAATGAACATTAGTTTCTGTATACATATATCTCTTCTCAAACAATTGACTGTAGATCTTTGGATTTATATCTGGGCTTTTAATTCTGTTCCATTGGTCTATGTGTCTATCATTAAACCAGTACTAGTCTGATTACTGCAGCTGTATGTTCTGAAGTTAGGAAGTGTGAGGCGTCCTACTTTGTTCTTCTTCTTCAAAATTGCTCTGGCTATTTGGGGTATCTTGTCTTTCCATATAAAACTGAGGATTAGTGTTTCCACTTCTACATCCAATCATATTAAAGCAAGTGTTGACACAATCTTTTATAAGATAAAAAAATAAGATTCCTTCTCCATGTTTTTTCTGAGTTCATCATGATCCTTTAACTTAATTTAGCTATTTTGTCTTAGCTGTAATTCAATTCCTAGAAAACTGTCGAGGTAGACTTGGGAAAAGTATATCTACAGAAGATTAAAGAAGCTGAGGAATCTCTGTGAGAAAAAAGAATTAGGACACACTTGGGAAGGTCACACAGCTCCACTGTCATCTACTTGCCATAGGAGGCAAAAAAGAAAACAATAAATTGGGACTAAAAAAAGTATGAATGTTGAGAAATTGGAACTACATGAAGAAACAGATTTCTTAAAATATGCCCATTTGTATGTATATCCTTAGCATTTTAAATAGAAACTATTTCATAACTTAAGCCTTCATTTATTCCATAAAGAATTATGTATCTCAAGGGTAGGACAATGCTGAAGAACAGGCTTTCAACAAATTGTTTCAGACTTGCACTCTACTGACAAACTCCAACAGCACTGGATAGCAGTGGATGTACAACAGGGACGAAGCCCTTTGGTCTCTGAAACTACACTCCCTTATCTTCAAATAACGAACCAATGACAATTTGTAATAAGCTTGGCTGGGAACTCTGCAAAAAAACTGCTGTTTCCATTTCTTTTCTATGTCTCCTCTGTCTTCTCATTCTTGGTTTAAATATTCCTGAGATAACAATACAGAGGAAAACTAATAAAGACGTGGCTGAATGTTTTCCTAAGTGAACAGTGACAACTATGTCTCTCTCCTGGATGAATTTTCAGATGTACAGTCAGACTCTATGTGGGTCAATTTCTAATATGACCTTGGATGGCAATGATCTGTGACAGAATGCTTCCTCACAGGGATGACATTTGTGAGCTTTCCCTTTGGCATGAATGATCAGATGCTAAGATGGATCCTGTGACCAAAGATTTTCTTCAGTGATTACATTTAAAAAATCCATTCCCAGTAGAAGACCCTGAATGTTGACAGAGGCTTCCCACTTGTGAAAGATCTTCCCACATCTGTCACACTGATAGGGCTTCTTCCAGTATGAATTCTCTGGTGCTGAGTGAGGCGTGCCTTTCCACACTCACTGCACTCATAAGCTTCTCTCCAGTGTGGATGCTATAGTGTCAAAATAAGGTTGGCCGATCACAAAGGCTTTCCCACACTTCTTCCTCAAAGGGTTTTTCTCCTCTGTGGTTCCTCTTACGCTGGACTAAAGTGGAGGGGTGGGCGAAAGTCTTTCCACATTCACTGGACTCACAGGACATCCCCCACCGTGTGACTCCGCTGGTGCTTTATAAGGTGTGCTTTCTGGCTGAAGGCCTTCCCACACTCCGTGCACTCATAGGGCTTCTCCCCAGTGTGAATCCGCTGGTGCTGTGTAAGTTGGGACCTACAGCTGAAGGCCTTTGCACACTCAATGCATTCATAGGGCTTCTCCCCAGTGTGAATCCGCTGGTGTCGTGTAAGTTGGGACCTACGGCTGAAGGCCTTTGCACACTCGATGCACTCATAGGGCTTCTTCCCAGTGTGAATCCGCTGGTGCTGTGCAAGTTGTAACCTGTGGCTGAAGACTTTCCCACACTCAATACACTCATAGGGCTTTTCCCCAGTATGAAACTGCTGGTGCCGTGTAAGGTGTGATCTGAAGCTGAAGGCCTTCCCACACTCTGTGCACTCATAGGGCTTTTCCCCAGTGTGAATCCGCTGGTGTTGTGTCAGTTGGAACCTACAGCTGAAGGCCTTTGCACACTCGATGCACTCATAGGGCTTCTCCCCAGTGTGAATCCGCTGGTGCCGTTTAAGTTGGGATCTACGGCTGAAGGCCTTTGCACACTCAACGCACTCATAGGGCTTCTCCCCAGTATGAATCCGCTGGTGCTGTGCAAGTTGTGACCTGTGGGTAAAGGCCTTCCCACACTCTGTGCACTCATAGGGCTTCTCCCCAGTGTGAATTCGCTGGTGCTCTGCAAGTTTTGACCTGTGGCTGAAGTCCTTCCCACACTCTTTGCATTCGTAAGGCTTCTGCCCTGTGTGAATCCGCTGGTGCTGTGTAAGTTGGGACCTGTGGCTGAAGGCTTTCCCACACTCTGTGCACTCATAGGGCTTCTCCCCAGTGTGAATCCGCTGGTGCTCTGTAAGTTTTGACCTGTGGCTGAAGGCCTTCCCACACTCTGTGCATGCATAGGGCTTCTCCCCAGTGTGAAACTGCTGGTGCCGTGTAAGGCGTGACCTGAAGCTGAAGGACTTCCCACACTCTGTGCACTCATAAGGCTTCTCCCCAATGTGGACCTTGATATGCTGAATGAGGTTTGTGCTCTTGCTAAAAGTTTTCCCACACTCTGCGCACTCATAGAGCTTCACTCCAGAATGAATCCGCTCATGTTGAGTGAGAAGTCTCTTGTTCAACACTTTCCCGCATTCCCTGAATACACAGGGATTTCCCTCTTCATGAGTCATGGCATCTTTAGCAGGTCTATGTGAGTCACTGTCATGGACAGCATCTCCTGGAGAGACTCGCTCCTGCAGAATCCTTGAACGCGCACCATCATCTGTCCCCAAACCATCATGTTCAGGGCTCATTTTCCCAGGGAGCTGCCCCTCCTGGAGGTCTATCCCTGGTCTCAAATGTTGGTCCTGCATTTCCAGTGGACCCTCCTGACCCCTGTATCGTCCCAGCTGGCAGTCTTTGGAGACTACCTGTGTCAGTCGTCCCTGGTCTGAGGCTCCCTCAGACAACACCAGCTCAGGAGTGGTTGGCTCTGTGGACTCAAGTTTTGCTTTGCCCCCTGAAAGACATCAAACATACAAAAAGTCCTATTAGTAACAACAACACAGAACAAACAAAATCACCACTTCAGTGAGAACATAAAGATGGAAACAGTGCTTCTGTGCCTGATGGGTTTCGACATCTCTGAAACCCAGGTTTGCCAGTTCTTTCTTTGCCTCTTTACCAGCTTGGAATGGAGACCAAGGGAGAGGATGAACCCTCCTCACATTCCAGACCAGGGAGGTAGGTGGACACTACGGTAATGACCCTGTGTATGGTGAGTCTGTTCTCAGCGAGGAAAAAGGAAGATTTCAGGGAACTCTTCCCAGAAGAGGTGTCCCACAAGCTGAGTCCTGAGAGGGACAAGTTGCCAGACAGAGTGGGAAGGGCACTGCAGCTTTAGGAGACAGAATGTACAAACGCAGAGTCTTCAGAGAACACAAATGTAAAGTTTGAGTAGTGCCAGAAGTCCTCTAACTTTAGGAGGAGAAAAAATCACCATCATCAGCCCAAAGATGATCCCTATGAAGTGGAGGTCAGACATACCTTACTCTCCAAACTTATCACCATTCTGGCACCAGCTGTCCTCCCCACGACACTCTCTACTTCTCAACTGCATTTGGTAATTCATTGTAATGGCCACACAGAACTCACAGACCATATGTAATGGGATAGTGGTAGCGTTGGACCTCGTCTAACTTGAGATAGAATGAGAATCAGCACCACCATCAGCCCAAATCTGATTCCTATGAGGTGGAGATCAGACATATCTCCCCTATCCAACCTTTTTACCAGTTCTGACACCAGTTGATCACCCCACAGCACTCTCTACTTCTCTGCTGGGTTTGATAATTCTTTGCAATGGCCACAAAGAACTCCCAAACAATATTCACAGTTATATGGTTTATTAGGGAAGTATTAGTGAAATCAGGATTAACTTGAAAGTAACAGGAACAGCATCAATGTTAGGAAGCACACAGGCAAGGTCTAGAAGGTTACCCCAAAGTGAAGAGCACATCCTTCCCTCCTTTAGTGTAGGCAGCTCTCTCTCTCTCTCTCTAAGCCAGCTGTGCAGACTTCCTGTAGGCCCCCTGAGGACAGGCTCCTTTCAGCTCCCGTTCAGGCTTGGCCTCAGCCCCTGCTTGAGCCTGACCTCCTCTGCCACTGTTCAGGCATGACCTCCACCCTGCTTAGGCAAGTGTAACACCTTTTTAGCTCCACCAACAAATGCCCATAGGCACCCTACACTGTTAACAAACCTCCTACCTGAAGGTGCTCAGCCCTCTTGCTCTATGGGTTGGCAAGCCCCTTTGGCTCCATCAACAAGTGCGCAAAGTCACCCCATTCCACCAGCAAGCCTCCTGCCTGAAGGCACTCAGCTCTCTCTCTCCATGGGCCAGGACGTCCACCACGCTGTCTCACACTGGTCTCCTGGGTCTGCTGCCACCCTTCCAGTTTTACAACTTTCTCTGTCTCCTGCTTCTAGGAAGTTCTCAGTGCAGGAACCCCGGGTGCAAAGGACATGCTCCACTCCAGGCTATTCTTGGTGATAGTGAGGTCCCCTTCAACCTCTGTGGGATGGGTGCTTATACAGGCAAGTGGCTGAATTCTACTGGGTGGATTTTACGTACCCTATCTGCATAACTGACCAACCTCCTCTCTGGATTAAACTGACCAATCCCCTCGCAAATGGCTCCATCTGTTTGCATAATAACTGACATTTTCTAACAGCACAGACTAGCTTCTCCCCTGGGTAACTGTAATAACTCCTCAGGGCCAAGGGGGAAAAAAATCTCCCAAGCTGTTTCCTTTTTCTCTCTTTTTCACATAGCCAAGACAAAAGGATACATAAAGAAACTCATTTTACTACACCATATTTACCGTTAAACGGTGAGGGCAATATTATCCCAGTTGAG
Source organism: Dugong dugon (assembly GCA_030035585.1). Classification (NCBI taxonomy): domain Eukaryota; kingdom Metazoa; phylum Chordata; class Mammalia; order Sirenia; family Dugongidae; genus Dugong; species Dugong dugon. Next base: position 118,356,638 of record CM057466.1, read on the forward strand.
AACAACTGGCTTAGAATAATATAATAGGGTGATGGGAGAAAGGGAACATCACAGGGGAGGGCTTACATTAGATCTTGTGATCAGAAAACAGCTAGATGAGAGGTAGTACTGTGCTGAGAAGCTCCAGCACTTCAGTATTTCACACAGAAAGTGCTGGGCTGTGTGAAATGCTGAAATGCCTGACAGCATGCAGCAGGCAGTGAGGCCCCAAGTGGACGTGCACCTTTCCCACTTGGGGAAACTGCAGGAACCCAGCATGGCCAGAGCAGAATGAGCTTGGGGGAAACAGTGTGAAATGTAATTAAGGAGGTAGGTAAAGATGGAGAACTTTTTGTTTAAAAACTTCTTTATAAAATATTTATCGATCTTTTCCAGCTTTGCTTTAACTCTTCTCATTGAAAAAGAACATAAATCCATTTCTCTAGAAATAGGCATGTCTTACCCTAAGCCGAGTTTCAAGAAATGCCCAGAGGGGTGGGGCCAAGATGGCAGAATGTCAGATGCTTCCTGTGGTCCCTCTTACAACAGAGACCCGAAAAAACAAGTGGATTGATTATATATGACAATCTAGGAGCCCTAATCATCAAAGACAAAGTTGAGAAGTCAGACTAAGAGGCAAGTCAGAGGGAGAGGCAGTTTAGAAGCAGCGAAGAAGTGCCAGTCGTGAGGTAACTGGCAACCTGTGGGCTAGGTCAGCCGGTGCATGCTGGCTGAGGTGAGCAGTAGCACATGGGACTCGTTTCTCCACATTAGGAGAGACCAGGAGGTAGAGAGTCTGTACAAGCCTCCAGAGCCAGGGGGAAGCAGCGCTGGCCCTGCAAAAGTTAAGTGCAAGTGTCTAACCTACGCCATGAAATGAAAGCAACCCCTCCCCCTCAGGGACTTTCACAGAGAAGTGCCACTTTCTCTTTACCCAACCCCCCTCCGTGCTCCACTCTGACACCAGTCCAGCAGTATTCAACAATTGCCACGCCCCCTAAGCTGGAACTAAGGTCTACCTGCTCCAAAACAAGTCTCAAAATAAACCACCAAGCTCCCTAAGCTGAGACCTCAGGACTATTTGTGCCCAAACCAGTCTCACAGCTTCAAAAGATCGCCACACTCCCTAAGCTGGGAACTCAGGGCAGGCACTACCCCTTTGCCTAGGCACTGGCAAAAGGGGTCCATGGACTTCTAATGCCCTTCACCGCTGCCTAAATTTGTGTGGGCTGATTCAACACTGCGGGCCCTCATCAACGCCAAGACCCTAAGCCAGAAGGTCAGGACTATCTGTGCCCAAACCAGACTCATGGATTTAAAAAATCGCCACACCCCTGTAAGCTGGGAACTCAGAGCAGGCACTGCCCCTTTGCCTAGGCACTGGCATAAGGGGTCTATGGACTTCTAACGTGCTTCACCCATGTCTAGACCTATGTGGGCTAATTCAACAGCGTAGGCCCTCATTAGCATAGAACAACAGGGCATATACCTGAAGCCTATTTTCAACTGCAGCAGCCATGGGGGAGTTGCAGATTTGTGACATCAGACACCGCCTTGCCCATTAAGAAGGGGCCTCACCCACCCACAACAGGGGCCTGAGAACTAGCACTATTACCCATTCCATTTAGCCACCCACAATGGGTTTGAGAAAAAGTGCTGCCTCCCAGTCCTTACAGGCAATATCATTAGGTGCCCAAAGTCCACCTGCAAAACCTACCTGCCTACGTGCTGTAGGGGACAGGGATAATCCTTCCACCCAGGCACTCAGGGGAAGCCATCAGCCCCTTGCCTTGCTCAGCACACAGCCTCCTACTGCAGCCAGATACCTGTGCCTGCTCCAAACACCCCTACACAGACCTGCCCATCTGGGATGTAGGTGAGAGTCTGCACCACACACTCAGTGACCAAGACCTGGACACCTGAGCTGCATCCACACAAGAAAAGTGAACAGACTCTTAGGCTCATACACCTAGCAGCTGCTCTAACCACCTGGTGACAAGATATGAGAGCTTCAAAGATGTCAATAACCAAAATGGCTCACACGCCCAGCTTACTTGGGCATATCAAAACAAAACAAAAACCTGGGACACAGTAAGCAAACATACAGCAAATAACCATAATAACTTATTGATGGCTCAGAGACAACGGTCAATATCAAATCACATAAAGAAGCACTTCAAGACGACTCCAGAAAAGCGACCAAACCAAAGCACCAGGAAACCTTCTGGAGGAAGAGAAGTTCTTGAAATTACTGGAGTTAGAATTCAAAAAATTAATATACAGAGCTCTTCAGGAGATCAGGCAAAACTCAGACCAAGCCAAGGAATACATAGACAAAGCAACAGAGGAACTCAAGAAAACAATACAAGAACAGAACAACAAATTTAACATGCTGCTAGGAACCATAGAGAGACAACAAATAGAAATCAAAAAGATTAACAAGAAAATTTAAGAATTAGACAACTCAACAGAAGGTCGCAGGAGCAGAATTGAGGCCATGGAAGTCAGATTTAGTGAGACTGAAGATAAATTCCTTGACACCAATTTATCTGAGGAAAAATCAGATAAAAGAATTTTAAAAAATGAGGAAAACTCTAAGAATTATGTGAGACACTATCAAGAAAAAAACCTATGAATGATTGGAGTATAAGAACAGGAGGGGCACAGAAACTACAGAGAGGACTGTTGAATATTTGCTGGCAGAAACTTCTCTGATATCGTGAAAGATGAGAAGATACCTGTCCAAGAAGCTCATCCAACCCCACACAGGGTAGCTCCCAAAAGAAACTCACGAAGACATATAATCAGACTTGCCAAAACCAAAGATAAAGAGAGAATCTTAAGAGTGGCTAGGGATAAATGAAAAGTCATCTACAAAGCAGAGTTAATAAGACTAAGCTCTGACTACTCAGCAGAAACCATGCAGGCAACAAAGAAATGGGATGACATATATAAAGCCATGAAGGAAAAAAAGCTACCAGCCAAGAATTGTACACCCAGCAAAACTGTCTGTCAAATATGATGGCAAAATTAGGGGATTTCCAGATAAACAGAAGTTAAGGGAATTTGTAAAAACCAAAACAAAATTACAAGAAATATTAAAGGGAGTCCTCCGGTTACAGAACCAACAATATCAGACAGCAACCCAAGACTAGAACACAGGACAGAACCACATATCATCCAAGATAAGGAAGTTGCAAAATAAGTCAAAGCTAAAAAACTGGGACTTCCGTGCAACATGGCACTACAGTCAGAAGCACTACACTGTCCCTCCGCAGCAAAGATCAGAAAACCTAAGTCAAACAGAGTCACACGTCAATCCTGAAACCCTAAGCATCAAATGAAAAGATAAAGAACTCAGCCAAGCACCAAATGGGATAAGAAACTGACCAAGAACAGACAGCAAGGAAAGATACAGGCAGAGGTCCCTTATCAGCTACCGCAGCACAGATCCACCATCTGGGACTCCTATCAGAGATCAGCAAACGGGGGTACGGGAAAGCAGCTTCACGGAGCTTCCTGCAGGAGACAGAACAACCAGTAACCAGCAAAATATGCTTTCCCAACCCCCATCCTTCTTCACCCCCACTCAGCCTCCTCTGCTTCCTGTAGCCACTGTCTCTTCGCCAGGAAGTACCAGCTTCACCCCAGTGTCACTTGGATTCCACCTGCCCACACTGGCTGGCTCCCTGAGTGCCTTCTATTAGCTACTGGTGTTGCTTTTTTCCCCTTCTTTAGATTTCTTCCCTACCTCTCACCACCTCCCCCTCCTTTCTCTCAAATACCTGGCTCCTTCTTCCTGAAAGGCTGCGAAACACCGCTCGACTGTGAAACTGCTTCCTGGCCTGTGCTGCCACGCTGGTGGGCCCTCTGGGGCTTTTTTTGTTTATCTGTTTGCTCTGATTTGTTCTGTTTTGATCTGTTTGTTTTCTTTTTCTTTTCTCGGCTTGGGAGCCCCTTCTAGCTGGGCAGTACCACGTGGCTTGGAAGCTACTCCCTTACTCTGTGCAGATGCACAGAAACATCACTGGGGTCATTTCTTTCTTTTTTTTTTTTCGTTTCTTTGTTTTGTTTTCTTCTCTCTTATTCCCTTTTTGTCTTTCTTCATTTCCAGTATCTCGATTTATTCACTTTTTTCTTTTACCCTTTTTCTTGTTTTTCCCATTTCTCAGTCTCTCATCTCTCCACTCCAACAGCAAGCTCCCTTAGCACTCTTTTTTGTTTGTGTGTATGTTTTTGGCTCCCGTTCATCTCTCCTCTCTCTCATCTTTCCCATACCCATCTTAGCTCCACACATCACAATCTACCCCCTCCTTCCTGCCCACCTGCACCGTGCACTGAACATCACACTCCCAAACAGCACAGGCATGGACTACTGGAACCTCCCCTGCACCGATTCTCAGTCCGCACTGTCATTCCTGGTATGTGCCACAAACAACCCATCTCAGCAACTCCCCTTCACCTGGACCTACCCTGCTGTACCATACCTGAGTGACTGACCTTGCCCATTGGAGAAGGAGGTGAAAAGTATCATGCCCATGGATAAGCAAACAACAAAGAACACACAGCCCGCCTGCTCAGACATAACCAAATTAAAAAAAAAAAAAATGCAGGATGAAACAAACAAATCTAAGATCAATAAATGAGAAAAATAACCACTGAATGCCACAAAGACAGCAGACAACATCAAAACATTTACAAAAACAGGACAGGATGGTTCCAGTAGGCATCCAAAATAAAACAGCAGATGACCTTCCAATAGAGGAAAAGGCACTAGACCTAACTGATAGGGAATTCAAATCTCTAATATTCAGAATTATCCAAGAGTTGAAGCAAAAAGCAGACAAAAATGAGGAAAAAATAGACAATTCACTGAAAAGACAAACTCATGGAAAATACAGACAAAAAAATTCAAGAATTCAAAAGAATAATACAGGAACAAAATGCTAAAATAAATTCACAACTAGAAATCATACAAAAACAACAATTAGAAATCCAAAAGATAAACAACAAGATTTCAGAAATGGACAGTGTCATAGAAGAGCTGAGAAGCAGGTTTGAAACAATGGACGATAGGATCAGCGAAACTGAAAACAAACAGTTGGATACAACTCTGAGTAAAAATCAGAAAAAAGAATGAAGAAACCCTGAGAATTATGTGGGATATCATCAAAAGCAAAAATCAGCAAGTGATCAGAGTTCCAGAACAGGAGGAGAAAACAGAAAACAAAGAGAGGATCATTGAAGAATTGCTGACAGAAAACTTCCCCAATATCATGAAAGATGAAAAGCTGACCATCCAAGAAGCTCAATGAACTCCATATAGGATAGACCCCAAAAGAAAATCACCAAAGCATATCATAATCACACTCGCTAAAAACAAAGAATCCTGAGAACAGCTCGGGAAAAACAAAAAGTCACATACAGAGGAGAAACAATAAGACTAAGCTCAGATTATTCAGCACAAACAATGCAGGCAAAAAGACAATGGGATGACATATATAAAACCCTGAAAGAAAAAAATTTCCAGCCAAGAATAATATATCCTGCAAAACTCTCGTTCAAATACGATGGTGAAATTAGGACATTTCCAGATAAACAGAAATTAAGGGACTATGTAAAAACCAAACCAAACTTACAAGACTTATTAAAGGGAGTCCTTCGACCTGAGAACAAACAACCTCAGACCACAGGCTGAATATAGGACACAGGATTGTACTAGGCAGATACCAACCTAGGAAATGAACTCTTAAGGACTACCTAAAACCAAAAGAATTACAACAGGGAACCAGAGAGGTTAATCTGTAAATGACAACAGCATCAGAACAATAAAAGAAGGAATAAACAGTGTAGGTATAGAACCTTCTAATAGAGAGGACGGCAAGGCGATACCAAGCAATAATAGACTGGTTCAAATCTAAGAAGATAAGGGTAAATTTCAAGGTAACCACAAAGAAAGTTAACAAACCTACTCATCAAAATAAAGAAGAAAAACATAGTCTCAGTAAAAACAAAACCTACAAAAACAAAAGAAATGAAAAAAAAAAAATCACAAACAAAAGGAACTCAGCACAGGAGAGTAAGAGGAACAAAGAAAACATCAGCACCACAAAAAAAAAGCACTAGAAAATGCAATCCCACTCCTAGGAACATATCCTAGAGAAATAAGAGCCGTCACACGAATAGGCACATGCACACCCATGTTCACTGCAGCACTGTTCACAGGAGCAAAAAGATGGAAACAACCTAGATGCCCATCAACAGATGAATGGATAAACAAACTATGGTACATACACACAATGGAGTACTACGCAACGATAAAGAACAATAATGAATCTGTGAAGCATCTCATAATGTGGATGAAACTGGAGGACTTTATGCTGAGTGAAATAAGTCAGTCAGAAAAAGACAAATATTGTATAAGACCTCTACTGTAAAACCTCATGTAAAAGTTTACACACAAAAAGAAACAATCTTTGTTGGTTATGAGGGATGGGAGGGGTGGGGGGGAGCAAAATAGACAATAGATAAGCGGTAACTTTCGTGAAGAGTAAGACAGTACACAATACTGGGGAAGCCAAAGCAACCTGTACAAGGAAAGGTCCTGGAAGCTCCACAGACACATCCAAACTCTCTGAGGGACTGAATTGCTGGGCAGAGGGCTGTGGGGACCATGGTCTCCAGGAACACCTAGCTCAACTGGCATAACAAAGTTCATAAAGATAATATTCTACATTCTACCTTGGTGAGTAGCGTCTGGGGTCTTAAAAGTCTGTGAGCAGCCATCTAAGATACTCCACTGGTCTCACCAGTGAGCAAGTGAGAATGAAGAGAACAAATACAAGGAAAAGATTAGTCAAAAGGACTAATGGACCACAGCTACCATGGCCTCACCAGACTGAGTTCAATACAGCTAGATGGTGCCCGGCTACCATCACTTACTGCTCTGAACGGGATCACAATAGAGGGTCCTGGACAGAGCTGGAAAAGGATGTAGAACAAAATACTAACCCACCGAAAAAAAAAAAAAAAAAAGCAACATATTTACTGGCCTGACAGACTGGAGAAAGCCCGAGAGTATGGCCCCTGGACACCCTTTTAGCTCAGTGGTGAAGTCACTCCCAAAGTTCACCGTTCAGCCGGGGATTGGACAGCCTCATAAAACAAAATGGGACTAATGAGGCACAGCAGTCCAGGGACAAGGACTAGAAGGCAAGAGGGGACAAGAAAGCTGGTGATAGGGAACCCAAGATTGAGAAGGGACAGCGATGACATGTCGTGGGGTTGTTAACCATTGTCATAGGGCAATATGTGTACTGTTTAATGAAAAACTATTTGTTCTGCAAACCTTCATCTAAGGGTACAAAAAAAAAAAAATTATTTATGTGAGATCAGATTGACAACAGCAACTCAAAAGGTTTGATGGGAAGCCTAGGGGGCAGTGAGTTGAAGATAATGGTGATGGAATAATTTGGAAAAGGATAGTGAGAATAGCAGCACAACTGGAAGAATGTAATCAATGTCACTGAATTGTACACGTAGAAACTTTTGAAATGGTGTAACTTTGGCTATGTATATTTTCACCAAAAAGAAGGTCCTCCAAGGTCAAGAAGGGAGAGTGTTGACATACCAGGGGGTTGTTAACCAATGTCATAAAACAATATGCATACTGACTATTTAATGAGAAACTATTTGTTCTGTAAACCTTCATCTAAAATACAATTAAAAGAAAAAATCCTAAGAGACTGAAAATAGGGAACAGGTGTCAATGCATAAATGATGACAACATTAAAATAAAAAAGAGGGACTAAACAGTATAGTCTTAGAACTTTCATATGGAGAGGAAGTTAAGGTGATATCAAGAAATAAAAGACTGGTTTAAACTTAGAAAAATACAAAGTAACCACAAAGGAAACTAACAAATCTACATTAAAATAAAAAAGAAGAAAAACATAAAGATTCAGCAAACACAAAATCAACAATAATGAAAATGATGAAAAGAAAATATACAAAGAAAAATGACTCGGCATGGAAAATTAAGTGGAACAAAGAAACTGTCACCACCACAAAAAAAAAAAAAAAAAAAAAATCAAAATGATAGCAGTAAACTCATACCTATCAATAATTACACATAATGTAAATGGGCTAAATGTACCAATAGATAGACAGAGAGTGGTAGAATGGACAAAAAAACACAATCAGTCTATATGCTGCCTCCAAGAGACACAACTTAAACTCAAAGACACCAACAAACAAAAACTCAAAAGATGGAAAAAAATGTATCAAGTCAACAACAACCAAAAAAGATCAGGAGTGGCAATATTAATCTTAAAGAAAGTAGACTTTAAAGCAAAATCCATCACAAAGAATAAGGAAGGCCCAAAGGATAAGGACACTATATAATGATTAAAGGGTCAATACACCAGGAGAATGTAACCATAATAAATATATACGTACCCAATGACAGGGCTCCGAAACACAGGAAACAAACTAACAGTATTGGAAAGAGAAATAGGCAGCTCCACAATAATAGTAGAAGACTTCAACACACCACTTTAGGTGAAGGACAGAACATTCAGAAAGAAACTCAATAAACACACGGAAGATCTAAATGCCACAATCAATCAACTTGACTTCATAAACATATACAGAACACTCCACCCAACAGCAGCCAAGTATACATTCTTTTCCAATGCATGTGGATCATTTTCCAGAAGAGACCACATATAGGCCACAAAGCAAGCCTTAACAGAATCCAAAACACTGAAATATTACAAAGCATCTTTTCTGACTATAAAGCCATAAAAGCTGAAATCAATAACAGAAACAGCAAGGAAAAAAAATCAAAAACATGGAAACTGAAAAACACCTTGCTCAAAAACTACTGGGTTATAGAAGAAGTCAAGGAAAGAATAAAGAAATTCATAGAAACAAGGAAGAATGAAAACACATCTTACCAGAACCTTTGGGACACAGCAAACGCAGTGTTCAGAGGTCAATTTATAGCAATAAATGCACATATCCAAAAAGAAGAAAGGCTAAAATCAAAACACTAACCCTACAACTCAAACAAATAGAAAGAGAGCAGCAAAAGAAGCCCTTGGGCACCACAAGAAAGGAAATAATACAGATTAAAGCAGAAATAAATGAAACAGATAATACAAAAACCAATGGAAAGAGTCAATAAGACCAAAAGCTAGTTCTCTGAAAACATCAACAAAATCGATAAACCACTGGCCAAACTGATTAAAAACAGGAGAGGGAGCAACTAACCCGAGTAACAGATGAGACAGGGGGTATCACAACAGACCCAACTGAAATAAAAAGAATCATAACAGAATACCATGAAAAACTCTACTCCAACAAATATGAAAACCTAGAGGAAATGGACAAATTTCTAGAAACACACTACCTACCTAAACTAACACAAACTGAGGTAAAAAAAAAAAAAAAAAAAAAAAAAAAAAACTAAATAAATAAACCTATAACAAGAGACTGGAGAGGTAATAAAAAAACTCCCAACAAAAGAAAGCCCTGGCCCTGATGGCTTCACTAGAGAATTCTACCAAACTGTTAGAGAAGAATTAATACCAGTACTACTAAAGGTATTTCAGGGCACAGAAAAGGAAGGAATACTCCAGAACTCATTCTATGAAGCCAGCATAATCCTGATACCAAAGCCACGTAAAGACACCACAAAGAAAATTACAGACCAATATCCCTCATGAACACAGACTCAAAAATCTTCAACAAAATTCTAGCCAATAGAATTCAACAACATATCAAAAAAAAAAAAAAAAAACAAATCATCATGACCAGGTGGGATTCATACAAGTTATGCATGGATGGTTCAACATTAGAAAAATAATCAATGTAATCTATCACATAAATAAAAGATAAGAACCATGTGATCTTATAAATTGATACAGAAAAGGCATCTGGCAAAGTCCAACACCCACTCCTGATAAACTCTCAGCAAAACAGGAATAGAAGGGAAATTCCTCGACATAATAAAGGGCAATTTATACAAAGCCAACAGCCAACATCGTTCTGAACAGAGTGTGAAAGCATTCTCTTGAGAATGGGAACTAGACAAGGATGCCCATTATCACCACTCTTATTCAACATTGTGCTGGCAGTCCTAGCCACAGCAAAAGAAAAAGAAATAAAAGGCATCCCAATTGGTAAGTGTCATGGATTGAATTGTGTCCCCCCAGAATATCTGTCAACTTGGCTAGGTCATGATTCCCAGTATTGTATGACTGTCTACCATTTTATCATCTGATGTGATTTCCCTATGTGTTGTAAAGTCTATCACTATGATGTATTAAGATGGATTAGTGGCAATTACACTCCTGAGGTCTACAAGATTAGATAGTGTCGTAAGCCAATCTCTTTTGAGATATAAAAGAAGCGAGCAGAGAGAATGGGGACCTCATACCATCAAGAAAGCAGCGTCGGGAGAAGAGCACGCCCTTTGGACCTAAGGTTCCTGCGCTGAGATGCTCCCAGACCAAGGGAAGACTGATGCATCACAAGGACCTTTCTCCAAAGCCAACAGAGTGAGAAAGCCTTCCCCTGGGGCTGACACCTTGAATTTGGACTTGTAGCCTACTAGACTGTGAAAGAATAAATTTCTCTTTGTTAAAAGCCATCCACTTGTGGTATTTCTGTTAGAGCAGCACTAGATGACTAAGATAGTAAAGAAGAAATAAAAGTATCCCTATTCACAAATGATATGATCTTATACACAGAAAACTCCAAAGAATCCACGAGAAAACTACTAGAACTAATAGAAGATTTCAGCAAAGTATCAGGATACAAGATAAACATATAAAAATTAGTTGGATTCCTTTACAACAACAAAGAGAACTTTGAAAAGGAAATCACCAAATCAATACCATTTACAATAGCCCCCAAGATAAAGTGCTTAGGAATAAATCTAACCAGAGACATAAAAGACCTATACAAAGAAAACTACAAGACACTACTGCAAGAAACCAAAAGAGACCTACATAAGCATAAAAACATACCATTTTCATGGACTCAACATTGTGAAAATGTCTATTTTCCCAAAAGCGACCTACAGATACAACACAATCCTGACCCAAATTCCAACAGCAGTTTTTAACAAGACAGAGAAACAAATCACCAAATTCAAATGGAAAGGGAAGAGGCCCCAGATAAGTAAAGCATTACTGAAGAAGAAGAACAAAGTAGGAGGCCTCACACTACCTGATTTTAGAATCTATTATACTACCATGGTAGTTAAAACAACCTGGTACTGGTACAACAGATACATAGACCAACGGAAAAGAATTGAGAATCCAGATGTAAATTCATCCACGTATGAGCAGCTGATGTTTGACAAAGGCCCGAAGTCCGTTAAAAGCGAAAAGACAGTCTCTTTAACAAATGGTGCTGGCATAACTGGACATCCATCTGCAAAAAAATGAAACAAGACCCATACCTCACACCATGCACAAAAACTAACTCAAAATGGATCAAAGACCTAAATGTAAAATCAAAAACAATAAAGATCATGGAAGAAAAAACAGGGACAATGCTAGGAGTCCTAATACATGGCATCAGTGGTATACAAACCATAAGTAAAAATGCACAAACACCAGAAGAGAAACTAGATAACTGGGAGCTCCTAAAAATCAAACACCTATGCTCATCAAAAGACTTCACTAAAAGAGTAAAAAGACAACCTACAGACTGGGAAAAAATTTTTGGCTATGATATAGCCAATAAGGATCTAATCTCTAAATTCTATAAGATACTGCAAAATCTCAACAACAAAAATACAAATAACCCAATTAAAAAATGAGCAAAGGATATGAACAGGCACTATACCAAAGAAGACATTCAGGTGGCTAACAGATATATGAGGAAATGCTTATGATCATTTGACAGTAGAGAAATGCAAATCAAAACTACAATGAGATACCATCTCACCCCAACAAGGCTGGCACTAATCCAAAAGACACAAAATAATATATGCTGGAGAGGTTGTGGAGAGATGGGAACACTTATGCACTGCTGGTGGAAATGTAAAATGGTACAACCACTTTGAAAAACGATTTGGTGCTTCCTTAATAATCTAGAAACAGAAATCCCATACAATCCAGCAATCCTGCTCCCTGGAATATATCCTAGAGAAATAAGTGCCATCACATGAATAGATACGCACACCCATGTTCACTGCAGCACTGTTCACAACAGCAAAAAGATAGAAACAACCTAGGTGCCCATCAACAGAAAAATGGATAAACAAATTATGGTACATACACACAATGGAATACTATGCAATGATAAAGAACAATGATGAATCTGCGATACAGCTCACAACATGGATGAATCTGGAGGGCATTATGCTGAGTGAAATTAGTCAGTCAAAAAAGGACAAATATTGTATGAGACCACTATTATGAGAACTCAGGAAGAGGTTTAAACACAGAAGAAAGCATTCTTTGATGGTTACAAGGGTGGGGAGGGAGGGAGGGGGAGGGGAATTCACTAACTAGATAGTAGACAAGAATCATCTTTGGTGAAGGGAAGATGACACACGATACAAAGGAAGTCAGTACAACTGGACCAAAGCAAAAGCTAAGAAATTTCCTGAACACACCTAAGCACTTTGAAGGACAGAGTAGCTGGGGCTGGGGCCTGGGGACCATAGTTTCGGGGGACATCTAGGTCAACTGGCATAACAAAGTTTATTAAGATATGGTTCTGCATCCCATTTTGGTGAGTGGCATGTGGGGTCTTAAAAGCTTGCATGCGGCCATCTAAGATGCATCAACTGGTCCCAACCCATCTGGAGCAAAAGAGAATGAAGAACACCAAAGACACAAGGAAAATACCAGTCTAAGTGACAAAAGGTCCACATAAATCAGAAACTACATTAGCCTGAGACCAAAAGAACTAGATGGTACCCAGCTACCACCAATGACTGCCCTGACAGGGAACATAACAAAGGGTCCCTGACTGAGCAGGAGAAAAGTGTGGTGCAGAATTCAAATTCACGTAGAAAGACCAGACTTAATGGTCTGACTGAGACTAGAGGAACCCCAGAAGACATGGCCCCTGGACTCTCTGTCAGCTCAGAACTAAAACCATTCCTGAAGCCCACTCTTCAGAGAAAGCTTAAACTGGACTATAAAACAAAAAATAATACTCGTGAGAAGTTTGCTTCTTAGTTCAATCGGATACATGAGACCAAATGGGCAGCTCCTGTCCAGAGGCAGGATGAGAAGGCAGGAAGGGACAGGAACCGGCTGAATGGAAACAAGAAACCCAGGGTGGAAAGGGGAAGTGTGCTGTCACATTGTAGGGAGTGCAACTAATGTCACATAACAATATTTTGGTATGAGAAATTAACTTGAGCTGTAAACTTTCACCTAAAGCACAATTAAAACAAAAACAAATGCCCTAGATTTCTAACCCTGTCTTTCCTTCGAACTGAATGGTTTATATTGGTTATTACATTAAGCAGAGAATTGTCTAATTTAGGGTTTCTCAACCTTGACACTGTTAACATCTTGAGCTAATTTTACTATTTGTTGAGGGGGCTGTCCTGAGTATTGTAGGATGTTGAACAGCACCCCTGGCCTTTTCCTACTAGATGCTAGTAGCATCCCCTTCAGTTCTGAAAATAAAAAATATGTTCATGGCGAAGAGGTGAGGTCTTACCCAGTGAGACCAGGAGCCCACAGATCTCCAGCATCACCTCCAAGTACAAGGTTCTCTGGGTCAGGTCCAGCTGTCCCCATTCCTCCCTTGTGAAATTAATGGCCACATCCTCAAAGGTCACATACACCTGACAAGTTAAAGAGAGACAGTAGTGTTGGTCTTGAGATTGCTGGATAGGACAAGAGCCTGTCTGTGTGTCAGTTATCAAGGGGCAGAGAGAATCAAGGCCAAATCACCCAGCACCTCTTTAGGGCCTAGCTCTGTGCTGACATGCTGCTTACGAGAGAATACAAAAGTGTAGGAGAGAAGAGCTTCCTATATGGGAGTCATTACGGAATGACGCAAGACAATGACAATCCCATTGGACTGTGAGATTCAGACAGCGCTGAGATGTCAGAGGAAAAGGATGCTGCTGATAATAACAACAACAATAACTGTACCAATACTGGTAACAGCGGTAGTGGCTGAGCCTCACTGGGTACCCTGCACCGTGCTTAGGGCCTTATGTGCCATGTTAAAGCGACTACAAGTTCCCAGCCCTGAAGCTAGATTCCTGAGGTTTGAAGCCAAACTCTTGAATTTTGACACTAGCCTGCTGTGTGACCTCAGGGCCCTCACTTCATTTCTCTAAGCCTTGTTTTCAGGGTCAATACAATAAGAGCTCCCACTTCACCAATAAGAGTTGTGGGATTCAGAGACATCATTCAGTACTCAGAGTAGAACTGTCTCATAGGGCTTTCTAGGCTGTAATCTCTATAGAAGCAGATCGCCAGGTCTTTCTCCAGCTGAACTGCTGGGTGGGATCAAATCGCCGACCTTTTAATTAGACGAGCGCTTAACCACTGCGCAACCATGTCTTCTTGACACTCCTCTAGGACTGGGGATAAAGCAAATGACAAGCTAGCTCCACTTGCCGTGAACAAACATCTGCAAAGAGAAATCCAGGCCCCTCACGGCTTCCGACCAGCCCAGGAGCCCTCTCCAACCTAGCAGAGAAGCAGCTCACCTGCGCCCGGTCCCTCAGCGCCACCGCCATCCTGGGACCTTGTGAACAAAGCCGCAATAGTGAGAGGCTGGCGACCAGGGCGGGTCCCGCGGCTTTCCCTTCTCGGGAAAGGGTGACCTCAGCTGATTCGCACTCCGGGCCTCAGTGTCCCCCGTGTAAAAGGCACACAGGGCCCAGGGCGCGCATTCGGGGCTGCGGAAACAGCGGGCGCGTGCGGAAGTACCAGAGAACCCGAGGACCCTGTAGGGGCCCAGGGGGGGCATCCCCGTTACAGGGGCTTCACGGTTCCTACAAAGGCGCTGAAGTGGGGCCCACAAAGGCGGGCAGGAAAGCTGCGACTAAACAGCGCTCCGGTCCCCACAGCTCGAGGGGGGAGAATGGTCTCATTCAGACGACGCAACCACTAAAAAGCCGGATGTGCCGCCCAATGCACCCGTACCGCAGAAAACGCCTCTGCTTGGCCGTCATTGCCCCAACGACCTACGCAAACGCATGAAACACAGCTTTCTGGGTAACGTAGTTGTTTGTCCACATCCAGTCTGGCGTGGGGCGCCTTTCCAAGTCTGTCTTCTCCGCAGAAACACGGAGGCAGCACAGAGCGCCGCTTTAGTCCCACCTCTTCACATTGATCGCAGTACGAGGGACCAAGAGGCGATTGCCAAGGCCCGGTAGGCGGGGATAATCGACCGAGAAAAGGGCAAGTGCGATGGTACGAAACCGGACCCTCATCTCGGCTAGTGACTTCTCCGTGTTCGTTAACGCCTCTCGAGATCCTCTTCTGAGGGGACGGTCAAGAAAGCAAGCAAAATAACCCCCAAAGGAGCACGCCGGGAAGTACCGTTAGTCTCATTTTGCAAGCGTGGATCGCCCCCACCTGAGCCCTCTTTAGCCCAGTGCTGTAGCTGTAGGGTGCACGGATTTCTGGGTAATGTAAAGCCACCTGGAAGAGTGAATTTGCTATCCCCTGAGCAGGTCAAGGAGCCCTGGTGGTGCAGTGATTTAGAACTATGGCTGCTAACCATAAGGTGCGAATCCACCACCGCTCACTGGAAACCCTCTGGGGCAGTTCTCTGCTCTATCGGGTCGCTATGAATTGGAATCAACTCCCGGGCAGTGGGTTTGGTTGGGTTTTTGAGCAGGTCAGACACATCCAGTGGCTCTGGAAAAGGCCTGATGATCTGCTTCTGTAAAGATTACAGTCAGGAAAACCTCATGGAGCGGTTATACTCTGTAACACATGGGATTGCCATGAGTCAGAATCCATTTAAGGGGTTGGGTTTGGTTTTGCATTGAGTTGGGGAGGCTACAAATGAAGTAGGTTTGGAGGAAAAATCAGTACTCCTAATGCGGTCACTTTGCAATGTCTATGAGACCCCAGAGTGTGTCACATAGGTAATTCTGCATATGACTGAACGTTAGGAGAGGGTTCTGTTCTGGAGGTATAAATTTGGGAGTTGTTAGCTTACACTGTTCTTTCCATTCATGATACTGGGTGAGATCATCAAAGGAATGAATGGTGGTAGAGAACAGAATGGACAGAAGATGAACCCTGGACCAGCCCAACATTAAGTGGTGCAGATAAACTAACTAACAAAGTCATGTTAGAAATTCTAACAATCCACCAAGAGATATTACGCAGAGGCTTAGTAGTCACCATTGCATTTCGTGGGGTTGGTTAGCTGGTTTGTTTTTTATCACTGGGGAGGTGAGAGAAGAAAATCCAGATTTCAATGAGTTGAAGATGCATTAGGTTGAGAAAATGTAAACAGAGTGTGTAGAAAATGCCCTCAAGAGATTTAATTTTAAAAGATGAGAGGAAAAGCCTAGTGACTGGATGTATATTGGGTCAAGAAGCAAAGGAGGAGTTTGTTTCCTACAGGAAGATGCTGTTTTTAAAATGAGATTATGGAGAAATGTTTAATTAGCATGCAAAGAACAACCTTATTGCCAAAGGCAATGGTAGAGAAATTGCCCAAATTGGAGGAATGACATAATTCCTATTTTCACACATTACTGATCCTTACGATTAAAGTAAATGGTTTGGGGTTAGTCGGTAGAAAGGATATTAAAGTTGCAATTTTTATATTCTCTGTGTCGTTGGAGGCCAGGATGTCTGGAATGAGTGCAAGTGAGGAAAGCTATGTAGATAATGAAGAAACTTTGCAATCCATACTGCAAAGCTGGCCAGAGAGTCTTCATTTAATCATATGTCAACTGGTGATCAGTGTTGAGGATCTAATCAAATATTCTATGCTTATCTACCTGGCCAAAATGTGTGCAGTGATGTGAGTTTATCCAGCACTGGAAAGAAGAAATATTTCAGGGTTCATTTGTATGAACCAGTTAATTGATTAGAAACTTCCAACTGTTTAATTGGAATTTTAACTCAAGAAAACTAGTGTTGTTAGGTGCTGTCAAATTGATTTTGACTTATAGTGATCCGATAGGACAGAGCAGAAATGCCCCATAGGTTTCCTAGGCTGAATTTTTACAGGAAGGAGCCTTGGTGGTGAAGTGGTTAAGTTCTTAGCTACTAACCAGTTTACAGCTTTCGAAACCATATGGGGCAGTTCTACTCTGTCCCATAGGGTCGCTATGAGTCAGAATCGACTTGATGGCAACGGGTTTAGATTTCTTGGTTTTATACTGATGCCACAGAATATGACACATCACAGTGGTGCTAGTGAATTCATTTGAGCATTGGATGGCATTGACACAGTATCATCAGTCAGAACAAGACCAGGGGCTGACTGTAGAACAGACCATCAATTGCTCATATGCAAGTTCAAGTTACAGCTGAAGAAAATTAGAGCAAGTCCACAAAAGCCAAAATATGAACTTGAGTATATCCCACCTGAATTTAGAGACCATCTCAAGAATAAATTTAATCCATTGAACACTAATGACCAAAGATGAGAGTTGTGGAATGGTATCAAGGACATCATACGAAGAAATCAAAAGGTCATTAAAAAGACAGGAAAGAAAGACCAAAATGGATGTCAGAAGAGGACTCTGAAATCCACTCTTGAACACTGTGTAGCTAAAGCAAATGGAAGAAATGATGAAGTAAAAGGGCTGAACAGAAGATTTCAAAGGGCAGCTCGGGAAGACAAAGTAAAATATTATAATGAAATGTACAAAGACCTGGAGTTAGAAAACCGAAAGAGAAGAACACCCTCAGCATTTCTCAAGCTGAAAAAACTGAAGGAAAAATTCAAGGCTCGAGTTGCAATATTGGAGGATTCTACAGGGGAAGTATTGAACAACACAGGAAGCATGAAAACAACATGTAAGGAATACACAGAGTCACTGTACCAAAAAGAATTTGCTGATATTCAGCCATTTCAGCAGGTAGCATATGATCAAGAACCGATAGTACTGAAGGAAGAAGTCCAAACTGAAGGGAATGGTGAAAAACAAGGCTCCAGGAATTAACAGAATATCAATTGAGATGTTTTCAACAAACAGATGCAGTGCTAGAGGTGTTCACTTGTCTATGTCGAGAAATTTGGAAAACAGCTTCCCAGCCAACCAACTGGAAGAGATCCATATTTGTGCCCATTCCAAAGAAAGGTGATCCAACAGAATGTAGAAATTATCAAACAATATTATTAATGTCACACAGGAGTAAAATTTTGCTGAAGATCATTCAAAAGCACTTGAAGCAGTACATTGGCAGGGGACTGCCAGAAATTCAAGCTGGATACAGAAGAAGACGTGGAACCAGGGATATCACTGCTGATGTCAGATGGATGTTGGCTGAAAGCAGAGAATACTTGTGCTCTGTTGACTGTGTTTACCTGTGTTTTATTGTCTATGCAAAGGCATTTGACTGTGTGGATCATAACAAATTATGAACAACACTGTGAAGAATGGGAATTCTAAAACACTTAATTGTGCTCATGAGGAATCTGTACATAGATCAAGAGGCAGTTCGAACAGAACAAGGGGCCATTGCATGATTTAAAGTCAGGAGAGATGTGCGTCAGTGTTGTATCCTTTCACCATACTTATTCAATCTGTATGCTGAGCAAATAATCCAAGAAGCTGGACTATATGAAGAATGCTGCAATCAGGATTGGTGGAGGACTCATTAACAACCTGCATTATGCAGCTGACACAACCTTGCTTGCTGAAAGTGAAGAGGACTTGAAGCACTTACTGATGAAGATCAAAGACTACAGCCTTCAGTATGGATTGCCCATAAACATAAAGAAAACAAAAATCCTCACAACTGGATCAATCAGCAACATCATGATAAATGGAGAAAATTTTGAAGTTGTCAAGGATTTCATCTTACTTGGATCTACAATCAACACCCATGGAAGCAGCAGTCACGAAATCTAATTATGTATTGCATTGGGCAATTCTGTGGCAAAAGACCTCTTTCAAGTGTTAAAAAGCAAAGGTATCACTTTGAGGACTAAGGTGTGCCTGACCCAAGCCATAGTATTTTCAGTCACCTCATATGCATGCAAAAGCTGAACAACGAATAAAAAAGACTGAAGAGGAATTGATGCCTTGAATTATGGTGCTGGTGAAGAATATTGACTATATCATGGACTGCCAGGAGAATGAACAAATCTGTCTTGGAAGAAGTAGAGCCAGAATACTCCTTAGAAGCAAGGATGGTAAGACTTCGTCTCATGTACTTTGGACATGCTACCAGGAGGGACTGGTTGCTGGAGAAGGACATCATGCTTGGTAGAAGGTCAGTGAAATATTTCTCAACTGGAATTGAAAAGATGGATTGTCACAGTGGCTGCAACAATGGACTCAAGCATAACAATGATTGTGAGGATGACGCAGGACAAGGCAGTGTTTCGTTCTGTGGTACACAGGGTAGCTATGAGTCAGAACCGACTCCACAGCACCTAACAAAACAACATACATGGATGCATATGCACAATATACATACACATATGTACTGGTGGTTACAAGGGAAGCACTTAGTGAGTTACTGACTTTCAGTCTGTTTCCTGGCAGGCTCTCCACAAGTTCATGAGAAAACACAAGGCAGAGAGTGAAACCTCCAACACAGGTAAAGAGAAGAAGAAAATCCTATGTTTTGAAGCATCAAGACCCCATCCTAGAGACTTTCTGGAAGTAAGGAAATTCTATAAGGTGGAGCCCCAACTGAGCACACTGAAGTCATAGCATGTTATCTGTTTCTAAAGAGGAAGAGTCAGTTTCCTGAGAATTTTCTCTTCCTAGGAGTTTGCTGACTGGGAGACAGTTGAATTCCTAAAGCTTCACATGGAAATTTAAGAAGGTGCCTTAGTCATCTAGTGCTGCTATAACAGAAATACCATCAGTGGATGGCTTTAACAAAGAGAAGTTTATTTCCTCATAGTAAAGTAGGCTAAAAGTCCAAATTCAAGGCATCAGCTCCAGGGGAAGGCTCTCGCTGTCAGCCTTCTTTTCATCAGTGTTGCCCTGGACTAGGAGCTTCTCCACGCAGGGACACCAGGTCCAAAGGGTGCACTCTGCTCCTGGTACTGCTTTCTTGGTGGTATGAGGTCCCCCTGTCTATCTGCTTACTTCTCTCTTTTATATCTCAAGAGATTGCCTCAGGATACAATCCAATCTTGTAGATTGAGTCCTGCCTTACTAACACAACTGCCGCCCATCCTCCCTCATTAACATCACAGAGGCAGGATTGACAACATATAGGAAAATCACACAATACCTGGAATCATGGCCAAGCCAAATTGATACACACATTTTTTGGGGGACATAATTCAATTCATAACAGAAGGGTAATAAAATATTTCTCAACTGGAATTGAAAAGACACCAACTTTAAAAAAAACGAAAGACAAAAACACACGCAATGAACGATAGAATTTATCTGCAGAAATTAAGCACTAGTTTTCACAGAGAATGCTGAAGGCAGTGCCCTGGGAGCCAGAAGGGGCATAATTTTGGGCCACCATGGGAAAGATTTTCCACAAGAAATACTAGTCTAGGGTCTTAAAAGCTTGTGAGCGGCTATGTAAGATATAACTGTTGGTCCCTACTCATCTGGAGCAAAAGAGAAGGAAACTCGAGATTCAGAGAAGGAACTGGTCTATAGAATTAATTGTCTACATGAACTATAGCCTTCTCTACCAAGACCAGAAGAACTAGATGTTGCCTGGCTACAACTACCATACTTCTGATCAGGACCATAATAGATGGATCCTGATAGAAACGGAGAAAAATATGGAACAGAACTTCAAATTCTCAAAAAATCCAGAGTTACAGGACTCACTGAGACAGAGAATCCCTGAGACTATTACCCTGAGATAATCTTTTAAGCCCTGAGTCAAAACTAACCCCTCAAGTCATCTTTTAGCTAAATAGCAGGTTAGCTCCTAAAGTATTGAATATTACCCTTGAGTATTACACATTTTAAAAATCATCTATATGAGACCAAATAGTCAACAAATACTTCAAAGCGTAGATAAGAAGGGGGAGGGGGATATGAGACTAGGTTAACAGGAATGGAACAACTAGTACAGAAGTAATGAGAATGCTGATTCAGTGTGAAGAACGTGATCAATGTCACTGAAAACGTGTAGAAATTGTTGAATGAGAACCTGTTTTGCTGTGTACACTTCCACCTAAAATATAAAATACTATTAAAAAGGAAAGAAAGGACCTACCTAAAGACACACAAACTCATACAACTATAAAAACCTGGTACAAAGTGATTCAGTTTTTATTAATTAGTATCTTGTAGCTTAAAAATAAGAAACAAAAAGACAGATGAGGTAGCAGAGCCAGGCGAGCTCTTTGAACAAACACAAAGGAACAGGGCAGGCGGCTCAGGAAGCCATCTGAGCAGAGGGAGGCAACACCCTCTGGGAGTGGGTCTGGACCCAGGGGTGCTCCAGGACCTGGGCCAGGCCCAGACGCTCCAAGGGCTGGTATCTGAGCAGCTTGGAGATCAGGTCCTGGGCCCCAGAAGGCAGTGAGGAGGGAAACCTCACATCCACCTGATGAGGCCGGGGAAGAAGAAAGAGAAGTCTGGTTAATTTCCTTGGTTGATATTCTCCCTGTCATTCAAGGCACCGTGCTGGATGTTACTAGGCAACCTTTTTGTACTCCATACACCTCAGGTCCAGCAGTCATTACCATCCTGCTTCCCCAGGAATGCCCAGAAGTGGCCATCCCACCTTTAGGATGCGTCTGTAGGTCTCGGTGTGTGAGGGGCTCTCAAAGGGCGGATTGCCCACCAGCAGCTCATAACAGAGTACCCCGATGCACCACAGATCCACCCTCTCATCATATGTTCTCCCTTCGATCATTTCTGGGGGCAAGTAGTCCAGAGTCCCACACATTGTCTTTCTCCTAGAGGAGGGCAAAGGGCACACTGGGAAGAACCTTCTCATGTAGTTGACGTATGCCACAAGAGGCCAGAAGTCCTGCTCCCCTCCCTGCGGCTCACAGAAAACGCTTCTGTTTGGCCTGGTTGGGATCTAGGTCCCAGAGAAGGCAAGCACTTGGATCTACCAATCCTCTATTTTAGGTACCTCATAAAATTCTTTAGCTCATGATCAAGAATGTTTGCACAAGAATATTCTAAGCATCAAGTGTGTGATTTGGAACAAACTGATGGTGCATAAAGAGGGATCATCAAATACATTATGGCTTATTCACATAATGAAATACAGTATGCAAGAATTATGGTGACATGGTTCTTAATTTATCTGCATGAAAACTTATGGGTACAGTTATATATTAAAATAGATCAGAGAATAGAAGGTATAATTGAGCCACAGCCTTTACATCTAAATACACATTAAATGTATGTATTTGAAAAAGGCACTATTCAAACAGACCCAGGATTGTATCTAAGTCTTATGTGTGGAATGAATTACACTGGATCATTCCCATCAGGCACCCAGGCCCCATCCCACCACCACCTACCGTAGAGAGAGGGTGTGCACAGACCAGCCAAAGTCTGCAATCTTCACTTCACCCCTTAGCCCCAGCAGCAGGTTCTCTGGCTTAATATCCCTGTGAATCACCTTCTTCTCATGGCAGTAAATCAGGGCATCCGCCAGCTCCTCCATTATCTTGTGAGAAAATAAAAGGCCACTCATACAGCCCCCAGCCCACATGGACCCCAGTGCCCCCAGCCCCTCCCCCTGCCACCTGACCGTGGCTGTACGCTGCTCATCTAATCTGTGGCTCTTTAGCAGCTCCTTGTAGAGCTCGCCCCTTGGAGCATATTCCAGAATCAGGTATACTCGCCGTGTGTCATGGAAGTAGTTGTAGAGGCGCAGGATATTGGGGTGCCTAGAGGAGGGATGAAAGACTGGTCAGGCTCCTTCCTGAGGCCCAGCCCCTGATGCTGTCCCAAGTGACTGGCCATACTTGGGGTAAATCGTGCTGGTACCAGAATAGCAGCAGCCCCCTCTGGGAGTGAGAGGGGAGAACAGGCATCAATCAGGATGAGGGGGGGATCAGGCACAGGGTGGAACTTTACATGGTGTAATTGCACTGAACTGCAGAGAAAAAAATCTTCGAGGTGGAAGCAAAGGGATAGTTTGGAGGGAGTAAACGGGGCAAAAGCTGAGCTCAGATATCCGAGGTGGAAGAAACAGGAAAACAGTACAGGATCTCTGTGGGAGCCTCATCCAAAGACAGTCCTTACTGTAGGTGGGCCTGGATTTCAATTTCCCTGCGCAGCTGATGCTCAAGCCCTTCCTTCTCTATCTGCGACTTGAAGAGGACCTTCAGGGCCACAAGGAAGTGGTTTTCCTGGAGCCGAGCCAGGTACACATTGCCAAATTTTCCCTTGCCCAGCGGACGCCCAATTTCAAAGTCATCAATCCTTAAGCGCCGCCTGATGAGAAAGGAAGAAAAGAGCCTCACTTCTGGAGGGAGGTGGAGGGACAGGCAGGGATAGCGAGGGCTCACCTTCCTCTGCACTCGACCCTCCCTCTGCACCTCTCCGTTTCCAAAGGTCTGGCCAGGGTATTGAGTTAGGATAACAACTCTCAATCCCGTGAGTCTACACTCCATCTCTTCCTTCATCCCATCCTCCTCCAGGTTCAAACCCAAAGGCTCTCACATGTTCACCACGCTGGGCTGCTCTTGGCCCTCTGTAGCTACTGGGAAAAAGAAAAAAAGGAGATGTTAACATTTATTCTGTGCATACACACACAAATACTAACTCTAGTCCCTTCATGTCAGCCCTCATTCTCGGGTCTTGATTCTTATCCCCTTCACCTGTGGGCTGAGCATGGCCCGACTTCATCTCAGCTTTCCAGCGACTCATGAAGGAAGATTTGATAGCGAGCCGATGCCTTCGTGAGCCCTTTGGAGCTGGGTGTTCAGCTCTCCAAGGAATTCTGAGAAGATGGGAGCTAGAATGCGGGGGTCAGGCGCTCGGAATCCTGACACCCTCTGCAGCTAACACATCCTGCAACCCTCAAGGTCGGGAAATGCTGGACAATGCGGCCGGGAACCATTTATACTCCCCGCCCCTCCCCATTGGCTGAGCAGGTGGTTCCTGGCCGATTCCCATTGGGTGAAGTCTCGGAAACGGGAGACAGCGAGGGCCCAATAGGAGAGACAGAAGTGGGCGCTTCGGTCAGGGGGCTGAAGGCAGTTGGCCAAGGAGACTCGAAGGGCGGGAGCAGGGCGTGGGCTAACCCTGGAGGGCGTGGCAGGACGGGGCGGGTCAAGGTGAAATGGAACCTAGACAGAATCAAGGTGAAATGGAACCTAGACAGAAGCGGGAGGGTGGGGAAGGGTAGGGGGCGGGGTAAGAGCTAGTTCCAGAAAGGGCAGGATGTGAAATGGCCTTTTTCCAGGGGCAGAGTATCCGAAGATGTGGTTATCAAAGATGTGGTGAAACCCACGTGAAATTGTTCATTACAGATTAGGAAGTAAGCACAAACCTGTGCTCACCTTGCTTAGTGGTAATTCGCCCTTTTTCTTTTGTCCAAAAATTGGCTCTGAAATCGGCTCTTGCTTGATATACTCAAAATCCCTGAGTTCAACTCACCCCGCCCCAGTTGCTAAGATTATTAAGAGGGAAGCTGAGGTCCATAGAGATCAAAGAGCAGAGGTATCACAGTTGGGTTGAGAGCCAGGATTGGGGGCCACTCAGGGCCCCCTGGGTGGCTCAACTGGTTAAGCACTGACTACTAGCTGAAAAGTTGGCAGTTCGAACCCGCCCACTGGCATCTCAGAAGACAAACCTGGCAATCTGCTTCTAAAAGGTCACAGCTTTGTAAACCTAACGGACCAGTTCTACTCTGCACACGTGGGGTCGTCACCAGTCAGCGTCAACTATGACAACTAACAACTATAATAGGCCTCCCTAGCTCCCACACCTGGTGGCTCCATCTGGAGTTTTTCTTGCACTTGAAATCTACTCTTTGGACGTTATCTTACCTGCATACACTTTTCCACTGCCACAGCCAGTCGCCCCAACCCCTCGTCCATCTTCATAAGCAGCACCATAGGAAGCAGGCAACTCTTCTGGGTGTAATGCAGCCCCCAGTGGCCGCTGGGAAATGGCTCCAGACTCAGGGTTGGCTATCCAAACAAGTCTCTAAACTGTTCTTATTAGCATTTTATAAACCAATTTTTAAATCCTCATCCTCACTCTCATCTCAAAATCTCTTGAGTGTTCCAGGAGAGATTCTTAGCCCTAGGTAATGAAATGGACGTCATTGCCCTTTGTTTCCATCAAAGTCTGCACCTGCCAGGCTAAGCCTGGAAACTGTTCAGTCTAGGTTGGTGGTAACTTTTGAGAAACCACCCTCCGATTGCCTGTGAGCTGCTGCTTAGAAATTTTTTTAAATGGCAGGATCTGTTCTGGGTGTGAGAGTAATAATAATGAGATTGAAAATGGGAGTTTAGGTGAGAATTGAATGAGCAAAAGGGAAAAGGTTTATAATAGGTATTGTTTCAAAAGGCAAGTGCATTACTAATTGCGTGATAAACAGACCAGTTGCCCACCACTGAATTTTTAACCTCCTTCACATTGGGACACTTAGTGGCATCTCTTTTTGAGAGCACACACAGACTAGAGCTTCCTCAAGGGGAATCATCAGAATAGTTGAGTGTGTTTATATGTGTTCTGTTAAGAGTGGTAATGTGTTTAACACCCTTCTCACCTCCTTACCATCATCAGCAGCCGCTGTGTACACAGCCATGTGTGGCTGCGCAGACTCCAAGGCATCACTTATCTTTTGTTCCTCCAAACTCCACAGACTTTAGGCCACATCCCATGCTGTTAATTCTTATAGTCTTGTTACACCTATGCACTGATGTCGTTAAAGCTAATAACTTTCTTTTTGCTAATGCTCATGTGCACACATTTGAGGGTTAAAATCAACTCCTTCAACAAGCATTTAATGTTTCAGGCATTGTTCCAGGAGCTGGTGGGTCCTGTTGCTACGTGAGAAGTGACCTGTAATGGCTCTTGATGGACCAGCCAAAAGCTGCTTGGTTTAACAGAAATGGTAGTCCCAAAGTGGATGTGTACTCACACTCCACAAGAGAAGGCCAAAGGAGGGAGTCCACTAGATACATTCCTGCACTTTCCTGAGGGAATATGGGCAACAGGGGTAGAAGATGTTGATATAACTATGCAATTCTTCCCCATATCACCTCAACTTTCTTTTTTCCTACCTGATGCAAATGTGGGTGCTGGAAGCAGGGATGATCATTAAGCAAAAAACCAATTATACCTTTAAACCTTTATACTAGAATTCCTACGGGCCTGATGGGTTGGATCCTGCCTTCACCCCATCTGGAAAAACTGGGGTTGTCAGTGAATGCAGCTGTCTTGCCTGGCAGTTGATAGAGCCCACTAGCTCCGTACCTATGTGGCTCTATTCTATATGAATGGGAATGGGCTGAGGGAGAGGCATCTGGTACTGCTGCCAGCAAACTGGGTCAGGAAAGTGGCTGAACAGCAATAAGAAAACCCATTTTCACTGAGCTGATTCCAACTCATGATGACCCCACGTGTTACAGAATAGAACTGCTCCATAGGTTTCTTTTTTTTTTTTTTTTAACGCTAATCTTTACAGAAGCAGACTGCCAGGACTTTATTCTGTGGCACAGACAGATGGGTTCGAACTGCCAACAGTGAGGTTAGTAAACCAAAAAATCTGTTGCCGTCGAGTTGATTCCGACTCATAGCAACCCCACATAACAGAGCAGAACTGCCCCATAGGGTTTCCAAGGCTGTAATCTTTATGGAAGTAGACAGCCACATTTCTCTTCTGTGACATGGCTGGTGGGTTTGAACTGCCAACCTTTACGTTAGTGGTCAAGTGCTTAACCACTTTTTGCACCACCAGGGCTCCTTAGTAGTCAACTGCAAACCACTTATGCCACCCAGGAACCCTGGCTAAACAAAAGCCCCTTCCAAAGGTGGAAAAGCTTGGTTTAAAGTCAATGACAAATGGAGAGGAGAATTAGTAGCTGAGGGGAAAGGAATGAATACATGGTTTATCCAATGAGGGAAATTCAACATTACTTTGGTGTCCTGAGAGAGGCTCAGAGCAAGAGAATGATACAGCCTCTCGGCACAATTTTACCAGATAATGAAAAGAGTGAAGCCATATGTTCGCCAAGATCAACCGTGCTTCTGGAAACTGACAATGTCAAACAGAAGCCTGCAAACCTCAGTGGCACATTTTGGTACATTTTAGTTATACGATGATGATAAACTGGACAAATTATAAATGACTGAAAGGAACTCTAGTAATATGCCAGCATATTTCAACTCATACCTCAGGTTACATCTACTACAAAGGTTATCTTTTGGGAAGGAATTTCTGGGAACTATTCCCATTAGGGAGTCCTGGTGGAGCAGTGGTAGACCATGCTGTGTAAAACTTCCAGCAGACTGATTACTAACTATAAACTTGCTGAGCAAATGCTTAGATAGGTCCCCGGTTATACAGAACAAAATATAGCCAATGGCATGCTCAACATGCCACAGTGTGCTATGCACAAATACACATCACCCTAGTTTCTATGAACGGAATGCCACTGAACTAAGAAGACAATGGGATTCTGATAGGAACCATCACCTCCTCCCTAGTCCCTACTACTACCATCTAGCACCTCGACTTCTGCCTTAACTTTCTCACTGGATCTCCTTTTATTCACATTTCTTTTCTACAATCTGCTCTCCATTCTGAAAACAGAGACACAGCTAAGATTTGATTGTGTACTCTGCCCTCTCCACCTTTAAAACTTTGACTTTTGAGTTCGACAAATGACACAGAGTATCTGAAGGTGTTCAAGTGTTTGGGACCCTCAACTAGTCATGCTTGGCCCTCACAAGATAACTGAGATCTTACTTCCATGGTCCCTCAACTGCCTGGTTTCTACTAACTCACCAGGATAGCCTCTCCTTGGCATTGCTCCCTCCTCTGTCCTGTTTTTCATCTTGTTATAACTTAGAGATCACATCTGGCTGGATGCACTGACACCAGTCTTTGGCTATGGCAGGGAAATAGCTGATTTGCTTTGCTAAACTCTTAAAATTTATTATTTCATTAATGCTTTCAGGTGGATTTTCCAATCAAAGGGAAGCCACGTGGATAGAAAATTTCCTTAAAGTCATCAGTAGGTAAGAGCTGGGTCAGGATGTAAAGAGCGCACTCTTGACACAGCTCCAGAGGCAAAATAACCTGCCCATGTGATATATATGTAACACATCTGACCAAAAAGATTAAAAACCTTTAACTCTCAAAACTCAAGGATGACATCATTAACCATTCTGGAGATGTCCCAGCTTCCCACATTGAGACAGGAAAAGCTTTCTATGGGCTGGACTATGACTACAAAGGGGAGTTGACCTTACCCACAGAGACCAGGTTCCCATAGGTCTCCAGCATCACGTCTCCATAGCTGGCCCTCTTAGTTAGGGTCAATTGCTTCCACGCTCTCCAAGTGAAACTCACAGCCACATAGGTGAACATGCCCAATAACTACAACACTCTTCAAACTGTCTGCACTTAATTATGCAGAACTTAATTCTAGACCCCATATTGTTTTAGTTGAAATTATAGCTGAAGCGGGCGGCCACAAGTTTCAATAGCAGGAACAAAGAGAGGGTGAGAAATTGTTGACAAATGTGATATGGAAATACACAACATTGATTTGGCCATTACATCGTTAAAAAGCCAAAAGCTGGGAATCTTTGCAAGTCAGACAACTTGAAGACATTGAGGAAAAAAATAAATTGTCGTTGTTAGGTGCTGTTGAGTTAGTTCTGACTCATAGTGACCCCATGTGTAACAGAACAAAACATTGCTTGGTCCTGTGCCATCCTCACAATAGTAGGTATGTTTGAGCCCATTGTTGTAGCCATTGTGTCAATCCATATTTATATGGCACATGCAAGGCCCTTACCAGATTTCCTCTATACCTTGTCATCACTGAATTAACTCCTGGTTTGTTTTCTAACAAGTTCCACTGTGACTTAGTTTTTTTTTTTTTGGGGGCGGGGGGGTGGCGGCTACAATGGTTTAGACATGTAACCCTTCATCTCAAAGCTGTGATTCTTTTGTTGCAGGAAGCTCTATTTGCTTAATGTGTGTTACAATGATTTGAACTTTCCCAGCATTTTGGTAACATTTAAGTCTTTCTGACATGCCAGTCCCACTATCCTTTAAGCTTGCAAGGTTCACCCTTGGTTGATGTTTGAGACTCAAGGTTCTGGCAAGTTTCCCACCATTCACAGAGACGATGAGTGGCTCACTATGCCTGAATTGTTTTTGCAAACAGTGTGGTTTATTCCGAATACCTTTTTCATTCTGGGAATGTGCAATTTTGGTTAAGTGCTACACCAATAGCACCAATGTGGCCCATCCCCGATAAAAATCTAGGGTATTGAGTCTCCAGTGAGCTTCCCTGGTAGACATTTCATGTTTTGTCACAACTTGCTGATGGAGGTTAAATTAAGCATGTGCTGTGTGACAGCACTAGGACAAGACTCTCGACGATTGCACCCACTTTCTTGATTGCAGCCCATACAGTTTCCTTTGCTGATTTTTGTATCCCTTTGCTATAATGGGGGCCCTCGTGGTGCAGTGGTTGAGAGCTCAGACTGGTAACCAAAAGTCAACAGTTCAAATCCACCAGCTGCTCCCTGGAAACCCTATGGGGTAGTTCTACTCTGTCCCATAGGGTCGCTGTGAGTTGGAATCAGCTCGACAGCAACAGGTTGTTTTTTTTTTTTTGCTACAATATAGTCTTGAGTACGACAATAAGCTGAGTCCTGTGAGTCTTCCCAGCAAATCATAGAACCTTGGGGTGGTCTTGAGGACCTCTATGATCATTTACTATGATTTCTAAAATTTGAAAATTAACCAGGTTAGCCATATACAATCCACGTAGATCCTCTTGCAGGTCAACATATGTCACACATGGTGCCACCTGCATACACAGCTTTGTGGTAATCACTCTGTGAAGGAGCCAAAAATAGTAATACTTTGCTGTGTGCAGTCATTCACTGAAACACATGAACTGAGAGCATCTACTAAGGAATAAAAAGGTAGAATGAAGAGAACTGGGCAGTGGCTGAATGTGGGGATGATTAATGGAGAGACGACTGCGAGGTGTCTCACTTAGGCAACAAGGCAGAAGTTAGTGGGATTCATGGAGATGTTTTCTCAGGCATCTCAAACAGTTCTAAAACTATATATGCGTCTTAGCCTTTCTTTACTTTCCTCCCTCAAATTCATGTGTTATCCTTATTTTCTACACAGATATGCAGAATAATATGCAACCAATAAAAAGAATGAGTTTGGCTTATCTCATTCAACCTGCAGGGAAGCCAAGATACATTGTTAAATGAGAAAAGTCACAGGAAAATGTACATTGCAAGATCCAATTTTGGTAAAAGCGTGACCAGGAAAACAAAGATCCACCCTGTGAGAGGCAACATAGTAAAATTGTTAACGGTATGGATTCTGGAGTCAAACTGGACTCCAATCCCTACTCACATTTAATAATCATGCGATCTTCGGTATATTCCTTAAACTTTCTGTGCTTGTTTTCTGATGGGTAAAATGGAAATAATGTACCTAACACATACAGTTGTTGTGAAGGTTAAAAGTTGATGTATGTAAAACATTTAAAACAATGGCTAATATATAATGATACTATATTTTTGTTTGCTCATTTGATTATTATGGGATCATCTGTACAGCCACGGACATGGCTACATGCTACAAGCATACAGGCTCAAAGTGGATAAATACAGGGAGGGTGTGGAAGTATTAGCAGTGGTTAACGGCCATGAGAAACATTCAGCCTGGTTACACAGATCTGGGGGTCTTCTGTAGATCACCAATAGCAAAATGCTTACAGAGGGGGTTAAATTGTGAGAAAATCAATGGCCAGAGATGGATCCTGGAAAGCAAAATGTTTTAAGAGATGGAAGGAAGACACAGAGCTTGTGCAAACAAAGGGCAGGAAGCCACAGAAGCCAGGAGTGGACTTTCAAGGCAGGGAAAAGAACAGCAGTAAACAGCCCCAACAAGGGAATGAAGGGTAAAAGGGACCTTTCTGAGACCTGCCCAAGTCAGGCGATGGTGGTGGAAGACATTCTGGTCATCTGTGAAAGGGACATGAAGATGCGGAGAGAGAAACCTTACAAAACATATTCACAAAGTGTATTTGTGAGAGAAAGAAGAGGGAGACGGAAAGGGCAAAGCTAGAAGGGCAGGCAGGGTGGAAAGAGGCTGGGAGTGAGACTGGAGACCTAAACACAGGTATAGATTATGGCAAAAGTTGGTCAAGAGGGAGACATTAAAGACTAAATAATGGGGGTATAAAAGAAGTCGAGAGGTCCTAGACAAGTTGGGAGAGGATGTGGTCAACAAAAGACGGGAAGGGTGATATTGGAAGAGAAGTGACCCCTTCTCCTTTGAGGCTCTAACAAGGCCTAGAGAGCTATGGAATCCCATACACAAACTATTCCTGGAGAGCACAATACTAAGTGATTTATAGACCTCCCTAAGTTGTAAGTTCAACCCTTAGAAATATTTGTGGAGCCCTGGGTAGAAGACTCTAGGCATCCCACTCCTCCAGATAAGTTGGGATTTCTATTCCAAATTTAACACAAACCACCAAAGTACTATGACTTTGGATTACACTGTTTTGTATTTCTTGAGTCCTTCTATGGCACTGTTAACTCAGAAAAGAAATAGAAGATGTAAGAAAGAGTCAAATGAAAATTATACAACTGAAGAATATAAAAACAAAATGAAAACTCACTGCAGAAGCTCAATAGCAGATTAGAGATGACAGAGGAAACAATCAGTTAACTTAAAAAAAGATCAAAAGAAAGTACTCAGTCTGAACAACACAGAGAAAATAGACTGCTGTGGCATGGTGGTGGGGGGTTATCATAGCCTCAGGGACCTTTGGGAATATAATAAAAAACCTAACATTTGTTAGAGTCCCAGAAAGAGAGGAGAAAGAGTGTGGGGCTGAAGATGTAATAGTTGAAAATTACCCACATTTAACAAATGGCACACACCTACAGATTAAAAAACGTGAGCAAATACCAAACAGGATAAACTACATGCCAAAAGAATTATAAGCCAAGACACATTATAATCAAACTTCTGAGCATTACAAAGAAAAACATTTTGCAAGTAGCTAGACAGAAATGATGCTTGGTGTATAATGGTTCAAATGGCTGAAGATTATAATCTGAAACCATGGAAACCAGAAGAAAGTGGCATTATGATTTTCAAGTACTTAAAAGAATTGCCAACCCAAATCCTATATCCCACAAAAAATCCTTCAGGAATGAAGGGGAAATAAAGACATTTACAGACAAAGTAAAACAAAGATAGTTTGTTACCATCAGACACAACACAGAAGGAAGCCTAGAGGAAGTTCTCCAAAGAGAAAGGAAATGTTAATAGTAAAAGGTTTGAGATTTCAGGGAAGAAGAAAGAACAATAGAACGGGTAAAAACAGCGTAGACTATGCTTCTCATGAGTTTTTAAAAACATATTTGACAGCTTAAGTAAAAATTACATCATCCAACATAGTGCTCAAGAAATACTTAAGAAAATCATATTAAAGACTAGAGAGTGTAAACACACTGAATGGAAGTAACATTAGTCAAAGTGCTGGAATGTTGATAACAGTAGACTGTAGTAAGTTACGTATATACACTGAAATATATTTCAACGTAATACAACGCTATCAGTGACAGGATAGTGTCTATATGCCTAGAAGGAAGACCAGTTAATCAACTATTATTCAAATTTATGCACCAATCACTAAGGCCAAAGATGAAGAAACTGAACATTTTTACCAACTTCTGCAGTCTGAAATTGATCGAACATGCGATCAGGATGTACTGATAATTACTGGTGACTGGAACGAGAAAGTTGGAAACAAAGAAGGATCGGTAGATGGAAAATACGGTCTTGGTGACAGAAATAATGCCGGAGACTGCATGACTGAATTCTACAAGACCAACGACTTCTTCATCGCAAATACTTTTTTTCAACAATATAAGTGGCAACTATACACATGGACCTTGCCAGATGGAGTACACAGAAATCAAATCAATTACATCTGTGGAAAGAGACAATGGAAAAGCTCAATATCATCAGTCAGAACAAGGCCAGGGACTGACTGTGGAACAGATCAACTGCTCATAGGCAAGTTGAAGTTGAAGCTGAAGAAAACTAGAACAGGTCCATAAGAGCCAAAGTACGACCTTGAATATATTCCAACTGAATTTAGAGATCATCTCAAGAACAGATTTGATGCACTGAACACTAAGACCAAAGACCAAACGAGTTATGGAATGACATCAAGGACAACATACATGAAGAAAGCAAGAGGTCATTAAAGAGACAGGAAAGAAAGACCAAAATGGATGTCAGAAGAGACTCTGAAACTTGCTCTTGAATGCTGAGTAGCTTAAAACGAACAGAAGAAATGATGATGTGAAAGAGCTGAACAGAAGATATCAAAGGGCAGCTCGAGAAGACAAAGTAAACTATTATAATGACATGTGCGAAGACCTGGAGATAGAAAGCCAAAAGGGAAGAACACACTTGGTATTTCTCAGCCTGAAAGAACTGAAGAAAAAATTCAAGCCTCAAGTTGAAATACTGAAGGATTCTACAGGGAAAATATTAGATGACACAGGAAGCATCAAAAGAAGATGCAAGGAATACACAGAGTCACTATACCAAAAAGAACTGGTCAACATTCAACCATATCAGGAGGTAGCATATGATCAAGAAATGACAGTACTGAAGGAAGAGGTTCAAGATGCACTGAAGGCACTGGCGGAAAACCAGGCTCCAGAAAACTGACAATAATGCCAATTGAGATGTTTCAACAAACAGATGCAGCACTGGAAGTGCTCACTTGTCTATGCCAAGAAATATGGAAGACAGTTACCTGGCCGACTAGAAGAGATCCATATTTACGCTTATTCCCAAGGGTGATCCAACTGAAAGTGGAAATTATCTAACAATATCATTAATATCACCCACAAGTAAAATTTTGCTGAAGATCATTCAAACGGCTGCAGCAGTACATTGACAGGGAACTGCCAGAAATTCAAGACGGATTCAGAAGAGGACGTGGAACCAGGAATATCATTGCTGATGTCAGATGGATCCTGGCTGAAAGCAGAGAATGCCAGAAAGATGTTTATCTCTATTTTATTGACTATGCAAAGGCATTTGACTGTGTGGATCATAACAAATTATGGATAATACTGTGAAGAATGGGAATTACAGAACACTTAATTGTGCTCATAAGGAACCTGTATATAAATCAAGAGGCAGTTGTTAGAATAGAACAAGGGGATTCTGCATGGTTTAAAGTCAGGAAAGGTGTCCATCAGGGTTGTATCCTTTCACCATACTCATTCAATCTGTATGCCGAGCAAATAATCTGAGAAGCTGGACTATATGAAGAAGAATGCAGCATCAAGATCAGAGGAACACTCATTAACAACCTGTGTTATGGTGAAGAGGATTTGAAGCACTTACTGGTGAAGATCAACGACCACAGCCTTCAGTATGGAAGAAAACAAAAATCCTCACAACTGGACCAACAAGCAACATCATGATAAATGGAGAAAAGATTGAAATTGTCAAGGATTTCATTTTGCCTGGATCCACAATCAAAATCCACAGAAACAGCAGTCAAGAAATCAAAAGACACACTGCACTGGTAAAATCTCCTACAAAAGACCTCTTTAAAGTATTAAAAAGTGAAGATATCACCTTGAAGACTAAGGTGCGCCTGACCCAAGCCACGGTGTTTTCAATCGCCTCATATGCATGGGAAAGCTGGACAATGAATAAGGAACACTGAAGAAGAATTGATGCCTTTGAATTATGGTACTGGTGAAGAATACTAAATATACCATGGACTGCCAGAAGAATGAACTAATCTGTCTTGGAAAAAGTAGAGCCAGAATGCTTCTTAGAAGCAAGGGTGGTGAGACTATGTTTCACATACTTTGGACAGGTTATCAGGAGGGATCAGTCCCTGGAGAAAGATATCATGCTTGGTAAAGTACAGGGTCAGTGAAAAAGAGGAAGACCCTCAATGACACAGTGGCTGCAACAATGGGTTCAAGCATAATGTTTGCGAGGATGGCACAGGACCGGGCAGTATTTCATTCTGTGGTACATGGGGTCGCTATGAGTCGGAACCAACTCGATGGCACCTAACAACAACATACGTTGAAATAGCTAGAATAATCACAAAAAAGAAAAAAAAAAAAACTATTCAAAGAAATATACTCAAATTATAGACATATTGAGACAGAATTCTAAAAAAATGTTGAAGTAACACAGAAGACAAAAAATGCAAAACAAAACAAAAAGACAAAAATAACAAAAACGAGAGGAGAGAGAAACATGAGAAAAAGTAGGAAACAAATCATAAAATGGCAGACTTAAACCATAACATATCAACAATTACTTCAGATGTAAATGGCTTAAATATACCAATTAAAAGACAGGAATCAGCAAAATGGGTTAAAAAGCATGACCAGACTTCAAGCTATTCACAAGAAACTGACTTCAAATATAATGATATAGGGAAGGTTGAAAATAAAACAATGGAAAAATATAAACCACGCAAACATAAATAATAAAATGCACGATTGGCTATATTGGTATATATAAATTATACTTAAAAGCCAAGGAAATCAACAGAAACAGGATATGACATAACAATGAAAGGGTCAATATATAAAAAACATGTATACAGCAATCCTAAATATGTATGCACCAAGTAACAGAGCTTTGAATTACATGAAGCAAAACCTGACAGAACTTAAAAGAGGAAGGGACAATTCCACAATTACAGTTAGGGGCTTCAGTACCACTCTAGGAAATTTACAGAAATACTAGACAGAAAATCAGCAAGGGTATAGAAAATCTGAATGATACCATCAACCAACAGGATCTCATAGACATTTATAGAAAACTCAGCCCAACAACAGCAGAATACACATATCAAGCACCCATGGAGCATTAAACAAGAGAAACAAATTTTATGGGTCATAAAGCAAAGTTCAACAAATGTAAATGTTTTGAAATCACGCAGAACATGTGTTCAGACCAAACTAGAAATCAATAACCAAAAAAAAAAAAAAAAACAGAAAAGTATACTTCTAAATAATCCATGAGTCACAGAGGACGTCTCAAAAAGGATCAAGAAATATTTAGAATGGCATAAAAATGTAATTGAAACTTATGGAAATTTGTGGGATGGAGCTAAAATAGTAGGGTGGAAATTTGTGGGATGGAAAGTCAAACAAGAATAGAGAGAAGTCACTTTTTTCAAATATAAGATTTACCACATAGCTACTACAATAAAATAAAAAAGTAGATTAGGACCAACACAAAGTACTTTAGGTGTTTAAAATCACATGAATAAAAGGTTTGCCTTTTAAAACTTACAACAGTCCTAACTGTGCAATAAAGTGTGCCCATTCGTGTGTCCTTATCTCATTAAATATAAAAAAGCATTTCATTACCAAACCTACATTATTTCACACAGACTTAGGTTCCTGAAGAATAGAGACAATACTGTAGAACCAAGAAGACTTTTAAAAAGTTTTCATCCTTGTCCTCAACTGACTAAACTCTTCTGACACTAGACAGCAGTGAATGTATATAGAAGAAACATAAACTGGTGAGGCCCTTTATCCTGAAACAATACTCCCCTCTCCCCAAATAAAATTAGGAAGTAAAGACAAATTGTCATAAGCTGGGCAGAGAATCTGAAAGATGCCATTTCCATTTTTTTCTATATTCTCTTCTACATTTCCTTTTTTAAAAAATATTCCTGAGGTAACTCTGCAGTGTAAACTGAGGAGAAAGATGTGGGTGAGGGCTTTTCTAAGTGCACAATGGCCACTGGGTCTCTTTCCTGGATGAATTCTTAGATGTCAAGTCAGAGTCTAGGAGGGTCAATTTCTGACTCTTTAGATGACAAGCGATTTATCTGTCACAGAACACCTCCTCACAGGGATGACAACTGTGGGCTTTCCCTTTGGTATGAATGATCAGATGCTGAGTAAGATGGTTCCTCTGCCCAAAGATTTTCCTCAGTGGTTACATTCAAAAAGTCTTTCCCCAACAGGAGTTCTTGGATGTTGACTGAGGTTTGCCCACTTGTGAAAGGTCTTTCCACATCTGTTACACTGATAGGACTTCTCCCAGTATGAATCCTTTGGTGCTGAGTGAGGGATGAGCTGCGACAAAAGGCCTTCCCACATTCACTGCACTCATAGGGCTTCTCTCGCGTGTGGATTATGGAGTGTCGAATAAGATTTGTGCTCCAACAAAAAGTTTTCCCACATTCGATGCACTCATAGGGCTTCTCTCCACTGTGAATCCGCTGGTGTCTCGTAAGGCCAGATCTGCGGCTGAAGGCCTTCCCACACTCAATGCACTCATGGGGCTTCTCTCCAGTATGGATGGTATAGTGTCGAATGAGGTCAGCCCGACTACTAAAGGCTTTCCCACACTCTTTGCACTCAAAAGGTTTTTCCCCAGTGTGGGCCCTTTTATGTAAGATATAAGTGGAGCAGTGAGTGAAGGCCTTTCCACATTCGTTGCAGACATAGGGCTTCTCCCCAGTGTGAATCCGCTGGTGCCTCTTGAGGTATGACCTGTGGTTGAACGCCTTCCCACACTCTGTGCACTCAAAGGGCTTCTCCCCAGTGTGGATGATGTAGTGGTGAATGAGGGCTGCACTCTCACAGAAAGCTTTCCCACACTCACTGCATTCATAGGGTTTCTCCCCAGTGTGAGTCTGTTGGTGCCACATGAGGTACGACCTGTGTTTGAAGACCTTCCCACACTCGAAGCACTCATAGGGATTCTCTCCACTGTGAATGAGGTAGTGTCGAATGAAGCCTGGCCGATCACGAAAGGCTTTCCCACACTCTTTGCACACAAATGGTTTTTCTCCAGTGTGGCTCCTCTTGTGCAAGACAAAAGTGGAGCGGTGAGTGAAGGCCTTTCCACATTCACTGCACTTATAAGGCTTCTCTCCACTGTGAATCCGCTGGTGCTGCGTAAGGTGTGACCTGCGGTTGAAGGCCTTCCCACACTCTGTGCACCCATAGGGCTTCTCCCCGGTATGGACCATGTGGTGCTGAAGAAGATATGTGCTCTTTCTAAAGAACTTCCCACACTCTGTGCACTCATAGGGCTTCACTCCAGAGTGAATCCGCTCATGCTGAGCAAGGAGACGTTTCTTATTAAACACTTTCCCACATTCCTTGCATACATACGGATGTCTCTCTTCATGATTCATGGCATCTTTAGCTTGTCCATGTGAGTCACCATCATAGACAGCATCTCCTGGAGAGACTCGGTCCTGCAGAATCCTTGAACATGCACCATCATCTGACCCCAATCCATCATGTTCAGGGCTCATTTTTCCAGGGAGCTGCTCTTTCTGGGGATCTATCCCTGGTCTCAAGTGTTGGTCCTGTATTTCTGGTGGCCCCTCCTGATCCCTGTATCGTACCAGATGGGGGTTCCTGGAGGCTCCCAGTGTCAGCTGTCCCTGGTCTGAGGCTCCCTCAGACAAGGATGGCTCAGGAGCAGTCAGCTCTGTGGTCTCAAGTTTTGTTTTGTCCCCTGAAAGACATCAAACATACAAAAGGGCTTATTAGTAACGACAACATAGAACAAACAAAACCACCACTTCAGTGAGAAAATAAAAACAGAAATAGTGCCTCTGTGCCTGTAGTGTTTGGACATCTCTGAAACCCAGGTTTGCCAATTCTTTCTTTCCTGGTCCTTGACATCTTGAAAGGGAGGCCAGAGGGTGAGTATGGGACAGGGGACAGGGAGTCTGGAGCAGAGACACCTTCTCAATTCCATACATGGCATGGGTAGACAGAGTTAATAATGACACTGTGTGTCGTGAGTCTGCTCTGAGGACATCTCACAGTGCTACAAGAACATTAAGAAGGGATATCTAATACAGCCCAAATAGGAGACAGGAAGAGATCAGGGGAGATTTCCCAGAGGAGGGACCCCACGCGCTGCGTCCTAATGGAGACGAAGGAATTGACACAGAAAGAGTGGGAAGGTGGCTGCAGCCTTAGGAGACAGAACATACAAAGACACAGAGTCTTTTTTTTTTTTTTTAATTGATGTAATTAAATGAAGTTTACATTTCAAGTTAGTCTCCCATACAGAATTTTTCTTTTTTAACATACATTTTTATGAGACCCCAACCGCTCACCCCACTCTGCGACAGCACACTCCTCCCCTCCGCCCCTGATTCCCCATGAACACTCAACCAGCTCCTAACTCTCTCCGCCTTCCCCTCGCACCTCTGGACAGAAGCCGCCCCTTTAGTCTCTTATATCTACTTGTCTAAGAGGCATATTCTTCACGAGTATCACTTTATGTCCCACAGTCCAGTCCAATCCCTGTCTGAAGAGTTGGCCTCAGGAACTGTTTTAGTTCTGGGGTGATGGAGAGACCAGGGGCCATGCTTTCTGGGGCACCTCCAGCAAAGACACAGAGTCTTAAGAGAACTCAGGGAACGGCTGTGCAGGAGAGAAGGGTGATGCTGAGAAAGCAGAGACAGGCAGGGCCCAGGGGAGGCTGATTCCCAAGGTTCTGACTTGGGTGATGGTGGAAATGAGCACAGCCATTCCTAGGACAGGGCTTATAAGGTAGAACGTCAGCAGGATCTGAGGGGACATGCGGAGTCTGGTATGCCTGAGGAACAGCTAGGTGAAAAAACTAGCAAAACAAGCATCATCTAAATGAGTAAGATTATAACACTTTACTTGAAGACATTAAAGAAGATCTATAAAAATGGAGAACTTAATAATATAAAGCTGACAATTCTAGCCATATCAATACATGAATTCAGTACAACTTCATGAAAAATCCCAACTGAGTTTATCATGGAACTTAATAAGCTGATTCTAGAATTCATATGAAAGAGCATATGGCCAATAATATCCCTGAGGAAGAGTAAGGAGGGGAATCCACCCTATCAGGTAACAGCATTATTATGAAGTAATAAATCATCAAGGCAGTGTGGTACTTGCACAGAGCTAAGACAAACTGGCAATGAAAAAGAAGAGTGAGCTCAGTAACCGGCTCACACATACATGGAGCTCTGATACACTGCAGAGCAGCTCAGTGGTGAAAGGAGAGACTATTTAGTAAACAGAGCTACAAAATTTGGTTACTCACATGGGGAATACATTAAATTGCATTCCTACTACACATCATACTCAAAACCAACTCAGATCAATAAACTCTTAGATGTCAAACACCAAATTTTAGTATAAAATAAATGAGACTATCTTTTCGATACTGGGGTAAAGCAAGATTACTTAATAAGTAATAAAACCATTAATCATAAAAGATTTATAAATCAGACTACACTAAAATAAGCAACTATTCAAAATGTACATTAAAGATAATGAAAAAATAAGGTTAAAAACTAGAAGAAGATAATTGTAGCAAATATAATTGATAAAAAATTACTATCAGGAACGTACAAATAATCACTACAAATCAAAAAGAAAAGGGCAAACAACTTAATAGAAAAATAATCACAAACGAATATTTCACAGAAGATACAGATTGGTGACAAGACATGATGAAGTGCCCAAATTCCCAAACATGAAACACAAATCGAGATCACTTATAAAACAAACAAACCAACCCCTTGCTGTCGAGTCAATTCTGACTCACGGCCACCCTACAAGACAGAGTAGAATGGCCCCACAGGGAATCCCTAAGGAGCACCTGGTGGATTTGAACTGCTGACCTTTTGGTTAGCAGCTGTAGCTCTTAACCACTACGCCACTAGAGTTTCCCAAGATCAAATAAGACAGGATACAATTTTCTACTGATTTGACTGGCAAAAGCTGAGGATCTTTATAGTATCATGTACCGGATGGGACGCGGATCAATGAAACCTCTTGCATTTTCCTTGTGAAGTTTAAATTCGTATAATCTCTTTAGAAAACAATGGGAATTATCTTGTAAAACTGAACATTCACACAGCCTGTAAACCAGTAATTCCACTCCTAGAAACATCACTCTTACAGATTGAACTGTGTCCCCCCAAAATATGTGTTGTAAATCCTAACCCCTATACCTATGGATATAACTCCACTGGGAATAGTTTTCTCTGTTATGTTAATTAGGTTCTATCACTTAAGGTGTGTCTTAAACCAATTACTTTAGAGATATAAAAGGAACAGCTTAGGCACAGAAACAAGGACAAATGGGGAAGACCGATGCTACATGAAGATCACAAAAACCAGGAACCAGAGGCTGAAGGAGACAAAGATCTTCCCCAAGAGCTGACATAGAGAGCCTTCCACTACAGCCATGCCCTACATCAGACTTCTATCCTCCTAAACTGTGACAAAATCAATTTCTGTTTGTTAAAGCCAGCCACTCGTGGTATTTGTTATTGCAGCACTAGCTCACTAAGACCATTACCAAAACGCACCCTGCATATGGGCAAGAGTACCCATGTGTATTAAATGTTCACAGCACCACCATGTGTGAGAATGAAAAAAACGTAAACAATTCAATGCCCCAGGGAGTGGATGGATACACTTTGGTAGAGCCATGCAACAGAATACCGGACAGCAGAAAACCAATGAATGAACAACATAATGCCTCAAAACAGAAAACAACACAAATGTCCATCAGGAGGAAAACACAAAAATGAATGGCAGTTTTTCACACTATGAGATACTACACAGTACAAAAAAGAACCAAATGCAACTAAGTGCCACCACATAGAAAAAACTCCCACAGACGTGATGATGATCAAAAGAGGACAGGCACAACAGAATGCGTATAAAAACCCACTGCTGTTGAGTTGATTCCGACTCATAGCGATCCTGTTGGACAGAGTAGAACTGCCCCATAGGGTTTTCTAGGCTGTAATCTTTAGGGAAGCA
The DNA here is from genome assembly GCA_030035585.1 of Dugong dugon. Taxonomy (NCBI): domain Eukaryota; kingdom Metazoa; phylum Chordata; class Mammalia; order Sirenia; family Dugongidae; genus Dugong; species Dugong dugon. The sequence goes on from CM057466.1 coordinate 118,398,783, forward strand.
GATCACCAGGTCTTTCCCTTCTACAGCAGCTGATGGGTTTGAATTGCTGATTTTTCGGTTAGCAGTCCAGCACTTAACCACTGCGCCACCAGGGTTCCTTTCTGAAAGCATACAGTGGGGTTCAATTTATATCCATTCAGAGCTGAAACTAATGTGCTATTAAAAATCTAAATATAAATTACCTTTGTAGGAGGGGATACTGACTACAAGGGGGCACAAGGAGCCCGCTGAGGTGGTAGACCTATCCTATATATTGACAGATTCTCTTTACTCATTTGGGTTTATACATATGAAAATATTCGTCAAGCTGACCTCTTCATATTGTACATATCACTGCATATGTACACATCACTTCAGTCAAAAAGTGAAAGAAAATCAGAGTCAAGGGGAGGCAGGAAACCTAAGTATAGGCATCTCTTCCAAGAATGAGAACACTCCTCCAAGAAGCTCAGGTACCCAGGGAAAGTAGTCAAGGTCAGTTTGAGGCCAGTATACAGCCATGTGAATTTTTTGTTTTATTTTCTCCAAGTGAAATGAACTTGAGCGTGTTTTCATGTTGAGTAGAGAAAGGATGAAGTTACAGAAGAGGCAAACTGTAAGTAAAGAAAGAAACTCCCCGGAAAGGTGTCATGTAGACTCTGGTGCCAGCACTGGCCATGGCCAGGGCAAGACCTCCTCTAGGGAGGTGAGAAGGGAAGCTGCAGATATGAGAGTTTCAGATCAGTGTGTAAGGGTTGAGGCTGTTATGGATTCAACTGTGTCACCGAAAAATATGTGTGGTAAATCCTAACCTCTATACCTGTGGTTATAACCCCATTTGGGAATGGGTTTTCTTTGTTATGCTAAATGAGGCCATATTAGTGTAGAGTGTGTCTTGTGTCATTCTCTTTTGCGATATAAAAAGAGCAAGCAAGCTGAGATGGGGGGAAGAAAGATGCTATAACACATGAAGATCACCAAGAAACCGAGGAATAGAAGCTGAAAAGACACAAGAGACTTCCCCTAGAGCCGGTACCCTGAATTCAGACGTCTAGCCTCCTAAACTGTGAGAAAATAAATTTCTGTTTGTCAAAGCCACCCACTTCGGGTATTTCTGTTTTAGCAGCATGAGATAACTAAGACAAGTGTCAAGCAATATGACAAAGTAGGCTTTACTTTTCATATGTAAACATGCTGACACATCAGCAGTCATACGCTGAGACATCATTGGCTGGGGAAGTGGTGATTACTGGAACAAGATGTGAGTAGCTTGGGGGAGTTGGTGCTGGACATGGCATTGACCAGAGGCTCAGAGCAGATATGGAGGGATTAGTTAGGAGTCTACGACCATCATCCAGGAAAAATATGAAGACAGCTTTGGCTAAGTGTGAGGACAGATAGGATGGAGGTAAAGATTCAGGAGGCGTGTATAATGTAAAATGCTAGATGTAGGGATTGATGGAGATGGAGGTGTTAAGGAGTTGTCTGAGACTGTAACCAGTCTTCTAACCTGCTGAGATGGCAGGACCGTTCACTGAAACTTGGGAGGTAGGAAGAGTGGGCAGGATCATGGGTTCCTTGTTAGGCAGGTTGAGAAACATGGAAATCATGCGACTTCCTTCAGATCGCAAGGCAAGTCAGAGACGCCTTTGAGACAGTCACGTAGAGATGTGGGATGGAAGAGGGGTGAAGGTTTGGAACAGACTCTGAAGGGCTGAATGGGCTGGAATGAGATGCTCACTGGCTGGCTGAGCAACAGAGAGATGACTCTGCAGTGGTGCCAATCAACAAGTGCCCTCAGTAGACCACATGTGTGGCAGAGAAGGCCAAATGGCACCCTGAGGTTTTACCAAAGAGTAGAGCAGGAATACATGCGGCAAGGGACTCTTTCTGAGCATCTGACAATGAGAAAGATAGGTGGATGAAGAATTTGGGACAAGGTGGGATGCAAAGTATAGCTGGAAAGAGTTAAGTGGGAGAGAAAGACAGGCCCTTCTTCCTCAGAGTTCAGAAAGAAAGGTGAGATATTATCATTAATGACTGCAGCTAATAGCATGACGTAAATAATACCAATAGCTGACTTTTGATGAGCCACTTACTGTGGGTCTGGCACCGCATTAAGCAGTTTCACACACTATCTTGATTACATCCTCAAACAACCCAGTAACACAGAAACTATTACTACTATCATTTTTCAGGAATAGATGGAACATAGTTGACTGAGTGGATACTGATGAAATCATTTGCTCTTCTCCTTGGGCACACAACTCGACCACTTGTACTCATGCACCCAACTTTGATCAGATGCCCAGTTCTTGCGAGTGGACTATAAGTAGATCTGAGAAGTGTAGAGGAGGCTGTGATTCCTCTCTCCTTTGTCCTCTGCCAGCTACAGGATGTCATGGTGGTGACACAGTACTCCTAGGTCCTTGAATACTGTGTGCTACAGCACTCTGGTCCACATGGATCTTGGTATGTGTGAGAAAAATAGTTTTTGTCTGCTGAGCCACCAAGACTGGAGTTCATCTGTTACAATAGCTAGCTTGGGTCACAAGGCTGAGGAGTGACAAATCTTAAAAATTTTTAAGCCCATGTAGTTAAGAGCCCAGAGCATGATATTGGCTTACATAGGGCACTCCTCCTCAGAAGCAGTGAAGTGTGTCATGGGGGTGGGAGAGGGGAGGGAACACAAGTCAAAGGGCTCCATTACTCCCACATCCCCAGAGAGATAATGACAAAAAGCTTCCTGAGGGGATCCTGGGTCAGTGGTCTCCTCACAGTTTGCAAGCTGCAGGGCCCCCCACCTGCACAGCTCTCAGTCACCCACCTGGAAAGGTGCTTAGGGACAGGTCTTTCTTCACGGCCCATAGCTCCTGCCTCAGCTCCAGCTCGTAGATCAGCTCTGGTTTGGGCACAGGACACCCTGTTCAAGGAGAAGGGAGAGGGCACAGGGATTTTTGTGAGAAGAAACAGAACTTCTCAGTCTAGTCTGGGACTTCAGGATGGGAACAAGACCTTGGAATGAGGCTGCTCCCATCGAAGCAAACAAAATGCTGACCTGTGACCTGGACACCCAAGATAAAAACACCATCCTTGGACCCCCAAACTGTGGACACTAGTGCTGGCTCATCTCCAGCCTACAGAATCCCAACACTATTCAGACACAGCCACAGAACCCAGGGAAATGGCTCCCTCCTTCCAGGTGCTGTCTAATTAATCCAAGTCAGTGAGTCTCAATCTGTCTGTGCATCAGAATCCCCTGGGGCTGTCTGGGTCCCATTCACTGATCAACTGAAACTGAATCTCTGAGGCGGAGGCCTGAAAATTCACAGATTTTAAATCTCCTCAGATGATTCCGACACCCAGGGAAGATGAGATGCACTAGTTGTGTTCTCAATTTGCAAACTGCATCCTGATCATCAGTAGTGTGAGGTAGGCAGGTGACCTAACCAGCCACTCTGTGAAGTGCAAGCCTTAATTCCAGGAAGGCTGAATGAAGGGAACTGCTGCCGCTGTCATCCTGAAGCATCCTGTGACTACTTCCAGATAACCCACCTGAGGATCTGGACCAAGGAGAAGAAGCAAATAAACAGACAACTGGGCTGTCACCCACCAACCCGGCAGCCATCCCCACCCCTGGGCTTCTCATTAGGTGAGATAATAAATTTCCTTCAGGGTGAAGCCCATCTGAGCTGTCTTCTGTTAGTTCCAGCCCAACAAGTATATTGACAGATGTGGGGTAAAGGACTTAAAGACTCTGTAGATAAGTCAATGGCCAAAGCACCAGACCCATAGTAAGGCTTAATCAGCAGAGCCTGAACCATAGCCCAGTATTCAACCAGTCAACACTAAGCAAATGCTCACTGGCATCTGCTGCAAGCCTGGCACCAAGCTCAGTAATGGGTCCGTGGAAAAGTGAATGAGATCTTCCTTCAGCTCTGTCAGGAGTCATGTGCCTTGCCACCTCAGGGCCTTTGCACACACTGGTCCTTCTACCTAGAATGCTGTTCTCTCACCTACCTTGCTCTAACTCTTTGGGTCTTAGCTCAAATGTTACTTCCTGTGAAGACTTCTTTGAAATGTAGTCCTCATGTCCAGGTGCTTAATCAATTTGCCACACTGTCACAGAAGTTTCAGTCCTAATAAAAACCAAGCCCAGTGCTGTTGAGTCACAGCGACCCTACAGAACAGAGTAGAACTTCCCCATATAGTTTCCAGAGCTATCATCTTTTAAGAAAGCAGACTGCCACATCTTTCTCCCACCGAGTGGCTAGTGGATTTGAACCACCAACCTTTTGGTTAACAGCCAAGTGCTTTAACCACTGCGCCACAGGGCTCCTTCTTTCAATCCTAATATTAAGTAAAAAACTAGAATCTAAGGGGTGTAACCAAATCCTGGGGATCGTGCCAAGCGCTTTAAATGTATAACTTTAAAAACAAATTGAATTAACTTTACAGAGTAACTTAGAGAAGAACAGATATATTTAAAATATTGACTCTTTTCATTCAGGAACATGGTATGTATCTTTACCGATCTAAGTCTATTCTTAGATCCTAAGCAGAGTTTTATACTGCTCTTCAAAATGGGGAATCTATTTTAGGATTTCCCCACAGCATTTCCAGGAAATACAGCCAATTTTGTAGGTAAAGAAACCAAGGCTCAGGCAGACAAAGTGATCTGCCAAAAGGCACAGAACTGGGGAATAGTCGAACCAAGACAAAAACCCAGGTCCAGCGATCTCTGGTATCTGTGTTACTTAACCACAAAGCAACACAACATTGTTCTAGAAGGTGCTGAGTCCAGAAGTAACGATGATGATCATAACGACGATGACAGTAACAGTGTACAACAGTGGTATGGGTCACGACTGCTAACCTGCACACAGCCAGGTATCACCAGGCATGGTTCTGAGCCCTTTTCAGAATTCACTTATGCTTGCAACAGCCCTATCAAGTAGATACGATACTATTCCATTTTACCAACGAGCAACCTGATGCACAGCGAAGTTCAGTAATTTGCCTAGGGCCACACAGCTTTTAAGGAGTGGAGCTGGGATTGAACACCAGAAGTCTCGCTCCAGGCCCTAGTCTCCTATGGGCTCCAGGAAGGAGGACACCTGTGTGGGGCCAGCAGCACTGGACCAAGTAGTTAGTGGTGGTGAAGTGAGGACATGAATGGGAGGATTCAATCCTCAGAGAATGGAGGCCAAAGGAGAAGACTTGGTGATGCCCAGACTTGGGCATTTCATAAACCACTAAAAAAATGTAAAAATGGTAATGCACAGTTGATATGGTCACATATAGACATTTATACAAACACTAAATATCATCTACTCTCATTCACAAGTCACACACAAAAAAGGACTTTTACCACAAAAAAATGGCAGAGGACAGCATTTCAAAATGAAGATGTGTCTCCTACGTTGAAGGATTTGTGCTTTATAAGGGACTCACCACACTGGCCTTGTTTTCCAGACTTTACCAGGGTAGGAGATGCTGAGATAATTAAATGGGTAGAGCATGAACAGTGCCTGGAACAGACCTAGCACGGCGTCAATGAATAGGAGACCTTAGCTGTGAACACTAATAATTGCTTTTCTTAAAAGTGACCCACCACTCTGGGGACCATGGTCTCGGGGAACATCTAGCTCAATTGGCATGACACTACTTATAAAGATAATGCTCTACATTCTACCTTGGTGAGTAGTGTCTGGGGTCTTAAAAGCCTGTGAGCGGCCATCTAAGATACTACACTGGTCTCATCCCTTCGGGAGCAAGGGAGAATGAAGAGAACAGGATACAACGAAAAGATTAGTCCAAAGGACTAATTGATGACAGCTACCAAGACCTCCACCGGACTGAGTCCAGTACAGCCAGATGGTGCCTGGCTACCACCGCTGACTGCTCTGACCAGGATCACAACAGAGGGTTCTGGACAGAGCTGGAGAAGGATGCAGAGCATAATTCTAACTCCCAAAAAAAAAAAATAAGACCAGATTTACTGGCCTAAAGGAGACTGGAGAAACCTCAAGAGTATGGCCCCCAGGCACCCTTTCAGCTCAGGTGAAGTTACCTTCGAGGTTCACTGTTCAGCCTGGGAGTGGACAGCCCAGTAAAACTAAATGAGACCAACGAGGTACAGGAGTCCAGTGACAAGGGCCAGAAGACAGAGGGGGAGTAGGAAGCTGATGATAAGGAACACAAGTTGAGTAAGGATACTGTTGATGTGTTGTGAGATTGTTAACCATTGTTATAGGGCAACATTTGTAGTAACTGTTAAATGGGAGGCTATTTTGTCCTGTAAGCCTTCATCTTGGGTGAGAATGGCAGCACAATTGGAAGAGCATAGTCAATGTCACTTAAACGTGTACGTAAAAAGTTTTGAAATGGTGTATCTTTGGCTATGTGTATTTTCACCAAAAAAAAAAAAAAAAAAGCTGAGAATTCAGAGGGTTAAAATGTTGTGGGGTTGTTAACCAAAGTCACAAAACAGCATGTGTACTACTGTTACATGAGAAACTGTTTGTTCTGTAAGCCTTCACCTGAAGTACAATAAAATATTTAAAAAAAAAAAAGTGACCCACCTTTTATGGTTCTTGTTGTTGTACGCTAACGTGTCAATTCCAACTCAAAGTGACCCCATGTGACAGAGCAGAACTTCCCCACAGAGTTTCCTAGGCTGTAATCTTTACGGGAGCAGATCACCTGGTCTTTCTCCCATGGAGCCGCTGGGTAGGTATGAACCACCAATCTTTCAGTTAGCAGCTGAGCACTTACCTGTTATGCCACCAGGGTTCCTTTTTATGGTTCTTAGATTTCTTCAAGAACGGATCCTTGTATTGTTCTGGTAATGGCAAAAACAGAGCCACTTGCCTTGATGGAGGGTTACATGAAAAATTACAGTGCAACTGAAACAATGCTAGAAGGCCCCAGGGAACTCAGGCAGACCGCTCAGGACTGTGTCTGAGGCGGCTCCCTCTTTTGAAAAGACTCAGCACTAAACCTGGACATTCATTCTCTCAATGATCATGAAGTGGGAAAGACACGGAAAACAGGAATGGCTTTCTCAGGGTGTCCCTCAATGCCAGTTAACAATTACTGTCATTGTCATCATTGTTATGATCACCATCATTACTCCTGGACTCAGCACCCTCTACAACAGGCTTTCTCAGCCTTGGCATGATTGACATTTTGGTCCAAATAATTCTTTGCTGTGTGTGTCCTGTGCATCTTAAGGATGCTTAGCAGCATTCTAGGTGTCTCCACTAGATGCTAGTTGCACACCTATCTCAGGTGTGACCATCAAAAATATCTCTGTCTCCACTAGATGCTAGTTGCACACCTATCTCAGGTGTGACCATCAAAAATATCTCCACACATTACCAAATATCCCCTGGCATGGGGGCAGTATCACTCCACCGGCTTAGAACGATATAAACAGGGTAATGGCAGAAAGCAAGCATGACAGAAGGTGGCACTTACACGATATTTTATGAACAGAAAACAGCTGGGTGAGAGGTGGTAACGTACTGAGAAGGGGCTGGCCGTGTGAAATGCTGGAGAGCACGCACCAGGCAGCGAGAACAGTAAGTGCAAAGGCCCAAAACGGATGCACGTTTGGGGAAACTACAGGAACCCAGGACAGCCAGGGCAGAGTGATCTCGGGAGACAGCAGTGTGAAAAGTGCTTAAGGAGGGTGGCAAAACAAGATGGAGGACTTTTCGTTTAAAAAACTTCATAAAATATGTAATGCTCTTTTCCAGCCTTGCTTTATCTCTTCTCATTGAAACAGGACATAATTCCAGTTTTCTAGAAATAGGAATGTCTTACCCTAAGCTAAGTTTCAAGAACTTCCCTGGACATTTAACACTTCCCTGTCCCCAAACTGGATGGTCTAAGATGTCATTATCCCCAAGGAAAGAATCATCTAAGATAAGATTTACCAACCTTGGAACTCTTGATATCTGGGGCTGAGTGATTCTCTGTTGAGGGGGCTGTGCAGTGCAGCATCTCTGGCTTTTTCTCACTAGATGGCACTAGCATCTCCAGCCCCAGGTGTGATAAAAAAAATCCATCTAGAATGGAACTGGAACAACCAGAATGGAAATAATGAGAATGTTCATGCATTGGGAAGAATGTAACCAATGTCACTGAACAACTTGTGTAGAAGTTGTTGTATGGGAACCTAAACTGCTATGTAAGCCTTCACCAAAAACACAATAAAATAATACCTAAAAAAAAAAAAACTCATCCAGACATTGCCAAATGTCTGCTGAGGGGCAAAACTGCCAACTGCTAAAATGCACTGCTCTAAACTTATTTCTTGTACCAGTGGAGGATCATGGCCCAGGCTTTAGGAAACCAGAAACGATCCTAAGGCCTCAGGGAATAAACGTGCCTCATAACCGAGATCATGCTGTTTAGTACAACACTGGGTGGTACTGAAGGCAAACACCTCCTGAGGGCCTTGCCTAACTCACCCCTGTCTGGGAGAACATCTATCACCCACAGCCCTGCTAATTGGGCTGTGGGAACATTTAACTCAGCTGAGCTTGGCCAGTCAGACCAAGGCCAGCCTATGCTGGACACCGGAATGAGAAATGAGGGAAATGTGGACTCAGGTGGCCATTTCCTGTGTCAAAGATGCCTCACAGAAGCCAGCTGCACAGAGAGAGAGAGAAGCAATACAAATGTGCAGATAAGTAGTGACGAGGAACCTGGGGGCCCAGGACAGCAAGGACTGGAGTGGTTACTTCATGCTGCAAACGCACTGGGGCAGAAAAGGCCATTGTGCAAACAGAGTGGCAGGAGCACGCCTGCAGAGAGAAGCCAGGACAAGGGATTCGGAAGCCAGGGCATGATTGTGGTTCTTCTGAATTCCTGACAGCAGTCCATCCTGGGGCCCCGCTGGAGTGCCTGCCTCTGAGTTCCACGAGACAGTCTATTTCCTTCCAACACTTCCCTGCTCTTTGGAGGTTAGCCAAAGGGGAACTATGTTTCTTGCCCAGAGAGACATAGAGAGACCAGACAAGAAAAGATGAGTCCGGAAAATGACTGAAGCTGTGGGGAGAAGAGAGGGTGGGCTCCAGAGGCCATCCTGATGAGCCAAGTCTAGAGTGAAAGGGTGGGATGAAAGAGTCTGCAGGTCTCTCATACAGTTGAGAGATGAGGTCTTACCCAGAGAGATCAGCAGGCCACAGTTCTCCAGCATCACCTCCTGGTACAGGCTCCTCTGGGTCAGGTCCAGCTGCCCCCACTCCTCTTGGGTGAAGGTCACAGCCACATCCTCAAATGTCACAGACACCTGAAGAGTCAAACAGAGGCAGTGGTGTTTGCCTTGGGAAGTTGTGGGATGGGATTAGAGCCTGTATCTGCATCAGTGATAAAGATGCAGAGAGACTCAAGGCCCAGATCACCAAGTAACTCCTGGGGGCCTAGCTCAGTGCTGGGCTTAATGGGGAGGAGGACTTTGGATAGACTCAAATAGTCCAAAAAAGAGAAGGCTCCATGCGGAACCGCTGGAGAATGACAGAAGACAATGACAATCCCATGTAAACTGTGAGATACAGACAGTAAGGGCTCTGAGATGTCAGAGGGAAAGGATAATAACCAGCAGCTGCGTCTCACTGGATCTCACCTCACTGTGTAACTTCCCTGTGCTGAAGGCTCAATATGCCATGCTAAAGCAACTAAGTCCCCAACTCTGAAGCCAGATTCCTGTGATTTTACTCCAAACTCTTGAATCTGACACTTACCTGCTGTGTGACCTTGGGGTGTTCGCTTCATTTCACTGAGCCTCGGCCTCTGGATCAATAAGAGCTCCCATTTCACCCACAACAGCTGTGAGATTTAGAGACAACGTCCAGTGCTCAGCATGCTTTGGGATTAATCCCCCCACAGCAGTGAGGTGAACACCATCATCCTCCCCACATCATAGTCTTCGACCTGAGGCCAAGAGGGCTCTATCGATCTACCCAGAGTCACACGTCTTATGACCACGGGCAGGACCTGAATGCAGGTCCCTCTGCTCCAGGGTCCAGTGGAGTAATCATGACACCCCTCCTCCACCAAAGTGAATCCACAGGAACGAGGCTGGGAAGCATTTCCAATAATTTCTGCTGTTAAATCCATTACAGCCACTGCTTAAAACATTTCTGTGAATGTGGGCAGAGGAGCAGAGCCATCATCACTGAACTCACAGGAGAGGCCCTGCAGGTGGTACCTGCCTGAGGAGTGGCAGGGGCTGGGCAGCTCCCTGCATCCCTGGTTCCCCTGGTCCTGGAAGACTCTGTGGGAGATTCACGGTGAATCACCAGCCTCTTTATCCTTCCTGAGTTCTCACAGCAGGCCACAATACTTCAGGACCAGGGAACATGAGTGGCAGGGACAACGCAGGCTACTGTCATGAGAACATGGGCCTTTGACTAGCCACACTGTCTGTACTTACTGAGGGTGGGATAACATCCAGCAAAGGACCACACCCTCTCACCCTCCCAGGACCTAATCTCAGCAGGTATGTGTGTGGGGTGGGGGTGGAAGAGACCATAGCAACCACACAAGGCCCTCTTGGGCCCCCTGAAACAACCAATCCTTCTCCTTTGTCTACATACATCCCCCTGCCTGAAATGACCTGCATCCCCTCCCCAGTATGCCCAAAGTCATCTGCTGGAAGGACCACCTGCCTTGCAAAGTTCACTTCAGGTGTCACCCACAGGACTTCCCAGTCCACTGTGTAGAGGAGTGGGTAAAAGCACAGGCTCTGGTGGTCAGCATACTGGGTACGACTTTTTAAGAGCTGTGTGCCCTTGGGCAGGTAACTTAACCTCTCTGAGCTCTGACAGCCTCTTGTATAAAACAAGTGGTAATACTACCACTCAACTCTGATGAGTTGAGGGTTAAACCATGACTGACCAACATCCTGTATCAAAGACTCAACATCAGCTGGCAATCATGGATCTTTTGTTATGATTGTTCATTTTCCTCTTTGCTCCCACATCCTGGAAAACCTCAACGCAGTAGACTTTTGTAATTTTGCCAGATTCCCTACACAAAAAATGCCAGACCACAGACAAGTAGGGCAGGATCTACTTCAGCCTGAATTGCCAGGAAAAGCCACTCCAAATAGGTGACATGTGAACAGAGGCCAGAAGGATGTGAATAGGGGGGCTCTACAGAGATCTAGAGACAGTGTCCCAGGCAGTGGGAACTGCAAGGACAAAGGCTGAAATGGAAGTGAACCCACCATGGTCAAGTTGGTGTGTCTGGAGAGCAGTGAGCAAGAAAAAATGGAAGGAGGCAAGGTTGAAGGTTGTTGGTCAGGGTGGATGGGCAGGGACTTGCAGGTCAAGGCTGGGGGTTGGATTTATTTTAAGATGGGAACCCCAGAGGGAGCATCACTGATTCTTCAACAACTTATAGAGCAGCTGTCAGTGTTCCGACACTGTTCTGTTGTTGTCATTGCTGGATGCCAAGGAGTCGATTCCAATTCATAGTGACCCAATGTGACAAAGCAAAACTGCCCCATACAGTTTTCTAGGCTGCATTCTTTAGGAGAGTAGATCGCCAGGTCTTTCTCCCGTGGAGCCCCTCGTGGGTTTGAACACCAGACCTTTCGGTTAGCAGCCAAGTGTCTATCCGTTGCGCCACCAGGACTCCAAAGGGGAAGGTGGGAGGTTAGGTTTACTCTAAGTACGATGAGAACCCCTGGAGAAAGCCTCATTCATTCCTCATCAACTTACTGAGTAGCTGTCAAGAGTCCTGACACTGCTGTAAGACGGGGATAAAGTGACAAGCCAGATCACTGCAAAGAGAAGCCCAGTAACCTTCTCGGCTCCCAGCCCGTACAGCAGCCCAGCCCTCTCCCCTCAGAGAGAAGCAGCAATTCCGAAATCATCCTCCGCTCACCTGGGCCGGGTCCATCACCGCCGCCGCCATCGTGGGACCCCGTGAGGAGAGCAGGGCCTGAACAAGGGGGGGCCCCTACGATCCCAGCCTGCACTGCGTTTGCTGTGGGGAGCTCGGCTGACTGTTGCCCTCTGGGCCTCAGTCTCCCCGAGTGAAAGGCGCACCAGGCCCCGGGCGCCGCCCTTGGCAACTGCGAGGATGAAGGGCAGTGCGGAGTCCCGGAGACCCTGCTGCCTGGGCGGGCGCAGAGGGGCACCGTTACAGTGGTTCACGACTCGAACATAAGGGCTCAGTCTGGATGAAAGGACTGGGGAGCAGCACTAGCCTAGCCTCAGGGCCTCAAGCCCGGCAAGGACCAAACCGCCACGGACAAATGGCGTACTCTACGAAAGAGCAGGAAATCCCGCCCCCACCGACGTGTCCGCAGGAATCGCCCCTCTCCTTGCCCATCATTGGCCCAGCACCGCCGCCCACACACGACGCACAGCCTTCTAGGTAATGTAGTTTCCAGCTCCATCCATTCAGACGAGGAGCGCCTTTCGAGCATGGATTCCAACCAGTTCTCGGTTTGACCCCCACTTTGAGAATTTGCCTTTCCACTCCAGATATACTGAATCAGAATCTACATTTTAACAAGACCCCAGGTGATTCTTGTATATTTATGTATAAAAAAACCCAAACCTGTTGCCACTGAGTTGATTCTGACTAACAACATACTTCCGTGTGTAAGATACTTATGTATACTCAAGTATATACTTATGTATATTTATGTTCACATATACTTATGTATACAAGAATACTTACGTATTCTTATGTGTACATAAGAATCACCTGGGTATCTTATTAAAATGTAGATTTTCATTCAGTATGTCTGGGGTGGAAACGCAAATGCTTAGCAGCGGTCTGTACCAAAACAAACCCGTTCAAAGCCCTGCTTTCCAGCAAGACTTCTGCAGTGTAAAACGGGCACAAGGCCCAGAGCGCTGTGTCAGATCTGCCTCATTTTCAAGGGTACGGAATGGCGGATGGGAGGCCATCCATTCTTCCACCTGGGAAACCGAGGATCGGGAGGCGGCGATGGACCCCATGTGACAGAGCAGAACTGCCCCATAGGGTTTCCTAGGCTGTAATCTTTATGGAAGCAGATCGTCAGGTCTCTTTCCCATGGAGCCGCTGGGTAAGTTTGGTTAGCAGCCAAGTGCTTAACGAGTGCACCAACAGGGCTCCTTACACATTCATTACCACTCCAGATAAAAAAAAACCAGGAGTTTTTCATGAAACTTACTGGAGGGAAGGACAAAAGAAAATTATTGGAGGGACTGACAAAAGAGCAGCCCACCCCCACCCCCCGCCAAAAAAAAAAAAAAAAAGGTCAGGAGGAGGATGCTGGGAGTCTTGCTAGACATTATCCACATTTATGGACAGCCCTCTCCTGGGCCACCTTTGGCCCAGTAATGTTCCGCATGGTGCACAGACATCTGGGTAATACAGTTGGCTCCAGCAGCTGGTGCCGTCCTCTGAGATGGGGAAGCTAGAAGTGGAGGAGGCTTGGAAAGGAAGCTCAGAATTCCAATCTGGAACTTTTTTTGTTGTTAGTTTCCCTGCCCTAACTCATGGAGACCTCATGGCACGACAGAAGTAAACACTGCTTGGTCCTGGGCCATCCTTGTGATGGGTTACAGATCACACTGTTGTGATCCATATGGTTTTCATCGCCTGATTTTTGGAAGTACATCAAAAGGCCTTTCTTCCTAGATGTTGGGGAGGGAAAACAAACTTGGTCTCTCAGACCCATGGAAATAAATGAAGAAGACTCAACTAAGTTGTTAGTTGCTGTGGAGCTGATTTCAACTCATGGAGATTCCATGTGTGCAGAGTAAAACTGCTCCATAGGGTTTTCAAGCCTGTGACCTTTAGGAAGACACCAGGCCTGTCTTCCGAGGCACATGTGGATGGGTTCAAACTACCAACTTTTATGGCTAGTATTCAAGCGCTTAACCACTTGCACCACCCAGGCACCTAAATGAGAAGTGTTGGTGCCAGTGAGTCAATTCTGACTCATAGCAACCCTGCAGGGCAGAGTAAAACTGCCCCATAGGGTTTCCTAGACTAGGTCTTTTCTCCCGAAGAACAGCTGGTGGGTTTGAACTGCAAGCTTTTCAGTTAGCAGCTGAACAATTAACCATTGTGCCACCAGGGCTCCTAAATGAGAAGCAAGCACTATTTATTCAGAGCTTGCTATAGCAAGGAAGTCAGCCACCATCACCTGAGTTTGGCAGGGACTCAAAGGCAAGGAAGGGAGTTTTGGAAAGCTTTAGAGTAGAAGGGAAGGCTTCAGATATGCCCTGATTGGAAGCTGTTGGCATGGGGGAGCTGCAGGTGAGCTAACTAGAAGCAGGACATCCCATGTGACTAGTATTAAAAAAGTTTCCATCCAGTTGATTCTGACTCATGGCAACTGCATGTGTGCAGTGTAGAACTGTGTGCTTCATAAGGTTTTCATGGCTGTGACCTTTAGGAAGCAGCTCACCAGGGCTTTCTTCTGAGGTACTTCTGGGTGGGTTTGAACTGCCAACCTTTAGGTTAGCAGCAGAGCATTTAAGAGTTTGTGATGCCCAGAAATTCGTTACAGCAGCATATTTGGCTTTCACTGTTTGGTAATAAGTTGTAAGTGGGGGCAACAATCATGGAAGCTGGCAGCTATTGACTAAGTCCTGACCATTTTGAGCCAATTGCAGAGGTTGTGGTTTGGCTTCTTGGTCCGGTTGCTGCAGAGGTTCTAATTCAGAGTTCTATTTTTATATAGAAGCTCTGGCAGCGCAGTGGTTAAGAACTTGGCTGCTAACCAAAAGGTCAGCAGTTCAGATCCACCAGTTGCTCTCTGGAAATCCTATGGGGCAGTTCTACTCTGTCCTATAGGATCACTGAATCAGAATGGACTCGACAGCAACTGGTTTGTTTTGTTTTAGTTTATTTTTATATAAGATCTAGCCAACCCCCATTTGTGTATTCAGTCTCTCAGACCTCAATCTCTTCAGATAGTAGAGATTCGCTGGATGAACAAATCAGAGGAATGAAAGGAAAAGCGAAAAGCTTTTTTTAAAAAAAAAATCTTTGATATCATTGTTTTTAATACTTTGGAAATCTAAATAAAGTGGTAACAGCCAGTAGGGTAAAGCAAAATCCCTAATTTCCTTTTCTGCCGTGTTTTCTATAGGTATTTTATAATCAGAACAAAACAATTATCTGTGATACGAATGTCTGTATATCATATTTTGAATACTAGCTGTGTTCAGGCATTGTGCTAAACACTTTACAAGCTGTGACCTCATGAAGTTAATAAAATTTTTAGCTTCACTTCCCTTTTTGGGGATGATACTTACCTTGGAACATTATTGTGAAATAAATGAGACAGTGTACGTAACATTCTTATCAGTGTCTCATACTTATGTTTTGTGGAAGCAAAAATATTTTGCATACTGAGATAAACCAAAGTAGCAGGCTCATCTGTCTTATTCTGGTTCTCAAAATAATTAAAGCCCTTAGCATTTCCTGTAAGTTGATGAAATTCCTTACAAAAATAACTTTACACCTGACATTTATGATGCTCATGTCTGAAGATGCACGATGACGTTTGTGGACATTATAATCAGGCAAGACAACTGCTATTTTCCATCACAATAAGACTAATGTAAACTTGATAACCTTGGTGATTGTATGCAATTTTCTCCCTTAAATGACTTTTTATTTGGAATTGTTTATATATACGAGTAAGCCTTTCTAAAGCCTGATGCTCTTACAAACTCTTTTAGCAAGTAAACATCTCTTGTTCCCAAATGCCTGCACCTCAGATTCACCCATATGAATCATTATTATTCACCACCCCATTTTCCAGATAAGGAAATTGAGGCTTACAGAGGTGGAGGCACTTCCACAAGTCACAGAACTCATAAATAGCAGATAGAAGATTTTCAGGAGTGTTTCAGGCTCCAAGCTCGTTGTATGAGGCGACACAGACTCCCTTGCACTCTGGCTTCTTCTTGGGTTCAGCTAATGAGGATCTTCAGCAACCTGGCAGATAGGGAGGAGGGAGGCTACTATACTAATTCCAGCTCCGACTGCAGTTGCTCTATACTGGATGCAAGCCTCTGTCCAAGATCACAGCTCATTTCAGGGAGGTGTGTCCATATGCCTCTATTTCTCCTTCTAGGATCCTGTAACTGTTCTTCCCTTACTCCAACAAGCCCAGGGATGGGAACAATCTCGCTCTTACTAGCCTTATTCTGCACTAATTCATGGGCTTTCCTACCACCTTGACCACATCTTTGTAATAGTTCATTAAACTTTTCTTAAATTATTCTAATTACAGTATGCCATTTTTCCCCCTAGACCTTAACTGATAAAATAACTAGGAAAAAACTTATCTCTCATGGTACAGTCTTTGTAAGGATTTTGACTCAACAGTGCACTTGGCTAGCATTCAGTCAATTCTACCAGTGGCATTTTGATTCCTTTTAAGATGAAAAACAGACACACTTGTGTTTAAGATGAAAAACAAATATAAATACCTCTTGACGAATTCTGAGATAATCTAACTAAACAATATCTCTTTGGAAGGTCTCATGTTCCCCCTTCAGGAAGTCCTTGATGGTCACTTCAAGTTAGGGTGACCAACACTGCCAGTTTGCCAGGAACTGAAGAATTTCCCAGGCTGTGCGACTATTGGCACTAAAACTGGGCAAGTTCCAGGCAGACCCAGATAAATTGGTCACTCTTTAGCACACTTGTCATTTTCTCAGGTGATTGGCCACACGAGGGCAGAGGGAGAAGCTTTAGATAGCAAAATACAAAAGCTATACTGACTGAACACAATATGGGGTGGAAGGAGAAATGATTCCTGTGATTGTAACATATTTATACAGAATTTCTACTCCAAGTAGTAAGTAGACTATGAGTAGAATTCCAAAACCAAATTAAAAAATACTGCATAACTGGAATGAGTATATTTCTTCCAAAAAGGACAACAAGATCCATACAGGTATTAGAGTTCTGTTCATTCAAAAAGTCTCATTCATTTAGGATTCAAACGTGCAGGTCTCCTCTGTTGCAAAAATTAAAACAATCAAAACCATTGCTGTATTATGGCTGCTTTTAATTATTTTTATATGTGATCTTATGTTTGAGATTAAAAATGTGACTTTATAAATTAAGGCACAATCCACTTTTGTCTGTTTCTGAATGCTGCTTTATTTAAAAAGTATTAGAATATTTTAAGTTAGTAATATTATACAACGGGGTTAATAAAAACATAGGTTAGATATGCACAGATTCATGTATTTTAGAAAGATAATTATAACTTGCATATTTCCAGGTACAGACGGAGATCATTTTGCTGATACACCTCAGGAGACAGACACACACACACAAACTGTTTTAGACAACTAAGTCAATACCGATGCATAAATTAATCATATAGAAATTTTTACCATATGAAAACACTCCCTCATATCCATTCTTCACAAAATACAAGTCTTTCACAGGTTACTGCATATTATATTCCTGAATAATATAACCCTCATGTGAAGGTACTGGTGCTATCAAATATTTTTGGTGAAATAATGCATGAGACTAAGGCGATAGAAATCAGGCACAGTATTTCATGATACCCGTTACCTGCTGCCATCGAGTTGATTCCAACTCATAGTAACCCTACAGGACAGGGTAGAACTGCTGACCTCTTGGTTAGCAGCTGAATACTTAACCACTGGCACCACAAGGGCTCCATTTCATGATAATTTATATTAAATTAAAAAGCTTCCCTGGTTATTTAATACGGTGATAGTTAAAAAATATTACCTGAATAGGTGACTGTTACTTATAATTAAAAATCTGTAATTTTTCTAGAAAAAGCTTGGCAGTAGGTCTGGAACTTGTGTCTATTATGCTGTAAGTTTAACAGTCACGTGTTTTCACAAATTCACATATTGAAGACTTCTTTCCTGAGCATGTGTTCTCCAGTGTGCAGTGAGCTGTCCATTCTGGGAGAAGGATTTTCCACATTGATTACATTGGTATGGTTTCTCTCCTGTGTGGGTTCTCACATGAAGCCTTAGGCATGAGCTGGTAGTGAACGCTTTGCCACATTCAGTACACTGATAGGGCTTTTCCCCAGTATGACGTCTCTGATGTACAGTAAGTTCCCTATTATAGAAGAATGCTTTCCCACATTCCGTACATTCGTAGGGTTTCTCTCCAGTGTGGTATCTCTCATGTTTAATAAGGAATGACTGATAGGTAAAGGATTTCCCACATTCATTGCACACAAAGGGCTTCTCACCACTATGAATTTTTATGTGATGATTAAGGGATGAATGATCCCTGTAGGCTTTCTCACATTTATTACATTTATAGGGCTTCTCTCCACTATGAATTCTCTTATGCACAGTGAGTTGTACCTTCTGGAGAAAACCTTTTCCACATTCATTACATTTGTAGCATTTCTCATCCGAATGAGTTCTAGCATGTAGAAATAGATATGAACTGGTAGTGAATCTTTTCCCACATTTATCACATTCATAGGGTTTCTCACCTGTATGAGTTCTCACATGTTGCACAAAGACTGAGATTGAAGTAAAAGCTTTCCCACATTCATTACATTCATAAGGTTTTTCTCCTGTATGGATTCTCTGATGGACAATGAGGTGTGATTTCTCAAAGTAGGATTTCCCACAATCCAAGCATTCATAGGGTTTCTCTCCAGTATGAAATTTACGATGTCGAATGAGGGAGGACTGATAGCTGAAGTTTTTTCCACACTGGTTACACTCATAAGGTTTTTCTCCAGTATGAGCTCTCTTGTGTGCAATAAGGTATGTACTCTGAGAAAAGGTCTTCCCACACTGCTTACATTCATAAGGCTTCTCGCCTGTATGAGTTTTATGATGTCTAATGAGATATGACTTCTGGCTGAACGTTTTTCCACATTGACTACAGTCATAAGACTTATCACTATTGTAAGCTTCCTCTTCTTGAGTAAAGAATGAGTTAGCATGGAATTTTTCCTCATATCCATTACTTTCAGAGGGTTTGTTCCTACTCTGAATTCCATGATGCACAGTGATGTTTGATTTCTGAATGAAGGCTTTCACACAATGATTACATTCACAGGTTTTTACTCCAGTATTAGATGTAATATGGCAGAATGACTCTGCATCTCCATCACAGTTCGATGATTTCTTTATTGCGCAGTGTTTCTCATGAACAACTAAGTCAGAATTATCTTTCAAATTTTTTCCTAGTGAGTCACAGTTATGAGGTTTATTGCTTGAAGAAATAAGTTCAGAGCTTAAACCAAATTGCTTTCCAATACATTTCTTGTGTATTACCTTAGTCTGTGTTTTCCTAAATGTGGATGCCACTTGTGTGGAAAAACTCAGCTGGTTTTCCTGTTGCCAATCTATCAGGTCATCACCTTTCCAGAATTTTTCTAAAATAGGATATAATAAACCAGTCTTTGTCAGTCTGTCCACTTTATGTCAGAAATACACATCTTTAAAAATGCCTTGTTAGTTAACAATCTATTTGGCAGTATTACAGTCTCAAATGAAAACATTCCCCCTCTTCGGGCTTCTAGAAGGAAACGGCAATAGAGAAAGTGGGAGCAAGAAACTCATTTATGGATCTAAGTAACTGTTATGGATTGAATTGTGTCCCCCAAAAATACGTATTATAAATCCTAACCTCTATGTCTGTGGTTATAATCCCGTTTGGGAATGAGTTGTCTTTGTTATGCTAATGAGGCAAGATTAGTGTAGGGTGTGTCTTTAATCAGTCTGAGATATAAAACAGATTAAATAAGCAAGCGAGTAAGCAGAGATGGGAGATGAGAGACACCAAGCCACATGAAGACTGCCCAGGAACAGAAGCTCAAAGAGACAAGGACCTTACTTCAGAGCTGAAAGAGAGAGAAAGTCTTCCCCTAGGGCCAGTGCCCTGAATTGGGACTTCTAGTCTCCTAAACTGTGAGAAAATAAATTTGTTTGTTAAAGCCACCCATTTATAGTTTTTCTGTTATAGTAGCACTAGATAACTTAGTAACTTTCAGTATTTTAAAATAGTATCTTGCAATTGGTGGAGAAGATGAAAAGGAGAAAAGAACACAGGACAAAGCCGATTAAAGGGTGAACACAGAGAATGGGAAGGGCACACCAAGAGGGATGGATAAGTGGTAGGTTAGCCAGAGGAATAAGCACACAGTTAAGACAGCTGTTCTCATCAGGGGCATTTTTACTCCACAGAGCCCACTTGGCAAGATCTGGAGACTATTTTGGTTATCACAAATCGGGGATGGGAGTTGCTATTGGCATCGACTAAGTAGAAGCCAACAATGTTGCTAAACATCCAAAATTTCACAGTACGACTTCCCCAACAAAAAATATCTGGCCCCTCAACAGTGCCAAGGTTGAAAAACCCTGGGTTAAAGGGAAATAAGAAGTAGAACAGAGTCTAGGGTCCTAAGGTACCATAACAGTATGTTAAAAACCCATTTCTTTATTTCTTCCCCTCTAACCCAGTGGACACACCAGAAACAAATTTATTTTTCTAAACTCCAATTTCCTGTATGTCTGTCAGATCTGTTTTGTAGCCTGGGCCCTCTAAACCCAATCCAAACCACAACTGGGACATATCTACAACCAATGATTCAACTTTTTCATCTTGTTCTGTTCCTTTTCACATAGACTTACAGACACATACCAGATGCACAAAGCAAAACTGGGATCAGAGGGGTCAACCATCTTTTTTCCAGTATCTGGTTTATTATGGTGCTTTGACTGATAGACCATTATCTTATTCAATAACTATTTGGGGACACAGAACCTTCCCTGTTCTTTGAATCTCAGATTTAGTATTCCTTCCACTGTTACCTTGCTTCTGATCATGGGCACTATTCTCTTCTATAACTTGCCCTTTGTCAACAATGCTCAATTTCTTGATCTCTACCTTCCCTCAACTGGGGACATTAAGGATAAGACCCCAGACCCTGTAACTAGAACTTTACCAACATTTTCCTTTTACGAGTGTTTCGACTAACCCTGTATAATATAAAAAATTTCATTTTTAAGTGCTGAAATTTTAAATATTCAATGTAGATAGCTATGTCAAATCTAAATTACAATCTTAACTATTTAAGACATTTAAGATCCTGTTATGTCCTCTTAATTACCTCTGCTGCTCATAAATATGCTTGAGAAATGAGTGCAGACACTGGGATCCCTCTCAGTGGCCTCCACACTGATAAATAAATCATTTCATACAAGCCAATTACAAACTCAGAACAGTCAAGAATAACTCACAGAATTAAAATTAAGGGAGAGAAATAATTCTCCCACATTAACAGGGGGAATAAGAAAATAGAATAGGTTTTGAGTCTTAATTACATAGGAAACATATGGGATGGGTTTTCATGGATGGGACAAAGTAATAAGGCTTGAATTAATCGAAGACAAATTCAGCAAAGAACTTCACATGTATGAAAGTTCATAAGGAAAATTGTAGATATGGTGCTATCTGGGGATGAGAAGGGAGAAATCATTCTGGAAAGGCAGAACAGGGCCTTGTTATGAAGGTTAATGAAAGAAAAGGACTATAGGGACTTACAACAGGGAGTACTTTTGAGTTTTGTATTGTCAGGAAGTTCTCAATAAATGGCATGGCTTAGAATGGTGGTTTCTAAACTGTGCTACTAAGCTTTTGACCCCAGCGATTCTGAAGACAGTGCCTTGGCAGTTACTACTGGGCACTGCCCAAAGAAGGAGTCCACAAAGCTTTAGGGCTCCCAACCAGGTTTCAACTAGGGCAACTCCACCTTTATCTGCAAGGTAGCAGAGTAGAGGGACTGGAACCAAACCGCTGAGGTTTAAATCCCAGTGCCTCTACGTACTTACTAGCTGAGTGACTCTGGGCATGTTACTTATCCTCTGTGTCTGAGTTTCCTCATCTGTAAAGTAGACATACAACACTATCTATCGCATAGTGTTTTGTAAAGTTAAAATGAGTTCATACACATAAAGCAATGGAAACTCCAGCTTGCCCATAGTTATCATTCTGAGTACAGTTAGCCCCCATAAAATCTGTTGCCATCGAGTCGATTCTGACTCATAGCCACCCTAGAGGACAGAGTAGAATTGCCTAGGCTGTAAATTTTTATGGAAGCAGACTGCCACAACTTTCTCCTGTGGAGTCACTGATAGGTTCGAACTGCCAACCTTTTGGTAGCAGCCAAGTGCTTAACCACTGCGCTACCAAGCCTCCTATGCAGTTAGCCCAGTGTTGCATATTCCTAAATGAGGCAATGCCAGGTAAGACTTCATATGGAAAAGACGTCTCAGGCCTAAAAAACAGTTTGAAACTACATTAAGAGAGAGATCTGGAAGGGGTGTCTGAGATAAACTGTCAGAAAGACAGGGTTCAGTAAGCACAAGATTTATACCAATCCGGATATCGGGGTATATGTGATCAGCCTTGCACAACATCACTGGACACTGAGGACATGGAGAATATAAGAAATTTTAGCATGGAAACAAACTGAAGTAAACATGGGGAGAAAGGACAAACAGAAAACTTAGACGAGAATCAAGATGATTCTGTGGTTGCCAGGCTTAGGCAACCCGGAAGTGGAGGAGGAAATCATAAGAGTGAGCATTGTTTTCTAGAAGGTTAAGTGAGGCGGGGGGGCCATTCTATAACCAGAGAAAAGACAGGACTGGATTTCACATACATCAGTAAGATAAGGGAAGAAAAGTGAGAGCAAATGCCACATAATAACAGCCTAAGCTGTCAAAATGATTGTTTTCATCTGTTCATTCACTTAACAAATATCTGAGCATCTACTATGTACCAGGAACTACACACAGGGAATAAATAATTAGGAGGAAATTCAAATTAAGGTCTATGTCCTTTTGGAGGTAGAAATTGAGTTGGTGAGGCATACATGATGAAATAACCATGCAAATATGGATACAAATAACGAAGGAAAGGTTCTCACCCAGATGGGTGGTCCAGGAAGGCTTCCCTGAGGAAGTGCTATTTGTGAAGAGATGGAAGAACAAGCATTCATGGGTCAAGTGGGTGGTGGAAAGGCCCTGTGGCAGGTGGAAAAGGAAGTAAGAAAGAAAAGTGGTGCAAGATAAAAGGTAGTGAGTCAGGCATGTTGCTGACCAGGTTAGGCTGTATGTGCCATGTTAAAGAGTTTAGTTTTTATCCCAAGAGCTAAGGGGAGTCGTGGAACAATTTTAAGGAAAGATGGGGGGTGTGGAATCCATGTTCAAATCTGGTTTTACTGTGGAGAATGGATTGAGGGGAAATGAGGATAAAAGGGGACCCATTTAGAAAGTTAAGGCCGAATTTGAGGTACTAGATGACAGTAGCATGGTTTACGGAGGAAGTAGCAAATTAGGGAAGTGGACAGATTTGCAAGGCATTTAAGAGGTACAAATGACGCAATTCTACAACTAATTGTACATGTGGGATGAGAAGAGGGAGGGAACAAGGAAGAGTGGAGGGCTTCTGGCCTGGGTAATGACACAGTGCCATTTACTGAAAAAGAGAAAACTAAAGGTGGAACAGCACCTGTAAATGGTGGGGAGAATATTATCTTATTTAGGTAAGGGGGAGTCCAAAGTATCTTTGAAACATCCCATTGGGTATGGCAAAAAGGCAATCGAGTTTGAAACTTCAAGGAGAGGTCGAGACGGGAAGGTAACTGAAGATAAGGCTGCAGATTAGGCCCAGGGAGACCAGAGTCAGAAATAAAAAGGACCTGGGACAAAGTCTACAGAAATTTCAAAATTGAGTGGGTGGCTAGAGGTGGCTGAGCCAGTGAATTAAAACAAAGAAAAACAGAGAGGAAGGAGAAAACAAAGAAAGAGGTTACAGAAGCCAAGGAAAGATAGTATTTCAAGGACAGAATGGTTAACACAGTTAAGTTCTGCTGATGGCCTAGGAAGACAAAGACAAGATTATATTGTGAAGAGAGTTGCTGCTGATCTTGGCAAGAGCAGCCTTAAGGGTGGCACATCGCAGCAAGGAGGTTCACGGGGCAAAGCAGAGGTTTGGGAGGTGAAGGCGACACACCAAGGAAGAGGTGGAACACTATACAGAAAGAAAAACAGCCCCAAGTGGCTCCTTGGTTAACAGCAGAGATAGAAGGGAAAACCAAAGAAGTGAAGGTTGGAGAAGCCCATGGAGACGTAGGTAAGATCATGGTGGTGACATCTGCTACTCAAGTGGAAGTCAGAGGCCATCTCAAGAAGCGTGAGGGCAACAAAAGCACATGCACAAGGAAAGCAGCTGGTAAGCAGTGATGTCAAAAGCTGGGAGACTAGATGGGGAGGAGAGCAGCGACTATTTAAGTGAGATTCCAGGGATCAACAAGAGGCAAAGTAAGACAGGAATTCCTTGAAAGTGTACATGTGAGGCCTTATATCTGAAAGGAGGGACATGGAAGGAATTAGAAAGAGCAAGACTGGCAAATTGATGTTGAAAGATAGAACACAGCTACAAAAGCTTGAACACATAAGAGAGGAAAGCACAGTGATGAAGACACCTGGGAAAGGGAGACTAATGAAGAAAACAAAGTCACCAATGATGTAGGCAGGGCTGGGAGACAGCATACAGGAAAGCGGTGCAGTTCGTCCTTCAGACCTCAAAAAGTTGGAGACAGAAGTCAGGAAGAATGACATCTGAAGGTGTCGTTCTTGTATTTGGCACCCTTAATGAGTTGCGTTTGGCCTTTTTCAGAGGTCTGGGCCTTTGGAACTACTTTTCTAAAGCACCAGTCCCTCATATGAAAACTGTGATCTTACTTCCACTGTCTCTCGGCGGCCAGTTTCTAAGAACTCACCTCGACAACTCCTCCTTGGTGGTGCTCCCTCCTCCGTCCAGGGCTCCTCACCTTGTTCCAACTTAAAGATCACATCTGGCTTGGTGTACTGACACCCTGTTCATGGGAAACGACACAGTTTTGGTGAAATGTGCTTTGCTAAACTCTTTAAAATTTATGTGCTCTCGTTAACACTAGGAGATAGATTTCCAAAGACATGTGAAACAGAGTAGTTAGGGATTTGCTTAAAATCACCTGGCAGGTAAGAGCTAGGTTAGGAAGACAGCCCAGATGAAGCAAACTCCTGGGCCCACAACTCAACACTGGTGCAAAGGAGGCAAAACAGGCTGTCCATTTATAATTTACTTGAGACCACTCAATTGTGAGCCATGAAACATACCTATCAGCAAAAAAAGATAAAAAATCTTTAACCCTCAAAACTCAAGGACAACACCATTAAGCATCCTAAGGATGTCTCAGCTTTGCACACATGAGACAGGAAAGGCCTCAAGTGGGCTGGGCTCTGAGTCCAAGGGGAGCTGCCCTTACCCACAGACAGCAGGTTCCCGTAGGTCTCCAGCATCACGTCTCTGTAGAGGACCCTCTGAGTTGGGGCCAGCTGCTCCCACTCCCTCCGAGTGAATCTCACAGCCACATCCATAAACGTGACTGAGGCCTACAACAACATAGCCTTCAGTCTCAAGTTATCCACTTTTAATTGTGTAGAAATTAATTATTATAAACCTGAATGCTACAATTCTCTCTTAGTTGAAATTACAATTGAAGCCAGACACCATAAGTTCCAATAGCAGGAATAATTATTCTTGTTATTAGGTGCTGTCAAGTTGATTTCAAGTCATAGTGTCCCCACACGGCAGAGCAGACCTGCCCCATGAGGTTTTCTAGGCTGTAATCTTTAGAGGAGCAGATCGCCAGGTCCTTCTCCCAAGGAGCCGCTGAGTGGGTTCAAACTGCCAACCTTACGGTTAGCAGCTGAGTGCTTAACCGTTGCATCGTGGGACTCCTTCAGGAACAATTAGAGGAATGTTGACAAATACACAGCACTGATCTGGCTATTACATCTATAGAGATAATAGCAAAAATGGAGAATATGTGCAAGTCTGACCACTTGAAGCCACTGAAAAAATATTAGACAGAGGATAGGTGTTCCTTACCAGATTTATTCTGTACCATGTCATCATTAAATTAAATCCCGGTTAGTTTGTTTGTAAGAAATTCCACTCTAGTTTAGTGGGTTTTTTTGGTTTTGTTTTCTGCTACAATGGTTTACAGGTATACAATCCTTCAACTCAGGCTATGACTCTTGCTTTTTGTTGTGAAAAGCTATTTCCTTATTTTTTCTTAAACAAACTTGAACTTACTCAACATTCTGGTAACATTTAAATCATTTACTATGACTGCTCTGATCTTACAATTATCCAAACTAGCTGTATAAAAAGGAGCCCTGCTGGTGCAAAGTTAAGCCCTTGGCTGCTAACCTAAAGGTTAGTGGTTTGAACCCAACCAGCAGCTCTGCAAGAGAAAGACCTGGTAATCTGCTCCCATAAAGATTATAGCCTAGAAAGCACTATGGGGCAGTTATACTCAGTCACATGGAGTCAATATGAGTTGGAATCGATTTGACAGCACCTAATAACAGCCGTATAAAACTCATGTAAATTGTCTTAGAAGTCAACATGATACATCATATATAAAACAAAAAACCAAACTCATTGCTGTCGAGTTGATTTCAATTCATAACGACCCTACAGGACAGAGAACTGCCCCACAGGGTTTCCAAGGAGTGGTCGGGGGATTTGAACTTCCAACCATTTGGTTACCAGTCAAGCTCTTAATCACTGCACCACCAGGGCTCCACACATAGTGCTACTTATATACCTATGTAAATGAACCAAAAATTATAATAGAAATACCCTGCTGTGCAGTCACACACTAAAATGCATATATATCCAGTGTCTACTAGGACCAAAAAGGTAGAATGAACAGAACTGTGCAGACACCAGATGTGGGGAGGGTGAAAAGAAAAAGGAGATATGGCTGCAAGGTGTCTGGCTTGGGCAACTAGGCAGAAGGTAGTGGGATTCAAAGATGTTTTCCAGGTACCTCAAATATGTCTAACGCTAAACACATCCCTTAGCCCTTTCCACCTTCCCTCCTCAAACCCAAGCATTATGGGAATTTTCTAGAGATAAAACAGAATGTTATGCAGCCAGTAAAAAGAACAAGTGTGCTTTATCTCACTCAACCTCAAGGATGGCCAAGATGTATTGTTAAATAAAAAAAAGTAAAAACAAATGGTGACTAGGAAAACAAAGATCCACCCTCTGAGAAGCAATACAGTAAAATGGTTAAAGTCATGGATTCCAGAGTCAGACTACCTGGACTCCCATTCCTGCTCCTACACTTACCAACCTTGCAACTTTGGACAAATTTCTTAACCCTTCTGTGCCTTAGTTTCCTAATCTGTAAAACTAGAATAGCAGTACCTACCCACATAGAGTTGTGACGGTTAAGAGCTGATCTATATAACGCACTCAGAATAATGGCTGATTCATAGTGATACTATATGCTTGCTTGCTCTTTTGATTATTATAAGGAGTTCAGGTGGTGTAACAGTTAAGCACTCAGCTGCTAACTGAAGGGGTGGCAGTTCAAACTCACCCAGCGGCTCTGTGGGAGAAGAGACCTGGTGATCTGCTCATGTAAAGATTACAGCCTAGAAAACCCTATGGGGCAGTTTTACTCTGTCACATGGGGTCACTATGAGTCGGAATCGACTCAATGGCACCACTACCACCAACATGATTATTATGGGAGCACCTGCACAGCCATGGACATGGCCACATGCATACAGGCTCAATGTGCATGAATATAGGGAGGGTGTAGAAGTATGAGCAGAGGGTAATGGCCATGAGAAACATTCAGCCTGGATACATGGATTTGGAGGTCCTCTGTAGACCACCACCACCAAAATGCTCTGAGAGGGAATTAAGTCATAGGTGAGAAAATCAATGGCCAGAGATGGATCCTGGAAAGCAAAAATGTTTAAGAGATGGACGGGAGACACAGAGCCTATGCAAATGAAGTACAGGAAACCACAGGAGCCAGGAGAGGACTTTTAAGTCAGAGAAGTGAACAGCAGTACACAGGCCCAACAAGCGGGTGAAGGGCAAAAGGGACCCTTCTGAGAATTGCCCAAGTCCGGTAACAGTGGTGGAAGACATTCTGGTCATCTGCGGAGTGAAAGAGACACAGAGGACGTGGAGACAGAAACCTTACACAACATATTCATGAGGTGTATCTGTGAGAGAAAGAAGAGGGAGAAAGAAAGGGCAGAGCTTAATGGGCAGGCAGGGTGGAAAGAGGCTGTGTTGAGACCGGAGGACTGAAAACAGCTATAGATTATGTGGAGTTGATCAAAAAGGAGACGTTAAAGACCAAACAATGGGGGCGTAAAAGAAGTCCTAGACAAGTTGGGAGGAAAAGTGGTCAATAAAAGAGGGAAAGGGGCATGCTGGAAGATGACAGACCCCTTCTGCTCTGAGGTTCTAACAAGGCCCACAGAGCTTTGGTATTCTACATACAAACCTTCCCTGGAGAACACAACTCCAAACAATCGGCAGACTACCTTCAGTTATATACCCCTTTCTGAGAAATACTTGCAGAGCTCTTTGTAGAAGACTTTAGGCCTTCCAATCCTCCAGATAATTGAGGATTTCTATTCCAGTATCAACCCAAACCACCAGAGAGCCATGTCTTTGGACTATATCACTTTGTCTGTTTTCTCAGAGTCATTTTTTTGGCTTTGTGGTGAGGATCTAAAATTGCCATGTAAAATCTGATGTGGAATTACTTACCTTTCTGCTATTTCACCTAGATGAGGCCCTACTTAAAATATTCATTTGTTATTTTATCTTTCTTTGGTTTATACCCAATCTCCAACAACTTACTCCATGAGACAGTGTCCTGGCCACCAGGATCTCTACATGAACTCACTTGACATAGTCAGTTTTCCTGGAAACTCACATTCTAGTTGGGGAGACAACCAAACAAATTTTAAGAGATCAGTACTATGAAAAAAACAGAACAGTGTTCTCACCAGCAATCCAGAGAAACTTTAGATAAAGTAATGTGAACAGGCTTCTCTGAGGAAAGACACCTAAGCTGAGACCTAACTAATGAGAAGGGGAACAGCTATGGGAGGATCTGGGGGAAGAGCAGTCCCAGCAGAGGGAACAGAGTGCAAAAGCCCTGAGGTGGGAACGAGCCTGGTCTGTTCAAAGAACAAGGCCAGTGTGGCTAGAGCGTAGCAAGCTAGACAAAACGGTAAGCGATGAAGTCAGAGGCAGGCAGCTATTCAGTGGCAAGGCTGGGCAGGGAGGCTGTGTTTATTACCCAGGTGATAGAAAATCAGTAGAAAGAGAAGAGTTTAATCTATTTCTAAAATATGACTTGGACTGTTGTGTGGAGAGTGAATTGTTGGAGGCTAGAAGGTGTGTATCAGGGTTGTATCCTTTTACCATACTTATTCAGTCTGTATGCTGAGCAAATAATCCCAGAAGCTAGGCTATATGAAGAAGAACACAGCATCAGGATTGGTGGAAGATTCATTAACAACCTGCAATATGCAGATGACACAACACTGCTTGCTGAAAGCCAAGAGGACTTGAAGCACTTACTGATGAAGATCAAAGACTACTGCCTCCAGTATGGATGATATTTCAGTATAAAGAAAACAAAATCCTCACAACTGGACCAATAAGCAACATCATGATAAAAGGAGAAAAGATTGAAGTTGTAAAGGATTTCATTTTACTTGGATCAACAATCAACGCCCATGGAAGCAGCAACCAGAAAATCAAACGACATATTGCATTGGGCAAATGTGCTGCAAAAGACCCCTTTAAAGTGTTAAAAAGCAAGGATGTCACTCTGAGGACTAAGGGTGCGCCTGACCCAAGCCATGATATTTTCAACTGCCTCATATGCATGCGAAAGCTCGACAATGAATAAGGAAGACCAAAGAAGAATTGATGACTTTGAATTGTAGTGCTGGCAAAGAATATTGAATATACCATGAACTGCCAGAAGAATGAACAAGTCTGTCTTGGAAGAAACACAGCCAGACTGCTCCTTGGAAGCGAGGATGGCGAGACTTTGTCTCACATAGTTTGGAGGGACAAGCTCCTGGTGAAGGACATCATGTTTGGTAGAGAGTCAGTAAAAAAGAGGAAGACCCTTGATGAGATGGACTGACACAGTGGCTGCAACAATGGGCTCAAGCATAACAACAATTGTGAGGATGGTGCAGAACCAGCAGTGTTTTGTTCTGCTGTACGCAGGACTGCTATGAATTGAAACTGGCTCGATGGCACCTAACAACAACGAGAATGCTAGGACAATGGCTAAGTGCTCAGCTGCTAACCAAAAGATTGCTGGTTCAAACCCACGCAGTGGCTCTGTGAGAGGAAGACCTGGCAATCTGCTTCCCTCAAGATTACAGCCTAGAAAACCCTGTGGGGCAGTTTTCCTCTGTCACATGGGGTCGCTACTGACTCAAAATCGACTCAACACCGCCTAACAACAACAGAATAAAAACATGAGAAATGGCTGGGAGGCTGCTGTAGTGGTCAAGACAAAAGGTGGAGGAGGCTTGGGCCAGGCAGCTAGCAGTGAAGATGGGGAGAAGCAGATGCATTCGTGAAGTTCAGGGGAAAGAACCAACAGGGCCTGCTGAGTGACTGATGTGAGGGAAAGGGAGATTCAAAGATGACTCCTTGATGTTATTCCTTAAAATGAGGAAGACTGTGGGGAGGAACAAGCTGGAATGCAGAACATCAGACCTATATGTCAGGATAGCTCCACAGGCTCCGAGGAGTTAGGACTGAGTTTTTTAATACACAGCGCAAATCTCACACTGGACTGTTTCCCATTTGCTTTGGCATTCAACATCCCAACCAAATTGGTACGTCCACTTTAATTAAATGGACAGGATAATGTAATCTGTGTATCAACATTACATGGCACCACAGCCAACATACCTCAATCTCTCCATTATTTTCCTGTATCATGACTCCTACTTATTTACTCTTTTTCAGTTTAGCTGTGGCTTCTTGAAAGTCATAAAAAATCCACTGAAGAATAAAGGAGAGTAACACGAAATAAATCAAGTCTCACCTGGGACTTGGTCTTTTCAAGGTCTTCTTGGGAAAGGGCAAAGTCCAGAGAAAGTGCTAGGGAAAATGAAGGAGCCATAAGAAAGTAAACTTAAACCTGCCTACAACCAGCTGTTCTAAAAAACACCCCCACGCTGGCTGATGTGACTCCACCACGACAAACTAGCATTCAGATACCACCTGATAGAATCCATCACTACTGCACAGGTCCCGTGAAAAAATGCCTAACCTGAATCAATTGATAAGGAAACATCAGACAATCCAATCTGAGACACATACACAAATGTGGCAAAATGTAACTAACTGGTGATTCTAGGGGGAAAAAGTAAACAGATTTTCATTTAACTATTGTTGAAACTTCAGGGAAGATATGCATTTTTCAAAATTAAAACTGGCCCTCAAAACCTTGAAAATATATGAAATAGAAAATGTATTAGTGATTGTGGTCACCATTAACTGTTATTTTGCAAATACAGAAAAAGCTTGGGCTCTTACGTTAGACTTTATTTTTGGTTCAGTGATGGTGAAGAGTTCAAGAAATTTCCTTAGCCGTGGCTATTGCCACTGACCAGCCAACTTCCTCTTTCCTGTCTTGGCTTCTTTTTCCTGGGGATACAGTGCACACCCATCCCCTCCTTCCTTGAGTTATTCTTACCTGGCTCATCCAACATTTGAGTCAAACTCTTCATTGCTTCACAGTTGCTCATGTTCTCAATGGGTAGAGACATACCACAGAAATCTTCCTTTGCTCGGGCACCAAGGTCAAGGTCGGATACAGGCCCAAAGGCCCTGAAGTGCTTCCTGCGGCGCCAGGCTCTGCTCTCAGGGTACAGGAGTCAGCCCTCCAGTCAGGCGGCTGCTCTGGGCGTCACAGGAGTCATGGCTTTTTCTGTGGACTGAGGAACAAATTCCTGTTTGCTGGAGACTTGAGAATTCAATGACTCACTAGGAAGAGGTCAGAGAAACAGCCAAAATGAGAGAAAGGAACAGAACCAGGTGTGGCGGCGAGCGCCCTCAGCAGCGCGGCCCTCGGATGGCGACCATGAGGTGACCACGCGGTTCGGCGCCGCCCGGGGCCTGGCCCGACACTGAGACCCGCTGGCTCGCTTGGGAAACGCCGCGCAAACGCGTTAGCGCCGCGGATTGGGGGGATGTCCCGAAGTCCGTGCTCGCCACCAACCGCGGGATCCCGCTCCACTCACCGAAGAGCCTTCTAGCCATCGAGCCCTGTGGGGTGAGAATCCGTCCCGCCGTCCACACCTTGCCCGAACACACACCCAACCCAGACGCAAGCCCTAAACGGACGCACTCCCCGCCCCCGGCGCAAGTCCCGAACGCCCTCACTCACCGACCGAGGCCCGAAAACGGACAGCCGGGCGGGCGAAGTGCGCGTGCGCAGACCGGACGCGCGGCCGACCCTCTCTGGGAGAAGAGTTTCCGTAGTGGTCCTACGCGCGCGCGCGCGCGGAGGAGAGGCGACCAAGGGAGCAAAGGTCACGGCGGTGACATCCCCAGATTTCGGAAAATCTGAGTTGAAAACTAGAAAACGGAATCTCGCTAACATAAAAAATAAGTACAAGTGAAAACAAAACAAAAACCGTAAAGATTTCTTTTTAATATCGAATTGTGCAATGCAGGTGGTATACGCGAACTGTAGGAATGTCAGAAAATCTACAGCAGGAATTTAAAAATGGGTAATGGCTTCTGATTCCTGTCGCCGAACGTGACCACTATTTTCATTTGTTGTACTCCCTTTCCCACGACTTAATCTACATTTTAATGTGTGTTGGTTCATCATAGGAGCCCTGGTGGCGCAATTGTTAAGAGCTAGGCTGCTAACCAAAGGTTGGCGGTTCGAATACACTAGCTCCTCCTTGGAAACCCTATGGGGCAGTTCTAGTCTGTCCTATGGGGTCACTATGAGTCGGAATTGACTCGACGGTAACGCGTTTTTAGTTTGGTTCATTATGATTGGCTCATTTATTTGAAAGAATCTTAGCCTTTATTTTGTTTCCCTTGCATGCATTTTAAGGGGTTTTTGTATACATCGAAAATGAGATCATAATTATGTTGTTTGGTAAACATTTTTTAAAACTCATTCCATCTTGTTCTCTAGTTTTAAAAAATAAACTTCCTATCACTACCTTAGCCAGCTACATAAATAAGCTGGAAAATTAAATTAAAAATAGACCCAATTCAGAAGAAAGCTGTAAAGATATAAAGTACATAGAAATAAAAGGATTAGTTTAAATAATAAATTAGGGAAGCACACTTACAGGACATATGACAAATGCAACGTAATGTCTACCCTACCCGTCTACCCGTTGTCATCCAGTGGATTCCAACTCAGCGGCCCTATAGGGCAGAGTAGACCTGCTTCACGGGGTTTCCAAGGCTATAATATTTACATAGGAAACCCTGGTGGCGTAGTGGTTAAGAGCTATGACTGCTAACCAAAAAGATGGCAGTTCGTAATCCACGAGGCGCCCGTGGGAAACCTTATGTTCTACTCTGCCCCATGGGGTCGCAATGAGTCGGAATCCACACGAGGGCAACGGTTTTTTTTTTTTTAAATATATATATTTACAGAAACAGACTGCTGCATCTTTCTCCTGTGGGGCGTGGCTGGTGGGTTGGAGCCACTGGCCTTTCAGTTTGCAGCCGAGCACTTAACCACTTCGCCACCAGGGTTCCTTAACATAACGTACGAGTCATAAAGAAAAAGGGTAGCACTAAGAAGCCAAGAACCTGAAAAAATATTCAAGAAAGAAAAAATAAAATATGACCAATACATTTGGTTAAAGATGTTCACACCCCCAGTTCTAAAAGAAATTAAAAATAAAGCAATGAGATACTGTAAGATTCACAAAGATTAAAAGATTGATGATATACTGTGTGAGCGAGACAGAGAAAATATGAATACAATGCAAGTGGCATACAATGTTTTTTTCCTGAAATTAAATATGAAAAAATTTAAAACTAGAAAAATGAATCTGACAATACATTGAAATAAAATTATTGATCAGGGAGCTAGTGATTGATGAGTCCAGTTTGTGAAAATTCATCAGGCACTACATCTACAATATGTGCACTTTTCTATAATGGTTTGATATAAAGTTAAAATATTGGCAAGGAGGTATTCTATGAACAATGTAAAATAATCCTTGTATGAACTGTAATAATTATAGTTTATTATTTCAGTGGGCCCTCAGGGAAACAGAATTTGATTAATCATAATCCTTAATTTATAATATATTCTCCTCATTGTTCCATGCATTACTTTTATTTCATTTTTTTTATAATAGATATGTAATGATTGCCAGTGAATTTACCACCCAACTACCAAACTAGAACCTTACTAACGAATTATATCCAGTACCTCTCAGAGGTGACCAATATCCTAAGTTTTGTGTGTATTACTTCATTATTTTTGATAAGCAATAAATATTTAGAGTGAATACACTATACAATAAATATGTAATATCAATTAACTTTATTATACAAATTATATTTAATACCCAAGTAGCTGAACATAAAAATGTGTATCAAAAATACAAAAACTCAATAAATACAAATAGCAGAAAATTATGCTGTAGGTTTCCAGACATACTTGGTTAAAAAAATAGTGAAAAGTGTTTCATATATAGAAGTAAATAACATTAAGCTATTTATCATTGTTTTCAGTGAATAAAGTGTAAAAGTTCCCGGTAAGTTTGTTATTTTGCTGGTTAAAAAATATTCTTTTCACCCTGAGGGACTGAATTGCTGGGTGGAGGGCTGTTGAGACCATGGTCTCAGGGAACATCTAGCTCAATTGGCATAACACAGTTTATAAAGACAATGTTCTGCATTCTACCTTGGTGAGTAGCGTCTGGGGTCTTAAAAGACTGTGAGCAGCCATCTAAGATATTCCACTGGTCTCATCCCTTAGGGAGCGGGGGAGAATGAAGAGAACAGGATACAAGGAAAAGATTAGTCCGAAGGACTAATGGACCACAGCTATCAAGGCCTCCACCAGACTGAATCCAGTACAGCTAGATGGTGCCGGCCTACCACCACTGACTGCTCTGACCAGGATCACAACAGAGGGTTCTGGACAGAGCTGGAGAAGGATGTAGAACAAAATTCTAACTCACAAAAAAAAGACCAGATTTACTGCCCTAAAGGAGACTGGAGAAACCTCAAGAGTATGGCCCCCAGACACCCTTTTAGCTCAGTGGTGAAGTCATCTCCGAGGTTCACCGTTCAGCCTGGGAGTGGACAGCCCGGTAAAACCAAACGGGACTAATGAGGTACAGCAGTCCAGGGACAAGGGCCAGAAGGCAGAAGGGGACAAGGAAGCTGGAGATAGGGAACCCAAGGTTGAGTAAGGATAGTGTGGATGTGTTGTGAGGTTGTTAACCATTGTCATAGGGCAACATGTGTTCTAAATGTTAAATGAGAAACTACTTTGTTCTATAAGCCTTCATCTAAAGTGAGAATAGCAGCACAATTGTAAGAGCGTAGTCGATGTCACTGAACTGTGCATGTAGAAATTTTTGAAATGGTGTATCTTTGGCTATGTATATTTTCACCAAAATAAAAAGGTCAAGAAGAGAGAGGGTTGACATGTTGTGGGGTTGTTAACCAATGTCATAAAACAATATGTGTACTACTGTTTCATGAGAAACTATTTGTTCTGTAAGCCTTCACCTGAAGTACAATAAAAAAAAAAATTAAACAAAAAAAATATTCTTTTCAGAAAATGTTTGATAGTTGATCAAATTTTATTTGTGAAAAGTCAAATGCATCAATACAAATTTTGTCTTACGTTAAGTGCTCTTAATAATATTTTCAAGTCATACAAACATGTATGTGTAATAAAATAAAACATTCCGTTTTACTCTAATCCTGGTGCTAATTGAAAACGGCAGTTTTTCAAAAGATAAGGGCATGAAAATCAATTTTAAAAGAATACATGTGTATGTAATAAATATTGATTATAAAGATATTTAAATGCAATGGTACACAAAAAGGCATTTCCTGTGACAGTTTAAGTGGTGGTGGTGGTGGTTGTTGCCATTGAGTCGGCTCTGACTTAGGATGACCTTATGTATAACAGAACAAAACGTTGTCCAGTTCTGTGCCATCTTCATGATCTTTGATATGTTTGAGCCCATTGTTTAGGCCATTATGTCAATCCCCCACACTGAGGGTTTTCCTCGTTTTCACTGATCTCCTACTTTACCAAACAGGAAGTCCTTTCCTGGTGATTGGTCTTTCCTGATGAGGTTCATGTGTAGGGGTTGGTATAATTTATTAAATTGCTATCAGTTTGGGGGAAAGGAGCCCTATCTAGGTCTTTCTAGATTAAAAGGGTCCATGTTTCTAAGAAATGATGTAATTATTTAAGGTGGGACTTTAGAATCACCCAAATGACTCAATAAATGGGTGGTGGCAGCTGGAGCTGATAGTATAAAGCCCAGCCTCCAGGCTGATTACTCTCCTAGACATTGGAAACCAGGATTCTCTCCCAACAAGGACACTCTCTAAATGGTAAGTTCCCCTCACACCTAACTAACTGAGGTTTCCTTGGTTTGGGGAGGATATTTGGGTTAAAAACCTAGTGGACTTGTCAGAAGTTGTGGGAATTCCATTCTTTAAACTTTTAAATAGCTATACTAGGGTCAAGGAAAACCAGTTTCTATGATATGATGTTATGAAAATGTGTTATTTTTTGTGTGTTTGAGCTCTGGGAATTTCAGAAAGGTACAGGCATTTAAGAACTAACAAGACAAATTTTTTATTTTTGGAAGGTAGAGGGGAGGAGAGATTAATTAAGAGAGATGAAGAGAAGGAGAGGAAGATAGAAAATCACAAACAAAGAGACTATTGGAGGCATGAGAAAGTTCAGAAATCTCTATCTGTCTGTCTTGTCTCTAGGAGCCCTGGTGGCACAGTGGTTAAGTGGTCAGCAGGTACCTGAAAGGTTGGCGGTTTGAACCCACCAGCCAGTCGGTGGGGGAAAGACATGGCAGTCTGCTTATGAAAAGATTACAGCCTTGGAAGCCCTGTGGGGTAGTTCTAGTCTGTCCTATAGGGTCGCTATGAGTCAGAATTGACTCGACAGCAACGGGTACCTACCTATTTACTCATAATGTTTATTTTTAGAATGTTTCATCATAATTATTCACAGCGGTTTTTTTAATATTCTATACTTTATCCTCTCTGACACTCAAAGCACCTTCACATGTGTTAATTTACATATTCACTAATGATAAATAAAATCAGATGTGGAAACTAAAAAAAGTTTAGAGATCAAAATGTTTTGCAGATCAAAGCAGCCAGCTTCCAAATCTCCAGACTGAACTTTTTTCCTGAACTTGAGAGAAGAACATTACAGGGAAAGGGAACAGCAAAGGCCCTGGGTTGGGAGCTTGCCTATCCTATTCAAGATGAAGACCACTACCACCAGTTGCCATTGAGTTGATTCTGACTCATGGGTCATGGCGACCCCATGTGTGCAAAGTAGAACTGGGCTACATAGGGTTTTCAAGGCTGTGACCTTTCAGAAGCAGATCACTAGACTTGCTTCTAATGATCTTGTCTCTAACAGCCATCTCTGACTCTGTATGCCCCAAACTCCTCCTCCTACTGTTTCCCTCAGCTCAGGTAATGGCAATGGCATAAATGGTAAGGTAGAGGGTCAGCAAAAAAGAGGAACACCTTCTACGAGATGGATTGACGCAGTGACTGCAACAATGGGCTCAAACATAGCAACAATTGTGAGGGTGGTGCAGGACTGGGCAGTGTTTTGTTCTGTTCTCCATAGAGTTGCTGTGAGTTGGAACTGACTTGATAGCACCTAACAATAACAACATGCCAACAAATCCAGGACACATTCTATTGGCTTTAACTTCCAAATATTTTAAGAATCTGATCATTTCTTGGTCCACCCCACCACTGCCACCTTGGATTATTGAAGTATCCTCCTAACTAATCGCTCTGCTTCCACCCTCCCCCTTCTTCAGTCTATCTATACTCATCACTCTTGCCTGTGTGATCTCATTAAACTATTTCATTTATCTGTTCAAAACCCTTCAGTGACTTCCTGCATTGCTTAAAGGCACAGGGACCTTCAAGCTCCTGTTTATAATCTGGCCCCCTCTAAGGCCTATGACTTCATCTGTTTCTCCTTTCCCCTTCCCTCACTCTTCTCCAGACTCTCCTCCCTCTTTATCTTGAGGAGTCCCTGGGTGGCACAAACGATTAAACACTCAACTACCAAGTGAAAAGTTGGTGGTTGAAACCCACCCAGAGGCACCTGGTGATCTTGCAAAAGGTCACAGTCTTGAAAACCCTATGGAGCCCATTTCTACTCTCCACACAACAGGGTCACCATGAGTCAGAATCAAATCAATGGCAACTGGGGTGGTGGTGGTCTTTATCCTGAATAGGATAGGAAAGCTCCCAACCCAGGGTCTTTGCTGTGCCATCTGCCTGCAATGTTCCTTTCTCAACTATCAGCATTGCTCTACTTTGCTTCAAGTCTTTACTGAAAAGACATATCCTCAGTGAGGCCTT
Source organism: Dugong dugon (assembly GCA_030035585.1). Lineage (NCBI taxonomy): Eukaryota > Metazoa > Chordata > Mammalia > Sirenia > Dugongidae > Dugong > Dugong dugon. Next base: position 118,437,306 of record CM057466.1, read on the forward strand.
CTTCAAATATTCAACTTAAAATTGTAACCTGACCCCTGCACTTTCTATTCTCCCCTTCCTTCTCTGTTGCCATGGCAATATTCACTATCTGACATACTACATATTTTACTTGTTTTGTTTCTCATCTCTTGCCTCTCGATGAGGCCAGGAATATTTTGTCTGCTTTGTTCACTGAGCCTAGAACAGGGTCTGGTTTTCAGTAGGTACTTAGAAAATATTTTTTGAACAATTGAAAAATTAATTTGTTGGTGTTATATTCTCAGATGTTCACTCGCAGATGTTCAATGTTATGATTTACTGTTCAAAACACTGCCATATAGCAGGCAATAATGAAAAGAAACAAAAAAAAGTATCTAAGTAAGTATCTAAGTAACTAAGTTAGAGCTGACTGTCATTGGAACAGAGGCCCATCATAAGGCAGGGACTACTTGTAGTTAGAAGCCCAGTTAAACAAAGACAGAGAATCATATCCAGGTCTTTCTGCTTTTTCTAAAAGAGAAAGCAATGAAGAAAAGTGGAGGTTGAGAAAAATTAAAGCAGGTTGAAACCAGTTGCCATTGAGTGGACTCTGTCTCATGAGGATCCCACGTGTGTCAGAGTAGAACTGTGATCCATAAAATTTTCAATGGCTGATTTTTCAGAAGTAGATAGCAGGGAGTCCCTGGGTGGTGCAAACAGTTAACATGCTGAGCTGCTAACCAAAAGGTTGGAAGTTAGAGTCCAATCAAAGATACTTCAGAAGAAAGTAGACTTAGGAGTGGCTTCATGGGTCTAATTAAATAAAACAGATTATCAACTTCCCAAGGCAGCAGGGCAGGTCTAACCTAATCTTTTTAAGAAGTCAGAGTTCTAAATTTGCTGATGAACAGAGAAATTTCCTCTAGGGCAGCTGTTTTCAAAGTGTGGTCTATGAACTTCTGGGGGCTTCTGCAAGACCCTTTCAGGGGACCTACAAGGTTGAAACAATTTTCTTAACAATACTTAGACATTATTCTCCTTTTCCACTATGTTACATTTGAATGGATGGTGCAAAATCAATGGTGGATAAATCTGCAGTTGTTTCTGCCCAAATCCAGCAAGTGATACCAAGCCAAATTAAAAAACCCATTGCAGTCAAGTTGATTCTGACCCACAGTGACCCCTAGGACAGAGTAGAACTGCCCTATATGGTTTCCAAGGCTGCCATCTTTATGGAAGCAGACTGCCACATCTTTCTCCCGTGCAGAAGCTGGTGGGTTCAAATCACTGACATTTTGGTTAATAGCTGAGTGCTTAACCACTGCACCACCAGGGATCCTCCAAGCCAAATTAGTGGTCAGTATATGCTGGTGGTACAATGGTTAATCACTGGCTGCTAAGTGAAAGGTTGGTGGTTCAAACCCACCCAGCAGCTATGAGGGAGGAAGCCTAGTGATCTGCTCCAATAAAGATTATAGCCTAGAAAACACTATGGGGAAGTTCTACTCTCTCACAAGGGGCCGCTGTGAGTTGGAATTAACTCTATAGCACCTAACAACAACATGTCCTCATACTCTTAGTGCAGGTGGGGGCTGAAAAAAACAAAGCAAGTTTCACTTAGGAATGTCCTTGGTGATGCAATAAAAAAACGGTATTAAATCTCGACCTTCAAGTGCACATCTTTTTAGTGTTCTGTGTAACAAAACAGAAGCATGCATCTGGCACTTTTCCATGTCAAAAGATGATGGTTGTCTGAAGGAAAAGGATGTGTACAAGTGTTTGAGTTGCTACCTTAACTAGTAACCGAATTTTTCATGGAACATCATCTTTTACTTGAAAGAATGTCTGACAAACTATGATTATTGAGACTTGTGTATGAGGCAGAACTTTTCTTAAAAAGGAACAACGCGAACCTGTCACTTCAAGGAAAAAAAACTGACATTATTTGTGGCCAATGAGAAAATTCAAGCTTTCATGAGAAAATTAGAGGTTTGGAAAATGTGTACCTGCTTTAATGATGATATCTTTCATTTCAACAATTTTTTTCCATTATGTGATTTTTGGGTCTTATTTAAGTAATCCATTTCTGTCTCAATGTAACATAGGTTTCCTCATACATGATCCCTCATTTAATTTTACCTTTCACATATCTTTGTTTGGCATTTATTTTATATACTGTATATTGCGTGACCTAACTTCATTTTTCTCTACACAGTAAGCCATTTTCTTTCCCTAACACTACCCTTTTCCACTGATTTTGAATCCTCTAGCTGTTTAGTTCAAATCCACCAGCTGCTCCTTGGAAACACTATGGGGCAGTTCTGCTCTATCCTGTAGGGTAGCTATGAGTAGGAACCTACTTGACAACACCTAACAACAACAACAACAACAATAGCTGTTCCAAGTTCTCAGATACAATAGGCCTGTTTCATAGATTCCACTTGACTACTTGTCTAGTTCTACATCTATAACACAGGGAAATTTTTTTTTACTACTGTGTTGTTTTGTTTTATTATCTGTACTATTATATTGATTCTTCTGCAGCAAAATATCTTACGTATTTTGTAGACCTTTATTCTTCTACATACATTTAGAAAGCTTCCAAGTTTCCCTCAAAATCCTATTGGGTTTCTCCCAAAAACCTATAACCCAGTCTAATTACTGGAACCATCAGACAAAGCTCAGTACCTACTCTATAGTCCTCAAAACTGTTAAGGTCATCAAAAACAAGGAAAGTCTGAGAAACAGTCACATCCAAGAGGAACCTTAGGAGATATGACTACTATGTAATGTGGTATCCTGGATGGGATCTTAGAACAGAAAAAAGACATGAGGGGAAATCTTTGGAAATCTGAATAAAGTGTGCACTGTGGTTAATAATAATGTATCAATTTTGACTCATTTGTTATGACAAATATACTATACTAGTGTGTTGTTGTTAGGTGCTGTCAAATAGATTCTGACTCTTAGTGACCCAATGTGACAGTAGAACTGCCCCACAGGGTTTATTAGCCTATAATATTTAAGGGAGCAGATCTCTAGGTCTTTCTGCTGTGGAGCTGCTAGGTGGGTTCAAACTACTGCAACAATGGGCTCAAAAATATAGCAAGATTACAAGGATGACACAGGACTGGGCAGCATTGTGTTCTGTTGCACATGGGGTCACTATTAGCCAGAACTGACTCAATGGCACCTAATGACAATCAAAGACAAACTCTGGCACATGTACATGTGGGTAATGCAAATAGTGGAGAGTTTTTGCGGTAGTGAGCATGTTAAATATCCATCAACAGGAGACTGAATTTCCAAATGAAAATTCCAACAGGATTTTTAAAAATAAACTTTTAGTCTTAGAATGGTTTTAGATTTACAGAGGCATTGTGAAGCTAGGCAGAAGCCCTGGTGGCACCGTGGGTAAGGACTTGGCTGCTAATGAAAAGTCAGTGGTTCGAACCCACGAGCCGCTCTGCAGGAGAAAGATGTGGCAGTCTGCTTCTGTAAAGATTACAGCCTTGGAAACCTTAAGGGGCTCTACTCTGTCCTATAGAGTTGCTATGAGTTGGTATTGACCAAACGGTGGTGTTTTTGGTTTTTTATCTTTGGTGAAGATAGTACAGGGTGTTCCTACATACCACACACCCAGTTTTCCCTATACTGACATCTTAAACTAGTATGGAAGGAGCCCTGGTGGCATAACGGTTAAGCAGCAGAGTGGCCCTATGCAATACATCATTTGATTCTTCTAGGGTATAGATTTAGGAGGAGGATTAAGCTGTGGCTCTGTCTCAAGCCCTGTGTCCTGTAGTCAGAGATGAACTGGATATTGATCCTGCTGTCACAGAGAATATACCTTGTTGGGGATTATACACCTAAAACATGAATGCTGGGGTGAAGAAAGCTCTTACTCAGCTTTTACCTCTTTATTTCCCTCCCTTGTTCTTCTTCATTTTTCTCTGGTTCTTCCTCATCTCTATCTCCTCCCTACCCAGCCTCAACCTGCCAGTGTCCCCAGAAAACCTTAATTTCCTCACCCTCTTCCCGTGCTCCCCAAAGGAGTTGGTCTGGAATAGAAGGCATGTTAGGCGTCCTTGTATATCTCCTTAGGGGCTCAGGTTTCCTTTTAGACTTTCTTGCTCAGAAGGAATCTTTCTTCTAAGAGTGGAAGAAGTGAAAGACCTGTGAGCTGAGAATAATACAAAGCAAGGTCTAAGATGGATGGGATTCCTGGGGATTATTAACCTAAACTCAATTTCAGAGCAGATAACTTTGCTGCAAGCCTAATTCCATCACAGACTATTTGGAACTGCTCTCCAAAACCATCTTTTCATTTAGTTTCTGATTGAAAAGTGATTGGTTTGGAGTGGGGACAATTGTTTTGCAAGGTTAAAGATCCGTCATTTTTGCCAGAGGGTTGTTCAACAAGTCAACTTGTCAACAGATGTTTATGGAGTGGATATTATGTGCCATGCACTAGTCTACTCAGGGATAGCTTCATGGGAATGTGACATGTGCAGTCACACAGAGCTCTGATCTAGAAGGGCCCCTACTCGGTTTAATGCTCTACTGTTTTAAAATTATTAATTTTTGAACAAGCTAGGGAAGCTGTGTGTTTGAAGAAATTATGATTATACGAGCTATATGAAGATAGTTCTTCCGTAGTGAGCGCTGGTGTATTCCAAGAGAGAAGTGAAAAGTAGAAACTAGCTTGAACCCAAAGTTTGAAGGTATCTACTGGCCTATTAAATGCCTTTCTCTTCTCATCTTTCCACAGAGATTGTAGCAATGAGTCACAGGCGCAATCGCACCAAATTCACAGGGGAACAATTGAAAATTCTCATCGATACGTTCAACCACAAACCTTACCCAAATTTTGCTACTAGACAAAAACTTGCTTTAGAAATCAACATCGAAGAGTCTAGAATCCAGGCAAGTTATAAGTTCTGTTTCCTCAAGACTAAAGTAGAAAATGGCAGGGTGGAGGGACCATTAATTGAGCTTATATTAAGTGCCAGTGTGCTAAGGGCTTTGGGTGGGTGATGATAATACTCAGAATAAACTCACAAGAATGTTGTTTTTAATGGATGAGGGAGCTCACAGAAGTGGGGAGGAAGTATACTGGTACACCTTCAGAGAGTGTAAATGGTTAAGCTAATTCTTAAATGCATAATAATTGCAGCAATTATTTATTAATTGCCTCAAAAATATAATAATTATAGCAAATCATAAACTGGGAATTATTAGTGAAGGTACTACATGCCAGGCTAAGACTTCTGAGCCTTGACCTAAGACCCAGTAGGATGTGGCCGATGTTGGTGATAACCCTAATGAGAAAGAATCATTCACTCTTACTTTTGGAGAAATGCAGGGGTGGGGCTGAGATGACACTGACATGTTTGATTCTATAGCTTTCTTTTCCTCACTTAGATTTGGTTTCAGAATCGAAGAGCTAGACACCCATTCCAGAAAAGACCAAAACCTGAGGAGGCCTTAGAATCAAGCCAAGACGTTGGGCAAGATTACCCTGAAGAAAGGAGTCAAGGTAAAGAGCCTGTTCCAGTCCTTTCTCCCAATATAGCCTCTTCGGCACTAAGTGTCTCTCTGTAGTGGAGTCAACTGCTATTTGAGGTGGTAGATGAATGTGCCCTCCCTCAGATCCTCCTATCCAGGGTCTTTGGTGGCAAAGGGTTAAACATGGCCTCTTTGCGTTCTTCCTTGCCCTGTCCGTGGACTTTCTGTGACCTTCCACTGCTTACCTTCTTCCAGCTGGTGTCCATATCCTCCTGCATCTCCTCTGGCACCTTCTTCCAGGAATAGGCCTGAGAAGAGGCCTTCTCAGGGAGAGGCAACAGGTTCCAAACTTGATGGAGACAGTGAGACACGTTTGGTTTTCATGTCTGAATATGTCATTGGGCTTCTAAAATGTTCCTTTACCTCTAATCTATCTTACAGTTAGGCGCTATCGTACCTACTATAACTATTCTCAATTACACACCCTTATGGAGGCATTTGAGAACAACGCTTACCCTGGGATTGATTCCAGAAAACAACTTGCTAAAGAAATTGGGGTTCCAGAGTCAAGAGTCCAGGTAAGTGACAAGGACTTTGTTCACTCTGTTTCCTGGGGATGGAGAAGTGTGGGAAGGGAAGCCACACCGGCCTTGGGCTATTGCTCAAAACATCAAGTGCACTCCCACTTCAGGGCCTTGCACGAGCTCTTCTCTCTGTCTGGTAGATTCTCTCACCTCCTTCTGGCCTTTGCTGTTTGTTTTTGTTTTTCTTTTTTCAAATAATTTGAGTTTTTAATGAAGGTTTACACAGCATTTTAGGTTCCCATTCAGCAATGTCTGTACAAATTGTTCAGAGACATTGATTATGTTCTTCACAATGCATAAACATTCTCATTATTTCCATTCTGGTTGTTCTGTTTCCATTAGTTTCCCTGCCCCCTTACCTTCTCATCTTTTGTTTTAAAGCAGTTGTTGAACATTTGGTCTGATATAGATGATTTTTTTAGAGGAGCACAGTACTCACTGGTGATATTCTTTATTTTGTGAGCCAATCTTTTATTTTGTTAAAAAGATTATCTCAGGGGCTAGTTTTGGTTCAAGGTTTAAAGAGTATTTCAGGGAAATAGTCTCGAGAAGTCTTCTAATCTCAACCAGTCCAGTAAGTCTGTTTTTTTTTTAGGAATCTGAGGTTCTGTTTCATGTTTTTCTCCCATTGTATCAGGATCCATCTACTGTGGCCCTGATCAGAACAGTCAGTAGCAGTAGCTGGGCACCATCTAATTTTTCTGGATCTCAGGGTAGATGAGGCTGTGGTTTGCATAGACTATGAGTACTGTAGACTAATTTTTTCTTTGATTTTGCTATCTGTTTTGATCAGCACTGTGTGCTTTATGCCCTGAATGGTGCCTGACACATGGCACTCAAGAATTTGAGGGAGTGAGTGAGTGAATGAGTGGAAGAGTGAATATTACTTAACTCCAATAAGAGCCAGGCACTTGGCTAAAATCTTTAAATGTATTATATTCCTGAACCTTTCTAATGATCTCATGTTGTTGTTGTTAGGTGCTAATGAGTCAATTCTGACTTATAGCAACCCCATGTGACAGAGTAGAACTTCCCCATAGAATTTTCTAGGCTATCATCTTTATAGGAGCAGATCACCAGGCCTTTTCTCCCATGGAGCCACTGGGTTGGTTCAAATCATCAACCTTTCAGTTATCAGCCAAGCACTTAACCATTGCACCACCAGGGCACCTTTTGAATGGATTAGGTACTTAAAAAATGATTACTAGAGGAAGGAATCCTAGAGAGGGGTTTATATTGTATATCCTTTGGGTGGTGGAGACCTACTGAAAGAGTTAAGATGGAGGAGGGTGCATGTTATAATTGCACATGAAAGTGGCTGCTCTTTTCCAGAGTGGAGAATGGATTTCATGCTGGAGAAAAGATATAACATTACATGATAATGATAAGTCATGAGGAGGAGGATGAGATTCAGAAATTAGTTCTGTTTAAAAAACAAAATGGATATGCATTGATAGCATTTATATGGATGATGGAGAAAGAGAAAAGAGAGGAGATGACAAAGAAGATGTTAGGGTTAGGGTTCTGGCTTTGGGTGACTGGCTGATATTGGTGTTATCCATCAGGAAGATCAGGCTGTATGGAAACATAAGGAGTTCCATGGGGGATTTATTTGCTGAGTTGGAGATGTCTGCCTAAGACATTCAGAAAAGATATCTAAGAGGCAGAGTCCAAAGCTTTAGGGAAAGGATTGGGTAGAAGACAATGTGCCACAGTGAAGACTAGATGACTTTATAGAGAAGGCACGTTTAAAAGGCAGAACAAACTTTCTGGACTGTACCTTTTTTTGACTAAATGATTTCATATGATTCTGAAGGAAGGAGGGGTAAGGGTTGGGAGAGAAGAAAACAGAAGTCAGTGGAGGAATATGCAGCTAGGCATGTCCTAGAATAATCATTCTAATATCCTTTGGGCTAGTTTTTCTCCCCAGAAATCAGGCTGTATATATTTTCCTCATAAAACCAAAATATTTGTTGTTGTTATAATTCCTAGTTGTTAGTTTCTTCTGAGGCACCTCTTAGTAGACTCAAACTTTCAATCTTTTTGGTTAGAAGCTGAGTGTGTTAACCTTTGCACCACCCAGGGCCTCCACATTTTATATATATATATATATATGTATACGTATACACATATATGTATATTTAATTTATGTACCACATTTTACTTATTCATTCATCCATTGATGGGCACTTAGGTTGTTTCTGTCTTTTTGCTATTGTGAATAGTGCTGCGACGAACATAGGTGTGCATATGTCTGTTTGGGTCAATTTTATTAGATCCTTAGGATTTATACCTAGGAGTAGACTTGCTGGGTCATATGGCAGCTCTACCTCTAGAGTTTTGAGGAACCGCCAGACTGTTGTCCACACACAACAGCTGTGCCACTTTTCATTCCCACCAGCAATGGATGAGGGTTCCAATTTCTCCACTTTCCTTCCGACACTTTTTATTTTGTTTTATCTTAGCCACCCTAGTGGGAGTGAAATGGTATCTCATTGTGGTTTTGATTTGCATTTCTCTGATGGCTAATGACTATATATGTATAAATTTATAGGTGCAGGCAAGGGGTAGTAATTAATTCTATTTCTTGGGATGAAGAATGTCTTCCTAGAAGAGATTACTCTATCCTGTCATAGAAGATAAATAGAATTTTGAGAGAGACAGATACAAAGAGAATCCAGGCAAAGGGAAGAGCTGGAATATGGGCAAGACACCTTAGGGAAAGACCAGCACCTGTAATGAGGGGAGAGTGGGGACTGTCATGATATGAAACCGGTGACCAGGCTATAAAGGAACTGGGTGCAGGATTCAGAGTTTTGAGCTTTATCTTTAGGTCTGGTAGAATTTCGCAGAAGTTGTATACATGTCAGTAGCGATCTTGGAATTAGACCTGAAATAAACTACCTCTCCCCTTCTTTAGTTGTTTTAATTAAATCTCTTTGTTTTACTTACTCAGATTTGGTTTCAAAATCGAAGATCTAGATTACTTGCCCAGATGAAAAAAGAACCTGATGAGACCCTAGAACAAAGACAAGACCAGGAACAAGATAGCTAAGATGAAAGAGTTCAAGGTAACCTGACTGTCATGCCCAATTCGGTTCAAAAGCAGAGACTCTTGGGTAACCAGTGCTTCCACATGGTGGAATCAATTGTTCCTCTTGGGAGGGGGGTTGTTTATCAGGGACTGTGGAGTCAGTGGACTGGTCAGAGTCCCTGAAGACTTCTCCTAAGTCTGTGGACCTTCTGAGGAATCTACGGCCCACTCTTCTAGATGGAGTCCAGAAACCCAGTTGGGATACTGAATCTTCCCAGGGCCTATAACAGTGCCTATTGTTGTTGTTGTTGTTGTTGTGTGCCGTGGAGTTGATTTCGACTCACAGAGACCCCATGTGACAGAGTAGAACTACTCCATAGTAAGCTGTAATCTCTATGGGAGCAGATCGCCAGGTGTTTCTCTCGCAGAGCCGACGAGTGAGTTCAAACCAACAACCTTTCGGTTAGCAGTGGAGCCTGGGACATAGTAAATGTTCAATAAACCTTTGTTGAAGGTACGATTGAGTGAAGAGAGCAATGAATTCTCAGGTATATGCTGCCTGAGTCAGGCTTGGGAATGGATTTCTCAGTAGGAGGCAGAAGGTTCGATATTGGATGGGAAATGCAGGAAAGGTTTGACACCGTGTATATGAATTGGCCTGTTGGATTTATCTTTCTCCCTGTCTTTCCTCCTTAGGTGTAGAAGCTACGCCAGATGACATCACCCACACTAGCAACTGTATTTCTCTGGATCCAGAATGGGTAGCATAGAAACAAATCCAGTGTACCTGATATCATCACTCTGGGCCCCAAATCTGTCTCTCACTCTTCCTGGGAATGTCTTCTTCCCCTGGTACTGCAAGCTGAGCCTTCTAAAAATGGTAACACAACTTAAGGTGGCTGAGGCATGTGCAAGAGGCACTCCACAGCCCTCCTGACCCCACCTGGCTCTAGAGTTCAGCAGAACTGGAAGACAGTGGAAAAAAAAAATACATACCATTTTTTAATCATCATCATCATCGTTAATTCATGCAAAAATCATCAATGAGTGTTAAAAATCTTTAAGTGAGTGTTTGATGAGCAGCAAGATATTGTCTCAACAAAATCCCCATCACAGATTACTTATTAATTACAAAAGGAAAATCGCTGTTGAGAAACTTGGAAGACCAAAATCTGCTTAACCAGCAATGGCACAAACCGATATGAGGTACCTCCTGATAGGATACATTAAGGAGAACACAATAAGAACTCTGTGATATCACTGCCGAAAGTACATACGCTGACGCTAACCATAAGGAAACATCAGACAAATGCAAACTGAAGGACACTCTACAAAGTAACAGCCCTGTACTTTCGAAAATGGATTGAACGATTGTAACAGGAATGGAGAGAAAGTAAGCCAACTTAGGAGATGTTGAGAAAGCAAGTCTCCTGAAGAGTTTTCTTCTATATGTAGAGGTTTGTTTATGCCTAAAATTTCTCTCCAAAGACACTCAAAGAACTGTTAACATTGGGGAAAGGAGTGGGAGACAGAACAATTTTCCATTTTAATCTTTCCATCTTATCTTAATTTTAAAAATCATTTAAATGGGTTATTTAAAGTTTTTAAAACTTAAAGGTGGTGCTCAAATGTAGTATTAAGTGAAAGAAAGCAGACACAAAAAAGGTACACATACTGAATGATTCTGCTGACATAAATTTCAAAACCAAGCAAAATGAATCCCTGGTATTAGAAGTCAGGCTACAGGTTGGCCTCACCCTAAGGTGGGAACAGTAACTGTGAGGGGCCTAAGGCAGCCTCTGAGGTGTGGGGCTGGTAAGTTTGGTCTCTTGGGCTAGTTCTAGAACCCTCGTGTGGCAATCTGTGAAAATTCAGCAAACTGTATACTGGTGATCTGTGCTATGTCCTCTGTTACAATATGCCAATAAACACAAACATTTATTAAAGGAGATTCTTGCATTTTTATCAGGTGACAGGGCTGGGGTTAGGGTGAGGCAATCAAAGTGAATCATGCAGGATTGGAACTGTATGTAAAATTTTGATATCTTGTTCATCACAGATTTTTTTCCATTCACTTTGATGTTTTAAAATATTCTTCCTAAATATTATTTCAGTTACTGAGGTTTTTTTTTTTTTTTTTGACACCCCTGACGTTTTGCACCCAAGGCAAGGGCCTCATTCACCTCACTGTAGTCCTAGCCCTGAATTTCAACACAGTGCCATTTTCTGGAAAGGAGCCCTGGTGGCATTGTGGTTAAGTGCTCGGCTGCTAACCAAAGGTTGGTGGTGTGAACCCACCCAGTAACTCTGCTTCTGTACAGATTACAGCCAAGAAAACCCTATGGGGCAGTTCTATTCTGTCACATGAGATCACTATGAGTTGAAATCGACTTTACGGCACTCAGCAACAACCACCATTTTCTGAAAGGGAAACCAATGAAAATGTAGTCTGAATCACCCCCACTTGGCTAAGGAGCCAACCGTTATGGAGGAGGTTGGCTTCATATTGCTCTTGCTGGTTCCAACTCCACAGCCAACTCAGAAGCACAAGTGTATGGGGGTGCGAGGGTAAGGGGCTTCCCGAAGTGCCTACCTCAGCCTCAGAATAACAAGACCCCTTCTCTGGTCCCTGATACTCTACCTGGGCTCCCAAACCTGCAATGTCCTGTCTCCTGGGTGAGGCCCCATCTCTCAGTGGGCAGGGACTCATTGCCCCACATCAACCACTAAAGAGCTAGATAGAAGGTTGTTATTGTTGGGTGCCATCGAGTTGATTTCGACTCAAAGCAACCCCATGTGACAGAGTAGAACTGCCTCATAGGGTTTTCTTGGCTGTAATCTTTATAGAGTCAGATCACCAGGTCTTTCCACCGTGGAGCCACTGGGTAGGTTCGAACTACCAAACTTTGGTTAGCAGCCAAGTGTTTAACCATTGTACCACCAGGGCTCCTAGATAATAAGGTAGCAGCAATGAATGAGGAGTCTCCCGAGTACCCAAACAGAGATGCCCCATTCCTACAATCATTAGCAACATTCATTTCTGGGAGCCTTTTTTTTTTTTTTAAATCTTGTTTTCTGAGTGGAAGAAGGTAAGGGTTGAAGACAGTCGAGAGGAGGGCAGAACTCTGCAGTGTACATTTGAGAAGGAGATAAGATTGAGAATATGGCATGGATAATAGGCTACATTTGTGTGCCTGCTTCCTTAAAGAACAAATGTGTTAATGCTGGTATTTGCATTGAGTATCTCTGGAGGGATCCACAGTTGTTAACGGTGGGAGCAATGGCTAGAGAACAGGAATTGATAGACTGTTTATTTTTAACGCTATGGTCTTTAAAAGTACCATTGTATTTGGAACCACGTGTATATATTCCAATTTTTCAAAGTACATAAACTTAAAAAAAGACATGGTTTGAATTAAGAAGCCCTGGTAGTGCAGTGATTAAGTGCCTGGCTGCTAATCAAAAGGCTGGTGGTTCAAACCTACCTAGCGGTTTGGTGGGAGAAAGACCCAGAAAGACCCGGTGATCTGCTCGCATAAAGATTACAGCTTAGGAAGCCCTGTGGGGACAGTTCTACTCTGTCACATAGGATTGCTATGAGTCGAAATTGACTCAACAGCACCTAACAACTCAGCAACACTTAAGACTGACCAATGGGCAGAAGGGAAAACAGAAGTGTACGGTTCATGGAATCCCAGAGAGGAAATTGTTTCAAAGAAGGTGGGGATTAACATTTGAATCCTGCTGAGAAGCCTGATACACCAAACCCAACCAAACCTGTGATTCCAACTCATAATGATCCTACAGGACAGAGTAGAACTGCCCCACGGGGTTTCCAAGGAGCGGCTGGTGGATTAAAACTGCCTACTTTTTGGTTAGCAGACAAACTCTTAACCACTGTGTCATCAGGGCTCCAAGGAGCCTACTAAGAGTATACATTCAACAGCATGGAGGCCATTGGTAATCTTGCAAACAGAAGCTTCAAGTAGTAGTAGACTAGAATTCATACTGAAGTGGTTTGAAAATAAGTTTAAGCAGTGTAGACAATCATCTAGAGAAGTTTTTATAATGAAAATTGATACCACAGGAGGGTGTGAGGTGGAGTCAAAAGGAGGTTTTCTAAAACCCTGCAGGCAGAGAAGGCAAAGCTAATGATTTAGGTGAGTGTGAACAACTGTGAAGAGATGTGCGGGATCCTGAGGATAAGTGGAGTGGGTAATCTTTGATCTTTGATGGAAGCAAGGCACATCTTCATTTGCAAGATTTAAAAAAAAAAAGTTTCCCTCTAATCAATTCCAACTCTTGTCAACTCCATGTGTCAGTAGAACTGCTCCATAGGTTTTCCAAGGCTGTGACCTTTTGGAAGCAGATTGCCAGGCCTTTCTTCTGAGGCTACGCTTTTGCTTAGTAGTTGAGCTTTGACTGAACTTGAGGGTGAGAAGCCTATGAATGATGGTCTTGAAGTGTGGATAGGAAGCAGGACTTGCAGGACAGACTGAGTAGCATTTGATATAAGTCGATGCTATGGAGCAGGCTCTTTCTGCTGAATGGAATGCCCTTCCCAAGCTCCCATCTTTTCATTTTCTTCTATTCATTCTTGACAAATCAGTTTGGACTTTCAGTTTAAAGTTGGAATGATAAAGACAGCTAGAAGTACAAATAGCATAGATGACATTCGCTGATTACCCTGTTGTAAGTTCAGTGAAAAACCTAAAAAACAAAAGACTCCTACCTTCCCTAGATATTAAAAGAACAAATAAAACATAACTTTCTCTGGAACACCTCTTACCAAACACAACAACAACAAAAAAAACCAGTTGGTGTCGGGTCAATTCCGATTCATGGCGACACCATGTATGTCAGAATAGAGCTGTGCTTCATTGGGTTTTCAAGGGTGTGACCTTCTGGAAGCAAATCACCAGGCCTTTCTTCTGAGGCACCGCCAACTTTCAGTTAGTAGCCAAGCGCTTAACTGTGCCACCCAGGTTAAAGAATAACTCAAGCATTTTATTTAGGAATAAAAAATTATTTCCCTTAACCCTCTTCCGGTAAGCTGAAGAGCTAAACCTGTTGCAGTTGAGTCAAGTCGATTCTGACTCATAGGGACCCTATAGGACCGAGTAGAGCTGCTCCATAGGGTTTCCAAGGCTGTAATCTTTAAGTGGAAACCCTGGTGGCGTAGTAATTAAGAGTTACTGCTAGCCACAAAGGTCAGCAGTTTGAATCCCCCAGGTGTTCCTTGGAAACCCTCTGGGGCAGTTCTGCTCTGTCCTATAAGGTCGCTATGAGTCAGAATTGACTGGAGGGCAACGGGTTTGTTTGTTTTTTTCGGTTAATCTTCACGGAAGCAGACTGCCACATCTTCCAGGAAGCGGCTGGTGGATTCCAGCTACTGACCTTTTGGTTAGCAGCTGAGCACTTAACCACTGCACCACTAGGGCTCCTTAAAGAAGGAGATACTTCACCAAAATGAAGAAGAAAACCAGAAGTGGGGGCCAGGAAGCAGGGGATCTAAAAGAGAGAGGGGACAGGGATTCTCCCCTTCGCAGCTTCTCAACAGTTTCTCAGCATATTGGTCTCCATTCATTTTACCTTAAACTCACTCCAGTTGAAAGTGAGATTATTTCACTTTATAAAGATGTACCTACATAACTTTAAGAATAAAAATTAAAATAATAATAAATAATGACAGTCAATACATCAACAAGTCATAAGCAAGATAATTTCAGGTTGTGAAGACAATAAACTAGATCATGCAGTGGGGTGGGATCACATCTTTGGGGAGGAGCTATTTGAGTCTAGATGTGAGTGAAGTAAAGAGGGAATCCATTTTATGTAAAGAGAAAGAATCTCTTAGGCAAAAGAAACTGCTGGGGCCAAGACTGGGAGGTAGGGGTGAGTGTGGTTTGTTGTAGTACAGTGACTGGAGTCACTAGAAGTGAGGGAGGAGGCTTCGAAGGGTCAGATCACACAGGGGTTAAGAGGCCAGCGAGAATATATTCTGAATAATGGAAACGTGAGGGGCCAACATAAAGACAGCACACTAACAACAAAATCGCTCCACATGTCTAAAACCCTGAACTTTGAAAAAGATTAAAATAAATGGAAAATGGCCAACTTTCATGAGTTGGAACCTAGCTAAGCTGAGGCAGACAGGTATCCTGTCTTAGAATATTTCTTTTTCTTACATCAGATTTTAAAAACAAACAACAACAGTTGCCTTCAAGTTGACTCCAACTCATGGTGCCCCCATGTGTGTCAGAGTAGAACTGTACTCCATAGGGTTTCCAACGGTTGATATTTTGGAAGTAAATTGCCCGGCGTTTCTTCCATATTAATTATAGAATAACATATAATGTATATACGATACGGAGCCCTGGTGGTGCAGTGGTTATGATCTTAACTGCTAACCAGAAAATTAGCATTTCGAATCCACTAGCCGCTCCTTGGAAACCCTATGGGGCGGTTTTACTCTGTCCTATGAGGTCAATATGAGTTGGAATCAACTCCTTGGCAATAGATTTGGTTTAGTTTATATACTGTCTTCGACATCTAGTGCTGCTATAACAGATATACCACAAGTGGATGGCTTTAACAAAGAGAAATTTATTCTCTCTCAAGTCCAAATTCAGGGCATCAACTCCTGGGGGAAGGCTTTCTCTGTCAGCTCTGGAGGAAGGTCCTTGTTGTCAATCTTCCCCTGGACTAGGAGCTTCTCCACGAAGGAACCCTGGGTCCAAACAACGCGCTCTGCTCCCGGTGCGCTGTCTTCGTGGTATGAGGTTCCCAGGTCTCTCTGCTTGCTTCTGTCTTTTATATCTCAAAGGAGATTGGCTTAGGACACTACCTAATCTTGTAGATCTTATCAATATAACTGCTACTAATCCATCTTATTACATTATAGTGATAGAATATACAACACATAGGGAAATCACATCAGATGACAAATGGTAGACAATCATACAATACTGGCAACCATGACCTAGCCAAGTTGACACATATTTTTGGGGGGCACAATTCAATCCATGACAGACACTATATAGATTATGATTTATATAGTATATCTATATATTAAGGAGCCCTGAAGTTTGAGAACCACTTGCCTAATATGTGGTTAAGGAGCCCTGGTGCTGCAACGAGCGCTTACTGAAAGGTGGGTGCTTCAAACCCACCCAGCAGTTCCACTGGAGAGAGTCCTGGCAATCTGCTTCCGTAAAGATTACAGCCTAGGAAACCCTATGGGGCAGTTCTACTCTGTCACGTGGGGTTGCTATGAGTGGGAAATCAAAAATATGTGGTTACCGTGACATATCAAGGGCAGAGAGGTCAGAGTTGGAGGTGGGGAGTGTATTATTTATTTGTACAAAATTTAGAAACAATAATGTAACTTACTAACATCATGCCAATTCTAAACAATTTCATTAGGCAATATTCCTCTTTTCCTCCAAATTTTGTAGGTATAAATTTTAAATAACTGCCTACACCCAAAGAGGATTACTGCCACACACAATGGTTATTCACAATAGTTATTGTGTGTGGGTTTGTGTGTTTGGATGCCCCGCGGGCACCAAAAAGGAAGGAAATTTTTTCTTCTCAGGGTATTGAGGTTGCTGTATATCAATGAAATCTTAAGTTATTGTTCCTTTTTTAGCGTTTCTTTCTACTTTTTTAGGGGTGGTCAGAAAAGATGAAAACCTTGTTTTCTTGTCGTTGCTATTGTTTGTCTATTCTTCCATGTATTTCTAGTAGTTTCTGCTTGATCATTTTCCTGTTACTATTTGGGCATAAACACTATGGCTGGTGGATCTTATTTAAGGATTTCACTGTTTATAATTTTAAAAAAACCCAGACAAAACACAGAACAAACCCGATTCTGACTCATAACAACATTATAGGACAGAGTAGAACTGCTCTATAGAGTTTCCTAGGAGCAGTTGGTGGATTCGAACTGCTGGTCTTTTGGTTAGCAGCCGAGCTCTTAACCACTGAGCCACCAGGTCTCCTCTTTATAATTATGCAGTCCTTAAAAAAATTTTTTGCTTCTAGTGAAAAGATCAGACTTAATGGTCTGACTGCGACTGGAGGAACCCCAGAAAGCATGGCCCCCAGACTCTCTGTCAGCCCAAAACTAAAACAATTTCTGAGGCCAACTCTTCAGACAAAGACTGGACTGGACTGTGGGACATAAAATGATACTCTTGAAGACTGTGCTTCCTAGCTCAAGTAGATATATGAGACTAAACAGGCAGAGAGGGTTAGGAGCTGGTTGAATGGACATGAGAAATCAGGGGTGGAAAGGAGGAGTGTGCTGTCACAGTATAGGGAGAGCAATTAGGGTCACGGAACAATCTATGTATAAGTTTTTGTATAAGAGACTAACTTGAAACGTAAACTTTCACTTAAACCACAACAATAAACCAAAAAAAGAAAAAAGATTTTGCCTAGAAGTCAAATTGTTTCTGATATCCATATTGTAAATCCTGCTTTTTTTCCCTATGTGTTTTTCCTAGACTGTGTTTGCTGATTATTTTAATATTAAATCAATTTGTATCATGTTGTGTGGGTCTTTTGTATACAGCTTGTTGTTGGGTGCCGTCAAGTAGATTCTGACTCATGGCAACCGCATGTGTTACAGAGTAGAACTGCTCTGTAGGGTTTCCTAGGCTGTAATCTTTAGGGGAATAGATCAACAGGCCTCCCGCTTTGCAGCTTAGTGGGTTCGAATTGCCAAGCTTTTGATTAGCAGCTGAGTGCTTAATCATTGTGCCATCAGGCTCCTTGTATACAAGAGTTGTGTTTTACTTTCTGTTACTGTCTGACAATTAGCTTTAAAAATCAATAAGTGCATTCCAGGAGTCTAGCAGGACTCGTACAGTAATGGAAGAGAATATGGAGAGTGGGGGGGAATTTTCTTTACATGTAAGAGTTCAACTGAATTTGAGTCTTCACGAAATTCTTGGGTACTACACATCAGTTGTATCCGAAACCTGGTGTTTTTCTTTAAACTGTTTGTGGTTGTGGTCAGTTTCTATAAGTTAACGTGCGTGGATCCACCTTGCCTCACCAGTCCCAACTGATGCCATTGTGACATTGAGAGGACTTTGGTCCTGGAAATGGCAATCCTTCTCTTGGAGCCTGTGTAAATGTCATGAGTTTTTGGAGTTTGTTGCTTTTGTTATGTTCCCTGCCCGGTAATAACCAAGATCAAACCCACCTATAGAAGGCATAGAGATCAAGATAGGTAAGGCAACACTGTCATAGACATACTATTTTGGATAGGAAATTATATACAATTATTAATTAATCATACATATTTTACATATTATACGAACATATATAAACAAATTTACATATTTAAATATATATGTGTATGTGTGATTGGAAGAAAATATACCAAAACATGAATGGTGGAATTATGGATACATTTCTATTTCTACTTTATATTTTTCGACTTTCCCCCTTAAATGCTAAAAACAGTATTTTCTTAAAATCTTGTTTGCTTTTCTCTTCTTTCCCACATCCACTCTGCTTAACTTTGCATCATATTGTATATGTCACTTGTCTTTTCTTATCTCTTTGTACTCATGGAATCCCCTCTATGTTTATACATCTACTCATATGGCCTGTTGACATGGGGCACTTAATAGGCTGTTTAAGCCTTGGCCATGAGGTTATGTTGTACATTTATGAGGATGAGTATATGTTGTTGTTAGTTGCTGTAGAGTTGATTTCAGCTCATGGCGACCTCATGTGTTACATAGGAGAACCGAACTCCACAGGATTTTCTTGGCTGTATCTTTACAAAAGCAGATCACCTGGTCTTTCTTTGGCAGTACTGCTGAGTGGATTCAAACCACCACCTTTAGGTTAGCAGTTGAATGCAAACCATTCTCGCCACTTAGTGTTATTGATAGCATAAGCAACGTGTTAACAGTGCTTTTATTTGCAAACCACCTCCATATCATTTTGTACTTAGTGCATTTTCCCCATAACTCCGTGGCTGTGCCCTGCAATTCCTAGAAGGATGTGCAAATTCTGTTCATTGCTAATTAGCACATTTTACTGGTGACCGACCACTCAAACACATAGGAAGGCTAGTCAATGGTACATGTACTGGCTGGGTTGTTACTTAACAAGTTTACAAAAAAAAAGAAAAAAAAAAAAAAGGCATGCATGAATACCAGGAACACAAAAATATAATCAAAATCCTCTATGCAACATAAGCAATGAATATATACTACCACCACCACCACCACCAGTTGCCGTAGAGTCAATTCCAACTCGTGGCGACTCTAAGTGTGTAAGAGTAGAACTGTGCTCCATAGGTTTTCTTTTAAAAACATTTTTTTATTATACACACCAAAACATTCACCAGCACAACTTCCACATTTACGATTCAATGATCATGATTCCATTTTTCATGTTATGCCACCATTATCGCTATCCTTTTCCAAAATATTGCATTAATATAAACACAGTACCCCCAAATAATCCCCCCCATTCCTCTTCCCCTCCAGTAACCATTAATCTTTGGTTTCTATAATTTGCTTATTTCATAAGTGGGTTCATACAGTATTTGTCCTTTTGTGTCCACAGAGTTTTCAAGGGCTGATTGGAAGTGGATCTCCAGGCCTTTCTTTCAAGGCAATTCTGGGTAGACTCCAGCCTCCAAGCTTTTGGTTAGCAGCTGAGCACGTTCACCATTTGCACCACCCAGGGACTGCAATTCACATATACAGTAGCAAAATACACCAAGATACTCTACATACTCGAGCAGTGGTTCTCAAACTTTCTGAAGCATCAGAATATCATGAGATTACTTGGTCTTATCCACAGAGTTTGTTTCAGTAGGTCTGAAGTGAGACCCAAGAATTTGCATTTCTAGTGGGTTCTCCACTAATGCTCCTGCTGCTTGTTTAGAAACAACATTTCAAAAGCACAGTGTTAGAGAATGAAAAGCACCATTATAGTTTTGTAGGAGAGAAGGACACTTGCCAGCCAGAGCTGTGGGACTGAGGTGCCTGCAGCAGGATTAGAATAAATGTTTCCCCATAGTAAATGTGTCTGTTTGAGCTTTCGTCCTGGGCTACTTTTCTCTCAACTCTAGGTAGAGCTCAGAATTTTCTTTCCACGGAGGAAGTGGTCATGAGTGAGGCACTCAAAAAAATCTATGCAAAGAGGAGTCTTCCTCTTATTCCCCATGAAGGATCATTTCCAATGACTCTGTGCTCAGTGACTAGGAAGTCTCTGCCTTTCTCAACAGTGCCTTGAAGATGTCATTGTGCATGTAGAAGAAGATGTACCCGTTGCAACACCTATCCTTCTGCATACTGGCCTCTTGGATCTGCAAGGCTTTGAGATCATCGTACACGAACCAGGCCTTCTTTGCAAAGTCATAGACGTCGCTGATGTAGTGACCTGAGTTTGGGGAGTTCCCAACATGGCTGACAACACTGATAAGCCTGTAGGCATGACGAGGATCCCCTGTTGCGGCATTTCTGTTTGGTTTCTCAGCCTCAGCTTCTGTGTTCTCCATACCTAAGATGCCTTTGTTTCCAGGGTTCTCACCAGAACCCAGTGCTCTGAGGGAATTCAGGCTATCCTCCAGCAAACTTAACTCTGTAGATCTACTGAGGTCTTCGTCTGCGTGTTCCTGGGTGTCAGGCTTCCTGAGGCTTTGAAGCAGTGCCCGCTGGAGCTGCTCAACCACTCCCTGAGATCCTTCTGGAATCTTGTTTTCTTTATCCTCATAAAAATCCTCAGTAGACTGAGTGACACTGTCACAATCTATCTTTACAGATGCGTTTGTTGTCTGGTGTGTCTTAAGTGCTGGGCTTTCAGGCACCTCTTGAAGATGAGCCTCTACGAGACCTGCTACTGGGCTGCTGATGAGTTTACCTCCATGTTCACAGCTCACTGCAAGAGAGGTGTCTTCCCAATAAATCACTGAGTCAGCTGCTGGCCGCTCCTTCTCACTGGCTGGCCCATCTCTTGAGTTGACCAATTTGGACTCTGTTGTATTTAGTCTGGAGCCGTTTTCTGGATCTCTCTGCTGCTGTTCTTGGCTTGACCCTTCAGAGAGTCTCTGGCATTTTTGTCGTTCAGCGTCCTTGTCTGATCCAATGTGTGGAACCAGGAAATCCTTGGACGCCGAGGTCGACGTCATTGGAGGTGTCCATGAGTTGATTGTCCCAGAAATCATGTCTTGAGAGACCTTAAGGACTTGAGGGTCCTCAGTATGTGCATTACCGCCCAAGGGAACAGGTGGTTTGGTATTTTGATTGCAATGGGGGGATAAGCTTAAATATATGGGAATACCAACTTGCTGATGATCCTTCACCAAAAACCAAAAATCATTAAAGCTATAGCGCTTCAGATGAACAATAAGGATCCTGGGTAGCCTACTGAATTTGTGCATTGCAACAGAACTCTTGTGCTTGCACTTCTCACAGTTATATTCAATTTCTTCTGCTCTAAAAAAAAGATCAAAAGAATATTGAATAGACGAAGGGAGTGATTGTGTTTCTCGGGAAAGGTTGATGGAGAGATAATTGCTCAGTTCTGTCTTGCAAACAACCTCACCACAGGCTTTACAGATGATGGAGCGCTGTAACTCAAACTCAAAATTTGCAACCACAGGACAAACAAACACTTTGGTGGAAGCATAAGCAGCAGAAATCTGTGGGTGGGAAATTTCTTCGCCAGTTTCCCTCTTTGTCTTATAAGTGATGTTTAGTTTTTCCATGTCCTCTTTCATCTGATCTAAACACTGGCTTAAAAACTCATGAGCATCATTCTGCATGTTGCCGGAGAATATGGCTGCAACCGAGGAAATGGAGTTTTTAATATTCACAAGTAACTCTCTCTTCGTCTCTGTGTTACAAAGATCTTTCAAAACAAGCAGCTGGCTGAAGCACATGATAAGAGCATCTAAGGGAATTTTCTCCCAGGGGATTCCTTGGTTGAGTAAGTCATCAGCAAATGATGGAACTGCAAATAGTGACTGTAAAATTGCATTCATATAACAGGTATTTCCCAAATTGGGGAAGCCCCGCCATTGTTGCTCTGGGTAAGAGTTAGAGGCCACCTGAGATTCATTCCGTCCTGGCTCGTTCTGCCTACAATTTGGTTCTGATGAAAGTGCTGAACTTCCTTCAACAGAGAGATGCTGGGTTAAAAGAATATTTTCATCTAGGTTAGGGTTTCCGGTAGAGCTGGTGTAGAATGAAGGTTCAAGCTCCGATTTAATATACTTTTCTTGATTTTCTAAACTCAATGGTTCCTTCCTGTTGCTGCTGACACATTTCAAGGGGTCTGTCTTGGATTTCTTGTTTAGTACAGGATTATTCTTTTTCAGGAAGTCCTCATGTATTTCTAGGTCAGACGACGGCATTCTTTTCCTCTTGCCACCTGGATTTTCTAATAACCCTGTCCCAACAAGTGTTGATGATTTGGACATTAACGAAGGCATTTCTTGAAGAACAGATGTTCCACTTCCATTTTCTAGACTAAAGGATCCATTACTTGGCCTGTCACAAACTTTGTGAAAGGGGATTTTGTCGCTTTGTTCCTGTGTTTTCCCGCCACCAAGGATACTCCATTTATGGCCAGGTTTCATGGGTGGTTGAGATATCTTTTGGTGGACTCTGTCCAGAAACTTCTTCAACTTCTCAGCATCTTTACAGGATAATTTGTCAATGAACAAGGAGCAATTGTTTTGGATAGTTAAATGCAGGCTACTTTGTTCTTCTCCAGAGTGCCTAAGGTCCATTCTTGTAGTATTATTACTTAGCTGGAAAACCTTTACATGTCTTCCAGAGTTGAAAATGACCACTAGTCTACTTTCTTTCTCTCCTTCCACCATTTTAATCAATGCTTCTTTCAGGTTGGTCATCCCAGTCCTTTTGCTCCAAGTTTGGACAAGACCTCGTATCTTTGGAGAAGTCATCCTTTCTTCACAAATAAAACACACGTAACCTAAAGAAAACATACACACACACACTCATAAGCTTTAGCCCAAAACATATTACCATTGATATTTTATGGAGAAGCTCCATGTAATAATAATTTAAGGAGCCCTGGAGGCACAACAGTTAAGCAGTTGTGTAGTTTTACAGGAACCCTGCTTGTTCATTCGATTATTTCAAAATCTTGCCCCAACCTTCCTTTACCATTTTATATGCCAACATTTCCCTCTTTAAGGTCATACTGTCTTCGGTCTCCTTATGGGAGCAGATCTCCAGGCCTTTATTTGTGGTGCTACTGGGTGGGTTCAAACAACCAACCGTCAGGGACCTGTCTTTGCTCCAGGTCCCACTAACTATCTGGCACACTAGTTCACCTAGAGCTCTCCCAATCCACATCTTTGCCTATCCTTCTGACACTGGTGTCTTAGGCTAGGTTCTCTAGAGAAGCAAAACCAGTGAAGTATGTATATATATATATATATATATATATATATATATATATATATATATACCTGTATATGTTTATGTGTATATGTATGTATGTATGTAGAGAGAGAGACAGTGGGGGGAAATGGCTCATGCAGGTGTTGGTTCAAGAGGGTGTAGAGGTTGGAAAGTCTCAAATCTGTGGGTCAGGCTGGAGGCTTCTCCTGACTCACGTAGCTGCAGGGGTGGGTGAACTTAAGATCAGAAGGTCAGACAACAGGCCTCTGGCTCACAGGCTGTGGAAGCTGATGGATCCCAAGATGGGCATGCAAGCTTCTAGCTCAAGTCTGAAGAACTGGAGGTCAGATGAACAGGAGCCAGCTGCAGGATCCACAGTGAGCAAAAGCCCACAAGCTTTTCCAGAAAGTCCACCTACATTGGATGCAGGCCACACTGCCAAGGAAACTCCCTTTCAACTGATTGGCTGCTCACAATAGACCTCATCATGGAGGTGATTACATCATATCAGATCTCATTATGGAGGTGATTACATTATTACACAGCTGCCAAACCACTGAGAATCATGGTAAGATATTTAATCAGTCAGTACATAGCATCCTACTGGAATATCCCTTTCCTCAATCATCCCTACCCTGTAACTGGAGATGAGTCAACATTTCCCTCAGTGTTTGGAATGCATGGCTGAATGGTTGGTAGTTGAAGGAAACTGGAATACAGTGAGGAAGAATAAGTAAGGAGGGGTAAAGGCTGGTTATGCAACCAGCCATGTCAACACAGGGAGTAAGGAAGCTTCTCCAGGAAAATAAACTTAGGTTTGCCGGAAGGTGAGGGCACAAAGCCACATTCATTTCTGAATCAGGGAACGGTTTGAGGAAAGACACGGATTTTGAGAACTCACGGTGAGCTGATGTGCCAAATAATTAGTAAAATTAAGAGAGAGGTGGAAAGATGGAGAATGAAACAAATATTAAGAACCCCATTGCCATCGAGTCCATTCTGACTCCTAGTGACCCTCTAGAACAGAGTAGAACTGTCCTATAGGGTTTCCAAGGTCAAAAATCTTTACAGAAGCAGACTGCCACATCTTTCTCCCACAGAGTAGCTGGTGGGTTCAAACCACTGACCTTTCAGTTAGCAGCCAGGCACTTAACCACTGTGCCACCAGGGCTTGAAACATGAAGAGGGAGAAACAAATTCCAAAACAGAGAGAGGTTTCAGAAATAATAATTTTGGGGCATCTATACAAAGCCAACAGCCAACATCATTCATAATGGGGAGAGGCTGAAAACATTCTCCCTAGAACAGGAACAAGACAAAACCAAACCAAAAACCAAACTTGTTGCAGTCAAGTCATTCCAACTCATAGTGACCCTATAGGACAGAGTAGAACTGCCCCATAGAGTATCCAAGAAATGGCTGGTGGATTCGAACTGCTCTACCTTTTGGTTAGCAGCCGAGCTCTTAACCGCTGTGCCACCAGGGCTCCATGGAACAAGACAAGGATGTCTTTATCACCACTCCTATTTACAATTGTGCTGGAAGTCATAGCTAGAACAATAAGGCAAGGAAAAATAAAAGAGCATCCAAAGTGGTAAGGAAGAAGTAAAACTGTCCCTATTTGCGGATAATATGATACTATATGTAGAGAACCCAAAAGACTCCACAAGAAAACTGCTGGAACTAATAGAAAGATTCAGCAGAATAGCAGGATACAAGATAAATATACAAAAATCAGTTGGATTCCTATATATTAATAAAGAGAATTACAAAAAGGAAATCAGGAAAGCAATAGCATTTATAATAGCACCTAAAAAAATAAAATACTTAGGAATAAATCTAACCAGGGATGTAAAAGACCTATACAAAGAAAACTACAAACACTACTGCAAGAAACCAAACAAGACCTACATTAATGGAAAAACATACCATGGTCATGGATAGGTAGATTCAACATCGTGAAATGTCAATTGTACCTAAAGCAATCTACAAGTACAATGCAGTCCTGATCCAAATACCAACAACATTTTTTAATGAGATGGAAAAACTAATTCTAATTATTAACTTTGTATGGAAAGGGAAGAGGCCCCAGGTAAGTAAAGCACTATTGATGAGAAAGAATAAAGTAGGAGGACACATACTACCTGACCTCAGAACTTCCTATACAGCTACGGTAGTCAAAACAGACTGGTACTGGTACGATGACAGACACATTGACCAATGGAATAGAATTGAGAACTCAGTTGTAAATCCATTTACCTATGGTCACCTGATTTTCCACAGAGGCCCAAAGTCCATTAAATGGGCAAAAGACAATCTTTTTAACAAATGGTGCTGGCAAAACTGGATGTCCATCTGTAAAAAAAAGAAACAGGACCCACACCTCACACCATATACAAAAACTAATTCAAAATGGATCAAAGACTTAAATATAAAATCAAAAACTATAAAGATCATAGAAGAAAAAATAGGGTCAACACCAGAAGCCCTACTATGTGGTATACGTAGAATACAAACCATAACTAATAATATACAAACACCAGAAGATAAGCTAGATAACTAGGATCTTCTAAAAATTAAACACCTAGGCTCATCAAAAGACTTCACCAAAAGAGTAAAAAGAGAGCCTACAGACTGGGAAAAAAATTTTGGCTATGACAAATCTAACAAAGGTCTAATCTCTAAAATCTACAGGAAAATGCAATACCTTGACAACAAAAAGACAAATAATCCAATTAAAAAATGAGCAAAGGGTTTGAATAAGACACTTCACCAAAGAAGACATTCAGGGGGCTAACAGACACATGAGGAAATGCTCACTATCACTAGACATTAGAGAAATGCAAATCAAAACTACAAGGTAATCCCATCTCACCCCAACATTACAAACAGAAAATAACAAATGTTGGAGAGGCTTCGGGCAGCTGGAACTCTGATGCACTGCTGGTGGGATGTAAAATGGTACTACCATTTTGGAAAATGATATGGCACTTCCTTAAAAAGCTAGAAATAAAAATACCATATGATCCAGCAATCCCGTTCCTAGGAATATATCCTAGAGAAACAAGAGCTGTCACATGAATAGACATATGTACACCCATGTTCACTGCAGCATTATTCACGATAGCAAAAAGATGGAAACAACCTAAGTGCCCACCAACACATGAATGGATAAACAAACTATGGTACATACACACAATGGAATACTACCCAACAATAAAGAACAACAATGAATCTGTGAAACATCTCACAAGGTGGATGAATCTGGAGGGCTTTATGCTGAATGAAATAAGTCAATCACAAAAGGAGAAATACTGTATGAGACAATGTCTTAGTCATCTAGTGCCACTATAACAGAAATACCACAAGTGGATGGCTTTAACAAAGGGAAGTTTATCTCCTCACAGTCAAGTAGGCTACAAGTCCAAATTCAGGGCGTCACCCCAGGGTAAGGCTTTGTCTCTTAGCAGTGTTCCCCAGGACTAGGAGCTTCTCTGCACAGGGACCCCAGGTCCGAAGGACGCACTCTGCTCGTGGCACTGATTTCTTGATGGTATGAGGTCCCTCTGTCTCTCTGCTCACTTGTCCCTTTTGTATCTCAAGGGATTGCCTCAGGACTTGCCTTGTAGACTGAGTCCTGCCTTACTAACACAACTGCCACCCATCCTCCCTCATTAACATCATAGAGGCAGGATTTACAAAATATAGGAAAATCACACAATACCAGGAATCATGGCCCAGCCAACTTGATACACACATTTTTGGGGGGACATAATTCAATCCATGACAGACCACTATTATAAAAACTCATGAAAGGGTTTATACACAGTAAGAAACAATCTTTGATGATTACAAGGGAGGGAAGCAGGGGAGGGAAAAACATTAACCAGTCAATAGATAAGTGTAACTTTGGTGAAGGGTAAGACAGTGCACAATACCGAGGAAGCCAGCACAACTTGACCAAGGCAAGGTCATGGAAGCTGTATAGACACATCCAGACTCCCTGAGGGACAGAATTATTGGCCTGAGGGCTGGGGACCATGGTCTCTGGGGACTTTTAGCTCAACTGGATAACACAGTTTATAAAGAAAATGTTCTATATCCTACTTTAGTGAGTAGCATCTGGGGTCTTAAAAGCTTGTGAGCGGCCATCTGAGATATTCCACTGGTCCCACCCCATCCCCATTTGGAGCAAGGGAGAATGAAGAAAACCAAAGACACAAGGAAAGATTAGTCCAAAGGACTAATGGACCGCAACTACCACAGCCCCCACCAGACTGAGTCCAGCACAACTAGATGGTGCCCGGCTACCACCACTGACTGCTCTGAAAGGGATCACATTAGAGGGTCCTGGACAGAGCTGGAGATGTAGAACAAAATTTTAACTTACAGGCAAAAAAAAACACCAGCCTATTGGTCTGACAGAGACCGGAGGAACCCCAAGAGTGTGGCTCCTGGACACTATATGTATAAATTTTTAAATTGTGATTTAGGTGAATGTTTGCAGCTCAAGTTAGTTTCTCATACAAAAATTTATACACACATTGTTATGTGACCCTAGTTGCTATCCCTATGATGTGACTGCACTTTCATCCTTTCCATCCTGGATTTCCCGTGTCCATTTAACCAGCTCCTATCCCTTTCTGCCTTCTCATCTCACCTCTGGATAGGAGCTGCCAATTTAGTCTCGTGTATCTACTTAAAACTAAGAAGTACACTCTTCACAAGTATCATTTTGTCTTATAGTCCAGTTTATTCTTTGTCTGAAGAGTTGGCTTCGGGAATGGTTTTAGTTCTGGGTTAACAGAGAGTCCAGGGACCATGTTTTCTGGGGTTCCTCCAGTCTCAGTCAAACTATTATGTCTGGTCTTTTTACTAGAATTTGAATTCTGCACCCCACTTTTCTCCTGCTCTGTCAGGGACTTTCTGTTTTGTTCCTTGTCAGGGCGGTCATTGGTGGTAGCTGGGCACCATCTAGTTCTCCTAATCTCAGGCTGATGGAGTCTCTGGTTTACTTGGTCCCTTTTGTCTCTTGGGCTAATATTTTCCTTGCGCCTTGATGATCTTGATTCTCCTTTGCTCCAGGTGTGTTGGGACCAATTGTCCTGGACACTGCAGTCACTCCTGAGGTTCACCCATCAGCCAAAGATTAGACAGGCCCATAAAACAAAACGAGACTAAATGAGCTCACCAGCCCAGGGCAAGGATGAGAAGGCAGGAGGGGACAGGAAAGCTGGTAACAGGGAACCCAAGGTCGAGAACGGGAATGTTGACATGTCGTGGAGTTAGCAACCAATGTCACAAAACAATACGTGCATTAATGGTTTAATGAGAAACTAATTTGCTCTGTAAACCTTCATCTAAAGTACAATTAAAAGAAAGAATGCAATTGTCAGGTATCCCCACATTTGAAATTTTGGTGTTGAATAAGGCAACCTCTCTTTTTCTGGATGATTGCTTTTTATAATAATTTCTGTGTTAAGAATCATGTTTGTTTAAAACAAAGATCAGAAGGTAAGGGGGCAGGGAAACTAGATTAATGATAACCAGAATAGAAATAATGAGAATGTTCACGCATTGTGAAGAATGTAAACAATGTCACTGAAAACATTGTGTAGAAACTGTTGAATGGGAACTACACTGCTGTATAAACCTTCACCAAAAACACAATAAAATATTATATATATATAAAAAAGAAGTAATAGTTTTTTAAAATCTCTCTTAATTTTGCTCCTTCCCCTCAGTCACTGGAGTCCCTAGGTGGCACAAATGGCTAAGCTCTTGACTACTAGCTGAAAAGTTGGAGGTTCAAAGCTACTCAGAGGCCCTCAGAAGTAAGGCATGGCAAACTGCATCCAAAAGGCCACAGCCTTGAAACCCTATGGAACGGTTCTACTCTGCACACATGCAGTCGCCGTAAGCTGGAATCGACTTGACAGCAACTAACAACAACAACATCCACACTCACGTGTCTCATTTCTCTCTTTAGGATTGCCTGTTCCCTTCTGACACTCTGATATCAGAGAAAATGTGGAAGTCCCAATGAAACCAATCCAAAAATTGCCCTCAGCACAACTTGACCAAGGCAAAGTCATAGAAGCTTCACAGACATATCCAAAATCCCTGAGGGATAGAGTTACTGGGCTGATGCTGGGGACCATGGTCTCAGGGGACATCTATCTCAATTGGCTTAACGTAGTTTATAAAGAAAATGTCCTACATCCGACTGTGGTGAGCAGCGTCTAGGGTCTTATATGCCTACAGAGTGGCTACCTAAGATATATCTACTAGTCCCACCCTAGCTGGAGCAAAGGAGATTGAAGAAAACCAAAGACACAAAGGAAAGATTAGTCCAAAGTACTAATGTACCATAACTATCATAACCTCTACCAGACTGAACCCAGAACAACTAGATGGTGCCTGGCTACCACCACCAACTGCTCTGACAGG
This sequence comes from Dugong dugon, assembly GCA_030035585.1. Classification (NCBI taxonomy): domain Eukaryota; kingdom Metazoa; phylum Chordata; class Mammalia; order Sirenia; family Dugongidae; genus Dugong; species Dugong dugon. The sequence continues at coordinate 118,467,251 of CM057466.1, forward strand.
GATCACAATAGAGGGTCCTGAACAGAGCTTGAGAAAAATGTAGAATAAAATTCAAATTCACAAAAAAAGAAAAAAAAAAGCCCAGGCTTGCTGGTCTAACAGAGACTGTAGAACACCTGAGAATATTGTCCCCTGGACACCCTTTTAACTCAGTACTGAAGTCACTCCTCAGGCCCACCTTTCAGCCAAAGATTAGACAGATCTATAGGGCAAACAGTAACGCAAGTGAGGAATGTGCTTCGTAGTTCAATCATGTATACAAGACTAAATGGCCACACCAGGCCAAAAGCAAAGACGAGAAGGCAGAAACGGACAGGAAGACCGGTCGAATGGAACAGGGAACCCGGGGTGGAGAAGGGGAGAGTGTTGACACACTGCAGGTTGGCAACCAATGTCACAAAACAATTTGTATATTAATTGTTTAATAAGAAACTAATTTGCTCTGTAAACTTTCACCTAAAGCACAATAAAAATTAAAATAAAACAAAACAAAAATTGCCCTTTGCTCACCTACAGTCCAGTCCATGCAAATATGAAATACAATCAATATTCTAGGTCTTTACCCAGTCAAACAATTTCCTAAAAGACCTTGTAAGGTTCAGATTTGATATAAATTAACTTTTAGTTTGGAGAACTCACTTCTGGGCATCTAGGCCTCCTAGCCAAAAATACCACTGGTAAACTGAGTTGCTCAGAGTGAATTTGAGTTTTTACCAAGCTTGTTAAATAAGTTAAAAAAAACCAAACCTGTTGCCATTGAGTCAATTCTGACTCATAGTTACCCCATGTGTTACAGAGTAGAACTTCATAGGTTTTTCTTCATTGTAATCTTTATGGAAGCAGATCAGCAGGCCTTTCTTCCATGGCACTGCTGTGTGGGTTCGAACTGCCAACCTTTGGGTTAGTAAGACTCGTACCTGTTGCCATCCAGTTGATTCCTACTCATAGCGACCTTATAGGACAGAGTAGAACCGCCCCATAGGGTTTCCAAGGAGCGGCTGGTGGATTTGAACTGCCGACCTTTTGGCTAGCAGCCGAGCTCTTAACCACTGTGTCACCAGGGCTCCTTAGGTTAGTAGTCGAGCACAAACTGCGCCAACCAGGGACCATTGCCCAATGCACAGATTCCATAAAATACAAACAAAAAAGACCCCCGTTTGACAACAAACTGCCAGGTTTCAGCCCAATGCAAGCATTTCCATAACGGCCAATAAAACTTCAGTCAGAACTCAAGGAAACTTACCCTTTGAGGAGTTGTCCTTGGTCACACTGCAGGCTGAGTCCTGATTATCAAGGTTGCTACTTAAAAAAAAAAAAAAAGGCTAGTGTCAAAACTGGGAGCCCTGGTGGCTCGATGGTTAAGAAAGAGCTCAGCTGCTAACAAAAATGTTGGCAGTTTGAATCCACCAGCTGCTCCTTGCAAACCCTATGGGACAGTTCTATTCTGTCATATAGGGTCGCTATGAGTTGGAATCGACTCGATGGCCATGGGTTTTAGTGTCAAAACTGAGCTTTATTTAATCAGCCCCAGAAAGTCCCACCCATTACGTATTTCACTTGATTGCCTTAGCTCCTAGAAGGAAACTAGGCTAACCAAAGCCTATAAATGAATCAAAGCCAGGAGAGTCTTTATGTGTATTGAAAGGATTATCTCCAAATGCATTCCTAAAGGTGCCACCCTCATAATTACACTGATTGGATGAACATATCTTAAATGCTAGCTCTGACTTTGCTTAGCCTAGAACTTTAAGTATTTTTACTTTGTGTTTTCTTGTTACCAAGAGGCAATAGAGAGGATTTGTTAAGATCGCACACTCTACCTCTTAACTGCCAGGATTCAAAGCCTGGCTTCACCACTTACTGGCTCTATGACATTGAGCTTGAAACTCAACCTCCATGAGTCTCAGTACTGCCATCAGTGAAAAGGGGCTGATGATAATAACAGCTACTACTTAGGCTGGTGTGATAAGTTTTTTGTTCATTATACATCAACTATATGATTTACAGACCTCAGTGCAATTTCACTTTGTAAATGACCATGAACAGGTGAGGAAACTGAGGTCTAGATATACTAGGTGAAGGGACTTTTTCTGTGTCATTCAAATAAAGCAACAGGAGTGACTGACATGAAAGAATTTATTCAATACAGGCACCAACTGTACCAGGCCCCTCAAACCTTGGGGGAAAGAGACTTTTTTTCCTGATAATTATTAATGTGTCGTCAACTTCCTGGGAGATATTAACATAACGCCTATAATGCGAGTGTCCCCCATTTCATCCTGTTGGTTACTTTGCTGCTGATAAATAACTAAAAAGGACTTTTGCCCTTATTGGGCCATAACTTAAAAGAAAGGATTACAGGATGTCCCTTACTCCTGTAGCTGAAATCAAGTGGCAGATAACCTTCGTCATGTGAATTTTGAACGCGTGCTCCCTTCTGAACATACCAATATCCAATGTCACAGAGAACAGAAAACTACTCCCACATCAAAAGCCTGAATCAAGCTTTTCCTTATCTACAATTTATCCCCATAAAGGGTAGAAGAAGAAACTCTCCTTGCCCCAATATCTGACGAAAGCTCTAGGGCATTAAATCCAGCCAAACACTTTCCCCCAAACACAGCACCACTACCACTCAATCAAGGAAAGTTCAAGCAGAGCTGAAGGAAACTTACAGTTCGGAGGGCTGTCCAGGGCAAGACCGGAGAGAGCTCTGCTTGCCAAGGTTGCGGATGGGTCTCATCTCACGGTGGCTTTTATTTAACCTGCCCCAGGTGACTCCGCCCATTTAACTCCTCATTTACATACCTTCTGTGATTGGATATCTCTTAGAGTAGAAGCCAGAAATATTTTTGTCTAGAAAAGGCAAGCTGAACCTTTATGCTCCAGTGAACATCTTTTTCTTTACGTCAATTTATGATATCATTTTTAACTTTCATTTTGGAATTGTTGCAAACATACAAAAGAAATACAATAATAGTAAAAGGAACTCTCATATACCTCTCACCAGATTCACCGTTTATGCCCATTTTGGCATCTGTATACATTCTCCCTCTCTCCTTACTACATATATCTCGAACTATTTGAAAGTAGGTTGCAGACATTATGCCCTTTTGCCCCTCCTTTAATTCTTACAGTGTGCATTTCCTAAAAACATAGATATTCTCTTCCACAGAGGCAATGAAGTTATCCAATTCAGGAAATTTAACATTTACATAAAATTATATTTATAAAACTATTATTTAATCTACTCTCTATACTGCAACTTCACGAATTGTCCCAATAATGATCTCTTTTTATTTAAATTTTTTAAAATTGTACTTTAGATGAAGGTTTACAGAACAAATAGTTTCTCATTAAACAGTTAGTATACATATTGTTTTATGACATTGGTTAACAACCTCACGACATGTCAACACTCTCCCTTCTTGACCTTGGGTTCCTTATTACTAGCTTTCCAGTCCCCTCCTGCCTTCTAGTCCTTGTCCCTGGACTGTTGTGCCCCATTAGTCTCGTTTTGTTTTATGGGCCTGACTAATCTTTGGCTGAAGGGTGAACCTTGGGAGTGACTTCATTACTGAGCTAAAAGGGTGTCTGGGGGCCATACTCTAGGGGTTTCTCCAGTCTCTGTCAGGCCAGTAAGTCTAGTCTTTTTTGTGTGTGTGAGTTAGGATTTTGTTCTACGTTTCTCTCCAGCTCTTTCGGGACCCTCTGTTGTGATCCCTGTCAGAGCAGTCAGTGGTGGTAGCTGGGCACCATCTGGTTGTACTGGACTCAGTCTGGTGGAGGCTGTGGTAGTTGGGGTCCATTAGTCCTTTGGACTAATCTTGCGCTTGTATCTTATTTTCTTCATTTTCTCTTGCTCCTGAAGGGGTGAGACGAGTGGAGTATCTTAGATGGCTGCTTACAGGTTTTCAAGACCCCACACACTATTCACCAAGGTAGAATGTAGAACATTTTCTTTATAAACTGTGTGGTGCCAGTGGAGCTAGATATTCCTTGAGACAATGGTCCCCACAGCCTCCACCCAGCAATTCGGTCCCTCAGGGAGTTTGGATGTGTCTATGGAGCTTCCATGACCTTTCCTTGTATGAGTTGTGCTGGCTTCCCTAGTATCGTGTACTGTCTTACCCTTCACCAAAGTTACCACTCATCTATTGTCTATTTAGTGTTCCCCCCCACACCTCTCCACTCCCTTGTAACCATCAAAGATCGTTTCTTTTTGTGTGTAAACTTTTTCATGAGTTTTTACATTAGTGGTCTCATACAATATTTGTCCTTTTGTGATTGACTTATTTCACCTAGCATAATGTCCTCCAGATTCATCCGTGTTATGACATGCTTCAAAGATTCATCATTGTTCTCCATTGTTGCCTAATACTCCATTGTGTGTATGTACCATAGTTTGTTTATCCATTCATCTGTTGATGGGCATCTGTGTTGTTTCCATCTGTTTGCTATTGTGAACAATGCTGCAATCAACATGGGTGTGAGTATATCTATTTGTGTGCCAATAATGCTCTTTACAGCAATTTTTTTTTTTCTGGTAGAATTATATAATACATTCAGCTGTCATTTCTGTTTAGTTTTTTTTAATCTGAAATATTTCCTTAGCCTTTCTTTGCCTTTCATGACATTGATATATTCAATATATATACTGATACATATACAGCCCAGTTATTTTATAGGCTGTCCCTCAATTTGGGTTTTTCTGATATTTGCTCAGAATTGGGTTCAGGTTATGCACATTTGGCTGGAATAGTCTGGAAGTGATGTTGTGTCCTCTGGGGACATCACACCTGGACACACATGATGTTGTTTTGTCTCTTACTAAGGATCATAACTCTGATTACTTGATTAGGGTATTATCTGTTACTGCTACTGTACAATGAGTATTTTTACTTTGGTAATTAATGAGTAATTTGTATGGAGGTACACTGAGACATCACTGTACCAAAAAGAATCATTAGTGTTCAACCATTTCAGGAGGTAGCATATGATCAAGAACCAATGGTACTGAAGGAATAAGTCCAAACTGCACTGAAGGCACTAGTGAAAAACAAGGTTCCAGGAATTGATAAAATATGAATTGAGATGTTTCAATGAATGCTCACTTGTCTAGGCCAAGAAATTTGGAAGACAGCTACCTGGCCAACTGAAAGGTGATCCAATAGAATGTGTAAATTATTGAATAATGTCATTAATATCACATGCAAGTAAAATTTTGATGAAGATAATTTAAAAACAGTTGCAACAGTACATCGGCAGGAAACTGCCAGAATTTCAGGCTGGATTCAGAAGAGGACATGGAATGAGGGATATCATTGCTGATGTCAGATGGATCTTGGCTGAAAGCAGAGAATACCAGAAAGATGTTTACCTGTGTTTTATTGACTATGCCAAGGCTTTTGACTATGTGGATCATAAAAAATCATGGATCACATAACATAATTATGTGAATCCCAGAACCCTTAATTGTGCTCATGCAGAACCTGTACATAGACCAAGAGGCAGTCATTTGAACAGAACAAGGGAATACTTTGTGGTTTAAAATCAGGAAAAATGTGCATTGGGGTTTTATCTTTTCACCATATTAATAAATCTGTATGCTGAGCAAATAATCCGAGAAGTTTGGCTATATGAAGAAGAGCGTGACATCAGGATCAGAGGAAAACTCACTAACAACCTTTGATATGCGGATGATACAATTTTGCTTGTTGAAAGTGAAGAAGATTTGAAGTACTTGTTGATGAAGATCAAAGACTACAGACTTCAGGGGACTATGGTCTCAGGGAACATCTAACTCAATTGGTATCACACAGTTTATAAAGAAAATGTTCTACATTCTACCTTGGTGAGTAGCATCTGGGGTCTTAAAAGCCTGTGAGCAGCCGTCTAAGATACTGCACTCGTCTCACCCCTTCGGGAGCAAGAGAAAATGAAGAAAGCAAGATACTAGGGGAAGATTAGTCCAAAGGACTAATAGACCACATCTACCATGGCCTCCACCAGACTGAGTCCAGTACAACCAGATGGTGCCCGGCTACCACCACTGACTGCTCTGACAGGGATCACAACAGAGGGTCCCGAAAGAGCTGGAGAAAAATGTAGAACAAAATCCTAACTCACACACAAAAATAAAAACACCAGACTTACTGGCCTCACAGAGACTGGAGAAACCCCTAGAGTATGGCCCCCAGACTCCCTTTTAGCTCAGTAATGAAGTCACTCCCAAGGTTCACCCTTCAGCCAAAGATTAGTCAGGCCCATAAAACAAAACGAGACTAATGGGGCACAACAGTCCAGGGACAAGGACTAGAAGGCAGGAGGGGACTGGAAAGCTAGTAATAAGGAACCCAAGGTCAAGAAGGGAGAGTGTTGACATGTCGTGAGGTTGTTAACCAATGTCATAAAACAATATGTATACTAACTGTTTAATGAGAAACTATTTGTTCTGTAAACCTTCATCTAAAGTACAATTTAAAAAAAAAAGACTACCGCCTTTAGTATGGGTTACACTTCAACATAAAGAAAACAAAAATCCTTACAACTGGACCAATAAGCAACATCATGATGCACAAAGAAAAGACTAAAGTTGCCAAGGATTTCATTTTACTTGGATCCACAATCAACACCCATGGAAGCACCAGTCAAGAAAGCAAATGACATATTGCATTAGGCAAATCTACTGCAAAAGACCTCTTTAAAGTGTTCAAAAGCAAAGATGTCACTTTGAGGACTAAGGTGCACCTGACCCAAGCCATGGTATTTTCAATCTCCTCATATGCATGCAAATCTGGACAATGAATAAGGAAGACCGAAAAAGAATTGATGCCTTTGAATTATGGTGTTGGGGAAAAATATTGACTATACCATGGACTACCAGAAGAATGAACAAACCTGTCTTGGAAGAAGTACAGCCAGGATGCTCCTTAGAAGTGAGGATGGCTAGGCTTTGTCTCATATATTTTGGACTTGTTAGCAGGAGAGACCAGTCCCTGGAGAAGGACATCATGCTTGGTAATGTAGAGGGTCAGTGAAAGAGAGGAAGACCCTCAACGAGATGGATTGACACAGTGGCTGCAACAATTGGGCTCAAACATTGCAATGATTGTGAGGATTGCACAGAACTGGGCAATGTTTCATTCCATTGTACATAAATAGGGTTGCTACGAGTTGGAACTGACTTGATGGCAGGTAACAACAACACATTCTCCGTTATCATAACATCTCTCTCTTACACATACAGACACATAACACACATTTCCCATTTTCACCTATGTGTGTATGTGTATGTATGCATACACACATACACACACGAACATCTCCTATTTTTTCCAACATGTATAACCTGTGTTGTTGTTAGTTGCATTGAGTCAGCTCCGACTCATGGCGACCCTGTGTACAACAGATCCCAACTTTGTGCAGTCTTGCAACATTTTCATGCTTGAGTCCATTGTGGCCGCTGTGTATTTTGAGTGCCTTCCAACCTAAGGGGCTCATTTTCCAGCACTATATGGAATAATGTTCTGTCGTGATCCTTGGGGTTTTTGTAGATCTCCAGGCCTTTCTTCCTAGTCTTAGTCTGGAAGCATCCCTGAAACTTGTCTATCATGGGTGACCCTGCTGGCATTTGAAATAGCTATGGCATGGCATAGCTTCCAGCATCATGGCAACACGCAAGCCACCAAAGTACGACAAATTATAACAGATGGGTGGTGTAATAAACGTAAAGACCACTTAAAAGACCATTTTTTGCCATCTTTGTAGTTGCCCTTCTTGGCAAAGGTGTAGTATTTTTGTGTGTCGCAGTGCATTTTCGATTCTGACTTTTTTATAACATGACTCCTCAAGAATGAGGTAAAACACCTATTCCCACACAAAATTCTGAGACAATACAGTTTAGACCCCGCCTCTTTTGGTGCCATTACCCTGGAAAGGCAGTTTTCCTGTTCTTCGAACACTGTGCCTGTGTAGTGCACATGCTGCCCTCCTTGGTCCAGCGACTGGGGAGGTTAGAGACAGCACTGCATCCAGGCTGTGCAAGATAGGAACGCATGCTAGGTGTGGCATTCCAGGGTGGTGGCAGGGGAATTACTGGCTTAGAGGGTTGTTGTTGTTGTTGTGTACCATTGAGTCCGGTTCTGACTCATGTTGTTGTTGTTTTTAGGTGCCACAGAGTCCTGGTCCTGTGCCATCCTCTAACGGTTGCCATGTTTGAGCCCATCTTTGCAACCACTGTTTCAATCCATCTCCTTGAGGGTCTTCCTCATTTTCTCTGACTCTCTACTTTACCAAGCATGATGTCCTTCTCCAGGGACAGGTCCCTCCTGATAACATGTCCAAATTAAGCCAGAATATCAAGGAAATGCTTTAGCTGATTATTATGCAAAATTAGCTGCAACCTCATTGACTGCTAGAAATTGCCCTATGATACTTAAAGAAAATTCTAAATTTGAAGACCTTTAGAAATTGTAAAACAAAAACAACAGGATGCTTCTGAAAAGATAAACTTTGATAAGTGTTGGCTGTAAACTTAATGAAAACACTGGATTGATAAAAGGATCAAATAAAAAATTAGTTCTACCCGAATTATTAAAGGATCTTTTATTTTTTTATTGTACTTTAGATGAAAGGTTAGAAAACAAACTAGCTTCTCATTAAACAGTTAGTACACATATTGTTTTATGACATTGGTTAACAACCCAACAACATGACTGTAAAGGATCTTTTAATAGACTTTTGCATTCTCTAACTCATCATGGTATTAAGAAAATGATACATATTATGAGAAATTACTGATAGGGTGATTTTTCCCAAGAATCTGAAAAAAAACTATAATTAATGTTGCATTTGTTTAACCCATAATCCAGGAAAAGCTATCATGACAGATTTTGGGCAATATCCTCCACCAAAAGGACCTCTTGAACATTGGCAAGTGGATTTTATAAAATTACCTCCCTCTGTGGGATATCATTATGTTCTGTTTATGACTTGTATGTTCTCCAATAGGAAAGAAGCATTTCCTCGTAGAAAAGTTGATGCAATTACGGTGGAGAAAATAATTTGCCTCTTTAGGGATTTCCTAAAGAAATATCAAGTGATAGAGGAACTCATTTTACTGTGAAGATTATTCAACAGTTAGCGAAAAAATTAAAAGCCAATCGGCATTATCATTGTCCCTGTTATCCCCAATCTTCCGGAAAAGTTGAAAGAGCTAATGGGATTTTAAATTAAAAATTGCTAAAATGATGGAAGCCACAAGACTTCCTAGGCCAAAAACCTTAGGTCTGGCCCTTCTCGCTATGAGATCATCCCCTACAAGAAAACATAAATTAACCCCCTATGAAATTAAAACTGGACGTACTATGTCTTTGGTTATTTCTCCTTAGGGTTTTCAAGACCTTGACATTTCAGAAGCATTTTGCCAGACCTGTCTTACGAGACACCTCTGGGTGGATTTGAACTGCCAACATTTCTGATAGTAGTCAAGCTCTTATCCATTTGCACCACCCAGGGACTCCAGTTGCCTAGAGATGTTTTATATTTTAAAATGCCACATTTACTTATTAAAGGAAATGACTGCTAGTTTTCCCTTTCCTCAAAGCTTTTTGCTAAATGCACACAGAAACATTCCTGTGAAAAGGATTAAGGATTACCCTCATCCCCTAGCTCTCAGTCTCCCCAAAACAAAAACAATAAAAACAAAACAAACTTTAAGCACACACAGAAGAAAGAAACGAGTGAGGAGAAGGTACCTAAAAAACTCAAGCTTTCAAGCATTTTTTGTTTCAGCAACCCTTCCGCCCCATGGGAAAATTAAAACAAGTAAAACCCCACAAGCCAAGCCATCTTCTCAACTAAAAGTAGACGCCTTCCCAGCAGCATTTGCGGGAGGACGCGCGCGAGGATTTATGGGGAATGTAGTCCCTGTGGTAGTTCCGCCCGCGGGTAGCTTTGCGCAGGCGTAGTGCCGCGTCGCGCAGGCGTCTTGGCCCTGGGTCTGGTTCCTGGTAGGGTGACTTCCGGTTGTGTTCCCGGGTGGCCAGGCTGGTGTGAATACCAGAGACAAAGGAGGCTGGGGTCGTCCCTACTTGCCTCCAACTCTTCCCTTCAGAGGGCGGTGGCCAGGCTAGGCTGTGAGTGTCGGGCCTTCCAGGCTGGATGCGCACGTCTCTGCCGAAAGGAGCACCATTTGTGCGTAAGAGGCTGCGGGGCAGGGCGACTGGATGTCTGGCCATTCCTGCAGCTTCAGACTGTTTACGCAACCTGGTTAATTGTTCCTTCAACAGAAGCGCGCAAACCTCTAGAGCCAAGCTTCTTGTTAGCTCTCTTCGAGTCAGTTTCGACTCATAGCGACCCTATAGGACAGCGCAGAACTGCCCCATAGGGTTTTCTTAGTTGTAATCTTTATTGGAGAGCCCTGGTAGCGCAGCGGTTAAGAACTCGGTTGCTAACGAAAAGGTCGGCAGTTCCAATCCAGCAGCCCCCTCCTTGGAAACCCTGTTGGGTCGCTGTGAGTCGGAATCGACTCGAGGGCAACGGCTTTTTTTTTTTTTAAATATCTTCACTGGAGCCCATCGCCACATCTTTTTTCTTTGGTGGGTTTGAGCGTCCATCCTTTAGGTTAGCACCACCAGAGCTCCTGGTGGTTCAAATCGGTGGCTCTACATGTGGACTTGGAAAATTACTTCAGCTTTTTGTACCCCCATTTCCATGTCAATAAAGCAGGTATGATAGTACTTATTTCAGAGAGTTATTGTAATAATTACATTAGTTAATATTTGTAAGGCACTTAAAACAGTGTCCTGGGGACCGCTCCCCCAAATATAAAGGGTGGTTGCTGGGTGGACTACATACTAAAGGAAGATGGCCAGTTCGTCTTTGGAACCTGCAGACTTTGCGTTACTTTTGGAATATCATTGACTTCTTGACGTTAAAATTGTAAAAATATGCCATAATCTCCTTGGCTAATTCCTTTTGGTGTTGATTTACTCAGATAATGATTGAATAAAAGTTGATTGACTCAAATGTTGATTGAATAACTGTTGATTAAAGTAACACCATGAGAAGTGCCTTTGTGGAAAATTTCCCACATGGCCATGCTTATTTCCTGTGGCTAAATTTGTAGGATTTTCCTGAGTCCACTGTGGATGGGTTGGCCCCACCTGAGCATGGTCAGCCTGGCCCTTCTGAAGAGCTCAATATGACCCCATGACAGCTAATCTGCAGAGGTTTAATAAAATTAATGCTGCATACTACAGTTTGATATCTTAATTCATGTTAAGGCACCAGCCATTATTTATCCACCATTGTTTTTACACTGTGAGTGCAAATGTCAACACAGTTTAAAAAAGCAAATGATGTTTTAGCATAATTATGAAAGTATACTTGACCTTGAGGATCTCTTGACAGGATCCCAGGGCTCAGTGGAGCACTTTAAGAATCACTACCCTAGATAAGGAAACCCTGGTGGTGTAGTGGTTAAGTTGTATGGCTGCTAACTAAAAGGTTGGCAGTTCAAATCCACCAGGTGCTCCTTGGAAACTCTGGGACAGTTCTACTCTGTCCTACAGGGTTGCTACGAGTTGGAATTGACTCAATGGCAGCAGGTTTGGTTTTATATCGGTTTGCCCTAGATAAAATCAAGCATCCTGAGATATGACACGAATGTTTACTGTGCCTTTGTTTTTAAGAGAAAAAGACTGGAAACAACTGGAATACTCATCTACAGGAATATGAAAGATACAGTTGTAATAAATCCTACAATAAAATACAGTATTGAAAATGAATGACCTAGAGTTAAAAGCATCAACAGTAATGGATGTCACAAACTTAATACTGACATATATTTCTTAAATTCAAAACCAAGTTAACAGAAAAATGCATCCAGTTTGATACTGTTTACATAAAGTGCTAAAATATATTTTTTTAAAAAGTTGCTGTTTAGGTGACTCTGACTCATTGTGCCCCCATGTGTGTCAGAGTAGAACTGTGCTCTGTAGGGTTTTCAATGGCTGATTTTTTGGAAGTAGATCACCAGGCCTTTCTTCCAAGGTGCCTCTGGATTGACTCAAACCTCCAACCTTTTGGTTAGCAGGTGAGCACTTTAACTCTTCACACCACCCAGGGTAGGTATGCGGTAAAACATTCAACAAGACGTCCTAGTTCATCATACATCAAAGAACTCATGCTAGGGAGGAAGCCTATGAGTGTACTGAATATGGGAGGTCTTTGGTGATCATTCATCCTTTACACAACATACTGGAACTCACACCAGAGAGAAACCCTATAAATGTAACAAACATGGGAAAGCCTTCAGCCACATGATGGCCCTTATCTGACACCAGGGAATCCATACTAGAGAGAAACCGTATATTTCTAACAAATGTGGGAAAGACTTCTGGAATAGTTTAACACTTTCTCAATACGAGAGAATTCATACTGGAGAGAAGCCCTATGAATGTAATGAGTGTGGATATGCTTTTGCTCACAGTTCATCCCTTAGTCAACATGTGAAAAATCATACAGGCAAAAAACCTGTCAAAGAGTAAAATCTCTGAGTCTGTTGAAATAAAAGCAAAGAGTATTATTGAAAGAATGAGATTCTTGAATAGGGTAGCATTCAGTTCTGAAAACAAAATGCTCCAAAATCTGAAAGAGGAGAGGGATTTTCACTTATGAGGGCTGGGGGTTATACATGAGTCACAAGTAAACCTTTCAAAACGTCAGTTAATCTATTTTTTGTCACAGACTTTCTGGGGCAACCTGAGTAAGCATTCTTCCGATAACATTCTGTGTAAACGTTTTCTCCTGAGAATAGAACACTTTTTGTCATGCTCCATTCTTAACCACAAAGAAAAACATTTCTTTAGCTATTAGATTAAGTCTGTACAATGGTCAGCTGTTGCTGGCCAACAAAAAAACAGAAGTGCATTCTTTAAGTTAAATGGAATTGGTGTCAGACCTAAACTCAGACGTTTTATGCATGTGACTTGCCTGAGAGTTTTAGGGTACTCTTACAAATTTTATGAATGCACTAGACGTGGGAAAGCTTTCAAAATTAGCTCAATACTTATTAGACATCAGAGAGTTCATATTATGGATTAATTTTAATAATCTGATGAACTTGATGAAGCTTATACAGCTTCAAACTCTGTTACATTGGAAATCACTTTCCAGACCTAACAGCAAACTTTTTATTAACTACTAACAGAAGATACTTAATTACAAGTATTAGGCCTGTTTGTTGTACAGTATAAAGATTTAAAACATATATACAAGTAAAAAAATAGAACAGCAGTTGAATACAGTATCCTAGAATGTTATACATAAGGTCAACTATTATTTCTTCCTAGCAGTCCTAGAATTGATGCATTTGAATTCTCCTGTAGGTGAAGAATACTGAATATACCATGGACTGCCAGAAGAATGAACAAATCTGTCTTGGAAGAAGTACAGCCAGAATGCTGCTTAGAAGCAAGGATGGTGAGACTTCGTCTCACTTACTTTGGTCATGTTATCAGGAGGGACCAGTCCCTGGAGAAGGACATCATGCTTAGTAAAGTAGAGGGTCAGTGAAAAAGAGATGGATTGACACAGTGGCTGCAACGATGGGCTCAAACATAGTAATGATTATGAAGATGGCACAGGACAGGGCAGAGTTTCATTCTGTTTTACAGGGGGTTGCTATGAGTCAGAACCGAATTGACGGCACCTAACAAAAACAGCAATGGTATTTATTGGTAGTTTTAAATAATTCAGGAGGCAGTGTTTCTGTTTCATTCATTCAGAATATCACATGCAGAAGTGGTGGGAGGACTGATTTCCTGGGGAATTTGTTTTGCATTCTTGTTATTTAAATACCTGGCTTTGAAAATGCCTGAACCAACACTTAAGCTGAAATATTGCTTCCCTACCATAATGTTACTTGATATTATGAAAAATCAGCATTGACTGTCCATGAATAATGGCAAGACAATGATGTTCACAGCACTAAATATGATCAGTCTTCTCAAGTACTGTTTGTGCATTTAGAGTTGAATAATATCTATGCTTCTAAACATTTATTTAAATTGCTATTTTGGACCATGACATGCGATTATAATGAAGTAAAAGTGATTTTCTGGGTTACGGGTATTATTCCTCAGAGATGTCATCTTCTACATCTGTCTCCTTTTATGCCGACACAAGAAGCATGTTTGATATTCTTTTTTTTTTTTTTTAAATTTGTGGTGGAAATATATACCACAAAATCTTCACCAGTTCAACAGTTTCCTCATGTACAATTCAGTGTCACTGATTACGTTCTTAATGTTGTGCAACCTTTGTCACCAGACTTTTCCAAATTATTCCACCACCATTAACATAACCCTAGTGCCCCCTAAGCAAAAACTCCTCCTTCCCCGCTCCCTACCACCCCTGGTAACCACTAATAAGCTTTGGTTTTTATATATTTGCTTATTTCATGAGTGAGATCATATAGTATTCATCCTTTTTTTTACTGACTGATTTCCCTCAACATAATGTTTCCTAGCTTCATCCATGTTGTGGCATGCCTTATTTATTTATGTATTGAGTGTTGTTCAGAGTAAGTTAACACACAACAAACACTATTTTATGGTTACAGGACACATCATTGAGCTATCATTTCTCCCCCATTTGCTCTTTCATTCTTATCTCTTATCTCCTTCTTTTCCATCCCTATATCTGCAGTGTCCCCTGAGCAATTCTAAAGTTTCTGCCTAGGCACTGAGACACCAAGAAGAAAGTTACTATATGTCAGCATCAGGAGAAGGATTCTGTGAGATACAGTGTTATACTGAAGGTTTTACTCAGACTTATGAGAAAGCCTAAAATAATAGCCTTCATTTTTAGTGGCAAAACAATGTCCTAGGGACAGTTTTATGAGAGGTATATATGAAATCAAGTTCAGTAAGTCCATAACTGCCTGTATTCACCTGAAACCTCTACCTAGAGCACTCGCATTGGACTTCATCCTCTTATTCCATATAATCCTCAAATCATTAAAATTACTTTGGCAAGAAGAATTCTAAAATATTTTTCTCTCTTCTAAACCTGTAGAGAGGGTTCTATTCCCAGCAAATGCACCTCAGGCATAGCCACCACCTGTCTGTCAGTGGAAACTTGCATGTTGCTATGATGCTTAACATGTTTCAGTGGAACTTCCAGACTAAGATAGGCTAGGAAGAAAGGCCTGGCAATCTACTTCCAAAAATCAGCCAATGAAAACCATATAGACCACAATGGTCTGATCTCATCTTGTGGTATCATGACTAGTCGACGCTGACTCAACGGCAGCTAGCAACGACGGCAAACCTTCATCAGGGCCACTTTGGGCTGTAAGTGACAGAACCAAAACCAAAAAGCTAAACCCATTGTTGTCGAGTCAATTCCAACTCATAGCTACCCTGTAGGACAGAGTAGAACTGTCCCATTGGGTTTCCAAGGAGAGGCTGGTGGATTCGAACTGCTGACCTTTTGGTTACCAGCCAAGCTCTTAACTACTACACCACCAGAGCTCTGACAGAGCACACATACCTATTTAAGCAACAAAAGAAATTTGATTGGCCCATGTCACTGAAAAGTCCACTATAACTACTGGAAAAGAAGAGAGTGATAAAATTTTTTGGAGATTAAATGATTACTTAGAAAACCAAAGAGAAACAGTGGAAAAAATGATTAAAAACTCCTAAGCAAGTTCAGAAGATGACTAAATACACAAGTAATATATATTTAAAACCAAGACATTCCAAAAGGCCTACAACAGCTAGTTAGAATGAAAATGGAAAAGTTTTCCATTCAGAGTCGTTCCATAAAATATAAAATACTTAGGAATGAGTGTAACAAAAAATATACATCTCTACATCACTGGAATCCCAGGGACTCCAAATGGACAAAGAAAATTGCTTTTGATTGTTCTGAAGATAATGCCACAGACAATAAAATAGCTCTGAACCTTGATGTACTGAGCACAGTATTGTTAGAGGACTACAAGAGAGGGTTTAACTCCTAACTTCTTTTAATCTTTGCTATATAACAAACATATCTATAGATACCCTGTTTTATTTTCCCAATATGAGAGGTTATTGTAGAGCTATATATGGATGTGGCATTGAGTATTATTAAGTCATAGTATAATTGCATCAAAAAGAAAACTCAATTTATTTAGATGATTCAGAAGATGAGATATCAGAATTGAAGCTAATTTAAGACTTTGGGATGATGTGATTAGGGTGACTGTGTTTTGTATATAGTCAGGCTATAAATTTGGGTGGGGCAAACTGGAATGCTATGGACTGTGTATGTGTTGGAAATCCTAACCGCTATACTTGTGGATGTAATTTCATTTGGGAATAGAGTCTTCTCTGATATGTTAACAAGGCTGTATGAGTGTTGGGTGTGTTTTAACCTGATTACTTTTGAGATATAGAAGGAGCAGATTAGGCACAGAAGCAAGGAAGCACAGATGGGAAAGGATAGATGCCATGTGGAAATCACCAAGGAACTGAGGAAGAGAAACTGAAAGAGACAAGAATTTTCCCCCAGAGCAGACAGAGAAGGCATTGCTCTAGAGCTAGTGTCCTGAATTTGAACTTTCAGCCTCCTAAACGGTGTGCGAAAGTAAATTTTTATTCACTAAAGCAAAAAAGAAAAGCTCAAATTGGTGTCAATATGTTATTAAAATGTCTAATATTTACTCACTTCCCTTTAAGAAAAGTGCAGAAGGCAACCTATGCACCTTTCTGGGAATCTTTTCAAGTTAGATTTTAATAGGATTTTTTAATTAATTAATTATTATTATACAAGCCAGATTCAGAAGAGGATGTAGAATGACATCACTGCTGTCAGATGGATCCTGGCTAAAAGCAGAGAGTACCAGAAAGATATTTACCTGTGTTTTACTGACTATGCAAAGGCATTTGACTGTGTGGACCATAACAAATTATGGATAATATTGGGAAGAACGGGAATTTCAGAACACTTAATTTTGCTCATAAGGAACATGTACCTAGACCAAGAAGTATTTGTTTGAACAGAACAAGGGGATACTGTGTGGCTTAAAATCAGGAAAGGTGTGTGTCAGGGTTGTATCCTTTCACCATACTTTTTCAATTTGCATGTTGAGCAAATCTGAGAAACTGGACTATACGAAAAAGAACATAGCATCAGAAATGGAGGAAGACTCATTAACAACCTGCCATATGCAGACGACAAAACCTTGCTTGCTGAAAGTGAGGAGGACTTGAAACTCTAAGATCAAAGATTACAGCCTTCAGTATGGATTACATCTCAACATAAAACAAAAATCCTCACAACTGGACCAATAAGCAACATCATGATAAATGGAGAAAAGATTGAAGTTGTCAAGGATTTCATTTACCTGAATCCACAATCAACGCCCATGGAAGCAGTAGTCAAGAAATCAAACGATTTCTTGGGCAAATCTGCTGCAAAAAGACCTCTTTAAAGTGTCCAAAAGCAAAGATGTCACTTTAGGACTAAGGGGCACCTGACCCAAATCATGGTATTTTCAATTGCCTCGTATGCATGTGAAAGCTGGACAGTGGATAAAGAAGACCAAAGAAGAATCGATGCCCTTGAATTAAGGTGTTGGGGAAAAATATTGAACATACCATGGACTGCCAAAAGAACTAACAAATCTGTCTTGGAAGAAGTACAGCCAGAATGCTTCTTAGAAGTGAGGATGGCAATATTTTGTCTCACATACGTTGGGAGGGGCCCGTCCCTGGAGAAGGACATCATGCTTGATAAAGTAGAGGATCAGCGAAAAAGAGGAAGACCCTCAATGAGGTGGATTCACACAGTGGCTGCAACAAGGAGCTCAAACATAGCAACGATTGTGAGGACGGTGCAGGACTGGGCAGTGTTTCGTTCTGTTGTACATAGGGTCGCTATGAGTCGGAACCAACTCAGTGGCACCTAACAACAACAACAGCAATTATTATTAATATTTTTGCTATTACTTTGTGTTTATAGTAGGTACTGCCAGTTTTCCATTGAAACTGTTGATGTACCACTTCCTTTTAAAGTGCATTTGTTTGTAAAGTGAGCCTATTTAAAGAAACGCTATTAGGAAAGTTATTGTACACTGAAAAAGAAGATATGGAAAATTTTGTGATGGTTAATACTGAAATGTTAACACGTGGGGACTCCTGATTTAACTGGGGAAGAACTCTGTATCAGGACGAAAGCAAACCAAACCCGATCTATCGCCACTGAGGCAATTTCGAGTCACAGCGACCCTGTGTCTTACAGAGGAGAACTGTTTTCTTGGCTGTAGTCTGTACGGAAACAAATCGCCGGGCCTTTCTTCCAAGGTGTCTCTGGGTGGACTTGAACTGCTAACCTTTTGCTTAGCAACGGAGCTCATTAACCACTTGCACCACCCAGGGACTCCTGGTTCCTGAGAGATAACCACTAAAACTTTGGCATTTCTCCAGTGGTTGGTCCATGAAGGCTCCAGACCACACCTGAGGGTTATATTAATGAAGTTACTCTTGGGTGGGGGCTCAACAGGCCAGAAAGACCCACCATCTGATATCTGCCTAAGTTCTGGGGAGGGGGGCTGGAGACTGGGCTCAACCACAAGGACAATGATTCAGTCAATCATGCCTACAAAATGAAACCCCAACATAAAAACTGTGAACACCAAGACTAGTGCCTGGGGTCTGAAAAGCTTGCAAATGGCCATCCAAGATACAACAATTGGTCTCTATTCTCTTGGAACAGCGGAAGAATAAGAAGACCCAGGAAACAGAGAAGGAAATGGAGTGCAGGTCTATTTGTCTCCATGAACTACTGTCTCCATTGCCATGAGACCAGAAGATTGGGATGGTGCCTGGCTACTATTATTCAATGTTTTAATCAAGGA
Source organism: Dugong dugon (assembly GCA_030035585.1). NCBI lineage: Eukaryota > Metazoa > Chordata > Mammalia > Sirenia > Dugongidae > Dugong > Dugong dugon. Next base: position 118,486,167 of record CM057466.1, read on the forward strand.
TCCATAGATGCATTCTGATCAATGGGAGTAAAAATGTGGAAGAGAATTTCAAATTCTTATAGGAACCAGACTTACTGGACCCATTGTGACTGGGGGAACCCCTGAATCTATTGTCCTGAGATAATCTTTAAGCCTTGAACTGAAACTTTCCCATGAAGTCATCTTTAAACAGCAGTTCAACTCAACTAGTAAAGAATGTTTGCCTTAAGCAGTGCACTCTTTTAAAGAATTATCTGTATGAGATAAATTTGACAACAGTAACTCTAAAACATAGAGGGGAAGTTTAGGGGACAAGGAATCTAAGTTAATGGTGGTGAAACAATAGGGGTAGAGATAGTGCGAATGATGACACAGTGTGAATAATGTAACCAATGTCATCGAACTGTACACATAGGAAAAGTTGAATGTGTCTATGCTTTGTTATGTAAATTTTTACCAAAACAAACAAACTCTGGGCACCGAGATTCCTGGTTGGTGATAGACATCAATGCATGGGAGAGGGTAATATGGTGCATGTCTTGCTCACTGCTGCATGCCAAACACCTAGAGAAGTGTCTAAATATTTATGGATTGAACAACTAAATGAATGATTTCGTGCATCCATTAACAAATGTTGAGGGCAAATGTTTAAGCCATGGGAGCTTTCAGCAGTTGCTGAATGGATCCTGGGATTTTTTTTAGGTGTTTGCAGAGGCTCATCAAGACATTTTATTTTGTTCTTTTTGTAAGAACTTCAAGTTTTCATTTTAATGTGGAGAAATAAACATACATGATATACTTCTTGGGGTAACTGGAAGTCAGAGCCCTTCCTCAGCCAGGCTGGCCTATTGTCCATCTCTCTGTTCTCTTCACCTCACGTGCTGTGGGGACAGGCTGTTGTCATGGAAATCACAGCTGGAGTGGGGGCCAGAGACTGGGGAGGGGGCAGAAGGAGCCCCAAAGACTGGGATTTTTCAGGCTTTGCAGTCAGACTGTGTATGAGTTTCCTCTGGCTGCCCTAACAAAAAACCTCAAAGTGGTTGGGGTAAAACAACAGAAATGTGTCCTCTCACAGTTCTGGAGGCTAGAATTCTGAATTCAGGATGTTAGCAGGGCCCAGCTCTCTCTGAAGGCTCTAGGGGAAGATCCTTCCTTGTTTCTCTTCCAGCTTCTGGCAGCCCCAGGCATTCCTTGGCTTGTGGCAGCATCACTCAGATCTCTGCCTCCGTCTTCGCATGGCATCTTCCCCATGTCGCTTCTCCGTTACTTATAAGCACACCAGTCATAGAGAAATTAGGGCCCATCCTAATGACTTCATCTTAACTAATTACATCTACAACGATTCTATTTCCAAATAAAGTCACAGTCACAGGTATCGGGGGTTAGGACTTGAACAAATCTTTTGGGGAGACACAATTCAGCCCATAACAGCGAGTGTGTGAGCTCAAAACCACAGCCTAGCCACAAAGTGTGGGCAAAATGAATAAAAATGTAGAATCTTGGCAAGCAATTTTACCTCTCTAAGCCTCTTTTAAAACATGAATAATAAGCATTCCTTGATTATGGGGTTGTTGTGAGGATAAAGTAAATCATGCCAATAAAATACTCAGCAGCAGGGCTGGCTCCTTTTAACCTGTATTTCTTAAAGTGTGGCCCAGAGACCATCTGTCTCAGAGCATCTGGCTAGAGAGTGAGGTGGGTTTTGTTAAAAGTGCAGAATTCTAGGCCTCCTACAGTTAATGAAGCAAAATCTTTTGTCTCATGTAGCCATTTACCTCCTCATCACAGTCATTCTCTAAAATATCACCCTACTCCATTTTTTTCACAGCACATGTCCATCTCTGAAATGATTTTTTTAAATTGGTTCATCTGCTAATTATCTGTCTTCCTTCATTATTGCATGAACTTCACCTGCATAGTGATAGCCCCTTGACCCCATGTGTTACAGAGTAGAACTGTGCCATAGGGTTTTCTTGGCTGCAATTGCCAGTCCTTTCTTTTGTGGTACCGTGTGGTGGGTTCAACCGCCAACCTTTAGGTTAGCAGCCAATGGCAAACTGCTTGTGGCACGCAAGTTCCTATACCCATCATCCAGCGAGCCAATTCTGACTCATGGCAACCTCATGTGTTACAGATGTGTTACAGAGTAGAACTATGCTCCATAGGGTTTTCTTGGCTATAATCTTTACGGAGCAGATCGCCAGGACTTTCTCCTGCAGCACCACTGGGTGAATTTGAACTGCCAACCTTTAGGTTAGTAGCTGGTGGCAAACGCTTGGGTCACCCTGGGACCTTACTGCCTGTCTTGTTTCTCAGGGTGTCTCTGACCCAGAGCAGGACCCGTGGCAAAGTGAGTCTTCAACCAATTCTGATTGAAAGGATGAATGTGCCAAAACTTACTTTGAAAGTGGGCAGGTAGATTTATGGGCTCCCTTACCAAGGATCCAGGGGAGAGAGAGAGAGGAACTGAGAGGAGCTGAGAAATGCAGAAAGGCAAGAGGTGAAATGGCCATGGTTGGGATGAGGCGCTCAGTTGAGAAAGCCTCCATCTAAACCTGGACCAGCCAGGAGAACAGGAGGCTGGCAGACGGGCAGGTGTAGGTGCCCCTCACCTGTGCAGCCACTTTTTTTGGCTCCTTCCAATGGCAAGGCCAGGCACTGCATCTCAAATTCTCAAACGGGCCAGGAAAGAACTCAAGAACCGCTTTTCCCTCGTTCACCCGCCTAGGTCCTGCGCTTCGGGTTAAGACGTTGCGTATTGACGCAAAAATGTTCGCCAGTGATGGCTGTGAATTGCCAAAAGAGGGTGCTGGTGGAATAGTGTCTGAAACGTCCTCAGTTGGAGAAGAATGTTCCGGTGATCTTAAAAAAGGAAAATGCTGTGGGTCCGGATTTATTCCAACTCCCCCGTTTTTCCCCCCAAAGAGGGAAATACTGCCCCAGGAGGGAGACGGGTGAATTTAGAGAAGGGGCGGCAGGGAATCAAACTCCTCTCACTGCCCATGAGGTTCTGCTTCTAAGCTTTATACTTTCAGCCAATAAATATTCATGGAGCTTCTACCATGCCAGTCACTGTTCTAGGCAGTGATACAGACCTGACAGTGGATATAGAATTTCTATATTCAAGAATTTTACGTTCTAATGGGGAGACAGGCAATAAATATGATAAAGGGGTAAAATATACACTGTGTTAGTTTGAGTGCAAAGGAGTGTCAATGCCTTCCAGCCAAAGACCACCGGGAACTCACCTGTAATGGAACACATTGGGCTTATTACTTCTTGAAATGAAGCAGAAGGCACACAATACGGACTGGTGGGGTGTCTCAGTAAAAGCGTGCTAGAAAAAGCCTATTGTAGGATTTGGAGTTGTGTTAGGGGGTTTTGAAGAGGATTTAAGGAAGCAGGGCTTTGTTCTGGATTAGATGTTGTCAGGATGTGAGGGTAATTCTATGATTGGGTATCTCAATGCATTTTATCTAGCAGGGTCACTAGAGAGAAGCAAAAACTAAAATTGGTGGAAAAAAAAAAGTAACAGTTACTCAGATTAGCCAGAAGAGGGGACTGTTCTGTCATTTTGTGGCTTGGCTGAGGTTCATGTTTTGTCTGTGCTCAGACAAGATTATCGAGTGGTCTCTCTTTCTTTCTTTTGTTGTGATCCATCATGGCCATAAAATGACCTTGTCTGAGGTTAATGTTCTATGAGATTGTTTATGCTCAATAGAACACCAAGGCCTAACTGTGAGAATAGTTAACTAATTCCTGGATGTCAGGGGCCACTCCTTTTTTTCTCAGGAGAAAATAATATAAAGCAGGGAAGGGGGCTGTCTTTGTTTCCTGCTGCTGCTATAACAGAAATACCACAAATGGGTGTCTTTAACAAACAGAAATTTATTTTGTCATGGTTGAGGAGACTAGAAGTCCCAATACAGGGCACCAGCTCTAGGGGAAGACTTTCTCTCTCTTTCGGCTCTGGGGGAAGGTCCTTATCTTTTCAGCTTCTGTTCCTTGACTCCTTGGAGATCTCATGTGGCATGGTATCTGTCTTCCCCCAACTACCCTTGCTTGCCTAATCTGCTCTTTTATGTCTCAATAGAGATTGATTTAAGACATACATTACACTAATACTGTCTAATTAACATAACAAAGAAAACCCATTCCCAAATGGTATTATAACCACATAAGGGTTAGAATTTACAGCACATATCTTTGGGGGACATAATTCAGTCCAGAACAAGGGGACATGAAATGTGTTGTTGTTGTCAGGCAGGGTACCCAGGCAAGGCTTGCAGGATCTAGAGAAGCCAGCCATGCTCTTTTCCGAGAGAAGAACATTCATAGCAGAGAAATAACAAGGGCAAAGGTCCCGAGGTGGGGCCAAGCCTAACCTGTTAGAAAGTCAGCAAGGAGGTCAGTGTGGCTGGAGCAAAGTAAGTATGAATGAAGTGAAAGAGGAGGAGAGAGGTAAGAGTAAAGGTCAGAAAGCTAATGGGGGAGACAGGGGAGCAGAATGAAGAACATGTAAGGTCTTATGGGTCATAGTAGCGACTCTGGCTTTTACTCTTGTGATGGCATTTACTAAGATGGGCAAGCCTGGTTACCATTACTGAACTTTTTTTTTTTTTTTCAAATTGTACTTTAGATGAAGGTTTACAGAGCAAATTAGTTTCTCATTAAACCATTAATACACGTATTGTTTTGTGACATTGGTTACTGTCTTAGTCATCTAGTGCTGCTCTAACAGGAATACCACAAGTGGATGATTTTAGCAAAGAGTGGTTTATTCTCTCACAGTCCAAATTCAGGGCGTCAGCTCCATGGGAACGCTTTCTCTGTGAACTCTGGAGGAAGGTCTGTGTCATCAGTCTTCCTTTGGTCTGGGAGCTTCTCTGCGTGGGAACCTCAGGTCTGAAGGACGCGCTCTGCTCCCAGCACTGCTTTCTTGATGGTATGAAGTCTCCAAGTGTCTCTGTTCGCTTCTCTCTCTTATATCTCAAAAGAGATTGCATTAAGACACTAATCTTGTCAACCTCATCAGTATAACCTCATCACAGTGACAGAATTTAAAGCACATAAGGAAATCACATATAATCTCATCATAATGATACAGTTTACAACACATAAGGAAATCACATAAGATAACACAATCATACAATACTGGGAATCATGACCCAGCCAAGCTGACAGATATTTTTGGGGGATACAACTCAATCCATGACAGTCACCAACCCCACAACATGTCAACACTCTCCCGTTCTCGACCTTGGTTTCCCCTCTTGCCTTCTCATCCTTGCCCCTGGGCTGGTGTGCCCATTTAGTCTTGTTTTGTTTTATGGGCCTCTCTAATCTTTGGCTGAAGGGTGAACCTTAGGCGTGACTTCAGTACTGAGTCAAAAGGGTGTCTGGGAGTCATACTCTTGGGGTTTCTCCCATCTCCGTCAGGCCAGTAACTCTGGTCTTTTTATTTTATTTTATTTTTTTTTTGAGTTAGAATATTGTTGTATATTTTTCTCCGGCTCTGTCCAGGACCTTCTTTTGTGATCTCTATCAGAGCAGTTGGTGGTGGTAGCTGGGCACCATCTAGTTGTGCTGGACTCAGTCTGGTGGAGGCTGTGGTAGTTGTGGTCCATTAGTCCTTTGGACTAATCTTTCCCTTGTATCTTTGGTTTTCTTCATTCTCCCTTGATCCAGATGGGGTGGGACCAGTGGAGTATCTTAAATGACACTCACAAGCTTTTAAGACCACAAACACTACTCACCACCATTACAGAACATTTTGATCAAAGATTCTACAGCAGAATCCTGATCGAAAGGGGGAAAATGCAGAACAGAATTTCAGATTTTCATAGACTCCAGACTTTCTGGAGCTATAGAGGCTGGATGAATCCCCCAAGAACTGCTGTCCTGGGATAATCTTTAAACCTTAAACCAAAAATATCCCCCTGAAGTCTTCCTTAAATCAAACAATAGTTTAGCTTAATTAGTAAAGACTCTCTGCCCTAAGCAATGTGCTCTTTTAAAAAACTATCTATATGGAATCAAATTGACAACAGCAACTCGAAATGTTTGAGAAGAAACTTAAGGGGCGGTGAGTTTATGTTAACAGTGGAGGAACAATTCAGAAAAGGGGGGTGAGAATCATTGTACAACTTGAAGAATGTTATCAATGTCACTGAATTGTACATGTAGAAATTGTTGAATTGGTATATGTTCTGCTATGTACATTATCAACAACAACAACAAAAATAAAATAAATCATCAGAAAAAAAAGAAAGAAAGAAAATGGGCAAACCTGGGACATAAGAGGGAGACATTGAGTTGGTTACTATAATTATGCAAGGATATGCATGATCTTGGTATGGACTAAGGTGGTGGTAGTAGGAGTAGAGATGGAATTAGAGAAATATTAGTGACAGATAATGTGGTGTGAAAACAATAAGAGGACTGGAGAGCTTGTGAGCAGACAGAAAAAGCAGCTGGAAATTTTACAGGCCTTCCAATGACCAGACAAAATTTCAGCTCACAAATCATCAGTGGAATTTTCCACTGAGATAAAGGCCAAACCAGAGTCCAAGGATTATATACATCACTGTGTAATTAAGGATGGGAAGGTTTCTCTTGGACACGAGAGAAAGTATGCAGTATTCTGGAGACATCTGTTTAAAATCACATGTGTCAAAATAACCATCTGTGTTGCAAATTGTCCCTCGATTTGGTGTTCCTCCTATTCTAAATTTTGGGAGCTGACAATATTGACACATCATTTTATAATCTTAAGATATGTTTATCACGGTGTCTGGCACACATTTATTGCTCAGTTGAATGCTTGTTGAACCGATTTCCCTAGTGTAGTCAACAAAGGAATGAAACACTTCACTTTACTTAATTTGTACTCTCTTTAAAAAAATCTGTACATATATAGATATGTTTTATACTTACCTAAAAAAAAAAAAACCAAACAAATCAGTTGCCTCCAGCTCATGGCAATCCCACGTGTGTCAGAGTAAAATTGTGCTCCACAGAGTTTTCTTTTTCTTTTTTGTTAAGTGTACAATTTAATGAGTTTTGACAAATATACACACCTACAACAATTAAGATATAGTACATTTTCATCACCCCAAAGTGTTCCCTTTGTCCTTTCCCCATGAATGTCACCCCATCCTTGTATTCCAGAAGTCACTGATCTGCTGTCACTATAGATTATATTTACTTTTTCTGGAGTTTCATACAGTATATATTCTTTTCTGTCTGGTTTCTTCCGCTCAGCATTATGATTTTGAGATTCATCCATGTTGTTGTATCTCTCTATAGTTTGTCCATTTATATTGCTGTGTGGTAATCAGTTGTACGTATTATCACAATTGGTTTATTAACCTTCTTAAAGGCATTTGGGTTGTTTTTAGGTTTGGGATCTTAGGAATAAAGTTGCTATGAACATTTGTATATGCTCCTTAGGGTTTACAATGGCTGATTTTTTGGAAGTTGATCTTCAGGCCTGTCTTCCAAGGTGCCTCTGGGTGGACTCAAACTTCCAACCTTTTGGTCAGCAGTGAGGTGTGCTAACTGTTTACACCACCCAGGAAGTACAAAAATATAGGATGTCCAGTTAAATTTAAATTTCAGGTAAACAACAAATAATTTTAACAAAATTTCAATACTTTAGAATAGATTTAGATTTACAGAAAAGTTGCAAATATAGTATAAACAGTTCCTATGTACCCTGATCACCAGGCCTTTCTTCCATGACACTGCTGGATGATTTCCATCTGCCAGCTTGTAGGTTAGTAGACAAGTACAGATCAGTTGCGCCACCCATGGGCCATGGCACAGGTTATTGCTGTTGTTCTTAGGTGTTGTCCAGCCGATTGTGACTTATAGTGACCCTATGTGACAGAGTAGAACTGCCCCATAGGGTTTTCTAGTCTGTAATCTTTATGGGAGCAGATCAGGTCTTTTCTCCCACAAGCAGCTGGTGGGCTGAAACCACAGACCTTTAGGTTAGCAGCCAAGTGCTTAACCATTGCCCCACCAGGGCTTCTTGGCACAAGGTACCCAAACCAAACCAAACTCATTGCTGTCGAGTCAATTCTAACTCATAGTAGCCCTATAAGACAGAGTAGAACTACCTCATAGTGTTTTCTAGGCTATAGTCTTTACGGAAGCAGATTACCATATCTTCCTTCCACAGAACAGTACTGCTGACTGTTCTGTTAGCAGCTGAGGGCTTAACCACCGCATCACCAGGGCCCCTTAAATCACACTATGTGTGGATGCAAAATCCCAGTCTAGGCACAAAAGTAAAAAGCAAACCAGGTGCTGTCAAGTCAATTCTGACTCATAGTGACCCCATCTGTGTCAGAGTAGAACTGCTCTCCATAGGGTTTTCAATGGCTGATTTTTTCAAAATGGAACACCAGGTCTTTCTTCCAAGGTGCCTCTGGGTGGATTAGAACCTCCAACCTCTTGATTAGTAGCTGAGCATGTTAACCGTCTGCTCCACCCAGGGACTCCAGGCACAGTAAATATTTGTATTTGTTATTTGCAAATGAATGAGAATGTTGGGTCTGTGGCAACTGATTTCACCTCTCTGAAGCCTCAGTTATAAATGGTTATAATCATCATGCCTAGCAAATTGGGCTGCTGGGAGTGTTATGGTTAAGGTTGCACGTTAACTTGACTGGGCCATGATTCTCAGTGGTTTGGCAGCTGCGACGTAGTTTGGCAGCTATGTAATGATGTAATCACCTCCATAATAAGATCTGATGTAATGTAATCACCTCCATGATGAAATCTGTTATGAGCAGCCAATCAGTTGAAAGGAAGTTTCCTTGGGGATGTGACCTGCATCCAATATAGGTGGACTTTTTGACAAAGCTCATTGGCTTTTGCTCGCTCCGGATCTTGCAGCTAGCTCCTGTTCATCTGACGTCCGGTTCTTGGGACTTGAACTAGCAGCTTACCTGCTGTGTTACCTGCCAATCTTGGGTTCACCAGCCTCTGCAGCTACATGAATCAGGAGAAGCCTCCAGCTTGATCCACGGGCTTGGGACTTTCCAGCCTCTACAACCATGTGAACCATTTCCTTGATATAAATCTCTCTATATTTATATTTATACATTTCATTGGTTTTGCTTCTCTAGAGAACCTAGACTAAGGCATTTGGTACTGGGAGTGAGGCGCTGCTCTAACACCTATCTAAAATGTAGAAGCAGTTTTGAAACTGTGAATGGGTAGAAGCTGCAAGAGTTTTAAAGTGCCTAATCGTAAAAGCCTAGATGGCCTTGAAAAAACTGTTGGTGGAATTATGGACATTAAAGACAATTCTAGGGAGGGTTCAGAAGGAAGTGAGGAGAGCTGTAACACTGGAGATGGTGAAGATGGTGAGAAGCAGTAGCAGAGAAATGGCAGCAGCAGAACCAGGAGGCTGGGGTGAGACAGACAAGAGCCAACCCACGGAGTGAGAGAGCTGAGAGCCTTTGGGCAGGAGGCTTCCTGGCAGAGTAGGGTGTCTCTGGGCGCTGATCAGTAGAGCTAAAGAGCTTTGGAATACTTGCCTGAGGGGCTGACAGCCTGAGGAACCAGGAGTAGAAGCTGAAGAGACAAGAATCACAGGAAGCAAAGCTGCCTTAGTCTCAAAGTGTAGGGCCACTACTTCTGGGGTCTCAAAGAGTGGAACCATGGCCTGCCGGGTATCAAAGGGTGAGGCCATGGCCTCCAAGATTTCAAAATTCAGATTTTCACCAACTCAGTTCTGGAATGTGGGGCTGCCTTTCATGAGTGCCAGGGGGATGGGGCCAGATCCACTGCCCAAAGATCAGGGGATGGGGCTGCCATGCCCAAGGGGCAGAAGAACAGGAACTGCTGGGACCAAGGGGGTCTCGTCACCACTCAGATGGACTAGGAGAATGGGGCCACCCAAATCTGAGGGAGAAGAGTTGCTGTCCTAGTGGGCCTGGAAGGCAGAGCTGAAGCCCAGGGCTGAGGGGACTCCACCTAGAATCCAGAGAATGTGGCCAGCACCTAGACTCTGGAGGGCAAGCCCATTGCCTATTGGTCTCAGGGAACAGATTATTATTTTCAAGCCTTGAGAACAAATGTGAACAAATGTAATGTGTTCTGCTGACTTGCTTGGCACCTGTTATCTCTTCTTTCTCTCTAATTTCTCTCATTTGCAGTGGAAGTGTCTATCTTGTCCTGTTCCACCATTGTTTTTTGGAAGCAGGTAACTTGTATTCTAGATTTCATAGATAAAGAGGAATTTTGCAGAAGATGAGATTTTGGACTTGGAGTTGATTTACAATGTTTAAGATGATATGATGGGGTGAATGTGTTTTACATGTGGCAAGGAGACGGGTGTTTCTATTGATATGTTATCAATATAAAAAATTATTGAGGTATTTTCTGTTCTTTTTTTTTTTTAACAGTCTCTTCGAAATCCAGTGGATATTTTACACTTGAAACACATCTTAAATTAGCCACATTTCAAGTACTCAATAGGGTGGAATATTATAGGTTGAATTGTGTCCCCCAAAAATGTATGTCAACTTGGCTAGGCCATGATTCCCAGTATTGTGTGGTTTTCCACTATTTTGTGATTTACGCATTGTAAATCCTAATCTCTGCCTGTGGTTAATGAGGCAAAATTAGATTACGTTGAAGAGGATTAGGGTGGGATGCAACACCCTTTCTCAGGTCACAGCCCTGATCTGGTGTAAGGGGAGTTTCCCTCGTGTGTGGCCTGCATCAACTTTTATGTTACAAGAGATAAAAGGAGAGAGGAGCAAGCAGAGAGAAGGGACGTCACGACACCAAGAAAGAAGTGCCAGAAGAGGAGTGCATCCTTTGGACCTGGGGTCCCTGCACTGAGGAGCTCCTAGACCAGGGAAAGATTGATGACAAGGACCTTCCCCCAGAGCCAACAGAGACAGAAAGCCTTCCCCTGGAGCTGGCACCCTGAATTTGGACTTCTAGCCTCCTAAACTGTGAGAGAATAAATTTCTGTTTGTTAAAGCCATCCACTTGTATTCCTGTTATAGCAGAACTAGACAACTAAGACAGGGAGGATTAACTTACCTCTTGTCTATCTAGGCCTTATGACCCAGGTGTGCTCTGGAGACCACCTGGCTCAGAATTACCTGGCTAAGTGAGGGCTTGTTGAAATGCAGATTCCTGGGTTATACCCCAGATTTCCTGAAGCAAAATATCTTCTTCTAAGTACTCAGCCACCTCCCCAGTCCATAATTCTTCTCCTTTTCACACTGATAATTTTCTTCATAGATGTTTTAAAAGATGCACGAGGACCCCAGGTGGTGTAGAGCTCGGCTGTTAACCAAAAAGTTGGTGATTCAAACCTACTCAGCAACTCCAGGAGAAAGGCCTACTAATCTGCCCCTGTAAAGACAGCAGCCTAGAAAACCCTATGGGGCAGTTCTGCTCTGTTACATGGGGTCACCATCAGTGGAAACTGACTCAGTGGCACCTAAGAACAATGATTTCCAATATGGTAGCCACACACCACATGTGGCTATTGAGTACTTGAAATGTGGCTAATTTAAGATGTGTTTCAAGTGTAAAATATCCACTGGATTTTGAAGAGACTGTAAAAAAAAAAAAAAAAAAAAGAATGTAAAATACCTCAATGATTTTTTTATATCGATAACTTATTGAAAGGATAACATCTGGAATATATTAGGTTAAATACAGTATATTAATAAAATTAATTCCACCTGCGTCTTTTTACCTTTTTCAATGTGACTACTGGGAAATTTAAAATCACATATGTGGCATGCATTTTTGACTTACATTATTTTTTTGCTGGACAGTACTGTTTTAGAATCTGAAATGACTAACTGTACATGTAGAAACTGTTGAATTGGTATATGTTTTGCTGGGTATATTCTCAACAACAACAACAAAATAAATTTTAAAATAATTTTTTTAAAGGAAAAAACCCCAGCAATACAGACAGAAGCAAGCAAGCACAAATGGGGTGGGGGGACAAGGTGCCATGTGGAGGTCACCAAGGAAGAAAGGAACCCCAGAGATACAGAAGCTGGGACAAGGATCTTCCCCTAGAGCACACAGAGAGGGAGCCTTCCCCTAGAGCACCCTGAATTCAGACTTCTAGCCTACAGAACTGTGAGAAAATTAATTTCTATTCTTTACAGCCACCCAATTGTGGTATTTCTGTTACTGCAGCACTAGCAAACAAACACACACACACACAAAGCCAGGTTTTTGCCTTTCAGTAAAGACACCATTTTAAATGTGCCCCAAAGACAAGCTTGAGCCCCTGCTAGGGGTACAGCAGGCCTGTGCCTGTCCTAGGCCTTGCCCACCCCCAGCCCAGCTATCTGGCATTCCTTACTCTGCTCTGGTCCTTAGCAAGCAGCTACTGGGTCTCAGTGATGCAAAAAGGTGCTGCCTATTGCCATGGAAACCACAGCTGATGTGAAGATGGGGATGAGGCTAAGAGATGCTCAGAGAATGGAAATTTCCAGACTGTGTAGGTTTGAATCCCAGCCTGCCATACTAATGACCATCAATAAATATTTGTAGGGGGTGGTTGAATTAAAATACAGGATTGTGCACTAGTGATTTCACCTTTCTGAACCTTAGTTTTCTCTCTAGAAAGTGAGGAAATATTTTTTTCTGGTGTCTGGCTCAAGGTGTAGATTATAGTAGATGCCGCTTTTTAAAGCACTTGGCAACATGCCTGTCATGGTTTAGCCAGGATTTTTTAAAAAAACGTGTTTCACAGATTTCAAATTCTCAAGGAATCAGCATTTCTGAGGCTGGATGAGCCCCTGAAACTATTACCCTGAGATAATCTTAAACCAAAACAATCTCCTGAAGCCTTCTTTGAACCAAAAATATTAGTGAAGTACATCTGCTTTGAGCATTGTGTTCTTTTTAAAGAATTATCTATGTGAGATCAAATTGACAATGGCAACTTGAAATGTTGAATGAAAAGCCTAGGAGGCAGTGAGTTTATATTAATCGTGGTGGAATAATTTGGAAAAGGATGTGAGAATGGTAACACAACTTGAAGAATGTAACCAATGTCACGTGTAGAAATTGCTGAAACGGTGAATCTTTGGCTGTGTATACCTTCACCAAAATTTAAAAAAAAAAAGTGTTCCAGACTTCACCTGCATCAGAATGGGGAGGGGAGAGAAGATGGATTGTTAAAAATGTACGGTCCTGGAATGCTTTGCTGATCTATGAAGGCAAAAGAGCCCACCCCAGCTCCCTGCTCTCGCTTTCTATCCACTCTCCTGCTTTATTTTATGCATAATTCATCCTAGTACCTGAAATTTTTTCTTTTTCTTTTTTTACTGTGCTTTAAGTGAAAGTTTACAGTTCAAGTGAGTTTCTCATACAAAATTTATACATACACTGCTATATGACCCTAGTTGCTCTCATAATGTGACAGCACATTCCACCTTTCCACCCTGGATTTCCTGGGTCCTTTCAACCAGCTCCTGTCCCTTTTTGCCTTCTCATCTGGCCTCTGGACAAAAACTACCTGTTTACTCTCATGTACCTACTTGAGCTAAGAAGCACTTTCTTCACGAGTTATTTATTTATTTATTTTTTTCTTTTCTGCCTCACTACAGAGTAAGCTCCATCCCATGAGAATGGACACTCTGTCTTCTTGGTCTCCTCCCAAGTCCAGCGCATTGCAGAACCCAGCACATAGCAGATCCTTCATGTTGGAATGTATGGAAGCACTAATGAGTTGTTTGGAGGGAAGAAAGATTTCTGAAAGGCAGAATGACATAGGAAATGAGTCCTTGTGGAGTCCCTGGGTGGCGCAAACAGTTAAATTCTTGACTACTAGCTGAAAGGTTGGTGATTCAAACCCACCCAGAGGAGCCTTGGAAGACAGGTCTGGTGATCTGCTTCCGAAAGTCCTCAATCTTGAAAATCCTATGGAGCAGTTCTACTCTGCACACATGTGGTCCCCAGGAATTGGAATCAACTTGACAGCAACTAGCAACAACAACAACAAATAGACTAAAAGAGACTTAAAGAGATGCATCAACCAGTTGAACATATTGATCTTATTTGGATTCAGATTCAAACAAAATGTAAAAAAAAAAAAAAAAAATAGAATTGGAGAAATGGAAACATAGTGACCAAATCTTTGACACTTTTTAGGAAATGAGTCCCTGACATGGGATGGGACAGGGGGATTGAGGATGACTGAGGAAGGGTAAAACCTTAAGGAAGTGAAAGGCTGGGTGAGGTAGGCAAAGTTGGCATCCAAAGCTCAGGCAGGAGGACAACTTCTTGACCTATACCCAAAATCAGGAGAAGGGAGCACCAAAGTGAAGACAGCTGCCTGTGGGTCAACGCCCATCAAGATGAGCTGCTCAGACGCATGTTCTCAGACACTTCTGAAATCCAAGGCAAAGATCTCCAACTCAAAATGCCCAGGAAGGTTCTGGGAATGAGGAGCATTCCAGGAGGCTGGTCCAACACTCAGTTCTTAGGAACCCAGATGCAGCAGGCAGGTGTAGGATCAGAAACCACCAAAGAAAGAAGTCCATGGGGAACACAACCAGACAGGCTGGTCACACCTGGTCCAGCACTCGGGTTTCAGGAACCTCAGATGGGGCCGGCAGGTACAGGATCAGAAACTATCAAAGAAAGAAGTCCATTGGGAACACAGCTAGACAGGCTGAACACATCAACACCCAGTCTGTTTAGTGGTAAGTGACGGTGCTTCCTACAAATTCCCTAAGACACCACCCTCTGCTATATTCTATCTTTGTCTTTCTTTGTTTGTCTTCCCAGAACTTATCAATACCTACCCTCATGTAATATATTTATTTCTATTTGTGTTTTTGTATGTTTACCCCATCTGAGATGAAAGTACCACTAAGGGATGCACTGTGAGCTCTTTCTTCATCTCATTGTGTTCCTAAAATAATACCTTGGGTGTCTTAGGCTGGGTTCTCTAGAGAAGCAAAATCAGTAAAGTGTATAAATATATGTATACAGAGAGATTTATATCAAGGAAACAGCTCAAGCGATTGTAAAGACTAGAAAGTCCCAAGTCCGTAGATCAGGGTAGAGGCCTCTCCCAAGTCATGCAGCCGCAGAAGCTGGCCAAGCCCAAGATTGGCAGGTTGGAGAGTAGGGCTCCCATTCACAGGCTGTGCAGATGGATGAATCCCAAGTTCGGCAGATAAGCTGACAGCTCAAGTCCCAAGAACCAGAGATGAGACAACAGGAGGCAGCCACAGGATCCAGAGAGAGCAAAAAGCCAGAAAGTCTGCTTATATTCAGATGCAGGCCACACCCCCAAGGAGACTCCTTTTCATCTGATTGGCTACTCACAGTATATTCAATCATGGGAGTGATTACATTAAAACACTGAGACTCATGGCCCAGCCAAGTTGACACACAATCTTAACATCACATTGGGCTTAGAGATAGATAGTTACTGTTGAGTCGACTGAGATTCATGGCAACCTGACGTACAACAGAATGAAACGTCACCTGGTCCTTCGTCATCCTCACGATCACCAGCATGTTTAAGTCCATTGTTGTGGCTATTGTGCCAGTGCATCTTACTGAGGTCCTTCGCCCTCACTGGCCCCCTGCTTCACCAAACACGAAGTCCTCCTCCAGTGATTGATCCCTCCTGATGACCTGTCCAAAGAAAGTGAGTTGGACCATGTCCTGTTGTGATCCATAAGATTTTCATTGGCTGATTTTCAGAAGTAGATCTCCAGGCCTTTCTTCCTAGTCTGTCTTAGTCTTAGGTATTAAATACGTATTTGTGGAGTAAATAAAATGATTGATTTGAATGAATGAATGAACAAGAGAATGAGAGAATAGATAACGTTTATATCAGTGGCCCTTTCAGGTGATTTGGGATTTCTACTAGAGGCTGCATAGACCATTTTTTTTTCTTTTTGTGCTTCTGCTGTCAAGTCAATTTCGACTCATAGAGACCCTATAGGACAGGGTAGAGCTGCCCCATAGGATTTCCAAAGCTGTACATCTTTAGGAAGTAGACTGCCACATCTTTCTCCTGTGGAGCTGCTAGTGGGTTTGAACCACCAACCTTCTGGTTAGCAGCTGAGCTTTTAACCACTGCACCACCTGGGCTACTTCTGCAGAGACTCCAAAATGAGGATGCATTTTAATTGCATAAAAGTTGTGAGCAGACTACTAACGAGAGAGGAGGCAAGGAGGTTGCACAGGCTGGTGCCTTTACCTCAATCCTCCCCTTTCCCCTTCCAGGCTACTTTGGTACTTATCAGTCTGGCTAGTCTCCTCAAGGCACTCATCTGGTGACTTCTGTTGCTATGGGAACCACAGCCAGGCAGGAAAGAGGAGGGGGCTGCAGCATGAGCAGGAGAGACGTGGATTCTGGAATTTTCCAGGCTCTGGAGTGAGACTGTGTGTGCTTGTGGGTTCAAACTCCAACCTATACTGAGTTCAGTAGAGGTTTGTGGAGGGAATTGCTGAGGAGAGGGGTTATGGCCAGGTGACTCCTCCTCCCCTTCAGCCTCTCTTCCATACAGAGAGAAGTGTTCTGGTACATGGGGCTGAGGTGAGGACTAAAGCAGACCCCCCTTTCTAGTATTTTATGTGCAGAGTCCTGGGTGGTGCAAACAGTTAACCCACTGGGCTGCTAACTGAAAGGCTGGAGGTTCACCAGAAAGGCCTGGTCATCAACTTCTCATAAATCAACCACTGAAAACCCTACGGAGCACAGTTCTACTCTGCACACACGGGACTGCCATGAGTCAGAACTGACTTGATGGCAACTAACAACAACAACAGTGCTGCCATAACAAAATACCACAAACTGGGTGGCTTATGAGAACAGAAATTTACCGTCTCAGAGTTCTGGATGCTAGGAGTCCAAAATCAGGTTGTTGACCATGTTGACTCCTTCGAGGCTTTGAGAGAAACTGTTCCATGCCTGTCTCCTAGCTTATGATGATGGCCCTCAATTCTTGGTGTTCCTTGGCTTGTAAATGAATCTTCACATCGCTTTTGTCTCTCTGTCTGTGTCTCATCTCCTCTTTTATAAGAACACTAGTCATATTGAATTAGGGTCCACTCTACTCCAGGAAAGGAGCCTTGGTGGTGCCATGGTTAAGTGCTTGACTGCTAACTGAAAGCTTGGCAGTTCAAACCTACCAGACGCTCCACAGAAGAAAAGACCTGGAGATCTGCTCCCATAAAGATTATAACCTAGAACACCCTGTGGAGCAGTTCTACTCTGTCACATGAGGTCGTTACGAGCTGAAATCGACTCAACGGCAAACAACAACAACAACATGTTCTATAAAGTTGCCGTGAACACTGAATTAGCCAATATTGAACCATTGCTCCTGCGGAAATACAGGATTAGGTTACTGTGAGCCTCTGAGAGTCATAACATTTTCATCAACTGATCAGTACATAACCTTGTTTTATGTGCGTTAAAAAAACATTTGCCATTGAGTAGATTCTGACTCATGGCGACCTCATGTGTGTCAGAGTAGAACTACACTCCATAGGGTTTTCAATGGCTGATCTTTTGGAAATAAATCACCAGGCCTTTCTTTTGAGGTGCCTCTGTGTGGGTTTGAACTTCCAACCTTTTGGTTAGTAGCTGAGTTCTTAATTAACTGTTTGTGTCACCGAGGGACTCCGTGTTTCTGTTTAAGGATACCTTATTTAATGTATATTGTTGATTTATTTACGTTGAATTCACAGCCAACAGCATTATAACTCAGGCCTGAACAGAGCTTACCTCAGACACATATTTTCCCTGTAAGGCACCTCCCAGCCTTCTTGTGCTTAGGAACCTTAGCAGCACTTCAGCACTACGCTTGGGGGCCATCTTAAACAACGAAATCACCCACAGATAGCACAAAAAAATGAGAAAAATATGGTACAGGAAAACCTGCAAAAGCCAGAACCTGTGTAAGGCAGAAACCTGCCAGAGAAGGAAAATAGAGAGTGATAAAAAAGGGGTAAGACTGCAGCCTGTCAGAGGCAGAAAAGTTGGGAGACCCAGAAAAACAAGGCAGTCCCATTGAGTTCTGGCTCTCACAGGTTCGCTGTATTAAATAGACCGTGAAAAAGACATTTGTTTACAGTATGGGAGCTGAACTAAGAAGGCAGAGTGTCTCCTTGTTCGACCTCAGCTGGAGATGTGTGTGTCACTTGACTCATACTTTTCACACACTGCACACTTGTCCATGAACTATCTTGAAAGCGCGTGAATACTGACGTTGAGGTTACAAATAAATTTTAGCAAACAGCGAGTAGGAGAATTCACAAATCCACGGAATCCACAAATAATGAAGACCAGTGGTACTTAACTGGGGGAACTGGGAGCGATTATGGACCTCAGGAGATATTACCAGTTGTAGCAATTTGAACGGGGTGCTCCCGGCATCTACTGAGTTGTTGTTATTGTTAGGTGCTGACTCTTAGCGACCCTGTGTACAACAGAATGAAACACTGCCCAGTCCTGCGCCACCCTCATAGTCGTTGCTGTTTGAGCCCATTATTGCAGCCACTGTGTCAATCCATCTTGTTGAGGGTCTTCCTCTTTTTCAATGATCTTCTACTTTACCAAGCATGATGTCCTTCTACAGGGACTGGTCCCTCCTGATTACATGTCCGAAGTACATAAGACTAAGTCTGGCCACCCTCCCTTCTAAGGAGCAGTCTGGCTATACTTCTTCCAAGACAGATTTGTTCATTCTTCTGGCAATCCATGGCATATTCAGTATTCTTCACCAGCACCATAATTCAAAGCCATCAATTCTTCTTCAGTATTCCTTATTCATCGTCCAGCTTTTCCATGCATATGAGGCAATTGAAAATATCGTGGCTTGCTTGGGTCAGGTGCATCTTAGTCCTCAAGGTGACATTTTTACTTTTTTAACACTTTAAAGAGGTCTTTTGCAGTAGATTTGCCCAATGTAATACATCATTTGGTTTCTTGACTGCTGCTTCCATGGATGTTCTGCTGGGTGGATACTAAGAATGCTGTCAGCAACCTACAATACATAGGACAGCTCTCACACAAAGAATTATCTGGCCCAAAATGTCAATTGTTGAAAAACCGTAGTATATACACATTCATGGGGCCTTTGTGGCGCAATGGTTAAGTGCTTGGCACTAACTGAAATGTTGGTGGTTCGAACCCACCCAGCGGCTCTTCAGGAGAAAGACCTGGATCTGCTCCTGTAAAAATTTCAGCCTAGGAAGCCCTACGGGGCAGTTCTACTCTGTCACATGGGGTCACCATGTATCGGAATCAACTGGATGGCACCCGACAACAACAGCAACACACACATCCATATATAATGGTCTAGACCAGCGAGAAATATAGAAACATAATGCAAGCCACATATACATATATAACATAACATTTTCTAGTAGCGTCATCAACAAGTGAAAAAGAAACAGGTGAAATTAATTTTAATATCTATTTAACCCAATATAATCAGAATATTGTCATTTCAACATGTTGCAATACATATTTCACATTCCTTTTTTCAAACAGAGTCTTCAACACCAGGGTGTGTTTTAGACTTACAACACATCTCGACATGCACTAGTCACATTTCAAGTGCTCGGTAGGTACAGACGGCTGATGGCTGCCATACTGGACAACATAGGTCTAAACAAATATCTCACTGTTGAAGTCTTTTTGCCAGTATGAGCTGTGGATGACCAGTAGAGGGCACCATGAGAATATCATGGAGTTATTTATTTTTTAAATTTTATTGTGGTGATAATATACACAACAAAACGTACTCCACCTCAGTAATTTCTACATGTACAATTCAGTGACACTGATAACATTCTTCAAGTTGTGCTTCCATTCTTCCTAACCTTTTCCAAATCATTCCACCACCATTAACATAAACTCAATGTCCCCTAAGCAAAGTCTCCTCCTTCTCCCTCCTTCCCATCCCTGCTTGTTGTTGTTAAGTAACATCAAGTCAATTTGACTTATAGCGACCCCATGTGACAAAGTAGAACTGCCCCATAGGGTTTCTTAGGCTGTAATCTTTATAGAGGAGCCCTGGTGGCACAGTGGTTAAAGCACTCAACTGCTAACCGAAAAGTCCGTTGTTCGAACCTACCAGCTGCTCTGTGGGAGAAAGATGCTATAGTCTACTTCCATAAAGATTACAGCCTTGGAAATCCTATGGAGCAGTTCTACTTTGTCCTATAGGGTCACTGTGAGTCAGAATTGCTTGATAGCAGTGGGTTAATCTTCATGAGCGCTCCCATGAAGATTTAACCCACTTTCTCCCACGAAACTGCTGGGTGAGTTCGAACCAACAACTTTTCGATTAGCAGCTGAGTGCTTAACCATTGTGCCACCAGGGCTCCTTGCCCACCCCTGGTAACACAAATAATCTTTGGTTTCAATATATTTGCTTATTTTGTATAAGTGAGCTCATAAAATATTTGTCCTTTTGCAACGGACTTATTTCGCTCAAGATGATGTTTTCTGGGTTCATCCACATTGTGGCAGGCATTAGGACTTCATTTCTCTTTATGGCTGTATAATATCCCATTGTATGTATATACTATGTTTTGTTTATCCATTCATATAGAGTTATTTTTAAATTTATCCAACTGGAGAGAAATGTATCCAGTTGGCAGAGCCTGAGAAAGAAAAAGGCTGATGACCATAGACTCAATCCCTTCTCCATAGAGGAAGAAGGGGGAGCAGAGACGGGGTGAAGTGGGGTTGCCCTCGTGGCACAATGGTTAAGCTCTTGGCTGCTAACTGAAAGGTTGGTGGTTTGAACCCCACAACAAATGTGCAGGAAAAAAGACCTGGCAATCTGCTCCCATAAATATTACGGCCTGGAAAACCCTATGGAACAGTTCTACTCTGTAACACATGGGATTGCCATGAGTCAAAATTGACTTGATCGATGGTAGCTGGTTTTTTGGTTTACTGACCAAAAGGTCCTCGATGCATCTGTCAGTTTGTTGTACCGTAGGGGCTTGTGCGTTGCTGTGATGCTGGAAGTTATGCCACTGGTATTCAAATACCAGGAGGGTCACCCATGGCGGACAGGTTTCAGTTGAGCTTCCAGACTAAGACAGACTCGGGAGAAGGACCTGGCAGTCTATTTCTGAAAAGAATTAGCCAGTGAAAACCTTATGAATAGCAGCGGAACGTTGTCTGATTTAGTGCTGGAAGATGAACCCTTCAGGTTGGAAGGCACTCAAAATACAACAGGGGAAGAGATGCCTCCTCATAGCAGAGTCTACCTTAATGACATAGATGGAGTCAGGCTTTTAGGACCTTCATTTGCTGATGTGGCATGACTCTAAGTGGGAAGAAACAACTGCAAACATCCATTAATAATCAGAATGTATGAAGTATGAATTTAGAAAAATTGGAAATCGTCAAAAATGAAATGGAACACATAAACATTGATCTCATAGGCATTAGTGAGCTGAAATGGATTGGTATTGGCCATTTTGAATTAGACAATCACATGGTCTATTATGCTGGGAATAATATGTTGAAGAGGAATGGCTTTGCATTCATCGTCAAAAAGAACATTTCAAGATCTATCCTGAGGTACAACGCTGTCAGCAATAGGATAGTATCCATATGCCTACAAGAAAGACCAGTTAACCCGACTATTATTCAAATTCATGCACCAGCCACTAAGGCCAAAGATGAAGAAATTGAAGATTTTTACCAACTTCTGCAGTACAAAATCGATCAAACATGCAATCAGGATGCATTGATGATTACTGGTGATTGGAATGCGAAAGTTGGAAACAAAGAAGAAGGATGGGTAGTTGGAAAATATGGCCTTGGTGATAGAAACGATGTCAGAGATCGCATAATAGAATTTTGCAAGACCAACAACTTCTCCACTGCAAACATCTTTTTTCAACAACATAAATGGTGACTATACTCGTGGACCTCACCAGATGGAATGCACAGGAATCAAACCGACTACATCTGTGGAAGGAGAAGATGGAAAAGCTCAATATCATCAATCAGAACAAGGCCAGGGGCCGACTGAGGAACAGACCATCAGTTGCTCATATGCAAGTTCAAGTTGAAGCTGAAGAAAATTAAAACAAGTTCACGAGAGCCAAAGTACAACCTTGAATATATCCTACCTGAATTTAGAGACCATCTCAAGAATATATTTGACACATTGAACACTAATGACTGAAGACCAGATGAGTTGTGGAATGACATCAAGGACATCATGCATGAAGAAAGCAAGGGGTCATTAAAGAGATAGGAAAGAAAGAAAAGACCAAAATGGATGCCAGAAGAGACTCTGAATCTTTCACTTGAATGTAGAGTAGTTAAAGCGAAAGGAAGAAATGATGTAGTAAAAGAACTGAACAGAAAACTTCAAAGGAGAGATCAAGAACACAAAGTAGAGTATTATAATGACATGTGCAAAGACCTGGAGTTAGAAAACCAAAAGGGAAGAACACGCTCAGCATCTCTCAAGCTGAAAGAACTGAAGAAAAAATTCAAGCCTCGAGTTGCAGTATTGAAGGATTCTATGGGGGAAAATATTAAACGATGCAGGAAGCATCAAAACAAGATGGAAAGAATACACAGAGTCACTATACCAAAAAGAATTGGTCAACATCCAACCATTTCAGGAGGTGGCATATGATCAGGAACTGATGGTACTGAAGGAAGAGATCCAAGCTGCACTGAAGGCATTTCCCAGGAATTGACAGAATACCAATTGAGATGTTTCAACAAAGGGATGCAGTGCTAGAGTCACTTGTCTATGCCAAGAAACTTGGAAGACAGCTACTTGGCCAACTGCCTGGAAGAGATCCATATTTATGCCTGTTCCAAAGAAAAAGGATCCAACTGAATGTGGAAATTATCAAACAATATCATTAATATCACAGGCAAGTAAAATTTTGCTGAAGATAATTCAAAAGCGGTTGCAGCAGTACATTGACAGGGAACTGCCAGGAATTCAAGCTGGATTCAGAAGAGGACGTGGAATGAGGGATATCATTGCTGATGTCAGATGGAGCTAAAAGTGGAGAATACCAGAAATATATTTACCTGTGTTTTATTGACTATGCAAAGACATTCGAATGTATGGATCATAACAAATTATGGATAACATTGTGAAAAATGAGAATTCCAGAACACTTAGTTGTGGTCATGAGGAACCTGTACATGGACCAAGAGGCAGTCATTCTAACAGAACAAGGGGATACTTTGTGGTTTAAAATCAGGAAAAATGTGCATTGGGGTTTTATCCTTTCACCATATTATTAAATCTGAATGCTGAGCAAATAATCCAAGAAGTTGGACTATATGAAGAAGAACGTGGCATTAGGATCGGAGGAAGACTTATTAACAACCTACGATATGCAGATGACACAACTTTGCTTGCTGAAAGTGAAGAGGACTTGAAGTACTTACTGATGAAGATCAAAAACTACAACCCTCAGTATGGATTACACCTCGACATAAAGAAAATCAAAATCCTCGCAACTGGACCAATAAACAACATCATAATAAACAGAGAAAAGATTGAAATTGTCAAGGACTTCATGTTACTTGGATTCACAACCAACAACCATGGAAGCAGCAGTCAAGAGATCAAATGATGTATTGCATTGGGCAAATCTGCTGTAAAACACATCTTTAAAGGTTCGAAAAGCAAAGATGTCACCTTGAGAACTAAGGTGTGACTGACCCAAGACATGGTATTTTCAATCGCCTCAATGCATGTGAAAGCTGGACAATGACTAAGGAAGACTGAAGAAGAATTGATGCCTTTGAATTACAGTGTTGCTGAAGAATATTGAATATACCATGGATTACCAGAAGAATGAACAAATCTGTCTTGGAAGAAGCACAGCCAGAATGCTCCTTAGAAGCAGCAATGGCGAGACCTTATCTCATGTACTATAGACTTGTTGTCTGAAATAACCTGTTCTGGCAAAGTACATCATGCTTGGTAAAGTAGAGGGTCAGTGAAAAAGAGGTAGACCCTCAAAGAGTGGCTGCAAAAATGGGCTCAAACATAGCAAGATTGTAAGGATGGTGCAGAACTGGGCAATGTTCCATTCTGTTGTACGTAGGGTCGCTATGAGGTGGTACCAACTGATGGCATCTAACAATGATAACAACATTAGCTCTAGGTTTTTCATGTCATTTTTGTTGTTGTGGGGTGCTGTCAAGTCGATTCAGAATCATATCAACCCTGTAGGACAGAGTAGAATTGCCCCTTAGGGTTTCCTAAGCTGTAATCTTTGCAGGAACGGATGACCAGATCTTTCTCCCGTGGAGCTCCTGTGTGGGTTTGAACTGCCACCCTTCCTGTTAGCAGCAGAGAGCTTAACCAAAAGAAGAAAAAAAATAAAATGAGGGGATGAGAGGTGGCAGGTGATGTGAGGGGGGTTGGGCTTCCTTATGCAAGAGCTTTGCTTCATGAGGTGAGGCAGAGGGGGCTCGGTATCTGCACTTATACCGTCCCCCTTCCCCCTCTCCCAGGTGATTCTGACGCAGGGTCTTTAAGACTCACTCTGAGTCATCCCAACTACCATGTATGTTTTAAGCAGGGCTGAGCTCTCTAAAGGATCATTGATTCAATTCTCACAACTATGCCATGAGTTAGGAACAAATCATTTTTCCCACTTTAGAAAATTAAAATAGGCTCAGAGAGGTGGGGTAAGTAGCCTCTATTTATATACTCAATCCTAAATGTTAGTGTGCACAGAAGGTGAGGTTGAACAATGGCTGTTGAGTCACACTGTCTGACTGCAGAGTTGAGAACGTTTCAGTCTCCAGGGCTCTCTCTCCCTGCCCTCCTCCTCTCCAGTGGCAGTTTTCAAGGCCCCTATCCCTACAGCAAACTGCAGCCTTGGAAACCCTATAGGGCAGTTCTACTCTGACCTATAAGGGTGACTGTGAGTTGGAATCAACTGGACAGCAGTTGGGATTCCCCCAGCAGAGAGACACCCGTTAAGCAGAATAGGGCAGAGGGAGGGACTACAGGGCAGCCTGTGGGGAGGGGCGACCTAGGAATGGGCTCATGCAAGTGGTTCCTGCAAGGATTTTGTGGGTGTTAAACAGTTAACTCACTCGCCGCTAACTGAAATGTTGGAGGTTGGAGTCCACCCAGAGGCCACTGCAAAGAGAGGCCTGGCGATGTGCTTCTGAAAAATCAGCCATTGAAATCTCTATGGAGCATAGTTCTACTCTGCACATAGCGAGTTGCTATGAGTTTGAGTCTACTGACCTAAACTGGTAAGGAGCCCTGATGGGGCAATGGTTAAATGCTGGGCTGCTAACTAAAGGTCTGTTGTTGGAACCCACCAGTGCTCCTTGGGAGAAAGATGTGGCAGTCTGTTTTCATAAAAATTACAGCTTTGGAAACCCTATGGGGCAGTTCTACTCCGTCCTATAGGGTCGCTGTGAGTGGGAATCGACTGGACAACAGTGGTTTTTTTGTATGTATGTGTATGTATACATATATATGTATACATACACAGAGAGAGAGAGAGAGAGCTGTGAGCAGGATATTTCGGATCCCTGCTGTATGTGGAGAGGAAGAGCAGAATTTTAAACCAAGAGATTTTCTTCGTTCAGCTGGGGAAAGCCCCAGGGAATCTGCCCTTTGGCCCAGCCTCCCGCTCTCCGGCTGTGGCTCTAAACGTGTCAATCCGGAAATCTTAGCGCATGCTGTACAAACATCGCCCTATCTCTCCGCGTCCCAATGAGCTAGAAAGGGTGATTTCCCCTAAGTTTAGCAGCTGTAGCAAAGGGCCCCCACATTTGATGCCGCTTGCTCCTGGTCCGCATTTTGATGATTCATTCCGAAAACACACCCGCACCCACGCTGACGGTGAGGCCCTCACGGTAGTCTGCAGAGCCTGCATCGCCCGCAGCGCCCCCATTCCCCGCCCCACCCCCACCCCCACGCCCGCATCCCCCAGGCTCTCCGGGCCCACTACTCCAGCCTCTCCCCTCCCCTGCCAGCTGCGGTTTCCAAGGTAAACCTTGGAGGCCCCGGCTGGAGAGGCTCCTGTGGGGGAACTGGGCGGAGAGAGGGACGTCACCTGGGCGGGGGCTCAGGAGTGCAGCCCCTCTATCTGTGGTTTCCGCAGGCTTGCTTTCTTTTCTCGGTGAAAATGAAACCTTGCATGAAATGTTTGCAGAAATGAAGAAGAAAGCCTAGGAAAGGAGAGGAGTGGAGGTGATGAGAGAGGAGGGGAGCGGGGAGAGGACCAGGGAAAAGGAAAGCAGAGGAAAAAGAACAGGCAAGGAGAGGGAGGGGAAAGGGCGGGAAGAGGAGCCAAAAAGAAAGGGGAGGGGAAGGGGAAAGAAAAGAAAAGGAAATGAGAGAAAAGAAAAGAGATCTTTAAGGAAATTAGATCTTTGAGAAAATCACAGGTTTCAGGTTCAGCAGCTTCTGCTGGAGGAACTCAAACATTCTTTCTTCTTGCCATGGTTTCATTCACTAATTTGCTGTTTTATTCCTTCAATATTGAGTGAACACCTCAGATGTGCCAGGCACTGCTCTATGGCTGGGAATGCAGCTGTGCCCACACCTGCCTTCTCAGTGCAGGGAAATCAGCTTCCCCTGAAGTCATCTCAAGGAGCCCTGGTGCGCAGTGGTTAAGCAGTTGGCTCCTAACTGAAAGGTCCGGAGTTTGAACCCACCAGCTGCTTCATGGGGGAAAGATGTGGTAGTCTGCTCCTGTAAAGGTTGTTGTTGTTGTTGTTAAGTGTCGTCGAGTCTGTTCTGACTCATGGTGAGTATATTTGCCATTTCGAGAATTCCCTGACACCAACTATATGCCTGACACGAGACAGACAAAGTTGCTATCCTTGTGGAGCATAAACCCTGCTAGGAAAATACACCAGGAATAAGTAGGCAAAAGGGGTGATTTCCAAGTGTTACAGCTTCTGTAAGAAGCACTGGTGGCACAATGGTTAAGTGCTCTGCTGCTAACTTCACCCAGCAGCTCCGTGGGAGGAAGATCTGGCAATCTGCTTTTGTAAAGATTACAGCATAGGAAACCCTGTGGAGCAGATATACTCTGTCACATGGGGTTGCCATGAGTTGGAAGCCACTCGATGGCAATGGGTTTGTGTGTGTGTGTGTGCGCGTGTGTGTGTGCGCTCTTCCCATCAGATATCTGCCCTGGGTTACGGAGTTGCAAGCATTTTCCCTCCCAGCAATCGATGCCTTCACTTATGTTTGAGCAGTAACTCTTAACAGCTGAAAACCAGCAATACAAGACATTTCCAGATGAACTGCTAAGAGCGACATTTGCTTGCAAAGTTCCAACGTGAGCTGATCTTGACTTGCGTGCAGCTCAAATACAATTACACAGAATATGGATTGTGGCTCATCATCACTACTTTAAAGTCATCATTTGCTGTGGGCCCAGCTCTCCAAGCATTCCAGAAACCAGAAGCCGGGTCCGTCTCCTAACACGAGGAACCGGCCTGTTTCATGAGAGGAATATTCACCACAGTTTTTTAAGCACTAAAGTTTTTGTAGATAGATTGTGTGTTTTCTTTTTTTAAAATTTTATTGTGGTGACGTAAGAAGACCACACTTAATGGTCTGACAGAGACTGGATCAACCCCCGAAACTATGGCCTCTGGACGCTCTGGTAACCCAGAACTAAAACCATTCCCGAAGCCCACTCTTCAGACAAAGATTACACAGGACTATAAAACAAAAAATAATACACGTGAGGAGTGTGCTTCTTAGATTGATCAGATACACGAGACCAAATGGGCATCTCCTGTCCGGAGGCAGGATGGGAAGGCAGGAAGGGAGAGGATCTGGTTGAATGGACACAGGGAACCTGGGGTGGAAAGGGGGAGTGTGCTGTCACATTGTGGGGATTGCAACTAAAGTTACAAAACAGTATGTGTATAAATTTTTTATGAGAAATTAACTTGAGCTGTAAACTTTCACCTAAAGCACAATACAAAAAATTTATTTTGGTGAAAATATACACACCAAAACATTTGTCCATACAACAATTTCTACATTTACAGTTCAGTGACACTGATTGCATTCTTTATGTTGTGCAACAATTCTATCATTTTTCAAATTATTCCACCACCATTAACATAAACTCAATGCCCTCATTCCCATTTCACCCTCCCTGCCACACCAAAAACCAAAAAAACCAAACCTATTACCACTGAGTCGGGTCGATTTGATTCAATTTCAACTCATAGCGACCCTATAGGACAGAGTACAACCTCCCCATAAGGCTTCCAACGAGTGGCTGGTGGATTCGAACTACTGACCTCTTGGTTAGCAGCTTGAACTCTTAACCACTGTGCCACTGGGGCTTCCCTTCTGCCCCTGGTAACCACTAATAATCTTTGGTTTCCATATATTTGCTTATTTCATGTAAGTGGGATCATAAACAGTATTTGTCCTTTTGGGACTGACTTATTTTGTTGAGCATGATGTTTTGCAAGGTTCATCCATGTTGTAGCATGCATTGCGATTTCATTTCTCTTTATGGATGAGTAGTATTCCATTGTATGTATGTACTGTATTTTGTTTATTAATTCATCTGTTTTTTCTTTTTTAATAGCAAAAGACCGTTTACAATTACGTGCCAAGGGTACACAAGACTGTCTGTTATATGATCTGTGCCCAGTCAATACTTACTGAATAAATGAATGAATGAGTGATGAGAATAAGTGAGGTTCACGTGATTGATGATTGCTGCGCTTCTGGAAACCAGTGTTTTCTTGAAGAGTCTGTGGAAGCCTCCCACGCTCCCTCCACTATCTTCTTTCTTTGAAGACTCAAATTGTTGTCATCAGCTGCCATACAGTTAGCCTGACTCATGGTGACCCCATGCACGACAGGATTGGACTGTTGAGATCCATAGGGTTTTCACTGGCTGATTTTAGGAAGTAGATCTCCAGGCTTTTCTTCCTAGTCTGCCTTAGTCTGGAAGCTCCCCTGAAACCTGTTCTGCATCATAGGAACATGCAAGCCTCCACAGACAGATGGGTGGTGACTGTGCATGAGGTGTGTTGTCTGGGAATTGAACTCGGGTCTCCTTCATGGAAGGTAAATAAAGCTTCACAAGGAACCACTCAGTTTTGACTCCCGTCCCTGGACTCCCCCTCCTCCAGTAGTCTGGTCTGACCTCCACCCCTCTGCCCTGTTTCCTTCACAGGTGCTCTGATCTACTGAGGGGGGCACAGGGGTTGTCTGGCTGTTGCCATAGAAACTGCAGCTGGAGTGGGGAAGGGGAGGGGTTTGGGTTTGGGAAGGGGGAGAAAAAAACAGTTACTCATGGCAACCTGATGTGTGTCAGAGTAGAACTGAGCTCCATGGGGTTTTCAATGGCTGATTTTTCAGAAGTAGATCACCAGGCCTTTCTTCTGAGGCACTTCTGGGTGGATGTGAACCTCCAACCTTTCAGTTAGCAGCCGAGTGCTTAACCATTTGCATCACCCAGGGACTCCTGGTACACATTAGGGGTTCTCTTAACATATTTTTTCATGAATGAATAAATAAATGTTGAAAAGGGATAGCACTAGCATTATACGAACAGAAGCTGTTGAATTTAAAAACTGTGATTTAGTTAGAAGTCTGAAGAGGTCCACAGTTGTGTGAACCAATCCCTTGAAATGAATTTTTATATCTATCTATATATCTATTTTAGATATCTATAGATATTTTTATATCTGTATCTGTATCTATAACTACATCCACATGTATCACTGCTTCTGTTTCTGTAGAGGACCCTAAGACACCTTGTTAACAGGAAAACATAATGTCTGTTTGCACTGTTTTGCATTCTACATTTTTTCATGCAACAATATATCTTAGTGATCTCTCCACAGCAGTCCACAGAGATTTGCTTTCTCCTCTTTTATGGCTACATAGTACTCTACTGCATGGATGCATAACTATTTTACCCACCACCTGTGGGTGGACATTTAGGGTGTGCCCAATCTCTTCTTTTACTTATTTATTTACTCATAGAATATTTTATTGTGTTTCAGGTGAGAGTTTACACAGCAAATTAGGTTCCCATTTAACAATTTTAACATAAATTATTCAGTGATATTGGTTACTTTTTTTCTATTATTATGCTTTAAGTGAAAGTCTACAGTTCAAATTAGTCTCTCATACAAAAATTTATACACACACTGTTATGTGGCCCTAGTTGCTCTCCCTATAACGTGACAGCGCCAGTTCCTGACCCTTTTTGCCTTCTCATCTCACCTTTGGACAGAGGCTGCCCATTTAGGCTCATGTATCTACTTGAGCTAGGAAGCACACTCTTCACAAGTATCATTTTATGTCCCATAGTCCAGTCTAATCTTTGTCTGAAGAGTTGGCTTCAGGAATGGTTTCAGGCCTGGGCTAACAGAGAGTCCAAGTCCATGTCTTCTGGGGTCCCTCCAGTCTCAAACCATCAAGTCTGGTCTTTTTACTAGAATTTGAGTTCCATACCCCACTTTTCTCCTGCTCCGTCAGGGAGTCTCCATTGTACTCCCTGTCAGGGCAGTCATTGGTGGTAGCCAGGTACCATCCAGTCCTTCTGGTCCCACGCTGATGGAGTCTCTGGTTTATTTGGTCCTTTCTGTCTCTTGGGTTAATTTTTTCCTTGTGTCTTTGATATTCTTCATACTCCTTTGTTCCACGTGCGTTGGGACCAGTTGATGCATCTTAGATGGCCGCTAACTAGCTCCCAAGACCCCAGACGCCACTCGCCAAAATGGGATGCAGAACATGTTCTTAATAAATTTGGTTATGCCAATTGACCTATATGTCCCCTGAAAGCATGGTCCCCAGACCCCCACCCCTGCTACACTGTCCCTCGAAGTGTTTGATTGTATTCAGGAAACTTCCTAGCTTTTGGTTTAGTCCAGTTGTGCTGACTTCCCCTGTAGTGTCCTTCCCTTCACCTAAGATAATTCTTGCCTACTGTCTAGTTAGTGAATACCCCCTCTCCCTCCCCACCCTCATAACCATCAAAGAACATTTTCTTCTTGTTTAAACCTTTTCTTGAGTTCCTATGATAGTGATCTCATACAATATTTGTCCTTTTGTGACTGACTAATTTCACTCAGCATAATGCCTTCCAGATTCATCCATGTTATGAAATGTTTTGTGGATTCCTCATTGTTCTTTATTGTTGTATAGTATTCCATTGTGTGAATATACCATAATTTGTTTATCCATTCATCTGTTGATGGGCACCTAGGTTGTTTCCATCTTTTTGCTATTGTGAACAGCGCTGCAATGAATATGGGTGTGTATATATCTATTTGTGTGATGGCTCTTATTTCTCTAGGATATATTCCAAGGAGTGAGATTGCTGGATCGTACGGTACTTCTAGCTTTTTAAGGAAGTGCCAAATCGATTGCCAAAGTGGTTGTACCATTTTACATTCCCATCAACAGTGTATAAATGTTCCATTGTCTCCACAACCTCTCCAACATTTATTATTTTGTGTTTTGGGGATTAATGCTAGCCTCGATGGGGTGAGATGGTATCTCATTGTAGTTGTGATTTGCATTTCTCTAATGGCTAATGATCGTGAGCATTTCCTCATGTGTCTGTTAGCTGCCTGAATGTCTTCTTTGGTGAAGTGCTTGTTCACATCCTTTGTCCATTTTTTAATTGGGTTATTAGTCTTTTTGTTGTTGAGGTTTTGCACTATTTTGTAAATTTTAGAGATTAGACCTTGATTGGATTTGTCATAGCCAAAATTTCTTTCCCGGTCTATAGGTTGTCTTTTTCCTCTTTTGATGGGCATAAGTGTTTGATTTTTAGGAGCACCCGGTTATCTAGTTTCTCTTCTGCTCTTTAGGCCATGTATTAGGGCTCCTAGTGTTGTCCCTATTTTTTCTTCCATGATATTTATAGTTTTAGATTTTATATTTAGGTCTTTGATCCATTTTGAGTTAGTTTTTGTGCATGGTGTGAGGTACAGGTCTTGTTTCATTTTTTTGCAAATGGATATCCAGTTATGCCAGCACCGTCTGTTAAAGAGACTGTCTTTTCCCCAGTTAACAGACTTTGGGTGTTGTCAAATATCAGCTGCTCACAGGTGGATGAATTTACATCTGGATTCTCAGTTCTGTTCCATTGGTCTATGTGTCTGTTGTTGTATCAGTACCAAGCTGTTTTGACTACCGTGGCGGTATAATAGGTTCTAAAATGAGGTAGTGTGAGGCCTCCCACTTTGTTCTTCTTCTTGAGTAATGCTTTACTTATCCAGGGCCTCTGCCCTTTCCATATGAAGTTGGTGATTTGTTTCTCCATCTCATTAAAAAATGCCATTGGAATTTGGATTGGGATTGCATTGTATCTGTAGATCGCTTTGGGTAGAATAGACATTTTCACAATGTTGAGTTTTCCTATCCATGAGCAAGGTATGTTTTTCCACTTATGTAGGTCTCTTTTGGTTTCTTGCAGGAGTGTCTTGTAGTTTTCTTTGTGTAGGTGGTTACATTTTTCAAAATGTGTCATCATTCTCATTCATTCTGTTCTGGTTATACCATTTCCAGTACTCTAGTTTCCCTGCCCCCTTACCTTCTCATCTTTACTTTAGAGTATTTTTTGACCATTTTATCTCCTATAGTTGATTATTTTTTTTAAAAAGGAGCTCATTACTCACAGGTGGTATTCTTTATTTTATGATCTAATCTGTTATTTAGCTAACAGCCAATCTCTTCTTGTTACTAATTCTGCTGATGTGAATGAGCTGGTTGGTGAACGTTTAAGTCTGGTCGTAGCTGAGCAGAGAGATGGTAGCCTAAGGAATGTTGGTCTCCTTACACCTGGACAGCACAGTTACCCCATGCTCTGTGTATTTGAGAACATCTGCCTGGGTCATTGCAAAGCTGCCTGGGTGGCACGAATGGTTAAGTGCTCTGCTACTAATCCAAAGGTTGGTGGTTCAAGTCCATCCAGAGATGCCTTGGAAGAAAGATCTGGCAATCCGTTTCTGAAACGTCACAGCCTTGAAAACCTTATGGAGCAGTTCTACTCTACACACATGGCCTCACCCTGAGTCAGAATTGACTTGACAGCAACTGGTTTGGTTTTTGGGTTTTGGGGTCATCTCAGGAATCCCTTACTGTTCCTGTGTCACTACTTCTTGCTTAGAATTGATCCCTAAGCCATCTCTGATGATGTTTGAAGCTCCCTGTCTCCCTTTTCAGACAATATCATTAGCTCAGGGCTATGATATGTTAGATCCACTTGTTGTTAGGTGCTGTGAGTCAATTCCAACTCATGGCTCCCCTCATGTGTTACAAAATAAGGGTTCTCTTGGCTGTGTTCTTTGCGGGAATAAGCCTCAATGGCGAAGATGTGGCAGTGTGCTTCTGTAAAGTTTACAGCCTTGGAAACTCCATGGGGCAGTTCACAACGGGTTTTAATCTGTAAAAGAGTAAAACGGGCTGCTCTGTAAAAGTAAAAGCAAGGAGTTTTATTGAGGGCAAGACATACAGCTTGAACTGAGAAAACACAGGGCACAAACAAATGTATCAAGTGTTCCAACCTACCGAGAGAGAGGAAGGCTTTATATGTGAGTGCTTGGGGTTACAAAAGGTTACAAACAGAGTCACAAATTAATTTTTCACAAGGACAGTTAATCTATTTTCTGACACAGACTTCCTGGATCAAGCTGCACAAGCACTTTTGGTAAACATCTCTGACAAATGCCTTCTCCAGTAACTGCATTCCTGACCCCCACCCTTATCTGCTAGGAGTGGCTAAGGTTTTGCAGAAAGCCACAGACTACATTCTCAGGAATGCAGAAGCAGGGACAGGCCAAAGTTTGACTCAAAATGGAGTCTGGCTAACAATATGGAGTTTGATTCAAACAGGAGTTAGCTATCCTGTTCCAGCC
This sequence comes from Dugong dugon, assembly GCA_030035585.1. Classification (NCBI taxonomy): domain Eukaryota; kingdom Metazoa; phylum Chordata; class Mammalia; order Sirenia; family Dugongidae; genus Dugong; species Dugong dugon. Next base: position 118,520,041 of record CM057466.1, read on the forward strand.
TGGCACCTCAAATTTGGAGTATTGCTATACAAATCTTTATGGGACAGATTGCCAGATCTTTCTGCCACAGAGCTGCAGGATGGGTTAAAATTACCAGCCTTTTGGTTAGTCACCGAGAGCTTAACTGTTGCACTATCAGGGCTCCTTAGATCCAGCATGTGGCCTATATATATCTCCCGGATTGTGTACTTAATGGAATAAATATATCCTTAATCCCTGGGACACCCTTATGAAAACTTATTCATTTAGTTTGTTGAGAAAAAATATTTCATAAAGCAGTGTTTAAAGCCTCTTTCCTAGCAACCTCTTTCCTGGGTTACAGAATCGACATGCATTTTCTCCTCCCAGTAATTGCTGTTTGACTATATTGCTCCCAGTCTAAGGCTCTGAGATTTAGGTTGATAAATGCCATGTCTCAAACCCAGGCGGTAAGACATTTACCGAGAACAGTTCAGAGCAGTTTTCACTTGCAAATTTCCCACCTGAGCTAATGGGGAGGTATTTGCAGCATTCATAGGATTTGGGAAATGACTCATGTTGCCTGAGTCGTGATTCTCTCAGGGCATGATTCTTTAAAGATGTCACATAACAGAGGCCAAAAAAAAACCACACACACACACACACACACACACCAAAAACCCAAACCTGGTTGCCATCAAGTCAATTCCGACTCATGGTGACCCCATGTGTTACAGAGTAGAACCGCTCCATAGGGTTTTCTTGACTGTAATCATAGACTTGAAAGCACCTAATAACAACAACAAATCTTTACAGAAACAGACAGCCAGGTCTTTCTTCCATGACACCAGTGGATGGGTTCAAACTGCCAACCTTTTGGCTAGCTGCTGAGCAAGTTAACTGTTTGCACCACCCAGGGACAAACAGAGGCCACCTCCATTTTTTAGACAAAGTGTCTTCCACGAGGCAAATATTCACTTTTTCTTCTTTCCTTCAGATATTACAGAAATGTCTTTCCTCACAGAAAAGATTGCTCACAATTTCTTTCTTAGGACACACGAGAGTGACTGGTCCATACTGAGACCACTAATATTTGCATAATGAGTGAAGGAATAGAACCAAAAACCAGTTGCCGTCGAGTCGACCCTGACTCACAGCGACCCCATGCGTCAGAGTAGAACCGTACTCCATAGGATTTTCAATGGTCAATTTTTTGGAAGCAGATCATTAGGCCTTTCTTCCAAGGCACCTCTGGGTGGACTCAAACCTCCAAGCTTTCGATTAGCAAGGAGCAGATTGATCATTTGCATCACCCAAGGACTCTTGACACGTAATTAAACAAACAAACAAACAAAAAACTGTTGCCGTGGAGTCTATTTGGGCTCATAATTAGTGATCCGTAAATACTCTTTGCTCAGATTTCCTGAAAAACATTCTACATATAAATAAAAAGTATAAAGCAATGGGGGAAGTATTCACTTTTTTTTTAACTTTATAACTCCATGCATAAAGTTCTCTCTCTCTCTCTCAAACACAGACACACAGACACTCAGACACTCACACAGGATAATAGTATTGTCTATTTGTTTTAAAACTTTTTACTTTGTAACTCCATGTATAAATGTACACACACACAACACACATACACACTAATAGTATTGTCTATTTGTTTTATAAATTTTGACTTTGCTACTCCAGATATAAACATAATCTCTCTCTCTTTTACTCTCTCCCACACACATATACACACACAATGATAGTATTGTCTATTTGTTTTATATATTTTCATTTTTTACTTTGTAACTCCATGTGTAAATGTACACACACACACACACACACACACACACACACAACCGGTAGTATTGACTGTTTGTTTTAATTTGTTGTTTTTGTTGTTTTGTAAACAATGTGGCATGAGCTGAATATTCTTTAAAAGCAAATTTTATTATTAAAGGAGTGTATTTTCCTGACTCCCACATGCTACACCATCTTTGCAGTTAAAAACCCATCTGAATAAAATGTATACACTTGTTTCTTTGTCTCAGAAACAATGCTACAAAGAGCATGAACCATTTTCCCCATCCTTTCAATATCTGGTTATTGTCAACTTTTCACCTCTGTCAGTTTAATATGGGGAAAATGATATCTCACTTTGGATTCAGTGTCCAGTTTGAAGTTTTAAAATTAGCTGGCACATTCTCTCTCTCTCTTTCTATTGTGCTTTAGCTGAAGGTTCACAGAGCAAATTAGTTTCTCATTAAACAATTAGTACACATGTTGTTTTGTGACATGCGTTGCTAACCCCATGATGCATCAACATTCTCCCCTTCTCCACCGTGGGTTCCCTGTTACCAGCTTTCTTGTCCCTTCCTGCCTTCTCATCCTTGCCCCTGGGGCCTGTCTAATCTTTGGCTGAAGGCTGCACCTCAGGGGTGGGTTCAGTATTAAGTTCAAAGGGGATCATGGGGCCATACTCTCGAGGTTTCTCCAGTCTCTGTCAGACCAGTAAGTCTGGTCTTTTTTTGTGAGTTAGAATTTTGTTTTACATTTTTCTCCAGCTCCGTCCGGAACCCTTTATTGTGATCCCTGTCAGAGCAGTTGGTGGTGGTAGCTGGGCACCATCTAGTTCTGCTGGACTCAGTCTGGCAGAGGCTGTGGTAGTTGTGGTCCATTAGTCCTTTGGATTAATCTTTCCCTTGTATCTTTGGTTTTCTTCATTCTCCCTTGCTGTAGATGGGGACAAGGTAAGACAAGTGGAGTATCTGAGATGGCCACTCACAGGCGTTTAAGACCCCAGATGCTACCTACCAAAGTAGGATGTAGAACATTTTCTTTACAAACTATGTTACGCCAGTTGAGCTAGACGTCCCCATGTCCAGTAATTCGGTCCCTCAAGAAGTTTGGATGTGTCAATGACGCTCACATATTCTCTTTTTTATTGGTGATTTGAAATCTCTTTTATGATCATCCTGTTCAGATCCTTTATCCACATCTCCACTTTGTTTCACAGCTTTTTCTTATTGACTTGTGTTATAGATTGAATGTTGTTCTGTTGTTAAGTTCCGTTGAATTGATTTTTGACTCATGGAGACCCCATGCGGCAGAATAGAACTGTCCCATAGGGTTTTCTAGGCTGTAATCTGACCCAAACCATGGTATTTTCAAATGCTTCATATGTACGTGAAAGCTGGAGAATGAATAAAGAAGACTAAAGAAGAGTTGATGCCTTTGAATTATGGTGTTGGTGAAGAATATTGAATATACTATGGACTGCCGGAAGAACGAACCAATCTGTCTTGGAAGAATGCTCCTTAGAAGTGAGGGTGGCGAGACTTTGTCTCATGTACTTTGGACATGATATTAGGAGGAACCAGTCCTGGAGAAAGACATCATGTTTGGTAGAGGGTCAACAAAAAAGAGGAAGACCTTCAATGAGATGGATTGACGCAGTGGCTGCAACAATGGGCTCAAACATAGCAATGATTGTGACGATGGTGCAGAACAGGGCAGTGTTGCGTTCTGTTGTACATAGGGTCACTGAGTCAGAACTGACTCGAGACAACAATAATCTAAAGATTGGTGATTTGAACCCACCCAGCAGCATCATGGAAAAAAGGCCTGGCGATCTGCTTCCATAAAGATTACAGCCAAGAAAACCCTATGGAACTATTGTACTTTGTAAAACATAGGGTCATGATGTCTTGGAATCAACTCAACAGCAATGGGTTTGTTTATTTGTTTTCTGGGTTATGAGTAGATTTTGTGTTTAATTGTATTTCTCCAACACCAGGAACTACCAGAAGCTGAAAGAGGCAAGGAAGTTTCTTCCCCTAGAACCTTCTGGTGCCCTGCTGACACCTGGATTTTGGACTTCTGGCCTGCAGAACTCTGAGAGAATTAATTTCTGTTGTTTTAAGCCACCCAGTTTGTGGTACTTTGTTAAAGCAGCCCCAGGAAAAAAATACACCCACCCACTTTGCTCCCAGCATGGCACAAAAGCACCAGGGCTTCAAACTGGTTCATTGGTTCGAACCCTTGCTAATAATTTGCATTTCCACCCCAGATATACTGAATCAGAATCTACATTTTAACAAGATCCTCAGGTGATTCTTATGTATGATAAATTTTGAGAACCACTGCTCTACTAGTGGTTCTCAGAATTGGACCCTAACCAGCAGCATTAACATTGCCTAGGAACTTGTTAGAAATTCAAATTCTCAGCAGCAGTTCAAACCAGAACAAACTGGTTGGAAGCCCTGAAAAGCACTGTCAGTAAGTACAGGTTGAAGGAAAAATGAAAATTTTGAAGAAAATTTTTTAATAATTTTATTTATTTATTTAGTGTTGTTGAAAATGTACAGCAGAACATACACCAATTCAACAACTGACACTACTTTCTTGCATGGTGCCTGGAGTCTTAAAAACTTGCAAGCAGCCATCCAAGTTACAACAATTGATCTCCATTTGCCTGGAACAGCAGAGGAAGGAGGAGAGTCAGGAATAGGAGGAGGAAATGGAATTCGTGGCTAATTGCCTCCATGAACAACTGCCTCCTTTGCCATGAGACCAGAAGAACTGGATGTTAGCTGGCTACCATTACTGAGCATTTTGATAGAAGACTCTATAGAAGAATCCTGATCAAAAGGGGGAGAATGCAGAACAATTTCAAATTCACGGACGAACCATGGAAACCATTGCCCTGAGATAATCTTTAAACCTTGAACCAAAAATATCCCCTGAAGTCTTCTTTAAACCAAATAATAAACCAGAAAACCAAACCTACTGCTGTGGAGTTGATTCCGACTCATAGTGACCCCATAGGACAGAGTAGAACTGGCACAAAGGGTTTCCAAGACTATAAATCTTTACAGAAGCAGACAGCCACTCCTTTCTCTTGCAGAGCAGCTGGTGGATTTGAACTGCTGACCTTTAGGTTAGCAGCCGAGCCCTTAACCACTGCACCACCAGGGCTCCTTAAAACAAACAATACCCGTTGCTGTCGAGTCAATTCTGACACATATCAACCCTATAGGACAGAGTAGAACTGCCCCATAGGATTTCTGAGGAGCAGCTAGTAGATTTGAACTGCCGACCTTCTGGTTAGCAGCTGAGCTCTTAACTACTACACCACCAGGGTTTGGCTTAATTAGTAAAGAATGTCTGCCTTGAGCATTATGCTCCTTTAAGAACTATCTATATGGGATCAAAAGGAACCCTGGCGGCACAGTGGTTAAAGCACTCAGCTGCTAACCCAACGGTCAGCAGTTCAAACCCACCAGCTGCTCTGTGGAAGAAAGATGTGGCAATCTGCTTCCATAAAGATTACAGTCTTAGAAACCCTGTAAAGCAGTTCTACTCTGTCCTATAGGGTTGCTATGAGTTGGAATCCACTTGATGTTTGTGGGTTTGGTTTTGGCTATATGCATGTAAGAAGCCCTGGTGGCATAGTGGTTAAGCACTTGGCTGCTAACTGAAAGGTTGGTGGTTCAAACCCACTAGCTGCTCCAAAGAAGAAAGATGTGGCAGTGTGCTTCCATAAAGATTTATAGCCTTGGAAATCCTATGAGGCCGTTCTACTCAGTCCTACAGTGTTGTTATGAGTTGGAATCAACTCTATGGCAATGGATATATCCATATAAAATAACTGCTTAGAATAAGCCTTTTGTCTCAATTTCATTTTGATTATTTTTAACAACGTTAATGGCTGAGGAATAACTCAGAAAAAGAGGGTGAGAATGGTTGTACAACTTGAAGAATGTAATCAATGTCACTGAAATGGACATGTAGAAATTGAAGGAATTTTTGAAGGAATGAATGAGAGTGGAGCTGTCTCTCCTGATAGTCTCTCAGTTCCAGGAGGACATGGACAGGGCCCTTTTTACTCATCATTTTATTCTCCGCGTCTGGAGCAGCGCCCGGCACACAGAAGTGGCGCGATCGATATCTCTGACTGAATGGGGATGAGTATCCAGAGGATACTCAGGATTTCTATTATTGAAGAAGAAAATTAATAACAGACATATTACTTTGATTTTAAGGTTTTTCTAATCCCTGAAACCAAATATTAACCATAAAAGCCTGACCCAAACAGCAAAAGCATGCCAGACACTCAGACACTGCTCTATAGCAATGTAAACTTGTCTTATCCTGATAAAAAAGGATAGTCATCCTAATTTAAATCTCAGAAAGTCTCATGGCTCACAGAATAAAGGATATCACCCGTTAGATTGGTGCTCTACTAAAAACCCATCTGTATGAGTCCAAAAAAACCAAAAAACCAAACCGGTTGCCATCAAGTCGATTCCAACTCGTAGCGACTCTATAGGACAGAGTAGAACTGCCCCATAGGGTTTCCAAGGTGTGCCTAGTGGATTCGAACTGCTGACTTTTTGGTTAGCAGCCATAACACTTAGCCACTACCCACCAGGGCTCCAACTAGAACACAACTAAAGAGAATGCTGACACATTGTGAAAAATGTAAATAATGTCATTGAGCAATTTGTGGGAACCTAATTTGCTGTGTAAACTTTCACCAAAAACGCAATCAAATATTAAAAAAAGAAAAAAAGTCTCGTGGCTGCAGGTTGGTGGAGGGCTGAATTATTGGTAGCCAGACCAGAAGTCACCTGATATCAGTTGATCCCAGTAAAGGGGGAAAGCAGGTTCACTCAATCACGTTAAGATTGGTCAGTGATTGATCTTTTATTCTTCTCCTTCCTCTTTATAAGTTTCATTGTAACTAGCAATCAGAGAGCCATTTGCTTTGCTTTTCCCCTGGAACCAGAATGGTCTCCCCTACACGCACATAGAATAACCGCTCAGAATAAACCTTATGTTCAAATTTCATTGAGTCTCAGTTATTTTTAACACTTCCCACGTCTGCAAACGCTGCGGCAGCCAGTTGTCCGCACTTCCACAGCGAGACCGTTGGTGACGCACTTTAACGTGCACAAAATAGAATCTACACACGAAACTCTGAGGTGGAGACTCTCCCCAGCCAGCGGGTGGGTTTGACGTCCATGCCTCTGACTCCAGCCAGTCTGGGACACACCACCTGCTGTGGGGTGCGAATTGAGGCTGCTCAGGTGTTGCCATGGAAACCGCAAATGGAGTGGAGTAGGGGAAAGGCAGGGGACAAAGCCAAGAGAGAGCCCAGGAAGCTGGAGTGCGTCTGACTCTGGAATCGGCCTGGGTAGAGGCTTAACATCAGGACCCAGCACTCAGTTGTTGTTAGGTGCCGTGGAGTGGGCTCTGACTTACAGCGACCCTGTATGCAACGATGCCCGGTCCTGCGCCATCCTCACAATCGTTGTTATGTTTGAGCCCATTGTTGCAGTTACTGTGTCAGTCCATCTCGTTGAAGGCCTTCCTTTCTTACGCTGACCCTCTGCTTTACCAAGCATGATGCCCTTCTCCAAGGGCTGGTTCCTCCTGATAAAATGTCCAAAGTACATGAGACGAAGTCTCACCATCCTTGCTTCCAAGGAGCAGTCTGATAGAATGGGAGAAAAATGTAGAACAGAACTTCAAACTCCTAAAAAAAACCAAACAACAACAAAAACAGACTTACTGGACTGGTTGAGACTGGAGGACTCCCCAAGACTATTGCCCTGAGATACTCTTTAAGCGTTGAGCTGAAACTAGCCCCTGAAATCACCTTGTAGCTAAGTAATAGCTCGGCTCACAAAATAAAGAATATGACCTGTGAGCACTGAGCTCCTTTTAAAAAAATCGTCTATATCAGATCAAATGGTCAACAATTACTTTACAACAAAGATGGGAAGGTAAGGGGGCAGGGAAACTAGATTAATGGAAACCGAACAACCAGAAAGGAAATAATGAGAATGTTGATGCATTACACTGTGAAGAATGTGTAGAAATTGTTAAAGGGACACCTAAACTGCTGTGTAAACCTTCACCAAAAATACAATAGATATTATTGAAGAAAAAAAGAATTACCTTGAGGAGTTTTCCCCAGTTTCAGGGCAGAAATACGTAAGGCCTTCCATCTTCATCCTGGAATAGAAGCACATATCTTTAAACAAAAAAACCAAACCTGTTACCCTCAAGTCAATTCTAACTCATGATGACCCCATGTGTTACATAATAGAACTGCTCGGTAGGGTTTTCTTGGTTGTGACCTTTATGGAAGCAGATCGTCAAGCCTTTCTTCTGCAGTGCTGCCGAGAGGTTTGAACTGCCAACCTTTAGGTTAGCAGTCGAGTGCAAACCATTTGTACCACCCAGAGACCTAGAAGTATCTTTAATTCCTCTTTATTAGTAGAATTCTGTAGGTGGAAGTCAGGATGATAGCAACAAAACATTTTTTTGAACGGAATTATAAAACAGGGATTATCTCCGAGTTTAAGCAGTGATTCCCCCTGCCCCTTTACCCCTAACCCCTGGTAATCACTAATAAACTATGGTCTCTATGCATTTGCCTGTTTTAGATATTTCATATAAGTGGGATCACACAATATTTACCCTTTTGTGACTGACTTATTTCACTCAGTATAATGTTTTCAAAGTTCCTCCCTGTTGTGGCATGCATCAGAACTTCATTTCTCTTTACGGCTGGGTAGTATTCTATTGTATGTATACACCACAGTTTGTTTATCCGTTCGTCTGTTGATGGACACTTGGGTTGTTTCCACCTTTCGGCTATTGTGAATAATACCGCATTGAACGTTGATGTACAAGTGTCTGCATCCCTGTTTTCAAGTCTTCTGGGTATATACTTAGGAGTGGAATTGCTGACTCATATGGTAATCCTGGTGGCTGAGTGGATAAGTGATCAGCTGCTAATTGAAAGGTCAGCAGCTTAAACTCACCAGGAGAAAGATGTGGCAGTCTGCTTCCATAAAGATTTACAGCCTTAATGTAGTTGTAAGATCAATCAGGCTAATTAAAAGGAAAGTAGTCCTGAACTGGAATTGAAACCAGTACGAACTCTGTCCACTGAAAAGGCCTAGAAAAGAAACAACAAACACAGTAGTAATCAACACTCTTAGCACTTAGATTGTGGTCTCTAAATGCCATTTCCCACTAAAAGGAACCAGGGTTCATTTGGAGAAATGCCTGATCCCAAGTTGACATTGGAAATATACAAGACAACCCAGGATCACCTTGTCATACTAGAAGGTAAGAAAGCTATCAAGATGACTAGAATTGTGTAAACAGGACTCAGAAGTCAATTGAAAGAGGCTCTCACTCGGCAAAGCTGAGAGAAGCTAAACATCAGTAAGAAAATTAATGACAATTGATTCAAACACATCAAATATGTTTGAATCTTTGACTTCCTAATGATATTAAACAAATATGCCTCATTGGTCACATTTGGAAGATGCTATTACTTTGAAGCTTGGTAAATAAAGGGAATAAAGCATCTATTCTACCAAGGATAAGTCCTGTAGAAGTATTCCAGCTAATAGATGCAGAAGGTATGATAGAATTAGAATATCTCTATTTTTTTAACCCCTAGTCAAGTAATGGATCTAGGATCATTCACTGCTGTTAAGAACTAGAAATTTGAACCACCCAATAAAAATGTTGGAGTCCTCGTGGCGCAGTGGTTAAGAACTAGAGCTGCTAACCAAAAGGTCAGCAGTTTGAGTCTACCAGCTGCTCTTTGGAAACCCTCTGGGGCAGTTCTACTCTGTCCTATAGGGTTGCTGTGAGTCGGAATTGACTTGAAGGTAACAGGTGTGGTTTGGTTTGGTAATAAAATGTCATGGCACCACCTATGGTGTAGTCTTGACAAGAAAAAAAAAAAAAATTGAGCCTGAATCTGATTACTCCTTGATCTTTAACCGCCAATCTGTAGTAAAGACCACACACGCAATCAACAAGTGTACAGGACGAATGATCTGGTTTTCTCGAAAGGAAAAATTGCAAGGTGAAAAAATGGTGGGAGAAACTATAGACTAAAAGAGACTTCAGAGCTATATCAACCAACTGCAAACAATGGACCTTTTTACTTGGATCTCAATTCAAACAAGCAAACTGTAAAAGAAAACAACAAAAATATATAAGGTAATAGGAGAAATGTGATCAATGTCTGAATATTTAATGATATTCAAGAACTATCGTACTGTTTTCAATGTGATAATAGTATTGCAATTATGTTTTTTAAAAAAGGTTTGCTATCTTTTAGAGACCTATATTAAAAATATTTAAGGATGGAGAGGATATGGATTTGTTTTACTATAATTTCAGATGAGGGAGATGAGTGGGGATAGAGATGAAACCAGATTGACCATGAGTTGGTTTTGCTGAGACTGGGTGAGGAGTATATGAAAGTCCATTATACTCTTTATTTTTATGTATGTTTGACATTTTCGACAACAAAAAGTTTAAAATAAAATAAAAAAGAAGGTTTTCAGCCTTGGACATTCTATGGGGCAGTAAAACCCTGTCCTGTAGGGTCACTATGAGTCAGAATCGACTTGATGGCAAGGTATTTAATTTGGTTTTTGGTTTATGCACCAGGCAGTATTTCCAGAGTTTTGCATATATTGGCATATTTAATCCCATACGCAGAGATAGGGATGTTTTGACATATTTAACCCCATACCAAAAACAAACAAACAAAAAACCAAACCTGTTCCACTGAGTCCATTCCAACTCGTAGGGACCCTACATACCTAAAGATTATTATAATCCCCATTTTACAGATGAGAAAACTAAGGCTTATTTGAGCAAAGAAACTCAGCGGAGAAAACAGCAAGTAGCAGAGACAGGTTTAAATGGAGCTCCATGACTCTCATTCTTAACCACACCCTGCACCACCTCCCTGTTTGCAGGGTCCATATAAAGTGCCTCTGCCCTCTGGGCCTTTGCATATGTTGTTCCTCTGCCTTGAACACTGTTCCCTGCACTTGATTCTAGGCTCTCTCTCTTTTTTTAAATTGAGGTGAAAGTCACATAAAAATCAACCATGTTAAAGGGTAGAATTCAGTGACATTTAGTATAGTCACAATATTTTTTAGCCATCACCTCTATCCACTTCTAAAGCATGTTCATCACTCCTAAAGGAGACGCTGGACCCATTACACAGTTGTTCCCCAATTTCCTCTAACCTCAAAAACAAACAACAAAACTCATTGCCATAAAGTTGATTCTAACTCATGGAGACCTCATGTGTTACAGAATAGAAGTGCTCCATAGGGTTTTCCTGGCTGTCATCTTTACAGAAGCAGGTCTTTCTACCGTGGCACCGCTGGGTGGGTTTGAACCAGCAACCTTTAGGTTAGTAGACAGTGCAAACTTTTGTGGCACTCGGGGACATAGCTTTCTCCCCAGCCACTGACAAACACCAATCTGCTTTCCGTTTCTATGGATTTACCTATTCTGAATGTGTCATATAAGTGGAATCATACAATATGTGATCTTTTGTGTCTGGATTCTTTCATCTAGTATACTGTCTCTGAGGTTCATCCACGGTGTAGCATTATTAAGACTTCAGGCTCTTCATTTTTGACCTGCCTAAAACTAAAAAACCAGTTGCCATCAATTCTACCTTATGGTGACCCTATGTTTGTCAGAGTAGGACTGCACTCCATAGGGTTTTCGATGGCTGTGACCTTCAGAAATAGATCGCCAGACCTTCTGAGGTGCCTCTGGGTGGACTCGAACCTCCAACCTTCCAGTTAGTAGCTGAGCACTTAATCCTTTGCAACCTGCCTGACTGAGGGCAAATAAGTAACCTCCCCAATCCTCTGTTTCCACATTGGTTAAATTGAGAGTCTTAGTACTTACCTTCTGAGGTTGCTGTGAAAAGGAATTAAAACAATACGTGTACCTATATCTTAGGAGCTGTGGTTGCACAACAGTTAAGCGCTGGGCTGCCAACCAAAAGGTTGGTGGGAGAAAGACTTGGCAATCTGCTCCCATAAAGATTAAAAACAAAAAAACCAAACCCGTTGCAGTCGAGTCGATTTTGACTCATAAGAACCCCATGTGACAGAGTAGAGCTGCCCCATAGGGTTTCCTAGGCTGTGATCTTTACAGGAAGGAGCCCCGGTGGCACAGTGGTTAAGTGCTCAGCTGATAACCAACTGAAAGGTCGGCAGTTAGAACCCACCAGCTGCTCTGCAGGAGTAAATGTGGTAGCCTGCTTCCATAAAGATTACAGCCTTGGAAACCCTATGGGCAGTTCTACTGTGTCACAGGAGGCCACTATGAGGCAGAATCGACAGCACCCAACAACAACAACATTTCTTAGTGCAGGAGTTGGGCATCATCAGCCCTCAGTGAGTATTAACTCTCAGCTGTAACAGTGTTCTGCTTTGAGAGAGAACTGAGCAAAAAGTGTTTATGCCAGGATTATGCTGCTTACTACACTTGTAGACAGAATTCTCTCAGGAGATAGAAATGAGGATGAGGGACCCTTCACGGTGATTCCTTGAGGCCCAGCCATTTATCTCTCCAAGAAAAATGTATTGTGAGCCCAAAACTGGTTTACTACACAGTTATCAAAGGAGCCCTGGTGGCGCAACAGTTAAGTGCTCGACTACTAGTCGAAAGGTTGGTGGTTGAAACTCACCAAGAAATGCTTTGGAAGAAAGACCTGGCAATCTGCTTCTGAAAGGTCACAGGCTTGAAAACTCTGTGAAGCAGTTCTATTCTGCACACGTGAGGTCGCCATGAATTGGAATCAACTTGACAGCAACAACAAGAGTCCAGACTCTGGGCCTGGGGCTCTCTGGGCCCCTTCCTCAGCCTTTCCCCCAACCCCTCCCCACACCAACTGTGGTTCCCATGGCAACAGCCTGAGTCCCCCAGCAGCTGGGAACCCACTTAGGGGGAATGGGGCAGAGGAATCGACTAGGTCCTCAGACCAGCCAAGCTGGGGAGGACAGGGTGTGGGGCAGCTCAGGTTGCATTCCTCTTCCCCAACACCCATATCTTTTGTGCACAACAGAAAGCACCCTGGGATGAAATCTTTACAGAGGGGCTGAAAGTTGGCCGTTTGAGCCCGGGGAGTCCGGGTAGAAATCACAAATCTCCTGCAAAGCTAGCCATAGAAGCATGACCACTTCCCACCATGAATTAATTTGTGTGTGAACTGCTTCTGTAAAAATTGCTGCTGTTGTTGTTTGCTGTTGCGTTGATTCCGACTCATAGCGACCCCATGTGACAGGGTAGAACTGCCCCATAGTGTCTCCTGGCTACAGTCTTTACAGAAGCAGATCGCCAGGTCTTTCTCCCGTGGAGACGTTAGGTGGGTTGAACTCCCAACTTTTCGTTTAGCAGCCCAGTGCTCAGTGGCATCACTGGGGTGGGGGTGCGAGGCTGCAGACAGCACAGGGTGACACTGTCAGAGGGGCTGACACCAAATGACTGTCTATAAAATTTTGGAGCACTGTTTCATCAGAAATTTATTATTTTTTTATAAAAATATCCCTGTAGTTAGTTATAACGACAAACTCCTAGTGAACCTGCCCTACGTGGCATCCCCACTTCACGTCATTTGCCCCCAGGAGGCTGGAGACGGGGTGCACTGCCACCTATGCGCTCAGCTGTGCACGAGCCCCACTGCCAGCTCGCGGTGGGTGAGATCCAGCTGCCTTCTGGGTGAGTGAGGTGGGCAGTCCCCAGGCCTCTGGCCCAGGCATCTCAATGTCTGGAAAGCAGCTGCGTTCCCAATTGCACAGACACACCGGGCCCACCAAACTTGAAGCACTTTCTCTGAGCTCTCACCCACTGTCACCCTCCCTCCTCGAGTGTGCCTGGTCCAGCCAGCCTGAGGTTGCTATTGCAAGGGTCAGGAATGCTCCCATATATACAAAGCCCACTGGGCCTGCCCTGGGCCCTCCATGTCTCAGGGCAGGCTCTCTCCCAGGTAGCTTTCATGAGGGGAACACAGCATGCTTGGATCTGAGTTTATTTCATGTGCTTCTAGGAAAAGTCAGCAAGTTTGAGTAACCTTGTCAAGAATACTACTAGGTCCCATAGCAGAAGCATTGTCAGCTTTGCTAGAGTTTTTTTCTTAAATCTCCAAAGGATCATTGAAATTGAGATTCTAAAGATCTCTGACCAGGATTTTGGTTTAAATGACTTAATGGAGTATCCTCAGACCAGACAAAGGATCTCCAGATATTCTTCACCCAGGCGTGACTAGCCAAATGGCACTCCATTGAATCACGATTTACAAGTAATATTAGTACAAAAAACACTAGGATTCTGTATGGCCTGGTACAGGAGGAGGTCCATGGTGGAGCGGGAGTGACACCATGAGTTACTGAACTGGGTGACATCAACCCTAGTGATGCCATTGCCAGCGATTAACCGTTAGCACCACCCAGGGTCTCCCCACTTCCGGCCTTACCAGGATTCAAAGGCTATAAATGTCTGCCAAACACTGAGCAGAAACAGAACAGATTCTGCTGCAATGGATGGGGTCTCCAGGGTGGTTTCTGGAGGCGCTGTCCCTTATCTTTTTAAAATGTATGAGGGCCTACTGTGTGCCAAGCTTTGTTTTTTGTTCCCCACACTACCTGAGTGCAGAGATAAGGATGTTCAGGTCTCCGGAGCCCTTCCCTAAAGCCTCCCCACCCCCAATCCAGCTGCAGTTTCCATGGCAACAGCCTGAGCCCTCTTAGTGACTGCAGGGGGTGGGGTATTGGGCAGAGGAATCACCTCAGACCAGCCCTGCTGGGCAGGAGGAGGCCCACAGGGCACAGCCTCTCCGTCTGGAGCACTTCTGCGTGTATCATTGTAGCGTCTTTGCAGAAGAAGCGGAAATGTGGCTGCTGGAGCCACCACGGCCTCAGATAGAATTCACGAATCAATTTTAATCAATTTATGTTCTCGTCATTCATTTATTTGGTTGTGTGTGTGTGAATATAGATAATTAGATATATACCAAAAACCAAACTCGTTGCCGTTGAGTCGATTCTGACTCACAGAGACTGTATAGGACAGAGTAGAACTGCCCCATAGGGTTTCCATGGAGCCGCCAGTAGATTCGAACTGCTGATCTTTTGGTTAGCAGCCGAGCTCTTAACCACATAGGCCTGTTTATATTCATTGAATCTCTTTCTGTTTTCACCAGCTGTATTCTAGATTCAAGGGGCCCTGGTGGTGCAGTGGTTAGGCATTTGGCTGCTTACTAACTGAAAGGTTGGCGGCTCAAACCCACCCAGTGGTTCTGCGGCAAAACCATCTGACGATTCGCTTCCGTAAAGACTGTTGTTGTGTGCTATTGAGTTGGCTTTGACTCGTAGTGACTCTATAGGACAGAGCAGAATTGCCCCATAGGGTTTCCTAGGCTGCAATATTAAGGTAGTAGATTATCAGCTCTTTTCTCCCGAGGATGGTGGGTTTGAACAGCCAACTTTTCAGTTAGCACCGAGAGCTTAATCAGTGCACCACCACGGCTCCTTCGGTAAAGATTATAGCCTAAGAAACCCTATGGGGAAGTTCTACTCTATACATGGGATTGCTGTGAGTCAACACCTACTCAGCAACACCTAACAACAGCAGCTGTCTGCATCTTCCCAGCTGGGGTTTCCATGGCAACACCTGAGCCACTCTCCCTTCCCCCTCTTCCGCTTAGAAAGTGGGAGCCAGTTGTAGGAGGAACCAGGCAGAGGGAAGACGTCAGAGCAGACGGCTGAGAAGGGTTAGGTCTGCCCCCACAGAATCGCTGCATCACCGGCTCTTGTGCGCATTTTGTGGGTGTTGAAATGCGTCAGTCATTAGCAGCTTCTCTTGCAGAAGTGGCGCAACTGACTTCAGGACCCTCCGTGGGCGTGGATAAAAATCCTTGAGGCTCTTCAGAGCACCAGTGCTTTATGTCCCCATTCTTTCAGAGATATTGATTGTGCCCTTCCTGTGTGCCCGATGATGCTCCAGACTTGGAGAATAAAATGATGAGCAAAAAGGGCCCATCTCTGGTACCTGGCTACCATTACTGAACATTTTGATCAAAGATTCTGTAGAATTCTGATCAAAAGGGGTAGGGGAATGCAGAATAGAATTTACAAATTCTCTGGGAATCCTCTGGAGACATGGAGGCTGGATGAACCCCTGAAACTACTGTGCAGAGATAATCTTTTAATCTTAAACCAAAAATATCCCTTGAAATCTTCATTAAACCAAACAATAAGTTAGCTTATTTAGTAAAGAATGTTTGCCTTCAACACTGTGCTCTTTCAAAGAACTATCTATATGGGATCAAACTGACAACAGCAACCCAAAAGGTCAGATAAGAAGCTTAGCGAACAGTGAGTTTATGTTAACAGGGGAAGAAAAACTCAGAAAAGGAGGGTTAGAATGGTTGCACAACTCAAGGAATGTAATCAATATCACTAAATTGTACATGTAGAAATTGTTGAATTGGTATATGTTTTGCTGTGTATTCTTTCAACAATAAAAGATATAAATAAATAAATAACAAAATAAAAATTTAAAAAGGCCCATGTCTTAGTTATCTAGTGCTGCTGTAACAGAAATACCACAAGTAGATGGCTTTAACAAAGAGAAATTTATTCTCTCACAGTCTAGGAGGCTAGAAGTCTGAATTCAAGGTGCCACCTCCAAGGGAAGGCTTTCTCTCTCTGTCGGCCGTCGGGTAAGGTCCTTATTGTCAATCTTCTCTGGTCAAGGAGCTTCTTAGCACAGGGACCCCAGGTCCAAAGGATGCACTATTCTCCTAGCTCTTGTTTCTTGGTGGTATGAGGTCCTCCTGTCTCTCTGCTCGCTTCTCTCTTTTATATCTCAAAAGAGATTGACCTAAGACACAACCTAATCTTGTTGATTGAGTCCTGCCTCATTAACATCATAGAGGTAGGATTTACAACACATAGGAAAATCACATCAGATGACAAAATGGTGGACAATCACACAATACTGGGAATCATGTCCTAGCCAAGTTGACACATATTTTTTGGGGACACAATTCAATCCATGACAGCCCATCTCTGCCCTCTGCAAGCCAAGAGACTATTAGGAGAGACAACGTTCCAGACCCTCATTTATTCATCCATCCATTCTTTCAAGAATTCATTCTTCCCTTCAACCAGTATTTAATGAGCACATACTTTGTGGCATGGAACCCTGGTGGTGTAGTGGTTAAGAGCTCAGGCTGCTAACCAAAAGTTTGGCAGTTCAAATCCACCAGCCACTCCTTGGAAATCCTATGGGGTAGTTTTACTCTGTCCTATAGGGTTGCTGTGAATCGGAATTGACTTGACGGCAATGGGTCTGGGTTTTTTTGTGGCATACCATGAGCCAAGTGTGATGGATACAGCAGAGAACTCAACATACAAACCCTTGTCCCCTTAGAGCTGATATTCTAGTGGGGTTTGCACTTCACTACTAAACTAAAGGTTGGCGCTTTGAATCCATGCAGTGATCCCATGGAAGAAAGGCCTGGCGATCTGCTTCAGACAGATCACAACCATTGCAAACCCCATTAGAGCACAGTTCTACTCTGACACACATGGAGTCACCATGAGTTGGAATTGACTCGACGGCAACTGGTTTGATTTTGGTTTTCCTATTCTGGTATGACCTTGCTGAGGAGCCTTGGTGGCACAGTTGTTAAGCTCTCAGCTGCTAACTGAAAGGTCAGCAGTTGGAACCCACCAGCTGGCCCACCAGCCGCTCCTCAGGAGAAAGTTCTGGCAGTCTTCTTCTGTAAAGTTTTATAGCCTTGGCGACCCTATGGGGGCAATTCTACTCTGTCCTATAGGGTCACTATGAGGTGAAATCGCCTCGACAGCAACGGGTGTGGTTTTGAGTTTTTTTTGGTTATGACCTCACTAACGTAACAAAAGAAAAACTCTGTTCCTAAACAGGTCACATCCACAGGTACAGGGGTTAGGACTTCAACATCTTTTTGACAGACAAAATTCAACCATCACAACCCTTAACTGTTATGATTTTGAAGTTTGTTCGAAGGCAACAACAACAATGAGGACTATACAAACTTCACGAAGAGGAGGCTCCGTTAGGGCAGTTGTCCCTGATTTCAGTGCTTCAGCTACTTCGATCTGCCCAGAAGATGGGCTCATTCTCTCTTCAGAGATGGAAATGGGTGTTGATGGTGAGGGTTCCCTGCCGCAGTGCCTTGAGGTCAGTCATTCTTTTAATTTAATTTTTTTTTTTTGTCATTATCGAAAATCTACACAGCAAACATATTATCAATTCTACAATTTCAACAGGTTACAGTTCAGTGACATTGATTATATTCTTCGAGTTGTGCAACCATTCTTAACTTCCTTTTCCAAATTATTCCTCCACCATTAAGATAAACTCACTGCCCCCAAGCCTCCTATCTAACCTTTCAAGTTGCTGTTGTCAGCTTGTTCCCATATAGATAGTTCTTTAAAAGAGCACAATGCTCAAGGCAGAAAATGGGTGTTGTTTTAAGCTGCTAAATTTGTGGTTATTAAAGAAAAAAATTACAGTGGTGAAATACATATGTCAAAACGTTTGTGATTTCAACCATTTTTATGTGTACAAATCAGTGACATTAATTATGTTCACCATGTTCACTGTCCCTGAAGTTTCCTATCTGACCTTTCAAGTTGCCTTTGTCAGTTGGATCCCGTATAGATAGTTCTCCAAAAGAGCACAACGCAGACATTCTTTACTTATTAACCAGAGAAACAGTTTTTTAATTTTTTCTGGAATCCATATTTCTGGGGTCCATGGAGTTGGGGTGACCTACTCAGGCCATTTGCCCTTGGTGTCCTTTTGAACCTTGAACCTTGAAGAAACTGGTTCTTGGGGTCACCTTTGAGTTCAACAATGACCTAGATAAATTACTAAGACCATTTTGCCTTGAGCATTGGGCTTTTTTGAAGAATTCAGTCAGTTTCAGGAAATCAACTCCACAGTTCAGACTGGGAGCTATGTAAATCTAATTATTTTCATTGTTCTTAAAGGCAATGCTGTATGGAATCCTTCCTGACCACAAATTTGTTTATCAGTTCTGTTCTAGCCCTTTTTCCATGGCAATGCTGATAAGATGGGGTATAAGAGTCTTTGGGGGTTCTTTCATCTTCGGGAACATTTTTGACTCTAGTCAAAATGTTAAGGAGCCCTGGTGGCACAAGGGTTAAGCATTCAGCTGCTAGCCAGAAGGTCGGTGGTTTGAACCTACCAGCTACTCCAAGGGAGAAAAGACCTGGTGATCTACTTCTGTAAAGATTACAGCCTAGAAAACCCTACGGGGTAGTTCTCCTCTGTTCTATGGGGTCCCTATGAGTCAGAATATACTGGCAATTGGTTTGGTTTGTTTGTTCTGGGCCCCTTCTTTGGCACCTCCCTTTCTCTGCTCTGCTGCAGTTTCCGTGGTGCTGGTCTGTGCTTCCCTTGGTTGC
The DNA here is from genome assembly GCA_030035585.1 of Dugong dugon. NCBI lineage: Eukaryota > Metazoa > Chordata > Mammalia > Sirenia > Dugongidae > Dugong > Dugong dugon. The sequence continues at coordinate 118,539,333 of CM057466.1, forward strand.
TAAGGGCAGGTAGGCAGCCTTGAGAGGGAGCTTTGGTTGACATCAAACCAGTCTCACTGGGAGATGGCAGCAGGCAGAAGATGGAAGGAGGATGGGTAGGGAGGGAGGGAGGCAGAGGGACTCCAGTCTGCAACCCCCCCCCCGTCGGTGGCCCATACACATTTTTGGGGCGCCTTTGGATAGGGGTTTGCATAGGTACAAAAGCATGCATTTGAAAACACTCAACATGGCCTGCAGCCTCCAGTGACAAGAGCATTAGGCCTCCCCAGAATTCATCAAGTCAGTCTATAAATATTGATTAAGTTTTTCTGTGTGCCAAGCCCTGGTCTGTGGCTGGGGACTAAGTATGAAGCAAACTGGGCCCAGCTTCTTGGGCTGATTAGCATCCTGATTTTACAAATAACAACTTGGATTAGTAAAAGTTCAGGGAGATGGAAATGCCTGCACAAGAACCCATAGTTTTATTTATTCAAAAATAATGAATGGCACATAAAAAGACCAGACTGAATGGTCTGATAGAGACTGGAGGAACCCCTGAAACTATGGCCCCCAGACGCTCTAGCAACCCAGAACTAAAACCATTCCAGAAGCCCACTCTTCAAACAAGGATTACACAGGACTATAAAACAAAAAATAGTACATGTGAGGAGTGTGCTTCTTAGATTAATCAGATACACGAGACCAAATGGCATCTCCTGTCCGGAGGCAGGATGAGAAGGCAGGAAGGGACAGGAACTGGTTGAATGGACACAGGGAACCTGGGGTGGAAAGGGGGAGTGTGCTGTCACATTGTGGGCATTGCAACTAATGTCACAAAACAATACGTGTATAAATTTTTGTATGAGAAATTGACTTGAGCTATAAACTTTCACCTAAAGCACAATTGAAAAAGAAGGAAGAAGAAGAAAAAATGAATGAGAAGTTAGTGCGTTCTAGGCTGGGATTTCAAACACACACGGAGTCTGATGCAAGATCCCAGAATATTCTATCCTCTGAGGCTCTCTGTTAATCTTCAGCCACCTCCACTTCCCCAGTTTAACAGGAGTTTCCATGGTAACAGACTAAGTCGGCCTGGGTTGCTAAGGAACCAAAGAGCCCTGGAGGGGAGGGGCCAGGTTAGAGCTGTTGTTGTGTGCCCTGGAGTCTAGTCGGGCCGGCAGTAACAGAACAAAACACTGCCTGGTCCGGTGCCATCCTCACAATAGCTGTATGTTTGAGCCCATTGTTGCAGCCACTGTGTCAATCCATCTCACTGAGGGTCCTCCTCTTTTTCACTGACTCTCTACTTTACCAAGCATGATGTCCTTCTCCAGGGACTGTTCCCTCCTGATAACATGTCCAAAGTATATGAGACGAAGTGTTGCCATTCTTGCTTCTAAGGAACATTTTGGCTGTACTTCTTCCAAGACAGATTTGTTCGTTCTTCTGGCAGTCCATGCTGTATTCAATATTCTTCACCAACACCATAATATTAGCTGGAGTTACTATCTCCAAACCAGTCCCGCTGGGGGATGGGAGGCAGAGTACGGCAGGGGCTCACGACTGCATTGCTCCTGTCAGTGGTCCATGCTTGTCTCCGGTGCATGTCCTTTGACGAGCCTTTGCTGAAGGGCGGGAGTCTCTGGGTGCTGCAAACGGGTAATGCACTCAGCTGCTAACTGAAATGTTGGAGGTTCGAGTCCACTCAGAGTGTCCAGGGAAAAAGGCCTGGCAATCTGCTTCCAAAACATCAGTCACTGAAAGCCTTATGGAGCAGTTCTGTTCTGGCACACACAGGATCACTGTGAGTCGGAGACAACTCTACAACATCCTTTTTTTTTTTTGCAGAAGGGCAAAATTTGATTCCGAGCTCTGTGGAGAGTCCCACATTTCCGCTTCCGCAGTGGCCATTGACAGAACACTTAGTGTACTCAACATACTTTCATTCATTCTTTCACTTCTCTGTGCGATGAACATTTATTGAGTGCCTAGGATGGCAAGTCAATGTTCAACTTCATGTGATAGAGTAGAACTGCCCCATAGAGTTCCCTAGGCTGTAATCTTTATGGGAGCAAATCACCAGCTCTTTTCTCCTGCAGAGCCGCAGTGGGTTCCAACAGTCAACACTTCAGTTAGCAGTGGAGCACTTAACTGTTGTGCCATCAGTCTCCTTATTTACTGCTTACTACAGGGTCGCTATCAGTCAGAATCGACTTGGCGGCAATGGGTTAGGTATTTTTTGGTTTATTGAAAAAAAATGTGTGTATATAATATACCACGGACTAATGGAAGAACAAACAAATCAGTCTTAGCTGAAATACAACTAGAACGCCCCTTAGAAGCGAGGATGGTGAAACTTTGTCTTGCTTACCTTGGGCATGTTATCAGGAAAGACCAATCATTAGAAAAGGACATCATGGTTGGTGAAGTAGAAGGTCAGGGAAAACAAGAGAAATCTTCAAATGAAATGAATTAATACAATCCCTTCGACAATGGGCTCAAACATATCAAATATCATGAAGATGGCATAGGACTGGCAATGTTTCTTTGTTATCTATAAGGGTCCCACGAGTCAGAGCCGACTCAATGGCAACTATCACCAACAACGATGGATTTGAGTAATATATTTACTCTAAAGAAAATTATGTTGTGTTTTTCATTTTTTTCTATTAGTTTGTTCCAAGGCTTACATTTCTTACAAAAAATGTGATTTCTCCTAACTTGAGAATAACTAAACATTTCAATGAAACACAACTGTAAACTTTGGACCCTGTTTCTAACAATCCAACTGTATGTAAAAAGACTCCAGCGCAACTAACAACAACATCTATGTGCCAGGCCCAGTCTTAGACTCTGGGGACATAGTAGGGAGCAAGCAAGACACAATCTCTGTTTTCATGGAGCTGAAATACTCATGGAGGGGCACTCAGAATATAAGTAAATTACTCAGTTAGCCTTTTCTATGTAGTACAATAAGGAGAATTTACTGGCTCTTCAACTCAAAATAAGGAACTCTGGTGGCACAATGGTTAAGCGCTAGGCCGCTAACTCAAAAGTTGGTGGTTCGAACCTATCAGTAGCTCCAAAGGAGAAAGATGTAAAGATGTGTTAGTTTGCTCCTGTTAAGATTACAACCTTGGAAACCCTATGGGGCATGCGGCAGTTCTATTCTGTAGATCCTATAGGGTCACTATGAGTTGGAATCAACTTGACAGGAATGGTTTTTCTTGGGAGCAGTTGGTGGCATAATGCTTAAGAGCTTGGCCACTAACCCAAAGGTTGGTGGTGAGTTTAAGGCCACCCAGAATCTCTTTGGGAGAAAGACCTGGCGATCTTCTTGTAAAAATTACAGCCAAGAAAACCCTATGGGGCAGTTCTACTCTGTCACATGGAGTCACTATGAGTCGAAATTGACTCAACATCACCCAACAACAAGAACTATCACCAACTGAAAATAGGATCTGGCTCTGAGCTGGACATTGTGTGGGCACCATCTCATGAGTCCTGGGGAGATGCTGCCAGTCTTATTCCCCTTTACAGAGGAGGAGCAACAGTTTTGTTGAAAACGAGGAACCATCTTTTTACTTCTACATTAATTGGGAGACAAACACAGTGTGAGTTCAGACCCTGGAAATTTCCAGCCTCCAAGGTTCCCTCTACTGCTTCTTGGGCCCCCTCCACTTTGCCAGTCTAGCTGCAGTTTCCATGGCGACAGCCTGAGCCCATTTGTGATGCAAAGACTGGGTAAAATCTCCTGAGCAGGGGGAAAAGAGCTACTGACGTCAAATCAGCCCAGATTGGGGGAGGGGGAGACCGAGAAGGTGCACCACTAGAGAGTGGTTTAGGCCCTTCTTTTATGCTCCTCAAATTGCTTCCTTTGATGGAGTCTTTGCAAATGGGCAAAAAGGTGATTCTGTGAGCTTCTGAAGACTCTAAGTCAACACAGGTTTTTAGTTCAGCCAGTGGCATGAACATCATCCATCCCCACCATCCATCCAGCCATCCAGCCATCCATCCATCCAGCCAGCCAGCCATCCATCCAGCCATCCATCCAGCCATCCATCCATCCATCCATCCATCCATCCAGCCAGCCAGCCAGCCATTCATCCAGCCAGCCATCCATCCATCCATCCCTTCATTTGTTAGTCATTTGTTTATACATCCATACCCTCAACACTATTGAGTGCCTACTATAAGGCTAAGGAGCCCTGGTGGTGCAATGGTTAAGTGCTCAGTTACTAACTGAAGGTTGGAGGTTCAAGTCCACCCAGAGTTTCCTCAGAAGAAAGGCCTGGCAATCTACTTCCAAAAGGTTACATCCTTGAAAACCCTATGGAGCAGTTCTACTCTGCCACACATGGGGTCGCCATGACTCAGAATCAAGTCGACAGCAACTAACAACCGTCACTCTAAATATCATAATTATACTAATGCACAAAATTATACCAAATACCATATATATGTGTACTAAATACTGTATTTCATTGACTCTAAGAGACCATTGGAATTCCCGGGTGGTGCAAATGGTTAACACGCTCAGCAGCTAACCAAAAGGTTAGCAGTTGGAGTCTACCCAGAGGCACTTCGGAAGAAAAGCTTGGTAATCTACTTCCAAAAAATCAGCCATTGAAAACCCCATGGAGTTCAGTTCTACTCTGATACACATGGGGTCGCCATGAGTTGGAGTAGATTCCACAGCAACTGGTTTGGATTTTTAAAATACGATTCAAGCATGGAACTAGACAAGGGTGAACAAACATGGTAACTTTGTAATAGAATTTACAGTGTAGAGAAGAAGACAAATGAAAAACATCTCAAATAATCCTAATTTACAGATTATACTGGCCAACTTCTGGATCTCATAGAAACACTTCCTTTCCTGGATGGATGGATGGATGGATGCACGCATGCATGCATGCATGTTGTGGGAACAATGTTTTAAATTCCCCTGGAGTTGGATAAAGACAGATTTGTATATAAAGACCCTATACTAGTATAGGTAATTTTTTTTTAAACTTTGCATTCTAGGAGTTCTGGAGGTATCCTTTCTTGGCTGTTATCATGACCCACTTGGGAAATTCATAATTTCAGGAAGTTACTGTTCTTGGGAAAACGGTGGAAGAGAAAACACGAATTCAATGAATGAATCAAAGCCTACCCCATGGAGCAGATCTACTCTGTCACACAGGGTCACTATGAGTCAGAATCAACATGATAGCTACTAACAACAACAATAACAAGGTTCAGGAAAGGAAAGAGGTCCTGGGCACTTCTCCCAGCCCTGTCCCATCTGAGTTAGCTATTCTTTCCTTTCTGGAATTGCCTTTTCCCTCCCATAGAATGGCTTTCTTTTATCACTTAGTGTACACAAGACCACCAACCTCCCCCGAAACACACACACACTCAGTTCCAGGAATTTCTGTGTGACCCACAGGGCAGAAAGGACCTTGAACTCACAAATACACAAACTTTGGAAGTGTAAACTGAAATCATACACTTGAAAAGAGGCCAAATATACATCTCAAAATCATGAGAACAAAAGAGAGTGACATTAAAGATCTAAAAAGGAGTCTTAGAATGAAGTTGTTTCATTCACGTAAAAAAAGCGTTCATTGAGATTTTAAATTTTTAGAATGTGAGAAGGAGCCCTGGTGGCTCAGTGGTTAAGTGCTCAGCTACTAACTGCAAGATTGGCAGTTGGAACCCACCCAGTGCCTCCACGGGAGAAAAGACCTGGAGATCTGCTCCTGTAAACATTATAGCCTAGAAAACCCAATGGGGCAGTTCTACTCTGTCATATGGAGTTGCCTTCAGGGGGAATTGACTCGACAGTACACAACAACAATGTAATACGTGACGTGAAGTTTTGTTGGTAATGGAGGGTTGATTTCATCATCAGTAGGTGTTGAGGACATTGGTGGTTCAAGTGGTAGGATTCTCACCTTCCATATGGGAGACCCGGCTTCCATTCCCGGTCAATACACCTCATGCACAGCCACCACCCATCTGTCAGTGGAGGCCTGTTGTGTTCCTATGATGCTGAACAGGTTTCAGTGGAGCTTCCAGACTAAGACAGACTAGGAAGAAAGGCAGGGCAATGTACTTCTGAAAATCAGCCAATGAAAACCCTGCGGATGGAAACAGTCTGATGCATAACCAGTCATGGGGATGGTGCAGGACCAAGCAGCATCTTGTGTATTGAGGGAGTCATCATCTGTTGGTGGCCGATTCAATGGCAGCTAACAACAACAACATGAGGTGTTCAGGACAAGGGAACCAAGTCAATCAATGCACTAGAGTACTGGATCATGAGAGGACTTGATTGCCGATCCCTGGACCTTTGAGAAAAACGTGTAAAAAACAGACTCTCAGGATATTACCCATTGGGCTAGCAAAACTGATGTTTTCTAGGGTTTAGAATGTGCATCTCCAGAACACTGCCCATGCTGGCTTGCCCATTCCAAGAAACCCTCTCCCGACATCTTCCTTATTTGGACGATGGTATGTACTGTGGTCTCCAGCTGGGCATTTGGTTCATGGATCAGGGGAACATTCCAAGGGAAGGGGTTGGCAGAGGCCGAGGGACCATGTTGACCTTTGGCCCAGTGATACAACACTGACCATTTTTTTACTCTGTTAACCGAAATCCTAGACAAAAAAATCTCTCATCCCCAGAGCAACTAATCTAAGAAAGACCAAGAAGGAAGCTACAAACCCAAACTCATTGCCGACAAATTGATTCTGACTCATAATGACACTTTCGGACAGAGTAGAACGGTTTCCAATGCTATAATCTTTATGGAGGAGCTCTGGTGGTGGCACAGTGGTTAAGAGCTTGGCTGCTTACCAGAAGGTCGGCAGTTTGAATCCACAAGACACTCCTTGGAAACACTATGGGGCGGTTCTACTCTGTCCTATAGGGTCTCTATGAGTCGAAATCAACTTGACGGCAATGGGTAATCTTTATGGAAAAAAAATGTGTGTATCAGTTTGGCTGGGCCATGATTCCTGGTGTTGTGTGATTTTCCTATATACTATAAATCCTGCCTCTATGATGTTAATGAGGGAGGATGGGCAGCAGTTGTGTTAGTGATGCAGAACTCAATCTACAAGACTGGATTGTGTCTTGAGGCAATCTCTTGAGATATAAAAGAGAGAAGTGAGCAGAGAGACAGGGAGAACTCATACCACCAAGAAAGCAGTGCTGGGAGCAAAGCGCATCCTTTGCACACGAGGTCCCTGAGCAGAGAAGCTCCTAGTCAGGGGGAAGATTGATAAGAAGGCCAACAGAGAGAGAAAGACTTCCCCTGACCTGACGCCCTAAATTTGGACTTTTAACCTATATTACTGTGAGGAAATAAACTTCTCTTTGTTAAAGCCATCCACTTGTGATATTTCTGTTATAGCAACACGAGATGACTAAGACAGAAGCAGATTACCAGGTCTTTCTCTCTGGGAGCTGATGGTGGGTTTGAATAACTGACCATTCAGTTAACAGCCAAGCGCTTAACCACTTCGCACACAATCAGGGCCTCTAAGAAGGAAGCTAGGATGCCTTTTTTGACCTTGTCTTGGAAGTCACACGGGGACAATTTCTGCAGTCTCCTCCTAGTTAAACAGGTCAGCCCCATTTGTTGTGGTAGGGGACTCCCCAGGGGCATGAGTACCAGGAGGCATGAATCCCTGGGAGCTATCTTGGAAGCTGGCTACCATACCAACTCTACTCTCTACTAACCCATTGCCATTGAGTTGATTCTGACCTATAGTGACCCTACAGGACAGAGCAGAACTGCCCCATAGGATTTCCAAGACTGTAATCTTTACAGAAGCAGACCGCCACATCTTTCTCCTTCAGATTGTCTGGTGGGTTCGAACCACTGACTTTTCAGTTAGCAGCTGAGTGCTTAATTGCTGCATCACCAGGGTTCCTCAGATCAGTTAAGTCCCTGGGTGGTGCAATCAGTGAAGCGCTCAACTACTAATTGAAAGGTTGGCATTTTGAACCCACCCAGAGATGCCTCGGTAGATAGGCCTAACGATCTGCTTCCAAAAAATCAGCCACTGAAAATTCTGTGAAGCACAGTAGTACTGTGCACACATGGGGTCACGATGAATTGGAGTTGACTCAACCGTAACTGGTACTGGTAGAGCTATATAGCTCAGATAATTTACATCTCAAGTCTTGATTTTCAATTTGAACTCCTGCCTCCTGGACATCTCTGCATGGATGTGAAATTGGCATCTTAAACTGAATATGTCCAATAAAAATCTTCAATCCCCTTTCAAAATCTACTCCTCACCCTTCCCCCAGCCTCCCCAGTTGCTATAAATGGCACTACCTTCTATCTGAGAGCCCAAACTTAAAACCTAGAAGTTGTTCTCTATTCTACAGATTCCATCACACCATCTGTCCATGCTGCCACAGACCCTGCCAGCTCATCCTGCAAATATAATGGGACTCAGTCCATTTCTGTTTACCCTGGTCCAGGTACCAACATCTCTGCTGGACATCTGGGACAGCCCAACGACTTGAGTCAATGCTTCCTTGTCCCACCTATAGTATATTCTCCGGGACCTTCTGCAAACAAATCAGGTCACATCACTCCCTACCCTACACCTTCTGCTCCACAACACACATAGAATGAAAGCTGTTGTTGTTGGGTGCTGGTAAGTTAATTCTGACTCATAATGACCCTATATGACAGCCCAGAACTTCCCCCATAGGGTTTTCTAGGCTGTAATCTTTACGGGAGCAGATCGACATGTCTTTCTCCTGTGGAGCTCTGGTGGGTTTGAGCATCTGGGTTAGCAGCCAAGCGCTTAACCACTGCACTACCAGGCCTCCTTAGAATGAAAGCAGAACTATTTAATTAGTAAAGAATGTCTGCCTTGAGCATCGTGGTCTTTTAAGATCTATCTATATGGAATCAAGTTGACAACAACAACTCAAAAGATTAGATAGGAAACTTAGGGGGCAGTAAGTTTAGGTTAATGAGGGAGGAACAATTAGGAAAAGGAGGGTGAGAATGATTGCACAGCTTGAAGAACGTAATCAGTGTCATTAAATTATACATGTAGAAACTGTTGAATTGGTTTATGTTCTGCTGTGTATATTCTCAACAACAATAAATAAATAAATAATTAAAAAATAAAAAGAAAGGAAGCAAAACTACTCACCATTGGACCTCAAGGCCAATGGTAGTTTGGCTCCTGTCTGTCCACTTCTCTAACCTCACTGCCTGTCCTTCATCCCTTGACCACCGCCCTCTGGCCACCCTGCCACCCTGCTGCCCCTGGAATACAGTAAACTTTCTCTGCCCCAGAACCTGAACTCTTGCCTTTTCTCTAACTGGAATTTACTTTCCCGGAGTTCCCATGGCCAGCTTGTTCTCAATCTCCACGTCTTACCTGAAAGTTCATCTCCTCAAAGATGGGGCTGGACAAGGGTGAGGGAGTTTAAGGGGGCACAAAAAAAAGAACTCAGTTATTGTGATAACTCACATCTCAATACAATATATTTTAAAAAAATCAAAATCAATGCCAAAAAGTCCATGATGAACAAAATATGAAGAATTTACATAAAGTCCAGTGTGTCCTGAGTCATATGAAAGTCTGAGGCAAGGGAAAAATGTGTGCCTCTCTCTATGTGTTTTTGTGTAATTTTTTTTAACACACTTTATTTTTTAAATAAGCTTTAGGTTTACAGAAACATTGCGCAGAAAGCACAGAGAATTCCCATTTACCATATTCTTTTGTAAATAAGCCTCCCAGGTAAATAACATACCCACGCATATAACCTGTGGAAACGATAAAATTAAGTAAAACATTTCTGGCATAGCGCACTCATGCATGTACTGTGCGTGTCTCATGACATTTCCAGAAGTCCCCCTGTTACAGGTAAATCATATCATTCTCTTCATTTTCTTTAGTCTCCTGCTTATGTGCATAAAAATAGTACGAAAATGTTACTTTCCCCCTCCCTTCTTTTTTTAAATTATGCTTTAAGTGAAAGTTTACAATTCAAGTCAGTTTCTCATACAAAAATTTATACGCACATTGCTATGTGATCCTAGTTGCTCTCCCTATACTGTAACAGCACACTCCTCCCTTCTACCTCAGATTTCCTGTGTCCATTCAACCAGCTCCTGACCCTCTCTGCCTTCCTATCTCACCTCTGGACAGGAGCTGCCCATTTAGTCTCATGTATCTACTTGAGCTAAGAAGCACACTCCTCACAAGTATCACTTTATGTCCCATAGTCCAGTCTAATCTTTCTTTGTCTGAAGAGTTGGCTTCGGGAATGGTTTCAGCTCTGGGCCAACAGAAAATCCGGAGACCATGTCTTCCGGGGTCCCTCTGGTCTCAGTCAAACTGTTAAGTCCGGTCTTTTTACTAGAATTTGAGTTCTGCACCCCACTTTTCTCTTGCTCTGTCAGGTGAAAAGTTTACTTTTGATCATAACTATACAAAAAAGATGTAAGCCATGGTCAAGAAGTCATGGATCAAGTTTGGTAGCCTCCCAGTAGTCAGAAAATAAACAATTGAAATGGGTGTTTGTTTCTATTAAGCTGATAATTATGGTGCATTAGCTCAATAGTTGAATTTGAAACCTTATCAGATTGTCTTAAATGAAACCATTAGTTTATGTTGGGTCTGCTTATTTCATAGTTTAATTATGTCTTCTTAGTGTCAACTGAAGTCAGCAACATGTAAAAAAATTGGCATAGCATACTTACAAAAATAATGCATGGGGGTGGGTTTTATGGTTGGCAAAAAACGTATAACATCCTCATTCTTGTGGTGCATTTGTTAGGGTTGATAAACCGATATTGATATGTTATCATTAACTAAACTCCATAGTTTACTTTAGTATTCACTTTTTGTAAGGAGCCCTGGTGCACAACGGTTAAGTGCATTCACCTGTTAACCAAAATGTCGGTGGTTTGAACTCATCCAGTGGCTCCCAGGAACAAAGACCTGCAGATCTGCTCCTGTAAAGATTACAGCCTAGGAAACCCCTATGGGGCAGTTCTACTCCGTCACATGGGATCAGCAGGAGTGGTAATCGACTTGATGGCACCCAACAACAACAAAAGTCGGATTTACGTATCATTTCTTTCATGCTTGTATGCTTTTGTATCCTGTTAATGATCCCTTCCCTAGCCATGATGATAAAATCATTTACAGTCTTGTATTGAGCTAAGAGGCCACTCACATACTCGCTGACCACAGACAAACTCTGTGTTCTTCAGAAAGCTCCTGGCTCCGGCTGCTCACAGAGGAATTTGGGCCAGACTTAAACGGAAAGGGGGGTTCAGATGGGAAAGAAATTTCTCCTGAAATCTCATGGCCCATTGGACGAAACTCTAAGAATGTCAACGCGCAGCCCAAGGGCCAGATTAATCAACCTACCTCAGAATTTCCCGATTAATGAGGTAAATGCCAGACGGGAGTCCAAGCTCTCTCTATATTGCCTTCTAACTCAGGAAGGGAACTGCTTTCTCAGAAACAGTAAAAAGTTGCCAGGATTCTGGAGACACTCATTTCCAAGCCATAAACATACTTAATACTAGCTGTCTTTTTCACAGACTATATCCTTGGCCCCAACTGCAAACGAGAGTTTATCTACTTTTCTGAGGTTAAAAATCTCGACTCTCATTTTCTAATGTTTATTTCCTGCACCGAGTGCCTTTATTGGGGTCCCTCATGCATCAAGCCTTTATAGCCTACTTCCAAAATTCTGCATTAGTTAGAAATCACAGCAAAATCAATGAGAGTAATTAACCTTCATGGTTTTATAATCTTACTTTCTGTGTCTTGGTAAATTTACCAAAGAAACGTATTGAAAAAGATTCTCTGTTTTATTTGCAGTTGTTGTTGTTGCTAAGTGCTGTTGAGTTGGTTCTGACTCATAGCAACCCTGTGTACAACAGAAAAAAACACTGCCCGGTCCTGCTCCATTCTCACAATCATTGCCATGTTTGAGCCCATTGTTGCAGCCACAGTGTCAATTCATCTTGTTGAGGGTCCTCCTCTTTTTCACGGACTTTCTACTTTACCAAGCATGATGTTCTTCTCCGGGAACTGATCCCTCCTGATACCATGTCCAAAGTACGTAAAACTAAGTCTCACCATCCTCCCTTCTGAGGAGCATTCCTGCTGTCCTTTTCCAAGACAGATTTGTCTGTTTTTCTGGCAGTATCTGGTATATTCAATATCTTCCCCAACCCAGTAATTCAAAGGCATCCATTCTTCTTGGGTCTTCCTTATTCATTGTTCAGCTTTCACATGCATATGAGGCAACTGAAAATACTACGGCTTGAGTCAGATGCAGCTTAGTAGTCCTCAACGGTGACAACTTTGCTTTTTAACACTTTAAAGAGATATTTTGCAGCAGATGACTGCTGCTTCCATGGGTGTTGATTGTGGATCCAAGTAAAATGAAATCCTTGGCAACCTCGATATTTTCTCCATTTATCATGATGTTCCTTATTGGTCCAGTTGTGAGGATTTTTTATGTCTTTATGTTAAGGTGTAATCCACACTGAAGTCTGCAGTCTTTGTTTTTTATCAGTAAGTGCTTCAAGTTCTCTTCGCTTTCAGCAAGCAAGGCTGTGTCATCTATTTGCAACGGGTGGCAATATTTTGCAAACACTGCTTCAAGGCAAGTCTCAAAGCATCCCACCTCTCACAAGAATGCTACTCTGAAGTCCCTCTTTGTAGAAATTCTAGAGCTCCAATTGCTTTAGAAGGATGAGAAGAATTTTTTTTTTAAATTTTTTCCCATACAAAAATTTATACATACGTTGTTATGTGACTCTAATTGCTCTCCCCATACTGTGACAGCACACTTCTCCTTTCCACCCCTGATTCCCCATGTCCATTCAGCCAGCTCCTAACCCTCTCTGCCTTCCCATCTTACCTCTAGACATAAGCTACCCATTTAGTCTCTGGTATCTACTTGTTCTAAGAGGCACATCCCTCACGAGTATCACTTTATGTCCCACAGTCCAGTCTAATCCCTGTCTGAAGAGTTGGCTGGATGAGAAGAATCTGAACATTTATATAAAAAGCAACTGGAGATGAATGGAAAACAAAATGTGGAATATAAACACAATGAAATACTACTCAGCCTTAAAGAGAAATGAAGTCCTGATGCATGCCACAACGTGGACGAACCTTGAAAACATCATGTTGAGTGAAATCAGTCAGTCGCAAAAGGGCAAATACAGTATGACCTCACTTATATAAAATAAGCATATATATAGAAACCAAAGATTATTAGTGGTTACCAGGTGTAGGAAGGAAGGGGAAAGGGTAAGTTTTGCTTTGAGGGCAGTGAGTTCATGTTAATTGTTGTGGAATGATTCGGAGAAGCTTAGAAGGGTTGCACATTATGAAAAATGTAATCAATATCATTGGATTGTACATGTGGAAGTTGTGTTGGTGAATGTGTAAGTGTGTGTACTTTCACCACACACACACAAAAGCAATGGGAATTCCTTGAGGTGTTTTAGGCAAAGACAGGTCATGGTCTAGATCTTCCTGTAAGAAATTCTAGTCGGACTGTTTTGATCGAAGAGTCTATAGAAGAATCCTGATCAAAAGGGGGAAGAATGTAGAACAGAATTTAAAATTCTCAGTGGGATCCAGGCTGGGTGAACCCCTGAAGCTATTGTACTGAGATCATCTTTAAACTTTAAAGCTTAAGCCAAATCTATTCCCTGAAGTCTTCTTTGAACCAAAAAAAAAGTTTATCTTAATAAATAAAGTATGTTTGCCTTGAGCATTGTGCTCTTTTAAAGAACTGTCTGTACGGGATCAAACTGACAACAGCAACTTGAAATGTTAGATGAGAAGCTGAGGGGGCAGGGAGTTTAAGTCAATTGTGGTGGAACAATTTGGAGAATAGTGAGAATGTTTGAACAACTTGAAGAATGTAATAAATGTCACTGAGTTGCACATGTAGAAGTTGTTGAAATGATGTATGACTATATTTTCACCAAAATAAGAAAAAAAAAAAGAAATTCCAATCTGTCTCTTGTGTGGATCCAGATGGGAGATGATGGTAGACTGGATTCAGGGGAGAGAAGGGGAGATGGAGAGAAGGGAGCTGATTCAGGAGTCACTCTGGAGACATAACTGACAGCCTTTGGTGACCAGAGGTCCCACGTGTGGGAAGACGGAGTCAAGGAGTCAGTTTCTGCCTCTGAGAACTGGGTAGCTGGGGCCTTCTTTCCCTGAGAAGAGAAATACACGCTGTTTAGCATGGCGACCTTAGAACAAAATGTTGCTATCTTCATGATCTTTGCTATGTTTGAATCCATTGTTTTGGCTATTGTGTCAATCCATCTCATGGAGAGTTTCCCTTGTTTTCGCTGACTCTCTACCTTACCAAACATAATGTCCTTTTCTAGAGATTGGTCTTTCCTAATGATGTGTCCAGAGTAAGCAAATCAAAGTCTTGCCATCTTTGCTTCTAAGGAGCACTCTGGTTGTATTTCTTGTAAGACTGATTTATTCATTCTTCTGGCAGTCCTCCACTGTATATTTAATATTGTTTGCCAACATCATTTAAATATGTGTTGTTGCTGTTGTTGTTAGTTGCTGTTGTGTTAATTCTGACACATGATGACCCCATGTGTGCTGAGTAGAACTGTGCTCCATAAAGTTTTCAAGGCTATGACCTTTTGGAAGCAGATTGCCAGGCCTGCCTTCCAAGATGCCTCTGAGTGGGTTTGAACTGCCAACTTTAGTCTAGTAGTTGAGGGCTTAATCGTTTTAGCCACCCAGGCATTTCTTTTAAATACATTCTGGATGTTCATTTGCTGAAAAGAACCTTCTATGAAGAGAGGGAGGAAAAAACAAAAACAAACAAAAAATGGCCTCTCTCTGGGAAGACTGAATAGGATTTTCTACTATTTCACTATTTGACAGAAAGCCAGGACAAACAGCCTAATATATCCGCATCTTATGTCTATGTCGTTATGGCTCTGTGTCTTACAAAATTGTTGGGTCAAAAGGAATGAAAAGTTTTAAGACTTTTTGACGCAAAGTGGAAAATATAACCAATGTCACCGAACAACATGTGTAGAAATTGTTAAATAGGAACCTAATTTGCTGTGTAAACTTTCACCAAAAACTAAACAAAATATTTAAAACAATTTTTAAGACTTTTAATCTAGAATACTAAATGTTATTCTTTATTCAGAGAGCCTAGAGATAAAGGCTGCTTTTAGTTTGCTGTCTTTTAAATACACATATTAAAAACAAACAAACAAACCATTGCCATCGAGTTGCTTCCGACTCATGGTGACCCTATAGGACAGAGTAGAACCGCCCTTTAGGGTTTCTAAGGATCAACTGGTGGATTCAAACTGCCAACCTTTTGGTTAGCAGCTGAGCTCTTAACCACTACACACCAGGGCTCCACAGAGACTATAGTGGCCTGCAAAGCCTAAAATATTTACTATCTGGTCCTTTACGGAAGAAGTTTGCCAATCCCTGCTCAGTTACATTTTATCATCTTTTCTTATCACTGGTGAGTATTTCCCCACTTCATTAAATATCCTTCAAAACTGTAATTGCATTGTAAAACAGAGAGCATTTTCTTTCTGTTTGCAGCTATGAAAATTCTGAATTCTCATCAGATTTACTACCTTCTTTCCAATTTTTTGATTTCACAAAAATGTTGTAATAATGTACTTTTCACAATAGCCAAAAAGTGGAAACAACAAAAACATCCATCAGCAGATGAATGGATGAAAAAATGTGGTATATACACAAAATGGAATACTACTAAGCCATAAACAGAAATGAAATCCTGATGCGTACCACAACATGGATGAGCCTAGAAAGTATTATGCTGAAAGAAGTAAGTCAGTCACAAAAGGACAAATACTGTATTATCTCACTTACGTGAAATAAGCAAAAATACAGAAGCCAAAGATTATTAGTGATTACCAGGGGTGGGAGGGAGGGTGTTTTGACTTAGGGGGCATTGAGTTTTTATTAATGGTGATGGATTGATCTGGAAAAGGATAGCAACAAAGGCTGCACAACTTGAAGAATGTAATCAATGTCACTGAATTGTACATGTAAAAATTATTGAATTGGTGGTTTTGTTGTATGTATTTTCACTGCAATAAAAATTAAAAAGCTAAAAAAAATACTGCAACAAACATCCTTGTGCATGCTTCCTGGGAATTTGTGCCAGGATCCATTATGGCTACATTTCTAAAGAGGGTATGACTTAGATAGTCAAAGGGATTGTGCCTTATGAATTTCAATACATTGTAACAAAGTTCTCAATAGGAAAGCTGTATCCATTTTCTGCCCCACTAGCAGCAAATGAAAGACTGCCCTGGTTAGTACTTTAAGGTCCCTGGGAGGGGCACAAACAGTTTGCAGGCAACTACTATCCTAAAGTTTGGCAGTTCAAATCCACCCAGTGGCACCATGGAAGAAAGGCCTGGCGATCTGCTACTGTAAAGATTACAGCCAAGAAAACCCTATGGAACAGTTCTACTCTGTAACACATGGCTTGCCATGAGTTGGAATTGACTCAACAGCAATGGTTTTGGTTTTGGCTTTTTGGTCAGTAACCTACCTTCCAAGGAGCCCTGGTGGCACAATAGTTAAGCACTCAGATGCTAACCCAGTGGCTCCATGGGAGAAAGACCTGAAGATCTGCTTCCATAAGGATTACGGCCTAGAAAATCCTATGGCGAAGTTCTATTCTGTCACATGGGGTCGCTGTGAGTCAGAATCGACTCGACAGCACCCGATAACAATAACCCACCTAGCGCAAGGGATCTACACTACAAGCAGTTATCAAAGAAACGGGAGATACTGCAACAGCCAAACAGATACAAACTGTGAAGAACTGTGGGGAACTGGCAATCTATCATCATTCATTCCATCATTCAGTGTTCGCATTAGTCGTTGTTTCAATAAACTTGGAGTCCTACTCTTACACCAGGCACTGTGTAGCATTTCCTGGGTTTGCTGGGCTTACTGTCTTGCACAGGCTCTCCTCTCCTTGTACTTATATTTCAGGGAAAACGAGAGAGAGTTTGAGGAGAAAAGAATAAACAGGTAAAAATCCAAGATCTCATCAGATAGTGACAAATACTTTGATAGTCAAAGTGTTGCTGTGTCAAATACTCTGATAGAAGTGTTGCTGTTGTTAGCTACCATTAGGTCAGTCCCCGACTCATGGCCGTCCCATGTACAACAGAATGAAACGCTGCTCGGCCTTGCAACAGCTCCATAATGGATTGTGGATGGAATCGTTGTGATCTATAGGAAGTAGATCATCAGGCCTTTCGTCCTAGTCCGTCCTCCACTGAAACTTGAAAAGCATCATAGCAGTTTGCAAGCCTCCGCTGACAGACAGGTGGTGGCTGTGCTTGAGGTGCATCAGCAAGGAATTGAACCTGGGTCTTCTGCATGGATGGTGAGAATTCTACTGGTGAACCACCTCTGCCCTTGCTAACAGAAGAAGAGGAGATGAAAGTCAGAGTGACTCCCAGGGATAGGGGTGGGAGGCGGGGGCTGCAGGTCGCTTAGCTGTGATGGTCAGAGAAGGCTTAGAAATACAACAGTTGACTGAATTCTTAAATGGAAAACAGCCATGCCTCTTTTGCCATGAGACCAGAAGAACTGGATGGTGCCTGGCTACCATTACTGAATGTTTTGATCAAAGATTCTAGAGAAGAATCCTGATCAAAAAGGGGACAATGCAGAACAGATTTAAAATTCTCATGGAATCCAGAATCTCTGGAGCCATGGAGGCTGGATGAACCTCTGAACCTATTGTCCTGAGATAATCTTTAACCCTGAAACCAAAAATATCCGTTGAAGTCTTCTTAAAACCAAACAATAGTTCAGTTTAACTAGTAAAGAATGTCTGCCTTGAGTACTGTGCTCTTTTAAAATCTATCTATATCGGATCAAATTGACAATAGCAACTCAAAAGTTTAGATAGGAAACTTAGGGGGGCAGTGAGTTTATGTTAATGGGGGAGGACAACTCAGAAAAGGAGGATGAGAGTGATTGCACAATCTGAAGTTGTAATCATTGTCACTAAATTGTACCTGTAGGAACTGTTGAATGGGTGTATGTTCTGCTGTGTATATTTTCAACAACAAAAATAAATTATTAAAAACAAACAAACAAACAAAAACCAGCCAGCAGTCTGAGAGTTCAGGCAGAAGCATCAGCAAGTGCAAAGGTCCTGGGGTAGGAACAAGCTTGGGTGTTCATGGGTCAGGAGGAGGGCTAGATAGTTGAGTACAGTAGCCAAGGAGGGAGATGAGGACAGAGGCAGCAGCAAGGCCATATCCTGCGGGGCCTTTTTGTCCAAGGTAAGTGCAATGGGAAGCTACTGGGATTTGAAACAGGGATATACATTATTTGATGTATATTGGGTTTTCAAAATCACACTGGTTGCTGGGTGAGACCAGAGCAGTACAAGAGCAGTTGAAGGGAGACCAGTGAGGGGCTGTTGAATTTATTCAGGCAAGAGATGATGGTGGCTTGGACTATACTGGTGACTGTGGGAGTGACAAAAAGCAGATAGTGGGGGAATGATAACATTTTCAATGGAAACATAACATGAGGGGCACAAGATTTATGGTCTGATGGGGAGTTCTTGTTCTCCAGAAAGAAGCATTTAGAAACTTCATACAAGGCCCAGTGTCCACCTGAAGCTTCCCCATTCATGAGCTGAATTCCAGGCTGGAGTCCAAAGCAATATAAATATCACCATCAGATTCTGATTTTCTCAGAAACTGCATAATGTGTTCACTGTGCTGGACATGGCCACAGCAGTATATTTTATGTACTAGACAGCTTTCTGGGAGGTTAGATACCTCAATCCAGTTTTTCCTCTAACTTTTTTTGGGGGTTGACAGTTTTAACACTCATATTTTGCAATTTGTGAATGTCCCTGAAGGGACTGTCATAGTAAGGGTTCAATACATAATTGTCCCATGGATTTTGGCAATAGATTCAAAGTGTTACTACAAAACCATGTGAGGAATTTCACTCTTGTTGCTATGTAGTCTTAGTCTTTGTGCATTCACATGTACACACACTCCTCCCTGCCCATATTAGTAGTTGTGGCAGAGCCCATTGTTAAGGACACTACCCTAACCTCTTGTGAGGGCTGGAAATAACAGAGGCAATGTTATGAAGTCTCAGAAGTTAACCAATAGCGTAGAATCTAGACTGTCTATTGTAGACAATGAGTTAGGCCATGTGTCACTCATCCTTCTCATTTATCTTCCACATTTGCCTGTGAACATTAAGTTCCCAAAGTTGTGTTTTTCCCCAAGTAGGTGGTATAGGCAGCCAACACTATGGCACTTCCAGAATTTAAGAATTAGTCAGAAATTAAGTTGACCCAGAATGAAAAGAAACACTATGCTTTTGTCTGGACCATCCATCCCTAAAATCATCCATCCATCCATTTGTCCATCTGTCTGTCCATCCATCCATCCATCTATATATCCATGCATCCATTCATCCATGAATCCATCCATGCATCCATCCATCCAACATTCATCTATCCAAGAAAGAAAATATGTCTCTAAGAAGTTATGAACACAAAAATCATATATTGATTTAAATATTAATGTTCTATTTTGAAGGTTAATGAGAACAGGAAAGTCGTCTTTCTGGTTAACTTTTGTATCCCAGTAATTAAAATCTGTCTTAGGCTGGGTTCTCTAGAGAAGCAAACCCGCTGAAGTACGTGTGTGTGTATATATATATATATATATATATATATATATATATATATATATATATATATGTATGTATGTATGTACATAGAGATTTATCTCAAGGAAATGGTTCACTCAGTTGTGGAGGCTGACAATTCCCAAATCCTTGGGTCAGGCATCAGGCTGGAGGCTTCTCCTGACTCATGTGGTTGAAGGGGCTGATGAATCCAAAATTGGCTGCTCAGATGGCAGGCTGCTGGCTCATGGGGCTGCAAGAGCTGGGGAATCCCAAAATCTGCAGGTCAGACAGTAGGCTGCTGGCTCATGTCCCAAGAGCTGGAGGTTAGAGGATTACAAATTGGATGCAGGATAGAGAGAGGGCGACTTTACCAGAACATCCATATATATTGGATGCAGGTCGCCACTCACCCACCCACCTCCCACCGATGAAAACTCTCCTTTCAGCTGACTGGCTGCTCACATCAGATCACAAATGGAGGATGATTACATAATATCTACCAAACCACAGAGAATCATGGTCTAGCTAAGTTGACACATAACCTTAACCATACCAGTATCCTTGCTTATAATTGGGTGACCAATTCATATTTGTTGTTGAATGTTGTTTGTGCCAATGAACAAAACTTTTGCCTTCTGCAGCATGTCTCATGGATGTGAGGACCAGTATCACTGTGAGCTGCTTACTTTTCTGCCTTTCCCTATAGACCATGAGTTCTTTGAGGGTTCAGACCTTGCATAACTCCCCTTTGACTCTAGGAAAGCTGTGGCCCTGGTTGGCCAGCCCCTCACAGATCAAGAAACCTGGGTGGGCAGGTCAATGGAGATGCTGAGTGTAACTCTCAGAAATCCTGGTAGCAAGCAACAAAAACAAATACGACTGACTCTAGCTATGAAGAAGATTTCCTCAGTAGTGCAAATGGTTAACACACTCAGATGCTAACTGGAAGGTTGGAGGTTCTTATCCACCCAGAGGTGCCTCGGAAGAAAGATCTGGCAATCTACTTTCAAAAAATCAGTCCTTGAAAACCCTGTGGAGCACAGTTTTACTCTGACACACATGAGGTCAGCATGAGTTGAAATGGACTCAACAGCAACTTTTTTATATATAAATATTAATGCTTACAGTGAATAATTAATAAAATCTAAGTGCTTTCCATGACCCACAAGGACATCCTTGACCTGAGCTTGCTCCCTAGCCACCTCAGTCTTGTGGTGGCTATTGGCTTCTCCTTGAATATCCCAAAAGCTCCCACCTCCAGAGGTTTGCCCTTGCTGGTCCCACTGCCTGGAATGCTTTTCCCTCATGACTTGTCCCCCACTTCCCTTATACGTCTGATCAATTGTCACCACCTCATAGAAGCCCTTCTGGACCCCTTAGCTAAAATAGCCTCCCCTTCTTAAAAGCTTGTGAGTGGCCACTGAATATACAATGATTTATCTCTAGTCACTTGGAGCAGCAGAGGAAGGAGACTCAGGAATCAGAGAAGGAAATGGATTACAGGTCTAATCGCCTCCATGAACTATTACCTCCTTCGCCATGAGACAAGAAGAAATGAATGGTGCCCAGCTACCATTACTGAATGTTTTGATCAAGGACCCAATAGATGGATCCTGGTCAAAAGGAGGAAAACTGTGGAACAAAACTTCAAATTCATATGGATCCAGACTAAGGGAACCCACCAATCTATTGCCCAGAAATAATCTTTAAACCTTGAACTAAAACTATCCCATGAAGTGATTGTTAAACTAAACAACAGTTCGGTTCAATTAATAAAGAATGTTTGCCTTGAGTGATGAACTCTTATAAAGAATTATCTATATGGGTGTAAACTGACAACAGTTAATCTGAAGCACAGATGAGGACTTTAAGGGGCAGGGAGTCTAAATTAATGGTGACGAAACAGTATGGGTACAGACAGTGAGAACGCTGACACAACGTGAAATATGCAACCAGCGTTACTGAATTGTACATGTAGAAATTGTGAATGGGTATGTTTAGTTGTGCCCATTGCCACACACACACACACGCACACACAAGCCTCTCCTGACACTCTCTGCCCCTGTTGTGTTTCTTCATTGCTTTTATCACTCTGTGATTTACTGTTCACTCTCTATAACCCCCGCTAGACCAAAAGCCCCAAGAAGGCAGGGATTTTCCACTACATTTCGGCTCGCTTACTTTGGACACACCATCAGAAAACACCAGTTGCTAGAAAAGGACATCATGGATGGTAAAGTGGAGGGTCAGCGGAAACTAGGGAAACCCTCCATGAGATGGATTGACACAATGGCTGAAACAATAGATTCAAACATACCAACAATCATGAAGATGGTGCAGGACAGGGCCACATTTCATTCTGTTGTACATAGGTTGCCATGAGTTGGAGCCGATTCAACGCAACTAATAACAACAACAACAAAGTTTCTGTTGCACCCACAACCCCTAGTCTGATGCCTGGCACACAGTAAATACACAGTACATGTTTGTGGAGTAAATGAACACATGTTTCACATGAACAAATGTCCTCAATGATGCCTTCAGCATTAAGGTCTCAGGGCAGAGACCACTGTTTTTTCTCACCATTGCATCCCTAGCTTCAGGAATAGGGTAAGGTGCCCAGTGGGGCTCCTCAGTGTCAGAGCAATATGTTGAATGAATCAATGGAATATGACAAGTGGCTTAAAAGCAAGAAAGAGGTTGAGAGCAAGTTTCAGAATGGTCAGTTGATAGAACACCCTATTCAGCCCTTCTCGTATCTCATCACCCTGTTTCATTTTCTTCATTGCCCTCACAGTTCTCTGAAATTATTTCTCATCTCTCTCTGTTTACCGCTTTTACTATTAGCCCCTGATTCATGGAGACCCCAAGCACGACAGAACAAAACATTGCTCAGTCCTGCGCCATCCCCATGACCAGTTGCAGATAGGGTTGTTGTGATCCATGGGGTTTTTATGGGCTGATTTTCAGAAGTAGATTGCCAAGTACACAATACTGGGGAAGCCAGCACGACTTGACCGAGGCAAGGTCTTGGAAGCTTTATAGACTCATCCCAACTCTCTGAGGGATGGAATTGTTGGGCTGAGGCCTGGGGACCATGGTTTTGGGAGAAATCTAGCTCAATTGGCATAACATAGTTTATAAAGAAAATGTTCTATATTCTACTTTGGTGAGTAGCATCTGGGGTCTTAAAAGCTTGTGAGTGGCCATCTAAGATACTCTACTGGTCCCACCCTGTCTGGAGCAAGGAAGAATGAAGAAAACAAAAACACAAGGGAAAAATTAGTCTAAAGGACTAATGGACCACAACTACCATAGCCTCTACCAGACTGAGTCCAGCACAACTAGATGGTGCCCAGCTACCATCACTGACTGCTGTGACAGGGATCACAGTGGAGGATCCTGGACAGAGCTGGAGAAAAATGTAGAACAAAATTCTAACTTACAAAAAACAGACCTGAATTACTGGTCTGACAGAGACTGGAGAAACTTCAAGTATGGCCCCTGAATATCCTTTTAACTCAGTACTGAAGTCACTCCTTCAGCCAAAGATTAGATAGGTCCATAAAACAAAATGTGACTAAATAGGCACACCAACCTAGGGGCAAGGATGAGAAGGCAGGAGAGGACAGGAAAGCTGGTAATGGGGAACACAATGTCTAGAAGGGGAGAGTGTTGACACATCGTGGGGTTGGCAACCAATGTCACAAAACAATATGTGTACTAATTATTTAATGAGTAACTAATCTGCTCTCTAAACCTTCATCTAAAGCACAATTTAAAAAAAAGAAGTAGATTGCTAGGCCTTTCTTACTAGTTTTTCTTTGTCTGGAAGCTCCGCTCCGCTGAAACCTGTTCAGCATCATAGCAACACGTAAACCTCTGCTGATGGGTGATGGCGGCACTAAGCAAAACTAAGACTGTTTTCACTGGTTCTGCGGGAGGCTTGTGAGTTCTCACGAAGTCTGCAGAGGCCCACATGGCCAATTTTATTTTCTTCTGCAATGACCCCATTGAAGGATACCCATGAATGGGCACAAAAGATGAGCCTGGCCCAGTGTGGGGGAGGAGGCTGCAGGAATGGCCTCTCTCTCCAGTCCTTCCCCTACCCCACAACCGGTCTTGGTCTTTGTCAGGGCCCTTGTCTGTTCTCCTTCAAGAGCTGTCACTTCATGTGCTAGACAGAGGCAGGTTCAGGCCATTACCATGGAAACAGTAGCTGGAATGCAGCAGGAGAGAGGAGGGGTCTGAAGGACTGAGAGAGACAGCCTGTTGTTGTTTGGTGCTGTCGAGTGAATTCCAGCTCCTGGCAGCCCCATGTGACGGAGCAGAACTGCCACACAGGGTTGCCTAGGTTGTAATCATTACGGGAGCTGATCGCCAGGTTTTTCTCCCCTGGAGTTATTGGGTGGGTTCGAACCATCAACCTTTTGGTTAGCAGCTGAGCACTTAACTGTTGCACCACCAGGGCTCCTACAGAGGTAGCCTAGGAGGAGAGAAATTTCCTGTTCTGTAGTTAGACTGTGCTGGGATCAGAATGCCTGGCTCGGACAAAGCAGGTGCTTCATAAAAGTTTGTTGAAACACTATTGGCCCTGCCTCCTCCCCAAGTCTAACTGAACCAAGAGAACTTTCTCCTCATTTCTGTGCATTCAAGGGAGAACCACACACAGTCAGTCCACCTTATTAGATGAACTTTTTTAGTTGAATCGAAAATAATACGTGGCGCAAACAGTTAAGCACTCTGCTACTAGCAGAAAAGTTAGTGGTTCAAACCCACCCAGAGGCTCCTGGGAAGAAAGGTCAGGTGATCTGCTTATAAAAGGTAACAGCCATGAAAACCCTATGGAGCACAGTTTTACCCTACACACATGGGTCGCCATGCATCGGAATAGGCTTGATGGCAACTAACAACAACATCAAAAGCAGTGAAGAGGGGGCAGTGGTGGTTCAGTGGTAGAATCCTCACCTTCCACGCAGGAGCTGGTTTTGATTCCTAGTCAGTGCACCTCATGCCCAGCCACCACCCATCTGTCAGTGTGTTGCTGTGATGCTGAACAGGTTTCAGCGAAGTTTCCAGACTAAGACAGAGTAGGAAGAAAGGTCTGGTAACATACTTCTGAAAAACCAGCCAATGAAAACTGTATGGAGCACAGCAGTCCCATCTGCAGCCAATCATTTGTTCATGGGGTCACTAACTCCATAGCAGCTAACAACAAAAGTAGTGAACAAAGAGAGATGAAAATCATTTCAGAAAAGACAGAATCAGTAACAGTGTCCTGTGGAGCTGTATTGGAGCCCAAGGCAAAAGGAAAAATCAGTTATACAGATATTGTATTTAAAAAATTTTTTTATTGTTTTATTTAAAATTTTAATAATTTTTCATCATGGATTTTTTGCATTAATTTTTATCTTTTAGACTTTGCATTAAAATATTATTTATCTTAAATATCCCCTGAAGTCTTCTTGATAGTTTAGCTTAACTAGTAAAGAATGTCTGCTTTGAGCATTGAACTCTTTGAAGTACTATCTTCATGAGATCAAATTGACAACAGCAACTCGAAAGATTAGATAGGAACCTTAGGGGGCAGTGAGTTTATGTTAATGGGGGAGGAAAAACTTAGAAAAGGAGGGTGAGAATGGTTGCACAACTCGAAGAATATAATCAATGTCACTGAATTATACATGTAGAAACTGTTGAATGGGTGTATGTTCTGCTGTGTATATTCTTAACAACAACAAAATAAATAAAATTAAAAAAATTAAACTATTAAAACACATTATATCATGTTCAATATGCTATTGCATATTAGTATTAAATTAGGTGAAAATTATAATGAAAACTTTTTTCATGAACGCAATAACAATAAAAGTGCTATAAACAAAAAATATTTTTTATTTGATTCCTGAGTTTTTTGGTGTCTTCTTAAATTTTGTACCCAAGGTGAGTGCTTCACTTGCCTCATCCTAGCTTCATGAATGAAGGAATAGTCCATCCAAAGAGAATGAGAAGAGAAAGCCAAGGATCTGAGGCTGAGATCAATATAAATTAACATTAAATTCTTTCCTTGTGCCCATTAGGGAAAATATTACCCAAGCCAGTAGGAGTTGACCATCCATGTGATCAATAAAATCCATTGCTGTCAAGTCAATTCCAACTCATAGTGACTCTATATGACAGAGTAGAACTGCCTCACAGGGTTTCCAAGGAGTAGCTAGTGGATTCGAACTGCCAACCTTTTGGTTAGCAGCCTGAGCTCTTAACAACTGCACCACCAGGGCTCCATGTGATTGATAAAATCAAAAACTAAACCCATTGCAGTGGAGTCAATTCCGACTCATAGTGACCCATAGGACAGAGTAGAACTGCCCCATAGAGTTTCCAAGGAGCGCCTGGTGGATTTGAACTGCCGACTTTTATGGTTAGCAGCTGTAGCACCTAACCACTACCCCATCAGGGTTTCCATGTGATTGATAGTTGGGCCTTATTTCGCTCCTTCTCTTTATTTATCTGAGGAGCTCTGATGGCACAATGGTTAAGCGCTCAGCTGCTAACCAAAAGGTCAGGTTTGAACCCACCCAGCAGCTCCATGGGAGAAAGAACTTTCGATTTGCTCCCATAAAGACTACAGCTTAGGAAACCCTATGGGGCGGTTCTACTCTGTCCTATAAGGCCACTACGAGTTAGAAGCAACTCGATGACACACAGCAACAACAACAACAACAGCAACAACAACAAAAGGAGTCCCTGGGTAGTGCAAATGTTTAAGCACTCAGCTACTAGCATAAAACCTTCAGAAGAAAGGCCTGGCGATCTGCTTCTGTAAAGATTACAGCCAAGAAAACCCTACGGGGCAGTTCTACTGTGTCATGTGGGGTCGCCACAAATCGGAGTCAACTCAACGCCACCCAACAACATCTTCATTTATCCACTTATCCCTTCAGTTCCCTAGGCAACCAGCCAACACTGGGCAACCTCTAGGACCTGGAGAATTGGACTGGAACGATACTGATCGTGAAAGGAACAGGCAGTGCGTCTTTGTCTGGCATATCCAACATCCCACCAAGTACCCATTCGTCCAAGAAAGGAAGTTAATGCTCTCACATCATGTTACATGAATAAGAGTACCAGAATACCAACTGTGAGCTCAACAGAATCCATTTATCCACATTTTAAATACAGTTGTTAACACCCTACTATGTGCCAGGCAAGGAGCCCTAGTGGTGCAGTGGTGAAGTGCTTGTCTGCTAACCGAAAGGTCAGCAGTTGGAACCCACCAGCCACTCCTCTGGAGAAAGACCTGGTGATCTGCTCCTGTAAAGATTAGAGCCTAGGAAACTCTATGGGGCAATTCTATTCCGTCCTGTACAGTCACTATGAGTTGGAATCGACTTGATGGCAATGGGTTTGGTTTTGGTTTTACATGCCAGGCATTCTGGTAGGCAATGAGGATACAGTGGAGAACAAAAATATATGCTGGTTTACCATTTCTCTCCCCAACTAGACTATAAGCTCCATATTGTTGGGTGCCATTGAGTCAATTCTGACTCACAGCAACCCCATGTGACAGAGCAGAACTGCTCCATAGGGTTTCCAAGGCTGTAATCTTTATGGGAGCCGAGTAGCTGGTGGGTTTGAACCACTAACCAACCTTTCTGTTAACACCTGAGCAATTAACCACCACATCACCAGGGATCCTTAAGCTCCCTAAGGGCAGGGGTATTGACTTTCTCTCTTCCTGGTGTTCCCCTTTGCCTAGCATGACCCTGGTATGCAGTAGACCTCTCACAAATGTTTGCTGAATGAATGGAAAATTTTTTTTTGAAGGAACAAATGTCTCCCACAGCCCAACTCTCTCCTTTTTTTTTTTTCATGTATCACCAGCTCCCAAAATAGCTGATCCTTATTTGTTGACTAAATAAATAAATAAGTGAGCAAGTAGAAGAGATGCTGCTGATGTCACTTGCACTTAAAGGAGATGTGTGATTTCTTCCTTTTTTTTTTCATTTGGTTATTCATTTATTCAACAAAAATACTAGCAACTGAAGCCATAATAGGGAAAAAACACAAACTAGGAGCTATCAATAGGAACTGCTGCACTGAATATTATTATTGATATAAAATCAATATCAAGTCCCAATTACCTAGGGCACTTAGGGGGTTATATTCAAGAGTAATTTTTTTTTTTTTTTTTTGCATTGTACTTTAGATGAAGGTTTACAGAGCGAACTAGTTAAACAATTAAACAGTTAGCGCACAGGATATGTGTGATTTCTAGCAGTGTTTAGGGAGGTCCTCACAACTGTGATCTTTTGCAAAGTTCCCATTTCTTCTTTGCATTAATTTTTTTTTTTATTTTGGTGAAAGTATACACAGCCCAAAACACACCATTTCAACAATTTGTACATGTACAACTCAGTGACCTTGACGACATTCTTCAGGCTGTGCAACCATTATCGCCCTCCTTTTCCAAATCATTCCACCACCATTAACATAAACTCACTGCCCCTTTCAGATTCCCATCCAATCTTTTGTGTTGCAGTTGTCAATTTGATCTCACATAGATAATTCTTTCAAAGAGCACAGTGCTTAAAGGATTCAATTCAACAGGGACAAAAGTTCTGCCTGGACCACTCCCTGAGTCCCCCCTAACCCCCAGTTAGAAATTAGTTCCTCTGGTCTGTTTTCCTTCAAGAGCAATAATCTGTGGTACAGAAGAAGGCAGGCACAGACTGTTGCCATGGAAACGGCAGCTGGAGTGGGGAAGGAGAGGGGTTAGAGAAGGAGACTGGGATTTTCCAGGCTCTGATATCAGAGCATGTGTGGGCTCAGAATGCCAGGTGAGCACACTGTAAGTGCATAATAAATGTCTCTGTAGACAGAATGAATGAATGTGCCTCTCTTTTCCTCACCCTGGTCTTATCTGTCTTGGAAAATGTTTATCCACTTTTCAGGGTTGAAATCTGTGGTGTCTACATTTGATTTTAGTGACAACTGAACAACTTTGGTGCTCTTTATTAATTGAATTATGTTAGAGGAACTCAAAATAATAACACAGAGCTGTAAACTCATACAGAAAGACGACAATTTTGTATAGTCCTAAGTGCAATGGAACAAGCAAAACTGGGATATGTGGCTGGCTGGCTGTGTGAGACGTTCTATCAATGAAACTTGCTCTCATTCATGGAGATTTATCCATATGGATATTGTTGTTGTTAGTTGCTGTCTAGTAGATTCCGACTCATGGTGACCCCATGCGTGGAAAGTAGAACTACTCCATAGAGGGTTCAAGAATGAACACCAGCCCATTCTTCTGAGGCACCTCTGAGTGGGTTTGAACCACCAACCTTTTGGCAAGTAATCAAGTGCTTAACCTTTTGCACCACACAGAGACTACCCACTGCTGTTGAGTCGATTCTGACTCATAGCAACCTTGTAGTACAGAGTACAACTACCCCATAGGGTTTCCAAAACTGTAATCTCTACAGGAGCAGACTGTCACATCTTTCTGCTGTAGAGCAGCTAGTGGGTTTGAACCACTGACCTTTCAGTTAGCAGCCAAGTGCTTAACCGTTGCGTCACTATAGGTAACTCATATTCTTTAGTCTGTTACATTATATTCCATTGTATGAATATACTACAATGTATTTATCCATTCTCCTGTAAATAGACGTTTGATTTGTTTCCTTTTTTTCCCCTCCACTACAAAGAATTGAACATCCCTAGCACAATGACTGGCACATAGGTGACAGTCAATAGATACGTGTTGAGTGAATGAACATTGTGATGAGCATTCTCGTACTCTGGTCCTTGTGGTCATAGGAGAGAGTTTCTCCTGGGAACATATCTAGGAGTGGAATTACTGAGCAGGGTTTCTCAACCTCAGCACAATCGACCTTTGGGTCTGGACCATTCTTTGTGGTAAAGGTTGCGCTGTGCATTGTAGAATGTTTACTTACTGGCTACCACCCACTAGATGCCAGTAATAATTCCTCAGTTGTGACAACCAAAAATATCTCTAAACGTTGTCAAATATCCCTTAGGGAGGAGAGAAGGCAAAATCAGCCCCACCTGAAGACCACATTTTTAGTTCTCCTAATCAGTAACCAAGGAGCCCTTGTTGTGCAATGACTTGGCTGCTAACCGAAAGGTTGGAGGTTCGAACCCACAAGCCACTTTGCAGGAGAAAGATGTGGTAATCCGCTTCCATAAAGATTACATCCTTGGCTTCATCTACTTTGAGACCAGAAGAATTAGATGGTGCCCAGTTACTACTACCAACCATTTTGATCAGGGCCACAATAGATGGACCCAGATAGAATGGGAGAAAAATGCGGAACAGAACTCAAATTTTTAAAAAATCCAGACTTACTGGACCGGTTGAGACTGGAGAACTTCCTGAGACTATCACCCTGAGCTACTCTTTAAACCCTGAACTGAAACTATCACTTGAGGTCACCTTTTAGTGAAATAACAGATTCAAACCAAAGCCAAACCCATTGCCAACTCAGAGTGACCCTCCCTATAGGACAGAATAGAACTGCCCCATAGGATTTCCAAGGCTGTAATCTTTTATGAAAGCAGACTGTCACATCTTTCTCCCACAGAGTGGCTGGTGGATTCGAACCTCTAACTTTCTGGTTAGTAGCTGAGCGCTTTAACCACTGCACCACCAAGTCTCCTTAAAGTAATACATTAGCATAAAAAATAAAGGATATTACCCGTGAGTATGAGGCTCCATTAAAAAAACCATCTATATGAGACCAGAAGGTCAACAAATACTCCAAAGCAAAGATGAGAAGATAAGGGGGGCAGAGAAACTAGAGTACTGTTAACAGAACAAC
This sequence comes from Dugong dugon, assembly GCA_030035585.1. Classification (NCBI taxonomy): domain Eukaryota; kingdom Metazoa; phylum Chordata; class Mammalia; order Sirenia; family Dugongidae; genus Dugong; species Dugong dugon. The sequence goes on from CM057466.1 coordinate 118,569,905, forward strand.
TAGAACTCAATCAATGATAATGTTGACACACTGTGAAAAATGTAACTGATGTCACACTGAACAACTTGTGTAGAAATTGTCAAATAGGAACGTAATTTGCTGTGTAACTTTCACTGAAAACACAATGAAATATTATTTTTTTAAAAAAGGAAACTCTATAAGAAGAATAATAAAAAAGATTACAGACTTGGAAACACCATAGACACTTCTACTCTGTCCTATAGTATCACTAATGAGTCGGAATTGACTCAATGGCAACAAGTTTGGTTAATGGGTTTAATCAGTAACCAGTTTCTGTCAAGTCGACTCTGACTTATGGTGACCCCATGTGTGTCAGAGTAGAACACTGCTCCATAGGGTTTTCAATGGCTGATTTTTTAGGTCTTTCTTCTGAGGAGCCTATGGGTGATCTCTAACTGCCAGCATTTCAGTTACTAGTGGAGAGGAGAGCCCAGGAACTCTCCTCAGTTTTCCTGGGGTTTCCAAGAAGCAGCTGGTAGATTCGAACTGCCAGCCTTTTTGTTAGCAGCCGAGCTCTTAACCACTGCACCTCCAGGGCTCCTCAGCTTTCCTAGATACTGTCAAATTGCACATGTACTGATAGTTAGTCCTGTCCCTGAGACAGACAGAGTTCATGTTGAAATGTGTCTAGATGGGCAGAAGCCATCTAGAAGGAGGGAATCCAAGTATGTCCACCTTCTGGTGGGAGAAAATGCAATCCCTAGTAGGGAGAAAGATTAGCCCAGGCAGAAGTGTGCAGAGTGGAAAATACCTCCTCCCCTTCCTCTCTGAGCGTCTGTCTTGAGAAAGGCAGGTTTACCCAGGACTTTGCTCAACTCTCTCTGAGTCAACTTCATACCTGAATTCTAGAGATGCCCCAGGGTTGGAAGGTCGGTGGGTACTTATAGGCCTGAGAAAAGTATACCTTGGAGAGCATTTAGGTTCCTGGAGTAAAAGTAAGTATGAATGGGGTTGTTGTTGGGTGTCATCGAGTCAATTATGACTCATGGTGACCCCATGTGACACAGCTGAACTGCCCCATAGGGTTTCCTAGGCTGTGATGTTTATGGAGCAGATCACCAGGTCTTTTTTCCATGGAGCTGCTTGGTCAGTTTGAACCACAAATCTTCCACTGAACAGCCAAGCCCTTACCAAGCAATTAACCATTATACTAGTAGGGCTCTTTCTGTCATCTCTATTTATTTTTATCTTTATCTATATCTCTATTTCTTCTTCTCTCTCTATCTATCTGGTCACTGGTAATTCATTGGTAGACTTTTCATCTCCCATGCAGGAGATCCAGGTTTGATTCCTGGCCAATACACCTCATGCACAACCATCACACCTGTCCGTCAGTGGAGGCTTGTATGTTGCTATAATGCTGAACAGGTTTCAACAGAACTTTCAGACTAAGACGGACTAGAAAGGGCTGACCATCTACTTTCCAAACATCAGCCAATGAAAACTCTATGAATCACAATGATTGGATCCACAACCGATCATGGGAACGGTGCAGGACTTGGCAACGTATTGTTCTGTTGTCAGGGACGACTCCACAGCAGCTAATAACAACATCCGTCTATCTATAGCTCTCCATCTCTCTATCTTTCAATCTACATATATCCATCTCTCTATCTGTCTCTGTAACCATCTCTCTCTCTCTGTCATCGATCTTGTATCTAATATCTCTCTCTCTCTCTCTATCCTCCTACTGATTCAGTTTCTCTGGTGGAACCCTGACAGATACAGAAACATGCACTAGCTTCTGCTTTAGGATAATTGGTGGTTAGCAGTCTCCCTTCCTGAGAAAGGGAAGGATTTAAAACGGTCTGGGTTCCTTTTCGCTGTGTAGAGACCTTCCAGGAAGAGGAGAAGCCTTGGTCTGTGAAGGGAGAATGTTGTTCTAATATTTCATCTTCCAGAGAAAGCAAGAATGCCAACCTCAAGTCAGATCTGTCTCCGTGAGCCTCATTAGTTCCCTAGAAAGAACTGCTGGACGTGGAATTACTGGGTCAAAGAAGAGCAAAGTTCCTGGTGATTTGCTTGGATTTCTCGATTTTATTCCGAGTTAGGCAGCTCAGCAACAATCACTGTTTACTTGTTGATGCATTTATGTTCAGTCATCTTCACTGCACAGATAGGCATATACATTTTTACTTGAAATTGAGACTACTTACTTTTGTAGTTTATCATCCTGTGTTTTTCATTCATGGGGGTATCCCCATAGTGTAAAGTATTTCTTCAAATTTTTTTTCATTTTCAAGAAGAACAAGTTCTTTTTCTCTTGATTATAACAGTGCTAAGTTTTAATTTCACATACTATTCTTAAATTTCTTAGTCTTGTTTCCAATTATTTGATCTCACAAATGTGCAGCAATATCCCCTTATATCTGTGCCTTCATGCACTTGGGCCATATTCATTAAGAATCAATTCCCTGTTTCACCAAAAAAAAAAATTCCTTGAATTGTATTAAAGGGAAGACCAAAGTGAGACGTATGTATATATACATAAAATATATATATATGTGTGTGTATACACACACATATTCATGTTTTATAAATATATGTGTATATATATTTATATTATATATGTGTACATTCATATATTTTATGTTGTTGTTGAGTCGGTTCCAACTCATAGCAACCCTATGCACAACAGAACAAAACACTGCCTGGTCCTGCACCATCCTCACAATTGTTGTTATGCTTGTGCCCATTGTTGTAGCCACTGTGTCAATCCATCTTGTTGAGGGTCTTCCTCTTTTTTGCTGACCCTCTACTTTACCAAGCATGATGTCCTTCTCCAGGGGTTGGTCCCTCCTGATCGCATGTCCAAAGTATGTGAGTTGAAGTCTTGCTATTCTTGCTTCTAAGGAGCATTCTGGTTGTACTTCTGAGACAGATTTGTTCATTCTTCCGGCAGTCGATGGTATATTTAATATTCTTTGCCAACACCATAACTCAAAGTCATCAATTCTTCTTTGGTCTTTCTTTTTCATTGTCCAGCATTCATATATATATACATATATATATATATATATTTGTTGTTAGCTGCTGTCGAGTCAACTTCAACTCATGCTGACCCCGCGTACAAAAGAATGAAACGTTGCCCGATCCTGTGCCATCTTTATGATCATCGGTATGCTTGAGTCAATTGTTTTGGCCACTGTATATTTTGAGTGTCTTCCAACCTAGGGGGCTCATCTTCCAGCACTGTATTGGACAATATTCTGTTGTCATCCATAGGGTTTCATTGGCTTATTTTTGGAAGTTGATTGCCAGGCATTTTTTTTCCTAGTCTGTCTTAGTGTGGAAGCTCCACTGAGACCTGTCCACCGTGGGTGACACTGTTGGTGTTTGAAATATTGGTGGCATAGATTCCAGCATCATGGCAACACGAAAGCCACCACAGTATGACAAACTGACAGAGCTGGTGTAGATATGCTGGACTTATGGCTGAACATCAGTGGAATCCAGAAAACAATAAAGGGGAAGGATTTCCACACTCCCCACTGCACCCACCCCCCCACAAAATCTGCCAATAACTGATTACTGGCAGAATCAGAGGATATAATCTGCAACACAACAACCAAGATGAAGTATTTTTATAATTGGAAATTAACAATTTCAGAACACTGGCCAGGTTGTGCTGTTTCTAAGAAAACCATTCCCTTCCTGAGTTTAGATGGCCACATGTCTGCTGCCTGGATTCCAGCCAGGCGTTTAGCTTATGGATCAAGGGGAGAGTTCCACATCGGTAGTTGAACTCAAGTTTTATCTGGTAGTTGACATTCTAACTGCTTCTTACTAGGGATCATGGGCAGGCTGTCAGAAACGTCCCTGCCTTCTGGTTCTCTTCTTCTCGTCAGGGTTGGTCGAACTTCTCCTCTAGCACTGGAAGCTGGGAGCTTCCCTGTAGGTCCAGAGCTTCCATCTAAGTAGGGGTGGGGTCTACACCAACTCTATCCAAAGAATTTGGTCCTTGTCCTTGGTTCCTGAGAGATAATCTCTGAAACCTTGCAATTTCCTTAATGGTTTTAAGTATCTTCAATAAGGACTCCAGACCACACCTAACCAACAGGTATGCAGGTGAGTTGACTCTTGGATGGGGGCTGGTCAGGCCAGAAGGACTCACCTTGTGATGTCGTTCTTATTGCTGGGAGCTGTCAAGTCAATTCGGACTCATAGTGATCCTGTGTGACAGAGTAGAACTGCTTCATAGGGTTTTCTAGGCTGTAATCTTTATGGAAGCAGATGGCCACATCCTTCTCCTGAGGAGTTGAAGGGTGGGTCCAAACTGCCAACCTTTGGCTTAGCAGTCAAGCGCTTAACCATTGTGCCACAGGGCTATTCACCTCATGATACCACCTCATAATGACCACTTCATGATGACATGGTAAAAATCTCCAGTAAAGGCTTTGGACCAGGAAGTGCCATGGGCTTCCTGGCTGGTGAAAGACATTGATGCACATGGGAGGGTGCCATCAAGTCAATTCCAAATCTTAGTGACCTCATGTGACAGAGTAGAACTGCCTCTTAGTGTTTTCTAGGCTTTAATCTTTATGGGAGCAGATCACCTGGACTTTCATACACAAAGCCGCTGGGTGGGTTGGAACAGCCAACTTTTGGTTAGTAGCTCAGTGCTTAACGATTGTGCCACTGGGGCTTCTTATGGAAGACTCATGTTGGGGACCCTCCCAGACTTCACCTCCTGTCTTTTCTTTGTGCTGATCCTAATTTGTATCCTTTATAATAAAACTGTAATAATAAATTATATTAAACTATTACTAATGTAAATTACACCCCAGTAAGAGTCCCTGAATGTCCCAAATAGTTAAGCACTTGACCACTAAACAGAAGGTTAGTGATTTGAACCCACCCAGAGGCGCCTCAAAAGACAGGCCTGGCAATCTGCTTCTGAGAGGTCACAGTCTTGAAAACCCTATGGAGCAGTTCTACTCTGTCATATGTGGTCACAATGAGTTGGAATCGATTAGACGGCACCTAACAACAAAAACAATAGTAAAATAAATCTGGCAGAGGGGAGTTAAACATTTCAACCTGACAGATTTTGCCCCCCAATGAGAAGATTATTCTAAGAGCACAGACTGCTTGGAGGTGGTGGTTGTGGTGGTGGTGGGCCGGGGGTGGTGGGGGGAGATGGTGGGGAGAAACATTCATTCCTTCCACAAGCATTTATTAACTGCCTGCTGTATGCTAGGCTGGGATCCTGAGCCCACGTACAGTTGATCCCAGAGCCTGGGAAATTTCAATCTCTGGGATTCTCTTGGCCCCATCTATGGAACTTTCTTCCTTAATGCAGCCTTAGTTTCCATGGCAACAGCTGGAGCCTGAATCCGCTGATAAGGGCAAACCAGTGCTCTGGAGGCAGAAATGGGGGAGGGGTGCTCAAGCTTGCAGTGATTGCCCCATCAGCGCTTTGATCATGGTTTTTGTATACTTCAAAATAGGTCCTTGGCCTTGAGTTTATGTTAATGATTATGGAATGATTTGGAAATCGATAGTGACAAAGGTTGCACAACTTGAAGAATGTAATCAATGTCACTGAATTGTACATGCAGAAATTGTTGAGATGGCATATGTTTTGTTACTTATACTTTCACCACAATAAAATTAGAAAAAAAAGATACACATGTATGTTGTTTATGTTGTTAGGTGTTGTCCAGTAGTTTACGACTCTTAGCAACGCCAGGTGTGACAGATCAGAACTGCCCCCTAGAGTTTTCTTGGCTGTAATTGTTACTGGACCAGATCACCAGGTCTTTCTCCCACAGAGCTGCTGAGTGGGTTTGAACAGCCAACCTTTAGGTTAGCAGCCCAGCACTTAACCATTGCACCACCAGTGCCATGTCTCTCTCTCTCTCTCTCTCTCTCTCTCTCTCCCTCTCTCTCTCTCTCTCTCTCTCTCTCTCTCTCTCTCTCCCCCCCCCCCCCCCCCTCTCTCTCTCTCTCTCTGTCTCTCTCTCTCTCTCCCCTGGCGGCCCAGTGGTTAAGAGCTACGGTGGCTATGGCTGCTAACCAAAAGTCAGCAGTTCGAAAACACCAGCTGCTCCTTGGAAACCCTATGGGACAGTTCTATTCTGTCCTATAAGGTCACTATGGGTAGGAATCGACTTGATGACACACAACAGCAACAACACACACACGCAGTCACGCACCACACATCTATATGCGTATACAACCTTGGATGAGGTCTTTAGAGAGGGAGACACAATAGAGCATGTGAGCCATCCGTACGTTTTGTTTCAGTTAGAATTCACAGTTGCATCCACAGAAACTCACTGTGGCTGCCTTCAGGAGAGGAGGCTACTGAAAGGACACTGAATAGCTCTCAGTCTCAACAAAGGCTACGGATCCTGGCCGGGAGCTCTTCAGCCACATACACAGCCATCATTAACCACAAAGTCTGTGTGGTGAAGATGCAGCCACCCTGTCAGTGATCACGAAACACCCCCATGGGCAGAGGTACCCTAAAACTCATAGAAGGAAATACAGAGGCACAGCTTCATGACCTTGAATTTGGCAATGGTTTCTTAGGTAGGATACCAAAAGCATAAGCAACAACAACAAAATATAAATAAGACACCTCAAAATTAGAAACTTTGTGTGTCAAAGGAGACGATCAAGAAAGTGAAAGGGACAGCACACAGGAGAAAAATTTTGGAAATCATCTGTCTGATAAGGGACTTTTATCAATATATAAAGAACTGTTACAATTCAGTAATGAATAGACATGCAATTTAAAAAACGTGCAAGTGATCTGAATAGACATTTCTCTAAAGAAGATGTACAAATGGTCAATAAGCACATGAAAAGATGCTCAGTATTATTAGAATATTATTAAATGAAAATAAAAATCTCAATGAGATACCACTTTACTCTCACTAGGATGGCTATAATAATAATAATAACAAAATTATTAACAAGTGTTGACAAAGATGTGGAGAAATTAGAACTCTCATACATTGCTGGTGAGTATGTAAAATGGTGCAGCTGCTTTGGAAAACAGTCTGGTAGTTCCTCAAAATCTTAAACATAGAATTACCATATGACCAGCAATTAAATGAAAACATCTGTCAATCCAAAACTCTGTACACAAACTTTCACAGCAGCACTATGTATTCATAATATCCCAAAAGTGGAAACAAACCAAAGGTCCACCAATGGATGAATGGATAAACAAAATGTGGTATATCCATACAATGGAATATTATTCAACCATAAAAAGGAATAAAGTATTGAAACATGCTACAGTATGGATGAACCTTGAAAACATTATGCTAAGTGAAAGAAATCATCACAAAACACCACATATTGTATGACTCCATTTATTTGCAATGTCCAAAATAGGAAAATCTAAAGAAACTGAAAGTAGATTAGTGGCTGCCTGGAGCCCTGGTGGCACAGTGGTTAAGAGCTACGACTGCTAACCAAACGGTTGGCAGTTTGAATCCACCAGCCACTCTTTGGAAACTCTATGGGGCAGTTCTACTCTGTTTTATAGGGTTACTATGAGTTTGAATTGACTTGACAGCAATGGGTTTGGTGAGTTTTGGGGGCTGGGGAGGAAAGTTGGGGGAAAATGGGGAGTGATTGCTAATGTGTATGGAATTCCTTTGGGGAGTAAAGAAAATGTTCTAAAATTGATTGTGGTGGTGGCTGCACAATTCTGTGGTTATACCAAAGACCACTGAATTGTACACTTTAAATGGGTGACTTCTATGGTGTTGTTGTTAGGTGCCATTGAGTTGATTCCAACCCATAGCAACCCCGTGTGACAGAGTAGAACTGCCCCACAGGATTTTCTAGGCTGTAATCGTTACAGAAGCAGATTACCAGGTCTTTCTTTTACAGAGCCTGTGGGTGGGTTTGAATCACCAACATTTCAGTTAGCAGCCGAGGGCTTAACCACTGTGCCACCAGGGCTCCCTGACTTGTGTAGTATGAGAATCATATTTCAGTAAAGCTGTTATTAAATAAAGTACATTCTTCTCAATTATGTAGTTTTCATCTGAACGTGTTACAGTTTTGTTCAATGGGAGTCTTAGTTATCTAGTGCTATTGTAACACAAATACCAAAAGTGGATCGCTTAAACAAAGAGAAATTTATTCTCTCGCAGTCTGGGAGGCTAGAAGTCCGAATTCAGGATGCCAGCTCCAGAGGAAGGTCTCTCTGTCAGCTCCGGGAGAAGGTCCTTGTCATCAATCTTCCCTTGGTCTAGGAGCTTCTCAAGCACAGGGAACCTGGGTCCAAAGACGAGCTATTCTCCTGGCACTTGTTTCTTGGTGGTATGAGGTCCCCCTGTCTCTTTGCTTGCTTCTCTCTTTTATATCTCAAAAGAGATTGACTCAAGATACAAGTTAATCTTGTAGATTGAATCCTGTCTCATTAACATAAATGTCACTAATCCTACCTCATAAACATCATAGAGGTAGGATTTACAACACATAGGAAAATCACATCAGATGACAAAATGGTGGACAATCATGCAATACTGGTAATCATGGCTTAGCCAAGTTGATATACATTTTGTCAACACACAATTCAGTCCATAATAGTGGGTTTGAATCACCAACCTTTCAGTTAGCAGCCAAGTGCTTAACCACTGTGTAACCAGGCCTTCTTGACTTGTATGAGAATTATATTTCAATAAAGCTGTTATTAAACAAAGTGCATTCTTCTCAATTATGTAGTTTTAATCTGAATGTATACAGATTATGTTCCATGGGAATCAGCTAGCATTATGCGTCAAAATGTAAAATATCCACCCATAACCATTAGCTACACACTAGGACCCAGGACAGACCCCCACAATGGGGACCCAGAAAATGAGAGGGAAGGATATTCACCCTAAGAAGTGAGAGGGGGAAAAAAGAAAGTGACAAATGATGGATATTGGCAACATGATCTGCAAAACAGATGGCTAGTATTGAATATTTTTATGGTTTGGAAATAGAGGTCTCCGAAACACTGGCCAGGTTGTGCTCTTTCTGAGAAAGCCATTCCCTTCCTGAGTTGGATGTCAACATATATATTTCTTGGATTCCAGTCCAGTGTTTAGCTCATTAATCAGGGGGAAAATTCCATAGTGTGTTGTTGAACTGAGGTTTTATCTGGCAACTGGGCCAGATGTTGACATTCAAAAGATTTCTTAAGGACTACAAGCTTCCAGTTAGAAAGACTTCTACCATCTAAACATCTTTTCTATTTATTTAGGTTAGGCCAAGATCCTTCCTGTAGCAACCAGGGCCTTCATGGAGGATCCAAAATCAACTTGGACCAATATTGTCCCATAGAAATATCATGCGAGCTACATATGTAACTTTAAGTTTCGTATTAGCCGTTTCTATTTTCTTTTATCCATTTCTATTCACAAGGAGCCCTGGTGGCACAACAGTTAAGCGCTGTGCTACTAACCAAAAGATCAGTGGTTCAAACTCCCCCAGTGGTTCCACAGGAGACAGACCTGGTGATCTGCTCCTGTAAAAATTACAGCCTTGGTACCCCGAGAGTATCGCCCCTGGACACCCTTATAGCTCAGTACTGAAGTCACTCCTGAGCTTCACCCTTCAGCCAAAGATTAGACAGGCCCACAAAACAAAATGAGACTAAATGGGCACACCAGCCAAGGGGCAATGATGAGAAGGCAGGAGGGGACAGGAAAGCTGGTAGTAAGGAGCCCAAGGTCGAGAGGCGAGAGTGTTGATATGTCATGGGGTTATTAACTAATGTCACAAAACAATGTGTGTATTAATTGTTTAATAAGAAACTAGTCTGCTCTGTAAACCTTCATCTAAAGTAAATAAAAAATTAAAAATAAAATAAATTACAGCCTAGGAAACCCTGTGGAGCAGTTCTACTCTGTCACATGCAGCTGCTGTGAGTTGAAAGTCAACTCGACATTACTCAACCACAACAATTTCTAGCAACTATTTTTATTTTCTATCAGTTATTAAAAGAAACAGGTAGGATTGATTTTAACAAAACATTGGCCATCTGACTGCAAGAGATCCAAATACGTGCCCATTCCAAAGAAAGATGATCCAACTGAATGTGGAAATTATCAAACAATATCATTAATATCACATGCAAGTAAAATTTTGCTGAAGAGTATTCAAAAAACGTTTGCAGCAATACATCGATAGGGAACTGCCAGAAATTCAAGCCAAATGCAGAAGAGGATGTGGAATGAGGGATATCACTGCTGATGTCAGATGGATCTTGGCTGAAAGCAGAGAATACCAGAAAGATGTTTACTTATGTTTTATTGACTATGCAAAGGCATTCGACTGTGTAGATCATAACAAATTATGGATAACACTACAAAGAATGGGAATTCTGGAACACTTAATTTTGCTCATGAGGAACCTGTACATAGACCAAGAGGCGGTCGTTCAAACAGACCAAAGGGATACTGCTTGGTTTAAAATCAAATAAGGTGTGCATCAAGGTTGTATCCTTTCACCATATGTATTCAATCTGTATGCTGAGCAGATAGTTCGAGAAGCCTGACTGTATGAAGAAGAACGCGGCATTAGGATTGGAGGAAGACTCATTAACAACCTGTGATATGCAGATGACACAACCTTGCTTGCTGAAAGTGAAGAGGACTTGAAGCACTTACTGATGAGGATCAAAGACTACAGTCTTCAGCAGGGATTACACCTCAACATAAAAAAAACAAAAATCCTCACAACCGGACCAATAAGCAACATCATGAAAAACGGAGAAAAGATTGAAGTTGTGAAGGATTTCATCTTACTTGGATCTACAATCAATGCCCAAGGAAGTAGCAGTCAAGAAATCAAACAACGTATTGCATTGGGAAAATCTGCTGCAAAAGACCTCTTTTAAGTGTTAAAACAAAGATTTCACTTTGAGAACTAATGTGTGCCTGACCCTAGTCATGATATTTTCAATCGCCTCGTATACATGCGAAAGCTGGACAATGGACAAGGAAGATGGAAGAAGAATTGATGTATATGAATTATGCTGTTGGCGAAGAATATTGAATGTACTATGGACTGCCAGAGAACCAACAAATCTGTCTTGGAAGAAATACAGCTAGAATGCTCCTTAGAAGCAAGGATGGTGAGACTTTGTCTCACATACTTTGGACATGTTATCAGGAAGGACCAGTCCCTGGAGAAGGACATCATGCTTGGTAAAGTAGAGGGTCAGTGAAAAAGACGAAGACCCTGAATGAGATGGATTGACACAGTGACCGAAACAATGGGCTCAAACATAGCAACAATTGTGAGGATTGTACAGGACCGGGCAGTGTTTTGTTCTGTTGCATGTGGGGTTGTTTCACTATGAGTCATAACTGACTCGAAGGCACCTTACAACAGCAACAACATTTTTATTTTCTGTTGGTTATTAAAAGAAACAGGTGGGATTGATTTTAAAAATATATGTACGATAGAAGGAAACATTGCCTGGTCCTGCGCCAACTTCAGGATCGTTGGTATGCTTGAGTTTGTTGTTGTGGCCACTATTTATTTTGAGTATCTTCCAACGTAGGGGCTCATCTTCCAGCACCATATTAGACAATATTCTGTTGTGATCCATAGGGTTTTCATGGGCTAGTTTTCAGAAGTAGATTGCTAGGCCTTTCTTCCTAGTCTGTCTTAGTTTGGAAGCTCTGCTGAAACATTTTCACAATGGATGCCCCTGCTGGTATTTGAAATACCAGTGACATAGCTTCTAGCATCACAGCAACACTCAAGCTACCACAGTATGACAAACTGACAAACAGGTGGTGCAATAATATATTTTCGTTAACCCAATGTATCGAAAATATTATCATTTCAACATGCAATCAATATAAAATTGTTAAGGAGATATTTCACATTCTCTTTTCGTACTAAGTCTTGGAAATCTGTTGTGTGGCACATTTCAATTCAGACCACAACAGTTCGCCCCTTGAGTTTTGCTTGAGTTGGGAAAGTTGTGTTTGGGGCAGTAGAGAAAGCTCATGGCACCCATTTCACAATCATGGCAAGAAAACTCAGGAGAATACTTTTGAAGCCATGGGAAAAGGAAAATATGACATAAAAGTCAATGAACATATGGAAACCAGACTTACTAGATCCGCTGAGACTGTGGGAACTTCTGAAACTAACACCTGGAAATAGTTTTTAAACTTTGAACCAAAATAGCCCGTGAAGCCATTGTTAAACTAAAAAAATAGTTTAGCCCAATTAATAAAAAATGTTTGCTTTGAGCATGTTGTTGTTGTTAGGTACTGTCGAGTTGGTTCTGACTCACAGTGATCCTCTGTACAACGGAATGAAACACTGCCTGGTCCTGCACCATCCTCACAACCGTTATTATATCTGAGCCCATTGTTGCAGCCACTGTGTCAATCCATCTCACTGAGGGTCTACCTTGAGCATAGCGCTCTTATAAAGAATTATCTGTTTGAGCTTAATCTGACAACAGCTAATGTAAAGCATACATGTGAACTTTAAGGGGCAGAGAGCCTAAATTAATGGTAGTGAAACAATATGGGTAGAGATAGTGAGAATGGTGATACAATGTGAAGTACATAACCAATGTTAATGAACTGTTCATGTAGAAATTGTGAATGGATATATGTTTGGTTGTGTCTATTGCCATCAGAAATAAATAAAACATTGTTTTAAAAAATCCACCTCAGTGAGATGGATTGACACGATGGCCACAACAATGGACTCAAACATACCAATGGTCATGAGGATTGCAAAAGACCGGGCAACGTTTTATTCTGTCATACATAAGGTTGCTATCAGTCAGAGCTAGCTCCAGGGCACCTAACAACAACAACAACAGAATTGGAATAGTAAGGAGATCTAAATGAGCACAGATTTTCCTGGAATCCAATGCTTAACTGACGTTTGCTCCACAATGAGAACAATCCTATTCTAGATAGTCTTACGGTTGGGGAAAGACAGTATACGTATCCAGTCTTTCAAAAAGAACATATATTCTGCATCTGCTGTGTGTTGGGGGTCTTATTTGAACCTGCTCATATTTGCCTTTGCAGGGCTTGGAAAATTCCAGTCTCAGAAGCTCTTCTTTCCTCTGCCTCCTCCCCCTCCCCACTGAGCTGTGGTTTCCATGACAACTGCCTGAGCCTGCCTCTATCGCCCAGAGCAGCTGAAGAGGGAGAATAGAGCAGAGCCTCTGACAGTGAAATGCCCTGGTGGGGAGATGGGGAGGACCTTAGGATGGACTAAAGCCCATTGTTCCCCACAACAGGGGTCTACCTAAGACTGCCTTTTCAGAATCACCTTCATCTGAAACCAAGTCTCTGAACCCTACTTTTCAGCTTCTTGTTGGTCGAAAACATTACCCACCTGAGAAAATACTGATTTGGGGGATTTGATGTTCCTGAGGTTAAGGTGGAGGCCCTGGGTGGTGCAAATGGTGAACGTGCTCTCTGCTCACCAAAAGGGTGGCTGTTCGAGTGCACTCAGAGTGCCTTGAAAGAAAGTCCTGGTGATATACTTCAGAAAAACCAGCCACTGAAAACCCTATGAAGCGCACCTCTACTCTGACACACATGGGCACGCCATGAGTCAGAGCTGACTCCACAGCTACTGGTTTGGTTTGGTTTGGTTTTGAGGCTAAGGTGGAGGATGAATGAGGAAGCTGAGACACATCTGACCCAATTGTGCATCAGAATCACCTGGAGTTTCTGAGTCAACAAGTCTGGGTGGGACCCCATAATCTGCATTTCTATCAAGCTCCCAGATGATTCTTTTTTAAAAATAATATTTTATTGTGTTTTCGGTGAAGGTTTACACAGTAATTTAGGTTCCCATTCAAAATTTCTAAGGAGGCTTGGTTGCACAGTGGTTAAAGCGCTCAGCTGCTAACCAAAAAGTGGCAGTTGGAACCCACCAGCAGCTCCGCAGGAGAAAGATATGATCGTCTGCTTCCGTAAAGATTACAGCCTTGGTCCGGGACAGAGCTAGAGAAAAATGTAGAACAAAATTCTAACTCACCAAAAAAAAAAAAAAAAGACCAGACATACTGGTCTGACAGAGACTGGAGAAACTCTGAGAGTATGGCCCACAGGGACACCCTTTTAGCTCAGTAATGAAGTCACTCCTGAGCTTCACCCTTCAGCCAAAGATTAGACAGGCCCATAAAACAAAATGAGACTAAATGGGCACACCAGCCAAAGGGCAAGAATGAGAAGGCAGGAGGGGACAGGAAAGCTGGTAATAAAGACCCCAGGGTAGAGAAGGGGAGAGCATTGTCTTGTCATGGGCTTCGCAAACCAATGTCACAAAACAATATGTGTACTAATGGTTTAATGAGAAGCTAGTTTGTTTTGTAAACCTTCATCTAAAGTACAATCAAGGAAAAAAAAAAAAAAACTTTCACAGATTCCAGACTTTCTGGAGCCATGGAGGTTAGATGAATCCCTAAAACTATTGCCCTGAGATAATCTTTAAACATTAAACCAAAAATATCCCCTGAAGTCTTTTTTAAACCAAACAGTGGTTTAGTTAACTAATAAAAAATATCTGCCTTGAGCATTATGCTCTTTTAAGAATTATCTAAATGGGATCAAAGTGCAAGAGCAACTCAAAAGATTACATAGGCATCTTAAGGGGCAGTGACTTTATGTTGATGAGGGGAGAAACAACTCAAAAAAGGAGGATGAAAATGGTTGCACAACCCAAAGAATGTAATCAACGTCACTGAATTGTACATGTAGAAACTGTTGGATTGGTATATATTTTGCTGTGTATATTCTCAACAACAACAACAAAATAAACAAAATTTTAAAAAATCTAAAAAAAAATTACAGCCTTGGGAGAAATGAATCAACTTCATAGGTAAAGGGAAGAGACCTTGGATAAGTAAAGCATCACTGAAGAAGAAGAACAAAGTGGGAAGCCTCTCTCTCCCTGATTTTAGAACCTATTATACCACCACGGTAGTCAAAACAGCCTGGTACTGGTACAACAAAGATACATAGACCAATGGAACAGAATTGAAAATCCAGACATAAATCCATCCTCTTATGGGCAGCTGATATTTGACAAAGGCATAAAGTCCATTAAATGGGGAAAAGACCGTCTCTTTAACAAATGGTGCTGGTGTAACTGGATATCCATCTGCAAAAAAACGTAACAGGACCCACACCTCACACCATACACAAAAACTAACTCAAAATGGATCAAAGACCTAAATATAGAATTCAAAACAATAAAGATCATGGAAGAAAAAATAAGGACACTAGGAGCCTTAATACATGGCATTAATAGTATATGAACCATAACTAACAATGTGCAAACACTAGAAGACAAACTAGATAACTGGGAGCTCCTAAAAATCAAACACTTACCCTCATCAAAAGACTTCACCACAAGAGTAAAAAGACAACCTACAGACTGGGAAAAAATTTTTGACTACAACATATCCAATAAGGTTCTAATCTCTAAAATCTACAAGATATGGCAACACCTCAACAACAAAAAGACAAATAATCCAATTAAAAAATGGGCAAAGGATATGAACAGACACTTTACTAAAGAAGACATTCAGGGGATTTGGGCAGACATGGCTGAGGGAGCATGTTTGTCCATTTTCCCACTTCCATCTATTCTGTACCTTGGACTCGGGCAGACATGGCTGTGGCAGCATGCTTGTCCATTCTCCCATTCTTGCCTATTCTGTAATATTCTTTGGACTTGGACAGACATGGCTCTAGCAACATGCTTGTCCATTTTCCCACTTTTGTCTGTTCTGTAATGTTTCCTTGGACTTGGGCAGACATGGCTCTGGCAGCATGCTTGTCCACTTCCTACTTTTGCCTTTTTGAATATATGCTGAAAAAAAACTTTCTTTTTGCTTTACTAAACTTTGTGATGTTTTTTCCCTACAGCAGTTAATGGTGTAGTCGTCAAAGATATCTGAAGCTACGAATCCAGTTGACCTCAAGGAGACTTGGACTTGGGAGCAGAAGCTAGCAAAAAGAGGTCCTATCTTCTGGACCCATGTGTTCCACTCCACATCCCTTCCACACCGACAGGGTGAGTGCTCTCCGAAAACGAGCCGTTGCTTATTCTTTTTTGTTCTTTTTCTCATGTTTTCTTAAGTTTTGTTTGGCATATTTGTTTGAAAAACCAGTTGTTTGATTAAGGAGAATCTTTCTTAGATTTTTGCTTGATCGTTTGGTCCTGAGTGTTATCCAGTGACTCTTTTGGTGAACTGCAGTTTAGGTCCAGATTCGGGCATTTGAAACATTAAAGAGGTAATTCTATTTTCAAAGAGCTCTGAGCCACTATAAGCTGCAAAAATTCAGGCACGGGTTGACTAGTAAAAGCCGTTTCTTCATCCATAAAAAACTGTCTTGTGTCTGTCCTATGATTTAGACTTTTAGTAGCTACTTGGAGAAACTTTGACATAAATCGGTCTATTTGAAAAGTACACTAAGATCTGTACTATGTCAATCCTAAAGGCAAAACTTTTCTAAGTAACTCAAGCTAGATATTATATGAAATGTGTTTTATTTAAGGAAAAAGGATAGTTTTGTCTTAAAGTAAAAGTAGCCGTTCCAGAACAGAAAAAGAGAAAGAAATTAGTTATCTTTTGCCTTTCAAAATGCCTAACTCAGCTAAAACACATGTCAATGAATTGGAATGACCTAATCTTGTCTTCTCCCATGAGTTAAAACATAGGGAGGGTGGGGCAGGATCAGTCCTCCCCAGCCCCCAGTCTCCAAGGTCATACAGCTCCAAAGAAGCTTTTGAAAGACCCTTTCCACCTAGGCAAAGACACTCTTAAGACAAAAAGAAGATGATAAGAAAAAATGCTGCTTTGCTATAGTTATCAGAAATTGGGTGGATCCCAGTAATAAAAGAATTGTAAACACGTTCTCTCTATTGTAGGGGAATTTCAGAAGCAAAAAAATAGAAATCACAATGAGACACACCTGAAATGGCCTGGAAAAATGTTTCTAGCAGTAGCCAGAGACTTAAGGTTATATCCACATCAATGAATTAGTCAGTTGGGCAGAGACTTTGTGATTTCCAAAGCCGGTTGATAAAATCTTTAAGGGCTAAAATTAGATTGGGAAATATAAGCAATAGTAAAAGTTGAATGTAAACTTAGAATATTTAAATAGGCTTTTCTTTCCACAGCTGTTATGTTTTATGATATACAGGTTTAAAATATTTTCCAAGTCCTTTTAGGTAACTTACAGATATTAAATTGAGTTGATAGATATTCATCATAATTTAAGTTAATATACTTTGGCTTTTTAATGTCACAGGAGGAAGAATATATATATATTTAAGTCTGCTAATGAGTGTGTTCATTTTTGCCATTTTACAGGGATATACTATAAGAGATATGCAACAAAGACAACATTTTAAGAGGTTTATTAAAAAGAAATTTATTAGATAATGACCAAAAGTTTTATCTGTCTGACTGAAGTTTAATGGTTTAATTTATGGGATTTTTAGGAGCTTTAATGTTAAATAGCATATAAAACAAAGAATTGGGTTTTTCGCTGTTAAAATAACAAAATTTTCTTTGATTTCTGAGTTGAAGCATTAATTTATTCTTTGTGTAATCTGCCTCGAAGACAAAGGTTTGGTGTCTCATTAGAATAAGATTCCTGGGTCTGAAAATCAAGCCGCATGGCACTGGAAAAAAAAGGTAAGGTTTTTACCTTTAAGATCTTTGGTTAAATAACTTAAGTATTGTTTCTCAGTGACCTATAATCAACTCCTGACAACTCTGAAACTTCATGGAAAGCCACAAAAATATTTTTTATAAAGGAAAAGTGCTAAAAAGGTTTATTTAACATGTTATAATTACATGGAATGTGTTGAAAAATCAAGAGAAGTGCTTGATTCTCTCTAAGTTAAGATGTATATGTTAGTATTTCCTCTTATGTTTTTGCCTAATATTATACAGCAACTACATAATATTATGTCATAATTTTATTATTATTTCTCTATTGCTAACTTGGTTGCAACTTTATCTTTTTGAATCTAGCATCATCAAAGCCAATGGTTTGATTGGGGAATTCCAATTGTTTACCTATGAAGTATTTTTATTACTATTCAGGTATTCAGAGACTTGATAATCTTGGTATATTTTTGGTGTATCTGAGACAGAGGGTTAACTGTGCTGGCAGAATAAAAGAGCTGTTAAAAGATTACCACCTAGGAGGAGGGTAAACAGGAACCACATCTTGTCAAAATAAAATAAGGTTAGAACAACCTGTGTATTACTACTTCCTCCTTAGTGTTTTTCTAGTCCCTTTCCCCTTCTTACAGGCTCTGCATGGACAGAAGAACAAAGTGTGAGCGCTGTTTTGGCCCACTGAAGGGGGCGAAGTAGTATAGAAGATCAGTGCGCCTGCGCCATATCCCATACCCCATAATAAGTGATGCCGACAGCTGCCAAGGAGACTGTCTTGAATACTAGCAGGTTCCATCTTGGATTCCAGATGCGTGGGCAACCTAATTACCTCATTAGTATGCAATACCATTCTAAGGAGTACTCGTCCCTTCAAAACAACCCACTGAATAGTCATTGCTCTATTGTCCCCACCAAACCCGTATACGCCTTAGCTTTGCTTCCTCTTGCTATCCAGTCTTTTGGAGATGCATGGCCCTGACTGACTCCTTTTACTTGTCACCAGTAAAAAAACCTGTTAGAGCTGAACCCAAAAATTGTCTTCTCTGTGCATTCTTACAAGAGAAAGACAAGGACCCACTGAGTCTGGAGGGCCTCCGTGTCCTCGGCAGTAACGTATCCTGACTATATGGTATTTTGTCTCAAGATTATTATGTATTATATCTGTCCAGAGGCAGGATAAGAAGGTAGAAAGGGACAGGAACTTGTCCAGTGGACACAGGGAGCCTGGGGTGGAAAGGAGGAGTGTGCTGTCACATTGTGGGGATTACAACTAATGTCACAAAACAGTATGTGTATAAATTTTTGTATGAGAAATTAACTTGAGCTGTATATTTTCACCTAAGGCACACACACACACACACACACACACAAACCCAAAAACAAACAAAAAACTACCCCTTGGAAACCCTAAGGGGTAGTTCTACTCTGTCCTACAGGATTACTATGAGTCGGAATTGACTCGATGGCAATGAGTTTGGTTTGGTTTTTAACAATTTCTACACAAATTGTTCAGTGACACTGGTTACATTCTTCACAATGTGTGAACATTTATTTCCATTCTGGTTGTTCCATTTCCATTAATTTAGTTTTCCTGCAGCCTTACCCTCTCATCTTTGTTTTAAAGTAATTTTTGACCTTTTGGTCTCACATAATTTTTTAAAGGAGCACAGTACTCACGGTGATATTCTTTATTTTGTGAGTCAATCTGTTATTTAGCTAAAAGGTGACCTCAGGGGCTAATTTTGGTTCAAGGTTTAAAGAGTATTTCAGAGCAATAGTCTCAGGGAGTTCTCTAGTCTCAGCTGGTCCAGTAAGTCTGTTTTTTTAAGAATTTGAGTTCCGTTCCATATTTTTCTCCCTTTCTATTAGGGTCCGTCTATTGTGGGCCTGATCAGAATGGTCAGTAGTGGTAGCTGGGCAGCATCTAGTTCTTCTGGTCTCAGGAGCTCCCAAATGATTCTTAAGTTGTTCAGATACAACATTCTGAGAAGGAGTAGACTGTACCCTTGATGCTCAAATGTGGCCCATCAACCAGCAGCATGCACATCACCAGGGAGCACTATAGAAATGCAGACTCTCAGGCCCCACCCCAGGACTGCTGATACAGAACCTGCATTTTTGCAAGGTTCCCCAGATGGTTCATGTGTACATTAAGAGTTTTGAGAAGCAGTGCTGTACACTGTTGGGTAGCAACTTTAGGTTGATAGTACTTCCCCGATTATTTCACACTTTCCTCTTGGGTAGGAAAGACCTTAAGGATGAGTTCTTGGAAACTTTGACCGAAGCCCTTAGCCCTTCCCCTTCTCTTCACTCTCACTGAGTAATATTCTCTCCATGGCTACTCTCCTCCTAAAGAGATCTTCCACTTCTCTATCCCCAGCCCGGATCTCCCTCCTGAATTCCATCCATGTTTCACACTGGATGTATGTTTGGACTTCCAAGTTCACAAATTTCAAAACTGATCTCTTTATCTCCAGCCAAAAATGAGCCTTCTGTCTAGAATATGTCTCTGGCTACATATAGGATAAAACAAACACCAAACCACCTGTCACCAAGTCAATTCCAACTCACGGCAACCCCATGTGTTATAGAGTAGAACTGCACTTCATAGGGTTTTCAAGACTTTTGGAAGCAGATCGCCAGGCCTTTCTTCTGAGAAACCTCTGGGTGGGTTTAAACCAACCTTTCAGTTAGTGGTAAAGTGCGTAACCATTTGTGCCACCCAGGCACTCACACTTAGGATGTTGTTGGGTGCCATTGAGTTGATTCCAACCCATGGCGACCCATGTGACAGAGTAGAACTGCCCCATAGGGTTTTCTTGGCTGTAATTTTTATGAGAAGGCGCCCTGGTGGCACAGTGATTAAGTGCTTGGCCACTAATCGAAAGGTCGTTGGTTCAAACCAACCAGCCTCTCTTTGGGAGAAAAGGCCTGGCGATCTGCTCCAGTAAAGATTACAGCCAAGAAAGCCCTATGGGGTAGTTCTACTCTGTCCTTTGAGGTTGCTATGAGTCAGAGCCAACCTGATGGCACACAGCAACAACATCATCTTTACAGGAGTAGATCATTCTCCCACAGAATGGAGTGGCTGGGTGGGTTTCTGTTAGCAGCTGAGCACTTAACTGTTGTACCACCAGGGCTCCATATACACCTAGGATAACTCTTCTTACTTTCTTCTCCTCTCTGATTCTCCACCCCAATAGCCTAATGTATCCATTGTATGTAATTGACTTTTATCAGCTGTATCTGGAGGAGGTACCATCCTTGATACACCATCCTTGAACCTCTGACCTTTCCATTAGTAGCTGAGCTCTTAACCACTGTGCCACGAGGGATCCTTCCTGTAATGAGCACAGCCAAGAAAACCCTACGGGGAAGTTCTACTCTGTCACATGAGGTCTCCACGAGTCTTGGTACCATGCTTGAGAGAACTGAGAAATAGTCACTCACATCCTGTTCTGTGTTCGCTGATTCACATGAGGAATCAAGTAGAGAAAGGCTTGAATCTAGATCAGATAGATGGCCACTGTGGATAAGTGGGTTTGGGCCAGGTCGCATCACAGGCACAGTCCATCATAAAATGAGGAAGAAAGACTTCCATCCCAGGAAACTAGAGAAAAGCTAAGGAAGAACAGCCTGGGAGGATATAGGTTGTTAGTTGATTCCAACTAATAGATACCTCATGTGACAAAGCAGAACTGCCCCCATGGGATTTTCTAGGTTGTAATCCTTACAGAAGCAGATCGCCAGGTATTTCTCCCATGGAGCCACTGGGTGGGTTTGAACTGCCAACTTTTGGTTAGCAGCAGAGCGCTTAACTACTGCACCACCAAGTTTCCACATATATATATATAGAGAGAGAGAGACAGAGAGTGTCCTGGTGGTGCAACTATTAAGTGATTGGCTGCTAACCTAGAGGTTGGCAGTTCAAACCCACCCAGTGGCTCCTCAGGAGAAAGACCTGGCAATCTGCTCCTTTAAACATCACAGCCTAGAAAACCCTATGAGGCAGTTCTACTCTGACACATAGGGTTACTATGAGTCAGAATCGATTCACCGGCACCCCAAAACAACAACAATCTTTACTGGAGCAGATCGCCAGGTCTTTCTCCCACGGAGCTGCTGGTGGGTTCAAACCACCAACCTTTTAGTTAGCAGCCAAGCACTTGACCGTTGAGCCACCAGAGCTCCTGTAGTCTGTTTAGAAGATCGTTGCTGTTAAATATTTTCATGGTTTGGAGGCACATGTCTTCAGAACAGAGGCCAGTGTTGAGTTGTTTCCAAGAAAGCCAACTGCTTCCTGCTAAGGAGGCAACATACTGTATATATTGTTTGGACTCCAGCCAGGTACTTAGCTGAGATTTCCACAGTGAGTCTTTAAACCAAAATACAGTCTGATGCCTGGGCCTGGTAGCAACAGCCAAGCTACTTACTCTCGGGGCCCACAAGCTTCCAACTAGACTTGTGTCTCCCAACTGAACTCTTCCTACAATTCAGATTTGGCCCCAACTCACCCTGGCCTCTGCCTCCTCCCCCACCCCGACTCCAGCCCAACACACACCCTGTAGCAATGGGAGCAGGGGATCTTGATGGAGGACTAGAGTTTCTTGGTGCAGGGAAGGGGTCAATGTCTGGAACAGGGAGAAGGTTCTTTTCTGAGCCCAATACAGAAAATAAAATATTTATGATAAACAAAATGCAAAAGAATATGTTTATGATCATGGGGTAGGAAATGCCTTTTTAAAAACAATCCTGAAGTCAGCAAGCACAAAATACAAGAGTATTAAGACCAATTGAAGCAGCCCTGGTGGTGCAGTGGTTAAGCGTTCAGCTGCTAACCAAAAGGTTGGCAGTTGGAACCCACCAGCATCTCCAAGAGAGAAAGATGTGACAGTCTGCTTCCATAAAGATTTCAGCCTTGGAAACCCTATGGGGCAGTTCTACTCTGTCCTATAGAGTCACTATGAGTCACAATTGACTCAAGGGCACACAACAACAACATCGAAGTGCAAGTGTATCTAAATGCTCAGCAATTCTACTTCAGGGACTCTGGTCAACAGGAAAATTCAGGAAAGTTCACCTGTCTACCTGGGGGCCATGTCAACACTGTGAATGACAGCAAGAAATTAGAAGCTATCGCAACTAATGTCACAAAACAATATGTGTGTAAATTTTTGTATGAGAAATTAACTTGAGCTGTAAACTTTCACCGAAAGCACAATAAAAAAAAATTAGAAGATAATACATAGACTGTGTACACAAGGGTGTTAACTGCTGTAATGACACATTTCACGGTCAGGAGAAGGTGGCTCCCTTTTTAAAATATAAATTGTGTTTGAATGCCTGTGTCAAAGAATTGCAATTAGCTTCCAATTTAATTTGCTACTGAAAATTATACCTATAAACCCTTCAACAAAGATGTTTAATTAACTATTTAAAATAAATTGCTTTGTGCTCCCTTAAAAAATCACCTATAGGAGACCAAATGGTCAACAATTACTTGAAAACAAAAATGAGAAGGTAAGGATTCAGGGAAACTAGATTAATGGAAACAGAACAACCAGAACAGAAATATTGAGAATGTTCACACATTGTGACGACTATAATCAATGTCACTGAATAATCTGTGTAGAAATTGTTGAATAGGAACCTAAAATGCTCTGTAAACATTCACTGAAAACACAATAAAATATTATTTAAAATATTAAAAAATAAATGTATTCTTTTCAGGGGTAAAATATCTGCTATCAATTTCTCTCTTTGACAGAACCCACACACGTTTTACCTTCCCAGCCTGGAAAATTCCAGACTCTGCCGGTCTGTCTCCATTCCCTCCACCCTGCTCCCCCTGCCCATGCTGGCTGTGGTTTCCATGGCAACAGCCTGAGTGTGCTGCCTTTGTAAAGATATGGAGGGTGAGAGCTCTTGAAGGAGGAACTGAGCAGAAGGAATGACAGCAAATAGCCTGGCTCGGGGTGGGAGTGAAGTCTGGGTGGATGGGGGAGGGGCTCAGTAGGCTGTCCCCCCGTTACTGCATCAAGTACAGGATTTGTGCATGAAAAATTGCAAAATTTGCAAAAGAAAACCAAACTGGCACCTTTGGGTCTTGGCACAGTCTGTTAGAAATCCCAAACCTCCTGCAAGCCCTCATGGTACCAGCACTAACCTATCCCACCGTTCATACCTCTGTGCCTTTATTAATTCAAGAGATAAAAACTGATGGAGCTGGCCCAGTTGCCAGATGTGGTGCTAGGAACTGGTGTGACATTAGCAAACAAGCAAAATAGCAGGCAGAACCTCTGCCCTGAGAGCATAAGTGAGAGACATCATTTCATTTGAAAAATCTCACTTCTATTGCCCTACGATATCCTTACAACTTAAACCAAAAATATCCCCTGAAGTCTTCTTAAAACCAAACAACTGTTTAGCTTAACTAGTAAAGAGTGTCTGCTCTGAGCATTGTGCTCTTTTTTAAGATCTATCTATATGGGATCAAACTAACAACAGTAACTGGAAAGATCAGATAGGGAACTTAGGGAGCAGTGGAGGTGAGAATGGTCACATAACTTGAAGAATGTAATCACTGTCAGTGAACTGTACAAGTAGAAACTGTTGAATTGGTATGTTCTGTGTATATTCTCAACAACAACAACAACAAAAAATTATATTTTAAAATTTTACTTAATTCATTATTTGCTGAATAAAACATTCAGGGAGCCTCTATCCTATGCCAGACATCCATAATGTGCCAGAGGTCGAAGATTCACAGAAACCAGCAATAGAAGTCTTTGATCACTTGGAGCTTGTATTCCATAGAGGAGGTGGTCTCTGAACAAACATATAAAAATGATGTTGGGAAGGAGCCCTGGTGGTGCAATGGTTAAGTGCTTAGCTGCTAATTGAAAGGTTAGCGGTTTGAACCCACCAGCCGCTCTTCAGGAGAAAGACCTGGCAATCTGCTCCCTTAAAGATCACAGCCTAGGAAACCCTATGGGGCAGTTCTACTCTGTCACATGGGGTCACTGTGAGTTGGAATCGACTCAACGGCACCCAGCAATAACAATATGTAAATAAATATCATGAATAATGTTTTAAAATGATGTTGGGGTGATGAGTTCTCAGATGGAAATGAATTTGGGGTTGTGGGACAGAGAGTGAACCGAGGGGTGAGGTTCCAGACGGGGGGCAAGGGTGAGCTCTCTAGGGTGATATAACTGAGGAGAGATATGGATGAAGGGAGGGAGCAAATCCTAGGGGAAGAGCCTTGTGAGCAGTGGAGGAAGCAAGTGCAAAGTCCCTGAGGTAGGATCCTGCTTAGGATAAGCAAGTGTCAGGAAAGGCTGAAGTGGAGTGACCATAGGAGAGAAAGAAAGGAGCTGAGGTTGAAGAATATGCAAGGTCTTGTGGCTCATGGTACTGACTTTGGATTTTATTAATTAAGCAGTAAAATGATTAATACCATCCATATTATTCATATTGATCAAGCACCTGCTATGTGCCTGGCTCTGGGCTGGTGACACTCACGTTGTTGTTGTTAGTTCCCATCAAGTCAATTTCTCAACTCACAGTGATCTCAGGTGACAGAGTAGAACTGCCCCATGGGGTCTTCTGGGCTGTAATCTTTATGGAAGTGGAGCCAATGGGTAGGTTTGAACCACCAGTCTTTTGGTTAGCAGCCCTGTTCTTAACCTTTGCACCATCAGGGCTCCTTGACACTAGTGTTATGCTTTGCTTATAACAGCACCTCACCGTCAGGATGATTTCAAGGCTTAAATGAACTAACTGGGGCGAATAAAATGATTAGCGCACAATAAGCTCCAATTGGAGTCCCTGAGCTCACCAAAAGTTAACACACTCAGCTGCTAACTGAAAGGTTGGATGTTTGAGTCCACCCAGAAGTGCTTCGGAAGAAAGTCCTGGAGATCTACTTCTCAAAGATCACAGCCATTGAAAACTCTATGGAGCACGGTTCTACTCTGACACATGGGGTCACCATGAGTCAGAAATGACTCAACGGCAACTGGGTTTTACACTCTAAATAAATGCTAGCCTCTCTGGCTGGCCATTTGCACCTGAGCATACAGGAAGAACTTATTTGCCTTCCCAAAGATGGGAGAAAAATGAACTAAAGAAGCCAGTGTTTCAATGACACAACTCCTATACACATTCATCAACCCATCAATTCATCGATTGCTAGAGTGAAACCATAATCTGATCACCCAATTTTTCAGTGCCACCCAATACAACATAATGGCAATTTTAGAAAACTGCTCTTATGTATGTTTTCATTTCCGTTTAAGTTTGTCTATTTTTTTTCAAAATTATGAATTGCACTAAAGTTCAAATATGCCAAAATGGAAGTATCCTAGCGGAAGCCAACATCAATCTGAAAGAATGAAGATAGGAAGGGCCTTCAAGATATCAGAATGACTGAAAACTCTGTGGATGAAATCATGACAATCAGGAAAAGAAACACGATGGGCTTGTACACCTGTAAAAGTTGAACTGGCAAATGTTGTGTGATATATATTTTTACAAAAAAAAAGAGCGAGAAAGAACAGCTACTGAGGCTGCTTATGTACAACCAAACACCTCATGGGATTTGGTTCCTTGCTTCCTTAGTTTGAAAGGTTAGAGTCATGGTTTCATGGGACACCCCAGTTAATTGGCCTAATATTGTGTTTAGTGCTTCTCTTCTACCTCCTATTTCGTTGCATAGTGCCTGGGGTCTTAAAAGCTTGCAAGTGGCCATCCAAGTCACAACATTCACCTGGAGCAACAAAGGAAGAAGGAGAGTCAGGAATAGGAGGGCAAAATGAAATGTGTGGCTAATTGCCTCCACGAACTACCATCTCCTTTGACATGAGACCAGAAGAACTGGATGGTGCCCTGCTACCATTACTGAATCTTTTGATCAAAGATTCTATAGAAGAACAATGCAGAACAGAATTCCAAATTCTCATGGAATCCAGACTTCCTGGATGGATCCCCAAAACTGTTGCCCTGAGATAATCTTTAAACCTTAAACCAAAAATATCCCCTGAAGTCTTGTTTAAACCAAACAATAGCTTATTTAATAAAGAATGTCTGCCTTGAGCATTATACTTTTCTGAAGAACTATCTATATGGGATCAAATTGACAACAGCAACTTGAAAGGTCAGATAGGAGGCTTAGGGTGCCATGAATTCATGTTAATATGGGAGGAACAACTCAGAAAAGGAGGGTGAGAATGGTTGTACAACTCGAAGAATGTAATCAATGGCACTGAATTGTACATGAAGAAACGGTTTAATTGGTGTATGTTTTGCTCTGTATACTCACCAAGGGAAAAAAAAAAATCATGAGGGCCAAGAAGATACAGATAATGAAAATGACTCCAGAAGAAAAAATTTTAAATGACAAGAACCAGCACTCTTCCAAATAGGGAATGAAAATCAGAGGAAGATGGAAATGATAGCAAAGAAAACCAAAACCTACAGGTCACCAAAGCATGCACAAAGGTTGGTACCAGCTTCACTGGAATGAATTTGCTGATTTTGATAATACCAAGAGCTTCCATTATGGCCCATTATAATAAGCAATAATTTCAGTCAACACTGTTTAATGAAAAACTGAGTTTTCCCCCAAAAGTGTGATCTTATGATATTTATAAAGAATCAACAGAGTATGCAATCACAAAATGGTCTATGATGAATTTTTTTACAGGTTGTTTTTTTTTTAACTTTTGGTGAAAATATACACAACAAAACATATACCTGTTCAACAATTTTTACATGTACAGTTCATCGACAATGGTTACATTCTTTATATCATGTCACCATTCTCCCCATCTCTGCCCCTATTGTCTCACTGCCATTAACTTACACTGTCTGCCCCTTAAGTTCTCATCTGTGTTTCAGAGTTACTGTTGTTATTGCAATCTCATATAGGTAATTCTTCAATGCTCAAGACAGACATTCTTTATTTGTTGAGCTAAATTGCTGTTTAGTTTAAAGATGACTTCATGGGATAGTTTCAGCTCATGGGTCAAAAGTTGTTTCCAGGCAATAGATTCAGGGATCCCTTCAGTCTTAAAGTGTCCAGTAATTCTGGTTTCCAATAAGAATTTTAAGTTCTGTTCCACAATTTTACTCCTTTTGATCAAGAGCCACCTATTGGGTCCCTGATCAAAACATTCAGTAATGTTAGCTGGACACTATCCATTTCTTCTAGTATCATGGGAAGGGAGTATGATGAGATCTTGACTAACCTTCTAGAAAACTAAAGTTTGCATGCTATTGTTTTATTTGTAAATGGTTTTCAACCAGAATAGCATTACTTACACAAGAAGGATTTTCAAACTGAGTCATTATCTTTAGAACCCTCCAAAGTGATGAAGACTTCTCAGAGCACAGAAGGCTATGTACAACCAGATAATACATAAATCAAATAAAAATGCTCTCAACCAGAGTAGAAGGAATATTTATTCTTCAAATCACAAAAATTTTATGGGAATCATTATACTCATCATGTGCACTTAGGAAAAAAATGTCAAAAATGAAAAAAACAAATGGAACTTATTTAAACAACACTGTTTATAAATAATTAATTAAAACAATTGAGAAATGTTTACAAAATGAAATGGCCAATGAAACCATGTAAGCCAGATGCAAATACCACTCCACTGTTTTAGATTCTATGCTGAATGTGACAGTCACTGATCCAATGGTGACTTATTTGGCTTTGCTGTCATAGAGAAACCTATAACAGTGCAAACCAAACACAACAACAACAAAAAAAACAAACCCATTGCTGTTGAGTCAATTCCGACTCATAGTGACCACATAGGACAGAGTAGAACTGCCCCATAAGGTTTCTAAGAAGTGGCTAGTGAATTCGAACTGCCAAATTTTTGGTTAGCAGCCAAACACCACTGTGCCACCAGGGCTCCTGAGAGAGTGCAATGTCACTATATTCACAAGTTCTTAGTGAAGGACTGTTTGGAAGAGAGCACAGACCATACACTGCTAATGGCATGATCCACAGGCATTTATTACTTACAGAATAAACAGGACAGGGATGAGAACAGCACACATCGTCATCAGCCCAAGTTCCCTGAAGTTAGGCTCCCGTCCACAGGGTTAGATCACATCTTAGCACACCCCAGTTCATGTCTGGGGAGGAGAACGCCAAAATTCCTCTCTCCCAGGATTAAATACTAATCAGACAGCCATGTCTATGTGCCAAATAGCATGTACAAGAATAGGTAGGTGAAGGGGCAATAGAAAGCAGTAATAAAAGCTAAAAGAGGGTAATAAAAATGGTAGGTCCCCTGTAGGCAATGAACATCATTTATCGGCCCTGTTCAGAGTGGGTTAAATTTACTGGTGCCAGAGAATAGCCTTCCTCCTTTACCCCACTAAGATAGCTTAACAGAGTTCTGGGTTTCTTCGGAGGGCAATCATCTCCTCCTAAGGCACATACTTTATATCCGTTAGTGACTATTATGTCCATTAGGAGCTAGGAAGATGGTGAG
This sequence comes from Dugong dugon, assembly GCA_030035585.1. Lineage (NCBI taxonomy): Eukaryota > Metazoa > Chordata > Mammalia > Sirenia > Dugongidae > Dugong > Dugong dugon. The sequence goes on from CM057466.1 coordinate 118,599,098, forward strand.
GGGGTAATTATAATACAGCACACCTCTGCACCCAGCAGTGAGATTTTTAAATTTTTCTGCCTGTTGAAAATCACCTACTTGAGATGTTACTCTGGGCAGTTGTAGCTCACCATGTACAAGATTTATGGTCAGGTGTATGACAGCTGCTGCTGTTCTGAAATTTGAAGCCAAAGAGTGACAAGTTCTCTTTGTTGTTGTTATTAGCTGCTGTCCAGTTGATTCCGACTCATGGTGACCCCATGTGTGCACAGCGTGTACAGTAAAACTTCTCCACAGGGTTTTCTATGGCTGCGACCTTTCAGAAGCAGGTTACCAGGCCTTCCTTCCGAGGTGCCTCTGGATGGGTTTGAACAGCCAACCTTTCAGCTAGTGGTCAGGCACTTAACTGTTTGCACCACCCAGGAACTCCAAGCTCTCTTTACAAACATTAATAAACCTGTAGACAAGTCTCATGTGGCACTCATTCCCTTAATCTTGGCAGAGGAAAAGCCTCCTCCACTGAGTCTGGGGTTGTTGACTCTCTCTATGTATTACACCAGTTACATATTTTCTTTTCAGGTTCATCTCATGGATTGAGTATTTAAAACCCACTTGCCAGCCAAGATTTTTCTCAAGAGTCCAAGTGTACCAAGTTGGCTGCCCATTATCAAGCTTTTGCACCAAGTTGTAGTGTTTGTCATCTTGTATTCCTTTCCTTGGTGCAAATGGTTAAGCGTTCGGCTCCTAACCAAAAGGTTGGCTGTTCAAACCCATCCAGCAGTTTTATGGGAGAAAGACCTGGTGATCTGCTTCCGTAAAGACTGTTGTTGTTATTGTTAGGTGCCGTTGAGTCAGTTCTGACTCATAGTGGACCATACATACAACAGAATGAAACACTACCTGGTCCTGCACCATCCCCACAATCGTTGCTATGTTTGAGCCCATTGTTGCAGCCACCATGTCAATCCATCTCACTGAGGATCTTCCTCTTTTTCGCTGACCCTCTACTTTACCAAGCATGATGTTCTTCTCCAGGGACTGGTCCCTCCTGATAACATGTCTAAAGTAAGTGAGACGAAGGTCTTGTCATCCTTGCTTCTAAGGAACATTCTGGCTGTACTTCTTCCAAAACAGATTTGTTCATTCCTCTGGCAGGCCATGGCGTATTCAATATTCTTCGCCAACACCGTAATTCAAAAGGCATCAATCAATTCTTCTTTGTCTTCCTTATTCATTGTCTAGCTTTCGCATGCAAACAAGGCAATTGAAAACATCATGGCTTGGGTCGGGCACACCTTAATCCTCAAAGTGACATCTTTGCTTTCTAACACTTAAAAGAGGTCTTTTCAAGAAGGCAGGATGGGACAGGAAAGCTGGTAATGGGGAACCCAAGGTCAAGAAGGGGAAAGTGTTGAAATGTTATGGGGTTGGCAACCAATGTCACAAAACAATGTGTATTAATTGTTTAAAGAGAAACTAGTTTGCTCTGTAAACCTTCATCTAAAATGCAATTTTAAGAAAAAAGAGATCTTTTGCAGCAGATTTGCCCAGTGCAATATGTCATTTGATTTCTTGACTGCTGCTTCCATGGATGTTGATTGTGGATCCAAGTAAAATGAAATTCTTGATAACTTCAATGTTTTCCTGTTTATTATGATGTTGTTTATTGGTCCAGTTGTGAGGAATTTTTCTTTATGTTGAGGTATAATCTTAACTGAGGGCTGTAGTCTTTGATCTTTATCAGTAAGTGCTTCCAATCCTTGTTTTCAGCAAGCAAGCTTGTGTTATCTGCATGTTGCAGGTTGGTAATGAGTCTTCCTCCAACCCTGATGCTGTATTCTTCTTCATAGAGTCTGGTTCATCAGATTATTTGCTCAGCATACAGATAGAATAAACGTGGTGAAAGAATGCCACCCTGACGCACACCTTTCTTGATTTTAAACCATGCAGTATCCCCTTGCTCTGTCTGAATGACCGCCTCTTGGTCTATGTACAGGTTATGCACAAGAATAATTAATTGTTCTGGAATCCCCATTCTTTGCAATGTTCTCCATAATTTGTTATGATCCACACAGTCAAATGCCTTTGCATAGTCAATAAAACACAGGTAAACATCTTTCTGGTAGTCTCTGCTTTCAACTAAGATCCATCTGATATCAGCAATGATACCCCTTGTTCCATGTCCTCATCTGAATCTGGCTTGAATTTCTGGCAGTTCCCTGTCAATGTACTGCTGCAACTATGTTTGAACTATCTCCAGCAAAATTTTACTTGTGTGTGATATTAAAGATATTGTTTGATAATATCCACATTCTGTTGGATCACCTTTCTTTGGAATGGGAACAAATATGGATCTCTTCCAGTTGGTTGGCCAGTTAGGTGTCTTCCAAATTTCTTGGTACAGAGGAGTGGACACCTCCAGCACTGCATCAGTTTGTTGAAATATCTCAGTCGGTATTCTGTCAATTCCTGGAGCCTGGTTTTTTGCCATTCCCTTCAGTGCAGCTTGGAATTCTTCCTTCAGTACCATTGGTTCTTGATCATATGCTACCTCCTGAAATGGTTGAACGTCGACCAATTATTTTTGGTACAGTGACTGTGTATTCCTTCCATCTTCTTTTGATACTTTCTATGTCATTCAGTATTTTGCCCATAGAATCCTTCAATATTGCAACTCGAGGCTTGCATTTTTTCTTCAGTTCTTTCAGCTTGAGAAGTGTCAAGCAAGTTCTTCCCTTTTGATTTTCTAACTCCAAGGTCTTTGCACATTTCATTATAATACTTTACCTTTGTCTTCTTGAGCTGCCCTTTGAAATCTTCTATTCAGCTCTTTTATGTGATCATTCCTTCCGTTCCCTTTAGCTGCTCTATGCTTTTGATTGTAGATTAGCTAAAGCAAATGGAAATACTAGTTTATGTTACTAAAAAAAGAAAGAAAGAAAAAGAAAAGGACATTGTCAGAATCTGAAAATAAAAGAAACTTGACTAAAGGCAGGTCCAGGGAAATAACTACAACACAGATGGTGTCTTTAAATTTGTTTACCGTCAGGAAGTGAATGTCTCCCAAATAATGACCACACCATGCTGTGGCTCCAAGAACATTGTTCCCTTGCCTAATTACACTGCAATGTATATGTTTATTGGAATCAAGCCTGGCTTTTTGGCCTAGGGGAAAGTACCATGGTAGGTTGATGAGCTGCATTTGCCTCTAGAAGTGGGGCCACGTGTTAAAAATCAAACTCTGTTGTCTTGGTTTGTACCAACTCTCTAGTCCACCCAGCCTTTGCTCAAATACATTTTCCTTTACTCAGGAGTCATGTGATACTGAAGTCCATACTGCCATTGTCAAAGCCATAGTCTTGTCATTGGTCCGATGGGTTGAGGGTTGGTGGGCAACCACTGAAGAGGTTATAAGAAGTAAATGCGATGATCAATGTAAACTAAGGAGACCTGGTGGTGCAACGGTACAGTGCTCAGCTGCGAACCCAAAGGTTGGCAGTTGAAACTACCCAGCAGTCCTGTGGAAGAAAGGCCTGGCAATCTGCTTCTGTAAAGATTAAAACCCTATGGGGCAGTTCTACTCTGTAACACATGGGGTGGCCATGTCAGAATCAACTTGACGGCATCCAATGACAACAACATTCTTCCCAGATAACACTGCCATGGTCACAGCCCAACCCCCAGCAGCATGTGCCAACTCTAGCCCAGATCTCTCTTCTTAACCCCAGACTCCAAATGCCACTGGCTGATGACCCATGGAATGACCTCCTTGCATCCCTCTGTCCACAAGTGGACTTCTCTTTTAATATTTTATTATACTTTTTGGTGAAAGTATGCACAGCAAAACTGCAAATTCAATAATATTTACAAATAATGTTCAGTGACATTGGTTATATTCTTCAAATGTGTCAAAATTCTGCCCCCATTAACTTAGTCTCACTGCTCCCCAACTGCTTTAGAGTAACTGTTGTCCATTTGGTCTCATATAGATAATTTTTTAAAAGAGCTCAATACTCATGGGTGAAATTCTTTACTTTAAAAAAAAAACAATATTGTGTTTTCGATGAAAGTTTACACAACAAATTAGGTTCCCATTTGACAATTTCTAAACAAGTTGTTCAGTGACATTAGCTTCCTTTTTTACAATGTGTCAACATTCTCTTAATTAAGTTCTGGTTGTTCCATTTATGGTCCTCTAGCTCCCCTGACTTCTTCTCTTCTCATCTTTGCTTTAGAGTAATTGTTGACCTTTTGGTCTCATATGGATGGTTTTTTAATGGAGCACTGTTCTCATGGGTAATGCCCTTTATTTTACGAGCCAATCTGTTACTAAGTTAAAAGGTGACCGCGGGATAGTTTCGGTTCAAGGCTTAAAGAGAATCTCAGGGCCATAGTCTCAGGGAGTCCTCCGTCTCAACTGGTCTAGTAAGTCTTGACTTTTCAAGAATTTGAGTTCTGTTCTGTTTTTTTCTTCCATTCTATCAGGGTCCATCTATTGTGTCCCTGATGAGAATGGTTGGTAGTGGTAGCCAGGCACCATCTAGTTCTTCTAGCCTCAGGGGAGATGAGGCCGTGACTCGTGTAGGCTATTAGCTCTGTAGACTAGTTTCTTCTCTGAAACTTTGATTTCCTTCTTTGACATTCTTTACTTTTTTATAGCTAAACTGTTAACTTAGTTTAAAGGTGACTTTAGGGGATATTTTTAATTCAAAGTTTGAAGAGTAACTCATGGCCAGAGTCTTGAGGATTACTCCAGTCTCAGTGGGTCCAACTGGACTTCTCCTCTTGATTCCTATTTTGGGTCCTGGCAACTATCCACTCGAGGGAGAAAGATGTGGAAGTCTGCTTCTGTAAAGATTAATCTCAGAAACCCTATGGGGCAGTTCTACTCTGTCCTATAGGGTCACTATGAGTAGGAATCAACTCAACAGCAATGAGTTTGGTTTTTTTTTCAGACCATCCACTCCGTGAGACAATGCCAGCCTCGCGTCCAACCCTAATCTGTCCTTCAAATCCCTTATCTGTAAACAGAAATGATTAGAAGGATGCCTGACGTGGGTATCGGTCTTGGGGATTAAATAGGGTCATTGGGCCTCTTGACTCTACACTGTGAAGAGAATGGGCTGGCCAAGTGATGCATAGATTCCAGGGGGTTTAGCAGTTAATCATGTCCTTGAAGGCACTTGCATGGATGCAAGTGAGCGCACATGATCTTGGGAAACACACATTGTTCTTAGTTTAACACTACCAGCAGAGACACAACATGGATGAACCTAGAACACATCACGCTGAGTGAACTAAGTCACAAAAAGACAAATACTCTATGATCTCACTTATATGAAATAAGCAAATATATAGAAACCAAAGATTATTATTTTTTAAATAAGATTTTGTTGTGTTTTTGGTGAAGGTTTACACAACAGTTTAGGTTCCCACTCAACAATTTCTACTCAAGTTGTTCAGTGACATTGGTTACTTTCTTCACAATGTGTGAACCTTCTCATTGTTTCCATTCTAGTTGTTCCATTTCTATGAATATAGTTTCCCTGCCCCCTTACATTCTCATTTTTTTTCCAAGTAATTGTTGACCACTTAGAAACTAAAGATTATTAATGGTTACCAGGGATGGGAAGGAGGGGGAGTGGGGAGTTTTTGCTTTGGGGGCATTGAGTTGATGTTAACAGTTGTGTGATATTTTCGAAAAGGACAGCAAAAATGGTGTACAACATTAAAAATGTAATCAATGTCACTGAACTTTAAATGTGAAAGTTGCTGTATTGGCGAATGTTTTGGTGTATGTATTTTCACCAGAATAAAAACAAACAACCACAACAACAAAAATTACCAGCAGGGGCTGTGGGCTTTGGTATAGCAAAAACCTGGGGGTTAAATGTCACTGAACAAACTGTAGAAATTGTTAAATGGGAACCTAATTTGCTGTGGGAACTTTCACTGAAAACACAATAAAATATTATTAAAGAAAAGAAAGAAGGAGCTGGGATTCAGATTTATTCCAAATATTTGAGTGCCTACTATGTGCTGGAGGAGCCCTGGTGGTACAGCTGTTAAGGACTAGGCTGCTTACCGAAAGGTCAGCAGTTTGAACCTACCAGCTACTCCAAAGGAAAAAACACCTGGTGATCTGCACCTGTAAAGATTACAGCCTATGGAGGAATCCCCGAGACTATGGCCCCTGAACACCCTGCTAACTTAGAACTGAAACCACTCCCGAAGTCCACCTTTCAGTCAAGGATTAGACAGGCCTATAAAGCAAACAATAACACACATGAGGAACATGCTTCTTAGTTCAATCAAGTATACGAGAACAAATGGGCAACACCTACCCAAAAGCAAAGACCGGAAGGCGGAAAAGGACAGGAAAACTGAACGAATGGACATGGGGAATCTGGAGTGGAAAGGGGGAGAGTGCTGATACATTGCAATAAATTTCACAAAATAATTTGTATATAAATTTCTGAATGAGAAACTACTTTTCTTTGAAAACTTTCACCTAAAGCACAACAAAATTAAAAATATTACAACCTAGGAAGTCCTATGGGGCAGTTCTACTCTGTCCTATAGGGTTGCTATGAGTCGATGATACACAACCACCACCACCACCACCACCACCACCACCACCACCACTTATTCCTGCCCTCACCAACGCTGGTCTTTATCAGTGTTTTAATTTTTGGTCAGTGTGAAAGTTAAAACCAGCATTGTGTCATTTTGATTTGCATTCCCTAATAGGTAAGCACTCGACAACTAGCTGAAACGTTAGTGGTTTGAACACACCCAGAGGCACCACAAAAGACAGCCCGGTGATCTGCTTTGAACAGGTCACATTCTTGAGAAGCCTATGGAGCAGTTCTACTCTATCACATGGGGTTGCCATGAACTGGGATCAACTCAACAGCACACCACAACAATCACTAAAGAAGTTGAGCCTCTTTCTCTAACTTCATTGGCCTTTTCTCTTCCTTCTATCACTTATGTACTTATCATTTTGCTCCTATGTCTTTTTCATCTTTGTCTGACAACGATGCTGTCCCTGTTGTGTCTAAATTTCCCCCTAGTCTTCACTCCAATCTTCTCCTCCACACAAACCAACTTGTAAAAGATTGTTGTTGTTAGTTGCCATTGAGTTGATTCTGACTCATCACAACCCCATGTGTGCAGAGTAGAACTGCTCTGTAGGACTTTAAAAGCTGTGACCTTTCAGAAGGAAATTGCCAGGTCTTTCTTCTGCGACACTCTTGAATATGTTCGAACCGCCAACTTTTTGGTGAGTAGTTGAGTGCTTCACTGTTTGTGCCACTCAGGGACTCCTTGTAAAAGATATAATCTTTTTTTTTTTTTCATTTCAATCTAACATAAAAAGATTAAAATGTAAGAATCAGAAACCAAATGCAACAAAATGGCTGCGCTGTAGAATCAGAGCGAAAACTGGCCAGAACAGGCCTCAGGAGCGAGATGTGCCAAACAGCAGTGCTGGGGATTAAAGTCTTTCTTCCATCTGGAACCTGGTGTCTGCAAAACAGTGACCACATTGTGAGCCTTCCCAGAAAGAGCACAACGTTGCCTGGCTACCCAGCAATGTATATATGACTTGGCAGCCCGCCTGGCTTTGTAGCTACGAGGAAAATTCCAGGGTGGGATGAAAGCAGAGGTTTCAAGGACGAATAGACTGCAGAGTTTAACCCCTTCTCAGAGAGCTGGAGCTCAGGGGCATTCTGGGCTCCGTAACCCAGGCCACATGCTCAAACTTCTAGGGGCTTTGGTTTCCTTATTTGCAAAATGGATTTCACAAAATGGCAGCAGGCTATGTGGAGTCTGTGAGATTCATAACTCAGCTGGTGCTTCTGGGATCGGCATCCAGAAGCATCCGTTGCTGTAGAGTCAGTTCTGACTCAAAGCGACCCTATAGGACAGAGCAGAACTGCCCCATAGGGTTTCCAAGGCTGTAATCTTTATGGGAGCAGATTGCCAAGTCTTTCTCCCTTCGAGCCTCTGGGTGGGTTCCAACTGTCCACCTTTCAGTTAGCAGCTGAGTGCTTAACCACTGTGCCACCAGGGCTCTGCATCCACAAGAGGATCTTCATATTCAGACATAGCCTGACTCACTAGTTCTGTGGCCTTGGAATGCTGGTTTAAATACTCTGAGCCTCAAGTGTCTCATCAGTAAAGTGGGGCTGTGTTGAGCATTCAACTTACGGAAACTGCCTCAACTGAGTGAGAAAGTGATATAGAAATTCCCTCCTTCTCCAACTGGACAACAGGTCTAATTGCTTCCATGAACTACTGCCTCTTTTGCCATGAGACCAGAAGAACTCTATGGTGCCCGGCTACCACTACTGAACGATTTGATCAAGGAATCAGTAGATGAATCCCGATTAAAACGGAAAATAATGTGAAACAGAATTTTAAATTCTTACAGAATCCAGACTTACTGGATCTATTGAGACTGGAGGAACCCTCGAATCAAATGCTCTGAGAAAATCTTCAGGCCATGAACTGAAATTATGAACTGTTTAGCTAAATTAGTAAAGAATGTTCACCAGGAGCATTGGGCTCTTTTAAAGAATTTTCTATATGAGACCAAATTGTCAACAGTAACTCTAAAGCACAGATGGAAAGTTTAGGGGGTAGTGAGTCTACCCCCAATGGTGGTGAAACAATGTGGATAAAGATATGGGTAGTGAAACAATATGGGTAGAGATGGTGACACGATGTGAAGAATGTAACCAGTGTTACTGAATTGTACACGTAGAAACTAATGAATGGGTGTATGTTCTATTGTGTATGTTTTCACCAATGTTAAAATTAAAAAAAAAAAATTCCTTTCTTCACTTCACTCTTGGCTTGCCCTCCTTCTGGTAATCCATAACTTTGATGACACTCGAGCCTACTGGTTCTGCTTAAGACCGAGCCATGGCTTCCCATAGTAACCTTCAATCTTCAACCAGGAATTCACCAGGCCCATAAGGCCCTGCTTCCCAGTCCTCCAGTGCTTACTAAACTCTAGCCGCACTGCTCTTCATGTTGTTCTTTTTTTTTTTTTAAATTTATTGTGATAAAATGTATATGACAAAAATTTCCATCTTAACCATTTTTAACTCTAAAATTTAGTGACATTAATTACATTCATCAGGTTGTATAACCAACCCCACTATCCATTTCCAAGAATTTTTCATCAGCCTAAATGGAAACTCAGTACCCCTTCAGCTATAACTTTCATTCTCTCCTCCCCAAAACCCCTGGGAATCACTAATAAACTTTGGTCTCTGTACATTGGCCTATTCTAGGTATTTCATGTAAGTGAGATCATACAGTATTTGTTGTTTTGTATCTGACTTATTTTACTTAGCATAATACCTTTCAAAGTTTATATCCACATTGTGGCACGTATCAGAACTTCATTTCTCTTTATGGCTGGGTAGTATTCCATTGTGTGTATGTACCACATTTTGTTTATCTATTCATCTGCTGATGAATATTTCGGTTGTTTCAACCTTTTTGGCTATTGTGAATGGTACTGTAATGAACATTGGTGTACAAGTATCTTTTATTGTTGTAAAAATATATATAACACAATATATGCCAATTCAACATTTCTCATGTGTACAATTCAGTGACACCAATTACATCACTCATGTTGTGCAGCCATCACTAACATCTGTTGTCAAATTTTCCATCACCATAAACAGAAACTCAATGCTTCCTAAACAATGTTTTCCCTTTCCTCCTTCCTCCCACCCTTGGTAAGCACTATTAAATGTTGATCTCTATACATTTGCCTATTCTAAGTATTTCATGTAACCAAAATCATACAATATCTGTCCTTTTGTAATTGACTTACTTCACACAATATAATGTTTTCAAGGTTCTTCCATGATGTGGCATGCATCAGGACTTCATTTCTCTTTATGACTGAGTAATATTCCATTGTATGGATATACCACATTTTGTTTATCCATTTGTCTGTTGATGGACATTTATGTTGTTTCCACCTTTCGGTTATTGTGAACAGTGCTGCAATGAACATCGGTGTACAAGGATCTGTTTGAGTTCCTTCATTTTGTTTTTTGATCATACCAACGTAATCTCCACCTCTGGGCCGTCCTCCCTCAGATCAGGGTTGGATCCTTTTCATCCTGTGGGGCTCATACTAAATGTCTTCTCCTCAAAGAGACTTTTCCCAATTGCCCCATATAAAATAACAGCTAAATCCCAGGCCTCCAAACCCTGTCCTCGGACCCAGATTCATGATGCTCTTGAGCTCTCCAAAGATGCCCCCTCCCCTCCCACACACATTCATTTGTTGTTGTTAGGTGCTGTCAAGTTAATTCCGACTCATAGCAACCCCATGTGACAGTTAGCCAAGCGCTTAAACTATTGCGCCATCAGAGCTCCTTTAACAACATTCAATAAAAATTAAAAAAAACAAACTCATTGCCTACTCACAGCGACCCTATAGGACAGAGTAGGACTGCCCCATAGGGTTTCCAAGGAGCAACTGGTGGATTTGAAATGTTGGTCTTTTGATTAGCAACTATAGCTCTTAACCACTGTACCACCAGGGCTCCCAAAATAAAACTGTCTACCAGAGTTTCTCAGCCAATTGTCTGATACTTATTGAAGTGAATACCTGTTGGTTTGCGCACCCAATTTCCATATCCTTCATTCTGGTCATGCACTTCAGTTTCTTCTGGGGAGTGAGACCACCCCCACTCTCACTTCATGCAGTTTGAGTGGAGATGACATCGCTTCCTGATCCAGGAATGGACACATGTCCCAGGTCTGGCCAATCAGCATGTCCAGGTTGGACTAACCCAGGTCTGGCCAATCAGCATCTTGGGGATGGACAGATGTACCAGGTCTGGCCAATTAGCATCTCAGGGATGGACTAACCAAGTTTGGCCAGCATCTGGGTGATGGACTAACCCAGGTCTGGCCAAACAGCATCTCAAGGACTGACTCCTGGATGGGCCTGAAACTTTGGTGATCCACTGGGACAGAGGCACTGTTTCCACTTGGGTTGTTAAGCTGGTTGGATCCATGCCTGGAGCTGTTGGTAGCCATCTCTGCCATCTGGAGTGCGGAACCTGCAGTAAAATGAAGCCAGATTAGAGGAAGGCAGCTCCCAGAGACTAAGATATAAAAATAACACCTTGATTACCTTTGAAATGCTAGATCCAACTGTACCTGAAGCCCTTTGAACTGGCAGATGTCCAGCCACTATATTCCTATTTATTTTGTTTTTTGTCGCTGACATCTGAAAGATGAGTGACAAATCAAACCTTTATCCTAGGCCCTTGTCACCATTCAGGTTCAAAACAAAAAGTTACCATGGCTGATAGGGTCTAGCCGATAAACGTGTCTCCCATCTCTCTCATATTTTCCATTCTTATGTGTCCATTTACCATCTTTCACACTGATGTATCTCCCAGGTGGCACAGCTGTAATCAACCATCAATTCTTCAAGCTTGCTTGTCTCCACTCTTCTTCTCTATACCATTTAAAAAATTTTCATTTATTTTTGGTAGCAATATACACAACCAAACATACATCCATTCACAATTTCTACATGAACAGTTCAATGACATTGGTTACATAGTTCATATTGTATCACCATTCCCACTGTCTCTACTCATATTGTTTCACCACCATTAATTTAGATTCTTTTCTCCTTAAAGTTCTCATCTGTGCTTTAGGTTAACTGTTGTCAGTTTGAACTCATACAGATAATTCTTTCTAAGAGCTCAATGCTCAAGGCAAATATTCTTTATTAATTGAGCTAAATTGTTGGTTAGTTTAATGATGGCTTCATGGGATAGTTACCGTTCAATGTTTAAAGATTATTTCAGAATAATAGATTTGGAGGTTCCCCCAGTTTCAATGTATCCAGTAAGTCTGGTTTCCATATGGGTTTGAAGCTCTGTTCCATGCTTTTCCTTCCATACCATGCTTCAATTCAAAGAATGCCATCCTTCCTTCCAAAAAATATAACTAGGTCACCTCCTTGCTTTAAAAACACTTGTATTCTTCAACATTTCTTCAGTGACAAGAGATAGAAACAGTAATGATTAAACAAAAACAAAACAGCAAAAACGTTGTTTACTGAACTGGATAACTGAAAAGCTCTGGAGTAGTTGGCTTCAGGCATAGCTGGACCCAAACTTTCTCCAGGGTCCATCTCTAGACTCTGCTTTTCCTTGAAGGTCTAATTCCCAACAGTTCCAGCAAAACTCCCAGGGCTGCCCCTCGTTGGTCCAGATTGAGTCACATGCCCATCCCTAGTCAATGATAGTGACTTCTATTGATCAAGTGAGGTTACAGGAGCTGGTGGTGGGGAGGAAGAGGTCCCCTCCACGAAAACCCTATAGATGGAAAGGCTTGAAGAGGAGGTTCTCCAAAAGGAAAATGGGTTTTATTGGTAAAAGAGAGTTCTGTGTAAGAAAAACCACACATCTGCTACACCCATTTAAGGCATTCTGGTAACTTCAAGATCAAGCTCAGGCTCCATGGCGCTCCCTGTTCTCTCCTCTGCAGCTACCCCTCACCTTATCCCCAGCACCACCTCTACCACCTCCACCTCCACACACTAGAATAAACTACTTCTGTTTCCCTCAACTCTCTCATCCCTAGACTTTCAAACATGTCCACCCTCAACTCAAAATATTCCTTCCTCCCTGTTATGGACTGACTCGATGGCACCTAAAAGCAAAAACAACACAAATATAAAGATTGGCAATTCAAACTCATGCAGTGGAAGTACAGAATAAAGGCCTGTCAATCTGCTTCCTTATAAGCAAAAAAAGCCAAACCTATTGCCAGCAAGTCGATTCTAACTCATAGCAACCCTATAGAACAGAGTAGAACTGCTACATAGTGTTTCCAAGGAGTGGCCAGTGGATTTGAACCATCGACCTTTTGGTTAGCAGCTGAACACTTAAATACTGTGCCACCAGGGCTTCCTTATAGATTGTTGTTATTATGTGCTGTGGAGGCGATTTCAACTCATAACAACCGAATGTGACAGAGTAGAACTGTCCCATAGGGTATTCTAGGCTGTAATTTTTATGGGAGCAGATCACTAGGTCTTTCTCCCCAGGAGCCACTGGGTAGGTTCGAACCGCCAACCTTTCAGTTATTAGCTGAGAACATAACCATTACACTATCAGGACTCCTTCCATAAATATGACAGCCAAGAAAACCCTATGGGGCAGTTGTACTCTGTCACACATAGTGTCAACATGAGTCAGAATGGACTCAATGGCACCTAACAAAAACAACAACATTAACCTAAAGATTGGCAGTTCAAACCCATCAAGGGGCACTGCAGAAGAAAGTCCTGTCGATCTGCTTAGGCAACCCTATGGGGTAGTTCTATTCTGTCCTATAGGGTCACCAAGAGTCAGAATCTACTCAACAGCAATGGGTTTGGCTTTTTAGGTTTGTCTTCCACCCACACGCCTGCCAAGGGTAAACTATTGTAATGTTCTGTCTACCTTGGCTGTTGGGGTGAGCATGTGGTCCAAGGCAGGCCAGTTAAGAATCTTCTAGCAGGGATAGAGAAAATGAATCTCCTCCTCGAAGACAGGTGACCAGGGAAGGGCAAGTTCCAATCTTCTGGAGAAATCTTGCATGAAAACACGCTGCCAACATGCAGGCTCAAGAGGTGGAGAGACAGCTGTTGGCTGCATTCCTATCACCTGAGGACAGCTACACTCCTTCCCTCCCTGGGATTTGCTACCAGAGCCAAGAAATTCCCCTTCTTTGTCTAAATGAGTTAGGACAGCTATGTCCCTGCTGTTCTACAGAGTGGCCTTGTGAGCAGGCTGAAGCCACTCATCTGGGAGATTTAAGGTAGATAGCAAATCCCTGGGAGGTGCAGGTGCTCAGCTGCTAACCAAAAGGTTGGAGGTGGTTAAATGCATGACTGCTAATCGAAAGGTTGGTGGTTCGAACGCACCAGTGGCTCCGCAGAAGAAAAGACCTGGATAAACCTCCGAAACTACTGCCCTGAGATCTTATTTAAAACTTAAACCAAAAATATTCCCTGAAGTCTTTAAACCAAACAGTACTTTAGCTTAAGTGGTAAAGAACATCTATCTTGAGCATCATGCTCTTTTAAAGAACTAGCTATATGGGATCAAATTGACAGCAGCAACTCAAAAGGTTAGATAGGAAGCTTAGGGGCCAGTGAGTTCATGTTAATGGGGGAGGAACAGTTTGGAAAAGGAGGGTGAGAATGGTTGCAAACTCGAACAATGTAATCAATATCACTGAATTATACATGTAGAAACTGTTGAATTGGTGTATGTTCTGCTGTGCATATTTTCAACAACAACAAAAATAAATTTCTCAAAAAAAAAAAAAAAAAAAAAAAAAAGAGTTCCATTCCAGGAACAAAGTATAACATATGGTGGTTAAGAGGATGGACTCTGGAGCTAGCTATAGTGCCCCACCTCCAATCCTGGCTCCATAAATGACTTGCTAACTAACCAGCCAACCAGTTGCTGTTGAACCGATTCCAACTCATGGTGACTCCATGTGGGCAGAGTAGAACTGTGCCGCAAAGAGTTTTCATGGTTGTGGCCTTTTGGAAGCAGGTCACCAAGTCTTTCTTCCAAGGCTCCTCTGCGTGGGTTCAAACTGTCAACCTTTTGGTTAGTAGCCAAGAACTTAACTGTTTGCACTACCCAGGGACTCCATGAATTACTTTCTATGTGCCCATAAACAAGTTACTTAACTTCGCTGCACCTCAGTTTCTTCATCTGTGAAGCAGAGATGATGATAAAAAGGTACCACTCATAGGATTTCAGACAGTATGAAGTAAGAAAAATCTATGCAAAGTACACAAAACCATGCCTCACACTTAGCAAGCCCTGAGTAAGTGCAAGCTATGAATAGTTTCAGTGCCTGAATGTTTAGTAAAAGGAAGTGGGTGGAAATTTGTTGCTATTCCACGAGAAATGTGTGAGTGAAGACGAAAAACATGAATGTGGATTTAAATTAAGCTGATCCACATAATTTGCTATCTGAACATGTGTGCATTCCTTGTTTCTTTCTTTCTTTCTTTTTTTTTTATAGCTACCATTTATCCATTACCACAGACTGCCAAAAGAACGAACAAATCTGTCTTGGAAGAATTACAGCCAGAACGCTCCTTAGAAAGCAAGGACGGCAAGACTTCATCTCACATACTTTGGACATGTTATCAGGAGGGACCAGTTCCTAGAGAAGGACATCATGCTTGGTGAAGTAGAGGGTCAGCGAAAAAGAGAAAGGCCTTCAATGAGATGGATTGACACAGTGGCTGCAACAATGGGCTTAAGCATAACAACAACTGTGAGGATGGTACAGGACCAGGCAGTGTTTCATTCTATTGTTCACAGGGTCACTATGAGTAGGAACTGACTGAACAGCACCTAACAACAACAGCCATTTATCCAGAAGTCCCTGAGTAATGCAAATGGTTAAAATTCTCAGCTGATAACTGAAAGGTTGTAGGTTTGAGTCCACCCAGAGGAGCCTTGGAAGAAAGGCCTGCCAATCTACTTCTGAAAAGTCAGCCATTGAAAATCCTATGGAGCACAGTTCTACTCTGACACACATGGGGACACCATGAGTTGTCTTTGCCTGGCAAGTATTCACAACATCTTCTGAACTCCTTGTTGTTGTTGTTAGGTGCCACCCAGTTGGTTCCAACTCATAGTGACCCTATGTACAACAGAACAAAACACTGCCTGGTCCTGTGCCATCCCCACAATTGTTGCTATGTTTGAGTCCATTGTTGCAGCCACTGTATCAATCTGTCTCGTCCAGGGTCTTCCTATTTTTTGCTGACCCTCTGTCTTACGAAGCATGATGTCCTTCTCCACGGGCTGGTCCCTCCTGATAACATGTCCAAAGTCTGTGAGATGAAGCCTTGCCATTCTTGCTTCTAAGAAGTACTTTGGCTGTACTTCTTCCAAGACAGACTTGTTAGTTCTTCTGGCAGTCCACGGTATATTCAATATCCTCCCCAACACCATAATTCAAAGGCATCAATTCTTCAGTCTTCCTTATTCATTGTCCAGCCTTTGCGTGCATATATGAGGAAACAGTATTTCATGGCTTGGGTCAGGCGCATCTTAGTTCTCAAAATGACATCTTTGCTTTTCAACACTTTAAAGAGGTCTTTTGCAGCAGATTTGCCCAATGCAGTACTTCATTTGATTTCTTGACTGCTGCCTCCATGGGCGTTGATTGTGGATCCAAGTAAAATGAAATCCTTGACAACTTCAATCTTTTCTCCATTTATCATGATGTTGCTTATTGGTCCAGTTGTGAGGATTTTTGTGTTGTTTATGTTGAGGTGTAATCCCTACTGAAGGCTGTAGTCATTGACCCTTCATCAGTAAGTGCTTCAAGTCCTCTTCACTTTCAGCAAACAAAATTGTGTCATCTGCATATCTCAGATTGTTAATAATCTTCCTCCAATCCTGATGCCCCATTCTTCTTCATACAGTCCAGTTTCTTGGATTATTTGTTCAGCATACAGGTTGAATAAATATGGTGAAAGGATACAACCCCGACACACAACTTTCCTGATTTTAAACCACGCAGTATCCCCTTGTTCTCGTTCGAATGACTGCCTCCTGGTCTATGTATAGGTTTCTCCCAAGCAAAATTAAATGTTTTGGAATTTCCATTCTTTGCAATGTTATTCATAATTTGTTATGATCCACACAATCAAATGCCTTTGCATAGTCAATTATGCACAGGTAAAAATCTTTCTGGTATTCTCTGCTCAGCAATGATATCCCTCGTTTCATGTCCTCTTCTGAATCCTGCTTGAATTTCTGGCAGTTCCCTGATAATGTACTGCTGCATCTGTTTTTGAATTATCTTCAACAAAATTTTACTTGCTGGTGATATTAATGATATTGTTCAATAATTTCTGCATTCTGTTGGATCACCTTTCTTTGAAATGGGTACAAATATGGATCTCTTCCAGTTGGTTGGCCAGGTAGCTGTCTTCCAAATTTGTTAGCATAGACAAGTGAGCACCTCCAGCACTGCATCTGTTTGTTGAAACATCTCAGTTCGTATTCTGCCATTTTCTGGAGCCTTGCATTCAGCACAGCTTGGCCTTCTTCCCTCAGTTCCATCAGTTCTTTATCATGTGCTACCTCCTGAAATGGTTGAACATCAACCAATTCTTTTTGGTACAATGACTCTATGTATTCATTCCATCTTCTTTTGATGCTTCCTGTGTCGTTCAATATTTTGCCTATAGAATCCTTCAATATTGCAACTCGAGGCTTGCATTTTTTCTTCAATTCTTTCAGCTTGGGAAATGCCAAGACTATTCTTCCCTTTTGGTTTTCTAACTCCAGTTCTTTGCACATTTCATTATTATACTTTGTCTTCTTGAGCCGCCCTTTGAAATCTTCTGTTCAGCTCTTTTGCTTCATCAGTTCTCCCATTTGCTTTAGCTACTCTATGTTCAAGAGCAAGTTTCAGAGTCTCTTCTGACATCAGTTCTGTTCTTGTCTTTCTTTCCTGTCTTTTAAATGACCTTTTACTGTCTTCCTGTATAAAGTCCTTGATGTCATCCCACAACTCTTCTGGTGTTTGGTCATTGGTGTTCAATGTGTCAAATCTATTATTGAGATGATCTCTAAATTCAAGTGGGAGATACTCAAGGTTGTATCTTGGTTCTCATGGACTTGTTTTAATTTTCTTCAGCTTCAATCTGAACTTGTATATGAGCAATTGATGGTCTTTTCTAGAGTTGGCCCCGGCCTTGTTCTAGCTGATAATATTGAGTTTTCCGTTGTCTCTTTCCACAGATGTAGTCAATTTGATTCCAGTGTTTTCCATCTGGTGAGGTCTACGCGTATAGTAGCCATTTATATTGTTGAAAAAAGGTATTTCCAATGAATAAGTTGCTGGTCTTGCAGAATTCTATCATGCAATCTCCAGTGTCGTTTCTATCACCAAGGCCGTATTTTCCAACTACTGATCCTTCTTCTTTGTTTTCAACTTTTTCATTCCAATTGCCAGTGCTTATCAATGCATCTTGATTGCATGTTTGATCAATTTCACACTGCAGGAGTTGATAAAAATCTTCAGTTTCCTCATCTTTGGCTTCAGTGCTTGGTGTGTAAATTTGAACTCCTTACTATGTGCTATAAAACCGTATGTGACCTGGCCATGTCCTGTTCACCAACCTCATCTCCTTTCTTGCTCACCATTCTCCAACCACACTGGCCTCTAACTAGCTTCCTGCAGCTGCTGTAACAAATTACCACCAATTGGGTGGATTAAAACAACAAATTATTCTCTCATAGTTCTGGAGGCTAGAAGTCCAAAGTCAAGGTGTTGGCAGGGCCGTGCTCCTTCTCGGGAGTCTCTAGGGGAGATCTGTTGTTATGGTTGTTGTTAGGTGCCATTGAGTTGGTTCTGACTCATAGCAACCCTATGTACAACAGAACAAAACACTGCCCGGTCCTGCTGTCATTCCCACAGTGTTGCTTTGTTTGACGCCACTGTTGCAGCCACTGTGTCAATCCATCTCACTGAGGATCTACCTCTTTTTTGCTGACCCTCTACTTTACCAAGCATGATGTCCTTCTCCAGGGACTGGTCCCTCTTAATAACATGTCCAAAGTAGGTGAGATGAAGTCTTGGCATCCTTGCGTCTAAGGAGCATTCTGGCTGCACTTCTTCCAAGACAGACTTGCTCACTCTTCTGGTAGTCTATGGTATATTCAATATTATTCACCAGTGCCATAATTCAAAGGCATCAATTCTTCTTCAGGCTTCCTTATTCATTGTCCAGCTTTTGCATGCATATGAGGTGATTGAAAATACCATGGGTTGGGTCTGGCGGCCACATCACTTCAATCCCTGCCTCTGTGGTCACATTGCTTTCTGCTTTTCATCTGTATCTCCTCCACCTCTGGCTCTTTAAGGACATTTATCATTGGGTTTAGGGCTCACCCAGATAATCCAGAATGATCTCAAAAACATCTGCAAAGACCCTTTGTCCAAATAAGATCCCATACACAGGTTCCGGGGATCAGGAGGTGGGTACATCTTTTGGGGGGCTAGCATTCAGCCCACTACAGCCTCCCTGCAGTTCCTTAGGAACAAAAGTTTGTCACCACCTCAGTGCCTTTGTCCTTACTGCTCCCTCTGCCTGGAACATTCTTTTTGAATCCAATCATCATCTTCCTCACTATTATCCTTGTCCAAGCCACCATCATACTGAAGGTAAAGTAAACCAGTATTTGCTGAAAGTCAAGGATGGCTTTAAGAGTTTGGGCTTAGCCCCACTTCTGGCAACATGGCGCTCTAGGCAGGAGCACCATGCTGTCCCTCCACAGCAAAGATCTGCAAAACTAAGCCAAACAGAGAAAACAGCAATCCTGAAACCCTAAACATCAGATGAAGAGATAAAGAACTCAGCCAAGCACCAAATGCAATAAGAAACTGATAAAGAACAGAGAGCGAGGAGACATACATGGAGAGGACCCCTATCAGCTAACGCAGTATGGATCCACCATCTTGGACTCCTTTCAGAGACCAGCAATTAGGGGGTATGAGAAAGCAGCTTCATGGGGCTTCCAGCAGGAGACAGAACAACCGGTAAACAGCGCTATACCCTTTCCAACCCTCCACCCTTCTCCACCGCCACTCAGCCTCCTCTGCTTCCCACGGCCACAGTCTTTTGGCCGGGAAGCACCGGCTGATTGGATTCCACTGGCCCACACTGGCTGACTCCCTGAGTGCCATTTGTTGGCTGCTGGTGTTGCTTTTTTCTGCTTCTTTTGATTTCTTCCTTACCTCTCACCACCTCCCCCTCCTTTTGCTCAAATATGTGGCTCCGTGTGCTATCTTTGCTTCTTCCTGAGGGGCTGTGGAGCTCCGCTTGTGTGTGGAACTGCTTCCCGGTCCATGCTGCCACACTGGTAGGATCCCAGGGCTTTTTGTTCATTTGTTTGTTTTCTTTTTCTTTTCTCGAGTTGGGAGCCCGTTCTGGCTGGGCAGTGCTGCGTGGCTTGGGACCTACGCCCTCAGCTTGTGCAGATGTGTGGAGGAATCCCTGAAGGCCTTTCTTTTTTCTTGTTTTTTTTTTTTTCTTTTTTGGGGGAGTTTTTCTTTTTTTTTTTTAATTTATTTTATTTTATTTTCTCTCTTTTTCCCTTTTTGTCTTTCTTCATGACTCAGTTTCTCATCTCCCTATACTTTCCTTCTCTTCCTGTCCCCTGAATACCTGGCACTGAATACCTCTACGCCTCCTAGCCAGGCTGTACTTCAACACCTGGGAACAACTTCCCCAAACCTCGCAGCCACGCCAGTGGGATCCCTTGGAGCTTTGCTGTTCTTTTTTTCTTCCTAATTTTTATTTGTTCACTATTTTATTTTCCTTTCTTCTTCTTCTTCCCCTTTTTGTTTTTCTCCATTTCTTAGTCTCTCATCTCTCCACTCCAACAGCAAGCTCCCCTAGCACTCTTTTTTGTTTGTTTGTACGTTTTTGGCTCCTGTTCCTCTCTCCTCTCTCCCATACCCATCTAACTCCACACATCACAATCTCCCCCTTCCATGCTGCCTACATGCACAGTGCGCTTAACATCACACCACCAAGCAGCACAGGCATGGCCTACCAGAACCTGCCCTGCACTGATTTCTGAACTGCCCTGGTGGCTGTAGAATCCCGAGAGCAGCTTGAGAAAAACAAGAAGTCAAATACAGAGGGGAAACAATAAGACTAAGCTCAGATTATTCAGCAGAAACCATGCAGGCAAGAAGGCAATGGGATGACATATATAAAACCTTGAAAGAAAAAAATTGCCAGCCAAGAATAATATATCCTGCAAAACTCTCATTCAAATATGATGGTGAAATTAGGACATTTCCAGATAAACAGAAATTAAGGGAGTATGTAAAAACCAAACCAAACTTACAAGAATTGTTAAAGGGACTTCTTTGAGCTGAGAACAAACAACTTTAGCTCACAGGCTGAATCTAGGACACAGGATCATACCAGCCAGATACCAATCTAGGAAATGAACTCTCAAGGACTATACGAAACCAAAAGAAATACAACAGGGAATCAGAGCAGTTAGTCTGTAAATGGCAACAACATCAGAACAATAAAAGAGAAGAAACGGCGTAGGTATAGAACCTTCTAATGGAGAGGAAGGCAAGGTGATACCAAGTAATAATAGACTGCTTCAAACTTATAAAGATAAGGGTAAATTTTACAGTAACCACAAAGAAAGTCAACAAACCTACTCATAAAAATAAAGAGGAAAAACATAAAGTCTCAGTAAAATCAAAACCTACAAAAACAAAAGAAATGAAAAAAAAAATCCACAAACAAAAGGAATTCACCACAGGAGAGTAAGAAGAACAAAGAAAACATTAGCACCACAAAAAAGCACTGCAAAATGACAGCAATGAACTCACATCTGTCAATAATTACCAAAAAGATGGAAACAACCTAGATGCCCATCAACAGATGAATGGATAAAAAAACTATGGTACATACACACAATGGAGTATTATGCAACTATAAAGAAAAATGGTGAATCTGTGAAGCATCTCATAACATGGATGAATCTAGAGGACATTATGCTGAGTGAAATAAGTCAGTCACAAAAGGACAAATATTGTATGAGACCTCTATTGTAAAAACTCATGCAAAGGTTTACACACAAAAAGTAACAATCTTTGTTGGTTACGAGGGATGGGGGGTGGGGGGAAATACTAAATAGGCAATAGATAAGTGGCATCTTTGGTGAAGGGTGAGACAGTACACAATACTGGGGAAACCAGCACAACTCGTACAAGGAAAGGTCATGGAAGCTCCACAGACACATCCAAACTCCCTGAGGGACTGAATTGCTGGGTGGAGGGCTGTGGGGACCATGGCCTCAGGGAACATCTAGCTCAATTGGCATAACACAGTAAATAAGGACAATGTTCTACATTCTACCTTGGTGAGTAGCATCTGGGGTCTTAAAAGCTTGTGAGCAGCCATCTAAGATACTCCACTGGTCTCATCCCTTCGGGCGCAAGGGAGAATGAAGAGAACAGGATACAAGGAAAACATTAGTCTGAAGGACTAATGGGCCACAGCTACCAAGGCCTCCACCAGACTGAGTCCAGTACAGCTAGATGGTGCCCAGCTACCACCACTGACTGCTCTGACCAGGATCAGAGCAGAGGGTTCTGGACAGAGCTGGAGAAGGATGTAGAACAAAATTGTAACACACACAAAAAAGACCAGATTTACTGGCCTGAAAGAGACTGGAGAAACTCTGAGAGTATGCCCCCAGACACCCTTTTAGCCCAGTGGTGAAGTCACTCCCAAGGTTCACCATTTATCCGGGGATTGGACAGCCCCATAAAACAAACTGGGACTAATGAGGCACAGCAGTCCAGGGACAAGGACTAGAAGGCAGAAGGGGACAGGAAAGCTGGTGATAGGGAACCCAAGGTTGAGTAAGGACAGTGTTGACATGTAGTGGGGTTGTTAACCACTGTCATAGGGCAACATGTTTGCTAACTGTTTAATGAGAAACTATTTTGCTATGTAAACCTTCATCTAAAGTGAGAATAGCAGCACAACTGGAAGAATGTAATCAATGTCACTGAACCGTGCATGTAGAAATTTTTGAAATGGTGTATCTTTGACTATGTATATTTTCACCAAAAAAAAGGTGGAGAAGGGAGCGTGTTGACATGTCATAGGGTTGTTAACCAATGTCATAAAACAATATGTGTACTGACTGTTTAATGAGAAACTATTTGTTTTGTAAACGTTCACCTAAAATACAATAAAGAAAAATATTTAAAAAAAAAAAAAGAGTTTTGGCTTAGCACCTAGAAGGATGGAGTTGACATTATGAGGCTACTTCAGCATCCTCACAACATAGTGGCTGACTCCCCCTGAAGCAAATGATCCAAGAGACCAAAGTGGAAACTACAATGCCCTTTAAGATGTAGCATTAGAAGTTACACTCTACCACTTCCTCCATATTTTATTGGTCATGAACCAGCCATGAGTCAATATGGGAAGGACTACACAAGGGTGTGAATACCAGTAAGTGAGGATTATTAGGAAGCATCTTGGAAGTTGGCTTCCACGGTGTGGTCACTGAGATAGGAAGAAAACCAAGGAGAGCATTGCCATGGAGGTCTGGTGAAGCCAATTCAGCATGGCCTTCTAAAAACAGCATGGGGCAGTGTCTGACCTCCTCAAACTTCACAGGGTGGTAGGAGAATCAAAATCAACAGCAGAAAGCTGATTCCTAGAAGGTGAAGGTCAGACATGCCTCCTCTCTCTGCAATCTTGACCAATTCTAACACCAACATTCCTTCCCATGGCATTCTCTACTTCTCTGCTGGGTTGGATTCATTGCAATTGCCACACAGAACTCACAGACAAAACTTATGATTATGGGGTTTATTAGGGAAGTAACAGGTTACAATTCAGGTTCAGGAACACTCAGTATACAGTTCTTCCATCAAGACAGCGTCTTCCCAGCCATGCTTACAGGCATGCCTGTCCCTGGCCCTCTGCCTCTGCCCAAAGGCACTCAGCTTTCTTGCTTTGTGGGTCGGGAAGCCCACTGTGTATTTTCTCCTGTTGGTCTCTCCAGCCACTACTTCTCTGTCACCATTTCTCACTGTCTTCAGGGTTACAGCTCTCTCTCTCTCCCGGATCCAGGAGCTTCTCAGTGCAGGGATCCCAGGTTCATAGGACGTGCTCTCCACTCCTGGCTGTTTTTCCTTGGTGGTGGTAAGATCCTTTATTTCCCACCTCTGGGGTGGCTCATTTCAAGCCCAGCAGGATGGCAAAACTGACCAATCCCCTTGGTGGGCCACAATTATCTTATTTGCACAAGTTACAAAACCATGGCTAGAAAGGCCACACAAAAGCAATCAATTGCACTGCAGACCTCTTTGTTCTATTAAGAAGGTGGGGATGATAAACTGTGTCAAATATTCCTGAGAACTGAAACTCAACTATTGGATGTGTCATTGTGGACGTTATTGGTGGTTCTTCAGCAAGGCTAACCAGATGCCATCAAGTTGATTCCAACTCATGGTGACTCCATGTATGTCAGAGTAAAACTGAGCTCCACAGAGTTTTCAATGGCTGATTTTTTGGAAGTAGATCTCCAGGGCTTCTTCTGAGGCGCCTCTGGGTGAACTTGAACCTCCAACCTTTTGGTTAGCAGCTGAGGCCGTTAATGGTTTACACCATCCAAGGACTCCATTCAATAGGGTAGAGTGGATGAAAGTTTGATTGGAATGGAGTTAAGAGAGAACAGGAGATGTGGAAGTAGAGATACAGACTACAGAGTTAACTCTAAAGGGTAGCAGGGACATGGTGCAGTAGTTGAAAACAGTTTGGGGGTCAAGGTGGACTTTTTGGGGTGGGAAATATTACAGCACGTTTGTGGGCTGATGAGAATGTTTCAGGAGAGGAGGGGGGGAATTTGGTGTCACAGGAGATTGGAGAATATTGGAGTGATGTCCTTGAACAGAGATGGGAATGGGATCCAACTGGAGAAGCTGGCCCTAGATAAGAGCATAGAAGTTCAGGCATAACAATGGAGAAGGAAGAGCAGGGGCAGATGCAGGTAGGAAGGTAATGGAAGAATATGGAAGTTCCCTTCTGACTCACGTAGTATTTCAGAAGAAGGTTCTGGCACCAAATGGAACACTAAATTGCCATTGTGTACACTGGAATATCAACTAGTACAACTCTTCAGAGACAAGACAGTACAGTGCAGTGGTTAAGAACTGAGACTCTCAAACCCAAATCTCTTGGATTCAAATCTTGGCTCTACTGGTACTATTTGTTGGACAAATTACCTCTCCCTTCTTGATTTGGTTTCTCTGTGTGAGAAAATGAGATCTCAAAAGTATTTAACAATGGAAACAACCCAAATATCCATCAATGAATGCTTGGATAAACAAAATGTGGAACAAACACACAATGGAATATTAGTCAGCCATAAAGAGAAATGAAGACCTGATACATGTCACAACATGGATAAACCTTGGAAATATTATGTTGAGTGAAGTAAGTCAATCACAAAAGGACAAATATTGTATGATCTCAGTTATATGAAATACCCGGAATAAGAAATGTGTAGAGATCCAAATTTAATAGTGGTTACCAGGGTGGGAGGGAGAGGGAAAAGGGGAATCATTGTTTAGGAAGCATTGAGTTTCTATTTATGGAGATGGAAAATTTAGCAACGGATATTGGTTATGGTTGCACAACATGATTGATATAATTGGTGTCACTGAATTGTACACGTAAAAGATGTTTAACTGGCAAATGTTGTGTTATCTATGTTTTTATAACAGTAAAAAAATCTTTAAGTATTTAATGGAAGAGTTATTGTGGGAAGACTTTGTGAGAACACTTAGTCATGTATCTTTGATGAATATTACTTATAGCTAGAATAAGACAGGAGTCCTGGTGGCTCAACAGTTAAGCGGTCAGCTGCTAACCCAAAGTATGGTGGTTCGAACCCACCCAGTCGCTCTGCTGGAGAAAGACCTGGCAATCTACTTCCATAAAGATTACAGCCTAGAAAACCCTATGGGGCAGTTCTACTCTGTCACATGGGGTTGCTAGTGAGTTGGAATCGACTTGATGGCACCCCAAAACAAGGACAGAAAAAGATGGTCTTCCATGAAGTTTATGAAGAAAGGTATCAGCAGGCCCCTAGCAAGTGCAGGACTTACAAAGGGGGTACAAATGATTGCCTGTCACTTATTGTAGAATCTACAACACGGTCCCGATTTCAGTTTACCTAATGAAATAATGCTTGGTAGGAATAAGCTAGCAGAGAATCGATAGACAGTGAATTGATTATTGATCACATATCGAAAATAGATCCAAAATATTCTATCATCTTTCAGTAAAATTTAGTGACAGCCTTTCTCCCATATGTATGGGTAAATGTTTAGGAAAGCAGAGGACACTCCATTATTTTCAACATATTCCTTTTATGTGATGCATCAGGGTTGATCGCTCAGAGGCAAATGTGGACATTTTCACTCCCTCCTGCTTTAAATATTGCAAAAACGTGTAACTGACAATGCAGCACTTTTCACAATAGCTAAATGATGGAAACAATGAAATGTCCATCAACAGACGAATGGAAAAACAGAACGTGGTATATACATACAGTGGGATATTATGTAGCCATAAGGAGAAATGAAGCCCTGATGGATGAACCTTGAAAACATTACATTGAGTGAAATAAAGTCAGTCGCAAAAGGAGAATATCTTATGATCTCACATATAAAATGAGCAAATATACAGAAACCAAAGGTTATTAGTGGTTATGGGGGGGGGGGGGGACAAAGGGAGAAAGAAGAATTTTTTGCTTAGAGGGCATTGAGTTTATGTTAACGGTGGTAGAATGATTTAGAAAAGGACAGTGAGAACGGTGGCAAAACAAGAAAAACGTAATCAATGTCAATGAATTATACATGTAGAAATTATTGAATTGGAGAATATTTTGTTATGTATATTTTCACCACAATAAAAAAAAAAAGTACATCTGAAATGCAGCCAGTCATCTTTATAAGAAGGAGCCCTGGTGGCACAGTTGTTAAGGCTTGGCTGCTAACGGAAAGTTTGGAGGTTCGAACCCACCAGAGTCTCCAAAGAAGAAAGATGTGACAATCTGCTTCAGTAAAGATCAAAGCCTTGGAAACCCTGTGGGACAGTTCTACTCTGTCCAATATGGTAAATATGAGTCAGAATTGACTTGATGGTCAATTGTTTTGTTTTGGCCTTTATAAGGGGAGAAGTATTTGAAATTCTCTCAGGGTCTGGGAATTCAGAGGGTTTTCTTATGCCCAAAGGCCTTGGGCTACAGTGAGTTTAAGGGTCGGGGAGAGAGGTATGCCATTCATTTGTAAATGGAAAAGGGAACTACAGGATGCCTCTTTGGGAAAGGAATTCTCTTAAACAACCCACCTTCTCCCAGCTTGGATGATGTTCACCCTACTGGGGTTACAAGTGTCCTAATTTGAAGGCCACAACCCTGCCTCGAGGTTTCCCATGGACTTGGGAGCCTCCCGCCTTTGGCCCTCTGGGTCGCTGATGCCAAGAGCCTCCTCCCCTTAATCCCTCAACTGGGCTCAGTGGGGCTGAGGCCCTTACAAGGGTAGGGAAGGTGGTCTGTGACTGCACCCCTTCGTTTTACTCCCCAGAAAGCCTTATCTTCCACCCCAGCAAAGGGGGGTGCCCAAGCCCTCTGCCTGACTCTAAAGATTGCCCCCACACCCAAGTTGTTGCTGGTAGTCGCCGTGGAGTCAATTCTGACTCATGGCAACCCCATAAGTGCAGAGTAGAACTGCTCCATAAGATTTCCAATGGCTTTGACCTTTTGAAAGCAGATCTCTAGTCCTTTTTGCCGTGGCGCCGCTGCTGTGTAGGTTTGAACTAGCACTTAAGCGTTTATACCACCCAGGGACTCCTTATACCCAAGTTACCGAATTTCTATACCAGAAGAGCCTGGGGAATGCAGTCTGGCTAGGGAGGGGGGAGGTGTCACTGTTTCCATATCCAGGAATGAGGCAGGTGTTGCCTCTGTTAATGACTCCATATCCAGGAAGGGGGTATATGCAGACCTGCAAAGATTACATCCTTGGAAACCCTATGGGGCAGTTCTAGTCTATCCTGTAGGGTCGCTGTAAGTTGGAATCAACTCATTGGCAATAGGTTAATCTTCATGGAAGCAGACTGCTGTATCTTTCTCCTGTGGAATGGCTAGCGGGTTCAAACTGTCAATCCTTGCTTCACCAGGGCTCCTCTGTAAAGATTACAGCCTAGAAAACCCTATGGGGGGCAATTCTACTCTGTAACATGAAGTCACTATGAGTCAGAATCGACTCAATGGCACCTAACTATATATATATATATACATATATATATAAAACACACACAAAAAACGACATCTAGGAGTACAGTTGGGCCTTGCACACTGGTTGGCTGCAAGAAAGCTCCCTTTCCCAAAAGTGGGACCATGTGCAAATAGAAATGGTTAGAAGTTGCTGGGCAGGATCTTCTAGAGGGAGGGCCAGCCACAGGTTTTCCCATCTGCTGAACTTGCAGATGCGCCCTCAGATCAAATGACAGCTGTGGGGGTGAAGAGGGCTGGAGGCCCAAAGAAGCCGGAAGAACTGAGATAACTAAGCCTGGAATTAATCCTCCACAGTTGCTCCAGCTTTGAAAGGAATATGTCGTCCCGGCTGGCCTACCTCCTAGTTCTCTCTTTTTCAAATAAGATTGTTTTATTTTTCTCATGGTATTGTTACTTTGGAAATAACAGAAAAATATTACAGTAAAGCCTGCAAAAGTTGGAACCCGTGTAAGGAGGAAATCTGTCAGAGAAGGAAAACTCGAATACTGTTTTCCACTAATAGAGAGCAATCGAAAAGTGGTAAGACCATCAAAGGCAGAAAACTTGTGAGACTAAGAAAAACAAGGCAGTCCCATTGAGTACTGGCTCTCACAGGTTTCACAGTAAAAGCAAAAAAAAAACACCTACAAGCCAACCAACCAAAGATAAATTCTGGAGAGATTTCTGGATTATTCCCATCCGTGGTTTTCTATGCAAATAAACTCATAAAAACATTTTTAATGAGGTGGTGACTATACTGTTCATTCATTCATTCATTCATTTATTTATCCATTTATCCACAAGTTTTAATTGAGTGATTATTATGTGCAAAGCATTGTTTTAGGTACCAGGGAGACAGCAGTAAACAAAGCAGACAAAATTCCCTGCCTTTGTGGAGTTTACATTCTACACTATATACAATTTACTTTTCTTCCTTTAACATTGTATCATTAGCACTGCACACTCACTAAATATTTTTTAGAGACATAATTTCTATTGGCAGCTTAAATTTTCATTTTATGGATGCACTAAAATTTATTTACCACTTAGAAATTATTGGACATTTAGCTTATTTCTGTTTTGTACAGAAATTGTTTTGTGCCTTTGTCTTAGTTTCTTAGTGCTGATATAACACAAATACCACAGTTTAGGAGGCTAGAAGTCTGAATTCAGGGCATGAGCTACAGGGAAGATTCTCCTTTGGTCAGGCCCTGGGGGAAGATTCTTGTATCTTTGAGCTTCTGTTCCTAGGTTCCTTGGTGGTCTTCATGTCTCATCTCTCTACCCCTGTTTGTGCTTGCTTGTCCCTATGTCTATGCTACTCCTCATAACTCTGAAGGAATTAGGTCGAGGACACACCCTACACTGTTAGGGTCTCATTAAAATAACACAGAACACCCTATTTCCAAATGGTATTACATCACAGGTATAGGGATTAAGATTCCAACATATATTTTGGAGGAACACAATTCACTCCATAACAGCCTTGTTGGTTATTTCCTTAGGAAAAATTCCTAAGAGGAGCATTACTTGGTCAATGGGAAAAAAATAGCTGAAGACTCTTGGCAGAAGTTAAAAAAAAAAATTCCTCTCTATAATCAGACAACATTGAGATAGGCTCTGGGGATATCTATTCCATTCTTTTTTTCTTTTCTATGCATACATTATCTATCTACCTATCTACCTACCCACCCACCCATCCATTCATTCATCCATCCATCCACCTACCTACCTACTTAGACCTTATCACTACTAGAAACTGCATCACGTCTGACATCTCCATCTTAAACATTTCATGTTTTCACCACTAGTACTTGTACCTTCAGTTCCTTCCACATACCTTTTTTGCACCTTTGGTCTACTACACCTGACTTCATGTCCTTCCTTGTCCAACTTAGATCCCATGATCCATTTGGACAATGACTCTGTTCTACTGCTGTATAACAAATTACCACTCACTTAGTGGTGATGGTTGTACAACATGGTGAACGTAATTAATGTCACTGATTTGCACACATAAAAATATGGTGAAAATGGCAAATGTTTTTATATATTTATTTCACCAGGATAAAAAATTTTTTTTAATTACCACAAACTCAGTGGTTTAAAACAACACCTGTTTTCTGCCTTGAGTGTTGTGCTCTTTTAAAGAACTATCTATGTGGGAACAAACTGACAACAGCAACGTGAAAGGTTAGATGGGAAGCTTAGGAGGCAGTGAGTTTATGTTAATGGAGGAAGAACAACTTGGAAAAGGAGAGTGAGAATGATTGCACAACTTGAAGAATTAATCAATGTCATTGAATTGTACATGTAGAGACTGATGAATTGGTGTACATTTTGCTCGCATATTTTTGACAACAACAACAAAAAATAAATTATTTAAACACACACACACACACACACCCCTACCATTTCACAGTTTTGTAGGTCAGAAGCCCAGGTCAGCTCAACAGGTGTCTTCTCCCTCAGAGCTGGAAGGAGAATGGGAAGATATGAGGCTGAAGCCTGCAGTGGAAAGTAGATCATGAAGGACCTTGAGAACGTGGTAAAGAGCTAGGATTTTGTCCTCAGGGAACTAGGGAGCATGGAAAGGTTTTAAACTGGGAGGGATATGGTCTGACTAGTGTTTTCACTTTGGAGAATGGTTGTGAGAGGATAAAAAAAGGAAGTCTCAACAGGAAGCTACTTCAGCCATCCCTGGAGACAAGATGGCAGCTGGCTTGAGAGTGGGCAATGGGGATAGAGAGAACTGGAGCTGAGAGTGATTTTGATGCTGGTTGTTATTGTTGGGTCCATCAAGTTGATTCCAACTCATGGCGACCCCATGTGACAGAGTAGAACAGCCCCATAGGGTTTTCTTGGCTGTAATCTTTATGGAAACGAGTCCTGGTGGCAAAATTATTAAGTGCTCAGTTGCTAACCAAAAAGTTGGAGGTTCGAACCCACCCAGCGGCTCCACAGGAGAAAGACCTGGTGATCTGCTCCTGTAAAGATTATAGGCTAGAAAACCCTACAGAGCAGCTCTACTCTATCTCATGGGGTTGCTCTGAGTTAAAATAGAATCAGCTAAATAACAACAGTCTTTATGGAAGCAGATTGCCTGATCTTTCTCCTGGAGAGCTGTTGGGTAAATTCGAACCACCAGCCCTTAGGTTAGCATCTGAGCACTTAACCACTGTGCTGCCAAGGCTCCTTGATTTTGATGGCAGGAATAGGAAAAGGTGGGCCGATAGGAGAGACATTTATGCTTGGGACTCTCATTAGAATATTAACACAAGGCCCAGTGTCTGCATGAAAATTTCAGGTCAACAGCATTTCATGGAATTTTTCCCGATTCACAAGCTGAATGCCTCACCAGAGTCCAAGCTATGTATACATTGCTGTCAAATGAAAAGGTACAATGTGCCCAGTATTCTGGAGAACATCCATTTCCAAAAAAAATAAAAATGTAAATATCAGCCATCTGTTTTGCAAATTCTATCCCTGGTTCCTACTTTTAGTAAGTTCCCCCCTAATTTTCAGGGTACTGACAGTTTTATACCAGTATTTCCTAATGTGTTGATCTTATCACCTAAATGTATTTCATATTGACTAGCACAGAACAGGAGTCCCTGGGTGGTGCAAATGGTTAATGCACTTGGCTACTAACTTAAAGGCTGAAAGTTCAAGTCCACCTAGAGGCACCTTGGAAGAAAGGCCTGGTGATCTACTTCTGAAATGTCGTAGCCCTGAAAACCTTATTGAAATATCACTATATTCACAAGTTCTTAGTGAAAAACTGTTTGGAGCAGAGCACAGACCAGACACTTCTAATGGTATGATCAATAGGCATTTATTACTCACAGAATAAAAGGATAGGGATGATAACAGCACACATCATCATCAGTCTAGGTTCCCTGAAGTTAGGCTCCCATCTGCAGGGTTAGATCACATCTTAGCACACCCCAGTTCATGTCTTGGGAGGAGAACACCTAAATTCCTCTCTTCCAGGATTAAATACTAATCAGACAACCATGTCTACATGCCAAATAGCATGTACAGAGAGCAGGTAGGGGAAGGCGTAATAAAAAGTAAAAAATAAAAAGACCAAACCCATTGCCGTTGAGTCAATTCCGACTCATATTGACCCTAGAAGACAGAATAGAACTGCTCCATAGGATTTCTAAGGAGTGGCTGGTGCATTCAAACTGCAGATCTTTTGGTTAGTGGCTGAGTTCTTAACCACTGTGCCACCAGGGAACCAATAAAACGTAAAAGGCGGAAATAAAAGTGGAAGGCCCCCTGCAGGCAATGGACATCATTTATTGTCCTTGTTCAGAGTGGGTTAGATCTACTAGTGCCAGAGAACAGCCTTCCTCCTTTACCCCAGTAAGATAGCTTAACAGAGTTTTGGGTTTCTTCAGAGGGCAATCATTTCCCCCTAAGGTACATACTTTATGTTCATTAGTAGCTATTATGTCCATTAGCAGGTAGGGAAATGGAGAGGTGGCAATTATAATATAGCACAGCTATGCATCCAGCACCTATGCAGCACAGCTCTACTCTGCACACATGGGGTCACCATGAGTCAGGACTGACTTGATGGCAACTGGTGTTGTTTTGCTTTTATAGTAAGGGAGAGCTGTGCTAGTCAGGCAATCCCCGTACAGAGCAGGCTGGTTTTAGATTGGCCTTGGGGACAGCATGAAGCTCAGGGCGGGAGGGGGCTTTCAGAAGTGTAAGTGGGTTGACATCATCTGTAGAACCATGGTCTCCCAGGTGAGACCCTTGTGGACTGGTTTGCACTCAGATGTGTTTGTCAGAGTAAGTCCAATGACTTTCATTGGTTGACTTTCCAAAGCAAAGTACTGGTACCAACAGTTTGGCTTGCAAAAGGGCATTCAGTGAGGCACCATGTCACTTGAGCAGGTTGAAAACAGATTCTGATGGCTACTTGTTACCCTGGCTGCAGAAAAACGAGTCTTTTCCTACGCTTCTGGGAATGCCTTTATTCTCCACTTGTTTAATGACTATGGCCCCACTAGATTGCTGTTGTTGTGTACCATCAAGTCGATTTCGACTCATAGTGACCCCATGTGACAGAGTAGAACTGTCCCACAGGGTTTTCTAAGCTGTAATCTTTTCAGAAGCAGATCACCAGGTCTTTCTCCCTTGGAGCCAGTGGGTGGGTTCAAACTGCCAACCTTTCCTTTAGCAGCCAAGCGTTTAACCATTGTGCCACCAGGGCTCCTCACTAGACTGTAAGCTCCATGAAAACAGAAACTTGATCTGAATTGCTCATCCTGAGTGCAACCCTAGTGCTTCAAACATGAGTGGCACATAGTAGGCACTCAATAAATGTTGACAGTTGCTTTCGTTAATTGGCTTAGTGTACATTCCTGTGAGTACTCATCTAGGCTCCTCAAATGAGAATGGCTGGGCCAAAGGAGGTGTGCAGCTTAACCTTCAAGACCCAAAAGCAGGAGAAGAGGAGTTGGAATGAAAAGGTGTGGCCAGCATGGTGGGAGGAAAGCCAAGCACAGAGGGTCAACGGAGGCATGAGAAGAGTTTTCAAGAGGCAGGAGTATTGCACCCCACCAGACTAGTAGCAGGAGTGGCTCTGATGAGCACAGGTCGGGTTCTGAAAAAAGAGGCAGAAGAAGTCAGGTTGATCAGATCTAGCTTTGTTAGAGAAGTTACAGACAGAGGTTGACTCTAGAAATCTCATGATGGAGCAAAATGCTGAGTCAACCAGGTAGAGGTCCATGCAGGGAGTGTAGGGTGTGTGTTTATACACTTAGTGCTTATGTACAAGGATACATGCAGGGTAAACAGGAAAAAACATGTCTAATCTACAATGGATGAGGCTGTTTTTGTACTAGTTAATGGGTTCCAATTGGCGATACCATGAACTCAGGCGTTTGGTGTGTTGTTTCCTGGCCCAGATCACTGCTTAGTGAGGTATTCTGGTTCTCTTCCAGAGTCCTTTGTGAGCAGGATCCATCCTGAATTGTTCAGGGCCCCATAAGGAGGAGGTCAGCTGTGTTGAATGCCACTGTGAAACCATGTAACCTGAGGACAGAGAAGTGTGGCCTTTGGGTCTTTGTGGATCTTGAGTAGAGCAGTTCCAGTGGTGTGGAGGGGGATGGAAGCCTGTGTAGAAGGGACTGTGAGAGAATGTAAGGTGAGGAATGAGGACAGGGGAGCAATGAGTGCAAACAGCGAGTGTAGGGAATGTGGGCTCCACAAAAACCGAAAAAAGGCACAACAGTCAAAGTGTGGAGAGCCAGGAGGAAAGTAAAGAGACTGAACAGGTCACAAAGGCTGATGTAGTCAAGGTTGTTGTTGTGTGCCATTGAACTGAATTTTGACTCTTAGCAGCCCCATGTGACACAGCAGAACTGCCCATAGGGTTTCCTAGGCTGTAATATTTATGGGAGTAGATTGCTAAGTCTTTCTCCTGTGGAGCTGCTGGTGAGTTTGAACCACTGACCTTTCAGTTAGCAGCCGAGCATTTAACTGTTGTGCCATCAGGGCTCCATAGTCAAGGTTGAGTGATTTGGATTTATCTTAAGGGCAACGGGAAGATGAGTAGGAGGTGACATCATTAGTTTTTCCATTTAGGAAGGCCACTGTGGCTGCTATGTGTGGAATGGATGGAAAGTGAATAGATATGGAGGGAGACTACAGCAGCCACCTGAGGAGACATGGTGGCAGCATGGACAGATGCAAACGGATCCAGTTGAGAAGTATGGGATGGTGGGAGACAGTCAAGCTTTGAACAGGTATAGAAATGTGGAGATAGGTAGGAAGGAACTTTTCGGCTGAAGCTTGCCCTCCCTGAGGAGAAGGTTCAGAGAGTTCTCATGAAGCTCAGTGTACACAGGAGACCCCTGGCCAAAATCCCACCTCAAGATGTTCCTTTGATTCCTGAGCTAAATGCCAGGCTGGGGACAAACGATATCTACGTTATACTGCGTGGGGAGGAGGGGATTAAAGCACATGTTCAATGTTCTGGGCATGCATTTCCAAATCAGAAAAAGATGTCACTGGTAATAATCTGTACCACATATCCATTCCCTGTGTCCTGGTTTTCACCAATTTTCCTCTAAGTTTCAGGAGCTGATAATATTCTCCCCTCAATTTCTAATGTGATAGGTTGGTGTCCTGAATCCCTTTCACAGCGACCAGCACAGAGGAAGAGACAATTTATTGCCTATTAAGCTAAATTCCACAAATATATCCTGCATGTAACCATAAACGAGTGAGAATATTTTCACTTTTATTATTTGTCTCTCCACTGTGTCTATATCAAGATGCACACACAGACACACCCACTCACACACGGACACCAAAACATATGTACATATTGATGGGTATTGTCTGTTTTATGGAACAGTAGTATATAATGTGGTTCAAAGGTGATGCAAATGTAGTTTCAAGACACATTCAGACTACGTCTCATGCTCACTCATTTTTGAAGCCAACTGGCACTCCATATGTCTTCCAAATAGAGCTAGAGTCTCCACTCTATTTAAGAGTTGGTGAGAAGTTGGGTCTTCAGCTAAAAAACCACAGGAAACTTTTGGAGGGCTTTAAGTAGAGGAATGGCAATCAGATTTTCATTTTAGAAAGGTCATGGAGAATGGATTAAAACCAAAAACCAAACCAGTTGCTGTCGAGTCCAACTCATGGGGACCCCAAGAGTGCAGAGTAGAACTGCTCCATAGGGTTTTCATGGCTGTGATCTTTCAGAAGCAGATCGCCAGGCCTTTCTTCTAAGATGCCTCTGGGTGGGTCTGAACTGCTAACTTTTTGGTTAGTAGCCCAGCACTTAACCTTTTGTGAAACTCAGGTACTCCATGGAGAATGGATTACAGGAGGTAAAAGTGCAAAGGAGAGGAAGCTATTGCAGCAATCCTAGATAAGGAAGTGGAGGTCTTCACCAAATTGGAAATGATGAGATAAGGTCTGATAAGAGAAACATTTTAAAGGCAGAATTGGCAAGACAGGCAATTGATTGGACATGCCAGATATGGAGAGGAAGCTGACAAGGAAAAGGCCCATGCTTCTGCGTTGGGCCACAGAGAAGAACTGTAGTAAATGAAGCATATGTGAATGGTGAGGGAGGAAAAGTGGAAGCAGGAAAACCAGCAAAAAGGCTGGTACTCTTGTCTAGGCAAGAGAAATGAGGCATTGACCAGGGACGTAGGAGTAGGTCAAAGAGAAGCAGCTGGAATCAAGAGTGATTTATGAAAGAGATGGATAAGGTGAAGGTATCTTTTGGGGACAGAATTGGTGGATTTTATTCTGGAGCAGAGCAAGAGAGAAGGGTGAAGGATATCACCCAGATTCCTGGCTCATACAACTGGTGGCACCATTTTATGAGACTGTGATAGTTGGAATAGGACCAGTTTTTTGGGGAGGAGGGGGAAGAATGGCTTGATGAGATCAATTTTGAATTTTCTTAAGTTGGAGATGTCAGAATACCCAGGTAAAATGTCCAGATATTAAGTGGATATACAGTTTAGAAGCCCGGAAAAGTTTGGCCCTGAGGATAGAGATAAGAAAAACACAAGAGTGCAGATAGTCCTTGAAGCCATGTAGGTGGCTAAGACCTCCCAGAGATTCAGTGTAGATGGAGAAGACCCAGTCCAGGACATAGCCGTGATGAACTCAACATTAAGGCTTTTTCCATTTGATTGGAAAGAGCGATCTCAGTGCACAAAACATTACAAAACCCATAGAAGTTATCTAACATCCTGAGACAAATGTTCACCAGTTCATTGATTCCTTCTCTCCTCTCTCCCAGTAACAGTAAATTCTCAAGATCATGAATTTCCCAGGCTGGTGATGTAGACACCCAACAAGGGGCACAACTAGGTGGCAGATGACTGACCCAGCAAGAGATGAGACTGTATGTACTCAACCCAGAGTGCTTTTAACTTTGTAACCATAATATCTGTCCATCTGTTGATTCACCTTTCCATCTAAGAAAGAATGCATTGCATTGGGCAACTCTGCTGCAAAAGACTTCTTTAAAGTGTTGAAAAGCAAAGATGTCACTTTGAGGACTAAGGTGGGCCTGACCCAAGCCATGGTTATTTTCAATTGCCTCCTATGCATTTGAAAGCTGGGCAATGAATAAGGAAGACTAAAGAAGAATTGACACCTTTGAATTATGGTGTTAGTGAAGAATATTGAATATACCATGGGCTGTCAAAAGAACAAGCAAATCTGTCTTGGAAGAAGTACAGCCGGAATGCTCCTTAGAAGCAAGGATGGTGAGACTTCATCTTATTTACTTTGGACATGTGATCAGGAGGGACCAGTTCCTGGAGAAGGACATCATGCTTGGTAAAGAAGAAGGTCAGAGGAAAAGAAGACCCTCAAAAAGATAGACTGACACAGTGGCTGCAACAATGGGCTCAAACACAGCAATGATTGTGAGGATGGTGCAGGACCAGGCAGTTTTTGTTTTATTGTACATAGAGTTGCTTTAAGTTGGAACCTGACTCAACGGCAACTTACAACACCACCACCACCACACACACACACATACACTCATAAAAGGAGTGCTGAACTCAGAAAGCAAGAGCAATTTGTAACAATGCAATTATATGATTATTTGTTTGTTAACTGTGTTTCCCACTAGACTAGGAGTTTGCAAAATATGGCCTGTGGGCCAAATCTGGCCAGCTGCCTGTTTTTTTGTATGGCCTATGAACTAAGAATAGTTTTTATATTTTTAAATGCTTGAAAACAAATTAAAAGAAGATCAATATTTTGCAATCCATGAAAATCATATGGAATTCAAATTTCAGGGTCCCTAAATAAAGTGGCACACAGCCATGCTTATTCACATTTGTATTGTCTATGGCTGGTTTTGCACTACATGGCAGAATTATGTGGTTACAACAGAGACTGTGTGTACCATAAGACTTAAAATATTTATTATTTGGTCATCTTAGTTATCTATTGATGCTATAACAAAAATTTCCTTAAGTAGATGGCTTTAAAAAACAGAAATTTATTTTCTTACAGTTTAGGAGGCTAGAAGTCCAAATTCAGGCCACTTGCCCTAAGAGAAAGCTTTCTCTCTCAGTTGGCTCTGGAGGAAGGTCCTTTGACTCTTCTGAGCTTCTCCTGGGCAATCTTCATGTGGCTTAGCATCTTTTTTCCCCCATCTCTGCTTCTTTCGCCTGCTTGTTTAATCTCTCTTGCATCTCAAAAGAGATTGATTTAAGACACACCCTATATGAATCCTGTATTATTAACATAACAAAGACAACCCATTCCCAAACGGGATTATAACCAAAGGCATAAAGGTTAGGATTTACAACACATATTTTTCGGGACACAATTCAATCCATAACAAAGGTCTTTTACTGAAAGTTTGCTAACCATTACACTATACTATAAGTTCAAATTAGTAAAGACATCAAGTAGATCCAATATAATATCTTTAGCATGTAACACCACGTGTGGCATATGACATCAAAAATACTTGTTATGTGAATGAATGGGCAGATGAGGCAAATTTACCTCATCTTCCTTTAGTCTTATAAATGGAGGATGTCAAAGAAGCTCAGAGGACCTATACTATCACTGGCTTTTGACTTCTCTGCTACCCCAGTTGAGCATGAGGTCATTAATGCCTGGGATAACATCATATGTACCTTCTTTTCGGAAGAATCTGACCCAGAGGTGTAGTGAATGTTTGAATAGGTTGGTCCAAGCCTTCTAAATCCAGGGAAGTGTGTCTTGCAGTGAATCCTGGATGGCTCATAAAACCTTACCATGGCCTGAAGGAAACATACCTCAACACTCTGTACCTCCATTTGCTTTCATTCCATGCTCTCCAAGAAACCTCCTGGTTTACCTTTATTTTGAAGTAGTCAATAAACCTTTCAGACCTTAGAAAAGAATTTCTTCTCACTCTTCCAACTACTAGCCAAAAGACTGGTGGTTTAAGCCCACCCAGAAGTGCCTCAGGAGACAGTCCTGGCAATCTGTTTCCAAAGGTCACAGCCTTGAAAACCCTATGGGATAGTTCTACCCTGCGCAGATGAGGTCGCTATGAGCTGGAATCGACTCCATGGCAACTAAGAAATCCTCTTTGTAAATTAACATAACTATCTAACACCTATTGAGAACTTTCTATGTGCTAAGCACATCACATTCATTCTCTAATATAAGTATCACTAAAGACAATGAGGGCTCGGATTGCAATCAATGTCATGAAACAATTTGTGTATAAATTTTTGAATGAGAAGCTAATTTGCTCTTTAAACTTTCACCTAAAGCACAATAAAAAACGAAACAAAACAAAACACAGATCTAAAAAAAAAGACAATGAAGGTTTTTTTCCCTGATAGGCAGACAAGATGGGTGTAGGCCAGGCACACTTCTGAGCAGTCTAGCCTTGCAGCAAAGGGAATGTCATTCCTCATAGATCCTAGAGAAAAGTGTCAGGTAAGTTTCTGTCAAAAAGAACAATTTTATGAAGTCAGTTACAGTTAATAGCTGTCATTGAGTGAAAAACTGTTCACAAACATGGAGTACTTCAAACTGAAAAATGGTAAGGGGGCTCAAGTTTACATGGTTGCAATAGCTTTTTAAAGCTTATATGATTAAATATCTTGCCCTTTGCTTTGATTGGTTAATCACATTCAATTTCTTTTCACTTTGGGGAAGTTGGTCATTGAATGCTAAGCTTGACTGGATAAGTGTTGCTAACTCATGTTGATGAGCGTTGCTAACTCATGTTGATGAGTATTCCTAACTCATGCTGACAAGGAAAACTTGCCTGTTTTGATTCTGCTTAAAGTTATTGTTTCTCATAAGCGGCCTTGTGACTAATTTTTGTTTGGCTCTTGGCCCAGGGAAGCCATTTTAACTCTTGCCTCTATTGAGAAAAAAATTAACAACTCCCCCTTTTGGTCATTTCTTCAAGAGTTTTTCCTGAAGATGTGAGCAAATGGACATCTTCCTCAGTCACCCCCAGGTGAGTCTTTTTCTTCATCAGTTTGTCTCTATTGCACAGATATATGTCATCTCAGCATCTCCAGCTTCTCTGCAACATCTTTTTGTTGCAGAGGAATGGCAATCATTTGTTGAATGTGAGGCTGTTCAAAACATTTAAGTCTTTAGAGAAAACACATCTTATTAGGGAGAATTTAACAATAGCTATAATGAGGATAATTCCTAGAGTCTGGAAGATTCTTCTGAGCCAAGGGCTCTATGATCCTAGATTAAACCAACTGAACAGATCAAATGAGCTAGAATTTTATTCAGCTTTTATTTATTATTTTTTAGCCAATTTGCATTTTTTTATTGTTTGTATTTCTGCTTCTACTAAGCCAGAATTTATTTAAGAGCAACAAGAAATGTTGGTTACAATACATATGCCCCCTTGTTCTGTGAGAAGGTCATCTTTCTATGGTCTAGCACTACTTTATTAAGAAAGTTTAATGATTGTTGTAATTTAATTGTTTTGCAGTAGATTCTGCAGTTGTTACTTCTTGTGATGATCCAATTAAAGGATTTTAAAATCTATTATTGTAATAGACTAATGTTAAGACTATTAATAGGGATATAAGTTTAGGATTCATTATAAATAATAGAATTAATAATACAGTATAATGGACAAAGCAATGATGAAGAGTCTTGGGAAGAAGTATGGGAAACCAACTGGGCCTTGATCCATGATCTTGGGTAGAAGTTGTTCACTTTGTGACATATCTACTTGATCCACATCCACTGTCTTGGGATATCTATTTCTAATGACTGTCTATGTCCAGGGATTTACTCAGTTGAGTTGCACTGCTGTGTGAGTGGTGAGCAAGACCTGGAACGGTCCTTTTCAGTGGAGCTGTAGGGCTGGGTTTGTGTGTGTGCATGTTTTTTAAAATGTCTTTTCCAGAATACCAAATCTCTTGGTTCAAGGTTATGTGGGATGTGTCCTTCTTCAGGATAGGGGTCTGGGAAAGCAACTTGCATCTGTTGGGAATAAGCCTAGAAATAGTCCATTAGTCTTCTGCAGTATTGAATCATGTCGGCCTTTGTAAGGGCTGGGTCTGTGTAAGGTGAAGATCCTAAATGCATGGGGTATCCTTTCACAATTTCATAAGGTTAGAGCTGATGCTTTCCTGTTAGGGTGGATCTAATAGTTATGAGTGCCAAAGGCAGTACTTTTGAAAGACAACTTTTTACAACTTCTTACCAAGAGCAAGCCAATAATTCATGAAAATGTGGTCATTTTAACAGAAACTCAAATTATAGTTTTACATTGGTAAACTATTAGCTACTACAGCTCTTTAACAACTTGTAAATAAACCCATCAAATCTTAGCCAACTTTGACCACAACAAAATTCCTTTTCCACAAATCTTCTATAATTTTACATATCCATTTAGGTTTTATCTTACACTCTCCTCTTTTTCATTCTGAAACAGTTATTTTACTTTAGGACAAAATTATACTCTTTTTTTTTTTCTTTAACAAAACACATCCTGTATACTCTGCATACTTAATCTAGCCTAAGTCTAAAATTTTCATTTATTGTGATCATTAAGGTTTTGTGTCAACTTGGCTGGGCCGTGGTTCTCAGTTGTCTGGCAGTTATGATGTAGTTTGGCAGTCATTTAATGATGTAATCACCTCCATGATTAGATCTGATATGATGTGATCACCTCCATGATGGGATCTGCTGTGAGTAGCCAATCAGTTGAAAGGAAGTTTCCTTGGGGGTGTGGCCTGCATCCAATATAGGAGAACTTTCTGGCAAGGCTTGTGGGCTTCTGCTCACTCTGGATCCTGAAGCTGGCTCCTGTTCATGTGACCTTTGGTTCTTGGGATGTGAGCTAGCAGCTCACCTGCCATGTTACCCACCAACTTGGGATTTGTTGGTCTCCACAGCCTGTGAGCCTGTGGTCTGTGTCTGACCTGTTGATCTTGGGTTCACCAGCCTCTTCAGCTTCATAAGTCAGAAGAGGCCTCCAGCATGACTCATGGACTTGGAATTTCCAGCCTAAACAACCATGTGAGTTGTTTCCTTGATATAAGTCTCTCTCTATATATGTTTATATGCTTTACTGTTTTTGCTTCTCTACAGAACTCAGCCTAAGACTTTTGGTACCTAGAATGGGTTCTAGAGAAAAAAGTTGTAAGGATGAGTTTTCTAAATTGGTTCTCAAGTCTGGTTAGCCTTAAAGATGTTGATGACTCTGCTTCCAGTAGTGAAGAGGACTCTGCTAATACATGATGAGAGGTGGCAACAGAAATATGCAAAATATCACCACCAATAGATTAGATACTGATGAAAGGCAAGGATCTGGGTGATTGCATGTTTGATACCTATCTACAATTTTATCATAATGAGAAGTATAAGGAAGCTAGTTAGTTGTTCCTACTTTCATTAAACAAAGTGGTGAAAAAAAGAGATGAACTCAGGGCTTCAGAGTCAAAGCTCAAGCACTACATAAATGATCTCAAAGTTTCCACTTGTGCCTTGAAAGAAAGCCTTATTTCTTATAGTAGCAGAGCTGATATTGCCGAAAATCAAACCTAGAGTCTTATCATAAGAGTGGCTGAATTACAACGCCAACTGAATTCCTAACCTCAGGTGGTGTCTGAAGTTAAAGTGAAGGCATTAATTGGGAAGAAATGGGATGCTGAAACTTGGAATGGGGACATATGGGCAGATAATCAGAAAACTGGAAACACCAAGCCCCTAAATTCCCTTGAATCACTCCTGCCAAAACAGCTGGGTCTCTCACTCCCATCTGAAGAGATTACTCCATCTTTGTCTGCAAAGCCACCCTCCCCAGTAACACCATTAGCCCCTTAACCCTCATCTGATGAGATTAACCTAGCTGTGTCTAAAGAACCTTTGAGTCACTGCCTGGGGCATCACCTGAGGCAGATGCCTTACAAGACAATGCTGAATGTTCTCAAAACACAGCCCCACCACCCATTTTGGCTTCTAGATCTATAACTAGGCTTAAGTCCCAGTAAGTCTCAAAAAGTAAAGTGCAAAGTGTGACCAAGGAGGAGGTATGCTACACTCCAAAAGAACTGCTTGAGTTTTCTAATATGTACAAACACAGAAACCTGTGGAATATGTGTGGGAATGGCTATAAAGAGTGTGGGATAATACTGCAAAAAACATAAAGATGGAGCAGTCTGAGTTTACTGATATGGGCCCACTAAGCACAGATTCTTCACTCAGTGTTTCAGCTCCAGAGGTTAGGAAAAGATCTAATAGTTTATTTGGTTGAGTTGCTGAAGCACAGATTATGTGGCGGCCTACACTAAATCCAGTTGGTTTAGATCTGCCTTGTTATACCATAGAAGAAGGTATCCATGCTTAGGGAAACTGGCATGTCAGAGTGGATTTATCAGGTTAGAAACACAGACCCACACACAGAGTGCCCAGAGGACACACCTTTTACCACAACTGTGA
This sequence comes from Dugong dugon, assembly GCA_030035585.1. Classification (NCBI taxonomy): domain Eukaryota; kingdom Metazoa; phylum Chordata; class Mammalia; order Sirenia; family Dugongidae; genus Dugong; species Dugong dugon. The sequence goes on from CM057466.1 coordinate 118,642,471, forward strand.
GGAACAAATTTGTGAAGGGAGCCCCAGCATCCTTGAAGACTGATGTGATTGCTATTTTATGTAAGTCAGATTTGACAGTGGGAACTGCTCTAACTGAATTAAGATATCTAACTACAGTGGGGTTGATTGGACCCAGTGGTAGTAGGGAGGAGCCAAGTGGCAGAACTCAACTGAAAAAGACAAGGTGACTTCAGGGCAACATGGCGCTATAGGCAGAAGCACCATGCTGTCCCTCTACAGCAAAGATCTGAAAAACTAAGCCAAACAGAGAAAACAGCAATCCTGAAACCCTAAGCATCAAATGAAGAGATAAAAACTCAGCCAAGCTCTGAATGGAATAACAAACTGACCGAGAACAAACAGCAAGGAGAGATACATGCAGAAGGCCCTTATCAGCTAACGCACCAAGGATCCACCATCTTGGACTCGTATCAGAGATCAGTGAACAGGGGGTACAAGAAAGCAGCTTCATGGAGCTTCCAACAGGAGACAGAACAACCGGTAACCAACGATATACGCTTTCCCACCCCCCACCCTTCTTCACCCCCACTCGGACTCCTACGCTTCCTGTAGCCACAGTCTCTTGGCCAGGAAGCACCAGTTTCACCCTGGTGTCACTTGGATTCCACTCACCTGCACTGGCCAGCTCCCTAAGTGCCATTTGTTGGCTGCTGGTGTTGCTTTTTTTCACTTCTTTAGATTTTCTCATTACCTCTCACCACCTCCCCCTCCTTTCTCTCAAATACCTGGCCCTGTGCACCATCTTTGCTTCTTCCTGAGAGGCTATGAAATGCTGCTTGAATGTGAAACTGCTTCCCAGCCTGTGCTCCCACGCTGGTGGGATCCCAGGGCTTTTTGTTTGTTTATTCTAAATTGTTTGTTTGTTTTCTCTTTCTTTCCTCGAATTGGGAGCACATTCTAGTCAGGCAGTACTGCGCGGCTTGGGACCTACCCCCTGAGTTTTTGCAGATGCACAGAGGGATCCCTGAGGGCATTTCTTTTTTCTTGTTTTTTTTTGGGGGGCGTTTTTCTTGTTCTTTTGTTTTGTTTTCCCTCTTTTTCCCTTTTTGTCTCTCTTCATGATGCAGTTTCTTGTCTAGCTGTACTTTCCTTCTCTTCCTGTCCCCTGAACACCTGGCACTGAGTGACACCTCTACCACTTCTATCCAGACTGTATTTCACAGCCTGGAAGCAACTTCCCTAGACCTTGCAGTCACACCGGTGGGATCCCTGGGAGCTTTTCTTTTCTTTTTTCTTTCTAATTTTTATTTATTCATTTTTTCTTTCCTTTTTTCTTCTTCTCCTTTTTTTTTTCTTCATTTCATAGTCTCTCATCTCTCCACTTCAATGGCAAGCTCCTCTAGCATTCTTTTTTGTTTGTTTGTATGTTTTTGGCTCCTGTTCCTCTCTCCTCTCTCCCATACTCATCTTAGCTCCACACATCACAGTATCCCCCCTCCATCCTGCCTACCTTGCGCTGTGCACTGAACATCACACCACCAAGCAGCCCAGGCATGGCCTACCAGAACCTTCCCTACACTGATTACTGGCCTGCCTTGGTGGCCGTAGTAAGTGCCACAAACAACTCATCCCAGAAACACCTCTTCATCTAGACCTGCCCTGCTCTACCATATCTGAGCGACTGACCCTGCCAAATGGAGAAGAAGGTGAAAAGTATCGTTCCCACAGATAAGCAAACAACAAAGAACACACAGCCCGCCAAAAAAAAAAAAAAAAGAAAGCAGGACGAAACAAATAAATCTACAATCAATAAACAAGGAAAATAACTACCAAATGCCCTGAAGACAGCAGACAATATCAAAACATTTACAAAAACATGACAGGATGGTTCCAGTTGCATCCAAAATAAAACACCAGATGACTTTCCAGTAGAAAAAAATGCACTACAACTACCTGATAGGGAATTCAAATCTCTAATATTCAGAGCTATCCAAGAGTTGAAGCAAAAAGCAGACAAAAATGAGGAAAAAACAGACAAATTCATGGAAAATATAGACCAAAAAATGGAAGAATTCAGGAAAATAATGCAGGAACAAAATGTCAAAATAAATTCACAACTATATATCATACAAAAACAACAATTAGAAGTCCGAAAAATAAACAAGATTTCATAAATGGACAGTGTCATAGAAGGGCTGAGGAGCAGGTCTGAAACAGTGGAAGACAGTATCAGCGGAATTGAAGACAAACACTTGTATACTACTCTGTTTGAGGAAAATCAGAAAAAAGAATAAAGAAAAATGAAGAGACACTGAGAATTATGTGAGATACAATGAAAAGCAAAAACTTGCAAGTGATCAGAGTTTCAGAACAGGGGGAGAAAACACAGAGAGAATCATTGAAGAACTACTGATAGAAAACTTTCCAATATCATGACAGATGAAAATCTGGCCATCCAAGAAGCTCAATGAACCCCATATAGGATAGACCCCAAAAGAAAATCACCAAGGCATATCATAATTACACTTGCAAAAACCAAAGATAAACAAAGAATCCTGAGAGCTTCTTGAGAAAAACAAAAAGTCACATACAGAGGAGAAACAATAAGACTAAACTCAGATTATTTGGCAGAAACCATGCAGGCAAGAAGGCAATGAGATGACATATATAAAACCTTGAAAGAAAAAAATTGCCAGCCAAGAATAATATATCCTGCAAAACTCTCATTCAAATATGATGGTGAAATTAGGACATTTCCAGATAAACAGGAACTAAGAGAATATGTAAAATCCAAACCAAACTTACAAATATTATTAAACGGAGTCCTTCGATCTGAGAACAAACAACTTCAGCTCACAGGCTGAATCTAGGATGCAGGATTGTACCAGCCAGATACCAATCTAGGAAATGAATTCTCAAGAACTATCCAAAACCAAAAGAAATACAACAGGGAATCAGAGAGGTTAATCTGTAAATGACAACAACATCAGAACAATAAAAGAGGGAATAAATGGTGTAGATATAGAACCTTCTAATAGAGAGGAAGGCAAGGTGATACCAAGTAGTAATAGACTGCTTCAAACTTAGAAAGATAAGGGTAGGTTTTAGAGTAACCACAAAGAAAGTTAACAAACCTACTCATCAAAACAAAGAGGAAAAACATAAAATCTCAGTAAAAAACAAAACCTACAAAAACAAAAGAAATGAAAAAAAAATCCACAAACAAAAGGAATTCAGCACAGGAGATTAACAGGAACAAACAAAATGTCAGCACCACAAAAGAAAAGCACTGCAAAATGACAGCAATAAACTCACACCTATCAATAATTACACTGAATGTAAACAGCCTAAATGCACCCATAAAGAGATGGAGAGTGACAGAACAGATAAAAAACCAGGATCCATTAATATGCTGTCTAGAAGAGACACACCTTGGAAACAAAGATGTAAATTTATTAAAAATAAAATGTTGGAAAAAATATATCAAGCAAAGAGCTACCAAAAAAGAGTAGGAGTGGCAATACAGATAAAATAGACTTTAAAACAAAATCCACCATAAAAGACAAAGAAGGACACTATATAATGATTAAGGGGATGATCCATCATGAAGACATAACCATAATAAACATCTACACACCCAATGACAGGGCTCCAAAATACATAAAACAAACTCTAACAGAACTGAAAAGAGAAATTGACAGTTACACAATAATAGTAGGAGATTTCAACACACCACTCTCAGTAAAGGGAAGAACATGTAAAAAGAAACTCAGCAAAGATACAGAAGACCTAAAGGGCACAATCAGCCAACTTGACCTCATAGACATATATAGAACACTCCACCCTGCAGCTACAAAGTACACATTATTTTCCAATGCACATGGAATGTGCTCCAGAATAGACCACATTTTAGGCCACAGAGCAATCTTCAACAAGATCCAAAACACTGAGATAATACAAAGTATCTTCTCTGACCACAATGCCATAAAGGTAGAAATTAACAACAGAAAGAGCAAGGAAAAAAAATTAACTACATGGAAAATAAAGAACACCCTGCTTACAAACCACTGGGTAATAGAAGAAATCAGAGATGGGATAAAAAAATTCCTAGAATCAAATGAGAATGAAAACACATCATCGCAAAACCTCTGGGACACAGCAAAGACAGTCCTCAGGGGACAATTTATAGCAATAGATGCACACATCAAAAAAGAAGAAATGGACAAAATCAAAATGTTAACTACACAACTCAAACAAACAGAAAGAGAACAGCAAAAAAAAAAAAAAAAGCCCACAGCCACCAGAAAAAGGAAATAATAAAGATTAGAGCAGAAATAAATGAAACAGAGAATATAAAAACAATAGAAAGAATCAACAAAACAAAAAGTTGGTTCTTCGAAAGAATCAACAAAATCGACAAACCACTGGTCAGACTGACAAAACAAAAACAGAAGAGGACACAAATAACCCAAATAAGAAATGAAATGGGGGACATTACAACAGACTCAACTGAAATAAAAAGGATCATGACAGAGTACTACGAAAAACTATACTCCAACAAATTTGAAAACCTAGAGGAAATGGATAAATTTCTAGAAACACACTATCTACCCAAACTATCACAAAGTGATTTTGAAAGCCTGAACAGACCCATAAAAAAAGAATAGATTGAAAAGGTAATTTAAAAAAACCTCCCAATCAAGAAAAAGCTCTCGCCCAGATGGCTTCACTGGAGAATTCTGCCAAACATTCAGAGAAGAGCTTGTATCAGTACTACTCAAACTATTTCAGAACATAGAAAAGGAAGCAACACTTCTGAATTCATTCTATGAAGCCAGCATAACCCTGATACCAAAACCAGGCAAAGATGCCACAAAAAAAGAAAATTACAGACCAATATCTCTCATGAATATAGACGCAAAAATTCTCAACAAAATTCTAGCCAATAGAATTCAGCATCATATCAAAAAAATAATACACCTTCACCAAGTAGAATTCATACCAGGTATGCAAGGATGGTTCAACATTAGAAAATCAATCAACGTAATCCACCACATAAATAAAAGAATCACATGATCATCTCAATGACACAGAAAAGGCATTCAACAAAGACCAACACCCATTCCTGATAAAAAACTCTCAATAAATAGGTATAGAAGGGAAATTTCTCAACATAATAAAGGGCATCTATGCAAAACCAACAGCCAACATCATTCTTAATAAGAACAGGAACAAGACAAGGATGCCGTTTATCACCACTCCTATTTAACATTGTGCTGGAAGTTCTAGCTAGAGCAATAAGGCAAGAAAAAGAAATAAAGGGGATCCAAACTGTAATGAAGAAGGTAAACTATCCCTGTTTGCAGACGATATGATACTATACACAGAATACCCTAAAGACTCCACAAGAAAACTATTGGAACTAATAGAAAGATTCAGCAGAGTAGCAGGATACAAGATAAAGATACAAAAATCAGTTGGCTTCCTATACACCAATAAAGAGAACGATGAAAAGGAAATCAGGAAAACAATATCATTTAGCCCCTATAAAAATAAAATACTTAGGAATAAATGTAACCAGGGATGTAAAAGACCTATACAAAGAAAACTACAAAACACTGCTGCAAGAAACCCAAAGGGATCTACATAAATGGAAAAACATCCCATGTTCATGGATAGGTAGACTCAACATAGTGAAAATTTCAATTCTACCCAAAGCAATTTACAAATACAATGCAATTCCGATCCAAATACCAACAACATTGTTTAAAGAGATGGAAAAACTAATCATTAACTTTATTTGGAAAGGGAAGAAGCCCCAAATAAGTAAAGCACTATTGAAGAAGAAGAATAAAGTGGGAAGATTTGCACTACCTGACCACAGAACCTACTATACAGCTATGGTAGTCAAAACAGACTGGTACTGATACAACGACAGACACATTGACCAATGGAACAGAATTGAGAACACAGATGTAGATCCATCCACCTACGGTCACCTGATCTTCAACAAGGGCCCAAAGTCCATCAAATGGGGAAAAGACAGTGTTTTAACAAGTGGTGCTGGCAAAACTGGATGTCCCCTGGGAAAAAAATGAAACAGGACCCATACCTCACACCATATACAAAAACTACTTCAAAATGGATCAAAGACCTAAATATAAAGCCCAAAACTATAACGTTCATAGAAGAAAAAATACAATCAATGCTAGAGGCCCTAATACATGGCATTAACAGGATGCAAACCATAACCAACAACACACAAACTCCAGAAGATAAGCTCGATAACTGGGATCTTCTAAAAATCAAACACCTATGCTCTTCAAAAGACTTCACAAAGACAATAAAAAGAGAAACTACAGACTAGGAAAAAATTTTTGGACATTACAAGTCAGACACAGGTCTATTGTCTATAATCTACAAGAAAATCCAACACCTCTACAACAAAAAGACAAATAATCCAATTAAAAAATGGGCAAAAGAAATGAACAGACACTTCACCAAAGAAGACATTCAAGCAGCCAGCAGACACATGAGGAAATGCTCGCTATCACTAGCCATTAGATAAATGCAAATTAAAACCACAGTGAGATACCATATCACCCCGGCATTACTGGCATGAATCAAAACCACTGGAAATAACAAATGTTGCAGGGAGATCGGAACTCTTATGCACTGCTGGTAGGAATTCATAATGATACAACCATTTTGGAAAATGATATGGGGCTTCCTTAGAAAGCTAGAAATAGAAATACCATACGATCCAGCAATCCCACTCCTAGGAATATATCCTAGAGAAATAAGAGCCGTCACATGAATAGACATATATGCACACCTAGGTTCACTGCAGCATTGTTCACAATAGCAAAAAGATGGAAACAACCTAGATGCCCATCAACAGATGAATGGATAAACAAACTACGGTACATACACACAATTGAGTATTATGCAACGATAAAGAACAATGATGAATCTGTGAAGTATCTCATAACATAGATGAAACTAGAGGACATTATGCTGAGTGAAATAAGTCTACCACAAAAGGACAAATATTGTATGAGACCTCTACCGTAAAAACTCATGAAAAAGTTTACACACAAAAAGTAACAATCTTTGTTGGTTACTAGGGATGGGGGGTGTGTGTGGGGAAATACTAAACAGACTATAGATAAGTGAAGGGTAAGCCAGTACATAATACTGGGGAAGCCAGCACAACTTGTACAAGGAGAAGTCATGGAAGCTCCATAGACACATCCAAACTCCATGAGGGACTGAATTGCTGACCATGGTCTCGGGGAATATCCAGCTCAATTAGCATAACACAGTTTATAAAGACAATGTTCTACATTCTACCTTGGTGAGTAGCATCTTGAGTCTTAAAAGCCTGTGAGCAGCCATCTAAGATACTCCACTAGTCTCACCCCTTTGGGAGCAAGGGAGAATGAAGAGAACAGGATACAAGGCAAAGATTAGTCCAAAGGACTAATGGACCATAGCTACCAAGGCCTCCACCAGATTGAGTCCAGTAGAGCTAGATGGTGCCCGGCTACCACCACTGACTGCTCTGACTAGGATCACAACAGAAGGTCCTGGACAGAGCTGGAAAAGGATGTAGAACAGAATTCTAACTTACAAAAAAAAAGACCAGATTTACTGGCCTGACAGAGACTGGAGAAACCCCGAGAGTATGGCCCCCGGACACCCTTTTAGATCAGTGGTGAAGTCACTCCTGAGGTTCACCGTTTATCTGGGGATTGGACAGCCCCATAAAACAAACTGGGACTAATGAGGCACAGCAGTCCAGGGACAAGGACTAGAAGGCAGAAGGGGACAGGAAAGCTGGTGATAGGGAACCCAAGGTTGAGAAAGGACAGTGTTGACATGTCATGGGGTTGTTAACCATTGTCGTAGGGCAATATGTGTACTAACTGTTTAATGAGAAACTATTTTGTTCTGTAAACCTTCATCTAAATTAAAAAAAAGAATTATCTATGTGAGGTCAAATTGACAACAGCAACTCAAAAGTCTTGATGGGAAGCCTAGGGGACAGTGAGTTGAAGGCAATGGTGATGGAATAATTCAGAAAAGGATAGTGAGAATAGTAGCATAACTGGAAGAATGTAATAGATGTCACTGAATTGTACATGCATAAATTTTTGAAATGCTGTATCTTTGGCTATGTATATTTTCACCAAAAAAAAAAAAAAAAAAAGTCCTCCAAGGTTGAGAAGGGAGAGTGTTGACATGTCATGGGGTATTTAACCAATGTCATTAAAGAATATGTGTACTGACTGTTTAATGGGAAATTATTTGTTCTGTAAACCTTCACCTAAAGTATAATAAAAAAAAAATTAAAAAAAAGAAAAGGTGAGCATGGTTACTGTAATGGACAGCAGAGTCAAAGCAGTAATCAGAATCGTCTGACTCGTATGGACTTATGGCATTGACTATTAGTCATGGTGTCCCTAGGATTGAAACAGATATGAAATCTACTAAATATTTACTTGGAGCCCTGGTGGTGCAGGTGGTTAAGAGATAGGCTGCTACCCAAAAGGTCTGCAGTTCGAATCCACCAGGCACTCCTTGGAAACCCTCTGGGGCAGTTCTACTCTGTCCTATATGGTCGCTATGAGTCAGAATTGACTCATCGGCAATGGGGTAAATATTTACTTGATCTGTACAAGCAGAAGAATTCTAGGTCAAGTGAACAGCAGTCTCACTGGAATCGCCAGAATAGAGTGTTATGGCCCCTCAATCAGTTTCTAGACTTGAGTGAGTTTACAGACCCACAACCCCCTGAATGAAGGGGAGGCCAGGTCCACTTGAGGAAGGACTCTACTACATTGCCAAAAACTTATACTGTTAATCTTTCTCCCAGCCCTCCCTAAAGGCATCTACGGCCTTTTATGAGAGTGACTGTTCATTGGGGAAAAGGAAATAATCAGACTTTTCAGGGATTACTGGATACTTGCTCTGAACTGACATTAATTTCAGAAGACCCAAAATGTCACTGTGGCCCACCAGTCAGAGTGGGGGCATATGGAGGTCAGGTTATTAATAGAGTCTTAGGTCATGTCCATGTCATAGTAGGTCCAGTGGGTCCCTGAGCCCGTCCTGTAGTGATTTACACATTTCCAGAATTCATAATTGGAATAGATATGCTCAGCAACCGGTGGAACCCCCACAGTGGTTCCCTGACAAGTGGAGTAAGGGGTATTATGGTAGGAAAAGCCAAGTGGAAGCCACTAGAACTGCCCCTACCTAGGGAAATAGTAAGCCAAAAGCAATACTGCATTCCTGGAGGGACTATGGAGATTACTGCCACCATCAAGGACTTGAAGGATGCAGGGGTGGTGATTCCCACCACATCCCCATTCAACTCGCCTATTTGGCCTGTGCAAAAAACAGATGTATCTTGGAGAATGACAGTGGATAATCAAAAACTTAACCAGGTGGTGACTCCAGTTGGAGCTACTGTTCCATATGTAGTTTCACTGCTTGAGCAAATTAATACATCTCCTGGTACCTGTTATGCAGCTACTGATCTGGCTAATGCCTTTTTCTTCACACCTGTTTCGAAGGACCGCCAGAAGCAGTTTGCCTTCAGCTGGCAAGGCCAGCAATACACCTTCAGTGTCCTACCTCAGTGCTATATCAACTCTCCAGCCCTGTGTCATAATTTAGTCCTCAAGAACGGTGATCACCTTTCCCTTCCACCAGACGTCACACGGTCCATTACATTGATGACATTATGATGATTGGACCTAGTCAGGAAGAAATGTCAATGACTCTGGACTTATTGGTAAAACATTTACATGCTAGAGGGTGGGTAATAAATCCGACAAAAATTCAGGCACCTTCCACCTCAGTGAAATTTCTAGGAGTCCAGTGGTGTGGAGCATGTCGAGAGATATTCCTTCTAAAGTGAAGGATAAGTTATTGCATCTGGCCCCTCCCACAACTAAAAAGGAGGCACAGTGCCTAGTGGGCCTCTTTGGAATTTGGAGGTAACATAACCCTCATTGGTGTGTGCTACTCAGGCCTATTTATCTTGTGACTCTAAAAGCTGCTAGTTTTGAGTGGGGCCAGATCAAGAGAAGGCTCTGCAACTGGTTCAGGCTGCCGTGCAAGTGGCTTTGTTATTTGGGTCATATGATCTGGCTGATCCAATGGTGTCTGAAGTGTCTGTGTCAGATGGAGATGCTGTTTGGACTCTTTGGCAGGCCCCTATTGATGAATCACAGCTCAGACACTTAGGATTTTGGAGCAAAGCCCTGCCATCTTCTGCAGAGAACTACTCTCCTTTGGAGAAACAGCTTTTGGCTTGTTACTGGGCCTTAGTAGAGACTGAACGCTTAACCATGGGCCACCAAGTCACCATGTGGTCTGAACTGCCCATCATGAACTGGGTGTTGTCTGACCTACAGAGGCATAAAGTTGGACAAGCGTATCAGAACTCCATCATTAAATGAAAGTGGTATATACAAGATCGGGCCTGAGCAAGACCTGAAGGCATAAGTAGCATGAGAAAGTGGCCCAAATGCCCATGGGCTCTACTCCTATCACATTACCTCCCATCTCCCAGTCTACACCTATGGATTCATAGGGAGTTTCTTATGATCAGTTGACTAAGGAAGAGAAAACTCTTACCTGGTTTACAGATGGTTCTGCATTATATGCAGGCACCATCAAAAGTAGACGGCAGCAGCACCACAGTCCCTTTGCGGGACCTCCCTGGAGGACAGTGGTGAAGGGAAATCCTCCCAATGGGCAGAACTTGAAGCAGTGCACCTGGTTGTTCACTTTGCTTGGAAGGAGAAATGGCCAGATGTGGGACTGTATACTGATTCATGGGCTGTGGGCAATGGTTTGGCTGGATGGTCAAAGACTTGGAAGGAACATGATTGGAAAATTGGACACAATGAGATATGGGGAAGATGTATGTGGATAGACCTCTCTGAATGGGCCAAAAAAGTGAAGATATTTGTGTCTCATGTGAATTTTCACCAAAGGGTAACCTCAGCAGAGGAGGATTTTAACAATTAAGTGGATAAGATGACATGTTATGTGGACACCAGTCATCCTCTTTCTTTAGCCACTTCTGTCATTGCCCAATGGGCTCATGAACAAAGTGGCCAGCATGGAAGGGATGGAGGTGGTTCAAGGGTTTAGCAACATGGACTTCCACTCACCAAGGCTGACTTGGCTACAGCCACTGCTGAGTGCCCAATCTGCCAGCAGCACAGACCAACACTTAGTCCCTGATATGGCACCATCCCTCAAGGTGATCAGCCAGCAACCTGGTGGCAGGTTTGATTACATTGGACTGCTTCCATCATGGAAAGGGCAGCCTTTTGTTCTTACTGGAATAGACACTTACTCTAGATACGGATTTGCCTTTCCTGCACACAATGCTTCTGCCAAAACTACCATCCGTGGACTTACAGAATGCCTATCCACCATCATGGTATCCCACACAGCATCGTCTCAGATCAAAGGACTCACTTCACAGCAAATGAAGTGCAGCAATGGGCCTATGCTCATGGAATTCACTGGTCTTACCATGTTCCCCATCATCCTGAAGCAGCTGGCTTGACAGAACCGTGGAATGGCCTTCTAAAGACACAATTACAGCACCAGCTAGGTGGTAATACCTTGCAGTGTTGCGGCAATGTTCTCCAGGAGGTTGTATACGCTTTAAGCCAGCATCCAATATATGGTGCTGTTTCTCCCATAGCCAGGAATCTGGGTCCAGGAATCAAGGGGTAGAAATGGGAGTGGCAACACTCATTATTACCCTTAGTGATTCACTCACAAAATTTTTGCTTCCTGTCCCTGAGATCCTATACTCTGCAGATCTAGAAGTCTTAGTTCCAAAGGGAGGAATGCTCCCACCTGGATACATATCACTGATTCCATTGAACTGGAAGCTCACAATGCCACCTGGCCACTTTGTGCTCCTTATGCCTCTGGATCTACAGGCAAAGAAGGGAGTTACCATATCGGCTGGTGTGACTGATCCTGATTACCAAGAGGAAATTGGATTGATATTACACAATGGAGGCAAAGAAGAGTATGTCTGGAATGTGGAAGATTTCCTCAGGGCGTCTCTTAGTACTACCATACCCTGTGATTCAGGTAAATGGAAAACTACAGCTACACAATTCCAACATGACGACTAATGGCCTAGATCCTTCAGGAATGAAGGTTTGGGTCACCTACCAGGCAAAGAAGCACAACCAGCTGAGGTGATTTCTGAGGGCAAAGGGAATACGGAACGGGAAGTAGAAAAAGTAGTTCTAAACACATTATGACCACATGACCAGTTGCAGAAACAAGGACTGTAATTGTTATGAGTAATTCTTCCTTATATGTGTGCATCAAATATTTTTGTTTTCTTCACTTATAAAAATAAGATGTAAATAGGGGTAGTGTGTTTTTGGTTTTATGTGTGTTAGTTGTATAATGTTAGGTGGAAGTATGACTTTATTATTGTTTTTATTCAGAGATTATGTATGATTTTTAAGGAGATGCATATAGGTGCCAAGTTGACAAGGGGCAGATTGTGATAGTTAAGGTTGTGTGTCAACTCGACTGGGCCATGATTGTCAGTGGTTTGGCAGTTATGTTGTAGTTTGGCAGTCGTATAGTGGTGAAATCACTCCCATGATGAGATCTGATATAATGTGATCACCTCCATGATGGGATCTGCTGTGAGTAGCCAATCAGTTGAAAGTGAGTTTCCTTGGGGGTGTGACCTGTATCCAATATAGGTGGACTTTCTGGCAAGGCTCGTGGGCTTTTGTTCACTCTGGATCCTGCAGCTGGCTCCTGTTCATCTGACCTCCAGTTCTTGGGACTTAAGCTAGCAGCTTACCTGCCATCTTGTCCACTGGTCTTGGGATTTGTTGGTCTCTGCAGCCTGTCAGCCAGTGGTCTGCTGTCAGACCTGCCAATCTTGGGTTCTCCAGCCCCTGCAGCAGGAGAAGCCTCCAGCCTGACCCAGGGACTTGGACTTTCCAGCTTCTACAACCACAAGAGCCATTTCCTTGATATAAATCTCTCTCTGTATACGTTTATATGCTTTACTGGTTTTGTTTCCCTAGAGAACCCAGCCTAAGACAGTTACCAAAAAGATCTTGGAAACTGTCTTTAAGCTGACATACTATAAAACATAATTACTGTTGTGCAGTGCAATGGATTGCTTTTTTGTTGCTTTTCTTGTCATAGTCTTGTAACTCTCATCCAAGTGACTGGGTGGGAGTGTGCAAATAGGGTAATTTTGGCCCACTAAGGTGATTGGTCAGTTTTGGCATTCCACTGAGCTTGAGGTGAGCCATCCCAGAGGCAAGAGAGAGCTTGGGAGCTGAGAAGCTTCTGGAACCAGCAGACAGAGAGAAAGAGAGAGAGAGCTTGAGAAGTGGTGACAGAGAAACGATGGCAGAAGATAGCGTAGTAAGCTTCCTGGCCCATAGAGTGAGAAAGATGAGTGCCTTTGGGCAGGAAGCTTGCTGGTGGAAGTAGAGTGCCTCTGGGCACTTATTGGTGGAGTTAAAAGAATTTTGTAACACTTTCCCAAGCATGATAGGCTGAGCACCTGCGAGGTGCGCCTGTGAGCATGGCTGGGAAGAGGCTGTCCTGATGGAAGAACTGTATCCTGAGTGTTCCTGAATCTGAATTTTAACCTATCATTTCCCCTAATAAACCCCATAATCGTGAGTATGGTCTGGGTCTGTGAGTTCTGGGTGGCCATTGCAATGAATTGTCGAACACAGAAGAGAAATAAAGAGCGTCATGAAAGAGACCGTTGGTGTCAGAATTAGTAAAGATGGTGGAGAGAGGAGGCATGTCTGACTCAGCAACCCTGTAGAAGGGCCCCATAGGGTTTCCAAGGAGTGGCTGGTGGATTCAAATTGCCGACCTTTTGGTTAGCAGCTGTAGCTCTCAACCACTGCGCTACCAGGGCTCTGGGTGGTACATATAGTTAAGTGCTCAACTACTAACTGAAGAGTTGGTAGTTTGAACCCACCCAGAGGCACCTTGAAAAAAGGTCCATTGATCTGCTTCCAAAAGGTCAGAGCCTTGAAAACCCCATGGAGTACAGTTCTACTCTGTAACACGTGGGGTCACCATGAGTTGGAACTGACCTGATGGCAACTGGTTTAGGAGTCTCTGGATGGCGCAAATGGTTAAGCACTTGACTACTAACCAAAAGGCTGATGAACCCAGCCATACACACTTTGGAAGAAAGGCCTGGCAATCTGCTTCCAAAGGTCACAGTCTTAAAAACCCTATGGTGTGCAGTTCTACCTTGCAACACATGGGTCACCAAGAGTTGGAACTGACTCAACAGCAACTTGTCTGTTTTAATTTTGGCGGGGGTAGTTCTTTTGCCTGAAACAGTGCCTGGCACATAGCAGCTGCTCAGTAACTATTTGCTGTTTTTGTGATTATTCGTTTAATGTCTGACCCTAATCTTGCCAGGTTCATTTCCATGAAGCACAGTTCTTTGTTTTCTAGCTCATCCCTGTGTCCTGTGGACCCTAGTACATGTCTCACACATAGTGGACCCTCAGAATAAACTGTAGAATAAATGAATGTCTCTCTTGTAGTTTTTGAGAAACAGTAGGGCAGAGACAGTGCTTATTTTGATAGTAATTAAATTCTCAGGATCTAGCACTGTCTGCCACATAGAAGGCCTCCCAATCATTCTTGGTTGAAGGATTCAAACCAAAACCAACCCATTACCAATGAGTCGATTCCAACTTATAGTGACCCTATCGGATAGAGTAAAACTGCTTCTTAGGGTTTCCACGGCTGTAATGTTTATGGAAGGAGATTGCCAGGTCTTTCTCCCACAGAGCGGCTGGTGGGTTTGAACTGCCAGTCTTCTAGTTAGCAGCTGAGCTGCTTAACCACTGAACCACTGGGGCTTTTTGGTTGAATGATAGACTAAATGAATTAATAAATGTTAAAGACACTGAATGCTAATGTCACTGGTGCTTGCAACAACTTTTGAACTGAAAACCTACGACTTCAGGGAGTCTTCAGAGATTCACATAGCCAACTTTTCATTCTTCTGCAGAGACCTCATCCGAGGACAGATTTTAACCCATATAAATGTCCTGATAAACTATTGATGGAGGAACAGGGGCTTTAGGGTTTCAGGCAATCCTCCCCATCCCCCAGCTAGGCTAGGTTGACGTCAATGGTTCAGGCTGTTCATTTTCAGGAGCTCTTAGCTCTTGTTAGCTACAGAGGCAGGTTCAGTGTGTTGCCATGGAAACTGCAGCTGGAGTGGGGAAGGGGAGGGAGACTGAGGAATCGGCAGAGACTGGCATTTTCCAGCCCCTGAAGCAGACTTGTGTGTAAACTCAAAATCCCAGGCTAGCAGACAGTCAGTTCTCAATAAATATTTTTGAGGCGACTGAATGAAAATGTGGGAACTTAGACAAGTGACTTAGACAATTTCTGAACTTCTTTCCTCATTTGTAAAATAATAGTAATAATTTTTGACTGTGTAGGAGGTTTCAATTAAGCTACTGTAAACACAACCCTTAGCACAGGTCCCGGCACTTTATAAATCAAAGCTTCTCAAGTGTGGTCTTCAGATCTGCTTCATAATTGCTTGCAAGTACTTGTTTATAAATCCCAGCTATCATTTCTCCCCCTCCTCCAGTTTTCTAATAGGAATGAAATCATCTCCCCTCCCCAACTTAACACGCTGCCTTCTCAATAGGGTTGCCAAATAAAATATAGGACACCAAGTATGTCCAAATAGGGCATAGTTATGATAAAACATGATTCGTCGTTTATCTAAAATTCAAATTTAACTGGGTATCCTGCATTTTTATATGCTAAATCTGGCAACCCTAGTTCTTATGCTAGGCTACTCTGTGACAAATGAAATATAAAAGTTAGTTTTATCAGCTATTCCTCTATCAAATGTTTCACTTAACAGTAACTCTAACTCCGGACACAAAGAGTGCCCTTTTAAAGACTTCTGTCAGTCACTTGAGAAATAGTCATTGAGCATCTCTTCTATGCCAGGCACTGTTCTAGTCGCAGCAGAGAGTGCACTGACAAGTGCCTGCCCTCTCGGAGCTTTCATTCTAGTCATGTCTTTTCCCAAGAACATAATGAAATCTATTCAAAACTATAATTTAATAAAACTCCTAAACTGTGTTGGTTCAGTGGTAGAATTCTCACCTTCCTATAAGGGAGACTTGAGTTCCATTTCCGGCCAATGTACCTCAAGCACAGCTACTACCCATCTGCCTGTGGAGGCTTGCCTGTTGCTATGATGCTGAACAGGTTTCACTGGAGCTTCCAGACTGTCAAACTAGGAAGAAAAGCCTGGTGATCTACTTCCGAAAAATGAGCCAATCGAAACCCTAGTGAACACAACAGTCCCTCCAGTTGAGCACGGGGTCGTCAGGGGTTGGCATCCTACTTGAGGGCAGTTAACAACAATCTCATTGCTAGATCACAATGTAAAAGTAATGTGTCCAAATACACATCTCATCAAGCTTTTGTAACACACACTTCACGGTTTGGAGCCCTTGCTCTTTGTTTTTTGGATCCCTGGCTGTAAACTCTCTGAGAACTGGGAGTATCTCCGCGGACCTGTGATTGCCTAGGCGCCGTTGCGCCGGGCCTGGCATAGTACGCATGCGCACTAAATACGTGCGCATTAAATAATTCGCACTTACTTACCAGGGAATGCCAATTTTGGGGTCTCACCCCTGTCCTTCTCTGCGAGTGAGGCGTGACTTGAGAGTCCTGCGACTCTTTGTGCGTAGTAAATGGAGGCAGTAGTTCTAACGACCATTCTCTTCAGAGGAGCCGCATGCCTAGACCACAGGAGGTGGGTGAACGGACGCTCAGTGGGCGAACGCTGATCTCTGGCTTAAGCCTAAACCATCCGGCGGAGCCCGAGCGCATGAGCAGAGGGCCTCGGGCCCCGGCGCCATCTTGGGCCATCCCGGGATAGCGTTTTGCCGCGACTTGGCTGTCTTTTCCTTCCGGCCTGCGAGGTTGGTGGGTTCGCGTCTCGGGGACCTCTTAGGGGCTTGGGCTTCCCATCCTTGGGGGAAAAATAAATTTGTCTTAGAATTTTATTAAGTTGTATTCAAAGATAATTTCCATTATGTTCTAGGGAAAAGATAGGTTTGTGTGACTAGAATGGAAGCTCTGAGAGGCCAGGCACTTGTGTTTTCTCAGAACTTGGTGTTTCCAATTACTAGCATTGACTTGAATGTGAGAAAGCCTGGGAGACACTTCAGACTGAGCCTAGGAAGTGGCCTTCGTTAAAAACTGGTTATTGGACTATCCCACCTCTTTTCTTTAACATGGATCCCTGGTGGCGCAGTGGTTAAGCTCTTGGCTGCTAACCGACAGGTTGGTGGTTGGAACCCACCCAGTGGCTCCGCAGCACAAAGACTTGGCAGTCTGCGCCCATAAACATTCCAAACCAAACCCACTGCCCTCAGGTCGATTCTGACTCGGAGCGACCCAGTAGGGTGGAGTAGAACTGCCCCATAGGGTTTCTAAGGCTTTAATCTTTATACGTGGAGCCCTGGTGGTGCAGTCGTTAAGCGTTTGGCTGCTAACGGAAAGGGCAGGGGTTGGAACCCACCAGCCACTCCACGAGAGAGATGTGGCAATCTGCTCCTTTAAAGATTAAACCAAAACCAAAACCTGTTGCCGTTGAATCAGTTCTGACTCATAGTGACCCTACAGGACAGAGTAGAACTGTCACATAGGATTTTGAAGACAATAATCTTTAGGAAGGCAGACTGCCACATCTTTCTCTCGCTGAGTGCTGGTGGGTTCCAACCGTCAACCTTTCTGTTTAGCAGCGGAGCGCTTAACCACGTCACCACTAGGGCTCCTTACTGGTAAAGATTACAGCCTAGGAAACCCTAATGGGCACTTCTCTGTTCTGTAGGGTCGCTATGAGTCAGAATCAATACTTGATGGTAACAGGTTTGGTTTGGGTTTTATACAACTTTATTGAGATGTAATTTACATACCATAAGGTTTACCTGTTGTAAATGTACAACTCAGTGTTTTTGAGTAAATTTATGGAGCTGTGCAGCCATCACCGCAGTCAGGTTTTTAGAATGTTTCCGGGTTGGGTGCTGTTGAGTCAATTCCGTCTCATAGCTATCCGATGTGACAGAGTAGAACTGCTCCATAGGGTTTTCTAAGCTGTAATCTTTATGGGAGCAGATCCCCAGGCCTTTCCTTCCGCAGAGCAGCTGGATGAGTTCCATCCAGCAACCTTTTGGTTAACAGCCTACCGCTTAACCCTTGAGCCACCAGACTTCCTAGAATGTTTCCATCACCCACCCTCCTCAAAATTATCTTGAGCCCCTTTGCAGTCAGATGTGGTTCCCAGCCCCAGGCAACCATTAATCTACTTTATGTGTTTTTAGATTTGCGTTTCCTGGACATTTTATGAACATGGGAATGTACCATATGTGGTGTTTTGAGCTGGCTTCTTTCACTTAGTATAATGCTTTCTGACGTTCATCAGTTTTATAGCCTGTTATCAGGAGTTCATTCTGCCCTCTTTTAGAGGAAGTTAGTTTTGGTTCCAATGAATTGTGATGACTCTTGATACTGTTTAGAATGTAGGAATGTTGTATCCTCCCTACTTGGCGTTTGGCCCAGTTTTGCCAATTTATGTTTTCTCTGGATTGAATGTGTTTAATTGGGATTTTCAGATTTATTAGCACAGAAATGTAGGAGTCTGTTGGGATGGCTGACTTTGTTGACTTCCTGGCTTGGCTTTGGATGCAGGCCCTTTTACTTGTTAGTGACATTGGACAACCATTCCACCTCTCTCGGTCTCAGTTTGCAGGGGATGATAAGTGCACCTAGGTTAAATGAGTTACTGCATGGAAAGAACATAATCCAGCTAAAAAAATTAGCTACCATTGTCTTGCAGGGATTCTTTCTTTAGGGAGGGGGGTGATGGGTCAAAAAAAGAGATGAATACTATTACAACCCATGGGGTTAGGGTATTAAAATTTGTTGAGAAGCCTATTTTTTATGTCTCAGATCTGGCACATAAGAATTACTTGTTCCTTGGGAGTTGGAAGGAAGTTTATCCTCCTCCTGCCCCCAAATAAGATTATTTTGATAGTTAGTTCTGGTACTTTGCATTTTCCCAGGAAATTTTGTATTTCCTTAATATTAGCTGGTTTATTAGGTGAAAATTAAATGGTGTGGTGTTAAGAGTGTAGTCTCTGGAAGCAGAAACAAGGTTAGAGTCGTGAGCTCTTTCCAGCTGTGGAGCCTTGGGCAATTTGCTCAACTTCCTGAGGCCCCAGTTGCATCCACAAAATTGGATAAAAATGGCACCTACCTTCCCTGAATGTCAGGAGGATTAAATACAGTAGAAATCTTTTATTTAGCACAGCACCTGGTACATAGGGAAAACTGTCAACTGCTGTTTTTTTCATTATGCAAGGTTCTTTCCAATTAAGACAGATAGGGATTATAAACCTCTGTGAACCAGTTAGTTAATTAAAACAAACTGGGAAGCCCTCCACTGTTTTCTAGGCCTTGGAATGCTTTATGGAACAGAGAAATGATTTGTTCCTTGAAAGTTGGAAGGAAGTTTCCATTCTTCCTTCAGGCACCCTTTAAAGCCATGCTTTTTCTTCATTTTTGGTTTTGTTTTTTTTATGTACTTCGCCTCCATTTCACTTAGAGTTTTAAATTTAATTCTGTAGAACAGGGGTTGGCAATCCTCTTCTGTAAAGAGCCAGATAGCACATATTTTAGGTTTTGCAAGCTGTAGAGTCTCTATGGAAATTACTCAACATTGCTATTGTAGTGTGAAAGCATGAAAGCAGCCATAGACAACATGTAAGCAAATGGGCATGACCGTGTCCAATAAAACTTTATTTTTTGAAAAATTTCAGCCATTTAACCATTTTTTAACTCAACCATTTTGTATGTGGGCCATACAAAAACAGGCAGCGGGATGGATTTGGCTATGGCTTCTCACCATAGAATTTCATGGTAGTGACTAGTGGTGTGATCTGGAGTCAGAAAGACAAGGTTTAAATCTTGGTTCTGCTATGTAGTTAACTGGGTGTGTTTCTAAGCAAGTTACTGCATCATTCTGAGGGTCATGTTCTTCGTCTTGCAAACAGGCATACCTGTGTCCTTAGGTTGAGATAATACAAGTGAGGGATCTTGCACAACACTGGAGTAAACTCAGTGTTAGCTAACTTTTTTTTCGAGAGGCAGTTAAATAGAAGGTAAGCGCTAACCAGTAGAGCCAGATGTCGTGGGTTTAATTCCTGACTATTTGTTGTACAGGTACATCCTTGTGACTTTGGACAAGTCACCCAACCTCTTTGTGCCTTCCTTTCCTCATCTGTAAAGTAGGGGTTATAATAGTACCTACCTCAGACAATTGTCATAAAGATTAAATAAGCTAACGCTTGTAAAGTGCTTAGAAAAATTCTTGGCACAAATTCCCAATAAATGTTGTTGTTAGGTGCTGTAGAGTCGATTCTGACTCATAGTGACTCCGTGTACAATAGAACGAAACACTTCCTGGTCCTGCGCCATCCTCACAATCGCTGTTATGTAACCCATTGTTGCAGCCACTGTGTCAGTCCATCTCATCGAGGATCTCCCTCTTTTTCGCTGACCCTTTACTTTACCAAGCATGATGTCCTTCTCCAGGGACTGGTCTCTTCTGATAACATGTCCAAAGTACACGAGACAAAGTCTTGCCATCCTCACTTCCAAGGACCATTCTGGCTGTATTTCTTCCAAGACAGGCTTGTTTGTTCTTCTGGCAGTCCACAGTATATTCAGTATTCTTCGCCAACACCATAGTTCAGAAGCATCCGTTCTTCTTCGGTCTTCCTTACTCATTGTCCAGGTTTTGCATGCGTGTGACACAGTTGAAAATGCCATAGCTTAGGTCAGGCACGCCTTAGTCTTCAAGGTGACATCTTTGCTTTTCAACACTTTAAAGAGGTCTTTTGCAGCAGATTTGCCCAATCCAATACTTTGATTTCTCGACTGCTACTCATGGGCATTGATTGTGGATCCAAGTAAAATGAAATCCTTGACAGCTTCAGTCTTTTCTCCATTTATCATGATGTTGCTTATTGGCCCAGTTGAGAGGATTTTTGTTTTCTTTATGTTGAATTGTAATCTATATGGAAGGCTGTAGTCTGATCTTCATCAGTAAGTGCTTTGAGTCCTCTTCACTTTTAGAAAGCAAAGTTGTGTCATCTGCATAATGCAGGTTGTTAATGAGTTTTCCACGAGTCCTGATGCCACTTTCTTCTTCGTATAGGTCGGCTTCTCGGATTTGCTCAGCATACAGATTGAATAAATATGATGAAAGGATATAACCCTGATACACACCTTTCCTAATTTTAAACCACACAGTATCCCCTTGTTCTGTTTGAACAACTGCCTCTTGATCTATGTACAGGTTCCTTATGAGCACAAGTAAATGTTCTGGAATTCCCATTCTTTGCAGTGTTATCCATAATTTGTTATGGTCTACACAGTCGAATGCCTTTGCATAGTCGATAAAACACAGGTAAACATTTTTCTGTTATTCTCTGCTTTCAGCCAAGATCTATCTGACATCAGCAATGATATTCCTGGTTACACGTCCTCTTCTGAATCCACTTAAATTTGTGGCAGTTTCCTGTTGGTGTACTGCTGCAACCGTTGTTGAACTATCTTCAGCAAAATTTTACTTGGTGTGTAATGTTAATGATACTTGATAATTTCTGCATTCTGTTGAATCACCTTTCTTTGGAAGGGGCACAGATATGGATCTCTCCCAGTCGGTTACCCAGGTGGCTCTCTTCCAAATTTCTTGGTGTAGATGAGTGAGCACTTCCAGTGCTGCATCCGTTTGCTGAAACATCTCAGGTGCTATTCTGTCAATTCCTGGAGGCTTGTTTTTCACCACTCCCGTCAGTGCAGCTTGGATTTCTTCCTTTGGTACCATTGGCTCTTGATCATATGCTACCACCTGAAATGGCTGAATGTCAACCAATTCTCTTTGGTATAGTGACTCTGTATTCCTTCCATCTTCTTTTGATGCTGCCTGCAATGCTCAATATTTTCCCCGTAGAATCCTTCAATATTGTAACTCGAGGCTTGAATTTTTTATTCAATTCTTTCAGCTTGAGAAATGCTGAGCATGTTCTTTCCTTTTGGTTTTCTAACTCCAGGTTTTTGCACATTTCATTATAGTACTTTACTTTGTCATTTTGAGCCACCTTTTGAAATCTTCTTTTCAGCTCTTTTACTTTGTCTCTTCCATTGCTTTAGCTGCTCTACATTCAAGAGCAAGTTTCAGAGTCTCTTCTGACATCTATTTTGATCTTTTTTTCCTGTCTTTTTAATGACCTTTTTTTTTTTTTTTTTTTACTGTATAATGTCTTTGTTGTCATTCCACAGCTTGTCTGGTCTTCAATCATTAGTGTTCAATGCATAAAATATGTTCTTGAGATGGCCTCTAAATTCAGGTGGGATATACACAAGGTCATATTTTGGCTTTTGTGGACTTGCTCTAATTTTCTTCAGCTTCAACTTGAACTTGCATATGTGCAATTGTTTGTTGGTCTATTCTGCATTCAGCCCGTGGCCTTGTTCTGACTGAATGTATTAGGCTTTTCCATCATCTCTTTCCACAGATGTAGTTGATTTGATTCCTGTGTATTCCGTCTGGCGAGGTCTGTGAGTATAGTTGCCATTTATGTTGTTCTTTATTTGCAATGAAGAAGTTGTTGGTCTTGCAAAATTCTGTCATGTGATCTTCGGCATAATTTTTGTCACCAAGACCATGTTTTCCAACTACCGATACTTCTTCCAAGTTTCCAACTTTCACATTCCAATCACCAGTAATTATCGCCAGGTCTTTCTTCCTAGTCTGTCTTAGTCTGCAAGCTCCACTGAACCCTGTCACCATGGGTGACCCTGCTGGTATTTGAATTATTGGTGGCATACCTTCCAGCATCACAGTAGCACACAAGCAATCACAGTATGACAAACTGACAGACATGTGGGGCAATTAATACTAGCTGTTATTATTTCAAAATAAGACATATTTGGGCCTGAAAGTCCCTGTACTGTGCTGTTAAAATGAAAGACTTTTGTCTCTTTTCTCTGAAGTGATACAGTTTATAAAACATAGGAATTATTTTTTCCTTGGAAGTGTGAAGAAAGTTGTCCATAAATGCCAAAGACCTAGAGCACTTTTTGAGAAAAGCACCCCCTTGATATTTGCGATGTTTTTATTATCTGTCTTCTTTTCAAGAATGATGCATCTCATTATGGCTTTCAAATTTAATAACCTAGAAATGTACTTAGTAATGGTTGAGAACTCAGGCATCTGAGAGATTTGGATTTAATTCCGAATCTGTCACCTACTAGCGTGTAACCTGGGACAAGATACTAACCTCTCAAGGCTCCCCTCTCATCTATAAAACCTGGATAATAATAGCATCTACTTCATAGAGTTGTTATGAGGATTAAATATAATAATGCTTGTAAAGTGCTTGGTGCCAGGCCTTGCCCATTGTAAAAGTTTAATAAATTACAGCTATTATTTTTATTATCCTCCAGGGCACTCTCAAACTAAGACCCATTTGAGATTATAAGCCATTTGCTAGGTTCTTAATTGGGCAGCCTTCTCTCTTATTCTAGGTTTGGAATGCTTTATAGTATTATAGGAATTATTTGTTCTTAGGTGGATGCCCTCTTGAACCTGTTACCATCAGTTTGTTTTCTCCAAAAAAGGGGCTATGTCTTGAAGATTTTCAATGTATTTGCATAGGATTGTGTTCCGAGGTAGTAAGCGGTATATGTCGTCAGAAAGACCCAGAGTTGAATCATTCTTTCACCCAGTTAGATTAGGACCTTGAGTAGGTAACTTCCTCTTGGAGCTGCAGCTTTCTCATCTATAAAACAAGGATATTAGTTCCAGACTCATTAAGGTTGTTGGGAGAATTCACCGAGATCTTTTTTTAAATAGCCACCTTATTGAGATATAATTCATATACTGTACAGTTCACCCATTTAAAGTGTATAATTCCATGGTTTTTAGTATATTCACAGAGTTGTGCAAACATCGCCACAATCGATTTTACATTTTCATCTCTCTAAAAAGAAACCCTGTACCCAGTAGCAGTTTCTTTTCATTTCCCTGTAACCCCCACCCCCAGTCCTAGGCAACTACTAATTTTCTTTCTGCCTCTATGGATTTGCCTGTTCTGGACATTTCACATAAATTAAGTCATACATTGTTTTGTGTGTGTCTGAATTCTTTTACTTAGCCTCATGTTTTCAACGTTCATGCTCTAGCATGTATCAGTGCATTCCTTTTTACTACCAAATAGTATTCCGTTGTATGTATATACTACGTTTTATTTTTGTATTCATCAGTTGATGAACATTTGGGTCATTTCCACTTTTTGGCTGTGAATAATGCTGCTATGAAAATTTGTGTACAAGTTTTGTGTGGTCATAGTTTTCATTTCTCTTGGGTATATACCTAAAAGTGGAATTCCTGGGTCAAATGGTAACTCTGTGTTTTAACTTTTTGAAGAATCGCCATGTGGTTTTCCAGAGCAGCACCCTGATAGTTTTTAAAGCATTTAACCCAATGCCTGGCACAGAGTGAATGCACCATACAAGTTGGCTATTCTTTTAAAACATTTTCACTGTAAGAAATATATTCTTGAAAGCTTCTCTTCTAATTTAATTAAACAAATTGGCAGGCTTTCTGTCTTTAATACCTTGGGACAATTTGTGCAGACTAGGAATAATTTGTTCCTTGGCTTTTGAAGGACATTTCCCATCCAACTGAGGTTTTAAGTAATTTTTGTTTCCTTAGAAAATAATGCATCTCTCTAAGAAATTATTTCTCTATTTATTGGCATAGAGTTATATAGCATGGCTGTTGAAGGGTCTGGCCTCTGGAATCACTTCCTAGTTGGGCAACTTTGGGTGAAATTCCATGAAACCTCAGTTTCCTTATGTGTAAAATAGAGATAATGAGGGCGCCTATCGTACGGGTATTGTGAGGATGAGCTGCAAACGCATGTAATGCTTGATGTGGTATCTAGCACACAGGCAGTACTCAGTAAATACTAGCTTTTATGTTATAGTGCCTTTGGGATTGAAAATCCCTCTTCTAAGTTAATAAAATGAGCTGGAAAGTTTCCACACACAGGGATTCTTTGTTTCTAAGAAGACCCTTCCTAATTCTTCCCTTTTTTGCCCTCTTTCTTTAGTACTCAGTTTTGGTCATTTTTATTTTCCCTGAAAATGTTCCTTTCCATTAAATGTCTCACATTTATTACTCTAAGATCATATTTAATATTAAAAAACCTGAAACATACCCATTGCCGTCTAGTCAATTCCAACTAATAGCAACCCTATAAGAGCGCCATAGGGTTTCCAAGGAGCGGATGGTGGATTTGAACTGCCGACCTTTTGGTTAGCAGCTGAGCTTTTTACCACTGCGCAACCAGGGTTCCTGTTTAATGTTTGTACTTTGTTGATTTTTAATAGTTAATGTATTTGTAAGGAACCCTGGTAGCACAGTAGTTAAGCTCTTGGCTGCTAACCAGAAGGTTGGCGGTTCAGACCGACCAGCTGCTCTGCAGTAGAAAGATGTGGTACCCTGCTTCCATAAAGATTTACAGCCTTGGCTCAACAGCAACAACAACAAAGATTTACAGCCTTGGAAACCCTATGGGGCAGTTCTCCTCTGCCCTAAGGGTCGCTATGAGTCGAAATTGACTCAACGGCAACGGGGTTTTTAACCAGTTAATATATTTTGTGTGGTTCAAAAAGGAGAAAAGTGTATACAGTGAAAATTTTCTTCTCACTTCTCGCCTCCCAGCCACCAGTTTCCCTCCCTGTAGAACACCAATGTCATTAGTTTTCCAAAGTTGTTCTGTCTATATATAAAGCAAATATATATTTATGTATTTTTTTTTTTATTTAACAAGTGAAACATACTGTGTATACTCTTCAGCACCTTGCATTTTTTACTTAACAGTGTATCTTGGAGATCATTCCATAAGAGTTTGCTTATTCTTTTTTTTATGGCTATGACATTTTGTATATACGAGGGTAAGTCAAAAAGTATTACTACTAGAGTTCCAGTTCATACATGCATGGGTTTATTCCAAACAAAACGTGTTTAAACATGACTCTGCGATCAGAGGATGGCTGCGGACAAGTTCTGTCACTAAAACATGTGTCTTAGTCTCATTACGGT
Source organism: Dugong dugon (assembly GCA_030035585.1). NCBI lineage: Eukaryota > Metazoa > Chordata > Mammalia > Sirenia > Dugongidae > Dugong > Dugong dugon. Next base: position 118,668,728 of record CM057466.1, read on the forward strand.
GCCTTCAAAAAAAAAAATAATACTTTTTGTGCCATGGGAAAAAACGATACTGAAGTCAGGGCTAATATCAAATTTTTAACAAAACTCAAGTGGACATCTTCCCAAATCATTGAAGCTTTGCAGCAAGTTTATGGGAATTCTGCCTCACATAAAACAACAGTTTTTAGATGGATTCAGTGTTTTAAGGAAGGTCAGGAAAATCTCAAAGATGAGCCAACAGAGGGAGGACCACTCAGAAGGTTATAGTGACTATTTTTTGGAATTCCAAAGGGGTGATCTTGATAGATTTTCTTGAAGGACACGGGACGATCACGGGGGCTTATTATGAAGAAGTTGTAAGAAAATTGAAAATTGCATTGGTGAGAAAAAGGCCGGGAAAGTTGTGCTGAGGAATTTTTTTCCCACCACGATAATGCATCTGTTCATTCTTCAAGGGTAGCAAGGGCTGTCCTATGAGAATTTCATTGGGAAACCTTACGCCATCTACACTACAGCCCTAATCTTGCCCCTTCAGACTTCTTTTTGTTCCCAAAACTCAGAAAATGTTTAAAAGGAACACAATTTGAGTCCCTTAAGGATGCCAAAATTGCCATTTTGACGTGGTGTAAATTGAAGAGTGCAGAATTCTTTGGGGAGAGGTTAGAGGGAAGGAAACACCACCTTCAGAAGTGTATAGACCTAGATGGAGGCAATGTCAAGAAAAAATAGCTTCACATATTGATATTTTTGCTTAATAAAGGTTTCTATGATTTTGTAGCAATGCTTTTTTCATTTATCCTCGTATGTGTGTGCCATAATCGATTCAACCAGTCCCCTCTTTGTGGACATTTTGGTCATTGTTAGAATTTGTAAAATCTGTATCTCTTATCTACAGCTGTTTGTCTGCTTTCTGATGCACGTTTTCATGCCAGTGATTGTCTTTTTCGCATTCTCCTTAGATTTATTTTGTGGTGGGCCTTTGGCAAAACCAGCCGAGCAAGAATATGTTTTCTCTCCTGGCTTTATGATCTCCATTGTGGAAGCCAATTCACCTCTCCCTACCATTCTGGTCTTCTCATGGGCTGTTGACATGTATGTGTGGAATTCATGCCATTTTTTAGTGGTTGGGGATCTGGGTGAACTTTGAGTGAGGGTCTCACCTGGGAGGAGTTCCTGCGGTTTGCTAGAAGGTTGTGGTTGTTAGGAATCTCCAGTCCTGAAATGGCCTACATAGCCCTGCTAAGGGTCTGACCCCTCACTACTTCTTTAGCCTCAGTTTATGTCATTCTGTACTCTAACTACATAGGTCTCCATTTTCCTTTCTCCCTATAACCTTCATATACACAGTTAACTAGGCATGAAATATCCTTCCTTACCACCTGACCAGGTCAGGCTCCCCCATTATACATGCTTATATTATAGCATAGTGTATCTTTCATCTGTTTACTGCTTTTGATTTTCATATTTATTTGTGTGGCTATTTGATTGTTTGGCTTCATCAGTGAACTGTAAGCCCCATGAAGGTAGGGACTCTGTCTCCTTTCTTTATTATTGTATCCCTAATATTTGGATAGAGCCCTGGTGGCACAGTATTTAAGAACTCAGGTGCTAACCAAAAGGTCAGCATTTCAGATCCACTAACCGCTACTTGGAGATCCTATGGGGCAGTTCTACTCTGTCCTGTAGGGTTGCTATGAGTCAGAATCGACTCAACATCAACGGGTTTGGTTTTTGCTTTTAGTATTTGGATACTGTCCTAGGTGGTGCAAATGGTTTGCAGTCGACTGCTAACCAGTTGGTTTGAACCCACCCAGCAGTACCACGGAAGAAAAGGCCTGGCAGTCTGTTTTCTCTTTTTTAAATTTTTTTGTTATTGTACTTTAGGTGAAGGTTTACAGAACAAATGTTTTCTCATTAAACGGTCAGTACACGTATTGTTTTATGACATTGGTTAATGACCCCACAACATGTCAACACACTCCCTTCTCAGCATTGGAGGACTTTTTTTTTTTTTTTTTTTTTTGTGAAAATATACATAGCCAAAGATACACCATTCAAAAGTTTCTGCATGTACGATTCAGTTACGTCAATTATGTTCTTCCAGTTGTGCTGCTATTCTCACTTTAGATGAAGGTTTACAGAACAAAACAGTTTCTCATTAAACAGTTAGGACACATATTGCTCTCTGACAATGGTTGAGAACCCGACTACATGTCAACACTGTCGTTAGTCAACCTTGGGTTCCCTATCACCAGCTTTCCTGTCCCCTTCTGCCTTCTAGTCCTTGTCCCTGGACTGCTGTGCCTCATTAGTCCCATTTTATTTAATGGGGCTGTCCAATCCCCGGCTGAACGGTAAACCTCAGGAGTGACTTCACCACTGAGCTGAAAAGGTGTCTGGGGGCCATACTCTCGGGGTTTCTCCAGTCTGTGTCAGGCCAGTAAATCTGGTCTTTTTTTTTGTGTTAGAATTTTGTTCTACGTCCTTCTCCAGCTCTGTCCAGAACCCTCTGTTGTGATCCCGGTCAGAGCAGTCAGTGGTGGTAGCCAGGCACCACCTAGCTGTACTGGACTCAGTCTGGTAGAGGCCTTGGTAGCTGTGGTCCATTAGTCCTTTGGAGTGATCTTTGCCTTGTATCCTGTTCTCTTCATTCTCCCTTGCTCCCGAAGGGGTGAGACTGGTGAAGTAGCTTAGATGGCAGTCTGTTTTCTCTTAAGATTACAGTCAAGACAACTCTATGAAGCAGTTTTACTCTGTAACACATGGGATTGTCATGAGTTGGAACCAACTGGATGGCAGCTAAGGACAACAGCAATGGTATTTGGATGTAATTGACATTCAGTACCTATCTGTTAAGTGATTGAATAAATGAATGCTTACAGTTTTGCCAGTTCAGATTTAGAGATTTCTGGCCGGTGAAACGAGAAAAACATGGATGAATAGCCTGGTATTTTCTACATAAATAAGATATTTTGATTGGGATGTTATGACTTAACTTCTGAATGCTTTTCTTCCTAAGAGGGAAGATGCCCAGTGCCCTCTTGGGTAGGAAGATGTGTGCTGAACTTGCTGTAGGTGAGCCTTCTTGGTGTAGGTGAACCTTCCTGGCATGGCACAGGAACTCTGAAAGTTCTGAACCCTAGCACCATCTGCCAGGCTTGACATATTTTCCTTTTGTAATATCTGATTTGTGGCAGGGTTGTCCTTTGCCTTATATGTAATTAATTGCTTTTGGGACCTGCCCTTTTAATTTAGGAGCAGCTTTTGTAAATGAGTCGGTTGCCTTAACTATGAATACTGTGCTTTACATTGTCCTAAAATTCCTCGAGAGGGTTAAAAAATAAAAGTTTTTCCTTAATGAAAATTTGTTAGATTAGCATTAAAACTAAACTCGTTGCTGTCGAGTCAATTCTGACTCATAGTGACTTTATAGGACAGAGTAGAACTGCCCGATAGGATTTCCAAGGCTGTAATCTTTACAGAAGCCGACTGCCACATCTTTCTCGCATGGAGCTGCTAGTGGGTTCCAACCGCTGACTTTTTGGTTAGCAGCCGAGCTCTTTAACCACTATGTTGAATGGAAACCTGAATACACTGCGTAAACCTTCAGTGAAAACACAATATAGAGAATCATCTGGGAGCTTTGTAAACCCAAAACCAAACTCGTTGCCTTTGAGTTGATTCCAACTCATAGCGACCCTATAGGACAGAGTAGAACTGCCCCATAGGGTTTCCAAGGAGCAACTGGTGGATTTGAACGGCTGACTTTTTGGTTAGCAGCTGAGCTCTTAACCACTGTGCCACCAGGGCTTATGAAGATATTTACCTATCCAGCACTGAATGTATATGCAAGAGTCCTAAATACTGAAGAGCTGGTTTCTTTATTCATTTTTAGTCTGATCATTTATACAACAAACGAGCTCTGTGCAATGATTAGGCTAATGTCCAGGGGTTAATGGTGGTAAGGACTATCACGGACGGGGGAAACATGGGACAGATTTGGGATGTGCTTTGGATATAGAGTCAGGAGGACTTGCTGATAAATTGGATGTTGGTGATAAGGAAAAGAAAATCCAGGACAGTTGTGAGATTTGTGGCTTGAGCTACTAGGTGCTGTTTATAGAGATGAGGAAAGGGGAAATTAATGTTTCTTATTTAAATGCTTTGAGTTGCCTGTTAGATGGCCAAGTGGAGCTGTCAGCTGTCCATCAGACATATAGTTGGCTATATGAGACTGGGCTTCTGTGGAGAGGCCTGTGATGGAGGACTTACTTAGGGCCATTGGCAGGTAGGTGGTATTTAAACCATGAGACTAGGTGAGGTAGCTCTGTAGGGCATGGATGTTGATGGAGAAGCCCAGTGACTGAGTTCTGAGGCAAGACCTTCCAGCATTTCAAGGTTCAACAGAGCAGACCCAAAAAACCAAACCAAACTTGACTGCTATGGAGTCAGTTCCGACCCTAAAGGACAGAGTAGAACTGCCCCATAGGGTTTCCAGGATGTAAATCTTTACAGAAGCAGAATGCCCCATCTTTTTCCTGCAGGGCTGCTGGTGGGTTTGAACCACTGACCTTAGTTAGCAGCCAAGCACTTAACCACTGAGCCACCAGGGCTTCTTTTTGAACGAGCAGAAGTTAGTCATAAAACAGTGGAGGAGAAGAGGCCGTTGATGAGGGAGAAAAGCAGAACAGTGTAGTGTCACTGAAGATAAGATAGCTGGGGCTTTCATTTGTTTGATTGAATGAGGATGATGTTGAATCCTGAAGAGAGAGCAAGTGAGATTAAAAAACAAAAATGGCCATTGGATTCATGGAAGTCTTTGGCCTTCAAATACACCTTCAAAACAGATTCCCTAGTCACCTAGGGGATTGATGAGACTGTCAGGCAGGTTTGGGTGTGGAAGGGGTAGGAGCCCCTGTAGCATAGGAGGAGGAGAGAATGTGGTGAGGCTGCAGAGTCACTGACAGTAGACTACTGCATCAAGAAGCTCTACCATATGGGGGAGCCTAAGAAGTGGGGTGGTAGCTGCAGGAACTCTGAGAGCATGTAGTTTTGATGGGAATGAGCTGGGATTCATAGTTAAATTGCTATTTCTGGACAGTAGCCTTTGAGAAGGAGAGAGAGGGTATGGGGTCCTGAGGTGAGCACCGGTAGTCCCTGATTTACGACCGGGTTCTGTAAGTCAGTTCTGAGGTAAGTCAAATACCTCTTTTTTTTTTTTTTTTTAATTTTCATTATTATTGCCTTTTATTATCAGTATCTTTATAAATTATAACCTTGAATACCTGCAAGTGAACATCTGAGAATGATAACATCAGCAAATTATGTGCTGCAACATTGTATGTAGTACATACTACTAACAATAAGATGTACCAAAGGGGTGGAGAAAACAGATGGTGGTAAGTGCGGTTCAGCATAACTTGAATGCATCATAAGTGAAGGACTACCTGTATTTTGAATTTGTTAAAATCACTTCCCAAACCTTACCCAGATGCTAGAATCACCTGGGGAGCTGGAGACCTAACATCTCTGTTGGGTGGAATCCTGGGCATCTGCCTGTTGAAGACCTCATCAGATAATCCTAATGGGTAGCCAGTTTTGAAAGCCTCTGATCTGGAAATAGATAGTACCTCCGTCACTTTTATTGGTGCCTCTAGAATTTCTTTAGAGGCAGCTGGGGAACTTGTTCTGAAGCATGTTTGCATTAGCAAGCACAGTGTTTTCATTTGGGTTTTATGTTTATGTGGCACTAGTTGAGAAGAAGCTGTTGAAGATTTGGGGAGTCTAAAGTATCCCCCACCCTCAATGTAGCAACTTCTTAATGTAGCAAGCAACCACTGATATCTTCTTAATTTTGGATATCATACTCTGTGTGCTTTTGGGTAGCCTACACTGTAATTATCTGTATCTTATGAATTTTTTCCCTTTAAAATTAAACTAATACAACATTTTTATTGGCTATATAAAACTGTGATGTGTGGATTTACCTGAATAGGATTTAATCTTTTTCTGTGCAGTACATTTTTGCTGGTAAAAATGATGCTCCTTGAATATGTCTCCATATAATCTTGTGCACAGCTCTGCTTATTTCCTCTCCATCAGTTCTTTGGGAGTGGAATCGTTGGATCAAAGGATACATTAATGAGCTTTCCATAATTCATCAATTTTAGTATTGGAAAAGAAATACATTACCAGTTCACAGTCTACAAATTGTTCAACAACTTGTATCTTTCACTAAATCTATTGGGACATGGATCCTTGTTAGTCCCATACAACTCTACCTCACTGTTTTCCTAGGTTACATAGTACGCCCTTACATCAGCGCTCAGCTCATTTGTTTACACGTTATCTATCTGTCAGTTTCTTGCTGTTTATTAAATGGCCCTGCAGTGAATTTATGCCATGGGAGGTTGATGTTGAAGTCGTGGGTGCAGCCTGTTGAGAGTGCTTGTTCCCTACCCTTTCCCGACGTCCCAGTGTTTGGGTTTTGCGTTTCTCTAGGAGTAAGGTCGTGGTTGCCCTTCCTGGGTCTGTCAGCCATTTGTGTTTTTTCTGTGAGTCGCTGGTTTCCTCCCCTTTCCCCATTTTCCCAGGCTTGGTTTGGTCCTTATTGGTTTCCAGGAACTCTTCGTTTATTAAGGACATTAGCCCCGTGTCTTTCTTGTGTCCCAGGTGGGGAAGTCTTGTCTCCTAGTTTGTGGTCTTGAGAGTTTGATATATGTGGTTTTTTTTTTTTGCCTGCCAGATTTTCGTTTCTTAGATGTATGTGCATTTCTCTTTTCTTGAGCGGTTTTGCGCTGAGGCATTGGTGATGTTTCTTCCACTTCTCCCTCATTTCTTTGTTTGGGGGTAGCACCCACTACACCCCTGTTTTCCAGACCCTTCTTCTGGGCCCCTTGCGTTCCCTAGGTTTACGTCAACCACCAGCCTTCGCGCCAAGCCGTTGTCATGGTAACTGGGGCCGACTTGCACAGCGTGGGGGTGTGGCGAGGACCCCGGGGCGGACAGCATGGCTGTTGATTGGCCCACACCACGGCCCCGCCTCTGCGGAGGAGACCTGAGAAGGAGTCGTTGGCAGAGGCTCTGTCCAGACGCCTGGGAGCCGCAGGAGGAGGTGGTCGGTGAGCCTAGCGGGCCGGCCGGACATGTCGACCCTGGGCTGGTGGCACCGTCGGGCGCCCGGTGCCGGGTGGGTGTGCTAGATAGCAGCCCGGGCAGCACTTGGAGCAGCCTCCTGCTAACGGGACGGCGTGCGTGCGGTGAGGTGAGTCCTCCCGGCCACCGTTCCCGTGGCGTCAAGGGGGGGGTGCTTAGGCCATGGTGTCGTGGGCCTGAAGACCACTGTCCTGCGGCGCCTCATAACGGTACCGTCCTAGGTCCCTCCTCAGCCCGGGGTAAGGCTGGGCGGAGTCTGGACAGGAGTGGGGGGAGCGTTGGCCACGGCCAAACCATTGCTGATAGCGGCTGAGTGGGTGTGGACAGCACGGTGGTCAAGGTGGCCTGCATCGCCTTTGTAGGGTCCTCGAGGGTGCTCGTGAGTGCTGCAGCCCCAGGCTTGCTGGCCTGGGTCAGCGGGCGGAGGCTGCCGCGGTTTGCCGCAGCTGCGCCATATTGCGTGGCCGGGGTCCGCGGGGGAGGGGCCCACTGTTGAGGTGGCAGCGGACCGTGCGGGGCTCCCCGCACCATCTTGTCGGGGTAGGGGGCAGTTACTGCGCCAATCCCGAGTTAGAGGGCCAAGGACTCATATTACTGGTGAGTCTGCGCAAGGCAGTCGCCAGATAAGTGGCGGGGCCGTGGCCTTCGTGGCGCCCCTCGCCCGCTTGCCTGGATGCAGCTCTCTGCAGCCCCCTCCCACTTGGTCACTGATTGGCTGGGTCCTCTTGGGCTCGCCCCTGCGCTACCTGCCAGTCTCAGGGGGCGGGACTTGTTTTGCCGCAGTGTTGGCTAGAGTAGTGGAGGGCCGCAAGGGGGCGGGGCTACTCGGGGCGGAGTTGGGCAGTAGAGAACTGCCCATTCCAGCGCCATCTTTACTGAATGCAAATGACGTTTGCTGTGCAGACACTGTGCTGACTGGCTGGCTGTGGTCGGGTGGGGCCGAGGGACTTCTTGACTGCGGGGTGTCCCTGCTCTGTACGTTGACAGGAGTGTAGAGCCCCGCCTGCCTAGGCGCCATCTTTGATGGGGCTGCTGAAGTTTGACCACGCAAGCGCAGTGTTGACTGGCTGGCTGCAGTGATGGGCGGGGCCGAAGCCGCGGTGGCTGCGGTGGTCCTGTGTTTGCAGTGATAGGCTCCAGGGTTCTGCTTGCCTCGCACCATCTTTGCAAGTCGACGGGGCTGGTGGTAGCAACTCATTGTGACAGTGCCACCTTGACTAGTGTGGGGTCCAAGCTTTGACTTCTGAGATTGGGCGACGGTTAGTGACTGCGGCACTGTTGGCTGGAGCGCCTAAAGTTTGCCGTAGTTAAGAATGTCCTGTAGCTGCTAATGCCGCGGAGCCGTTTGGAGGACAGGGCTATAGGTTGTCGGTGTGCCTGGCTAAGTCTGAGGGCTGCAGAAGACCACCCCCTTCCCTTGTCGGCGGTCTTTGCCTGCCGAGGCTTTTTTCACCCTCTGATGTTTGGCTTCATTTTGTTGAGGGGGGATAGCCGAGTTGTGTTGCACAGCGGCCTTGTCAGCGGGCCGAAGGGACACGGCCAAGGAGTTGTCCTTAGAGATACGGGGGACTGCAGACCCCTGGTCACCCTCGCCCCAACTTTGCTGGCCACGGTGGGGGCACCCAAGGCTTATTGCGCAGGTACCAGTTTGAGTGACAGTGGGGCCATAGGGGTTGGGTCCAAGGGTGGGGCTATTGTGTCCTGAGTGACTAACGCGGGGCCAAGCCCTGCCCACTTTGGCGCTGTTTTTGCTGGCCAAGAGGTGGCAGCCAAGGCTTACCGCGCAGGCGCTGTCTGAGTGACAGCAAGGCTGCAGGGGGTGGGCCAAGGGGACTGTCACGTCCTCAGTGACTGACATGGTTGCAGAACCTTGCCCACTCTGGCGCTGTCTTTGCTGGCCGAGAGGTGGCAGCCGAGGTTTACTGCACAGGCGCCATCAAAATCACAGCAGAGCTGCAGGGGGCGGACCCTGAGTGACTGATGGGAGCTTCTCTCCGAGGGGGCGGTAGCCGAGGTTTACTACGCAGGCGCCATCCAGAATGACAGTATAGTCGCAAGGGGCGGGCCCTGAGTGACTGACAGGGGTTGCGCTGTCAGGGCCTGAGGGGCGGCATCTGAGGCTTACTACGCAGGCACCATTCTGAATGCCAACAGGGCGCAGGGGGTGGCCGAGGGGTTGTCGCGTCCTGAGAGAATTTCGGGGGCTGCAGAGCCCTGTCCCATCTTTGCTGGCTGGGAGAAGGGTGCTGAGGTTTGTTGCACAGGTGCCATCTTGAGTGACAGCAGGCTGTGGGGGGCAGCTGCAGGGCTGTTGTGTCCTTGCAGCCGAGCCCTCGCCACTCCGCGTCATCTTCGCTGGTTTGCTGCATGGACGCCATCTTGAGTGCTTGCAGTTAAGGTGGATACAGTGTCTATCTTCCTGTCCAGCAATAGGGCCACCAAACCTCTGCATCCCGGGCCGCTTCTAGGGGCTGCAGGAGGACAGGGCTGCCTTCTGGCTTGGGTGATGACTAGGTGCTGTTGAGTCCACTTTGAAGTTGGATCTGGCTGCCCCGAGTCTCTGTTTCTGAGGGAGCGACAGGACGCTGTATGCGGGTGGAGTTGGTCGAGGTCTGTCGCAGCAGCGCCATCTTGGCGGCTGCTGGGCGCTATGTTTGCTCTGAAGGGCTCCGTGGCTTCTCCCCGTTTCAGAGCCAACCCACAGGAGATATGGGGATTAGGCCCAACTATGAGTACTCAGGTTCATTAGGAAGAAAAAGGTGAGGTTCAACGTTTAAGAGTCTTGATAGACTTGGGAAAGGGCAGGATTTTAAATGAGAAGACGGAAGAGGCGAACTTTGGGCATAATAAGATTCAGGGCTTGAGTAATATGGAAGCTCTGAGGAGGGTGGGAAAGCAAAGGAAAATGTAGAGAAGAGTATTCAAAAACTGTAGATGGTTCTGAGGCAGCGTGGCGGGGAAAGATAAAGGCAAGGAAAAGTGTGCTGGGTAGGGGGTGTGGCTTGATGTGGGCCTTCCCAAATTCAGGATTGCCAGGAGGCAGGGCGGGAGCCAGTGCACAAGTGCAGAATTCCGGGTGCTGTAACACTGGGGTTGGCCTGCGTTCTGGAGGACTGCGCATGCGCAGAGTTTCTTGTTGAGGCTTAGAGGACTACATTGGTTTTTAACGTTGAACGCGCCTTCATCGAGTTTGTGTACTGAAGGTGAAACGTGAGCTTTTGAAGTAGGAAAAGTCACACACAGGATTTCCCCTTCTCATTTACGTGATGGGGGAAACACAACTAAAGTATACGTTTGTCAGTGACTGATACTATTAGCAATAATAATTGACGCTTATTAAGCATCAGTAAATGTTGAATTCATTTTTAGTAAATAAGCTCTTTGAATTTTACTGAAATACACTCACCTCCAAGAAGTAATCGCAGGATACGGTTAAAAAGTGAAAACGAACTGCTCATATTCATAATGCCATCAAATTGAATAAAGTTTAGAAACCTGTAGGAATTCAAACCCAGTGTCAGGTATCACTTTTTGAGTCTCAATTTAAATAAATTACTCAGGTCACATTGCTGTGAAGTAGCATGGCCAAGCCTAGGGTGCACCCAGGGTCTGCGTGCCGGAAAGTTCCAGTTTTTAACATGGTGTCCAGGTCCATGACTCCTGCTCTTTCTCTTTACTAACACATAGAACATAAACCAGAGCTGTAATCATGTAGCTGCCTCCCCCAGGGGCCTCTGACTGAACACATGCTCTGAGGTACAGTGGGATTTGTAATATAGAGTTTTAATCTACAGGAGCAGGTTTATAAACCCCAAAGAACTACACATGTATAAATAATGATATCATTATCTAATGACAATGATAATAGCATTAAGAACTTAATGTAGGCTAGTCCCTTCATATTACTTAAATTTATAGCATGCTTAAACTTTTGGTCCTACATCTCTGGCTACTAAATGGCAGAACTGGAATTTCAACTCATCTTTCTAATGGGTACCTGTATCATTAATTACTATACACGATCTGCATAGAAAACATCACTGGATTTTCTGTTTTTTAAAACGTAATCTGTAATATTTTGTCTGGAGCTCTGAGGTTGAGTTTTTAGCCTCTGTTTCTTCTCTGTAAAATGAGGACTATAAAAGTAATACAGTAGTGTTGTGGTGAGCATTAATAGAGATAGTGAGGTATAAGTACCATACATAGCACGTAAATGATAGTACCTTCTTAGTCATTTTTCCTTCAGTATTTACCAGCAACGTGTGTCCTTTTGCCTTTTGAGAGATGATCAGTTCCGCGTAGCTACTAGGTGTTAAATTAGATTCTTGAATTGATTTCTTAACCCAAAGCTCGGGTTCTTTTCTATTTTGCTTTACTGCTTGGCAGAGAAAGTTCCACAACACCTGGAGATTGACTTGTGCACCACTGACATAACCTCATTGGGAAAAGGCTGCGATTACAGCCCAGGGTGTAGCACGCATCCCAGGGAGCGCTCCCCGTGACCCTTCCGTCCTGAAGGGGGAAGCTGCACTTCTTGATCTCATTTCGTCTTTGCTGTTGCAGGAGATAAAGACACAACTGCTGCAGGATCATTTCCAGCCTGAGGAATCTGGTCACTGCCAAGTAAAATCAGTATCTCATGTTTTCTTTTCCTTCCTTAGCTCTGCCTTCTCAAGCTTCTACCCTTCTCAGAGGCAACTGGCAAGAGGAAGCGAGACTTGGTCTAACCATCAGGTGCCTGGGTCCAGGTGAGTTGACTTCCGTCTTCACAGGCCATACTCATCCTTGAAGCCGTCACTGTTCCTTCCTCATCCTGACGCTTCTCTACTGCACATACGTTCTGTATAGCCACACGAGCCCCCTGTATGCCCTCTGAGAAAGCATGGACTCTTCTGCTGGGTCACGTGTTTGCCAGAAATTCTCTTCCTTGGCTCCTTGCCATCCTTCCCAATGTCTCACCTCTTTTCCTAACACTGAGTTGCTCATTTGGGCCTGCTTTTTCTTTCTGACCGGGGTGGTTAAAGATGCATGAGAGTCATCGGTTCATCTGCCAATATCGATCAAGTATATGCTGTCTGCCAGGCACTGGAAACATGGCCACAAATGGGAAAGGAAGTATTTTCACAGAGTTCACTATCTATGGGGAATTAAAGACATTTAAAAAAAAAATTGTGTCATTCATGCCTTTGAAAGAAAACATTCACTTTGGGCAACTAACTTAATCAGGGCGAGGCCACATCAGGGTTTTCAGAGAAATATAGTGACATTAAAGCAGAGCCCTGGAGGATGGTGTGTTGTGGGAAGAGTAGTCTAAGTAGTGGGGACAGGGATGTGCCTGAGGGGTGCAGAGAGAGGAGCTGAAAATCTGGGATACCTAGAGTGAGGGAAAGGGGGTAGAATGACATTTGGTTGAGGTGGGGAAAACTTAAGCTGGAGGTAGATTATGAAAGGTCTTTTAATCTGTGGTAAGTATTTGGGCTTGATCTGAAGTACAGTGGGAAGCCACTGAAGTATTAGGATTGCAGGAGTAACACGCCAGTCAGATTTGTGTTTTAAACGTTTTGGTTGTAGAGTGGAGAAGGGGAGGGTGGAAATGAGTGAATGCAGGGAGACCACCTGAATCCTGGGTGAGAGATGGTTGGGGAGAAGTGCAGTGGAGAGGTGTTGAGGAGGTGAACTCAATGGGACTCATACTCTGTTCGTGGCTTATTGACGGATTAAGACCAGTCTCAGTAAACCACATTATGTGGGAAGTGAGCAAAATAACCAGAATAACCAAAACTTGTCCATTCTGTCAGCAAGCATTGACACCGTGTCTGGTCTGGGACAGGCTTAGGCTAGACTTTCAGGTCTTTGGCAATGAGTGACCTCATTCCTGGCGTCAATGTCTACTGAATGAGAACTCCAGTTAAATGAAGAGTGAGAAAACGTCCTTACCGAGATAGGTGGCTATGTTGACATTGTGTTACCACCTGGAAAAAGGCCAACCTGTTTCCTCAAGTGGTCCTCCGGGCTGAGGTGGTATATTCTTGGCCTCAGTGAATGCTGCAAGTATTCAGCATCTGGTGCTTAAACCTGTGGAGACTTAGAAACCTTATCTTGCCTGTGGTTTCCTGTTACATTGGTAGGTCCACATTAGTGGAGCTGAGGAGACGTGTATAAACGATACAGAGGTTCTTAGTTTATGTTGAAAAGTTGTGTGAATGGAATAGGATGTTCCCATCCCCTCAATTTTGATTCATAAACTTGTGGGAGATCACTGTAGCAGGGACCTAAATACTCAAAAGTATGTGCCATCAGCACATTCTCTCCACATAGGAGACCTATATGGAAAAAGAGACCAGAATGAGAAGGCTGCTTGGTGAACCTGAAGTCAGTACAAGAGGATGTGGATGAACTATTTAGTAACACCAGCCCATATGGTGGCCTAGTGCAGCCATCTCGTTACAGAGCTCTTGCTAGGGTTACTGAAGCCTATTATCCACAACTCTCCCTACCCCCATCTCTGTTCAAATTAGGTACGTGACAGAGTAGCTATCTCCGCTGTATATGCCTTTGTGGCTGTCTTTGTCACACTCTTTTCCCTTTAAGAAAGTATGATCAACCAATTATTTATATCAAAATAGGATCAAATAAGTCATACTGGCTTTGAAGATACTTTGTTTTTTTTAAAGTAGTTACATTTGTCTTCAGCCATTTCTGGGCTGATCATAAAACACTTCTAGGTATTATTTCCTCTCTTTCTAAATCTTGGGGGAATCCCTCAGGAATGGACAACAATAAAGCCGTTTTTGCCACATGTGTGATTAATGCTGAGTTTATGCAATAGCAGTAAGCCCAGGGTATTGTGGAGAATATGGGAAGAGCTGTCCAACAGACCAGAGGGTGGGGACCATGGATGGTGTAGTAGAGGTAGTGTTCCTTTCCTCCTTGCTCACATTTCCGTATAACATTCTTCTCTCAACAGCCTGTGCTATCTCACACGGACCTTGTCCATAGTTGATTGGACTGATCTGGCTCCTCATCCTGGAGCAGTAGTTCTCAAAGTACAGTTCATGGAGTGCTTGTTAAGATGCCACTTTCCCAGGGAGCCACAGACCTGAACTGTCATACCTAGAAAGACAGCAGCATTTTTCATCAGCACCCCACGTGACTTTGTGGCCCACTAGAGTTCAAGAGCCATGACGCTAGGAGGAGTTAAGCTGTAGTGTGCATGTTGAGACTGGGGATTTGGATGAAGGGAGATGTTGACTGACTGGTCTGCCAGTGTTGGGTACTTAAACTGGGAGGTGACATAGGCCTGGTGCTGGGACAGCATCTTAACTCCACGTGTATGCTGAAGTAGAGAATGTCGATCTGCAGAAAGAGGCAGGAGAATGGAACAAAGGAGAAGAAAGAAGATAACCACACACCACACTGTCCCTGAGAAGTGAAGAAAGTAACTTTCTCCCTCGTGACTTTAAAGTTCTCAATTCCAGCCCCCTTTAATGAGGTAGGTGGAATGAGCTAGGGGGCTGAATCTAGGTGCACCATGCTGAGCGACCAAGTAAGTAAGTAGAAGTAGGGGGAATGAGGTACCACAGAGCTTTTTTTCGTGTCTGATGTGATGGGATTTGGGGAGCCTAAGGTCACATATTAGGGTTGCAGAATCTCTTTGTCTCCCATGGTCCCAGGCACATTTCTGGTCTCTGATACATGTTCTTAGATTGAATTCTTCTCAGTTGAACACTTGATCTAATGATCTGATTGAGGCCAAAGATCTCCCACTTTTGGTAAGGATGCCCGATGAATTCTTTGTTTTAGTGGTATTAATAGTTGAGACTTACACTTTTGTTTTCTACTCATTTTTATAAAATAGAAGTAAAATGTGAAATATTCCAAGAGTGACAGAAAAACCATCACACAGACCAAAATGGCAGCACTCTCATCCAGCCAACAGCACCACTGCCCTGTGGTTTTGGATGCATCCAGCTTGTGAATGCAACTTTACTTGGTACATAAAAGGCTGTTTCATGCTTAGATGTCCAGTGTGTTTACAAATATTCTTCAGAAGTTTGAACAGCCAGAAACCCATAAATATACATTCTCTTTGCCCAGCCGTATGGACAGTGAGGCTTCAAAATGGTCCCAATCATTTGACTTCTCTCCTTCCCTCCCCTCAGTATTAGTGGCCTCCCTCAGTCCCTTGGACTACAGAGTCAGCCCCTGCCCCCAGACTGCCAATTGTGGTCATATCTTGAAATCTTACCCTTGGCTGCTACTTGAGTTACTCCAGGATTTGTGGTACAAGGAGAGCAGAGGAAGATGGGGTTGGGGGAGTGGTGATGCAGGAAATAAAGGTGATGATGGGTTTGCCATGTGGCAGAAATTCAGAAGAGACAGATGGGACAGCTATCAGTGAAGTCACGGTTTAGGCGTGGAGCTAGGGATGCACCCACTGGAGAGGGGTGTGCAAATAGTGAAAAAGGGCACCACACAGTACCTAAAGGAAACCCCAAAGGCAGGTGGTGAGTGTAAGAGGGAAGCTGTGGGACTACAGCACGGGAGGGGCCTTCAGGAGGAAGGGACTCGTGAGCAGTCTCAAGCGGTGCAGAAAGGAAAAGGGAAAGACCCTTGAAAACAGCATATTTTTATATTAAATACTGTTTTCTGATAGTGAACTTCTAGATAGAAAGGCAGAAAGAAATGGGAACATTTCTTATTAACCTTTTTTTAATGTTTTATTTTTTCTACTAGGTTTCACCCATTTTATGAATAGTCTTTGTACAACTTTACATGAATACATTCTTATATACGATTTATACTACGCAGAAATATAAGTAAAAAGTGAAAGTTGCACCACTGATAAAATACTGTTGTCACTCCTCCCTAGAGGTCTACAGTAGTCTAATTTGTACATACTTTTGTACATTTACATACCTATGTAAGTACTTAGTTTTTTCTTTTTACATAGTGACATCATACTATTCATTAAACATTTCAGGCTACGTATTCATTAAACATTTCAGGCTATGGCAGTGAAGCAAGGAGAAATGTTTGACAGTGGTGGGGATGGTGTGGTGTGCCGACTGAAGACCTCTGGTAACAGTCCATCACCAGTTCTCAGCCTGCATACACATGCTGCTTTCCAGTTGTTTCTTTCTCTCAATACCTAGAAGAATTTCCATGTAAATACATTTCAATCTATAGCTTTGCTTTCTAAAAACTGCATTATATTCCATTTGATGGACATTCTCATCATTTTCTATGCAAATATAAATGGTATATTTGCAGTAAGAACACCACATGTGCTGTGCAATTTTATACACTAACATTTTCATTTAAGGCTTTAAACTTTTTTATACGTTATTAAGTTTAAGTAAACTGGTACATCCGTAGAATGGAATACCATGTGGCCTTTAGAAAGAAGGGTGTGGATCTATATGTACTGGTAGGGAAAAGTACCCATCATAAATTAGCCAGTTTAAAAATATGTACATATATAGATTGCAGAACTGGTGTGACTGATTTTGTTAAACATAAGATGTTAGTGTATGTATAGATTTTAAAAGGGTTAGTTCTAGCAACATGTTTGATCAGTGTATATGGCTTATGGTTTTTACATTAAATTTTTGTAATGTTTAAATGTCCATATCTTATGTGTGTAATCAGGAAACAATAAAGCTACAAAATTTTTTGAAAACTTTATGGTCACATACATTTCATTAAAGACTTCATCTTTTTTTAAGCCATTTCCTTTCTTTTAGGAATTTAGACTTTTGTGAGTATTCGAATGAGCGTCTATATGGACAGTTCACTGTACTACAAATAGTAATTATTTCCCTTGTATTTTGAGTAATATACATCCTTGTTATTTTTGTCAAGAGTACTGGTGGTGCAGTGGTTAAGCGCTCAGCTGCTAACCAAAAGATCAGTGGTTTGAACCCACCAGCCACCCTGGGAGAAAGATATGGCAATCTGCTTCTGTAAAGATTATAGCCTTGGAAACCCTATGGGGCAGTTCTACCCTGTTCTATAGCGTCACTATGAGTCAGAATCGACTCGACAACAGTGGATTTGGTTTTGTTACTTTTAAATTATTTTAAGAATAAATTTAAGTGCTATTTTAAACTAAATTATTTTTTGAATGTACGTGGTAAATCCGAACAGTACAGAAAGATTTTATTTTAGAAGTGCTGTTAGCTTTAGCAATTCAGATTTATGCAGTCTGTGCTGTTTCCTGTCCCACCAGATACTGTTGGCTGACTAGCTGCTTTTCACAGTTGTGAACAGTGTTTCTGTGAACTTACTTTTGAACTATGTCTGTTTACATAAGTAGGTAGGTCTATGAGGTAGAGTTCAGAGGTGGAATTGCTAGGCTAGGGGGTGGTATTGTATTTTAAGTATCAGTGATCACGGGAGATTGGAGGGGTACATTGATGCTTGGAACTTCAATTTCCATACATTTTTGTACTGGGTCTTCTGAAAGCTTTTAAAGTTGATTCTTTCGGGTTTTCTACATTGCCTGCCTTGCCATATACAGATGACCAGTTTAGGACACTACCTTGCAAGCAAGCCATAGATGGGGTGGAAGGGAGGGATGGGGCTCCAGCATCAGTGTAAAGATACTAGTGCTGCCTCTGCCTCCTTGGGGCCATGCAATGTCTTCTAAAGGCCGTTACTAGTGTTCTGTTTATTGTTTTAACTTTGGATTTATTTTTTTGACTAGGTAATACATGATCATGGTAAAAAAATAAAAACAAAAGGAGAATATACAGTGAAAAAGTAAATTGCCCTCCCTCACCTGGTCCCCATTCCCTTTTCCAGAGGCAATCACTATTATAATACAGTCTCATATAGCCTTCCAGAAATTGTCTATGTGTAAGTAAGCACATCTGTGTTTTATCGTTTCTTAGAATGCTTTCACATTGTTCTGCCCCGTTTTGCACTTAACTGTCTATCTTAGAAGGATCCCTGGTGGCACAGTGGTTAAGCACTGGGCTGCTAACTGGAAGGTCAGTGGTGCGAGCTCACCAGTCACTCCACGGGAGAAAGATGTGGCAGTCTGCTTCCCTAAAGCTTACAGCCTAGGAAACTCTATGGGCCAGTTCTGCTCTGTCCTGTAGAGTCACTGTGAGTCGGCATTGACTCAGTGGCAACAGGATTTTTTTTTTTTTTAAATCAGAGATCAGCCTATATCCCTTTATTCAGTGCTGCCTCATTATGTTAAAAGATAACCCATAATAATCCATTATATGAATAATACCATATTTTGTCTGTTACCAACAAAACTTCAGTGAATATTCTTACCCAGACTTCATTACACATTTGTGGGTATATCTGGGATAGATTCATAGGAGTAGTGTTTACCTACAGCATAGGATATGTGCGTTTATAGTTTTGGTAAGTAGTCAAATTGCCCTTCGTAAAATTTTCATTACTACAAGCAGGATATGAGCATACCTATTTTTTCACATACACACGTAAGTATAGTATACATCTTTCTGATTATTTCATTCCCCCGGCCCTTTTTTACTTTAAAATTAGCCTCCCTTGTCATGTGGGAAGGAGTAGGGAAAGCCTAGTTTTCCTGTTAAAAATCTTTTCCTTTTTTAACTCTCTTGTTGACCAAGGGCTCTTTTGTTGGCACAAATAGAAAACTGGGCATTTTATTTTTGATTTTTTTGAAAACTAGGCATTTTAAATGAAGGTTGTATTTGTTTGCTCTGGTCCTGAATTTCTTGAGAAAAGGAATAAATGACTTTTTGGCACAGAGGTTGCCATCTACCTTGTAATGAGATACTTAGGGGTATTCGAGTGGTTGTGTTATTAATGAGCAGGAAGTCGTCTGTCTTCTTTCTGTGATCTGGAAGTGTTTTCATAACACACCAACTGTTCTGTTCATGGAAAGTCTATGGGAAGTTGCTCCTTAAAACGTTTCATTTTTTAAAACTTTTTCCCTGGTATTCATATTTTTATCTGCTTCTTGAGTCAGGTTTGGCTGTTTGTTTTCTCAGGAAAAAAGTTGTTGATTTTCTGTCAGACTCTTTAAACCTGTGGAGTTTTTAATATGTAGTTTTCACCTAGTGGTATTTTATGCTTCATAATACATGCCTTTTGGGGACAGAAATTCACATATTGTACAAGTATATAAGGTCAGAGTAGTCCATAACATCTCCTGGCTTTAGTGTCAGTTTTTGGAAGGGCCCTTCCTTGCCCCAACATTAATTGAAAATGATCTCTGTTTTGTTTAGGTTTTTTTTTTTTTCCCCTGCATTCTCATTTTGGTTTTAACACTTTTAGATATGGCATAGATTTTCCCTCAGTTTTTTAAATTACTCTTTATTGAAATAATCCATACTTTCCTTACTGTTTTTCAAATGCCCCTTTCATGGAATATTGAACAATCAACTATGTATGGCAAGTCCACACTGTGATTCTTAATGCATTAGTATTTTTGTCCTAAATTTACAGGGATTTTGGCTTTGTTTTGTTTCCTCACATTTCATGACCATCTTTTTTTTTTTTTAATCGTTTCTTTCTGCCATTAGACATCATCCCCTGAGACCATATTAAAATCTTTCTTGAATTGGGTATGTGGTATGTTGGCCTTTTGATGTGTGAATTTTCAAAATATTGATTCAAGTGGAATTCTCACAGGTCAACTTTGGAACCATCATCAAATTCCCAACATTAACATTATCATTGGAACTACATTAGATACATGGATTAATTTGGGGGAGGATTTAGCTCTTTAATTTGCCAAATCCGTGTATCTTTTTACCCTGTGTCTCTCTAGTTATTGCCTTTTCTTTTTTTTTTTTTAAACAATATTTTACTGTATTTTCAGTGAAGGTTTACACAGTGGTTTAGGTTCCCATTCAACAATTCTACACAAATTGTTCAGTGACGTTGGTTACATCTTCGCAACACATGAGCTGGTTGTTCCATTTCCATTAGTCTAGTTTTCCTGCCCCATTATATTCTCATATTTGTTCTAAAGTTTAATTGTTGATTGTTTGCTCTCATATAGATGATTTTTGCTGAAGGAGCACAGTACTCCATTGTTGCCTTTTATATTTGGATACAATTTATATATATTTTTTCATATGGGTGCTGTTTTTTTTATATCTTTTTATTTTTGTGATGAGTCCTTTTCCCTCTTTTTTCTCATTTCTTATCATTGATAATCTGTTATCTAAGTTATTTCGTTATTGGATTATTATAAGGTCTATTTGCAATTGATTTGCAGTGTCTGAGTGGACAGTCTTACATAAAAGAATGATAATTTCATCTATTTATTTATGCCTCTGGTTTGTTTTTCTTATTGTAATTGGGTAGAACTCCATATAACAATACTCAGTAATAGCTGTGTGAAGATTTTTATGTGTGTGTTCATATGTGAGTTAGATCTGCAGCAGTGCTATTTTTAGGTTTTTGAATATTCTAGTTTCACACAGAAAACTTGAGAGCTTTCTGTTTCTCATCTCTGGCTTGGCTTATGTGACACTGGCGTTTTCTTGAAGATTTATAAGACCTTGCCCCTAATACTATCCAAGTCCTTGGCCATTTTTGGGATTAATTCTCTGACATTCTTTCTACATTTCTTTTTTCTTTTTTTTTGGTTTATTATACAAAAACTTATACATATATTGTTGTGTGACATCAGTTGCAGTCCCCATAATGTGACAGCACACTCCCCTTTTCCACCTCAGGTTCCCTGTGTCCATTCAACCAGTTCTTGTCCCTTCCTGCCTTCTCATCCTGCCTCTGGACGGGAGCTGCCCGTTTGGTCTCGTGTATCTGATTGAACTAAGAAGCACACTCCTCGCGTGTATTATTTTTGTTTTATAGTCCTGTCTAATCTTCGTCTGAAGAGTGGGCTTCGGGAATGGTTTCATTTCTGGGTTAACAGAGCATCTGGGGGCCATAGTTTCGGGGGTTCCATTAAGTGTGGTCTTTTTATTTGAATTTGAGTTTTGCTCCACACTTTTCTCCCGCTCCGTCCGGGAACTTTCTACATTTCTTCCATGTTTATTAGTCCACATGTCTGTCTCTAAAATTACTGCAGGTTTCTGCATTTTGACTCTGCTCCTGAAGACTTACAGAGTGGATGCTGCTTGGTCTGAAGTTCCAGAAAGGATTCTGTTCTTAAACAGGTGATTTCTATACCTAACAACTTCCTGTTGCCTCTGGGAAGGAGAGCTCTCTCGTGTCTGGGTGCCACAAAGCAGGATTGGGCTTCTGGTGTTGCCTTTCCCTCCTGTACCGCAGGTTGTGTTTTTTGGACTCTGCCCTTCTCATTGGCATTTCCTCTACCCAGGGCTCTTGTCAGAAACGTCACACTTGTCCTCTGAAATGTTTCTGCCCAGCAGAGCATTACTCAGTGTCGTCTCTATGGTAATTGGTCCTTCTGAAAGAGGGAGGGCAGGGAAGAGAGAGAGAAGTCAAGTCACCGAGGTCTTCATGGTCCGGGTGTGTTTGGGGTCATGGGTGCTGAGGGCAATTTGCATAGGGAAGAGCACATAAGCCTATCACGGAGAAGAAAAAGTGGGGGATTGATTTTACTACATTTATGTCCGAGTGACAAAGCCTAGTTTGAGAGTTTTGGAATGACTGAAACAGTTTTGTTTTCTTTTTAGACGTTTAAAAAACTTAATTTTAAACTAACGAGCCTTGGTGGCACAAGAGTTAAGCACTAGGCTGCTAACTGAAAGGTCGGCGGTTCGAACCCACCCGACGGCTCAATGGGAGAAAGACCTGGAGATCTGTTCCCGTAAAGATTACAGCCTAGGAAACCCTATGGGGCAGTTCTACTGTCACATGGGGTTGCTATGAGTTGAAATTGACAGCACCCGACAACAACAATCTTAAACTTACTGGTTTTCCTTTTAAAACAAAAGCAGAGGATTTTTGCTACGTATGGTTTTGTTCTTTCTGGAATTAAAACCAGAAGTAAAAAAAACCCGTAAGGTAAGTTAATACACCTGCTAGAATCTAGATTTCTTTCTCATATTGCCACAATTGCCTGCACCAGTTGGGTTGCCATGGTAAAATGTAAGGGCGCACACACACACACAAAAAAAAACCACATGAAAGTTTGAAAAGCTTCTCTGGAAGGGGAAGAGAGCCGTTTCATGGTACAGGTTCTCTGATCCTTTATTCTTCTGATGGGCCCTCTCAAAAGGTAGAGGGAATCGGGCTAGTGTGTTAACAGAACTTTTTTAGTCTTAAGTTTCATTTTAATGTTTTACTTAAATTTTAAGTTCTCTTTAAAAATACAAATTTGCTTTAAAAGCATGCCCTAGATGGCATCTAGGTAGAGAAGACACTATACCTCACCATTAAGAGCTATTTATTTATTTTTAATAATCATCTACTATCAGGATTTTTAACTAGCAGATATGCTCTCTGACCATGGTACAATTAAGTTAAAATTTATCAGTAACAAGAAAATAACTTTAGAAAGGAAATCAATACTTTTGAAAGTTGAAAACACATAACTTTGTAATACTTTGTGCAGGAAGGAAGAAATCATAGTGGAAATCGGAAAACAGAATGGAACAATGATAATAATAAAAATAAAAAGACTACATAGTAAAACTTACATGCAACTAAAATGTTTTAGGTAGAGGGAAATATATAGTCTTTATATAGTCTTAATGGGCTATGTTAGAAAAGAAGAAAGATTGAAAATCAACTTCTAACCAGTCTAGAAATTTGAGGGGGGAAAAAGGACAGATTATAAGAGAAAGTAAAGATAATTAAGGAAACTAATGAAATAGGTATAAGGAAGCAGTATAGAGGATTATTGAAGCAGAAAGCTTGTTCCTTTGAGACAAATTAGATCTCTGACAGGATTGATCATGGCAAAAAGAAGGTGCAACAGCATTGAAAAACTTGATGGTGGTTTTATCGTATTTGTACACAAGTAATGGATGCTTGTTCAGAAAACTTGGAAGCCACAGGGAAATAATAGCAGAATTCAGGTCTCTAAATGGCGGCCTGTGCAGTACCCGAAGGTCACACTTACAACTGCTATGCTGAGGCAGCCTCTTTGTAGCCATGTTTGTTTCTGTGGACTGGGGTGTTTGCATGTCTCTGCCTGCCTTGGCCTGTCCCCAGGGCATCGTTGGCACCCCTTGTAGAGTAGCCCCACGCCACTTGCTGCCTGGGACACATGTGTATCTCCTTACGATCTGCAGGTCCCTGGGTTCTGACTGTCACAGGCTGCCGTGCCTCTCCTGTTGACTCATGTCTGGTTCCTGCAGTGAGAATTTTACTTAGAGCCATGCTGCCTCCAAAACTCTTGTCTGCCACCAAATCTCAGAAGTCCCGGGCCCCAGGTCTCTATGAGCTAGACAGTGCCTTGATTAAGGAGCCGGATGCCACCATAGGAGAAGGCGCCTCTGACTCTGAATTCTCTCATCAGAGGTTTCGGAATCTCCTCTACATAGAGTTTGTCGGGCCTCGGAAGACCCTAACCCAACTCCGAAACCTCTGCCTCGATTGGTTGCAGCCGGAGACGCGCACCAAGGAGGAGATTATCGAGGTCTTGGTCCTAGAGCAGTACCTGACCATCCTACCAGAAAGAATCAAGCCTTGGGTGCAGGCAAAAAAGCCAGAGAACTGTGAGAAGCTAGTTACTCTACTGGAAAATTGCGAAGAGATGTACGAACCAGAAGGTAAGACTCGCTGAACGGTGTGCAGTTTCCCTGGCTTCTCAGCCTTCACACTTCTCACATTTGGGGCTAGTCCTCTGTGGTGGGGGCCATCCTAAGCACTGTAGGGTGTTGAGCAGCATCCTCCCCTGTACCCAATTGTGACAATCAAACCTGTCTTCAGACATGGCCAGGTGTCCCCTGGAGAGCACAGTCACCCCTGGTGGAGAAGGACCATCCTGGGGTGGGAGACGGCATGTAGATGCTTCAGGGAGAGGGGTTCTGTCAGAGGGGAACCTCCACACGACATGGCTCACCCACTTGACCCAAGTGTGTGCCTGCCTTTTGTGAAACAGAATGGTGTGTTGGGTATTCTTATTTGAGGGTGAGATAGGAGAGGCCGTTGTCATGCTCTCTGCCCAGTCTCTAAGTTGCGAGAGCTGTGGAAAGCCATTGCTGGGTGTGGAGCTGAGAAGTAACAGGGTCATATGGCTCCGGTTTCCTGTGGAGGTTGGATGGTCGGGCGGGGGCGGGGATAGAAACTGGCCAATCTTAGGAGACTGGTGAGGGTACCAGTGGGAGACTATGAGACATTGACTTGTGGCTGGTGTCCCCTCAGACGACGATGTCCACAGTGATGATGACATGAGTCGGGTCGGCGCAGAGTCCCCACCCCCCCGCTCAGTGCACTCCTTCTGCAGTAAGTAGCCACCCAGGTCTCTTCACCTTTAGTTCCCCTGAGAGTTTGGCATGGTATGCACAGGCTGCCTTGGGTGTCTGAGGTCTCCGATATGATGGCATGCCTTCCCTAGAGCTGTGCAACTCAGAGATCAGAGGGGAAGACGTAGTGAGGCATTTTGATATCAAAACAGACCCTGACTATGGAGTGGAGTATTTTTTTTTTTTAAGCAAAAAAAGTATTTAAAAGCTATTTGAAATTTGCAGCAGGCAACTTACAAGCTGTGCTCCTTCCCCACCCCCGGGAGGGGCAGATTTCACTCCCCTTTTGCCTCTAAAGGTATTTTGTTAATTAAAGGTACTCTGGTGAAGTTTACCCCTCAACCCCCAAGACTTGCTTTTGGGGAGAGTATGTGTTTTGTTTTGCTGGGTTTTGTTCCTTTGCAGGAAAGTAACGTGCACATTAAGATTGGGTGGGGTAAGCCAGACTGTAGAGAGTCTGAAGTCTATTCTTCTGAATTTGGATTTGACTGTTCAGGAACTGGACAGCTAGCAGAAGTGTCTGGAGGGGGCATTCGCATCTGAGCTTTAAAGTCAGCCCTGCTCAGTGCTCTGGTGTAGGGCAGTGGGAAGAGGCTGAGCTCGGGAGCTTGGGCATCTGGAAGCCTCAGCTCTGGATCTGTGACCTCAAGAAAGGAAGCAGGATGATTCCCATACATATGGGGGGCACGTGCATGTGAGGGAGGCCCAGTGTGTGCAAGCACGCTGCTGACCGCTGTTCTGACATCTGGCGTTGTCAGGTGACTGGGATTGGAGGGGCAGGAACAGAGACACAGAATTTCGAGACCACTGGCCGTACACGAGGACTTCCCGGAACAGTAAGTCACCTGCTCCAACCCTCTACTGGATGCTGCACTAACGTGTGTGTGTGTCCACGAGGGAGAGTAAATGGGGTGAGAGTCAGGTTAGGACAAGGGAGGTGGCCAGTTGGAGACAGCCTGGACTATCCTTCCTTGCTTCTCGGTTTGGATGTATTCCCGTTCTCCCAAAGTTTGGTCCACGGCTCCTGTTCCTTAAACTTCACTCAACAAGCAGTGTCACCTTCACAGTATTTGTCACATACACCCACTTCCACCTGTACTCCCCTTTACTCGGGATTTTCTTCAGCTGACATGCTTTTTTTTTTTTAAAGTGCAAGTTTATTTGAAAAAGAATCTGTGTTGCTGCAAAAATGGAAGTGTATAAAGTGCTGTGGTTAGAAGGTATAAGAATGAAAAATAAACACATTGCAGCAATGCTGCTAACCGCAAATGCCTGCCAAGGCCTTGAGCAAGTGTTAAGAAGTATTAGATACCTTCGCTTCAGGCTGGAGGCTTCCTTATTGATTGGAAGAGGATTGCAAAGGAGATAATTATATGTCAGTGTACTGTTGGTACCTGGACCAGTAGAAAGACCATTTCTTCCTGCACATGGAGGAACTCATAGTAGGCAGTGGAGCACCCCTAAATTCCAGATCAGGAGATGGATGTCATCATCAGGACTGACATCTATGATACCTCCCCACATTCATAAATTTAGGGCACCTTTCCAGTGTAGAACATTGAGTCCTCACAGCAGCCCTATGAGGCAGGCCCCTCAAGTATTATACCCATTTTACAGTTAAGACAGGAGGCTGAGAAACTGAGGAATAGGGCAGGCAGCAGCTGAGCGCCCAGGCTCCAAGCCCGCACACACCACATAGCTTTCCACATCGTGGGAACAGGAGGACAGGTTGGGACTTCAAGATGTGGCAGGGCTTGCTCTGTTGACTGGGGCAGAATGCAGAGGAGAATAAATCTTGACATCAGTGAGCGTGCACACACACGCATGTGCATACTCACTGGACCCAGAGGGTGACTAGCTGGCGCAGATCTGTGGCCTCCTTCCTTCATCTACCTTTTCCCACCCTAGGACTGCTTCAACACAACCTCTCCCTCCCTCTGATGGAGAAGACCACCTTTGAGATGGAGAGGGAGGATGACAATGACAGGGACTCCATGATGGACTTCGAGTCCGCCTCCCAGGTATGACAGGGGTCCACTTTTTCCTGAAAGACCTCGTGTACTGCCATGGTGAAGATGCCTTCCTCCTCCAAGGTTCAGTGTTCATCCACTCACCAGAATCCACCTGGGCTGAGAGCCCAGCCACTCCCCACAGGTGACCAGTGGCCAGGGCAACTGCCTGTTTTCTGGTTCATCCTCGTAGTCAGAGAAACTCTCTCCTACTCATCAGCACTTAGGTCACTGGGTGGGTCAGTCAGCCTGGCCGTGTACCAGCCAGGGACTCACAAGGACTCCGGAGACCTTTCTGGCCGGGAGCCAGGAAGGCTGCCAGTCAGCAGAGCAGTGTGTGAAGAGTTGATAGCCCAGTCCCATGTCCACAGGCCAAAAGCCTGGAAACCACTGATCTCTAACTCAGTATGGTGGTTTGTACCTACCCTGTGGCTCCACAGGAGGAAAGACCTAAATCTGCTCCCATAAACGTTACAGCCTAGAAAACTCTGTATGGGGCAGTTCTGCTCTGTCACATGGAGTCACCATGAGTTGGAATCAGCTCCACAGCCCACAACAACGATAACAGCATGGTGGAAACAGCAGAATAAGAATATACAAATTACGTTTAGGGGGTATACAAAACAAAATTCATTTTCCTTGAGCATTATGTGTAAATCTTGTAATTGTTTAAGTGTATAGGCCATGTTATAAAAAATTGTGCTGTATGAACATTGTTCTCAGGACAACATCCATTCAAGTTTAACTTGATTGCAGCTTATATGCAGTTAGCTATCATTGTTGATTACAGATACAAAGGGAACTGTTGCCTTAGAGCTACCCACTTTGTATAGGTTAACTTAATTTTAAATGAAAGCATCACTTTTGTTTCATAGGAGCAATGCAGTTCAAGATTAAATGTGCATCCATTGTACTCAGATTAGGTAGATGGGAGAACAATATGAAAAATGGCCTTACCCTTTCTCATTGCCCTGGGAGTCTGTCAGCACGGGGGGTGGGGGTGACTCCTGACCTTCGTCCTCCAGAGTTTGTGGCCCACAGTCACTCAGTTAGCCTCCACCCTGAGTTGTGACCTCTGGGCGCTTCCCCTCCCTCCCACCAGCTCTACTTGCATTCGTGGTGATAGAGGTCTGTGACCTAGGGAGACCCAGGCACAGGTGGGAATAAGACGGCCCTGCTCTCAGGGACCTGGCAGAGGCTCTCCCCACAAGCAATGAAAACAGTACAGCTATGAGGTGGTCACTGCACCAAGTTTGCGATGCCTCCTGCTTTTGTAGCTTGATTTTTGCTGTCCTAGAAATTCTCAGCCCTAACCTAGGAAGAGCTTCATTTTTGAATCTCTGCCTCATTTCCTTGCCCTACGTAGTTTTTGTTATTTGTTTTGTTTTCTTAATGGATGTATAGTTGAAGCTTTCCTCTTCAAGCTCTGTGTCCCAGCTTACTTACTTTCTCAGTGGGAGGTGTGCCTTGTTCTGCAGGAGCCCCACCTTGTTTTGCTACATTCCTATGTGGCTGATGGAGCCCTGGTGGCGCAGTGATTAAGAGCTCAGGCTGCTAATGAAAAGGTCAGCAGTTTGAATCCACCAGGTGCTCCTTGGAAACCCTATGGGGCAGTTCTTCTCTTTCCTGTAGGGTCACTATGAGTAAGAATTGATTCGATGACAATGGGTTTGGGTTTTTTTTTTGTTGTTGTTTATCATGGCCCTAGGGTGGCACAGTGGTTAAGTGCTTGGCTGCTAACCAAAAGGTTGACAGTTCAAATCCACCAGCCACTCTGTGGGAGAAAGATGTGGCAGTCGGCTTCCATAAAGATTACAGCCTTGGAAGCTCTATGGGGCAGTTCTTCTCTGCCCTGTAGAGTTGCTATGAGTGGGAATTGACTTGATGGCAGAGGGTTTATGGGATCATGGTCCTGTCTCTTCCCAGCAGTAGAACTGTAGTAAACTTAATACTGAAACAGCTACGATTTCTTAATTTTTCTTAATATTTAAGTGACGTGTTGCATTGCAGAAATGTCTCACCCCCAGCAAGGCAGATGCTTGGACCCCATTTCACAGACGAACCTGAAGCTCAAAAAGGTTTTTTTCCCAAGGTCGCATAGCTAATAGACGGCACATCCTCCTCCGGCTCTGGAGTTCTCCCTGGCTGTACAGCCTGTGGTCTCTCCACGTCACTGTGCACCCCCCCTCCCAGATTTGTCTACAGACCTCGGTGTCATTCCTCCCCCCAGGACTACCACTCACTGAAATTAGTGATGCTTCCAGCGGCAGCCCTCTGGCAACTCTAGTGTTTAAAGCTCCTCCTGGGCTGTGTGGAAGTTGTGTATCCCGGAATATCCCACCCTGTAGCGGTGGTGTGTGATGAAGTGTGCACAGGATATGATGGGGAGGGAGGCTGAAATGACAATTCCTGACAAGTCTGCTTAAATGAGTGCTTTTCTGCTCCCCGCTTTCACTTACATATTTGATATTGAGCCTGTTCAGGCTTTACATATCCAAACCTTACCCAGCACTCAAGGCGGCCCACTCAGGGCCCCCCACAAAACCTTTCCTCACTGTTCCAGCCCACCCTGCACTGTCCCTCAACTAAGCCCTTTTAGTGTTTATTCTCCATACCCCCACTTTATTGTGTAATGTTCTCTAATTGTTTCACGAGTCTTTTCTCTCCAACCAAATTATAAGCTGCATGAGGGCAAGGAATGTATGTCATGCATCTTTTGGGTCCTCCTCAGAGTATAGCGCCAAGGTAGCTACACAGCAGGCCCCTAGTTAGACTCGATAGGATCCCTCAGAGCCCTGAGTACTGTGAGCACTCTCTCTCTGTGTAACTTGGTACATGTTGCTCCACTGTTGCCAGCGTTCTCCTGCTATATGGGCCTTAGTGGGAACGGACTCCACTGAGAGGTCTGTGTTTGACGTTTCAGGATGCGGAATCCTACCAAGATGTAGTGGATCTCACTGAGGACAGGAAGCCTCAGAACCCAATTCGGGACAACATGGAGAACTACAGGAAGCTGCTCTCCCTGGGTGAGCCACTGCTTCTCTTGGTCATGAGGAGTCTGTTCGTTGGTGTACTTTGTCACCTTATTCTCCTAAAGCTCTGCAGGATGCTATGTTGTTGCTGTTGTGTGCTGTCAAGTTGATTCCGACTCATAGCGACCCCATGTGACAGAGCAGAACTGCCGCATAGGGTTTCCTAGGCTGTGATTTTTATGGGAGCAGATCACTAGGCCTTTTTTCTGTAGAGCCGCTTGGTGGATATGAACCGCTCACTTTTCTGTTAGTAGCTGAGCATTTAACCATCGTGCCACCAGGGCTCCTGCAGGATGCTGTAACCTGTGTTAATACATTTGGAGTTTCAGAGTAATAAGCCTTTGAAAGACTTCAAATGGGAGTAAATGATGAGATTTGTGTTTTTCAGAAGTCACTCTGGCTCTGGGTGGAAGATGGTGTACAGGGTGGGGGGGGGGGAAGAGGCAGAAGCCTGTTGCTATAAGAGCTGAGATCCTTTCTAGAGTGGTGACAGTGGAGAGTTTTAAAGATACCTCCAGAATGGGATCATGGGTTCTGATTTGGACACAGTGGTTTGGACTCTCCTAGAAAGCATATCTAAGTGAAGTTCTTATCCTAGTAGGGATTGTGGTATACAGGTCTGGTGCTTGGGGTAGAGGTCTGTGGTGAGGGTGTTGGGTCACACCTTGGAGCCCTGAGGCACTCCAGGTTTTGAGAATGGGTGGAGGAAGGGCAGTCAAGAGGCAGGAGCAGAACCATGGAAACCAGTGAAAAAGAGGACATCAAGATTTTTAAGTGGCTGCAAGGAGGGTGACGACCATGAAGAATTGCACTGAATTTAGGGACACAGAGGAGGTCTTGGTAACAAATTTCTAGGCGGGGTCAGGAGAATTAATTAAAATTCAGATTAGAGTGGGTTCAGGACTAGATACAAAGGAATTGGATATGGGCTGTCTAAGGTTAGTACCTTAGAGAAGGGCAGAGAGAGATTTATATGATGAACCTTGATCTCCTGATTCTAACGTGAACCATTGTCTTCTCCCTGTGCGCAGGGGTCCAGCTCGCAGAGGATGACGGACATTCCCACCTGACACAGGGCCACTCATCAAGGTCCAAGAGAAGTGCCTACCCAAGCACCAGTCGAGGTGAGGACCAAGCAGATGGATGTGATGGCCTCAGTGAGGTGTAGCGATAAACCTTTACAAAAGGGTGCTCCCTTTGAATCCCACCGTTACCTTGTAGAAGCATAGGGGCCAGGGTGTGTTTACATTTAGGATTTCCTTTCAGGTCTGAAAACCATGCCTGAAGCCAAAAAGTCAACCCATCGGCGGGGAATATGTGAAGACGAGTCCTCCCACGGGGTGATCATGGAGAAGTTCATCAAGGATGTCTCACGCAACTCCAAGTCGGGAAGAGCTAGGGAATCTAACGACTGGCCACAGAGGTTCCCCAGGATGCCCGATGATGACTGGAAAGACATCTCCTTCAGCAAGAGGGAATCGGTAATTCAGGAGCGGGGCTGTGAGGGGAGCGTGCTCGGGGGAGGCTTCAACCTTAACTCCAGCCTCATGTCCAGAAAGAGAGTTCTTGAAAGAAAAAGGCGCTATCAGTTGGACACAGATGGGAAGGGCTCAGTTCATGATCAGAAAGGCTATGTGAGAAAGAAGCCCTTTGAATGTAGTGAGATGAGGGAAGCTGTGGGCATGAGCAGCCTCAGCTCGCCATCCCCA
The DNA here is from genome assembly GCA_030035585.1 of Dugong dugon. Classification (NCBI taxonomy): domain Eukaryota; kingdom Metazoa; phylum Chordata; class Mammalia; order Sirenia; family Dugongidae; genus Dugong; species Dugong dugon. The sequence continues at coordinate 118,699,972 of CM057466.1, forward strand.
ACCGAGTTGCTGCCGGCTGACTTTGAGGCCATGCCCTATGTGTGCGATGAGTGTGGGCGGTCTTTCAGTGTTATTTCAGAGTTTGTTGAGCACCAGATCATGCACACGAGGGAGAATCTCTATGAGTACGGCGAATCCTTCATCCATAGCGTGGCCGTTAGTGAGGTTCAGAAAAGCCAGGCCAGAGGGAAGCGCTTTGAGTGTAAGGAGTGTGGGGAGGCCTTCAATAAGAGCGCCACTCTTACTGAGCACCGGAAAATCCACGCGAGAGAGTATCTCATGGAATGTCAGGATCAGGAATACGAGGAAGCCTTCATGCCCAGCCCAACCCTTAGCGAGCTCCAGAAAATGTACAGTAAAGAGAAATTCTATGAATGTAGGGTGTGTAAGGAGACCTTCCTCCATAGCTCTGCCCTGGTCGACCACCAGGAAACCCATGGTAGAGGGAACTTCGGTGATGACACAGATAATGAGCGTGAGGAAGCCTTTAAGCCCAGCCTGGCCCTTAATGAGTTTCAGAAAATTTACAGTAAAGAGAAAACGTATGAATGTAAGGTGTGTGGGGAGACCTTCCTGCATAGCTCTGCCCTGAAAGAACACCAGAAAATCCATGCTAGAGGAAACCTATTTGAAAATCAGGGTAAAGTGTGTGAGGAGACCTTTATTCCCAGCCAGTCCCTTAAAAGGCGTCAGAAAACTCATGCTAAAGAGAAGCTCTATGAATTTAAAGATGGTGGGGATGCCTTTATCCAAAGTTCAGATCTCAGTGAGCACCCGAGAAACCATTCTCGAAAGAACCTCTATGAAGGCAGGGGATATGAGAAATCTGTCATTCGTAGCATGCCCTTTACCGAGTCCCAGAAAAGTCACACCATAACAAGACCACCTGACAATGAGGAGAATGAGAGAGCATTTACCATTAGTGCCAACCCCGAGGAACAGCAGAGATTTCCCACTAAAGAGAGTGTCTATGAAGGGAGACGGTGTGAGAGATCAGTTATTCACAGATTGGCCTTTACTGACCCCCAGAAAAGCCACAGTGCTGCGGAGCTCAGTAAACCGAAGGCGATCGCCGAGTCTACCGTCCAGAGTGCCGACGCGATCCAATGCCAGAGAGCCCATGCTGGAGAGAGCGCCTATGAAGGGAAGGTGTGTGGGAGATCTGTCATCCAGAGCATAGTCGCTGCTGAGCCTCCGAGACATCACACTGGAAACGAACTTGCTGAGTGTAATGAGAAGGGGGAATCCTCCATTTATATCTCAGACCTTAATAGGCAGCAGAAGATTGATGCCAGAGAGAACCCTTTTGAAGGGGCTAAGTATAACAAATACACGGTTATACACAGTGTGTCCTGTGCTGAACCTCAAAACAGTCTTGCTAGAGAGGGAACCAGCGAGTTGAAGGAGGGTGAACCCTCTGCCCCTAATTCACATGTCCGTGAGTATCAAAAGGCCCGTGCGAAAAAGAAATACATTGAGTGCAGGGACTACAAGACGTCTGTGATCCACTCCCTCCCTTTTGGTGAACCGCAGAACAGTCACACCAGAGAGAGATTCTACAAGTGCCAGGAGTGTGGGGAGTCCTTTGTTCACAGCTCTGACCTCAGTGAACATCAGAAGATTCACGACCGAGAGAAACTCTCTGGAAGGAAGACGTACGAAAGGTCCGTTATCCGCAGCCTCGCCCTCACGGACCCCCAGACCAGCTATGCTGAAGAGTGCGTGCGCATGGAATGTAAGGAGTGTGGGAAGTGCTTTGCTACCAGTGAAGCCCTCAGCCGCCACCAGAAAGTCTATGGCCGGGAGAGGTTCCACGGCAGGACACCGTTTGGAAGCTCTGTCATTCAGGGTGTCGGCTTTGACGAGCCTCAGAAGGATGAGTCAGATGACACCATCTATGAATGTAAGGACTGTGGGCTGGGCTTTGCTGACTTCAACGACTTCGGGGATCATCAGAAAGTTCACGGCCGGGAATATCTCATGGATATCCGTGTGTGTGGGCCTTCGGTAATCCAGACCTGTTCCTTTGGTGAATCTCAGAAAAATGGCACTGGAGACCAGCTCTATGAGTGCCCACAGTGCGGGGAATCTTTTATTAGTAATGACTTCCTTTTTGAGCATCAGAAGATGCATGAGAGAGAGCCATTCTTTGTCAGTAGGCAGTATAATGAGGCTTGCATGCGGCGCCTGACGCTTCACACGCAGAAGAGGAGGCGGTCCTCGAGGAAGAGTCCTCCTGTGTCAAAAACCCTCAGGTGCCAGGTGTGTGGACAGGATTTCATTCACAGCTCTGTCCTTCATGAACACATGAAAATTCACACTGGAGAGGATCAGCTAGAGCGTGGCAAGATATGCGAGGATACGGTTGTCCCAGGCCTAGCCCTCACCGAGTTGCAGAGAAGCCAAGCTGAAGAAAAAAACTATGAATGTAAAACATGTGGAGAATCCTTTCTCAATCACTCAGACCTTAGGGATCACATGAGGATCCACGAGAAAGATGAGCCCTTTGACTACGGGGCCACATTTGTTCATACCTCATTCGTTTCTGAGCCTCCCAATGCAGATTCGCCTTTCTACGAATGTAAGGACTGTGGGAAATCCTTTATTCATAGCACAATCTTAGTTAAACACCAGCAGCTTCACCTGGAAGAAGAAGCCCAGGAGGTTGAAGCCAATTTTGTTGTTCCACAAGAAGTGCTGCGGATTCAGGGGTCCAACGTAGAGGCTGCCGAGCCTGAAGTGGAGGCTGCCGAGCCAGAAGTGGAAGCCGCTGAGCCCAACTTGGAGGCTGCTGAGCCCAATGAAGAGGCTGAAGGGCCTGATGGAGAGGCTGCCGAGCCTGATGGGGAGGCTGAGCAGCCCAATGGGATGGCCGAACAGCCCAATGGAGATGCCGATGAGCCCGATGGTGCAGGGATCGAAGACCCAGAAGAGCGAGCTGAGGAGCCTGAGGGAGATGCTGACGAGCCCGATGGTGCAGGGATTGAAGACCCAGAAGAGGAGGGCGAAGATCAAGAGATCCAGGTTGAAGAACCGTACTATGACTGCCAGGAATGCGCCAAAACCTTCACTTCTAACTTGGCCTACGGTGAGCATCTGAAAACCCATGCCCGAGTAATCATATATGAGCCAGGAAATGTCTATGGTGAAAGCTCGCGCTATACCGAGCATGCCAGTACCAGCGCCAGTGCCAATGATAGGGCCGATGAGAAGTACTTCAGATGTGACATCTGTGGGCAGCTCTTCAGTGACCGTCTATCCCTTGCCAGACACCAAAACTCCCACGCCGGCTGAGAACATCCAAGTGTAAATGTTGGAAAACCTTCCATTAGGACTTGACCTATGTTAAACAACAGAGAATTCAAACAAACCCATGATAAGTAGGAAACCTACCTTGGTGTGTTTGCATCTTCTTGAACATCAGAAAACCCATACTGAAAAGAAACTGAATACGGAGACTCCTTCGATCTTAGCTCTCCCTCATCAAACCTGTGTGTGTATGTGGGAAAGCCATAGCTCATGTCTTACCTCTCATCTGAGTAAACATAATGAGAAGGGACCCTCTGAGTATTCGCGGCTCTAGAAATTGTCCCAGTCAACTGTAAATGACACTCCTGTGACCTATAAATATTTCCGGAGATGTATATAAAATAGCAAATCATAGCAAAATGGTAATCACATCCATTTGGATTTAATGCAATGCGCATCACAGTGTACAGTGCAGAGGCACCTTATCGGGTAATCCTTGACTTGGGAGGGAGGGTGGGGCAGGGCGGGAGAGAGTGACAAATAAGAATATATTTGTAAGGATCTTGAATCCTGAGAAGATTTATTGTAAATAATTTGAACCCCATCAGGATCTTTTTTGAGCAACTGACTCCTGTTTTGCTCTCTTACTCAAGTATTCCTGCGCAGGTATAGGCATGAAAGATTAAATGTGATCCATTGCTGTTTGAAAAGAGAAGTACTTTTAGCTTCCTTTGGCAGCCATTTATTTCACCTACACCGATGCTCTGGAACTTAACACTATGTAAGCCTTTACAGTGCACGGATTGGCCTTTCATGACCTAAATTGATCAGTCGCCACATTGTACCTCATGGTGGCTCTCATACAAAAATACTAAAAAGTTTGTTTTGTTTTGTTTTGTTTTTAAACCCAATATGTGTTCAGTACTGAATTCACAAACTCTGAAGCTTTTCCGTCTAAACCTTATTATGTCTTTGCCTTTAAGTAGTGGCTTGCAACCATCACTAGAACATGGCCGTGCCTAATGAAGGTTGAGAACCCTAGGGAGAGGTAGGGAGAGGCTCTCCTGTTGTAAATAGGAATGCAGGCTACCGGCTCATCACTTCCTCTGTGTGCTTCCTGCCTTAAGTGAAAAGTAACAACGTGGCTTTGGTCGCTTGTGCATTGTCAGTATATGCAGCCACAAGTCAGTTTGCACCCTGGGTTCCCAGGAGCTAGTATCCTTAGATCTTTCTGTCGCTAAACTTAATTCTCTTCTTCTTCACTTGCCTGACGCTCTAACCCTGTGTCTTTCTTAATTAATTAAAAAAAAAAAAAAAACTTTGTTCACACTCAACCCAAGTTTAACATAGACTCAGGTTCCCCAGCAGCCTTAATTTGTTCTGTTAACCATCTGTTCCTTTCTCTATTGGCCCTCCTAAGTATTTCTGAGCTCTCCATTAGAGTGTTGTGTTTGTCTGATCTCCCCAGTTTTACACTTAGTCACAAATTTGCTCACATCTTAATGTTCCTTGTGTCCTTGTCTGTGGACCATCTGTACTCCTTCGCTTTCCCTCCCCTCACATAATGACTATATTAAGAAATTTCAGACTTTGAGTTGGCTGGGGAAAAAAAAATCAAAAAATTTAAAAAATTAAAAAAAAAAGAATCTATAGATTAAATGAGCAAAAGAGCAGAGCAGATCATTTGAGCAAGCAAAACTGAAATCCACACTCTTCTAGGTGTGCAGATTAGGGCTTGTGGAGATAGTGTCAAAGCTGCAGGGAATACCAAAGTTTAGGGAGGTTGTAGAACTGCAAGCAAGAAGCAGAAATGAGTACGTACGCCAAAGAAGGGTGTCCTAGTCGGTCCAAACCTAGGAAGGAGAGCAAGCAGACAGAAGAAAACACCAGAAGCAGGGACTGGTGAGAAGGAGCTGAGCAAGCTGTCTGGACAGTTGGGAAAAATAGGCCTTTTTGATGGCATGGCGTCCTTGTGGGCCAGTTGCACATAAAGATCCCAGGTTGGAACGGGCATAGCATGGGAATTGAGGAGCAGAGAGGTGTGCTGTACCAGAGGAGGATCCTTCAAATGGCACTCAGTGTTGATGTCGTCCTGGTAGACTGGGTAGGCTTGTTACTGTTGGCAGTATTTATCAGTGAAACCTTTCAGAAAGCAGCTTGCCAAATTTCAAGGGGTCCTTTTGCAACCTTACGTTAGTGAGAAACTAGGAACAACTTAAATGCCAGACAACAGGGGAGTGATTAAGTAAGTGCATCTGAAACATGCACCCTGTGGACTCTTTATGCAGCTGTTAAAAATGATAATCATGAAGAGTTACATAGCAACATGGAAATATATTTACAGAATATTAAGTGGAAGAAGCAGGACACTAAATTATATTTATACTACAATTATAACTGTTTAAAAATGTACGCTTATAGTCAAAAGCTGTTGTGTTGTAGGCTTATAGTTAAGCATTATTTTCTTAAAGTCCTTCAGTGTTCTTTATTGTAGTGTTACTGAAAAGTTTATAATCAATCATGTTTCCAACGTGAACATAGTTTGAACTCATTATCAAACATTTGGAAAATACAGAAAAGTAGGAAAAAAAAAAAATACCATGTTCCCACCATCCAAAGACAGATGCAGTCTTCAATATCTTGTTTTTTCTTGTTTCTGTGCACAGGTTTATGCTTATAACTGTGTCAAAATGTATATTCAAAATAGTTGCTATGTTAAATTGTGAAATTACAGTTAAATACTTTTTCTCTTAATTCGTTCAAATGTTTCTTATTACAGTGTTCTGGTAACAAAGTTTATTATGGATGTTCCTGTTACAAGCATAATACATACCCAGAGGAAAAAAATTAGAAAATACAGTAAATTAGAAAAGAAAATAAATTTGCCCATATTCCCAACACCCAACAACTACTATTAACATCTTGATATATTTCCTCCATCTTGTTTCAGTACACAAGCTTGTGATTATAACAGTGTTAATTATGTATACTTAAAGTCTATAAAATGTGGAAAATAAGTAAAATAGTGTTGTCGTTGTGGGATTATGGTTAAATATTTTGTCTCAAATTCCTTGAATGGTCTTTAGTGTCTTGGTAATAAAATTTATATATGTATTTTTCCATTACAAATATAATACATACTCATAGAAAACCTTGGAAAATTCAGTAGAGGAAAAAAAATTCACCCATATTCCCAACACCCAACAACAACTACTGTTAACGTCTTGATTTATTTCCTTCAGCTTGTTCCTGTACACGAGTCTGTGATTATTACGGTGTTCATATAAGTATGCAGAGGAGAGTCAAAGATGGGAAGAAATATTGAAAACAGTTCAAAAAATAGTTGTGTGGTCGTTGTGGGATCATGGTTAAATATTTTGTCTCGGTTTCCTTGAATGGTCTTTATTATAGTATTTTGGTAATTTGCCCTTGTTATACATCTGTTTCCATTATAAACACAGTACATGTTCATTATAGAAACTTTAAAAGTTGCATAACTGTAGAAGAGAAGCTCACCCATATTTTCACCATCCAAAGACTGTGGTTAACATCTTGTTATATTTTCTTCATCTTGTTTCTGTGCACAGGTTTTTGGTTTGCTAATATGGTTGTGGTCGTTCTATCTAACTGTAACAGTGTCAACAATAAAAATAAAGTTAAAAATTAGATATTTTTCAGTGTCATCTTTTTCCCATCATATTTGGGGTTGTTAAATATTTTAATTGTTAAAGTTACAGATCCAAAAACATAGTGCCACCTCTGGCTTTTAAGTTTGGTTGCAAATTTTATTTTAAAATATTGCATATTTCAGCAATACTTTCAAGGGATCTTCTAATACTACTTGATTACACATTTTAAACTGCATTTATAAAATTAAAACCATATGTTCCAGTACCGTCTTTAAACTTGATAATTATCACAAGTATATTTCAGTTATTCAAGTCTCTGTTTTTAATTGGAAGTAAGAGATTGTCACCAATCAGCTGATGTCAGGGAAGGGTCAGATCTGATGGAATAAACATGGCAACAGGGGAGGAGTAGTTACCCTTTTTACTGGAGTGTGGGTGGAGGAATTCTCCAAGAGGCAGGGACCAGTACGACAACCTCAAACCACACCTCAACTGAGGAAGCTGTCCGTCCTACGTCCTACGTCCTACGTCCTACGCCAAGAGAAAATTGAGGGGGTGGGGGGATGCCAGTGGAAGGGGCTGCGATTGAAATAGTCTCTGATCTCAATGACAGGGGACGAACCTAAGTATTGAAAAGAGGAGCATTTTTCATAGGAGGAACCCTGGTGGCATAGTGGTTAAGAGTTTGGCTGCTAACCAAAAGGTCAGCAGTTTGAATCCACCAGCCGCTCAGAAACCCTCTGGGGCGGTTCTACCCTATCCTACGGGGTCACTATGAGTCAGAATCCACTCAACAGCAATGGTGCGTTTTTGTTTTTGTTTTTGTTTTTCCATAGGAAGGGTGCCATTATATGGTAGAGAAAGTTCTGACACAAATTCTTGGGTATGATGCCCCAATAGTTGCTCAAACGGTTCTGGAAGCTTCAGGTCTCAGGGACTCTGCGCACTTAATGACAACGTGGTACTGCACATGTGCGGTCAGGGCTTCCAACCCCTACAACGTCTTGGGACCGGATCCAATTTTCAAAGTTTCCAGTGACAAGTGGGGGAGGCGTCCAGGCCATCTCAGGACCCAGGGGTCCCGTCCCAGGGGCAAAATCACTCTAGGCTTGCATCTGGGACTCATAAAACGTTAGTTTGTTAGCCAATCAGAAGCCACGTTCCCCGACAACCTCTTCCTCAAAACGGAAAAATATTAAGGGCAGGGCCATAGCCAATCAGAAGCCGCGCTGCCCGTTGACCTCTTCCCCAAGGCGGGGAAAACTTTGGGGGTAGGGTTGCCTCCGTAGCCAATCAGAAGCCGCACTCCCGGTAAACCTCTTTCCCAAGTGGAGGAAGAAGTTGTCTAGACTTCTAGGCGAGAAGTTCCTCGTCTGCCCGTGTGTCATCAAAGAGTGGCCTGTCTGTTGTTGCTCCGTGAAATTGTTCAACAAGGAAACACCAGGGTTTAGCTGTTTGCCAGACCAGCTCTCTAAGCTGATAGTTGTCAGGGTCTGCCTTCTCCTTTTCACACCCATCACTCAGCTTTATTGTTGTTAGTTGTCCTGAAGTGGATTCCGACTCATGACCACCCCATGTGTGCAGAGTAGAGCTATGCTCCATGGAGTTTTCAAGGATGTGATCTTTTGGAAGCAATTGCCAGGCCTTTCTTCTGATGTGCCTCTGGGTGAGTTTGAACTGCCAACCATTCGTTTAGTAGTCCAGTGCTTAACTGTTTGCTCCACTAATGGACTCTAGCTTTAACTATCAAACCACACCCAATCTTGTTTCAGTTATAGTCCACTCACTTCCCCAGCCCAGTATTTTTGAAGCAAACCATTGAAATTAGAAATTATGTCATCAATGAACATTTCAGTATTGAAATATACTTCTGTGATAAATGTACCCTCAGGTGACCAGCAACGATTCGCTCCTTTGTGTAATGCTCTACCCTGGGTGGCGCAAAGGGTTTGAGCTCAGCTACTAACTTAAAGGTCGGTGGTTGGAACCCACCCAGTGGCTCCACAGCAGAAAGACCTACAGATCTGCTTTTGTGATGATTACAAAAACTGGTTATGTAGACGGAATATTAAAATTAACCACCAAATACTCAATATTCAACTTGAACAATTTGCATTACATGGTTGCTCAAGCTTCATTAATGCCCTCGCTTCCCTCTCCCACCCACCTCCAATGGATTATTTTGAAGCACAAAATAATATCGTATCTTTTCATCCACACATGTATGTATCTGTAAAAGAGAAACCAGGTGCCATTGAGTAGACTCCAACCCATGGAGTCCCTATGTGTGGCAGAGTAGAAATGTGCTCCATAGGTTTTTGTTTTTGTTTTTGAATTGTACCTTAGATGATGGTTTACAGAACAAATAGTTTCTCAATGAAGAGTTAGCACACAAATTTTTTTCTTATAACATTGGTTAACAACCCCACGACATGTCAACACTCTCCTTTCTTGACCTTGGGTTCCCTATTACCAGCTTTCCTGTCCCATCCTGCCTTCTAGTCCTTGTCCCTGGGCTCTTGTGTCCCATTAGTCTCATTTTGTTTTATGGGCCTGTCTAATCTTTGAATGAAGGGTGAACATCAGGAGTGACTTCATTACGGAGCTAAAAGGGTGGCTGGGGACCACATTCTCAGGGTATCTCCAGTCTCTGTCAGGCCAGTAAGTCTGGTCTTTTTTTGTGAGTTAGAATTTTGTTCTACATTTTTCTCCAGCTCTGTGGGACCCTCTGTTGTGATCCCTGTCAGAGCAGTCAGTGGTGGTAGCCAGGCACCATCTAGTTGTTACTGGACTCAGTCTGGTGGAGGCTGTGGTAGCTGTGGTCCATTAGTCCTTTGGCCTAATCTTTCCCTTGTATCTTGTTTTCTTCATTCTCCCTTGCTCCCGAAAAGATGAGACCAGTGGAGTGTCTTAGATGGCTTCTCACAGGCTTTTAAGACCCCTGATGCAACTCACCAAGGTAGAATGTAGAACAGTTTTTTAATAAACTGTGTTATACCAGTTGATCTAGATGTTCTCTGAGACCATGGTCCCCACAGCCCTCAGCCCAGCAATTCGGTCCCTCATGGAGTTTGGATGTGTCTATGGAGCTTCCATGACCTTTCCTTGTACAAGTTGTGCTGTACTGTCTTACACTTTACCAAATTTACCACTTATCTCGTCTATTTAGTGTTTCCGCCCCCCACCCTCCCCTCCCTCGAAACCATCGAAGATTGTTTCTTTTTGTGTGTAAAGCTTTTCATGAGTTTTTACATTAGTGGTCTCATACAATATTTGTCCTTTTGTAATTGACTTATTTCACTCAGCATGATGTCCTCCAGTTTCATCCGTGTTATGAGATGCTTCACAGATTCATCGTTGTTTTTTCTCGTTGCATAGTATTCCATTGTGTGTATGTACCATAGTTTGTTTATCCATTCATCTGTTGATGGGCATCTAGGTTGTTTCCGTCTTTTTGCTATTGTGAACAATGCTGCAGTGAACATGGGTGTGTACGTATCTATTCGTGTGATGGCTCTTATTTCTCTAGGATATATTCCTAGGAGTGGGATTGCTGGATCATATGGTATTTCTATTTCTAGCGTTCTAAGGAAGCGCCATATCATTTTCCAAAATGGTTGTATCATTTTGCATTCCCACCAGGAGTGCATAAGAGTTCCAATCGCCCTGCAGCCTCTCCAACATTTGCTATTTTCTGTTTATTTGATTTGTGCCAGCAATGTCAGGATAAGATGGTATCTCATTGTGGTTTTGATTTACATTTCTCTAATGGCTAGCGATCACGAGCATTTCCTCAAGTGTCTGTTGGACGCTTGAATGTCTTCTTTGGTGAAGTGTCTGTTCATTTCCTTTGCCCATTTTTTAATTGGATTATTTGTCTTTTTTGTTGTAAGAAAGTGTTGGATTTTCTTGTAGATTTTAGAGATTAGGCCTTGTTTGATTTGTATTGTCAAAAAAATTTTTCCCAGTCTATACATTCTCTTTTTACTCTTTTGGTGATGTCTTTTGATGAGAATAAGTGTTTAATTTTTAGAAGATCCCAGATCTAGCTTATCTTCAGGAGTTTATGTGTTGGTGGTTATGGTTTGTATCCTGTTAATGCCGTGTATTAGGGCCTCTAGTGTTGATCCTATTTTTGCTTCTATGAACTTTATAGTTTTTGGCTTTATATTTAGGTCTTTGATTCATTTTGGATTAGTTTTTGTATATGGTGTGAGGTATGGGTCCTGTTTCTTTTTTTTCAGATGGACAACCAGTTTTTCCAGCACCATTTGTTAAAAACACTGTCTGTTCTCCATTTGATGGACTTTGGGCCCTTGTTGAAGATCAGGTGACCATAGGTGGATGGATTTACTTCTGGGTTCTCAATTCTGTTCTGTTGGTGAATGTATCTGTCGTTGTACCAGTACCAGTACCAGTCTGTTTTGACTACCGTAGCTGTATAGTAGGTTCTGAGGTCAGGTAGTGTGAGTACTCCTACTTTCTTCTTCTTCTTCAATAGTGCTTTACTTATCTGGGGCTTCTTCTCTTTCCATATAAAGTTAGTGATTAGTTTTTCCATTTCTTCAAAGAATGTTGTTGGTATTTGGATTGGGATTGCAGTATATTTGTAAATTGCATTAGGTAGAACTGTCATTTTCACAATGTTGAGTCTACCTATCCACGAGCATGGGATGTTTTTCCATTTATGTAGATCTCTTTTGGTTCTTGCAGTAGTGCTTTGTAGTTTTCTTTGTATAGGTCTTTTACATCCTTACTTAGATTTGTTCTGAAGTATTTTATTTTTTGGGGGGGCTATTATAAATGGTACTCTTTTCCTGATTTCCTTTTCATCGTTCTCTTTATTGGTGTATAGGAATCCAACTGATTTTTGTATGTTTATCTTGTATCCTGCTACTCTGCTGAATCTTTCTATTAGTTCCAGTAGTTTTTTTGTGGAGTCTTTTGGGTTTTCTGTGTACAGTATCATATCATCTACAAATAGGAACATTTTAACTTCTTCATTATTGATTTGAATGCCCTTTATTTCTTTTTCTTGCCTAGGAGTTCCAGCACAATGTTCAATAGGAGTGATGATAAAGGGTATCCTTGTTTGTTCATGTTCTCAAGGGGAATGTTTTCAGCCTATCTCCATTAAGAATGATGTTGGCCATCGGTTTTGCATAGATGCCCTTTATCATGTTGAGAAATTTCCTTTCTATACCTATTTTATTGAGAGTTTTTATCAGAAATGAGTGTTGGACTTTGTCAAATGCCTTTTCTGCATCAATGGAGATGACTGTGATTCTTTTCTTTCCTCTTATTTATGTTATAGATTACGTTGATTGATTTTCTAATGTTGAACCATCCTTGCATACCTCATATGAATCCTACTTGGTGGTGGTGTATTATTTTTTTCATATGATGCTGAATTCTATTGGCTAGAATTTTGTTGAGAATTTTTGCATCTCTATTCATGAGAAATATTGGTCTGTAATTTTCTTTTTTGTGGTGTCTTTGCCTGGTTTTGGTATTCTGGCTTCATAGAATGAATTCAGAAGTGTCGCTTCCTTTTCTATGTTCTGAAATAGTTTGAGTAGTACTGGTACAAACTCTTCTCTGAATGTTTGGTAGACTTTTCCAGTGAAGCCATCTGAGCCAAGGGCTTTTTTGGTTGGGAGGTTTTTTTTTTAAATTATTATTACCTTTTCAATCTCTTCTCTTGTTATGGGTCTGTTCAGATTTTCAAAATCACTTTGTGTTAGTTTGGGTAGGTAGTGTGTTTCTAGAAATTTATCCATTTCCTCTAGGTTTTCAAATTTGTTGGAGTATAGTTTTTCACAATCCTCTTTTGTGATCCTTTTTATTTCAGTTAGGTCTGTTGTAATGTCCCCCATATCCTTTCTTATTTGGGTTATTTGCATCCTCTCCTGTTTTTCTTTTGTCAGTCTGGCCAGTGTTTTGTCAGTTTTGTTGATCCTTTCAAAGAACCAACTTTCGGTTTTGTTGATTCTTTCTATTGTTTTTCTATTCTCTATTTCATTTATTTCTGCTCTGATCTTTATTATTTCCTTTCTTCTGTTGGATGTGGGCTTTTTTTTGCTGTTCTCTTTCTATTAGCTCGAGTTGTGTAGTTAATGTTTTGATTTTGTCCCTTTCTTCTTTTTTGATGTATGCATACATTGCTATAAATTTTCCTCTGAGGACTGCTTTTGCTGTGTCCCAAAGGTTTTGGTATTATGTGTTTTCATTCTCATTTGAGGCTAGGAATTTTTTTTTTTATTTCATCTTTGGTTTCTATTACCCAGTGGTTTTTAAGCAGGGTATTACTCAGTTTCTATGTAATTGATTTTTTTTCCTTGCTCTTCCTGTTGTTAATTTCTACCTTGATGACCTTGTGGTCAGAGAAGATACTTTGTATTATCACAGTGTTGTGGATTTTGTTGAAAGTTGCCCTGTGGCCTAAGATGTGATCTATTCTGGATAATGTCCCATGTGCGTTGGAAAAGAATGTATATTTTGCAGCTGTTGGGTGGAATGTTCTATATATGTCTATGAGGTCAAGTTGGCTGATTGTGCCCTTTAGGTGTTCTGTATCTTTGTTGAGTTTCTTTCGAAATGTTCTGTCCTTTACCGAGAGTGGTGTGTTGAAGTCGCCTGCTATTATTGTGGTACTGTCCATTTCTCTTTTCAGTACTGTTAGAGTTTGTTTTATGTATTTTGAAACACTGTCTTTAGATGCGTAGATGTTTCTTATACTTATGTCTTCTTGCTGGATCATCCCTTTAATCGTGATATAGTGCCCTTCTTCATATTTTATGGTGGATTTTGTTTTAAAGCCTATTTTAACTGAGATTAGTATTGCTACTCCAGCTCTTTTTTGGTAACTGTTTGCTTGATATTTTTTTCCCATCCTTTGATTTTTAATAAATTTACTTCTTTGTTCCTAAGGTGTGTTTCTTGTAGACTGTATATTGATGGATTCTGTTTTTTAATTCATTCTGTCACTCTCTCTTTCTGGGTGCATTTAGGCCATTTACATTCCCTGTAATTATTGATAGGTATGAGTTTATTGCTGTCATTTTGTAGTGCTTTTTTGTGGTGCTGATGTTTTCTTTGTTCCTCTTACTCTCGTTGCTGAATTCCTTTTGTTTGTGGATTTTTTTTCTTTTGTTTTTGTAGACACTGTTTTTACTGAGACTTTATGTTTTTCTTCTTTATTTTGATGAGTAGGTTTGTTAGCTTTCTTTGTGCTTACCTTTACATTTGCCCTTATCTTTCTAGGTTTGAACCAGCCTTTTATTATTTGGTATTGCCTTGCCTTCCTCTCCACTAGAAGGTTCTATACTTACCCCTTTTATTCCCTCTTTTATTGCTCTGATGTTGTCATTTACAGATTAACCTATCTGGTTCCCTTTTGTAATTCTTTTGGTTTTTGATAGTCCTTGAGAGTTCATTTCTTAAGTTGATATATGGCTGGTACGATCTCGTGTCCTAGATTCAGCCTGTGGTCTGATGTTGTTGGTTCTCAGACTGAAGGACTCCGTTTAATAATTTTTGTAAGTTTGGTTTAGTTTTTATCTAGTCCCTTAATTTCTGTTCACCTGGAAATGTCCTAGTTTCACCATCAAATTTGAATGAGCATTTTGCAGGATATATTATTTTTGGCTGGCAATTTTTTTCTTTCAATGTTTTATATATGTCATCCCATTGCCTTCTTGCCTGCATGGTTTCTGCCAAATAATCCAAGCTTAGTCTTATTGTTTCTCCTCTGTATGTGACTTTTTGTTTTTCTCAGGCTGCTCTCAGGATTCTTTCTTTGTCTTTGGTTTTAGTGAGTGTGATTATGATATGCCTTGGTGATTTTCTTTTGGAATCTATTTTATATGGGGTTCATTAAGCTTCTTGGATGGTCAGCTTTTCATCTTTCATGATATTGGGGAGGTTTTCTGTCAGCAGTTCATCGACGATCCTCTGTATTTTCCATTTTCTCTCACTGTTCTGGAACTCCGATCACTCGTAAATTTTTGCTTTTGATTGCATCCCACATAGTTCTCAGGGTTTCTTCATTTCTCTTCGTTCTGTTTTCTAATTTTTCCTTAGAATGTAGCGAAGTGTATGTCTTCAATTTTGCTGATCCTGTCTTCCATCATTTCAAACCTGCTCCTCTGCACTTCTATGACACTATCCATTTCTTAAATCTTGTGATTTATCCTTTAGATTTCTAATTGTTGTTTTTGTATGATTTGTAGTTGTGAATTTATTTTGGCATTTTGTTGCTGTTTTATTTTCCTGAGTTCTTCAATTTTTTTGTCTCTATTTCCTGTAAATTTGTCTATTTTTTCCTCATTTTTGTATGGTTTTTGCTTTATCTCTTAGATAGCTCTGAATATTAGAGATTTGAATTCCATATCAGGTAGTTCTAGTGTCTTTTATTCTACTGGAAAATCATCTGGAGTTTTGTTTTAGACACCTACTGGAACCATCCTGTCCTTTTTTTTATATATGTTTTGATATTGTCTGCTGTCTTTGGGACATTCAGTAGTTATTTTCCTTGTTTACTGATTGTAGATTTATTTATTTTGTCCTGCTTTTTTGTTTTATTTGGTTATGTCTGAGCAGGCTTGCTGTGCATTCTTTGTTGTTTGATTGTCTGTGGGCACGATACTTTTCACCTCTTTGTCCAATTGGCAGGGTCAGTCGCTCAACGGTGGTGCAACAGGGAAGGTCCAACTGAAGGGGAGCTGCTGGAATGGGTTTTTTTGTGGCACATACTATGCCTGACAGGGTGGGCCAGTAATCAGAGCAGGGCAGGTTCCAGTAGGCTGTGCCTTTGCTGCTTGGGGGTGTGATGTTCAGTGCATGGTGCAGGTAGGCAGGAAGGAGGGGGGAGACTGAGCTGTGTGGAGCTAAGATGGGTATGGGAAAGAGGAGAGAGAAACAGGGGCCAAAACAAGCAAAAAAAAAAAAAAAAAAGAGTGCTAATGGAGCTTGCTGTTGGAGTGGAGCAATGAGAAACCAAGAAATTGAGAAAAACAAAAAGAAAGAAGGGGAAAAAAAAGGATAGGAGAAAAAATAAATAAAAATTAGAAAAAAAGAAAAGTCCACAGGGATCCCACTGGTGTGGCTGTGAAGACTGGGGAAGTGGCTCCCAGGCTGCAAAGTACAGCCTGGCTAGAAGGTGTAGAGGTGTCACACAGCTCCAGATATTCAGGAGACAGAAAGAGATGGTAAGTATAGAGAGACAAGAAAGTGAGAAATGAAGAAAGAAAAAAAGAGAGATAAGAAAACAAAAAGAAAAAAGAAATGCCTCCAGGGATTCCACCGCACGGGTGCACAGACTGGGGATGTAGCTCACCAACCACGCAGTACAGCCCAGCTAGAAGGGGCTCCTAAGCCAAGAAAAGAAAAAGAAAACAAACAAAAAGAATAAATGTAAACAAAGAAACAAAAAAAAGCCCTGGGGATCCCACCAGTGTGGCGGTGTGGGTAGGGAAGCAGTTCCACAGTTGAGTCACATTTCACAACCTTTCAAGAAGAAGATGGCACATGGAGTTAGGTATTTGAAAGAAAGGAGGGGGATGTGGTGAGAGGTATGAAAGAAACCAAAAGAAGCAGAATAAGGCAACACCAGCAACAAACAAATGGAACTCAGGGAGCCAGCCACTGTGGGTGTGTGGAATCCAGGGGGCACAGGGCTGAAGCTTGTGCCTTCTGGGCACAGGAAGCAGAGGAGGTCAGTGGAGGTGAAGAAGGGTGGGTGGTGGGAAACCGTATGTCGCTGGTTGTCGGTTGTTCTGTCACCTGCTGGGAGCTCCGTGAAGCTGCTTTCCCGTACTCCGTGTTAGCCAATCTCCAACAGGAGTCCAAGATGGCGAATCAGTCCTACTTTAGCTGATAGGGGACCTCTGCACGTATCTCTCCTCACTCTCTGTTTTGTATCAGTTTCTTTTGTGCTTGGCTGAGTTCTTTATCTCTTCATTTGATGCTTAGGGTTCCAGGATTGACTTTTGTCTCTGTTCGACTTAGTTTTTCTGGTCTTTGCTGTGGAGGGATGGTGTGGTCCTTCTGTCTATAGCACCATGTTGCCTGGAAGTCCCTCCCTAGGGGTTTCAATAGCTGGTTTTTCAGAAGTTTCAGATCACCAGGCCTTTCTTCAGAAGGAGATGACCAGGTGTTAACAGTTAACACAACCTACAGACTCCTTAAAAGATATTTTTTTAATTTAATTTTTTAATTTTTGTACTTTAAGTGAAAGTTTACAATTCAAGTTTGTCTCTCATACAAAAATTTATACATACATTGTTATGTGACCCGAATTGCTTTCCCTGTACTGTGACAGCACAGTCCTCCTTTCCACCCCTGATTTCCTGTGTCCATTCAACCAGCTCCTGACCCTCTCTGCCTTCTCATCTCACCTCTGGACAGGGGATGCCCATTTAGTCTCATGTATCTACTTGAGCTAAGAAGCACACTCTTCACGAGTATCATTTTATGTCCCATAGTCCCTTCTTTGTCTGAAGAGTTGGCCTCAGGAATTGGTTTAGTTCTGGGTTGACAGAGAGTACAGGGACCATGCTTTCTCGGGTTCCTCTGGTCTCAGTCAGACCATTAAGTCTAGTCTTTTTACTAGAATTAGAGTTCTGCACCCCACCTTTCTCCTGCTCCATCAGGGACTCTCTGTTGTGTTCCCTGTCAGGGCGGTCATTGGTGGTAGCTGGGCACCATCTAGTTCTTCCGGTCTCAGGCTGATGCAGTCTCTGGTTTATGTGGTCCTTTCTGTCTCTTGGGTTAATACTTTCCTTGTGTCTTTGGTGTTCTTCATTGTCCTCTACTCCAGGTGGGTTGGTTCCAATTGATGCATCTTAGATGGTCACTCGCTAGCTTTTAAGACCCCAGAAAGTAGGATGCAGAACATTTAAAAGATATAGACTCTTAAAAATAAATGCCCCCAATACGATTAGGACAATTAATATAATAATATAAAATAATTCCTTAATATCACCAACTATCCAGCGTTCACACCTCTCTAATAGAAAACACAAACTATTTTAAAAGTATTTTTCCTCTCATATAAAAGTGGTATAAACTTGTGATCCGTGTTGAAGGTAGTTTTTCTTTTTTGCTTTTCGCTGGGTACGCCTTGGTCCCAGCTGCAGAGTTGCGGGTAGGAAGATGCTCAATGTTTTTGGGCTGCGTGGCGTCTCTGAGCTTTGGGCACATAGTAAGGGGGCGTGGTGTAGAGAGTGATGTCTGTCCTTCGCCGAACGCTCCCTCCCTCTGCAGGGGCCCAATTGAGGGGTGAGCGGGGACGGGGGAGGAGGGCAGATAGGGCATCTCGCCCCCTTCCCGCGACCTCCGGCCCTCTCGGCTCCGTCCAGTCTGTCTTGGGACTACATTTCCCAGCGGCCCCCACGCGCCGCCCAGGCTCGGGTCCCTTGGCGGACACGAGCAAGCGGGCGCAGCGCGGCGCGGGCATTCTGGGACTTGTAGTTTGGCAGGGGGGGCTATGGAACGCTAGGGTCCGGGTTTGAATTCCGCCCGCTCGCATTCGCCTCTGGGTGAAGGCGGGCTGCGGCGCTGAACCGTGAGTCCGCAGCGGGAGGGGATGGATGGTGGGTTGAGTTCTGTGAGGGGGAGAGAAAGGACACCAGAGAGCAGAAGGCGCCTGTGCCTGCCAGTGCGGGAGTGGGGGAGAGGGTTGGAGGCTGTGGGGGAGGCTCGAGCGCACGCTAATGGGAGTGCAAGTAGCAAGATCCGCCGCCACCTCCGCTGGGCATGAGTGTGCTTCGGAGGGTGGGGGAGTATGAGGGTGGATGCGAGGGAGAGGGAAGTAGTGTGGCTGGGAGTGACTGTGGGGGCCCCTGGGGTGAGTAGGGCTGATTCACAGTCTGTGTGAGTGGGCTTGTGTCCGTGTCTGCTACAGGGTAGGCAATTTTGTAGGGTCGTGTATGTGGGGCTGCGTGTCACGCCATGGGTGTCTGCCTTTGTCTGAGTTTGTGTCTCAGGCTGTAGATGTTTGTGGGCTGTGTAAGTGGGGCTGGGTCACACCGCGAGTGTGTGTGTGTGTGTGTGTGTGTGTGTGTGTGTGTGTGTCTGACTCTGCTTTTTTGTGCCCAAGGCTGTGGCTTTTTGTTAGACTGGGCAAGGGTCGCTGGGTCTGACTGGTGAGCTTTTGGGTATCTGTGTCTGTATGGTTGCAACTGCATATCATTGTGTGTCTGAATTCGTGTATCTGGCGTTTTGTCTGTGTGAAGGTGTGAGTTTGTGTGCATGTGTTTGAGTCTGTCCCTGTGGGTGTGTGTGTGTAGCTGACTGTGTGATTGTATGAGTTTCTGTGAATCTTTGTGAGTCATGAATTCTAGTCCAGCTGTATGAGTGTGGACAGGTATGATTGTGTGTGACTGTGTCTGAGTGTCTATGTGAGTATGGTGGGGTCTGGTTGTGTGTCTGTAGTGTGCCTGTGCCTGACAATGTGAGTTTGTGTGTACCTTAGGATGTGTCTATGTGATTATGTGAGTTTGTATTTGATTGTGTGTTTGTATCTGAATCTGCGTTTGTGTATGAGTCGTGATTGTATGGCTTCGTGTGTATTTGAGGCTGTGTCCGTGTCATTGAACACGTTTGAGTCCATCTGTTTGCGTTTGTGTGAATCTGAATGTGTATCTCTGTGGTTGGGTGAGTGTGTATCCAACTTTGTAAGTTTGCATGTATCTGAGTCCCCGTGTGATCATTTATCTGGGTCTGTGTGAGTCTGTGTGTATCTCAGTGTGTATCTGTATGATTTGTATCTGAGTGTGTGAGTTTGTGTATATCTGAGGTTGTGCCTGTGTGAGTTTTCATGTAACCGTGCCTATGTGACTGTGTGTGTATCTGAAGCTGTGTGTTTGTGTGTATTGAGTTTGTGTGTATTTGAGTTTATATCTGTGTGATTGTATCTGTGTGACTGTGCAAGTTTGTGTGTATCCAAGTCTGCCTGTGTCAGCGTGTGCCGGAGTGTGTCTCTCTGATTTGGTTCTGGTTGGCAGTGCCTGGGTGTTAGTGTGGCAGTGCGGGACTAAGAACAAGTGTGCACATTGGCGCGTGTGTTAGTGTGGGTGTGTGTAGCAGCTGCGTGTCCGTGAGCGTACCACTGCGCCAGTTCACTCTCGCGCTCCTTGGCCCATGTGGTCCGGGTGTACCTCGTTGAGCCTGCCCGGCGCGGACGCGCATGACCATTACTGCCCAAGCCGCCCCGCCCCGCCTAGCCTGCGCGCTGCAGGCGTTGAAGCGGCGTCAGGACACTGCGCTTGAGGTGTCCGGTGGCTGCGGCCAGGTCGGGCTTCCGCGCACAGGCGGGTAGCTAATAGGCCGAGTGGCCGAGGCGCAGAGCGCATGCGGGGCGAAGGCCGTTGACACCTTTGCATAGCGCCTGAGACCCGCCCAGCGGAGCACCTGAGACCCCGAGCCAGACTGAAGATCCAGGGTCCCTCCGGGGGTAGCCGGCAGCTCTCGGGGCGTTTCTTAGTCGCAGGGCGACTCCTGAGGCATGGATTTCTCCAGCCACCGAGAGAGAAGGGGAAGGAGGGGGTGGGGCCGGCCTAGAGGAGTGGACGGCGGGGACGCCCTCCTGGATGGGCCTGCGGGCCCAGGTCCGGAGGGCTTTAGGGGGCAGATGGGCCAGGCCTTGGTGCATACTAGTCTGTAGGATAAGGCCAGGGATGTCGAGGAGGGCTCCAGGACGTTGAGAGGTCAGTTGGGGGCCAAGGAGTTCAGTTACGGCCTTTATCTGTTGAGGGAGAGGAGGATGATTTTATGGCGTAGCCCTGAGGGCAGTTTAAGGGCACGAGGCTTCAGGGTACCCTTCAGGAGGCGTTTTTGGGGTCTGTGAGACCGTGGATGAGGATACATGTATAAGGAGACCACTTGGAAAATGGTTAGAAAAGGGTCAGAGTAGGGGTAGGGGAGCTCAAGTGAGTGCGCGTTGGGTGGAAGCCTGGGGGCTCATGGACAGTAAGCCTGAGGGCACGCATTTTCAAGGGTGGTAGCTCTGTGTGGCGGGGTTCCCCACAGGGAGGCCAAGGCTGAGTGAGAGGTGGTCTGCGCCGACAGGAGGGTGACTCGGAGTTTCCGAGTGTGTGTCTGCAGATGTGTGTGTGTCCCCGTGTGTGTGTGCATGTCACGCTTGAATGTGTGTACAGGCTGGGTCTCAATACCTACAGATAGGCATGTCAGCCTGAGTGAATGGGTTTCTCGGAGCGTCCCTGGAGTGTGTGTCTGCATTGTGTTTGTACCTATATGCCAGGGTGTCCTCAGCGTTTATCTGAAAACGTATATGTGTACATGTTTGTGTATTTGTGTGTATGCATACCTGGTTGTCCCCGGTGTTTGAAGGTGTGTGTGTGTATCTGCATGTTTGTGGTGGGACCTGCAGATGGGTCTTTGTGTTTCTAAGAAGACCTGTGAGGCCAAGGTGAAGGGGGTGTCTCGGAGTTTCCAGGGGTGTGTGTCGGCCAGTAGGAGTGGAAGGGTGTCATTGCCCGAGTGTGTGTGTGTGTGTGCGCGCGCGTGTGTAGGGGCTACGTGTCCAAGAGCGTAACCCAGCTCCCATTCACTCACGCGCTCCTTGGCACCGCCCCGCCCGGCCCCGCCCAGCCTGCGAGCCGGGACCCTGCACCTGGGAGAGCCGCTAGAACCGGCGCCCTTGCGCAGACAAGGCGCTAATGGGCCCCCCAACCCCGAGCCGCGGAGGCGCCGCGCAACAGGCGGGAGGGCGCTGAGCGCACGAGGGGAGACCGGCAGCGGCGCCTCTGCAGAGCGCCTGAGACCAGGGCAGCGCCGCGCCTGAGACCCCGAGCCCGGTTGAGGATGGAGATCGTCCTTGAGGGCGGCTAGCAGTTACCCCGGCGTTCCTGAGCTGCGCGGCGACTGACTCCGGAGGCGTGGATTTCTCAGGCCACCGAGAGGGGAGGGAACGGAGGGAGTTGGGCTGGCCGGGAGGGGAGGACGGTGGGGGCGTCCTTCAGGACGGGCGTGGGGACCTGAGTCTCAGTCCGGTTGGCTTTAGGTTGCAGGAGGCCAGGACTTGGCGCATGCTAGTCTAATGGGGGATGTAAGGGACGTCCAGGAGGGTTCCAGGACGTTTGAGGCGTCAGCTGGGGGTCAACGGAGTCAGCTGATCTTGCTAGGGCAGAGTAGAATGATTTTGGGGGGATCCCTGAGGGCAGTTTTGGGGGTGTGGGGCTTCAGGGCACCCCTCAGGAAGCGCTTTTTTGGGGGTCTCCGAGACCGTGGATGAAGAAAAGGGCTGGGGTGGGGGGACCTCAAGTGAGTCTGTGCGTGGGCCGGGAGCCTGGGAACATGCATCTCGGAGAGTGGATAGCTTTGCGTGGGCGGGTCCCCGCGGAGGCCGGGGCGAGTGAGAGGATGTCTGCGCATCAAGGAGGGTGACTCGGAGTTTGGGGTGTGGACAGGCGGGCGCAGAGCAGGTGCGGGAGAGAGTCACTTTGGCACTTCTTGCAGCGCCTGAGACCTCAAGCCAGACTGAAGACTCGGGGGTCGCTCCGAGGGCGAGGACGTCTGGCAGTCCTTGTTTCTGAGCCGCATGCGACTCAGGACATGTGGATTTCTCAGATCACAGAGAGGAGAGGGGACTGGAGGAGATAGAGGGGCGTTGGGGCCAGCCCGGAGGAGAGGATGTCGGGGATGCCATCCAGGACAGGCATGGGGCCCCGGGTTTGGTTCTGGAGGACTTTGGTGGGCAGGAGGGCCAAACCTTGGTGCATGCTAGTCTGATAGGGGTGGAGGGGTGGGGACTTCAGGGAGGGCTTGGACATTAGAAGAGTCAGGTGGGAATTAATGGGGTCGGCTACCGACTTGATCAGCTGGGGCAGAAGAGGATGATTTTGGAGGGGAGCTCTGGGGCAGTTTGAGGGGCATAGGGCTTTGAGGTACCCTTCAGGATGTGTTTTTGGGGTCTACCAGACCGTGGATGAAGATACACAGATAAGGAGGGCCCTTGGAAAATAGTTAGAAAAGGGCCGGTTCACATCCCTGAGGGGAGAGGGGGTGGGGTGGGGGACTGTTTAACTACAGTGGAAGGATCTCCAAGGCGAGGCCTAGGCTGAGTGAGAGGTGGTCTTTGGGTCTGGGAGGGTGACTCTGAGTTTCAGGGTGTGCGTCTGCAGACACATTCGTGTTCCTGAGTGTGTGTGTGCAAGTCCATGCTTGCATGTGTGTGTAGGAGGGCCTCAGTACCAACATATAGGCCTGTCAGCCTGAATGGGTTGGGGGGCAGTGTGTAGTTCTCAGCGTTTCTCTGGATTGTATGTCTGCAAATGCGTTTGTGCCTGTATGTCCGGGTGTCCTTGGTGTTTATCTGAAAATGTGTGTTTGTGTAGACGTGTCCTGGGTCTGGGTCTGAGGACTTTAGATGTCAGATCTTGGTTCATGATAGTCTGCTGGGTGAGGCAATGGGCCCCCTGGGAGGGCTACAGGACATTGAGGATCAGTTTGGGGCTAATGAGGTCAGCTACTGACTTGATCTGCTGAGGCAGAGTAGAATGATATTTTGAGGGATCCCTGAGGGTCGTTTGGGGTATGTGGGCCTTGAGGTACCCCTCAAGCTGTGCTTTTCGGGTCTGTGAGACCATGGATGAAGATACTTGGATAATGAGACTACTTGGAAAATGGTTAGAAAAGGGCTGGAGTGGGAGTAGGGGAGCTCAAGTGAGTCTGAGTGGGGAGCAGAGAGCCTGAGGGCTGCACATCTTGGAGAGGGGCTATGGATGGGTCCCCAGAGTGATGCTGAGGCCAAGCCAGAGGGGGTCTGAGTGTCGGGGAGGGTGACTCTTAGTTTCAGGGGGATCATCTGCAGATGCATTTCTGCATCTGTTTGTCCCCAAGTTTGTGTGTGTGCATGGGCATGCTTGCATGTGTGTACGGGGGGTAGATCTCAGTACCTACAAATAGGCCTGTCAGCCTGTGTGGATCGGGGTAATGCTCAGTGTTTCTCTGGAGTGTGTTTCGGCAGGTGTGTTTGTGACTGTATGTCCTGGTGTCCTCAGTGTTTATCTGAATATGTGTGTATGTGTCTACATGTGTCCTGGGTCTGAGTCTGAGGGCTTTAGGGGTCAGGATTTGGTTTATGCTAGTCCAGTGAAGGAGGCAGGGCTCCAGGATGTTTGAGGGGTCAGTTTGGGGCTGAGAAGATCAAGTACCGACTTGATTTTCTGGGGCAGAGTAGAATGATTTTTGTGGGTCCCTGAGGGCAGTTTTGGGACATGGGGTTTCGGGGCACCCCTCAGGAGCATTTGTGGGGCCTGTAAGACCATGGATGAAGATATGTGGATAAGGAGACCACTTGGAAAAGGGCCAGGGTAGGGATAGGGAATCTCAAGTGAGTCTGCGTGGGACAGGGAGCCTGGGGGCACGCATCTTAGAAGGAATGTAGCCCTGTGGGAGGCCAAGGCCGAGTGAGAGGGGGTTTGCACAGCCAGGAAGATGACTGTGAGTTTCGGGTTGTGCATCCACAAATGCATACGTGTCCCTGAGTGCGTGTGTGCATGTGCAGGCTTGCATGTTTATGCAGTGTGCAGGGTGGGGATGTCTTGGTACTTACAAATAGGCCTGTCAGCCTGAGTAAGGGTGGGGGATTTCTCAGAGCATTCCTGGAGTGTGTGTCTGCAAGTGTGTTTGTGCTGGTATGTCTGGGTGTCCTCAGTGTTTATCTGAAAACATGTTTGTGTTTGAAGCTGTGTATGTATCTGCATGTTTGAGATGGGGTCTGCAGATGGGTCTCTTTGTTTCTAAGAAGGCCTTTGAGGCTGAGGGTAGGGGGGTCTTTGAGTTTCCAGGGGTGTGTGTCCTCCAGGGCAAGTGTGAGGGTGTCATTGCCTGTGTGTGGTGTGTGTTTTCGTGGGAGGTCTGTGAGTTGTGTATTTGAGCCTGCCAGTGAATCTGTGTATCTGTGTCCATCTATCTGACTGTGTCTGTGGGTCTCACCTTGTGTTTCCAAGTTTTCAGGAGTTTGTGTGTTTTGCCTTGTGTGTGTGTGTGTGACCGCATGCCTGGGGGCTCACTGTGTGTCTCATGATCCTGCCAGGTCCCAGCCCTTGTCCCTCCAGCTACCATGATCTGGGTGGCAGACCCTGAGGCTCAGGGGCTCCATCCTGTTTGGTTCTCCTGCTGCTGTGATTCGCTTGCACATAAGTGGAAGGCCTGGGGTGTGGGGTGCTGCGGAGGGAGACCGAAGTCCCAGGCCACAGAGACAGACAGGGACCGTGATGCCGGGAAGCTGGGGGCTGAACAGGAGGTGGAGGAAAGGGCCTTCTGACCCTCGCCCCCTAAGAACAATAAACGTGTGCCCATACATCATTGCAGGCCCCATTTTGTTGTTGTTTGTTAATTGTAAAAATATAAAGAACCCACCATTTGCCAATTTGACATTTTTTATGTGTATAATTCAGTAAAGCCAATTACATCAATCATGTTTTGCAACCATCACCAATATCTGTTGTCAAATATTCCCTTCCCATAAGCAAAACCTCAGTGCTGCCTAAATAATGACTCTCTTCTTTCCCCATCCCTCTCGCCCCTGGTGAACACTATTAAACGATAATGTCTATACATTTGCCTTGTTTACTTATTTGTCCTTTTCCATCTGACTTAATTTGCTCAGCATGATGTTCTCAAGGTTCATCCACATTGTGGCATGCATCAGACTCTTTAAGGCAGGCACTGTTTTAATCACTTGATGTACATGTAATCATTTAATCCTCATATTTAATGGTTTATTGTCCTCGTTTTTACGGAGGTGTACCTTAAGGTGCTGAGAGGTTAAATGACCCCCAAATATAAGATTATCAGATAAAATACAGGACACCCACTTCAATTTTCAAATTTATTTTAATTGGGGTAAACATATGTGTAACAAAACATTCGCCATTTCTACCTTGTTCACATGCACAATTTAGTGACACCTAACTGAAGGAGCCCTGGTGCTACAGTGATTAAACGCTTGGCTGTTAACCCAAAGGTCAGCGGTTCAAACCCACCAGCCACTCCATGGGATAAAAGACCTGGCGATCTGCTTCTGTAAAGATTACAGCCTTGGAAACCCTAGGGGGCAGTTCTGCTCTGTCCTATAGGGTCCCTATGAGTTGAAATCAACTAGACAGCAATGACTTTGGCTTTTGGAATTATGATCAAGCCCACTTAAATTTGAATTTTCAGACAAGTGATGACTATCTTTTTAGTTTAAGTATGACCCACATATCGCCTGGGGCATACCTATACTTAAAAATAATTTAGTAAAATCAATAAACAGTAATTTTAAAATATAAATATGTTCTGTGCAGTATCTGGGACATACTTATACTAAAAAATATTTGTTGTTTATCTGAAATTCAGATCTTACTGTGTGTCCTGTGTTTTTATTTGCTGAATCTGGCAACCCCTAAGGTCACCCAGCTAGTGAGAGCAGGCTGGGACCTCCTTACCCCTCAGACTGCCCACAGTCCATGCCTCACTGGGGTGCCCTCCTGCCCCCCAAGTGCTGGGGCAGAGGTTGGAGGTTGTAGTCCCAGGAAGCCCACACCCAAGCCTCCCTATTAACCATTGTTGCTCCAGCGAGTGCTGTGTTTGAGGACTCACATGGACTGGCTTGCCTCATAGCACCCCCATTTTACAGTTGAGGACACCAAGGCTCAGAGAAGTGGAGACATTTGCTTGAAGGGGTGGAGCTGGGATTTGAACCTAGGTAGTCTAGTTTAGGAGTTTCAGGGTCTTGGGTCTGAGCCGCTATGCCTTGTGGCTTTAGGACAGGGCCAAAAAGACCGAAGAGGCTAATACTCATTAGGAGCTTTGTTTATTGAGCACTTGCTGTGTGCCAGGCACCAGAGGCCAATTTAACACAGAGTTAACAGAGGGCTTCAGGGCTTTTCACTTACCCAGACCCCTTCCAAGGCCCTGCCTGAGCCCAGCAATACACTGTAGATACTATTATGTAATCATTTTAAAAACATATATATATATATATGTATACACACACACATATACACATGCCACAGGCATGTGACTGTGTGCCTAGAGGGTCACTGTGTGTCTCACAATCCTGCAGGACCCTTTGAGGTTCTGGAGCTCCATCCTAATTTAATTCCCCTGCTACTGCGATTTGCTTGCATGTGGGAGGTGTGTATGTATATAAACCCCAGCATGGTACAAATGGTTAACATGCATGGCTGCTAACTGAAAGGTTGCATCTATTCAAGTACACCCAGAGGCTCCATGGGAGAAAGACCAGGCGATCTGCTTCCTTAAAGATTACAGCCAAGAAAACCCTACAGAGCTCAATTCTACTGTGTAACGCGTGAGGTCGCCATGGGTTGAAATCCACTCAATGGCAGTGGGTTTAGTTTTTTATTTTTTTTTAAAATGCATTTGCCTATTCAATTGCCAGGCAATTTTGTATTCATATTTTTTCTGGTATTTTTCTTAGTAAGGGACCCCTCTAAGCCCCAGCTTCCACAAGACCTGACCCTGCCTTTGCCAGGCGATGCCAGCAGCTCTCCATTTACCATCTAATTGATCTTTGAAGCAACTCTGGGAAGGAGACTGAAAGGTTGGTGGTTCGAATCTACCCAGAGACGCCTCCAAAGAAAGACCTGGTGATCTACTGCCACTTCCCAGTTCTACTCTGCACACGTGGGGTTGCTATGAGTTGGAATCAACTTGGCAGCAACTGGTTTGGATTTTGGTTTGGCTGTTCTTGGGGTGGGAGGAGACGGGGGGCACCAGGGATGGAACCTCATACTCGACCCAGCCAGTATTTATGCCACAGGAATGGGTCCTGGCACTGCCTTACTTGGAACCTGCAGAGTGTCTCATGGAGCTAGAAGCAATGGGGGGTCCTCAATGTGGTTTAGAGTCTTCACCTGGTGGGGTCATCCTGGTGGGAGATGATGGTGGCCTGGCCTGAGGAGGTGGCGGTGGACATGGGCAGGAGTGGATATGAGAGGTTCAGCCCCTAGGGTCCTCTTGGTGGCTTGGCCAGCCAAAGAAGGGTTGCTGGACTTGTTGTGATGCTTCTTTTTATTATTATTATTACTTCTTTTCTTGTCATGCAGGAGTTCATCTTCTATATCAGCGAAACAACACCTAACTATGTGAAATATAGAACAATAACTCAAGATTTAAATTTTGCACCCAGGTGGAAGAAAATATTACAGCAAAAAGGGACCTGAAAAATTACCTAGTCTCTATCAGACCAGTAAGTCTGGTCCTTTTTTGTGAATTTGAATTTTTTTTGTGTGTATATATATTTTTTTATTGTACTTCAGATGAAATTTTACAGAACAAACTAGCTTCTCATTAAACAGTTAGTACACAAATTGTTTTATGATATTGGTTAACAATCCCGCGACCTGTCAACACTCTCCCTTCTCGACCTTGAGTTCCCTATTACTGGATTTCCTGTCCCCTCCTGCATTCTAGTCCTTGCCCCTGGGCTGGTGTTCCCCTTTAGTCTCGTTTTGTTTTATGGGCCTGTCTAATCTTTGGATGAAAGGTGCAGCTCAGGAATGACTTCATTACTGAGCTAAAATGGTGTCTGCGGGCCATACTCTTCGGGGTTTCTCCAGTCTCTGTCAATCCAGTAAGTCTGGTCGTTTTTTGTGAGTTAGAATTTCGTTCTATGTTTTTCTCCAACTCTGATCACATTTTTCTCTATTGTGAGCCTGTCAGAGCAGTCCGTGGTGGTAGCCGACACCATCTAGTGGTGCTGGACTCAGTCTGGTGGAGGCCGTGGTGGTTGTGGTCCATCAGTCCTTTGGACTAATTTTTCCCTCGTGTCTTTAGTTTTCTTCATTCTCCCTTCCTCCCAAATGGGTGAGACCAGTCACTGTTTTAGATGACTGCTCACAGGCTTTTAGGACCCCAGAACCTACTCACCAAAGTAGAATGTAGAACATTTTCTTTATAAACTATGTTATGCCTACTGAGTTAGATGTTCCCCAAGACCATGGCCCCCACAGCCCTCAGCTCAGTCTTTTTATTATTTTTTAAAAATTATCTTTTATTTTTTTAAATAATTTTATTGTGCTTTAGGTGAAAGTTTGTAGTGCAAGTTAGTTTCTCATTCAAAAATTTATACACAAATTGTTTTGTGACATTGGTTGAAATCCCCACAATGTGACAGCTTTCTCCCCCCTTTCCACCCCAGGTTCCCCATGTCCATTTGTCCAGTTTTCCTGTCCCTTCCTGCCTTCTCGTCTTGTTTTTGGTCAGGAGTTGCCCATTTGAGCTCATATATTTGGTTGAACTAAAAAGCATGTTCCTCACGTGTGTTGTTACTTGTTTTATAGGCCTGTTTAATTTTTATCTGAAAAGTAGGCTTCCGGAGTGGCTTCATTTCTGAGTTAGCAGGGTGTCCAGGGGCCATATTCTCAGGGGTTCCTCCAGTCTCTGTCAGACCAGTAAATTTGGTCTTCTTTTTGTGAATTTGAATTTTGTTCTGCATTTTTCTCCTACTCTGTTCAGGACTCTCTATTATGATCCCTGTTAGAGTGGTTGTTTGTAGTAGCTGGACACCATCTAGTTCTTCTGGGCTGAAGCTGGTGGATACTGTGGTTCATGTGGTCCTTTAGTTCTTTGAACTAATATTTTCCTTATGTCTTTGGTTTTCTTCATTCTCCTTTGCTCTGGACAGGATGGGACTAATAGATGTATCTTAGATGGCCACTGGCAAGCTTTCAAGACCCCAGATGCTATTCACCAAAGTAGGATGTAGAACATTTTCTTTATGAACTATGTTTTGACAATTGACCTAGATGTTCCCCTAGACTATGGTCCCCAGACCTCAACCCAAGCAACTCGGTCCCTTGAGATGTTTGGATGTGTCTAGGAAACTTCTATGACTTTGCCTTGGTCAAGTTATGCTGACTTCCCCTGTGTTGTGTGTTGTCCTTCCCTTCGCCAAAGTTGACACTTTTCTACTATCTAGTTAGTGGTTTCCCCTCCCCACCCCTTCCCTCCCTGGTAACCATCTGTCTTAGTTATCTAGTGCTGCTATAACAGAAATATCACAACTGGTTGGCTTTAACAAAGAGAAATTTATTCTCTCACAGTTTAGTAGCTTACAAGTCCAAATTCAGGTCGTCAGCTCCAGGGGAAGGCTTTCTCTCTCTTTCGGGTCTGGAGGAAGGTCCTTGTCATCAATCTGTTCTGGTCGAGGAGCTTCTCAGCGCAGGGACCCTGGGTCCAAAGGATGCGTGCTCCTGCTCTTCCTTCTTGGTAGTATGAGGTCCCCCTGTCTCTCTGCTCACTTGTCTCTTTTGTATCTCAGAAGAGATTGGCTGAAGACACAATCCAATCTTGTATATTGAGTTCTGCCTCATTAACATAACTGCCGCCTATCCCAACCACCTCATTAACATCATAGAGGTAGGATTTACAACATATAGGAAAATCACATCAGCTGACAAAATGGTGGACAATCACACAATACTGGGAGTCATGGCCTAGCCAAATTGATACACATATTTTTGGGGGACACAATTCAATCCATGACACCATCAAAGATTGTTTTTTACTGTGTCTAAACCTTTTCTTGAGTTTTTATAATAGTGGTCTCATACAGTATTTGTTCTTTTGTGATTGACTTAGTTCACTCAGCATAATGCCCTCCAGATTCATCCATGTTGTGAGATGTTTCATGTATTCATCGTTGTTCTTTATTGTTGCATAGTATCCCATTGTGTGTACGTACCATAATTTGTTTATCTATTCATCTGTTGATGGGTACTTAGTTTGTTTCCATCTTTTTGCTATTGTGAATATTGCTGAAATGAACATGGATGTGCATGTCTATTTGTGTGATGGCTCTTGTTTCTCTAGGATATATTCCTAGGAATGTTATTGCTGGATCGTATGGTATTTTTATTTCTAGCTTTTTTTTATCGTTTTCCATAGTGGTTGTACTATTTTACATTCCCACCAGCAGTGGGTGTTCCAATCTCCTTGCTACCTCTCCAGCATTTATTATTTTCTGTTTTTTTTAATTAGTGCCAGTATTGTTGGGGTGAGATAGTATCTCATTGTAGTTTTGATTTGCATTTCTCTAATGGTTAATGATCGAGAGCATTTCTTCATGTGTCTGTTAGCCACCTGAATGTCTTCTTTGGTGAAGTATCTGTTCATATCCTTTGCCCATTTTTTAATTGGATTATTTGTCTTTCGTTGTTGAGGTGTTGAAGAATTTTGTAGATTTTAGAGAGCAGACCCTTGTCAGATAAATCATAGCCAAAATTTTTTTCCCCAGTCTGTAGGTTCTCTTTTTACTCTTTTGGTGAAGTCTTTTGATGAATGTGTTTAATTTTTAGGAACTCCCAGTTATCAGGTTTATCTTCTGGTTTTTGTGCATTGTTAGTTATGGTTTGTATTGTATTTTTTTAAACTTTTATTTTGAAATCATTATAGATTCACAGTACGTCGAAAAAATAGTCCAGAGAGGTCCCTGTTGACCTTCGGGATGTGATTTAATGCATGTCTGACGACACAAACTCTTAGGAGCCAGAACTGACCACCCCTTGCCTCTTACCTGTTTTGTACCCTTGAGCAAGAGCCTTAACCTCTCTGTGCATGGTTTCCCCATCTGTAAGTGGGACGATAATAGAGTTGCTATGAAAAATCAAATGAGATAATACGTGCAAAGTACTTAGAAGAGTTATTGTTGTTGGGTGCTGTCTAGTTCATTCTGACTCGTAACAACGTCTTGTGGCAGAGTAGAACTGCTTCACGGGGTTTCCTAGGCTGTAATCTTTACAGAAGGCACCCTGATGGCACAATGGTTAAGCTCTTGGCTACTAACCAAAGATTGGTGGTTCCACCCCACCAGTGGCTCCACAGGAGAAAAAACCTGGCGATCTACTCCTGTAAAGATTACGATATAAGAAACCCTATGGG
The DNA here is from genome assembly GCA_030035585.1 of Dugong dugon. Taxonomy (NCBI): domain Eukaryota; kingdom Metazoa; phylum Chordata; class Mammalia; order Sirenia; family Dugongidae; genus Dugong; species Dugong dugon. The sequence continues at coordinate 118,731,768 of CM057466.1, forward strand.
GCAGTTTTACTCTGTCATATAGTGTTGCTATGAGTTGGAATCCTCTTGACGGCACACAACAACAACAGCAATAACAACAGCAGTCTTTATGGGAGCAGATCACCAGGTCTTTTGTCCTGAAGAGCCACTGAGTGGGTTCAAACCACCAACCTTTCTGTTAGCAGCCAAGTGTTTAACCATTGTGCCACCAGGGCTCTTTATTAGAAGAGTACTTTCTGGCATATGGTAAGCACTCAATACTTGTTTGATCTTGTCAATTGTTTCATTATTAATTTTTTATTATTATTGAGTTTCCCACCCCTCAGAGGGCAGGAAGCCCTCATGACTCCTTCCTCTTTCTCCAGCTCTGTTTTCTGAGAACTCTTCTTACCCACCAAACAAGTTCTGCAAAAAGAAGGGGAGAATGGCCAGACTCCTGCCAGCCTGGAGCAAGGTAAGCCTGCTGCCTTCTCCCTTTGGCCAGAGGCTACTTCCATTCTGGGACTATAGGCAGCTCGACCATTTTCTCTGCCCAGCAGGGTCCCTGCCATGCCTGGGTGCTAGTTGCATCCCTAAAGACATGAGCTCATCTTTTGGGGGGAGATATCTTCCCTTGGGATGCTGCCCTCTTTCTTGTTTCCGTCCCTTTCCTAATTCTGGCCTCTGCTCAAATGTCCCCTCCTCCAAGAAGCCTCCCGTGGTCATCCCCACCCCATCACGCTCTATCCCCTTACCTTACTTCATTTTCTTCATAGTTATTATTGCTACCTGACAACACATTATTTGTTTATTTGCCTATCATCTATCTCCCCTACAAGACTGTAAGTTCTGTGAGGGCAGGAACCTTGTCTATTTGTTCTTTGACGTGTCCCAGTGCCTAGAACAGTGTGTGCTGAATGACTGCTATTGTTATGTGCTGTTGAGTCTATTCCGATGAATGGTACACACATTAAACACATAGATTGAATTAATGAAAGACTGGATTAGTGAAAATTTTCTCAGCCTTTGTGTTTTACGACATTGATATATATATTTTTTTATTGTACTTCAGGTGAAGGCTTACAGAACAAATAGTTTCTCATAAAACAGTAGTACATATATTGTTTTATGACATTGGTTAACATGTCAACCCTCTCCCTTCTCGACCTTTTTTTTTGTTGAAAATATACATAGCCAAAGATACACCATTTCAAAAATTTCTACATACACAGTTCAGTGACATTGACTTCGCTCTTCCAATTGTGCTGCTATTCTCACTTTAGATGAAGACTTACAGAACAAAATAGTTTCTCATTTAACAGTTAGTATGCATGTTGCTCTATGACAATGGTTAACAACCTCACAAAACATCAACACTATCCTTACTCAACCTTGGGTTCCCTATCACCAGCTTTCCTGTCCCCTTCTGCCTTCTGACCCTTGTCCCTGGACTGCTGTGCCTCATTGGTCCCATTGGTTTTATGGGGCTGTCCACTCCCCTGCGGAATGGTGAACCTTGGAAATGACTTCACCACTGAGCTAAAAGGGTGTCTGGGGGCCATACTCTCGGGGTTTCTCCAGTCTCCTTTAGGCCAGTAAATCTGGTCTTTTTTTTGTGAGTTAGAATTTTGTCCTACATCTTTCTCCAGCTCCGTCCAGAACCCTCTGTTGTGATCCTGGTCAGAGCAGTCAGTGGTGGTAGCTGGGCCCTATCTAGCTGTACTGGACTCAGTCCGGTGGAGGCCTTGGTAGCTGTGGTTCATTAGTCCTTTGGACTAATCTTTGCCTGGTATCCTGTTCTCTTCATTCTCCCTTGCTCCCAAAGGGATGAGGCCAGTGGAGTATCTTAGATGGCTGCTCACAGGCTTTTAAGACCCCAGACACTACTCACCAAGGTAGAATGTAGAACACTGTCTTTATAAACTGTGTTATGCCAATTGAGGTAGATGTTCCCCGAGACCATGGTCCCCACAGCCCTCCACCCAGCAATTCAGTCCCTCAGGGAGTTTGGATGTGTCTATGGAGCTTCCATGACCTTTCCTTGTACAAGTTGTACTGGTTTCCCCTGCATTGTGTACTGTTTCACCCTTCACCCAAGACACCACCTATCTATTGCTTATTTGGTATTTCCCCCCCACCCCTCCCATCCCTGGTAACTAACAAAGATTGTTACATTTTGTGTGTGAACTTTTTCATGGGTTTTTACAATAGAGGTCTCATACAATATTTGTCCTTTTGTGATCGACTTATTTCACTCAGCATAATGTCCTCCAGTTTCATCCATGTTATGAGATGCTTCACAGATTCATCATTGTTTTTTCTCGTTGCATAGTACTCCATTGTGTGTATGTACCGTATTTGGTTTATCCATTCATCTGTTGATGGGCATCTAGGTTGTTTCCATCATTTTGCTATTGTGAATAATGCTGCCATGAACATAGGTGTGCATATGTCTATTCGAGTGATGACTCTTATTTCTCTAGGGTATACTCCTAGGAGGGGGATTGCTGGATCGAATGGTATGTCCATTTCTAGCTTTCTGAGGAAGCGCCATATCATTTTCGAAAATGGTTGTATCATTTTGCATTCCTACCAGCAGTGCATAAGAGTTCCCATCTCCCCGCAGCCCCTCCAACATTTGTTATTTCTAGTGTTTTTGATTTGTGCCAGTAATGCCAGGGTGAGATGGTATCTCATTGTGGTTTTAATTTGCATTTCTCTAATGGCTAGTGCTCGCGAGCATTTCCTCATGTGTCTGTTGGCTGCTTGAATGTCTCCTTTGGTGAAGTGTCTGTTCATTTCTTTTGCCCATTTTTTAGTTGGATTATTTGTCTTTTTGTTGTAGAGGTGTTGGATTTTCTTGTAGATTATGGAGATTAGACCTTTGTCTGACTTGTAATGTCCAAAAATTTTTTCCCAGTCTGTAGGTTCTCTTTTTACTCTTTTGGTGAAGTCTTTTGAAGAGCATAGGTTTTTGATCTTTAGAAGATCCCAGTTATCGAGCTTATCTTTTGGGGTTTGTGCGTTGATGGTTATGGTTTGTATCCTGTTAATGCTGTGTATTAAGGCCTGTAGTGTTGGTCCTATTTTTTCTTCTATGAACTTTATAGTTTTAGGCTTTATATTCAGGTCTTTGATCCATTCTGAAGTAGTTTTTGTATACGGCGTGAGGTATAGGTCCTGTTTCATTCTTTTGCAGACGGATATCCAGTTTTGCCAGCACCATTTGTTAAAAAGACTGTCTTTTCCCCATTTGATGGACTTTGGGCCCTTGTTGAAGATCAGATGACCATAGGTGGATAGATTTACATCTGGGTTCTCAATTCTGTTCCATTGGTCAATGAGACATTGATATTTTTGAAGACTCTAGTCACAGCCTGGAGCCTCTGGTGGTGCAAATGGTTACCACATTTGGCTGCTAACCAAAAGGTTGGCAGTTTGAGACATCCAGAGGCACCTCAGAAGAAAGGTCTGACAGCCTGCTTATGAAAAATCAGCTATTGAAAACCCTGTGGAGCGCAGTTCTACTCTGACTCACATGGCGTTGCCATAAGTCAGAGCTGACTCAAAAGCAACGGGTTTTGGTTTTCAGTCCCACTTTGCCCTATTCTGGTTTGTTGACATATCCCCATGAGTAGATCCAGGTTATGCATCTAACATGGATTGAATTGTGTCCCACAAAAATGTCTGTCAACTTAGATAGGTCATGATTCCCAGTACTGTGTTATTGTCCACCATTTTGTCATCTGATGTGGTTTTCCCATGTGTTGTAAATCCTAGCTATATGATGTAAATGAGGTGGAATTCGTGGCAGTAATGTTAATGGGGCAGGACTCAATCTACAGGATTAGGTTTCATCTTAAACCAATCTCTTTTGAGATATAAAAGAGAGAAGAAAGCAGAGAGACAGGGGGACCTCATACCACCAAGAAAGAAGCAACAGGAGCATAGCGTGTCCTTTGAGCCCGGGTTCCCTGTGCTGAGAAGCTCCTAGAGCAGGGGAAGATTGATGACAAGGACCTTCCTCCAGAGCCAACAGAGAGAGAAAGCCTTTCCCTGGAGCTGGCACCCTGAATTCAGACTTCTAGCCTACTGGAAGTGAAACAATAAATTTCTGTTTGTTAAAGCCATTGACTTGTGGTATTTCTGTTATAGCAGCAGTAGATAACTGAAACAGCATCCCTGACTGGAATACCATATAAGTGATGTGTTTTTCTCAGGGTATCACATCTACATGCACGCAAGGCCTGTCTGCCCCTCATGGGTGATGCTAATTTTGATCCACCCAGTCAAGGGGGCTGCTCAATTTCCCACCCTGTGTGTTTTTGTTGTTAGGTGCCGTCAAGTTGATTCTGACTCATCACAATCCCATGTTTTTCAGAGTAGAACTGTGCTACATAGAGTTTTCAATGACTGTGATCTTTTGGAAGTGGATCACCAGGCCTTTCTTCCGAGGTGCCTCTGGGTGGATTTGAACTTCCAACCATTTGGTTAACACACTGCTTAACCTTTTGCACCACCCAGGGACTCCTCAACACTGTGTTAGATGCTTTATATTGGAATAGAAGTACATACTTGTTTTAGGAAACTGGCTGAGGAAAAAATAGAAAACAACAACAAATGTATTTTCAGCTCTGGCCAAGTGAAAAGCATTTTTACACAGTAAAACTAGAGCTTCAAACTGGTTTGTTCCGGTTCATACGCCTGCTGAGAATTTGCATTTCTACCCCAGATATACTGAATCAAAGTCTACATTTTAAAAAGATCCCCAAGTGATTCTTTTTTTCAAAAAAAAATTACTTTTTAAAATCCTGCTTTAGATGAAGGTTTACAGAGCAAATTATTTTCTCATTAAACAACTAATAAATATATTGTTTTGTGACATTGGTTGCCAACGCTGTGACATGTGAACACTCTCTCTTCTCTACCTTGGATTCCCCGTTTCCATTCATCCAACTTTCCTGTTCCTTCTTGCCTTCTCATCCTTACCACTGGGCTGGTGTGCCAATTTAGTCTGGAATACATGATTGAGCTATAGGTATTATTGTTTGTTTTATGGGCCTGTCTAATCTTTGGTTGAAGGGTGAACCTCAAGAGTGACTTCAGTACTGAGTTAAAAAGGTGTCTGGGGGCCATACTTTCAGGTTTCTCCAGTCTCTGTCAGACCAGTAAGTCTGGTCATTTTTGTGAGTTAGAATTTTGTTCTACATTTTTCTCCAGCTGTCCAAGACCCTCTATTGTGATCCTTGTCAAAGCATTCAGTGATGGTAGCCGGGCACCATCTAGTTGTGCTGGACTCAGCCTGGTGGAGGCTGTAGTAGTTGTGGTTCATTAGTCCTTTGGACTAATCTTTCCCTTGTGTCTTTGGTTTTCTTCATCTCCCTTGCTCCGGATGGAGTGGGACCAGTGGAATATCTTAGATGGCTGCTCACAAGCTTTTAAGACCTCAGATGCGATTCCCCAGGTGATTCGTATGTATAATAAATTTTGAGAACCACTGCTCTACTAGTGGTTCTCAGAACTGATCCCTAACCAGCAGCATTAGCATTGCCTGGGAACTTGTTAGAAATGCAAATTCTCAGTAGGGGTTCTAACCAAAATGAACCAGTTTGAAGCCCTGAGTAAAACCTGCAAAAGCCGAAACTGTGTAAGACAGAAACCTGTCAGAGGAGGAAAACTAAAATATTTTCCACCAAAACGAGTGATAGAAAAATGGTAACTCTGCACCCTGTCAAAGATGGAAAACTTGTTAGACCCAGAAAAACAAGGCAGTCTCATCAAGTTCCAGCTGTCACAGGTTTGACTGTACATTCTTTTTTTGGACTAATCCACTTCATTCTCACACTTCTCTATGAAGCAGCACTGTTATTTATTCTTCCCAATTTCCAGATTTGGAAACTGAGGCACAGGATGGTCAGGTTACTTGCCCAAAGTCCCCTAGCTCGTTTATGGCTAAGTTGGAATTCAAACCCAGGCCGCCTTGCCCCCAAGTCTGCGTGCTTAAATAACCTCCATACTCTGAGAAAGCGACCCTCATTGTGGTGCTAACATTCTCTTCTTCCTTTTCTGTTCTCTCTCCTTCAAGCCCTTCCATCTGCTTTGGCTTTTACTTGCATACAGATGACTCCTGCTGTTTTGCCTCGCAACCTCCTCCTCATCGTTCTTTTCAAGCCTTTCTAGAGTGTTCCTGGAAAAGCATGGGTGGGAATGGCCTCCGTGCTTTCTCAGCATGTTCTGCTTCCTCTAGCACCGCCAAGCTGCATTGTGATGTCACTGACTGTCCCCATCTTTTTGCTCCCCACTCTAGACTGTCAACTCCCCAAGGTTAGAGACTGTCTGTTTCAGATACAAGTTTGGCTGCTCTAACGAGTTGTTGTTGGGTGCTATAGAGTCAATTCTGACCCTTAATGACCCCATGTGACAGAGTAGAACTGCCCTATCTTTACAGGAAAGGAGCCCTGGTGGTGCAGTGGTTAAAGGACTTGGCTGTTAACCGAAAGGTCGGAGCTTTGAACCCACCAACCACTCCTTGGGAGAAAGATGTGGCAGTCTGCTTCTGTAAAGATTCACAGCCTGAAAAACCCTATGGGACGGTTCTACTCTGTCTTATAGGGTTGCTATGAGTCAGAATCAACTTGAGGGCAGTGGGTTTGGTGGGTTTTGGAATCTTTACAGAAGCAGATTTTCAGGTCTTTCTCCCACAGAGCCACTGGGTGGATTCAAACCACCAACCTTTTGATTAGTAGCTGAGCACTTAACCATTGCAGCATCAGAGCTCCTTTGCAGGACTCCAAAATAGGACTACTTAAATGGGACGAAGTTGATTTCTCTTTCATGCGACTGTATGTAAGCATCCTGGGGCCTTGGTGGCAGCTCCATGGTGTTGCCAAGAGTTGTTTTGATGGAAAAGCTAAGGGAATCTTGGCTATAAATGTTGAAAGCCACAGAGTTTCAGCCAGGGACAAAGTCATGGCAAAGTTAGATGCCTCCATCTACCCACCCATCATTCCATCCGTATATCTGTCTACCCATCCATACATGCATCTATTCATCCATCCATCCATCCATCCATCCATCCATCCGCCCGCCCGCCCACCCACCCAGCCATCCATCCATCCATGCTGTCTTAGGCTGGGTTCTCTAGAGAAGCAAAACCAGTAAAGTGTATATATATGTATATATGTATATATGTATATATATATATATATATATATATATATAAAATAGAGAGAGAGAGAGAGAGAGAGAGAGAGAGAGATTTATATCAAGGAAATGGCTCACATGGTTGTAGAGACTGGAAAGTTCCAAGTCCCTGGGTCAGGATGGAGGCTTCTTCTGACTCATGTAGCTGCAGGGGCTGGCAAACCCAAGATCAACAGGTCAGACAGCAGGGCTCTGACTCATAAGCTGCAGAGATCGATGAATCCCAAGATCAGCAGGCAAGACAGCTGGTAAGCTACTAGCTCGAGACCAAAGAACTAGAGGTCAGATGAACAGGAGCCAGGTGCAGGATCTAGAGTGAGCAAAAGCCCATGAACCTTGCCAGAAAGTCCACCTATATAGGACACAGGCCACACCCTCAAGGAAACTCCCCTTCAACTGATTGGCTACTCACAGCAGATCCCATCATGGAGGTGATCACATTATATCAAATCTCATCATGGAGGTGATCATTATACCACTGCCAAACTACATCATAACTGCCAAACTACTGAGAATCATGGCTCAGCGAAGTTGACACACAACCTTAATGATCATTCCATCCATCCATCAATCCATCTATCCCTTCATCCATCCATCCACAATATGGATGAATCTCACAAACTTAATGTTGAGTGAAAGAAGCTAGACACATAGGATGGATACTGTAAGATCACAGTTACATAATGTACAAAAACGGGCAATGTTAATTTATGCTGTTAAAGTCAGTATAGTGATTTTCCTAGGGGGTGGGGATAATGACTAGAATAGAATAGAGTGTGTGTGTTTTTAGTAATCTAGTGCTGCTATAACAGAAATACCACAAGTGGATGGCTTTAACAAACAGAAATTTATTCCCTCACAGTCTAAGAGGCTAGAAGCCCAAATCAGGGAATCAGCTCCTGTGGAATGCTTTTTCTCCCTGTTGCTTCTAGGGGAAGGTTCTTGTCATCAGTCTTCCCCTGGTCTAAGAGCTTCTCAGCACAGGGACCCAAGGACACACTCCACTCCTGGTGCTTCTTCTTGGTGGCATGAGGTCCCTCTCCTCTCTGCTCGATTCTCTCTTTTATATCTTAAAAGAGATGGACTCAGTATGCAACCTAATCCCATAGATTAAGTCCTGCCTTAGTAACATAACTGCCTCTAATCCTGCCTCATTAACATCATAAAGATTAGGATTTACAACACATAGGATAATCACATCAGATCACAAAATTTTGGGCAGCCACACAATACTGGGAATCATGGCCTAGCCAAGTTGATACACATTTTGGGGGGGGGGGAGTCACAATTCAATCCATAACAGGGGTACTGCTTTCTGGGATTCTGTTTCTTCATCATGGTGCCATGCACATGAGTATGCTCAGTTTGTGAATATTAAGCTGTACTTATGATTTGTATGTACGTTATGCTGAAAACAATTTTTTAAACAGAAATAAAAACAAAGACATAAAACAAGATATTTACACCCTAAATTTCTTTCAGATGGGGAGACTAGGCATAAACTGAAGACATCATTTCCAAAGCCAAGCAGTTCTAAGAAGTCATCACAAGGAAAGACAAAGAAAATGACCCAAAGGGGTAGTCCTCAGGGTGCTAGGACCATAAGAGCCTTGGACAGTGAGGACAGACCACCACAGGGAAAGCAGAAATCTGGCCTGAGGCTGGCCACAGGCTTATATAAAAAAAATCCTCCATGGCAAGAAAAGGCATGAGTCTGTGGTCTTGAGGAGATACTTGAGTCACATGTCAACAACTACAACACCATGGAGCTTTCCTAGAGGAAAGAAGACCTTGAAGAAAGATACTCATGGAAAAATACAGGAGTCAGGCTTAACTAAATGTCCAAGACTCAAAAAGGGGAAGACTCACTTTAAATGTAAAGAATGTGGAAAACCTTCAACCAGACTGTCCACTTTATTGAGCATGAGCGAATTCATACTGGAGAGAAACCCCACAAATATGAGGGGTGTGGGAAATACTTCAGACATAGCTCATACTTCTTTACACACAGAATCCATACAGGAGAGAGACCCTATAAATGTAAAGAGTGTGGAAAAGCCTTCAACAGCAGCTCCACCCTCAGTAGCCATTACAGGATTCACACAGGGGAGAAACCATTTAAATGTGATGAATGTGGGAAAACCTTCAAGCAGAGCACAAAGCTTACTCGCCATAGAAGAGTTCACACTGGAGAGAAACCCTATCAGTGTAGTGAATGTGAGAAATCCTTCAGACGCAGCTCATCCCTTACAGAGCATAAGATAATTCACACTGATGAGAAGCCCTACCACTGTAAAGTATGTGGGAAAGCCTTCAGATGCAACTCCCACCTTTCAGAACATCAGCGAATTCATCAAGAAGATAAATCTTACCAGTGTAAAGAATGCAGGAAGAACTTACGAAATGGCTCCCACCTTTCAGAACACAAGCCAATTCACCTGCCAAGGACTCATGAGGCCTGCCAAGAAAGTGGAAAAGTCTTCGCCAATAAGGCGGCCCTTCTCAAGCATTGGAAAAGCCATGATGAGGATTATATTTATCAGTGTAAGGAATGCGGAAAGGCCTTCCAGTGTAAATTGAACATTCAAAGACATCAGAAACTTCATTCTGGAGAGAAGCCTTATGTGTGCACTGAGTGTGGAAAAGTCTTCACTGACAGTTGAACCCTTAATAATCACTGCAGAATCCACACTGGAGAGAAACTGTATCCATGCACCAAATGTAGGAAAGACTTCAGGCAGGTCACATCCCTGATGCTCCACCAGAAAATACATGCTAGACAGGGACAATAAACTTGCAGTGTGTGGAAGAGAATTTAGCTAGAACACACACCTTCGTAATCACCACAGAAGCCAGAAAGGAGGGAAACCATGTTAGTGGATATTCCCTTCATCTCTCATTGGACATTTTCTATCAGACCAGTAGTTCTCAACTGGGGGCAATTCTGCCTGTCTCCCACCTGGGACATTGGGTAACGTCTGGGGACATTTTTGGTTGTCCCAACTGGGGTGTGGCATCTTAGGGACAGAGGCCAAGGATGCTGCTAAACATCCTACAAGGCACAGGACAGCCCCACACAACAAAAAATTTCCTGGTACTAAATGCCCACAGTGCTGCTGTATTAGGTAAAACCTGTATGAGTAATTGGATTTGAGAAGGAATTCAGGTATAGTTTTCTGTGCTCTCCAAGACAGTAGCCACTAAATATACATGGCTATTTTTAAACTAATCAAAATTAAAATTTAAAATCCAGTTTGTCAGGTTAACCAGCCACATTTCAAGTGCTTAGTGGCCAAATGTGGCTAATGGAGATCATATTGGACAGTGCAGATATAGAACACTGACATCATTGTAGAAAGTTCTATATGGTGCTGGTTTATATCTTTTTAAGTTATCTGAATTACACACACTGTAGCCCCAAGAAAGTGAAAATGTACGGGTACAGCTGTGAGAGATGTAATTTTTACTTTCAGCACAGCCAAATGTAGCATTTTTATAAGTTGCTTTTGGAGACTATCTTTGCATTCATGGTGCTCAGACACTTTAAAGGCTAAAGTCTAAGGGTTGGCCAGTACTCATCCCACAAGATGCCTTCCTTATGCCTAGGACAGAATAACCAATTGGTTATTGATAATGTTACTGAAAAAAGCTAACATTTCTCGATCACTTTCCACCTGGCGACCATCATGCCGAGCACTTTATGTAGATTATTTTATTTAATTCTCACCAGAGTCCTATGAAACAGGAACTATTATGATCCCCCATTTTATAGGTGAGAAAACTTAGGCTTATAAGAGCCTTTGCATTTTTTTAGGATTAATTATTATTTCAAAATTTGCACACAAAGCAAGATTCTATTGCTATTTTTGTATTACACTCAAATTCACACGATTTAAATTTTCACAAAATATATTTTTTAAGGAAAATTATATCTGTTTACATTTTTGTCTAGAGGGCTTATGAGAGCAGAGGGCAATTTGGATTTACTTATGGCTGGCACAGAGGTGACTAAATCAAGGGTCAGAAAACTATGGTCCCTGAGCAAAATCCAGCTACTGCCTGTTTTTGTTAATAGAGTTTCATTGGAACACAGCCATGCCCATTGGTTTACATATTATCTATGATGCTTTCGTGTTCCAATGGCAAAGTTGAGTAGTTGTCACAGAGACTGTATAGCCTGTAAAGTAAAATATTTGCTACGTGACCCCTTGCAGAAAAAGTTTGCTGACCCTGGTATAACTGACAAACTGAAATGAATAAGAGTGAAAGTGTGGGAGTAGTTAGAAAAAGAAGAAGCAATAAACTCTAAGGCAGAGTCACTCAAACTTTGTGACTATGACTCACAGTAGAAAATATGTTTTGTGTTGCAATCCAGTACATACTACATACTAGTACTAGTTGCTGTTGAGTTGATTCCTACTCATGGAAACCCCATATGTATCAGAGTAGAACTGTGCTCCATAGGATTTTCAATGGCTGATTTCCAGAAGTAGATCCCTAGGCCTTTCTTCCAAGGTGCCTCTGGGTAGACTTGAACCTCCAATCTTTTGGCTAGCAACTGAGAACATTAACCACCCAGGGACTCCACATATATGTGCTTATATGTGTGTATGAGCATGTATTTGTGCATGCTTGAAGGATAAGTTTAACAAAATAATACCAGTTAAAAAACCAGTTGCCATTGAGTCAATTCCAACTCATGGTGACCTCATGTGTGTCAGAGTAGCACTGTGCCTCATAAGGTTTTAAATGACTAATTTTTTGGAAGTAGATTGCCAGACCTTTCTTCTGAGGCACCTCTGGATGGACTCGACCCTCTAAGCTTTTGGTTAGCAGCCAAACATGTTATATTTACCCCTATTACAGGTACACACTGATTCTCTTTCACTTGAAAAATGCTCGTTACATCTTTCAAAATTGATTTCATTAACCATCATGTGGTGTGACCCACAATTTGAAAAACATTGTCTAATGGCCAGACAATGTAAGATCAGACTCTGCCATTGTCTCCTTTTTGAGACCGTGAGAGACATCAAGAGCCTGAGTTTCTCAGTTGTGGCTGTAGGTGGCATTACCATTGAAGGACTTATTAGAAGACAGATGATAGAAAACATTCAGATGCTGAACCTGTAGCCTTGCTCTTGCTCTAGAAGTGGCTTGAGAGTAGAGAGTGAGGTTCTAGAGATAAACTCAGGCACTCTGGATTGCTTTTATGTTCTCCAGAACATTTCCTCCCCAGCCCCCTTCCTAGCCTGTGGAGGACATAGAGGGTCCATAGATATCCTAACAGTGAGGGAGGAAAAAACATGGATGGAGTTCTCCAAGGACTGTAGTGGGACTTTAAGTGGGAACCATCTTTGGCTATGTGGCTGCATCCTTCTGGAAGTCATCTTGGGGTAGGGCTAGGGTGGGTGAGGAGGACTACATGTGGCAGATTATTTTTGTTTTTGTCTCTGAGATATTTGTGTGTGGGGAGGGGTGGGCAGGCATAGGAGACTTCTCTAGTCTAAGGGAAGAATATACCTGTATATATTCACCAGGATTCTTTTGGTTGCAAGTAACAGGAACCCAACTCACTCTAGCTTAAATGAAACCAACAGCAACAAAAGGAATTTATTGGCTCAAGTACCTGGGAAGGCTCCTTGCCTGAAGTATCTGTGACAAGGCCAAGACCTGGCCAAGACTAGAATCAAGAATTTGATGTGGACAAAACTTGTAGCACATCTTTCTCCTCTGGTCGTCTCTGCATATATTTGTCTTGTCCTTCTTTTGGCAAACAGGGGCATTCTCCACCAAGGGGGAAACACAGCTGCCAGACTCTGCATCAATTTCACAGACGAATCCCAATGAGGCTGCTACAATCTAGCGGAGGGGTGGGGAACCTATTTATCTTTTTTTTTCCTTCCAGAGGTTGCAATGAGGACGTGTCAATTCTGTAATTTTTTGATGACGACTTTACAAGGAAGAGTAAACAATCACTGTGGCTGGAGGAGGAGAATAGGTGGAAGCATGGATTCCACTTAGAAGGCTGTGGTAGACACCAAAGTGAGAAGTAATGATGGCTTGGACTAGGGTGGTGATAGCAGGGATGGGCAGCAATGGATGGTTTCAGGATAAGTATATAAAAGATTGATCCAACAGATGTGCTAGATGATTAGATGTGGGAGACAAGGGTGAGGCAGGTGTCTGGGATGACTCCCTCAATTCTGGCTTGAGCCAACAGGAGGTGCCAGGTTCCAAGATGAGTATGATTTGGAATAAACAGAAATGGGTGAACAGGGAGACCAAAGTTCAGGTTTGGACATGTTAAATTGGGTTACAGCCAAGTGAGTGTTGGAAAGAGCTGAGTGGATTAAATTGACAAATATTCAATCAACCTTTGTGTCTGTCTTCTTTTATCAAACCGTCTCAATATTTACAGCATTTTCTCCCCCTTCATGTCACTGTCCAGGGGTGTGGCACTGCCCAGTCAGTCCTGCTCTATAGGCCAAGATTGAAATTTGATGGTCAATAAATTCATTAATTTATTTATTCAAAACTCTTTTACTGGTTCCATAAACAAAGTCAAAATAGGAACAACAAACTGAGAAAAAGCATTTTAAATACACATTACAAAGGATCAGTATCCTTAATACATAAAGAGCTCTAACAAATGAATAAGAAAAAGACCAATGACACAATCAATTGCGGAAATAATATGAACAGAGTTCATACTAAAGAAATGCAACTGATATTAACCATTTTTTCACCTCGCAGATTGGGAAAGATAAGAATATTTGTTAATGTACTGACTTAGTCAAAGAGACCTGATGGCACAATGGTTAAGTGCTTGGCTGTTGACCAAAAGGTTGGTGGTTGGAAACCACCAAGCGGCTCCACGGGAGAAAAGATCTGATGATCTGCTCTCAACAGCCTAGAAAACCCTGTGGGGCAGTTCTACTCTGTCATGCAGGATCGCTGTGAATCCGGATCGACTAACTAGATAGATGGCACACAACAACACTGAGGCACTCCTCAGTCTAAATTGGTATTAACCATTCAAAAGTTAGTATTTTAAGGAGGAAGGCCACAGGAACTCCCAATTCTTCCTGCCCTACCCTCTCCTGTGCCAGCCTCACCCTCGCGCGCCCCCCGGGTGGAAGCTGCCTGGCTCGTCCCGGCAGCTTGGGCTCCCAGTTCGGCACAGCGCATGCGTATGCCAGGACACATGGTGGTGTTTGGGTGCGAAGTCTCAGCGGGATCACTCAGTCAGGCGAGGGCGAAGCACAGCGCACGCGCAGGCCCTCCAGTGAGCATGCGCGCTGGGGTTTGGGTGCGAAGTCTCAGAAGGAACTCTTCAGTCATGCATGGGAGGCAGGCGGGCGAGGTGAGCTCGTGAGGGTGGTCGGGGCGAGGCGTGTCTGGGGAGTGGTACTTGGCCATTGGGGTCGGGAAGGGTGTGGAGCGCCCCTCAAAACGATCTCAAAAGTGAGACGTGAGGGTGAGGGGCTGAGCACGCGGACCCACCTCAGCGCGGAGGGGAAGGGGCATCGGGGGCGCCACGCTTGAGGGCTGTCAGTGTCCTGAGGATCTGAGATAGGGACCCCCGGGCCTGCGCCTTAGCGGCGGATATGTATCCTGAGTGGCTGCCTTCTTGTTCAAAGATGACCGAGCGAGCAGTCATGAGTCAAACGAACAGGGCACAGTAGCTGGCCTGTGGAGAATACCAAGGACTAGGGCAGGAGGACGACTAGAGACAGGCCGGGCACCAGATCTGAGGGGACAGGGCCTGATGCGAATTTGGAGCTGAGGGGACAGGGCACCCTTCCGTAATCCTGCCACCCCTCTCTGCCCCTCGTGCCCCGGAGACCCCATTCTCGGTCTCCCTGTCCTACCACCAACGCCATTCCCCCGCCTTCAGGACCCAACCTGTCTGCTCTGCCCTGACTCTGTCTCTTCCCTAACCCTCCACTCCAGGCCCCGCCCCTCTGTCCCTTCCCTGACCCTGCACTCCAGGCCCCGCCCATTTGTCCCTTCCCTGACCCTCCTTTCGAGGGCTCAACCTCTGTCCCTTCACTGATCCTCCTCTCAAGGCTCCGCCCCCTCTTCAGGACCCACCTCTACCCTCCATCCCTCTAGTCTCTCTCTGCATGGCCCCGCCCCTCCCCTCCAGGTCCTCCTGCTCCACTTCAGCACTCTGTCCAGCCTTGGGCCCCTGTCTCCCCTTGGCACCTCTGTTTCTTGTGCTCTCTCAGTCCCTCCTCCCGCCGCAGCCCTTGCCCACTCGGGAGCTCTTGGTCTCTACCGCCTTCTCCTGACACAGCCTCAGCCTACTTCTCTGTAACCTCTTCCCAATCTGAAATCAAGGAATTTGCCACCACCCATACGTTTTTAGGGACCCTCAATTTTTACAAAAATATTTAACACTTTAGCTACTTTTGTGACTACTTTTTAACATGCCTTCCGCCCCCTCCCCGCGTGCTTCCTATGTGAATCTCTTGGGGATTGAGGGAGATGGAAGGGACTGTTTGGGTATAAAGTGTGGAAACCACCTTTCTTCTTCCAGGAAATTTACGGGTTGTCCTCTGTTTTGTTTTAAAAACTCATAAGATTTTTGCATTAAATTATATAATATATTTTTGTTTTGGTATAAAGCATTTTTCTTAATTGTAGAGAAAAGAATTGATCTCTAGGATGATGGCCTTGTGGTTTTACTGCAGTGCAGAGAAAACAAGTGGTTCTTTTAAAGTAACTTGGGTCAAAGGAATAGTCAGAAGTGCAGTTATGAATTATTAAGAAGATAATCAAAATGAGAGTGGTGCATCCCCAGTAGCTTTCAGTAGTTAAGAAATAATGCAAGTAAATGAACTATGCATCCATTTCCCCCAAAGTCCCCCAAACAAGCCAGAAAGCAAACTGATCAAACTCTAAAGAAATCAGGAGAAAGAAAATAATAAAAGTAAATTAATACATGAGAAAACAAAAAATACTAGCTTTGGAACTTGCAGCTGGTACTTGAGATGGGGCTAGGAGAAGGTAGCAGTAAGAAAAGAAATAGTTAACACAAAAGACAAATGAGGAATAAAGCAACATCACTGATTAGAAAGAATAAAATAACATACTTAGGAGATTTAATTCTTGAATGATTTAACTCTTGAAGAATGATGTTGATTACATTTTCGAGTTGTGGATACACAGTTGTTTTAACTCAGTTATTTTTTTGAAAGGAAAATGCTTCTTCTGTGGTTTATGAAATTAGTTCAGTTCCTTGTGGTTTGGGGTTCAAGTCTCTTTTCCTTTCAATAAGAATACTACGTTCAGTCATGTGTCAGTATATTTCAGTGTTAAGCAAATGATAATTACTTTTGGGAAAGACAAACTGGATTCAAAAAGTTGTTGTTGTTAGGTGCTGTTAAGTTGGTTCCACCTCATAGAGACTCTATGTACAACAGAAGGAGCACTGCCCAGTTCTGTGCCATCCTCATAATAATAATTTTGTTATGTTTGAACTCATTGTTGCAGCCACTGTGTCAGTCTATCTCGTTGAGGGTCTTTTCTTTTGCTGACCCTCTACTTTACCAAGCATGATGTCCTTCTCCAGCGACTGGTCCCTCCTGATAACATGTCCAAAGTACATGAGATGAAGTCTCCCCATCCTCACTTCTAAGGAGCATTCTGGCTGTACTTCTTCTAAGACAGATTTGTTCGTTCTTCTGCAGTCTATGGTATATTCAGTAATAGATCAATAGCCACCGAAAGGAACTGAAAAAAGTCATTAACCAATTAATTGGTTGACACTAGAAAGCCCTCCTCCCAAATGGTTTAATGGTAATGTTGTTGTTATTGGGTGCTGTCAAGTTGGTTCTGACTCATAGTGACCCCATGTGACAGAGTAGAACTGCCCAATAGGGTTTCCAAGGCTGTAAATCTTTCTCCCATGAAGTAGCTAGTGGGTTTCAACTTCTGTTTTTTTGCTGAGCAGCTGAGCACTTACAACTGCACCACCAGAGCCCCTTTCTCCTGGCCCAGAGAGGGAAAATAGGACGCTGAGAAGTCAAGGCCCACCAGGCCACAAGTGCTAGATGGTAGCTTGTGGCTCTGCCTCCTCAGGGGATACCTCAGTATCCCTCCTCTCCCTTCTTTTCAGTGAGTGCTTACCTCAGCTTCCATTAAATTTTTCCCTTTTGTATCTCAGCCTTATCTTAATCCTACATCCCTTATCATCCAAGTTTTAATCAATCACCTGTCTCAGTAGTGCTTGGCATCTTTTTTTTTTGCTTCTTAACATTTTTTTTTTTACCCAACTTTTATTTATTTATTTTGTTGTTGTTGTTGGGCCAGGAGGAAGGCTTGTGGCTCCCTAGTCCTGCTCTGGTTCTGCTAGTTCAGGGAGGCAGGCTGGCAGGATTCTGGTCACTGCCACAGCTTCCTCCTCAGGACCCTGCCCTGGAGTGCACAGACCTAGAAATTCAGTAGAAGGGGGCATCACACACTCCAAGAAGGAAATGACAGTGAATTTAATAATTGATAGTGGTTGGGGAGCTTTCAGAAAAAAAATTAAACTCGGATGACACCCTACCTTAGATGAGATTCCAGCTAAAGAATTAAAATTAACTATTTAAACAGATAAAATAATAAGAAAATATAGTTGAATATTTAAATGATTTCAGAAACCCCCATATCCTTTATCAGTCGCTCTCCATTTTCTCCACCACATGAGCTTATATAACACAGCTTAAAAAAACATTGTAGTGAAATATATGATACATATAGGAAATGGCACAAATAATAAGTGAATACCTCAGTTTTCACAAAATGAATGCACTGTGTCCATGTCATGAGTCCCCAGATTAAGAAATAGGACATGACTAGCTTCTCAGAAGTCCCTCATCCCCCATCCCAGTAACTACTACCCCCCCTCCACCCCACAACAGTAACCATTATTCTGCTTAGATTCATTTTGCCTCTTTTTGACTTTCGTATCAATGGAAGAGATGGATTGACACAGTGGCTGCAACAGTAAGTTCACACATAGCAATGATTGTGAGGATGGCACAAGACCGGGGAATGTTTTGTTCTGTTGTACATAGGGTCGCTATGAGTTAGAACTGACTTGATGACACTTAACAACAACATATCAATGGAATCATATGGACTTTTTTTTTTTTTTTTTTTTTTGAGCCTGGTTTGTTTCACTCCGCAGCAAAATACATCCATATTCTCATTTCTGGGTAGAGTTCCAGCATATGAATTCCACTCTGGCTCTGTATCCTCATCAGCACTTGGTATTGTCTGACTGTCATTTTGGCCACCATGGAGGGTGTGTAATGATATCGCTGTGGTTTTAATTCATATAGCTCTGATGACTAATGAAGTTTGAAGTTGAAACCCATTTATATGTTTATTGGTCGTTTAGTTATCCTCTTGTGCAATACCTATTCTTTTGCACTTTTTGCTCTTGTTTTGTCTGCCTTTTTCTTATTGATTTGTAGGAGTTCTTTATATATTCTATTCCTTGTAGGATATATATATTGTAAGTACCTTTCTTCATTTGGTGTGTTACGTAGTTGTTTTTTTATTTTACATTTTACTTACTTTTATTCTTTGAATCGTAATTGTTAGAATCCTAAATGTGCCGCATTTATTCTATCAAAAATAATGTAATTGGGTTTATGCACATACATTTTTTTCCTGTAAAACAGTGAAAACATAGTCTACCTATTTAAACAGTTATTGTTGTTAGTTTCCTTTGAGTTGATTCCAACTCATGGGGACTCCATGTGTGCAGAGTAGAACTCTATAGGTTTTTATTTTTTTAATTTTGTTGTTGTTGAGAATATACACTGCAAAACATACATCAATTCAAGAGTTTCTACATATACAATTCAGTGACAGTGATTACATTCTTCGAGTTGTAGATACACAGTTGTTTTAACTTATTTATTTTTTTATGTGTGTGTAAACCTTTTCATGAGTTTTTATAGTAGTGGTCTCACAATATTTGTCCTTTTGTAATTGACTTATTTCACTCAGTATAATGCCCTCTAGATTCATCCATGTTGTGAGGTGCTTCACAGATTCACCATTGTTCTTGATTGTTGTGTAGTGCTCCATTGTGTGTATGTACCTTAGTTTGTTTATCCATTCATCTATTGATGGGCATCTAGGTTGTTTTCATCTTTTTACTATTGTGGACAATGCTGCAGTGAACATGGGTGTGCATATGTCTATTCATGTGATGACTCTTATTTCTTTAGGATTTATTCCCAGGAATGGGATTGCTGGATCATAGGGTATTTCTCTTTCTAGCTTTCTAAGGAAGTGCCATATCGTTTTCCAAAACCGCTGTATCATTTTGCATTCCCGTCAGCAGTGCATAAGAGTTCCAGTCTCCTCGCACCTTCTCCAACACTTGTTATTTTCTGTGTTTTTTTTTTTTTTTTGATTCGTGCCAGTAATGCCGGGATGAGATGGTATCTCATTGTGGTTTTGATTTGCAATAACTCAGTTATTATTTAAAAAGGAAAATGCGTTCTTTTGTGGTTCATGAAATTGGTTCATTTACTTGTGGTTTGGGGTTCAAGTCTCTTTCCTTTTAATGCTGTACCTGAAATACTTATCTGTATCCTGTACCGGTAGACTTCTCCGAACTGAGGATGAAACTGAGGTGACATTTGTGTTGGTGTACGTCCAAATCTCTATGACTGTGTATTGAGGCATTTGTATAAAACAAGCTAACTCCCTTTGCTTCAAATCACCTCCACCTCACTACTTAACCCTTACCATGCAGGCCATTTGTAAGTCTTTCTGTGTAATTTCTGCAGGTCCCAAGGACTCTGTATCCTTTCTTCATCTGATACAGCTTTGCCCACCCTCTTCCACACAGCATGTTCTGGAGTACCTGCCTTTGAATGATCAAGCCATAAGGATGCTGTATAAGACAGAGGTTTTGGATGTCTTCAGAAATACCCAGATCTTTGGTCAACATGACCCAAAGGAGCAGAGCCAAGAAACCACCCCCAATAGAAACCCAGAGGCTCATCAAAAGTTGAGTCATTTTCAGTACCTGGCAGTGACCGGGCCTCACCAAGCTGTGAGCCAAATCCAGGCGCTGTGCCGACAATGGCTGCAGCCAGAGACCCACACCAAGGAGCAGATGCTGGAGCAGCTGGTGCTGGAGCAGTTCCTGAGCACGCTGCCTGAGGCGATCCAGATGTGGGTGAGGTGGAAACAGCCCAAAAACAGCCATGAGGCAGGGACTCTCGTGGCAAACTTGATCCAAGCATGTGAGGAGAAAGGTGAGAGAGGGAGAAAGCAACTGCCTACTTCTGTTATTGAACATCTTCTGTGTGCTTGGTGTGTATTAGGAGTTGAATAAAAACTTGTTAAACAAATGAATGAAAAAATGGACTTTATAATCCAGTCTCATCTACCCCGTGTCATATGAGATGGAAGAAATTTCCACTCAGGAACAAGAATGGTTTGTTGAATGAGTGGTTAAATGTTCGACAAAGTCCAAGTCCGTTGCCGTTGAGTTGATTTCGACCCATGCAGATCCTATGTGTTACAGAGTAGAACTCTATAGGGTTTTTTTTTTTTGCTTTAATCTTTACAGAAGCAGATTGCAAGGTTGCTATGTGGGTTCAAACTACCAACCTTTAGGTTAGCAGTTGAGTACAAATTGTTTGCACCACCTAGGGATGAAAGAGGGCACAAAATATAGGACATTCGAGTCCTGGAAGTTCACTGTTTGCCAGAATTGGGCCATTCTCTTGGAAACTCAGGTTCTTAGATTGGAACTCAGAAGGGCATTTTAAGAACGAGAGAAGGAAGCCACTGAATCTTCATGGGTCTTTGAATGATAATAATACTGACTATAAACAAAGCATTGTTAGGATGTACACACACACACATATGGAGCCCTGGTGGCACAGTGGTTAAGCACTTAGTTGCTAACCTAAAGGTCAGCAGTTTGAGCCCACCCAGCAGTTCTGTGGGAGAAAGACCTGGCGATCTGCTCCTGTAAAGATTATAGCCTAGAAAACCCTATGGGGCAATTCTACTCTGTCATATGGCGTCGCTATGAGTCAGAATTGACACGACAGCACCTAACAACAATACACACCACACAGATAGAAGGCAAGAGAACATTCACTAAGTACAAATCCAAGATCGTAGACTAGAGTTATCTCTGGAGAGAAGGCTGGGGCATGGACAGGTAAGAAGCATATGGGTAGATGTAAGTTATTGGGAATGTTCTAGTTCTTGGGTTGGGTAGTGAATTTGCAGGCATTAATTATATTTAAAAATATATAAACAAATGCATTCAGAATAAATATGAGGGCCTTGCATGTCTCAATTCTGATAGCATATCACAAACTAAGGGTTATGATTAATCCAGTTCTGTGCCCATGCATTCCTTCAAAGAATTTAAAAAATGCTAGTTGCAAACACGTTGAGAGCACTTACAATGTACTCTTCAAAGTGTCTTATACATATTAATGCGTTTACTTAATGGCTCTGTGAAATAGCTATTATCCTTATTTTATCGATGAGGAAATGGAGGCACAAAAAGATTGAGTAACTTGCTCACCGTTTTACAGTTAGTCCTACGTTTAGTAATCGGCAGAGTCAGAATTCAGACGTAGGCGACCAGCTACAGCATCTGTATTCTCAAATCATGGTGTTACACTGCCTCCGCTGGACACAGGGAGTATTGTCCCAGAGAGGTTGGGAAACTTAGGACTAAAGACACAGGGTGGAGCTGGAATTCAGGGAAAGAATTTCCCAGGAATGAGAAAGATACAACAGATTAATGAAACGTGCACTTGGAAAGAGACTACGGGCAAGGAAGGCCTTCAAGGTTCAAGTTTCTGGGAGGGAAGGTGGTGGTTGTCTTCTAGATCAGTGGTGGAAAAGACACAGGACAGGCTCTATAAGAACTGTCTTTTTTTCCCCCTTAATGTCTAGTATGTGCTTTAGAAGGTCTGGTGGCACAACGGTTAAGCACTTGGCTGCTAACCGAAAGGTTGGCAGTTTGAACCCACCCAGCAGCTCTGCGGGAGAAAGGCCTGATAATCTGCTCCCAAGAAGATTACAGCCTAGAAAACCCTATGGAGTAGTTCTACTCTGTCACATGGGGATGCCGTGAGTCAAAAACTGACTCGATGGCACCTAACAACAACAACAACAACAAGTGTATCCTTTACATATGTAATGTTTGAGGTATTAAAAAAAACAAACAGAAAAACCCCTTTGCCGTTGAGTCGATTCTGACTCATAGAGACTCTATAGGACTGAGTAGAACTGCCCCATAGTGTTTCCAAGAAGTGGCCGGTGGAATCAAACTGTTGACCTTTTGATTAGCAGCTGAGCTCTTATACCTCTCAGGTATAGATATTATTGTTCCCATTTTACAGTTGAGGGGAACTGAGGTTCTATGCTTACTCTTGTGGGGCGGTGAGGCCAGGAACCACTGGTACACAGGGAACTTCCACTTTATTTGAAGGCAGTGGGGAGTCATTAAAGGGCTCAGAGCTGGGAAATGACCAGGACTCTTTTGAGACTTGCCATATTGAGCTGAGAAGTGCTAACATCTTTGTCACATCATAGGAAGTCCAGAACCACCACCTCCTGGGGCTGGATGGGGTGGGTGGGGGCCATGGGTGTTGCCAGACAGGCCTCAAGTCCGAGGTTACTCCTTTCTCCCTCCTAGTTTTCCCTGATCAGGACTCTGTCCTTGCAGAAAAGGAGGACAGCAAAGAAGAGGCGACCTTTGACAATCTACCATCTGCTGGATCCCAGGTGAGGCTGGCTTTCCTCTGACTGGGTTCTAAAATATGGGACCTTACCTTCCTGGTTTATGGACCTTCCCTGTCCAATTAAATCATGTCCCCATTTCCTTTAATTCTTCTTATAAGTATCACCAAGCTGAGGCTCTTTCCGTGCCTACCTTATCTAAAAGCTTCTTCTGACTCTTTGTAGTCTCCTTCCCTGCTTAATTTTTCTCCATATGATATCATTTAACATTTTTTCCTCTTTTCCTGTCTTTTAGATTAATTATTATTATTTTTAGTATTCCACTTTGTCTCCACTCTTGGCTTATTCAAAACAATCTTCATGTGGTTTGCCCTTTCATTATCCCGCTTTTATTTATCAGATTGTGGAAGCAGAAATGTTAAGTCGTTGTGTGCCATTGAGTTGATTCTGACTTATGGCGACCCCATTTGACAGAGTAGAACTACCCTACAGGGTTTTCAAGGCTGTAATGTTTATGGAAGCAGATCACCAGGTCTTTCTTTGTGTGTTGTTGTTGTTAGATGCTGTGGAGTTGGTTCCAACTCATAGTGACACTATGTACAACAGAACAAAAACAGTGCCCGGTCCTACACCATCCTCACAATTGTCGCTATGTTTGACCATTGTGGCAGCCACTGTGTCAATCTATCTCATTGAGGGTCTTCTTCTTTTTTGCTGACCCTCTTCTTCAGAATAATGGTCATATTAACTGTTCTTCCTTGTAGGTGTATGGATATTATCTTATCACTGACAGCACTGTACTTCAGGATAGATCTTGAAATGTTCTTTTTGATGATGAATGTGATGCCATTCCTCCTCAGTTTGTCATTTCTGGCAAAGTAGACCAATGCTAGTCCATTTCAACTCACTAATGCCTAAGGTATTGGTCTTTATGCATTTCATTTTTGACCACTTCCAATTTTCCTAGATTCATACTTCATGCATCCCACATTCTGATTATGTTAATGGATATTTGCAACTGTTTCTTCTCATTTTGAGTCATGCTGAATCAGCAAATGAAGGTCCCGAAACCTTTACTCCATCCATGTCATTAAGGTTGACTCTACTCTGAGGAGGCAGCTCTTCCTCAGTAGTTTGAGTGCCATCCAGCTTGAGGGGCTCATCTTCTGGCACTATATCAGACAATGTTCTGCTGCTATTCATAAGGTTTTCACTGGCCAGTCTTTTTTGAAAGTAGACTGCTGGGTCCTTCTTCCTAGTCTGTCTTAGTCTGGAAGCCCCACTGAAACTTGCCCACCATGGATGACCTTGCTGGTATTTGAAATACCCGTGGCTTAACTTCCAGCATCACAGCAACTTTAGTTAATTAATTTGTATTGCTAGAGTATTATTCTATTGTATGACTGTACCATAACATATCTATCTCTTTTACTCTAAGAGGATGTTTGGGCTGTTTCCAGGCTTTGGATGTTGTAAACAGTGCTGTTATGAACATACCTGTATGCATCTCCTAATACACATGAGCAAGTATACCAAGGAATAGGATTTCTGGGTCCAAAATGGTTTCCTGATTTACATTCCTTTAGCATTTTGTTAGAGAGCCTGTGGATCCACGTTCTATGTAACACTTGGTATTGTCAGATTTCTTAATTTTTATCAGTTGAGTGGGTATAAAATGGTACCTTGTCATTTTGATTTGCATTTCCCTGTTGGTTAATAAGATTGAATATCTCTTCTTGTTTATCAGCACTTTGTGTTTCTAAATGAGCCACTGAGGCTTAACCTACTCAAACTCCCGAAGCTTATAAAAACCAAAGTCAGAATTTAAACCCAACTCCCCCTGATTCCTGAGACTGAGGGCTCAGTTTTTAATTGTGTGCATTCTTGCTTGCTTTCTTTATAAAATGGCTTAAAAGGATATTTTCCCCCAACTCAAGTCTGCGGTATTTAGCAGCTGGAACTTTGTTGTAGTTAGTTGTTGTCAAGTCAGTTCCAACTCATGGTGACCCCATATGTGTCAGAGCAGAACTGCTCCATAGGGTTTTCTTGGCTATGATCTTTCTGGAAGCAGATCACCAGGGCTTTCTTCCACAGAGTGGCTGGTGGGTTTGAATCACTAACCTTTAGGTTAACAGTCAAGCACAAACCGCTTGTACCACCTAGTCTCAAAAATGCTCCCACTTCCCACAGATTACAAGACAAGGAAAGGTGCCTTGCTAGGTCCCCGGGACTGAGAGCACCCGGAGGCTCTCTGCCTGTCTGAATTCCTGCTTTGTGTAGAGTCTACTCTTCTGCAGGCTCCTTCCAACCCCCCCCCCCCCCGATAATCTGTGGACATTTAGGAGCATTTCTGGTGTTTTAGGAGTTGGTTACCTTCAAGGATGTGGTTGTGGACTTCAGCCCAGAGGAATTAAGCTACCTTAGCACTGCTCAGAGGAACCTCTACCGGGAAGTGACACTGGAGAATTATCGGAACCTGGTATCCCTAGGTAAGTGGGGCTTCTACGCTCCCCAGTTTCTGCCCACTAGAGCTGGGGTTCTCAACTCTCTTCTGTACTTCTATCGGTAACCGTGGTTCACCATGTCGATGTGTCTCAGCCCAGCTTAGGGGCAGTGTTTTAATATCAAAGGACCTTGTCAGAATCACTGTTGTCATAAAATAGCATTTCTTGGGCACTTAATATGTGGCAGGCACTGATCGAAGTGGTTTACAAGTTTGACACAATGATTAAACGCTCAGCTGCTAACCGAAAGCTTGGTGGTTCGAACCCACCAGATACTCCACGGGAGAAAGGCCCAGCGATATGCCCCCATAAAGATTACAGCTTTGAAAACCCAATGGGGCAGTTCTACTCTGTCACATGGGGTTGCCATGAGTCAGAACGGACTTGATGGCACCCAACAATAACAACAAACAATCCTTACGCTAGTCCTATGAGGGGTATTATTATTATTATAGCCATTTTACCTATGAGGAAACCAAGGCATAGAAAAGTTAAATTACTTGTGTAAAGCCTCATAGTTACACAGTGGCAGAGCTGGGATTTGAGCCCGGTGGGTCCGACTTGAAAGTCAGCTCCCTTAAATGACGCTCTGCTGCTGTGGAGGCTCTGCTTCACTGGGTCTTGGCGAAACAGTTGTTGTTGTTGTTAGGTGCCGTTGAGTTGGTTCCAACTCATAGCAACCCCCTATACAACAGAACAAACACCACCCGGTCCTGCTCCATCCTCACAATCATTATGCTTGAACCCATCGTTGCAGCCACTGTGTCAGTCCATCTCGTTGAAGGTCTTCCTCTTTTTTCGCTGACCCTCTACTCAGCATAATGTCCTTCTCCAGGGACTGATTACATGTCCAAAGTATGTAAGATGTAGTCTTGCCATCCTTGCTTCTAAGGAGCATCCTGGCGGTACTTCTTCCAAGACAGATTTGTTCACTCTTTTTGGCAGTCCGTGGTACATTCAGTATTCCTTGCCAACACCATAATTGGTGCAACAGTAGACTCACAATAATGTTTATTAAGTGAGTGATGGAACCCTGAAAATCCCAGGAGCCCCAAAGGCTTCTACTGGCCCTCAGGCTCAGAAGTCAAGATTGTCCATCTCTCTTCACACCTGGAGGCAGGACTGGTTACCTCTCCCCACCGCTCACTGCTTCTGTTATCCGTGCCAGGATCCTCTTTTCCGTGGCCTCTCTGGGGGCCTGAGGTCTCCTGAGGTACAAGAACAAAAATAAAAACACGCCAGCTGGCAGGAACTTTGTGCTCTTATCCTTGTGACGTCGAAGGCCTCCTTGGGGAAATGGAAGTGCCTCACCTCAAGGGTAACCCACTGCCGTTGAGTTAATTCTGACTCATGGTGACCCCATGTGTTACAGAGTAGAACTCAGCTCCATAAGGTTTTCTTGGCTATAATAATTATGGAAGCAGATTGCCAGGTCTTTTTTCCATGGTGCTGTTGGGTGGGTTCAAACTGCCAACCTTTAGGTTAGAAGTCGAGAGCAAACTGTTTGCACCACCCAGGGAGCTATTCTCAAGGGTTATTGTTGTTGTTGGGTGCTGTGAAATCGATTCCAACTCTTAGTGACCCCAAGTGACAGAGCAGAACTGCCCCACAGGGTCTTCTTGGCTGTGACCTTTACAGAAGCAGATCACCAGGCCTGTCTTCTGCAGCGCTGCTGGATGAGTTTGAACTGCCAACCTTTTGGTTAGCAGCTAAGCGCGAACTGCTTGTGCCACCCAGGGACCTCTCTTCAAGAGTAACCCACAACCAAAAAAATATACCTGCTGTGGTCAAGTCGATTCTGACTCATAGCAACCCCATAGGGTTTCCAAGGCTGTAAATCTCTATGGAAGCAGACTGCCACATCTTTCTCCCATCGAGCCACTGGTAGTTTTAAACCACTGATTTTTGATTAGCAGTCTATCGCTTTAACCGCTGCGCCACCAGGGCTCCTATCTTCAAGGGTAAGGGTGCAAAATTTTAACCATGACTTTTATAGGTCAGAGGACGTTCTATTCCAGCATATATTATACTCTTTTATCAGTTACTACACTTTATGACTTAAATTAGCAGAAACAGTATCAGGAGAGAGGGGACGAATCAGTTTTCTCTTTTCCACCCTTATGCAGTGACCTATAGCAGCACTACCTGAGAATTTCTCTCTCTTGTGAGTTCTTGGCTTCTTGTAACACTGAAGGTTTTGGGTTAATAGCGATCCTGCATATCAGTCAGGACACTGTCTTCCCAAGAGTACAATGAGTAACTCATTAACCCATTGCCGTCAAGTTGATCCTGACTCGTGGTGGCCCCATATGTTACAGAGTAGAACTGCCCCATAGGGTTTTCTTGGCTGTAATCTTTATGGAAGCAGATCACCAGGCCTTTCTTCTGCAGTGCGGCTGGGTGGGTTTGAACCACCAACCTTTTGGTTAGCAGCTTAGCGCAAACCATTTGTGCCACCCAGGTACCTGGAATGAGTACAGTGGGTTATATGGAAGATTATATTAGGTGGTACACAGCATGAAATGATCCTCCCCCCAATTATTGAGAAAGAGACTCCTAATTATCTTATAAACCTTCTGATTATATCAAGTAGAAAGTCTCAGGCTGGTGCCAGCATATCTCTGCATCTTGCTGATCTTCCCTTCTTAGCAAAGAGGGAGCAGACTACAGTCCCTGAGCCATAGATAGGTAACAGAAGCTAGCTAGCACCCAATAGCATTGGTTTCTGTTGTCTCTATTGTCACATTACCTTCAGCAAAAAAAAAAAAAAAAGGAAGTGACAGTGGTTTCCATTTATAGGATTGATATAAAGCTTGCACTTAAAATAAATGTATTTAAGTTAAGAAAGAGAGATGATCTACAAGTACCACAGCCTCCATCAGACAGAGCCCAGTACAACTAGATGGTGCCTGTCTACCACCACTGATTGCTCTGAAAGGGATCACAATAGAGGGTCCTGGACAGAGCTGAAGAAAAATGTAGAACAAAATTCTAACTCACAAAAAAAAAAAAAAAAAAAAAAAAAATAGACCAGACTTACTGGTCTAACAGACTGGAGAAACCCTGAGAGTATGGCCCGTGGACACCTTTTTTGGCTCAGTAATGAAGTCACTCCTGAGCTTCACCCTTCAGCCAAAGATTAGACAGGCCCATAAAACAAAACAAGACTAAATGGGCACACCAGCCCAGGGGCAAAGACTAGAAGGCAGGAGGGGACAGGAAAGCTGATAATAGGGAACCCAGGGTTGAGAAGGGTAGAGTGTTGACATGTGGGAGTGGCAATCAATGTCATAAAACAATATGTGTTTTAATTGTTTAGTGAGAAACTGATTTGCTGTGTAAAACTTCATCTAAAGTACAATTAAAAAAAAAAAAAGCGATGACCTAGAGAAAAACATTAAATAAATAATACCATAAATGACACACAGATAAAGCCAAAATGGGAGAACCATTCATTAGTTTGTCATTGAATTCACAACGTGCCAGGTACTGGCATAAGCACTGGGGTTACAAAATAGACGAGAATTCCCGTTTTTGTAGATGCTACATTTTAGTGGGGAGAGATAGACATTAAACAAGTAAATGGTAAGATGGTTGAAATGATTGAAGTTTGGGAAACAGTGAACTAAGGGGGGGAGCATTTTAAGTGAAAGGAGGAGTAGAAGTTATCACAAGTGGAAAAAGAACTCTCACGCTGTCCATTTTCTGAGCAACAACATCAGATTCTCCGTGCTCAGGTCTAGAGCCCAGCATAGTACTCTCAAGCCCCGTTTCCCCTTTTACCCAATAGCAGAATTCTCTCAGTCTGGGCACTATTGACCCTGGGGCTGGACGATTCTTTGTGGCAGGGGCCTTCCTGTGTGCTGTAGGTTGTTTAGCAGCATACGTGGTCTCCACCCACAAGATGCCAGTAACACCCCCTTCCCAAGTAGTGACAACCAAAAATGTCTCCAGACACTACCAGATGTGCCCTGGGGGACAAATCGTTGAGAACCACTGCTCTATGGGCTCAGAAACAGGCTTCATTTCACTCCCATGTGAGTGAGTTTGCACCTTCCGTATTATCCCAAAGTCTTGAGAACCCAGGGTTGAGAGTCACTTGTTATGAGTCTTCCTTCTCCAACAGGGTCTCAGTTCACCAAGCCAGACCTTATCTCACAGCTAGAGGCAGAGGAGTCGTGTGGGATGGAGGAAGATAGCAATGCAGTGGCATTTCAAGGTGAGTCATGAGGGCTGCTGGGAGCTGTTGGTCTGGGAGCCTTCCTCAGAGCCCACCCAGGTCAGGGAGAAGGCTGGAAGAGGCTCTTACCTCAAGTGCTCACGTGGTCGCTCTCCTCAGTACTTCCTTCCATCTCCTTTCCAGAGTTTGTCTTACTGCAGCAGGAGCACCTCTCCTGCCCAGCTCCATGTAGGCCTTGCCCTGGCCAGTGTCCCTTTTCTCTAGTGTTCTAGCTCCTCCATTCGTTCATACTTTCCTCTTATAGTGAGACATCCATAGGCCTTTCCTCTAGCTGAAACAATCAAAGGCCAGTGACGCGATACCACTTCTCTTTCCAGCTGCCTCCCGTTTTCCCTCATGCCAACTCCACTTCCCATTTCCGTCTTAAACCTTGCCGTCTGATTTCCATCCCGCATCCTCTGCCAACACACACACCTACACATGCTGCTCTAAAATATTCTTAAAGATCCCCACCAGCATCCTTATAGCTCATGGATAAGAACCTTCTAGACTTTAGCTTCTCCAAACTACGTGGCTACAATCTGATGATGTTCACCATTCCTCATAAATCATCCTGTTCTTTGAATTGGGACACTATGTGTAGCAGCTGGGATAACCGTTGTCCTTCAGTTGTAGTTAACAGAAAACCCTTACCCAAACTGGCTTAAGCCATTGAGGGGCTATTAACTTACAATATGTACCCTAAATACCATACAGTACAGGTCAGCGGGGCTTCGGGGGTGGTTGGAGTTACCAGCTTAGTAATGTCCTTAAGGGCCTAGTTCCGTATTTTCTTTCCACTCTGCCTTCAGCTCTGCCAACAAATCCTAGATGATGTGTATGCTCTCTTGTTCCTGTCCAAAGAGAGAGCGAGTGAGCGTGAGAAAGAGGAGGTACATCCTAGAAGCTCGCTTCTTTCCAGAAGCCCTTGACACACTCTCTGTTTTCCATTGTTCCACATTGGGTCACATCCCATCCCTGAACCAGCCACTGTGTCCAGAGGACAGTCTAGTGCTAATTGACCCACTCCCCCCCCCCCGCCTCCCACCCCACTTCTCTGCCTGGGAGCCAAGGATAGAATAGAGTCAGCTTCCCCTGTGTGGGTGAAGAACTAGATGCCCAAAGAGCATTCAGCGAGTTACCAAAGTAACGAAGAGCCCTGGTGGTGCAACAGTTAAGTGCTCTGCTGCTAACCAAAAGGTTCGTAGTTGGAACCCACCCAGTGACTCCTTGGAAGAAAGGCCTGGTGATCTGCCCCTGTAAAGATTGCTGCCTAGGAAACCCTGTGGGGCAGTTATACTCTGTCACGTGGGGTTGCCATGAGTCAGAATCGACTTGACAGCACCCAGCAACAACAGAAACAGTGATCTACCAAGCATGTTTTGGAAAATGCCGACAAGCCCCAGTCCTAGCTCTTTCTCTGGTTTCCTCCTAATTCTCCTCTCCATATTCCCCTGGCATCTTTATCAACAGTCAGCCCTCCTGAAGGGTCTTTTTTCTGCCTTTGCCACCCTTCCTTATTTATATCCTTTCCATCCCTTTCCCATTCTCTCCTTAATACCAGCCAGTTGCCGTCCAGTCTACCCCAACTTGTGGCGACCCCGTGTGTGTCAGAATAGAACTGTGCTCCATAGGATTTTCAGTGGCTGATTTTTCGAAAGTAGATCGCTAGGTCTTTCTTCCGAGGCACTTCTGGATAGACTCGAACCCCAACCTTTCAATTAGCAACCAAGTGTGTTAACTGTTTGCACCACCCAGGGACCCCATTCTCTCCAGAAAACCCTCAATCCTGCATATGCTCTAGTTCCCTTATCTTTGGTCTTTCTCATCAGTTTCTACTATAATGGGCTTTTCCCAGACCCCCCACTACTTCTTCTATAATGGTGTGTCTCTAAGTAAAAAAGAGTAGAGGAACTTTCAAATTTCTTTTAGATTGGGAGACGAGCCCTGAAACCAAAGAGCGAAGCCCAGAGCACAGCCTTCCTGTGGAAAAACTGCCCCCGGGGGCAGGAGCGGAGGAGCCAGCAATGGGTGACTGCGCAGGAGACTCCCCTGATGGGCAGTCAGAATGGCAGCACGATAGCCAGGAGGAGCCCCTTAGTCCCGTGCCACCCAGCGAACCCCAGCCCCTCACTCAGGGGAGAAGCCACAGTCCAGGTTTGGATCTCACTCAGCAACCAGAAGTTCCTCCAGAAGAGGCTTCCCAGGAAGGTGCTGCTCTGGGTATCTGCACCAGCCCCCTGCCAGTGCGTGAAGCGCCTTTCCTCCGAAAGGACAGGCTCAACAAACGTGGATTTGACGAAAGAATCTTTCATGCCCAGCGGGACCCTAAGAGGCACAAGCGAAACCATGTTGGGAAGAAACCCTTTGAAGGTGAGCCATGTGGAGAAGCCTTCCACTTCACCACACCGCATCTCTCCAGACACCAGACCACCCATTCTGGGCAGAAGTCCCCTGGCTGCAGCAAAGGCAGGCAACGTGCCCACCCCTGCAGACCCATGGGAACCCACAGCCAGGAGGACTGCTACAAGTGTCTCCAGTGTGGCAGAACTTTTATCCAGGACGTGCACCTCTTTCAACACCTCCAAGCCCACAAAGCAGCAAAAGCCCTTCCCCCTGGGCTGCCCCGCACCAAGACGTACTCAATCCGCTACCTGCGAAGGCACAGCTGCATCGGGGAGAGAGACTGCCAGTGTTGCGACTGTGGCAAGGCCTTTGGACGGCTCTCCCATCTCATCCAGCACTACCGCATTCACGCCCAGGAGAGGCCCTTCCAGTGCCAGCTCTGTGGGCGATGCTTCAGCCGGCCCTCGTACCTCACTCAGCACTACCAACTCCATTCTCAGGAGAGACCGCCGCCTTTGATTACTGTTGAAAAGTCTGCAGCCAGAGGACATACTTTCCTCAACATCTTTGGCTTCATACCAGAGAGACACCCTGTGAGTGCTTGGAATGTGAGAAGGCCTTCCACCAAGCCTTCCAACACCATTGCCATGGAGTCAATTCCAATTCATAGCGACGCTAAAGGACAGAGTCGAACTGCCCCATAGGGTTTCCAAGGCTGTAATCTTTACAGAAACAGACTGCCACATCTTTCTCCCTTGGAGCAGCTGATGAGTTTGAACCGCCAACCTTTTAGTTAGCAGCTGAACACTTAACCACTGCACCACCCAGCTCCTTTCACCAAGCCTCACACCTTCTTAAATATTAAAAAATCCACCATGGTGTGGTCAGAAAGCAGCAAATGGTTGCAAGACTGTTGGACAGAGTAGATTTCCAAGAGTAGATTTAGCACATGTCTCAGCGTTCACATGTGAAAACAAAGAGTATTTTTGCTGCATCAAAAAGTACCTAGTAGACTTTATCCTTCTTCATTGAATGAAAAACGTTGATTTTGACACCACAAAGAAAAGTTTATGACCAACAATGGAGCTCCGTACCAATGTGTGTTCATAGACCAGTTTGCATACAGTGTCTTCACCATATAGCGTGTGTCCACATGATGGATGGTGAAGAGATTTTCAAGGTGTACCTAGATCGCGTCTTATTTGATCCTTCAACGAACGCAGTGATGTGCCCAGCAGAGGTATTTATTCTATTTCACAGATAAGCAGACTTGAAACTCAAAGGGGCCAGTTGATTTGACCACGGTTGTAAGTGACGGAGCAGGAACCAGGACCTAGGTTTTTTTATTTCTGCCATAAGCCTCTCTGAAGAAAAGGTACAGTCCTACACTGACTGTAGCCACCTTACTCTTTAGTAATTCTGGCCTTGTTTAATGTTAAATCAGTTGGGGAGACTTGTAGCATCACGGGGTGCAGAAAGGTTTCTTAGGGTGAAGTTCTGATAGTCATTTCTCTGGTGATTTAGGATTGTTGTGTGCTCAATTCTGACTCATAGCGGCCCCATGTGATGGAGTAGAACTGCCCCGTACGCTTTTCTTGGCTGTAATCTTTATGAGAGCAGATCACCAGGTCTTTCTTCCACGGAGCTGCTGGGTGAGTTCAAACCACCAACCTTCCAGTTAGCAGCCGACTGCTTAACCGTTGCACCCCAGGGCTCTCCTGGCCCCAAACCGAAGTTTCTCTTTGTGTCCTCACTAGGATTAAGAGAACTGCAGTGTAACCACTATCACATGCCATAAATAGAGAGCACTCATGACATTTTCTCTAGTACACATTCAGACACAGGGATAACCATTAAAATAAGAATCATCCCACACACCTAGACACCTATAACCCTGTGCTGGGAAATACGGTCTCGGATTATTGCAGTAAATGCTCTTCCCCAGGTCTCTTCCTGTCACCTTCTCCACAGGGTTCCAGAGCAACTCTTACAAAATACAGCTCTCTGTGTGCTTGTCTTGAAATCCTCTGGCCATTTCCTAGCACTCTGTGAGGTCAGACTCATTCTCCTGACCCCCACATGACCTATCAGCCCTGATTGTACTGTGCTACACACTGGCTGGTTCCTCTTGGCTGGAAGACCAGTTGGCCTGGGAAAGCCACCTTTTTTCCTTTACTCCCAGGCCCTTAGTCTCTACCTCTGAGTCTCCTCACCACATTGGAAGACTTGCTAAAACTCCTCTTCCTCTAGTGAACACTCCTCTCTGCCCCACAGTCTGAGACAGGGTTCCTCACTCCCAGCACTGTCAATGTTTTGGACTGGATCATTCTGTGGTGTGGCGGCCGTCCTGAGCAGTGCAGGGTGTTGAGCAGCATCCCTGGCTTACATATATGAGGGCCAGTAGCACCTCCTCCCAGTTGCCACAACCAAAAATCTCCAGATGTTGCCAAATGTTACCTGAGGGGCAATATCGCCCCTGGCTGAAATCCATTGATCTAAGAACTCCGATGGGCCCCGATCCTGCCCATCTGTCTCCAGCACTTGGCATGTAGTCTGTGTTCACAGATCCTACTTAAGGTAATACCTGAGTTTTGGCTGTGGTCCTGGAAGCACCCTGACCTGGGGTCCTGGTGTGTTCCTGCTATCTGTCCAGAAGCCATTGTGGGATGCCTATGAGTGAAACCTATGAGAGCCAGAGGTCGATGGGACTGCCTTGTTTTTCTGGGTTGCACATGTTTTCTGCCTTTGACAGGGTGCACTTACTGCTTTTCTATCACTCTCATTTTAATTTTGAGTTTTCTTTCTTCGACAGGTTTCTGGCTTTCACTGGTTTCACTGTACTGTTCTTTTTCTCCTTTTTAAATTTTGAAAATTTACAAAGATGCTCAGTCATTGAGAGAATAGTACAACAAACCCTTCTCCTCTACCTGTCTACCCAGATGAAATAATTTTCCAGATTTCGCCAAGTTTACCTCATTTGTCCCTTCATTTTTATTTTGCTCACGAGTTTTCCAGTGTGTCACTCCACTTCTATATACCTCAGTATGCTTCTTTGAAAAATGTGGGCATTTTTCCCCCTGATTAATCACAGGGTTACTGTCTTACCTCAGAAAATAATTCCTTGCTGCCATTTAGTACCCAGACCATAATTAGAATTCCCAGCTTGTCTCCAAGATACCTTTTTACATTGGGTTTGTTTGAATTTGTATCCAAATAGGCTACACAGATTGTGTTTGGCTGTTTGTCTCTTGCGTCTCTCAATCTAAAACAATCCCTTCTCACTTTTTTTTAAATGTCTTGTATGACCACAAGGAATGTAGAGATATGCTTCTCTCATTTCCCCACTGAGTTCCTACTATATCTAACATTTTTGGCACTGCTGTTACATTCAGGTTTAACTTTTTTTAAATTTAGAAACACTCATTTTTAAACTTTGTGTGATTATATAAGTAATACTGCAAGAAATTGGGTCAGTTGTTCTGTAGAATGTCCCATATTCTAAATGTGTCTGTCTGCTTCCGCGTGGTGTCCTTACTCTTGTTTTTCTCTCCCCTGTGTTTCCTGTAAGTGGAAGTTAACTCTAAACTCTGGAGGCTAAATCAGATTCAGCTTCAACTTCCTCAGCATAAACACACATCTAGGTGGCTCTGTGTACATCACATCTTATCCCACTAGGATGCACTGTGTCTGGTTTTCCCTGAGGCCCAGGCGTTTAAAGTCACGCTTGACTTCAAAGTCATGCCTGCCCATCACAGACAGTGTGGTTCCCATGTTTTCCTAATTTCTGGATATTCTTCCAGGGCCATCTGCTTTCATTTGTTCTTCATTACCTTTTCTAGATTTTTCTCTACATGGCTTCCCTCCACCACCCCAGCCTGGTCTTAAGACATTTGAGTTGAGTGGTGGCAGATACTTCCTGAAGGAGCCCCAGTGGCAGAATGGTTAAGCACTTGGCTGCTAACCAAAGTTGGTGGTTTGAACCCACCAGCCACTCTGTGGGAGAAAGATGTGGCAGTCTGCTTCCATAAAGAATTCAGCCTTGGAAATCCTATGGGCCAGTTCTGCTCTGTCCTGTAGGGTTGCTATGAGTCAGAACCGACTTGATGGCAATGGGCTTTAACAGGATACTTCTTGAGGGGTCTGGATGTGGGCTGTCTGCTGAGGACCCAGGTCACGTGCTGAGGGTCTTGAGGAGCCTTAGAGAAAGCCAAAGGAGCCCTAGAGCTGCAAATTTAAGGGCTTGGCTGCTAAGTGAAAGGTTGGCGATTCAAACCCACCCAGCAGCACCATGGGAGAAAGACTTGGTGATCTGCTCCCATAAAGATTACAGCCTAGAAAACCCTATGGGGCAGTTCTACTCTGTCACATGGGGTTACTATGAAACAACAATCAACTCTAAGGCACCCATTAACAACAACAGAGAAAGTCTGGGAGCATCAGACTAGACTGTCTAATTTCGTTCTGATACTTCTTTCTTGGCACAAATGGCAGTGGTGACAACATGGACAGTGACCCCTGGCAGTCATCTACAGACCATTTGGAATAGATAGAATATGCACATGCTGCTGCCTCCATGTTTCACAAGCTGAACTGCAATGCTTCTGTCCAGGGCTCTTCCTTAAGCTGACCGCAACTGTGGACGGCTCTCTGTTACTTTGGCTTTCCACCTGCTGCCTTTCTGGCTGCTTTCCTGCTGGGCTCTTAAAGACAACATAGATACATGTACCTGCTTTTCCCACTCAGCTCCTAAAATATATGACAGTTTTGGCACTGCCCTTATTAAAAAAACCAAACCGGTTGCCTTTGAGTTGATTCCAACTCACGGCGACCCAACGTGTGTCAGTAGAACTGCTCCATAGGGTTTCCTAGGCTGTAATTTTTATGGGAGCAGATCACCAGGCTTTTCACGGAGTTCCTGGGTGGGTTGGAACCACCAAACGTTTGGTTAGTAGACGAGCACAAAGCATTTGTGCCACCCAGGGACCTACTACTCTTACATTCAGGTTTATTAATTTATTTTTTAAATTTTGAAACACTCATTTTTTTAAGCTTTTTATGATTATGCAAGTAATATATATTTCTTGAAGAAAACACATGTATTTTTTTTCTTTGAATATTTGTATCTCCCCCTCCCAGATATACTTGCTGCTAAAAGTTTGGTATAAAATTGTCCATACCTTGTTCCTATGCATAGATCTATACAGATTATTAAAAAATAGGTATTTTTTTAATGAAATGGAAATACTGTTTTGAAGGCTATAATTTGTATTCTAATATATTATGAACACATTCCCATATCCACAAATGCACCTCTCAGCCCTCGTGTTTACAGGACTATCCAGTTCTCCATTGCATAGATATGTCCTAATTTATTTCACTGGCCCTCTAGGGTTGGAAATGTGGGTTGCCTGTAATTCATCTCTTTTATACATTTTGCTAAGGAGCCCTGGTAGCACAGTGCTTAAGCTCTCGGCTGCTAACCTGAAGTTCAGTGGTTCAAATCTGCCAGCCATTCCGTGGGAGAAAAACTTGGCAGTCTGCTTCTGTAAATATTACAGCTAAGAAAACCATATGGGGCAGCTCTACTCTGTCACATGGGGTCACCATGAGGTGGAATTGACTTGATGGCACCTAATAACAACAGCCACCCATGAGATAATTTTGGGTCCCTGGGTGGCATCAAAGGAGCCCTGGTGGCACAGCAGTTAAAGCGCTCGACTGCTACAGGAAAGGTCGGTGGTTCAAACTACCAGCCACTCCATGGGAGAAAGATTACAGCCATGGAAACCCTATGGCGCAGTTCTACCCTGTCCTCTAGGGTATCAATGAGTTGGCATCACCTTTGGCAACAGGTTTGATTGACATTTTGCTGCGGTAGATATGTTTCCTTCCTTTATCTCTTGGGTCTTAGCATTTTCCCTATCGTTTTGCTCTAATGTCTTTGCATTTGGTCTTGTGTCCTAAGGGGAAATTCTCAGCAGTGGGATTTCTGAGCCAAAAGGTATGTATATCTCACAGGCTTTGGAAACAACCCTAGCCTCACTCAGGAGGATCTAAAAGTTGTGCTGTTTTTCTCTCTAGGGGACGACTGAACCACTCAACTTTACCCCAATCCCCTTTCTCCTTGAAGAATTTACGCTATGGACCCTTCTTAGGAAATAGCAGGACTGAAGTCAATCGAAATAGTCTGTTAGAACCCTAATTTTAACATGTTTAACATAGTTTTATTAGGAATATTTTGCTCAAGAAAGAAGTGATATTAAGTATATTAAAGAAGGATCATAAACTTCCTTTTAGTCCTAGACACTCAACTAGTATAAGCCCAGGAACATAGTTTATGTTCCCAAGTAGAAAAGAACCCCTTGGCAGAGAAGAGGGGGAGCATGGGCTTTGGAGCCAGGCCGACCTGAGATCAAATCTCAGCCTTCTCCTTAGAAGCCCACTGAACTTCTTTCCCTTAGAAAATGAAACTAGCAGAGCCTCCTCCTGGAAGGACGATTGGAAAGCCTAGAGCTCGTCTATATAAAAGAACCCAACAGTGACTAGCATCTATTAGACACTTTAGTGACTAGCAGCTTCTAATACAGAAGATTTTGTACACAGTTTTTTAATTTTTATATGTAAAGGCTTTATTAGTGGCAATGAATAAACTACAGAATTGTAAACCACAGCTCCACATCAAAACACAACCACATTTTATCATATCTTAGTATTCTTTCTACAAATAATCTTTTCTATGTGTAGGGTGTTTTTTCCCCATATACACATGATAAATTTGAAGTTGTCTTTTTCTCACTTATTTTGTAATAACAAATTTTTAATGACTGTAATGATATAAAGGTTTGATTAGCAGAGCATTAAGCCCCCTATTTATAGTTGTTTTCTTACGCTAGATTTCCAAAAAGTGATAGGACAAGTTGAGATGTGATAAACGTTTCTGTGGCTCTTGAAAGACAGTGCCAGATTTGTTTCTGGAGGGGCTGTGCTATTTGCAGCCACCAGCAAAGGGAAGGCCAAGGACATGAAACGAGTGGCAAACCCCCCACCCCCTATGTCTGTGACAGGTGCTGCTAACCAGTTGGGGCTCCCTCTAGCTCTACTGAACCTCAGGATCTTTCTCAACACAGCACTCCAGGTAGACAAGACAAGCCGAGCAGAATTTATGTGTGCAAAAAAATGCCTTTGCCACCCCTGGTATAAATAGGCATTCCCTTTTAACAATTTTGCTGCATTTTGTGTTTATCACTTAAGAGAAACCAAGAATATACGCTGCTTATTTGATAGGCCAAAAAAGTGACTCTTTTCTTATTAAGGAATTTTTTTTTCTCACAAGTGTTTAAACTTTGTGTACAGTCAAGGCCTTTGCCTATATAACTATTGTGTCCTTGTGCTGTTTTTTTAAATGGATTTGCATGAACTCATTTTCCTTTTTGAAAGTGTATATTTCTGAAGGATTACTGTTTAGTTTTCATTTTAAAATATTTGCTTATTGAAGAGAATATCTTTAGAAAAGGAGATTTTCCCTTTCCCTCTGCTCTGAAAGCAACGAAAAATACGTATTTTGGTTTGTTTTCTTAGGATTTAAAAATAATTACCAGCTTTATAGTAGTCACCTCTGGGAAGTGGGAAAAAGGGACTTTCTATGACACCTCTGTGTCTTTTCTCGCTTTTACTCAGGTGAACATATTACCTATTTTAAGATGTTTGTAGAGAGTTTTCTATAGGTGTAATCATTCCACGCATTCAATAGTGTATCCTGTTTATTCCACGCAATGTGACACCTTACACAACTCCTCTCATCACTCCGGCTCTTTCGTTTTTATAGCCTCATATTGAACGAGTCTCCCAACATTGTGCCTTTAAAAAAGTGTGTGTGTATGTGTATTTCTATAGATATGTGAAAAAATATACGTAATTTTTTGTTATTCTTCCAGGTGGCAATGTAGATTTATCAATTAAAAAAATAGCCTTTTGGGATTTTTTATTATTATTGCATTGAACTTATAAATGAGTTAGGAAGAATTCACATTGTTGCATTTAACCTTAGCATCCAGGAATATGATACTGTCCTTG
Organism: Dugong dugon; assembly: GCA_030035585.1. Classification (NCBI taxonomy): domain Eukaryota; kingdom Metazoa; phylum Chordata; class Mammalia; order Sirenia; family Dugongidae; genus Dugong; species Dugong dugon. Next base: position 118,771,809 of record CM057466.1, read on the forward strand.
CATTTATTCAAGCTTTTGTATCAATCAATAAAGTTTTATAGTTTGCTCCTCATAAGGCCACCAGTTTTCCTGATTTAGTTATTTATTCCTACATCTTGTTGAATTGCGAATAGGATTTTCTTCCTTCTTTTTTTTAATTATAATTGTCACAAAAAGCCAGCATCCCAAGAATTGGCGTTACTTCAGCATCGCTAAGGAATTCTGAAGTTTCAGAGCCAGACTAATGACATTTAGCTGCTTCACTGAAGCCCCCCCAACACTAACACTGCTGCCTGTGTTCAAGCCAGACATCTGAAAACAGCACCTTGGTTATCATTCCTCCACCTATGTGCCCAGCAGGTGGATAACTTCACTCTGACATCTTTATTCGGGTAACTCTTAAAAAGTTGAGGGCCATGGGTGCCCTTGAAATGTGGGTGAAAGCTGGGGACCCCCTCCCCAGGAAAATGCAGAGAAGCCTAGGAGTGCGGTTCGGGAGGTGTGTGCACACACATGCACTCACACACATACACGCATGCACATGCACACACACACACACATGCACACTTACAACTACTACCATGGGGGGTTAGCCGTGCCCCCACCCTGGGCCCTAGCCCAGAACCTCCCCTCCCACCGACGGCTCCATGTGGAGTTCTGTGTAGGGGCTGCCACCCAGGCCATCTGACAATCAAGTCTCCTCCAGGTGGGACCTTAAAGGAAGGAAGAACAGAACCATTTGCCATGGTAACTGGTTCATTCAGCCATTCGGGTAAAAAGGCAGATTTGGAGTGAGGAGGAGAAAGCACCCCAGCTGCAAAGCGTCCCCTCAATAGGATGCAAACTCAGCTGCCTGTGGGGCCCATGGGAAGCCTGGAGGACAAGGTGAAGTGGAAGGGGAGCCACTACACATATAGGGCCTACCAGAAAGTCCCTGGTGGTGCAGTTTGCGCTTGGCTGGTAACCAAAAGGTTGGTGGTTCAAAACCCACCCAGTGGCTCCGCAGATTACTGCCTAGGAAGCCCTGTGGAGTAGTTCTACTCTGTAATGCAAAGGATCTCCTAAGTCACAAATCAACAACAACAGCAAAAAAAACAAAATCAACAATGAAAGGCCTACCAGATCTTTTGGTTTTTCGAGAAAAGTTGGAAGACATGATTATTATGTGAAGTCTCCTGATGTTTAAGTATGGTCAACTTACTAAAAATAACAACTCTGAAAACCATAAAAATTTATGGGCTACATCTACTCTATAAGCACCATCTTGTGACCAGTCTTGCTGTGGGCCACACCCTCTCCCTTTTGCTTACAAAGGATTTCTGTTCCCCATGCCCCACTACTAGGTGGGAACTGAGGGGGAACAGATGGGGAGAGTGGGCCTGCTGGCATCTTGATTTCCACCCAGTGATACTGATTTTGGACTTCATGCCTGAAGAACTGTGAGAGGATAAATTTCTGTTGTTTTAAGCCACCTAGTTTGTGGTACTTTGTTACAGCAGCCACAGGAAACTGATACACTGGAAACCTGTTAGAAATGTAAGTTCTGAGGTTCCACCCCAGACCACCTGAACCAGAAACTCAGGGAATGATGCCGGAGTTAAAAACACTGGTTGAAGACAAGGATTGAAAACTCAGATGCCTATGGAGGCCAGGCACTTCACAGAAATGTGTGAATGAAGTCTGTGGACTGAGCTGGAGAGTGACCTAAAAGCATTCACATTTTTTAAATCATTGGCATGCCAAACAAAGTATACTCCATCATCTAGGCAGGGATCTTTGTCTGTTGTGTTAAACTAAGTATCCCCAGTGTCTATAATAAACAACAACAACAACAACAACAAAAAACCTGTTGCCATTGAGACAGTTCCGACTCATTGTCACTCCACGTTTTACAGAGTAGAACTGCTCCATAGGGTTTTCTTGGCTGTAATCTTTACAGAAGCAGAACACCAGAACTTTCTTCCACTGCATCACTGGATGAGTTTAAACCGCCAACCTTTAGGTTAGTAGTGTAGCGCAAACAGCTTGTGCCACCCAGGGACCTTGTGCCTATAACAGTGCCTGGCATAGAGTGTGTGTTTAAGACATTTGTGTCATGAATAAAGGATCTTATTTATTAAATAATTCTTAGCTTCCTGCAAGAGAGAAAATGATGCCTTCACCTTCCCTCTCAGAGTCCATGTATCTCTGTGCATCATAACCTGAGTCTCAGAGCTTGAATGTGTCCACCTGGAAGATTCCACCTGGGATCCCATCTCATCTGGAGTTGTCCTCCCAGAATGAGACCTTGCCTCCCTGCTCAGGAGTCCAGGGAGGGAGACAAACACTGTGTCAATTCCAGTCCTTGTGCCTGGGATGTCAAACTGGTGGCCCACGGGCCAAGTCTTTGCCAGAAGTAAGGGGAGCAAGGCAGAGGCCGTAGTGTAGACTTCTGTATGGATTTAAAATAGGGAGGGCCTTCTCTCAGAAGGGAGAAATCAACACTTATCCCCAAGACCCTGAGAAGGCAAGAAAAGGGCTTCTCGCTCCCGGGACTTCAAGGGAAGAACTGTGTGTCTGCCCCTAGGCCAGTGGTGACAAGGAGATGCATCCCAGATGAGCAGTCCACAGCCTTGTGCCATTCTAGAGGTATCAAACTCACATGCTGTTGGGGCCAGGCAGATTCTTTGCTCCATGACAATGGCCAAGATTCATGTAGCCCTTGCTGTTATTGTTAGTTGCCATCAAGTTGATTCTGACTCGTGGCGACCCCACATGTACAGAGTAGAACTGTTCAATAGGGTTTTCAAGGCTGTGATCTTTCAGAATCAGATCGCCAGACTTGTCTTCTGTGGTGCCTCTGGGGTGGGTTCAAACCACCAACCTTTTGGCTAGTAGTTGAGCACTTAACTATGTCGTAGAGTAACTATCTGTACTCTGATTAGTGTAAAACTGAGAGATTTATTGAAAGTAAAGAGACAGCTGGAGCTGGGGATAGACTAAACTTCATGTGGTGGAATCCAGTACTCTAACTCGGTAGTGACGTTTTATAAGGGGGAAACAAAGAACATGAAGCAAAGTTCTTGACTGGTATTTACAAACTTAGATATTGAAAGATATAAATTGATTGGTAATTACATTGTTAATTGGTAGTTAGATCATCGAAAGACATTACTCAATTGGTGGTAGATCATTTTAAGGCAGGACTTTCTGTGGTGGGAATTTGTAAGGCAGGACTTCCTATAGTGGAAGCTCTTAAGTCAACTGGCTTAAAAGGATATACGCGTCTTTCTTAGACTGGTTACAATGTGGTAATCATAATGGTATGTGACAGAGGGGAGGTGGTGTCGCAGGGTAATTACATCATCATTCCCTGACATTCCTCTTGTTACCCAAATAGGGTCTGTGCCCTGGAGCAGTCGAGCCAATGAAACATACTCCAAGCCAGAAAGAGTGAGAAAGTTTTATTTCAGGAAGTGCACACAACCGAGAATCCAACAGCAAAGCAGGCTGTCTCTAGGGAGTCCCAAAAGGCATTTTTACATTAGAGCTTATATATGATTTTTACAAAGGTTAGAAGTGTTGTTATTCATTACAAGGCAATTACAAGAGACTCTTTATCATAATAAAGAGATGAGGAACCGGACATTTCCTTAACAGGGTAAAGATATATGTATCTGACATCTGGGCTCTAATCTTCCTGTGGGGGATCCTAAGTCATAAAACAAAGTCATTAACAAAGGTATGCGAAAAGGGAGAAGGCAAAGAAGGAAAAAAACCAAAACAAAACTACAGGTTCATCATGGCGTTAGTTATGTCAAGCTCTCAGTTGCCCATTTTGAAAAGGAGAAAACATGCTGGGGAGTATTAGGGTCACATTCTCTCAGGGGAGTCTCAGTATAGTTGTTATATCATCACTGCCTGACATTTCTTAGTTTCATGATTATGTCTGCACGGAGAATGGCTGTTGCTAGGGTGGAAATGGAACTAACCACAGAGGAGTTGCACTCAAACCTCAAGTGGGTCACTTTAGATCTTCTCACATACCTCAAATTTTAAAATTCCCTTACGCAACTTTTGCACCATGTTCTGTAGGTGGTAACCATCCCCACTTTACAGATGAGAAAACTAAGGCTCAGAGTCCACTGGTCAAGGACTAGTGCTACGAGTTGACCTCATCTTCCCAGCACATCGTGCTTCCTCTCATGCACAAGCAGCCTGTGGTTCTTGGATCCTTTCTGCTTAAGAGGCACCCGAGGCTTATGTGTTTATCCTGCCTTTCATCAGAAGCGTATTTCAGGGTACCCACATAGACCCACCGATGAGATAAAGTCCAGCTTTACAGAAGAATGCTTGCTAAAAAAAGGTAGAACCAATGATAGAATTGGAAAATCACAAAGAAAACCAAGAACTGGTCATGGCGTTTGGGAACAAATGGCACTTGAGACACATTTAAGGGTGTTGCTTGTTCATGTCAAAGTCATGCAGAGGACTTAGCTATCAGACTAGAAAACACAAGTGCTGGTACAGAGTGAGTGTGTAGGTGTGTCTCTTTCCTTCCAAACAGGCAGGTGGCTTTATTCTACTGCTCTTTTTAATTTCAATGAGGAGGTTTCTCATTTTATTGGAAGGTGGGATTTCCATGCCTAGTCTTTCAGATGTCTAATTTAGGAAACTTTCTCTCTTAGAATTGTGCAACTATAATTCTACCATAAAGAAGCCCTGGTGGCACAACAGTTAAGTGCTCAGCTGCTAACCAAAAGGCTGGTAGTTCAAACCCACCCAGCAGCTCTGTGGGAGAAAGACCTGGAGATCTGCTCCCTAAAAGATTACAGCCTAGGAAACTCTATGAGGCAGTTCTACTCTGTCACATGGGGTCACTATGAGTCAGAAATCAACTCGACGGCACCCAACAACAACAATTCTACCATGATAACTGTTACTGTCAGAGAGGAAAGAGCTCTTCTAATTTCTCACATGCTCAAGGCTAAAGTTTCTGGAAACTTGGTATCCATGGATTTTAGGCTATTAGAAAACCTGATATCATGCTTGGATTATATCTTTTGCAGAAAGGAGCTAATATAGCAAGCCTGAGACTACTACCCTTATAAAGACTTGCTTGCAAGGTTGGTCCTTGGCTGGCATCTGGGAACATGGCAGGTGAACAGTTTCCTACACTGATATAAAACTTACCCAAAAAATGATCAGAGTGGCTTACTGTGCCTAAGCTGTTTGTACAAACAATGTAGGATATCCTGAAACATCTGCTTTGTTTCCTGAGAGTCTAGAATTTTGGTACATGCTAGGAAGAGGGTGCCCACTAACCAAAACATGTTGCCGTTGAGTTGATTCCAACTCATGGTGACCCTATGTGTTACAGAGTAGAACTACTCCATAGGGTTTTCTTTGCTATAATCTTTATGGAAGCAGATCGCCAGGTCTTTCTTCCCCAGAACCACTGGGTTGGTTCGAGTCACTGACCTTTAGGTTAGCAGCCTAGCACTCAACCATTGTGCCACCAGGGCTTCTGAATTAGATTAGTAGTTGAGGACATAACATCTGTGCCACATACTTGACCAACTCCCAGTAAAAACCTTGGACACTGAGTCTCTAATGAGCCTCCCCAGTAGACAACACTTGTTGTTACAACTTGTCACTGGAGGAATTAAGTGCACCTGTGTGACTACACTGGACGAGGACTCTTGGAAGGTTGTACATGGTCTCCTCCATACTTTGCCCCCAAATGCCTTTTCCCTTTCATATTTTGCTTTGTATCCTTTCACTGTAATAAATAACACCATGAGTACAACTATCTGTTGAGTGCTGTGAATCCTCCTAGCTAGGCAAACCTGGGGGCTGTCTTGGGGACCCCTGACACATATCCCCATGATTAATCTACAATCTCAGACATCCTGTAGAAATTTACTTTTGTAAACTCAGAGCCTTTACAGGTTTACACCCATTTCTCTAAGAGGTGTGACTAGTTGTTGCTGGGTGCTGTGGAGACAATTCTGACTCATGGCGACCCCATGTATGTAGAGTAGAACCTTGCACCATAGGGTTTTCATGGACCTTTCAGAAGCAGATCGCCAGCCAAGTGCATTAACCATTAGCAGCTGGTGGGTTCAAACCTCTGACCTTTTGGGTAGCAGCCACCAGGGCTCCCCATCAAACAAAGCAAGACTGGTTTATCTCATTCTTCTAGTTGCAGGGATGGCTCCCACCCTTCCCAGTCTTGCCAACCCCAGCAATTTCAGCATGGCTTTAGAAATTCTCCAAGCACTTCTGTCCTAATCACTTTTATTTATTTGTTTTTTAAACAAGGCCTCTCACCAAATACAATTGTAACTCAAGAGTCATCATACATTACCTTCCACGATTGCCCTTATTCCAAGACTATAAATTTCCTCCTTCATTTGGTCAGATCCTATCCAAGAAGTTTGCTATGGTTGGATGAGCAACTGCTGGATATTACAGGTATTAACAGAATGTGCCTATCACTTTCCTCCAAGGTACGTTTAATTTAACTAATTCAACTAACACTTAAAAAGCAACTAGTAATAAAATAAATATTGCTATATGACAACTAGAAATAATGATGGCAGTACTGTTGTTGTGTGCCATTGAGTCAGATTTTAGATTAAACCAGATTTTAGATGAAAAACTAAACATCATACTATGTTGAACAGGGCAAGGTGTGGACACTATGTGAGAACCAAGCTGAGAGGAGATTCACATCTACTATTTTTATGTTTGGTAAAGCAGAGGGTCAGTGGAAACGAGGGGAATCTTCAGTGAGATGGATTGACACAACAGCCACAACAATAAACTTTCATGAAGATGGTGCAGGACCGGGCAACATTTTGATCTCTTGTATATAAGGTCTCCATGAGTTGGAGCCATCTCGATGGCAACTAACAACAACAATTGGACTCACACTCCAGGGCCTTCTGTAGGGATCTCAAACTCAAATACTTACAGGGGTCTCAAACTCAAATACCTACAGGGGCCTCAAACTCAAATTCTTATAGGGGTCTCAAGTTCAAATACCTACAGAGGCCTCAAACTCCTACCTACAGAGATGGATAGGTATATAAATTGGTGGATCAAGCTGTGTAGCACAGTAGGGAATGGTGTGGACTGTGGGGAAACATTGAATGGACTCTTGGATGGAATGACCAACAGAATTTAAACTATTAGCGTTCTCTCTTATCTTTCCCTTTATACATGTAATTTCATTTGCCGAGTGTATTATTTTCCTAGGGTTGCCATAAAAAAGTACCATAAATTTGGTGGCTTATAAGAACAGAAGTTTATTGCACAGTTCTGGAGGCTGGGAGTCCAAATTCAGGATGTTAATAGGGCCATATTTTCTCTGAAGGCTTTAGGGAAAGATCCTTTCTCATCTCTTTTGGCTTCTGGTAGCCCCAGGCATTCTTTGGCTTCCAGCTTGCAGCGTAACTCTGTTTTCATTTGGTTGTCTTCCCTCAGCATCTATGTCTGTGTCTCTTCTCCTCTTTCACAGGACATTATCCAGATTGAATTAGACTAAGAGAGACTAGGAAGAAAGACCTGGCAACCTACTTCTGAAAATTAGCCAATGAAAACCCTATGGATCACAACAGAACATTGTCTGATGTAGTGCTGAAATTCCCCTAGATTGGAAGGCACTCAAAACACAGTGGCCACAACAATGGACTCGAGCCTATCAATGATTGTGAAGGTGGTGCAGGACCAATCAACATTTTGTTCCATTGTACATGGGGTCACCATGAGTCAGAGCTGACTAATCAAACCAGTGGTGTCACTAGGTGGGTGCAATGGTGCAGACCACACTAGGTGACACTGTCAGAGAAGGTGACACCAAAATGACTGTCTATAAAAATTTTTTATGGTGTTTCAGCAGAAATTTATTATATTTTATAAAAATATCTCTGTAGTTAGTTACAACAACAAAAGTATTTTTTGTAAGTCCAGCTTACATACCTACAAGGCTAAAACTCTGTGCTAATTTACTTTTTGAACCTTCTAATGTGCTTCGGTCAGAGCTGTCATAATATTACCCAGTTATAGTTTTAATCATGTGGTTTTGCCTGCATGTGCTACAAGTTCATGCTACTGTTTTCATTGCTGCTGGTGTTTTTATAGTAGATGATTTTGTCAAATTTTCTGGTGTTTTATCTACAATATTGTGGTAATTAGTGTTTGGGAACCTAAATCAATAACTTTTTGAGAATGAAGTAGTAAAGGAAAAGAAGAAGAAAAATAAAAAAAGGCTTCCGCTCAGTTACTAATAATGCTGTAACTATGAGTTGGAAATGACTCGATGGCAACAGATTTGATTTTTTTTGGTTTTAATAATGTAATTCAATGTAGAAAGATTTTACAAAACAATTGTGGTTTTTTTTCATATAATCTAAGAAAGATTACATTGAAGTAATTTACAACTATATTTATCACGTTATTCTATGATTAAAATTGGTAATAACCATTACTAAGGATTTTGTATGGTCTGGTACGGGAGGAGGTCCATGGGGAGGTAAGGCCATGAGTTACTATTCTGTGTGACACCAACCCCAGTGACACCACTGGATGTGACTAAAGACAACACAAACTGGATCAGAACCCACCCTACTCCAGTATGACTCATGTTAACTAACTGACAACATCTTCAAAGATCCTATTTCCAAACAAGGTCACATTCATAGGTACTAGGGATTAGAATTCAACATATCTTCTTGGGGAACATAATTCAACCCATCATCATGGTTGATAAAATGGAGGATCAGCAAAAACAAAGGAAACCCTCCATGAGATGGATTGACACAACAGCTGTAACATACCAACGATCATGAAGATGGCACGAAAACCTGTTGTTGTCACGTCAATTCTGACTCATAGCAACCCTATAGGACAGAGTAGAACTGCCCCATAGAGTTTCCAAGGAGCACTTGGTGGATTCAAACTGCTGACCTTTTGGTTAGCAGCTGTAGCACTTAACCACTATGCCACCAGTGTTTCCAAAGATGGTACAGGACCCGGCAATCTTTTGTTCTGTTGTGCATAAGGTCACCATGAGTCAGAACTGACTTGACAGCGACTAACAACAACAACAATTCAATCCATACCAAAACCAAAAGTCAAACCTATTGCTGTGGAGTTGATTCCAACTCATAGCGATCCTATAGAACAGAGTAAAACTGCCCCATAGGGTTTCCAAGGTTTTAATCTTTAAGATGCTGACTGCTACCATCTTTCTCCTGGGGAGCAGCTGGTGGGTTCAGACCTCCAACCTTTCAGTTAGCAACCAAGCGCTTAACCACTGAGCAACCAGGGCTCCTTTCCACAAGTATAAGAGTTAGGATTTACAACAGATATTTTTGGGGTACATAATTCAATCCTTAACAGTTTCCCATGCCCAGGTTCCAGGCCGTACGATGGTACCTGGAGGTAGAGCTTCTGCAGGGTCCTTTTCATGTCTTTGTTCCTCAGGCTGTAGATGAGGGGGTTCAGGCTGGGCGTGAGGATGGAGTAGAAGATTTCAGCCAGGCGCCCTTGCAGTGGGGAGTAGTGGGCAGTGGGACACATGTGGGCAGAGCCGCTGGTGCCAAAAAACAGGAGCACCGTGGCCAGGTGGGACGAGCACGTGGAGAAGGCCTTCCAGCGGCCAGCTGCTGAGCGGATCTGGACCACGGTGGCCAAGATGCGGACATAGGAGAGGATGGTGAGGGCAAAGCAGCTCACGATGACGCAGCCATTGGCTGCAAATCCAGTAGCCTCATGGACATCTGTGCTGGCACAGGCCAGGCGCATGAGGGGAGGGATGTCGCAGAAGAAGTGGTCAATCACATTGGGGCCACAGAAGGGCAGGGAGAAGGTGTTGGCTGTGTGAAAGGTGGAGAAGAGGAGCCCACTGCCCCAGGCCACCAGCACCAGGGAGATGCAGGTCTGGGGGCTCATGGCTGCCCCATACACCGGGGGCCTGTAGATGGCCAGGCAGCGGTCATAAGCCCTGGAAGTGATGAGAAAACACTCCACGGATCCAAAGCAGACAAAGGCGAAGAGTTGAGATGCACAGGCAGGGAGGGAAATCTCCTCAGAGCCCACCATGGCAGCCATCAGGGCCCGAGGCAGAGTGGTTGACATGGAGCAGATGTCCACCAGGGAGAGGTGTTTGAGGAAGAAGTACGTGGGCATGTGCAGGCGAACGTCCAGTGTCACAGCAGCCACGATGGAGATGTTCCCTATCACTGCAGCAACATATATGAGAAAGAAGGCAGCCACACTAAGAAGCCGTAACTCAGGGATGGCTGAGAAGCCTCAGAGGATGAAGACAGATACTACCGTGAGGTTGGTCATGTTCTGTCCTAGGAAAACCTCCTGAACTGCAAAGGATGCTCAGGGAATAGGGCATGAGGCGAATAATGTGACAATAACAAATATCTAGAAGGAAAGGACAGAGAAGCCAAATGAAGTGTATTGAAGAACTATTCTTCATAATCACAGATGCATTATTTGGTTTCTATAGGCATCTCAATCTCAAATATTATAAGTCTCAAACTCAAATACTACAGAAAGTCTCAAACGCAAATAACTACAGAGGCCTCAAATACCTACCAAAACCAAACCCGTTGCTGTCCAGTTGATTTCTGATTCATAGCAACCATACAGGACAGAGTAAACCTGTCCCACAGGGTTCTCAAGGTTGTAAATCTTACAGAAGCAGACTACCACATCTTTCTACCTGGGAGCAGCTGGTGGGTTTCAGACGCCGACCTTTCCATTAGCGGATGAGTGCTTTAATCACTGCATTACCAGGGCTCTTCCATGTACCTACAGGGACCTCAAACTCAAATATCTACAGGGTCTCAAACTCAAATACCTATGGGGTTTCAAAATGAGATACCTACAGTGATGGGTAAAAAAACCAGTTGCGTTTGAGTTGATTCCTACTCGTGGCAACGCCATGTGTGTCAGAAGCTGAGTGTGGAATGGTGGGACTGTGGAGAAATGGAGGGCATGTGCTCTGTCCAAATGAGGCAGCTGCTCTTAAGCTCTTGCCAACTGTTGCCATATGGCAAAGATGACCACACATCGTCAGATTCTCTGATATTTTTCAAGAGAAGCCAGAGCTGCATATTTTTAAAAAAAATGGATGATGGTAAAAATATATATAACAAAACATATGCCATCTCAACAATTTCTAAATGTATACTTTGGTGACATTGATTACATTCTACAAGCTGTGTAACCATTCTTGCTATCCTTTTTCCAAGTCACAGGATCCAGATTTTTTCATGTGAAATCTCCTTTTATATACTAAAAGTTGTCTTAGTTACCTACTGCTACCATAACAGAAATACCACAAGTAGGGGGCTTCAAAGAACAGAAATTTATTGTCTCACAGTTTAGGAGGCTAGAAATCCAAATTCAGGGTGCGGTTCTAGGGGGATTTGCTTGGAGTTTCCTGGTGTTCTTTGGGATCTGTCTTTCTTCTCTGTGTCTCTCTATGTCTGTTCTGCTCTTTTTATAGCTCAGAAGTGATTAGGTTAGGATCAACCCTACTTGGGTATGACCTAATTAACATAACAAAGAAAACCCTATTTTCAAACAGGATCATCTCCATGGGACTTAAATACATATTTTGAGGGGGCACAATGCAATCTATAACAAGAATGAATTCAGATTAAAACACTGTGCATATTAAACGGGGCTACCAGCTTAAGACTGGGGATCACACCATGCATCTTTATACATAATCCCATAGTATCTTAAATACGACACACAAGCCAAGGTCTCCTAATTATCCATTTCCCCCACTAGACTGTGAGTCCCTGAGTTCAGTGGACCATTTCTTACTCACTTCTTTATTTCCCAGCATCAAGCATAGAAGGAAGGAGCCCTGGTGGTGCAACGGTTACACACTCAGTTCCTAACTGAAATATTGGTGGTTTGAGCCCACCGAGTGGCTCCTCGGGAGAAACACCTGGCGATCTGTTCCTGTAAAGATTTCAGCCTAGGAAACCCTATGGGGCAGTTCTGTTCTGTCACATGGGGTTGCTATGAGTCAGAATCAGCTCAATAGCACCTAACAAACAACAGCACAAGAGGCGGTTCATGGTAGGGAACTAATGCATAAGAATATTTTTGAACGAACAGCCTGTGTTTGGATTGTGTCTGAGCAAATTCCTTAATCTCTGTAAGCTTCAGCTTCCTCCTCATAAAATGGAATAACATAGTGTTGCGAAGATCACATTAGATAATGAAAGGAAGCTATTTAGAACAAGACTGAGCGAGCTCTCATTAAAGGTTGACTACTACAGTTATTAAAATCAAAACCAAACCAGTTGCTGATGAGTTGATTCCGACTCATGGCACCCCCATGTGTGTCAGAGTAGAACTGTGCTCCATAGGGTTTTTCAATGGCTGATTTTTCTGAAATAGATTGCCAGGCCTTTCTTCCTAGGCATCTCTGGGTAGACTCGAACTTCCAACCCTTCAGTTAGTAGTCCAGCACTTTAACCATTTGTGCCATCCAAGGACTCTGTCATGATTAGATGAGGTTAATATGTGCCTTGATCTTAGAACACTGCCTGGTACAAAATTCATAGTTGTCTTTTCCAAATGGCTGAGTCTATGCTTCTAAGAAATGTGTGGTATCAGTTCTTTGTAGCTGTAATTAGCAATACTAAAAACAACATAATCTGAAACAGTGAAGAGGGCAGAGACCCTGGGTTTGAGTTATCAGCCAGTGGGAGAAATAAGCATTGCTTCTTCAGCAGGAAGTATCTGGTAGTGCAAATGGTTTGCACTCCCACTACTTACCTGAAAGTTGGTGGTTCGAATCTGCCCAGAAGCTCTGAGGAAGACAGGCCTGGAAATCAGCTTCTGTAAAGATTACAGCCAAGAAAACCCTATGGACCAGTTCTACTCTGGAAAACATGAGGTCACCATGAGTCAGAATTGTGGGTAATGGGTTCTTCTGCAGAATGAGATCTTTAGAAGTACCTCCTCATGGAATCCTGATATCCTCCATAGTATTCCCCACCCTGTGGTCTCCCAGCCTCAGTTTATATCCCCTTACTGGTGGGGAACTCATTTAGAGCAGCATTTCTCAACCAGGACTATTGTGCCCTCGGAAGACACTTGGCAATATCTGGAGACATTTTTGCTTGTCACAACTTGGGAGAGTTGCTGCTGGCATCTAGTGGGTAGAGGCTGGGGATGCTACTAAACAGCCTACAATGCACAGGATGGCCCCTACAACAAAGAATGATCCAGCCCAGAATGTCAATTGTGCTGACGCTGAGAAACCCTGGCCCAACGGGTCTCCTCTGGCACCTCTGGCTCAATGTCTTTGATGAAATACAGCAACATTGTGCCAGGGACAGGTCATCTCTGAGAGGGCTGATGGGGAGTGATGCTGACTTCCTCCCTTTTGCTTTTCTGAACTTTCCTTTTTTTGCTGTGAACATGTATAGTTAAAATAGAAGCTACCACTTATTGAGCTAATACTTTGTACCAGGCCCTGTGCTAAGTGCTCTCCACAAATTTCTTCACTGAATTTTCACAACAATCATGAGAGGTTTGGTATTATTAGCCCTGTCTTAGTTACCTCGTGCTGCCATTGCAGAAGTACCACAAGTGGGTGGCTTTAAAGAGCAAAAGTTTATTTTCTCACAGCTCTGGAGGCAAAAAGTCCAAATCAAGATCTTGGCTGTATCCATTCCTTCTATGGGCCTCTCCTCTAGTTTCTGGTGTCTGCTGGTGATCTTTGGTGTTCCTTTGCTTGTAGACAGATCCTCACATGGTGTCTGCGTGTGTCTCTGTGTCTATTCTGCTCTTTTTAAAACTCAGAAATGATTAGGCTTATGATCCACCCTACTCTGGTACAACCTCATTAACATAACAGAAGAAAAAGTCTATTCCCTAATAAGATCACATTCACAGGGCCAGGGACCAAGGACTTCAATACAGATTCTGGAGGGACACAATTCAATCCCTAACAAGCGCCATTAGAAAGATGAGTAAAATGAGTATTGGTGAAGATTAAGTCAAAGAGTTAGTGATGGTGGAGAGGCAACACGGATGAACCCCAATGAGCATGACTGAAAGTCATGGTCCTTAACCACCACCCTAATCTGTTAAGCAAAAAAAAAAGAACGAACCCCAAACCCATTGCTGACTCATAGCAATCCTACAGGACAGAGTAGAACTGCCCCATAGTGTTTCCAAGGAGTGACTGGTGGGTTCGAACTACTGACCTTTTGGCTAGCAGCCGACCTCTTAACCACTGTGTCATCAGGGCCCCCAGTATGTTTCAGGGGGTGTTAATTGACTGTTCTGGAAGCAAAATAAGAAAGAAATCACTTAATATTATGCACCACTTTGTTGTTTATTTATCACTTTTTTTTTTTGTAGGAATATAAATTTGTACAATCTCTTTGGAGAAAACTTTATTAAGGTCTTTGTAAACTACAGCTGTGCGTACCTTTTTAAACCAGCAATTCCACTTCTGGGAACTTGTCTGGCAGAAACACCAACATATGGGCATCCACACACACACACGTTGACACACACACACACACAGAGGAATACCCATTGCATCTCTGTTGGTGATAGTGAAACACAGAACCAACCTAAGTGGCCAGCATGGGGAGACTGCACAAAGGTGTGAGATAGAAGCCACTTGGAAATTTGGAGTGGTTGAATCTACCTGGTTGGGTATCCCCACCACTGCAGCTTCAGCAGCAGTGTGAAGCCAGAACCTCCTCAAGGTGCTGGGCTCAGCTGGTGGAAAGCCAGTTCCTACAAGGGACTGTGATGGTAAAGATCCAAGATGGGTTTTCCTGCTCCAGAATGAATCTGCACTTATAAGCTGTGGGCATGGAAAGCACTGAAGGGAAGGCCCAGAGCCATTGACTTCTGCCTGGGTTGGCACTGAGCCATCCCATTTTTTCTTGGCAGTTTTTCTCTCATCTTCTTGGAAATTCACCCAAGGTCACCTCTGGGGAGTTTTTGTCCCATGATGGCTCCAAGCTCTGAGAATAAGACTTCTCAACAAGCAGAGGATCAGTTATTCTACCTGGTTATGACCTTTCCAGAAAGTTCTGGTAATAGCAAAAGCCATCAAGTCAATGTTATTGAACATTAATAATACTATTTACTATCCAGCAACATTCTTCTTCTTCTCCTTCTAATTCTCCTCCTCCTCCTTCTTTGCTTAACAACATGTCTTGGAGATATTTCCATTAGACAAATATAGACTATGTGTAGAAACACATCATTCTTTTTTGACCACTACTAATATCCCATACTATGGATGAAAAACAATGTAGTCATTCCTATGTTGGTGGACTCTTTGGCTGCTTCCAACTTTTTTTTTTTTGTCCAGGACAGAGAGTTCTGCAATTAGCATCCTTGTACCTTTCTTGAAAGACATTATGACTGTCAGAAAAAATTTTATAATTTTCTTCATGTCAATTTTGCATTTTTATTTCTTTCATTAGCTTAGAGTTTTGGTTGCTCTTCTGAATGGGGTCTAATTTTCCATGACATTTAAAATTGATTATTGCTGATAGGCACATAAGGCATTGATCTTGTATCTAGCTATAAGGCAAAATGTACTTAAGTCACATATATGAATAGAAGAAATTCCTTTAAAGTGGAATTGCTAAGTTGAGGGAATGTACGTTTTAATTTTAGTAAATTATTCAAACCCACCTTAAAAAACTTTATCATAAAAAACTTTATTTTTTTTCTTTTCTTGCCAATAGTCTTTTAAATATATATTCATCTAGTGGCCCAAAATTGTACCATTGTTGTTTTCATTTTAATTTATGTCTTGAAATTTCCATGGTTACTAGAGAGGCTGACCATCTTTCTATGTGTTTGGCCATTTGTATTTATTGTTCTGTGAAATTCCTGTAAATAAACTCTTTACATTTTTTCTGATTCTTTAAATTTTATTTGATTTTTCTTATTGATTTGCAGGAGTGTTTTAACGTATTATGAGTATTAGTACTTTTTATAAATTTTCCCAGGCTTCTAATTTTTAAAATTTCATTTAGAACAGGTTTTTTTTTAATCATTGTGAAGTTTACCAAGTTATATAGTTGTATAAGTCTATTGTTTTCTTTCTTGGTTTTGCATCTTTCTTAAGCAGCAATTCTTATGTGAACATTGCAAAAATAGTCTCCTGTATTTTCTCCTTGTGCTGCTAAGTTTTATATCTTGTATTTAGCCCTTTACTCCATATGGAATTTCCTTTTTTGTCTGAATTAAAAAAATATTGTGGTAAAATATATATAACAAAAAATTACCATTTCAACCATTTTCAGTATATAATTTAATGACATTAATCACACTCACCATGTTGTGTAAACTTCACCCCTATCTATTTCCAAAAGTTTCTCATCACCTCAAACAGAAACTCAATACTCCTTAAGTAATAACTCCTATCTCTTCTAATCTCTGGTAAAAACCCAAACAAAACCCCACTGGCTTTGGGTCGATTCCAACTCATAGGGACCCTATAGGAGAGAGTAGAGCTGCCCCATAGGGTTTCCAAGGCTGTAGTCTTAATAGAAGTAGACTTCCACATCTTTCTCTCATGGCACCGCTGCTGGGTTTGAACCACTAACTTTTCGGTTAGCAGCTGAGTGCTTAACCACTGTGCCACCAGGGCTCCTTCAATACCTGGTAACCGCTAACCAACTTTTATCTCTACTCATTTGTTAATTCTAGATATTTCATGAAAGTGAGTTCATACAATATTTTTCCTTTGGTGGCTGACTTATTTACACTCAGCATGTTTTCAAGGTGTATCCATGTTGTAGCATGGATCAGAACTTCATTTCTCTTTATGGCTGAATAATATTCCACTGTATGTATACACTACATTTTGTTTATCCATTCATCTGTTTAGGGATCCTTGAGTTGTTTTCACATTTTGGCTATTGTGAATAATACTGCAATGAACATTGATGTAAAAGGATCTATTTGAGTCCTTGCTTTCAAGTTTTTGGGGTATATACCTAGGAGTGGGATGGCTGGGCCCTATGATAATTATATGTTGAACTTTTGAGGAACTGACCAACAGTGGTTGCACCATTTTACATTCCCACCAGCAATGCTCACAGGTGCTAATTTCTCCACATTCTCATCAACACTTGTTATTTTCTGTTTTTCCAATCATAGCCGTCCCAGTGGGTGTGAAATGGTATCTCATTGTGGTTTTGATTTGCATTTCCCTAATGACTAATGGCATTGAGCATCTTGAAATTTACTTTTTGTGTGTGGTGTAAAGTAAGGTTCTAACTATTTTTTCTTCCAAATAGATAACCAAGATGTGTTAGTTATCTATTGCTGCATAATAAGTTACTTCAAAATTTAGCAATTTAAAACAATAAACTTTACTATCCCATAGTTCCTGTGGGTCAAGAACCCAAGTGCATCTTAGATAGGTCCTCTGGTTCTCATAAGGATTCTCATAAGACTGAAATCAAGATGGCAGTGAGGGCTAGTGAAGGATCCACTCCCAAACTCACTCACATGGTTGTTGGCAGGATTCAGTCCCTCCTGGATTGTTGGACTGAGGCCTTCGTTCCTCTCTGGCTGTTAGCTGGAAGTCACCCACTGTCCCTTGCCACATGAGCGTCTCCATAGAGCAGCTCACAACATTGCAGCTGACCTCTCTTAGAGCAAGCAAGAGAGCAGGAGAGAGTGGCCAAGACAGAAGCCACAGGATTCTGTAATCTAATCTTGCAAATGACATCTCATCACTTTGACTGTACTCTGTTCATGAGCAGCAAGTCACTAGATTCTGCCCATGATCAAGGGGAGGGGATTACACAAGGGTGTGAATACCAGGAGGCCAAGATCACTGGGAGCCATCTTGGAGGCTACTGCCCTCACAATTAATAACCAGTTGTTGTTAATTCCAG
This sequence comes from Dugong dugon, assembly GCA_030035585.1. NCBI lineage: Eukaryota > Metazoa > Chordata > Mammalia > Sirenia > Dugongidae > Dugong > Dugong dugon. The sequence continues at coordinate 118,789,712 of CM057466.1, forward strand.
CTCACGTTGCCCCTATGTGTGTCAGAGTAGAACTGCTCCATAGGGTTTTCAACAACTGTGATCTTTCAGAAGTAGATCACCAGGCTTTCTTCCAAGACACTTCTGGGTGGACTAGAACCTCCAATCTTTCAAGTGGCAGTCTAGCTCACTATTTGGATTACCCAGGAATTGCACCACGGAGAGACTAAAATTCCTATATCTGCCCATGTTTGCTTCTAAACTCTTTATTCCCTTGTTCTATTTTTTTCTGTTCCAATGGCTCTCAATATGTGACTTTGGGATGCCTGGGGTCTCCAAGACCCTTTCAGGGAGTCTTCAAGATCAAAACTCTTTACTGATAAGCTTGATGATGATATCGATGAATGTGATTTTTTGACATTATATAATGAAAAGTGTCGATACTTTTTCCAAATGAGCAATGCATGATGTTACAAAGTCATTCATTGGTAAAAGATCCATTCAAACTGAGAGACAGACAAGTGATTTTAATGTAACAGAGCACAAACGTTCATTGATGGGGTTTCAGATTCCACACTGCAATTAATGATTAAGAAACTAGCATTTTATAAGTTTTAGTGCAGTGTCAAAGAAAAATATCCATAATTATCTGAAAAGGCTATTAAATTACTTCTCTCTTTTCCAACTACAATGCATGTAAGGCAGAATTTTCTTCATATATTTCATTGAAACAGCATACTGTAACAGATTGAATGTAGAAGCAGATATGAGAATCCTGTTGTCTTCCATTAAGTCAGACATTAATAAGATCTGCAAAAATATAAAACAATGGCACTTTTCTCACTAAATGTGATTTTTTTTGGGGAAAATATATTTAAAATATTGTTTAAAATATGCTATTTATGTTACTATTACTATTGTTATTCTTAAGTGAATTAAATATATATTTATCACATGAACATACATAAACTTCATAGTTTTAATTTCTAACACAGTTATTATGGATAGATATAATCTACATTAACAAAAGTCCTTTGGGGTCATCAATTTTTTTTTTAAGAGTTTAAAGAGGTTCTGAGACAAAAAAAATTGCAAACTGCTGGTCTGTTGATGACTGGAATCTGAATTCAAGGTGCCAGATCTAGGAGAAGGCTTTCTCTCTCCGTTGGCCCTGGGGGAAGGTCCTTGTCTCTTCAGCTCCTGCTTCCTGGTTCCTTGGAGGTCTCATTGTGTCTTGACATCTATCTTACCCCATCTTTTTCTCTGCTCTCTTGTTTAATCTCTTTTTATATATCAAAAGAGATTGACTCAAGATATTCGCTAATCCTGCCTCATTAACATAACAAAGACAACCTATTCCTAAATGAGATTATAACCACAGGCATAGAGGTTAGGATTTACAACACCTATTTTTGGGGGACATAATTCAATCTGTAACCCACAGGATTAAACTGTTCCCCTCTCCTCCCATCACATCTAGGGTCTGTGAGTTCCTGATAAGGTTTCTGTGTAGCATCCCAAGGTCCTCTTACTACTTCTCTGCTCGAGGCTGCTTCACTAACCAGCCCCACTTCCCCATTTCCAACATCCACAATAAGCCAAAGTTGTCTTTAGATGAACTTCATCCGTCATATCCCAAAAAAACACAAGCCCCCAGCTGGCATATTGCACTCCCCCACTGCACCCCCATACATGGTATTTAGTTCCTGGAATTGCTCACTTATTCTTAGAAGCTTCATGAATTATGCATAACTTCCCTTTCCCAAACCTTATAACTGCCCTAGAATCCCCAACCTTGGGGAGCTTGATTTGAGACTTAGTCTCTGATCTCCTTGCTTGACCAGCTTGCAACAAGGTCTACTTACTCCTTCCCAAAGGCCTGGCATCTCTCAGTTGACTCCAGGGGTCACGCTGGGCAGGACCCACCCTCATTGGGTTACAAATCCATAACATACACCTTCACGCTCTTTTGATGCTTACTATTTTATAATATATTGTGATATGTGATCACTGGTAGGCCAAGCTCTTCTTTTCATTTTCTTCTTTTTCAAAAATTTCTTGGCTATTTAGTTTTTTATTTTTTCAGATGTACTTTATAAGACATCTATCAAGTTTCATAAAAAAAATAATGTTATTTGGGGGACGAATTGAATTTTTAGATTAAGTTGAGGAAGGCTGGAATCTTTGCAATATTGAGTCTTATATTCATGAATAAGTTTATTTCTGAAATTTAAATAGATCACAGTCTATGTCCTTCAATAAAATTTTATACTTTTCTCCATGTGAGTATTGAACATTTATTTATTTTCTTCTTAAAGTTTGGCTGCTATTGTGAACAGGATGTAATTTTTCCACGCATCTTTTCATTGATCATTGCTGATGTTCACATAAACAATTTGTCTTGGTGTTTTGACTTTGTATCCAATCATCTCCCCCAAATTATTAGCTTTTTCATTGATTTTCTAGGTAGACATTAATATTTAATGAAGATAATAAATACATCTTCTATTACTTTACAATATTTATAACTCTTATTCTTTTTTTGTGTTATGGTTCTGGACATGCTTTTCAGTAAATCATTGAATGGTAGCAGTGACAATAGTACACATGGCTGCTAACCAAAAGGTTGGAATTTGAGTTCCATCCAGAGGCACCTCAGAAGAAAGTTCTGGTGATCTACTTCAGAAAAATCAGCCACTGAAAACCCTATGGAACATAGTTCTACTCTGACATACATGGCGTCACCATGAGTCAAAATGACTCAACAGCAGCACAAAACTGTCCTTTGTGCACATTCTATTGCAAAAGATCACAAACATTTGTCTACTGCTTACTAATTTGTGGACACTATTCTGAGATGTTCATTGGAATTAACGCATTCAATTTTCACAAAAATCCTATAAGGTAAGGTTTGTTGTTGGTGGTGGTGATGTTGAGTCAGTTCTGACTCATAGTGACCCTATGTGCAACAGAACAAAACACTGCGCCATCCTATGCCATCCTCACAATCGTTGTTATGTTTGAGCCCATTATTGCAGCCAACGTGTCAGTCTATCTCATTGAGGGTCTTCCTGTTTTTGGCTGACCCTCTACTTTACCAAGCATGATGTCATTCTCCAGGGATTGATACCTCCTAATAACACGTCCAAAGTACGTGAGACAAAGTCTCACCAGCCTCGCTTCTAAGGAACATTCTGGCTGTACTTTTCCCAAGACAGATTTGCTGATTCTTCTGGCAGTCCGTGGTATATTCGATATTCTTTACCAACACCATAATTCAAATGTGTCAATTCTTCTTTGGTCTTCCTTCCTCATTCTGTCATTCATTGTCCAGCATTTGCATATTCTTTGTCCATATTTTGTTGGCATGTTGATCTCTTATGGATTTGTAAGAATTCCTTGTGTATTAGTTTATATATTTGATTAAAAAAAGATTTTATATTGTGTTATGAATTGAATTGTGTCCTGACCTCTATGTCTGTGGATGTAATCCCATTTGGGAGTAGGCTTTTCTTTGTTGTGTTAAAGAGGCCATATAAGTGTAGGGTGTGTCCTAAATCTAATCACTTCTGAGTTATGAAAAGAGCATATTAGACACAGAAGTAAGCACAAATGTAGGAAGGTAGATGCCATGTGAAGGTAGTCAAGGAACTGAGGAACGCCAGGGCTACAGAAGCTGAAGAAGTCAGGGTCTTCCCCCAGAGCATACAGACAGAGAGACTTCCCCTAGAGCTGGTGCCCTAAATTTGGACTTCCAGACTCCAAAACTGTGAGAAAATAAATTTATGTTCTTTAAAGCCACTTACTTGGGATATTTCTATTACAGCAGCACTAAGAAACTAAGACAGCTGTAATTTATTTGTTTTATTTTTTCTTCATTCACTCATTCAACAAATACTTTTTGAGCACCTACTATATAGTTGGCACTACTTTAAGGACAGGAGTTCTGGTGGCACAGTAGTTAACCGATTGGCTGCTAACTGAAAGGTCAGCGGTTGAACCCACCATCTGCTCCACAGGGAAAGATGTGGCAGTCTGCTTCTGTAACGATTACAGCCTTGGAAAAACTATGGGGAAGTTCTACTCTGTCCTAGAGGCTCACTAGAGGGTCGGAATCAACTCAACATCAATGGTTTTTGGTTTTTTTTTTTCCTTTAAGGACAACTGTAAACCAGGGAGACAAGAATTCTAAAATTACAGATATTATATTCTAGTTGGGGATCCAGGCAGTAAATGAGTAAGCAAACATATTTTCACATTTCAAGTAGTGACGAATCTATGAAAAAAATAAATCAGGGTAAGGGGCATAGACCAAAGGAGTCCTGGGGTAGTGCAAAAGGTTAATGCATTTGGCTGCTAACCAAAAGGTTGGATGTTCAAGTCCACCCAGAAGTGTTTTGGAAGACAGGCCTGGTGATTTACTTCCAAAAAATCAGCCATCAAAAACCCTACGTAGCACAGTTCTACTGTAACACACATGGGGTCACCGTGAGTCAAGATGGACTCCGCAGCAACTGCAGGAAACTAATACAGATAGTAAGCATGATAAGAAACCCCTGAAGGCTTCTATCAGGGAGCGACATGGTCTGATTTATGATTTGTTAAAGACCACTGTGATTGCAGTATAGAGGATAAACTCTAAGGGGCAAGGATGGAGCCAGGGAGTTTAGGTGCTCTGGTAGGGGTCTGGTGAAAGATGATTCTGGCTTGGACTAAGGTGGTAAGTATATCGATAGTGATGAGTGGTCAGAAATGTATATATTTTGAACACAGAGTCAAAAATCCTTGCCAATTGTGGTTTATGGATTGTGGGAGAAATAATAGTGATATAATACAAAAGAATAACAATAGCAAACACATAGTGCTTACTCTGTGCCATGCTTCGTTCGTTGTGCCATGCATTGCATTATGCTCCATCTGTCCTTCAGTCCTCACAATAACCCTATGAGGTAGGTCAATAGGTCCTAATATATTCTCATTTTACATACGAGGAAATTGAGACACAGAGAATTTATGTCCAAAGTCACAGAGCTAGTGAGTGGCGAATCCAGGACTTGAATCCAGCAATGTAACTCTATAACTTTAACTACCATGTTTTAAAGTTGAGGGAGAGTTTAGACTTTTAGTCTGAGTATCTGAGTGGATACCATTTTCTGCACTGGAGAAAATGGTAGGAGGAGCAGATTTGGGGGCATAAAGTCATGGTTCCATTTTATATGTTAGTTCTGGGATGTCTGTTAGACACCCACATGGAGAAGCTAAGTAGGAGAGGGATACATGGATCTGGGGGCCAGGGGAAAGGTCCTAGCTGTAGTTATAAATTTGAAGAGTCATTAGCATATTGACAACAATTAAAGCCACAGGACCGGGTGGGCTCACTCAGAAAATCACTGCAGCTAGAGAGCACACATTTTCAGAGTTGCTACTTGGGCTAACTATTAAGTTCTGTGTCTACAGAGAGGGGAGGTAAGTTGACTAAGAATACACAAACACAATTGTGTTGACTCCAGCTAATCTCTAATGGCCTCTCTGAAGACTCTGGTGTCCAATGAGATCCTCTCACCTACTAAGAGAAGTTAGAAATTCCATATCCCCAAATAAATTTAACTCAACATAATAATCCATTCTTTCAAGGCTAAGAAACACCTCATTAAGTTGAAACTCCTGTTGTTTCCCCAAGGATGAGAACTCTGCTAACAACCTCAGTGTCCAAGAGAACATCAACAAGCTGTCTCCAGTGATTGTGGCTGGGATCTGAAGCAGATGAGGCCAGAGGGGACTGGAATAATTGGCCTCCATTTCTCCTCCCAGTAGCCTCTGGGGAGCTCATTAGGAACAGAAGAGCCAAGATTGGCCTGGGAATTGCAAAAGAACTTTGTAACTTGTTGAACTCATTAATGAAGAAGTTGAGGATTTGGCAATTACTTCTTTCCCAAGGGTAGTGGCTCTGTCTTTGTGCTGAGAAAACACAGCCCAGAGCTATGACAGAGGAAAAGACCTTCAGCATGGCTTACTTCTCTTGGCTTCTGGGATACCATAGTCTAATTTTTCTTCTGATTCTACTGGCTACCTTTTCACTGTTTAGTTGTTGCTCCTCCTCCTTTATTCAATCTCTAAATATTGGAATGCTCCTGGGTTCAGCTCTGTGCCGTGTTCATGTTTCTGTTTGGGTTTTTCCTCCCACAGTCATCTTATCCAATCACATAGCTTTAAATTCTGTCTATATTTAACCATTCCCAAATTTCTCTCTCCAGATCCAAATTTATCTTGAGCTCCAGACTCACATATCCAACTCCTTCTTGATATATCTTCTTGAATGGATAAAAGATACAAATGGTTATCCATTGTCTACTTGTATGAATTTTTACTCTATGAAAACTAATTCACTCTTGTAAATGGGACATGTGGGTGAGGATGGCACTTTCATTGTCCAGTTCCCTCTTTGCATCCTCAGTGCCTAGGATGATATCATGCACACAACACATACTCAGCAAAAATCTATTGAATGACTGAAAGTATCTTGTTTTTTTATTGCAGTGGTTCTCAACCAGAAGTAATTTTTTCCCCAGGGGACATCTGGCAATGTCTGGAGACATTTTTTGCAGTCACAGCTGGGAGATGTTACTGATATCTAGTGGGTGGAGACCAGGCATGTTGCTAAATGTCCTACAATGCACAGGACATTCCCCCACCACAAAGAATGGTCCATTCCCAAATGCCGATTGTGCCAAGATTGAGAAACCCTACTTAAGTCATTTATAATCTGTACTTCCCCACTGGAATGAATGATCCCCAAGAGCAGGGATTTTTGTCTGACTTATTCATTGCAGTATCTCCAGCAAGTAGAATCTTACCTAATATAAGGTTGTTGCTCTTAGTTGCCATCAAGTCAGCTCTGACTCATGGTGACCCCATGCACAACAGAATGAAACACTGCCCGGTCCTGCACCATCTTCACAATCATTGGTATGCTTGAGCCCATTGTTTCGACCACTGTGTATTTTGAGTGCTTTCCAACATACAGGGCTCATCTTCCAGCGCTATACTGGACAATATTCTTTTGTGATCCATAGAATTTTCATTGGCTAACTTTCAGAAGTAGATTGGGAAATAGGGGAAACTGGGTTCAGGATATATGGGAGTTCTATCTTTGCAATTTTCTATAAATATAAAACCATTATAAAAATAAAATTCATTAAAAAATACAGTATGGCATTTTTCTATGACAAAAGTAAACTCAGGGTTGCAGCAGGGAGATAAAAACTCTTCAAAGGAGGATTGTTAAGACTAAAAGGATAATTAATGAGTTTCAAGAGACAAGTGCATGAGATGTTAAGAGTCTTCCTTTATTTGGACCATGATTAATTTAATGAATATTTACCGAGCTTCTACAGGCTGCCTGTTGTTAGTTGTGTCAAGTCGATTCTGACTCATGGCAACCCCATGTGTTACAGAATTTCTAGGCTATTATCTTTATGGAAGCAGATGGCCAGGACTTTCTCTTGTGGAGCTGCTGGGTGGTTTTTGAACCACCAACCTTTTGGTTAGCAACCAAGTGCTTAAACATTGCACCAACAGGGCTCCCTAGAATGTGCTACCATGATGAATAAAATAGGTGAGATCCTGGCCCTAATGCAGTTTGACATTATTACAAGAGATAAAGATAATAAACAGATTAAATGAGTAATTTATCTATTGTGCAATAAGGTGATAAGTGTCATGGAAAAATATAGAAGAGCAAGGCAAAGAGGGATTCTAGGGTAGAGGTGGGGGTGGAGCTAGTCATAACTGAAAAGGAATGATTGGAGAGGAATCGTGAGAAGGTGACATTTGAGCAAAGACTACAGGAGGCGAGGGAAATAGCCCAGATGTCCTCCTACTGCTATGGAAGATAAAACGGCGGCGAAATGTTAAAAACTGGTGAATCCAGGCAAAGTGTATACAGGTGTTCACTGAACTCTTCTTGCAAGTTAAAAAAAAAATTAAAACCCAAAAAGGTGGTTTAAAAAAGTTATTCACTCTTTGAGGCTAAATTACTGACATTGGTAACTGTCCTGAGGAAAATTTGTCCAATGCTCATATTTGATCATGTCACATCTCTGCTTTCTTCCGTCTGAAGGGCAAAGTCTAAACTCCTCAGGCAGGTGTTCCAGGCCCTCAGGTCTGGGCCCTGCCATGCACTTTAGCCCCATCTTTACCTTGCTGTCTCGTACTCCCTCCAAGCCCCTGTCTCAACAAACTACCTCCCCATCTCGACGTCTCTCACCTCCAATCCTTCACAAAATCTGTTCCTTTATGTGTGTCTTAGTTTCTTAGTGCTGTTATAACAGAAATACCACAAGTACGTGGTTTTAACCAACAGAAATTTATTTTCTCAATGTATAGGGGGCTAGAAGTCTGAATTCAGGGCACTGGCTCTAGTGGAAGTCTTTCTCTCTCTCCATTGGCTCTGGGGGAAGGCCCTTGTCTCTTTTCAGCTTCTGTTCCTGTGTTCCTTGGTGATCTTCATATGGCATCTATCTTTCCTCCATCTGTGCTTGCTTACTTCTGTGCCTAATCTGCTCCTTTTACATCTTGAAAGTGATTGGCTTAAGATACACCCTACATGTGTGTCTTGTATAGTCTGATATGGCCTCATTAACATAACAAAGAAAACTCTACTCCCAAATGGGATCACATCCACAGATTATGTTGTTGTGTGCTGTCGAGTTGATTCTGACTCAGACCCATATCCATTGCTGTGGAGTTGATTCCAACTCATAGCAAACCTATATAACAGAGTAGAACTGCCCCATAGTTTTCTTGGCTGCAATCTTTACAGAAGCAGATTGTCAGGCTTTTCCTCCTGCAGCACCGCTGGGTGGGTTTGAACCACCAATCTTTCGGAGAGCCTGGCCAAAATAAGTGAAACCACCTAGCCCCACCACAAATGACTGCAGACACACCAGGGACCCAGCTGGATCCAGAAGAACCTTCAAAGGAATCCGGAGAGTTTTGAGCTCAATAAATTTTTATTGTTTTAAGCCACTGGGTTTGTAAGGAGCCCTGGTGGCGCAAACAGTTAAGCACTCAATTGATAACGAAAAGATTGACCATTCAAACCCACCCAGTGGCTACACAGGAGAAAGACCTCGCGATCTGCTTCCATAAAGATTACAGCCAAGAAAACCCCATGGAGCTCAGTTCTACTCTGTAACAGGGGGTTGCTTTGAGTCTGAATTGACTTGATGACACCCAACAACAACAAAGCCACTGGGTTAAGTGGGCTTTGATAAGCAGATTATTGTGGCAATAGATAACTGTTATACCCTTGGGAACATGGTAGATCTTTGTCAAAGAAACAAATGTATAATTGAGTTCTACATGTAGAAGTATCAAGTGGAATGTGAGTATGTGTAAGGGGGTGCTGGAAAAGACACCCTAGAGAATATAGTTTTGTGTAGTGCTTTACAGCTCAGACTTGGGAATTGGCAAACCTGGATAAGAACCCAGGCTCTTCCACTTACTACCTGCATGATCTTGGCAGTTGACTTTCTGTACAGTAGTCCCCCCTTCTCCATGGGAGCTATGTTCCAAGACCTTCTGTGGATGCCTGAAACCAAAGATAGTACCGAATGCTACATATGCTATGATTTGTCCTATACATACATACCTATGATAAAGGTTAATTTACAAATTAGGCAGTGGAAGAGATTAACAACAGTAACTAATACTAAAATAGAACAATTATAACAATATACTGTAATGAAAGTTATGTGAATGATGGAGTTGGATGGCATGAAATTTCATCATGCTATGTAGTCATTTAACATTTTCCAACCGTGGCTGACCACCAGTAACTGAAACCACGGAAAGCGAAACCATGGATAAGGGGGGACTACTATACCTCTGTCTCTACATTTGTGAAATGGGGACAATAATACTACTCCTCCCTCAGGGGGTTGTCATAAATATTTAAAGAGATAATGCATGTAAAATACGTAGAACGATTCCTGGTTAGAGCAGCAACCTAACTTTTTGGACCACAGGTTGCTCCTGGTGGTCTTTGGTTGATGGGTTGTAATAGTTCCTATATATGCGAATCCATAAAGTTTTCCGGGTTTTAAAACATAGCACCAGAAGCCAGAACCACCAGTTGCCATTGAGTTGATTCTGACTCATGGCGACCCCATGTGCATCAGAGTAGAACTGTTCTTCATAGGATTTTCAATGGCTGTTTTTGGGGAAGTAGACTGCCAGGCCTTTCTTCTGAGTACATAACAAGCACTCCATAAATATCAGGGATTATGGAATGAATAGAAATTTTTCAGGCAGAAGGGAGTGGGCATTCAAAATTTGAAATTTGCGAAAGTATGTGATTGTGATAGGCTGGGGGACATATTTGCTTCACAGTGGAGCGTAACAGGTGAGCTTAGCACTCCTGGGACTTCAGCCACACCTGGGAAAACATGAAGAACATGCTGGAAGCCACTCTGACTGTTGGCCCACCCACCATGGCTGTTGGCCGACCCACCATGGGTGCTAGCTGACCACCCCACTCTCCAGAGTGGGAATCGTGAGTCCACATTACAGCCTTAGATTTGATGGGCCCCAAATAAATCTGATCTAGTGGGTTCAAGCACTCAGAACTCCCCAGAAGATTAGAAATTCAGACAGGCAAATGGCAGCATTGTGTTTCCAGGGAGACCTTCTGTTTTGGAGCATGAAGGAACTCCAACCTAGCTCTTTTTCATTATTCCTGAGAAAGTGAAAAATAGCCCTGTTAGCAGCTAGGCCATGATGTTCCAAATGGAACATAGATAATATCTGCATAATAAAAACAATTTTCAGACAAGGGCACTACATGACCACGCTTGCAACAAGACGAGACAAGGCCCTTCTGCAACCACAAAAGTGTCTAAACATCGCCCTGTTCTGACTAATACAAGGGATTGCTGCTTCTTTATCATTGGCTGTTGTTGTTGTTGGATACTGTTGAGTCAACTCTGATTCATGGAGACCTTATGTACAACAGAACAAAACCTTGCTCAGTCCTGTGTCATTCTCACAAACGTCAGCATGTTCAAGTCCATCATTGTTGCTACTGTGCAAATCCACCTCACCAAGGGTCTCTCTTGCCCTCTACTTCACCAAACATGTCTTCCATTAGCAATTGATCCCATCTGATGATGTATCCAAAGGAAGCAAGTCAGATCATCTTTTGTTGTGATCTGTAGGGTTTTCATTGGCTGAATTTCAGAAGTAGGTCACCAGGTCTTTCTTCCTAGTCTGTCTTATTCTGGAAGTGCCAACGAAACCCATCCACCATGGGTGACCCTGCTGATATTTGAAATACCAGTGGCATAGCCTCCATATCACAGCAACATGCAAGCCACCAGAGTATGACAAACTGACAGATGGGTAGTGGTTACCACTGGCAACACTCACCAAATTGCTCCTACTTCTTAACAGTATCCAATCTAGAATTGACTCTGTTTTCTTAAACCCTCCTCAGAATCACCCAGCACAAGCCCAAATCCTAGAAGAAGCCCCTTCCTAATTCACTCTCATTGAACTTTTGTGTGTACTTTCTTCTGTTGCAGCAAGCTCTATAAACCTGTCTTAGTCATCTAGTGCTCCTAGAACAGAAATACCACAAGTGGATGGCTTTAACAAAGATAAATTTATTTCCTTACAGTAAAGTAGGCTAAAAGTCCAAATTCAAGGTGTTAGCTCCAGGAGAAGACTTTCTCTCTCTGTCAACCTTCTCAACAATGTTCCCCCGGACTAGGAGCTTCTCCGCACAGGGACCCCTGTCCAAAGGACGCGCTCCGCTCCTGGCACTGCTTTCTTGATGGTATGAGGCCCCCCTGTCTCACTGCTCACTTCTGTCTTTTATATCTCAAGAGATTGCCTCAGGACACAATCCAGTCTTGTAGATCAGGCCCTGCCTTACTAACACAACTGCCACCCACCCTCCCTCATTAACATCATAGAGGCAGGTTTACAACATACAGGAAAATCACACAGTACCAAGAATCATGGCCTAGCCAAATTGATACACACATTTTTTTGGGGGACGTAATTCAAACCATGACACTAACTTTTTTGACTGTATGTCTTTGGTTGATGGGCCGTAAACAGTCCCTATATATGGGAATCTATAAGGTTTTCCAGGTTTTAAAATGCAAAGATGTCACTTTGATGACCAGTGTGTGCCTGACCCAAGCCATGGTCTTTTCAGTTGCCTCATATGCATGAGAAAACTGGACAATGAAAAGGAAGACAGAATAAGAATAAATGCCTTTGAACTGTGGTGTTGGTGAAGAATAATAAATATAAAATGAATGGCCAGAAGAATGAACAAATCAGTCTTAGAAGAAATACAAAGAGAATGTTCCTTAGAAATGTGGGTGATGAGACTTTGGCTTGCTTACTTTAGACGCATCATCAGGAAAGACCAATTGCTAGAAAGGAACATCAGGGTTGGTAAAGTAGAGGATTGGCAAAAATGAGGGAAACCCTCCATGAGATAGATTGACACGATAGACATAAAATGGACTCAAATATACCAATAATCATGAAGATGGCACAGAATCAGGCAGCACTTCACCCTGTTATACATGGGGCCACCATAAATTAGAGCCAACTTGACAGCAACCAACAACAACAACGTACCCAGGAATGGCATGACCACTTGTAAAAGCCAGAAAGTTTGAAATCACCCTGGACACCTCCTCTCACTCTCCTTCACATCCAAAACACCACCAGAATTTTAGCTCCTAGATTTCTCCCAAATCATTCACGTCTCTATCTCTACTGTTACTACTCTTGTCCATGCCACTATTATTTCCCCATAAAGGGAAATGAAAAGTGCCCTGGTGGCACAACAGTTAAGCGCTTGGCTACTAACCAAAAGGTTGGTGGTTTGAACTCACCCAGTGGCTCCGCTAGAAAAAGACCTGACGATCCGCTTCCATAAAGATTACAGCCTAGGAAACCCTATGGGGAAGTTCTACTCTGTCACATGGGGTCGCTATGAGCTGGAATAACTAGACGGCACACAACAACAACAACAGAAAGGGAATCCCACTTAATCACAACCAGCCACTGGGTCTCTCATAACTTGTCAAGTGGAGTAGCCTAAGTGGCTGCTGCTCCAACCTACCAGTCACAAGTTATAATCGCCACCTTCAAGTCTGATGAAAGCTGGTTCCCCAAAATAGCACCAATAAATCCTGCTGATGAGACAAAGTGGAGTTCTTTCTTATCTCAGTAATGCAGGGCACAACTGAGACAGTTGAAGGACCCTTGGTAGTGCAACAGTTAATCACTTGGCTGCCAACTGAAAGATCAGAGTGGTTGGAACCCACTCTGGCTTCACAGAAGAAAGACCTGGTAATCTGCACTCATAAAGATTACAGCCCAGGAAAATCTATAGGGCAGTTCTTCTCTGTCACATGGGGTCTCTATGAGCACAAACTGACTTGACGACACCCAGCAACAACAACAACTATACAGTCATAAAATCTCCCTAAGGAACAGATGTTGGAGCTGAGATCTGAAGGAACTCAGCTCTCATCCCATCAAGACATTCAGATGTACAGGTAGCAATAAGTGCCCTGTGGTGAGAAGGACTGAAAGAAAACCAGTGTAGCTTAAGAATGGAGGGAGATGGGACAGGGACGAGACTGGAGAAGCCACTTGAAGGAGTTGGGTTCCTCTCAGACCAACGGAAAGTAATTGAAAGTATTAATGAGAGAGGTGGAGGAAAGAAGCTAACGTGATCAAATTTGCAAGATTAGAGAAGAGGGAGATCAGTCTGGAAGTAATTTCTCTTTCTGTTGTTGTGTGCTGTTGAGTTGATTCCGACTCACAGTGACCCCATGTGAACTTCCCCATAGGGTTTCCTAGCCTGTGATCTTCATGGGAGCAGATCACCAGGTCTTTCTCTCACAGAGTGGCTGGTGGGTTGGAACCACTGACCTTTCAGCTAGCAGCCAAGCATTTAACTGTTGTGCCACCAGAGCTCCTCATGACTATATTATGATTGGTATTATTAGTTTGAATACGGGCTCAGCTGCTTCAACCGAATCCAAAGAAGGTTTATTTCTCTCTCAAGTAAAAGTCCAAGATGAAATTGGGGCAGGCATCTGTGCTCCCCAAAGTCAACCAGAGATCTAGATTTCTTCTTTATGTCTCTATCATTCCTTAGGGTGTTCCTCGTCTTAATATTTAAGTTAGCTCACTATTAGCAAGGAAACAGGGAATGGGGAAGAGGAAAAAGAAAGCAAAGGACAATCAGCTTCCTTTTTTTAAAAAAAATAATATTGTATCGTGTTTTCAGTGAAAGTTGACATAGCAAATTAGGTTCCCATTTGACAACTCTACACAACTTATTCAGTGACATTGGTTACATTTTCCACACTATGTCAACATTCTCTTTAATTGTGTCTGATCTGTTTCCAGTGCTCCAGTTTCCCTGCTCCCTTACCTTTTCATCTTTACTTGAGAGTAATTGCTGATCTTTTGGTCTCATATAGATGGGTTTTTAATGGAGCACTGTACTCAAGAGTAATATCCTTTATTTTGTGATCCAATCTGTTAATTCACTAAAAGGTGACTTCAGGTGACAGTTTCAGTTCAAGGTTTAAAGAGTATCTCAGGGCGATAGTCTCAGGGAGTCCTCTAGTCTCAACTGGTTCAGTTAAGTTTGGACTTCTTAAGAATTTGAGTTCTGTTCTGAGATTTTCTCCTGTTCTATACGGTCTATCTATTGTGGTCCTGATCAGAATGGTTGGTTGGGGTAGCTGGGCACCATCTATTTCTCCTGGTCTCGGCTTCCTTTTAAGGTCTGTTAGAAAGAAGGTGCATATGTCACTTCTGCTCACACTCTACTAGACATGTGGCCAACTCTTGCTGCAAAGGAGTCTGGGAAATGTAGTTTCTATCTGTTGGCCACGTGTCTTGCTAAAACTCTGGCAATATGACTAAAATGGATTTTGTGAGGACAAGTCATCAGGAAAGTCCAGTTGCTGGAAAAGAACACCATGGCTGTGGCTGGTAAGGTAGAAGACTGGAAAAGTGGAAGGAGACCCTCGGTGAGATGGATTGACCCAGTGACCAAAACCATGGACTAAAACATAGCAACAATCATGAAGATGGTGCAGGACTAGGCAACATTTCGTTCTGTTACACGTAAGGTTGCCATGAGTTGGAGTTGACTAGATGGCAACTAACAACAACAACATGACTAAAATAAATAAAGAAAAAATAGATATTGGAGGGAAATTAACCACCTCTTAGGAGTCCCTGGGTGGTACAAACAGTTAAGTGTTTGACTACTAGCTGAAATGTTGGTGGTTCAAAGCCACCCAGAGGCACCGGGGAATACGTGCCTGCTGCTCTGCTTCTGAAAGGTCACAGCCTTGAAAACCCAATGGGGCAATTCTACTCTGTACACATGGGGTTGCCATGAGTTGGAATCGACTACTGGCAACTAACAACAACAACAATAAGCTGCCTCTTTCGAATTTGAGATTTTTCTTCAGCCTTTTCAATCAGAATAAGCTGTTCAACATTCAAATCTAACTCAACTCCTTTACCTCATATTGACTCTCTGGTATTCTCAGGAATTATTCCAAACTCCTTGAAACCTCTTTAAAGCCAGGCATGGCCTGCCCTTCCCCTACTGCTTCACCAGCCTTATCTCTATTATTAGTATCATCCCATTTTACAGATGACAAAAAAGAGGCTCTGAGAGATTAAGCCACTTGCTCAAGCGTCAGAGCCAAGATTTTATTCCCCAGAGAAGAATTAACTATTATTTATTGAGTATCTTTTATGTGCCTAAGGAGACCTGGTGGCACAACAGTTAAGTGCTTAGCTGCTAACCAAAAGATTGGCAGTTCAAACCCACCCAGCTGCTCCACAGGAGAAAGACCTGGCAATCTGCTCCCGCCAAGGAGCAAGCCCTATAGGGAATTCTACTCTGTAACACATAGGGTCTCCTTGAGTTGGAATCAACTTGAGGGCAACAGGTTTGTTTTGTTTTTATTCAGTTGTTGTTGTTATTGTTATTATTTTGCATGAGTGTTATTCTCCTGTATCAATCTCCAACTTGCTACCTTTACTTCACAAAATGCTTTGGAGATTCTTCATTTTCAGCACAGACGGGTTAGCTTTTGTCTTTCAAAGTCCTGTAGAGTTTTCTGTAGTATGCATAGACCATACTTTGTCCATCCAGTCCTTATGTAGTTTTTAATTTGGTAAAAATATATGTAACAAAATATTTGCCATGTCCACATTTTTTACATGTACAATTCAGTGACATTAATTACGTTTATCATATTGTACGAACATTACCACTGTCTGTTTCCAAAGGTTTCCATCACCCTACAGTGCCCCCTACATCTACCTCCAATACTTACAGATGGGCGTTTAAGTGGTTTCCAATTTTTCAATATTTCAAGATTACAATCCATGCTATTCTGAATATCTTTGCTCATGCCTACTTGGACACTGGTGTGAGTGTTTCTCTAGGGTGTGACTGAGATGAGGACCTTCTGACTTATAGAGAAAACCAGTTGCCGTTGAGCTGATTTTGACTAATGGCGACCCCATGTATATTATAATAAAACTGTACTCAATAGGGTTTTCGATGGCTGCTTTTTTTGGAAGTAGATCGCCAGATTTTTCTTCCAAGGTGCTTCTGGATATGCTTGAACTTCCAACCTTTTGGTTAAGCAGCTGAGTGCATTAACCGTTTGCATTACCCAGGGAAGGAATGGTTTTGTTTTGTTTTTAAACAAGTTTTTAAAAACTGTGGTGAAAATTGAATAACAAAATATAGAGAATTCAACAATTTCTACATGTACAATTCAGTGACATTTACACATTCTTCAAGTTGTGCCCCCATTCTCCATATCCTTTTCCAAACTTTTCACTACTATTAACATAAACTCAATGCTCCCTAAGCAAAAACCCTCTCTTTCCCCTCTCTCCCATCCCTGATAACAATAATCTTTGGTTTATATATATTTGCTTATTTCATATAAGTGAGATCATATAGTATTTGTCCTTTTGCTACTGACCTATTTCACTCAGCTTGCCGAAAGTGAAGCAGGCTTGAAGCACTTACTGATGAAGATCAAAGACTACAGCCTTCAGTGTGGATTACACATCAACATAAAGAATACAAAAATCCTCACAACTGGACCAATAAGCATCATGATAAGAAGAGAATATATTGAAATTGTCAAGGATTTCATTTTACTTGGATTTACAATCAACACCACTGGAAGCAGCAGTCAAGAAATCAAATGATGTAGTGTATTGGGCAAATCTGCTGCAAAAGACCTCTTTAAAGTGTTCAAAAACAAAGATGTCACCCTGAGGACTAAAGTGCACCTGACCCAAGCCATGGTATTTTCAAGTGCCTCATATGCATGTGAAAGCTGGACTATGAAAAAGGAAGACTGAAGGAGAATTGACACATTTGAATTACGGTGTTGGCAAAGAATATTGAATATATCATGCACTGCCAGAAGAACAAACAAATCTGTTTTGGAAAAAGTACAACCAGAAAGCTCCTTAGAAGTGAGCCTAGTGAAATTTTTGTCTCACTTTCTTCGGACATGTCATCAGAAGGGACCAGTCTCTAAAGAAGGACATCATGCTTGGCAAAGTGAGGGTTAGCAAACAAGAGGAAGACCCTCAATGAGATGGACTGACACACTGACTTTAACACGGGGCACAAACATGCCAACTGTTATGAGGAGAGTGCAGGACCGGACACCATTTTGTTCTGTTATACGTAAAGTCTCTATGAGTAGGCGCCAACTAGACAGCAACTAACAAAAAAACAATGTTTTCAAGGTTCATCCATGTTGTGGCATGCATCAGGACTTCATTTCCCTTTATGGCTGAGTAGTATGGGAGGCTTTTTTCCCCCCATTTTAACATATTTTAATTGTAAAAATTTAGGTTACACAACATTTGCCAATTCAACATTTTTCACTTGTGCAATTCAATGAAGCCAATTACACCAATCATGTTGTGCAACCATTACCAACATCCATCGGGAAGGTATGCTTTAATGTTAACTTGATTCTACCAGGTTGCCCACCAGGTGGCTGTACCAGTTTGCATTCCCACCAGCAGAGTAGGAGAGGCCCTATTCATTCACAGCCAAGCCAACATCACGCACCCTTGCCATGGAACCCCAGTTCTCCACTGTGCCATGGAAGAAGGGGTTGAATAGACTGGAAAGGCCAGCCCTTGCTGGCTTCAGCAGGGCATGGGGTTGGATAATGAGGCCTGATTCTGAGGTCTTCAGGGGGAACATACAGTCTTAATGTCCCTCACCAGAGATTGGTATCTCTATGAACCTAACCTCAGCCAAGCGTCCGAGCCATGGATTCTTTGGGAGGTGAGTCTTCATCTTTGTTGTCTTTGGGGCCAGAGAATCATTTGGTTATTCAGGGAAAAAGGATGGTCCCTCTGAGGATCTGACTAGGGGATCAAGATGTGGATGTCCCCGCTTTGCTTTGTGAGGTGGTGAAGTTCCCTGGGCCTATGTTTCCTGCCTCATCCATCAGTAGGGGTGTAATCTTACAGAGCAGAATGAAGGTTGAGGCATGGAGGTGGGGACAGAACTGTGGGGTCATGTGGGCAAAGAATGACCCTCTCTGGGATTCATGTTTCTAACCTGAAAATTAAGAGTATTGGATGATCGCCAAGAAAATTTTATATTCCAAAGCTCTAAAACAACTCCTTTTTTCTTTCCTTCCTTTCTTCCTTCCCTCTTTTCTTTCTTCCCTCCTTCTCTCCTGTCCTCCTTCTCTCCTTTCTTCCCTCTTTTTCTCCTTTCTTCCTTCCCTCTTCTCTCTTTCCATCCTCCCTTCCTTCTCTGATTTTTTGTCAAAGGTAGATCGCCAGGCTTTTCTTCTGAGGCATCTCTGGGTGGACTTGAATCTCCAACTCTTTGGTTAGCAGTCGAGAACACTGGCCATTTGCACCATCCATTAACTCCTATGTTAAATAGAATTGTTGTTGTTGTTAGCTGCCACTGAGTTAGTTCCAACTCATAGCGACCCTATGTACAGCAGAACAAAGCACTGCCCGGTCCTACGCCATTCTCACAATCATTGCTATGCTTGGTTAAATATAAGTTTCCACCACCATATGAGGGGATATTGTGCAGCTTTTAAAATCATGATTATGAACATTTTTATTAATATGGTAAAATGTTCCACGGATTAAAAAGACATTAAGATGCAAAATGTAATTAGAAAACAATCAAATTTTGTTTTGCATCTATATTTATATTTCTAATTGGAAGAAAATGCATCAAACCATTAACAGAAATGATCTGTTGGTGATGGAATTACAGATAAGTTTTCATAACCCTAATTTTAATTTTTTCTGTTTCCAATGTAATACATAAAATTATACTAAGAGTCAAATTATATTAACCATTTCTTGTGCATAACAAAAATCTGAAGGATATAAATCAAACTGTAAGCTTTGGCCGTCACTCAGAAGTGGGGCTCAGTTGCTGGGGAATGCTCTCTTTCTATTTTGTACATAGTGCCAACAATTAACATGCTTGGCTGATGACAGAAAGGTTGACAATTTGAGTCCACCCAGAGGCACCTTGGAAGAAAGGCCTGGCTATCTATTTCCAGAAAGCCAATCATTGAAAACTCTATGGAGCATAGTTCTACTCTGACACACATAGGGTTGCCATGAGTCAGAGCTGATTAGATGGCAACTGGTTTGGTTTTAGTTTTGTGTTATTTCAAATATTTTTATAGCAAGAATTTTTGCTTGTTTGTGGAGCTCTATCAATTCTTTTGTTATTGTCTGAAAATTTTCTAGATACAATACATGCCCATTTACAAAATTCGAAAGGTTCTAAGGGTATATGATGACAAGTGTCTCTTGTCTCTCTGACCTTCACTGAATCTTTTCAAGGGTAACCACTGTCAGTTGGCTCTTATGTGTCTTTCCAGAGACATTTAGTGTTTAAATACAAGCATATTTTCCTCTGCTATTTTCAGAAATGATAGCATATTCTACACAATGTTCTTCTCCTTGCTTCTTGCATGTTAATAACGTTCTTGCCCATAGGGCTACATGAGGAGCTATTGAGTTTTCCACAATAAAGATACGCCATTTCTCCAGTCTCCGACCAATGAACTGTAGGTTTCTTCCAATTGTCTACTCTTAGAAATAACACTTTGCTGTAAGGAACCTCACGCACAGAGCATGAGCATAGGTGTAAATCTATCAATAGGATAAATTCCTAGAAGTAGAATTGCAGAGCAAAGAGATTAAATGCATTTAAATGTGGGCAGATATTGTCAATATGCCATCCAAAGAGTTTGTTCCAATTTACACGCTTGCCAACCATGTATGCAAGTGCCTGTGGGAAGATATTTGTAAATGTTCTAAAAGTCTAGGCTGCCATGGGATAAGCTCCCTGTCATGAGAGATATGCAAGCAAGCGCTTAACAACTACTTGTTGGGGATGTTGTCTTACCCATGAATCTACAATCACAGAAGGAAGTTGGGTGAGGCCACTCGAAAAGGCCTTCGAAGCTAATAGATTCTGTAATTTGTTGACCCCATCCATACTAGAAGGAGCATGTGATGCAATGCTTAAGCGCTTTACTGCTAACCAAAAGGTTGACTGAACCCGCCAGCCACTCCACGGGAGAAACGACCTGGCGATCTGCTCCCATAAAGATTACAGCTTAGGAAACACTATGAAGAAGTTCTGTTCTGTTCTATGGGGTCGTTATGAGTTGGAATCAGCACAATGGCACACAGCAACAACAACAATCCACACTCTAGGGAGCATAACTCAAAGCCCATCAAATGTGTATTGAGTTCTCAGCTTTGAAACCTTAGTGGATGAAAGGCAAGAGTGCAGGCTCTCTCTCTGACCAGCCTCCCACTCCTGAGAGCAATGGCATTTGTATGAGCAAATTT
The DNA here is from genome assembly GCA_030035585.1 of Dugong dugon. Taxonomy (NCBI): domain Eukaryota; kingdom Metazoa; phylum Chordata; class Mammalia; order Sirenia; family Dugongidae; genus Dugong; species Dugong dugon. The sequence goes on from CM057466.1 coordinate 118,810,646, forward strand.
TACGTACTAAGTCCTGACAACAAGTCATGGTAGGTCTTCTTAGCTCCAGTTTACTTATGTGAAAATGGAGGCCCAGAGAAGGAATATAGCTGGCCCTAGGAAGGGGAATCTGGGATTATTTTTAGTAATGTTAATAATTTTATTGGGTTCAATTGTGTCCCCCCAAAAAAGGTATGTTTCATCCCTAGCCCCCAGTACCTGTGAATATGATTTTATTTGGAAATAAGGTCTTTGCAGGTATAATTAAGTCAAGATGAGGTCATAAATGAGGTCAAACTGGACTAGGGTTGGCCCTGATCTAATATGACAGGTGTCATTATAAGAAACGGACCTAAATCCAATGATTTAGGTGAGGGCAATTTGGAGACACACACACACACACACACACACAGGGCAGAAGTCCATGTGAAGACAGAGGCAGAGATTAGAGTGATGCATCTACAAGATGAGGAGAACCAAGGATTGCTGGCAACCAGTAAAAGTTAGGCAAGAGGCATGGAACAAATTCTCCCTCCGGGCCTCCAGAAATATCCAACCCTGCCAACACCTTAATATCAGACTTACAGCCTCCAAACTGTAAGAGAATAAATTTCTGTTGTTTTAAGCTGCCCAACTTGTGGTAATTTGTCACAGCAGCCCTAGGAAACTAATACAGTAATAATAATAAGTAGTATTGAGCTCTTATATGTGCCAGCCACTGTTCTTCTAATTAGTCTGGGTTAACTCTCTCAACCACCATCACAATTTTATGGGTGCTAAAACTGAATAATACATCAAGGGTATCTGAATAGAGATCCTGGGTGGGGCAAATAGTCAAGCACTCAGCTACTGACCAAAAGATGGGTTGTTTGAATCCACCTACAAGTGCCTCAGAAAAAAGTCTGGTGATCTACTTCTGACAGATCACAGCAATGGAAAACCCGATGGAGCGCAGTTCAACCCTAAAACATGTGGGGAGGTTACAAATTGAAGTCAAGCAGCTGGCAACTGGCTTAGTATATGAACATATTTTTCTTTGAAAAAAATTTATGATAGCACTAACATCCCGTTTAGCTGTAAACAACACTGGTCTCTGCCAATACTCAGTGATGTGTGCTTCCAAGCCAAGACTTCCATTGGGTGCTGGTGTTATTTAGAATCTCTGACATGCAACACCCCATTGGATTCTCATTGCCCTGAGGGACTAGCCATTTAAAACAATTATTGTTATAAAAATATAAATAACATATTTCCCAATTGAACATTTTTCATGTATACAATTCAACAAAAACAATTACATAAATCATGTTTGCAACCATCACTGATATCTGTTGCCACATTTTCCATCGCCATAAGCAAAATATCTCTGCTACCTAAACATTGATTCCCCCTTTTCCTCATCTCTCCCACCCCTGATAACCACTCTTAAACTCTAACCAGTATACCTTTGCCTATTCTAGGTATTTCATATTAGTGATATCAAACAATATTTGTCCTTTTGTGGTTGACTAATTTCACTCAGCATAACATCTTCAAGGTTCATCCATGTTGGCAGGTAGAAGGGCTTCATTTCTCTTTATGGCACAGTAGTATTTCATTTTATGTAAATATCACATTTTGTTTGTCCATTCATCTGTTGATGGACATTTAGATTTTTTCCACCTTTTGGCTTTTGTTAACAGTGCTGCAATGAACACAGGTGTGCATGTGTCTGTTTGTGTCTCTGCTTTCAAGTCGGTTGGGTATATACCTAAGAGTGAAATTGCTGGGTAATTTTTTTAAAATTTCACTGGTCTATTTATGAGGAAATAGAGATTCAGGGAGGTGAAAGTCCCTGACCCATATCACACATTCAGAAAGAGGCAGACCCTGGATTTGAACCCATATCTGTCTGAGCTTTGCCCATGACCCCATGGTTCAAAGGGATTGGAGGACATAGCCTGACATGGTGGCACTTCTTTTCTCAATGGATAAGCATATGTGCAAGTTCTTCATGACAGACTCCATCCACCAGGACTGACAGAGGTAAGAAGAGAGGGTGTTGTGTGTGTTGGGGGTTAAGAAAACAAGGATATAGAAAGAAACTAATTTATTAATTAAGAAACTATTTACTGAGTATCTACTGTGTGTGGGGAGTCCCTGGGTGGTGCAAATGGTTAACGCACTTGACGTGGCTTTATAACACTACCTGATGGAGAATAAACTCTCCTGGGTAGCAGATGTTAAGGTATCTATTCCATGGGGTTCACAGTCTATAGGAGAACTTGGACTTTATTAAACAAGAACTTAATTCAAATGTAGTTCCAGATGTAGGTGCTGGCCATGCTATTTCTAGCCATCACAGGGGTAGATTCTGAGAAGATGATATTTGAATGGAAGTCTGGAGGATGAGACCTGTCCAGCAATGGCAACAGTTGTGGGCAACAGCAGTGTGGGCAGAAGGAATAGTATGTGCAAAGGCACTGAGGTGAGAAAGAAATGGTAGGTCTCCCGGATAATGACAAAGCTTTGAAGGTTAGTGAGCAAGAAGTGTGGAAGGAGATATGGGTTGAGAAATAGCCAAGGACCAGTCCACACAGGACCTTGTAAGTAGGGAACAAGCATCCATAGGAAGAGCATCTCGAGGGAAAGACATGGCAAGTTCAAATGCCCTGAGGCAGACCATCGATTGTGGATGGAGTTCACTGGAACAGAGGTCAGAGACGTGGGTAGGAAGCTCATGAGCCTTGGTAAGGCCTTGGTTTCATTCCATCTTCACTGGGTCACTCAAGGAGGGCCCTGTGTGTGCCATGACCTGAGTTGCCTTTTTAAAAAATTTATTTTATTTATTTTTTGGTGAAAGTATATAGACAACAAAAGAAACACCATTTCAACAATTTTTACATGTACAACTTAGTGACACTGATTACATTCCTCAAGTGGGGCAACCATTCTCGCTATCCTTTTCTAAATTATTCTTCCATCATTAACATAAACTCACTGCCCCCTATGTTTCTTATCTAACCTTTCAAGTTGGATTTGTCAGTTTGATTCCACATAGGTAATTCTTTAAAAGAGCACAATGCTCAAGTCAGACATACATAGCTAATTAAGCTAAACTATGGTTTGGTTTAAAGAAGACTTAAGATGATGGTTTTGGTTTAAGGTTTAAAGATAATTTCAGGACAACAGTTTTGAGGCTTTATCCAGCTTCACAGGTTCCAGAAAGTCTGGACTGCATTGAGAATTGGAAAATCTGTTCCACATTCCCCCCCACCCCCCATCCCTTTAACTTTCGCTGATTTGCCTTCTAATAAGAGCCCTCTGGCTGCCCTGAGTAGCACACACTGCGGGGGACAGAGCCAGGAAGATGCAATTTGCCTTTATATTGGTTCTCCTTACCTCACCCTACAGGCTCCCTCCTCCTTTCTCTCCACCATCCGCCTGCCCTCCTGGACCATGCCTGGGTCCCAGGCTCCCGTGGACGCCAACCAGAGCGGGGCACGGGAGTTCCTCCTGCTGGGCTTTGCCCACGTACCCACACTGCGCCCCCTGCTGGCCACACTCTTCCTGGCCAAGTTCCCGCTCGCATTGCTGGGGAATGGGCTCGTCGTGCTGCTGACCATGAGGGACACGGCCCTGGGTGCACTAATGTACTTCTTCCTGCGCCAGCTAGCCCTTGTGGAACTCTGCTCCCTGGACATCGTTCCCCAGCTGCTGGTCATCCTGCTGTGGCCAGGGCGTGGCATGTCACCCGTGGGCTGCGCACTACAGATGCTGCTGGTGCTGGCCTGTGCCACATCCGAGTGCTTCCTCCTGACCATCATGGCCTGGGACAGCTACGTGGCTATCTGTAGGACCCTGCGCTATGGCGCCATCATGAGCCCACAGCTCTGTCACCTGCTGGCTACCACCTGCTGGCTGGCTGGAGTCCCAGTGTCACTAGTCTTCACAACCTGGTTGTTCAGCTTCCCCTTCTGTGGGCCACATGGCATATGCCACTTCTTCTGTGACATGGCCCCTCTGCTGAGCCTATGTGTGTGTGGACACTAGGGATTTTGAGGCCAATGTGTTGGTGGCCACAGTGCTGGTCATCATGGTTCCATTTTGTCTGATTGTCACATCCTACTTTGGGGTATTGGCCACTGTCCTACAGATGCCATTGGCCTCGGGACACCACAAATCCCTGTCCACATGTGCCTCCCACCTCATCGTGGTGATTCTGTTTTATGCATGACGGGGGTCATCCACTTGCGACCCAGGGCTAGCTACTCCCCAGAAAGCAAGCAGATGGTGTCCCTCTCCTACACTCTGGTCACCCCCATTCTTAACCCACTCATCTGCAGCCTGCGGAACAAGGAGGTAAAGGCTGCTTTGAGCCATGTGTGCTGTGGACGACAGTGGTCTGGGGCCCATGAATGACCTCTTTAGAGAGGACTATTTTTCAGAGTTAGGAGTTGTAGATGTCTGTTTATCTGCCTAGAATCTATGTACCACTATTATAGTACAGCACTCTGATATCCTTCTGGAGAATCATAATTCCCCCTCTTTGAGTCTGTGTGATCAAGATGGTACTGATTCCACGTTTCTGCCCAAGAAAATGCTCATGACCAAGCCTTCACTCCCTGACCACAATTATTCAGTAGGGTTGGACAAATGAACCTATTACAGGCCAATTAGACGGTATCTGTCAGCAATTTCCACAGAATTCTATGTAATAAACCATCCTAACATTTAGTCTCAAAACACATCATTTATTCTCATGAATATGAAAACAGCTGAGGGTAAGCTATTCTATGATGGGCTCTGGGGCAGTTCTTATCTTGTATGGACTTGCTCATGCAAGTGGGTGTTGTTATGTGTTGAATTGTGTCCCCCCAAAAGGTATGTTGAACACTTTTACCTGTGAAAGTGACCTTGTTGGGGAAATAGGGTCTTTGGAGATATTATCAGTTAAGTCATACTGGAGTAGGGTGGGTCCTAGTGGTAATCCCTTCTGAGTAGTGTCTTATGAAAGGGAAGAACAGACACTGGAAAAGACTCATATGCAGGCGGGAGACAGATGCCATGTGAAGATACATCTAAAGCCAGGGAACACCGAGGATTGACAGCAGCCACTAGAAGCCAGGAGAGAGGCATGGGTCAGCTCCCCCATCAATCCTCAGAAGCAATTGACACAGTCAATAACCTGACTTGGACATCTAGCTTCCTGAGCTGTGAGAAAATAATTTCTGTTCTTGGAGTCACTCAGGTTGGGGTATTTTGTTATGGCAACCCTTAGAAATTAAGGCAGGATTGACTGAGGTAGGCTGAGCTCAGCTAGAGGTGACTCTGCTCCATTTGTCTCTTGTCCTTCTCCTGGGACCAAAGCGATAACTTGGGCATGCTTTTCTCATTGTGATAGCTGAGGGATAACAAATTTCCAAGACTTTGGGCATGTCACATCCACTAACATACCACTGGCCAATGCAAATCTAAATGTAAAGTTGAGGGGCAGGAAAATACACTGTCTCTTTGTGGGAGGAACTATGAATCTGTGACAAAGGCTATGGATATAGGGAAAATGAGGAATTCGGACAATTAATGAAATCTACCAAAGAAAGGAAGAACTCAGGATTTTTGTTCAAACTTCTGTTTGTCTTTGGACTTTCAGCTGTGAAAGGTAAGCCTATAGATAACAACTACTTGGCATATTAAAGAGAGTTTTTGCTTGATAATTGAGTCAGTGCAAAGAAAATCAGAACCAAGAGAGGGAGGGAGATGAAATTCTAATGACTTTGCTGAGGGCCTAGATCCAGCTACGCCTGGAGTCTGTTCTACGCTTGGGAATTCCTCTTCTGTGAGCCAATAAATTCAGTTTTCACTGAAGCCAGTTTGGGTTGGGTTTTCTATCCCTTTCAGTGACCTGAAGGTCCCTGGGTGGCACAATGGGTTTGCACTCAATTACTAACCTAAAGGTTGGTGGTTCAAACTCACCCAGTGGTGCCACAGAAGAAAGGCATGGCATTATGCTTCGGTAAAATTTACAACTAAGAAAACACTATGAAACACTTCTACTCTGTAACACATGTGATCACTATGTGTCAGATCAACTAAACAGCAAAGAATTTTGTTAGGTTTTCAGTGATCTGCTTTCATTTCTAGTAACCAGCCTTGTGAACGGGGTTAATTTATTTCATCTGTCAAACTCATTGAGAATTTTTTTGACATAGGGAAATGTATCAGAAGAGAAGTTTCTTCTCTTCAGCTTACAGTCTACCATTGGAGGGATCTGCTTTTTCTGGAAGACAGACCTGAATTTGAATTGTCACTTTATTTTCTTATTTGTATGAACTGTAACTTGATTTAATTTCCCTGAGACTCAGTTTTCTCAACTGTGAAGTGAAAATAGTAACTATACTCACTGCACAGGGTTGTTAACATCAAATGAGGGATGTGTGGAAGCACCAAGGACAGTCTTTGAACATAATGGTTGCTCAATTAATGCTTTCCATTCATTATTCTAATAGCTATCCCCATAAATTAAAAGCCAAACAATCTCTGTCCTTAAGAGGGAACATCAAGTTCCAGGAGCTGGTTTTGGAGCTGGTGACCTGGGATTCAGATCTGGAACCACAACCCTCACTGTTGGATGCTGGAAAAGTCACTTTATCTTTCTGAGGCTCAATTTCATCCACTGTGAAACAGGAAGAAGCGTGGGAGCAGCTCTTGCTCCTCCTGCCACCCAAGACTTCTGTGGAGTTATAATGGGACAACCAGTGTAAAAGGACAACCTTCGCACAGATATAAGAGATGATGATGATTAGGGACTGGATGCATTGGGTATTTGTCATGGTGTCCTAACATTAGTGATATTTCCAACAAGGTGATATTTGGTTTAAGTTTTAAAGGATGAACTGGGTTTCATCATGAGAAGTGGTCCTATCCTGACAGAGGGTCCATCTTGGAAAAAAGTTCTTAGGAGCAAAAGTACATTGTGTTTCTGGATGATTGTATCATCACAGAAAAATGTTCAGAAAGATTCACACAAATATCTTGATATTGGATACAGAGGCAAAGGGTTGAGGAAGAGGGTGAGTGCGGTGTGTATGAGAATAAATCAACAGTTTTCTATCAACATGCTTTTATGTAATTCACTGGTTGTAGTAAATAGATGTTTCTTTTGTAATTTATCAAGAATTTAATAAAATAATTTTTAAGTATCAAAATGTGAAAATATCAGTGACTTTGGTTCTCAGTTCTCCATATCAAAATTTGACATATTACATAGGTTTCATGATATTTGTAGAGCATTACTTATTTTGTATTAATTTAATAAAATGTTTAAAGTAGGAAGTGTGAAAATACCGAAAAGCTTGTTTCTAAGTTCTCCATAGGAAAAGTTTGTATATTACTAAGGGTTCCATGATATTTCTAGAGCATAGTTTATTATTATTTCCTTTTAATCCCCAAAAGACACGTACACACACCCCCGTTGCCATTGAGTCGATTCCAACTCATAGCGAACCTATCAGAGAGAGTAGAACTACCCCACAGAGTTTCCAGAGTGGTTGGTGGATTCGAACTGCTGACCCCCTGGTTAACAGCTGAGCTCTTAACCACTGTGCTATCAGGGCTCCACCACTAAAAGAAGGGAGGAGGAAAGTCTGCAATTTGGTTATGTCTTTCATGCTGATGTATTGAATACTTTAGCATAGGGAGTAATCCTCTGTTGGGAAGGAATTATGAATACTGGAAGAGCAGGCTTTAAATAGCATGACAAGGAGTTTGGGTTTTATCTACAAGGCTGTAGGGAAAGTTTTAAGATAGTCCTCTTAGAATCCAGCACAGTGATCTTTGTATATGGACTTGTATGTTGTGTAAATAATCTTAAGTGACTTTCTAGAGACTCAGCTCAAGTGCCCTCTCTCCTGGGAAACGTTTTCTGAGCCTCTAGCCTGTATTAGGAAGTCCTCTACTTGGTTCCCAATACTCTTAGTGCTTCTCACAATGAGTTATGAATGTGTGTTTCCGCATGGGTGTATTCCACCCATGTCTCAATCAACCGAGCACAGGAACTGTTTCTCACTCATTTATATGGCCCCAATTCTAAGCATAGGACTTGGCACTTGTGAGGAAATAAATCAATGCATGTTTATATGAATTTGGGGTGACTTGGAGGCAAACTTTTTTCTATTCCTTCTCTCCTTAAACCTCTTCACAGCATCAGTAAAAAAAAAGATTTCCACTTCATCTGTTCTCCAAATCCTCAGAGACCAGGGAACGTCTCTGAGGTCCAGAGATCCAGTTTAAGCTTGCCTCACTTCCTCCTTCTGACTGCAAGGACTACAACTCAACAGCTCATGGTGGGTGCTTTGTTCAGAACCAAGGACAGTTCCTTCCAAGATGGACTGAAAGGCAAATCTTCCATTCACTGGCATTTCCACCTCTGGGCAGAAGTTGAATCCACCAGGGCATGCAAGTTGCATCCAGGTACAGCACCAGCAAAGCACAATTTATACCTGTTTTCCTTAGGCCAGCAGGTAAGCAGACCAAATACTATTTTGGGGGTGAAGACAAGGAACAACAAAAAGAAATTTTCTTTTACAGAACACCTAAATACCATGTACTGACTCTCAACCCTTTAGAGATAAATAATTGATTCAACCATCTGAGGACCTGCTGAAGTAGTAGTAGTAGTAGTTGCTGTTGTTGTGTTCTGTTGAGTTGATTCTGACTCATCACGACCCCATGTTATAGAGTAGAAATGCTCCATAGGATTTCCTAGGCTGTAATCTTTATGGGAGCAGATCACCAGGTCTTTCTCCTGCAGAACCACTGGATGAGTTCTAAATGTCAACCGTTTCTTTAGCATTTGAGTGCTTAACCATTACGCCACCAGGGCTCCTGATGAAGTAGTAGTTATATCTCCTTATGGTATATCAATATATGAGGTTTAGAGAGGTCAAGCAGCTTCCTGAAGACTGTACAATTAGGTGGGGAGAGGCAGTACTGTTTCTCATGTCAGTCTGATTTCAAAGCCCTTGCTTTTAACCACTTTGTTCTACCACCTCTCAGAGGTCTGGTGTGTAGTAGCTACTATTCTATGAAATTAATTATTTCTAATTATTCCTACAGTACTGACTAGACAAAGAAAGTTTAACTAGATTAAGAAACTTTCCTAGAGTGACACTTTTGTAAAGTTTTCAAACTCCTTGAAGCCAGAACCCAGGTTTATTTTTGTCCATGTGTCCACTGCTCTTAACACACTGCTTTCTTTGCAAAAAGCTCTGATTTTATGAATGTTTATGGAGTAGAGGAGAATTAAAGACTTCTATAAACCAAGAGTCTGTTTTATCATGATAGTAATTTTGGATTTCATTCAGGACAACAGGATTCAAATCCAGTTCTGCATAACTCCTGAGCCTGACCCTATAATCACCACACTAAGCTATCCTTTCCACAGAAAAGAAATGATATATTTCAAGGTAGGAATGATTATTCCTGCCTTCTTCTTCTTCTTTTTTTTTGGCTTTAACAAAGAGAAGTTTAGTCTCCCACAGTCTAGTAGGCTAGAAGTCTGAATTCAGGGTGTCGGCTCCAGGGAAGTCTTTCTTTCTGTGTAGACTCTGAAGGAAAGTCCTTGTCATCAGTCTTCCCTTGGTCTGGGAGCATCCCAGGAAAGAACCTCAGGTCCAAAGGCTGCACTCTGCTCCCAGCACTGTCTTCGTGGTGGTAGGAGGTCCCCAACTCTCTGCTTGCTTCCCTTTCCTTTTATCTCTTGAGAGATAAAAGGCGGTGCAGGCCACATCCCAGGGAAACTCCATTTACATTGGATCAGGGTTGTGACCTGCGTAAAGGTGGTGTTATATTTCCACCCTAATCCTCTTTAACGTACAATTACAATCACAAAATGGAGGAAAACCACACAGTACTGGGAATCATGGCTTAGCCAAATTGATACGCACATTTTTTGGGGGGACGTAATTCAATCCATGACATTCCACCCTTTGGCCCCACAAAAATCACATCCTTGCAACATGGGAAACATATTAATCCCGTCATATCATACTAAAAGTCTTAACTCCAAGTCCAAAATCCAAAAATTCCTCTTCATCTGTGACATTTAGAATACAAGTTATCTGCTTCCAAAGGTACAGTGACAGAACAGGCACAAGCTAGACATTTCTATTACAAATGGGATAAATTGGAGGAAAAGAAGGGATAACAGGCACCAAGCAAGTCAGCAGAACATATTACATTAGCCCTCAAGGCTGTGAAAATAATCTTCTGTTCTCTGAGACAATTTACACAATGTCCCTGCCCTCCAGAATCTAGGTATTGGCCACACTCTCCAGATTCTGAGTGGAGACCCCTGGGCTTCAGCTCTGCCTTCCAGGCCCACTAGTACAGCAACTCTGCTCCCTCAGCTTTAGGTACACCACTCTCCCAGACCATCTGAGTGGCTACTCCACTCTTAGAAACACCAGAGGCCATTGCTCCACCCTTTGAAACCCCAGAGGTTCTGGCTATACCTTTTCAGATTGAGACAGCTCAGCTTCTTGTGTTCCTTGTCTCTTTGGCTTCTGTTTCATGGTTCCTAGGCCTCTCGGCTTCTTGGAGCTCAGGCCCGCATCTGCCCTGCTGTGGCAAGTGTTCCAAAACTCTGTAGCTCCACTGATAAGTTCCTGGAGGCACCCCACTCCACCAGGAGGCCTCCTGAGCACAGGCACTCAGCTCTCCTGATCCGTGGGCCGGCTCCAGCACCATCTCGCGCTGGTCTCCTGGTTCTGCTGCTGCTGGTTCTCTGCCACTGCTGCTTCTCTGCTACTGCCGCTTCTCTGCCGCTGCAGGTTCTCTGCTGCTGCTGGTCCTCTGCTGCTGCTGCTGCACCTCTAACCATTCACAGTTTTGAAACGGTTTCCACATTTTAAGTATCTGTTAGAGCAGCACCCCACGCTCTTGGTACCAAATTCTGTCCTAGTTATCTAGTGCTTCTATAAAAGAAATAGCACAAGTGGATGGCTTTAACAAAGAGAAGTTCATTCTCTCACAGTCCAGTAGGCTAGAAGTCTGAATTCAGGGTGCTGGCTCCAGGGGAAGGCTTTCTCTCTGTGTAGGCGCTAAAGGAAGGTCCTTGTCATCAGTTTTCCTTTGGTCTGGGAGCATCCCAGTGCAGGAACCTCAGATTCAAAGGATGCAATCTGCTCTCAGCACTGCCTTCCTGGTGATAGGAAGTCCTCCTATTCCTGCTTTTGAATAACGTATAACAAAGTTTGAAGAGATTAAGTAGCTTTACCAAGGCAACAGAGCTGGAAATCATGGCTTAATTTCTTTAAAGGCAGGAACCAGTATATTCACCACCATCTCTCCTTTGTACCCAGGACACCTGTTCACAAATAGTTCATGGCTGACACATTTTTGAGATGGAATTTTCTTTGAATATTCTAGCTCTAACCTTCAGGTTTTCATTGTCCATGTTTTTCAGAAGTAGATCACCAGGTCCTAACAACAACAACAAGCTTCAGGATGTTGACGGGACACTTTGGGGGTACATTTATGAGTTCTTCTGCAGATTATCCAGGGGTACGTGAAGCACTTGAAATCGTCAACCAGGAAGAGTAACTCAGAAAATGATTCATAGAAGAAGTTACTATTTAGCAGCTATGGATGAGAGGAGAATGAAGATCAAAGTCAGAACCAGAAATGAAGAGGAGAAAGGCAGAAGGAATCTCTGTGTGGGATGAAGGGGTGAGGAAGGAAGGCAGATGAGCTCTCCAGAACAAAGGATAGCTTCACCAACAAGTATTAAATTTGGACTAGTGAAGGCTGCTTTTTGAATATTGAAGGCAGCACCTCCCAAGGTTAACCAGTGTGAGGAGCAAGTCCTTTGGACTAACCAGGCACACAAGGTGTCCCCATTCCTCTCCCTGCTGGCATCTTTAGGCCTCAGAACAACCCCCCACCCCAACGTAGGCCTGATGTTTGTTAGGGTTAAAAAGATGCAATTAGTCACATTGGCTGGGAGTATAAAATAGCTTGGAGAGGAAGTTTTCTTTGTCTCCTCAGCTATGGTGCAAGTAGGTCATGCATAAGATAAGCTTACAGTCCTCCTAACTGGGCTTACCTGGCCAGGGGGAGACCAGCTGAAGGTAGTCCTCCCCTTTAAAGTTCCTCACCCAAGGCACAACATCAGCTGAAGATGGAAGTGTCATCACCTCCACCCAGACAATCTTCTTGAGTTGGGGGGATGGTGACACTCTGAAACAGATCCACATTGGTTCTGGTGTGCTCTCTGCTTCTTGTAAGTAATGAAAGATATTTTCCATGTGCTCACATGTGTTCAAGCTCTGATCAGAAGGACATTATATTTATGGAGCAATCCATATTAATAATTGGTGCCCTTTTTATAATGACCTCTTACCTGTCTAAAAATCAGGTGCAATGTGTAAGCACAGGTGTGCTGTCATACAGCTAGAAACCAAGTAGGTAAGACTGTCGTTTAAGACTGCAGAGAGCAGTGAGTGCTACCAGGAGCCAAACCCAAGTTCATCGGGAGTAAATGTTCAGAACCAAGGACAGGTCCGAGATCTGATTCTCAGGCTAGTGAAGAGTCCTTGATCAGAACAAAAAACAGGTCCACTCCACCAGGACTGACACTGGTCTGAACTTCTATAAAAGTCTCAAATTTTATAGCCACCAAATATGTAGCTATATTTTTAATTTAATCCTCACAATAACCCTATGAAGAAAAGTGGCACTCTCCGCTGTACTAATTTGGAAACTGAGTCTCAGAAAGGTGCAGCAAGTATCCCAAATTCACATCAATGAGATTGTGTATAGCTGGACCCGGGACTGATGTCTGACTTTAAAGTCTATGCAAAAGAAAGATGACTGGGTTTCAATTCAGGAATTTTTACTGGAGTGTAAATTCTACTTAATGTCTGTGATGACATGGGCTGGTGGATTGACCTCTCTGAGCCTCAGTTTCCCAATCTGTGTAATAAGTGCAATAATGTACACAACACCTGCATGTCATAAGGACTGACTTTGTCCAGAACCTTGACACCAAATATTTTTTGCTATCTTCATATCTGGCTTCTTAGAAAACTCTAATTCTTTTAACTAGAAAAAAAATGTTACCAAGAAACGCATGCATACAGTTGTCTGGGGTTTCCTGTTACATAACTGCAGAAAGTCTCTCTCAAAGATCCTCTCATCTCTAACACTTTTGTGCAGAGTAAGCATCTTTTTTTACCAAAATTGGGCACAAATGTTCTTTTCTCCTTAATTTGTCCGAGTCAATATTTAAATATCTGAAGTGGAAACCCTACTAGAATGAAAGAAGAAAAAAGTATTAGAGGATGGAAGAGAAAAGATGAGCTTTGGATTCATTGAGACTCCATTTTGTGTCCCAGTTCTAGTGGCCATTGCTGTGTGGTCTTGGGTGAATTGTTTATTTCTCTGAGCTTGATTCACAACCTGCAAGACTGTGATAGCAATAGCATCCTTGTAGAGGTTGAGTGAGACTTTAAAGAGCTGAATATGAAAAGAATTTAGCACAAAGGCTGGCACATATAAAGAACTTACTACATGGTGTTGTTGTTAGGTGCTATCAAGTTGATTTTTGACTCATAGCAACCTCATGTGACAGATTAGAACTGCCCCCATAAGGTGTTCCAAGTTGTAATCTCTACAGGAGCAGATGGTCAGGTCTTTCTCCTGCAGAGCCATGGGTGGGTTTGAACTGCCAACCTTTCGGTTATCAGCTGAGTGCTTAACAATTGCACCACCAGGGCTCCTTTACTACATAGTAGATACTACTATTAATACTTCTAGCATCATTATTTTTTGGAGTTTAGAATACTAGCATTAAGGGTTAATAATAAGCAGCAAGGATAACTGGAGCACAGGAGTTAGAATTAGCTTTGTTCCTATTTCCCGTATTGGCCATGTAACTTGGGGCAAATTACTTTTATTTTCTGACCCTTGCCAAATTAGGATAATGATAGCCTTTTTTTTTGCGAGTCCTTGAGATAACTGAATAAAGTAACATACAAAATTCCTGGCGCAGTGCCTGGAAAATTGAAGGAGAGACTAAGAAATCCTCTGATCATTGCTGCATTGTTCGTTGTGGCAAAAGAGTGAAAAAATTTAAATTCCCAAGACCTTATGTAAACTTGTTGTTGTTAGGTGCCATCAAGTCAAGTCCAACTCCTAGCAGCCCCATGTAGAACTGTCCCATAGGGGCTTCTAGGCTATAATCTTTATAGAAGCAGATTGCCAGGTCTTTCTCCCACAGAGCCGATGGGTGGTTTAGAACCGCCAACTTTTGGTTAGCTGTCGAGTGCTTAACCATTGCACCACCAGGCTTTTTTTATGTGGACAAGTCCTTCACTATTTTTCCATCCTCATGTCTTTCTTCTCTTCTTGCTCCCTAAGCCCAATGTTCAAAGATCTCGTTATCTGTGAGAACTTCCATTTTCTTCCCATCACAGGGCATTTGCACTTGCTATCCCTTCTGCCCATGTTGCTGTTCCCCTCAGCTCTTTGTGTTTCCTGACATTTCTCACCCTCCAGGTATCCATTAAAATGTCACCTTCTCAGGTCATTTTCCTTCATGACCAGAACTAATGGAGCCAGCCACCCCCTCTGCCATCTGCATTATATGGAATTATATTTGAATTTAATTTTTGTTCCATAAATCTTACATTCTCCTATAAACTGTGAACCCCATGGAATAGACACCTTCCTATCTAGAGCCTGGCATGGTTTATTCTCCATCAGCTGGAGTTCTAAGTCCTACCTCACAAGGGTATTCTGAACAATAAATGAGATAATGCATGAAAGTTCTTAGCACTGGGGCTGGCAAAGAGTTTAAGTGTTGGTAAACACAACTACAGGGATCAGTGTCTTTAAATGAATCCAAAAATCCTTCTCACGTCCTTTCTGTATTCAAATTATGTATAAGATGAAGCCCATATTTATTGCCATTGTATTCAAGTATGGTCATGATACAGCCCCCACATTAATTCATTTATTTTTGTCAAAACATTGTCATTGTATCAGGAACTGTGCTGGGACCTGAGGATTAGTAGGTAAATCAGTCCCATTTCATGATCTCTGTGATGTCTTGGGGTAAGAGAGGAGATCCCTAGTAGGTGACTGGTAATTATGGTCCATCTACACAAAGGACTGGAGTCCCTGGATGGTGCAGTTAAGCACTCAACTATTAACTGAAAGTTGGGTGGTTTGAACCTACCCAGAGGTGTCAAAGGCCTGGTAATATGCTTCCAAAAGGTCACAGCCTTGAACACCCTATGAAGTAGTTCTACTCTGACATACATGGGGTCACCATAAGTTGTAATTTACTTGGCAGCAACTGGTTTTGTTTTTGTATACAAGGGATTGCTCTGAAACTATTAAAAGAAAAAGGCAGCTTCACAATGATATGGAATAAGTGTCAAGATATACTGTTAATTAAAAAAAGGGAGACTCAGAAAGTACATCATGTGCTACACTTTCTGTTTAAAAAGACCCATATACCTTCACATGAGAGTATTCACAGAAAGTATCTCTGGAGGTATACCTCCCAAAAAATGGTAGAGTGGTTGCCTCTGGGGATACGGATTAAGAGGCTGGGTGTCAGGGGTGAGAGTGATATTTACTTGAATATATGTTACCTGTAAATATGTTATCCTGTAACAATAGCACATGAAACAAATTGCTCATTATTGATAAGAGAGGAGAGAGAGAGACAGAGGGAAAATCCTACCTCACAAAAAAGGAAGGAGGAAGGAAAGAACTGGTCTTACTCCCTCTTTTTACAGGCAGGAAAGTTGAGAATCAAGGAGGAGAAATGATTCCCCAAGACAGCACAAGCAGTAAAGAGGTGGAGGTGGCATTTAAATCCAGGTCAGCTTGCTTCAGAGCCTGTCAACAGAGCATCATAACAGAGCCAGGTTTATGACCTAGAGTCTCTTGGTGGTACAAACAGTTAACACTTGGCTACTAACTGAAAGGTTAGCGGTATGAACCCACCCAGGGGAAACTTGGAAGAAAGACCTGGCAATCTGCTTCCAAAAGGTCACAGCCTTGAAAACACTAAGGAGCACAGTTCTGCTCTGACTCACATGGGGTTGCCATGAGTTGGAGTCAACTCAACGGCGACTGGTTTAACTGGGTGCCTCTGCAACCGGAATGTCAACAAATTTTATTTGTCTCTTCGTAGATAGAGAAGTTCCTTAATTTGGCCAACATGACCAGAGTCCAGGAGTTTATCCTGTTGGGTTTGTCCACAAGCCAAGACATAAGGGATGCCCTGTTTGCCATCTTCCTGATCCTCTATCTGTTGACCCTCTTGGAGAACACTCTCATCATCTACCTCATCTGCAGTCACAGTGAGCTCCACAAACCCATGTACTTCTTCCTGGGCAATCTGAGCTGTCTGGAGATGTGCTATGTGTCAGTGACCATGCCCAGCCTGCTTGTGGGACTGTGGACTGGACCCTACCAAACTTCCTTCACAGCCTGCATGACCCAACTCTTCTTCTTCATTGTCCTAATTGGCACTGAGTGCACTCTCCTGGCTTCCATGGCCTATGACCGCTATGTGGCCATCTGCCGCCCACTCCACTACCAGCTGCTCATGCGGCCCCAGGTCTGCCTGGGATTGGCCTTGTCCTCATGGTTTGGTGGTCTTCTGGTCTCAGTGGCCAAGACCACATGCATTGCCAGCCTCTCCTACTGTGGTCCCAATGTCCTCAACCAATTTTTCTGTGATGTCTCACCTTTGCTCAGCCTGTCCTGCACCCATGTGACCCTGACAGAGCTAGTGGACTTCATCTCTGCCATTGTCATCTTCTGTGGTACACTGCTAGTAGCCTTGGCCACGTATTCAGCCATTGGGGTGGCCGTGCTCCGCATGCCATCAGCCGCAGCCCGCCATAAAGCTTTCTCTACCTGTGCCTCCCATCTGGTCGTGGTGGGCATCTTCTACTCAGCTGCCCTCTTCATCTATTGCCGCCCGAGCCATATCAAGTCGATGGACCTCAACAAGGTGCTGTCAGTCATCTACACGGTGGTCACACCCACGTGCAACCTAATCATCCACTGCCTGCGGAACAAGGAGGTCCACACAGTGCTGAGAAAATCTCTCCACCTGCCTTGATCTTGGTTTTGGAAAGCTGGATCTCTCAGCTCCTAACGAAAAGTCTTTTATGGCCCCAAACACCATAAATAACCTTAGAAAGAAATGAAATCTGGTGAAAAATTTTTACCAGCTAATATACAATGAAGGAGCCCTGGTGGCACAGTTAAGCACATGACTACTATTGGAAAGGTTGGTCATTCGTACTCATCCAGAGGTGCCTTAAAATACAGGCCTGACAATCTGCTTCTGTTAGTTTACAGGCTTGAAAACCCAATGGAGCAGTTCTACTCTGCACATGTGATGTTGCCATGAGTTGGAATGGACCCAGCAGCAACTAACAACTATATACAATGAGCTCATACAAATCAGTGGCACAGTCTGAACTACCAAGAGAAATATTGAGTAAAGTCATGAGAAAGCAACCTATAAAAGAAGAATTGTAAGTGGCTAATAACCTACATGAAAAGATGCTGAAATTTACTAATAAACCAAGAAATGCAAATTTAACAACCCCATCATTTATATTCCTAGAAGACTGACAGATGTTTATAAATGTGTCTGTATGTTCCCTCTGGTACACATAGATATATGTACAAGGATATTCATTGCGTCATTGTTTGTAATGAAAGTACCCATAAACTACCTAAATGTCCATTGATAGTGGATGGATTAAATATATCACGTTCATACTGAGATAAACATACAGCTATTAAATAAAAAGAAATATATTTGTATGTTTTGACATAGAAACATGGCTAAGACATATATATTAAATTAATAAAAAACATTATGGAATTCTTTTGTTGTATTTTTTAATTAAAATTTAATTTTAATGTAATTTCAAACTTACATAAAAGGTGCAAGAGTAGATTGAATTCCTGTTTACCCTTTGCCTGAAGTCACACGTATTATTTATATTTCACCCTATTTGCTATATCCTTCTCTCTCTCTCCCTCTACATATATATATACAGACACACATGTATGTGTGTATGTGTGCATGTACATACACATATACTTATTATTATATATTATTATATAAGAGGGCAGTGCTTGTTAAGTGGTAGAATTCTCGTGTTCCATCTGGGAGTCTTATGTTTGATTCCTGGCCAATGCACCCCAAGTACAGAGACCTCTTGACTATCAGAGGAGGCTAGTGTGTAGGTATGATGTTGACAGGTTTCAGTGGAGCTTCCAGAATAAGAAGAACTAGGAAGGAAGGCTTGGCAATCTGCTTCTGAAAATCAGTCAATGAAAACCCTATGGATCACAACAGTCTGCTCACAACTGCTCATAGAGTTTGTGCAGGACTGGGCAGCATTTCGGATCTGGGCACCAGATCGATTCATTGCTTCTTTTGTGATGTCGCTACTTCTAGGCCTCTTAGGGGACTGAGCTAGAAAATGTGTACATGTGCATGTGTGTTAGTACATATATGTGTGTACAATTATATATACATGTACGATTGTGTGTATGCACACACACATATATATATATATATACACAAACATATGGAAGCATCTATCTATCTATCATCAAACTATCTAATCATATTAAAAACATGACTTATTTACTACCAGTTCCAAACCAATATCATAAGGTATAATCTAACCTGCTTCCCTTCAGTTTTTATAACTCCTCTCAGCACATCAACTAGTTAAAATGGCGATTCTTACATAACACATATGTATACATAATAGGATATATACACAAATATATATAGCCACAATTTTTTAAATAAATTTTTTAAAACTATGAGAACTGATTTGGAACCAGTGTTATCTCTGAGTCACTTTCCCAAGCCACAATGCACTTTAAGAAATGTTTTCACTTCAATCTTTCCTTTAAATCGACAGAGACTTGGGAGCCCTCTGAGGTCCATCCTTGAATGTAATTTAACTGGACTTTCTGCTTGTGGCTGGTAGTAAGAACTGAGCTCCCTCTGCAGCCCAGAGAACACAGAGGTGGAGAAATTAGGAAGGGTGGGTGACACTTCATTGCTCAGAACCAAAGACAATTTTTTGGAAACACATCTGAACTGGGTGAGGTCCTTGAAATCACTTGTCATGTCTTCACGTCACTGACATCTTCACCTCTGTCTAGGGCCAAATCTTTTTGGTTCCCAGAGTCTCCTTCATAAAGGGAAAGTTAGTACCTGTCTCACTTTAGCTGGGAGGTAAGAAACTAAGCTTACATGATTTGGAGAAGGAACAAGGGAAGACCAGAGAAGTTTTCACTCATAAAATAGACCTACAGGTGCTAGACACTGCCTAGGTACCATAGAGACTTAATTGGATTTAATATAAGTGACAACCTTATGAAGTCAGGGTTACTATCTCCTTACTGGAGATTAAGATATGAGCCTCAGAATATCAGAGCACTGTCTAAGGTCACAAGCTTGTCAGTGGTAGAAACTGGGCTGGAACCATTTCTTCTTGATTCCAAAACCTTGCTTTTAACCTGATAACAATATATTTCAAACGGAGATTCATAAAGCCAATTTACTGAGTCAAGGCTAGCATTAAAAATGAAATGCAGTAGATAATGAAAGAAAATATCAAAATGCCTCACATAAAGTAAGGGTAAGCGTTGTTTTGTTTCAATTCTGTTTTATTCATGTCTGTGCTGTTTGTGTATGTGTGTGTCATTGTGCTTGGGTTACAATGTAACATAAATTTCTTATTGTGGGCCTGGGTAAAAATGCTTGAAGGCCACTGTGCTATATAGAACATACCACATACTGTGCTATATACTATATGTTGTTGTTGTTGTGTGCCATTGATTGGATTACGAGTCATAGAAACCTTATATGACAGAGTGAAGTTGTCCCATAGGATTCTCTAGGTTATGATCTTTACTGAAGCATATCACCAGGTCTTTTCTTCTGTGGAGCAGCTAGTGTGTCTAACTGCCAGCTTTTCAGTTAGCAGCCAAGTGCTTAACCATTATGCCATGTCTAAATCACCTGGTACATAATACACAGGCAAGAAATGAGAGTGAGAACTATAATTATGTCTCTTTTTATTTTTGAAGTAAGTATTGTTACTATCTTAAGTAATAAATAATTCAGGCTTAGAGAGGTTAAGAATCTTAGTTACGGTTACACAGCTAGCAAGCTGATGGTCATAAACTTCTTTGGGGGCAGAAACCAAGCCAATCATAACCATATCCTCAGGCTCATGGTAGAGTTCAGACTTGACAAATGTTTGTGAAATGGGCCCCAAATCTATGAATTGTCCCCAAATAGTCCAATTCTGCAGTGCAAAATACCTTTTTCAATACACTTATCAGTGCTTCAGCAGATTGGTCAGGGACTTTCTAGGACAAGTTGAGTTTTTCAGAGAGGCAACATAACGTGGAGACTTCATGAAGTTAAGTCAAGAAAAGGGGTAGTGAAAAAGTAAAAGTGAGCAGAAGCATTACCAGGGGTAAAGTGGACCCGAGAAGGAAAGCATATTAGCAAAGAGGGAAAGCCCATGGAAAGAGGCTTTGGCAGGATTTCCCAAGAACAGCACCACTGTCCATAAAGGCTTGGGTTGCTGCACAATCCTTGTTTTGGGCAAATGACAGCTCCAATGATCAGGTGACCTTGTCCAGAACTAAGGATATCCATCCCAAACAGTACAGAAATTGGCCTGCAAATATTTTTAAGCACTATGTGTGGACATTGTACATACACTACTTTACTGAATCCTTCTAACAGCCATTTGAGTTGAGGTAAGTCAAAGTTCCCCCAGTTTTATCTACTTAGAAACTATGGCTCATGGAGTTGAAGGGACTGACCCAAAGGTACAGGAAAAATAACTTAGAGCCAATATTTGAATCAGAGTTTGCCAGACTCTGAAATATGATTTTGCAAAGAGTCAGGTGACTTGGACTGGTGCATAAGATCTCCTACTCAATTCACATATGATCTTGGGAAGGTGGCTTCATCTCTTTGAACCTCGCTGTGTTCTTCTGAAAAATGAGAGGGCATGAATGCTAATTATACCAATATATTGTGGGTATAAAGTGAGATATTTTGCCAAAACACCAAGATGGAAGTTTCCAAGACGAATATGTCTTCCTTCTTTGGCTAAACTGTTACCATGTAATTATAAAATAACACTAACAATGGCAACAACCAAAAATAATAGATATAAGGTATTGCATTTTTGTTCCTTTTCAACATTTTTTCTTCTCTTACTTGAAGGGGACTATCTTAATTGTCTCATCTATTCTTGCTTAAACTGACAGACTTGAGAAGGAGTATCATTTCCCCTTAATTTGGACAAATTATGAATTAAACACGTTCAAGTGGGAAATTTAAAAGCTAATGTAGGAGAAAGGAACCTTGGTTGTCTAGTGGTTAAGCACTCAACTGCCAACCAAAAGGTCAGCAGTTTCAACCCAACAGTCGCTCCACAGGAGGAAGATGTGGCTGTCTGTTTCCATAAAGATCACAGCCTTGGAAACCTTATGGGGCAGTTCTATTTGCCCTATAGGGTCGCTATGACTGGGAATTGACTAGATGGTGGTAGGGTTTTGGTGTTGGGAATGAGGGAGAAGGCATTAAGACATGGGAGGAAGAACACAGTGTCTGATTCAAAGGGATCTTTGTACCCATACCTGAAGTGTGATGTGGGCCATATTTTAAAAATCAAGGAACATATACATATAAGTGCTCATGGAAGTAGCAGTCAAGAATTCAAACAACATACAGCATTAGGCTAATCTGCTGCAAAAGACCTCTTTAAAGTTTTCAAATACAAAGACGTCACTTTGAGGACTAAGGTGGGCCTGACCCAAGCCATGGTTATTTTCAATTGCCTCCTATGCATTTGAAAGCTGGCCAATGAATAAGGAAGACTAAAGAAGAATTGACACCTTTGAATTACGGTGTTGGTGAAGAATATTGAATATACCACGGGCAGTCGAAAGAACAAACAAATCTGTCTTGGAAGAAGTACAGCCGTAATGCTCCTTACAAGCAAAGATGGCGAGACTTCATCTTATTTACTTTGGACATGTGATCAGGAGGGACCAGTCCCTAGAGAAGGACATCATACTTGGTAAATTAGAGAGACAGAGAAACAGAAGGAGACCCTCAACAAGACTGATTGACACAGTTGCTGCAACAGTGGGCTGAAACACAGGTTGATGCAGGAGCAGGCAGGGTTTCGTTCTGTTCTACAAAGGGTTGCTGTGAGTCGGAACTGACTCAATGGCACCTAATAACGACATGCATATAAGTGCATGAATATATTAGCAATATTCCTGGAAGTATCCATGAAAAATTTATGATATTTTTACCTCTGGGAAAGAGAATAAGGATATTGAAACTTAGGAATGAGAAGAAGTTATTTTTTAACTTTATTTTTAAATTAACTTACAGTATAATTGAGTTTTTGGTGTACCATTATATGAATTTCAACATGTGTACAAGCTACTTTTAAAATGTCTTTTAGATAAATACTGAATAGATGAAAAGAACTTAAAACACATATGCATTGTTGTTAGGTGCTGTCGAGTCGGTTCGGACTCATTTCGACCCCAGAAAGAAACACTGCCCAGTCCTGTGCCATCCTCACAATTGTTGCTGTATTTGAGCCCATTATTGCAGCCTGTGTCACTCTATCTCGTTGAGGGTCTCCGTCTTTTTCACTGACCCTCTAATATACCAAGCATGATGTCCTTTTCCAGGGACTGGCCCTTCCTGATCACAACAGAGGGTTCTGGACAGAGCTGGAGAAGAAAGTAGAGCATAATTCTAACTCACAAAAAAAAAAAAAAAAAAAAAAAGACCAGATTTACTGGCCTAAAGGATACTGGAGAAACCCCGAGAGTATGGCCCCAGACACCCTTTTAACTCAGTGGTGAAGTTACCTCTGAGGTTCACTGTTCAGCCTGGGAGCTGACAGCCCCGTAAAACCAAATGAGACTAACGAGGTACAGGAGTCCAGTGACAAAGGCCAGAAAGCAGAAGGGGACAAGGAAGCTGGTGATAGGGAACCCAAGGCTGAGTAAGGATATTGTTGATGTATTGTGAGATTGTTAACCATTGTCATAGGGCAACATTTGTAGTAACTGTTAAATGAGAAACTATTTTGTTCTGTAAGCCTTCATCTTAAGTGAGAATAACAGCACAATTGGAAGAGTGTAGTCAATGTCACTGAACTGTGCATGTAGAAATTTTTGAAATGGTGTATCTTTGGCTATGTGTATTTTCACCAAAAAAAAAAAAAAGAGGTTGAGAAGTTAGAGGGTTGATATGTTGTGGGGCTGTTAACCAATGTCATAAAATAACATGTGTACTTCTGTTTCATGAGAAACTATTTGTTTTGTAAGCCTTCGCCTGAAAAAAAATATGATAAACAAACAAAATAAATAAATAAAGAGGTCTTTTTGTAGCAGATTTGCCCCCCCCAAAAAAAAAGATCCCATGAGTCCGTCTCTTGTCCTCCCCTCCCTGTTACGTAAGAAGGAACCACAATCTTGAATTTCAGGTCTACCATTCTGCTTTCTTTTACCACCTGTCTTTGTTTCCCTGAACTGTGTTTTTTTTCTTTTTAATTTTTGCACAGATTGAGCTTTATATAGATAGAAATATATTGTTTGCATACTTCTGTAACTTTTTTCTCAGTTGTATGTTTTTAATATTGATTCATTAATGATGTTAGATGCTGCCCTGATTCATTCATTTATTTATAGATTAGTACTCCATTACATAAATAGACCACAGTTTGTTTATTAATTCTACTGTGGATGGACTTTTGGGAGGCTTCCATTTCTTCTTCTTTTCTGCTAGTAAAACAGGGCTGTGGTGAACTTTACTCTGGATATCTGCTTGGACATCGCATTCATGGGTAACAGTCAGGCCTTCAGATTCACCAGATAATGACCAATTGTTTCCCGAAGTGATCACAGCACTTTACACTCCCAGCAGCAGTGTCTTGAAGTTTCATTGCCACAAATCTTGCTGAATTTAATATTTTCAGACATTTGTATTTGTGCTAAAAGGAGCCCTGGTGAAACAACAGTTAAGCACTCAGCTGCTACCAAAAAGTTTGAACCCACCAACCCACGCTGAGGGAGAAAGACCTAGTGACCTGGTCCCATAAAGATTACAACCTAGGAAACCCTCTAGGCAGTTCTACTCTGTCACATGGGCTCCCTGTGAGTCAGAATCGACTCGATAGCACCCAACAACAAAAACAACGTATTTGTGCTGATTCCGTGGATGTGAAAATGTTTCTAATCTTGGTTTTAATTTCCTTGGTTCCTAAGGAGATGGATATGTTTCCAGGTTTTTGGCCATTAATATATATATATATATTTTGGTAAGGTATCCATTCTGGCCTTTTTTTCTATTAAAAAACTATTTTTCGTATTGATTGATCAATTACTTTGTATATCCTACAGAGGAATTGTTTGCACTTATATGTATAGCAAATATGTATTTCCAGCATGTAAATTTTCTTTTAATTTTTTATAGTGAGTATAATTTCTTTTTTTTTTTCATCCTTCTTATAAATTTCTGGAGTTGATTTACCAGCATATTTTTTATTGGAGTAAATACATATGTGACAGAACAGTTGCCATTTCAACATTCTTTACATGTACAGGTCAGTGACATTATGTTTATCATGTTGTTCAACCATTACCATTTTTCATTTCCAAATTTTTCCATCACCGTTAACAGAAGCTCAGTGTCCCCTAAATGATGACTCCCTCTTTTCCCCTTTCTTCTTCCCACGGCTGGTAACCACTAATAAACTTCGGTCTCTATACACTTGCCTATTATAGATATTTCATAGAAGTGGGAATAACTTTAATGTGGACAGTTTACAATTCTTTTCCTTCATTGTTTTTGTTTTCTATACCTAAAGATACCCTTCAATATTGTTTTATAAAGCTTTTAGAAGTTTGTACTTCACATGTATGATTTTAGTTCACCTGAATTTGATTTTCTTGTGCGTGCGGTTTGATGTAGGGATTCCATATATTATCGTTCTTTTTTCTCTTTTGATAACTAATTACCCAAGCACCACGTATTGAACAGTCCGTACCTTCTCCACTAATTTATGATGCAAATGATGTCGCAAAACAAGTTTTCATGTATTTGTGGGTGGGTTAAGTGGCTCTCTATTTCATTCCATTAGCCTGAAACTTAATTTTCAATGGGAAAGTTTAACTTGAAGACGAGAACACTGTGAGAAATTTAGGATGGAGTGTGACGACAGAGAAGCAGATTATGCTCAATACCTAGATGAGAAAAAGCTTAGTTTCCGCCCCACCCCTTCCTTCTCTGTCCTTCAGCTACACTGGATTTTCTTTTCCATGAAGGTGCCAAGCACCTTCCTGACTCCAGGTTTTGGCGCTTACTTTTCTTCTCTGCCAAGAACATTCTTGCACCAGCTCAGTGTATGTCTTATCCTTTCCCATCAGTCAAGAGCAAACTTAAATATCATCTTCCTCCTCAAAATCACTTTCTTCAAATGTCTATTCTAAAATAGCCCCCTCTAGACATTGAGAGGATTCCCTGGGTAGTGCAAATGCTTAAGGGTTCATCTACCAACCAAAAGGTTGGCCGTTTGAACCCACCCAGAAACAAGTCAGAAGAAAGGCCTGGTGATCTTCTTCCAATAGGTCACAGCCAAGAAAACTCTACGGAGCAGTTCTACCCTGAAACATATGGGCCACCATGAATTGAAATTGACTCAACAGCAACTGGTCAGTTGGCTGGTAGACATGGCCAACCGCATCCATCCTGTTTTACTTTCTTGTTATCACATATTATCTAAAATTCCCTTATTTTAATATTTACCCCTTAGTTTATTTTCTCTGTAAGTCAGAGATAGGTCAAAATAGTCAACTCTCCACATCTCAATTGCCTAAAAAAATAAAATTGGATTCTCAGTATTAATGCCAGAGTAAAAAGACCCCCATTTCTATGATATGGCATGGAGCAATGCACAATTCCCCAAGAGATTGGTACCATTAGCTTGAGAGTCAGATAAACTTGCAATTTCCAAATTGTATATCCTTAGACAGGTCACTTAACCTCTCTGACCCTTGGTGATGTCAACTATATAGGGGAGAAAATAATGCTTATAGTCTAGGTATAAGTCCCTGGACACTGCAAATAGTTCATGTACTCAGCTACTAATCAAAAGGTTGGAGATTCCAGTTCACCCCAAACTAACAGAAATAACCATCATTCCTTGCTTCATAAAGCACCTTCTCATCTATTGTCACATTTAATATTCACAGGGAGTAAGGACTTCATAAGGAGCCGGGGTGGTAAAATGGTAAAGTGCTCAGCTGCTAACAGAAAAGTCAGCAGTTCAAAGCCACCAGCAGTGCTGAGGGAGAAAAGACCTGGTGATCTGCTCCCATAAAGATCACAGCCTAGGAAACCCTATGGGGCAATTGTAGTTAGGATCACTATGAGTTGGAGTCAACTCAATGGCATACAACAAGGGTATCTTAGTTTTCATTTCCATTTCATAGATGAGATCAATGAGGCTCACAAAGTTTTGAAGAGTTGCATAAGATCACAGATTTAGTGAGTGTAGGTATAAGACTTCTATTTCAATTCTGCAATTGTCCAATGGCTCTCCCATTGGCCCTCCCCGCAACAATCAACATGCAGCAATTACATTGCCTCTAGGGACCAAAATCATATACATGCTCCATCTCTTTACATTGTACTTTTGCACGGGCCAGTCTCTACAAACCTACTTCTTTCTTCACTTAGATGGAGAAGTCTCTGGAGTTGGCCAGTGTCTTAGTTATCTAGTGCTGCTATAACACAAAACCCACAAGTGGATGACCTTAACAAACAGAAATTTATTCTCTCACAGTCTAGGAGGCTAGAAGTCGGAATTCAGCGCACCAGATCCCAGGGAATGCTTTCTCTCTGTGTCGTTTCTGGGGGAAGGTCCTTGTCATCTATCTTCCCCCAGTCTAGGAGCTTCTTAGTTCAAGGACCCCACGTCCAAAGGACACACTCTGTTTCCAGTCCTTCTTTTTTGGTGGCATGAGGTCCCCCTCCTCTCCTCTAGATTCTCTCTTTTGTATTTCTAATGAGATAGAATCAAGATACCACCTAATCCTGTACACTGAGTCCTACCTCGTTAACATCCTAGAGGTGATGATTTACAACACATGGGATAATCACATCAGATTACAAAATGTTGGACAACCACACAATCCTGGGAATCATGGCCTAGCCAACTTGACACACATTTTTGGGGAATACAATTAAATCTATGACAGCCAACATAACTGAAGTCCAGGGGTTTATCCTGCTAGATTTATCCACTAGGCTGGCATAAGAGATGCCCTATTTGCCATCCTCCTAACCCTCTACCTGCTGATCATCTTGGAGAACACCCTCATAATCTGCCTCATCTGCAATCACAGTGAGCTCCACAAGCCCATGTACTTCTTCCTGGGCAACCTGAGCTGCCTGGAGATGTGCTATGTGTCAGTGACCATGCCCAGCCTTCTCTTGGGGCTGTGGACAGGGCCTTGCCATGTGCCCTTCACAGCCTTCACAGTTCAGCTATTTTTATTTACATCCCTTATTGGTACCAAGTACACCCTCCTGGCTTCCATGGCCTATGACTGCTACATGGCCATCTGCCACCCATTCCACTACCTGCTGCTCTTGAGGCAAAGGGTCAGCCTGGGCTTGACCATGACCTCATGGCTTGGTGGTCTTCTGATCTCCTTGATCAAGATCACATGCATCATGAGCTCCAATGTCCTCAACCACTTCTTCTGCGATGTCTCCCCTCTGCTCAACCTGTCCTGCACCCACATGGCCCTGACAGAGCTGGCAGACTCCATCTCCCCCATCATCATCTTCTGTGGGTCATTAGTAGTTGCTCTCACCTCATATGTGGTCATTGGTAGGGCTGTACTCCACAAGCCATCAACTGCTGCCCGCTGCAAAGCCCTCTCCACCTGTGCTTCCCACCTGGTTGTAATGGACATCTTCTACTCAATGGTCCTTGTCATGTACTCCTGACGTAGCCACATCAAATCCACAGACCTCAACAATGTGCTGTCAGTCATCTGTACAGTGGTCACTCACATGCTCAGTCTGATTATCTACTGCCTGCAGAACAAGGAGAACAGAGAGAAGTGGAAATATTCCTGCTCCTGGTTTTAAAACTTTTATCACCAAAAGCACATACACAACATGCTCAACACCATTAGTCATTGTTGTTGTTGTTGTTGGGGGCTATTGAGTCAATTTGGACTCATAGCCACCATAGGTAACAGAGCAGAACTGCCACATAGGGTTTCTGAGGTTGTAATGTTTACAGAAGCAGATCACCAGTTTTTCACCCTCGGAGCCACTGTGTGTGTTCCAACTGCCAACATTTCAGTTAGCAGTTGAGTGTTTAATCATTGCACCACCAAGGCGCCTTTGTTAGCCATTTGGGGGATGCAAATCAAAACTACAATGAGATACCACCTCACCCTATTAGACCAAAAAAAAAAAAAAAAAAAAAACCACTGAAACAACAGGTGTTGGTGAGGTTGTGGAGGAATTAGAATCCTCATTCATTGCTGGGGGGAATGTAAAATGTAAAGTGGTACAGTCACAGTGGAAAATAGTTTGGCTGTTCCTCAAAATGTTGAACAGGGAACAACTATAAGACCCAGCAATCCCAATCTGAGGTATAAACTCAGAAGAAGTGAAGGCAGGAATGCAAACAGAAACCTGCACACCAATGTTCATTGCAGCACTTTTCACAATAGCCAAAAGGTGGAAAACATGGAAATGTCCATCAACAAATGAATGGTAAATAAAATGTGGCATATACACACAATGGGATACTACTCGGCCTTAAAGAGAAATGAAGTCCTGATGCATGCCTAACATGTACAAACCTTGAAAACATTATGCTGAGTGAAAAAAGTCAGTCACAATAGGACAAATATTGTAAGATCTCATTTATATGAAATAAGAAAATATATAGAAACCAAAGACTATTAGTGGTTACCAAGGGTGGGAGGGAAGGAGAAATGGGAGTTTTTGCTTAGGAGTCATTGAGTTTATGTTAGTGGTGGTGGAATGATATGTAAAAGGATAGTAAGAATGGTTGCAGAACATGAAGAATGTAATCAATGTCACTAAATAATACATGTAGAAATTATTGAGATGGTACGTGTTTTGATATGTATATTTTCACTACAATGAAAAAAAATCCATACCCAAGTTTCAAAGGCAAATAGAAACAGGGAGGAAAATATTTGCAGTGTAATCTACAAAGATTTTCTAAAATATGAATACTCCAAGAGAAAAACAAAAGGAAAATGGCTATGAACAGGAAGTTATTGAAGAAAAAATGTAACTGGCTGGTACCCTACAAAAAAGATATTCAATCGCTCTATTAATTCAAGAATTGCAAATTTAAAAGGAAGACAGCAATTTCCCATTTGAAAAATGTTATATACATGCAGATGATACATCCTTCCTTCCTGAAAGTGAAGAAGACTTGAAGCACTTACTGATGAATGTCAAAGACTACATCCTTCAGTAGGGATTACACCTTAACAGGAAGAAAACAAAAATCCTTACAACTGCACCATTAAGCAACATCATAATAAATAGAGAAAATATTGAAGTTGTTAAGGATTTAATTTTACTTGGATTCACAATTAACACCATGGAAGCAGCAGTCAGGAAATCAAACAATGTATTGCACTGGGCAAATCTACTGCAAAAGACCTCTTTAAAGTGTTAAAAAGCAAAGATGTCACTTTGAGGACTAAGGTGCGCCTGACTCGAGCCATGATATTTTCAGTCACCTCATATGCATGCAAAAGCTGGACAATGAATAAGGAAGACCGAAGAAGTACTGATGCCTTTGAATATGGTGTTAGTGAAGAATTTTGAATATACCGTGGACTGCCAGAAGAACAAACAAATCTGTCTTGGAAGAAGTATAGCCAGAATGCTCCTTAGAAGCGAAGATGGCAAGACTTCGTGTCATGTAATTTGGACATGTTATCATGAAGGACCAGTCCCTGGAGAAGATCATCGTGCTTGGTAAAATAGAGGGTCAGTGAAAGAGATGAAGACCCTCAACAAGATGTATTGATACAGTGTCTACAAGGATGGGTTCAAGCAAAGCAACGATTGTGAGGATGGTGCAGGACTGGGAAGTGTTATCATTCTGTTGTACATAGGGTTGCTGTGTGTTGAAACTGACTCAACAGTATCTAACAGCAACAACATAAGCAAAAATATTGGATGTTGCAGGATGCATCAAAAGAAGATGGAAGGAATACACAGAATCACTGTATTAAAAAGAATCGGTAGACGTTCAACCGTTTCAGGAGGTAGCGTATAATTATCAACTGATGATACTGAAGGAAGAAGTCTAAGCTTCAGTGAAGGCATTAGCAAAAAACAGGTCTCCAGGTACTCACCACTTACTGATGATGATTCAAGACTATAGCCTTCAGTATGGATTACACCTCAACATAAAGAAAACAAAATCCTCACAACTGCACCATTAAGCAACATCATAATAAATAGAGAAAACATTGAAGTTGTCAAGGATTTCATTTTACTTGGATCCACAATCAATGGCCATGGAAGCAGTACCCAAGAAATCAAACAGCTTACTGTATTGGGAAAATCTGTTGCAAACACCTCTTTAAAGTGTTCAAAAGTAAAGATAGCACTTTAAGGACTAGTGTGCGACTGATCCAAGCCATGGTGTTTTCAACTGCCTCATATGCCTGAGCAAAGAATATTGAATATATCATGGATTTCCAGAAGACCAAACAAATCTGTCTTGGAAGAAGTACAGACAGGAGGAACTAGTCTCTAGAGAAGGACATCATTCTTGGTAAAGTAGAGGGTCAGCAAACAAGAGGAAGACCTGAACAATATGGACTGACACAGTGGCTTTAACAATGGGCTCAAACATATCAACTATTGTTGAGGACAGTGGAGGAGTGGACACCATTTCGTTCTGTTTTTCTTAAGATCACTATGAATCAGAGCCAAGTAGATGACAACTAACAACAACAGCGTTGTCAAGGTCATCCATGTTGTGGCATGCATCAGGACTTTGTTTCCCTTTATGGCTGAGTAGTATAGGAAGGTGGGATTTTTTCCATTTTAACATATTTTAATTGTTGTAAAAATATAGGTAACACAACATTTGCCAATTCAACATTTTTCACTTGTGCAATTCAATGAAATCAATTACACCAACCATGTTGTGCAACCATCACCAACATTCAATGTATGCTTTCAAGGTATGCTTTAATGTTAACTCGATTCTACCACGTTGTCCACCAGGTGCCTATATCAGTTTGCATTCCCACCAGCAGAGTAGGAGAGGACCATTCATTCACAGTCATGCCAACATCATGCACAACATCACTCCACGACTGTGGAGATTCCTCTCCACTGTGCCATGGAAAAAAGGGATGAATAGAATGGAAGGGCAACCTCCTTGCTGGCTAGAGCAGGGCACGTGGTTGGATAATGAGGCCTGATTCTGTGGTCTTCAGGGAGAACATACAGTCTCAAGGTCCCTGACCAGAGATTGATATCTCTATGAACCTAACCTCAGCCAAGCCTCCGAGCCGTGGACTCTCTGGCAGGTATGTCTTCATCTTTGTTGTCTTTGGAGCCAGAGCATCATTTGGTTATTTAGGGAGAAAGGGTGGTTGGTCCTTCTGAGGCTCTAACTGGGGCATGGAGATGTGGATGTCCCTGCTTTGCTTTGTAAGGTGGTGAAGATCCATGGGCTTGTGTTTCCTGCCTCATCCATCAGTGGGGGGATAATCTTATAGAGCAGAATGATGGTTGAGGCATGGAGGTGGGGAGAGGACTGAGGGGTCATGTGGGCAAAGAGTGACCTTCTTTGGTCTTCAAGTTTTCTGATCTGAAAATGAAGAGTATTGGATGATCTCCAAGAAAATTTTTATATTCCAAAGCTCTAAAATAATCTCTTCCTTCTTTCCTTCCTTCCTTCCCTCCTTTTCACCTTCTCTCCTTACTTTCTTCCCTCCTTCTCTCCTTTCTTCCTTCCCTCTTCTCTTTTTCCATCCTTCTTGCCTCCTCTGATTTTTTTCGGAAGTAGACAGCCAGGCATTTCTTCAGAGGCACATGTGGGTAGACTCAAATTTCCAAACTTTTGGTTAGCAGTTGAACATGTTAGCCATTTGCATCACCCAGAAACTACTATGTTAAATAGAATTGATTATGTATAATTTCCACCACCATATGATGGAATATTGTGCAGCCAGTAAAATCATGATTATGAACATTTTAAAAATGTTTCATGGATTAAAAACACATTTAGATGCAAAATGTGATTAGAAAACAATCAAATTTTATTTAAAAAATATATGCATCTTTATATTTCTAATCAGAAGAAAATGCATCAAAACACTGGGTGATGGAATTACAGATAAGTTTTCACTACCCTAACTTTAATTTTTTCTGTTTCCAAAGTGATACATAAAATTATAGTAAGAGTCAAATTATATTAACCATTTCATGGACATAACAGAAATAAGAAGGATATAAGCCAAACTGTAAACTTTGGCCGTCACTTAGAAGTGAGGTTCAAGTGCTGGGGAATGCTCTCTTTCTATTTTGTACACAGCACAAGCAGTTAACACACTTGGCTGCTAACTGAAAGGTTGACGCTTTGAGTTCACCCGGAGGCACCTCGGAAGGAAGGCCGGGCTATCTATTTCCAGAAAGTCAACCATCGAAAATCCTGTGGAGCATAGTTCTACTCTGAAAAACACGGGGTCACCATGAGTGAGCGCTAACTCAGAGCTAACTCAGAGCTAACTCAGTGGCAGGTGGTTTGGTTTTACTTTTGTGTTATTTCGAATATTTTTATAGCAAGGATTTTTGTTTGTGGAGGTCTATCAATCCTTTTTTTATTGTCTGAAATTTATCTAGAAACAATACATGCCCATTTACAAAATTCAGAAGGTTGTAAGGGTATATAATGACAAGTGTCTCTGGTCTCTCTGACCTTCACTGAACCTCTTCAGGGGCAACCACTATCAGAAGGGTTATATGTGTCTTTCCAGAGACATTTAATGCAAATGCAAGTATATTTTCCTCTGCCATTTTCAGAAATGATAGTGTATTCTACACAATGTTCTTCTCCTTGTTACTTGCATGTTAATAAAGTTTCTGCCCATAGGGCTACAAGAGGAGCTACTGAGTTTTCCATTTCCGTTTCTCCAGTCCCCGACCAATGGACTGTAGGTTTCTTCCAATCGTCTACTTTTAGAAATAACATTTTGCTCTAGTGAACCTCACACACAGAAGGTGAGCACATGTTTAAATCTATCAATAGAGTAAATTTGTAGAATTGCAAAGCAAAGAGATTAAATGCATTTAAATGTGGGCAGATATTGTCAATATGCCATCCAAAGAGTTTGTTCCAATTTACACTCCTGCCAACCATGTATCCAAGTGCCTGTGGGAAGATATTTGTAAGGTTCTAAAAGTCTGGGCTGCCATGGGAGGCGATAAGCTCCCTGGCGTGAGACATACACGAGCAAGAGCTTAACAACTACTTGTTGGAGATGTTGTCCTAGCCATGAATCTAGAAATTACAGAAGGGACGTGGGTGAAGCCTCTCAAAGATGACTTTGAAGCTAATAGATTCTGTAATTTGATGACCCCATCCATATCGGAAGGAGCCCTGGTGGCCCAGTGGTTAAGAGCTCTACTGCTAAACAAAAGGTTAGCTGTTTCAGCCTACCAGCGGCAATCTGCTCTCATAGAGATTACAGCCTAGGAAGCCCAATGGGACAGTTTATTCTGTCCTATGGGATCATTATGAGTCAGAGTCGGCATGATGGCACACAGAAACAACAACAACCCATACTCTAGGGAGCATAGCTCAAAGTCCATCAAATGTGTATTGCATTCTCAGCTTTGACAAGTTTGTGCATGGAAGGTAAGAGAGCAGGCTCCATCTGTCTCAACAGCCTCCCATTCCTGAGAACCATGACATTTGCATGAGCAAATTTCCATGTACTAAACTTAGTCCTGACAACATGGTGCGGTAGGTCTTCTTGGCTCCAATTTACTTACATGGAAATGGAGGCTCAGAGAAGAGACTTAGCCAGATCATGAGACTGTTTATTTTTAGTACTGTTAATAACTGTAGTGGGTTCCATTATGTGCCCCCCCCCCGCCCCGCAAAAAAGGACATGTTGCATCCCTAGCCTCCAACGCTTGTGAATGTGATCTTATTGCAAATAAGGTCTCTGCAGGTATAATTAAATCAATGAGGTCATAGATGAGGTTATATTGGAGAAGGGTTGACCCTGATCTAATATGATGGGTACCATTATAGAAAATGGACCCGAAATCCAAGGACTGGTTTTTTTTTTTATAACCTGTTGCCGTTGAGTCGATTCCAACTCATAGCAACCCTATAGGGCAGAGTAGAACTGCCCCATAGGGTTTCCAAGAAGCAGCTGGTGGATTTGAACTGCCAGCATTCTGGTTAGCAGCCAAGTTCTTAACCATTGCACCACCAAATTGAAGACACACAGGCACACACAAAGGACAGAAAGCCATGTGAAGACGGAGGTAGAGATTTGAGTGATGCATCTACAATGAGGAGTATCAAGGATTGCTGGCAACCAGTAGAAGCTAGGGTAGAAACATGGAACAGATTCTCCCTCACTCCCTCAGAGCCTGCAAAAAGATTCAACCCTGCCAGCACAATGATTCCCCCTTTTCCTCATCTCCCCCACCCCTGATAAGTGCTATTAGACTCTAACCTCCATACTTTTGCGTATTCTAGGTATTTAATATTAGTGATACCATACAATATTTGTCACTTTGTGATTGACTAATTTCACTCAGCATAACGTCTTCAAGGCTCATCCATGTTGTGGCATGCAGAAGGGCTTCATTTCTCTTTATGGTACAGCAGTATTTCATTTTATGTATATACCACATTTTGTTTATCCATTCATCTGTTGATGGCTATTTAGTTTTTTTCCACCTTTTGGCTTTTGTGAACAGTGCTACAATGAACATTGCTGTGTATGTGTCTGTATGCGTCTTTGCTTTCCAAGTCTCTTGGATATATACTTAAGAGTGAAACTGGTTTTGCTGTTTGTTTTTTAAATTTCACTAGTTTCTTTATGAGGGAATGGAGGTTCAGGGAGGTGAACCTGAACACATCGAGGAAATGGCAGAGTCTGGATTTAAACCTAGCTCTGTCTGAGCTTTGCCCACGACCCCACAGTTCAAAGGGAGTGGAAGACACAGCCTGACTTTGTGACACATCTGCTCTTAATGGATAAGTGTATGTGCAAGTCCTTCATGACAGACTCCATCCACCAGGACTGACAGAGGTAAGAAGAGACGGTGTTGTGTGTGTTGGGGGTTAATAAAACAAAGGTATTGGAAGAAACTACTTTATTAATTAATACACTATTTACTGAGTATCTACTGTGTGTGGGGAGTCCCTGGGTGGTGCAAATGGTAAAGCACTTGACAGGGTTTTATAACATCAACTGATGGAAAATAAACTACCTTGGGTACTAGATGTGAAGGTATCTATTCCATGGGGTTCACAGTCTACAGGAGAAAATAGACTTCATTAAATAAGAACTTAATTCAAACATAGTTCCAGATTTTGTAGATTATGGAAATGGGTAGTGGTCACGTTATTTCTACCCATCAGGGGAGTAGATTCTGAGAAGATGATATTTGAATGGAAGTCTGGAGGATGAGAAGTGTCCAGAAATGGCAATAGTTGTAGGCAACAGCATTGTGGGCAGAGGGAACAGCACATGCAAAGGCACTGAGGTAAGAAGGAAATGGTAGTTCTCCCGGATAATGAGAAGGCCTTTGAAGCTCAGTGAGCAAGAAGTGTGAAAGGAGATGTGGATTGAGAAAGAGCCAAGGACCAGTCCGCACAGGACCTTGTAGGAAGGGAACAGTTATACAAGCATCCAGAGGAAGAGCATCTCAAGGGAAGGATATAGCAAGTTCAAAGGCCTTGAGGCAGACCATCCATTTTGGATGGTGTTCAGTGAAATAGAGGTCAGAGAGGTGGGAAGGAAGCTCAGGGGCCTTGGTAAGGCCTTGATTTCATTCCATCTTCACTGGGTCACTCAAGAATGGCCCAGTGTGTGCCATGATCTGAGTTGCCTTTTTTAAAATTGTATTTATTATTTTGTGAAAATACATAGACAGAAAAAGATACATCATTTCAACAATTTCTATATGTACAATTTAGTGACATTGATTACCTCTGTCAAGTGGGGAAACCATTCTTGCTATACTTTTCCAAATTATTTCACCATCATTAACATAAACTCACTGCCCCCTGTTTCTTATCTAATCTTCCGAGTTGCCTTTGTCAATTTGATTCCACATAGATAATTTTTTAAAAGAACACAATGCTCAAGGTAGGCATACATAACCAATTAAGCAAAACTGTGGTTTGGTTCAGAGAAGATAGTTTTGGATTAGGTTTAAGGATAATCTCAGGATGATACTTTCAGGGCTTCATCCAGCCTCATCAGCTCCAGAAAGTCTGGATTCCACTGAGAATTTGAAACTATGTTCTGCATTTTACCTCCTTTTGACTTGATTTGCCCTTTTTATGAGTCCTCAGGCTGCTCTGGGTAGCACACATTGTGGGAGACAGAGCCAGCAGGTGCAGTCGCTGTTTCACTGGTTCTCTTCACCTTGCCACCAGGTTCCCTCTGCCTTTCTGGACACCATCTGCATGCCCCCTGGGACCATGGCCAGGTCCTGGGCTTTTGTGGGCACAAACCAGAGCTGGACACGTGAGTTTGTCCTGCTGGGCTTTGCCCACGTGCCCTCGCTGTGACCGCTACTCACAGCACTTTTCCTGGCCATGTTTCTGCTAATGCTGATGTGCAATGGGCTCATCGTGATGTTGTCTATGTGGGACCCAGTGTTGAGTGTGCCTATGTACTTCTTCCTGAGACAGCTAGCCCTGGTGGAACTCTGCTTCTCCGTGGATATTGTGCCCCGGCTGCTGGTCACCCTGCTGTGGCCCGGGCGTGACATGTCACCCGTGGGCTGTGCACTGCAGATGCTGCTGGTGCTGGCCTGTGTCACATCCGAGTGCTTCCTCCTGACCATCATGGCCTGGGACAGATATGTGGCTATCTGCAGGCCCCTGCACTATGGCGCCATCATGAGCCCACAGCTCTGTCATCTGCTGGCTACCACCTGCTGGCTGGCTGGTGTCCCCCTGTCACTAGTCTTCATAATCTTGTTGTTCAGCTTCCCCTTTGGTGGGCCACGTGGCATACGCCACTTCTCCTGTGACATCGAAGCTCTGCTGAGCTTAGTGTGTGAGGACACTAGGGTCTTTGAGACCAATGTGTTGGTGGCCACAGTGTTGGTCTTCATGGTTCCATTTTGTCTGGTCGCTGCATCCTACATTGGGGTACTGGTCACTGTTCTACTAATGCCATCAGCCATTGGGCGCCACAAAGCCCTGTCCACATGTGCCTCCCACCTCATCGTGGTGGTTCTGTTCTATGGCATGACGGGGGTCATCCACTTGCCACCCAAGGCCAGCTACTCTCCAGAAAGCAAGCAGGTGGTGTCCCTCTTATGTGCTCTGGTCACCCCCATGCTCAACCCCCTCACCTACAGCCTATGGAACAAGGAGATAAAGGCTGCCCTGGGCCGTGTGAACTGTGAACCACAGTGGTCTGGGTCCCACGAATGAACTCTTCAGAGGGGACCACTTTGAAGAGTTAGGAGTTGTAGATGTCTGTTTATCTGCCTAGAATCCATGTACCACTATTATAGTGCAGCACTCTGATTTCCTATGGATAACCGTAATTCCCTCTCTTTCATTCTGTGTTGTCAATATGGTACTGATTCCACCTTTCTGCCCAAGAAAATGCTCATGACCAAGCCTTCACTCTCTGACCACAATTATTCAGTAGGGGTGGACAAATAAACCTATTTGGGCACAATCAGAGGGTATCAGTCAGAAATTTCCACAAAATTCTATGTAAATAACCATCCTAATATTCAGTCTCAAAACACATCCTTTATTCTCATGAATATGAAAACAGCTGAAGGTGAGCTATTCTAAGATGGGTTCTGTGAGCAGTTCTTCTTGTCTTGGACAGAATTGCTTATGCAAATTGTGCTGTTATGTGTTGAAGTGTGTCCTGCAAAAAGGTATCTTGAATCACTTTACCTGTGAGTGTAACCTTGTTTGGGAAATAGTGTCTTTCTTTGGAGATAACAGTTAACCATTTCAGGACAAGCAGTATATATAGCTAACACTTACTTTTTGTACCTCTGGGGTTTGTTGGAAAGCTACTGTCCAACTGACGGTATAAGCTGCCACAGACAGGACTCTATATAATAGTTTGAAATAGAAAGAACAGTGTTCTGCAAATTACTTTTTTTTATAAGGTATTGCATGATTTGATGCTGAATCATTGACTTTTTGGTAGGAAAGACATGAATTTTGAAAAAAAATTTTATTTGGACTCTGGGAGTAGAATTCATATTCACAAAGGGTATACATATGTACCTCTGGACTTCAAGGGTACTATTTGTGGAATGAAGCATAAAACAAAAATCATATTACCTACCAAAAATTCAGACACAGTCAATGATTCAGCATGCCCTCCATTACTGAAAACATCCAGTATCAACAAAAAATTAAAAAGAGAAAATAATTGGCTAACAAAAGGGTTAAGTCATACCAGAGTAGGGTGGTTCCTACTCCTAATCCCTTCTGGGTGGTATCTTATGAAAGGGAAGAACAGACACATTGTGCCTGGGTGGCACAATGGGTTTGCACAGGATTACTAACCTAAAGGTTGGCGATTCAAACTCACCCAGTGGTGTCACAGAAGAAAGGCATAGCATTATGCTTCTGTAAAGATTACAGCCAAGAAAATGCTATGAAGCAGTCCTACTCTGTAACACATGTGGGGTCACCATGAGATAGAATCAACTTGACAGGAAAAGGTTTGGTTTATTTTGTTTTTCAGTGACCTGCTTTCATCTCTAATAACTAGCCCTGCAAATGAGTTAATTTATTTCATCTGTCAAATTTATTAAGAATTTGTTGAACATAGGGAAATGTATCAGAAGAAAGGTTTCTTCTTTTCAGCTTATAGTCTACCATTGGAGGGATCTGCTTTTTCCAGAAGACAGACCTGGATTTGAATTGTCATTCTATTTTCTTATTTGTATGAACTATAACTTGATTTAATTTCCCTGAGACTCAGTTTTCTTACCTGTGAGATTGGAATAGTAACTATACCTACTGCACAGAGTTGTTAACATCAAATGAGGGGGTACGTGAAAGCATCGAGGACAGTGCTTGGGATAGGAGGTGCTCAATTAATGATTTCCATTCATTATTCCCATACCTATCTCCAGAGATTAAAAACCAAACAAACTTTATCTTCAAGAGGGAAAATCCAGTTGTACTTCCAGGAGCTCTATTTGGAGTTGAGTGACCTGGTGTTCAGATCTGGAGCCACAACCCCCACTGTTGCTTGCTGGACAAGTCAATTCATATCTCTGAGGCTCAATTTCAGCCACTGTGAAACAGGAAAGGGTGTGGGAACAGCCCTTGTTCCTCCTGCAACCCAAGATTTCTGTGGAGATCTAATGGGACAACCAGTGTGAAAGTACAACCTTTGCACAGATATAAAGATGATGATGATGATGATAATGATAATTAGGGCTGGATGCATTGTGTGATTGTTACAGTGTTCTAACACTTGTGATATCTCCAACAAAGTGATATTTGA
Organism: Dugong dugon; assembly: GCA_030035585.1. Classification (NCBI taxonomy): domain Eukaryota; kingdom Metazoa; phylum Chordata; class Mammalia; order Sirenia; family Dugongidae; genus Dugong; species Dugong dugon. The sequence continues at coordinate 118,850,537 of CM057466.1, forward strand.
TTTAAATTTTAAAGGATAAATTGGATTTCATCATGAAAAGTGGTACTATCCTGGCAGAGGGTCCGTTTTGAAAAAAGAGTTTTAGGAGCAAAAGTACATTGTGTTTCTGAATGTTTATATCATAGGAAAAGGTTCAGAAGGATTCACACACAAATATCTTATCATGGGATACAGAGGCAAAGGGTTGAGGAAGAGGATGAGTGCAATGTGTATAAAAATAAATCAATAGTTTTCTATCAATACGCTTTTATGTATTTCACTGAATGTGGTAAATAGATGTTACTTTTGTAATTTATGAAGACTTTAATAAAATACTTTTAAGTATCAAAATGTGAAAATGTCAATGACCTTGGTTCTCGGTTCGCCCCAGTAAAAGTAGACATGTTACTTAGAGTTTCACGATATTTGTAGTGCATTATTTATTGTCTTTTGATTTTATAAAATGTTTAAAGTAGGAAAAATGTGAAAATACCAAAAAACTTTTTTCTAAGTTCTCCCTTGGAAAAGCTGATATATTTCTTAGGGTTCCATGATATTTCTAGAGTATAGCTTATTATTTCCTTTTAGACCTCAAAAGAAGAGGGGGAAGTCTGCAATTTGATTACGTCTTTCATGCTGATATATTGAATACTGTAGCATAGGGAGTAATCCTCTGTTGGGAAGGAACTATGAATACTGGAAGAGCAGGCTTTGAGGAGCATGATAAGTATTTTGGGCTTTATCTACAAAGCTATATGGAGAGTTTTAAGATAGTCTTCCTGGAATCCAGCACAATGATCTTTGTATATGGGCTATTTCCTGACTTGTAAGTTGTGTAAATAATCTTAAGTGACTTTCTGGAGACACAGCTCAAGTGCTCCCTCCCCTGGGAATCATTCTTTGAGCCTCTGGCCTGTAGTAGGGAATCCTCTTCTTGGTTCCCACTACCCTTAGTGCTTCTCACAATGAGTTATGAATGTGTGTTTCCATGTGGGTGTACTCTATCCGTGTAGAAATCAAGGGAACTGTTTCTCACTCATCTATATGCCCCCAATTCTAAGACCAGGACTTGGCACTTGGGAGGAAATAAATCAATGCATGTTTATATGAAGCTTGCTCCTCCTCTTAAGCCTCTTCATAGCATCATTAAAAAAACTTTTCCATTTCATCTCTTCTCCAAATCCACAGAGACCAAGAGACATCTCTGAGGTCCAGTGATCCAGTTTAAGCCTTCCTCCCTTCCTCAATGTCACTGCAAGGACAATCAACTCAACAGCTCAACAACTCTGAGGAACTGTGAGGGGAAGCAAGAGTGTAGTGGGTGCCTTGTTCAGAACCAAGGATAGTTCCTTCCAAAATGGACTGAAACACAATTCTTCCATTCATCAGCATCTCCATCTCTGGGCAGAAGTTGAATTCACCTGAGCATGCAGGTTGCCTCCAGGTGCAGCATCAGCAAAGTGTAATTTGTACTTGTTGTCCTTAGGCTACCAGGTGAGAAGACTAAATGCTGTTCTTTGGGGATGAAGACAAGGGAAAAAAAAAAGAAACTGTCTTTTATAGCACACCCTAAAACCATGTAATGACTCTCAACAATGTACAGATAATTAATTGATTTGAACTTCTGACAACCTGATGAAGTAGTAGTACTAGTAGTTGTTGTTGTTGTGTGCCATCAAGTTGACTCCGACTTATAACGACCCCATGTGACAGAGTAGAACTGCCCATAATGTTTCCAAGGCTGTACTCTTTACTGGCACTGATCACCAGATTTCTCCTGCAGAGCCACTGGGTGTGTTCTAAACATCAACCTTTTGGTTAGCACTCAAGTGCTTAACTGTTACGCCACCAGGGCTCCTGAAGAAGTGGTTATATCTCCATATGGTATAACAATACATGAGTTTTTGAGATCAAGCAGCTTCCTGAAGACCATACAGTTAGGTGGGTAGAGATAGTACTGTTTCTCATATAAATCTGACTTCAAAACCCTTGCTTTTAACCAGTATGCTCTATCATCCCTCAGAGGTCTGGCATGTAATAACTACTATTCTATGAAATTAATTAATTCTAATTACTCTTACAGTACTGAATAGACAAAGAAAGTTTAACTGGGTTAGGAAACTTTCCTAGAGTAACACTTTTGGAAAGTAACAGTTTTCAAACTCCTTGAAGCCAGAACCCAGGTTTATTTTTGTCCATATGTCCAGTGCTCTTAGTACACTGCTTTCTTCATATAAAGCTCTTATTTTTGAATGTTTATGGAGTGGAGGAGAATTAAAGATGTCTACCAACCAAGAATCTATTTTCGCATGTGAGCAATTTTGGGTTTCATTCAGGACAACAGAATTCAAACCCAGTTTTTTTAATAATTCCTGAGCCTGAACCTGTAACCACCACATTATGCTGCCTTTCTTTCCACAGAAGAGAGATGATATATTTCAAGGTAGGAATGATTATTCCTGATTTTGAATAACATACGACAAAAGTTGGAAGAGATTAAGTAGCTTTACCAAGGCAAACCCGAAACCAAAACCAAAACTTTGCCTTCGAATCAATTCTGACTCATAGTGATCCTATAGACAGAGTAGCACTGCTTCATACGGTTTCCAAGGAGTGGCTGGTGGATTCACATTGCTGACCTTTTGGTTAGCAGCCAAGCTCTTAACTACTGTGCCACCAGGACTCCTTTACCAAGGCAACAGAGGTAATGGCCCAATTTCTCTGGGGGCAGATACCAATTTATTAACCACCATCTCTCCTTTGTACCCAGGACACATGTTCACAAATAGTTCATGGCTGAAACAGATTTTTGTGATGGAATTTTCTTTGAATATTCTAGTTCTAAGCTTCAGGTTTTCACTGGCCAATTTTTTTTGGAGGAGGTCACCAGGTCCTAACAACAACAACAACAAGAACAAGATTCAGGATGTTCATGAGACATTTGAAGGTGCATTTATGGATTCTTCTGCAGATTATCTAGGGGGTTTTGGAGCATTTGAAGTCATAAACCAAGAAGAGTAACTCACAAGAGGATACATGGAGGAGGTGAGTATTTAGTAAATATGGATGGGTGAATAATGAAGATCAAAGGCAGAATCTGGAAGGAGGACGAGCAAAGCAGAAGGAAACTCAGTGTGGGAGGAAGTGGTGAGGGAGGAAAGCAGATGAAGTCTTCTTCATAACAAAGGAGAGCTTCACCAGCCAGAAATAAAGTTGGGCTAGCGAAGGCAGCTTTTTAAATATTGAAGACAACTCCTCCCAAGTTTAGCCAGTGTGAGGAGCAAGTCCTTTGGACAAACCATGAAACCATGGTTTTCCCCTATCGTCTCCCTAATGGCATCTTTAGGCTTCAGATCCCACCCCCGCCATTGAGCCCACTGAGGCCTGATGTTTGTTAGGATTAAAAGATACAATTAGTCACATAGGCTGGGATATAAAATAGCTGGGAGAGGAAGTTTCCTTTGTCTTGTCAACTATGGTGCAAGTGGAGCATGCGTAAGATAACCTTACAGTTCCCTTAACTGGTCCTACCTGGCCAGAGGGAGACTGGCAGAAGGTAGCCCCCCCCTTTTAAGTCCCTCACCCATAACACAATGTGAGGTGCACATGGAAGTGTCATCACCTCCACCCAACAACCTTCTCTAGTTGGGGGGTGAGGTTACACTCAAAAATGGATCCACATTTGTTCTAGTGTGCTGTCTGCTTCTTGTAAGTAATAAAAGCTATTTTCTATGTTCTCACATGTGTCCAAGCTCTGATCAAAAGGACATGGTATTTATGGAGCAATCAATATTATTGATGCCTTTGTCTAATGACCTGCTGGATGTCTAAAAAATCAGGTACAACCTGTGAGCACAACACAGATTTGGTGAGTTGTCTTAAAAACAGGAATCAAGTAGGTAAGGGCTCTCATTTAAGACTGCAGAGAGCAGTGATACCAGAAGCCAAACCCAAGTTCGTAGGGAGTAAATGTTCAGCACCAAGGACAGATCCAAGATAGTCTTGATTCTCAGGCTACGAGGAGTCCATGATCAGAACAAAAAACAGATCCACCCTACCAGGACTGACACTGGTCTGAACTTTTATAAAAGTCTCAAATTTTATAGCATCCAAATACATATCTGTATTTTTAATTTAATCTTCACAATAAGCCTATGAGGAAAAGTGGCACTCTCCACTGTACTAATTTGGAAACTACCTCAAAAAGGTGCAGAGAGTATCCCAAATTCACATCAATGGGATAGAGTAGAACTGGACCTGGGACTGTCTGACTTTAGAGTCTATTCAAAGGAAAGATGACTGGATTTATATCCAGCCATTTTTTTATTGGAGTGCAAGTTCTACTTAACGGCTTTGACAACTTGGGCTGGTGGATTCACCTCTCTGAGCCTCAGTTTTCCAATCTGTGTAATAAGTGCAATAATGTACACAACACTTGTATGTCCAAAGGATTGACTTTACTCATGCCCCTTCTACCTTTGTCCAGAACCTTGGCACCAAACATTTTCTACTATCTTCATATCTGAATTCTTGGAAAACTCTGATTCTTGTAATTAGGAAAAAAAATATTAGAAAGAAACACTTGCATGCATACAGTTGCTCAGGGTTCCCTGTTACATAACTGGAGACAACCTCTCCCAAAGACCTGTTCATTTCTAATGCACATATGCACCCATTCATTTGTGCAGAGTAGGCATCTTTCTTACCAAAATTGGGCACAAATGTTCTTTTCTCATTAATTTGTCTGAGTCAGTATTTAAACATCTGAGGTAGAAACTCTAAGGATGAAAGAATAAAAAATGCATTAGAGGATGGAGGACAGAGATGAGATTTGGATTCAGTGAGGCCCCAGTTTGCATCCTAGTTCTAGAGGTCATCGCTGTGGTCTTGGGTGAGTTGCTTATTTCTCTGAGCTTCTTCCCCAACCTGCAAAATTGGGATAGCAATAGCATTCTTGTAGAGGTTTTGTGAGACCTTAAAGAGCTGACAGTGAAAAGAATTTAGCCCAATGATGGCACATATAAAGAGCTTACTGCGTGGTTTTGTTGTTGTTGTTGCCATTGAGTCGATTTGTGACTCATAGCACCCCATGTGATAGATTATAACTGTCTCATACAGTGGAGCCCTGGTAGCACAGTGGTTAAGCGTTTAGCTGCTAACCAGATGGTTGGCAGTTTGAATCCTCCAGTTGCTCCTTGGAAACCCTACGGGGCAGTACTATTCTGTCCTGTAGGATCGCTATGAGTTGGAATTGACTCAACAGCAATGGGGGGATAGGGTTTTCTAGGCTATAATCTTCACAGGAGAAGATCACCAGGTCTTTCTCCTGTGGAGCTGCTGGGTGAGTTTGAACGGCCAACCTTTCAGCCTGCAGCCAAGTGCTTAACTATTGCACCACCAGGCCTCCTTCACTACATACAAACCAAAACTAAACCTGGTGCCGTCAACTGGATTCCTACTGATAGTGACCCTATAGGACAGAGTAGAACTGCCCCATAGGGTTCCAAGGAGTGGATGGTGGCTTCGCACTGCTAATCTTTTGGTTAGCAGCATAGCTCTTAACCACTGTGCCACCAAGGCTCCTTCACTACATAGCAGACATTATTATTACTACTTCTACCATTATCATTTGTTTGGGATTTAGAATACTAGCATCAAGTGTTAATAATAAACAGCAGGGATAACTGGAACACAGGAGTTAGAATTAGCTTTGTTCCTATTTTCCATATTGGCCATGTGACTTGGGGTAAATCACTTTTACTTTCTGACCCTTTTAAAATTAGGAAAACGACAGTCTTTGTTTTGCAGAGTCCTTGAGATAACTGAATAAAATAACATTCAAAATTCCTGGCATAGTGCCTGGAAAATTAGAGAGACTTAAGAATCCTCTGATCATTGCTTCATTGTTGGTTGTGGCAAAAGAGTGCAATAAACTTAAATTCACTTGACCTTATGTAAAATTGTTGTTGTTAGGTGTCATTGAGTCGGTTCCAACTCACAGCAACCCCATGTGACAGAGTAGAACTGTCCCATAGGGTTTTCTAGGCTGCAATCTTTATGGAAGCAGATTGCCAGGTCTTTCTCCCATGGAGCTGATGGGTGGGTTCTAAGTGCCAACCTTTTGGTTAATCGCCGAGCGCTTAACCATTGCATCCCTAGGCGTCCGGTTATGTGGACAAGTCCTTGGCTATTTTTCCATCCTCATGTCTTTCTGCTCTTCTTGCTCACTAAGCCCCAGCTTCAAAGACCTCCTTGTTATCTGTGAGAACTGTCATTTCCTTCTCAATGAAGGGCATTTCGGCTTGCTCTCCCATCTGTCCACAATGTTGTTCCCCTCAGCTCTTTGCATTTCAGGACACTTCTCACCCTCCAGGTATCCATTAAAATACCACCTTCTCAGGTCACTTTCCTTCATGGCTAAGAACTAATGGAGCCAGCCACTCCCTCTGCCATCTACACTATCTGGAATTATGTTTGAATTTAATTTTTGTTCAACAAAGCCTATTTCCTCCTATAGACTGTGAACCCCATGGAATAGATGCCTTCCCATCTAGTGCCCAGCATGGCTTATTCTCCATCAGATGGTGTTCTAAGTCCTACCTCACAAAGGTATTCTGAACAATAAATGAGATCATGCTTGGAAGTTCTTAGCACTGGGGCTGGCACGTAGTGAGTGCTCAATAAGTGTTGGTAAACATACCTCAGCATACACCAGTGTTGGTAAGCATACACCAGTGTTTGTTAAATGAATCTAAAATCCTTCTCCAATCCTTTCTATATCCAAATTCTGTATAAGATGAAGCCCATATTTATTGTCATTGCATTCAAGTATGGTCATGATACAGCCCCCACACTGTTACATTTATTTTTGTCAAAACGTAGTCATTGTACCAAGAACTGGGGTGGGACCTGGGATTAGTAGGTGAATCAGTCCCACTTCATGATCTCTGTGATATCTTAGGGTAGGAAAGGAGTAGTAATTACGGTCCATCCATTCAAGGAATTGGAATCCCTGAGTGACACAAACAGTTAAGCAGTCAACTACTAACAAAAAGATTGGTAGTTTGAACCTACCCAGAGGTGCCTCAAAAGAAAGTCCTGGTGATTTGCTTCCAAAAGGTCACAGCCTTGAACACCCTATGGAGCAGTTCTACTCTGACATACGTAGGGTCACCAGGAGTTGTAATTTACTTGACAGCAACTGGTTTTGTTTTTGTATATGAGGGATTATTCTGAAGCTGTTAAACAGAAAAAGGCAGCTCCATGATGACACAGAGTTAGTTTCAAGATATACTGTTAACAATAAAAAAGAGAGTGTATCATGTGCTACCCTTTATGTTTAAAAATACCCTTATATCTACATATGAGGGTATACATAGAAATTATCTCTGGAGGTATACCTACACTAAAAGTGGTACCAGTGGTTGCCTCTTGGGATGGGAATTAAGAGACTGGGTGTCAAGGATGAGAGCAACATTTACTTGAATTTATTTTACCTGTAAATATGTTATAAGAATAAAGCATGAAAGAAATGGCTCATTATTGATAAGAAAGCAGACAGAGATAGAAAGTATTACCTCACAAGGAAGGAAGGGAGAAAGGAAAGAAGGAAGGAAGGAAACAACTGGTTCTATTCCCTCTTTTTACAGGTAGGAAAATTGAGAATCAAGAAGGAGAAATGATTCTCCAAGATAGTACAAGTAGTAAAGAGGTGGAGGTGGCATTTAAATCCAGGTTGGCTTGCTTCAGAGCCTGTCAACAGAACATCTTCACAGAGCCAAGTTTATGACCTAGACTCTCATGGTGGTACAGTTAACACACTTTGCTACTAACTGAAAGGTTTGCAGTATGAACCCACCCACGGCACCTTGGAAGAAAAGATTGGCAATCTGCTTCCGAAAGGTCACAGCCTTGAAAACACTATGGAGCACAGTTCTGCTCTGACTCACATGGGGTTGCCATGAGTTGGAATCAACTTGATGGCAACTGGTTTAACTGGGTACCTCTGCAACCAGAATATCAACAAATTTTATTTGTTTCTTCTTAGATGGAGAGGTACCTGGGGTTGACCAACATGACCAGAGTCCAAGAGTTTATCCTGCGAGGTTTGTCCTCTAGGGTGGACATACAAGATGCCCTCTTTGCCGTCTTCCTGACCTTCTACCTGCTGACGCTCTTGGAGAACACGCTCATGATCTACCTTATCTGCAGTCAAAGTGAACTCCACAAGCCTATGTACTTCTTCCTTGGCAATCTGAGCTGCCTGGAGATGTGCAATGTGTTGGTGACCATGCCCAGACTGCTTATGGAACTGTGTACTGGACCCTACTATATTTCCTTCACAGCTTGCATGACCCAACTCTTCTTTTTTGTCTCTCTCATCCGTATAGAATGCACCCTCCTGGCCTCCATGGCCTATGACTGCTATGTGGCCATCTGTCACCCACTCCACTACCCGCTGCTTATGTGGCCCCAGGTCTGCCTGGGCTTGGCCTTGTCCTCATGGCTTGGTGGTCTTCTGGTCTCAGTGGTTAAGACTACATGCATTGCCAGCTTCTCCTACTGTGGCCCCAATGTCCTCAACCGATTTTTCTGTGATGTTTCTCCTCTGCTTAACCTTTCCTGAACCCATGTGGCCCTGACGGAGCTAGTGGACTTCATCTCTGCCATTGTCATCTTCTGTGGTACATTGCTAGTAGCCTTGGCCTCATATTCAGCCATTGGGGTGGCCGTGCTCCACATGCCATCAGCCGCAGCCCGCCGTAGATATTTCTCTACCTGTGCCTCCCATCTGGTCGTGGTGGGCATCTTCTACTCAGCTGCCCTCTTCATCTATTGCCGCCCGAGCCATATCAAGTCGATGGACCTCAACAAGGTGCTGTCAGTCATCTACACGGTGGTCACACCCACGTGCAACCTAATCATCCACTGCCTGCGGAACAAGGAGGTCCACACAGTGCTGAGAAAAACTCTCCACCTGCCTTGATCTTGGTTTTGGAAAGCTGGATCTCTCAGCTCCTAACGAAAAGTCTTTTATGGCCCCAAACACCATAAATAACCTTAGAAAGACAAATGAAATCTGGTGAAAAATTTTTACCAGCTAATATACAATGAAGGAGCCCTGGTGGCACAGTTAAGCACATGACTACTATTGGAAAGGTTGGTCATTTGTACTCATCCAGAGATGCCTCAGACTACAGGCCTGCCAATCTGCTTCTGAAAGATCACATACTTGAAAACCTTATGGAGCAGTTCTACTCTGCACACAAGATGTTATCATGAGTCAGAATGGACTCAACAGCAACTAGCAACAACAACTATATATAATGAGTTCATATAAATCAGTAACACAATCTGAACTACCCAAGGGAAATATGACTAAAGTCATAAGAAAGTAAACCATAGAAGAAGAATTTTAAGTGGCTGACAACCCACATGAAAAGATGCTGAAATTTACTAATAAACCAAGAAATGAAAATTTAACAACCACATCATTTATATTCTTAGAAGACTGACAGATGTTTACCAAATGTGTCTATATGTTCCCACTGGTACACATAGATATATGTACAAGGATATTCATTGCATCATTGGTTGTAATGAAAAAAATCAGAAATATCCTAAATGTCTATTGATAGTGGATGCATTAAATATATCATGTTCATACTGAGATAAACATAAGCTATTAAATAAAAAGAAATAGATTTGTAAATTTTGACAAAGAAATATGGCCAAGACATACATCTTAAATTTTAAAAAATGGAATTTTCTGGTTTATTTTTGGGTTAAAATTTAATTTTGATATAATTTCAAGAGCAAACTGAATTCCTGTTTACCCTTTACCTGAGGTCACCCACACTATTTATATTTTACCCTATTAACTATGTCATTCTTTCCCCCCACCTCTCTATATATATACATATGTGTATATGTATGTGTGTGTATGTGCATGGATCATATATATTATATATTATTATATAAGAGGGCAGTGGTGGTTTAGTGCTAGAATTCTAGACTTCCATGTGGGAGACGTGGGTTCAATTCCCGGCCAATGCATCTTAAGCATAGCCACCACCTGTCTGTCAGAGAAGGCTTGTGTGTAGCTGTTAGGATGAATAGGTTTCAGTGGCACTTCTAGAATAAGAAGGACTAGGAAGGAAGCTTGGCAATCTAGTTCTGAAAATCAGCCAATAAAAATCCTGTGCATCACAAGAGTCTGATCACAACCAATCATAGAGTATGTGCAGAACTGGGCAGCATTTGGTTCTGTTGTGCATGGGGTTGCCATGAGTCAGGGGTCAACTTGATGGCAGCTAACAACAACAATCTGGATACCAGATGGATTCATTGCTTCTTGTGTGATGTTATTGCTTCTAGGCTTCTCAGGGGACAAAGGTAGAAAATGTATATCTGTGTATACACATGTATGTTTGTATAATTATATATAAAGGTATATTTGTGTGTATGCACACATATATACGTATATACACATACACATATATACACCGCATATGGGAATATCTATTTATCTATCATCAATCTATCTAACCATATTAAAAGCATGACTTATTTACCACCAATTCCAATCCAATACCATAAGTTATAAAGGTATAACCTAATCTTCCTCTTTCAATTTTTGTAACTCTTCTCAACCCATGAGCTGGTTAAAATGGCAATTTTATGTTATAAATAAGTATATATATATATATACAAACACATTATAAAATGGCAATTTTTATGTTATAAATATACGTATATAAATATATGTATATATACACAATAGATTATATATAATATAGTTTATATATATTTCAAATAAAATTTAAAAAATTTTGAGAACTGATTTGGAACCAATTACCTCTGAGTCACTTTCCCAAGCCACAGTGAACTTTAGAAAAACTTTTCACTTCAATCTTTTCTCTAAGTCTACAGAGAGTAGTGAGCCCTCTGAGGTCCATCCTTGGATATAATTTAGCTGGACTTTCTGCTTGCAGCTAGCAGGAAGAACCGAGCTCCCTCTGCAGCTTAGAGAAAACAGAGGCAGAGAAATGAGGAAGGGTGGGTGACAGCTCATTGCTCAGAACCAAGGGCAACTTTTTGGAAACACTTCTGAACTGGGTTGAGGCCCTTGAATTCACTGGTCATGTCTTCACATCACTGGCATCTTCACCTCTGTCCAGGGGCCAAGTCCTTTTGGTCCCCAGAGTCTCCTTCATAAAGGAAAAGCAGGACCTGTCTCACTTCAGCTGGGAGGTAAGGGACCAAGTTCACATGATTTCGAGAAGGAATAAGAGAAGATCATAAAAGTTATCACTCATAAAACATACCTATAGGGTGCTAGGTACTGCCCAGGTACCTACCATAGAGATCTCATTGGATTTAATCCCCATGACAACCTTATGAAGTCAGTGTTATTATCTCCTTACTGGAGATTAAGATATGAGCCTCAGAATGTCAAGCACTGTCTAAGGTCACAAGCTTGTCAGTGGTAGAAACGGGGCTGGAACCGTTTCTTCCTAATTCCAATGCCCTGCTCTTAACCTGATGACAACATATTTCAAACAGAGGTTCATAAAACCAATTTATTGAGTTAAGATTAGCACTAAAATGAAATATAAAAGAACATGAAAGAAAATATCAAAGTGCCTCACATAAAGTAAGGGTAAGTGTTGTTTTGTTAAACTTTTGTTTTATTTGTGCCTGTGGCGTGTGTGTGTGTGTCAGTGTGCCTGAGTCACAAAGTAACATGTATTTCCTATTGTGGGACATGGTAAAAATGCTTGAAGGCCACAAGGTACTATATACAACGTATCACATACTGTACTATGTACTATATGCTGTTATTGTTGTTGTGTACCTTTGAGTCGATTATGACTCATAGCAACCATACAGGACAGAGTAAATCTGCCCCATAGAATTCCCTAGGCTGTGATCTTTACTGGAGCAGATCGCCAGGTCTTTTCTTCTGCAGAGCAACTGGTGGCTCAAACAGTCAACCTTTCAGTTAGCAGCCAAGGGCTTAACAATTTTGTCACATCTAAATCACCTGGTACATAGTACACAGGCAAGAATTCAGAATTATAATTATGTCTCTTTTTATTTTTTGAAGCAAATATTGTTACCATCTTAAGTAATAAATAGTTCAGACCTAGAGAGGTTAAGAGTCCTAGTCATGGTCACACACTAGCAAGCTGATGGTCACAGACTTCTCTGGGGGCAGAAACCAAGTCAATCATAACTACATTCTCAGGCACATGGTAGAATTCAGACTTGACAAATGTTTGTGAAATGGGTCCTAAATCTATGAATCATCCCTGTCTTAGTCATCTAGTGCTGCTATAACAGAAATACCACAAGTGGATGGCTTTAACAAACAGAAATTTATTTTCTCACAGTAAAGTAGGCTAGAAGTCCAAATTCAGGGCGTCAGCTCCAGGGGAAGGCTTTCTCTCTCTGTTGGCCTTCTCATCAATCTTCCCTTGGACTAGGAGCTTCTCTGCACAGGGACCCTGGGTCCAAAGGATGCGCTCTGCTCCTGGTACTACTTTCTTGGTGGTATGAGGTCTCCAACCCTCTGCTTGCTTCCCTTTTCTTTTATCTCTTGTAAGATAAAAGGTAGTGCAGGCCACACCCCAGGGAAACTCCCTTTACATTGGATCGGGGATGTTACCTTAGTAAGGGTGTTACAGTCCCACCCTAATCCTCTTTAACATAAAATTACAAACACAAAATGGAGGACACCACACAATACTGGGAATCATGGCCTAGCCAAATTGATACGCTCATCTTTTAGGGGACATAAATCGATCCCTGACAATCCTCAAATAGTCCAATTCTGCAGTGCAAAATGCCTTTTTAAATATACTTAATCAGTTCTTCAAGGTGCCTTGGTGGTGCAGTGGCTAAAGCGAAAGTAACTGAAGGGTCAGCGGTTCGAAACCACTAGCAGCTCCATGGGAGAAAGATGTGGCAGTCTCCTTCCATACAGATTTACAGCCTTGGAAAACCTATGGGGCTGCTATGAGTCAGAAGCAACTCTACGGCAGTGGGTTTTGTTTGGGTTTTATCAGTTATTCAGCAGATTGATCAGGGACATTCCAGGATCACTTGAGTTTTTCAGAGAGGCGAGATAACATGAAGACTTCATGAAGAAGTTAAGTCAAAAAGAGAAGTAATGAGAAAATAAGAGGGCAGAAGCATTACCAGAGGTAAAGTGGACCAGAAGGAAGGCATATCAGCAAAGGAGGGAAAGCCTATGGAAAAAGGCTTTGGCAGAATTTCCTAAGAAGAGCTCCTCTGTCCATAAAGGCTTGGGTTGCTGCCCAGCCCTTGTTCAGGACCAATCACAGCTCCAATGGTCAGGTGACCTTGTCTAGTACTAAGAGTATTCACCCCAAATAGTACAGAAATTGCCCTGAAAACAACTTTAAGCACTGTGTGTGAGATATTGTACATACACTACTTTACTGAATCCTTCTAATAGCCATTTGAGTTGAGGTAGGTCAAAGTTCACCCAGTTTTATCTACTTAGAAACTATGGCTCATGGAGTCGAAGGAACTTAAAAAACCCAAAGCTACAGGAAGAATGACTTAGAGCCAAGATTTGAATCAGAGTTTGCCAGACTCTGAAATAAGGTTTTGCAAAGAGCAGGGTGACTTGGATTGGTTCATAAGATCTCTCGCTCAATTCATGTACGATCTTGGGCAGGTGGCTTCATCTCTTTGAACCTCGTTGTATTCATCTGAAAAATAAGGTGACAAGAATGCTAACTGAATCAATATATTGTGGGCATAAAGTGAGATATTTTGCCAAACACCAAGATGAAAGTTTCCACTATGAATATGTCTGCATCCTTTGGCTAAACTGTTTCCATGTCATTATAAAATAATACTAACAGTGGCAACAACCAAAAATAATAGATATAATGTATAGCATTCGTGTTACTTTTCAATATTTTTTCATCTCTTACTTGAAGGGGATCATCTTAATTTTCTCATCTATTCTTGCCTAAACTGACAGACATGAGGAAAAATGTAATTTCCCCTTAATTTGGACAAATCAAGAATTAAATATGTTCAAGGGGGAAATTTACTAAAGCTAATGAGGGAGAAAGGGGCCCTGGTGGTGCAGTGGTTAAGCATTCATCTGCCAACCGAAAGGTTCGAATCCACCAGCCACTCTGTGGACGAAAGATGTGGCAGTCTGTTTCCATAAAGATCTCAGCCTTGGAAACCTTATGGGACAGTTCTACTCAGTCCTATAGGGTCGCTATGACTTGGAATTGACTTGATGGCAGTGGGTTTTAGTTTTGGGAAATGAGGGAGAAGGCATTAAGACATGGGAGAAAGAACATAGTGTTTTGAATCAAAGTGATCTCAGTACTTGTATTTGATGTGTGATGTGAGACATGTTTTAAAATGGGGGGACGTATACATGTAAGTGCCCATGGAAGCAGCAGTCAAGAGATCAAACGGCATATTGCATTTGGCTCATCTGCTGCAAAAGACCTCTTCAAAGTGTTCAAATGCAAAGATGTCACTTTGAGGACTAAGGTGGGCCTGACCTAAGCCATGGTATTTTCAATTCCTTATATGCTTTGGAAAGTTGGGCAGTGAATAAGGAAGACCGAAGAAGAATTGACGCCTTTGAATTATGGTGTTGGTGAAGAATATTTAGTATACCATGGGCTGTCAAAAGAACAAACAAATCTGACTTGGAAGAAGTACAGTCAGAACGCTCCTTAGAAGCAGTGATGGCAAGACTTTGTCTCATATACTTTGGACATGTTATCAGGAGGGACCAGTTCCTGGAAAAGAACATCAGGCTTGGTAAATTAGAGGGCCAGCAAAACAGAGGAAGACTCACAACAAGATTGATTGACACAGAAGCTGCAACAGTGGGCTCAAACATAGGATGGCACAGGAGCAGGCAGTGTTTAGTCTCCTTCAAGTAAGAGATGAAAAAACATTGAAAAGTAACACAAACGCAATACATTATATCTACTATTTTTGACTGTTGCCATCATTAGTGTTATTTTATAATTACGTGGAACCAAACAAAGGGTTGCTATGAGTTGGAACTGACTCGAGGGCACATAATAACAACAGCATACGTATAAGTTCATGAATATGCCGGCAATATTCCTAGAAGTATCCATTAAAAATATAATATTCGTTACACCTGGGGAAGAGAATAAGGATATTGAAAGTTAGGAGTGAGAAGAAATTATTTTTTCAACTTTATTTTTTAAATTAACTTACAGTATAATTGACTTTTTTGGTGTACAGATGTATGAATTTCAACACACGTATGAGCTACTTTTAAAATGTCTTTTAGATAAATACTGAGTAGATGAAAAGAACTTAAGACACATGTGTTGTTAGGTGCCTCGAGTCGGTTCAGACTCATAGCGACCCCATGCGCAACAGAATGAAGCACTGCCCAGTCCTGCGCCATCCTCACAATTGTTGCTATGTTTGAACCCATTGTTGCAGGCTCTGTGTCAGTCTATCTTGTTGAGGGTCTTCCTCTTTTTTGCTGACCCTCCACTTTACCAAGCATGACGTCTCTCTCCAGGGACTGGCCCTTCCTGATAATAAGTCAAAACGGGATAAAAACAGCTATGCAGTGAATTCAGTGTACACATTTGTCCTTTAAGAAGAACACTACAGTTATCTTCAAAGATCCCATGAGTCCCTCTCTTGTCCTCTCCTCCTTGTTCTCTAGGAAGGAACCACAATCTTGAATTTTAGCTCTACCATTCTTCTGCTTTCTTTTACCACATGCCTTTGTTTCCCTAAACAATGTATTTTTAAAAATTTTTGCATCGCTCAAGCATAGATAGAAATATATTGTTTGTATACTTCTGTAACTTTTTTCTCAATATTTATTTTTATATCGATTCATTAGGTGTGGTCCTGATTTATTCATTTATTTATAGAATAGTACTCCATCACATAAATAGACCACAGTTTGTTTATTAATTCTACTGTGGATAGACTTTCGGGATGCTTCCATTTCTTTTTTTCTGCTAGTAAAACAAAGTGGCTGTGAACCTTACTCTGGATATCTGCTTGGACATAGAACTCATGGGTCACAATCAGGTCTTCAAATTCACTAGATAATGACAAATTCTTTCCTGAAGTGATCACAGCACTTTACACTCCCAGCAGCAGTGAATTAAGGTTTCGTTGCTACAAATCTTGCTGAATTTAATATTTTCAGACATTTGCACTTGTGCTAAAAGGAGCCCTGGTGGAACAACAGTTAAGCACTTGGCTGCTAACCAAAAGGTTGGAGGTTTGTACTCACCAACCTGCTCCCAGGGAGAAAGACCTGGAGATCTGCTCCCATAAAGATTACAGCCTAGGAAACCCTATGGGCAGTTCTACTCTGTCACATGGGCTCCCTAGGAGTCAGAATCAATTCAACAGCACTTAACAACAAAAACAACATATAGGCACTGATGTGAAAATGTTTCTAATCTTGGTTTTAATTCTCTTGGTTCTTAAGGAGATGAGCATGTTTCTGTGTTTTTAGCCATTAATATGTATTCTTTGGTGAGGTATCCATTCTGGCCTTTTGTCCATTTTTTCTATTAAAAAACTATTTTTCGTATTGATTAACCAATTTCTTTCTATAGGTATCCTTTGTCACATATATGTATTGCAAATATACTTTTCGAGATCGTGACTTTTAATTTTTTAAGGTGACCATAACTTTTTTTTATCCTTCTTAATGAATTTCTGGAGTTGACTTACCAATATATTTTTTATTGTGGTAAATATATATGTAACAAAACAGTTTCCATTTCAACATTCTTCACATGTACAATTCAGTGACATTAATTATGTTTACAATGTCGTTCAATCATTACCATTATTCATTTTCAAATTTTTCCATCGCCGTCAACAGAAGCTCAGTGTCCCCTAAACAATAACTCCTCCATTTTCCTATTTCTCTTGCCCACCCCTGGTAACCAGTAATAAACTTTGGTCTCTATACACTTGCCTATTTTAGATATTTATTTAAGTGGAAATAATTTTAACATAGACAGGTTTAAAATTATTTTCCTACATTGTTTTTATTTTCTATACTCAAATACATAAAATTTTGTTTTTTGTTTTATAAAATTTTGGAGGCATGCACTTCAGATTTATGTTTTTAGTTCACTTGAATTTGATTTTCTTGTGCATGTGGTATGATGTAGGGATTCAATTTATTATTGTTCTTTTTCCTCTTTTGAGAACTAATTATCCAAGCACCACTTATTGAACAGTCCGTATCTTCTCCACTGATCTGCGATGCAAATGATGTCACAAATCAAGTTCGTGTATATCTGTGGGTGTGTTCGGGGGTTCTCTATTTCATTCCATCAGCCTGAAACTTACTTTTCAATGGGAAAGTTTAACTTGAAGACTAGGACACTCTGAGGAGTTTAGGGTGGAGTGGGACTACAGAGAAGCAGATTTTGCTCAATACATACGTGAGAAGAAGCCTAACTTCCACCCCCTCCCCTTTCTTCTCTATCCTTCAGCTACACTGGATTTTCTTTTCAATGAAGGTGTCAAGTACCTTCCTGACTCAAGGTTTTGGCACTTACTTTTCTTCTCTGCCAAGAATATTATTGCACCCGCTCAATGTATGTCTTATCCTTTCTTATCAGTCAAGACCTTGTGAGGAGACCCTGGGACATAGTTCAAAATAGTCCTACTCTCCACATCTCAGATGTCTAAAAAAGTAATACTGGATTCCCAGTATTAATGCCAGAGGCAAAAGACCCCTAATTCTAGGATACAGGATGAAGCAAATCCCCCAAAAGATTGGTATCGTTGGCATAGGAGTCAGACAGACTCGCATTTTCCAAGTTGTGTGTTCTTGTACAAGCCACTTAACCTTTATGACCCTTGATAATGCCATCTATATGGAAGAGAAAATAATATTTGTAGTCTAGGTATAATTCCCTGGGTGGTGTAAACAGTTCAGGTGCTCAGCTGCTAATCTGAAGGTTGGAGATTTGAGTCCACCCAAAACTAAAAAAATAACCATCATTCCTTGCTTTACAAAGCACTTTCTCATCTATTGTCATGTTTAATATTCGTAGGAAGTAAGGACATCATAAGGAGCCTGGGTGGTGCAATGGTTAAACACTCATCTGCTAACTGAAAGGTCATCAATTCAAACCCACCAGTGTCTCCATGGGAGAAAAGACCTGGCGATCTGCTCCCATAAAGATCACAGCTAAGGAAACCCTATGGGGCAGCTGAATTTAGGGTCACTATGAGTCAGAACTGACTCAACGGCACACAACAACAACAACAAGGACATCATAGTGGTAGATTTAATTTCCATTTCATAGATGAGATCAATGAGGCTTGCAAAGATTGGAAGACTTGCATAAGATCACAGAGTTAGTGAGTGTAGGTGTTAAGACTTCTGTTTCCAATTTTGCAATTGCCCAATGGCTCCCCCTCTGGTCCTCCCCACAACAATCAACATGCAGCAATTACATTGGCTGTAAGGGTCCAAATCTTATACATTCCCCCATCTCTTTATCTTTGCACTTCTGCACAAACCAGAGTCTCTACAAACTTCTTTCTTTCTTTACTTAGATGGAGAGGTCTTTGGAGTTGGCCAACATGACCAGAGTCCAGGAGTTTATCCTGCTGGGTTTGTCCACTAGGCTTGGTGTAATGGATGCCCTGTTTGCCATCTTCCTGACTCTCTATCTGTTGACCCTCTTGGAGAACACTCTCATCGTCTACCTCATCTGCAGTCACAGTGAGCTCCACAAACCCATGTACTTCTTCTCTTGGGACTGTGGACAGGGCCTTGCCATGTGCCCTTCACAGCCTGCACAATTCAGCTATTTTTATTTATATCCCTTATTGGTACCAAGTGCACCCTCCTGGCTTCCATGGCCTATGACCGCTATGTAGCCATCTGCCGCCCACTCCACTACCCGCTGCTCATGCGGCCCCAAGTCTGCCTGGGCTTGGCCATGACCTCATGGCTTGGTGGTCTTCTGATCTCCTTGATCAAGACCACATGCATCATGAGTCTCTCCTACTGTGGTCCCAATGTCCCCAACCACTTCTTCTGTGATGTCTCCCCTCTGCTCAAACTGTCCTGCACCCACATGGCCCTGACAGAGCTAGTGGACTTCATCTTTGCCATCATCATCTTCTGTGGGTCATTAGTAGTTGCCCTCGCCTCGTATATGGCCATTGGCAGGGCTGTCCTCCGTATGCCATCAGCTGCTACCCATTGCAAAGCCCTCACCACCTGTGCCTCCCACCTGGTTGTAATGGGCATCTTCTACTCAGTGGTCCTCTTCATGTACTCCCAACCCAGCTGCACTGAATCCACAGACCTCAACAAGGTGCTGTCAGTCATTTACACAGTGGTCATGCCCATGTGCAGTCCAGTTATCTACTGTCTGCGGAACAAGGAGGTCCACACAGCAATAAAGAAGACTCTACACCCACACTGAGTCTCTTCGGAGAACACTGGACATTTTCCTGCTCCTGGTTTTAAAACTTTAATCACCAAAAACATGTACAAACATACTCAACATCATTAGTCATCATTTTTGTTGTTGCTGGGTGCTGTCGAGTCTATTCCGACTCATAGTGACCACATGTGACAGAGCAGAACTGCCCCATAGGGTTTCCAAGGCTGTAATGTTCAGGGAAGCAGATGACCAGTTTTTTCTCCCTTGGAGCTGCTGTGTGGGTTTGAACTGCCAAACTTTCAGTTAGCAGCTGAGTGTTTAACCACTGTGCGACCAGGGCTCCTTTATTAGCCATTTGGGAGATGCAAAGTAAAACTACAATGAGATACCACCTCATCTCTATTAAAATGGCAGTGATCAAAAAACAAAAACAAACAAACAAACAAAAAAACCTGAAACAACAGGTGGCGGTGAGGTTGTGGAGAAACTAGAGCCCTCATTCATTGCTGGTATGAATGTAAAATGGTACAGCCACTGTGGAAAACAGTTTGACATTCCTCAGATTTGAACTTGAAACTGTCATATGACCCAGCAATCCCAATGCTAGGTATAAATGCAGAAGAAGTGAAGGCAGGAATGCAAACAGAAACCTGTACACCAATGTTCTTCACAGCACTTTTCACAGTAGCGAACATTTCACAATGGAAATATCCATCAACAGATGAATGGATAAATTAAATTTAGAATGTACACACAGTGGAATAGTACCCAGCTATAAAGAGAAATCAAGTCCTGATCCATAACACAACATGGATGAACCCTGAAAACATTATCTTGAGTGAAATAAGTCAGTCACAATAGGACAAATATTGTATGATCTCATTTATATGAAATAAGTAAATACACAGAAACCAAAGATTATTAGTGGTTACCAAGGGTGGGAGGGAAGGGGAAAGGGGAGTTTTTGCTTAGGGAGCATTAAGTTTGTTAATGGTGGTGGAATGATGTGGAAAAGGAGAGTGAGAATGGTTGCAAAACATGAAGAATGTAATCAATGTCACTGAATAATACAGGTGGAAATTATTGAGATGGAGTAGGTCTTGATACGTATATTTTCACTACAATGAAAAAAAAATCCATACCGAAGTTTCAAATGCAAATAGAAACATGGAGGAAAATATTTCCAGTGTAATCTATAAAGACTTTCTAAAATAATGAATACTCTAAGACAAAAACAAAAGGAAAACGGCCATAAGCAGCAAAGTTACTGAAGAAGAAATATGACTGGCTGATAGCCTCCAAAATATATTCAATCAGTTCATTAATTCCAGAAATTCAAATTCATGCAGAAGACAGAAATTTCCCTTTTGAAAAATATTATATACATATAGTATGCATAATAAATATACATATCTGTAGTTAGGATTCACCAAATGTATTTGCAAGAATGTTCATCTCAAAATTGTGAATTTTGGAGTAAACACTATTTTATTGGAAATTACTGGGACTATCTTAAATATCCAATGATTGTTTATTATTTATTTATTTTATGTCCATACTGAGAAATAACATGCAGCCATTAAAGGTATTAAACTAGACTTGTAGATACTGATGTGGGGAGATAGTCTGGGTGTTTTGTTGAGTTGAGACTATGGCCCCCTGACACCCTTTTAACTCAGAACTAAAGTCACTCCCAAAGTTCACCCTTCAGCCAAAGATTAGACAGGTCTATAAAACAAACAATAACACACGTGAGAAACACGCTTTGTAGTTCAGTCACGTATATGAGACCAAATGGTCACACCTACCCAAAAGCAAAGACAAGAAGACAGGAAAATGGGACGAATGGAAGTGGGAAACCCTGGTGGAGAAGGGGAGAGTGTTGACACATCGTGGGGATTGCAGCCTATGTCACAAAACAATTCATGTATTAATTGTTGAATGAGAAACTAATTTTCTCTGTAAACTTTCACCTAAAGCACAATTAAAAAATAAATAAATCAGTATATAAGTATGTCAAAGTTTTTGTAAAACAATATTGATAATACTAATAATTGTGATAATTACTTATGTTATTATATATCTAGTCAGGAATCTGAAATACTACATATCAAGCAGTTATTAGTGGTTACTTTTAGGGATAGGGCTACATGGTATTCATATTTTATATTTTATGTATTTGAATAATTTACAATAAGATCACATTATTTTTTAATTAGAAAAATAAACATAATATAAAATGGAAATTTAAAGGATGACCTTCTATGGAATGATTTGCTTAGCACACTGGTAGATTTTTAAATTTTATTTTAAGTAATAATAGCTCATGATGACAATGCCTTAAGGGAAATGAGCATGCTGTGGTATTGTTTGGGAGAATATGAACTGGTACCTCTTAGAAGGCAAATTTGTTAATAAATTTAAAAAGGCTTGAGAGTCTAAATGACCTTGAGCCCATCAACCCCACTTTGGGAATTTATTCTGAAAAAAAAAAATGTTCATAGCAGCCTTATTCACAGTAGCCAAAAAAGCGGATACAACCCAAATGACCATCAGATGATGAATAGATGAACACGATGTGGTATATCCATCCAATGGAATACAATTCAACTATAAAAATAAATGTAGTACTCGTACATGCTATAACATGAACAAACCTTGAAAACACTGTGTTAAGTGAAAGAAGCCAGTCACAAAAGACCACGAATTGTATGATCTGATTTATATTAAATGTCAAGAATAGGCAAATCCATAGAGACAGAAAGCAGATTATCGGTTGCTTAGGGATAGAGGGAGGGATGGAGAGTGACTGATAATGGGTATGGGTTTTCTTTTGGGGGTGTTCTGGAATTAGGTAGTGGTGACAGTTGCACAACTTTGTGAATATACCTAAAAATCACCGTATTGTATATTTTAAAAGGGTGTATTTTATGGTAAGTGAATGATAGCTCAATAAAACATAAGGTATTGATCCCTTGAGATCTTCCCCCATGCCCTGGTTACTGGTCTGTGTCAGGACCTATGCAGAGTTCTACGGAAATCTCCCTGCACCTCCTTGTTCCGCAAGCAATAGATGATTGGGTTGCACATGGGCGTGACCGCTATGTAAATGACTGACAGCACCTTGTTGAGGTCCATGGCTTCTATGCGGCTGGGGCGGGCATAGATGAAGATAGTGGCCAAGTAGAAGATACCCACCACTACTAAGTGGGAGGCACAGGTGGAGAAGGCCTTGTGACGGGCAGTGACTGACAGCATGTGGAGCACAGCCATACCAATAGCCGCATTTGAGGCCATGGCCACCAGGAGGGAACCCCAGAGGATAATGATGGCAGAGATGAAGTCCACCAGCTCTGTCAGGGCCACGTGGGTGCAGGAAAGGTTGAGCAGAGGGGAGACATCACAGAAGAAGTGGTTGAGGACATCAGGGCCGCAGTAGGAGAGACTCGCGATGCATTTGTTTTGGCCACGGAGACCAGAAGACCACCAAGCCATGAGGTCATGGCCAAGCCCAGGCAGACCTGTGGCCGCATGAATAGTGGATAGCGGAGCGGGTGGCAGATGGCCACATAGCGGTCGTAAGCCATGAGGGCCAGGAGGGTGCACTCAGTACAGATGAGAGAGATGAAAAAGAAGAGTTGGGTCATGCAGGCTGTGAAGGGCACATGACAGGGTCCTGTCCACAGCCCCACAAGCAGGCTGGACATGGTCACCAACACGTAGCACATCTCCAGGCAGCTCATGTTGCCCAGAAAGAAGTACATGGGCTTGTGGAGCTCACTGTGACTGCAGATGAGGTAGATGATGAGAGTGTTCTCCAAGAGAATCAACAGGTAGAGGTCAGGAAGATGGCAAACAGGGCATCTCGTATGCCCACCCTCGTGGACAAACTCAGCAGGATAAACTCCTGGACTCTGGTCATGTTGGCCAACTCCAAGGACCTCTTCATCTAAGAACAAAATATATCTGTAAAATGTTTTGTAAATCTGTCTTTTTACATCTTGCCTCACCTTTGGTGCAAACCATTGTCTCACTTAAATCAATGAAATAACCCCTTATCTGGTCTTTCTGCTTCCATTCTTACCTTCTAATGTACTTCTCCAAGTAGAAGCTAGTTGTTGTTGTTGTCAGTTGCCATGGAGTCAGTTCCAACTCAGGGCGATTCATGAGTTACAGAGTAGAACTGTCCCATAGGATTTTCTTGGCTGTAAGTAGGTCTCCAGGCCTTTTCTTCTGTGGTACCGCTGGGTGGGTTCAAACTACCAACCTTTAGGTTAGCAGTCAAGCATAAGCTGTTCGCTCCACCTAGGGACATGTGAAGAAATCCTTAAAAATCATAGATCATATTGGACCACTCCTCTGCTTAAAACTCTTCATCAGTTCCCCATTAACCTTAGACTAAGTATCAAGTTCCTTACAACAGCCTTCAAGGTCCTGAATGTTCTAATCTCTTCCAACTGCTTCAGGTTTAACCCATTTCGTCCTTCTTCTTTTCGCATCTCCTGAAGTTCCATGGGTGCCCTTTTACTTCGTCAAATGCAACAACGTCCTTCAAACGTTAAAGAATTCCCAAGTGAGGTTCCTTCTCTCTGGAACACCCTTCTCCCTGTTTTCCATTTTCCTATTTCTGAAAACAACTTTAATATACTGTAAGGTCGCTGAGTCGGAATCGACGCGACAGCAACAGGTTTGGTTTAGTATACTTGGCATTTGTGTCAGTGTCTTGTGCTCAGATAAGCTGTCCTTGAAAATCCTGTATCAAACTCACCACCACCCTGGATCATTATTATCTATCTTTGTATCCTATTATGAGTCCCTGAGTGGCACAAATGGTTAAGCACTCAGCTACTAACCGAAAGGTTGGCAGTTTGAACTTACCCAGAGGCACATCGGAAGAAAGGCCTGGGGATTTGTTCTGAAAGGTCACAGCCTTGAAAGCCCTCTGGAGTGCAGTTCTAGTCTGCAACATATGAGGTTGCCTGAGTCAAAATTGATTCCACTGCAATTGGTTTGGTTTTGGTTTGGTATCTTATTACTTCATCTCAAAGTTATTATTATTTTAAATTATTTGCGTGTTTATTCACCTACTGGTTTGTCTCTCCTACTGGATTGTGAGCCTCATGAGTGCAGGGACTGAGTCTGTTTTACTTCACACTGTCTCCTCATATCTAGCAAGGAGCACCCTGCCTAGCATATTATAGGTCCTTAATACCTGTTTATTCAATGCACAGCAGATCAACTTTGGATTTCCAGACGTTGCACCTCCAGTACAGCAGCAACAAATGGTAGTTGGTGTTAGCTGGGAGCCTTAGTTCTCTTCCTAAGTGACCTTTTTGTTCAACCTCAGATGGCCGTGGACTTTGAAACAGAATCAATGTAGTGTGGTTGGAAGAACACTTACCCTGAGACCAGAAAACCTGCCTCATCCGCATATTACAATCTCTGATTTATGTGAGCCTCCATTGTTTTCCTCAGTAAAATGGGAAGAATGATACTGGCTCCCATGAGATGTTGTGGAGATTGTATAAGAAAATTGAAGGGAAAGTTCTATATGAATATTACTTTTGATAAAATTGAATTGGTCTCTTTGTTAGGTTGCATTTCTAAAACATACTACACTGGACTTCATTTCCAAACAGAAAATAATCCTAATCTCCATTATTCTGAGCCCAATACTTCTACTGATTTGATGGCATTTATAGAAGAGATTAGGAGTCACTGGGTGGCACAAATGATTAAGCATTCGACTACTAGTCAAAAAGTTGGTGGTTTGAATCCACCCAGAGGCACCTCGGAAGAAAGGCCTGGAGATCAGTTCTGAAAGTTCACAGCCTTGAAAACTCTATGGATGCAGTTCTACTGTGCAGCACACGGGGTTGCCATGAGTCAGAATCAACTGCATGGCGACTAACAACAACAACATGGAAATTCGCAACAATTTATTAGAGAAAAGAGTCAACCTACCCAGCAGCTCCATGGGAAAAAGACCTGGCAATCTGTTCCCATAAAAGATTACAGCCATAAAAACCCTATGGGGCAGTTCTCCTGGGTCTCGTGGGGTCACTATGAGTTGAAATAGACCCAAAGGCACCTAACAACAAAAAACAGCATGGTAGTTTTCTATAAAAACCAATGGAAACCTGATCCCTGATTTCTTCTAGAGAAAACTGTCTTCTCTCCCCCAAAAAGAGTGTCTTGTTAAAAAAAAATAGATATTGCATATCTCTGTGCTCCTGGCACCATAGTAGGATCTTTTCACAAAAGATGTCATTCATTTCTCAATAGTCTACAAAGTAGGGTAACCTATTGCCATCTAGTTGATTCTGACTCATAGTGACCCTGTGTGATAAAGTAGAAATGCCCATAGGGTTTCCTAGGCTGTAATCTTTACAGGAGCAGATGGCCAGCTCTTTTCTCACATGGAGGGGCTGTTGGGCTCAAACTGCCAATCTTTCACTTAGCAAATGAGCACTTAACCACTGCACCACCAGGGCTCCTTACAAAGTAGGGTATTGTTTCCTTATTGTTAAAATGAGAAAGTGGAGGTTCCCAGAGGCTACAATTAGGAAGTGAGGACACTGGGATTTTTCAAGTAAGTTTTGTCTGATTTTACCACCCAACATTGCCTTGCATGAGATCGCATTGTTTATGAAAGACTTTGGCGTGAACGGAAGGTTCTTTATATGGGTTTAGGACTTTGTCACTTTTGGTCTGTGGACCAGTACTATCAGAATCACCTAGAAGACGATTAGGAATGCAGAATCTAAGCCCCTTCCACCATGATCTACTAAATCAGAATCAGAATTTTAGCAAGAACCCTGGGTGATACTTATGCATGTTAGAGTTTGAGAAACGTTGGTCTAGAAGACAAGAAAAACAATCATCAGCAAAGTCAATAAAAGCCTTGGACACTGGCCAGTAACACAGCCTAGCAACTCAAAGACTGTGGAAAAGAGCTTATTATTTAAAATATGGTATTGGCTGATGTAAGCTTGGATATACAAGACTGATTTTACAGAAAATGTGTCTATTGAGTATCTATCACGTGTCAGGCATTTTATACAATTTTCTCATTAAGCCTTAAAACAATATGGGAAGATAAAATTATAATTCCCCATTCTATGAACTTTACATTTTAATTGTTTTAATTTAAAGTGATCTTAAATGAAATATTAAAAATGACAAAAATTCAAATATTAACAAACGATATACAGGAAATGATATTTTTTCCTTCCATCACTATTCCCCTTTGCAGGAGTAATTACTCTTACTAATTTCTTGTTTATCCTCCCTGAAAGATTCTGTACTTAATCAAAAACCCTGGTGATTTACTTTCAAAAAAATCAGTCATTGAAAACCTTATGGAGCACAGTTATACTCTGACACACATGGGGCCACCATGAATCAAATTCAACTCAATAGAAACTGGTTTGTGTTCCTTCCCCCTTTGGAGAAAAATAGGCATTCTTTAATCCTAGACATGCCACTCCCTCACTGAGCAACCTCTCAGCAAGGCACTTAACCTCCCTCAGACCCTGTTGACCCATAAATAAATTCCTGGATTCTACATGCCAAAGTGAAGGCTGGAAATAACAATAATAATTCCCATTTTTCAGCATTTACCTATTGCTGAGTGTTATGTTGCGTATTTTTTAATTCATGTTTTATTCTCATCATAACAACACTAAGAGGTAACTGATCAATGTTCCCATTTTACAGATGTAGAAACTAAGGACTAAAGAGTATAGCAGCTTCCCCAAGGCCTCTCAACAGTAAGTAGTAGAACACATTTCTACTACTTATCAGGTCTAGCTGGCTCCCTAGCTCATGCCCTTCTCCCTTATCACTTGAGATTTTCTGATGAAAATTTCACTTGATTTTTTTCAAACAGGCTTGGCCAAAGATGAAAAGGAAATTATTCTTCCACACCAGGAAGAGAATTTTAGAGCTAGAAGGGCCATTTTGAGGCACTCAGTTTAACCTCCACATTTTATACAGGAGGAGATTGAAAAGAGCTACACAAATTCAAGGGTTTAGTTAACGTTGTGATTATATAGTTTAGAATGGCCCTGAGTTTCAAAAAAAAAAAAGTGAAGTGGCTGCATCTACATCAGCTTGGGATCCTGGACAAAGACTCTATAGATGGAATCTTATTTCATCATCCCAGTGACCTTGTACAGTAAGCTTTCTTAGCCTTGTTTTACCACTGAGAAGTCAGTATTATTATTATTATCATTATTATTATAGTGTAAGGTGAAATCATCAGTCCAAGGACCCTCAACAAATGATAGAGCCACTACTCTAATTGGTTTAGTTTACGAATAAAGATATGCTTTCTAGAGACATACTCACCTGGTCACTTCTCCACTCTGAGTCTCGATTCCTTTGATTATGAATATAACCTCAAAGAAGATTAAATGAAGCAAACTCATCTGAAGAAATCCCTTCAGTAGAAGAGTTGCTGGGGCTGACCCTGGTCCTGAAATTAAAACTGCATCTATTCCCATAGACCTGAACTTGGTCCTGAACAGTGCTTTCTACCCAACGAGTTGGATGGTGGGGCTCCCATTGGTTCTAAACAAGAACCGCTCAACTGCCCTCTTCCTTTAATCTTTTTCTCCCCACACTGGGCTTCACTGTGCTGTTTCACTTTTTCCTTGCTCCTGCTTCTCTTCAAAATTTTTCTCTTTCCCCCTGCTCCAGAGGTAACCTCTGCAGTGAAGTCTCCCATGAGTCAAACCTTGCAGCCAGTCGCCTCAGATGCCAAGAGTTGTCCTTGCTTATTCTACAGAAGAGCCAATAAATTTCATTTTAGATGTCATTTTGGAATTCTTCAGCCCAGAATCAGAGTACTCAAAGACCATTTGAGATTTTTGTTTCATCCAATAAACAATGTGCTGCCCACTGTGCTAGGCACAGTGGAGATATGAAAAGGAACAAGATTTTGTCTTTGCCAAGGGGTGTTGTCCACCTGCTTCTTTATTGTGTAAATTTCTGCAAGTTACTCGACGTCTCTGAACCTCATTTGCCTCTTCTGGGAAAAAAATGGATGTAATTAGCCTCATCTCAAATTATGCGACACCTTCACTGTTAAGGTAGAGTCAGCTAGACAGATAGACATGACTTTGAGTCTTAAAGCCTCCACTTAATAGCTGTGAAACTTTGGACAAGTTCTCATAGCATCTCAGTTTCCTTATCTGCAAATTGGGGATTATTGTAGTACTTATCTCATAGGGTATCCATGTGCACAATTTCCAGCATATAGTAAACAAAAAAAGTTAGCTATTTTTATTAAATTATATATCATTTAAATATAGGTATCATTATTATAAGTATAGTACATTAATAATAATAATAATAATAATAATAATGTATGCTAGATAGTATCATTAATCCAGTTTGTAAACCATCCTATGAATGAAGTATTCTTATCTGCAGTCTGAAGAAGAGGTACTATAACTCAGAGGGGTGAAAAAACTTGACCAACGTCACAGAGGTAGTAATTGGTAGATCCAGTAATCAAACTGGGTCTATTAGATTCTGAAGTCAGCGGTCATTCCTCTAGACTTTGCCATATCTCTGCACAAAAGGAGTTGCACATGTCTGAATCTGTACAATGAAGTTATCTTTTTGTCTGACTTCTAAATTGGATTCCAGTGTTGACTTATTAATATAAGCCGTTCTGGCAGAAGTATAAGTCATGCATAACACAAACAACAAGGCAGGTTAGATGTTCAAGGAAGAAATGATTGCTTCCAGAAGGAACAACTGTGAAAGCCTCATGTAAGACATGACATTTTAACTGAGCCTTGAAGGGCTGGTAGAATTCTTAAAGTTAGAGAAAGGGCAGAGTGATGGGAAACCCAGGCAGAGGGATCTGGACCAGCAACGGAATAAAATGTGACCACACTTTTGACCAAAGTCACTCAGCTAGTTGGGAACTCCAGCACAAGTTTTCAACTCCCAACCCAGGCATTCCTTTTCAATCATCATGAGAGTAATCCTAGTGCAGTAAAAGGAAATTGACCTTCAGTATCATATAAACTTGAACTCAAACTTCAAGTCTTCCATCTCTTAATCATATGAAATCAAGCATTTTACTTACTCTTACTGACTTTCAGTTCCCCATCTGCAAAATAGAAACTGTGTTTATAACTACATGTCAGGATTAATTGAGATAATACAGAGAGACCACTCATCAAAGTGTCTGGTACATAGTGTTGTTGTGTGCCATTGAGTCAATTCCGACTCACAGCAACGCTATATGACAGAGTAGAACTGCCCCATAAGGTTTCCTAGGCTGAAATCTGTATGGGAGCAGATCACCAGTTTTTTTTCTCCTGAGGTGTGGCTGGTGGATTTGAACCACCAACATTTCAGTTAACAGCTGAGTGCTTAACCACTGTACTACCGGAGACTCTTTGGTACATAGTAGATGTGCTATAAATGCCATTTACTTTCTTCTAATCTCACACTTCCCTTTGCCCCCAAAATGAACCATCCAGTCTCCTTAACTGAATAGCTCAAGTAAGATTGTTCCATCAGAATGGGTTCAAGTCACCTTCTTCCTTCTTTGGGGTCTCTAGCCAGTGAGAAGATGACTTGAGAAACTACTCTAGGACCGAATTTTCAAAAGTGGAGTCCAGAGAGTCCCAAATTCAGAAGACAAGGGCATCTCCTTGAGTTCGTGCCAACCCCAAAGGAGCTGTCCTTGGTCTTGAGCTCAGAGTTTTCACCACATTCTTCTTATTTCTCTACCGACTGCATACTCTGAGCTGGGTGTTGTCTCGTCATTGCCAAGTTGGCTGTGTTCTCACAGCCAGTAGGCAAGCAGAACAACCAGCTTAAACCAAAGCTAAGGCTCTCTAAGGCCTCACTTAATCTCAGAATTAAACAGATGGAAAGGATTTTTTCCTCTCTCTGAATCTCTATTGGGCTAGAGGGAAGAGGGCAAAGGCACCTTTAGTTCGGAATCCATCTTTAGGCCATATTGATAAGCATGTGTTGAAGCCCTACTATGTGCTGGAGTGTCTTTCCTATGCTGGAAACACAAAAATTAATCAGACTTTGTTCCTGCTTCCAAGATCTGTGATAAAACCAGAAATGGAAACAGATGGCAGCTAGTACAGAGATTGGGAAAACAGAGAAGGGAACTCGTCCAGTCTGAGGGCTTATAGGAGGATTTCTGGAGGTTTGAGTTCCTGGGTGGTGCAAACAGTTAATATGCTCATTGTTAAACAAAAGGTTGGAGGTTTGAATACACCCAGAGGTGCCTCGGAAGAAATGCCTGGTGTCATGGTTTGAATTATGTCCCCCAAAAAATGTGTGTAGCAATTTGACTAAGCAATGATTCCTGGTACTGTGTGATTTTTCTGTATGTTGTAAACCTGCCTCTATGATGTTAATGAGGGAGGATGGGTGGCAGTTGTGTTAGTAACACAGGACCTGATCTACAAGACTGGATTGTGTCCTGAGACAATCTCTTGTGATATAAAGGACAGAAGTGAGCAGTGAGACAGGGGGACCTCATACTATCAAGAAAGCAGTGCCGGGAGCAGAGCGCATCCTTTGGACCGGGGTCCCTGCGTGGAGAAGCTCCTAGTCTGGGGGAACATTGGTGAGAAGGCCGACAGAGAGAGAAAGACTTCCCCTGGAGCTGATGCCCTGAATTTGAACTTTTAGCCTAGTTTGACTGTGAGGAAATACACTTCGCTTCGTTAAAACCATCCACTTGTGGTATTTCAGTTATGGCAGCACTAGATGACTAAGACACCTGGTGATCTACTACTTCCAAAAGATCAGCCATTGAAAACCCCTTGGAGCACAGTTCTACTCTGACACACATGGGGTCTCCATGAGTCAGAGTCAAATCAATGGCAACTGGTTTCGACTGATGGCAGCTGAGATGTTTAGAAAGCCTTCTAAGATTAAATTCACTCAGCACAAGTTAAGAAACACTCCATTCTTACAGGCACATACTAGGTCATTTGTAAGATTAAAAAAAAAAAAAAAAGAAAAACCACTCTCTCCTTTGCTTTCTGTATGAATTCAGAATTTCCAAATTCAGGGCACTTCGGGCTGTACACAATATGAACCCAGGCTAGCTTTCCTGCTTCATCTGCCATGATTCTGCATTGTGCCAGACCACTCCACCTGGAGCACCTAGTTCATTTTCAACCTCTGTATTGCTGCTTAGGGGGCAGTGGTGGTTCTGTGATGTGAGAGACCCAGGTTTGATTCCCAGTCAATGCACCTCAAGCACAGCCACCACTTGTCTGTCAGTGGAGGCTTGCACGTTGCTTGACACTGAACAGGTTTCAGTGGAGCTTCCAGACTCAGACAGAGTAGGAAGAAAGGACTAGTGATCTTCTTCTGAAAATCAGTCAATGAAAATCCTATCGACTACAATGCCCTGAACCTGTTGTATATGGAGTCGCAGTGAGTCAGGGGCCAACTCCATGGCAGCTAACAACAACAATTGTTGCCTACTCTGAACCCTCTGACTGGAGATCCCTTCCCTGTCACCTTTCTTTCTGGTGAAATATTATTTATCCTTTGAGGCTGAGTTACTCGGAGAAGCTACCACTAGCCTCCTTAAGCACTGACCCAAACCCCTTTTGTTAAATTCTGCCTGGGGCTTTTTTGGACATCTTTAGATTAGAAATTTATAGAACTGGACATAGACCTAGCTGAAGGCCATGGACCTAAGGGTGTTTTCCAATAGCCTGACAAGCTGTGTGAGGGGAGTTAAGGAGATGTTTCTCTTTTTCAAAATTGTATTATGGTAAAATACATAGTCATGCGCTGCGTAACATCCATTCAGGCTATGTCCGCCCGCATATATGTCCATGGTCCCATAAGTTCAGAAATCCCAGTCAGAGAATGGGACATAGCAGATGTAATGGCAACATTTCATTCTGTTATACATAAGGTCACAGTAAGTTGGAGCCGACTCAGTGTCAGCTAACAATGTATCCCAACTTTGCATGGGACATACTTACACTAAACAGTGATTCATTGTTTATCTGAAATTTAAATTTAACGGGGCATCCTGTATTTTTATTTTCTGTGCTTGGCAACATTATTTCCATAGAATCTGTGCTATTATCATGCTTTTAAATGCTCCAATACCAAGAACGCAATCTTATCATACTCAACAAACTGGGCATGTCTGAATGACAGCTGGACTCAAGACAGAGTCATTAGGGGGATGTTGGTGACATTGCTAAAAGGGAGGATTACATGTGGAGACCCAATAATTCAGTTTGGTAAACTTCGAGGCTGAGATGACTACAGACCACTCAGGTAGGGTGCACAGTAAATGGTCTGATAAATGATTCTGGAATAAGGGAGAGGCCAAGGAATATGGATTCCTTCCTCTTTTCTGGACACACACATGCCCCAGGAAGACTTCGCCTCCTTGTTTCACAGGTTGTAGATGATGGGGTTGAACATGGGGGTGACCAGGGTGGAGGAGAGAGACACCATCTGTTTGCTCTTCAGGGAGTAGCCGGCTTTGGGTTGCAAGTGGATAACCACTGTTGTGTCATAAAATATAACCACCATAATGAGGTGGGAGCCACCTGTGGACAGGTTCCTATGGTGCCTCACAGCCAATGGCACCCGTAGGACAGTGGCCAAAATCTCAGTGTAAGATGTGGTGATCAGACAACAGGGATCCACGATGACCAGCACTGTGGCCACCAACACATTGGCCTCAAAGACCCTGGTGTCTGCACACACCAAGATCAGCATAGGAGTGATGTCATAGAAGTGGAGGACACCACATGGCCCACGGAAGGAGAAGCGGGAACAGCCAGATAGTGAAGACCAGTGACATTGGGACCCGGGCCAGTAAGCAGGTGGCAGAGCTGTGAGCTCATGATGGTGCCATAGCACAAGGGTCTGCAGATGGCCACAAAGCAGTCCCAGGCCATGATGGTCAGGAGGAAACACTCAGGCATGACACAAGTTAGCAGCAGCTGCAGCACACAGCCCACAGGCACCATGCTGCCTGATGATATCCAGGGAGAAGCAGATAGGGAACAGAAAGAAGGGGGCAGGGGAGATGGAGAAAGAGGAGAGAGGGAAAAGGAGAGAAACGGGGGTGGGGGGAAGAGAGGAGATAAAGAGAGGAGAGGAGGGAGAGAATCATTAAAATCCTAGTGAATCTTGGGGGATATTTGGGAGGTTTCAAGGCTGTAAAGAAGAATTTGACCACTAGTCTCTTGGAACAACAAAGATATTCTTTAATCTCATAATGGGCCCCAAATTATTTCTCTGAGTCCAAAAGATAATAAAAATTCAAATCCTCGTGTTGACTCTCTTTAAGGGTAAGACCTTCTGTATCTCGGTCACCACTGAATCCCCAGCTTGACCCAGTACTTGGCATGTATCAGGGTGAGTTCTCTGTTCAAGTGTGCCCTCTCTGGAATAGCTCCCCTCCTGCAATATGATTTCCAGACACTGGTATTAATGTCCCTCTGAAGCATCCCACCCCTAGATCCAACCAAGTCAGGGATGATCCATGCATAGGATACAGAACCACAACTTCCTCTGTTAATGAAACAAAGCTTCCGTCCATGCTGCCCAGGCACACCTTGGGTGCTCACCTCTGAACAGGAAAGGAACTACGTGCCTTGAGTTTGTTCTCCGAAACAGTTTAGAGTGCCCCAAACACCATTAATAGTGGAACATTTTCTATGAGGAGGGGGATGGAGTTAGAGCTTGACTATCCAACCAAATACTGGGTAGGGAAAATCCTAGAGGAAGGGTTCAGATACAGTAGGCTCCTATCCCAACTTGGCCACAGGCAAGCTGTGCAACTTTGGACAAGCGCCTTGTTATGGATTGAATTATGCCTCCCCCAAAATGTGTGTATCAATTTGGCTGGGCCATAATTCCTAGTATTGTGTGGTTGTCCTCTATTTCGTGATTGTAATTTTATGTTAAAGAGGATTAGGGTGGGATTGTATAACACTGTTACTAAGGTCACATACCTGATCCAGTGTAAGGGGAGTTTCCCTAGGGTGTGGCCTGCACCACCTTTTATCTTACAAGAGATAAAAGAAAAGGGAAGCAAGCAGAGAGTTGGGAATCTCATACCACCAAGAAAGCAGCACCAGGAGCAGAGTGCGTCCTTTGGACTCAGGGTTCTTGTGTGGAAAAGCTCCTAGTCTAGGGGAAGATTGATGACAAGGACCTTCCTCTAGAGCCAACAGAGAAAGCCTTCCCCTGGAGTTGATACCCTAAATTTGGACTCTTAGCCTACTTTACCATCAGGAAATAAACTTCTCTTTGTTAAAGCCAACCACTTCTGGTATTTCTGTTATAGCAGCACTAGATGACCAAGACATGCTTTAACCTTGCTGAGGTCTCTATTCCCTCATCAGAAAAAAAGGAAGTAATAATATTGATGGTTCAGGGCCGGTGGGAGGAAAAAGTCTTGGCACAAAGTAGGCACCCCAAAATATTTCAGGAATCCAGCTTTAAAGTCAGCCAGATGGAAATGTAAATCCCATCTCTGCCATTTACTAGTTACCCTCTGAGCCTCTGTTTCCTGGACCATAAACTGATGATGGTTAAGATAGAGGGCTGTCAAGGAGTTAAGATGGAGGACAGCCTAGCATCTAATGTGGAGGACATACTAGCATCTAAGATAAAAGGAGCTAGGATCTAAGACGGAGGGCAGCCCAGCATCTAGGATGGAGGACAGCCCAGCATCTGAGATGGAGGGAATCCCAGATTCTGAGATGGAGTGCAGCCCAAGGTCTAAGATGGAGGGCAGTCTAGGATCTAAGATGGAGGGCAGACCACAGTATAAGATGGGGGTCAGACCAAATTATCAGATGGAAGATATCCCAAGAACTAAAAATGGAGGATAGCCCAGGGTCTATGATCTACCCTGTAAGATTGTTGTGAGAATTCATTGAGATCATGTACAGGCCTTGGTACAAAATAAGTATGCAATAACTGCTAACAATTATCATCACCTTCATCACCACCATCATCACCATCATCTTCATCAACATCACCACCACCACCACCACCAATCCTCACCACCTTCATCACCATCATCAAAGAATGGTAATACTATGATGCACATTACAAGTTATCATCTACATATGGAGAGGGTCTGTGGCCCTGGTGTCACACAGTCCAGGACCTAACTGCTCACAGCTTGGAACCCTCCCTTCGCTGAAGATCCACTTACCTTTGGCTTCTTGGTCTGACCTGAACAAAGGACAAAGCTCTGGTCACCTTCTTGATCCAGGAGCTCCCATGGATGAGTGGGAACACAGAAACCAGAGATTTCAATCTTTGGCTGTGGCCACAAAGTGAGAGCCCTGGGGACTCAACCCACAGAGAATTCCACTCATTACAAATTCTGTGCCTTTGTGCCCCATGTGAAGACATACGGAGATGGCCTCTTTAATGAGATGGAAAAACTAATTGCCAACTTTATATGGAAAGTGAAGAGGCTGTGGATAAGCAAAGTATTACTGAAAAAAAAGAACAAAGTAGGAGGCTTCACACTACCTAATCTCCAAATCTGTTATACAGTCATGGTAGTCAAAACAGCTCGTACTGGTACAACAGAAAAATAGAACAATGGAACAAAATAGAGAACCTAGACATAAATCCATCCACCTATGGTCACCTGATCTTTGACAAAGAACAGAAGTCTATTAAATGGGGAAAAGAATGTCTTTAACAAATAGTGCTGTCAAAACTGACTGTGCATCTGTAAAAAAATGAAACAGGACCCATACCTCACACCATACACAAAAACTAACTCAGAATGGATCAAAGACCTAAATATAAAACCTAAAATGATAAAGATCATGGAAGAAAAAATAGGGACAACACTAGGGGGCCTAATACATGCAGCAAGAGAATACAAATGACAACTAACAATGCACAAACACCAGAAGATAAACTAGATAACTGGGAGCTCCTGAAAACTAAACACTTATGCTCATTAAAATCACAACGTGTACAAGGAAAGGTCATGGAAGCTCCATAGATACATCCAGACTCCCCAAGAGACTGAATTGCTGGGCGGAGGGCTGTGCGGACCGTTGTCTCAGAGAACATCTAGCTCAATTGGCGTAACACAGTTTATAAAGACAATGTTCTACATTCTACCTTCGTGAGTAGTGTCTGGGGTCTTAAAAGCCTGTTGAGCAGCCATCTGAGATACTCCACTGGTCTCACCCTTTCGGGAGCAAGGGAGAATGAAGAGAACAGGATACAAGGAAAAGAGTAGTCCAAAGGACTAATGGACCACAGCTACCACTGCCTCCACCAGACTGAGTCCAGTACAGCTAGATGGTGCCCGGCTACCACCACTGACTGCTCTTACCAGGATCACAACAGAGGGTCCTAGACAGAGCTGGAGAAAGATGTACAACAGAATTCTAACTCACAAAAAAGACTAGATTTACTGGCCTGACAGAGACTGGAGAAACCCCGAGCGTATCGACCCCGGACACCCATTTATCTCAGTGGTGAAGTCACTCCCAAGGTTTACCGTTCAGCCGGGGATTGGACAGCCCCATAAAACAAAACAGGACTAATGAGGCACAGCAGTCCAGGGACAAGGACTAGAAGGCAGAAGTGGACAGGAAAGCTGGTGATAGGGAACCCAAGGTTGACTAATGACAGTGTTGACATGTAGTGGGGTTCCTAACCATTGTCATAGGGCAATATGTGTACTAACTGTTTAATGAGAAACTATTTTGTTCTGTAAACCTTCATCTAAAGTGAGAATAGCAGCACAACTGGAAGAACGTAATCGACATCACTGAATTGTACATGTAGAAATTTTTGAAATGGTGTATCTTTGGCTATGTACATTTTCACAAAAAAAAAAGGTCCTCCAAGGCCGAGAAGGGAGCATGTTAACATGTTGCGGGGTTGTTAACCAATGTCATAAAACAGTATGTGTACTGACTGTTCAATTAGAAAGTATTTGTTCTGTAAACCTTCACCTGAAGTACAATTAAAAAAAAAAAAAAAGATTTCACCAAAAGAGTAATAAGAGAACCTATGGACTGGGAAAAATTTTTTGGCTATGACACATCCGACATGGGTCTAATCCCTAAAATCTATAAAATACTTCAACACCTCAGTAACAAAAGACAAATAATCCAATTTAAAAAATGGGCAAAGAATATGAACAGACACTTCACCAAAGAGGACATCCAGGCAGCTAACAGACACAAGAGGAAATGCTCGCTATCATTAGCCATTATTGTTGTTGCTAGGTGCCATCCTGTCTGTTCCTACTCATAGTGACCCCATGTACAACAGAACAAAACATTGCCCAGTCCTGCACCATCCTCACAATCATTGTTATGCTTGAGCCCATTGTTGCAGCCACTGTGTCAATCCATCTCATTGAGGGTCTTTCTCTTTTTCCCTGACCTTCTACTTCACAAAGCACGATGTCCTTCTCCAGGGACTGGTCCCTACTGATGACATGTCCAAAGTGCATGACATGAAGTCTCGCCATCCTTACTTCTATGGAGTATTCTGGTTGTTACTTCTTCCAAGGCAGATTTGTTTGTTCTTCTGGCAGTTCATATTATACTCAATATTCTTCTCCAACACCATAATTCAAAGACGTTAATTCATCTTCTGCCTTCTTTACTCATTGCCTAGCTTTCACATGCATATGAGGCAATTGAAAATACCATGGCTTGGGTCAGGGGCACCTTAGTCTCCAAAGTGACATCTTTGCTTTTTAACACTTTAAAGAGGCCTTTTGCAGCAGATTTGCCCAATGCAATACATTGTTTGATTTCTTGACAGCTGCTTCTATGGGTGTTGATTGTGGATCCAAGTAAAATGAAATCGTTGACAACTTCAATTTTCTCTCCATTTATCATGATGTTGCTTATTGGTCCAGTTGCGAAGATTTTTGTTTTCTTTATGTTGAGGTGCAATTCATACTGAAGGCTGTAGTCTTTGATCTTCATCAATAAGTGCTTCAAGTCCTATTCACCTTCAGCAAGCAAGGCTGTGTCATCTGCATAATGCAGGTTGTTAATGAGTCTCCCTCCAATCCTGATGCCCCTTTCTTCTTCATATAGTCCAGCTTCTTGCATTATTTGCTCAGCATACAGATTTAATATGTATTGTGAAAGGATACAATCGTGACGCACACCTTTCCTGACTTTAAACCACACAGTATTCCCTTGTTCTGTTTGAATGACTGCCCCTTCGTCTATGTACAGATTCCTCATGCGCACAACTAAGTGTTGTAAAATTCCCATTGTTTGCAATGCTGTCCATAATTTGTTATGATCCACACAAATTGAATACCTTTTCACAGTCAATAAAACTCAGGTAAACATCTTTCTGGTATTCTCTGCTTTCAGCCAAGATCCATTTGACGTCAGCAATGACATCCCTTGTTTCACATCCTCTTTTCTGAATCCCACTTGAATTTCTGGCAGTTCCCGGTCAATGTTCTGCTGCAACCACTTTTGAATGATCTTCAGCAAAATTTTACTTGTGTGTGATATTAATGATATTGTTCAATAATTTCCGCACTCTGTTGGATCACTTTTCCTTGAAAAGGGCACAAACATGGATCTCTTCCAGTCATTTGGCCAGGCAACTGTCCTCTAAATTTCTTGGCAATGACAAGTGAGCACCTCCAGTACTGCATCCGTTTGTTGAAACATCTCAGTTGGTATTCTGTCAATGCCTCAAGTCTTGTTTTTCACCAGTGCTTTCAGTGCAGCTTGGACGTCTTCAGTAGCATCAGTTCTTGATCATATGCTACCTCCTGAAATGGTTGAACATGGACCAATTCATTTTGGTACAGTGACTGTATTCTTTCCAACTTCTTCTGATGCTTCCTGCATCGTTCAATATTTTACCCATAGAATCTTTCAAAATTGCAACTCAAGGCTTGAAATTTTTCTTCAGTTCTTTCAGTTTGAGAGAAATGCAAATCAGAACTACAATGAGATACCATCTCAGCCAGACATTACTGGCACTAATCAAAAAAACAGAAAATAATAAATATTGGAGAGGTTGTGGGGAGCATGGAACTCTTATGCACTGCTGGTGGGAATGTAAAATCGTACATCCACTATGGAAAACAATATGGCACCTCCTTAAAAAACTAGATATAGAAATACCATGTTGTTGTTATCAGGTGTGGTCAAGTCGGTTCCAACTCATAGGGACCCTATGCACCACAGAACAAAACACTGCCTGGTGCTGTGCCATGCTCACAATCATTGTTATGCCTGAGCCCATTGTCGTAGCCACTGTGTCAATCCATCTTGTTGAGGGTCTTCCTCTTTTTCGCTGACCCTGTACTTTACCAAGCATGATGTCCTTCTCCAGGGACTGGTCCCTCCTGACAACATGTCCAAAGTGTGGAAGACATTGTCTCGCCGTCCTTCCTTCAAAGAAGCATTCTTGTTGTACTTCTTCCAAGACAGATTTGTTCGTTCTTTTGACAGTCTGCGTGTTCAATTTTCTTCGCCAACACCACAATTCAAAGGCATCAATTCTTCTTCAGTCTTCCTTATTCATTGTCCAGCTTTCACAAGCATATGATGCGATTGAAAATACCATGGCTTGAGTCAGGCGCACGTTAGTCTTCAAGGTGATATCTTTGCTTTTCAACACTTTAAAGTGGTCTTTTGCAGCAGATTTGCCCAATGCAATGCATCTTTTGATTTCCTGACTGCTGCTTCTATGGGTGTTGATTGTGGATCCAAGTAAAATGAAATCGTTGACAACTTCAATTTTCTCTCCATTTATCATGATGTTGCTTATTGGTCCAGTTGCGAAGATTTTTGTTTTCTTTATGTTGAGGTGCAATTCATACTGAAGGCTGTAGTCTTTGATCTTCATCAGTAAGTGCTTCAAGTCCTATTCACCTTCAGCAAGCAAGGCTGTGTCATCTGCATAATGCAGGTTGTTAATGAGTCTTCCTCCAATCCTTATGCCCTTTCTTCTTCATATAGTCCAGCTTCTCAGGTTATTTGCTCAGCATACAGGTTGAATAGGTATGGTGAAAATATGCAACCCAGATGCACACCTTTCCTGACTTTAAACCACGTAGTATCCCCTTGTTCTGTCTGAACAACTGCCTCTTGATCTGTGTACAGGTTCCTCATGAGCACAATTAATTGTTCTGGAATTCCCATTCTTTGCAATGTTATCCATGATTTGTTATGACCCACACAATCAGATGCCTTTGCATAGTCAGTAAAACACAGGTAAACATCTTTCTGGTATTGTCTGCTTTCAGCCAGGATCCATCTGACATCAGCAGTGATATCTCTGGTTCCAAGTCGTCTTCTGAATCCGGCCTGAATTTCTGGCAGTTCCCTGTCAACATACTGCTGCAGCCTCTTTTGAGTGATCTTTAGCAAAATTTTACTTGCATGTGATATTAATGATATTGTTTGATAATTTCCACATTTGGTTGAATCACCTTTCTTGGGAATAGGCATAAATATGGATCTCTTCCAGTTGGTTGGCCAGGTAGCTGTCTTCCAAATTTCTTGGCATAGACGAGTGAGCACTTCCAGCGCTGCATCCATTTTTTGAAACATCTCAATTGATATTCCATCAATTCCTGGAGCCTTGTTTTTTGCCTATGCCTTCAGTGCACCTTGGACTTCTTCCTTCAGTACCGTCAGTTCCTGATCATATGCTACCTCTTGAAATGATTGAACATTGACCAATTCTTTTTGGTATAACAACTCTGTGTATTCCTTCCAACTTCTTTTGATGCTTCCTGCATCGTTTAATATTTTCCCCATAGAATCCTTCATTATTGCAACTCGAGGCTTGAATTTTTTCTTCAGTTATTTCAGCTTGAGGAATGCCGAGCGTGTTCTTCCCTTCTGGTTTTCTGTCTCCAGCTCTTTACACATGTCATTATAATACTTTAGTTTGTCTTCTCCAGTTGCCCTTTGAAATCTTCTGTTCAGCTCTTTTACTTCATCATGTCTTCCTTTTGCTTTAGCTACTTGATGTTCAAGAGCAAGTTTCAGAGTCTCTTCTGACATCCATTTTGGTCTTTTCTTTCTTTCCTGTATTTTTAATGACCTCTTGCTTTCTCCACGTATGATGTCCTTGATGTCATTCCACAATTTGTCTGGTCTTCAGTCGTTAGTGTTCAACGCATCACATCTATTCTTAAGATGGTCTCTAAATTCAGGTGGGATATACTCAAGGTCATACTTTGGCTCTCGTGGACTTGTTCTAATTTTCTTCAGTTTCAACTTGAACTTGCATATGAGCAATTGATGGTCTGTTCCACAGTCAGCCCCTGGCCTTGTTCTGACTGATGATATTGAGCTTTTCCATCATCTCTTTCCACAGATGTAGTCGATTTGATTCCTGTGTATTCCTTCTGGCAAGGTCCATGTGTATAGTCGCCATTTATGTTGGTGAGAAAAGGTATTCATAATGAAGAAGTCATTGATCTTGCAAAATTCTATCACATGATCTCCGGCATCATTTCTATCACCGAGGTCATATTTTCCAACTATAGATCCTTCTTTATTTCTAACTTTTGCATTCCAATCCCCAGTAATTATCAGTGCATCCTGATTGCATGTTCGATCAATTTCAGACTGAAGAAGTCAGTAAAAATCTTCAATTTCTTCATCTTTGGCCTTAATGGTTAGTGAGTAAATTTGAATAATAGTCATATAAACTGGTCTTCCTTGTAGGCATATAGATATTGTCTTATCACTGACAGTGTTGTACTTCAGGACAGATCTTGAAATGTTCTGTTTGACCATGAATGCAACACCATTCCTCTTCAAGTTGTCATTCCTGGCATAGTATACCATATGGTTGTCCGATTCAAAATGGCCAGTACCAGTCCATTTCAGCTCACTAATGCCTAGAATATAGATGTTTATGCGTTCCATTTCATTTTTGACGATTTCCAATTTTCCTAGATTCATACTTCATATATTTGACGTTCCAATTATTAATGGAT
Organism: Dugong dugon; assembly: GCA_030035585.1. Classification (NCBI taxonomy): domain Eukaryota; kingdom Metazoa; phylum Chordata; class Mammalia; order Sirenia; family Dugongidae; genus Dugong; species Dugong dugon. Next base: position 118,892,963 of record CM057466.1, read on the forward strand.
GTTTGCAGCTGTTTCTTCTCATTTTGAGTCATCAGCAAATGAAGGTCCTGAAAGTTTGACTCCATCCATGTCATTAAGGTCAACTCTGCTTTGAGGAGGCAGCTCTTCCCCAGTTGTCTTTTGACTGCCTTGCAACCTGGGGGGCTCATCTTCAGGCACTATATCAGACAATGTTCCGCTGCTATTCATAAGGTTTTCACTGGATAATTCTTTTCAGAAGTAGACTTCCAGATCCTTCTTCCTAGTCTGTCTTAGTCTGGAAGCTCAGCTGAAACTGCCAGCCATAAGTGACCCTGCTGGTATTTGAGTACCAGTGGCATAGCTTACAGCATCACAGCAACACACAAGCTCCCACAGTACAACTAATTGACAGACTTGTGGGGGGCTTTTTTGTTGTTGTTGAGGTTAGAAATACCAAACAACCCAGCAATCCTACTCCTAGGAATATATCCTAGAGAAATAAAAGCCATCACACAACTACACGTATGCATCCTCGTGTTCATTGCAGCAGTATTCACAATAGCAAAAAGATGGAAATAACCTAAGTGCCCATCAACAGATGAATGGATAAACAAATTATGGTACATACACACAATGGAATACTATGCAATAATATAGAACAATAATGAATCTATGAAACATCTCACAACATGGATGAATTTGGAGAGCATTACGCTGAGTGAAATAAGTCCATCACAAAAGGACAAATATGAGACCATTATTATAAAAACCCAAGTAAAGGTTTACACACACACACACAAAATATCTTTGATGCTTAGGGTAGCGGGGGGTGAGAAAGGGAAATCACTAACTAGATCTAGACAAGTGTTAACTTTGGTGAAGGGAAAGACAACCACATAATATAGGGGAAGTCAGCACAGCTTGACCAAGGCAGAGTCATAGAAGCTTCCTAGACACGTCAAAACACTTTGAGGGACCGAGTTGCTGGGGCTCAGGGCTGGGGATCATGGTCTCCGGGGACATCTAAGTCAATCGGCAAAACATAGTTCCTAAAGAAAATGTTCTACATCCTACTTCGGTGAGTAGCATCTGGGGTCTTAAAAGCCTGTGAGAGGCCATCTAAGATACATCTATTGATCCCATCACGTTCGGAACAAAGGAGAATGAAGAAAATCAAAGATACAAGGAAAATGTTATTCCAAAGGACAAATGGACCACATGAGTCACAGCCTCACCAGCCTGAGCCCAGAACTAGATGGTGACTGGCTACCACCACCAACAGCTCTGACAGGGATCACAATAGAGAGTCCCGGAGAGAGAGGGAGAAAAATGTAGAACAAAATTCAACTTCACAAAAGAAGACCAGACTTACTGGTCTGACAGAGACTGAAGGAACCCCTGAGACTATGGCCCCCTGATAACTCAAAACTGAAGCCATTCCCAAAGTCCGCCTTTCAGCCAAAGATTAGACATGCCTATAAAACAAACAACACACTTTAGAAGCGTGCTTCTTAATTCAGTCAAGTATACGATATCAAATGGCCAACACGTGCCCCAAAGCAAAGATGAAAAGGCAGGAAGGGACAGGAAAACTGGAAAAATGGACACAGAGAACACAGGGTGGAAAGGGAAAGGGGGAGAGTGCTGACATATTGCGGGGATTGCAACCAATGTGACAAAACAATTTGTGTATGAACTTTTGAATGAGAAACTAATTTGTGCTGTAAACTTTCACCTAAAACACAAGAAAAATTTAAAAAACATATGGATTATTAAAAAAAAAAAGATTGACCCAAAATACACCCTATACTAATCCTGTCTAATTAACATAACAAAGACAACCCATTCCCAAATGAGATTATAACCACAGGCATAAACCAAAAACCAAACCTATTGCCATTAAATCTGTTCCAACTCATGTTGTTGTCGTTTTTGTTAGGTGTCATCAAGTCAGTTTTAACTCATAACAACTCCGTGTACAAGAGAACAAAGCACTGCCGGGTCCTGTCCCATCCTCACAATAATTTCTATCCTTGAGCCCATTGTTGCAGCCACAGTGTCAATCCATCTCATTGAGGGTCTTCCTCTTTTTCACTGACCGTTTACTTTACCAAGCATGATGTCCTTCTCCAGGGACTGATCTTTCTTGATAACATGTCCAAAGTATGTGAGATGTAGTCTCACCTTCTTCCCTTCTAAGGAGGTTTCTGGCTGTACTTCTTCCAAGACAGATTTGTTTGTTCTTCTGGCAGTCCATGGTATATTCAGTATTCTTCACCAAAAGCATAATTCAAATGCATCAACTCTTCTTTGGTGTTCCTTATTCATTGTTCAGCTTTCTCATGCATAGTAAAAAATACAACAAGTGGGTAGTTTTTTTTTTCCCTTGAAATCCATTTTGTTTCTGTTTGTTTGTTTTATCATTCTAAGGTTTGGTTGTTTTTTGTTTTTGCTTTTTAATAATATTTTATCGTGTTTTTGGCGAAGGTTTACACAGCAGTTTAGGTTTCCATTCAACAGTTTCTGCACTTATTGTTCAGTGACATTGGCTTACATTCTTCACAATGTGTGAATGTTCTCATTATTTTGGTTCTGGTTTTTCCTTTAGTGGGTAGTTTTTGTTTTGTTTTGTTTTGTTTTGTTTTTTTTTAACTTTTTTATTGTACTTTAGATGAAGGTTTACAGACCAGTTTCTCATTAAACAGTTAGCACACATATTGTTTTATGACATTGGTAAACAACCCCACGACATGTCAACACTCTCCCTTCTCAACCTTGAGGACCTTTTTGTGGGTGAAAATATACATAGCCAAAGTTACACCATTTTGAAAGTTTCTACCTGTACAATTCAGTGACATCAATTACATTCTTTCAGTTGTGCTGCTATTCTCACTATCTTTTTCCAAATTATTCCATCACCATTATCTTCAACTCACTGTCCCCTAGGTTTCCCATCAAACCTTTTGAGTTGCTGTTGTCAATTCAATCTTACATAGATAATTCTTTTTTTTCTTTGTACCTTAGATGAAGGTTTGCAGAACAAATAGTTTCTCATTAAACAGTACACATATTGCCCTATGACAATGGTTAACCCCATGACATGTTAACACTGTCCCTTCTCAACCTTGGGTTCCCTATCACCAGCTTTCCTGTCCCCTCCTGCCTTCTAGTCCTTGTCCCTGGACTGCTGTGCCTCATTAGTCCTGTTTTGTTTTATGAGGCTGTCCAATCCTGGGCTGAACAGTGAACTTTGGGAGGGGCTTCACCACTGAGCTAAAAGGGTGTCCGGGGGCCATACTCTCAGGGTTTCTCCAGTCTCTGTCAAGCCAGTAAATCTGGTCTTCTTTTTTTGTGAGTTAGAATTATGTTCTACATCCTTTTCCAGCTCTGTCCAGGACCCTCTGTTGTGATCCTGGTCAGAGCAGTCAGTGGTGGTAGCCGGGCACCATCTAGCTGTACTGGACTCAGTCTGGTGGAGGCAGTGGTAGCTGTGGTCCATTAGTCCTTTGGACTAATCTTTTCCTTGTATCCTGTTCTCTTCATTCTCCCTTGCTCCCGAAGGGATGAGACCAGTGGAGTATCTTTGATGGCCGCTCACAGGCTTTTAAGACCCCAGACGCTACTCACCAAGGTAGAATGTAGAACATTGCCTTATAAACTGTGTTATGCCAATTGAGCTAGATATTCCCCGAGACCATGGTCCCCACAGCCCTCCGCCCAGCAATTCAGTCCCTCAGGGAGTTTGGAAGTATCTGTGGAGCTTCCATGACCTTTCCTTGTACAAGTTGTGCTGGTTTCTCCAGTAATGTCTACTGTCTTACCCTTCACCAAAGTTACCACTTATCTATTTAGTTCCCCCCTACTCCTCCCATCCCTCGTAACCAACAAAGATTGTTTCTTTGTTTGTGTAAACTTTTACATGGCTTATACAGTAGAGGTCTCATACAATATTTGTCCTTTTCTGATTGACTTATTTCACTCAGCATAATGTCCTCCAGTTTTGTTCCTCTTACTCTCTTGTGCTGAGTTCCTTTTGTTTGTGGATTTTTTTCATTTCTTTTGTTTTTGTAGGTTTTGTTTTTACTGAGACTCTGCGTTTTTCTTTATTTTGATGAATAGGTTTGTTAACATTCTTTGTGGTTACCTTGAAATTTACCCATATCTGCCTAGATTTGAACCAGTCTATTATTACTTGGTATTGCTTGACTTCCTCTCCATTAGAAGGTTCTATATCTACACCGTTTATTCCCTGTTTTATTGTTCTGATGCTGTTGTCATTTACAGATTAACCTCTCTGGTTCCCTTTTGTAATTCTTTTGGTTTTGCATAGTCCTTAAGAGTTTATTTCCTAGATTGGTATCTGGCTAGTACAATCCTGTGTCCTATATTCAGCCTGTGGTCTGATATTGTTTGTTCTCAGATCAAAGGGCTTCATTTAATAAGTCTCATAAGTTTGGTTTGGTTTCTACATAGTCCCTCAATTTCTGTTTATCTGGAAATGACCTAATTTCACCATCATATTTGAACAAGAGTTTTGCAGCATATATTATTCTTGGCTGGTAATTTTTTTCTTTCAAGGTTTTATATATGTCATCCCATTGCCTTCTTGTCTGCATGGTTTCTGCCGAATAATCAGAGTTTAGTCTTACTGTTTCTCCTCTGTATGTGACTTTTTGTTTTTCTTGAGATGCTCTCAGGATTCTTTGTTTCTCTTTGATTTTAGTGAGTGTGATTATGATATGCCTTGGTGATTTTCTTTTGGGGTCTATCCTATATGGGTTTTGTTGAGCTTCTTGGATGGTCAGCTTTTCATCTTTCATGATATTGGGGAAGTTTTCTGTTAGCAATTCTTCAATGATCCTCTCTGTGTCTTCTGTTTTCTCCCCCTTTCTGGAACTCTGATCACTCACAGATTTTTGCTTTTGATTGTATCCCACATAATTCTCAGGGTCTCTTCATTTTTCTTCTTTATTTTTTCTGAGTTTTCCTCAAACAGTGTTGTATCCAAGTGTTTGTCTTCAATTCCACTGATCCTGTCTTTCACCATTTCAAATCTGCTCTTCAGCCCTTCTATGACACTGTCCATTTCTGAAATCTTGTTGTTTAACTTTTGGATTTCTAATTGTTGTTTTTGCATAATTTCTAGTTGTGAATTTATTTTGGCATTTTGTTCCTGCATTATTTTCCTGAATTCTTCCATCTTTTTATCTGTATTTTCCATGAATTTCTCTGCCTTTTCCATGAATTTGTCTATTTTTTCCTCTTTTTGTCTGCTTTTTGTTTCAACTCTTGGATAATTCTGACTATTAGAGATTTTAATTCTCTATCAGGTAGTTCTAGTGCCTTTTCTTCTATTGGAAAGTCATCTGGTGTTTTATTTTGGACACCTACTAGAACCATCCTGTCCTGTTTTTGTAAGTGTTTTGATATTGTCTGCTGTCTTTGGGGCATTCAGTAGTTATTTTTCTCGTTTATTGATTGTAGATTTGTTTGTTTCATCCTTTTTTTTAATTTGGCTATGTCTGAGCAGGTGGGATGTGTGTGCTTTGTTGTTTGCTCACCTGTGGGAATGATGCTTTTCACCTCCTCCAATTGGCAGGGTCAGTCGCTCAGATATGGTACAGCAGGGCAGGTCTAGCTGAAGAAGTGTTGCTGGGATGGGTTGTTTGTGGCACTTATTATAGCCACCAGGGAGGGTCAGTAATCAGTGCAGGGCAGGTTCCAGTAGGCTGTGCCTGTGCTGCTTGGTGGTGTGATGTTAAGGGCATGGTGCAGGTAGGCAGGATGGAGGGGGGAGATTGTGATGTGTGGAGCTAAGATGAGTATGGGAGAGAGGAGAGAGGAACAGGAACCAAAAACATACAAGCAAAAAAGAGTGCTAGGGGAGTTTGTTGTTGGAGTGGAGAGTTGAGAGACTATGAAATGGAGAAAAACAAAAAGGGGAAGAAGAAAAAAAGAAAAGAATGAATAAATAAAAATTAGAAAGAAAAAAGAACAGCAAAACTCCCAGGGATCCCACCAGTGTGGCTATGAGGTCTCAGGAAGTTGTTCCCAGGTGTTGAAGTACAGCCTGGCTAGGTATCCAGGAAAAGAAGGAAGTTATAGAGAGATGAGAAACTGAGTAATGAAGAAAGACGAAAAGGGAAAAAAGAGGGAAGAGAAAACAAAACAAATTGTAAAAGGAAGAACAAGAAAAATCCCAAAAAAAAACATGATAAAAGAAATGTCGTCAGGGATCCGTCTGCACGTCTGGGCAAGCTGAGGGAGTAGGTCCCAAGCCGCAAAGCACCACCAAGCCAGAACGGGCTCCCAACTCAAGAAAAGAAAAAGAAAACAATTGAAAACAAACAAACAAATAAAAGCCCCGGGATCCCACCAGTGTAGCAACGTGGACTGGGAAGCAGTTTCACACTCAAACAGAGCTCTGCAGTCCCTTAGGAAGAAGCAAAGATGGAGCACGGAGCCAGGAATTTGAGCAAAAGGAGGGGGAGGTGGTGAGAGGTAAGGAAGAAATCAAAAGAAGTGGAAAAAAGCAACACCAGCAGCCAACAAATGGCACTCAGGGAGTTGGCCAGTGCAGGGGGGTGGAATCCAAGCAGCCGGTGCTTCCTGGCCAAGAGACTGTGGCCGTGGGAAGCAGAGGAGGCTGAGTGGGGGTGAAGAAGGATGGGTGGTGGGAAAGCATATATCGCTGTTTACTGGTTGTTCTGTCTTCTGCTGGTAGCTCCGTGAAGCTGCTTTCTCGTACCTACTATTTGCTGGTCTCTGATAGGAGTCCAAGATTGCAGATCCATGCTGCATCAGCTGATAGGGGACCTCTCCATGTATGTCTCCTTGCTCTCTGTTCTGTCAGTTTCTTATTCCATTTGGTGCTTGGCTGAGTTCTTTAGCTATTCATTTGATGTTTAGGATTTCAGAATTGCTGTTTTCTCTGTTTGGCTTAGTTTTGCAGATCTTTGCTGTGGAGGGATGGTGTGGTGCTTCTGCCTAGAGCACCATGTTGCCGGAAGTACCCAGTGGGTAGTTTTAAAGAACAGAATTTTATTTTCTCACAGTTCAGAAGGTTAGAAGTTCAAACTGAGATGTGGCTGTGGGTGGGGGCTTCTTTCTCTATTTCAGCTTCCAGTTGTTGTGGCAATCCTTGGCATTCCTAGGAATTCCTTGGCATTCCTGTGTGTGTGTGTGTTTACTCTGCTTTTTTTTTTTTTTTTTTTTTTACAATTCAGTAGTGATTAGGTTTAAGACCCACCCTACTCTGGTATAATCTCATTAACATAATAAATGGAAATCTCTGTTTCTAAACAGGGTCATATTTACAGGGGCAGGGGTTAGGATTTCAGCACATATTTTCAGGGGACACAATTCGATCCATGTGTTTTGGTTATCTAGTGTTGCTTTAACAGAAATACCAAGTGGCTGGCTTTAACATACAGAAATTTATTTTCACAGTTTAGGAGGCTAGAAGTCTAAAATCAGGGTGCCACCTCTAGGAGAAGCTTTTTTCTCTGTGTTGGCTCTGGGGGAAGGTTCTTGTCTCTTCAGCAGCTGTTCCTTGGCTCCTTGGTGTTCTTCACATAGCATGGCATCTGTCTTCCCCGATCTCTGCTTGCTTGCTTAATCTGCTCTTTCATATTTCAAAAGAGATTGACTTAAGACGTACCCTACACTTGTGCTGCCTCATTAACATAACAAAGAAAACCCATTCCCAAATGGGATTATAACTACAGGTATAAGGGTTAGAATTTACAGAATACATTTTCAAGGGACTCAATTCAATCTATGACACCATGTCTCCTAGTTATGTCAGGGGAATGCAAATAGGGCTTGGAGAACTGAAGCTTCTCGCTCAGCTAGGGACCATCAGAGTGAGGGCGTGAACACAAATATATGGATGAGAAGCCCAAGATGCACAGCTTCATTTCAGAGGTGATGAAATAAAAGAGAACCTAGGGAGGAAGTAGAAAGTTCACTACAGAACTTCTGTGATGGTTAATGTTATGTGTCAACTTGCTAGGCTGATTCTCAGTGCTTTGGTAGACAATGCATATTTAACTTCCATTTTGTGATCTGATGTGATCAGTCAATCAGTTGAAAGGGGAGTTTCCTTGGGGGTGTGCCCTGCCTCTAGTGTATGAATGGATGTTCTGGCAAAGCTCTCTCTCTTTCTCAATCCTGCACTCTTCTCGTCACCTGACCTCTGGTTCTTGGGATGCCATGAGTCAGAAGAAGATTTGGGACTTGCCAGCCCCTACAATTGCATGAGCTATTTCCTCACAACTGTGTAAGCCATCTCCTTGAAGTAAATTTCTCTCTATATATATTTATATACGCTTCGCTAGTTTTGCTCTTCTAGAGAACCCAGACTAAGACACCTTCCCACTGGGTAAAAACACAAACACAACCCCACAGATAGATGGCAGGTTTGCTCATGATAATAAATCACAGTGGTTAAGCGTTCAGACTCCGGAACAAATCCACATGGTTTTGAATCCTGCCTCTGCCATATTCCTGCTGTGTGTCCATGGGCAACTGGCTTTCTTTCTGTGTGCCTCAGTTTACAGTCCTATGCAATAGGCCAAACTAGTACAGACTTCATAGGATTACAGAAGGGATCCAAATGCTTAATCCTTGGGAATTGTTCAGGACAATGCTCTGCACAGGGGAAAAATGCCACAAGTATTATCTATCATTACTTATTTTTGACAATATTTTTCAGATATAGTTCACATACCATACAATTCACCCACTTAAAGTATACAATTCAATGGTTATTAGTATATTCGTAGATCTGTGCAATCGTTGTTGTTGTTGTGTGCCGTTGAGTTGATCCCAACTCTTAGCAACACAATATGACAGAGTAGAACTGCCCCATAGGGTTTCCTAGGCTGAAATCTTTATGCGAGCAGATCGCCAGGTCTTTTCTTCCATGGAGCTGCTGGTGGATTCAAACCACTGACCTTTTTGGTTAGCAGCTGAGTGCTTAACCATTGCACCACCAGGGCTCCTTTGTGCAACCATTACCATTATCTAATTCTAAAACATTTTCATAATCCTCAAAAGAAACCTATACAAATTAATAGCCACTCTCTATTCCCCACTGCCCCAGCCTGTGGCAACCACTAATCCACTTTCTCCCTCTACACATTAGCCTATTCTGGACCATTTATATAAATGGAATCATGCAATATGTGGTCTTTGGTGTCTGACTTCTTTCACTCCACATAAACTTTTCAAGGCTTATCCATGGTGTAGCAGAAGAAGGAGGAGAAGGACAAGGACAAGGAGATGGAGGAGGAGGGGAGGAATGGGAGGAGGAGAAGGGAGCAGATGAACAAGTTGTAAAAATGAGAGAGAGAGAAAGGACTCAGCAGAGAGAGGGGGAAACATAGTTAAGAGCACAAACTGAAACCTTGCTGCTTGGGTTTAACTATGTCAGCACTCATTGCTTACAAGCTATGTGTGTTAATTTATTTGTGCCTTAGTTTTCTCATCCATAAAACAAGGATAATCATAAGATTATCCTGCAGCTCAAATTACAACAACACATAAGGTCCTTATTAAAATGCTTGGCACGTAACAAACTCTGTGTAAGTGTTCCTCATTCTATTTGATTGATAATTAAAATGAATGTCTTACTTTAGATTGTTGGGTGTCGTTGAGTCAATTCCGACTCATAGGAACCCTGTATGACAGAATAGAACTGCCCCATAGGATTTGCTAGGCTGTCATCTTTACAGGAGCAGAACATCAGGTATTTCTCCCTCAGAGCTGCTGGGTGGGTTCGAACTGCCAACCTTTTGGATAGCAGCCAAGAGCTTTACCAGATTAGGGTAAAATAAATAAATAAATAAAAGCACGGAAGCCAGTGCCTCTAACGTAGTTTACTTATTTAATCCTAACTATGATTCTATTGGGTCAGTCTTATACTCTGTGTTAGGGGTCAGCAAACTATTACCCCCCCCATCACTTCCTATTGAGAGTAAGATAAAAATGTTTTTTACATTTTTAAGTGGTTGGGAAAAAAATGAAAAGAAGAATATTTTGTGACACGTGAAAATTATATAAAATTCAAATTTCAGTTCCATAAATAAAGTTTTGGAACACAGTCATGCTCATTCCTCCTTTATGTATTATCTATGGCTGCTTTCCTGTGGGGCAATAGTGGTTCAGTGGTAGAATTCTTGCCTCCCATGAAGGAGATCCAGAGTTCGATTCTTGGCCAATGCATTTCATGTGCAGCTACCATCCATCAATCAGTGGAGGTTTGTGTGTTGCTACAATGCTGAACAGGTTTCAGTGGAGCTTCTAGACTGAGACAGACTAGGAAGAAAGGCCTGGCGATCTACTTCCAAAAATCAGCTTACAAAAACCTTATGGATCACAAAGGCCTGATCCACACATATCATCGGGATGGAGCAGGAGTGGGCAGTTTTTCATTCTGTTGTGCATGCGGTCCACCGTGAGTCAGGGGTCAACTCCAAGGTAGCTAACGACAACAACAATGTGGCTGCTTTCGCACTACAACAGCAGAGCTGAGTAGTTGTAACAGAGACCATACAACCTGCAAAGCCAAAAAAATGTACTATCTGCCCTTTATATGGAGTCCCTGAGTGGTACAAATGGTTAATGCACAGCTATGCTAAACTAAAACTTGGAGAAGCCAGTCCTCCCAGAAGCACCTCGCAAGAAAGGCCTGGCGATCCACTTCCAAAAAAATCTGCCGTTGAAAACCCCATGGAGCAGTTTTACTCTGATACACACTGGTTTGCCATCAGCCAGAATCAGCTCCACTGGCAACTAACTGATGGTGGTGGTGGCCTTTTATAGAAAAGGCTGGCTGACCTATATTTCACACAAGGTTCGCAGAAGAGGTTAGCAGAGCTAGCGTGACTTGCCCAAGGCCACAGAACTAAGTACCAGAGATCTAGGTGTTTCCAACTCTTCTAAATCAGCCCAGCACAGTGCGCAATCCTCGGAGCCGGGCCAGCGCATATCAGGCTGAGGCATGGACCTCGCGATTCCGGAGGCTGTAGATGAGTGGATTCAGGACGGGTGTGACTACAAGGTAGAACACAACCACCGGCTTGTGATTCTTGGCGGGGAGGGCGCTGGAGCCCCGTGGGCCCAGGTACATGGCGGTCATGGTGCCGTAGAAGAGACCCACCACGGCCAGGTGAGAGCTGAATGTGGACAGTGCCTTGAGGCGGCTTTTGGCCGACGGCAGCTTGCCCACAGCGCCCAGGATCAGGGCGTCGGAGGCAAGGATGAAGGCCAAAGGCACCAGGAGGATGAGAGTGCCCAAGCCATAAACCAGCATCTGATTGACAGTAGTGTCCGCGCACGCTGTTGTCAGCACCGCGGGCAGCTCACAGAAGTGGTTCACTGGGGGCCTCCCGGGGCAGAAGGGCAGACACCATGCAGTCACAGCGTTTGGCACGGACAGCAGAAAACCCAAAGCCTAGGAGGCGCTGGCCAAGGTGGCGCAGCCCATGGGTGTCATAATGGCCACATAGCGCAGGGGCTGGCACAACGCCAGGCAGCGGTCCAGGGCCATCGAGGCCAGGAGGATAGCCTCGCAGCTGCCCAGCGAGAGGCCCACGTAAAGTTGCACTCCGCAGCGCGCCAGGGAGAGGGCGGCTCTGCGTGCAACCATGTGCGCCAGCGCCTGTGGCAGCGTGGTGCTCACGTACGTGGTGTCTAGCAGCGCCAGGTGAGTCAGCAGGCGGTACATTGGCCGGTGGAGCCGCTGGTCCAGTACAATCAGCCCCACCAGTGCGCCGTTGCCCCGGACTGTGGCCAGACAGGCCGCCAGGAGAGCGGTCCACAACAAGGGGCGTAGGGGTGGATGCACCCACAGCCCCACCAGCACGAACTCGGAGGTGCCGGTCCCATTCCAGGTGGCTTGGCCCATCCTGGAGGAAGAACACAATCGTAAGGGTCGCTGTACCCTCGCCGGGGGCTGGGGGTGTTTTAGTATTTTAGCTTGATCTTCTTCCACTGTGCACTTCTTGCTTTCCATCCCTGCCTAGGTCTGTCTTTTCATTTCCCTCTGGGACGCAGTCTTGGTCTCTCTCTGTTTTTTGTTTTGTTTTTGTTTGTTGTCTCTCTTTCTACCCCTCTCTTTTCTCTTCCTCTTTCTGTCACTTGCCTTATCCCTCTCTCCCCTCTTTCTCTTTCTCTGTCTCTCTCTGCTCTGACTCTCTGTTCTGTCTGTCTCTCTGAGGGTCTTGTTAGTCTGTCTCTTCTCTTGATATCTCTGCCTCTCTCTTCTTTCTCTCCCTCTGTCTCTCTCTCTATTCTCTGTCTCTTCTGCCTCGTCTCTCTCTCCTTTTTTCCCTTCCTCTCCTCCTCCTCCTTCTTTGTCTCCCTCTGTCCTCTACCTCCTACTTTTTCTTCCCCTTCCCCTCCTCCTCATATTTCTACTTCTCCTCTTTCTTCTCCTCCTCTCTCTGCTTCTCTTCTTTTTTCCTTCCCCTCCTCCTCTTTCTCCTCCTCCTCCTCCCTCTCTCTCCCTCTCTCTCCCACTCTCTCTCCAGTCCTTTCTAACTCTCCATTCTCTTTTCCTTCTTTGCTCTTTTCCCGTCCTTCTGCAATAACTTTCTCCTCTTGCATTTCCTTCGTCTGTCTCACTTCATCTCTGTGGGGCCTTTCTGAACCTAAGTTTTCTCCCTCTTGAAATCATGATCATGAAATTCAACTCGCAGGGAAGCTGAATGAATTGATACACTCAGCACAATGCCTCACACATATTACTATGTTTTTTCCCTTCCTCTCACCTTTCTCCATCTTTCTTCCTACCCCTCACACCTCTCTGCTCTCTGTCACTTTTTAATGTTCCTGACTCCCGTCCTCCTCTTCCTCTCATCTCATATTTCTCAGTCTCTACATATCTCTTCCTGTTTCATAATGATAATACCAGCAGCCAACATTTTAATTTAATTTAATTTAATTTTTTATTGTACTTCAGGTGAAGGCTTACGGAAAAAATAGTTTCTCATGAAACAGTAGTACATATATTGTTTTATGACATTGGTTAACAACCCCACAACATGTCAGCCCTCTCTCTTCTTGAAGTTTTTTTTTTATATATTTTATTGTACTTCAGGTGAAGACGTACAGAACAAATAGTTTTTCATGAAACAGTAGTACACATGTTGTTTTATGACATTGGTTAACAACCCCACAACATATTAACCCTCTAACTTCTCAACCTTTTTTTTTCTTTTTGGTGAAAATACACATAGCCAAAGATACAACATTTCAAAAATTTCTACATGCACAGTTCAGTGACATTGACTACGCTCTTCCAATTGTGCTGCTATTCTCACTTAAGATGAAGGCTTACAGAACAAAATAGTTTCTCATTTAATAGTTACTACAAATGTTGCGCTATGACAATGCTTAACAATCTCACAACACATCAACAATATCCTTACTCAACCTTCAGTTGCCTATAACCAGCTTCCTTGTCCCCTTCTGCCTTCTGGCCCTTGTCACTGGACTCCTGTACCTCGTTAGTCTTATTTGGTTTTACGGGGCTGTCCACCCCCAGGCTGAACAGTGAACCTCGGACATAGCTTCACCACTGAGTGAAAAGGGTGTCTGGTGGCCATACTCTCGAGGTATCTCCAGTCTCCTTTAGGCCAGTAAATCTGGTCTTTTTTTTTGTGAGTTAGAATTATGCTCTACATCCTTCTCCAGCTCTGTCCAGGACCCTCTGTTGTGATCCTGGTCAGAGCAGTCAGTGGTGGTAGCCAGGCACCATCTAGCTGTACTGGACTCAGTCTGGTGGCGGCCTTGGTAGCTGTGGACAATTAGTCCTTTGGACTAATCTTTTCCTTGTATCCTGTTCTCTTCATTCTCCCTTGCTCCCGAAGGGATGAGACCAGTGGAGTATCTTAGATGGCCGCTCACAGGCTTTTAAGACCCCAGACACTACTCACCAAGGTAGAATGTAGCGCATTGTCTTTATAAGCTGTGTCATACCAATTGAGCTAGATATTCCCCAAGACCATGGTCCCCACAGCCCTCTGCCCAGCAATTCACTCCCTCAGAGAGTTTGGATGTGTCTATGGGGCTTCCATGACCTTTCCTTGTACAAGTTGTGCTAGTTTCCCCTGTATTGTTGTGTACTGTCTCACCCTTCACCCAAGATACCACTTATCTATTGCCTATTTAGTATTTCCCCCCCACCCCTCCCATCCCTGGTAACCAACAAAGATTGTTACATTTTGTGTGTGAACTTTTTCATGGGTTTTTACAGTAGAGGTCTCATACAATATTTGTCCTTTTGTGATTGACTTATTTCACTCAGCATAATGTCCTCCAGTTTCATCCATGTTATGAGATGCTTCACAGATTCATTGTTGTTCTTTCTTGTTGCATAGTACTCCATTGTGTGTATGTACCATAGTTTGTTTATCCATTCATCTGTCGATGGGCATCTAGGTTGTTTCCATCATTTTGCTATTGTGAACAATGCTGCCATGAACATAGGTGTACATATGTCTATTCGAGTGATGACTCTTATTTCTCTAGGATATATTCCTAGGAGTGGGATTGCTGGATAGAATGGTATGTCTATTTCTAGCTTTCTGAGGAAACGCCATATCATTTTCCAAAATGGTTGTATCATTTTCCAAAATGGTTGTATCATTTTGCATTCCCACCAGCAGTGCATAAGAGTTCCGATCTCCCCGCAGCCCAACATTTGTTATTTCCAGTGTTTTTGATTCGTGCCAGTAATGCCGGGGTGAGATGGCATCTCACTGTGGTTTTAATTTGCATTTCTCTAATGGCTAGTGATCGTGAGCATTTCCTCATGTGTCTGCTGGCCATTTGAATGTCTTCTTTGGTGAAGTGTCTGTTCATTTCCTTTGACCATTTTTTAATAGCATTATTTGTCTTTTTGTTGTAGAGGTTGTTGGATTTTCTTGTAGATTATGGAGATTAGACCTTTGTCTGACTTGTACTGTCCAAAAATTTTTTCCCAGTCTGTAGGTTCTCTTTTGGTGAAGTCTTTTGAAGAGCATAGGTGTTTGATTTTTAGAAGATCCCAGTTATCTAGCTTATCTGTTGGGGTTTGTGCGTTGATGGTTATGGTTTGTATCCTGTTAATGCCATGTATTAAGGCCTGAAGGGTTGGTCCTATTTTTTCTTCTATGAACTTTATAGTTTTAGGCTTTTGATCCATTTTGAAGTAGTTTTTGTATACGGCATAAGGTATGGGTCCTGTTTCATTTTTTTGCGGGTGGATATCCAGTTTTGCCAGCACCATTTGTTAAAAAGACTGTCTTTTCCCCCATTTGATGGACTTTGGGCCTTTGTCGTAGGTGGAGGGATTTACGTCTGGGTTCTCAATTCTGTTCCATTGGTCAATGTATCTGTCGTTGTACCAGTACCAGGCTGTTTTGACTACTGTAGCTTTATAGTAGTTTCTGAGTCAGGTAGTGTGAGTCCTCAAACTTTATTCTTCTTCTTCAGTAGTGCTTTACTTATTCGGGGTTTCTTCCCTTTCCATATAAAGTTAATGATTAGTTTTTCCATTTCTTTGAAGAATGTTGTTGGTATTTGGATCGGGATTGCATTGTATTTGTAAATTACTTTGGGTAGAATTGACATTTTCACAACGTTGAGTCTGCCTATCCATGAGCATGGTATGTTTTTCCATTTATGTAGATCCCTTTGGATTTCAAGCGGTAGTGTTTTGTAGTCTTCTTTGTATAGGTCTTTTACATCCCTGGTCAGATTTATTCCTAAGTATTTTATCTTTTTAGGGGCTATTGAAAATGGTATTGTTTTCCTGATTTCCTTTTCAACATTCTCCTTACTGGTGTATAGGAATCCAACTGATTTTTGAATGTTTATCTTGTATCCTGCTACTCTGCTGAATCTTTCAATTAGTTCCAGTAGATTTCTCATGGAGTCTTTAGGGTTTTCTATGTATAGTATCATATCATCTGCAAACAGGGACAGTTTAACTTCTTCATTACCAATTTGGATGCCCTTTATTTCTTTTTCTTGCCTTATTGCTCTAGCTAGAACTTCCAGCACAATGTTAAACAGGAGTGGTGATAAAGGGCATCCTTGTCTTGTTCCTGTTTTCAAGGGGAATATTTTCAGCCTCTCTCCATTAAGAATGATGTTGGCCATTGGTTTTGCATAGATGCCCTTTATTATGTTGAGAAATTTCCCTTCTATACCTATTTTATTGAGAGCTTTTATCAGGAATGGGTATTGGACTTTGTCAAATGCCTTTTCTGCGTCAATTGAGATGATCATGTGATTCTTTTCTTTCCTTTTATTTATGTTTTGGATTATATTGATTGATTTTCTAATGTTGAACCATCCTTTCATACCTGGTATGAATCTTACTTGGTCGTGGTGTATTATTTTTTTGATATGATGCTGAATTCTATTGGCTAGAATTCTGTTCAGAAGTTTTGCATCTATATTCATGAGAGATATTGGTCTGTAATTTTCTTTTTTTGTGACGTCTTTGCCTGGTTTTGGTATCAGCGTTATGGTGGCTTCATAGAATGAATTTGAAAGTGTTGCTTCCTCTTCTGTGCTCTGAAATAGCTTGAGTAGTACTGGTACAAGCTCTTCTGTAAATGTTTTGTAGAATTCTCCAGTGAAGCCATCTGGGCCAGGGCTTTTTTTGGTTGGGAGTTTTTTTATTGCCTTTTCAATCTCTTCTCTTGTGATGGGTCTGTTCAGATTTTCAACATCACTTTGTTGTAGTTTTGGTAGGCCGTGTGTTTCTAGAAATTTATCCATTTCATCTAGGTTTTCAAATTTGTTGGAGTATAGTTTTTCATAATATTCTGTTCTAATCCTTTTTATTTCAGTTGGGTCTGTTGTAATGTCCCCCATTTCATTTCTTATTTGGGTTATTTGTGTCCTCTCCTGTTTTGCTTTTGTCAGTCTGGCCAGTGGTTTGTCGATTTTGTTGATTCTTCCAAAGAACCAACTTTTGGTTTTGTTGATTCTTTCTATTGTTTTTCTGTTCTCTATTTCATTTATTTCTGCTCTGATCTTTACTATTTCCTTTCTTCCGGTGGTTGTGGGCTTTTTTTGCTGTTCTCTTTCTATTTGTTTGAGTTCTGTAGTTAATGTTTTGATTTTGTCCCTTTCTTCTTTTTTGATATGTGCATCTATTGCTATAAATTGTCCTCTGAGGACTGCCTTTGCTGTGTCCCAAAGGTTTTGGTATGATGTGTTTTCATTCTCGTTTGATTCTAGGAGGTTTTTTATTCCATCTCTGATTTCTTCTATTAACCAGTCATGTGTAAGCAGGGTATTATTCAGTTTCCATGTAGTTGATGTTTTTTTCCTTGCTCTTTCTAGTGTTAATTTCTACCTTGATGGCATTGTGGTCAGAGAAGATACTTTGAATTATCTCAACGTTTTGGATCTTGTTGAGGATTGCTCTGTGGCTTAAGATGTGGTCTATTCTGGAGAACGTTCCATGTGCATTGGAAAAGAATGTGTACTTTGCAGTGGTTGGATGAAGTGTTCTATATATGTCTATGAGGTCAAGTTGGCTGACTGTGCCCTTTAGGTCTTCTGTATCTTTGCTGAGTTTCTTCTTAGTTGTTCTGTCCTTTACTGAGAGTGGTGTGTTGAAGTCTCCTACTATGATTGTGGAACTGTCAATTTCTCTTTTCAGTGTTGTTAGAGTTTGTTTTATGTATTTTGGAGCCCTGTCATTGGGAGCGTAGATGTTTATTATGGTTATGTCTTCATGATGGATCATCCCCTGAATCATTATATAGTGTCCTTTTTGGTAGATTTTGTTTTAAAGTCTATTTTATCTGAGATTAGAATTGCCACTCTTGCTCTTTTTTGGTAGTTGTTAGCTTGATATATTTTTTTTCCAACCTTTGACTTTTAATAAATTCACATCTTTGTTTCTAAGGTGTGTCTCTTGTAGACAGCATATTGATGAATCCTGTTTTCTTATCCATTCTGTCACTCTCTGTCTCTTTATGGGTGCATTGAGTCCATTTACATTCAGTGTAATTATCGATAGATGTGAGTTTGTTGCTGTCATTTTATAGTGCTTTTCTTGTGGTGCTGACGTTTTCTTTTTCTTCTTACTGTCTTGTGCTGAGTTACTTTTGTTTGTGGATTTTTTTTTCATTTCTTTTATTTTTGTAAGTTTTGTTTTTGCTGAGACTTTATGTTTTTCGTCTTTATTTTTATTAGTTGGTTCATTAACTTCCTTTGTGGTTACCATGAATTTTACCCTTATCTTTCTAAGTTTGAAGCAGTCTACCATTACTTGGTATCGCCTTGCCTTCCTTTACATTGGAAGGTTCTATACCTATGCCATTTATTCCCTCTTTTATTGTTTTGATGTTGTTGTCATTTATTGATTAACTGCTCTGATTCCCTGTTGTATTTCTTTTGGTTTTGGATAGTCCTTGAGAGTTCATTTCCTAGATTGGTATCTGGCTCATATGATCCTGCGTCCTAGGTTCTGCCTGTGAACTGAAGCTGTTTGTCCTCAGATCGAAGAACTCCCTTTAATAATTCTTGTAAGTTTGGTTTGACTTTTACATATTCCCTTAATTTCTGTTTATCTGGAAATGACCTAATTTCACCATCAAATTTGAACAAGACTTATGCAGGATATATTATTCTTGGCTGGCAATTTTTTCCTTTCAAGATGTTATATATGTCATCCCATTGCTTTCTTGCCTGCATGGTTTTCTTCCAAATAATCTGAGCTTAGTCTTATTGTTTCTCCTCTGTATGTGAATTCTTGTTTTTCATGAGCTGCTCTCAGGATTCTTTGTTTGTCTTTGATTTTAGCGAGTGTGAATATGATATGCCTTGGTGATGTTCTTTTGGGGTCTCTTCTATATGTGGTTCGTTGAGCTTCTTGGATGTCCAGCTTTTAATCTTTCATGATATTGGGGAAGTTTTCTGTCAGCAGTTCCTCAATGATCCTCTCTGTGTTTTCTGTTTTCTCCCCTGTTCTGGAATTCCAATCACTCATAAATTTTTGCTTTTAATTGTGTCCCACATAACTCTCAGGATCTCTTCATTTTTCTTTGTTCTTTTTTCTGAGTTTTCCTCAAACAGAGTTGTATCCAAGTGTTTGTCTTCAATTCCACTGATCCTGTCTTCCACCATTTAAAATCTGCTTCTCAGCCCTTCTATGACATAATCAATTTCTGAAAGCTTTTTTTATCTTTTGGATTTCTAATTGTTGTCTTTGTATAATTTCTAGTTGTGAATTTATTTCTGCATTTTGTTCCTGCGTCATCTTCCTGAATTCTTCCAATTTTTTGTCTGTATTTTCCATGAGTGTGTCTATTTTTTCCTCATGTTTGTCAGCTTTTTGCCTCAGTTCTTGGAGAATTTCACGTATTAGAGATTTGAAATCCCTATCAGGTAGTTCTAGTGCATTTTCTTCTACAAGAGAGTCATCTGGTGTTTTATTTTGGATGCCTACTGGAACCATCCTGTTCTGTTTTGTAAATGTTTTGATATTGTCTGCTGTTTTCAGGGCATTCAGTAGTTATTTTTCTCGTTTATTGATTGTAGATTTGTTTGTTTTGTCCCTTGTTTAAAAGAAAAAATTTGACTATGTCTGAGCAGGCGGACTGTGTGTTCTTTGTTGTTTGCTCGTCTGTGCATTCAATACTTTTCACCTCCTTCTGCAACTGGCAGTATCAGTCACTCAGATATGGTACAGCAGGGCAGGTCTAGCTGAAGAGGCATTACTAGGACGGGTTGTTTGTGGCACTTACTACAGCCACCAGAGCGGGTCGGTAATCAGTGCAGGGCAGGTTCCAGTAGGCCGTGCCCATGCTGCTTGGTGGTGTGATGTCAAGTGCACAGTGCAGGTAGGCAGGATGCAGCGGGGAGATTATTATGTGTGGAGCTCAGATGGATATGGGAGAGAGGAGAGAGGAACACGATCCAAAAGCATACAACAAACAAAAAAGAATGCTAGGGGAGCTTGACGTTAGAATGGAGATATGAGAGACTCTGAAATGGAGAGAAACAGAAAGGGGAAGAGGAAGAAAAGAAAAGAAAGAATAAATAAAAATCAGAAAGGTTAAAGAACCTCAAAGTTTCCAGGGATCCTACCGGTGCAGCTATGAGGTTTGGGGAAGTCACTCTCAGGTGTTGCAATACAGCCTGGCTAGAAGGCGTAGAGGTATTCAATGCCCGGTATTTAGGGATCACAAAGAGAAGGACGATATAGAGGGACAAGAAACTGAGCAATGAAGAATGACAAAAAGGGAAAAAGAGGGAAAAGAAAACAAAACAAATTAAAAAAAAAAAGAACAAGAAAGGCCCCCCCAAAAAACAGAAAAAAAAACCAACAAGAAAAGAAATGCTCTCAGGGAACCCTCTGCACGTTTGTGGAAGCTGAAGGGGCGTTCCTTGCCATGCAGCTCCACCTGGCCAGAAAGGGCTCCAAACTCAAGAAAAGGAAAAGAAAACAAACAAACAATTCAAAACGAACAAGGGAACAAAAGCCCCGGGATCCCACCAGCATGGTAGCCCAGACCGGGAAGCAGCTCCACACTCGACTGGAGCTCTGCAGCCCCTCAGGAAGAAGCAAAAGTGGCACACGGAGCCAGGCACTCAAGCGAAAGGAGAGGGAGGTGGCAAGAGGCAAGCAAGAAATCAAAAGAAGCAGAAAAAGAAAAAAAAAAAAAAAAAGCAACACCAGCAGCCAACAAATGGCACTCAGAGAGCCAGCCAGTGTGGGCTGGTGTTTCTGGACAAGAGACTGTGTCCGTGGGAAGCAGAGGAGGCCGAGTGTGGGTGATGAAGGGTGGAGAGTGGGAAAGCGTATATCACAAATTGCCAGCACTCTGCAGCCCCTCAGGAAGAAGCAAAGATGGCGCACGAAGCGAGGCACTCGAGTGAAAGGAGGGGGAGATGTCCAGAGGCAAGGAAGAAATCAAAAGAAGTGGAAAAAAGCAACACCAACAGCCAACAAACGGCACCCAGAAAGCCTCCCGCTTGGGTGTGTGGAATCCAAGCAGCCGGCGCTTCCTGGTCAAGAGACCGTGGCCACGGGAAGCAGAGGAGGCCAAGCAGGGGCGAAGAGGGGTGGGGGATAGGAAAGCGCACACCACAAATTACCAGTTGTTTTGTCTCCCACTGGACACTCGGTGAGGCTGTTTTCTCGTACCCCCGTTTGCTGGTCTCCAATAGGAGTCCAAGATGGTGGATCTGTGCTGCATTAGCTGGTAGGAGACCTCTGCATGACTCTCTCCTTGCTCTCTGTTCTCTGTCAGTTTTCTCACTCCATTTGGTGCTTGGCTGAGTTCTTTATCTCTTCATTTGATGTTTTAGGGTTTCAGGATTGTTGTATTCTCTGTTCGGCTTAGTTTTTCGGATCTTTGTTGTGGAGGGACGGCATAGTGCTTCTGCCTAGAGCACCATTTTGCCAGAACTCTCCAACTTTTTTTTTGAGCACTGAGTATATGCCCAACATTCTGCTAAGTCCTTCGTATGCATTAACTAATTTATTCAAAGGAAAAGTGGTATTATTGTTCCAATTTTACACATGAGTAAACAAAGTCTAAGAGAAGTCACTGTGAATGACAATTTGGGTAAAAATTAAAATAAAAAAAAGCACCCAGCTATCCCTGAGTGCAAAGCCCATGCTTTTAACCATTATTGCCAACTTTATCCTTTCTCCCTCTCTCCCTCTGCCTTTCGAATCCATGTTCCTTTCGTTGCTTTTTCTTGTCTTATTGCATTGGCTAGGCACTCCAGTACAGTGTTGGACAGTCACAATGATAGTGGGCAGCCTTGTCTTGCTCCTAGTTTTGGGGGGATTCATCTAATGTTTTGCCTTAAAGTGTGATTTTTTTTTTCTTTAATACTGTTTATCAGGATAAAGAAATCCCTTCTTTTTCTAATTTACTAAGTTTTTTGGTTTTATTTTAATCATAAGTAAATACTGTATTATATCTAATGCTTTTCTGGCATTGATTGTAATTATCATGTATTTTCTACTTCATTCTGTCAACATGAATTACATTGCTATACTTTTTAATAATAATATTTAACATTGTTTGAATGCCTACTCTGTTCTGGGTAGAATTTCAAGTGCTTGTACATGGATTAACGTGTTTCATCATCACAAAAACCCAATGATGCATGTTTTCTTCTTATTGTAAGAATTTCTTATTTTATTATTATTATGTTATTGTTATTGCCATTTTACATATGAGAAAACTGAGGTAGAGAGAGGTCAACTCATTTGCCTCAGTTAACATAACTATTTAAGCATTCAAGTTGGGATTTAAACCCAAACATTCTCACTCTAGAAACCAGTAATCTTACCCTCTATGCCATTTCTGTACTATTGAATTATCTTTGCATTCCTGGAATAAACCCTACTTGTTCATGTTGCATAATATTTTTGAAAGAATGCTAACTAAACCCATTTTCTTCAAGTCAATTCCAACTCATAGCGACCCTATAGGACAGAGTCGAGCTGCCCCATAGTGTTTCCTAAGCCAAAATCTTTATGGAGCGGACTGCCACGTCTTTGTCCCACAGAGTGGCTGGTGGGTTACTCACCACTTGCCATTCAATCCAGTAGGGGATACCACATTACAGGGGTGTGTGTGTATGTGTGTGTGTGTGTGTCCAGGGATCACAAGATCCTACTACTCCAATGGGAATTAGTGACTCCATACCCAAACATAAGCCTGGGGGTGGTTTACACACAAAACAATCCCACTCTAGACACCTTTTATCTTTCTATCCTCCTACTTCCCCTTTAGGGGTCCTTGGGTGGTGCAAATGGTTTGTGCCCAACTGGTAACCGAAAGGTTGGCAGTTCAAGCCCACCCAGCAGCACTACAGAAGAAAAGCCTGGGGATCTGCTTCCACAAAGATTACAGTCAAGAAAACCCTATGCGGCAGTTCTACTCTGTCACATACGGGGTCGCCATGAGTTGGAACTGTCTCTACGGCAACGGGTTTGAATTTTTTGTTTGTTTGTTTGTTTATTCCCACTTTACTTCTCTCTCCTTTCTTCTCTCATCTTCTTCTCTGTTTGTGAACTCTCCCTCCATCCACTCTCTCCTCTTCTGCTCTATGTAACAAGCACTCTTAACCCAGAATCCAGGGTTGTGCTTCAGGTGTCCACGAATCCTCAAAATCAAATGCCAAAGGAGGTGCTTTTGTCCATCTCACTGGGAGGAGGGTTGATATTTCCTCCAAGAATTCCTCAACCCAGACAAGGATAAGAGCCACGAATCTGAACCCCCTCCCTGCCTTCTCATCTCTCACTTCTCTCTCCTTTCCAGTGGTTGGAGTTCTCCTCTCCACACCCCCATCAACATTTCCTCCTGGTCTCTCAAAATCCATTCATATCCTTTCTCTCTTTCCTTCTCTCTCTCCATCTCTGTTTCTGTCTCCCATTTTCCCTTTCATTTCTGCTTATACCTATGTCTAACAAATTTCTCTGTATATCAATTAATGGAAATGAAACAACCAGAATGGAAATAATGAGAATGTTCATGCATTGTGAAGAGTGTAACCAATGCCACTGAACAACTTGTGTAGAAATTGTTAAATGGGAACCTACACTGCTGTGTAAACCTTTACCAAAAATACAATAAAATGTTCTTTTTAAAAAATAATAAAATAAATAAATTTCTCTGTGTATTTTCTCAGTTCTCCCAGATGATTTCTCTCACTGGGGTCTTTCCTTGCCCCCTTTTCACTCTATCTTCCCTTCTTTCCTTTCTTAGTCTCTTTATTTCCCTTTTCTCTTCCTTTTTTCTAACTTGGTCTCTACCACCTCTTTCTCCTTTCCTCCTAACCCTCTGCCTAACCCTTTTATTATTTTTTGCCATTTCTCTCTTCTCCTTCCTTCTATCCTTACCACTCTCATTTTTCCCTGTTGTTATTGTTGTTAGTTGCCTTCAAGTGGATTCTGACTCATGATGACCATTGTTCCCTACAGTTCTCAATTTATCACTGTCCCTCTAGATTTCTCTGTCTCTAATTGTCTCTTAAGGAGCCCCAGTGGTGTGGTGGTTAAGCACTTGGCTGTTAACCCAAAGATCAGCGGTAGGAACCCACCCAGTGGCTCACTGGGAGAAAGATGTGACAGTTTGCTTCTGTAAAGATTAGAGCCTAGGAAACCCTATGGGACATTTCTACTCTGTCCTATAGAGTCGCTGAGTCCAAATTGACTGTATAGCATCGGGTTTGGTTTTTTGTTTTGCTTTGGGGTTTTTTCATGGCGCAGTGGTTAAGTGCTTGGCTGCTAACTGAAAGTTCGGTGATTCAAACTCAGTCTGCTCTGGTAAAGTGCAATCTGGTGGCAATCTGCTCTGGTAAAGATTACAGCCTTGGAAAACCCATGGGACAGTTCTGCTCTGTCCCATAGGGTCGCTGTGAGTAGGAATCCATTCAATGGCACACGACAACACCAGTCACTATTCTAAATATTTGACAAGTATCCTCTCATTTCAGCCTCACATCAACCTTATAAGGTAGGTCATGTCATCATAGGAGACCTTGTCTGCTAACTAAAAGATCGGTGGTTCGAACCGACCAGCTCCACAGGAGAAAGATGTGGCAATCTGCTTCTGTAAAAATTTACAGCCTTGGAAATCCTATGGGGCAGTTCTACTCTGTTCTATGGGGTTGCTATGAGTCAGAATCGACTCCACCTCAATGGGTTTGTTTTTGGTTTGTAATTGTCTCTTTCTCCTTCTCTCCTCATCCTCTCCCTGTCTCATCATTCTTTGCTCTTCCTGCTTATCTCTCCACCTCCCTCGATCATCTTTCTCTTTATCTCTCATCATCTTTCCCACACATCTCTCTGTCTTCCTGCTCTCCCTTTCCCTCTCTCTTCCCTCCTTTCCTGCCTTAGTACCAGTGGCTGATGTCAGTCCATTGTGGGGAAAAGCTGGGCTCCAGTACTCTGGGATCACCTCCTCCTCTTTCTCAGCACCAGCATCTGGAACAGACAAGCACAGAGCAGGCAATGAGCAGGTGGCTAAACCTGGTAAGAGCCTTCTGTTCTGGCCTCCCACCCACCTGAAGGGCCTCCACATCTGTGCTGACCCACCTGACCCTCACCTGAGTGCTGCTCCTGGGAAACAAGAGGAGTCAGGTGTCTACTCTCCAGGTTCCTCTTGCTTATACTATCACAAAAACCAGTTGCCATGGAGTGGACTCCAACTCGTGGCAACCCCACGTGTGTTCAGAGTAGGACTGTGCTTCATAGGGTTTCCAATGGCTAATTTTTCAGAAGTAGATCACCCAGGCCTTTCTTCCAAGGTGCCTCTGGGTAGACTCGAACTTCCAGTCTTTCAGTTAGCAGTCAAGTATGTTAAACGTTTGTAAGACCCGGGGATAAGTGATTAAAAGCTTGATTGTCACTTTCATTTTGGCTTATTGCCATGATTGGGTATTTGGACACCAAGCATCTCAGCTAAGCTCTCCTGACAATATTCTTATGAGGCCCCTCATAACCTGGAATATCTTTCTGGGTCCCTACCACCTTCCCAAGGAGCCCTGGAGACACAATGGTTAAACTTGCATCTGCTAACCAAAAGTTCACCGGTTCCAACCCACTAACCGCTCCAAAGGAGAAAGACATGACGATCTGCTCCCATAAAGATTACAGCCTAGGAAACCCTACGGGGCAGTTCTGCTTGTCACATGAGGTTTCTATGAGTCAGAATCAACTTGATAGCACCCAGCAATTACAGCAGCACCTTCCTATTACTCTGGCCTCTAGAAACCATGGTTTTTAGATGTACACACCATTCAACAAGTATTTACTGAGCACCTGCAGAGCAAGTTCTCAGCACTGTTCTGGACACTGATTCATTGAAGAAACCTATCAGTGGTGTGTCCCTCCTGTCATGCAATGCATACTACCATTGAAGAGAGAGAGAACCAAGAAGCAAACTAATAATTAGATAATCCTAACTTTTCAGAGGAGTCCCTGGGTGGTGGAAACAGTTAATTCACTCAGTTGCTAACCAAAAGGTTGGAGGTTCAAGTCGTCAAAGCGACTTAACTGCTAAATAAGTAATCTGAAAAATAAACAATTTTAGAGGTTTTACTGAAGCACACAACACAAAATTTATAAACTGGGGAAGCACCAAACTCACAGTCAAAGCAAGTCTCACAATTGAATCAGTGTTCCAAGGAATGGGGGAAAGTATCAAGAAATTATAGACTAGAAAAAGAACTAAACCAAGGGAAGGGAAAATCAAGGAATATTGTAATAATCACACTTTGGCTGGATATATGTTACACAGTTATGGTTAAAGTAGTACAAGTTATATTATAAATAGCTTAAAAAAATGAGTTTGTACTTTGTTTCTGATTGGTTGATACCTTAAAAGAAATCACAAGCTAGATTCTGATTGGCTGATTATCTTGTACTAAACCACAAGTTGTGCTAAGAGTTTCCTTGGAACAAATTATAATATCTGATAAACATGTTTTTCAGAGACAGAAAAATGGAAGTAGATTCTTGACAATGGTCAATTGACAAGATGGAGTCTGAATTTTATGTCAAGTTACAGGATGAAGTCAGGGCCCTAGTCATAAGTCGTAGCTTTCCCACAAACTAACTGCTGTAAATTTTATGCTTTTACTTAAAGTCCACCCAGAGGTGCCTCAGAAGAAAGGCCTGGTTATCTGCTTCTGAAAGATTACAGCCATGCAAACCCTATGGAGCTCAGTTCTACTCTGAAACACACGGGGGCACCATGAGTCTTAGGTGTTACTGGCTGTTTTTCTCTTTCTCAGCTTAAGGTAACATGTAGCTTTTTCACTCCAAGCCCATGAGCTCCTTCTGGGCTATGACAATGAAGATTTTCTGTCCATTTTACAGATAAGGACTGCGATTTTCAGAAAGGTCTCACAACCAACTGGTGATGGAGTCCTTGGATGGTGCAAACAGTTAAGCGCTTGGCTACTAACTGAAAGGTTGGTGGTTTGAGTCCACCTAGAGTTGCCTCAGAAGAAAGTCCTGGCTGTCTGCTTCCAAAAGATCACAGCCATTGAAAACTGTCTGGAGCACAATTCTATTCAGACACTCATGGAGCCGCCATGAGTCGGAGTAAACTCAATGGCCACTGGTTACTGGTCAAAGTTTCATAGAGTGACTCTGTGTTAGGAAGAAAATAATATAAAGGAATATGATAGAATGTGACAAGAGGGTATGCTGTTTTAAAAGAGGGGATCAGAGAATGTGACACCGAAGTCAAGTCCCGAGGATAAGAAGGAGCCAGCAGGTGTGAAGATCCTGGAAAAGAGCATTCAGGGGAGAGGGAAAAGCAAGAGAAAGAGCACTGGGGCAGGACTCAGTTTGGTTGGTATAACAAAAAGGAGTCCTGGTGGTACAGTGGTTATGCACTCAGCTGCTAACCCAAAGGCTGGTGGTTCAAACCTACCCAGCAACTCTGCGGGAGAAAGACCTGGTGGTCTGCTTCCATAAGAATTACAGCCTTGGAAACCCTATGGGGCAGTTCTACTCTATCCTATCGGGTCACTATGAGTCAGAATCAACTCGACAACAATGGGGGTGTGTGTGTGAGGTATAACAAACCAAAAGAAGGGCACCAGTTGGAGTCTTGTGAATGAAGGAAAGAATGATACAGATGAGCATGGAGAGGCCAGCAGGGACCCGGCCATATAGGAACTCTTAGTTCCTAAGCCATTGTCTTAGTTATCTAGTGCTGCTCTAACAGAAATACCACAAGTGTGTGGCTTTAACAAACAAAAATTTATATTCTCACAGTTCAGGAGACTGGAAGTCCGCATTCAGGGCACCAGCTGTAGGGGAAGGCTCTCTCTCTCTGTGGACTCTGGGGGAAAGTCCTTGTTCCTTGGGTCCTTGATAATCTTCATGTGGTATGGCATCTATCTTCCCCCATCTCTGCTCTCTTGCTTGCTTGCTTAATTTGCTCCTTTTATATCTCGAAAGAGGTTGATTTAAGACACACTCTACACACGAATACTTCCTCATTAACATAACAAAGAAAACCCATTCCCAAATGGGACTATAACTCAGATATAGGGGTTAGGATTTACAACACAGTTTTTGAAAATGAAATTCAATCCATAACAGCCATTGTTGTTGTTAGGTGCCATGGAGTAGGTTCCAACACATAGTGACCCTGTGTACTACAGAACAAAACACTGCCCAGTCCTGCACCATCCTCACAATCGTTGCTATGTTTGAGCCCATTGTTGCAGCCACCGTGTCAATCCATCTTGTTGAGGGTCTTCCTCTTTCTCCCTGATCCTCTACTTTACCAAGCATGATGTCCTTCTCCAGGGACTAGTCCCTTCTGATAACATACCCAAAGTAAATGAGACAAAATCTCACTGTCCTTGCTTCTAAGGAGCATTCTGGCTAGGAGCAGACTGCCACATCTTTCTCATGCAGAGCAGATGGTAGGTCGGAACTGTTGGCCTTTTTTGGTTAGCAGTCGAGAGCTTAACCACCAGTCACCAGGGGTCCTTATAACAGCCATAGAGAGTGGCAATCAGGGGGCGACAAACCCTGTAAACCCTGGTTTACAAACCCTTTCAAAACCTGAGAAAGGTTGTAGATTCTAGTCTCAGGTGAATACAGGTAGGCCATACACACATAGCATGTGCACAGCTGTGCATGCAATTTGAGGAATTTCATAACCCTGAAGTTCAGAATGCTTGCTCTCCACATACTCTCACATTTTGGAAGGGAACATGATTGTTTGGACTTAATTGCCTTTTAGGGCACAGGGGGACTCACAAAATAAAACATCTAAGAGGCAGTTGGATACATGAGTTTGAGGCTTAGGAGAGGGACAATGGCTAGAGACTGAGATTTGCGATCCCTCGTCATTTAAACGCAAGTCGAAGTCACAGGTATGGGTCAGGTCAGGCAAGAGAGGTGCACGCGGAAATAAACAAAAAAAATTTGGTGTGAGTTTAGTCTTCCCTCCCACCAGAATGCAGACTTCTATGAGGGTACAGGAGGCTGCAGAAATACAGGGAACTTACAGTCAGGGTAGGGGGGGTGCAGTCCCAGCATCACCAAAAAAACAAACAAAAAAAAACCTGTTGCCATCGAGTCGATTCTGACCCATGTGTGTGATTCTGACTCATGTGCCAGAGTAGAACTGTACTCCATAGGGTTTTCAATGACTGCTTTTTCGGAGCTAGATCACCAGGCCTTTCTTCCGAGGTGCCTCTGGGTGGACTCCAACCTCCAACCTTTTGGTTAGCAGTGGAGTGCGTTCACTGCTTGCACCACCCAGGGACTCCAGAAGTAGCATGTAGCCTTTTCGGTCATGAGCATCTTTGGAGAGGGGGAACATTTCCAGAAAAAAATGCCATGGTACACACACTCACACACAAATAACTTAGCTCATTGAGGTCTCTGAAGCTCATAACATCTGGCTGCCTACATGTAGGTCTCCCCAGGAATGTGTACCCCGCCACAAACTCACCTCCTTGGAGAAACTCACCTTCTCTTCCTCCACCAAACAGGAGAGTCAAATGCTTCCCCAAGACTAATGCATGGTGGCTGGGATCAGGAGCTGAGGTGCTGGCAAGATGTCCAAACCAGGCTCATCACAGGAGAAGTTAAAGTCCTCTCACTGTTCCCTTGGAGAGCTTGGTCACAGGGGGCTTGATAGGCAACTTCTCCTCTGAACAGCCTCAGGCTAGGGCTCTTCTCAGCACCTTTGGCTCCCACAAGGACCCCTAATTGGCCACTACTAATGAGACTTTGGTGGAGAGAACTTTGCCCCAGAGCACAGATTCTCTTGAGCTCTCTTGAATTCCCTGTCTTTCCTCTCTGAACGTGAGAACTGATGGCAGATCAGGAGGAAAGCTAAGCCAATTTCTCTGTCTTTTCAAATCTCTTCCCTCCTTCCTTTCCTGTATATTATTGTTATTATTCTCAAATATTTCTAAGTATCTCTCCATCTATTTCTCTGTATTTCTCTTCTCTCTCCCTCCCTCTCTCAGTTTCTCTTCCCTTTTTGTCTCTGTATCTCTACTCTTCTTTCCCAGTCTTTCTCTGCTGTAATTTCTTCCAGTAGTTTAAACCTACCCAGTGATGCCAGAGAAGAAAGCCCTGGTGATCTGTTTCTGTAAAGAGTATTCATTGAAAACTCATTGCTGTTGAGTCAATTCCAACTCATAGTGACCCTATAGGACAGAGTAGAACTGTCCCCTGTAGGTTTTCTTGGCTGTAACCTTTAAGGGAGTAGATTACCTGGTCTTTCTCCTGCAGAGCTGATGGGTGTGTTTGAACCGCTGACATTTTACTTACTCAATTACTCACTCCGCTGTAATCTCTCCCAGTAGTTCAAACCCACCCGGTGGCACTATGGAAGAAGGGCCTGGTGATCTGCTTCCATAAATATTACTGCCAAGAAAACCCTATGGGGCAGTTCTATTCTGTAACACATGGATTCATCATGAGTTGGAATCCATTCAACTCAACTCGATGGCAACAGTGTTTTGGTTTTGTCACCACATTCCTGCCTCTCCTTGTGTTTTCTTTCTCTTTGTCTAACTACTTGGTCAGTCTCTGTGTCTTTCTAGGTTTCTCCTTCTCCCTATCTCTCCTAGGATCTCCTTCTGTCTGAATCTGTTGTTCTCTCTTTGCCTTTCTCTCCCTCCCCATTTTCTCTCTCTTCCTCTCATAACTTCTTCTTTTCTTCTTACAGTCTTAAACATAGTATGATTTTTGTTGCGCTCCCCAGAAAGCCCATTTATTTATCAACCAACACACTTAACGTTCAGGTCCTGCTCTGGACCATAGAGGAAACAAGCATATCATGAACAATGGAATAGTTAGCTTGGTACCTTCAGACACCCCATAGACTATAAAACCCATTGCTATTGAGTTGATTCCGACTCATAGTGCCCCTATAGCTCAGAGTAGAACTGTCCCATAGGGTTTCCAAGGAGTGGCTTGTGGATTAGAACTGCCAACCTTTTGGTTAGCAGCCATAGCTCTTAACCACTGCACTCCAGGGCTCCCCATAGACTGTAAGTCTTTCAAATGCACAGGTTTTATATGAATTATCTCTGCTCTGCTTCCTCTGTCCCTAGCCTTGTGCCTAACATGTGGCATATGCTAAGTCACTGGTGAGAGATGGAATAAATACATAACTAGTCTTTATGTGTGACTGATGAGGCATTGTTTGTTCAATGGTAGAATTCTTCCTTTCTATGCAGGGTACCTGGATTCAATTACCAGCCAATGCACTTCATGCCCAGCCACCACTGGTCTGTCAGTGGAGGCTTGTGTGTTGCTAGGATGCTGAACAGGTTTCAGCTGAGTTTCCAGACTTAGATGGACTAGGAATAAAGACCTGATAATCTGCTTCTGAAAATCACTGTCAAAGAAAACCCTATGGATCACAATGGTTTGATCAGCAACTAATCGTGGGGATGATGTGGGACCAGGTAGTGTTTTGTTTCATTGTTTCATGGGGCCCACTCAACCACAGCTACACGAACATCATGTGTGGCTGTGGGCATGTCATGCCCCCTCAATTGTAGCCTCTTCATCATGTTTGTAGAATGATGAATCTTGGTCTTACTTTATTCCATAAATTTGCCTCTAGGTCATCTTTGCACAAGTTAGTTAGCATCAACTGCCTCCCTTAGATGTTAATGTGTCCATAGTCTCAAGGTGCCCTTCAGCACCATGGACAGGTATAGTCAAGGATGGGGCTATACTGTGTGTGTTTGTGTGTGTGTGTGTGTGTGCTTTAGTGAAAGTTTACAGAGCAAATTAGTTTCTCGTTTAATTGTTTTGTGACATTAGTTGCCAACCCTGAGATGTGTCAATATTCTCCCCTTCTCCAACCCAGGTTCCCTGTTTCCTGTCCCTTCCTGCCTTCTTATCTTTGCTTTCAGGCAGGTATGACCATTTGGTATCAGATACATGAATAAAATACAAAGCATGTTTCTCACATGTGTTATTGTTCATTTTATAGACCTGTCTAATTTTTGGCTGAAGGGTGAACCTCAGGAGTGACTTCATTACTGAGTTAAAAGGGTGTCTGGGGGCAATACTCCAGTCTCTGTCAGACCACTAAGTCTGGTCTTTTTTGTGAATTTGAATTCTGTTATACATTTTTCTCCAGCTCTATCCAGGACCCTCTATTATGATCCCTGTCAGAAAAGTCGGTGGTGGTAGCCAGGAACCTTCTAGCTGTTCTGTGCTCAGTCTGGTAGAGGCTGTGGTAGTTGTGATCCTTTGGACTAATCTTTCCCATGTCTTTGGTTTTCTTCATTCTCCTTAGCTCCAGACAGGGAGCAAATATAGATGTATCTTAGATGGCCACTTGGAGGATTTTAAGACCCAGAAGCTACTCACCACAGTCAGATGTAGAACGTTTTCTTTATAAACTATGCTATGCCTATTGAGCTAGATGTCCCCGAGACCATGGTCCCCAGCCCTCAGCACAGTAATTCAGTTCCTTGGGAAGTCTGGATGTGTCTATGAAGTTTCTATGACTTTGCCTTGGTCAGAAGTTATGCTGACTTCCCTAGTGTTGTGTACTGTCTTACCCTTCACCAAAGCTACCACTTATCTACTATCTAGTCAGTGTTTTCCCCTCCCCACTTCTCCCTTCCCTCGTAACTGTCAAAGATTGTTTCATTCTGTGTGTAAACTTTTTCTTGAGTTTTTATAATAGTGGTCTCATACAGTATTTGGTCTTTTGTGATTAACTTATTTCACTCAGCATAATGCGCTCCAGACTCATCCACATTGTGAGATGTTTTGCAGATTCATCATTGCTCTTTATCATTGCATAGTATTCCTTTGTGTGTAGGTACCATAGTTTGTTTATCCATTCATCTGTTGATGGGCACTCAGGTTGTTTCCATCTTTTTGCTATTGTGAATAATGCTACAATGAACTTGAGTGTGCCTGTGGCTATTTGTGTGATGGCTTTTATTTCTCTAGGATATATTCCTAGGAGTGAAATTGCTGAACCATATGGTATTTCTATTTCTAGTTTTTTAAGGAGGAGCTATATTATTTTCCATAGTGGTTGTACCATTTTACATTCCCACCAGCAGTGCATAGGAATTCCAATCTCCCCCCAGCCTCTCAAAAATGTTTTTTTTTTTATTAGTGCAGCAATGTCAGAGTGAGATGGTATCTCATTGTAGTATTGATTGCATTTCTCTAATGGCTAGTGATCACAAGCATTTCCTCATGTGTCTCTTAGCTGCCTGAATGTCTTCTTTGATGAAGTGTTTGTTCATATCCTTTACCCATTTTTAAAATGGATTATTTGTCTTTTTTTTTTTTCTGTAGAGGTGTTGGATTTTCTTATAGATTTTAAAGATTTTTGTCGGATTTGTCATAGTCAAAATTTTTTTCCTAGTCTGTATGTTCTTTTTTTGCTCTTTTGGTGAAGTCTTTTGATAAGCGTTAAGTGTTTAATTTTTAGGAGCTCCCAGTTATCTAGCTTCTCTTCTGGTGTTTGTGCATTGTTAGTTACTGTTTATATCCTATTTATGCCAGCCAGATATTAGGGCTCCTAGCATTGACCCTATTTTTTCTTCCATGATCTTTATAGTTTGTGGCTTTATATTTAGGTCTTTGATCCATTTTGAATTAGTTTTTGTGTATGGTGTGAGGTATGGGTCCTGTTTCATTTTTTTAAGGATGGACCCAGTTTTGTCACGCCATTTGTTAAAAAGACTGTCTTTTCCCCCCATTTAATGGACTTCGGACCCTTGTAAAAGTCCAGGTGACTGTAGGTGGATGGATTTACATCTGGGTTCTCAATTCTGTTCCATTGGTCAATGAGTCTTTTGTTGTACCAGTACCAGGCTGTTTGACTACCGTGGCTGTATAGTAGGTTCTGAGGTCAGGTAGTGTGAAACCTCTATTTTGCTCTTGTTCTTAGGTGATGCTTTACTTATCCAGGGCCTCTTTCCTTTCCATATAAAATTAATGATTAGTTTTTCCATCACATGAAAGAATGGTGTTGTTATTTAGATAGGGATTGCATTATATTTATAGATTGCTTTGGGTAGGATTTTCATAACGTTGAGTGTACCTATCCATGAGCATGGTTTGTTTTTCCATTTATGTAGGTTTCTTTTGGTTTCTTGCAGTAGTGTTTTGTAATTTTCTTCGTATATGTCTTTTATGTTCCTGGTTACCTATATTCCTAAGTATTTTATTTTTTTAGGGGTTATTATAAATGGCATTGCTTTCCTGATTTCCTTTTCAAAGTTATTTTTATCGGTGTATAGGAATCCAACTGATTTTTGTATATTTATCTTGTATCCCGCTACTCTGCTGAATCTTACTATTAGTTCCAGTTGTTTTCTTGTGGAGTCTTGAGGGTTCTCTATGTAAAGTATCATATCATCTGCAAACAGGGACAGTTTTACTTCTTCCTTACCAATCTGGATGCCCTTTATTTCTTTTTATTGCCTTATTGCTCTAGCTAGGACTTCCAGCACAATGTTAAATAGGAGTGGTGATAAAGGGCATATTTGTCTTGTTCCTGTTCTCAGGGGAAATGTTTTCAGCCTCTCTCCATTGAGAATGATGTTGGCTGTATAGAATTCCTTTATTACTTTGAGGAATTTCCCTTCTATCTCTATTTTATTGAGAGTTTCTATCAGGAATGGGTGTTGGACTTACCGAATGCCTTTTCTGTGTCAATTGAGATGATCATGTGATTCTTTTATTTATGTGGTAGATTACGTTGATTGATTTTCTAATGTTGAAACATCCTTGCATACCTGGTATGAATCCCACTTGGTCATGGTGTTTTGTTTTTTTAATATGATTCTGAACTCTATTGGCTAGAATTTTGTTGAGAATTTTTGTGTCTATATTCATGAGTGATATTGGTCTGTAATTTTTTTACTGTTGCTATTGTGTTTTTGCCTGGTTTTGGTATCAGGGTTATGCTGGTTTCATAGAACAAATTTGGAAGTAACCCTTCCTTTTCTATGTTCTGAAATAGTTTGAGTAGTACTGGTGTGATCTCTTCTCTGAATGTTTGGTAGAATTCTCCAGTGAAGCCAACTGGGACAGAACTTTTTTTTGTTGGGAGTTTTTTTTTTATTGCCTGTTCAGTCTCTTCTCTTGTTATGTGTGTGTTCAGATTTTCTACCTCAGATTGTATTAGTTTAGGTAGTGTCTTAGTATCTAATGTTGCTAACAGAAATACCACAAGTGGATGGCTTTAACAAACAGAAATTTATTCTCTCACAGTATAGGAGGCTAGAAGTCCAAATTCAGGGTGCCAGCTCCAGGGGAAGTCTTTCTCTCTCTGTGGTCTTTGGGGGAAGGTCCTTGTCATAAATCTTCCCCTGGTCTAGGAGCTTATCATTGCAGGAACCCAGGGTCCAAAGGACACACCCCACTCCTGGTGCTTCTTTCTTGGTGGTATGAGGTCCCTATCTCTCTGCTTGCTTCTCTCTCCTTTTATCTCTTGTAAGATAAAAGGTAATAAAGGATATACCCCAGGGAAACTCTACATCAGATCAGGGCTGTGACCAGAGTAAGGGTGTTGCACTCCACCCTAATCCTCTTTAACATAACCTAATCTTCCCTCAGTAACCACAGGCAGAGATTAGGATTTACAACACATAGGAAAATTACAACAAACCACAAAATGGTGGACAACTACAAATACTGGGAATTGTGGCCTAGCCAAGTTGACACACATTTTGGGGCGACACATTTCAATCCGTGACAGGTAGGTAGTGTGTTTCTATAAATTTGTCCACTTTCTCTACGTTCAAAGTTGTTGGAGTGTGGTTTTTCATAGTACTCTGTTATGATCCTTTTTATTTCAGTTGAGTCTGTTGTAATGTTCCCCATCTCATTTCTTATTTAGGTTATTTGCTTCCTCTCCTGTTTTTCTTTTGTCAATTTGGCCAGTGATTTGTCGATTTTGTTGCTCTTTCCAAAGAACCAACTTTGGCCTTGTTGATTCTTTCAATTGTTTTTCTATTCTCTATTTCATTTATTTCTGCTCTGATCTTTATTATTTCCTTTCTTCTAGTGGCTGTTGGTTCTTTTTGTTGTTCTTTATTTGAGTTGTAGAGCTAACGTTTTGATTTTGTCCCTTTCTTCTTTTTTGATGCGAGATCTATTGCTATAAATTGACCTCTGAGTACTACCTTTGCTATGTCCCAAAGATTTTGGTACAATGAGTTTTCATTCTCATTTGATTCTAGTAATTTTTTTAAATTTCATCTTTGATTTATTCCATTACCCAGTGGTTTTTAAGCAAGGTGTTGTTCAGTTTTTATGTTTTTCTTCCTTGCCCTTCCTTTTATTAATTTCTAATTTTATGGCTTTATGATTAGAGAAGACGTTTTGTATTATCTCAATGTTTTGGATTTTGTTGAGGGTTGCTTTGTAGACTAAGATGTGGTCTATTCTGGAGAATGTTCCATGTGAGTTGGAAAAGAATGTATATTTTGCTGCTGTTGGTTGGAGTGTTCTGTATATCTATGAGGTCAATTTGGTTGATTGTGGCCTTTAGATCTTCTGTATCTTTACTGAGTTACTTTCTAGATATTCTGCCCTTTGCCAAGAGTAGTGTGTTGAAGTCTCCTACTATTATTGTGGAACTGTCAATTTCTCTTTTCAGTGCTGTCAGAGTTTGTTTTATGTATTTTAGAGCCCTGTTGTTGGGTGCGTAGACATTTATTATGGTTATGTCATCATTGTGGATTGTCCCTTTAATCACTATATAATGTCTTTCCTTGTCTTTTATAGTGGATTTTGTTTTAAAGTCTATTTTAGCTGAGATTAGTATTGCCACTCCTGTTCTTTTTGGTTGCTGTTTGTTTGATATATTTTTTTCCATCCTTTAATTTTTTAATATATTTGTGTCTTTGTGTTTAAGGTGTGTCTCTTGTAGACAGCATATTGATGGGTCATATTTTTTATCAATTCTGTCACTCTCTGTCTCTTTTTGGGTGCATTTAGGCCATTTACATTCAGTGTAATTATTGATAGGTGTGAGTTTATTGCTGTCATTTTGTAGTGCTTTTTTTTTCTTTTTGTGGTGCCAACATTTTCTTTTTTCTTCTTACTCTCCTGTGCTGAGTTCCTTTTGTTTGTGAAGTTTCTTTTCATTTCTTTCATTATCGTAGATTTTGTGTTTACTGAGACTTTATGTTTTTCTTCTGTTAACTTTCTTTGTGGTTATCTTGAAATTTACCCTTATCTTCCTAAGTTTAAACCAGTCTTTTGTTATTTGCTATTACTTTGACTTTCTCTCCATTTGAAAGTTCTACACCTACACTGTTTATTCCCCCTTTTATCGTCCTGATTTACAGATTGACCCCTCTGGTTCCCTGTTTTAAATCTTAGGTTTGTTTCATCCTTGAGAGTTCATTACCTAGGATGGTATCTCGCTGATGTTGACTGTCCTAGATTCAGGTTGTTGTCTGATGTTGTTGGTTCTCTAACCAAAGGACTCGATTTAATAATTCTTGTAATTTTTTTTATTTTTATAAATTCCTCTAATTTCTGTTTATCTGGAAGTGTCCTAATTTTGCCATCATATTTGAGAGAGAGTTTTGTAGGATATGTTACTCTCTGTTGGCAGTTTTTTTTTTCTTTCAGGGTTTTATATATGTCATCCCATTGCCGTCTTGCCTGCATGGTTTCTGCTGAGGAATAAGAGCTTAGTCTTATTGTTTCCCCTTTGTAGATGACTTTTTGTTTTTCTCGAGATGCTGTCAGGATTCTTTCTTTGTCTTTGGTTTTGGCAAGTGATTATGGTATGTCTTGGTGACTTTCTTTTGCAGTCTATCCTATATGGGGTTCGTTGAGCTTCTTGGATGGTCAGCTTTCATCTTTCATGATATTAGAGAGGTTTTTTGTCAGCAAATAGTCAGTGATCCTCTCTGTGTTTCCCATTTTCTCCCCCGTTCTGGAACTCCAATCACACACAAATTTTTGCTTTTGATTTTATCCCATGTAGTTTTTAGGTTTTCTTCATTCTCTTCTCTTATCTTTCCTCAAACAAAGTGGCATCCGTGGATTTTTCTTCAATTTCCCTGATTCTGTCTTCCATTGTTTCAAATTTGCTCCTAAAACTTTCTATTGTGTCATCTATTTCTAAAATACTGCTGTTTCTCTTTTGGATTTCTAATTATTGTTTTTGTATGATTTCTGATTATTTATTTTGACATTTTGTTCTTGTATTATTTTCCTGAATTCTTTCAATGTTTTGTCTGTGTTTTCCTTGATTTTGACTATGTTTTGTCTGGTTTTGTCTGTGTTTTCCATGGTCTTGTCTGTGTTTTCCTTGATCTCTTTCCTAATCTCTTGGAGATTCATGAATATTAGACTCTTGTATTCCCTATCAGGTAGTTCCAGTGCCTTTTCTTCTACTGGAAGGCCATATGGTGCTTTATTTTGGTCACTTACTGGATCCATCTTGTCCTTTTTAAAATATGTTTTGATATTGTCTGCTGTCCCAAAGACATTCAGATATTATTTTCTTTATTTATTGATTGTAGATTTGTTTGTTTCATCCTACTTTTTTGTTTTGTTTTCTTATGTCTTGTTGCTTGCTCGTCTGTAGGCATGATAGTTCTCACCACCTAGTCTGCATGGGAAGGGCTGGTTGTTCAGCTATGGTGCAGCAGGGCAGGTCCAGCAGTGGGGAGGGGCAGGAATGGGTCATTTTTCTGTGGTGCGAACTGGGCCTGGGGCTGGGGGCTGGAGCAGCACTGGTTCATTCAGGGCCACAATGCTCTGCAGAGTGGGGCTGGAGCTGGTTAGGAGGGGTCTAGGAGCTGGGCTGGTTCTGCTTGGGGCCATGGCGTGTGACAGGGTGGAGGAGAGCGGCAGGAGGGGGAGGGGCAAAGGGAGGGTTAGATGGGGCTAGATGGAAGAAGGCAATAGGGTGGGTTTGTACTGTGGTCCCTGGCAGTTGGGGCTTTCAGGATGTGGTGGTTCTTGCCACTATTCACCAGAGGGGTAGGGATTGCAGGAGCGCGCTCCTGTGGTTACCACGTGAGAGTGTCTGGGGACTTCCTTGAGCTGCAGCCAGCAAACATGGTCTTACTTAGCTTCGGAAGTGTCCTTGCCATACCTCTCTCCTATTGGCAATTCTGTGAAGGTGCCTTTCTGCATTCTTCGTGCACAGTTGTGGTTTTATCCCAAGATGGCCACGCTGTGTTGTGCTGGTTATCCAGGAACCTCCACTCCACATCTCCACTTGTTTGCCATTTTCTATCAGTTTCTTCTGCTCAGTGGCTTCCAATCTAATACTTTACCCCTTCATTTAAAGTTCAGGGTTCCAGGATTGACACTTGTATCTGTTTTACTTGGTCTTTCAGGTCATTATTGCAGAGGGATGGCTTAGTGCATCTGATAGTCCGTCATTTTGGTTCCGTCCCCCTGTGCTGATTCTTAAGTCAAGTGTTTCACCAAAGTACAAGTGCTAAGGGGGCAGGGATGGTTCAGTGGTAGAATTCTTGCCTTTCATCCAGGAGACCTGCATTCAATCCCCCACCACTGCACCTCAAGCAAAGCCACCACCTGTCAGTGGAGGCTTCCACGTTGCTATGACACTGAACAGGTTTCAGGAGAGCTTCCTAAGACAGACTAGGTAGAAGGCCTGGCAGTCTACTTTAGAAAGTCAGCCAATTGAAACCCTATGGATCACAAGAATCTGATCCTCAACTGATCATTGAGGTGGCACAGCACTGGACATGTTTCATTCTTTTGTGCATGGGGTCACCATGAGTCAGGGGCCAACTCAATGGCAGAAAACAACACTAGTGATACAGGTTTTAGAGACACAACCTTAACTCTCAAGGAGTTCATGGTCTGGTTGGGGGGAACAAGTAAACGGTCAGTTATATCATCATGAGAGATGGGTAATAAGACAACTAGCACACATACACTGACAAGTGTCGAGGGGGTAATTGTTTATGCAATTGGGGATACATCAATTATTTTAACCCTCATTTATTTATAATCATTAAATTGTAACAGTAATTCATATTTATTGTAGGAATGCAAAAAGAAAATCCCAGCTATTATTTATTGGATGCTTATGGTGTGTTGGACACTGTATCAAGTTCTTACTCTCCTCCCACTGTACGGGTGAAGGGATTAAGACTCAGAGAGTGCATGTGTCTTGTCCATGATCACCTAGCTAATAAATGTTGGGGCTGGGATTTGTAGACTCAAGAACCTACTTTCCATCTTCTCTTCTGGGAATTGTAAACTTATCCTATATTGAGGGAGATCCTCGGGAGCCCAGGTAACTGGAGCCCAAACATACTTTCAATGGAAATTCTTTCACTGGATTTATCACAGGAGGAAGTCTAGCCAGCCTAGACCAACCAAAAGCTACCCAACCCCCTGACACGGGAGTGAGCCCAGCTGAGATCAGAAGAACCACCTGTCTGAGCTAACTTGCTAACCCACAGATTCATGAATTAAATCTTTATTGCTTCAAGCGACTGAGGTTTTTAAATTGTGGTAAGTATATCTATAACAAAATATTTTTCATTTCCACATTTTTTACATGTACAATTAAACTCTGTTCAAATTACTTTATATGCATTGTTTCCCTACCCATAAAGTAGGTTTTGTCTTAAAAATAAAGATTATGATACAGGCAGAGTAACGTGAAGTCAATGCCCAGGAACACACAGCTAATGAGAAATAGGTTTGGGATTTGAACCCAGCACTGATCTGACTCCAAGAAGATGAAGCATAAAATGAAAAATAATAATATCTATATTTGTTCTGTATGGCCACAAGCCATCCCAAAACTCAGTGGACAGTGGAGTGGTTAAGACATTGAGCTTTGGGATGGTTTATAATGCAATATTATTGTGGCAATAATATTCCCCTGAGGATGTCCTCCTCCCCACCCCTCCTCCTCCTTCTTCATTACCTTCTTCTCCTCCCCTCCTCCTCCTCCTTTGCTCCTCCTCCTTTCTCTGTCTTACACACACACACACACACACACACACACACACTACACACAGGGCCTGAAGTTCTTGCCTTGTTGCTATCACTTTTGTTCTTTATTTGCTGAACTTCCTCTTCTTTTTGGCAGAGACAGTAATATAAAACCACATTTTTTAAATGTGTGAGCCTTAGTGTGTGTGTGTGTGTGTGTGTGTGTGTGTGTGAATAACACACCCTTCATATAACTGCTGCAAATAACTAACTCACAGCTCCTGGCCCAGAGTCCAGAGTAGGCACTCCAGAAATATTACTTTATTTCCTCTCCGCTCAACACCACATCTTAGAGGTCAGTCTTTTTGCCCAAGAGCTTCTTGAAGGCTCCTTTCATGTCCTTGTTCCTCAGGCTGTAGATGAGGGGGTTCAGCATGGGAGTGAGGACACCATAAGAGATGGAGATGAGCTTGTCTCGGTCATGGCTGGTCTTGTCTTGGGGCATCATATACATGGAGATGGCTGTGCCGTAGAAGAGAATCACCACTGTGAGGTGTGATCCACATGTGGAAAAGGCCTTGCCACGGCCTTCCGTGGACTGCATCTGCAGCATAGCAGCCAAGATCCGCCCGTAGG
Source organism: Dugong dugon (assembly GCA_030035585.1). Lineage (NCBI taxonomy): Eukaryota > Metazoa > Chordata > Mammalia > Sirenia > Dugongidae > Dugong > Dugong dugon. The sequence goes on from CM057466.1 coordinate 118,934,487, forward strand.
AGGCCACAATAAAGCCAAATGGGGCCAGCAGCGTCAGGGCACTGGCGCCCACCATGAGCAACTTGTAGAGCCTCAAATCAGAGCAGACAAGCTTGAGCAGGGCCAGGAGCTCACAAGAGAAGTGGTTGATGACCTGATGGCCACAGAATTCTAGAGGCATGGTCAGCATGAGTATCATAGTCAGCAGGAAGGCTGTGATCCATGAGGCCCCAGCCAACAGACCACAAACCTGCGGCCGCATCCGCACAGAGTAGCGCAATGGATCGCCAATGGCCATAGAGCGGTCGTAGGCCATGGTGGCCAACAGAAGACACTCCACCACACCCAGGTAAAGTCCAGCAACCATCTGGGCCAAGCACTGTTCAAGTGAGATGACAGGCATGTTCACCAAGCAGTTGATGAGGATCTGGGGGACGCTGGATGAGGTGTAGCAAACATCCAGAAAAGACAGGTTGCTGAGGAAGAAGTACATGGGTGTGTGGAGCCACGAATCATAGTAGATCAGGAGCAGAATGAGGTTGTTTCCAAAAAGGGTGACTAAGTAAGACATGAGGAGCAGGCAGAAGAAGGTGGTCTGAGCCTGAGGGTACTGAGAGAGCCCAAGCAGAATGAAGTAGATCCCATCTGTACTGTTCTGAATTTTCATGTCCCTTCTGAAACACTAGCAGGGTCAACAAACAAGGGTCATCATGTGAGATTAAGAAATTGCTAGATTTACAACAACAACAAAAATAATTTTTTTTAAAGTAATGGAATACTGATACATGCTACAACATGGACAAACTTTGAAAACATGATGATAAATGAAAGAAGCCTATCACCAAGGACTACATATCGTATGATTCCTTTTAAATGAAAGGTCTGGATAAGCAGATCCATCAGAGAGAGAAGCAAGTTAGTGGTTGTCTAGGGATGGGGAATACAGATGTGGAGTGACTGCTGATGGGTACCGGGTTTCTTCTGGGAGTGATGAAAATTTTCTAAAATTAGATTGTGGTGATGATTTCACAACTCTGAGACTATATTAAAAACCATTTAATTGTAGACTTTAATGGGTGAATTTTTGGGTACGTGAATTATGTCTCAATAAAGCTGTTTTTAAAAAAAGAAACTGCCAAATAAGATTTGACTATTTCAAGGCACCAAGACTAAAGTGTCCCTGGGCATTGTTGCACAGAGTATTAATCCTTTATTTGTGTACTGTTATGTCTTTTGTTGGGATCTCCTTAACACAGTCTGCCATTCATCAGCATTGACTCATTCAATTGTTTATTTGTTCATTGATTCATAGATTGGTGGATTGGTGGATGGGTTGGGTCATTCATTCATTGGGCCATTCATTCATTGATTCATGTAGGTGTAAAATAAAGGCAACTACTTACGTTATTGGAGCCCTGGTAGCACACTGGTTAAGAGCTTGGCTGCTAACAAAAAGGTCAGCGGTTCAAATCTACCAGCTGCTCCTTGAGAAAACCCTGTGGAGCTTTCTACTCAGAGCTCTACTCTGACCTATAGGGTCACTATGAGTCAGAATCAACTCAATGGCCACGAGTTTGGGGTTTGTTTTTTTTTTGTTTGTTTGTTTTTTTACTTATGTTATTAATTAGCTTCAATGTTCAACTAATGTGTCCAAAAAGTTCAGAAAAATAGAAATAATACTGCAAAGATAACAATTAAAATAGAACCTATAAATCCATTACCAGATACAACCAAAACTAAACCCATTGTTGTAGAGTCAATTCCAAAACATAGCGACCCTAAAGGACAGAGTAGAACTGCCTCCATAGGGTTTCCTAGGCTGTAATCGTAACTGAAGCAGACTGCCACATCTTTTTCCCACCGAGTGGGTGGTGAGTTTGAACTGTCGATCTTTTGGTTCGCAGCCAAGCACTTAATCACTGTGCCACCAGGCCTCCATTACCAGATATAGCCATTGTTAATATTTTATTATAGCTCATTTGTAACATTCTCCTGAACACACACACTGTACATATGGAAGCAAAACAGAATCATATACTTTATTTTGTAATCTGCTTTTTTCACTTACCAAGATAGCACATGTATATTTATATGTAAATAAGTCAGGTTTACTTAATTCTTTTAAATCGTGTTATATTCCAATGAATAGATGTATATGCCATGGTTTATGTAATTAATCCCTAATTTTGAATATTTGATTATTTCCATTTTTTACTATAATAAACAATCCTTTGATAAACATCTTTGTACATACATCTTTGCACACTTGTAGTATTTCCTTAGGATAATTATCAAGGAGTGAAATCCCTTGGGGAGAAGATAAGGTCAGATACATAAAACAATACTAAGAAGAAAGTCGATATATAAACACATATACAAAGAAAACAGCAAGCCTTATCATTCATTTGTTCACTCCTTAATTCAGTGAATGTTCTTTACCATTTCCTACTAATCTGTTCTAAGTATACCAGTTGCTGTTGAGTCTGTTCTGACTCATGGTGATCCAGTGTGTGTCAGAGTAGAACTGTGCTCTATAGGGTTTTCAGTGGCTGATTTTTCAGAAGCAGAACATCAGGCTTTCTTCTGAGGTGCCTCTAGGTGAACTCAAACCGCCAACCTTTCAGCTACCAGCAAGCACGTTAACCGTTTGCACAACCTAGGGACTCCATTCTTAGTATGTTGTTGTTGGGTGACTTTGAGAGTTGATTCCAACTCATACAGGCCCCGTATGACAGAGTAGAACTGCCCCATAGGGTTTTCTATGCTATAATCTTGATACAGTAACAAAGAAGGCAAAGTGTTGAACTCAAAATGTTTCTAGTCAGGGATAGGGTCAAGGATATAGACAAGTATGCAAACAAATTAACAAACATAAATGTGCAAAGGCTATAAAGTTGAATATCACAGTGTCTTAGTTATCTAGTGCTGCTATAACAGAAATACCACAAGTGGGTGGCTTTAACAAACAGAAATTCATTTTCTCACAGTTTAGGAGGCTAGAAGTCCAAATTCAGAGTGCTAGCTGTAGAGGAAGGCTTTCTCTCTCTGTCAACTCTGGGGGAACAATACTTGTCTCTTTTCAGCTTCTGTTCCTTGGTTCCTTGATTATCTACACGTGGCTTGGCATCTATCTTCTCCTATCTCTGCTTGTTTGCTTAATATGTTCTTTTATATCTCAAAAGATATTGACTTTAAACACACCCTACATTAATACTGCCTCATTAACGTGACAAAGAAAACTCATTTTCAAATGAGATTATACCCACAGGTACAGCAGTTAGGATTTACAACACACATTTTCGGGGGACACAGTTCAATCCATAGCATGCAGGAACTGAGGACAAAAAGTATACTAAACCGTGCTAGGTCTTTTAGTTCTTGGGAGGAATTGAAACATCTTCTTTAAGACAAAGAGTCCCCCAAGGGGTTAACAGTGGCACCTACCTGACACAGACAGTTACCATGCTCCAGAAGCTGGGGTCACCATCAGCAAGTCCCTTCACTGCTCTGGGTCTTGGCTTCTCATCAACACCACCATGGAGTCAGGAATTAAATGAAATGAAGGCAGCAATGCAGAGGACCAGGTCTGTGTTGGATATGGAATAAATAACCATCTTGTCTACCTTCTCCTTTGCAAGCCCAGGGGCACGAACTGCTCTTGGGATGTCCAAAGGACTTTCTTTGTTCCCACTGAGCTCCCTTCCCATACAACCTCCCCCATCCAAGTTACAGAGACTTCTCTCTTATCCTCTTCAAATGACAAGGTTTAGTTTAGGTGCCAGGTCAAAGAAAGACATAAACTTATGCACATACATATGTGAAGGAGATCTGGTGACCCAGTGGTTAATTAAGTGCTCAGCTGCTAAATGAAAGGTTGGCAGTTCGAATCTACCAGCAGCTCCACAGGAAAAAGACCAGACGATCTGCTCCTATAAAGATTATAGCCTAAGAAACTGTATGGGGCAGTTCTACTCTGTCACGTGGAGTTGCCATGAGTCGTAATCAACTCAATAGCAATGGAGTTGTGGTTATACGTGTATGTGTGTGTGTGTGTACCACCAACCTTTTGTTTAGTAGTCGAGCACTTAACCATTGCACCACCAGGGCTCCTTACATTGATATAATAGTGCCTATATCATAGGGTCATGAGTCCTGGTGGCATACTGGTTAAAGCACTTGGCTGCTAACTGAAAGGTCAGAGATTTCAACCCACCAGTTGTTCAGCAGGAGAAAGATGTGGTTATCTGCTAACACAAAGATTTACAACCCTTCCCACTCCTAGGAATATGTCTTAGAGAAATAAGAGCTGTCACATGAATAAACATATGCACATCCATGTTCGTTGCAGCACTATTCACAATAGCAAAAAAGTGGAAACAACCTAAATGCCCACCAACAGTTGAATGGATAAATAAATCATGGTACATACACACAATGGAATATTACACAATGATAAAGAACAATGATGAATCTGGGAAACATTTCACAACATGAATGAGTCTAGAGGGCATTATGCTGAGTGAAATAAGTCGATCACAAAAGGACAAATATTGTATGAGACCACTATTATACTCAAGAGAAGTTTTATACACAGAAAAAAAAACTTTGATAGTTACGAGGGATGGGCAAGATGGGGAGGTCAAATCACTAAGTAGATAGTAGCCAAGTGTCAACTTTGGTGAAAGGAAAGACAACACACAATATTGGGGAAGTCAGCAGAACTTGAGGAAGGCAATGTCATAGAAGTTTCCTGGACACATCCAAATACCTTGAGGAACCAAGTTGCTGGGGCTGAGGGATGCAGACCATAGTCTCAGGGGACATCTAGGTCAATTGGCAAAACATAGTTCATAAAGAAAATGTTCTACATCCTACTTTGATGAGCAGCATCTGGGGTCTTAAAAGTTTGCCAGAGGCAATCTAAGATGCATCTATTGGTCCCATCTTGTCCGGAGCAAAGGAGAATGAAGAAAACCAAAGACCTAAGGAAAATATTAGCCCAAAGGACTAATGGATCACATGAACCACAGCCTCTGCCAGCCTGAGTTCAGAACTAGATAGTGCCCAGCTACCACCACTGACTACTCTGATAGCGATCACAATAGAGAGTCCCAGACAGAGCAGGTAAAAAATGTAGAACAAAATTCAACTTCACAGGAAAAGACCAGACTTAGTGGTCTGACAGAGACTGGAGGAACCCCTGAGACTATAGCTCCCGGACACCCTGCTACTCAGAACTGAAGCCACTTCTGAAGCCCACTTTTCAAACAAAGATTAGACAGGCTTATAAAACAAAAAATAACGCATGTGAGGAACGTGCTTCTTAGTTCAGTCAAATATATGAGACCAAATGGTCAACACCTGTCCAAAAGCAAGACAAGAAGGCAGGAAGGGGCAAGAAAACCGAACAAATAGACACAGGGAACCCAGGGTGGAAAGGAGAAGAGTACTGTCACATTGTGGGGATTGCAACCGATGTCACAAAACAAGATGTGCATAAATTTTTTATTGAGAAACTAACTTGAGCTGTAAGCTTTCACCTAAAGCACAATAAAATTTAAAAACATATATTTACAGCCTTGGAAACCCTACGGGGCAGTTCTACTCTGTCCTATAGGGTCCCTGTAAGTTGGAATCGACTCAACAGCAATGGGTTTAGTTTTTGGTATATAAGAGGGTGGAGCTCCTGGGTGGCAAAAACAGCTTGCACTCAACTACTAATCTAAAGATTGACAGTTCAAACCCACCCAGCGGCACTGAGGAAGAAAGACCTGGCTTGCTGCTTCTGAAAAGTCACAGCCATTGAAAACCCTATAGGGTGGTTCTACCATGACACACATGGAGTCACCATGAATTAGAATCAACTCGATGGCAATGGGTTTGGTTTTGGTTTTTTAAGTCTAGGAGGGGAGACAGAGTGGAGCAAGAAAACAAATCACAAAGAAACTTATTTCAAACTCTAGAAAGGGGTGGGAAAAGAATAACTTCACAGTGGCAAAACCTGACAAATGCGATATCAGCCAGGTGATCGAGGCCAAAGTCAACAGTCATAAGTCACAATGATAGTAGGTATTCTTGATATGATGTGATGAGAATGGCACTTTCCTTCTGTGGTCTTCCTCCCCCAAATTCATAAACCAAAAACCTGTTGCAGTCAAGTCAATTCCCACTCATGGCAACCCCATGTGTTACAGAGTAGAACTGCTCCATAGGGTTTTCTTGGCTGTGATCTTTAAGGAAGCAGATCATCAGGACTTTCTTCCCAGGTGCCGCTGGGTGGGTTCAAACCATCAACTTTTAGATTAGCAGCCAAGTGAAAACCTTTAGTGCCACCAGGAACCATATTCAAAATCCATAATCTCAGCCTAATCATAAGAAAAAACAAAAAACCAAACCCGTTGCCACTGAGTCAATTCCAATTCATAGCAACCCTGTGTGACAGAGTAGAACTGCCCCAAATCGTTTCCAAATCTTTACAGAAGCAGACTGCCACATCTTTCTCCCTTGGAGCAGCTGGTGGGTTTGAACCTCTGACCTTTCCATTAACAGCATAGCACTTAACCACTGCACCGCAAACCAAAACAAAACCCACTGCTGTCGACTCATAACAACCCCATATAACAGAGTGAAACTGCCCCAAAGTGTTTCCAAGTCTTTACAGAACCAGACTGCCATAATCCCACAGAGCAGCTGGTGGGTTCGAACTGACGACCTCTCGGTTAGCAACCGAGCCCTTAACCATTGCACCACCAGGGCTCCTTATAGTCTAATCATAGAAAACAGCAAATAAATCCCCATAGAGGAACATTTTACAAATCCCCTCATCAGTCCTCCTCTAAACAGTCAAGGTCTCCAAAACAAGGAAAGTCTGAGAAACTGTCACAGCCAAGAAAAACCTAAGGAGACATGACAACTAAGTGCAATATGGGATCCTAGATGGAATCCAGGAACAGAAAAAGGATATTAGGTAAAAACTAAGGAAATCTGAATAAACTTTGGGATTTAGTTAACAATAATACATCAATGTTAGCTCATTAATTGCAACAAATGTTCCATAGTAATAAAGATGTTAGGAATAGAGGAAACTGGGTGCAGGGTATATGGGCCTTCTATGTTCTATCTTTGCAATTTTTCTTAACTCTAAAACTGTTATAAAAATAAAATTAACTTAAAAAAATTTTAAGGTGGCTAACAGATACATGAGGAAATGTTCATGATCATTAGCCGTTAGAGAAATGCAAGTCAAAACTACCATGAGATACCATCTCACCCCAACAAGGCTAGCATTAATCCAAAAAACACAAAATAATAAATGTTGGAAAGGTTGTGGAGAGAATGGAACACTTTACACTGCTGGTGGGAGTGTAAAATGGTACAACCATTTGGAAATTGATTTGGCACTTCCTTAAAAAGCTAGAAATAAAAATACTGTATGATCCAGCAATCCCCCTCCTTGGAATATATCCTAGAGAAATAAGAGCCATCACACAAATAGACACATGCACACCCATGTTCATTGCAGCACTGTTCACAATAGCAAAAAGATGGAAACAACCTAGATGCCCATCAACGGACGAATGGATAAACAAATTATGATATATTCACACAATGGAATACTACATAATAATAAAGAAACATGATGATCAGAGAAACATCTAACAACATGGATGAATTTGGAAGGCATTATGCTGAGTGAAATTAGTCAGTCGCAAAAGGACAAATATTGTATGAGACTATTATTATAAGAACTCAAGAAAAGGTTTAAACACAGAAGAAAACATTCTTTGATGGTTACAAGGGTAGGGAGGGAGGGGGAATTCACTAACTAGATAGTAGACAAGAATTATCTTAGGTGAAGGGAAGGATAACACACACTACAGGGGAAGTCAGCACAACTGGACTAACCCAAAAGCTAAGAAGTTTCCTGAACACAACCAAACACTTTGAGGGACAGAGTAGCAGGGGCAGGGGTCTGGGGACTATGGTTTCAGGGGACATCTAGGTAGATTGGCATAACAAAGTTTATTAAGAAAATGTTCTGCATCACACTTTGGTGAGTGGCATCTGTGGTCTTAAAAGCTTGTGAGCGGCCATCTAAGATGCATCAATTGGTCCCAACCCACCTGGAGCAAAGGAGAATGAAGAACATCAAAGACACAAGGAAAATATTAGCCCAAGATACAAAAGGGCCCATAAACCAGACTCCATCAGCCTGAGACCAGAAGAACTAGATGGTGCCCAGCTACCACCAATGACCGCCCTGACAGGGAACACAACAGAGAGTCCCTAATGGAGCAGGAGAAAAGTAGGGTGCAGAACTCAAATCCACATAAAAAGACCAGGCTTAATGGTCTCACTGAGACTAGAGGAATCCCAGAAGACATGGCCCTTGGACTTTCTGTTAACCCAGAACTAAAACTATTTCTGAAGCCAACTTTTCAGACAAAGATTAGACTGGACTATAAAACATAAATTAATACTTGTGCAGAGTGTGCTTCTTAGTTCCACTAGATACACGAGACTAAATGGGCAGCTCCCATCCAGAAGCAGAATGAGAAGGCAGAAAGGGATAGGAGCTGGTTGAATGGACACGGGAAACCTGGGGTGGAAAGGGGGAGTGTGCTGTCACATTATACGGATTGCAACTAGTGTCACATAACAATATAAATTTTTGTATGACAAATTGTGTATAAATTTTTGTATGAAAAACTAACTTGAGCTGTAAACTTTTACCTAAAGCACAATAAAAAAATGTTTTTTAATTTTAAAAACTAAGTTTCATGAAGAAAAATCAAATGTTGCTACGAGAGAATGGTGCAGAGGAAAGGCCTGGTGATCTGCTTCTGTAAGGATTATAGCCTTGAAAACCCTATGGAGCAGTTCCACTCTGTCACACATGGGGTCGTCATGAATCAGGAGCCAACTCAACAGCAGCTAACAACAACAAAGAGAGAACAGAACAGACATAGGCTTGTTCTATTTTTATTTCATTGGATTGGGGTACAAAATTTTGTTAGGCTTGGATGCCTTTGAGTGGTACACACACTATCCTATTCTCCAATTGTCTTAAACTCACCCAATGCCCACGTCTCTATTACCTGCTGGAGTTCCTGGGTGGTGCAAAGGTTTAAGCACTCAACTATTAGCTGAAAGGTTGAAAGTTTGAACCCACCCAGAGGTACCTCAGAAGACAGGCATGGTGATCTCCTTCTGAAAGGAAGCAAAACCCTGTGAAGCACAATTCTACTCTGCACACACGTGGTTGCCATGAGTTGGAATCGACTCTACAACATAGCATGATCAGGTGGGCAAGGGAAGAGCATCTCAGGCAGAGGGAGCAGAATGTCTGTGTGGAAAGATAAAGCTGTATGAGGTTGAACATCTTCCCACCCTTCTCTGTACCCAGCCACATACCTGACACCAGCAGAATTCTTACCCAGGAACTTCAGATTCATTCCTTCCATGAAGAGACCACAGACAAACCGGATTCAGGCTGATGTAGGGCTTAGGACAAAGGAAGAAGATCATTACAAAGATGGCCATGTACAAAATCCAGGTCCAAGCACTTTCACAAGCAGAATCCCTGAGAAGGAGGATGTCCCATCTCTCTGTCTCTTCTCTCCATCTCCCTCTCTCTGTTCTTTTTCTGTCTCTTCTCTCTCTCTCTGTTTATCTCTGTTTCTCTCTGCCTCTTCTCTTTCTGTATCTCTTGTCTCTGTCTCTGTCTCTCTCTCTGTCTCTTACCTCCCCTTCAGTCTCCCACACAGTCTTCTGAAAATCCTATGGGGATGGATTGAGCCAAAGCAGAAGAAGCACTGAGGAAGTGGGAGGGAACTGGGGTAATTGGAAGCCCCCTTCCCCTTGCAATCTCTGGAGGTTCCTGGGCCTCATCCAGGAACCTGATGCTCATTAGCAGATTGGACTGGGACATGGGGGAGGGTGGAGACAAACTTTCTGTATCTCTCAAAGCCATTAGAGGAAAAGTTTGGTGTGAGTTTAGTCTTCCTTCCCACCAGAACACAGACTTCTATCAGGGTACAGGAGGCTGCAGAAATGCTACAGGGAACTCACAGTCAGGACGGGTAGGTGTAGTCCCAGTGCCACCAAAAAAACGAAAAAATAAACCTGTTGACATTGAGTCAATTCTGATTCATGGTGACCCCATGTGTGTCAGACTAGAACTGTGCTCCACAGGGTTTTCAATGGCTGATTTTTCAGAAGTCGGTTGCCAGGCTTTTCTTCCAAGGTGCCTCTGAGTGAATGTGAACCTCCAACCTTTCAGTTAGTAGCCAAGTGCTTAACCATTTGCACTGCCCAGGGACTCCACCACAGGTTGGTCATGGAACCATTCTGAAAAATCGCATTCCTTATCTGTAAAATGAACAGAAAATCCCTGTTGTCATGGCCCAGAAAGGGTTCATGGGCTTGGAGTAGGAAGATTTAATCTGACTTTAAGCTGAGAAAGAGAAAAAAACAGGCCTTAACATCTAGAACTCACAGCCACCCCATGTATTACAGAGTAGAACTGCTTCATAGGGTTTTCTTAGCTATAGTCTTTTTTTTTCTTCTAATTTTATTGTGCTTTAGGTAAAAGTTCACAGCTCAAGTTAATTTCTCATTCAAAAATTTATACACATTGTGATCTTTGGCTATGTATATTTTCACCAAAAAAAAAAAAAAAAAAAAAAAAAAGGTCGAGAAGAGAGAGGGTTGACATGTTGTGGGGTTGTTAACCAATGTCATAAAACAGTATGCGTATTACCGTTTAATGAGAAACTATTTGTTCTGTAAACCTTCACCCGAAGTACAATAATAAAATAAAATAAAAAACTCAGCGGCTTAAAATGAGAAGCATTTTTATTGCTGTCATGTTTATTGGTGAGATGGACCAATAAATAGTTCTGATTATAAAAAAGAAATATACACATTTTGTTTTATGACATTGGTTGAAATTCCCACAATGTGACAGCACACTCCCCCTTTCCACCCCAGGTTCCCTGTGTTCATTCATCCAGTTCCTGTCACTTCCTGCTTTCTCTCTTACTCGTGGACAGGAGTTGTCCATTTGGTCTCATATATTTGATTGCACTAAGAAGCACGTTCCTCATGTGTGTTATTTTTTGTTTTAGAGGCCCGTCTAATCTTTGTCTGAAAAGTAAGCTTCAGGAATGGCTTCAGTTCTGGTTAGCAGAGTGTCCGGGGGCCGTAGTCTCAGAGGCTCCTCAAGTTTCTGTCAGACCAGAAAGTCTGGTCTTTTTTCGTGAGTTTGAATTCTGTTCTACATTTTAATCCCTTTCTGTCTGGGACTGTCTGTTGTGACCCCTGTCAGAGTGGTCACTGATGGTAGGCAGGCACCATCTAGTTCTTCTGGTCTCAGACTGGTAGAGTTTGTGGTTCACATGGTCTTTTAGTCCTTTGGACTAATATTTTCCTTGTGTCTTCGGTTTTCTTCATTCTCCTTTGCTCTGGACAAGACGGGACCAATAGACATATCTTAGATGGCCGCTTGCAAGCTTTTAACACCCTAGATGCTACTCACCAAAGTGCGATTTAGAACATTTTTTATGAACTATGTTATGCCAATCGACCTAGATGTCCTCTGAGACTATGGACCCCAACCCCCAGCACCAGCTACTCGGTCCCTCAAAGTCTTTGGATGTGTCTAGGAAACTTCTATGCTTTTGCTTTGGTCCAGTTGTACTGACTTCTCCTACATTGTATGTTGCCCTTCCCTTCACCGAAGTTGACACCTGTCTACTATCTAGTTAGTGATTTATCCTCCCTCCCCCTTGTAACCATCAAAGAATTTTTCTTTCTGTGTATAAACTTTTTCTTGTGTTCTTGTAATAGTAGTCTCATACAGTATTTGTCCTTTTGTGACTGACTTATTTCATTCAGCATAATGGCCTCCAGATTCATCCATGTTGTAAGATACTTCACAGATTCATCATTGTTCTTTATCGTTGCATAGTATTGCATTGTGTGTATATACCATAATTTATTTATCCATTCATCTGTTGATAGGCATTTAGGTTGTTTCTATCTTTTTCCTATTGTAGATAGTGCTGTAATGAACATGGGTGTGCATATGTCTATTTGTGTGATGGCTCTTATTTCTCTAGGGTATATTCCTAGGAGTGGGATTGCTGGATTGTATGGTATTTCTATTTCTAGCTTTTTAAGGAAGTGTCATATAATTTTCCAAAGTGGTTGTACCATTTTACATTCTCACCAGCAGTACATAAGCGTCACAATCTCCCCACAATCTCTCCAACATTTGTTAGTTTGTGGTTTTGGATTAGTGCCAGTATTGTCAGGGTGAGTGGTATCTGAATGTAGTTTTGATTTTCACTTCCCTAATGGCTAATGATTGAGAGCATTTCCTCATGTGTCTGTTAGCTGCCTGAATGTCTCCTTTGGTGAAATGTCTGTTCATATCCTTTGCCATTTTTAATTGGATTATTCGTCTTTTTGTTGTTGAGGTGTTGCAGTAGATTAGACCCTTGTCAGATATGTCATAGCCAACTTTTTTTTCCCAGTCTGTAGGTTCTCTTTTTACTCTTGGTGAAGTCTTTTGATGAGCGTTAAGTGTCTGATTTTCAGGAGCTCCCAGTTATCTAGCTTCTCTTCTGGTGTTTGTGCATTGTTAGTTATGGTTTGTATCCTATTTATGCCAGGTATTGGGGCCCCTAGCATTGCCCCTATTTTTTCTTCCATGATCTTTATCGTTTTAGATTTTATATTTAGGTCTCTGATGCATTTTTATTTAGTTTTTGTGTATGGTATGAGGTATGGGTCGTGTTTCATTTTTTTTTTTTTTTACAGATGGACACCCAGTTATGTCAGCACCATTTGTTAAAGAGGCTGTCTTTTCCTCACTCAGTGGACTTTGGCCCTTTGTCAAATATCAGCTGCTCATGGATGGATTTATGCCTGGATTCTCAGTTCTGTTCCATTGGTCTACATGTCTGTTGTTGTACCAGTACCAGGCTATTTTGACTACCGTGGCAGTATAATGGGTTCTATAATCAGATAGTGTGAGGCCTCCCACTTTATTCTTCTTCAGTAATGCTTTACTTATCCAAGACCTCTTCCCTTTCCATATAAAGTTGGTGATTTGTTTCTCCATAGCATTAAAGAATGCTGTGGGAATTTAGATCAGTATTGCATTGTATCTGTAGATCACTTTGGTTAGAACTGACATTTTCACAATGCTGCGTCTTCCTATTTATGAGCATGGCAAGTTTTTCCACTTATGTAGGTCTCTTGGTTTCTAGCAGTAGTGTTTTATAGTTTTCTTTGCATAGGGTCTTTTACATCCCTGGTTATATTTATTCCTAAGTACTTTATCTTCTTGGGGGCTATTGTAAATGGTATTGATTTGGTGATTTCCTTTTCAAAGTTCTCTTTGTTGGTGTAGAGGAATCCAACTAATTTTTGTATGCTAATCTTGTATCCTGCTACTTTGCTGAAATCTTCTATTAGTTCCAGTAGCTTTCTTGTGAATTCTTTGGGGTTTTCTGTGTATAAGATCATATCATCTGCAAATAAGGATAGTTTTACCTTTTCCTTGCTAACTTGGATTCCCTTTATTTATTTATTTTTCTTGCTTTACTGGAGCCCTGGTGGTACGTGGTTAAGAGGCTGGCTGCTAATCAAAAGGTCAGCAGTTTGAATCCATCAGCCACTCCTTGGAAACCCTATGGGGCAGTTCTATTCTGTCCCATAGGGTTGCTATGAGTTGGAATCTACTCAACGGCAACGGGTTTGGTTTTTTTGTTTGCTTTGTTTTTGTTTTTTTGGTTTGTTGATTTAATGTTCTAACTAAGACTTTCAGCACAATGTTGAATAAGAGTGGTGATAAAGGGCATCCTTGTCTGATTTCTGTTCTCAAGAGGAATGTTTTCAGTCTGTCTGTTTAGAATGATGTTGGCTGTTGGTTTTGTATAAATGACCTTTAGTATATCAAGGAATTTCCTTCTGTTCCAATTTTGTTGAGAGTTTTTATCAGGAATGGGTGTTGGACTTTGTCAAATGTTTTTTCTTTGTCGATTGATAAGATCATGGGGTTCTTTTCTTTTGTTTTATTTATGTGGTGGATTAAGTTGATTGATTTTCTATGTTGAACCATCCCTGCATACCTGGTATGAATCCCACTTGGTCATGATGTATTATTTTTTTGATATGCTGTTGAATTCTATTGGCTAGATCTTTTTGCATCTGTGTTCATGAGGGTTATTGGCCTGTAGTTTTCTTTTTTGTGGTGTCTTTGCCTGGCTTTGGTATCAGGGTTATGCTGGCTTCATAGAATGAGTTAGGGAGTATTCATTACTTTTCTATGCTCTGAAATAGCTTGAGTAGTATTGGTGTTAGCTCTTCCCTGAAAGTTTGGTAGAATTCTCCAGTGAAGCCGTCAGGCCGGGGCTTTTTTTGTTGTTGTTGGGATTTTTTTTTTTTTAATCTTTTCAATCTCTTCTTTTGTTATTGGTCTGTTTAGTTTTTTCTACCTATGTTTGTGTTAGTTTAGGTACGTAGTGTGTTTCTAGAAATTTGACAATTTCCTCTAGGTTTTCAAATTTGTTGGAGTACAATTTTTCATAGTATTCTGTTATTATCTTTCTTATTTCAGTTGGGTCTGTTGTGATATCACCCATCTCATTTTTAATTTGGGTGATTTGCTTCTTCTGTTTTTCTTTTGTCAGTTTGGCCAATGGTTTGTCAACTTTGTTTATCTTTTCAAAGAACCAACTTTGGTCTCATTCTTTCAATTTTTTTTTCTATTCTCTATTTCATTTATTTCTGCTGTAATATTTATTATTTCCTTTCTTTTGATGCCTGAGGGCTTCTTTCACTGCTTTCTTTCTATTTGTTCGAGTTGTAGGGTTAATGTTTTGATTTTGGCCTTTTCATCTATTTTGATGTGTACATTTATTGCTCTAAATTGACCTCTAAATACTACTTTTGCTGTGTCCCAAAGGTTTTAGTAAGATGTGTTTTCATTCTCATTTGATTCTATGAATATTTTTATTCCATCCTTGTTTTCTTATATTACCCAGTAGTTTTTAAACAAGGTGTTGTTCAGTTTCCATGTATTTGATTTTTTTCCTTGCTGTTTCTGTTATTGATTTCTACTTTTATGGCATTATGATCAGAGAAGATGCTTTGTAATATTTTGATGTTTTGGATTTTGTTAAGACTTGCTTTGTGACCTACAATGTGGTCTATTCTGGAGAATGTTTCATGTGCATTGGAAAAGAATTTATACTTTGCTGCTGTTGAGTGGAGTGTTCTGTACATGTCTGTAGGTCAAGTTGGTTGATTGTGGCATTTAGATCTTCTGTATCTTTACTGAGTTTCTCTGGATGTTGCTGTCCTTAACTGAAAACAGTGAGTTGAAGTCTCCTACTATTATTGTGGAGCTGTCTATTTCTCTTTTCAATGCTGTTAGAGTTTGTTTTATGTATTTTGGAGCCCTGTCATTGGGTGTGTATATATTTATTATGGTTATAACCTCTTGGTGTATTGACCCTTTAATCATTATATGGTGTCCTTCCTTATCCTTTGTGGCAGATTTTGCTTTAAAGTCTATTTTATTGGAGATTAATATTGCCACCCTTGCTCTCTATTGGTTATTGTTTGATATATTTTTTCCATCCTTTGAGTTTTAGTTTGTTTGTGTCTTTGTGTCGTCTACTGAGTTGTCTAATTCGGAAATTTTTTTGTTAATCTTTTGGATTTCTAGTTGCAGTTTCTGTATGGTTTCTAGCAGCCTGTTTATTCTGTCATTTTGTTCTTGTACTGTTTTCCTGAATTCTTTTATTGCTTTGTCTGTGTGTTCCTTGGTTTGGTCTGTGTTTTGGCTGATCTCCATCTTGATCTCTTGGAGAGCTTGGTATATCAGTCTTTTGAATTCTTTTTTAGCCTTATCTTCCTCCAGAAGGTTTTCTAGTTCTTTAATTTGGTCACATGCTGGAGCCATCTTGTCCTACTTCTTTATGTGATTTGATATTGACTGCTGTCTCCGAGGCATCAATAAGTTATTATATTTATTTATTGTATTTTTGTTTACTGTGTCCTGTATTTTTGTTTTGTTTTGGTATGTCCAAGTAGGCTGGGCGTGTGTGCTACTCTGGTTTTGGGCATCATTGAAGCTCTGACTTTCTGTCTCCAGATAGTCAGAGCTACTAGGTGTGTGTGCCCCGGAGTCTGTTCTCTGTTCCTGAGGGGAAGCTGAAGACGTAGGCAAAGATTTTCAGTGAGGTGATGAATCTGTCCTGCTGGTCACCTGGACAAGGGTGCAAGGGGCGTTCTCCCTGGTTATTGGTTGGGTGTTGTGTGTGTGCTCCGCCACTTATTGGTTAGTTGGACCACAGGTGGCCGGGTCGTTTGTCACTGAGTGTGTGGTACCGAGACTCACCTACAGTCCTGGGTAGGGCAGGGCTGCAAGGGGATGTCCAGAGCAGGCACAGGTCTCTGATTGCAGTGGAGGGGGGGGCAATATGAGGGGCAAGGCAGGGGGCTGTCAGGCTGCCCCTAGGTACCCAGATGGAGAGCATGCCCCTGTCTGCTACAGTGTTTAGTGGGGGTGTGTGGTAGTGCAGCCAGTCCTTGGGTATCCAGTGCTGTTGGCTGGAAGAACTTGGAGGCACCACTAATTCTCAGGCCCCCTGTCATGGGAGGCTAGATGGAGTTTGTGGTACTGCCGGCCCTCAGGCCCCTGGTGTGGGCGGGCGAGGCCCCTTCTTAGAGGGTTCGGAGGTGTCAAATGTCACAGATCTGTATCTTCCACTTGGCTGCTGCAGGTGAAAATGGGCATCAAGTGATGCCCTGCCCGTTTTGTCCTAATGAGGGTGTATGGTGGCAGGTCAGCCCACAAGGCATTGGGGCAGGGGTGAAGGACACTACAAGTCCATGAACCCCGTAGCCAGTGGCTGGGTGAAGAGGCAGGCACCTCCGAATCTGCCATGAGTTCCTGGCTTAGGAGGCTTGGCAGTGTTGAATGCTGGGGGACTGGTGTCAGAGCAGGGCGGGAGATGGATAAGGAGAAGGGAGTGCTCCTCGGCCACGGAGCTCTGTTGTGGGGAAGCGTTATGGTGCACGCACAGTGGTTTGGGAGCTTGCACTTAACTTTCACAGGTCTGGTGTGGCTCCTGTTTGGTTCTGGAGGTGGCTGCAGATTCGCTGCTGCTTTCCTGCACAGATGGGATGAGTTTTGGTTTGGGATGTTGCTGCTTGCCTCAACCTGTGTGCACTGTGCAGATTCAGCTAGCAGGACACTGGCAATCCCATGATCCATAATTCCCCATTTCCACTGTTTTTGAATTGTCTCTCCTTCCACTTGTTGCTCAGTCCGATTTTTCAGCTTTGTCTTTGATGATTAGGTTCCTAGATTGTTATATATATTTGATTCACTTGTTTTTTTCATGTCTTTGTTGTAAGAGGGATGACACAAAGTGTCTGACTATTCTGCCATCTTGGCCCTGCCTCCTGTTGGCTATACTCTTTAAGGAAGTGGATCACAAGGTCTTTCTTCTGTAGTGCCGCTGGGTGGGTTCAAATCATCAACCTTTCAGTTGGCAGCCAGTCTCAAAATGCTTGCACCACCCAGAGACCTCAGAATCAACTCGATGGCACCAGCTTTTGGTTTATTTTGTTTTTTAACATCTGGGTTCTGGTCTGGCACTTATAGCTTGGCCTTGTGTTCTCCTGTTGAATGTCAACAATCTCACAGCACACCAACATCTGACAAGGCCACTGTGGGACCATGATGAAGTGAGACAAAAACAAGGGCACTTTGTAATCACATCTAAACACAGACAAAACATGAACACTGTCCAAACCACAAAAGTGACCACTCTCCTCACCCAGCTGATATGAGTGAGGGCTGCTTCTCAACTAATGAGAACTTTATCCCTGCTCTAATTAGCCCTCCTGAAATGGGTTGAATCCAGTTGCCATTGAATTGACTCTGACTCATGGTGCCCTCATGTGTGTCAGAGTAGAATTGTGCCCCATGAGGTTTTCAGTGGCTATTTTTTCAGAAGTAGATTGTCAGGCCTTTCTTCTGAAGCACCTCTGGGTGGACTCGAACCACCAACCTTCCGGTTACTAGCCAAGTGTTTACCATTTGTGCCACCAGAGACTCCTAGTCAAGTTGCCATCAACTCAACTCTGGTTCATGGTGACCCCGTGTGTGTCAGAGTAGAACTGTGTTCCATAGGGTTTTCAATGGCTCATTTTTCAGAAAGAGATCACCAGGCCTTTCTTTCTTCTGAGGTGCCTCTGGGTGGACACGAACCTCTAACCTTTCAGTTAGCAGCTGAGCTCTTAACCACTTGCGTCACCAAGGCACATCTTCTGTAGGTATCTACGTACCTTTATCTAACTGATATGTCAGCATATTAAGTGTGCCATTCTGTACCTTGGATTTTTTTTTTTCATTTGAATGTAACTTGGAGAGCAATTTTTACTAATACATGTTGAGTTGACTCATCTTTTAACTCACTCTATTTTTTATAATTTCTGAAGGCAATTTTTGAGCACCTGCTTCAGGCCAGGATATTCCTAGAAATATAGTTGCTGCGTTAGAAGTTATGCCCCCCTGCTGAGGGCTGCGGGGGACCGTGGTCTCCGGGAGCATCTAGCTCAATTTGCATAACATAGTTTATAAAGAAAATGTTCTACTTTCTACTTTGGTGAGTAGCGTCTGGGGTCTTAAAAGCCTGTGAGCAGCCATCTAAGATACTCCACTGGTCTCACCCCTTTGAGAGCAAGGGAGAGTGAAGAAAACTAAAGACAACAGGGAAAGATTAATGCAAAGGACTAACGGACCACAACTACCACAGCCTCCACCAGACTGAGTCCAGTACAACTAGATGGTGCCCGCTACCACCACTGACTACTCTGACAGGGATCATAATAGAGAGTCCCAGAGAGAGCTATAGAGAAATATAGAACAAAATTATAACTCACAAAAAAAAGATGACTTACTGGCGTGACAGAGACTGGAAAAATCCCGAGAGTGTGGCCCCCAACACACTTTTAGCTCATAATGAAGTCACTCCTAAGGTCCACCCTTCATCCAAAGATTAGACAGGCCCATAAAACAAAACAAGACTAAAGGGGCACACCAGCCCAGGGGCAAGGACTAGAAGGCAGGACGGGACAGTAAATCTGGTAATAAGGAACCAAACGTTCTGATGAGGGAGTGTTGCTATGTCCTGGAGTTGTTAACCATTGTCATAAAACAGTATGTGTACTAACTGTTTAATGAGAAGCTAGTTTGTTCTATAAAACTTCATCTAAAGTACAATAAAAATAAGTAAATAACTAAAAGAAGTCATGCCTCCCTTTTTAAATTTAAATTTATTTTTGGTAAAAATATACACATCAAAAATGCTCCCACTTAATAATTTCTACTCATATTGTTCAGTGACATTGGTTACATTCTTCGTATTGTGTCAAACATTCTCACTATTTACGTTCTGGTTGTTCCATTCCCATTAATTTAGTCTCTCTGGCCCCCAACTTTCTCATCTATGCTTTAGAGTAACTGTTGTCCCTTTGGTCTCATATAGATCATTTTTTAAAAGACCGCAATACTTAAGGTTGACATTCTTTACTTTTGGCACTAAACTGCTTTTCTGTTTAAAGACGACCTCAGGGAACAGTTTTGTTTCAAGTTTTCAAGAGTATTCCAGAGCAATAGTCTCAGGGCTTCCTCCAGCCTCACTGAGAGAAGTTATGCCCCTTTTACAGGTTCTTGACAAATGGCCCACAAGAAAATCTACACATATTATCCTCTCCAGATTTGCACCTGAGCCTGCCTGCCTTGCCTCACAGGCACTAGCATCAAATATTATCATTTTAAAATCATTGCAGATTTGATAGATGACAAAGTCAAACCAAGCCCGTGGCAGCTGAGTCAATTCCAACTCATGGCGACCTCACGTGTAACAGAGTAAAACTGCTCCATAGGGTTTTCTTGGCTGTATAGTTTACGGAAGCAGATAGCCAGGCCTTTCTTCCTTGGTTTTCCAGGGTGGCTTCGAACTGTCAACTTTTAGTTTAGTAGACAAGCGCAAACCATTTGTGCCGCCCAGACACCTTGTTATCTGTCTTTGCTCCGTTTCTGCTTCCTTTTGTCTGTGTCTATGCTGCTTCTTAAGAAGTCCTGGTGGCACAGTGGTTAAGCACTTGGCTGCTTACCCACATCGAGTGGGAATCAACTCCATGGTATTCAACAACAAAAACTTGCTGCTCTTAATATCACTCAGAAGTGGCTAGGTTTAAGACACGTCCTACACTGATATGGCCTCATTAACATAATGAAGAAAACTCTATTCCCAAACTGGATTATATCCACAGGTACAGGGGTTAGGATTCCAACACATATTTTTGAAGGACACAATTCAGTCCATAGCATATGTCAATTACCACGTTGCACTCAGAAAAGGTCTCCTGTCCCATTTGGGTTTACTGAGCCCCAGGACCACATCTCTCTGGCCAGGATTATTTCTGAGAACTGGCCAGGGTGGCCTGGTCCTTCGGGTTGAGGACAGCAGCTTGGTTTGGAGTGAATTCATCCCCTTTTCACCTTCCCCTTAGTCACAGTAATAATCATTTTGTTTCTTTTTCATATTATTTCAGGGAATGGAATGGTTAAAGTAATGCCAGTTGACTCTTGAATGTTACAAGCTCACCGTCTAGTGACTCCCAGTAGATGGACAACCTTATACATACTCAGTTAATGTGTGCTGTTGAGCCAATTCTGACCCCTAGCAACCCTGTGTGACAGAGGAGAACTGCCCTATAGGGTTTTCTAGGCTGTAATCTTTATAGGAGCAGATCACCAGGCCTTTCTTCTGAGGAGTCACTGCGTCAGTTCGAACTGCCAACCTTTAGGTTAGTAGACAAGCGTTGAACCATTGCACCACCAGACCTCCTTATTTAGTTAAAGTGAAGATAACCTATGCTTGTTATAAATCCATTGCAAGTTTCTTAATGTTGAATAACAGAAGAAAAAACAATTTTGTGGTTCTTAACAACTACTCTATTTGCTTTTCCTTAATTTTTTTTTTTCAAACTAAGATTTACTTGCATTTTCCTTTACTGTTGTTAGTTGCTGTCCAGTCAGCTGTGGTTCATGATGACTTTATGTATAATAGAACCAAACGTTTCCTGGTCCTACACCATCTTCAGGATCTTTGGTATGTTTGAGTCCATTGTTGTGGCTATTGTGTCAATCCCTCTCACTGAAAGTTTCCTTGTTTTTGTTGACCCTCTACTTTACCAATCATGATGTCCTTTTCTAGCAATAAGACATAAACCAAAAAACCAAACCCATTGCTGTCGAGTTAATTCCAACTCATAGCGATCACATAGGACAGGGTAGAACTGCCCCATAGGGTTTTCTAGGCTGTAATCTTTACGGAAGCAGATAGCCAGGTCTTTCTTCTGTGGCATCACTGGGCAGGTTTGAGCCAGCAACCTTTAGGTTAGTAGTTGTTGTTGGATCCCGTCAAGTTGATTCCAACTCATAGAGACCCCATGTGACAGAGTAGAACTGCCCCATAGGATCTCCATGGAAATCCTGGTGGTGTAGTGGTTAAGAGCTACAGCTGCTAACCAAAAGGTCAGCAGTTCGTAAACCACCAGATGCTCCTTGGAAATCTTAGTGGGCAGTTCTACTCTGTCCTATAGGGTCACTATAGGGTAGCTATGAGTCAGAATCAACTCAAATGGCAACAGGTTTGGTTTTTGGGTTTTTAATCTTCACGGAAGCTGACTGCCACATCTTTCTCCACCAGAACGCTGGTGAACCACAAACCTTTTGGTTAGCAGCCCAGCACTTAACCATTTTGGCACCAGGGTTCCTTCCAATAAGACTCAGGGAGGATAAATAACTTGCCCAAGGACATTCAGCTAGGAGGTGGCTGAATCAGGATTTGAACCTGGATTCTTTGCTGTGCAAGTGGAGGGCTTCTGAACCACCAGGAAATCCTGCTGCTTTATCAACACCCACGTTAAATAAATGCAGTGAAGGTTAAAGACAGCATCAAAGGTGGGCACACGAGCCAGATGGAAGCAATACTCAGGAAGGGCAGCTGTCGTGGGCATGCGCACACGCGCATGCACACACACACACACACACCCATTGTCATGACTGCCTTTTAACTCCTCTCCCTTCCTTCACCTTGCTCTAGGCTCCAGAGTGGCCAGGGGGCAGGAGCATGATGTTCTTTGGAAAATCACGGCCCTTTCACTCTTACAAAATTGCATTCAGGAAAATGTATCTCTTTCACCTGGGTTCTGTGGGCTTCCAGGAATCTCTTGAGTAAGGATTATTCCTAGGGAGCCCAAAACTATGTTCCCTGACCCTAGGGGACTGAGGAGGAGTCCTTGGGTGGCACAAATGATTAAGCGCTCAACTACTGGCCAAAAGGTTGTCAGTTCAAACCTACCCAGAAGTGCCTCGGAAGAAAATCTTGGCAATCTGCTTCTGAAAAGGCACAGCCTTGAAAACCCCATGGAACACAGTTCTACCCTGCACACATGGAGTTGCCATGAGGCAGAATCAACTCCACGGCAACTAACAACAACAAAGGGCCTGAGAACTGCAGTCTAAATTGGAGTAACTTCCTTGCCTCCCTCACCTTCCTCTTTGTTCTCAGAGCCTTCCATTTATCTTACCCCCTATACACACTTTTTTTTTCATTCTGGTAAAGTATATATAACAAAAGTTTGCCATTGTAACCATTTTTAAGAGTACAATTTAGTGATGTTAATTACATTCAGCATGTTGTGCTACTATCACTTCTATTCATTTCCAAAAGTTTTTCATCAAGCCAAACCAGGGACAGGATTATCCAATAAGCAAGGTGAACATGGGTTTACTTGTGCTTGCTTACTAATCTGTAGTGAACAACTTCGCATTTTTTCACTACATCAAAGATTCTGCTTCTAGGTATGATTGGTGTCTGTCTTTCTCCCAAACCCACAGCATCTTCCTATAGAATCAAAGCCTCTTTTCAAATTCCCTGACAGGGGCAGGAGGAGCCCTAGAGTGCAGTGGTTAAAGCATTCCACTGCTTGCCAAGAGGTCAGAGGTTCGAACACACCAGCTGCTTTGCAAGAGAAAGATGTGGCCGTTTGCTCTTGTAAAGATTTATAGCCTTGGAAACTCTATGGGACAGTCCTCCTCTGCCCATCGAGTCAACTCGATGGCAGTGGGTTTGGGGTTTGGTTTGCGACAGGGGCAGATGATTCAGTAAGCAAGGTAAGCACGGGCTTATTTGTGCTTACTTCCTAATCTGTAAGTGAACAATTTTACATGGGTTTCACCCACCACATCAAAGTGAAACCCATGTGAAATTGTTCACTACAGATTAGGAAGTAAGCACAGGTAAACCCGTGCTTACTTTGCTTATTGGATAATCTGCCCCAAACACAAACACAAACTAGGAGCCCTGGTGGTGCAGTGGTTAAAGTACTTGGCTGCTAACCAAAAGGTCGACTGTTTGAACCCACCAACCGCACCGCAGGAGAAAAATGTGGCAGTCTGCTTCCATAAAGATTTACAGCCTTGGAAACCCCATGGGCAGTTCTATTCTGTACTGCAGGGTCACTCGGAGTCAGAATTGACTCGATGGCAAAGGGTTTGTTTTGGTTTTAAAAAACAGAAATTCAGTACTCCTTCAGCAATAACTTCTACCCCTACCTTTTTTTTTTTTTAAATCATATTTTACTGTGTTTTTGGTAAAGGTTTACACAGCAGTTTAGGTCCCCATTCAACAATTTTATACAAATTGTTCAGTGACATTGGTTACATTCTTTACAATGAATGAACATTCTCCCCAACCCCTACTTTTTAAGGGAAAGATTTATTTGAGTAGGTTCTGTCTTTCCAAGATATAACAGTGCCCTCAAGTAGGTCATTGAAATTTGACCCACAAACACGCTACCTCCTTTGTGAAGTTAATATATCTTTGCAGTATCCTTACTCTTGTAAGGAGTATTCTGGTTGTATTTCTTCTAAGACTGACTTGTTGGTTCTTTTTACAGTTCACAGTATAGTCGGTACTGTTCGCCAGTAGCACAGTTTGAATGCAGCGATTTTTCTTCTGTGTTCCTTTTTCATTATCCAACTTTCGTATGCATATGAGGTGATTGAAAATACCATGGCTTAGGTCAGACACACCTTAGTCATCAAAGTGACATCATTGCTTTTGTGACATCACAATCAATAGCATGTTGGTATTGGTGAAATTTCTGTTTTCCCTTTCTACATTCACACACTTCTCTGTCTTCCCAATCATCTACCAATTACTTTGTGTCCATTTTTCTAATTGCCAAGCAGATAATTTATGAAGGGCTACAGAATTACTTCATATAAAGCACTTTAAAATAATGCCTGGCCAAGAGTAGGAGCCCTGGTGGCACAGTAGTTAAAAGCTTGGCTGCTAACCAAAAAGTCAGCAGTTTGAATTCACCAGCTGCTCCTTGGAAACCCTATGGGGAAGTTCTACTCTGTCCTATAGGGTTGCTATGGGTCGGAATCTACTCGACAGCAATGGGTTTGTTTTTGTTTGGCCAATAGTAAATACTACATAAAACCAAAAAAACCAAACCCATTGCTGTCAAGTCAATTCTGACTCATTGGAGCCCAATGCGTTACAGAGTAGAACTGTTCCACAAGGTTTTCTTGGTTGTAATATTTTTTCTTTTTTTTTTAATTGTACTTCAGGTGAAGGCTTACAGAACAAATAGTTTCTCATGAAACAGTAGTACACATATTGTTTTATGACATTGGTTAACAACCCCACAACATGTCAACCCTCTAACTTCTCAACATTTTTTTTGGTGAAAATACACATAGCCAAAGATACACCATTTCAAAAATTTCTACATGCACAGTTCAGTGACACTGACTACGCTCTTCCAATTGTGCTGCTATTCTCACTTAAGATGAAGGCTTACAGAACAAAATAGTTTCTCATTTAACAGTTACTACAATTGTTGCCCTATAACAATGGTTAACAATCTCACAACACATCATCAATATCCTTACTCAACCTTGGGTTCCCTGTCACCAGCTTCCTTGTCCCCTTCTGCCTTCTGGCCCTTGTCACTGGACTCCTGTACCTCGTTAGTCTTATTTGGTTTTACAGGGCTGTCCACTCCCAGGCTGAACGGTGAACCTCGGAGTCCTCAGGGAGTTTGGTTGTGTCTATGGGGCTTCCATGACCTTTCCTTGTACAAGCTGTGCTAGTTTCCCCTGTATTGTTGTGTACTGTCTCACCCTTCACCCAAGATACCACTTACCTATTGCGTATTTAGTATTTCCCCCCCACCCTTCCCATCCCTGGTACCAACAAAGATTGTTACATTTTGTGTGTGAACTTTTTCATGGGTTTTTACAATACAGGTTTCATACAATATTTGTCCTTTTGTGATTGACTTATTTCACTCAGCATAATATCCTCCAGTTTCACCCATGTTATGAGATGCTTCACAGATTCATCATTGTTCTTTCTCGTTGCATAGTACTCCATTGTGTGTATGTACCATAGTTTGTTTATCCATTCGTCTGTTGATGGGCATCTAGGTTGTTTCCATCGTTTTGCTATTGTGAACAATGCTGCCATGAACATAGGTGTGCATATGTCTATTCGAGTGACGACTCTTATTTCTCTAGGATATATTCCTAGGAGTGGGATTGCTGGATCGAATGGTATGTCTATTTCTAGCTTTCTGAGGAAGCGCCATATCATTTTCCAAAATGGTTGTATCATTTTTCATTCCCACCAGCAGTGCATAAGAGTTCTGATCTCCCCGCAGCCCCTCCAACGTTTGTTATTTCCAGTGTTTTTGATTCGTGCCAGTAATGCTGGGGTGAGATGGTATCTCATTGTGGTTTTAATTTGCATTTCTCTAATGGCTAGTGATTGCGAGCATTTCCTCATGTGTCTGTTGGCCATTTGAATGTCTTCTTTGGTGAAGTGTCTGTTCATTTCCTTTGCCCATTTTTTAATAGGATTATTTGTCTTTTTGTTGTAGAGGTGTTGGATTTTCTTGTCGATTACGGAGATTAGACCTTTGTCTGACTTGTACTGTCCAAAATTTTTTTCCCAGTCTGTAGGTTCTTTTTATTCATTTGGTGAAGTCTTTGGAAGAGCATAGGTGTTTGATTTTTAGAAGATCCCAGGTATCTATTGGGGTTTGTGCATTGATGGTTATGGTTTGTATCCTGTTAATGCTGTGTATTAAGGCCTGTAGTGTCGGTCCTAATTTTTTTTCTATGAACTTTATAGTTTTAGGCTTTATATTCAGGTATTTGATCCATTTTGTAGTAGTTTTTGTATACGGCGTAAGGTATGGGTCCTCTTTCATTCTTTTGCAGTTGGATATCCAGTTTTGCCAGCACCATTTGTTAAAAAGACTGTCTTTTCCCCATTTGATGGACTTTGGGCCCTTGTCGAAGATCGGGTGACCATAGGTGGATGGATATACATCTGGGTTCTCAATTCTGTTCAATTGGTCAATGTATCTGTCATTGTACCAGTACCAGCCTGTTTTGACTGTATAGCAGGTTCTGAAGTCAGGTAGTGTGAGTCCTCCAACTTTATTCTTCATCTTCAGTAGTGTTTTACTTATTCGGGGCTTCTTCCCTTTCCATATAAAGTTAATGATTAGTTTTTCCATCTCTCTGAAGCACGTTGTTGGTATTTGGATCAGGATTGTGTTGCATTTGTAAATTGCTTTGGGTAGAATTGTCATTTTCACAACGTTGAGTTTGCATATCCATGAGCATGGTATGTTTTTCCATTTATGTAGATCCCTTTGGGTTTCATGCAGTAGTGTTTTGTAGTCTTCTTTGTATAGGTCTTTTACATCCCTGGTCAGATTTATTCCTAAGTATTTTATCTTTTTAGGGGCTATTGAAAATGGTATTGTTTTCCTGATTGCCTTTTCATCATTCTCCTTATTGGTGTAAAGGAATCCAACTGATTTTTGAATGTTTATCTTGTATCCTGCTACTCTGCTGAATCTTTCTATTAGTTCCAGTAGATGTCTCATGGAGTCTTTAGGGTTTTCTATGTATAGTATCATATCATCTGCAAACATGGACAGTTTAACTTCTTCATTACCAGTTTGGATGCCCTTTATTTCTTTTTCTTGCCTTATTGCTCTAGCTAGAACTTCCAGCACAATGTTAAATAGAAGTGGTGATAAAGGGCATCCTTGTCTTGTTCCTGTTTTCAAGGGGAATGTTTTCAGCCTCTCTCCATTAAGAATGATGTTGGCCATTGGTTTTGCATAGATGCCCTTTATTATGTTGAGAAATCCCTTCTATACCTATTTTATTGAGAGTTTTTTATCAGGAATGGGTGTTGGACTTTGTCAAATGCCTTTTCTGCATCATTTGAGATAATCATGTGATTCTTTCCTTTCCTTTTATTTATGTGGTGGATTACATTTATTGATTTTCTAATGTTCAACCATCCTTGCATACCTGATATGAATCCTACTTGCTCGTGGTGTATTATTTTTTTGATATGATGCTGAATTCTATTGGCTAGAGTTTTGTTAAGAATTTTTGCATCTATATTCATGTGAGATATTGGTCTGTAATTTTCTTTTTTTGTGACATCTTCGCCTGGTTTTGGTATCAGCATTATGCTGGCTTCACAGAATGAATTTGGAAGTGTTTCTTCCTCTTCTATGCTCTGAAATAGCTTGAGTAGTACTAGTACAAGCTTTTCTGTAAATGTTTTGTAGAATTCTCCAGTGAAGCCATCTGGGACAGGGATTTTTTTTTGGTTGGGGGTTTTTTTTTATTACCTTTTCAATCTCTTCTCTTCTTATGGGTCTGTTTAGGTTTTCAACATCACTTTGTTGTAGTTTTGGTAGGCCGTGTGTTTCTAGAAATTTATCCATTTCCTCTAGGTTTTCAAATTTGTTGGAGTATAGTTTTTCATAACATTCTGTTATAATCCTTTTTATTTCAGTTGGGTCTATTCTAATGTCCCCCATTTCATTTCTTATTTGGGTTATTTGTGTCTTCTCCTGTTTTTCTTTTGTCAGTCTGGCCAGTGGTTTGTCGATTTTGTTGATTCTTTCAAAGAACCAACTTTTGGTTTTGTTGATTCTTTCTATTGTTTTTCTGTTCTCTATTTCATTTATTTCTGCTCCGATCTTTACTATTTCCTTTCTTCCGGTGGTTGTGGGCTTTTTTTTTTTTTTTTTTTTTTCTGTTCTCTTTCTATTTGTTTGAGTTCTGTAGTTAATGTTTTGATTTTGTCCCTTTCTTCTTTTTTGATATGTGTATCTATTGCTATAAATTGTCCTCTGAGGACTGCCTTTGCTGTGTCCCAAAGGTTTTGGTATGATGTGTTTTCATTCTCATTTGATTCTAGGAATTTTTTAATTTCATCTCTGATTTCTTCTATTACCCAGTGATCTGTAAGCAGGGTATTATTCAGTTTCCACATAATTGTTTTTTTTCCTTGCTATTTCTATTGTTAATTTTTACCTTGATGGCATTGTGGTCAGAGAAGATACTTTGAATTATCTCAACGTTTTGGATCTTGTTGAGGATTGCTCTGTGGCCTAAGTTGTGGTCTATTCTGGAGAACGTTCCATGTGCATTGGAAAAGAATGTGTACTTGGCAGCGGTTGGATGGAGTCTTCTATATATGTCTATGAGGTCAAGTTGGCTGATTGTGCCCTTTAGGTCTTCTGTATCTTTGCTGAGTTTCTTCTTAGTTGTTCTGTCCTTTACTGAGAGTCGTGTGTTGAAGTCTTCTACTGTTATTGTGGAACTGTCAATTTCTCTTTTCAGTGTTGTTAGAGTTTGTTTTATGTATTTTGGAGCCCTGTCATTGGGTATGTAGATGTTTATTAGGGTTATGTCTTCATGATGGATCATCCCCTTAATAATTATATAGTGTCTTTCTTTGTCTTTTATGGTAGATTTTGTTTTAAAGCCTATTTTATCTGAGATTAGAATTGCCACTCCTGCTCTTTTTTGGTAGTTGTTAGCTTGATATATTTTTTTCCAACCTTTGACTTTTAATAAATTCACATTTTTGTTTCTAAGGTGTGTCTCTTGTAGACAGCATATTGATGAACCCTGTTTTCTCATCCATTCAGTCACTCTCCATCTCTTTATGGGTGCATTGAGTCCATTTACATTCAGTGTAATTATTGATAGATGTGAGTTTGTTGCTGTCATTTTGTAGTGCTTTTTTTGTGGTGCTAAAGTTTTCTTTGTTCTTCTTACTCTCTTGTGCTGAGTTACTTTTGTTTGTGGATTTTTTTTTTTCATTTCTTCTGTTTATGTAGGTTTTGTTTTTGCTGAGACTTTATGTTTTTCCTCTTTTTTTATGAGTATGTTTGTTAACTTTCTTTGTGGTTACCATGAATTTTACCCTTATCTTTCTAAGTTTGAAGCAGTCTACCATTACTTGGTATCGCCTTACCTTCCTCTCCATTAGAAGGTTCTATATCTATGCCATTTATTCCCTCTTTTATTGTTTTGATGTTGTTGTCATTTACTGATTAACTGCTCTGATTCCCTGTTGTATTTCTTTTGGTTTTGGATAGTCCTCGAGAGTTCATTTCCTAGATTGGTATCTGGCTCATACGATCCTGTGTCCTAGGTTCTGCCTGTGAGCTGAAGCTGTTTGTCCTCAGATCGAAGAACTCCCTTTAATAATTCTTGTAAGTTTGGTTTGACTTTTACATATTCCCTTAATTTCTGTTTATCTGGAAATGACCTAATTTCACCATCAAATTTGAATGAGAGTTTTACAGGATATATTATTCTTGGCTAGTAATTTTTTTCTTTCAAGATTTTATATATGTCATCCATTGCCTTCTTGCCTGCATGGTTTCTGCCGAATAATCTAAGCTTAGTCTTATTGTTTCTCCTCTGTATGTGACTTCTTGTTTTTCATGAGCTGCTCTCAGGATTCTTTGTCTTTGGTTTTGTCGAGTGTGATTATGATATGCCTTGGTGATTTTCTTTTGGGGTCTCTCCTATATGAGATTCGTTGAGCTTCTTGGATGGCCAGCTTTTCATCTGTCATGATATTGGGGAAGTTTTCTGTCAGCAGTTCCTCAATGATCCTGTCTGTGTTTTCTGTTTTTCTCCCCATTCTGGAATTCTAATCACTCGAAAATTTTTGCTTTTGATTGTATCCCACATAACTCTCAGGGTCTCTTCATTTTTATTTGTTCTTTTTTCTGAGTTTTCCTGAAACAGAGTTGTATCCAACTGTTTGTCTTCAAGTCCACTGATCCTGTCTTCCACCATTTCAAATCTGCTTCTCAGCCCTTCTATGACACCATCCATTTCTGAAATCTTGTTGTTTATCTTTTGGCTTTCTAATTGTTGTCTTTGTATAATTTCTAGTTGTGAATTTATTTTGGCATTTTGTTCTTGCATTATTTTCCTGAATTCTTCCAATTTTTTGTCTGTATTTTCCATGAATTTTTCTATTTTTTCCTCATTTTTGTCAGCTTTTTGCCTCAGCTCTTGGAGAATTCTGAGTATTAGAGATTTGAATTCCCTATCAGGTAGTTCTACTGCATTTTCTTCCACAGGAGAGTCATCTGGTGTTTTATTTTGGACACCTACTGGAACCATCCTGTCCTGTTTTTGTAAATGTTTTGATATTGTCTGTTATCATCGGGGCGTTCAGTAGTTATTTTTCTCATTTATTGATTGTAGATTTGTTTGTTTCGTCCCTTTTTTTTTTTATATTTGACTATGTCTTAGCAGGCAGACTGTGTATTCTTTGTTGTTTGCTCGTCTGTGGGCACAATACTTTTTGCCTCCATCCCCAATTGGCAAGGTCAGTCACTCAGATATTGTATGGCAGGGCAGGTCTAGCTGAAGAGGAGTTACTGGGATGGGTTGTTTGTGGCACTTACTACAGCCACCAGAGCGGGTCAGTAATCATTGCAGGGCAGGTTCCAGTAGGCCGTTCCTGTGCTGCTTGGTGGTGTGATATCAAGCACATGGTGCAGGTAAGCAGAATGCAGCGGGGAGATTGTTATGTGTGGAGCTAAGATGGATATGGGAGAGAGGAACAGGAGCCAAAAACATACAAACAAGCAAAAAAGAATGCTAGGGGAGCTTGCCGTTGGAATGGAGAGATGAGAGACTATGAAATGGAGAAAAACAGAAAGGGGAAGAGGAAGAAAAGAAAACAATGAATGAATAAAAATCAGAAAGGTTAAAGAACCGCAAAGTTTCCAGGGAGCCCACCGGTGCAGCTATAAGGTCTGGGGAAGTCACTCTCAGGTGTTGCAGTACAGCCTGGCTAGAAGGCATAGAGGTATACAACGCCAGGTATTCAGGGAACAGAAAGAGAAGGAAGATATAGAGAGACGAGAAACTGAGTAATGAAGAAAGACAAAAAGGGAAAAAGAGGGAAAAGAAAACAACATGAATTAAAAAAAAAA
Organism: Dugong dugon; assembly: GCA_030035585.1. Taxonomy (NCBI): domain Eukaryota; kingdom Metazoa; phylum Chordata; class Mammalia; order Sirenia; family Dugongidae; genus Dugong; species Dugong dugon. Next base: position 118,965,939 of record CM057466.1, read on the forward strand.
GAAAAAGAACAAGAAAGGCCACCAGAAAAACAGAAGAGAAAAAAACCACGAAGAAAGAAATGTGCTCAGGGATCCCTCTGCACATCTGTGCAAGCCGAGGGGGAAGTATCCTTGCCATGCAGCACCGCCTGGCCAGAAAGTGTTCCCAACTCAAGAAAAGGAAAAGAAAACAAACAATTCAAAACAAACGAACAAAAGCCCTGGGATCCCACCAGCGTGGCAGCCCAGACCGGGAAGCAGCTCCACACTCAAACAGAGCTCCACAGCCCCTCAGGAAGAAGCAAAGATGGCACACGGAGCCAGGTATTTGAGTGAAAGGAGGGGGAGGTGGTGAGAGGTAAGGAAGAAATCAAAAGAAGCAGAAAAAGAAAGCAACACCAGCAGCCAACAAATGGCACTCAGAGAGCTGGCCCATTCGGGTGTGTGGAATCCAAGCAGCCGGTGTTTCCTGGTCAAGTGATTGTGGCCACAGGAAGCAGAGGAGGCCGAGTCGGGGTGAAGAAGGGTGGGGGGGTGGGAAAGCATATATCACAAATTACCGGTTGTGTTGTCTCCCGCTGGATTCTCCATTAGGCTGCTTTCTCATACCCCGTTTGCTGGTCTCTGATAGGAGTCCAAGATGGCGGATCCACGCTGCGTTAGCTGGTAGGGGACCTCTGCATGAATCTCTCCTCACTCTCCGTTCTCTGTTAGTTTCTCACTCTATTTGGTGCTTGGCTGGGTTCTTTATCTCTTCATTTGATGTTTTAGGGTTTCAGGATTGTTGTATTCTCTGTTCGGCTTAGTTTTTCGGGTCTTTGCTGTGGAGGGACGGCATGGTGCTCCTGCCTAGAGCGCCATTTTGCCAGAACTCTTGGCTGTAATCTTAATGGAAACGAGCTAGGGTGGCACAAAGGTTAAGTGCTCAGCCGCTAACCAGAAGTTGGAGGTTCAAATCCACTCAGCATCTCCACAGGAGAAAGATTTAGCCATCTGCTTCTGTAAAAATTACAGCCTAGAAAATCTTATTGGGCTGTTCTACTCTGTCCTAGAAGATTGCTATGAAGAGGGAGCAATTTGACAGCATCCAACAACAACAATCTTAACGGAAGCAGGTTGCCAGACCTTTCTTCCAGAGCACTTTAGGTTAGCAGCTGAGGGTAAATCGTTTTCATCACCCAGATACCTACATGTTTATTATTATTATTTACTCACTTTGATGAATTTGTCATCTTCTTTACTTTGGACTGGAGTTACATCAACTCCCTGAGATAAATTACTTCTAGGTACAATGGACCCGCTTGGCTTAAAGGTTAACTGTGCGGTGCCAATCCCAGCCCTATCTGGGCTGTGTGACCTAGGACTTAGCCTCTGTGGTCCTCAGATTCATGTTTTTTCCAATCCTCTGCCCCTCCTTTGAGGAGCCCCGCCCCTATATTGACTGGCCACGCCCACCACCCCGACCTCAAGCTGTTGTGGGCGGGGCTATAGGCAGGGTCGCCCAAGCCCCGCCCCCAGCCGCCCTGCCCGCCTTGGGCGACCAAGGCCACCAGGACGCATAGTCCCAGAGCAGGTAAGTGTAAGGCCCTCTGGGAATTGTAGTTTCAGTGACCCCAAGCTCAGCAGGGCTGTAGTCACTGCACAGGCGTAGCCTGGTGCTTTCTGGGAGTTGTAGTTTTTTTTGAGCCGCGCGACCAGGCCCTCTTCTTGGGCGCACGCTCTGGCGTTTGGGGCTGCGTATTGACCGGTGGGCCCCATATGTCCGCGCCGCGGCGGAACAAGGGGTCACGGGGGGTTCCGCGCAGGCCTGGCTGGGCCCGGAACCCAGGGGAATCTGACCTGAATCCTCTGGGCTCAGCGGGAGCTGCCCACAACCTTTGGAGCTGGTCCCAGGATGCGAGGGCAGGTACGGGTGTGTAGTGTGTACGTACATGCGTGTGTGTGTGTGTGTGTGTGTGTGTGTGTGTGTGTCTGTCTGTCTGTCTGCCTGCACGTGCGTGACCGTGACTCCAGCGGTGTTTACCTGCGGAGGTGTGTCACTATGTGTTTGCACGTGTGTGACTCTGGTGGCTTTTACCTGCACAGGTGTGTCACTGCGTTTGCCTCTGTGCATGAGTCCAACTGTGTGTCACTATGTTTGCACGAGCTAACTCCAGCACCATGTGCCCATGAAGATGAAGTATGTGCACAGTTGAGGTGTGTGTCTGCGTGCATTTGGACTTCTCCGCATATGTGACTTTGGGCATCTGTAGAATTTGTTCTCCTGGGTGTGAGGGGTCTGACTCCACGTGTGTGGCTGAGTGTGCACCTGTGTGGGGTGCATGTCCTGGCCAGCATGAAGCCAGGAGGTCAAGGGGTGACTGACTTGGTGTGCGTGGGTGTGACTGCGAGGAGAGGGCCATGCAGGTATGTAAGAAGATGTGTGTGTGAGACACTGTGCATCATGGGGCCACTGGGTGTGTGCATCTGCATGTGGGGGAACCCACACATGTGTGGCTCTGCATATATATGAGGCTCTGCCCATCCAGGTGTACCTATGTGTGTGGCCAGGTGTGCCAGGCGTGGCCAGGTGTACCTGGGTGTGTGCCAGGTATGTTCCAGTGCATGGAGCAGCATGCTGTGTGTATGACCCTGTTACTCTGTGTACCTCTTCACCCAAGGCATGCTGTGTGTTTTACCCGGTGTGTGTATAACTCCGTGTGCCCAAGACCCTGTATACGTGCATAATCATGATCATGGAGCACCCAGAGCTGTGCAGATACACGACTACTTGCTTGCTTGTGTGTGGGGAGAACTCTGTGTGTTAGTGTTTGTGTATGTGTGCAAGTGTGTCCCATGTATCACTGTATGTCTGCAGAAATGTTCACCTGTGCAAGTGTGTCCCCTTTTGTCAGTGGGTGTGAGGGTTCTGACTCCACGTGTCTGAGTATGCACCTTGTTCAGGGTGTGTGTGCCAGCCAGCATGAAGCTGGGGTATGTTGTGTGTGACCCATGTGTGTGTGTCTTGGTGTGTGGCATGCTGTGTGAGTCTGCTCCCTGAGTATGTCTGTGTCTCCCTTTGGTTGCCTGTTCATGTAGGTCACTGTCCTGGGTTTACCCAGCCTTGTTGTTGTCAGAGCCCTGGTGGTGCAGTGGTTAAGAACTCAGCTGTTAACCGAAAGGTCGGCAGTTCAAATCCACCAGCTGCTCCTTGGAAACACTATGGGACAGTTCTACTCTGTCCTGTAAGGTCGCTATGAGTCGGAATCAACTGGACAGCAAGTTTTTTTTTTTTTGGTTGTTGTCAGCTGCCACTGAGTCAGCCCCTGACTCATGACGACCCCATGCACAACAGAACAAAACACTGTCTGGTCCTGTGCCATCACTATGATCAGTTGAGGATCAGACCATTGTGACTCACAGGGTTTTCACTGGCTGGTTTTCAGAAGTCGATTACCAGGCCTTTCTTCCTAGTCTTTCTTAGTGTGGAAGCTCCTGAAACCTGTTCAGCATCATAGCAACACACAAGCCTGCACTGACAGACAGATGGTGGCTGCGAATGAGGTGCATTGGCTGGGAATCAAACCCAGGACTCCCACATGGAAGGCGAGAATTCTACCGTTGAACCAGTGATGCCTCAATTAGCCAGCCCTAGAAACCAGTTAAGAGCCCTGGTGGCGCAAACAGTTAAGCACTCGGCTGTTAACCAAAAGGTTGAAGGTTTGAACTCACCCAGTGGCCCCCCAGGGAAAGACCTGGTGAACAGCTCCCCTAAAGATTACAGCTTAGGAAACCCTACAGAGCAGTTCTATGTCACTTGGAGTTCCTATGAGTTGGAATCAACTCAAAGGCACACAACAACAACAGAAACCAGTTATCCTTCGATTGCTTGTTTGTGTGTGTAATCATCCCGGGTTTACCCAGCCCTGCAAACCACTTCCTCACCCTGTCTGCCGAGACACCCTAGATGTAGGGCCAGCCTCACACGGTAGAGGGGTCCACCCCCGCTACCCTGCATTTCTGCTCTGCCTGCCTCTGTTTGCCCTAGCATCTTCGTTCACAGGTCCTTGTTTCTTTCTCCCAGAGACGCCAGCTAGGATTGTCGAGGCCCTGTGGCCAGAGCAGAAGCCATAGCCTGAGTGATGCAGCACCTGACCCCCTGAGACAGCGAGGTGGGTACAGCTGCTTGCTCTGGGGCCTGGCAGTGGCCTGAGGGCTACCTGTGGAGGTGACACCAGAGCTGGGACTGGCCCAGCATGGCTTCCACCAGCAAAGGCCTCCTCATGAAGCCCAGGATGACCTGACCCTCACTCCCCCAATACCTCTTTCCCCTGCTTTCTGCCTCGATCACTCTGCTCTTGGTCCCTTTACTTTCCCTCTACTACTTGTCACAAGGAGCCCTGGTTAAGCACTCTGCTGCTAACTGAAATGTCGACAGTTCAAAGCCACCAGTCACTCTGTGGGAGATGTGGCAGTATGCTTCCACAAAGATTACAGCCTTGGAAACCCTATGGGGCAGTTCTACTCTGTCCTATAGGGTCACTATGAGTTGGAATAGACTCAATGGCAACAAGTTTGGTTTTGGCTTACTTGTCATATTCCTGCCCCAGGCCCTTTGCACTCATCATATACTACCTGTGTGGACTCGGACAAGTTAGTCTCTCTCTCTGTATCTCGGTCTCCTCATCTGTACAATGGAGCTCACAGTATCACCCACCTCATAAGAGTGTTATGACAGTTGTATTCATTTCCCATTGCTGTGTATCAAATGACCCCAAATGTAGTAGCTTAAACAGCACCCATTTATATCTCACAGTTCTATAGATCAGGAGTTCTGCAAGCCTGGCTGGGCTCTCTGCCTAGGGTCTTGTAAGGCTGAAATCAAGGTGTCAGCTGGGCTGGGAATGAGTAAATTCTTGTAAGGAACTTAGAAGCGGGCCCAACACATAGAAAATGCTCAATAAATGGGCTCAATTATTGAGTTGTACTGTCTTTACAGGAGCCCTGTGGCACAATGGTTAAGCGCTTGGCTGCTAACTGAAAGGTTGGCAGTTTAAACCTACTCAATGGCTTGGGAGAAAGACCTGGCCATCTATTTCCGTAAAGATTACAGCCAAGAAAACCCTGTGGGGCAGTTCTACTCTGTCACATGGGGTCACTATGAGTCAGAAATTGACTCAGGAGCACCCAACAACAACAACTATCTTTACAGGAGTCCCTGGGTGTCGCAGGTGGTTAAGCATTCGGCTACTAGCTAAAAGGTTGGCAGTTCAAAGGCACCTCAGAAGAGAGGCCTGGTGATCTGCTCCTGAAAGGTCACAGTCTTGAAAACCCCCATGTGTTACAGAGTAGAACTGCTCCATAGGGTTTCCTTGGCTGCGATCTTTATGGAGCAGATCGCCAGGGCTTTCTTCTGTTGTACCACTGAGTGGGTTTGAATCACCAACCATTAGGTTAGCAGTTATGCGTAAACCATTTGTTAACAGCAGCCCTGGGAAATTAATCCATATGTTCACACTGAAACTTTTCGAATTGTTTTCTGTTCCACTAAGCTGTTGACTCTCAGGCAGTGGTGATTTTGTACCCTAGGGGACATCTGGCGATGTCTGGAGACATTTTTGGTTGTCGTGATTTGATGGGAGGTGTGCCACTGGCATCTAGTGGGTAGAGGCCAGGGATGCTGCTAAACATCCTACAATGCACAGGACGGCCCCATAGTAAAGAATGATCTGTCTCCAAAATATCAACCATGCTGTCTACTTATCTAGTGCTGCTATAACAGAAATAACGAAAGTGGATGACTTTGACAAACAGAAATTTATTCTTTCACTTCCAGTAGGCTAGCAGTCCAAATTCAAGGCACTGGCTCTAGGGGGAGGCTTTATCTCTCTGTCCGCTCTGGGGGAAGGTCCTTGTCTCTTTTGAGTTTCTGCTCCTGGGTGATCTTCATGTGGCATGGCATCTATCTTCCTCCATCTCTGCTTATTTCTCTATGCCTGACCTGCTCTTTTTATATCTCAAAAGAGATTGACTCAAAACACACCCTACATCTGGGGGGCATCTAGGTCAATAGGCATAACAAAGTTTATTAAGAAAATGTTCTGCATCCCACTTTGGTGAGTGATGTCTGGGGTCTTAAAAGCTTGCAAGTGGCTATCTAAGATGCATCAATTGGTCCAAACCCACTGGGAGCAAAAGAGAATGAAGGACACCAAAGACACAAGGAAAATATTAGCCCAAGAGACAAAAGGTCCACATAAACCAGAGACTCCATCAGCCTGAGACCAGAAGAACTAGATGGTGCCCGGCTACCACCAGTGACTGCTCTGACAGGCAACACAACAGAAAGTCCCCAAGGGAGCAGGAGAAAAGTGGGATACAGAACTCAAATTCACATAAAAAGACTAGGCTTAATTGTCTGACAGAGACTGGAGGAACCCCCAAAACTATGGCCCCCAAACACTCTGTTAACTCAGAACTAAAACCATTCCCGAAGCCCACTCTTCAGACAAAGATTAGACTGGACTATAAAACATAAGATAATACTCATGAAGAGTGTACTTCTTAGTTCAGTCAGAAACATGAGACCAAATGGGCGGCTCCTGTCTGGAGGCAGGATGAGAAGGCAGGAAGGGACAGGAACTGGTTGAATGGACACGAGAAACCTGGGGTGGAAAGAGGGAGTGTGCTGTCACATTGTAGGGATTGCAACTAATGTCACATAACAATATGTGTATAAATTTTTGTATGAGAAATTAACTTGAGCTGTAAACTTTCACCTAAAGCACAATAAAAAGAAAATACCCCACACCCTACAAAAATACTGCCTTCTTAACAAAGAAAATCCATTCCCATATGGAATTATAACCCCAGGTATAACCTGTTACCCATTGCCATCAAGTCAATTCCAACTCATAGCAAGCCCTGATGGCACAGTGGTTAAGAGCTATGGCTGCTAACTACAAGGGTTGGCAGTTCAAATCCACTAGCTGCTCCTTGGAAACCCTATGGGGCAGTTCTACTCTGTCCTATAGGGTCGCTATGAGTCAGAATCTACTTGATGGCTATAAATCAACCGTGGGTAGAGGGGTTAGGATTTACAACACATATCTTTGAGGGACACAATTCAATCCATAACACTTGCCGAGGGTGAGAAGCTCTGTGCTAATTCTTTCTCAGATTAGCTGTTAACCTTTTCCAAACCAGACCAGTTGCTGTCCAGTCAACTCTGACTCATGGCGACCTCATGTGTGCACAGTAGAGTCGTGCTCCATAGGGTTTTCAGTGGCTGTGCCCTTTCAGAAGCAGATCGATAGACCTTCCGAGGCACCTCTGGGTTAAGTTCCCACCTCCAACCTTTCAGTCAGTAGCCCAGTGCTTAACTGTTTGCGCCACCCAGGGACTCCTAACCTTCTCCTACCCAGGACAAATGACAAACCTGATTGTGTTTCTTTCCTTTCTTCCAGATCAGGATACAAGTGGTGAGATCAAGGCGGCAGGCAGCCCGGGAAGCAGGGATGGAAGGGCTCTTGAGCAACAATCTCCAGAATGGCGAGCTGGGAGAACCCTGGAAACGTGCAGGTCCACTACAGCACCACCAGGAAGCCCAGGACAGCGACAGCGTTCCAGAACACGATGAATTCAGCCAGCTCCTGAAAACCAGCTCAAGTCTTCCCATCACCCCCACCGCAAACAGGACCCAGAGGTGCGGCACAGCGCCACGAAAGTGTTCCAAGCAGAACTACGCGGATCCCAACAAGGAGAAGAAAGCCCACGGCCCGAGGAAGCCGTGGAAGTGCGCAGACTGCGGGAAAGCCTTCAGCTACTGCTCGGCCTTCCTCCTGCACCAGCGGGTCCACACCGGGGAGAAGCCATTCCCCTGCGCCGACTGCGGTCGAGCCTTTAGCCAGAGCGTGCACCTAACGCTGCACCGGCGCACGCACACGGGCGAGAAGCCCCATGCCTGCCCCGAGTGCGGCAAGGCCTTCAGCCAGGGCTCCTACCTGGCATCGCACTGGCGCACGCACACGGGTGAGAAGCCCCACAATTGCGCCGAGTGCGGCAAGGCCTTCGCGCGCCTCACGCACCTGAGCCAGCACCGGCGCGTGCACACCGGCGAGAAGCCCTACGCCTGCGGGCAGTGCGCCAAGACATTCCGCAATCGCGCGTCCCTCTTGGAGCACCAGCGTATCCACACGGGCGAGAAGCCTTATGAGTGTTCGCAGTGCGCCAAGTCCTTCCGCTTCTCCTCTGCGCTCATCCGCCACCAGCGCATCCACACAGAGGAGAAGCCCTACCGCTGCTCCCAGTGCGCCAAGGCCTTCACGCAGATCGCGCACCTCACGCAACACCAGCGCACGCACACTGGGGAGAAGCCCTATAGGTGCGGCGAGTGCGGGGCGCCGTTCAGCCAGAGCGCCTCGCTGGCGGAGCACCGGCGCATCCACACCGGTGAGAAGCCGTATAAGTGTGCCGACTGTGGGAAAGCGTTTACACAGGTCTCGCACCTCGGCCAGCACCAGCGCACGCACACCGGCGAGCAGCCCTACAGCTGCGCAGACTGTGGCAAGGGCTTTAGCAACCGCTCCCACCTCCTGCAGCACCACCTGGTGCACACAGGCGAGAAGCCCTACCGGTGCGGCGAGTGTGGGGCCGCCTTCAGCCACGTGTCTTCGCTCATCGAGCACCAGAAAATCCACACGGGCGAGAAGCCTTACAGGTGCGCCGAGTGCGGCAAGGCCTTCAGCCAGGGCTCGTCTCTCACGCTGCACCGGCGCACGCACACCGGGGAGAAGCCCTACACCTGCCCCGAGTGCGGCAAGGCTTTCAGCAACCGCTCCTACCTGATCCAGCACCACATCGTACACACGGGAGAGAAGCCCTACGAATGTGGCGGCTGCGGCAAGGCCTTCAGCTTCTCCTCGGCGCTCACCCGCCACCAGAGGTCGCACATGGAGGAGAAGCCCCATACACGCGGCCAGTGTGGGGACTCGTTTGCACAGCAGCCGCTCCTGACCCAGCATCTGAGTGCACACAGGGAGAAGCCCACTACCGGCCACATAGAAACCGCCATAGACCAGCAGAAGAATGAGAGCTAACGTCTAAGGAGACCTTCTGTACGCCTCGGACCTTAGCTGGTACAAACCGTTTGTGCTTAACTACTAACCTGGCGGTTTCAACCCACCCAGAGATGCCACGGAAGAAAAGCCTGGCGATTTGCTTCCATTAAGATTGTTGTAGTGCAAATGGTTTGTGTTCAGTTACTAACCTAAAGGTTGGAGATTTGAACCTACCTATCAGTACTGTGGAAAAAAGGGCTGGTGATCTACCACCATTAAGTCTGTTACGGTGCAAATGGTTTATGCTTAGCTACTAACCTAAAAGTTGGCAGTTAAAACCCACCCAGAGGTGCCGTGGAAGAAAGGCCTGGAGATCTGCTTTCATTAAGATTGTTGTTGTGTGCCATCAGTGGATTCTGACTCATAGTAACCTTATAGGACAGAGGAGAACTGTTCCACAGGGTTTCCTAGACTGTGATCTTTACAGGAGCAGATCGCCAGATCTGTCTCCTGCAGAGTGGGTTCAAACTGCCGACCTTTTGGTTAGCAGCTGAGCACCTGACAACCGTACTACCAGGGCTCCTTCCATTAAGATAACAGCCAATAAAATCCTATGGAGTATTTCTACAGTAACACATATGGGGTCGCTATGAGTTGGAATCAACTGGACAGCAGCCAACAACAACAAAAACCTGTATACTAGGCACACAGCTCAGCATTGTATCCACCTCCTTTTCATCCTCACAACACCACTGGGGGCTGTCTTATTCTCCTAAACCCAAACCAGTTGCCATCAAGTATATTCTGACTCATGGCAACCCCATATGTGTCAGAGTAGAACTGTGCTCCATAGGGTTTTCAATGGCCGATTTTTGTGGAAGTAGATCACCAGGCCTTTCTTCCGAGCCACCTCTGGGTGAACTCAAACCTCCAACCTTTTAGTTAGTAGCTAGGCACGTTAGCCATTTGTACCACTCAGGGACTCCCTTAGTCTCTCAGGGTTCCATCACAAAATACCACAAAGTGAGTGCCTTTAAAGAACAGAAATGTATTGTCTCACAGTGCTGAAGGCTAGGAGTCTAAAATCAGGGTCTGGGCCATGTTGATTCCTTCTGGGGGCTGAACTCTGAGAGACCAAGTGTTCCATGCCTCTCTCCTAGTTTCTGGTGGCTGCCAGTGATCCTTGGGTGCTTATAGATGTATCTGCCTCTATCATCACATGGCATCTATCTTCTTCCTGTGTGTGACCCCCTTTTTATAAGACATCACTCAGAAAGTATCTAGTCAAACTGTACCCCACTATGAAGCTGTTAACTGATCACATCTGCAAAGAGAAACCCTACTTCCCCAAACAAGGTCACATTCACAGGTACAGGGGTTAGGATTCAATATATCTTTTGGGGGAACACAATTCAATCCACAACAGAGAGATACTATATCATCTCCATGTTGCCAGTGAGGAAGCTGAGGCTCAGAGAAGCTTAGTAACTTGCCCAGGGCACGCAGCAAGGGGATCACAGGGCCAGGATGGACCCCAGGTCTGCCTGACTCCACTCTTTACTCCCCTCCACTGCCTCCCTGGCATAAAATTATTAGTGTGCCAAACACAGGTAGACCTAAAGACATATCTGGTAAGTGTGGATTTTATGATGGAGTGGGTATTTGCTTAGTAAACTTAACTGAATAGTTTGGCTCCTTAGGTCAAGTCAGCATATTTACTGAGAGGGCAGGGTCTAAAAAATTTGGATCAGCTCAGAGAGAATGTATAAAGTTCAATTCCAGTTGCCATTGAGTTGTCTCTGACTCGTGGCTACTCCATGTGCGTCAGAGTAGAACTGTGCTCTACAGGGTTTTGGTTTTTTTTTAAATAATATTTTATTGTGTTTTTGGTGAAAGTTTACACACTAAATTAAGTTCCCATTTGACAGTTACTATACAAATTGTTCAGTGACATTAATTACATTTTTCACACTGTGTCAAAATTCTCTTTAATTGCATTTTGGTTGTTCCATTCTCCATAGGGTTTCCTAAGGCTGATATTTGAGAAGTAGATTGCCAGGCCTTTCTTCTGAGGCACCTTCAACTTTTCGATTAGCAACCAAGTGCTTAACTGTTTCCACCACCCAGGGACTCCAGAAAGTACAATAAACAACCATATACCCACCCAGGTTCAATATATGTTGGTATGTATCATATTTTGTAGCATATGTTTACTTTAAAATAGGTCATGAAAATATATATAGGTATATTTTCCTGATCTATTTTAAATTACAAACATGATCTTTCTTCATTCTAAATATTTCAGCTTATGTCTCTTTAAAAAAAAGAAAAGGAATCTTCTACACAACCATAATACCATTATCACACCTAACCAAGTTAATAAGAATTCCTTAGTATCATCCAGTGTAAAGGAGCCCTGGTGGTACAAAAGGCCAGCAGTTTGAACCCCCTAGGGGCTCTGTGAGACAAAGACATGGCAGTCTGCTCCTATAAAGATTTACAGCCTTGGAAACCCTATGGGGCAGTTCTACTCTGTCCTATAGGGTTTCTATGAGTCGGAATCGACTTAATGGCAACAGGTTTGGGTTTTGTTTTGTTTTGTTTTGTTTTGGTTTATCATCTAGTTACGAATCCATATTCAAATTTCCTTGCCCCTCAGAAAAAGAATTTTTTTGAAGAAGTGATGTAAGCTATCTGAAAATGTTTCAAGCGTTGAAAATAACTCAAATGTAAAAGCTCTTTAATGTGTATAACCTAACTGCGGATAGGGGTGGAGGGGGTGAGGCACACTGCAAGCAGGGGGCAACACACATAAACGAGATTCGTGGAGACACAGACACATGGACACAGATGAAAGCATGTGGGGACACACGTACAGGTATGGACACGACTGACTCCCTGTCCACCGGACCCCTCGACTCTTAGCCCCATCAAGCAAGTTGGTGGGGGATCGGGGCAGGGAGGGGAAGGAGAGCATCTGTCTGCCTTTTTACCCTAGTCCTTTTGCCCACACAGACCTTGGCACACAGTAGGTCCTCAGGAAATGTCAAGTGAATGAATGAATAAGTGAACAGCACCAGCCCTGGAGTCATTTAGCATCAGGGTCCAAACAGTCTGAGTCGTCCTACACCATAAACTTTGCCCAGCCCAGGTCTCAGGATGCAGTAAGTCCTCAAGAAACAGCAGGTGAATTAATGAATATGTGAATATCCCCAACCCCACCCCCGGAGACCCTCAGGGTCAGAGACCAAGAGTCCTCCTGTACCTCAAACGTCACCTTGCTCAGGCACAGCATACAGTAGGTCCTCAGGAAATGTCAGTGAATGAATGAATAACTGAAACTCCCCTGATTGGCCCTGGACCCCTTCAGGATCAGGGATGACACAATTGGTACCTCTCTGTGCTCCAGGCCTTGGCACAGTGTAGGTCCTCAGGAAATGTCCACAAGGGACTGAGTTCAGTCATGCCAGAGAGCAGAAGAAACAAGCCCCTAGGAGCAGAAAGCTGATGGTCAGACTCCCGTGGAACTGATGGGGGCCATGGGCAGGATAGGCTTCAGTCTACTGAGCTGTTCGTCAAGACTTCAAGGACAGCTGGCCTGGTGGGAGTGAACAGGCACGGGTGGCTGTACCTGCAGGGAGTGGTTTCCATGATGAGTTCCATCACGCATTGGAAACCTTGCTCAGCCACTGTTCTGGGCGCTAAGTAATTGGCCTAGCGTGAATGCCTGTCCCTGCGAAGATTCAAGGATAGAGAGAGGGGAGGAGGGAGTGGGATTTATGTGGAGAGTCTGCCCTGAATCCCGCCTGTTGTAGTCAGGAGGCCCAGAAGAAGTGGAGTTCCTCCTGTTGTACAAAGAGTGGAGGACTTGGGGAGTTAGAGTCTGCCCTGAGTCTCTACAGATGTAGAAGGAATGAACCTCTGGTAGAGGAGTTATGAAAAAATATGTCGGTTTCAGAGCATTGGGAATTTACAGATTGCAGATAAAGAGGACTTGGAAAAGAAAAACAAAAGCACAAGGCATCTGCCTTTGGCATTCCATGTATCCCACAACGAAGGATGCTGAAGACGCCCCCTGGTGGCAACATGCAACAACCCATCAACCCCAAAACCACCGCCACTATGGGGGTTAACTATCCTTGGAGTAGGTAGCTTCATGATTGAATGTACAAGCCCCAGGCTACACACTAGTCAGAGGGGCATCCTGGTTATTTCCCTATGATTTTAGATTTGCCATATCTGGCAGTTTGTTCAACGTATTTTCCCCTGCCCACATTCCCCAGATACTATATCCAGATACTACCTTGGGTCTTCCTAAGTTGGAAGGCACTCAAAATACACGCACAGTGGCCGCAACAATGGACTGGAGCACACCAATAGTCGTGAAGATGGCGCAGGACCGGGCAACATTTTGTTGTACGTGGAGGTCGCCATGAGTCAGAGCCAACTCTAAGGCAACAACAAAATCCCGGGGTCCAATTCATCCTGTTTGAGGAAGGGATAGTTTTACATGCTGAGGAGGAGGGTGTTCAGAAGTGTAGGCTCCCACAAGCTGGCTTGGGGAGGGCGGGTACTCCTGAGAGGCACAGGATTGGCCAGCTGTCATGCCTCAGCCTCCTCCTCCCCCCTCAATCTTCCCAGGATTCAGTTTCTCCAGGAAGTGCTACCAGAGAAGAAATGGCTGCTGACCTCCTGCTAGCTATGTCCCTAGTGAGTTGGGATTTCCTGGTTTCTTCCCAATGTGCTTCTTCATTGGGTCAGGGATGGGGCCCATCTCTCCCAGGAATTTGGGCTCCTATCTCTTCTTCTCTCCTATCAGGTCTTCTCTACCTGATGTATCCCCCATTCAGGATCCTGAGCCTCAAGATTTCTACCCAGGAGCCCTAATGTGGGTGTTTCATCCGCTCCTTCCTTCATTCATTCAATGTATATATCTCAAGTGCCTGCTATGGAAAACCGGAAGGACAGAGGGCTCCCTGCCCTCCTGAAGCTTACACTGCAGGGTAGATGCCAGATACAAACCACATTAATCTATGATTTCAACAAGACAGCTGGTTGTTGAAGGTGTGGATGGGGTAGGAGACCCCATGTGTTACAGAGTAGAACTGCTGCATAGGGTTTTCTTGACTTTAATCTTTACAGAAGCAGATCACCAGGCCTTTCTTCCACAGCACTGCCGGGTGGGTTCAAACCTCCAACCTTTAGGCTAGTAGTCAAGTTCAAACCGTTTGCACCACCTAGGGACCTATCTACCAATATTGATATATAGATCTAGATATATAGAGACATGTATATTCAAATATAAATTAAAGAGCAAGATGGTAATATCAACTAATATTAGACAAAATTAAATTTAAGGCAAAGGATTAAATGGATTAAAGACAATCATTTTATATTTGACAAAGGATTCAGAATCAGGTTTTAACTAACATTTATTGAGTGTCTAGTATATGCGTGGAACTGTGCCTGGTGTTTATACAGGTATTTAACTGGCAAAGACATAGCAATGCTGTATTTATACGTATCAAATTACACAGCTGTTAAGCACATAAAGCAAAGATTATAAAAATATATTGACAAACACAAGCATAGTAACAGATTTTTCTCATAGCCCTATTGGTTTTGACAGAGTAGGTCAAAATTAAATAACGAATCTCAACAATATAAATGATAAGACATAGTTAATTAACAGACATGTAGAGTTTTGAATTCTACAGACAGAATACACATTCATCTTAAATGTTCATGAACCATTTACAAAAACTGGACATGTTCTAGCCACATAAAAGCTTTTGAAAATGTTTGGAAATCAGACATATTATAGGCCACATTCTCTGTTCATAGTGCAGTAAAAGAAAATAAAACTATTTTTAAACAAAAAAATAAACCTGATTACTGGGTTTTGAAGTGCTCTTTAGAAACAATGCAATCTAATATGTAGACAACAACATAAACAAGAACACTAATTATCAAGCTTTAAGATGTGGCCAAGGCTATAACCAGAAGTACATTTATATCATTAAGCATACCATTATACCAAAGATTTTTTTAAAAAAGAGAATATAAGTAAATTAAGTATTCAACTTAAAAACTGAGACAAGGAATTAAAACAATTACAAATAAATCCAAAATATATTAAAGGAAAACAAATGAATTACAAATGAGAGCAATAATGGATGTAAGTAAACTCTTCGCTGGTTCTTTGGAAAAAATAGTAACCTATATAAACCTTTGAAAAATCGAATAATGTGTAAACTACTAACAGTAGTTGAAAAGAGAAAGAGGACAGAACAGAGAAATTTTGGTTTAATTATAAAATAATATATGCATAATTATAAGCTAATAATCTAAATAGCTCAATAAAATCAATAGGATGAAAAAATTTCTAAGGGATAAAAAGCTGCAAGTGATAAAAGTTAACTTAAGAAGTAGAAAGTCTCAATGGACTTATAATATGGGAAGAAAGTGAGAAAGCTGCCCAAGAATTAGCTGAAACTTTCCCTCCATGGCTCTAGAACCTGTTTACTGGTAAATTCTTTTAAAATGTCAAGAAATTGATACTTGTCAAGCTACAGAAACTATTCAAAAGAGAGAAAACGGTGAAAACTACTCAAGTCTTTCTTTCAATGATACAAGCTTATCCATGATACCAAAATTTGACAAAGATAGCACCAATCTCATATATGAACACAGAGACAAGAATCTACATATGAACATAGAGGTAAGAATACATAAAATATCAAGGAATAGAATTCAGCATATGGAAAGACTGATGTGCTGCAATTACAAGTTTTATTCTAAGAATGCAAAGATGACTGATGTTAAGAAATCTACTCCTAAATTTCATTGACCCTAATTTGCACATTTTTCTCACCTCTGAAATCAGGATGCATCTTCCAGTTTGTGGCATCTCACAATTAGCATTTTTCTTTCTTAGCAGTAATACAAAATAATAAATATCATTCTTAATCAATGATGTCTTTAGTTAGATGACAAACAATAAAGTAAAACCTCACACCAATAGGTTAAATACCTCCCCCCGCAAAAAAAAAAAAATAATAATAATAACCTCAATAGATGTTTGCAAAGCATTTGATAAAACTCAATACTCATTCCTGATTTCTAACCAGGATACTTCCTTAACATGACACAGGGCATCTATTTCAGAACAATAGCCACCATCACAGTTAAATGTGAAACATCATAGGCATCCCCGTTAAAACTAGGAACAAAAACAGCACACACACTACCAAGACTATGGTAGTTTGTTGTGGAGCTTTTGACCACTCCACAAAGCCCTGAAACAGAAGGAGGGAAAAAAAAAGTGTAACTATTGGAAAGGAAGGGGCCACCATTGTTATTTGCAGGAAAATGGAATGATATAATTGGGAGTTAAAAGGTATATCGACTGAAAAGCTATTTGAATTAGAAACTATACAACAAAGTGACTAGATAAGATAAATATACAAAAGTAAATAACATTCCTATGGACTAAAAGCTCAAAACAAAACTTTGCCATTGAGTCAATTCCAACTCACAGCGACACTATAGGACAGAGTAGAACTGCTCCATAGGGTTTCCAAGGCTGTAAATTATGGAAACAGACAGCACATCTTTCTCCTACGGAGTGGCTGGCAGATTCTAACCACTGACCTTTTGGTTAGCAGCCAAGGACTTAACCACGGAGCCACTAGGGCTCCTTTTTCTTATGGACTAGCATAGAAAATTTCAGGAAAATGGTACATCTGAGGAACATTTCAAAATGTTGTTAATATATATAAAGTCTCACAGGTTTAAATACCATTCGTACTCTAATAACCCCCAAATGCATGCGCGTTTCTTGATCCAATCTCTCTCTTGAGTTCATGATTTACATATCTGTCTCCTTGCCGTTTCTACTTGGATATCTAATGGTCATATTAAACTGTATATGTCCCAAACAGATATTCTAATTGTTGTTGCATGCCATCAAGTCAATTCAGACTCACAGACACCCTATATGACAGAGTAAAACTGCCCCATAGGATTTCCTGTGCTGTAATCTTTACTGGAGCAGATCACCAGGTCTTTTCTCCCACAGAGCAGTTGGTAGGTTTGAACTGCCAACCTTTCAGTTAGCAGCCAACAGCATAACCATTGCTTCACCAGGGCTCCTTGATATCCTAATACCCCTGCTCCTCCTACAGTTTTCCCTACATCGCTCCTCCATGCTTCTAACTGCAATATCTTTGACTCTTCTCCTTCTCTCAGCACCCACACCCAAGTCTGGAATTACACACACCACATGGAGACCCTCTCCTCCATGTCTGACTACTATAGGAATATGTCCTCCCATGGGAGACCACTTGGGACTCACATCCCTGATCAGACCATTGTGGGGAAGGAAAATTCCAAGTGAGGAAGGAAATGTGACAACCCACTGAGATCTGCAGGGCGGAACATTTGGCAGAAGAGGAGAGAAACCCCAACTTACCTGAGAGTCTTCTGACTCATCCTCCTCATCCATTGAGCTCCACTCCTGGGAAAGTACAGTCTCTTGAGAAGACAGGTCTGAGTGGAGATGGGAGTGGAGGAGAAAAGGAGCCATGAGTATCCAGGTCAGCTGGAGTGGGTACCTCTTTCTCTTCCCACCTGGCATCTTATCCCTTTTTTGCTAACACCCTATCCTACCCCACCCAACTCTGGACTATGTGGTTCAGGTGAAACTGAGAGAATGATAGGCCGGAATTCAGGTCCCATTTCTCTGACTAACTACCTGGAAGACTTATAGTGGACCACCTGATGTGCTCTGCTATCTGACCCTCAGTTTCTTTGCCTGTCAAATGGGTACAATAGTTCCTTCTCTAAGGGACGCAGTCACAGATACTTCTCAGACATAACCAAGCACCTCACAGGATTGGTTTACGGGGTTTGAAGGCTCAGGACCATAGCCTTGTGGGACAACTTGGACAATTGGTACAACATAGTCCATAAAGTTTATGTTCTACATCCTAGTTTGCTGAGTTGTGTCTGGGGGGTCTTAGAAGCTTGTGAGCAGATACAACTATTGGTCTCCACTCATCTGGAGCAAAAGAGAAAGAAGAAAACCAAAAGCTCAAAGAAGGAACTAGTCCATAGGACTAATGGCCTACATGAACCACAGCCTCATCTATCCCGAGACCAGAACTAGATGGTGCCTGGCTACATTCTGACCAGGGACACAGTAGAGAGTCCTGGATATAATAGGAGAAAAATGTAGAACAAATCTCAAATTCTTAAAAAACGCCAGACTTACTGGACAGGTAGAGACTAGGGGAACCCCTGATACTATGGCCCTGAGATATCCTTTAAACTTTGAACTGAGGCCACTCCCAGAGGTCACCTTTCAGCTGAATAACAGGTAGGCCAAATAAAATAAACAACATCACCCACTGAGTACTGTGCTCCTTAAAAAAAAATAAATACAGTTAGTCCCTGACTTAGACGGGATTCCATTCCAATGACTCTATTGTAAGTAGCTTCTGATGTAAGTCGAATACCTCTTTCTTTTTTAGTTTTCATTATTATTCCCTTTTATTATCAGTATCTTTATAGATCCAATCTTCATTTGTCTTTGGGGGTTGAAAACATTACATATATTAATTATATTAATATATATATACATATATTAATTACATACATTACATATAAACATTACTGCACTACCGGGGCTCCTTCTGTGCTTCATAAATATTTGTTGAATGAATGACTGAGGGAATGAATGTTGAGTCTTCCCCTAGGCTCCGCTGAGACCTTCTCCCCCACTCCTGTGGGACCCTGTCCACTCACCTTTCTCATCGCTGTCACAGCTGGTGGCCCCAACATCCACCACCTCCCAGTCCCTGGTTAAGGTGGGATGGGGTGGCTTCTCCCAGGTTCGGCTCTCTTGAGGCAGAAGTGTTTTGGCCCTCTCAGGCTCCAGCAGCCCCCGCAGCTGCTCAGGCCTGAGACTCTGCATTTCCCCAAGAGGTGGAGCTTCTGAGACAGGCTTTGGGGGCAGGACAAAGCTTCTCACCGTCTCCTTCTCCTCTTGTTCCAGGGTTCTGACTAGTTCCCAGGGCACAGGATTTGGAACCTGAGGGCTGACAGACACTTAGTCATTCAACAAACATTTACAGAGGCAGCTGTGTGCTGTGTACTGTTTTAGGCATCAGAGAGGCAAAAATGATAAGAACGAAGATGCTTGCTCTTGTGGGGCTTCCATTCTAGGGGGAGGAGACAGACAGACAGTGAATAAAGTACAAGGACTTAAAGAAATACTTGTACACTTACGTTCATTACAGCATTGTTCACAATCACCAAAAGGTGGAAACAAGCCAAGTGTCCACTAACAGATGAATGGATAAACAAAATGTGGTATATGCATACATACTCAGCACCCTTTAGGAGTCCCTGGGTGCTGCAAATTGTTAAGGGCCCAACTACTGGCTGAAAGGTGAGCTGTTAGAACCCACCCAAAGGTGTCTTTGGAAGACAGTCCTGCCAATCTGCTTCCAAAAGGTCATGGTCATGAAAACCTATGGAGTGCAGTTCTACTCTGAAACACATGGGGTCGCCATGAGTCAGAATCGACTCAATGGCAACTGGTATAGGAATCCCTGGAAGGCGCAAATGGTTAAGTGCTGGACTATTAGCCAAAAGGTTGATGGTTCAAACTCACCCAGCAGCACTTTGGAAAAAAGGCTTGGTAATGTATTTCTGTAAGGTCACAGCCTTGAAAACTCTATGGAGCAGTTCAACTTTGCACACACAGGGTCACCATGAGTTGGAATCAACTCAACAGCAACTAACAACAACAACAACACCCTTTCGATCCTTCTGATTACCTTAAGGAGGAAGTACCAGTTTGGTGCTAATATGGCTTAATTTGCTGAGCCCCCTTTCAAACAAAGTTTCCTACTTAAATTTAGAATGTAATGACTTTGTTTACTCTCACTTTGTTGATTTTTATGGTCACCCTCAATAGCTGTAAAAAAATATGTAAGTACAAAGTGATACTGACTTCTGGTTGCAACAGTGATATAAAATTTCCCTTTTAAATTGATTAAGATAGATTGTAAGGGCAGGTGTTACTCCTATGTGTGGGTGGGAGTGTATATTGGCTCAACCACTATGGAAGAATATTTGGCAACATCTACTAAAGCGAAAAGTACACATACCCTAGAGCAAACAAATAAAATCCCAATGGCTGTTGAGTTGATTCTGGCTCATGGCAACCCCATGTGTGTCAGAGTAGAACTGTGTTCCACAGGGTTTCAGTGGCTGATTTTTTGGAAGTAGAGTGCCAGGACTTTCTTCCGAGGACCCTCTGGGTAGACTCAAACTTCCAACCTTGCGGTTAACAGCCTGGCATGTTAACCATTTGTACCACCCAGGGGATGCCATCAGGTATTTTGTTGTTGTTGTGTGCCATTGAGTCGATTCCAACTCATAGTGACCTCATGACAGAGTAGAACTGTCCCATAGGGTTTCCTAGGCTGTGATAATTACTGGAGCAGATCACCAGGTCTTTTCTCCTGAGGAGGGGCTGGTGGGTTCGATTCGCCAACCGTTCAGTTAGCAGCTGAACTCATACTTACTATGTATTACATCAGGTTTTGTCTTGGTAGAACACTCACAACAACTCTCTGAAGTAGCCTCTGTTGTTGTCATCACCCCATTTTAAAGATGAGCAAACTGAAGCTCAGAGAGGTTAAAGTGACATGCCCAAGTTCACACATCTAATGTGTGTCAGGGTTGAAACTCATGTCCAGGCGGTCGCCTCCATGCCTAGCTCTTGTTATTTGGTTTAAAGAAGACTCATGGTTTAATTTAAAGAAAACTTACGGTGACTTCATGTGTTACAGAGTAGAACTGTGCTCCATAGGGTTTTCTTGGCCATAAACTTTATGGAAGAGAGCCCTGATGGAGTAACGGTTAAGCACTCAGCTGCTAACTGAAAGGCTGGCAGTTCAAACTCACCCAGCGGCTTCATGGGAAAAAGACATGGCAATCTGCTTCCCTAAAGATTAAAAAATACCCAAACCCGTTGCCGTAGAGTTGATTCTGACTCATAGTAACCTATAGAACAGAGTATAACTGAGCTTCATAGGGTTTCCAAGGCTGTTATCTTTATGGAAGCAGACTGCCACATCTTTCTCCAGTGGAACAGCTGGTGGGTTCAATCCATGACCTTTTGGTTAGCAGCCAGGCTCTTAAACATTGCACCCCCCAGGGCTCCCCTCATAAAGATTACAGCCTAGAAAACCCTATGGGGCAGTTATACTCTGTCACATGAGGTCACTATGAGTTGGAATCAACTCAAGGGTACACAACAACAGCAACCTTTATGGAAGCAGATCCCCAGGCCTTTCTTCCACAGCACTGCCAACCTTTCAGTTAGTAGCCAAGTGTAAATTGTTGGTGCCACCAAGGGACCCCCTAACAACCATGACAGCCACCACCAACAATAATGTTGCTGTCAGGTGCCATGGAGTCGTACAGACCCCATGTACAACAGAATGAAACACGGCCGGGTCCTGCACCATCCTCAATCATTGCTATGTTTGAGCCCATTGTTGCAGCCACTGTTGTCAATCCATCTCATCAAGGGTCTTCCTCGTTTCTGTTGACCCCCTACCTTACCAAGCATGATGTCTTTCTCCAGGGACTGGTCGCTCCTGATACCATGTCCCAAGTACATGAAATGAAGTCTCGCCATCCTGCTACCAACGACAATAGTACTAGCGATGTTAGCAGCTACCATTTCCTGGAACGCTTCCTGTGTGCCAGGCACTGCTGAGCGCATGCGTCCCTTATCTCATTCTCGACAACATTCTCCACGCAGTTATCATTATTGTTCCATTTTACAGGCAAGTAAGCCCCTTGATCAAAGTCACATGGCTGAGAAGTGGGGCAGGGACTCTCCACCTGTCTGACTTCAGGACCTGGGCTCCTAATCATTTCCTGTTGGCACACATGCCACACAGACCCACCGGCACGCACCTGCGCAGGTGAGCGCCTGTGGGCAGGTAGACACATGGACAGTGGCGTGCGGACACGAACACACGCAGGACACACGTGCATACACAGACCCACAAGGGCGCACAGGCACGCAGACGGATGTTCAATGCAGGACCCGTTCTCCCCTTCTTGAAGAAATTCAGCTGCAATCCACAGACCGGCGGAAACCTTAGTTGGCAGAGTACTATCCCTACGTCAACCGACCCCGGCCCTCTTCCACTGGATGAGCTTGGGGACCCCCTCTCCAGATCCCATCCTTAGAGCGGTTCTGCCTCCCCATATACAACATGCGTACTCACACACTCCCGAGTGCACCCCCCTCCCCACGGCGCCCCCAGCCTCTCCCATTCCCCGTCCCTCCCCTCGCGGTGGTCCCTCCAAGGACTCACCCTCCCCAGCCACACCCGCCCGGCACTGCAGAGCCGGCGCCTACCGAGAGAGGCTGCGCAGACGCGGAGGTTGCGGCGTGGTGGGGTGTGGGGGGAGGTGTGCAGGGGAGGATACGGAGGAGGTGGGAAATGGGGGTAGAAGAGGGTGGGCCATCCCGCTCTGCTCTTTCAGCCCTGAGGACCCTGCGCCCGCAGGGGTGAGGGAGGGGAGCCAAGAGACAGTGGTGCGGATGTGTCCTCGGTGCGATAGCGGGGAGGGAGGGGGTGAGTGCGTAAGTGCTTCCTACCGTCCTGCCCCGAGGGTCGCCTAAAGTGGGAGGTGCCATCCAACCCCCCATCCCCTCGCTGATGGGCACATAGGTTATGTCCCATGTTCCCTGCAGCAGACTCAGCGAAGGCCAGCAGTCTTGCAAATGTCACTTCGTGGTTCTGTAGTCTACAAACCTGGGGGACGTGAGAAGGGAGGTGGCTTGGTAGAGGTGTGGCAGCCCTCAGGGTCCCTGAGGCCAGACTGCCTGAGGTGAGAGTTTGGCTTTGCCATTTGCTACCAGTGTGTCTTCGCGTGGGTCATTTATCATTTCTGTGCCTCAGTTTCCCAATCTGTAAGTTGGGAATCATGGTTACCAGCTCCCAGGATTGATGATAAAAAAATAGTTAATGCATATAAAGTGCCTAGTGGGGAGTCCCTGGGTGTCACAAGTGGTTAAGCGCTTGACTACCAATTGAAAGTTTGGTGGTTTGAACCCACTCAGAAGTACCTCAGAAGACAGATCTGGTGATCTGCTTCCGAAAGGTCACAGCCTTGAAAACCCCTTGAAGTAGTTCTACTCTACACACATGGAGTTGTTATGAGTCAGAATCGACGGGATGGCAAACTAACAACAACAAAGTGCCTAGTAGCTGCTATTATTATTATCTGTAGCATTTTTCAAATTTTGCAATACAATAACCAACTGGTTTCCATGGAGTTGATTCAGACTCATGGTGACCTCATGTGTGTTGGGGTAGAACTGTACTCCATAGGGTTTTCAGTGGCTGATATTTTGGAATTAGATCTCCAGGCCTTTTTTCCTAGTCTTGAAAGCCCTATGGAACTGTTCTACTCTGCGTACCTGGGGTTGCCATGAGTCAGAATTGACCGGATGGTAACTAACAACAACAAGAACAAGAACAAAGTGCCTACTAGCTGCTATTATTATTATCAGTAGTATTACTCAAAGTTTACAGTACAATAACCAGCCAGTTGCCGTAGAGTCAATTCAAGTGGGGTACATGCAGACTACCAGCCCTGAGTTGGCTGCACGGAGTGACCTGCAGGCTGTGGGAGACCAACACCCATTATTGAAGCAGACATTAAATGTTTGGCACCTGCATTCTGAGTCTAAGGCCAGGAGAGCCTGGGTTACTCAAATATCACCATCTGGAGATCCTGAGTGGTTGGTAGGCTCAGGAACCAGCTCTAAACAAACAAACAAAAACATTGCCATCAAGTCAATTCCAACTCACAGCAACCCCATGTGATACAGAGGAGAACTGCTTCATAGGGTTTTTTTTAAATTAAATTTTTATTATCAGATAATTAGAGATGGATTGGCATGCACTTGTAAGAAATACCACAAAGATTCTGTATACCCCCACAGTTTGCCCATATCCCAACTCAGATATTGACATTGACACAGTCAAGACAAATAACATACCACCACCACAAGAATTCCTCAGGTCGTACTTTTATAGTCACAACCAACCTCTCTGCCCAATTAACTTTTTTTTTTTTTAAATTATGGTAGGTCCATAGGGTCTTCTTGGCTGTAATCTTTACAGAAGCACATTGCAAGGTCTTTTTTCCACGGTGCTGCTGGGTGGATTTGAACTGCCAAACTTTAAGTTAGTAGTTGTTATTGTTAGGTGCCATGATGTTGATTCTGACTCATAGCGACCCCGTGTGACAGAGTAGAATTGCCCCCTAGGGTTTTCTAGGTTGAAATCTTTACAGGAAGGAGCCCTGGTGGCACAATGTTTAAGCGCTCGGATCCTAACCAAAAGGCCGGTAGTTCAAACTCACCAGCCGCTCCGCAGGAGAAAAGACCTGGCTGTCTGCTCCCATAAAGATTACAGCCTAGGAAATAGGCAGTTCTACTCTGTCCTATAGGGTCTCTATGAGTCGTAGTCGATTCGAGGGCATACATCAACAAACGACAATCCTTATTGGAGCAGATAGCTAGGTCTTAACCCTGGCTGAGCTGCTGGGTAGGTTCGGTTCGCAGCCGAGCGCTTAACCTTTGCGTCAGCAGGATTAATAGCCAATTACAAACCGCTGACACCATCCAGGGACCCGGAACCAGCTCAAAGGAATGCCTTAAGTAGACAAAGGCTCTGGTGCTGTCCATGGTTCTGAACATTGAATAGCTGAACAGAATAGCTGGAGAGGGCTCCTTTCCGCCCTCTGCCCCCCAAGAACCTATCTGCCTGGGAAAAGCCAGACTGTTGCCTGGAAACTGCACTCCCTGAGCCGTGGGGCGCGTGAGATGAAAGCAGATGAGGGGAAAAACTGCCGTGTCACTCCAGTGACAGCCTTGGCTGTTTGGACAACAGGGCCTGGTTGTGACCCAACTCAGATTTTTAACATGGAGTTCCCCAAACAGTTTTGAGGGGCGCGGGGTGGGGGTGGATTTATAAACATAAAAGCAAGAGAAAGAGGTGGCCAGGATTCAGGATATTGGTTACCTTGGGTTGGTAAAATTCGATTCTGACTCATGGTTCCCCAGTGTGTGTTTAGAGTAGAACCATGGATCCATATGTTTTTTGTTTTGCTTTTAATTTTGTTGTTGTTGTTCCATAGGGTTTTCAATGGCTGATTTTTCAGAAATAGATCACCAGACCTTTCTTCCAAGGTGCTTCTGGATGGACTTGAACCTCCAACTTTTCAGTTAGCAGCCAAGCACATTTACCATTTGCACCACCCAGGGACTCCCCAATGGTAGGAGCTATATAGGTATGTGAGAGCTATTGGTATGGCCTAGTTTTTATGTTGTGAGGTGGGGGTTGCAAGGAGAATATTAGTGTGGATTTATACAAATACAGAATGTCTATGTTTTATGCTTAGTTGAATTATAAAAAGTTCAAGTTGTGAGATTTGGGTGGCATTTTTGAAAAGATGAGAAACTCTGCAATTTAGAAATTCCTCAAAATTCATACTTTCAAATATGTCCAATTGTGTAAATGATAAACTGTGAAAGGGGGCAGTCCAAGCACAGCCTCCTTCCTTGACTCACAAATGAACCATGTGCTCAGAACCAGATGTGTCAGCCTGGCTTCTTGGGTGGGATGAGAGTGTGAGCTGACTCCCCTTCTGGGATGTCTTGACCCAAAACACAACCTATAGCAGTTGGTGGCCTATCAGCACCTCCCTCCCCTCTTGTCCTGAGCATATGTCAACAATCTCAGAAACAACCTAGCTAAGTGTGTGCATTATATGGCAGCTGGCCAACCCCACTTCTATATCTGTTCCCGGTGAGGAGGGAATGAGGTCTCTCATCTGCAGCACAAGAGGGGTGCATGCAGACCACCAGCCCTGCGCTGGCTGCTGGGAGTGACTCACTGGCCATGGGGGACTCATGCCAGTTATTGAAGTTCACTTTACTCTGTCTATTCTCCATGTGAGTAAAAGGTTGTTCCACCCAAAGCCTGTGTGTGAGTCATCTTTCTGGTTGAATTTGGACCTTGGCTCAACATAAACTGTGTCTGTTATTTTACTATCACTTTAGTTGATGAATAGAAATACCCACCAACTATCCTTTGTCAGGGTTACTCTTGAACTGTGCAAGGTCTTCAAGAATGAGTCCCTGACATAAAATCCAGTGACCCCGGGATTGTTGAAGGAATGAATGAATGAACAAAAAAAGAACAAATTTGTTCTGCCCAAGTATTTGGTCAACAGCAAAATCACAGTTACTCTCATCACTCAAAGGATAGACTTTTCACCTACTATATGCTGGGCATTACAAGGGACACCATTGATGGCTGAGACATATCTTCTGCCCTTGGTGATGTGGTGGTGATGACATCCACACCACTTCAAGGGACATAAAGCTCTGAGCCTTTAATTTTGAGCTCTTTACTTAGCTACAGTCACTGTGATCTGGCCCCTACTTACTTTTGCATCCTCTCGTGGGACTACTGGCCCAGTGGGTCTTAATATTACTGGAGGGCGTTACATTACATATTTTTTCTTGCTTGTCTTGTTGTTGCCTACTAAAATTTAGGCTCCATAATGGTAGGTGGCACAAACGGTTAAGCACTAGACTACTAGCCAAAACGTTGGCAGTTTCAACCCACCCAGAGGCACCTCAGAAGACGGGTCTGGCAACCTACTTTCAAATGGTCACAGCCTTGGAAATCCTATGGAGCTGCACTATTCTGCACACATGGGGGCACCATGAGTCCGAATCAACTCAATGGCAACTAACAACAAGAAACAAACAAAACCCAGTTGCTTTGAGTCAATTCTGACTCATGGTGGCCCCATCTGTGTCAGAGTAGAACTGTGCTCCATAGGGTTTTCAGTGGCTGATTTTTCAGAAGTACATCACTAAGCCTTTTTTCCAAGATGTCTCTGGGTGGATTCGAACTTCCAACCTTTCTGTTAGGAGCTGAGCACTTAACTGTTTGTACCACTAGGGACTCCCAACAGTCCTGACTATGCGTATCTAATTCACCCCTGTGGTGCTTGCACCCAGAACACTTCTTGCCACACACCAGAGATGTTCTATGAATACTTTTTGAAGAAATAAGTGAAAGAATGAATGGTGATTTTTGTAATAGTAAAATATCCCGATTTTTTAATGCTGACAACTCATTAAATTAATGAGAAAATGAGTGAATTGAATCAAACACATTTGTTGGCCAGATATAGCCCAGTTAGGACATCTCAAGTCACGGGACCCCTGTTGGGCAGGACTCCACCATCAGACTGCTTCATGGGCAGGTGGTAGGTTGTGTCCTCCTCTGGTTCATCAGCTGTGGCCCAGAAGGCAGGATCCCATCGTGCCAAGCAAGGTGCCAGGTTGGTAAGGATTATCCCACAAAGAGGAGTATCTACATCATTCTTTTTAGCAGCTGTAAAGAAACCATCACACTGTGAGGATGCGTATCATTCATGTGGCCATTCCCCAAAGGGAAACTAAATGTTATTTCCAAACAGTGATCATTTGGGAGCAACAGACACGTTGAAAGGGACCTGTTATGGATTGAATTGTGTCCCCCCAAAGTGTGTGTCAACTTGGCTAGGCCACTGTCATGGATTGAACTGTGTCCCCCAAAAATATGTGTATCAATTTGGCTAAGCCATGATTCCCAGTATTGTGTGATTGTCCACCATTTTGTCATCTGATGTGATTTTCCTATGTGTTGTATATCCTACTTCTAGCATGTTAATTAGGCAGGATTAGAGGCAGTTAGGTTAAGGAGGCAGGACTCAATCTACAAGATTAGGTTGTATCTTGAGTCAGTCTCTTCAGATATAAAAGAGAGAAGCAAGCAGAGAGACAGAGGGACCACATGCCACAAAGAATGAAGAACCAGGAGGGGAGTGCATCATTTGGACCTGGGTGTCCCTACACTGACAAGCTCCTAGACCAGCGGAAAATTGATGACAAGGACCTTCCTGCAGAGCTGACAGAAAGAGAAAGACTTCTTCTGGAGCTGACACCCTGAATTCAGACTTCTAGCCTCCTAGAATGTGAGAGAATAAACTTCTGTTTGTTAAAGCCATCCACTTGTGGTATTTCTGTTATAGCAAGACTAGAAACTAAGATAGGACCCAAACTCCACTTGTAAATGGCACAACCAGGATTTAACCCAGGGCAGTCTGTCCCCAAAGACCTTCTTGTTTCACTACTACTGAAAATTCTTCCATTTACTAGGAAGGAGATAAAGAAGGATGATTGAAGTGGGAATACTTACCAATTGTTTAAAATCTTCAAGCATCCAATGAGTTGTCAAATCTGCTTAAAAAAATAAGTGCTCTCAGTCCCACACCAGCCCCCAGGACTAGAATGGGTCAATATTTTAAAGACTGAATCATTAAAAATTGAGTAATGTTTACTGATCGCTTGTGGTATCCTCATGACACCTCTCTCAGTTGAGTAATATTATTATCTTCATTTTACAGAATGAAATTGATCTTTGTGGATGGATACGGAAAGATTTCCAGGACACACCGTTGCTTGAAAAGAAGCAAGGTGCAAGACCACAGATGTAGTCTGACATCACTTATATGAAAACCCAACAACATATAAAACTATGCCAGATATCTTCTATGGGTGTATAGATATGTAGATCAAGTCTTCTAAATTAAAAGCACAACAGTTATTTAAAGCAAAAAACACTCAGAAATTTACCAAATTTATCAAGTTTACATTTGCTTGTTCATGATAAAGAAAAAAAAAACTAATTTTATTCAGTTAGCAGCTGAGCACATTAACTGTTCGTACCACCCAGGGACTCCTTTTCATATCCAGAAAGTCCATGACATATCTTCAAATATCAGCATGGCAAAACTCGGGGTTAAAGTTGTTTTAGCAAAGAATCCTGGCCTTACAGGAAGTGCACAGTATTTTATTATTTTGCTCCAGTCTAATCGTAGGACTAGTCAGGGTGACCTTGACACTTTTTGTTCATCACAGGATGTAACATAATTTTTCTTCCTGAATATGGAGAGCCACAAACTTGACAGTTTGGATTCTACATGTATTGCTTACAAAACTAAAGTTCAAACACTTAAAGAAAAGAGAAAAAATCTAAAAGGGATAATTTTATTGTATTTCATCTAATCAAAGACATTGGCAATTGTAAGACAGCTCCATGTCAGAAATGCTAAAGTGGGGAAGGAAAAAAAAAAGTGCACCTGGGCACCACTGAAATGTGATATATAAATTTAATTACCAGAAATTATTCAACTGTCTCAGGATGAGCAGTTCATACACTTTAGCATTGTTATGGGTTGGTGTAATGGATTGAATTGTGTCCCCCAAAAATGTGTGTAAACTTGGCTAGGCCTTGATTCCCGGTTTGTGTGATTGCCCACCATTTTGTCATCTGATGTGATTTTCCTACATGTTGTAAATCCCACCTCTGATGTTAATGAGGTGGGATTAGGGGCAGTTATGTTAACGAGGTAGGACTCAATCTACAAGACTGAGTTGTGTCTTAAGTCAATCTCTTTTGAGATATAAAAGAGAGAAGCGAGCAGAGAGACGGGGGACCTCATACTATCAAGAAAGCAGAGCCAGGAGCAGGAGTCCTTTGGACCCAGGGTCCCTGTGCTGAGAAGCTCCTAGAGCAGAGGAAGATTGATGACAAGGACCTTCCTCCAGAGTCAACAGAGACAGAAAGCCTTCCCCTGGAGCTGGCACCCTGAATTTGAACTTCTAGCCTCCTAAATTGTGAGAGAACTGTGGGGATATATGCCATTTAAACATGGCTGCACTATTGACAACTGCAGCCCCAACAGGCCTCTATGCTGTATACGACATGTCAGAGACTTGTCAGCAATAAGAAAGAGATTAGGCACGACTTGTTTTCCCAAACCTATTGTCCTGTTACTGATTGGCTTGTTTACCTGAATTCCTTCTCCCTTGCCCAAAACTTATTGTTACTCACCAAAAGCCCATTGTTCTGTTATTTGCTTCACTGTTTGCTGTATTGACTATAAATAAACTCCTGGGACTGGAGCCGGGGTTTGACTCCTCAGAGTGACCCTCCTGGCCCCACTTCTCTATAAGAGTTGTGGAATTGGTTATTGTCTCCGCCGCCCCGACATTTGCCGCCGCTGCGACAGATGGTGCCTCATGTGAGGGGCTGCAACAAGAACAAATTTCTGTTCGTTATAGCCATCCACTTGTGATATTTCTGTTATAGCAGCACTAAATAACTAAAACAGTTGAGTAGTATAGTAGCAATGCTGAATGGGTATCAACTGCTTACTATGAGAGTGGCCCTCTGGTCATTGAATAAACTGTGATAATTAAGTTTATATAGTATGGGTTGGGTAGTATTAGCCAAAGGAGCCCTGGTGGTGCAATGGTTCAGTGCTCGGCTACTAACTGAAAAGTCAGTGGTTTAACCCCACCAGCTATTCCTCAGGAGAAAGATGTGGCTGTCTGCTCCCATAAAGATTACAGGCTTGGAAACTCTACGGGGCAGTTCTACTCTGTTCTATAGGGTCATTATGAGTCAGAATCAATTCGATGACCCACAACGACAAAGTATTAGCCAGCCCCATTCTATGGATAAAGAAAGTGAGACTAAGAATCACTGTATCCCCACATACATATATATAAGGTACATATATTTCTATAGGAACATAGACATATACCAATGCAAAAGAAATGGTTAAGAGCTTGGCTGCCAACCAAAAGTCAGCAATTCAAATCCACCAGCCGCTCGTTGGAAACCCTATGGGGCAGTTTTACTCTGTCCAATAGGATTCCTATGACTTGGAACTGACTCAACGGCACACAACAACAACAACTCACAGCAGTGATCACTCACCTCTGAACCAGGGTCTGTGGTGGAGGAAGCATAGTCAGTGGGAACTCCTGCTTTACCAATATTTTTTCACCCTTGACAAAGAAAATGTGTTTACTGACTAATTGTCAAGAAGTAAAATAAAATAATAATATATTTTTTTAAAAGGATTCAGAGAAGGAAATTCTCTCTCTGAGGGGTGGGGATGGGAATGGTCCTGCTCGCCCCTGATTCCCAATGTCTGGCAGATGGCATGCATCCTTCTATT
Source organism: Dugong dugon (assembly GCA_030035585.1). Taxonomy (NCBI): domain Eukaryota; kingdom Metazoa; phylum Chordata; class Mammalia; order Sirenia; family Dugongidae; genus Dugong; species Dugong dugon. The sequence continues at coordinate 118,997,159 of CM057466.1, forward strand.
TATTAATCCCGCTGCCCTAGCTCACAAGGCCAGGAAATAGCAAAGTTGTGCTTCAGACATGCACTCCACAGGTCAGCCTTCTTCTGAAGGCTTTTCCAACACCAGGAGAGACACTGCTTCTGTCTCTAGCCTCATCCGCCTCCCCCGTCACCGGGCTTATGTGTTCACCAGGGAGGGGGACTGGGGTTATCAGTGTCAAAGTCCTTCTACCTTCATCCTGGGTCTCTGCAGAAGCCCTCTTCTAGGAAAGAATATTCATCCTTTTGAATGGCCAACCCCTCTTTACCCTCCATCAGAGAGAGAGGGTTAGTTGCTATGGAAACCCACATCATGGATCTGGACCACCTGAGATAGGAAAGCCAGACCCTGCCATTTGATTTCCTTGCTTGCTGGCTCTCTTAGGGTCGGGTGAGGCGTGTGTGCCTGCGTGCATGCGTGCCTGTGTGTGTGTGTGTGTGCGTGTGTAAATGCATACAACATCCCTTGAAAGCTTCAAGAGAAACTGATAAGAGTGGCTGCCAGGGGGAAGAGAACTGGGTGTTGGAAGATGTAAGAGACCCATCCTTTTCATCATATATCCTTTCATCCTTTTTGAATTTGTATCAAATAATATTTTACATCAACAATTAATTAAATGTGTGGAAAATTAGGTGATTTTAAAAAAGAAATAGGATAAAATGTAGATATAAAAAAGAATTGGGATACAATGTTGATGTGAGATAGATGGCAGCTTAAAGTTTATTTTTAAAATCAAAGTTATACATCCACATATTTTAAAAAATCAAACAATACTGAGTGATATGTGCATGGCAGTGTTATATTAATCTCTACACTTTCTTGTAGACTTGAATTACTTCATCATTTCTTTTTTATGTAGTGAAAATATGCACAGCAAAACATACACCAATTCAACAATTTCCACAGTATAATTCAGTGACATTGATTACATTCTTCAAGTTGTGCACCCATTCTCAATATCCTTTTCCAAACCATTCCACCACCATTATCATAAACTAAATGCACTCCTTTGCCCCTTTCTGCCTCTCCTGGGAAAGTGAAGATGACTTGAAGTAGTTCCTGACGAAAATCAAAGTCTACAACTTTCAGTGTGTATTACACCTCAACATAAAGAAAACAAAAATCCTCACAACTGGACCAATAAGCAACATCATGATAAACGGAGAAAAGATTGAAGTTGTCAAGGATTTCATTTTACTTGGATCCACAATCAACACCCATGGAAGCAGCAGTCAAGAAATCAAATGATGTATTTTACTGGGCAAATCTGTTGCAAAAAAAAAACCTCTTTAAAGTGTTCAAAAGCAAAGATGTCACTTCGAGGACTAAGGTGCACCTGACTCAAGCCGTGGTATTTTCAATTGCCTCATATGCATGCAAAAGCTGGACAATGAATAAGGAAGATCAAAGAAGAATTGATGCATTTGAATTATAGTATTGGCAAAGAATATTGAATATACCATGTACTGCCAGAAGAACAAACAGATCTGTCTTGGAAGAAGTACAGCCAGAATGTGCCTTAAAAGGAAGAATGGTGCAACATCGTCTTATGTTTTTTGGACATGTTATCAGGAGGGACCAGTCCCTGGAGAAGGACATCATGCTTGGTAAGGTAGAGGGTCAGCAAAAAAGAGGAAGACCCTCAATGAGATGGATTGACACAGTGGTTGTAACAATAGGCTTAAGCATAACAACGATTGTGAGGATGACACAGGACCAGGCAGTGTTTCATTCTGTTGTACACAAGGTCACTATGAGTTGAAACTGACTTGATGGCACCTAAAAACAACAACCCTCTCCTGGTAACCACTAATAGTTTTTAGTTGGTATATATTTGCTTAAGGAGCCCTGGTGGCACAATTGTTAAGCACTCGTCTGCTAACCAAAAGATTGGCAGTTCGAACCTACCCAATGGCTATGCAGGAGAAAGACATGGTGATCTGCTACCATAAAGATCACAGCCTAGGAAACGCTATAGGGCAGCTCTACTCTGTCACACGGGCCGCTATGAGTCAAAAATCCATTCAAAGGCACCTAACAACAACATATATTAGGCATTTACTTTCTTAATTCTCAGAACGCTCTCTCCCCCACCACCAAGGGAGAAAGAAAAAAATGACTCAGGCTCCTTCCTGACCCAAATCTCTCCTCACACTCCCTCACACCAAACTGCTTATCCTATACTGCATTCAGCCGTGAGAAAAGGTCAACTTCACACCTTCTTTTCCTTCCTTTTTACTTCCTCCCACCTCTCAGCCTCTCTGTAAAGCCGGTGATTACCTATAAATAAACATCCACACTCCCTGCAGGCAGCTTTTCTAAGAAAACTTGGGCAAAAGGAAAATTATGTCTATGAATTTTCATGTCTTGGGAAGTATTCATTGAGTGAACTAGTGTCTATTATGTAGTATCTGGAAACTCTGGTGGTGTAGTGGTTAAGAGTTTGGCTGCTAACCAAAAGGTCGGCAGTTTGAATCCGCTAGGTGCTCCTTGGAAACCCTATGGTGCAATTCTATTCTGTCCTATAGAGTCGCTATGAGTCAGAATCAACTCAATGGCAGTGGGTTTGGTTTGGTTTTGGGTTGGTTGTAGTATCTGGTGGCTCAGTGATTAAGCACCTGGCTGCTAACTGAAAGGTTGGCATTTTGAACCCACCAGCTGCTCTGAGGGAGAAAGACATGGCAGTCTAGTTCCATAAAGATTACAGCCTTTGGGGAACATGGTCTTGGGGGGCATCTAGCTGAACTGGCATAACATAGTTTATAAAGAAAATGTTCTACATCCTACTGTGGTGAGTAGTGTCTGGGGACTTAAAAGCTTGTGAGCAGCCATCTAAGATATGTCCAGTGGTCCTACCCCATCTGAAGCAAGGGAGAATGAAGAAAACCAAAGACAAAAGAGAAAGATTAATCCCAAGGACTAACAGACCACAGCTACCACAGCCTACACCAGACTGAGTCCAGAACATCTAGATGGTGTCTGGCTACCACCACCTACTGCTCTGACAGCGATCACAGTAGAGGGTCCTGGACAGAACTGGAGAAAAACGTAGAACAAAATTCTAACTCACACAAGAAAAGACCAGACTTCCTGTCTGACAGAGACTGCAGAACCCTGTGAGTATGGCCCCCTGACACCCTTTTAACTCAGTACTGAAGTCACTCTTGAGGTTCATCCTTCAGCCAAAAATCAGACAGGCCCATAAAACAAACAATAATACGTACACGTAGCTCAACCGTATATACAAGACTAAATAGGTACACCAGTCCAGGGGCAAGGACGAGAAGGCAGGAGTAGACAGGAAAGCTGGACGAATGGAAACGGGAACCCAAGGTCGAGAAAGGGAGAGCATTGATATGTCGCGGGGTTGGCAACCAATGTCACAAAACAATACGTGTATTAATTGTTTAATGAGAAACTAATTTGCTCTATAAATCTTCATCTAAAGCACAATTAAAAAATAAAAGAATTATAAAAACCAAAAACAAAGATTGCAGCCTTTGAAACCCTATGTGGCAGTTCTAGTCTGTCCTATAGGATTGCTATTAGTTGGAATCAACTCAACGGCAATGGGTTTTTTGGACGTAGTATTCATTGAGCCTCATGATGTCATCGGGATGCAGGGACATAATTACAGTAAATTATAATGGATATAATTCTTCCTAATATTTCTTCCAAGGTGGCGCAATAAGTACTTTGCAGCTAACTGAAAGATTGGCAGTTCAAATCTACCCAGCAGCTCCAAGGGAGAAAGACCTGGTAGTTCACTGCATAAAGATTACAGCCTAGAACACCCTATGGGGCAGTTCTACTTTGTCACATAGGGTTGCTATGAGTTGGAATTGACTCAACGGGACCCAACAACAGCAACATTTCTCCCAATGATCCCCAGGAAGACTTCTTCTGATAATAGGCACAGAGAATGGCTACATTTAAATCTTACATCAACTTTCGGAAGTAACAATAATGATGTTTTAAATGACGATCGTAATGCTTAAATAGAACTTCCTATGTGCCAGGAAGGAGCCCTGGTAAGGCAATGGTTAAGTGCTCAGCTGCTAACTGAAGGTTGGCAGTTCGAACCCATCCAGAGGCTCCTTGGGAGAAAAGACTTGGAGATCGCTTTTGTAAAGATTACAGCCTAAGAAACCCTAAGGGGCCATTCTACTCTGTTGCATGGGGTCACTATGAGTCAGAATTGACTGGATGCCAGCTAACAACAACAACATGTTCTAAGAACTTCGCTGTATTACTTCATTTGATCTTCACAATGACACCACAAAGGGTTAACACGCTCGGCGAACCAAAAGGTTGGCGGTTCAAGTCCATGCAGAGGTGGCTAGGAAGAAAGGCCTGGTGATCTACTTCTGAAAAATTAGTCACTGAAAACTCTGTGGAACCCACAAAGTTCTACTCTGCACACAGTGTGGTCACCATGAGTCAGAATCTGCTCGATGGCAACTAACAACAGTCCTTGTTCTAAGAATGTTATGCAAATTAACTCATTTAATCTGCACTCATCTGCATAACTCATTAAACCCTATAGGGTAGGATTTCTTATTATTAATCCTTTTTACAGATGAGGAAACTGAGGCTCAGTGAAGTGTAATGAATTACTTAATATAGCCCTTCTAACTACAGTCTTTGTGACTCACACACAATCATTGAGTGGGACTCTGCGAATAAGGTGTATGGAACCTGTGATGGTTGGGTTATGTGTCAACTTTGCTAGGCCATGATTTCCAGTACTGTGTGGTTGTTCTCCATTTTGTGATCTGATGTAATTATTCTAATTAACATCCATTTTATGTGTTGTAAATCCTAACTTCTATATGTTAATGAGGCAAGATTAGTGTGGGGTGTATCTTCAATCATAGCCTTGCAGGAGGGCATGACTCAAGTCTCACCTTTACTCAAGTTACACCCTCTGGGGGGTGGTTTGCATCCAGTGGAAATATGAAGGGGCTCTGGAGGGGCGCTGTCTCTCACTTGGATCCTGCATCTCATCTGTGATCCTCTAACCTCTGGTTCTTGGGACTTGAGCGAGAAGCCTGCCATCTGATTTGCCGATTCTGGATTTGTGGCCCTCAGCAGCCCCATGAACCAGCATCCTATCATCTGACCTGATTCACCAGCTTCTGCAGCCTTGTGAGCAAGCAGCCTGTGGTCTGACCTGCTGGTTTGCGGTTCTTCAGCCCCTGCAGCCACCCGGGTTAGGAGAAGCCTATGCCTGACCCACATATTTGGGACTTCCCAGCCTCCACAACCACTTGAGCCATTTCCCTGATACACAGTTTGTGAGTTGCAGTGAATTACAGAACCCAAAGATGGAAGGGAGAGTACTGAGGGGATGGGGAGTAGTTAATGTCAGAGATGATGGAGTGGTACAGCAGTTTGGGAAGTTGGACATTTGGGACGTCTTTAACCTTTGCCTCATAGGAACCAGATCTGTGCTGATCCTTATAAATCATTCATTTACTCAGAAAATTAAGACTGTGGTCCAAGGACACAGCCAGTCAGTGCCAGAGTCAGGATTTGAATCCAGGCAGCCTGGCTCCTGAATTCCTGCTCTCAATCAGTTCTGTTAAAATCACCTTCTTATTGTTCTCTACAGTACTGTTGGGGCTATTCCCCTTTTTTCTACCATTCTCATTTTCTTTTCTTTTTCCTTTTCCTTTTTTTTTCTCTCCCTGTCTTCTCCTCTACCCCTTCTTCCCCTCCTCTCCTTCTTCTTCCCTTCCTCTTCCTCCTACCCCCTTTTATCCTCTCCTCCCTCCTCCCCTGCTTCCTTCTCCCTTTTCTCCCCGCCTTTCTCCTTCCCTCTCTTCTCTTCTTTCTTCTCCCTCTCCTAACATTTCTCCTCCCCTTCCTCCTCCTCTCTTCCTCCCCTTCTCTCATTACTTGTCCCCCTTCCTTCCCAGTCCTCTCTAGTCCGACCCGCTCCCGCTCTTCCTCCTCCCTCCTTCCTGCCTCTTCCCTTCCCACTACTCTCCCCTCCAACCCTACACTCCTTCTTCCTCCTCGCTTTTTTTCTACTCCCCTTTCCTAGTCCCACTCGCTCCTCCCCTCCTCCTTCTCCCATCCTTCCTTTTCCCCTCCTCCTCTCTCTTCTTTCCCACTCCTCCATTCTGATTCCTCCCACTGGCCCCCTCCCCTTCCTCCTCCTTCCAACTCCCCTCTTGCGCACTCCTCCCTCTACCTTCTTTCCATCCTCCTTACTCCTGCCTCAGCCCCTCCTCTCCCTTTCCTTCCTCTTTACTTCCCCTGCCCCCATCTTTCTCTTCCCAGACCTCCCTCCTCTTAGTTCCTCCCACCTCCCACTCCCTTCCCCCCTCCGTCCTTTCCCTCTCTCTCACCTTCTTCCACCTCCCCTCTCATCCCTGCCCGTCTCAATTCTTCCCTTCTCCCGTTCCCCTCTCCTCTTTCCCCGCTCCCTCGTCCCCCTCCCTCCTCCCCCCCGTCCCCCTCCCTCCTCCCCCCCGTCCCCCTCCCTCCTCCCCCCCGTCCCCCTCCCTCCTCCCCCCCGTCCCCCTCCCTCCTCCCCCCGTCCCCCTCCCTCCTCCTCCCCCCCGTCCCCCTCCCTCCTCCTCCCCCTTCCTCCCCCCTCTCGTCCCCCTCCCTCCTCCCCCCCCCCCCCCCCATCTCCGCCTAGTCCAGCTCTAGCTGGCCGCCGCGTTGGCGTCTGGGTGCACGGGGTGGGCGGGGCAGGGCGGCGAGGTCCGCGCAGGCGCACACCCCCTCTCACCCATATTGCCCGAGTACAGCTGTTTCGTGGCCGCCCGGTGAGTGGGCGCTGCCTGCGGGGGAAGGGGGGGTGGCAAGCGGTGGGGGCGGCCCGCCGTGCCTCGGCTTCCCTGCGGTGAGGCTTCCCCCCAAAGCTGGGTGGACTTGCTGGTCCCGTTTTCGTTGCGGGGGGGGGGCCGGGTGGGTAGGAGCCTACGCATAGCCACACCGCGACACCTCGGGAGGGGAGGGGTCTGAATCCCCGCGCCGTGCCTCAGTTTCCCCATCTTGAAAATGGGTCGGTGGACAGCACCTGGCTTGGCTGTAGCCTGCTGTCACCTCCAAAAAATCAGACCAGTTGTGGCGTTCACTCTGACTCATGGCGACCCCATGTGTGTCAGAGTAGAACTGTGCTCTATAGGGTTTTCAAAGCTGTGACCTTTTGGGAACAGATTGCCAGGCCCTTCTTCCGAGGTGACTCTGGGTGGCTTCAGCCAGCCGTCCTTTTGATTATAGCCGAGCGCTTAACCGTTTGCACCAGTCAGGAACTCTGGCCTGCTGTTCCAACCAAAAACCCGTTGCCATGGTATCGACCCAGGTCACAGCGACTCTTTAGAACAGAGTAGAACTGCCACATAGGATTTCCAGGGAGCAGCTGGTGGATTCGGACTGCGAACCTTTTGGTTAGCAGCAGAACTCTTTACCACTGTGCCACCAGGGCTCAGTCAGTTGAAGCTATTCTTGTTCTTGCTGTTCAGGTAATAATACAGTAATAACAGCGGCAGCTGCTAGCAGTTATGGAGTGCGTACCGTGTGCCAGGCTTTGAGCTAAGTGCTTTCTTTGCGTATATCTATCTGCTCATTGCTACCATAAAGTGAGGTCCTCCCCACCAGCAGTGTGAGCATCCCCCGAGCTTGTTAGAAGTGCACATTCCCAGGCCTGTGTCTCCACAAGTTCTCTGGGGATTCTGATGCCCTAAAGGTGGAGAACTCTTTACAGTGTTGAAAAGCAAAGATGTCACGTTGATGACTAAGGTGTGCCTGACCCAAGCCATGGTATTTTCGGTCTCCTCACATGCATGCGAAAACTGGACAATGAATAAAGGAGATCGAAGAAGAATTGATGCCTTTGAATTATGGTGTGTTGGCAAAGAATATTGAATATACCAGGGACTGCCAGAGGGACTAACAAGTCTGTCTTGGAAGAAGGACAACCAGAATGCTCCTTAGAAGCAAGGATGGCGAGACTTTGTCTCACATACTTTGGACATGTTATCAGGAGGGACCAGTCCCTGGAAAAGGACATCATGCTTGGTAAAGTAGAGGGTCAGCGAAAAAGAGGAAGGCCCTCAGTGAGGTGGATTGACACAGTGGCTGCAACAATGGACTCAAGCATCAATGATTGTGAGGATGGCGCAGGACCAGGCAGCATTTCATTCTGTTGTACATAGGGTTGCTATGAGTTGGAACAGACTCCACAGCACCTAACAACACTAACAACAAAGGTGGAGAATCTGCTGTAATATCTCATTGTTGTTGTTAGCTGCCATCAAGTCTGCCCCTGACTCATGGCCGCCCCATGCACAACAACAAAGTGCTGCCAGGTCCTGCGCCATTTCTATGATCAGTTGCAGATCAGACCGTTGTGATCCACAGGGTTCTCACTGGCTGATTTTCGGAAGTAGATCGCTAGGCTTTTCTTCCTAGTCTGTCTTAGTCTGGAAGCTTTGCTAAAACCTGTTCAGCATCACAGCAACACACAAACCTCCACTGACAGATGGGTAGTGGCTACACATGAGGTACATTGGCCAGGAATCGAAGCTGAATCTCCTGCCTGGAAGGAGAGAGTTCTACCATTGAACCACCACTCCCTCATATTATCTCATTAAACCTTTCCAGTAGCCTGGCCAGGTACTATTATTTCCCCCATTTTAAAGCCAAGGAAACCGAGGCACAAAAGAAAAGGCCCCCATTGTGATGGGAGAGTTAGCACAATCTAATAACCACAATTTCGAAACCCTGAGCCAGGCACTGTTCTAAGTCTTTATCGTATTCACTTATTTACTCCTCACAACAGCTGTGTAAGGTGGGGGTTATTATGTCCTTGATGTCCCCGGGTGGTGCAGATGGTTAACGTGCTTGGCTGCTAACTGAAAGGTTGGAGGTTCGAGTCACCCAGAGTTGCCTCAGAAAAAGTACTGGCGATTTATTTCAGAAAAATCAGTCATTGAAAACCCTGTGCAGTGCAGTTCTACTCTGTACACATGGGGTCACCATGAGTTGGAGTTGACTCAACAGCAACTGGTATTTTTTCTTTTAGGCCTGGGTCTGATCTCCCCTGAGACAAGTGCCCTCCCTCGCTGCTTCCCCAACCACCTTGGGGCGAAGTGAGTGTCTGGGTAGTGTGACTGTGTGAGCCCACGGGGTGTGTCTGCTGTGGTGTCTGTGTGTTTCTGTGGATAACACACAGGGTGGGGATAGGTCATGTTCGCGTTCTGTCTGCTGGTGTCTGTGTGTATGTCTGTGTGTCTCAGTGTCAGTGTGTGTGTCAGTGTGTGTGCATGTCAGTGTGTGTGTGTTTCTGTGTCTGTGTATGTCTCAGTGTATCTGTGTGTGTGTGTATGTGCACACATGTCCATGTGTTTGTCTATGTGTGTGTGTCTGTGCATCCACGAGGTGACTTGAGACCTGTTCTCTCACTGACCCTCTCTTTCTCCCTTTAGCATCACAGCCCTCTGGGTTCCACAGGCCTGTCTGTCCATCCCCTGGTCACTGTGGGCAGTGGAGAGATGGCCACCCAGCTGCTGACTGACGAGACCCTGGTGAGTCACATCGTCTCCTTGCTCTTTTCCTGTTTGTGGGCAGCTTGGGATGGGGGCTTCTGCCCTTGGCTGAACCCCTCCCTACCTGAGCCCCTTTCCTAGGCCTTTGTCCCTGTCACCATTTTCTGGAGGAATTCAATGCAAAACTCCAAAATAAAAATGGGAAAGGCCTTTCTAAGGATGGCTCCGAACCCAGAAGCCGAACCACTGGTGAATTTGGTCCCACTTGCTTACCCTCCAGGCATTTATTTAGTACCTCTGAGAGAGACACACCTGGTGCCCAGTGCCCTGAAGTGGACATGTGACTGGGGGAGTGGACCAAAAGTGAGTGAACAGACGTGTTATTATAGGCCGTGACAAGGGCTGTGATGGAAATAGAGATGGAGAGCAGCTGTTCCGACATTGGGAGCCCCGGGGTGGTGCAAATGCTTAACATGCTCAGCTGCTAACCAAAAGGTTGGAGGTTTGAGTCCACCCAGAGGTGCCTCAGAAGAAAGGCCTGGCAATCTGCTTCTGAAAAATCAGCCTCTGAAAACCTTGTGGAGCACAGCTCTACTCTGACACACATTGGGCACTGTGAGTTGGGGTTGACTCAGTGGCAACTAGTTTGGTTTTAGAGTCCCTGGGTGGTGCATATGGCTTGACTACTAACTGAAAGGTTGGAGGTTCAAGTCCACCCAGAGACACTTGCAAGAAAGGCCTGGTGGTCTACTTTTGAGAATTAGCCAATGAAAACCTTATGGATCACAACAGAACACTGTCTTACCGATACAGTGCTAGAAGATGAGCCCTGTAGGTCAGAAGGCACTCAAAATGACACAGTGGCCAGAACAGTGGATTCAGGCACACCAGCGATTGTGAAGATGGTGCTGGCTGGGCACATTTTGTTATATTGTACGTGGGGTTGCCATGAGTCGGAACCAGCTTTAACTAATAACAGTGACAAAGTTGAAGAGAGAGCCAGGGTTCAGATTACTCAGAGGCTTGAGGTGGTGGTGTAAGGAGTTGGGATTTTAGTCCATCATCAGTGCAAGACAAGCCAATGGCGAAACCTGTATTGGCACACTCCCACTAGGAGTGAGGATAAGTGGCTAGATTCCACCCAGGCAGTCTGACCCCAGAGTCTGTGTTCTCAGCTCCTGCACCTTTCCACACTAGACAGACAGCTCTCACTTCTTGTCAATTTTAAAACTTTTATTTAAAATTGAGGGAAAAGGTATATATACCCAGAAGAAGTGAAGGCAGGAACACAAACAGAAACCTGTACACCCAGGCTCATTGCAGCACTTTTCACAATAGTCAAAAGGTGGAAACAACCTAAATGGCCATCAGCAGATGAATGGCTATACAAAATGCGGTACATACATACAATGGAGTATTGTTGTTGGGTACTGTGGAGTGGATTCCAACTCATATGACCCCGTGTGACAGAGTAGAATTGCCCCATAGAATTTTCTAGGCTATAATCTTTACGGGAGAAGATCATCAGGTCTTTTTCCAGCAGAACTGCTGGATGGGTTTGAACCGCTGACCTTTCAGTTAGTAGCCAAGTGCTTAACCATTGCATCGCCAGAGAGTATTACTCGGCCATAAAGAGAAATGAAGTCCTGATGCATGCTGCAACATGGATGAATCTAGAAATGTTATGCAGAGTGGCATAAATCAGTTGCAAAAGGATAAATACTATTCAGTATCTCTTATATGAAATCGGTCAATGTATAAAACCAAAGATTATTAATGGTTACCAGAGGTGGGAGGGAGGGGGACATGGGGAGTTTTTGCTTAGAGGGCATTGAGGTCATGTTAATGGTGGTGGAATGATTTGGAAAAGGTCAACGAGATTGCACAACATGAAAAATGTAATCAGTGTCACTGAATTGTACATGTGGAAATAGTTGAGATGACCTGTGTTTTGTTGTGTGTATTTTCACTACAATAAGAAAAAAATCACATTTTTAACACCAAAAAAGTTGGAAAGATAATTTCAGAATAAAGAAAAATGAGGATGTTTAGCTTCATTTAAAACAAAAAACAAAAAAACTGGGGAAAGGGGTCCTGGGTGGGAGTCTCTAACTCACAGACATTTACTGAAAGGCAGTGTAGCTTAAGCATCCCAGGTGGTGCAGTGGTTAAGCACTCGGCTGCTAACCAAAAGGTTAGTGATTCGAACGCACTCAGCGGCTCCGCAGGAGAAAGACCTAGCGATCTGCTCCCATAAAGATCACAGCCTGTGAAACCCTATGGGGCAGTTCTGCTCTGTCAGATAGGGTCCCTGAGTCAGAATCGACTTAACGGCACCTAACAACAACAACACTTTAGCCTAGCATATTCAGAGTCTGGACTCAAGAACAAAATGCCTGTATTCGAATCCCAGCACCACCACTTTCCAGCTAGGTGGTCTCAGGCAATTTAAGCAACCTCTCTGGGCCAAAAGAACAAACAGCTCTGTCTTGGAAGAAGTACAACCAGAGTGCTCCTTAGAAGCAAGGATGGCGAGACTATGTCTCACGTGCTTTGGACATGTTGTCAGGAGGGATCAGTCCCTGGAGAAGAATATCATGCTTGTTAAAGTAGAGGGTCAGCGAAAAAGAGGAAGACCCTCAACGAGATGGATTGACACAGTGGCTGCAACGATGGGCTCAAGCATAACAAGGATTGTGAGGATGGTGCAGGACTGGACAGTGTTTCATTGTCTTGTATGTAGGGTCACTATGAGTCGGAACCAACTCGACAGCGCCTCACAACAACACAACAACTCTAGGCCTCACCTGTAAAAAGGGGGAAAAGTCTTAGGACCTGCATCACAGGATCACTGAGAAGATAAATGGCGTGAATACAACTATATGCTGAGTCCTTTGAGAACTAAGGAGAGGAGCCCCGGTGGCACAGTGGTTAAGCATTTGGCTGCTAACTGAAAGGTTGGCGGTTCAAACCCACCCAGAGGCGCCTTGGCAATCTGTTTCTGAAAGGTCACAGCCTTGAAAACACTATGGAGCAGTTCTTCTCTGACATGCATGGTGGAACCATGAACTGGAATTTACTCTCCAGCAACTAACAACAATTATGTGCCCAGCACCTGTATTGACCCATGCAACATTAACTACAACATTAACCAGTTGCCGTCAGGTCGATTCCGACTCATGGAGACCCCACGTGTGTCAGAATAGAAATGTGCTCCATAGGATTTTCAATGGCTGGTTTCTTCAGAAGTAGATCGCCAGGCCTTTTTTCTGAGGTGCCTCTGGGTGGACTCGAACCTCCAACCTTTCAGTTAGCAGCCCAGAGCATTAACCATTTATACTACCCAGAGACTCGACCTATTGAAGCCAGTGCCTTTTCCCCTCCTTCCCTGTAACTCCCAGCCTCATCCCCGCTTCTTGCACCCATGGGCCTGGGTAAGCAGGATATCTTTGCTGTTGCAGGAGTTGGTGACCTTTAGAGATGTGGCCGTGGACTTTACCCAGGAAGAATGGCAGCAGCTGGACCCCGCTCAAAGGGACCTGTACAATGATGTGATGCTGGAGAACTTTCAGAACCTCAACTCGCTGGGTAAGGTGGAGGCTTCCCGCATCACTCACCATCACCTGTAGAGCCTCCCCAGGTTGTAAAACATCTGAAGGTCTTGAGTGAGTTTGGCACCTATTTCAGGAGCGTCCTAAACCCCTGGGCCCCCCACATCCAACAGGTTTCTCTTTTCTCTTTCCTGGAGAAGGGCTTGTGTTCTATACAGTGGGAGTATCCAGCTCACCCAGGCAGGGCTATCCTTCCATGTCCTGTGATATGGCTTCCTTCCTGGTCCCAACGCCAAGCCCTGGATCTTCTTCCCCAAGGTCAGTTTTCTAAACCAGATAGTTTGTTTCTTTCTCAACTGGATGTCCGTGCCTAAATGCTCTAGACTATTCTGAGGGCTCCACAGTGTCAGGACCCCGGAGCCTTCTAGTCTGTCCCTCCACCATTCCTTGGGTGTTGGTTGCACTTCTCCATTTGGTGTGATCCAACATGGCGTGCACCACCTGGGCCACGTTCCAGCAGATGTCCCATTGGCTGGAATTGAGTCACATGACCACAGTGAGCCACAGGGCCTGGCTGGGAAATGTAGTCTTTATTCAGAGAGCCTGCATGGCAGCTACAGCCCTGTAACTGTGGAAGAAGGGGAGGCTGGAAGCAGGATGGGGGTGTTGCTGGTCCTAGCTGCTACAGTGAGGAGGGCTTGCCCTGTACTCTGCCTGTTTGTTGTTGGCTGCTGTTGAGTCGATTCCAACTCATGGCAACCCCATGTGTGTCAGAGTAGAAATGTGCCCCATAGGGTTTTCTTGGCTGTAATCTTTATGGGAGCAGATCACCAGGCCTTTCTCCTACACAGCTGCTGGGTGGATTTGAACCCCCAACCTTTCAGTTGGTAGTTGAGTACAAACCATTTGTTCTACCCAGTGACCTTCAGACTTTGCCAAATGTCTCCTAGGCGACAAAAGCACCCTTTTGAGAACCGCTGGTCTAGCACATAGTAAATGCCTCCCGTACCCCGTTGCCATTGAGTCGAGTCTGACTCATAGCGACCCTATAGGACAGAGTACACACTAGAACTGCCCCAGAGAGTTTCCACGGCTGTAATCTTTATTTTATTTTTTATTTTTATTGTGGTTTAGGTGAAGGTTTACAGAGCAAATTAGTTTCTCATTAAACAATTAATACATATATTGTTTTGTGACATTGGTCGCCAACCCTGTGACATGTCAGTACTCTCGGCTTCTCGACCTTGGGTTCCCCATTTCCATCCATCCAACTTTCTTGTCCCCTCCTGCCTTCTCGTCCTTGCCCCTAGGCTAGTGTGCCCATTTTGTCTCGTATACGCGCTTGTTTTATGGGCCTGTCTAATCTTTGGCTAAAGGGAGAACCTCAGGAGTGGCTTTAGTACTGAGTTAAAAGGGTGTCTGGGGGCCATAGTCTCGGGGTTCTGCAATCTCTGTCAGACCAGGAAATCTGGTCTTTTTTTTTTTTTGTGAATTAGAATTTTGTTCTACGTTTTTCTCTAGCACTGTCTGGAACCCTCTATTGTAATCCCTGTCAGAGCAGTCGTAGTGGTGGCCGGGTACGTACCATCTGGTTGTGCTGGACTCAGTCTGGTGAAGGCTGAGGTAGTTGTGGTCCATTAGTCCTTTGGACTAGTCTTTCCCTTATGTCTTTGGTTTTCTTCTTTCTCCTCCAAGGCTATAATCTTTATAGGAGCAGATCACCAGGTATTTTCTCCCGTGGAGCAGCTGGTGTGTTCAAACCACCGACCTTTCAGTTAGCAGCCAAGTGCTTAACCATTGCACTTCATAAGTGTTAAATTAACTGTTACTGTTAATTATAACCTTAATTGGTATATATTGGTATGTATGTAATTTGTATATATATTGGTAATAATTATAACGGGTAATCATTGGCCCCCCATAATTTCCCAGAATGACTGACTTTTTTTCAGCCTGTCCCCCAGGTACCTGTTCATGGTCTCAGCTCCTAATGGGTGTTTTTGACTTTTCTGCAAACTCGTGTACCAAGTAGCCTCCAAATTTACAGCGCCTCTCTTCCCTTTCTTATTTCGTTCACTCTGTGCATGCCTTAAGGTTCATGGCTGGTGCAGATATTTTGCACTCAACTGCTAAAGGTTGGCGGTTCAAACCCGTCCAGCAGCGCTGTGGAAGAAAGGCCTGGCGATTTGCTCCTGTAAAGATTATTGTTGTTGTTAGTTGCCATCAAGTCAGTTCTGACTCACAGCATCCCCATGTGTTATAGGGTAGAACCGGTCCATAGCATTTTCTAGGCTGTAATCTGAATGGAAGCAGATCACCAGTCCTTTCTTCCACAGTATCACTGGGTGTGTTTGAACTGCCAACTTTTAGGTTAGCAGTTGAGCGCAAACCATTTGCGGCACCTAGGGACCATCTATAAAGTTTGTTTTTGTTTTGTGCTGTTGACAGCCACGAAAACCCTATGAAGCAGTTCTATTCTGTAACACATGGGGTTACTATGAGTGGGAATTGACTCAGTGACAACTGGTTTGGTTTGGTTGGTTTAGGGAGCACCAGGAGGGGCTTTTCTTTGGTTCCCGAGCCCCAAGCCCATGCGCTGGAGCACTTCTTTCTCCCCCAGCTCTGGAAGCAGGTGACACAGGTGATGTCTGTGTCTTCTGTTTCTTTCAGATTTGGAGTCCAGGCCTGAGAGTGATGGTGTAGAGCGAGCTGTCCCTGCAGGGCTGTCCCTGGCTCTGGAGTGGGAAGAACTGGGGAGGGGCTGCCTCTGTAGCTCTGCTGCTTTGGAAGGAGCTGGGAGACCAGACAACTCCTCAGAGTGTCTGCTGGAAGAGCCGGGGTCAGTTCTGGGGTACCTGAGAATTCCGGAAGGCAAGGGACCCTGGAAACACGACCTGGAGGCATATGACAATTCTAAAACAAATTCTGATTCAGAGAAACATCCGTGGGTTCCCAGAGGAGAGAAGGCCTCTGTGTGCAAAGAGTGCGGGGAGGTCTTCCAGTGGCGGGCTGACCTGACCCAACACCAGCGCATCCACACTGCAGACAAGCCCTTCTCGTGCGCCGAATGTGGCAAGTGCTTCCGGAGGAATGCCACCCTGGTTGTGCACCAGCGCATCCACACAGGCGAGAAGCCCTTCTCGTGCTGGGACTGTGGCAAGGCCTTCAGCCAGCGCGCCAACCTCACGGTGCACCGGCGCACGCATACGGGTGAGAAGCCCTACAAGTGTGCCGAGTGTGGCAAGGCTTTCGTGCAGAACATGCAGCTCATTGGGCACAGGCGCACGCACACAGGGGAGCGGCCCTACAAGTGCGGCGACTGCGGCAAGGCCTTCACCCTCATCACTAACCTCATGGACCATCAACGCATCCACACCGGTGAGAAGCCCTTTGCCTGCGACGTGTGTGGCAAGCACTTCACCAAGCGCTCCTCACTCCTCGGCCACCAGAAGGCCTATGTGGGCGAGAAGCCACACAAGTGCAGAGTGTGTGCGAAGGCCTTCCGGAAGAAGTCGGACCTGGTCAACCACCACCGCATCCACACGGGCGAGCGGCCCTTCAGGTGCTACGAGTGCGGCAAGGCCTTCACGCAGAGCATGACGCTGGTGGAGCACCAGAAGACGCACACAGGCGAGAAGGCTTACCAGTGCCGCGAGTGCGGCAAGTTCTTCACCAAGTCCTCTGCCCTCATCCTGCACGAGCGCATCCACACCGGCGAGCGGCCCTTCAAGTGCTCCGACTGCGGCAAGGCCTTCAACCAGAACATCCAGCTGGTGGTGCACCAGCGCAGCCACACAGGCGAGAAGCCGTTCCAGTGCACTGCCTGCGGGAAATCCTACAGCCAGAAGGGCTACCTCACTGTCCATCAGCGGACGCACACTGGGGAGAAGCCCTTTGAGTGCAATGAGTGCAAGAAGACCTTCAGCCAGAAGGCCCACCTGTCCATCCACTTGCGGATCCACACAGGTGAGAAGCCCTACAGCTGCAACGAGTGTGGGAGAAGCTTCCGGAAGGTCTCATTCCTGTTCCAGCACCAGCCTATCCACAGCGATGAGAGGCCTTTCAAGTGCAGCGTGTGCGGGAAGGCATTTATCCGCAAGGCAACTCTTGTCCAGCACAGCCGCATCCACACGGGGGAGAAACCCTACCTCTGCGGGCACTGTGGGAAGGCCTTCCGACACCAGCCCACGCTGACCGCTCACCGCAGGATCCACACCGGGGAGAAGCCCTACGAGTGCAAGGCATGTGGCAAGGCCTTCCGGCGCCTCGGGAACCTCACCTGCCACCAGAAGACACATGCCAGTGAGACTCCCCCTAGTGGACCGGGTGAGAGGAGGCCTGCGGCCTAGATAGCTGCTACCTGAGTGGCAGGGGACTCATCTGTGAGGAGCAAAACTTTGGCCTTGCGCCTCTTTGGAATGAACTTAGGGACGTCTGAGATGCTGACAGGGTTGTGTCCCTGCAATGTGCCGTATCCTCAAGTTCCTAGTGAAGACCGTTTGGAGCAGAGCACAGACCAGATACTGTTCTAATGGCAAGGTTAACAGGCATTTGTTACTCACAGAATAAACAGGACAGGGATGAGTAGAACAGCACGTTATTATCAGCCTAGCTTCCCCACAGTTAGGCTTCCATCCCAGGTTGATGTTAGATCACATTCAAGCACACCCCACTTTGCATCTTGGGAGGAGAACGCCTAAGTCCCTCTCTCCCGGGGTTAAATACTAACAACAGTCATGTCTATATGCCAAATAGCATGTACAGAGAACAGGGGAAAGGAGTTGTACAAGGTAAAAGGGGGTGCCTTAGTTGCCTAGTGCGGCTACAACAGAAATACCACAAGTGGGTGGCTTTAACAAACAGATTGATTCTCTCCGTTTAGGAGGCTAGAAGTTTGAATTCAGGGCACCTGCTGTAGGGGAAGGATCTCTCTCTGTGTCCACTCTGGGGGAAGGAAGGGCCTTGTCTCTTGGCTGCTTGGTGATCTTCATAAGACATGGCATCTATCTTCCTTCATCTCTTAATTTCTTAATCTGCTCCTTTATATTTTAGAAGAGATTGACTTAAGACACACCCCACACAAATACTGCCTCATTAACATAACAAAGAAAACTCATTCCCAAAGGGGATTGTAACCACAGGTATAGGATTTAGGATTTACAAGGCATATTTTTGGGGAACAGAATTCAATCCATAATGGGGTAATGAAAGTGGAATTCCCCTGCAGGCAATGGACATTATTCATTTCCACTGTTTAGGGTGGGTGACCATCTCCTGATCAACTGTTCTACACTTTACTGGTGTCAGAGAACAGCCCTTCCTCCTTTTCCCCACTAAGATAGTTTAGCAGAGTTCTGGGTTTCTTCAAGGGCAGTCAGCTCCCACTAAGGCACAACAAGCAGTCTCCGGGTTACAAATGTCTGACTTAGTACAACCCGTAGTTAGGAGCCAACCCCTGCAAAGCCTATTATATTAAAAATTTGAGGTACATGCAATGGTTCTTAATAATAAACGGGCGCTACTTTGTGATGCACATCAAAACATTATTACTGTATTAGATGTTTTAGTGTATCTGGAAGTGTTTAATGTTTTTATGCATAGAAATGTACACTAGATACCGCATACTAAGACAAACATTTCACTAACTGACGTTAGATAACGAACATACTTATTCAGCTTATGTACAAATTCGACTTAAAGACAGACTTAGGAACGGAACTCGTTTGTAATCTGGGGACTGCCTGGACTTTGTGTCCATGAGCAGTTAGGGCAACAGAGATGCTGTAGTACTGTGGGGCACTCAGCAGTTAGGATCCTAAGAATTCAGTGTGGGTATGCAATCTGTTCAGGCACAAAGGCCCCACCCACAGAAGGGACCTGTGTCAGGCTGAATGCTCTGCTGTCACTGTCTTGAAATTCTTCATGATCTTTGGGCAAAGGACCTCGCTTTTCATTTTGCACTAAAACCAAAAAAAAAATGAAAAACTCAAACCCCTTGCCATCTAGTTGATTTCAACTCATAGCAACCCTGTAGGACCGAGTAGAACTGCCCCCATAGGATTTTCTAGGCTTTAATCTTTATGGAAACAGATCACTAGGTCTTTCTCCTGTGGACTGCCTGGTGGGTTAAAACTACCGAACTTTCATTTAGCAGACAAGCACTTAACCACCGTGCCACCAGGGTTCATTTTGCACTGGGCCCTGAAAATTAAGTAGTGGTTCTGGGAGAAGAGATTAGATCAAACCAAACCTGTTACCTTCAAGTTGATTCTAGGTCATGGTGTCCCCGTGTGTTACAGAGTAGAACTGTTCCATAGGGCTTTTTTGGCTGTAATAATTATGGAAGCAGATCGCCAGGCCTTTCTTCCAGTTTGGTTGAGTGGGTTCAAACTGCCAACCTTTAGGTTAATAGTTGAACAGAAACCGTTTGCTTCACCTGTTATGTTGTTCAGTGCCGTCAGGTCGATTCCAACTCATAGCAACCCTATGGGGATGGCAGACCACATCTTGGGGGTAAAAGCTGACCTGTAGCCCCTTTTTGTACAGCCTGTAAGCTAAGAATGGTTTTTCCAGTTTAAAAGAGTTGCTAGAAGGAAAAAAAGTGCCACAGAGACCATATGTGGACTGCAAAGCCTAAAATACTATCTGGCCCTTTACAGGAGTCCCTGGATGGTGCAAATGGTTAATGTCCTCAGCTGCTAACCAAAAGGTTGGAGGTTCAGGTCCACCCAGAGTCACCTCGGAAGAAAGGCCTGGCAGTCTGCTTCCTAAAAATCAGACATTGAAAATCCTTTGGAGCACAGTTATACTCTGACACACATGGGGTTGCCTCCAGTGGGAGTCAACTCAATGGCATCTGGTAGTGGTGGTGGCCATAGACCACACATTATGGGAATTCAAGACTCATCTTTGCTCAAGCAAATCCTCGCTTGACCTCATGATATTTTTGTGTGGTTCCCTCTGGGCAGGCTTGCCCGGTCTCATTGCAAGTGGAGGCATTCAAACACGAGACATCTGCCTGGCTTGTCCCTGGCTGCCATATAGTTAAGCTCCCGAAAGAGCAGCGGTTCGAACCCACTCAGTGGCTCTGTGGATGAAAGACCTCGTGATCTGCTTCTGTAAACATTACAGCCTAGAAAACCCTATGAGGGAGTTCTACTCTGTCACATGGGATCAACTTGGCACCCAACTACGACCGGCCATATCTGTAGCTCACATCAACCACTCTTCCTTGTCCTTGAGTTACACCCCTTTCTGACCATCAGCATTCTGTGTGGCACTTTGAATAAATGTGATGGTTTACGTTAAACAGCTGTTGTTTGCAGCATAGTCTGGGTGTCATGCAAGGAAGCTGTGGCACGCGCACACGGGTTTCTTTCGCAGCCCTAAGCATGTTAACAGTTCTCTGCCCACTCTGCTTTCTCGCAGCCTCTGCTGCTGTTTATCTGGCTTCTGCCTTCTACTGGGTCCAGGGTTTCTGCTGGATTAGTGCCGATCTCTTCTGAAGAATTTCCAATCTCTTATACCCTAGGAAGGAGACCTGGTCATGTAACAGTTAAGTGCTCAGCTGCTAACCAAAAGGTCAGCAGTTTGAACCGTATGGGGAAGTTCTACTCTGTCACATGGGGTCACCATGAGTTGGAATTGATGGCAACTTTTTTTTTTAATTATATGGAGTCCCTGGGTAGTGCAAATGGTTAACCATGCTGTTGCTGCTAACAAAAAGGATGATGGGTCAAGTTCACCCAGAGGCACCTTGGAAGAAAGGCCTGATGATCTGCTTCTGTAAAGATTGTTGCTGTTGAGTGGATTCTGACTCATAGGGACTTTACAGGACAGTAGAACTGCCTCATAGGCTTTCCTAGCCTGAAATCTTTACAGGAGCACATTGCCAGATCTTTTCACCCATAGAGCGGCCTGTGGGTTGGAATCCCTGACCTTTCTATTAGCAGCCCAGTGCTTAACCATTGCATCACCAGGGCTGCTTTCTGTAAAGATAACAGCCATGCAAATCCTATGGAGCAGTTCTGTTCTGTAACACATGGCAGTGCCATAAGTCGGAATTGACTCAATGACACCCAGCAACAACATCCCCTAGATCTCCACCTAGAGACAGGGATTGGGTGGAGGGGGAAGTGCTCCCCCCTCTTCCAAGAGCAGAATGTTTGCACTCTCCAACCCAGGAACCTCCAGTTAACCTCCATCTTGCCAGACTTTTATAGATCTCACCACGGGTCTCCTGTGGGAAAAGACCTGGCGATCTATTTCTGTAAAGATTACAACCTAGAAAACCCTATGGGATGGTTCTACTGTGTCACATGGCATCACCATGGGTCAGAATAGACTCGATCCTAACAACAACCACACATCCAGTGTGCCCAGGGTCATAGAGAAATCTGCAATTTGAGAGAGGATTGTTCGCTCATCTTGTGTAGTTGCTTAACCTCCCAGAGAAGGAGTTGCATCAGTTCATCCTGTTGGTGAGGAAGGGGTTCCTTCCCTAGGGCTACAGTGATGGCTGAGCACATGACATCTGACACTGAACAGACGAGACTGACGGTTTATTAAGAATGTATACTCATAGCCCAAGGAGTCCCTGGGAGGTGCAAGCAGTTAAGCGTTCAACTACTAGCTGAAAGTTTTGTGGTTCAGACCCACCCAGAGGTGCCTTGGAAACAAGGCCTGTCAATCTGTTTCTGAAAGGTGACAGCCTATGGAGCAGTTCTACTTTGCACACGTGGGGTCGCTATGAGTAAGAATCCACTTGATGGCAACTGAGAACTCATAGACCGGGAGGAAGGCAGCATATACCACGCAAGCCATACAGGGGTTGCCCTTTAGAGCAGAGTAAACCAGCAGAGACTGTAGCAGGCAGGCTTTGTAGTAACAAGAGGGCAGGATGCCCTCTGATTCCCACCCACAGGAGGATGACATTGGCTTGTTTCAATAAATATGAAGGCTGCAAGGCAAGGAAAAAAACAGGCATCCAAATTGGTAAGGAAGAAGTAAAAGTATTCCTATTTGCAGATGATATGATCTTGTACGCAGAAAATCCCAAAGAATCCACAAGAAAACTACTGGAACTAATAGAAGATTTCAGCAAAGTAGTAGGATACAAAATAAACATACAAAAATCGGTTGGATTCCTCTACACCACTAAAGAACTTTGAAGAGGAAATCACCAAATCAATACCATTTACAATAGCCCCAAGAAGATAAAATACTTAGGAATAAACCTAACCAGAGACATAAAACACCTATACAAAGAAAACTACAAGACACTACTGCAAGAAACCAAAAGAGACCTGTGTAAGCAGAAAAACATACCATGCTCATGGACAGGAAGACTCAACATTGTGAAAATGTCAGTTGTACCCAAAGCAGTCTACAGATACGATGCAATCCCAATCCAAATTCCAATGGCATTTTTTTAACAAGATGGAGAAACAAATCACCAACTTCATATGGAAAGGGAAGAGGCCCCAGATAAGTAAAGCAATACTGAAGAAAAAGAACAAAGTGGAGGCTTCACACTACCTGCTTTTAGAACCTGCTGTACCACCACGATAGTCAAAACAGCCCGGTACTGGTACAACAACAGATACATAGACCAGTGGAACAGAATTGAGAACCCAGATGTAAATTCATCTACCTATGAGCAGTTGATATTTGACAAAGGCCCAAAGTCCATTAAATGGGGAAAAGGTGGTCTCTTTAACAAATGGTGCCGGTATAACTGGATATCCATCTGCAAAAAAAGAAACAAGACCCATACCTCGTATTGTGTACAAAAACTAACTTGAAGAGGGTCAAAGACCTAAATATAAAATCTAAAATGATAAAGATCTTGGAAGAAAAAGTAGGACAACACTAGGAGCCCTAATACATGGCATAAATAGTATACAAACCATAACTAACAATGCACAAACACCAGAAGAGACACTAGATAACTGGGAGCTCCTAAAAATCAAACACTTAATGCTCATCAAAAGACTTCACCAAAAGAGGAAAAAGAGAGCCTACAGACTGGGAAAATAATTTTGGCTATGACATATCTGATAAGGTTCTAATCTCTAAAATCTACAAGATAATGCAAACCTCAATGACAAAAAGACAACCCAATTAAAAAATGGGCAAAGGATATGAACACATGCTTCACCAAAGAAGACAATCAGGTGGCTAACAGATACATGAGGAAATGCTCATGATCATTAGCCGTTAGAGAAATGCAAATCAAAACTACAATGAGATACCATCTCACCCCAACAAGGCTGGCACTAATCCAAAAAAACACAGTAAATTTTGGGGAGGTTGTGGAGAGACTGGAACACTTATGCACTGCTGGTGGGATGTGAAATGGTACAACCACTTTGGAAAACAATTTGGCACTTCCTTAAAAAGCTGTAAATAGAAGTACCATATGATCCAGCAATCCCACTCCTTGGAATATATCCTAGAGAAATAAGAGCCATCACACAACTAGATATATGCACACCTGTTCATTGCAGCACTGTTCATGATAGAAAAAAGATGGAAATAACCTAGGTCCCCAGCTACAGATGAATGGATAAACAAATTATTGGTATATCCACACAATGGAATACTACACAATGATAAAGAACAATGAAGAATCTTCGAAACATCTCACAACATGGATGAATCTGAAGGGCATTGTGCTGAGTGAAATTAATTGCAAAAAGACAAATATTGTATGAGATCACTATTATAAGAACTCAAGAAAAAGTTTGAACACAGAAGAAAGCATTCTTTGATGGTTACGAGGGTGGGGAGGGAGGGAATGGGGCATTCAGTAGATGGTAGACAAGAATCATCTTAGGTGAAGGGAAGGACAATGAAAAAGTTAGATTAGAAAGGAAAAAAAATTTGCAGGCTGCATGGGATTGAAGCCTGCTACTCAGGGATAAAGGTTGCTGGGTGGCACAAATGGCTTGCACTCAACTACTAGCCAAAAGGTTTGCAGTTTGAACCTACCCAGGGTTGCCACTGAAGAAAGGCCTGGTGGGTGATCTGCTTCTGTAAAGATCACAGCCAAGAAAACCCTATGGAGTGGTTCTACTCTGTAACACATGGGATCACCATGAGTCGGAATTGACTTGATGGCAACTAACAACACTCCGGGATGGAGATCCCTGGGTGAGTTTGTGCTCAACTACTAGGTGAAAGGTTAGTGGTTCAGATCCACTCAGCAGCACCACAGAAGAAAGGCCTGGAGATCTGCTTCTATAAAGATTGTTGTTGGTAGGTGCCATCAAGTCGATTTCGACTCATAGCGACCCCATGTGACAGAGTAGAACTGCGTCATAGGGTTTCCTAGGCTGTAATCTTTACAGAAGCAGATCACCATGTCTTTCTCCCATGGAACCTCTGCGGGGTTTAAACCACTAACCTTTTGTTTAGCAGCCAAGTGCTTAACCATTTGCAACACCAGGGCTCCTTGCTTCTATGACAGGGACTACTTACTACCCCCCTCCATCTATTCTAGCCTTCTTTTCCCTCCTCCCAAGTTGTAACAGAACATGGCCCCCCAGCTAGAGGCTTTATTTCCCAGATGCCCTTGTGGTGAAGTGTGGCCACGTGGCTACGTTTGAGCCAATGGCACATAAAAGGTCATGTGTGCAGCTTCCAGATCACAAATTGTAACCTAAGGGCATCGCTTTTCTTTAAGTCTGGAATTTCTACGAGGTGCTGGCAAGTCAGCGTCAACCATATGGACAAGATCAACACCCTGTGGTAGGGTGGAGCAACTAGAGAGAGGGAGAGAGAAGGGAGACTAGAAACCCAGAGAGAACAGAGAAATGTAGAGAGAAAAGGAGATGCCCAGGGAGAGGGAGGGAAGGGAGAATGGAAACCCAGAGAGAGAGAGATGTAGAGAAAGAGACAAGAACCTAGAGATAGAAGATAAACTCAGAGATGGAGAGAAGGAACAGAAACCCAGAGAGAGAGGGGAAGAGAAACCCAAAAAGAGAACAGAGAAATGCAGAGAGAGAGAGAACAGAGAAAATGAGAGAAGGAAGAGAAGAGAAAAATCCAAACAGAGGGAGAGCAGAAACCGAGAAAAAAAAACTGACTTTGTTCTGTAAGCCTCTGTTGTTGGCTCCACTTATTACAGTAGCTTGGCCTTCACCTGACTGATCTATAAATCAACTCTGGACAGTCTCATTGTTCCCATTTTTTTTTTTTTTTTTGGTTTCCTTTTTTTTTTTTTTTATTGTACTTCAGGTGAAGGCTTACAGAACAAATAGTTTCTCATGAAACAGTAGTACACATATTGTTTTATGACATTGGTTAACAACCCCACAACATGTCAACCCTCTCCCTTCTCGACCTTTTTTTTTGGTGAAAATACACATAGCCAAAGATATGTATATTTCAAAAATTTCTACATGCACAGTTCAGTGACATCGACTATGCTCTTAGAATTGTGCTGCTATTCTCACTTTAGATGAAGGCTTATAGAACAAAGTAGTTTCTCACTTAACAGAACACATGTTGCCCTATGACAATGGTTAACAACCTCACAACACATCAACACTATCCTTACTCAACCTTGGGTTCCCTATCTCCAGCTTCCTTGTCCCCTTCTGCCTTCTGGCCCTTGTCACTGGACTACTGTACCTCGTTAGTCTCATTTGGTTTTATGGGGCTGTCCATTCCCAGACTGAACGGTGAACCTCAGACAGAACTTCACCACTGAGCTAAAAGGGTGTCTGGGGGCCATACTCTCAGGGTTTCTCCAGTCTCCTTTAGGCCAGTAAATCTGGTCTTTTTTTTTTTGTGAGTTAGAATTGTTCTACATCCTTCTCCAGCTCTGTCCAGAAACTTCTGTTGTGATCCTGGTCAGAGCAGTCAGTGGTGGTAGCTGGGCACCATCTAGCTGTACCGGACTCAGTCCGGTGGAGGCCTTGGTAGCTGTGGGCAATTAGTCCTTCGGACTCATCTTTTCCTTGTATCCTGTTCTCTTCATTCTCCCTTGCTCCCGAAGGGATGAGGCCAGTGGAGTATCTTAGATGGCTGCTCACAGGCTTTTAAGACCCCAGACGCTACTCACTAAGGTAGAATGTAGAGCACTGTCTTTATAAGCTGTGTCATGCCAATTGAGCTAGATGTTCCCCGAGACCATGGTCCCCACAGCCCTCTGCCTAGCAAGTCAGTCCCTCAGGGAGTCTGGATGTGTCTATGGGGCTTCCATGACCTTGTGCTAGTTTCCCCTGTATTGTGTACTGTCTCACCCTTCACCCAATCATTGTTCCCATCTTTAAGGGGAGGAAACTGCCAGCACAGAGGGGTTAAGACTTACCCAAGCTTACACAACCGGGGCTCCAAATCCTCTTCCTCTTCACTCACCTTCTGTCCAACTACCTTCAACAACTCTCACAAGGTCTTCTGCTTGGGCCATTGTGAGCATCAGTCACTGCAAAAGTTTATAACTCCCATGCCCTCCCAACTGCCCCAAGATACTGTTGGTGACTGTTGCTGGTTTTGTTGTTTCCCAACAGGAATATGAGTGTGTGGATAAGGCATACTAGCCATGCAGGTACCAGCCGATGTAAGTTTGAATTTGGCCACTCTGGCCACTCTCTGGTCCTACCCCTAGGGAACCATCACCCCCCTCCAACCTGGCCCTTGACTGAGGATCCAAGCTTCCCTGCCCTCATCTCTTAGTTGGGCTAAGGGTGTGCACATGAGACTGAGGGTCTTCCTGGTGACCATGATGATGAGAGGACTTCCCCAAGAAAATGGTATCTGTGACAAGACTCACTTTCATGAAGAAACCAAAGCAGCTATTGATTATAAACTGTGTTAAACCTCTTTGGAATGATGGGGTGGACACTGGGGTCGCCTTCTCTGTATAACTCCCCCTATATTGTGATTTGGGTGGGATTAATTCCACCCCCAGATCATGGGTGGGTAGTGGTTTCAGGCCAATCTTGGCCATCAATCCCATGCCCTTTGCAACCACTACTATTTTAGGTATGAGTACAAGACCCAGACCTAAGCCAATCAGCACATATTTCTGAGCCCACAGTTCATGGATGAGTCCAACAGAATGAAGCTTAGGGCTTTTCAATGACTGGGAGAAGTCTCTCTTTTTCTGGATGTGACTTAGAAAACTCGCAGTCAGGAGCTGCTGGAAACCACCATAATACCATAAGGGAAGCCAGCATGGGGAGGAAGCCAGAGAATCACACAAAACCAGGGCTATGGCTCTCAGGATGTGTGCCATGCTCAAACCCACCCTGATGCCCACCCAACTGATAGACAGTCAAAGAACTGTCACTGTACATGCCTGAGTGGCTGTTTTTCCTTCTTACTACACAAAGTGTACTTACAGATACAGATGATAAAAAATGAATTATTTATTCCTCATGTACGCCAGTGTCTGGAAGTGTGGAACATTCTGAAACAGGACAGATTAGCAACAAGTAGCATCAAATGTAAGGAGCCCTGGTGGCGCAATAGTTAAGCATTCGGCTTCTAACCGAAAGATCGATGGTTCTAATCCACCCAGCAGCTTCACGTGAGAAAAGACCTGGTGATCTGCTCCCATAAATATTACAGCCTAGGAAACTGTATGGAGCAGTTACACTCCATCATGAGTCGGAATCAACTCGACGTCACCTAACAGCATCAAATGTTAAAATTAAAAAAGTGGCATAAAAGGCCCCTGAGAAACAGACTTTGGGGGAAAACTCCATGTGTAAACAGAGCTGCAGGCAACCTCTTCTTCAGGTCAGCCTTGGGGAGCTAACTTAAAGTGACCTTCGAATTAATCTAACTATACTAATAACTAAAAAACAGACTACAGGATCTGTGCTTGATGTGTGTACTCATTAAATCCATTACCAAAACCAGTTGCTGTCGACTCCAACATGTACAGAGTAGAACTGTACTACACAGGGCTTTCAAGGCTGTGAACTTTGAGAAACAGGTCGCCAGGATTTTCTTCTAAGGCACCTCTGGGTGGGGTCAAACTGCCAGTCTTTCGGTGAGTAGACAAGCACTTAACTGTTTGCACCACCCAGGGACTCCTCATTAAATCCAATACATATTTAAACCCGAATATCAAACCTGTTGGTATTTGTTTTCCCTTCTCTTCCCCACAGTCCTTGAAAAGGATTTTGACACGACAATATGTATCTGTCTCTCTCACACCTACAACTTACTTCAGTGACTTCTTGTTGTGTGCCATCAAGCTGATTCTGACTCAGTGACAGCAGAACTGCCACATAGGGTTTCCTAGGCTGTAATTTTTATGGAAGCAGATCGCCAGGTGTTTTCTCCCACGGAGCTGATGGGTGGGTTCAACCGCCGACCTTTCAGTTAGCAGCCAAGTACTTAACCACTGTGCCACCAGGGCTCCTCTTGAATGACATAATCTCCCTTAATTAAAAGTTTTATTAAAAAAAAAAAATAACAGCACTAAATGAAACTTTGGCATTTGAGGCAGTTATTGTTATTTGCTAACTCCAAAACAATCTTTTTTTCCACAGAAGACTTGAACACTTGCAGTGCTTGGTAGCTTGGTGACCCCCACAGTGTGTTGTAGGAGCATGTAAGAGGGCTGGGAGATGGGGAGAACTGAAGCCTCTCTAGCTCTTAATCCATCAAGGAAATTCACAGTTGGTGACAAATGGGACACTGGACTCTAGGGTGCAGATGACATAGGGAAAAATGTCCCAGTGTTCATTTGTTGAGTGCATTCCTCTCCCCCTTTACTACTGAGGAAACTGAGACTCAGAGATATGAAGTGATTTGTCCAAGCTCATATAACAATTTATTCAGAGAGCTGGGTCTGGAAATCGGATACCCTAAGTTCCTACTGTGAAACTCCTGTTACCACTTTCCAAAACCAACCCATTGCCATCAAGTCAATTCCAACTCACATTGACCCCATGTGCTACAGAGTAGAAGTGCACTCCAGCAGATTGCCAGGCCTTTTTTCCATGGTACCACTGGGTGGGTTCAAACCTCCTTTAGGTTATTTGTTGTTAGTTGCCATTGTCAATTCCAACTCATAGTGAAGCAAACAGTTAAGCACTCGACTACTAGCCGAAAGGTTGGCAGTACGAACCCACCCGGAGTCACCCTGCAAGAAAGGTCTGGTGATCTGCTTCCAAAAGGTCACAGCCTTGAAAACCTGATGGAGCAGTTCTACTCTGCACATGAGGTTGCTATGAGTTAGATTTGTAGTCGAGGGCAAATTGCTTGTGCCACCCATTACCACCTATAGTGAACCTTAAAATGTTCCCAAATATGCTAGACCTCCAGGAGCTTGCTCTACTGTGGATCTTCTGAGTCTCTGTAAGAAAGGAGCATCTATGGACTAAAGGCCTTTCCCACATTCATAAGACTCTACTGGGATTGACTTCCCTAATACCGAGTTACCTATGTGCACCAATGGAAGGACTTTTCGCACTAATGATATTAGAGAACCCTAGGTCCCTGGGTGACGTAAGTGTTTATGCTTGGCTGCTAACCTAAAGGTTGCTGGTTCAAACCCACCTAGCAGTGCCGTAGAAGAAAGGCCTCATGATCTATTTCCATTAAGATCACAACCATTGAAAACCCTATGGAACAGTTCTACTCTGACACACATGGAGTCATCAGGAGTCGAAATCACTTTGATGGCAACTAACAACAATAGTGTAAATTCAGAAGCTTCAAGAAGCAAAACACCAGATGAAAATGCTCCACACACTTCTCCTAGGTGTGAATCCTCAGATGCCGAGTAAGGTTCGTGTTCCGGCTGAAGGTTTTCCCACATTCACTGCACTTATAAGGTTTCTCTCCTGTGTGAATTCTCTGGTGGACTGTAAGTGAAGAGTTCTTGATGAAGGACCGCCCACACTCACTGCACTTGTAGGGCTTCTCTCCAGTGTGGATCCTCTGGTGTTCAATGAGGTATGCGCTCTGGCTGAAGGATTTCCCACACTCATTGCACTTGTAGGGTTTCTCTCCGGTGTGGACGATCTGATGCACAATGAGAGATGAGCGTCCCGTAAAGTGCTTCTTGCAAATGTAGCACTCATAGGGCTTTTCTCCTGTGTGAATTCTCTGATGCTGAGTAAGAGATGAGTTCTTGCTGAACGCCTTCCCACACTCGTTACATTCAAAGGGTTTCACCCCGATATGAAACCTTTGGTGCTGGATGAGGTATGAACTCTGGCTGAAGGCTTTCCCACACTCGTTGCACACATAGGGTTTCTCTCCAGTGTGGTTTCTCTGATGGAGAGTGAGGGACGAGCTCTTATTGAAGGCCTTCCCACATTCCTTACACTCATAGGGTTTCTCTCCAGTGTGAGTCCTCTGATGTTCAGTCAGGTGCATGTTTTGGCTGAAGGCTCGCCCACACTCACTACACACGTAGGGTTTCTCCCCAGTATGTGTCCTCTGGTGTACAATGAGGTGCATGTTCTGGCTGAAGGCTTTTCCACAGTCCCCACACGTGTAGGGTTTCTCTCCTGTGTGGATTCTCTCATGCTGAGTGAGGGATGAGGTCTTCCGGAAGGCTTTGCCACACACATTGCACACATACGGCTTCTCTCCGGTGTGAGTCCTCTGATGCACAATCAGGTTCATGCGCTGGCTGAAGGCTTTCCCACAGTCATTACATTTGTAGGGTTTCTCTCCAGTGTGAACTCTCTGGTGAATGGTGAGGGATGAGCGTTCAATGAAGTGCTTCCCACAGATGTTACATTTGAAGGGTTTCTCTCCTGTATGAATCCGTTGGTGTTTTATCAGGGATGAGCTTCGGCTAAAAACCTTGCCACACTCTCTACAGTCATAGGATTTCTTCTCTAGGTAGAGTTTAGAGGCTTTATTTAAGTCTGAGTTACCTGAGAAGTGCTTTCTGTGCATTACAAATGCATGGCTCCCTTTTTCTGTTGGATCTTCCAACCTTGGTGGAACCAGGGTCAAGCTTTGGTTAAAAACTGCCTTAAATTCATTACATCCAGGGCCTAACTGCCCAGTGAGCTTGTTTCCATGAGAAATTTCCAGTGGCTCCAAATGGGTCTCTGCACTTCCCTGCTGCCTCTCCAGCCAGTCACCCTGTTTCCATGCTCCTTCTACGGTGGAACACCAGCCACCATTCCTTTTAGGTCCCTCCGTGACCACCCCACAGGATGGTTTGTCTTCTGAAATGTCCTCCTTTGGATTTGATTCTTTCATTTCAAGTCTAGTCTCCCAGTCTGGAAAGAAACAACAAACAAAAAAGAAGATGTAAATATATGTAGATAATCTGGGAATAAGGGACTTGTGAAGTGGGAACAGGGAAATGAAACCAAAGATACGATGAGCAAGGCACAGATAAAAAACTTGTTGCCACAGAGTCGATTTTGACTCATAGCTACCCTATAGGACAGAGTAGAACTGCCCCATAGGCTTTCTGAGGAGTTCCTGGTGGATTCGAACTGCCAACCTTCTGGTTAGCAGCCATAGCTCTTAACTACTATAACACCAGACAGAGTTAGCAAATAGCAACCTCTCAATTGGAGAAGGAGGAAGGACGAGGGAAGCCATGAACTGAAGATAAATGTGGTTTAAGGAGGCAGAATCAACATACAAGGTGGGCAGAGAGAACAAGAAATGTCCCTTCAGGAAAGGGATGAAAAAGGCAGGCAGCAGACAGGAGCTCAGAAGACACCTAAAGAGAAACAACAGGAGGTAAACAGGGATTGGAGAGAGCACACTGGAAGATTCTCACAAACTTCTTGTTAGCTGCTGTCAAGTCAGACCCCAACTCATGGTGACCCCAGGCACAATGGAATAAAACACCAGAAGGTTCTGTACCATCCCTATGATCAGTTGCAGATCAAATTGTTGTGATCCATAGTTTTCACTGGCTGATTTTTAGAAGTAGATTACCAGGCCTTTTCTTCCTAGTCTTAATCTGGAAGCTCCATGGTCCCTTTATCTGTTTATTATCTACCTCCCCCAGTAGGAGGAGAAATCCATGAGAGCAAGGACCTTGCTCATACCCAGCTCCTACAACAGTTCTTGGCACACAAAAGGCACCAGAGAAACATTTACTGAGCATTTATGATGCACTCGGCACAGTGCTAAGCAATCTGCACAGATCTTCTCATGTGATCCTCACAACCATACATGAGTTAGGGACAGTCATGTTGTCGTGTGCTGCTGAGTCAGTTTTCGATTCACAGCGACCCCATGTGCCAGAGTAGAGCTGCCCCGTAGGGTTTTCTAGGCTGTGATCTTTACAGGAACAGATTGCCAGGTCTTTCTCCCATACAGCTGCTGGATGTGTCCAAACCGCCAACCTTTCAGAAGACAGGCCCATTGATCTACTTCTGAAAGGTCACAGCCTTGAAAACCCCTATGGAGCAGTTCTACTTGGCACACATATGAGGTCGCCATGAGTGGCATCGACTTGACAGAAACTAACAACAAGACACAGATGCAAGCAAGCAGACGCAGGGGAAAGACAGACAATATCTGAAGAGGACAGAGGCAGACAAGTTTACAAACCAGGAATGTCAAGGGTTGCCAGCTACTAGAAGCTGAAATAGATAAGGACCGACCTCTCCTTACAGCCAGTGCCCTAAATTTGGACTTCGAGCCTCCCAAACTGTGAGAAATAAGCTTCTGTTCATTAAAGCTACCCACTTTTAATACCAAAAGTAGGTGGTTTTAAAGAACAGAAATGTATTTTGTCA
The DNA here is from genome assembly GCA_030035585.1 of Dugong dugon. Lineage (NCBI taxonomy): Eukaryota > Metazoa > Chordata > Mammalia > Sirenia > Dugongidae > Dugong > Dugong dugon. The sequence continues at coordinate 119,029,931 of CM057466.1, forward strand.
CAGTTCAGGAGGCTCTAAGTCCAAATTCAGGGCACCTGTTCTAGGGGAGAGGGAGCCCTGGTAGCACAAGAATTAAGTGTTTGGCTGTTAACTGAAAGGTCGGCAGTTTGAACCCATCAGCCGCTCTGTGGGTGAAAAGATCTGGCAATCTCCTCCAGTAAAGATTACAGCCTACAAACCCCTATGGGGAAGTTCTACTCTGTCATATAGGGTCGCTATGAGTAGGAATTGAATTCACAGCACACAACAACAAGCTCTAGGGAAAGGCTCTCTCGCCGGCTCTGAGGGAAGATCTCTTTCAGTTTCTGTAGACCTGGTGCTCCTTGATTACTTGGCGATCCCCATGTGGCATGCATCTACCCCCGTGTTTGTGCTTCCTTGCTTCTGTGTCTAATCTGCTCTTTATATATCTCAAAAGTGTGTAGGCTTAAAACACACCCTACACTGATATGGCCTCACTAAAATAACAAAGAAAACCCCATTCCCAAACAGGATTACATCCACAGGTATAGGCGTTAGGACACCAACACGTTTTGAGGGGACACAACTCAATACAAAACACTCCCATTCATGGATTATGAAAAAGCAAACACACAGCTCTTAGCCACAAAAATCTCTGAGAACACAGCTCAACGTCGGCCACATTCAAACTACCATCCCACAGCCATTTTCACCCATCATATCGGCAAAGAGCAAATGTTTGATAGCACAGTTTGACAGCATGCTTGCTTGATGACACTGCCTAGAAAAGGAATTCTTGCTCACGGTCAAGGGAAATGATAAATGGCCAACTTCTGTGGAGGGCATTTTGGGAGGCGCTATTAACATGCAAAATGTTACTTATTCCTTTTGATCCAAATGTGGGTGTATTTTCTTTCATTGTACTGAATTTCTTGTCCCTTCATAGTTTCTTTTTCCATTTCCTATATTTCTATAATTGTTTCTTATTACAAAGTAATTCACACTAGTTATAAACACGGGGTCATCGTGAGTTGGAATTGACTCGACAGCAACTTTTTTTTAATAAAAGCATCAAATGTTAAAAAAAACCAAACCATAAAATGGAAGTCTCCTATGATTACACTTATCAGAGTTAACAGTTTGGTTTAGATACTTAGGATTTTTTTCCCCATATGAATGTTGTTGGGTGCTGTCAAGTTGATTCGGACTCATAGTGACCCCATGTAAAAGAGTACATTTGCCCCATAGGGTTTTCTAGGCTGTAATCTTTACAGGAGCATATTGCCAGGTCTTTCTCCCAAAGAGCTGATGGGTGGGTTCAAACCGCCAACCTTTCAGTTAGCAGGCGAGCGCAACCATTTCACCACGAGGGCTCCTTCTCATATGCATACCTTTAAAAAATATACAACACATACACACAATTTTTTTTTCCAAAAGGGGCTTCCAGCCAAGATTGAGTAACTGGGACAAGATTTCCCTCCAGCCTAAAAACAGCAGGGGGAAAAAAGGCTAAAATATATAAAACAACAGTTTTCAAGACACCAGGCATGCGGCAATGAAGATCATTAACCCCTGAGAGATGGGAATCAAATCAACCAAGCCCTACAATTGTCCCAGCTCACTGCCTGGAATGTTCCCAGGCTATGGCACAGGGAAGGGAAACTGAGGCAAAGCTTGCAGACTGAGTTTAGGAGATAGAGCTGAGAGACCAAGGCAGCTAGAGTCTACAGGGCAGAGTACTAGGGAGGAGAGAACTGCACAGAGAGAATGTTTCAGAGACTTGTGAGGGTGTCCCAACAGTACATGTATATAAGGAAACTACACAAGGTTGAAGGAGCCCTGCTAACCAAAAGGTTGGCAGTTCGAACCCACCCAGCAGCTCCATGGGAGAAAAACCTGGTGATCTGCTTCTGTAAAGCTTACAGCCAAGAAAACCCTATAGGGCAGTTCTACTCTGTCACATAGGGTTGCTATGAGTCAGAATGGCTTGATGGCACCCAACAACATCACCTAAGGTTGGGGAAAACCACCCTAAATGATTTGAGAACAGTGCCCAGAACTCATACAGGGCTGGGAATAGTGCCTTTTTCCATCAGCCAGACTAGAAAGCCTCATAATTCATGGGGCACTGGGTAAAATACTCAGAAGCATCTTACCTCATTTGTGGGGAGTAATTAGTCCTAGACTATGTACAAGTCATAAAAGCAAAATCTGAAAGGTTCAAACTACTTGGTAATGGTGTCAAGATAGACAAATACATAGAAGGAACAGAGTAGAGTCCAGAACTACCATGTGTTGTTGACTCGACTCCAATTCATGGTGACCCTATGTGTGTCAGGGTAGAACTGTGCTCCATAGGGTTTTCAGTGGCTGATTTTTTGGAGATTACCAGGCCTTTCTTCCAAGGTGCTTCTGGCTGGATTCAAACCGCCAGCCTTTATGGGTGGCTGTCTCGCACTTAACAGTTTGCACATACATGGACAACTAATTTTTGACAAAGGCTCAAGGGCATTTCAGTGCAGAAAGAAGTCTTTTCAACAAATGGCGTTGGCTATCCATATGCAAAAAAAAAAAAAAAAGGAACTTCACATCACATACAAAAAATTAACTCTAAAGAGATCATAGAACCTGCTGTCGATTAGATTCACAGCAACCCTATAGGACAGAGCAGAAATGCCCCATAGGGTTTCCTAGGCTATAATATTTATGGAAGCAGGCTTCCATGTCTTCCTCCCACAGAGCAGCTGGTGGGTTCGAACCACTAACCTTTCAGTTTGCAGCAAAGCGCTTAACCCCTGTACTACCAAGGCTGCTCAGAGATCATAGAAGAAGATGTCAAACCTAAAACTATACAACTAAAAGAAGAAAACAGAGGAGAAAATCGTTGTGGCTTTGGGATTGGCAAAGATTTCTTAGATACGACATCAAAAGCATGATTGATAGAAGAAAAAAATGGATAATTGGACCTCATCAAATTAAAAACTGCTGCTCTTCAACATGCGGTGCTAGGGCGACTGGATATCCACATGTAAGAGAGTGAAGTTGGACCCTTCCCTTATGCCATTCACAAAAATTAACTCAAAATGGATCACAGAACTAAATGAAGAGCTAAAACTATAAAACCCTTAAAACATAGGAGCAAATCATCGTGACCTTGGGTTAGGCAATAGTTTCTTCAATATGACACCAAAAACACAACCAACAACAACAAAAAAAGATAAATTGGGCTACATCAAAATTAAAATACTCGTGTTCAAATGATACCGTCAAGAAAGTGAAACGACAACTCACAGACTGGGAGAAAAGATCTCCAAAGCATCTATCTGACAAAGGACTTGTATCAAGAATATACAAAGAATTCTCAAAACTCAAGAATAAGGAAACAACCTAATTTAATAAATAGATAAATAAAAGCAAAAACAAATTTTAAAAACCACGCAAAAGATTTGAACAGATATTTCACTGAGAATATACAGATGGCAAAAAAAAGCACACAAAAATATTCTCAATATCAAATTAAAACCAGTATCTACTAACTCATCTACCAAACCAAAAACCAAACCCATTTCTGTTGAGTTGATTTCAACTCATAGTGACCCTACAGGATGGAGTAGAACTGCTCCATAGGATTTCCAAGGCTATAATATTTATCGAAGCAGATTGCCACATCTTTCTCCAAGTTGAGTGGCTGGTGGGTTCGAACCACTGACCTTTCTGGTTAGCAACTGAGTGCTTTAACCACTGTGCCACCAGGGTTCCTTTACAAACCTACAAGGATGGCTAAAATGAAAAAGGCAGCAACCAAGTCTTGGTAAGCATGTGGAGCAACTGGAATTCTCATGCTGGTGGGAATGTAAAATGGTACAGCCACTAGGTTAAACATACACTTGCCATATGATAAGCCATCACACTCCTAGATATTTACTCAAGAGAAAGGAAAGCATATAGTCAAAGACTTTTACACAAATGTTCATAGCAGCTTTATTTGTAATAGCCTAGAATTGGAAACAACCCAAATGTTCATGAACAGGTGAATGAATAAACAAGTAACATATACCCATACAGTACAAATGAACGATTGATACATGAAACAATATGGGTGAATCTCTAAATAATTACACTGAGTGAAAGAAGTCAGACCAAAAACGAGTACACACTGTATGGTTCGACTTATATAAAATTCTAGAATAAGCAAACGAATCTACAGTGACATAAGGCAGACCAGCACTTGCCTGGGAATGAAGTGTGGCTGCAGGGAGAAGGGAACAGAAGAATTATAAAGGGGCACAAGGAGACTTTTGGGGGAAATGAATGTGTTCATTATCTTAATAGCAGTGATGATTTCACAGGTGTATACATGTGTCAAAACTTGTCAAATTGTATACTTTTAACATATGCTGAATTGTACCTATCGTATGTCAACTGTTGTCCTTTGCTACTGTTGAGTTGGCCCCAAACTCATGGCGACTCTGGGTGAGAATGCAGAACTGCCCCATAGGGTTTTCTAGACTGTAATCTTTACAGAAGCAGATCACCAGGCCTGTCTTCTGAAGTGCCTCTGGGTGGGTTCAAACCACCAACCTCTGGCATGTAGTTGAGTGCTTAACTGTTTACACCACCTTTGACTATTAGTGAGGTTAAAAAATCTTTTATAAAGCGTAACCTTGTGTATTTCTACATCTGTGAATTGTCAACTCAAACGTTTGGTCCATTTTTCTATCACTCATTTAGTCTTCTTCTTACAGATTTTTAGGAACTCTATATAAATTTAACCCTTTGACTGTTACACATGGGGCAAATATGACTTCCATTTTGTCATCTATCAACTTTATTTTTATCTTAGAGTAGTTTAAACTTTCTACATAGTCAAATCTGTCCATCTCTTTTTTCGTTTCTTATTTATTTGTGGTCCTCGAGTCGTGGGCCGATGGTGAAACTCAGCAAAGCTGCCCCCTTACCCAACGAGACCAGGTTCCTGTAGTTCTCCAACATCACATCCCTGTACAGATCCTTCTGAGCAGGTTTCAGCTGCTTCCACTCCTCCTGGGTGAAGTCCACGGTCACGTCCCTGAAGGTCACTGATTCCTGGAAGAGGAAACCCACAACCACTCACTGCAGGGCCCTCCTTACAGAGATCTGGAGAGATGGCCTGGAAAGCCAAGAGGATTTAGGCAAGGTGGACAGGACACATCTAAAGCAATTTCAACAAGGGGCAGGGTCCTGAAGGGGCCACTCATAGTGTCTATTACATTTGGCTGGTACCCTGACAGAAATAAGACAAATATGAGACCGTTCAGGGAAGAAAGTCGCAGATTGAGAAACAGAGGGAAAGAAATCAAAGGTAAATAATCATAACACAGTGAACCCATAAGCTCATTAGGAGACTGGAAAAGGGAGAATTCTGGATGGAATCCAGCAGATCAGCAAACTTTCTTGAATCCCTAATAAGTGCCAGGCAATGTGCTGGGATAGAGACAAGAAGGGGTCAAGAACTAGTCCCCAGCCACTGTGAACAACAGTATGGCAGTTTCTCAAAAAGCTGGATATAGAACTACCATACGACCCAGAAATCCCAATCCTATGTATATATCGAGAAGTGAAGGCAGGAACACAAGCAGAAACCTGTACACCAACATTCACTGCAGCACTTTTCACAATAGCCAAAAAGTAGAAACAACCGAGATAGCCATTAATAGATGAATGGATAAACAAAACTTGGTATATACATACAATGGAATACTACTCAGCTAAAAAGAAAAATGAAGTCCTGATGCCTACTACAACATGGATGAACCTTGAAAACATCCTGAGCAAGGTTAAGTCAGCCACAAAAGGACAAATACTGTATGCTCTCACCAAAGATGATTAGTGGTTACCAGGGATGAGAGGGAGAGGGAAGGGGGAGTTTTTGCTTAGGTGGCACTGAGGTTATGTTAATGATGGTGAGATGATTTGGAAAAGGACAGTGAGAACAGTTGCACAACTTGAGGAATGTAATCAATGTCACTAAATTGTATATGTAGAAACTGTTGAACTGGTGAAGGTTTTGTTGCATATATTTTCACCATAATTAAAAAAAAAAACAACTAGTCCCTGGTGGGTAGACTGAAACATATGAAACTGACCTGCAGTTTGGTAATTACCATCATAAAGGTATGAAGAAAATTCTCTAAGCACCTGAGCAATGCCAGCTTTGCACTGGGGGTGTCCAGGAAGATGCTGGAAAGGTGACTTTGAGTAGAGTCTGAGGAGAGAGTAAGTGGTTGGATTCTGGGGGGAGATTTTTTATGGGGGGTAGAGGCTGGATCAAGACCCAAGTTTTGAAAGGCAGACTAGACTGTTGGGGAGTGGTGAGCTGTTCATCAGTCAAAAGTATGTCTGCTCAGTAGATGCCATAAACACTATGGAATGAATATGACGGGGTACAGTAGATGATGACGGTAAAGATGATGTCAATAACAATAGTAACTGTTGTTGAGTTCTGTTGAGTTGATTTCAACTCACAGCGACCCCATGTGACAGAGTAGAACTCCCCTATAGGGCTTCCTAGGCTGTAATTTTTACGGAGCAGATCACCAGATCTTTCTCCCCAGAGCCACTGGTGGATTTGAACCACCAACCTTTCAGTTAGCAATTGTGTGCTTAACTGTTGAGGCACCAGGGCTTCTTATGGTAACAGTATCTATTACTTATTATGCAGTTGCTAAGTTCCAGATGGAGTCCCTGAGTGGTGCAAGCAGTTAAAGCACTCAGCTGCTAACCAAAAGCTTGGAGGTTTGAGTCCTCAAAGGCGCCTCAGAAGAAAGTCCTGGTGATCGACTTCTGAAAAATCAGCCATTGAAAACCTTATGGAGCATAGTTCTATTCTGAAACACATGGGATCGCCTAGAGGTGGAATCTAGTCCGTGGCAATTGGTATGTGCCAGATACTATTCTAAACTGCATTATTAAAAAAGTACAAAAAAAAGTTCAAATCAAAACTACATCAGATTACAAGGTTGGTAAAAATCAAAGGAAGGAACCCTGGTGGTGCAATGGTTAAGTGCTCAGCTGCTAACTGAAAGGTTGGTGGTTTGAACCCACTCAGCGGCACCACAGAAGAAAGTCCTGGCAATCTAGTCCCATAAAGATTACAGCTGGAAAACCCTATGGGAAAGTTCTACTCTGTCACACGGGGCCAAAATCAACTCAGCAGAACCTAACAACAATAAAAACCAAAGGTTTGATAATACATTGTGTGGGCAAGAGTATGGGAAAAGTAGCCATTCTCAAACATTCCTGATAAGACAATATTGTTGTTGTTGGATGCTGTTAGTTTATTCCCACCACAGTGACCCTATTTGACAGAGTACAACTGCTCCATAGGGCTTCCCAGGCTGTAATCTTTATGGAAGCAGATAGCCAGGTATTTTCCCGCAGAGCTACTGGGTGAGGTTGAACCGCCAACCTTTCTGTTAGCATCTGAGTGCTTAACTGTTGCGTCAGTAAAAACCCATTGCTACTGAATCGATTCCAACTCCTAGCAACCCCACAGCACAGGGTAGAACTGCCCCATAGGGTTTCCAAGGAGTGGCTGGTGGATTAGAACCACTGACCTTTTGGTTAGCAGCCAAGCTCTTGCGCTAGTAGGCCTTTTAAATAGGAGCATAGACTGGTACAATATATATGGAGTGCTAGTTAGCAAAATCTGTCAAAACTAAAATTCAAGTATCTTTTGAGCCAATAATTTCATTGCTAGAATATACTAATTCAAGTACATTAATACACATACAAAAAAGATATATTTATTTATAACGATATGGCTTATGGTATTGGTTGAAGAAGCAAAAAAGAAAAAATTGAAAACAACCCAAATGTTCATCAGTAGGGCGTCAGATAAATAATCCACCATAATGGGATGCACACAGCCATAAAAAAAGAATGACGCAGCTCTTTAAATGCTGGTATGGAATGACCTCCTGAATATACCATTACATGAGAAAACAAAAGTGCTGAAAAATATGTCTAGTTTGTCAAAATTTCCATACAAGGGGAAAATGAGGCTATTTATACACATCTGTATTGAAGCTGCAGTGAAGAAATCAAACGATGTATCGCATTGGGAAAATCTACTGCAAAAGACCTCTTTAAAGTATTAAAAAGCAAATATGTCACTTTGATGACTAAGGTGCACCTGATCCAAGCTATGGTCTTTTCAATCAGCTCATATGTACGTTAAAGCTGGTCGATGAAAAAGGAAGACAGAAGAAGAAATGGATGCATTTGAATTGCAGTGTTGGTGAAGAATGTTGAATATATGGTGGACTGCAAATCAGAATGAACAAATCAGTCTTAGAAGAAATACAACCAGAATGCTCCTTAGAAACGAGAATGCAGGGGCTTCAGCTCACTCACTATGGACATGTCATCAGGAATGTCCAGTAGCTAGAAAAGGAAATCATGTTTGGTAAAGCAGAGAGTTAGGAAAAATGAAGGAAACCCTCAATAAGATGGACTGACACAATGGCTAGAACAATGAACTCAAATATACCAATGATCATGAAGACAGTGCAGGACTGGGCAACATTTCATTCTGTTGTACATAAGGTCACCATGAGTTGGAGCCAACTGGGGGACAACTAACAACAACAACATACACGTGCTTATATAGGCACAAACTCTTTAGAAGTATATTCAAGAAGCTGGCAAGAATACGCTGCTGGTGGGAATATAAAACGGTGCAGCCACTTTGGAAAACAGTCTGGCAATTCCTAAAAGTTTAAACAAAGAGTTAGCATATGACCCAGAAATTCCACCCCTAGGTATCTACCAAAGAAAAATGAAAACATATGTCCACACAAAACCCTGTATACAAATGTTCATAGCAGCATTATTCATAATAGCCAGAGTTGAAACAAAACAAACGTACTTCAGTTGATGAATGGATAAACAAAATGGTGTATCCATACAATGGAATACTATTCAGCCATGAAAAGGAATGAAGTACTGATACATACTACAATGTAGACGAACCTTGAAAACATTGTGCTCAGTGAAAAAAGCTAGTCACAAAAGACTACATATTGTATGAAATACTTAATATCCAGAACAGGCAAATCCATAAAGACAGAAAGTAGATTAGTGGTTCCCTAAGGCTGGGGGTGTTGATGAGAAATGGGTGACTGCTAATGGGTACAGAGTTTCTTAGGTGATGAAATCATTCTAAAATTGATTATGATGATGGCTGCACAGCTCTGGGCATGGCCGTAGCTGGTGCTCAATAAGTATTTGTGAATGAGCAAATGAATCTTTTACACCTGGAGCCAATAAACAACAGCCCACAGGCCAAATGTGGCTCACCACTTGATTTTGTAAATAAAGTTTTATTGGAACAGTCATATACATTCATTTACCTATTGTCCGTGGCTGTTTTCCTGCTACAGGCACAGAGCTGAGTTGTTGTGACAAACAACTTAGGGCCCACAAAGTCTAAAATATTTACTATCTGGTCCTTGAAAAGCCCTGGTGGTGCTGTAGTTAAGAGCTCAGGCTGCTAACCAAAAGGTTGGCAGTTTGAATCCACCAGACCCTCCTTGGACGCCCTATGAGGCAGTTCTACTCTGTCCTATAGGGTCACTATGAGTCAGAACTGGCTTGACAGCAACAGGTTTGGTCCTTTAAAGAGGAAGCTGGCCGATCTCCTGTTTTATACCATAGCTGAAATGGGACTCATAAGATAATCTGTATGCATTTGGGAACAATGCAGATAAAAGTTACTATCTTTGAGCATTTCAACCTAATAAATTTCCTGGGCACCAGTCAACTCTGGTTTCTTACAGGCTGTGGCTTAATAATGCAGACTTCTTTGCCTTATATCAAATATTGGCACAGGCTTTCTCCCACTCCAATGGAGATTTCACAAACAATGAACACAACTAATGTTCACTAAAGGATCCCTAGTGCACAGTGGTTAAGTGCTCAACTGCTAACCAAAAGGTTGGCGTTTGAACCCACCCAGCGGCTCTGTGGGAGAAAGACCTAGTGATCTGCTTCCATACAGATTACAGCCTAGAAAACCCTATGGGGCAGTTTGACTCTGTCACATGGGGTCACTATGAGTCTGAATTGACTCGACAACACCCAACAACATTCACTAAGCATGTACTACATGCCAGCCATTATTCTAAGCCCTTTACAGGTATCATCCCATTTAATCCTCAAAACAACTCAGTGGCCAATGTTATGACATACCCCTTCTTACAGATTGGGGAAAACTGTGGCACAGAAAATTTACATAACTTGCCCAAGATCACACAGATGGAGTGGTGGGGTTTTTAAACCCAGTCAAGTCCAACTCTCAGCCCCAACATTAAATGACCTCATTCACATATAATATTGATCTAATCAATATAAAGAGCCATGGTGACACAGTTAAGCACCTGGCTGCTAACTGAAAGGTTGGTAGTTTGAACCCACCCAGATGCTTTATGGGAGAAAGACCTGGCAATCTGCTCTCATAAAGATTACAGCCAAGAAAATCCTACAGGGCAGTTCTACTCTCACATGGGGTCTCCATGAGTCGGAATCGATGGTGGTGCAGTAGTTAAGAGCTCAGCTGCTAACCAGAAGGTCAGCAGTTCGAATCTACCATCCACTCCTTGGAAACCCTATGCAGCAGTTCTGCTATGGCCTATAGGTTCGCTATGAGTTGGAATCGACTAGATGGCAATGGGTTTGGTTTGGGTTTGAACAACAACTATCACAGTCACTATTATAACCAAGGAGTATTTTTGTTTGGACTGGACGCTGATAAGAATGGTGTACCCTTTGCCTGTGAACAAGACAAAAGAAAAAAAAACCAAACCCACTGCTGTCAAGTCAATTCCAACTCATAGCGACCCTATAGGACAGAGTAAAACTGCCCCACAGGGTTTCCAGGGCTGTAATTTTTATGGAGGCAGACTGCCACATCTTTCTCCCGCAGAGCAGCTGGGGGGTTTGAACTGCTGACCTTTCAGTTAGGAGCCTAGCATTTAACCAGCACTTAACTGTACCATCAGTGCTCCCTGTAAACAAGTGGATAAATACTGCAGTGTCACAGCTGACGTCTTTTCTTTCAAATATATTGTGAGTGATCCTGAATGTATTTCCAGGGACAATACTTGACCATCAACCGCTTTCCTTAAAGTTTACATCTTTCATGTGTGTGAGCCCAGGCTCGTGAAGTGGACTGAGTCCTGAAATCACCCAGTGGGACAACTCCCACTTAACAGGAAAGGAACGGAGGCTGTAGGCACTACGCAGAGGACGTAGATTCCTTGGACTGAATCCAGTTGGCCAAAATTTCCTATTTTGTGCTATGGGGGCTTCAAAAATCTTTACCTTGTTACCCACATGAAAAAAAAAAAATCCAGATATTTCACCCACAATTCCCAGGGCCTGTCCCCGAGGCTGTGCCGACAGCAGGGTCAGACCCCAAATGGCCTGGAGTCCCTGGGCCCAGCAGCCCAGGCCAGGAGCTCAAGGGACATGGAAAGTGCTAAAACTCTCTGAAAACTCACTCTTTCTAGTACTTCATGTTTGCTGTCTTCTGGTGTAATGATACGAACAATTTCACCACAAGGAAAGCGTCACCAAAATCAAAAAAGCTGACATCAGAGAGGCTCCACTTTTTGATCTGAATGTTGTTTTAGCTGCTGTGAAGTCTACTCCTGACTCACGGCGACCCCATGTGCAATGGAAAGAAAAGCTGCCTGGTCCTGCAGCATCTACATGATCGGTTGGGGATCTGATCGTAGTGATGTATAGGGTTTTCATCGGCTGATTTTTGGAAGTAGATCACCAGGCCTTTCTTGGCCCATCTTAGTCTGTAAGCTCTGCTGACACCTGGCAGAATCATAGCAACATGCCAAGCCTCTACTGACAGACAGGTGATGGCTGTGCATGAGGTACATTGGCTGGGAGTCAAACTTAGGTCTCCTGCATGCAAGGTGAGAAGTCCACCACTGAACCACCACCGCCATCATGATCTGAATGTAGTTACACTAAAAACAAAACAAAAAGCAAAACAACCACAACATCCTAAAATAAAAACAATTGATAAAACCTTCTAAATAATATAGGTAAAAATTAAGACAACAATCATAGACAAGTTAAAAATGAAGATATATGGTGCAGCTGATTTGGAAAAGTTTGGCAGTTCCTCTAATGGTTAAACATAGGACTACCATAAAAAACCAAAAACCAAATCCATTGCCATCAAGTCGATTCTGACTCATAGTGACACTACAGGACAGAGTAGAACTGCCCTGTAGGGTTTCCAAGGCTGTAATCTTTATGAAAGGAATCCTGGTGGTGCACTGGTTAAGCACTCAGCTGCTAACCGAAAGGTTGGCAATTCAGACTCATCAGCCACTCCACAGGAGAAAGATGTGGCAGTCTGCTTCCCTAAAGATTAAAACTAAAACTAAACCCATTGCCATCGAATTGTTTCCTACTCATAGCAACCCTATAGGGCAGAGCTGCCCCCTAGGGGTTTCCAAGGCTGTAATCTGTGTATGATTCCATGTATACGAAATGTCCAGAATAGGCAAATCTATAGAGACAAAAAGTAAGTTAGTGGTTCCCAGGGGCTGGGGGCAGGAGGGAATGGGGAGTGACTGCTTTATGGGCCTACGGCTCCATTCTAGGGTAATGAAAATGTTATAAAATTGACTGTGGTGATGATTGCACAGTTTATGAATATACTAGAAACCAGTGAATTGTATACTTTATGGTATGAGAAGTGTATCTCAATAAAGCTGTTATATATAAAAAAACAAAGACATGAGAAACCAAAACTCACAGATAAATCAACTAACATGTTTACACATCAAAATAAATTCCAGATGGATTCAAAAGTTGATTGTTAGAATCCAAGTGATAGTACACCAGTGTTCACTGCAGCACTTTTCACAATAGCCAAAAGATACAAACAACTGAATGTGCATCAATGGATAAATGGGTAAACAAAATGTGGTACATACATACAGTGAAATATTACACAGCTAGAAAGAGAAAAGTCCTGATGCACGCCACAACATGGATGTGGATGACCCCTGAAAACATGCTGAGCAAATAAATAAAAAGGACAATTACTGTATGAACTTATTTATATGAAATATTAAATGTACAGGAACCAAAGTATTAGTGGTTACCAGGAGTGTGACGGAGGGGGAAAGGGGAAGTTTTTGCTTAGGGCGCACTGAGTTTATGTTAATGGTGGTGGAATGATTTGGACAAGGATATTGAAAAAGGATACACAACTTGAAGAATGTAATCAATATCACTGAATTGTACATGTAGAAATTATTGAGATGGCATATGTTTTGTTATGTATATTTCACCACACACACACAAAAAAATCCAAATGATAAACGGATAAAAGGGAAGAAAATATAAGTGATACCTGACCTTTGGACAGAGAAACCATTTCACAGCTTAAATGCAATGGAAAACACCACAGAAAGACCAACAAATTTGATTTAAAAATACTGAATGTTCTTGTACTTAAAAAAAATAAATAAATATTAATTAAGTCAGAAACAAAAAGCAAACTGGGGAAAAATATTTGCCACAAATCTTTCCACACACACACACACACATACACTTCTTTAAAATCTTTAAGAATACTCAGATTTCTACAAACTGGTAAAGCATAAGATAATCTGCCTGCTTACAGAAATGGTTAATAGACATTTTCTAAAAATTGGGCCTCACTAATACAAACAGTGCTACTCAGGAGACCATGAGACACCCTTTGTCACCTGTCCAACGTGCAAGATTTGAAAAGGCAGAATAAATACCTAATTCTGGGCCAGCGTAAGCTAGCAGAAGCCCTCTCATACACGTTGGTAGGAATATATACTGCCATGACCATTTTGGAAAGTAATATGAAGACTTATGAAACTGGAAAGTCAGAAGAAAGTGTATGAAAATATCAAAATGTTTCATTTCTCAAAAATATCCAACACAGTGTTCCTCATAAAGCTCCTAAAGAAATCAATCACAAGGAAAGATTTATGTCAACCATGTCCCTTGTGACATTATTTATAGCCATGAATAACTGGAAATAGACTAAGCATCCAACAATAACGGAACTATCAAGAAACCCAGGTACAGCCACTAGATAAAATTTTGAGCAGCCACAAAAATGGATGTTACGAAGGAGTTTTCAATGATGTAGAGCAATGTTTAGTGTCTTAGTTGTCTAGTGCTGGCTGCTATAACAGAAATACCACAAGTAGCTGGCTTTAACAAACAAATTTATTTTCTCGCAGTTCAGAAGGTCGAGAAGTGCGAATTTATGGTGCTGGCTCTAGGGGAAGGTTTTGTCTGAGTCGGCTCTGAGGGAAGGTCTTTGTCTCTTCAGCATCTATTCCTTGGCTCCTTGATGATCTTCATGTGCCATGGCATCTAACATCCCCCATCTCTGCTTTCTCACTTGCTTGTTTAATCTCTTTTATATCTCAAAAGAGATTGACTTAAGACACACCCTACACTAATGCTGCCTCATTAACATAACAAAGAAAACACATTCCCAAAGGGGATTATAACCACAGGTATAGGTCAGGATTTACAACACATACTTTTGGGGGACACAATTCAATCCATAACACTTAGGCTGAAAATCTTTGAAGAAAAAGCAGGATATTCAAAATCACTAAGCTGGTGTGATTCTTATTTTAGCAGAACAATATTCATCAAAGGAGGCAAAGACACCAAATATTTAAGAGTGGTTATCTTTGCAGGAAAGATCAGGAGTGAATTTTATTCTTGTAGAAATATTTTTCTAGATGTTTTAAGTTTTTTGTAATGATCATGCATTTCATTACCTATCAGGGATTTCTTTTTACTTTTATATTATTTACTGCGTCGAAAAATGATTTTAAGAAATCAAACTCACCAATCTTGGATGAACATTTAGGTACACTGATTATGCAGCTACAACAAGTGATGTTTGTCAAGTTTTCAAGGGCAGCAGAAAGTCCCTACTGTGCAATGTTGATGATAAAACTCAAGATTAAAATGGCAGATGCAAACTTGGTCAACTTTTAAAAATTAAATATATATTATATATACACATACACACACACACACACACACACACACGTATATGTATATATAAAAAAGTAAATGTATACACAAAGTCTCTATATGGTTATGTTTGAGTAGAGACTATAAACCAAAAAAAAAAAAGAAACCAGTTGCTGTTTAGTCAATTCCTTGGGTGGTGCAAACGGTTAATGTGCTCAGCTACAATTGAAAGGTTGAAGGTTTGAGTCCACTCAAAGGCAACTTGGAAGAAAGGCCTGGTGATCTATTTCCAAAAAATCAGCCACTAAAAACCCAATGGAGCAAAGTTCTACTCTAACATGGGGGTGCCATAAGTTGGAATATTCTCGACGGCAACTGGGTTTTAGAGAGACTGCAGGTGAGTTTTATTGTCTTGCCTATAGTTTGCTGGATTTTCCTAGTTTTCTATAATGAGTACTTTATATATTATTATTTTTATTATGAAGTATTTCTGACATAAAAGCAAGTTTAGAGAAAAATGCAACAGATAGCCATATACCCATCGCCCAGCTTAAGATGTTGTTGTTGTGCACTGTCAAGTTGATTCCAACTCACAGCAACCCCATGTGACAGAGCAGAACTGCTACATAGGGTTTCCTAGGCTGTAATCTTTAAGAGAGCAGATCACCAAGTCTTTTCTCCCGGGTGGGTTTGAACCTTTTGGTTAGCAGCTGAATGCTTAACCATTTAAGGGGTATTTACTGTTGTCTGCCCATTTCTAAAGGTCACATCAGCATTGTACTGCCCAAGTCCTCCTGCACCAGCCGTTTTCACCCTCAGTGCCACGTATCTAAACCATCAGTTTCTGGATGCTGACCTGCATCCCCTGAGAGCTCTGAGGGCAGTACTGGCCACACCTGAGCTGCCCTGTCGTTCACGGCTGAGCTCATACCCAGTGTCAGGGGTGGCCAAAGGGTACAGGGCAGAAGACAAAGCCCCCCTGGAGGGTGCTAGAGTAGGCAGAAGCCCCTGACCCTCTGGCTTCCAGCCCAGGCAGCCTACAGAGAGGAGGTGTGGGGATGACATGACTCACCAGGGCCTCGTCCGTCAGCAGCTGGGTGGCCATCCCTCGGCTGCCCACTGTGATGGGAAGGGTGGACAGGCTTGCGGGGCCGAGATGGCTGGTGGGGTGGGGGACAGAGGGAGGGACAGTGAGAGACCAGGCCTTTCAGATAGGACAGACACATTGCATACACATTAATGGCAAACACGGTGATTATTACATCCCGGAACTTGGTAAATGTACCCCATTTAATCCTCCTAACAACTCTAGAAGGAACCCTGGTGGCACAATGGTTAAGCACTCGGCTAACTGAAAGGTTGGCAGTTCAAACCAACCAGCAGCTCCATGGGAGAAAGACCTGGCGATCTGCTCCCACAAAGATTACAGCCTAGGAAACCCTATGGAGGCAGTTCTACTCTGTCATACAGGATCAGTAAGAGTCGTAATTGACTAGACGGCAACGAGTTTGGTTTTGGTTTTAGGGAAGGTGCAAACAGTTAATGCACTCAACTGCTAACCGTAAGGTTGGAGGTTCAAGTCCACCCAGAGGCACCTCCGAAGAAAGGCATGGCAATCTACTTCTGAAAAATCAGCCACTGAAAACCCTATGGAACACAGCTCTACTCTTGACACGTGGGGTTGCCATGAGTAGGAGTCAACTCATCAGCAACTCAATATAGGAGGTAGGAGAGGGAAATAGCTCCCTTTGGCCCCTCATCCTGTCCTCCATACACTTCCTGCCCTTCTAGGCCAACACCACTTCCAGAGCCTTCTCTGAGCCAGGCATGGCTCCGGGGAGCAGAAGGAAGCTGAGGAGAGATGCTGGGCACAGATCAGGGTCCTAGGGAGCCCCCAGGCTTAGAGAGGTGAGGGGAAGAAGGAAGGCAGCTCTGCTGGGCCTACTTGCCCAGGTATACTGAGTCTTTCACACACATTGTGGATGGGGCATACCCAGATGCACCCGCATACATTCACCCACTTAAGAGTTCTGCTCAAACACCCAGAGACACCCAAAACAGAGACACAGGCAGACACACTGAGACAGGCAAAGATATGGACAGAGGTGAGTCTCTGGAAAGACACACCCACACCCAGAGACACTCAAGGACAGAGATAAAGACACACACACACACAAGCAAAGACGTGGTGGTCACACAAAGATTCCCAAACACAGTGACAATCCCACACAGAAACAGGCAAAGACTAGACACAGGAGACACATCTCACACCCTAGACACCCAGAGACCAAGATAGGCATGCACTCACACACACACACACACACAACATATGGCACAGGAGGCCACCCAGACACACCCACACACAGATGTGCACTGTCAGATAACACACAGAGAGACACATTTAGACAGACAAGAAGACAGCCCAAGCCATAGTCTCAGGCCAAGACACAGCCACGCACATACAGACTCGCTTTCTTCCCCGGACCATTACGGTCAGTAACAGTTTCGTCTCTCCACTCCTCTCGCTAAGCCCGCACACCCTCTCCCTAGGTCAGCGCACCCTTTACCTTAGGACTGCAACCTTCCTTACTCAGCCTGACAGCCCTCTCTCCAGGGGACACGCCTGCGCCCAGCCAGCACGCCCTCTCCCCTCTCCCCAGCCCGCGCGCCCCTCACCCCGTCCCCGCACAGCCCCTTCCCTCACCCCGGCCCCACACGCCCCTCTGCCCTTTCCTCGGCCCCGCACGTCCCCTCTCCCCGGCCCCTCAAACCTCCTTCCCTCATCCCAGCCCCGCACGCCCCCTCCCCTCTCCTCGGCCCCGCGCAACGCCTCTCCCCTCACCTCGGCCCCGCACGCCCTCTCCCCACCCGGCTGTCCACCCCAACAAAGGCCCCGTCAGGCACTGGTCGGGGGGGCAGGGGGCGTCACCTCCTTGCCCCAGCCCCGCACACCAACTCACCCCGGCCGCTCTGCCGGGACAATGACCGGTGTCTCCTAGGCCCGCCCGGCCGCAATGCGCCTGCGCGGATGGCGCCAGACTACAGTTCCCAGAAGCCCGCGTGCCGCCTCCTCCCCTCCAGTACTTCCCGCCGAACGGAGTCGGACGCACCCGAGTGGAGCCGAACGCGAGGCCTGCCGCGCCTCCGTCTCCCAGTGGTCTCCGGGGCAACGCGGTTACCCGGGCAAAATTTGTAGGGAGAGAGGACTGAGGAGGAAGAACGGGCTGGGAGGAGGTAGGAGGGAGGGTGATTGGAGAGGAGGGACAGAGAACGAGGGGTAGGAAGAATGATGTAGAGGAGAGACGGGAGAGCGGAAGGTCAGGGGGCCGAGGAAGAACAAGCAGGGGAGGGGAGGCGGGGAGAGAGGAGGGACGGGAGGGCGAAAGGGATGAGGAGGGAGGGGACTGGGGAGGAGGGACGGAGAATGAGGGGTGGAGAGAAAGATGTAGAGGAAGGGAGGATGGGGAGAGAAGAGGGATTGGGTGGGGTTGAGATAAGCCATTAGAAGGGATGGGAGGAGGCGAAAATGAAGGAAGGGGAAAAGGGAGGATGGGGAAGGAGGGACTGGGAGAGATTAGGGGTAGGAGTAGGAAGAGGAGGAGGGACACATACCGGCGTAATGGGAAGGGAGGAAGAATAGGGAAAAGAGAATGGGAAGGGCAGGAGGGCTGGGGAGGAAGGATGAGAAGCGAGAGAAAAGAACGGGACGGAGGAGAGACAGGGAAGGAGGAGGGGGAAAACAGGTAAAGGAGAGGGAGGAGAGATGGGAAGGGAAGAGAGGTGAGAAAAGGGATAAGGAGGAAGGAGGGTTTGGAGAAGGGAGGAAGGAAAAAGAATGAAGAAGGGAAGGAGGGGTGGGAGAAGGGAAAAAGAACAGGTTGGAAGGGGAATGATACAGAAAGAACTAGAAAGAGGAAGGATAGGAGAGGAAGGAGGTAAGGGTGGAAAGAGAAAAGAAAGAGGAGGAGGGTTAGGGAAGAAAGAGGAACCAGGAGGAGGAGCAGGAAAGAATTGCTAAGGGGAAGGAAGGAGGAAAACAAAAGGGATGGAAGGAGGGACTGCTGAGGGAGGATATCTCCCTGTTAAGGGCCTGATGAGTACTTCTTTGTTCTGTGTATGCATATGTGTTGCATTGCAGCATGAGAGCGGTGTGTGCAGCCCAGCTTCAGGTATTGATGTGGGTCATGACCTGCTGGTCATGGAGGACCTGTGCCCACTACTGAAGCTGAAAGTAAACACTGTTCCATCCAGTGCCTATGTGTGAATCTTATCTTTTCTTGGCAACCTGTATCCCTGCTTGACGATTATCACATAAAAAAGAAACCCCATACCCTTTAGTCCTCACTCTCCAGTCCATTAACAATATACAAGATCTATATATAAGATCAAGAAGCCCTAGTGGTGCAGTGGTTAAATGCTCAGCTACTAACCAAAAGGTCAGTGGTTCAAACCCACCAGCCACACCACGGGATAAAGATATGGCAGTCTGCTTGCATAAAGATTTACAGCCTTGGAAACCCTATAGGGCAGTTCTACTCTGTCCTTTAGGGTTGCTATGAGTTGGAACAAACAACAGTGGGTTTGGTTTTTTGGTTGGTATATAAGATAATGTCATCTGAAAATCTACGTCCCTGGCTGGTGCAAATGCACTCAACTACTAACCTAAACATTGGTGGTCTGAACCCACCCAGCAGCAGCACGGTGGAAGAAAGGCCTGGTGTTCTGCTTCTATAAAGATTACAGTCAACAAAACCCTATGGAGCTCATTTCTACTCTGTAGTACACGGCGTCACCATGAGGGGATGACTCTATGGCAACGTTTTTTGGTTTTTTTTTTTCCTTTGGGTTCATCTGACAATAGAGATAGTTACTTTTTCTTCCAATCTGGATGAATTTTTCTTTTCCTTCCCTTCCCTTTCCCTAATTGCTCTGGCTAGAACCTCCAGTACAGTGTTGAACAGAAGTGGCCACAGCAGACATCCTTGTTCCTAATCTTAGGGGGAAAATACTCAGTATTTCACCATTAAGTATGCTACCTGTGGGTTTTTCGTAGAGGTCCTTTATCGAGTTGAGAAGTTATCTTTTATTCCTAGTTTCTTGAGTGTTTTTTTAATCATGAAAGGGTGTTGGATTTGTTTATATGTTTACCTATTGAGAAGATCTTTTTTAATCTCCCCTTTATTAAGGTGGTATATTACACTGACTAAATTTTCTATGTTGAAGTTCCCTTGCATTCCTGAGATAAATCTCACTTTATCATGGTATGTAATGCCTTTTAAAAGTTGCCGAACTTGGTTTGCTAGTATTTTGTTGAGGGTTTTTTTTTCTTTTTCCTTTCTATTCAAATAAGAGATATTGGTCTGTAGTTTTCTTGTGATATTTTCTTCTGTGTTGGCATCAGGGTAACATAGTTTTATGTATAGGTCTGTGTTCAATTTTGAGTTAATTTTTGTGTGAAGGTACGGATCAAAGTTTGGCTTTTCTGAATAATTCTTCCAGCACCATTTATTATAAAGGTCATTCTTTCCTCCACTTCATTGTCTTTGCACTGTTATCAAAATCAATTGTGCATATTTGTGTGGGTTTATTTCTGGACTCTGTTCTGTTCCATTGATCTGTCTCTAATACCACACTGTTTTGATTATTATATCTTTATAATACTTGTTGAAGTCAGGTTGTGTTAGCCCTCTAACTTTCCTCTTTTTTTACAAAGTTGTTTGGTCTATTCTGGGACTTCTAAATTTCTATATGTATTTTGGAATCGGCTTGTCAATTTCTATCAAAAAAAGCCTGATGGAATTTTTACTAGAATTTCATCAAATCATGTATTAGTCTTCTATTGCTACATGACAAATTACTACAAACTTAGTGGCTTAAAACAACACAAATTTATTATGTCAGTTTTTGTGGTTTAGGAATCCAGTTACAGGTTATATGGGTCCTCTGCTCAGGGTCTCACCAGGCTGAAGTTAAGCTGCTAGCTGGGGCTGTGATCTGATCTGAGTCTTCCAAGCCCGCTGGTTGTTGGAAGAATTCAATTCTTTGCAATTGTAGAACTAAGGTCTCTGCTTTCTTGCTGGCTGTCAACTGGGGACTGTTTCAGCTCCTAGAAATTGCCTGCTGTTCTCTCCCATGTGACTGTCTTCACAACACTTCAGTTTGCTCCTTCAAGACCAGCGGGAAAGTGTTTCACTCACGCTTTGAATCTCTGCTTTCAGAAAGGGCCCACTCCCTTTTAAGGGCTCACCTGATCAGGTCAGGCCCACCCAGGATAATCTCCCTTTGGCAAACACAAAATCAACTGGTTAGGTACCTTAATCACATCTGCAAAATCTCTTATGTCATATAATGTACAATGGTCATCATGGGAGTGATATTCCATCATATTCACAAGTCCTGCTCACATTCAAGGGAATTATATAGGGCATGCACACCAGGAAGCAGGAATCCTGGGAGAAGAGGCATCTTGGAATTCTGCTTACCACAGATCTATACATAACTTTAGGAGAATTAATATGTTAACAATATTGAGTCCTCCAGCCTATAGACTAGGTATACCTCCCCATTTATATAGATTTTCTTTAAGTTCTCTCAATATTTTGTAGTTTCAGTGTACAGGATACTGGAAACAACAGATATGTCCATCAATTAGTGAATAGATAAACAATGGTGGTATATCCATACAATGGAATACTACTCAGCAGTTGAAAAGAATGGCCTATTAATACATGCTAAACCAAAAGGTAAGAATACACTCAGCATTTCTCAAGCTGAAAGAACAGAAGAAAAAATGTAACCCTCAAGTTGCAATAGTGAAAGATTCTTTGGGCAAAATACTGAACGATGCAGGAAGCATCAAAAGAAGATGGAAGGAATACACAGAGTTGCTGTACCAAAAAGAACTGGTCGATGTTCAATCATTTCAGGAGGAAGAATATGATCAGGAACCGATGGTACTGAAGGAAGAAGTCCAAGCTGCACTGAAGACACTGGTGAAAAACAAGGCTCCAGGAATTGAAGGAATACCAGCTGAGATGTTTGAACAAACAGATGCAGCACTGAAAGTGCTCACTCATCTATACCAAGAAATTTCGAAGACAGCTACATGGCCAACCGACTGGAAGAGATCCTATTTATGCCTGCTCCCAAGAAAGCTGATCAGACAGAATGCAGAAATTATAGAAAACATCACTAATATCAGACACAAGTAAAATTTTGCTAAAGATCATCCAAAAGTGGTTGCAGCAGTACATCAACAGGGAACTGCCAGAAATTCAAGCTGGATTCAGAAGAGGACGTGGAGCAAGGGATATCATTGCTGATGTCAGATAGATCCTGGCTGAAATCAGAGAATACCAGAAAGATGTTTACCTGTGTTCTGTTGACTATGCAAAGGCATTTGACTGTGTGGATCATAACAAATTATGGATAATATCGTAAAGAAAGGGAATTCCAGAACACTTAATTTGCTCCTGAGGAACCTGTACATAGACCAAGAGGCAGTCATTTGAACAGAACAAGGGACTACTGTGTGTTTTAAAGTCAGGAAAGGTGTGTGTCAGGATTGTATCCTTTCACCATACTTATTCAATCTGTATGCTGAGCTAATAATCAAGAAGCTGGACTGTATTAAGAACGGAGCATCAGGATTGGAGGAAGGCTCATTAACAACTTGCGTTATGCAGATAACACAACCTTGCTTGCTGAAAGTGAAGAGGACTTGAAGCACTTACTAATGAAGATCAAAGACTGTAGCCTTCAGTATGGATTATATCTCAACATAAAGAAAACAAAAATCCTCACAACTGAACCAATAAGCAACATCACGATAAACAGAAAAAAGATTGAAGTTGTCAAGGATTTAATTTTACTTGGATCCATAGTCAACACCCATGGAGGCAGCAGTCAAGAAATCAAAAGACACATTGCATTGGGCAAATGTGCTGCAAAAGACCTCTTTAATGTGTTAAAAAGCAAAGATGTTACTTTAAGGACTAAAATGAGCCTGAGCCAAGCCATGGTGTTTTCAGTCACGTCATATGCATGCGAAAGCTGGGCAACGAATAAGGAAGACCGAAGAAGAACTGATGCCTTTGAATGATGGTGCTGGCAAAGAATAGTGAATATACCATGGACTGCCAGAAGAATGAACAAATCTGTCTTGGAAGAAGTACAACCAGAATGCTCCTTAGAAGCGAGGATAGTGAGACTTCATCTCACATACTTTGGACATTTTATCAGGAGGGACCACTCCCTGCAGGACATAATGCTTGGTAAAGTAGTTGTCAGTTACCATCGAGTTGGTTCCAACTCATAGTGACCCTGTGTACAACAGAACGAAATACTGCTGAGTCCTGCAACATTCTCACAAATGTTATGCTTGAGCCCATTGTTGCAGCCACTGTATCAATCCATCTCATTGAGGGTCTTCCTCTTTTTCACTGAGCCTTGTTTATTTGCCAATGCCTGTGGTACAGCTTGGACTTCTTCCTTCAGTACCATCGGTTCCTGATTATGCTATGTCTTAGTCATCTAGTGCTGCTATAACAGAAATGCCACAAGTGGGTGGCTTTAACAAAGAGAAGTTTATTCTCTCACAGTCCAGTAGGCTACAAGTCTAAATTCAGAGCATCAGCTCCAGGAGAAGGCGTTCTCTGTCAGCTCTGGAGAAAGGTCCTTGTAATGCATCAGTCTTTCCTTGGTCTGGGAGCATCTCTGTGCAGGAACCTCAGGTCCAAAGGACACGCTCTGCTCCCAGCACTGCTTTCTTGGTGGTATGACGTTCCCATGTGTCTCTACTCGCTTCTCTCTTTAATATCTAAAGAGATTGGATTAAGACACTATCTAATCTTGTAAACCACATCAGTATAACCTCATCACAGTGATAGAATTTACAACATATAAGGAGATCACATATAACCTCATCATAGTGCTAGAGTTTACAACACATAAGGAAATCACATCAGATTACACAATCATACAATACTGGGAATCAAGGCCCAGCCAAGTTGACAGATATTTTTGGGGGATACAATTCAATCCATGACATGCTACCTCCTGAAATGGATGAACGTAGACCAATTCTTTTTGGTACAGTGACTCTGCATATTCCTTCCATCTTCTTTTGATGCTTCCTGCATCGTTTAATATTTTACCCATAGAATCTTTCACTATTGCAACTCAAGGCTTGAAATTTTTCTTCAGTTGTTTCAGCTTGAGAAATGCCAAGCATAGTCTTCCCTTTTGGTTTTCTAACTCCAGGTCTTTGCACATGTCATTAAAATATTTTACTTTGTCTTCTTGAGCCGCCCTTTGAAATCTTCTGTTCAGCTCTTCTACTTCATCATTTCTTCAATTTGCTTTAGCTACTCAACGTTCAAGAGTAACTTTCAGAGTCTCTTCTGACACCCATTTTGGTCTTTCCTTTCTTTTTAATGACCTCTTGCTTTCTTCATGTATGATGTCTTTGATGTCATTCCACAACTCATCTGGTCTTCAGTCATTAGTGTTCAATGTGTCAAATCTATTCTTGAGATAGTCTCTAAATTCAGGTGGGATATACTGAGGGTCGTATTTTGGCTCTCGTATACTTGTTCTAATTTCCTTCAGCTTCAACTTGTACTTGCATATGAGTAATTGATGGTCTGTTCCGCAGTGTGTCCCTGGCCTTGTTCTGACTGATGATATTGAGATTTTCCCTCATCTCTTTCCATAGAATTTGATTCCTGTGTATTCCATCTGGTGAGGTCCAGATGTATACTCACCATTTATGTTGTTGAAAAAAGGTATTTGCAATTAAAAACTCGTTGGTCTTGCAAAATTCTATCATGCGATCTCCGGCATTGTTTCTATCACCAAGGCCGTATTTTCCATATTTTCTTTGTTTCCAACTTTTGCATTCCAATCACCAATAATTACCAATGCATCCTAATTGCATGTTTGATCAATTTCAGACTGCAGAAGTTGGTAAAAACTTCAATTTCTTCATCTTTAGTCTTAGTGGTTGGTTCGTAAATTTCAATAATAGTTGTATTAATTGATCTTCCTTGTAAGCGTATGAATATTATCCTCTCACTGACAGTGTTGTACTTCAGGGTAGATCTTGAACTTCTTTTTGATGTTGAATGCAACACCATTCCTCTTCAAGTTGTCATTCCCAGCATAGTAGACTATATGATTGTCTGATTCAAAATGGCCAATACCAGTCCATTTCAGCTCACTAATGCCTAGGATATTGATGTTTATGCATTCCATTTCATTTTTGATGATTTCCAATTTTCCTAGATTCATACTTCATACATTCCAGGTTCTGATTAATAATGGATGTTTGCAGCTATTTCTCATTTTAAGTCCTGCCACATCAGTAAATGAGGGCCCCGAAAGCTTGACTCCATCCATGTCATTAAGGTCGATTCTGAGAAGGTAGCTCCTCCCCCTGAGGGGCTCATCTTCTGGCACAATATCAGACAATGTTATGCTGCTATTCATAAGGTTTTCACTGGCTAATTCCTTTCAGAAGTAGACTGCCAGGTCCTTCTTCCTAGTTTGGCTTATTCTGGAACCTCAGCTGAAACCTGTCTGCCATGGATGACCCTGCTGGTATTTGAAAACCGGTCGCATAGCTTCCAGCATCACAGCAACACGCAAGTAGAGCGTCAGCTAAAAAGATCCTCAATGAGATAGATCGGCACAGTGGCTGCAACAATGGGCTTAAGCACAACAACCATCATGAGGATGGCACAGGACCGTGCTGTGTTTCGTTCTGTTGTACATAGGGTCCCTGTGAGTTGGGACCAAGTTGACAGCACCTAACAACAACAACAAAACATGGATGAAATCTCCAAATAATGATTCTGAGTGAAAGAAGCCAGTTTTTTTTTCAAAGTACATACTGAATGATTCTATTTATTTAAAACTCTAGAAGATGCAAACTAATATATACTGTCAGACAGTGGTTTTTGGGAGGGGGGAGGAGTAGAGAGGCGTGCAAGCCAAGATTATAAAGGGTCAGATGGAGATGTTTATTATCTTGATTGTGGTGTTTCACAAGTATATCCATATATCAAAGGAGCCCTGGTGGCACAATGGTTAAACACTTGGCTTCTAACCAAAAGGTTGGCAGTACAAACCCACCCAGTGGCTCCATGGAAGAAAAGACCTGGCAATCTGCTCCTGTAAAGATTACAGCCTAGAAACCCTATGAAGAAGGTCTACCGTGTCACATGGGGTTGCTGTAAGTCAGAATCAACTCAATGGCACCCAACAATAGATATGTATCAAAGCTTACTAAATTATACATATAAAATATATGCAGTTTATTGTGTATTTTAATAAAGCTGTTTTAAAAAGCACACACACACAAAGTTATGCCCACTGGAAGTCTTCAATATAAGCCTTTAAAACAACATCTGAGTGTGACTCTGTTGTTAAGTGCTATCAAGTCAGTTTCGACTCATGGCGACCCCATGTGACTGAGTAGAACTGCTTCATAGGGTTTCCTAGGCTGTAATCTTTATGAAAGCATATTGCCAGGTCTTTTCTTCCACGGAGCCACTGGTGGGTTCAAACTGCTGACCTTTCAGTTAGCTGCCAAATGCTTAGCTGTTGTGCCACCAGAGCTCCTTGAGTTGCAGGACTGTAACTCTAATGTCTTGTTAATCCACTTCTACCTCAAGCCAGTCAGTATATAGAGCAAGTGCATTGTAAAGTAGGATGGAGTTTTAGTCTTAGATCGAGCGATCACAGGAAACTCCCCATGCAACTATAGGTGTAGGCTGAGGAAGGGTAGACACATTGGGTATTTAAGCCACCTGTTCATGCAATTTATTATGCTTCCATAGTCTGTAGCAGCCAGGCCCAGATTTACCACTTTTACCCAATGAGGAGGTGCCCTTGGTGGTGCAAACAGTCGAGTGCTCGGCTACTAGCCAAAAGGTTGGCAGCTCAAACCCACCAGAGGTGTCTCGGAAGACAGCCCTGGTGATCTGCTTCTGAAAGTTCACAGCCTTGAAAACCCTAAGGAGCACAGTTCTACTCTGCACACACGGGGTTGCCATTAGTTGGAATGGACCTGATTGCAACTAACAACAGCAACAACCCCATCAGCATGCCAGCTCGTGCCTAAGTGGCTCAGTTAGTACCTGTCTTGAGTGTAAGGTGAGGTGCTGCCCTATGGTCTTGCATTCAGTCTCCAATACTTGTTATAGATTGAATTTTGTACCCCCCAAAATATGTGTTGTAAATCCTAACCCCTACAGTGGTTATAATCGCATTTGGGAATGAGCTTCTTTGCTATGTTAATGAGGCAGTATTAGTGAAGGGTGTGTCTTAAATCACTCTTTTGAGATAAAAAGTGCAGCTTAAGCAAGATGGGGGAAGACAGATGCCATGTCACATGAAGATCACCAAGGAGCCAAGGCATAGAAGCTGAAAAGAGTCAAGGGCCTTCTGCCAGAGCAGAGTCTTCCCCTAGAGCCAGCGCCCTGAATTCAGACTTCTAGCCTCCTAAACTGTGAGAAAATACATTTGTTTGCTAAAGCTACCCACTTGTGGTATTTCTGTTATTTATTTAGCAGCACTAGGAGACTAAAACATACACAGACTACTAACAAGCCAGGATTCTGTATTGATTTAAATTTCTGTAACTGTAAGCATCTGAACAATTGGAAGGCAAAAATGAAGTATTGGGAGGATAATGGATAGTTTGAGGAATTAGTCTTAAAAAGCACAAAAACCAGGGTGGCTCCAAAAATGACCACCACAAGAACACCTGCATCATCCCGTGAGGTATCTTTCAATGGACGACACAGATCCAGCTGCCTTTCCAACTCGAGAACATTTGATTGGCCAGGTCCTGTCCATCAGCACCATCTGGTGGGGCATGGCCAATTCCCCAAGGTGGGGGTGGGGGGGAGGAAGAGAAGAGACGGTGTAACTAAAAGGTCAAGGCAAGTGAAACTGGGCAGAATAAAAAACAGATGCCCAGTTATCATGTGTATTTTAGTTTTTATTTTCGATATTACAATTATGAGTTTATACTATGATACAGGTCTGCAATTTTTTTTCCCATTTAGTATAGCACAGCTGTCTTTTTATGGCTACGTACACATGTATTTTTTTTTTAAGACGATTGCATAGAATTCTATTGAATGAATACACCTTAATTACTCATTTCCTTACTGATGGACATTTAGGTTGTTTCTAATAGCTACTATTAAAAAAATTTTTTTTTTTTTTGCTAATATGTTTATCTAACCTTTATACACTTTGGTTTCAGAGGAATACTGATTCAAAGGGTATATACATATAATACTCTTGTTAGGTAACACAAGATGGCCCTACAGATGGATCACTGTAATTCATATAACCAGTAACTGGATTGTCTTGTTTTCCACACATTCACCAGTACTGGGTACTATCACTATCCTGTTTTAAAATCAGTCAGTTAAGGAAAAAAGTAGGTATATCATCACTTAAATTGGCATTTTCTTGATTACTGGTGATATTGAGCAATTTTCATTTGCTGTTTATGCTTCAATTTCTGTGATCTGGCTGTTAGCTTTGCCCATTTTCTATTGAACTGCACGTTACTACTACTGACCTGGAATAGTACTTTGAATATCAGGGATATGATTCTTTCTGTATCTGTTGCAAATATTTTCTGTCAGTCCCTCATTTATCTATTGACTTTATGATGTTTTCCACCAGATAAGTTTCTATAGCCTAATGTCAGCTCCTGGTTTATACGTAATACTTATAAAAGTCAAACCAAGGTCATAAAAACTGTAAGTTTTTCTCATACTTACATTTAGATCTTTAATTTGTGTAACAGATAAGGTAATAGATCTGTTTTTTCAGAAAACCAAGTGTCCCAACACTATTTGATCAATTGATCCCTTCCTGACTGTAATGAAAAACCTTTCATCACATTGTTGTTGTTGTTAGATGCTGTCAAATTGGTTCCGACTCATAGCGACCCCATGTATTACAGTGTCAGTGAGGTGAAGTTACTCATCAGCAATGCTACATGTCCTTATATCCATACGGAGGGAGTAGCCAGCATATTACCCTGTACATCATAGAATCTTTCAATTCTGTGTATGTTTATCTTCTCTACCCACTCAGAGAGCAAGCAACCCTTCACCTACTTCAAAATCTGTCTTAGTCTTGACCTACTGGTTGATTTTTCTTGCAGCTGAATAGTACTGTTCATAAGGAACCCTCCTGACCCCTCCTCCGTACTTTAATGGCTACCATTTATTTAGACTAACACTTTATTTATGCCAAAGTTTGTATGCAGAACCTTTGACATGGATTATCTAACATATTCTTCAAAACCAGCATTTTAAGTGGGAAAGTAACATGAATATATATTTTTATTTTTTA
This sequence comes from Dugong dugon, assembly GCA_030035585.1. Taxonomy (NCBI): domain Eukaryota; kingdom Metazoa; phylum Chordata; class Mammalia; order Sirenia; family Dugongidae; genus Dugong; species Dugong dugon. Next base: position 119,059,331 of record CM057466.1, read on the forward strand.
AAAGATTAATCTGGCTACAGTGTTAAAAATGCACTTGAGAGGAGCAAGAAGAAAAATGGTTGCAACATGACTGCAGAAATCCAATTGAGATGGTTATGTCTTGGAGTACAACAATAGGACATGAGTTGGAAAAAAAGTGGATGGATTTCAGAGGTACTTAGAAGACTAAATCTATGGGACTTTCTGGTGTGGGGGTGAGGAAGAGGGAATAGTTGAGGATGACTCTCCAGTATGAATTCGGTGATGATGAGCAAGATGTACACTCTGCCTGAATGCTTTTCCGCACTCTTTACATTCATAGGGCCTTTCTCCTGTATGGATTCTTTTATGCAGAGTCAGATGGGCAATCTGGCTGAAGGCTTTGCTACATTCTGTACACTCGTAAGGTTTCTCTCCTGTATGAATTCTCTGATGGAGTGTAAGGGATTTACGATGGCTAAAAGCTTTCCCACAGACATTACATTCATAAGGTTTCTCACCAGTATGGCATCTTTGATGACAAATAAGGGACGCCCTCTGTCTGAATGCCTTTCCACATTCAACACATTCATATGGTCTTTTGCCAGTGTGGAGTCTCTGATGTTGAACAAGATAGGAGCCATCGCTAAAAGCCTTCCCACATTCACTACATTCATAAGGCTTCTCACCAGTGTGGATTCTCTGGTGTTGAACAAGGTGCGCAATCTGACTGAAGGCCTTACCACATTCTTTACACTCATAGGGTTTCTCTCCAGTGTGTATTTTCTGATGTTGAGCGAGGTGTGCATTCTGGCTGAAGGTCTTCCTGCATTCCTTACATTCATAAGGCTTCTCGCCAGTATGAATTCTCTGATGATGAGCAAGGTGTGTGCTCTGCCGGAAAGCTTTCCCACATTCTTTACACTCATAGGGTTTCTCTCCGGTATGGACTCTTTGATGTAGAGTAAGTGAACCCCGATGGCTAAAGGCTTTCTCACAAATATTACACTCATAAGGTTTCTCTCCTGTATGAATTCTCTGATGTACAGTCAGGGATGAACCATGGCTAAAGGCCTTCCCACACATGTTACATTTGTAAGGTCTCTCTCCAGTATGAATTCTCTTATGTTGAATAAGTCCTATGTGATCGGTGAAAGCCTTCCCACAATCAATGCAATCAAACGGTTTCTCCCCAGTATGATAATATCTCCGATGACGTATAAGGGAAGCATTCTGTCTGAAGGCTTTCCTACAGTCAAGACATTCATAGGGTCTTTTCCCAGTGTGAATCCTTCGATGATGAGCTAAGGATGAGCAGTCACTAAAAGCCTTCCCACATTCAATACATTCATACGGTTTTTCCCCAGTGTGAACTCTCTGATGTTGAGCAAGATGTGCAAGCTGGCTGAAAGATTTATTACACTGCTTGCACTGATAAGGTTTTTCTCCAGTATGAACTCTCTGATGTTGACTAAGATGAGCATTCTGGCTGAAGGCTTTCCCACATTCAGCACATTCAAAGGGTTTTTCTCCTGTGTGTACTCTCTGATGTTGAGCAAGGTGGGCACTCTGGCTAAAGGCCTTCCCACATTCAATACATTCATAGGGTTTCTCTCCAGTATGAATTCTTTGATGGAGTGTAAGGGTTGAGATTTTGGTAAAAGTTTTCTCACAGTTATTACATTTCAAAAGTTTCTTTTCTCCAGAGACTTGCTTGTGCTGTTTTAGAACTGAATGTTTTTCTAAGCTTTTATTTTCTGTGTCACAATTACATATTCTCTCTTCCATAGGAACAACTTGTTTTATATAAGATATTGTATCCAGATGAAAAACTGTCCCAGATTTGTTAGAGTTGTCCCTTTCCTCAATAAAGGTATCTATATGAGTGATTGTCTCCTGACTAAAACATGTCTTCTGACTTACCGGCTCCCTCTCAAACTGGTTTTCACATTTCCAGTTTTCTCTGAATATGGAACATTCAAGGCCACAGCTTCTAAGTTTTTCCATTAGCATTTCCTGAGATAATTTTTCTTCATAAATGTCCTGCTTTGGAAATAACTCCTTGGTCACCCACACATACTCCAAGTCTGAAAAATATTAATAAAGCAAATGTCTCCTTTATTAAATGCTAGAAGAATGGAAAATTCCAAAACGAAGTAACATTCATTGAATTTAAAGTTATTGAAGCCCATAAGTAGTACATATTTTTGACAGCTCCTAGCTAAGGTTAAGTAATCCAACCATCCTTGGGATCTAACCATCTGGAATTCCTGGAATAAATTCTCTTTGGCTATGGAATATTATTTCAATGTGACCTTTTATTTCAGATTTTTCACAAATGTTCATAATTGAGATTGGTACATAGTTTCCTTTTTTTGATATTATTTTGGCAAATTTTAGTATCAAATGTTATAATAAATAACATTTATTAAACAAAAAAATTTCAAGCCCTCTTTTATTTCTTTGTCTTGGAACATTCTGAATAGCATTGGTGACATTTTTTCTCAAATGTTTTATAGAATTTATTTGTGAAACTACATAGGGGTGCTACTTCTTTTCTTGAGGGAGGCAATATAACCTATGCAAAATAGACAAAAAAATCCACTAAACTAAAAAACAAAACTAACAACAAAATAAAAACCCTTGTCTGAAAAATATGAATGCCTTCTGGAGAAAGCTAGGTTTTTTTTTTTTTTTTTTTTTTTGAAGTAAAATACATATTCACCACCTGTCTGTCAGTTGTCATAACGTAGCATGAGTGTTGCCATGGTGCTGGAAGCTATGCCACTGGTATTTCAAAAATCAGCAGGGTCACCCACTGAAAACTGAGTTATAATTACAGAGAAGGAAGCAAAATGTGAGAAGGAACATACAGAGGATGGTATTTGGGGAAGCCCGTGTAGGAGAGGCCTCAATTTTCTCCCCAGGCCCTGGGGATTTGAAAGGTATTTTCTCACAAATATCTGAGAAAAGAAACATCTGGAGACTAGTTTCCCCATCTCTAGTTATCTAGTTATTCTGCACTCACCTGGGCACAGGCCTCTTGTCATCTGCCTGTTCACCTCCCAGGGCTCTTTCCCTTGTTCCAATAAGGAAATCATGTCCGGTTTAGAAATGCAAAGACCTGTATACAAAGAAAGATATGAAAACTGACCATGATGTGAATATCCCAGAACTGTGACCCACTCCTCATGGTCTTAAGAGAGAAGGGCAATGCAGGAAAATGCTGATTAAGGAAGTGTTATAGATTAAATTGTGTCCTCCAAAAATACACGTTGTAAATCCTAACCTCTATCATGTTAGGCTATTGTGTTGCTGTGATGCTGGAAGCTATGCCTGTGGTTATATTCCCATTTGGGAATAGGTTTTCTTTGTTATGTTAATGAGATAGTATTAGTGTATGGGGTCTTAAGTCAATCTCTTTTGAAATATAAAAGAGATTAAACAAGCAAGCCAGCAAGTAGAGATGAGGGACGTTAAATGCCATGCCACACGGAAATCTCCAAGAAACCAGGAAAACAGAAGCTGAAGAGAAAAGGACCTTCCCTAAGAGCTGACAGAAGCAGAAAGCCTTCTGCTACAACTGGCACCCTGAATTTGGACTTCTAGTCTCACAAACTGTGAGAAAATAAATTTATGTTTGTTAAGGCCATCCACTTGTGGTATTTCTGTTATCACAGCACTAGGTTGCTAAGGCAGGCAGGAAAGACTTCTGAGTTACAGGAAAGCAGAAGGAAAAAAATACTCTTACCCACAGAGACCAGGTTCCTATAGTTCTCCAACATGACCTTCCTGTACAAATTCCTCTGAGCAAGGTTCAGCCATTCCCACTCTTCTTGGGAGAAGTCTATGGCCACATCCGTGAAAGTCACTAACCCCTGAAATGACAGACATGCTGTTGTCAGTAAGTGCCGTTGAGTCAGTTCCAACTCATAGTGACCCCATGTGTAAGAGAATGAAATACTGCCTGTTCCTGCACCATCCTCACAATTGTTACTATGTTTGAGCCCATTATGGCAGCCACTGTGTGAATCCATCTCATTAAAGGTCTTCCTCTTTTTTGCTCTCTACCAACAGTCATGTGATAGATCGCTTTTGTGTGGCCTTTCTCGCCATGGTCTTGTAACTCCCACCAAATACTGGGTGGGACTATGCAAATAAGTCCCCCACATGTCTGTCAGTTTGTTGTATTGTGGTGGCTATTGTGTTGCTGTGATGCTGGAAGCTATGCCACTGGAATATCAAATACCAGCAGGGTCACCATGGTAGACAGGTTTCAGCTGAGCTTCCAGACTAAGGCAGACTAGGAAGAACGACCTGGCTGTGGTCTACTTCTCAAAAAATTGGCCAGTGAAAACCTTATGAATAGCATCAGAACACTGATATAGTGCCATAAGATGAATCTCTTAGGTTGGAAATCACTCAAAATCAATTGGGGAAGAGCTGCCTCCTCAAAGCAGAGCCAACTTTAATGACATGGATGGAGTCAAGCTTTTGGAACCTTCACTTGCTGATGTGGCATGACTCAAAAATGACAAGAAACAGCTGCAAGCATCCATTAATAGTAAGAACATGAAATGTATGAAGCATGAATCTAGGAAAACTCAAAATCATCAAAAATGAAATGCAATGCATAAACATTGATATCCTAGGCATTAGTGAGCTGAAATGGACTGGTATTGTCCATTTCGATTTGGACAATCATATGGTATACTGTGCCAGGAATGACAAACTGAAGAGGAATGGTGTTGCATTCATTGTCAAAAAGAATATTTCAAGATCTATACTGAAGTACAATGCTGTCAGTGATAGGATAATATCCACATGCCTACAAGGAAGACCAGCTAATACGACTACTACTTAAATTTATGCACCAACCTCTAAGCCCAAAGGTGAAGAAATTGAAGATTTTTACCAACTTTTGCAGTCTGAAATTGATCAAATATGCAATCAAGATGCATTGATAATCACTGGTGATTGAAATGCAGAAGTTGGTGATAGAAACGATGCTGAAGATCACATGACAGAATTTGTCAAGATTAGCAGCTTCTTCATTGCAAATACCATTTTTCACCAACATAAATGGTGACTATACCTGTGGGCCTCGCCAGACGGAATACACAGGAATCAAAACTGAATACATCCATGGAAAGAGAAAACGGAAAAAAAGCTCAGTATCGTCAGAACAAGACCAGGGGCCGACTGCAGAACAGACCATCAACTGCTCATATGCAAGTTTAAGTTAAAGCTGAAGAAAATTAGAACAAGTCCATGAGACCCAAAGTACGACCTTGAGTATATTCCACCTGAATTTAGAGACCATCTCAAGAATAGATTTGACTCATTAAACACTAATGACCGAAGACCAGACAAGTTATGGGATGACATCAAGGACAATCATAATGAAGAAAGAGGTTGTTAAAAAGACAGGAAAGAAAGAAAAGACCAAAATGTATGTCAGAAGACACTCTGAAACTTGCTCTTGAACACAGAGTGCTAAAGTGAAAGGAAGAAATGATGAAGTAAAAGAGCTGAACAGAAGATATCAAGTGGCAGTCTGAAAGACAAAGTAAAGTATTATAATGAAATGTGCAAAGACCTAGAGATAGAAAACCAAAGGGGAAGAACACGTTTGGAATTTCACAAGCTGAAGGAACTGAAGAGAAAATTCAAGCCTCGAGTTATGATACTGAAGGATTCCACAGGGAAAATATTAAACGATGCAGGAAGTATCAAAAGAAGTTGGAAGGAACACACTGAGTCACTGTACCAGAAAGAATTGGTTGATGTTCAACCGTTTCAAGAGGTAGCATATGATAAAGAACCAATGGTACTGAAGGAAGAAGTCCAAGCTGAACTGAAGGCATTGGTGAGAAACAAGGCTCTAGGAACTGGAAGAATACCATTTGAGATGTTTCAACAAATGGATGCAGTGAAATACGGGAATTATCAAACAATATCATTAATATCACACGCAGGTAAAATTTTGCTGAAGATCATTCAAGAAAGGTTGCAGCAGTACATCGACAGGGAACTGCCAGAAATTCAAGTCAGATTCAGAGAAGGACATCAAATGAGGGGTATCGTTGCTGATGACAGATGGATCTTGACTGAAAGCAGAGAATACCAGGAAGATGTTTACTGTGTTTTACTGACTATGCAAAGGCATTTGACTGTGTGGATCATAACAAATTATGGATAACATTGCGAAAAATGGGAATTTCAGAATGCTTGATTGTCCTCATGTGGAACTTGTACACAGACCAAGAGGCAGTCACTCGAACAAAACATGAGGATACTGCATGGTTAAAAATCAGGAAAGGTGTGTGTCAAGGTTGTATCCTTTCACCATATTCAATCTGTATATGCTAAGCAAATAATCTGAGAAGCTGAACTATATGAAGAAAAATGAATTGATGCCTTTGAATTATGGTGTTAGTGAAGATACTGAATACTCCATAAACTGACAGAAGAATGAACAAATCTGTCTTGGAGGAAGTACAGCCAGAATGCTCCTTATAAGCAAGGATGGCGAAATTCGTCTTACATACTTTGGACATGTTATCAGGAGGGACCAGTTCCTGAAGGACATCATGCTTGGCAGAGAGTCAGGAAAAAAGAGGAAGGTCTTCAATGAGATGAATTGACACAGGGGCTGCAACAATGGGCTCAAGCATAAAAATTGTGAGGATGGTGCAGAACTGGGCAGTGTTTCCTTCTGTTGTACACAGGGTCGCTATGAGTTGGAACTGACTTGATGATGCCTAACAACATGCAAATAACGTGCTTGTAGCACTCCAAGGTGATTGGATAGCTTTCTAATAATGCAAATAAGGTGCAAGTCACCCTTGTGGGGATGGGACCATGCAAATAAGGTGTATGGAATCTTAATAAGGAGATTGCTCAGTTTTGCCATCCTGCTAGGCTTAAATTGAGCCATCCCAGAGGTGGAAAGGGGGGACCTCACTACCATCAAGAAGAGATGGGAGCCAAGCGCATCATTTGGACCCAGGGTCCCTGTGCATAGAACCTCCTAGACCCAGAAGACAGAGAGAACTGTAACACTGGAGACAGCACAAGATGGTGAAAAGGGGAAGCAGAGAAACAGCAGCAGAACCAGAAGACTGGCGCCAAGACAGCACATCAGGATTCCCAGTCCATGGATCTAGGCTTGCCAACCCATTGAGCGAGAGATCTGAGTGTCTTAAGGTAAGAGGCTTTCTGGTGGAGAGAGGTGTCTCTGGGTATTTATTGTTGGAGTTAGGCTTGCTGACCCACAGAGAGAGCTGAGCACATTTGGGCTGAGGCTTCCTGGCAGAGTGGGGTGCCTCTGAGCATTTACTGGAGGAGCTAAAGAGCTTTATAACACTTGTATAAGCAGCACAGAGGCCAGGCTGGCCCAAGAGGCCTGAGGGCCGAGGGCCAGTGAGAGGCCTGCCTGTAACACGGCCAAGAAGCTGTCCAGAACACAAAACTGTATCCTGAGTCATTCTGATCCTAACTTGTAACCTGTTACTTCCCTAATAAATCCCATAATCATGAGTATTGTCTTTGAGTTGTGTGTGGCCACTGCAATGAATTATCAAACCCAGCAGAGAAGTAGTGCTGTGGGAAGGATGGCTGGTGTCAAAACTGGTAAAAAGGTTGGAGAGAGGAGGTATGTCTGATGGCCACTTCATAGCAATCAGCCTTGGGCTGTTGATCTTGATTCACTCTCCTACCCCTTGTGAAGTTAGACAAGGAGGCAAGACGACCCCACCGTGCCACCATTTTTACACCAAGCATGATGTCCTTCTCAAAGGACTGGTCTTTCCTGACAACATGTCCAAGGTACGTGAGACAAAGTCTCACCATCCTCGCTTCTAAGGAGCATTCTGGTTGTACTTCTTCCAAGATGGATTTGTTCTTCTGGCAGTCCATGGTATACAGGTGTATCTGGGAGATAGTGCGGGCTCAGTTCCAGACCACCTCAACAAACTGAATATCACAATAAAGTGAGTCACATTAATTTTTTGGTTTCCCAGTACATATAAGTTATGTTTACACTATACTGTAGTCTATTAAGTGTGCAATAACATTTTGTCTAAAAAGCAATGTACTTACCTTAATTAAAAAATACTTTAGTGCTAAAAAATGCTAACCATCATCTGAGCCTTCAGTGGGTCACAATCTTATTGCTGATGGAGGGTCTTCCCTCAATGTTGATGGCTGCTGACTGATCAGGGTGGTGGCTGCTGAAGACTGGGGTGGCTGTGGCAATTTCTTAAAATAAGACAACAATGAAGTTTACCACATCGAATGACTCTTCCTTTCAGGAAAGATTTCTCTGTAGCATGTGATGCTGTTTGATAGCATTTTACCAACGGTAGAACTTCTTTCAAAATTGGAGTCAATCCTCTCAAACCCTGGCACTGCTTTATCAATGAAGTTTATGTAATATTCTAAATTCTTTATCATTTCAACAATGTTTACACCATCTTCACCAGGAGTACATTCCATCTCAAGAAACCCCTTTCTTTGTTCATCCATAAGAACAAACTCCTCATACGTTAAAGTTTTATCATGAGATTGCAGCAATTCAGTCACATCTTCAGGTTCCACTTCTAATTCTAGTTCTCTTGCTATTTCTACCATATCTGCAGTTACTTCCTGCACTTAAGTCTTAAACCCCTCAAAGTCATCCATGAGGGTTAGAATCAACTTCTTACAAACTCCTGTTAATGTTAACCTTTTGATCTCCTGCCATGAATCATGAATGTTCTTAATGGCATCTAGAATGGTGAATCCTTTCCAAAATGTTTTCCACTTACTTTGCCCAGATTCAGCAGAGAAATCACTATCTATGGCAGCTATAGCCTTATGAAAATCATTTCTTAAATAATAAAATTTGAAAGTCAAAATTACTCCCTGATCCATGGGCTGCAGAATGGATGTTGTGTTAGCAGGCATGAGAACATTTATCTCCTTGTACATCTCTATCAGAGCTCTTCGGTGACCATATGCATTGTCAGTGAGTAGTAATAGTTTAAAAGGAATTTTCTTTTCTGTGCAGTAAGTCTCAACAGGGGGCTTAAAATATTCAATAAACCATGTTGTAAACAGATGTGCTGCCGTCCAGGCTTTGTTGTTCCACTGGTAGAGCATACGCAGAGTAGATTTAGCATAATTCTTAAGGACCCTAGGATTTTTAGAATGGTAAATGAGCATTGGTTTCAATTTAAAGTCACCAGCTGCATTAGCCCCTAACAAGAGAGTCAGCCTGTCTTTTGAAGCTTTGAAGCCAGGCATTGACTTTTCCTATCTAGCTATGAGAGTCCTAGATGGCAGATTCTTCCAAAATAAGGCTGTTCTGTCTACATTGAAAATTTGTTGTTTAATGTAACCACCTTTGTCATCATCCTAGCTAGATCTTCTGGATAACTTGTAGCTTCTATATTGCACTTACTGCTTCACCTCGCACTTCTATGTTATGTAGACGCCTTCTTTCCTTAAAATTCATGAACCAACTTCTGCTAGCTTCAAACTTTTCTTCTGTAGCTTCCTCATCTCTCTCAGCCTTCAAAGAATTGAAGAGAGTTAGGGCCTTGCTCTGGATTAGGCTTTGGCTTGAGGGAATGTTGTGGCTAATTTGATCATCTATCCAGACCACTAAAACTGTCTCCATATCAGCAATAAGGCTGTTTCACTTTCTTATCATTCGTGTGTTCATGCAATGGAGTAGCACTTTTAATTCCCCGCAAGAACATTTCCTTTGCATTCAAAACTTGGCTGTTTGGCACAAGAGGCGTAGCTTTCAACCTGTCTTAGCTTTTGACATGCCTTCCTCACTAAACTTAATCATTTCCAGCTTTTGAAGTGAGAGGTGTGCCACTTTTCCTTTCATTTGAACACTTAGAGGCCAGTGTAGGGCTATTAATTGGTTTAATTTCAACACTGTTGTGTCTCTTGGAATATGGAGACCCAAGGAGAGGGAGAGAGACGGGGGTATGGCTGGTCGGTGGAGAAGTTAGAACACATATTTATTGATTAAGTTAGCTGTTTTATATGGGCGTGGTTCGTGGCTCCTCAAAACAATTACATTAGTGTCCAGGCATGGACCAGTAACTTGAAATTTGTCTCTGAAATTGGAGGGTGCTAACAGACCAAAGAAACAGGCAGGCAACTCCAGTGTGGCAGCAGGACCACAGCAGATCTCCACATCCCACAGTGGGAGGGCAGAGGTTTTATAGTGGTGGTGGATAATAGTGGCTCCATGCCAGGGGCTTACATTAGAATGTAAACTGTAGTGAAGTAATAGACCACATGGGGGTACATACGTTCGGCCTCACAAAGCCTGTTTCCCCTTCAATTAGTAACATCAAAAATCATTGATCACAGATCACCATAAGATATAATAATAACAAAAATTTTGAAATATTGTGAGAATTACCAAAATGTGACACAGAGACAAAAACAAGCAAGCACATGCTGTTGGAAAAATGGCATTGACAGACTTGCTCAACTCAGGATTGCCAAAAACCTTACATTTGTGAAAAATGCAGTATCTGTGAAGCTCAATCAAGTGAAGCGCAATAGAACGAGGTATGCCTGTATTAAACATTCTTCACCAGCACCATAGTTCAAATGCATCAATTCTTCTTTGGTTTTCCTTATTATTGTCCAGTTTTTGCATGCATATGAAGCAAATGAAAATACCATGGCTTGGGTCAGGCACACCTTAGTCATCAAAGTGACATCTTTGCTTTTTAGTCTTTTTTAATCTTGCTCAACTGCCACACTACTTTAGGATAAAAGGTTACGCTTTTCACTTTTAGATAAAAACACTGTGCATGAGTAATTGCACTGGGGGTGGGGGTCTAAGCAATCCAGGTCAGGTAGTTATTAGACAGTTTTTTTTTTAACTAGTTATCTCGTATATATTAAGAAAAAGAATATAAAAATATGAAAGATACTTTCTGCTCTCAGAACATTTACAATTTTATGGTGAGAAGACATTCTTACATTAAAAAAATGGTGACTAATTCAATCAAGTTATAATCAAATGCTAGATTATGTTACTTCTATTAAGAGCTGGACCGTGTCTCTACTTAGGGAATTAAAGAACTCTGGGACTGCAAGGGAAAGTTTCAAGGAAGGATGCTGACCTGATGAACATGATTTCATCTCCACAATATTTTCTAAAGAATCTTAGTGTTCTTGAGGGGCTAAGAGATATGACCAAAAAATGAAGGAAAGAAAAAAAAAAAAAAACACCCTACTAATATTTTTGTATTCTTACATAAAACCATAGTTGTATCTGTAGTTCATAAAGTTATGTTCTACATCCTAGTTTGGTGAGTAGTGTCTGGGGTCTTAAGAGCTTGCAAGTGGCTATCGAAGGTACAACTATTGTTCTCTACTCATCTGGAGCAAAAGAGAAAGAAGGAAACCAAAGACTCAAAGAATAAACAGTCTACGCAAACCATGGCATCATCTACCCTGAGACCAGAAGAACTAGATGGTGCTTGGCTACCACTACCAACAGTTCTGATCAGGGCCACAACAGATGGATCCTGATATAATTGGAGAAAAATGTGGAACAGAACCTCAAATTCTTAAAAAAACAAAGCAAAACAAACAAACATAAACAAAAAGCCCCAGACCTACTGAACTGTTTGAGACTGGAGGATTTCCTGAAACTATTGCCCCAAGATACTCTTCAAGCCGCGAACTGAAACTAACCCCTGAAGTCACCTTGTAAGTCAATAACAAATTGGCTCAAAAAATAATGAATATCACATGTAAGTTCTGTGCTCCTTTAAAAAACCACCTATATGAGACCAACCGGTCAACAATTACTTTAAAACAAAGATGAGAATGTAAGGGGAGAGGGAAACTAGATGAATGGAAATGGAACAACCAGAACAGAAATAATGAGAATGTTTACATATTGTGAAGAACGTAACCAATGTTCTGAACAACTTGTGTAGAAATTGTTGAATGGGAAAATAAGCTTCTGTGTAAACCTTCACCAAAAAGGCAACAGAATATAACTAAAAAAAAAAAAAAAAAAAAAAAGAGTGCCGAACACATTTGGAAAGTTGCTTTTTGATAATCTGCTGAGAAGTATCAGAAGAGATTACATGATGCGAGTACATGTCAAGCAAGCTGTGTTTTGTTACATGGGCTGCATTTCCTAATTAACCAGCAAAGTGATGCCAACCTCCATACCATGATTGCTGGCAGATTTTAGGATTATTTTGTGACTTCTCTTACATCAGATCTGAGTAAAAGAGTTTTAAGTGAATACCAATCTTGAATGAAAGCAGAAAAATGGTTGACTACCTCAAACAATTCAGACGCTGGTATAGACTAGGTAGGTGACCTGAGCCAAGTCAATTAACTCCTCTATGACTCCGTTTCCCTATCTTAAAAATGGGAATAATTTTAGTACCTACCTCATAACAGGATTGTGAAGATTAAATGAAGTAACAGACATGAAGTGTCTGGCACAAGGTTGCAAGAATTGTTGCTTATGATAATGATGGAGGAGTTGGAAAAAGGGAAGAAAATGAGGAAGAGGAGAACAGGTGAAACACTTGGTTTAATACTTGAATAAAAGTTTTAATTATATTTTATCTAATTACCATATCCTATGGTAGTTAAGGAAACCCTGCGGCATAGTGGTGAAGAGTTTGCCTGCTAACCTAAAGGTCAGCAGTTTGAATCCACTAAGTGCTCCTTGGAAACCCTATGGGGCAGTTCTACTCTGTCCTATAGGGTCGCAATGAGTTGGAATTGACTCGACGGTAATGGGTTTTGGTTTTTTTGGTATGGTAGTTAAAGGAGGCCTGGTGGTGCAGTGGTTAAGTGCTCAACTGCTCACCTAAAGGTTGGCAGTTTGAACTCACCAGCTACTCCATGGGAGAAAGATGTAGCAGTGTGCTTCTGTAAAGATTTACAGCCTTGGAAACTATGGGGCAGTTCTACTCTGTCCTACAGGGTTGCTATGAGTCAGAATCAACTCAAAGGCAATGAGTTTGGTTTTTTTTTTTTGGGGGGGGGTATGGTAGTCACAATCATGGTCTCTAAAACCAGACTATGTTCAAATCCTATTCTGTTCAATACGTCTAAGCTATTAGTTTTGTCTTCAACTGAAAATATTTTTAAAAACTCAAGACAAACTTTGTTGACCAAACTCAAGAGAAACCAACTTTCCAAATGTGTTCTTCATAAATACACACACACACATACATACCTACATACATACACTTGCTCATAGATACACACACACATATATACGTATATATATATGTGGGTGTGTGTGATATTTCTGTTGCTCTTCCTTTACTCCTGGCATTCCAAATTTCCTTCTGGTATAATTTCTATTGGAAGAACTTCCTTTAGCAATTCCTTTAGAGCAGTTCTGCTGGTAATTAATCCTCTTACTTTTCCTTCATATGATAACCTTTAGTTCACCTGCATTCCTGAAAGACATTTTCAGCAGACATAGAATTATGGATTAACAACTCTTTCATTTGAGCACTTTAAAAATGTTGTTTTAACTTCCTTCTGGATTCCATGGTTTCTGATGAGAAATCCAGTCAGTGAAATCGCTGTTGTCCTATGTGTTATATATTTCTCTGGCTGCTTTAAAGATTTTTTTCTTTGTCTTAAGTTTTCAGCAGTTTGATTTTGATATGTCTGGGCAAGGATTTCTTTAAGTTTACTGTGTTTGGGTTATGCTGCACATATGTATCCACAGATTTATGTCTTTTGCCAAATATCAAAAATTTCCAGCCATTGTTTCTTCAAATATTTTTTTTCCACACTGTACTCTTTCTCCTCTCCTTCTGGGTCTCCATTGATATGAATGTTAGACATTCTGGCATCATCCTACAGAGCCCTGAGGCTCTGTTCAATCTTTTTTCTGTTATTCAGATCAGATTTCTATGTATCTTCAAGTTCACTATCTCTTTCCTCTGTCATCTCCATTCTGTCATTGAGAACATCCAGTGAGTTTATCTTGGTTATTCTGTTTTTCCTTCTTTATATTTTCTACTTCTTTCCTGAAATTTTCTATCTTTCCATTTGTTTCAAGAGTGTTCACCTTACTTTTTGAAGCATTTTTATATAGTTGCTTTAAAGTCTTTGACAGATAATTCCAATATCTATGTCATTTTGATGTTGGCATCTGCTGTCTTTTCCGATGTAAATTGAGATTTTCCTGGCTTTTCATAACTAAGTAATTTTCGGTTATATCCTGGACATTTTGAATATTATGAGACTGTATAATGTATAAATTCTATGAAGAATATTGATATTTTGTTCAGACTGCAAGACCAGCCTTCTGTGAGTCCGTTCTATTTTCAAAGCCTCTGCAGTGATATTCACCTCTGTTCTGCTTATGCACCACTCACTGGCCAACTAGGGTCCTGGTTAGTGATCTACCCCTTAGTTTAGTTCTCAAAGACTACCGTATGCTCTCTAGGGTCAGACGTAGGTGTGAATGGCTCAGAGCAGACCCAGGAGTTCATCAACAACTTTATAGGACTGCTTTCCAAAGATCCTTCCTCTCTGTGACCTCTCTAGTACTTTCTGGTTACCTGGGTCTCCTCTTTTTTGTACTCCAGCCAGTTAATTGGTGCTTTATTTATTCTCATTCTGCTGTGTATTTCTTGTGCCTACACCCATTTCTGGGGTGTCATGGATTGAACCGTGTCCCCCAAAAATATCTGTCAACTTGGTTAGGCCATGATTCCTAGTATTGTGTGGTTGTCCTCCATTTTGTGATTGTAATTTTATGTTAAAGAGGATTAGGGTGGGATTGTAGCACCCTTACTAAGGTCACTGATTCAGTATAAAAGGAGTTTCCTTGGGGTGTGGCCTGCACCATGTTTTATCTCTCAAGAGACAAAAGAAAACGGAAGCAAGCAGAGAGAGGGGACCTTATACCACCAAGAAAGCAGCAGCGGGACCAGAGCGCATCTTTTGGATGTAAGGTTCCTGTGTATGGAGAAGCTCCTAGACCAAGGGAAGAATGATGACACGGACCTTCCTCCAGAGCCAATAGAGAAAGCCTTCCCCTGGAGCTGATGCCCTGAATTTGGACTTGTAGCCTACTAGGCTGTGAGAGAATAAATTTCTCTTTGTTAAAGCCATCTACTTGTTTTGTATTTCTGTTAGATCAGCACTAGATGACTAAGACATGGGGCCAAGCGGGAAGAGAACAGAAACAGAAATAAAGCCATGGAGGTTTAGCCCATCCTCTTGGGACCTCAGCTTCTTTGATCAGAGAGAAAATTTCTCCTCTTTTGGAGTTTTAGGCTTCTGCACATCCCCACTGCCACCACTGAAGCACAAGAAAACAGAAAAAGTGAAAAAAAGGGAGGGATTCCCCCATTCTCTCTGAGAATTAGGAGATTCATTTCTTCCTCCTTGAGACAGAACTAGAAGGCTTCTCCTGCTCCTTCTTCTGTTCGCACCAATGCACACTTCCACATTTGGGGCTTGTTAGATCAATGCCAGGATATATTGGAAGAAAAAATATAGTAAAAGCACTGCAGGTTTGATGGTAGCTCAAATGCTGGCCTTCTTCCCCAATCCACTTGTTACTATTTACTTTTCAGAATCTTCAAATAGCTGTTCTATGCATTCTGTCCTTCTTTCAGCGGTAAAGACAAGGTGGAGTATCGTATACTTAGTCCACCTTACCCCAAACTGAGACCCTCTCAAATTCAGTATGCTATTATTATTTTTACATTGTTATTCCACTGGAAATTAAAAGCTCCCTGATATTTGTTCACAGCTTCTAGCGCATCATACATCACATTGTAGCTCTTCAACTCTATAACTTTGAAGACATTTAGTATGTAAAGACAAAGCAAAAATGTTTCTCAAGCGACAACATGACTTGCCTGAAGAACAAGTAAGTGTGTATAAACCTCCTAAATTCAGAATCTGAAAGTGTGAAAGAGCCATCATATAATGTAAAAATCTTTATAACGGGATTGGGATGTAGGGACCAGGAACATGGTGGCTCTCAAATTTCCTCCAAGGACTGTACTTTTGCTCTGTCAGACGCCTATGATAAGACTGAACACAAAGAAAGGGCTCAGACTGAGATGTTTCTTGAATGAAAAATAAATACCAAGTAGGAGGAAGAGAAAGCTCTGAGGGGGAAATGGGATGCCTGAGTCTATCCCTGTGGGCCCAACGCTCACCAGACTGGGAAGAAATAGGAACCAGGTCCCAGGGTGGAACTTAAGTAGATAATTTTCAGATAGAAAAAAACATTACCAAATCCTGTAAAACAAGACTGTATTTCAGGGAGATGAGAGGGAATACCAACTCACCTGGGACACGGTTTTAGGAAGTTGGATTCCTGTCACCACCTCCTCTTCCTGACTCATTTGGAGGGCTTTGCCCTGAGAGGGCAGAGCTGGGGGACGACAAAGGAGTGGTGAGACTGAGGAACTCTAATAATCACAGCCTAGAAACTCTCTCTTCCTGTCACTTCCCTCTGTTCTCACTTCCCCACCCTCCCCTCACGGTCCAGGGAAGTCACTGAGAGACACAAATTTACAGTGGTTCCCTTCTGCTCTGGGTTTTCAGGCTGAGGCACAACCTCTTTCTCCCTCAAAGCCACCCACTCATCAGTGAGATATACTAAACCCAATGCCGTCAAGTTGATTCTGACTCATAGTGACCCTGTAGGACAGAGTATGCCCCATAGGGTTTCCAAGGAGTGGCTGGTGGATTTGAACTGCCAACCTTTGGGTTAGTAGCTGTAGCTCTTAACTACTGCCCCACCAAAGCTCCAAGGGATATACTAGGTGTGCTGAATATATTAATACTCTCATTTAATCGCCACAATCATTAAAGGGAATATGGTCACCGTTTTACACATAAAAGCTCTGGATAGTGAAGTCTTTTGCACAATACATACAACTTGTAAACAATGGAGTCCAGCTGCCAACCTAGGTTTGCCTGACTCCACTGCCCAAGTTAACTGCTCAAGAGGACATTGCTTAAATGGGAAATACGCCCCAGTGACACAGTGGTTAAGCACTTGGCTGCTAACTGAAAGGCTGGCGGTTCGAACCCACCAACTGCTCCACAGGAGAAAGATGTGGCAGTCTGCTTCTGTAACGATTTACAGCCTTGGAAACCCTATGGGGTAGTTCCATCCTGTCCTATAGGGTCACTATGAGTTGGAATTGACTCAACAGCAATGGGTTTGGTTTTTTTTGGTTTTTGTGTTTCTTGTTAGGATTTGTGAAGATTCTATGAGAAGACTTCCTTGGAGAAAGCCATCTTACACAGAGAAGGCATTAGCTTTGTTACAACAGAAAGGCCATATGGCTTGCAGATAACTGAACCAAAATAACTGTCACGTTTCCTCTTGGGGTAATGAAAACGTTCTGGAACTAGATTGTGGTGATGGAGGTTCAACACTGTGAACATAGTAAATGTAACTGAATCATACACTTTAAAATGGTTAAAATACTACCTTTACATTACGTGCATTTTACCACGATTAAAAAAAGCCAACTAAAGCTGAGGTGGGGATATGTAGCAAAGAGTGCTCATTATCTATCCAATATCCAGTCTCCCCTTCCTTGTAAAAAAGAAACAAAAAACTGTCACAAGTTTCAGGTTCTCATTTTGCTTTGTGACAAGCTACAGTGTTGAAGAAGTCACTTGACCTCCTCAAACCAAGTTTTTTCCATCAGAAGAAAGGGTAAAAGTACTTGGCATAAAATACAGGTATTGTATTCAGGGGTTCCCTGAATCCTCTAATTCTGGCTTTTTTCCTCTAAACCCCTCAAAAGTGTTATTATAAAGGTGATAATAAGAACGAACACTTACTGAGCACTTAGTACGCGGCAGGGAATATACCAAGTGCTTTACATGTATAAGCTCATCTAATGCTTACAACAGTCCCATGAGATACGTAATATTATTATCTCTGCTTTACATAAGAGGAACTGAGGGTCAGAAAGCTTAAGGAAAAACAAAAAACAAAAGAACTTACTCAGTGCAAGTTTTGGGATCTGAATCCTTTAAGTTATTCAACCCTCTCACAGTTGGTTTCCTTAACTGTCCAACCCAAAACTTGTCCAAAGGAGTTTAAAATACCTACATGAGGCAGTGGTCGAGAGGTTTACATGAAAGCCAGTACAGAGGGGGGCCTCTGGAGTCAGCCTATCCTGGATCTGAATCCCGTCTCTTCCACTTACTAGCAATTACTTATCCTCTCCATGCTTTGGTATCCTCCTCTGTAAAAAAGAGATAAAGGTAGTTCTGACTTGATAATGTTGTGGTTTTGGTGTTAATATCCCA
Source organism: Dugong dugon (assembly GCA_030035585.1). Taxonomy (NCBI): domain Eukaryota; kingdom Metazoa; phylum Chordata; class Mammalia; order Sirenia; family Dugongidae; genus Dugong; species Dugong dugon. Next base: position 119,077,613 of record CM057466.1, read on the forward strand.
AAAGGTCTTAGAAAGATGCCTGGCAGACTGACTCAATGGCAACCTTGTGTATTAGAGTAGAACTGCTCCATAGGGTTTTCTTGGCTGTAATCTTTATGGACACAGATCATCAGACCTTTCTTCTATGGCACCACTGGGTGAGTTCCAACTGCCAACCTTTAGGTTAGAAGCCGATCACAAACCCCCTGTGCCACTGAGGAACAGGAATGTTTTCTTTCAGTGACTAGGAGGTGATTAAGCCACAGAAAGTCTTGGATCACTCAGTATTTCTGGAAGGAGCTGTTAATCTCATCTTCCTCCCAAGTCCTAGACCACAGTGATATATAAGAAAGGGCTTTGACAGGTAAAAAAAAGCTAAATGCCAAGATCTTCCTTGAAGAGCAGCAGAGATACCCAATGGACAAGGTTACGTCCTCTGGGTCCTTGGAGATGTCCAAAAAAGACCCAGAAGGGGAGGTGTCTGGTCAGGTGACTCTGGACAAGACAAGGGTCCTCCCTGGCCTCTGCTTCATTCTCATGCCCAGGGTGAGCCTCCATATTATTGGGCTCCCACATCCACCAAACTTGAAGCCAGGACATCCTCCTCCAGCACTTTGGCCTCAAAGGACAACACCCCAAAACATCAATTTCCACTCTTCCAGTGGCACCCAAGCCATCTGCCACTCTTACCTCTGTACTCACGTGCCATGGTCTCCTGAGCTTTGCCCACTCCAGGCAGAGAGAGCAAGAAATGCTTTAGACTCAGCAGCCCCGCCTGGCTCCTTTCCAGGACTAGGGCTTTGGCCACACTAGGCTTTTGGTGGTTGAGTGTGTGTGTGTAGCCCACACTAGGCTTTTGGTAGTTGAGTGTGTGTGTGTGTGAGGGTCTCCTCAAGGAACGTTTCCAGCTCTGCCATTTACTATAATTCATTCATTCAAGTACATACTGGCTCCTACATGCTGCTGGGATATACATGCATGTGCAGAATAACAATCACACACTCGTCACACACATCTTCTCCCCGACCAGTCACATCTCACACATGCACCCCCCCCCCAGTCAACACTCCAACACTCCAGTCACAATACCCCCCAGCCAGTCACATCTTATACATGCACAGCCCCCACCTCAGTCACACACTCGTCACAATCCCCCCGCCCTCCGGCAGTCACATTTCACACATTCACACACACCCAAATTCACACAAGTATCCACTTCCTCCTCCCACTCAGTCGTACAGTCATATACGCGACGCACTGTCAGCCACACAAGCGCCAAGTCACAATTGCACATTCACTACGACCCCGGCGTCTCAGTGGCCCCGGTCGAGACACTGCCGCCCACTCAGCCCTAGCTTTCACTAAAAAACACCGCCGGAAGCGCACAGGTCCCGACTTCAGTCCCGGCCGGAAGTAGGCGTGTCCTCACTCCGCAATGACCCCTGGGAAATGTAGTCCCGAACAGGCGCGGAGGCGGCAACGGGTATTTGGAGGCAAAGGAAGCAAGAAACGGTTCTTTTCTGGGCCTGGAGGTTGCTGCCCTCTGCCCCGTATGGGTGCCTCCTGGTCTGGAATCGGGCTGTCCAAAAGCCTCTTAGCCTCGAATTTGGTTACTAGAAGTACAGGCCGCCCGATGAAGCGAGCTGTACCCCAGGACCTCTGGGACCTATGGGACCTCCGGGAGCTGTCGTCGGAACCGGGGTGCGCAAGCGCAGGGATCAAGCGCTGCAAATTGAGAAAAAACCAAACCCAATGCCATGATTCCAACTCCTTTCGACCCTATAGGACAGAGTAGAACATAGGCGGTAATCTTTACAGAAACAGACTGCCACATCTTTCTCCCGCGGAGCGGCTGGTGGGTTTGAACCACCGACCTTTGGTTTAGCCACCGAGTGCCTACCAACTGCGCCACCAGGATTCCTCTGCAAATTGAGAACTGGGTCCTAATCCAAGACGCGGCCCGACAGGTGGGAGAGGTCTCAGGAGGAGTCCAGCTCTTTGGCATATTGGGAGCGCATTTAAACGTAGTGCGAGGCTGTAGAGAGTAGGCGAGGCTTAGGAGAGGTGAAGTAGAGGGGCGGGGCCTGGAGCTAGGAGGAGGGTAGGATGGGATTTGGAATTTGCCTGTCACTGCACACTGTGATTTGTGACTTTCTGAGTGTGTGTGTGTGTGTGTGTGTGTGTGTGTGTGTGTGTGTGTGTGTGTGTAACCTCGGTGGGCCTGCTCATTTGTTTAGGTTTTTATGTCAGCCTTCAACTCTGAGTGGTGGTGTGTGGCTGTTTTGGGATGACCACCCTAAAGAGTGACCTTTCACTGGCCCATCAGTCACTACTATTCACCCACACTAAACACTTTGCTGCTCCTTGAACGTGCCAACCTTCTTCACATGCTGGAGCCTTTGCATGTACTTTCTGCCTGGAGAGCCCTTCCTTGGCCAGGAAAGCATGGCTGACTTTACTAACCCATCTAAAGCACCCCCTCCCCCACCACCATCACCACCATGGCATCCTTCCGTTTTACTTCATGCCTACCTACCAGTTATCATTCTCTGTATAACCTTAAGTCCTCTACCCCACACCTATTTTGTTTCTCCTTGCTAAACTGAGAATTCCATGAAGCACATACCTTGTTAATCCTGTTCAGGTTATATTCCCAGTGTCTAAAATAGTGTTTAGCACATAGTAGGTGCTCAGCAAAAAAAAAAAAAAAAATCGCTTGGTCTAGTATAAGCAGTCCCATCACTACACACACATCACCCAAAAAAGTAAGTCACCCTCTCAGAAATACCCAATCACTCAAGGCCACACAGTCACATACAGAACCAGCTTTCCTTGATCCAATTTCCCTCAGATTTCATGGACTCTGCTAAAGACTTCTAACTGTGAAGATACTTTCTCTAATGAATTGCAAATGGTATCTTAGTGTTTGTAACATTTTGTGATTGGTTGAGTTGTATAAAAATGATATTGGTAGTTCTAGTTTCAGCTCTAACATGTAAAAAACTTGAAAGTCATTACTCCCATCCTCACAAGGAAAATGTTGGTCCAGGGAAATGTTGGACTGAAAAACAATGACTTTTCTTAGCTCCCTCAGATAATTGAAGTCACAGAGCAAACTACCACTCTGAAATCTGGAGAAATGGGTAAATACAGAGAAATCACAGCTGAGATGAGCCTACCTAGAGCAGAAGCCACTGGAGTTTGTAACTGCCTGGTAGGAACACTTAATGTTAATTTTGACAAATTTCTGGAGCTGAAAGTGGAATAGCTTGAGAGTAAAAAACTCCTGGAGGCCTTTCATGGATTTTACCTCTGGGAACTCTACTAGGTTTTCATGAAAATCTGAGAAAAATCTCATTTTCAAGAAGAGGGAGGGGAAAAGTAATTATTCTGAATTACACCCAGAGCATTCTCTATAACAAAAGCCTGCCCTCCAAAGAAAACTTTGTCAGAGCCTTATTTGACCTGAGGGAGGGGAAACTGGCCAGCTCCAGTCTCCTTTAGTATTCCTGCCTCATGTAAGTGCAGGGAAAAAAAAAAAAAAAAGCTAAGAAGAACTTCTGAAGCTCATAGGCCAGGGACTCAGGTCTACTATAAGCCTGAGATTGAATCATAAGATTACAGAATGCTTGCTTTCCCTTCCCAACACTTTACCATCACATCAGCAAAGCTCCAGGAGACTACAACTGAGAAAGCTACAAGACACAGGCTCTGTTTAAGAAGTTCTAAGGTAAACTTTACAAAGACAACATGGAAGAGAAAAACAAACAAGGAAACTGAAGCATCTTGTATCTACAGCTGTAGCAAACATTAAATATGACCCAGCTCCTAGCCAGATTAACACAAAACTTCCCGTTATCTAATTAGCACAGTTCCTTTTTCCCAAGACATCATATTCAGCTTTCAACAAAAAACTGTAAATCATGCAAAAATGCAAGAAAAGTACAATCTGAAGAAACAAAACAGATTCAGCTATGACACAGATTTTGGATTATCAGACAATTTTAAATAACTATGATTTATATGTTAAAGACACTAATGAGAAAAGCAGACGATATGCAAGAGCAGATGAAAACTCTAATAAAGAATAAAAAGGAAATGCTAGAAATCAAAAACACTAACAGAAATGAAGAATGCTTTTGATGGGCTCATCGTAGAGTGGACATGGTCAAGGAAAGATTATCAGTGAGCTTGAAGATATGTCAATAAAAACTTTGCTGATTGAAATGCAAAGAGAAAAAGAATTAAAAAAAAAGAAAAGAATATCCAAGAATTCTAGGACAATTACATAAGATATAATATATGCATAATTAGGAACAAGAGAAGAAGAGAGAAAGGAGCATAAGAAATATTTGAATAATTACCAAGAATTTCCCAAAATTAATGGCAGACACCAAACCACAGATATGGGAAGCTCAGAGAACACCAGGCAGGATAAATAACAAAATGTCTACAACTAGGCTTATCATATTCAAGCTGAAGAAAACCAAAGACAGAGAAAACCTTGAAAGAAGACATAAAAGGAAAAAAAAAAAAAACTACCAAACTTACCTGTAAAGGAACAAGAACAAGAATTGCATTAGACTATTTATCAGAAGCCATGTAAGCAAGAATAGAGTGGAGCGAAATATGTAAAGTGTTGAAAGAAAAACTCACCAACCTAGAATTCTGTATCCAATGAAATTATCCTTCAAAAGTGAAGGAGAAATAAAGATTTCTCAGACAAACAAAAACTGAGAGAATTTGGACTAGTAGCCTTGCTTTGCAAGAAATGTTAAAAGAAGTTCTTCAGAGAGAAGAAAGATGATATAAGTAAAAACAAAAACAAACAAACAAAAAAACTGGGAGCTGTAAAGCAATCCTAGTGTCTAAATTCTTCCCCCTAATCTGCAATCTTGGGAATCCTTTATTTCTAGAAAAAGGACAGGGAGAGGAAATGGCCATTTTGCTCCTGACACAGAGAACTTTTTCAAGTGATTCCTCAAGTCAGTGAAACTGTGGGTTTCTGAGTTATAGCCACCCCTGGACCAATAAGCAACATCATGATAAATGGAGAAACAATTGACGTTGTCAAGGATTTCATTTTACTTGGATCCACAATCAAAGCCCATGGAAGCGGCAGTTAGGAGATCAAACGAGGTATTGCATTGGACAAATCTGCTGTAAAGGACCTCTTTAAAGTGTCCAAAAGCAAAAACATCACGTTAAGGTCTAAGGTGTGCCAGACCCAAGCCATAATATTTTCAGTTACCTCACATGAATGGGAAAGCTGGACAATGAATAAGGAAGACTAAAGAATAATTGACACCTTTGAATTATGATGTTGGTGAAGAATATTGAATATACCATGGACTGCCAGAAGAAGGAACAAGTCTGGGAAGAAATACAGCCAGAATGCTCCGTGGAAGCAAGGATGGCGAGACTTTGTCTCGAATACTTTGGACATGTTATCAGGAGGGACTAGTCCCTGGAGACGGACATCATGGTTTGTAAAATAGAGGGTCAGCAAAAAAGAGGAAGACGCCTAACGAGATGGATTGACACAGTGGCTGCAACAATGGGCTCAAACGTAACAATTATGAGGATGGTGCAGGACCGGGCAGAGTTTTGTTCTTTTGTACACAGGGTCGCTATGAGTCAGAACTGACTCAATGGCACCTAACAACAACAAGCCACCCCTTGCTACTGTGGTCTTGAGCCTGCTCTCACGTGAGAAGACATAAAAATGGAAAACTCAGTCTAGTGCCATTCCCTTTTTCCTGATGTTAAGTCCTCTCCAATTTTGCCTGCTTTGGTCACTCTTTTGTGTGTTCAGATAATTTTTTTAAAAATGTTTGTACACTGTTTATAATTGTTATATATGGACTGGTTGCTCTAATATGAGCTCTTAAAAGTTGAACTTGACTCATGCTATCTGGACGCTGACCATCCTGTTTCTATGTTCTATAGCTCTTAGTTTTCTTTTAAATCTTCTAACTTTATTTCTCCTTTTAAATCTGCCTTCAGGAGGGTTCCCCCGTCTGTCCTATGAAGTCACTAGCTTATTCTTTAACTGTATTTGACTTGCTATTATTGCATCCATTATGTTTTTATTTTAATGATTATATTTTTATGCTTAATATTTCTACTCAGTTCCTTTGTATAATTTCTTTTCTTGCTTCATATTGCCAGTATCTTTTCCTACTTCCTTAAATATAGTTATCATTACTATTTTTTTTAAATCCTACTATGTCCAAATTATTTTTCTTCATAAGGGTTAGATCACATGTCCAGGTAAAAGTAGTCATTTACTGGACTACCTTGCAGCTAAGGATGTGCACATGATCCAGCTCTGGCCCATGAGATGTAAACAGGAGTCGACAGATGGGTGTAAACTTCTTAGAGGGGAAGACTCAGCTTATATTTATTCTTTGCCCTTCACTTTGCTTTTCTTCCATCCTAGAATTCAGACACACGATGATGAAAGTCACTAAAGATGCCACAAAAGTTTGTCGAATACTTAATGACTTCTTTGATCAGCTTCTCTAGTCCTGGACTTCTCCAACCTCTATACTTCTCATGCGACTTTTAAAAAATCCCCCATTTCTGCTTAAGTCACTTTATGCAGATTTCATTTACTTTCAGCTGAAGGCCGGATACAGTTATTTACTAAGACTGAGCAATACTACCCTATAATGTAAGAACATAGTTGCAAATTCATCATCATATCTGGTTCAGATTCACAAAAATCCAAAAAACCTCACTACGCACTCTGTTTTTGAACCTCTGGAGAAACAGGACCCTAGTATCTTGCTGGAGGAAGAGCAAAATGGTACAACTCCTGTGTAGAGCAATGTGGCAATATCTAACAAAATTACTCAGTAATCACATTTCTAGGAAACTATCCTGACAAATACACATTTATATTCCTGAAAAGCATATATGTAACATCATTATGACATTATTGCAATGGCAAGAGTTGGAGAGGGGGAAAAACAAATGTCCATCAATAGGCGACTGGTTAAATAAAGTATGTTACATTCACACGATGAAGAACTGCACATCCGTTAAAAAAGATTGCAATATACTGAAACAGAGTGAGCTCTAGGATATATTGTTAAGTTAAAAAAATGTAAGGTGCTGTTATGGATTGAATTATGTTCCTCCTAAATATGTGTTATAAATTCTAACCTCTCTGCCTGTGGTTATACATGGGATCATTTGGGAATGGGTTGTATTTATTCTATTAATGAGGCAAGATTAGTGTAAGGTGTATCTTGAGTCAATCTCTTTAGAGATGTAAGAGATTAAACCAGCGAGCAGAGGAGAGACAGGGTAAGATAGATGCCAAGACACATGGAGATCTCCAAGGAAGCAGGAAGCAGAAGCTGAAGAGACAAAGACTTTCCTCTAGAGCCAACAGACAGAGAAAGCCTTTCCCTAGAGCTGGTGCTCTGAATTCGGACTTCTGCCTCCTAAACTGTAAAATGATAAATTTCTGTTAAAGGCATCCACTTGTGGTATTTCTATTATAACAGCACTAGATAACTTAAGACAGGTGACTATGAATACATTTAGCTATACAACTTCTTCCCCCACGCATCTGTCAGTCTGTCATACTGTGGGGGCTTGCGTGTTGCTGTGATTCTGGAAACTTTGCCACCGGTATCCAAATCCCAGCAGGGTCATCCATGGCAGACAGGTTTCAGGTGAACTTCCATACTAAGGCAGACTAGGAAAAAGGACCTAGAGGTCTACTTCTGAAAAGAATTAGCCAATGAAAACCTTATAAATAGCAGAAAAACATTGATATAATGCCAGAAAATGAGCCTCTCAGGTTGGAACGCACTCAAAAGATGACTGGGTAAGAGCTGCCTCCTCAAAGTAGAGTCATCTTAAATGACGTGGATGGAGCCAAGCTTTTGGGACCTTCATTTGCTGACATGGCACGACTCAAAATGAGAAGAAACAGCTGCAAACATCCATTAATAATCGGAACATGGGATGTATGAAGTATGAATCTAGGAAAATTGGAAATCGTCAAAAATGAAATGGAACGCATAAACATCGATATCCTCGACATTAGTGAGCTGAAATGGACTAGTATTGACCATTTTGAATCAGACAATAATATAGTCTACTATGCCGCGAATGACAACTTGAAAAGGAATGGCGTTGCATTCATTGTCACAAAGAACATTTCAAGATCTATCCTGAAGTACAACTCTATCAGTGATAGGAAACTATCCATACACCTATAAGTAAGACGAGTTAATATGACTATTATTCAAGTTTATCCACCAACCACTAAGAACAAAGATGAAGAAATTGAAGTTTTTACCAACTTCTGCAGTCTGAAATTAATTGAACGTGCAATCAGGATGCATTGATAATTACCGGTGATTGGAATGTGAAAGTTGGAAGCAAAGAAGGATCGATAGCTGGAAAATATGGCCTTGGTGACAGAAACGATGACGGAGATCGCATGATAGAATTTTGGAAGACCAATGACTTCTTCATTGCGAATATCTTTTTTCACCAAATAAACGGCGACTATAAACGTGAACCTCACTGAATGGAATAACAGGAATCAAATCGACTACATCTGTGGAAAGAGAAGATGGAAAATCTCATTAACATCAGTCAGATCAAGGCCAGGGGCCGACTGCGGAACAGACCATCAATTGCTCATGTGCAAGTTCAAGTTGAAGCTGAAGAAAATTAAAACAAGTCCACAAGAGCCAAAGTAGGACCTTGAGTATATCCCGCCTGAATATAGAGACCATCTCAAGAATAGATCTGATGCGTTGAACACTAATGACTGAAGACCAGACGAGTTGCGGAATGGTATCAAGGACATCATACACGAAGAAAGCAAAAGATCATTAGACACCAAAATGGACGTCAGAAGAGACTCTGAAACTTACCCTTGAACTTAGAGTAGCTAAAACGAAAGGAAGAAATGATGAAGTAAAAGAGCTGAATGGAAGATTTCAAAGGGTGCCTTGAGAAGACAAAGTAAAATATCATCATGATACGTGGAACGACCTGGAGATAGAAAACCAAAAGTGAAGAACATGCTCGATACTGAAAGAAGTGAAGAAAAAATTCAAGCCTCGACTTGCAATAGTGAAGGATTCTATGGGGAAAATATTAAGCGATGCAGGAAGCATCAAAGAAGATGGAAGGAATACAGAGTCATTATACCAAAAAGAACTGGTCGATGTTCAACCATTTCAGGAGGCAGCATATGATCAGGAGCCAATGGTACCGAAGAAGAGGTCCAAGCTGCACTGAAGGCATTGGATAAAAACAAGGCTTCAGGAACTGACATAATACATTTCAATAAATGGATGCAGCGCTGCCAGTGCTTACTTATCTATGCCAACAAATTTGGAAGACAGCTCCCTGGCCAACCGACTGGAACAGATTCATGCTCATGCCTATTCCCAAGAAAGGTGACCAACAGCATGCAGACATTATCGAACAACATTATTAATATCACATGCAAGTAAAATTTTGCTGAAGATCATTCAAAAGTGGCTGCAGCAGTCCATTGGCAGGAACTACCAGAAATTCAAGTCAGATTCAGAAGAGGTTGTGTAACCAGGGAAATCATTGCTGATGTCAGATGGATCCTGGCTGAAAGTAGAGAATACCAGAAAATGTTTACCTGTGTTTTATTGACTATGCAAAGGCATTTGACTGTGTGGATCATAACGAATTATGGTTAACATTGAAAAGAATAGGGATTCCAGAACACTTAATTGTTCTCATGAGGAACCTGTACATAAATCAAGAGGCAGTCGTTTGAACAGAACAAGGGGATACTGCATGTTTGAAATTCAGGAAAGGTGTGTGTCAGGGTTGTATCTTTTCACCATATTTACTCAATCTGTATGCTTAGCAAATAATCTGAGAAGCTGGAGTATATGAAGAAGAATGGGGCATCAGGATTGGAGGAAGACTCATTAACAAACCTGTGTTATGCAGATGACAAAACCTTGCTTGCTGAAAGTGAAGAGGACTTGAAGCACTTACTGATGAAGATCAAAGACTACAGCCTTCAGTATGGATTACACCTCAACATGAAGAAAACAAAAATCCTCACATCTAGACCAGTAAGTAACATCATGATAAACGGAGAAAAAATTGAAGTTGTCAAGCATTTCATTTTACTTGGATCCACAATCAACACTCATGGAAGCAGCAGTCAAGAAATCAAATGACGCCTTGCATTGGGAAAATCTGCTGCAAAAGATCTCTTTGAAGTGTTTAAAAGCAAAGATGTCACCTTGAAGACTAAAGTGCCCCTGACCCAAGCCATGGTGTTTTCAATCACCTCATATGCGTACGAAAGCTGGTCAATGAATAAATAAGACCAAAGAAGAATTGATGCATTTGAATTATTGTGCTGATGAAAAATATTGAATATACTATGGACTGCTAAAAGAACAAACAAATCTGTCTTGGAAGAAGTATAGCCAGAAGGCTCCTTAGAAGCAGGGATGGTGAGATTTCATCTCACACATTTTGGAGGTTATCAGACATTATCGAACAACATCATTAATATCACATGCAAGTAAAATTTTGCTGAAGTTATCAGGAGGGATTAGTCCCTGGAGAAGGACATCATGCTTGGTAAAGTAGAGGGTCAGTGAAAAAGAGGAAGACCTTCAATGAGATGGACTGACATAGTGGCTGCAACAATGCAAACATAGCAACAATTTGAGAATGGCACAGGACTGGACAGTGTTGCATTCTGTTGTACATAGGGTCACTATGAGTCAGAATCAAGTTGATGTCACCTAACAACAACATCTAATTTCTTATGTAAAAAGGGAAATAAGATATTTAATTATTTGCTTATTTTTACAGAAATACTGGAATGATAAACTCAAAGGCAGTAAAAATTGTTATCTATTGTGGGGTGGGAATGGGATAGATAGACTAGAGAAGAAAGTAAGACTTTTCTGTGTATACTTTTTTATGTATAGTCTTGACTTTTGAGACATGTAAAGGTTGTACTTATGTGAAAATTAAAATTAAGTAAAAACAGAAAGAAGCCCTAAAATAGCAAATATTCAGAAACAAATGAACCTAATTGCCTAGCAAATTAGTGATAGAACTACAAACAGAAAAAGAAAATTTCAAGTGTCTTTTGAACACATTACTCTGAACGAGCACACTGAATTAGATATATTCTAGGGTTAGTGTCTTAGTCATCTAGTACTGCTCTAACAGAAATAGCACGAGTGGATGGATTTTAACAAAGAGAAATTTATTCTCTCACAGTCTAGTAGGATGCAAGTCCAAATTCAAGGCATCAGCTCCAGAGGAAGTCTTTCTCTCTCTGTCAGCTCTGGAGAAAGCTCCATATCATCAGTCTTTCCTTGATCTGGGAGATTCTCTGTGCAGGAACCTCAGGTCCAAAGGACGCACTTTGCTCTTGGCACTGCTTTCTTGGTAGTATTAGTTTCCCTTGTGTCTCTGCTCGCTTCTCTCTTTTATATCTTAAAAGAGATTGCATTAAGACACTATCTAATCTTGTCAACCTCATCAGTATAACCTCATCACAGTGATAGGATTTATAACACATAAGGAGATCACATAAAATCTCATCACAGTGATAGAGTTTACAACACATAAGGAAATCACATCAGATTATGCACTCATACAATACTGAGAATCATGACCCAGCCAAGTTTACAGATATTTTTTGGGGACACAAATCAATCCATGACAGTTAGAAAGAACTGCAAATAATTCTTTTTTTTTTTTTCAAAGAAATCTTGAACTTCACTCAGTAGTTTTGTTAGTAGGAATATTGGTGTTTTAATTTTCCCCAAAAATTTATCATAATTTTTAAAATCGTCCGGTAATGTTGAAAGAATTGAGCAGTGAACACACAGATGTCTACCATCCAGATTCTACAATTAATATTATATTTGCTTCATCATATATCCATGTTCTATCAGGCCATCAGTCTAATTGTTTTAGTGCATTTCAAAGTTGCAGACTTTAGTACACTTTATCCATAGACACTTTAGCATGCAGAGCATTGATCAAAACTCAGTATTTTACAATTTAAGGTAAATTTACATACATTACAATGCACAAATATTAACTATACTATTTGATGAGATTTCACAACTACATGCACCTGGTAATGCAAACCAGTATCAAGATATAAAACATTTTCATTACCCCAGAAAGTTCCCTCATGCTCCTTCTCAACTACCATCCCCATCCTCCCAGAGCCAACAATTAATTAATTGTTCTTACATTTTCAAAACAGTCTTTAGCCTATTCTGGAATTTCACATCCATGAAATCATTCAGCTACATACTCTGTAAAGATTCTATTACTCAACATATTTTTGAGACTCATCCATGTTATTTCATTTGTCAGTAGTTCATTTCTTTTTAATGCTAAGTAGTATTCTGTTATATAAATATACCACAATTGTTTTTATCTGTTCTTCTGTTGATTAACACCAGTGAGGTTTCCAATTTTAATTTTTGCTATTATGAATAGATTTGTTACGAACATTCTTGGACAAGTATTTTTGTGGACATATATTTTCATTTTTCCCAGATAAATACCTAGGAGTGGAGTTTCTGAGTCATAGGAAAGATGTGTTTAGTTTTATAAGAAATTGCTAGACCTTTTTCCAAAGTGATTGTACACTTGTACACTCCCAACATTGTATGAGTTTTAGTTGTTCCATATCCTCACTAACATTTAGTTTTGTCAGTCGTTTAATTTTAGCTGTTCCAGAGACTGTGTAGTGGTATTTCATTGTGGTTTTAATTTGCATTTCCCTGATAAATAATGATACTGAACACCTATTTATGTGTTTGTCATTTGCATTTCTTTTCTGAAGAATCTGTTCAAGTTTTCTCTCCATTTTTAATTGAGTTCTTTGTCTTGCTATTATTGACTGGTAGAAGTTCTTTAAATGTTCTGGATACCCATCTGTCTTAGGCTGGGTTCTCTTGAGAAGCAAAACCAGTAAAGCATATAAATATATAGAGAGAGATTTATATCAAGGAAACAGCTCACGAGATCATAGAGGCTACAATGTCACAAGTCCATGGATCAGGGTAGAGGCCTGTCCCAATTCATGCAGCCGCAGAAGCTGGTGAACCCAAGATTGGTAGGTCAGAGAGCAGGGCTCCTGCTCACAGGCCGTGAAGGTTGATGAATTCCAAGATCGGCAGGCAAGACTGCAAGATTTTTCCTGATTCATGTAGCTACAGGGGCTGGCGAACCCAAGATCAGTAGGTCGGGGAGCAGGACTCTTGCTTGCAGGCTGTGAAGATTGATGAATCCCAAGATTGACAGGTAAGATGCTGGCTCAAGTCCCAAGAACCGAAGGTGAGACGACAAGAGGCAGCTGTTGGATCCGTAACAAGCCAAAAACCTTGGCAAAGCGAGCAGGAAGGAAGTAGCCGGCGGAGGAAGGAGAGATGAAGGCTGAGGGGGCAGTGAGCTACCACAGGCCCTGCCTCCGCTAGTATCACTTAGCAGATTCCATCATGGGGGTGATCACATATCAAATTTCAACAGGGAAGTGATCACAACATTATACAACTGCCAAAACACTGAGAATCATGGCCTAGCCAAGTTGACAGTCTTAACCAACACACCATCCTTTGTCAGATATATGTTTTGTGAATATTTTCTTCCAGTGTGTGGGTTAATTTTAATGAAGTCTAAATTATCATTAGTTAAAAAATGTTTATTGCTTCCCATGCCCTATGAGACATTTGATGTTCTTTGATGCTCTTCTAGGTTCTTTGCATTTCCCTATAAATCTTAAGCTCAGGTTGAAATTTTTACTAGAAAAAAAATGCTCATTGGGATTGATCTATAAATCAGTTTGGGGAGAACTTACATTTTAGCAATATTGAATCATTCAATCTATGAACATGGTACATCTCTATACTATAATTATTAGGTTTCTATTTACCTTTTCTCACCATTGCTTTGAAGTTTTAAGCATTTATGTCTTGAATGTCTCTTTTGTTAACTTTATTTGTGTTTTTTATGCTATTGGAAATGGAAATTTTAAAGTTTCATTTTTCCAGTTGTTTGCAGTTGGAATATAGACATAAAATTGATTTATGTATATTGAATTTGTGTCTTGCAATCTTGCTAAAATTCTCTTATTAGTTATAGTAGGTCTTCCGTGGATTTCTTAGGCTCTTCTATGTATTCAATCATCTCATCTGCAAATAGATAAGAGTTTGACTCCTTTCTGATGTTTATGCTTTTTCCTTGCTTTTCATGGCCAGTTCCACTGGAGAGGAACACCAGTGCATCTTTTGTGGACAACATGTAGTTAATGTTTTCTTTTTATCCATTCTAACAATCTATGACTTTTGGGTGCTTAGGCCATTTGCATTTAAAGTAATTACTGTTATGGTTGGATTTAGTTTTATGATTTTGATATTTTATCTTTTAAAAAAATCACCTGTTTTAGTTTATTTGTTCCTTCTTTACTGACTTCTTTTGGGTTAACTGATCATTTTTTAGAATTCCATTTTAGTTAATTTATTGACATTTTGGCTGTATACCTTTGTGTTTAGTATATTTTACATTTACATTACATATAATGTATTTTAATGGTTGCTCAAGGAATTATAATATACATCCTTAAGTTTGCAGCATAGTTTAAGTTAATCCCTATAGGATTCCTATGAGTCGGAATTGACATGATGGCAACAAGTATGGTTTTCATATGAAATATAAAAATAGTGCAACGATATAATTCTATTTACTACCCCATTACTTATGCTATGGTTGGCATATATATGTTACATCTACATACACTATAAACTTCACAACGCAATGTTATAATTTAGGCTATGAACAATCATGTTTTAAACAAAGTTTAAAAAATTGAAAGTGAATAAATGATAACCTTTTATATTTACTCAAATATTTACTATTTCCGGTGCTCTGTATTCCTTTCTGAAGTTCCAAGCTTTTTATCATCTAGTAGTTACCTTAAACCTGAGGGATTTCCTTGTAGCATTTATTTTAATGTAGGTTTGCTACCAACACATTCATAGTGTTTTTATTTGAAAATGACTTTTGCTGTGTGTGTGTGCGTGCATGTTTTTTTTTTTTTTTTTCCTGGCACTTAAAAATAACTGTCCCTCCACTGTCTTGCCTGTTTCTAAATGAACAGCCAACCATCATTCATATCATTGTTTAAGTCTGTAATGCATCATTTCTCTTCGTCCACTTTCAAGGTTTTCTTTTCATCTTTGGGTTTGAGCAAATTTACAATAATGTGCCTGTTGTTGTTGTTGTTAGGTGCCGTCAAACCAGTTCTAACTCATAGTGACCCTATGTACAACAGAACAAAACACTGCCCAGTCCTGCACCATCCTCATGATCGATGTTATGCTTGAGCCCATTGTTGCAGCACTGTGTCAATCCATCTCATCGAGGGTCTTCCTTTTTTTTGCTGACACTCTTCTTTACCAAGCATGAGGTCCTTCTCCAGGGACTTGTCCCTCCCGACAACATGTCCTAAGCACGTGAGATGAAGTCTCGCCATCCTCACTTCTAAGGAGCATTCTGGCTTGACTTCTTCCAAGACAGATTTGTTCGTTCTTTTGGCAGTCCATGTGTGATGGTTAAGATTGTATGTCAACTTGGCTAGACCATTATTCTCAGTGTTTTAGCAGTTGTATAATGTGATCACCCCCATGATGGAATCTGCTGAGCGGTACAGGCAGAGGTGGGGCCTGTGGCAGCTCACAGCCCTCTCAGTTTCATCTCTCTGCCTTCTGCCAGTTACATTCTGCCTGCTCGCCTTGCCAAGGTTTTTGGCTTGTTCCAGACTCAGTAGCTGCCTCTTATTGTCTCACCTGCATTTCATGGGACTTGAGCTAGCAGCTTACCTGTTGATTTTGGAATTCGTCAAACTTCTCAGCCTGCAAGCAAGAGTCCAGTTCCCCGACCTGCCGACCTTGGGTTCGCCAGCCTCTGCAGCTACATGAATCAGGAGAAACCTTGTGGTCTTGTCTGCTGATCTTGGAAATCACTGAGCTTCATAGCTTGTGAGCAGGAGCCCCTTTCCGACCGGCCAACCTTGGGTTCACCAGCTTCTGTGGCTACGTGAACTGGGAGAGGCCTCTACCCTGATCTATGGACTTGGGAAATTTTAGCCTCTACAATTGCATGAGCTATTTCCTTGATATAAACCTCTCTCCATATATATTTATACTTTTTACTGGTTTTGTTTTTCTACGGAACCCAACCTAAGACACCGTGCTATATTCAACATTCTTTGCCAACACCATAACTCAAAAGCATCAATTCTTCTTCGGTCTTCTTTACGCATTGTCCAGTTTTTGCATGCATCAACAATGTGCCTAGGTGTAGTTTTGTTTGTATTTATCCTGTTGGAGTTTTATGACATTCTTGGATGTGGAGATATATTATCTTTCACCAAATTTTGGAAATTTCTGGACATTAGTCAAGTAGATTTTCTTGTCTGTCCTTTTCCTTTTGGAACTCCAATTACACGTGTGTTAGTCCTTTTGATGTCATTGCACAAGTCACTGAAGCACTGTTCATTTTCTTTCAATCCTTTTTTCTGTTTCAAATTATTCCTCCTGATTTATTTTCAACTCCACTGATTCTTCTGCCACCTGTAATTTGCTGTTTAACATGTCCAGTGAATTTTTATTTCAAGTATAGTATTTCTGTTTTAGAATTTCTAAATAGTTTTTATTCATTGCTGACATTTCTGATCTGCTTATTCATTAGTAGCATCCACTCTATATCCTTGAGAATAGTTATAATAGCTGTTTTAACACTCTTGTTTGCTAATTCCAATATCTAGGTTATTTCCAGGTTTCTTGTCCTCTTGAGTATGGCTTAGATTTTCCTGTTTCATCATATATCTAATAATTTTTATTGTATCCTAAATTTTGTGACTAATACACTGTAGAGACTGTTTTGTTCCTAAGAAGAATACTGAATTTTAGTTTTGTTTTAGTAGGCAGTTAAGTTGCTTGAGCTAAAACTCCAAACTCTGTCTCCTCTGAGGTAGGCAGCAGATGATGTCTTTATTCAGCTCTTTTAGCCTAAGCTGGGTTGCTTGGATTCTTTCCAATACCTGCATGGATAAGTGATTGGCCAGAAATTTTGGACTTTTTATTGCTGGGGAAAACTTAAAGGATACAAAAAAATCTTATTAAAAACTAGAGGAAAGGAGATTCTTGTTATAGTGGCATAAAGTTTAGTAACCCTATTACTTGCAGTTAATGTGGAAAGTAGCATGGGGTGATGTAGCTAAGGAGATTTTCAAGCAAAGTGTTGAAGGTGCTGTCTATCTTGTTGCTTATGGAAACATGGAAGAGATGAAATGAGGAATGAACTGTTGGAGTCAGGACTTGATAGGTTTGAAAATGCTCAGCCCTTTTAGATGACAAAATTAAGAAATGATGAGATGGTTTCCAAGCAAAGATCAAATCCAGGGACTTCTACTAAACTGGTCTAGAGATAGTAGGGGTGTTACTATACAACTTTTTGTTAAAACCTCAGAAAGATAAAAGGTGGTGCCTCAGACTACTATTTTATCACACAAATGTTCCTTAAAGAGATTAATGGTGACCCTCACAGATGCTCTTAATCAAACAATAGGGCCTTAAGAAGCATATCTCAAAGAGATTTATGGTTGTGGCTTTTGTCCAATGGAGTGATCCCAAATAATATTCACAAGAGGTGCACAAAATTTTTGAGAAATTAGTTCATCAGAAGTGGTTAAAACACTCAGCTGCTAATCAAAAGGCTGGAGGTTCAAGTCCACCCAGAGGCATCTTGGAGGAAAGGCCTGGCAATCTACTTCCAAAAGTCAGCTATTGAAAACCCTATGAAGCACAGTTCTATTCTGACACACATGGTATTCACCAGGAGTTGATTCAATGGCAACTGGCAACAGATTGAGGGGAAATGCACTTGAGAAACTATACCAGAGGAGACTCATTATCACCTAGACCTGATTTAGATGACAAGATTCTTCATTTTGAGCTGATGGTGTAATGAGATGAGACTTTGGATGGGGCTTTGGGAGGAGGTGAGTGTGTGGAGGAGACAAATGTTGAAGGAACATGAATCACTGGGGGCCAAACGGCAGACTGTTATGTTGCTGTGTGCCGTCAAATCGATTCTGATTCATAGCAATCCTATAGGACAGAGTAGAAATGCCCCATACATAGGGTTTCCAAGGCTGTAATCTTTATGGAAGCAGACTGCCACATCCTTCCAAGGGCAACTTGTGGATTCTTACTGCTGACCTTCTGTTAACAGTCGAGCACTTAACCAATACACTACCAGGGCTCCTTAGACTATGGTAGGCAGCCTCTAAGATGTCTCCCATGAGCTCCACCTTCCTAGTATTCACACCCTTGTGTAATCTCCTCCCCTTGAAAGTGGGCTGGAACATTGACTCACTTCTAATGAACTGAATATGGTAAAGATAATGGGTTGTCACTTCTGATGTTAGGTTACACAAATACCTCGGTTTCCATCTTGGGCCCGTTCTTCCTCTCATTCAGGGAAGCCAGTTGCCATGTTGTGAGCCATCCTATAGAGAGTCGCACATGGAAAGAAACTGACACCTCCAGTCAAAAATCAGACCTGAAGCTTGTCAACATTTATATTTGTGAGCTCGAAAGCTGATTCTTCCCCAGTCAGGCCTTCACATGACTGCAGCACCTGCCAACACCTTTAATGGAAACCTTGCGAGAGACCCTGAGCCAGAGGCACCCAGGTAAACCATGTCTGGATTCCTTACCCAAAGGAACTGTGAGATAATAAATGTTTGTTTTAAGCCACTAAGTTTTGGGGTACTTTGTTACACAACAATAGATAACATACCATCACAGCTCTTACTCCATGACTTTGTGAGTTAGGGATTCTATCGGTAGTCAAAAGCACCATATTGATTAGGATTACACTAGCAGCTACTACAATTAAAACCCGAAAGTCATCATCTTAACACAATAGAAGTTTATTTCTCACTCACATAATAATCCATTACTGAAGTTCCTGGGTGACTACAGGCTTTCCTCCAAATATTGGTGTAGGGACTTAGAGTTCTTCCATCTTGCTGGTTTGCCATCCCATACGATTGCAATTGTTCTCCTTGCAGCTGGACAGTATGTCCTCTTTTGAATAACTGGCCCCAAGTGACGCACGTCACTTCTATTCACACCCCACTGAAGAAAATTAGTCTAATAGCCACAACTGGATGTAGTTTGTGGCTGGGCAGCCACATACCAGAATCAATTCCAGACAACAGAAGAGGAAGGATAAATTTTTGATGAGCATCTCATCAGTCATAGATCTTAACACATGCATACCCAGGACCTGGGAAAATAACCAGTTTGGTTTGGTGTCTCACTGAACCTGCTGTAAGCGACACATGGATAAGAATTCTATTATAAGCCCTCACTCTGCATAAATGCAGGTCCTTTAGGAATTCTACTGGAACTGTTCAGTGATTTAAATTACAGTCATTCAAGAGTACTCAGTCCCCTTTCCATTGACTCAAGTCAATGTAGGACTCGGGTGTCGTGCCATGGAGTGTTCTTAATTAAAACAAGACCTTAGTGGGATTTCAGCCCTTGGGATCTATTACTAAACACAGTGCAAACATCAGCATATCAGAACGTTCCTGGAGTTCAGAGTTTATTATGACCATTCTCATTTTCTTTGTATGGTTAACTGTTGCCCTATAATTCCGCTACCACACATGCCAGTTTACTACAGAAATCAGATATCCTTTCCAAATGCAATCACTGTCTTAACTCCCAGTACCTAAAGGAGTAGCCATAAAGAAATTTTTGAAGATGCTGGTTCTTCTGTCATGTCAAAGAAATGGAAAGGCTACCGGGAATTAGGGGAACTTGCAAACGATGAGTGACGGGCATGGGAGAAAAGAATCCAATCCAGCATTATAATCTATTGAATTCTTCCAAGTCCTCATATAACATACAAAGTAACTTCTAGCCCTCAAAATAATTTCCAAAAATGTCCCCTAGATTTTGATGGTATAATTATTGGAAGATATTAAATATTTCTGGATGAAATTAATCTTATCTTTCAGTATTTCTACCTCTGGGTCACATTCAATTCAGATTTTGGTTACCAGCCAAGCAATAATGGTGGGGCTAGTAGAGCAAATTAGGCATTTTCTGTCACAAGGGACAATTAGTAGGGAGGTTTCTCATAGTTTGAGAGGCGAAGTCAAAATTTTCTAAGATCTTTGAATCCTTGCTGATAGCCCCAATCCAATAACCTGGATTCAAATCTTCTGGAAATAATGACTTCAATTTCATTTTAGTGGCAAGGTTGGGAATTCAGTAAGCATCATAGCTCAGCAACTCATTGGACCTGTTGCATTTGGTTTTCAGCAATTGCAGCTCCATGATTAGAAGCAGCAAGAGATTCTTTTGAACACAAGTCATAAGGTCCTGATTTTGCTTTCTTATGGCCAGAATTTCAAATGGCCTTTTACTTTTAATTATCAGAGTTCATTAACAAGAAGCAGACTTTTGAACCTAGCATTCCTCATCACCTCTCAATAATTTGTGGTAAGAGCCATCTACCACATGTGCTATGGGTTTATGATTCTGCTTATACCATGAATAGCTTTCCCTAGTACAAAATATGATTAAGAGTTTACCTTTTGATCTACTTCACTTAATAATCAAGTCTTAATACTCTTGCTTCTCTGTGGCCTGATAATCATTCTCTAGTAAAATTTCTGTATTGACTAGATTTCTTTGCTTGAGAACAAAAGAACCTGACTATAATTTCAAATTAAAAGCTAAATATTGGAAGAACACCAGGTACCTCACAGACTTAAAGACCTGAGGAAAACTCGGATATAAGAAAACAGGAACCATTTAAGTGGATCAATGATAGGCAGAGGAACAGAAAAGGTTTGTTGCCAAAGAATAACTCAATTCCAACTACTACTGTCCTGGAGTGATAGTCCAGATGTTTATCAGCTGGTACAATAAGGGCCCCAACCAATCGGAATGGACCCTGACTGAAAGAAACCATCCATTATGGTCATACTGGTTCATAAAGCTGAATATTGTCCCTGCTCCTATACCCTTATCTCTAATCAAATGACAAAGAATGAAAAATCTGACAGCTCAACCGGGCCCAAGTGTGACTGGCAGCTCACTAGGAAAACACAGAATGAAAAAAAGGAAAGGGAAAGTGCCCAGAAAGAGCTAAGGGTACCTGTTAAAGACAAAAACAGATTTCTACATATAAAATACATATACAGTCACGTGCCGCCTAACGACCATTTGGGCAACATTCAACCACATATATGTTGGTGGTCCCAACCCCCATAAAGCCTATTAGATTAAAAATTCGAGGCACATACAATGGTTAGTAATAATGGATGCTACTTTGTGATGCCCATCAAAACATTATTACTATGTTAAAGATGTTTTAGTGTATCTACAAGTGTTTTTTTATGCATAGAAAGGTACACTACGTACTACATACTAAGATAAACATTTGACTAACTGACATTAGATACAAACTGTACCTAATTGTTCAGACTTACGTACAAGTCCGACTTAAAGCCAGACTTAGGAACAGAACTTGTTAGTAATCCAGGGATTGCCTGTATATAATACAGTGTTCACACAATGTTCAAATCACATAACGTCCTATTTCACAAAACATCGTGGACGTTAAGCAGCACATGATTTTATATTCAATATTAATTTTGACTCTACGACTACCAGATCAACTTATACGTAATGTTCTGCAAATCACATATTTCATTTAATAGATTGTGGACAACTCTCCATGGAATTAGAAATACAACATAACCTCTTTCTACTAACTGCATAATACAGTATTGCGTAACTACAATTTAATCAAGCAGCTTGACAGGACACTGAAATCCTATTTGTTGCAATTAAAACAATTCTGCAATAAGTGTTATTTACTCTATTTCAATGGGATAAAATTCCTAGATCTGGAATTACTGTATCAAAAGGAATGCATATTTGTAATGTTGACAGGCCATACCACACTGATATCCAAAAAGGTAGGAGACAAATTTACACTGCTAATGGTGAACAAATATGTTTTCCCAGATGATAACAATCCTGGATATTACCCAAATTTTAGATTTTAAACCAAGAGAATTTAATTTGCATTTTTCTGATAAGGTTAAGAACTTCACAAATTTTCTTTATATATTTGAATTCTTCCATTGGGCAATGCCTGTTGGTATGCTAATTTTTCCCACTGCTTTGTATATCTAACAGCACTTTCTTTGTAACTGACGTTATTGTATAGTTACACGTTTTCTATCAATTGTGTTTTAACACTTTTTGGTGCCTTTCACTATGTAGAAATTGAAATTTTTACACAGACCAACTTACTCTCTTCCTTTACGGATTTTTAGGATTCCATGCCCTGCTTAATAAAGCCTTCCTCTTTTCTATGTTTGCCTCTAACATTTAATTATTTCATAGAGATGTTAAATAAAATTTTATTATGTTGCTGTGTAATCTCTGAAGTATGCATCTTTTTTTATGGAGAGGTGGATAACCAATTCTCGAAGTATCAGTTCCCCAATACTGAAAGACCAGTTTTATTAGATACCAAAATCTCACATGCAAAGAAATGTAGTTCAAAAATCTTGCTATTCTTGCCTAATTACCCTTCCTTATGTTGTTTCAAATAAAATGGTCAAGGTAAACATATCCTACTGGGATTCTGTTTGGATTACAATTTACAAACATTTTAATAGCACTGAGTCTTTCTTCTAGAAAAACCCTTTCACGTATTTTCTATTTTCCAGTAGTTTAATAATTTCCTTTCATCTACATTCAATAAATTGCTTTACAGTTTGCTTTCTTGTTTTAAATATCAGAGTTGTAATACCTTCATAGAAAGAATTAGAACTTCTTCAATATTTTTCTCTGCTCTATAAAAGTGGTCAGCAAACTTTTTCTGTAAAAGGATAGTAAATATTTGAGGCTTTGTAGGCCATATGGCCTCTGTCACAACTACTCAACTCTGCCACTGTACCATGAAAGTAGCCAGAGTCAACACGTAAACAAACGTGGCTGTAGTCCAATAAAACTTTATTTACAAAAACAGGAATCAGATTGGATATGGCCTATGGGCTGTAGTTTGCTGACCTCTGCTCTACTGCAGGGATTGGCAAACATTTTCCATAAAGGGCCAGACATAAATACTATTGGTTTCGTGGGCCATACAGTCTCCATTGCAACTACTCAACTCTGCTGTTGTAGCCTTTGGAAAACGGCCATAGACAATATGTAAACAAATGTGTGGCTATGTTCCAATAAAACTTTATTTAGGAACAATGAAACTTGAATCTCATATAATTTTCATGTCATAAAATATTCTTCTTTTCACTTTAATCAACTATTTAAAAATGTAAAAATTACTCTTAGCTGACAGGGCATACAAAAATCAACCAGCTGCTTCAATTCCAACTCATGGTGACCCCATGTCAGAGTAGAACTGTGTTCTGCAGGGTTTTCAGTGGTTGATTTTTCAAAATTATATTGCCAGGCCTTCCAAGGTGCCTATGGATGGATGTGAACCTCCAACCTTTCAGTTAGCAGCCAAGTACATTAACTGTACCATCCAGGGACTCCCATACAAAATCAGGCAGTGGAAATTTGGCCACATGTCATAGTTTGCTGATCCCACTCTAGATCTGTTTACCTTTAATGATTGCTTGAAAGTTTAACAGAATTCAGTTATAAACCCATGTAACTTTAAATAGATTGGATTCCATTCTTTTTAAATTTTTGAGTAACATGCCAGTAGTTTTAACTCTATGCACATAAACCTGGCATTTTTCTGACTGGCTTAGTTCTTTTGTTCCAGGTGGCCCACTCATCCATGTCATCCAGGCACTTTCTAAGACTGTCGTCAGATATATAGTAAGGTTGAATTTTCTCAACAACAGGTCACATCACCTTATGTTCACTGAATTCAGATACAAAGCCACAATACTAACTCAACATCATGCAATCAAGTTTCAAACCCACATAGGCTAAACTTCATCAATCCACCTCAAGAACTCCTGTTCCTGCTCTAAAATCTGGGTTCTCCTAGCCTTGTTCTATGCATCATTTTTATTCAGAGCAGACTATGGTAACTCTTCAATGTCCAAAAATAATGTTTCTAAAAGAGCTAACATTGTTGAACACTTAGCAAGGCCCACTGTGCTAAGCACATTGTATGCATTAACCAATTTAAATGATCTCAACACAAGTTTTACGTGAGTCAAAGAATTACAAAAAAATCACTTGGACTGCAAAGTGAAGAATAAGCTTATATAAGAGAAAAATAAAACAAACCAAAAAGGGCAGATACATCAGTTTTTAAACTATTGGTGTGGTCTAGGCGAAATGATGTCTTGAGACTATGATTATGACATTGAGGATGGATTCCATAGAAATTTGGGAAATAGGTCCACAGGACTTGATGAGGGAGGTAAAGAGGGGCTTGCTGATGACTCTGCAGTATGCATTCTCTGATGATGAGCAAAGGGTGCAGTCTGCCTAAAAACTTTCCTACTTCTCTTGTAGTTATAGGATCTCTCTCCAGTATGAACTCTTTTGTGTTGATTTAAGTGTCCGATTTGGATGAAGGTTTTCCTGCATTCCTTACACTCATATGGTTTCTTTCCAGAATGAATTCTCTGATGGACACTAAGGGATTGACGATGGCTAAAGGCTTTGCCACATGCACTGCATTCATAAGGTTTCTCTCCAGTGTGACTTCTGCAATGACAAATCAGAGATGACTTTGTCTTGAATGCTTTCCCACACTCAATACATTCATAAGGTCTTTGGCCAGTATGAAGTCTCTGATGTTGAGTACAGGATGAGTTGTCACCAAAGGCCTTCCCACATTCAATACACTTATAGGGCTTCTCTCCAGTATGAACCCTCTGATGTTGAATAAGGTGCGTGGTTTGGCTGAAGGCTTTGCCGCATTCCTTACACTCATAGGGTTTCTCTCCTGTGTGGGTTTTCTGATGCTGGGCAAGATGAGCCTTCTGGGTGAAGGCTTTACTACACACTTTACATTCATAGGGCTTCTCTCCAGTATGAATTCTCTGGTGGGTAGCAAGCTGTGAGCTGATGCTGAAGGATTTCCCACATTCTCCACATTCAAAGGGCTTCTCTCCAGTGTGAATCCTCAAATGGCTAGCAAGGTGTATATTCTGCCTAAAAGCTTTCCCACATTCTTTACACTTAAAAGGCTTTTCTCCAGAATGCACTCTCTGATGTTGAGTGAGTGATGCATGATGGCTGAAGGCTTTCCTACAAACATCACACTCGTATGGTTTTTCTCCAGTATGAATCCTTTGATGCACGGTAAGCGATGAGCCATACCTAAAGGATTTGTCACATACATCACATTTGTAAGGTTTCTCTCCAGTATGAATCCTTCTGTGCTGGCTAAGCCCTATGTGATCACTGAAGGCTTTCCCACAATCAATGCAATCAAAGGGTTTCTCCCCAGTATGATAGTACCTCCAGTGGCGGATAAGCGATGTGTTCTGTATGAAAGCTTTCCCACATTCAACACATTCATAGGGCTTATTGCCTGTGTGACACCTCTGATGTCGTGCAAAGGATGAACCATCACTGAAGGCTTTCCCACATTCATTACATTTATAGGGTTTCTCTCCAGTATGAATTCTCTGATGAACCGTAAGGGATGAGCTCTGGGTAAAAGTTTTCTTACATTCATTACATATGAAGAGTTTTTTTCCTACATAGATTCCTGTGTGTTTTACCACCACTGAGTTTTTCGGGAAACCTTTCTTAACCAAATCACGATTGTGAACCTTCTCTTCTGAACTGTCCAAATAGAACCATCTTCCAGATTTGGTATATGTCTGGTCTCTTTCCTTAGAGAGGGTTTTGTTGTGAGTGATGATCCCTTGCCGGAATTTTGTCTCCTGACCTACCAGCTTCCTTTCAAACAAGCCATCAGAATCCCACTTTTCTCTGAAAATGGAACACTCAAGGTTAGTGTCTGAAATTCTGTCCACCATTTTATCATATGTGTCCGGCTTTGGAAAGAATTCCTGGGTTTCACGTACAGATTGCTGGCCTGAAAAATATCAAGAAAACAAATATTTCCTTTTCCATGTGCTAGAATGAATGAATCATCATCTAAGATGAAAGTTGGTGAATTAAAATACTAATAAATACCACATACATAATGCAGCTCTAAAAGCTATTACAATTAGACATGCTGTCTACAATGTATGTAAGAAGATCCCAGACTGTGAAGATTCATACAAAAACCTAGGGGAGGTGAGTATCATTAGAGAGAAGGGAGCAAAGAAGGGAATAGTTTTGGAAGCCCAGACTAAGAGACTTCTAATTTCTCTCCAGACCTGGAGGACTTGGTAAGAGCTGCCTATTGTATACATTAGTGAGGATTCAACCTCTGAAAAAAGTTTAGCTTGAACCTGCATGGCTTTTCCACCCCACATTCTCCTGCACTCACCTGAGAACAGGCCTCCTGTCAATTCTCTTTTCACCATCCAGGGCTCTGTACCTTGCTCCAGTAAGGAGACCAAATCTGGCTTAGAAACACGACATCCTGTATATATGAAAAGAGATGACATTTGGTCATACCATTAGCATTCCAAATTGGAAAACAGTTCCTGTGTTTTAGAAAAGTTATATTACAGGAAGCAGAAAAGGTGAGGAGTATCTAAAAGCCACAAAAGATGATGCTTCTAGCATAACAAAGTTAATCAGTATAAGCTATCATGGAGTCAACTCTGACTCATGGTGATACCACATATGTCAGAGTAGAAGTGTGCTCCATAGGATTTTCAATGGCTGATTTTTTGGAAGTAAATTTCTAGGCCTTTCTTCTCAGGCACTTCTGGGTGGACTTGAACCTCTGACCTTTTGGTTAGCAGTTGAATACGTTAACCATCTGCACCACCCAGGAACTCCATAACACAGTTACCAACTTTCAACTCTACAAATGTCAAATTCTTATTTTGGAAGTCAGGGTCACAAATTGAGCCTAGCACTTCAGAAAACCCCCATTCCTCCCTCCCCCACACTCTCATAATTAAAAAATGAGGTAGGAAAATGGGGGTCCCTGAAGGTACATTCAGATTTGGGAGCAGGAAAGTCCTTACCTATTGACCCCAGATCACCATGGTTCTCCCACATCACAGTCTTACAGAAACTCTTCTGCCGGGAGAAGTCAACAGCCGCATCCCTGACAGTCAACAAGCCCTGAAATGGTACAAACACATTCTCAATCACATCATGTTCATGAACCTACATGGCTCTATGGGAATGGGCTATGTTCAAATGCTGCCAAAGACTCACGACTAAGCTTGTAGGAGAACCCAGTCAATTGACATAATATAATTTTTAAAGTTTATGTTGTACTCCCAGTACAGTGAGTAGTGTCTGGCATCTTAAAAGCTTAAGAGCAGCCATCTAAGATACAACTATTGGTCTCTATTCATCTGGAACAAAAGAGGAAGAAAGAAACCTAAGAGGCAGACAAGGAACCGAACTACAGGACTGTCTCCACGAATCACTGCCTTCTCTACCTTGAGTCCAAAAGAACTAGATGGTGACCAGCTACCACTACTGAATGTTCTGATGAGGAACGCAACAGATGGATCCTGATACAAAGAGAAAAAAATGTAGAACAGAACCTCAAATTCTTAAAGAATCCTGACTTACTGGACTCATTGAGACTGGAGGAACCCCTGAGACTACTGATTTACTCTTCAAGCCTTGAACTGATACTATCCCCTGAAGTCACCTTTAAACTAAGTTAATAGTTCAGCTCAAAAAGTAAAGAATGTCACCCTTGAGTATCACATTCTTTTAAAAAATATCTATATAAGACCAAATGGACATCATCTATTTCAAAGCACAGATGAGAAAGGAAGGGAGGAGAGAGTTTACTTCAAGGGGAATGAAAGAAGTAGAAGAAAAATAAAGAGAATGTTGACACAATGTTAAGAATGTAACCAGTGTCAATGATCTTTATGTCTAGAAACTGTTGAATAGCAGCAGGTTTTGCTGTGTATAGTTTCAAGTAATCCAAGTCACATAATAACTGGGCCTGTTGTTGCTGTTAAGTGCCACTGAGTTGGTTCTGACTCATAGTTACCCTATGTACAACAGAACAAAACACTGCCCAGTCCTGCACCATCCTCATGATTGTTGTTATGCTTGAGCCCATTGTTGCAGCCCGTGTCAATCCATCTCATAAACTGGGCCTAGTTATGTCTTGTATGTTTGGAAAAAAAGAGAAAAAAAGGAGAAACAGTTTCTGCCATGGAGAAGTGGCAACTTTGGAGATGACAATGAAATTACACACCATATAAATTTTCTAATGTTGGCTGGAGGCTTTCCCACATTTAATATGCATTCAACACACCCACAGGGTTTTTCTCCAGTATGAAATCTTTGGTGGAGTGAGGGTTGAAATTCTGCTCAGATTTCTCACATTGATTATGTGTCAAACGTTTCTGACCAGCACAGACTTGCTTGTGATTCATTACAACTGATTTTATTATGCTTTTTTTATGTGTATCAACATTATGTACTCTTTGTTCTGCGGAAACAACCTATTTCGTAAGAACTATTGTATTCCAATGGAAACTTCTCCCATATTTATTGTAGCACGAGTCATGGTCTCTTTCCTCAATAAAGGGAATCTTTATGAAGAAGGTATTCTCTTGCCTAAAATTTATCCCGACTTACCGGCTGTTTCTCAAACAGAGCAGTGGAATCCCAGTTTTCCTCTAATATGGAGCACTCCAGGCTATAGTTTGTAAATCTCTCCATGATCAATGCCTGGGATAACTTTTCTTCACAAAAGTCCTTCTTTGGAGGTAACTCCTTGGTCTCCTGCAAAGGCTTCAAGTCTGAAAGCAAATTCCTTTATTATATATTCTTGTTGCTGTTATTGGTTGCTGTGGAGTCGATTCCAATGCATGGCTATCCCATGTGACAGAGTAGAATTGCCCCATAGGGTTTTCTAGGCTGTAATCTTTATGGGAGCAGACTGCCAGGTCTTTCTACCTTGGAGCTGCCAGGTAGATTCAAACCACCAACCTTTCGGTTAGCAGTGGAGCACTTAACCATTGTGCCATCAGGGCTTCTTTTATTATGTATTAGTATAAAGAAAACTTCTAACGTGTAACCAGATGGATTAAAACCATCGATAAATTTCACAGCTTTTGAACCTCTTTTAAATGGCAGGCAATATTCAACAAAACTTACTTACATTCCTAAAATAAACCTTAGCAGGTCTGCTGGGATTTACACTTTTAATAAATTGCTGGACTTGAGGTGTCTGGTAAGGCAATTTTAAATATAACTAAAGTCTCTGGTATTACCAAGGAAAGAGCCTGTGCATAGGTGGGGAAGAATGTTCTCTTTCTAATATTTAAAGAGGGCCAAGGACCCAAACAGGTTCCTGGGTGGTGCAGATGGTTTGTGCTCGACTATTTACTTAAAGGTTGGACGTTTGAACCCATTCAGTGGCACTGTAGAAGAAAGGCCTGGTGATCTGCTTCTGTAAAGACTACAGCCATGGAGCAGTCCTACTTTGTAACACGTGAGGTTGCCACGATTGGAATCAACTCCACGGCAATGAGTTTGCTGTTTTTTTCACAAGGACTCAAATGCTTTTAAACCACATGAAGCAAAGACTGTCTTAAATAAGAAGAAAATATGACAGCATGATTATCAAGCTGAGATTTTTAACATAAGCTCCTCAGAATTTCACACTTCTGGCAACAGATTCAATATGAGTATGGAACAGTGGCTTTCAATCTTTTTTCCCCTCCAACCACATCTGCCATCATTATCAGTGTTCCTTTTGTGGCAAATATACCTGTAACAAGGAGCCCTGGTGGTGCAAACAGTTAAGCTCTAACTGAAAGGTTGGCAGTTTGAACCCACCCAGCTGCTCCGAGGGAGAAAGATCTGGTGATCTGCTCCTGTAAAAATTACAGCCAAGAAAACCCAATGGGACACAGTCAAAAACTGACTTGACAGCACCTAACAACAAACGTAACATTTGCCACTTCAACACTTTTCACATGTACAGTTCAGTGACATTAATTATGTTCATCATGTTGTTCAACCATCACCACTATTCACTTTCAAATCTTTCCCTCACTCTTAACAGAAACTCAGTGCCCCTTAAGCAATAACTCTCCTTTCCCCTCTCTCTCACCCCTGGTAACCACTAATAAACTTTGGTCTCTATACACTCACCTACTCTAGATATTTAATATAATTTGGATCTTATGGTATTTACAGTTTGTGACTGATTTCCCTCAGCATAATGTTTTCTAGGTTCATCCATGTTGTAGCATGGATCACTGGTTCTTTATAGTCCTAAGGCTTACATAAAAGAGGCAATCGGTGGTGATAAGAACAAATCCTCATTAGAAGGCAGGTCAGAATCTCTAGCAAGGTCGGATATTTTAAAAAAGACTAAAAGTTACTGTGACATAAACCTCTAGGGGTTTCTCTTCAGTGGAAAATCAGATACAAAGATTCTAAATGATATGATATATTCAGTGAGCTTGCATTAGGTATGACTGTACCACCTAACATTATATTCTTGGCTTTAAAATGTCCACAGAAATGAAAAGAGGATAGAGTGAACTCAATCACTTAACTCCACTCCTTGAAACCCAGAAAAATGATACAAAGACCCATAGAGAGACAGAAACTTCACCTACAACCTAACAAGGGAATAACCACGTATCCATATCAGAAACTATGAAAAGCAGCCACCTGCTGGAGTAAAACCTGCATCAAAGTTTGTAAAAATACCTAAAATATGTGCTGAGAAGTCAAATAGGATCCCGCTTTTATTTACTTACTCGTTTAACAAATATTTATTAGTCCCCCTAACTAAACATAGTTAAATATAATGTAGTAGTACATGAGGGATATAGTATGGCGCAAACAGTTTGCTTTCAGCTACTAATCTAAAGGTTGGCAGTTTGATCGCACCAGTGGCTCCAAAGAAAAAAGCCCTGGCAACCTGCTTCCGTAAAGATTACAGCCAAGAAAACCTTATGGAGCACAATTCTACTCTGTCACAGGGAATCGCCATGAGTTGGAATTGACTTGACAGCAGTGGGTTTGGTTTGTTTTATTAGCAACAGTACTAGCCCTACATAAGACAGTAGTAAACAAGACAAAGGTGGTCTCCTCATGGAACTTACTTTCTAGTCAGGGAGAAAACTAATATACAGGTAAATACATAAATGAGCAAGATCATTACAGTTTGTGATCAAGTTGGTGTTGAGCCAACTCTGACTCATGGCGCCCCCATATTTGTCAGAGTAGAACTATGCTCCATAAGGTGTTCAATGGCTGGTTTTTTGGAAGTAAATCAGTAGAAGGTCAACATTTTATTCTGCTACATAAGGTTACTACGAGTCAGAGCCAACTTGATGACCACTAATGACAGCAACAACCTGAACTGCTGGCAGTAACCTCACCCTGACAAGTAAAATTTGGCTGGGTTCCGGAGTGTGTAGACATATTCCAGATCTGAAACAAGTATGTGCCATTCCATGGTAAGTGATAAGATTTTCAAATCTGTTTGTGAACAAGCTCCTGCTTCTGATTTCACACACTTGTTCATAACCACACAGTAATTTGTCTCACAAAAAATACATACTTTTATTCTCATACATTGAAATTTGGCTTTAGCTACCTACCTCTGAGATAAGGAACTCTGGTGGCACAAAGTTAAGCACTTAGCTTGTAACAGAAAGGTTGGTGGTTTGAACTCACCCAGCAGCTCTGCAGGAGAAAGACCTGGTAATCTCCTCTTTTAAAGATCACAGCCTAGGAAACCCTATGGGGCAGTTCTACTCTGTCACATAGGGTTGCTATGAGTCAAAATCGACTTGGCGGTACCTAACAACAACAACACCTCTGAGGTGGGTATAGAGATCACAAAACTTGTAAGGCAGAACTATTATACTAATAAAATGCTTTGGCAAGGAACTAATTTAACTACTTTTTTGGTCAGGAAATAAATCCTTATGGAGACTGAGCAGGACTGTTAACCTTTGTCACCAAACATCAGTCACATCCTATAGCCTCATCTTCCCTGAGACCAGAAGAACTAGATGGTGCCTGGATACCATTACTGACTGTTCTAATCAGGGCCACAGTAGATGGACCCTGATAGAATGGGAGAAAAATGTGGAACAGAACCTCAAGTCCTAAAACAAACAAAAAATCAGACCTACTCGACTGGTTGAGTTCGGAGGACTCCCCAAGATTACTGCCCTGAGATACTCTTCAAACCTTGCACCGAAACTAATCCTGAGGTAACCTTCTAGCTAAATAACATACTGGCTCAAAAAATAATATCATCTGTAAGTACTGTGTTCCTTTAAAAAAAATCACTTATACGGGCCCAAACAGTAAACAATTATTTTAAAACAAAGATGAGAATGTAATGGGGGCAGGGAAACTAGGTTAATGAAAGTGGAACAACCAGAATGGAAATAATGAGAACATTCGCACATTGCAAAGAATGTAACCAATGTCATTGAACAACTTTTGTAGAAATTGTTGAATGGGAACCTAAAC
Source organism: Dugong dugon (assembly GCA_030035585.1). Lineage (NCBI taxonomy): Eukaryota > Metazoa > Chordata > Mammalia > Sirenia > Dugongidae > Dugong > Dugong dugon. The sequence goes on from CM057466.1 coordinate 119,110,279, forward strand.
ACGATAAAATATTATTTAAAAAGAAAATGTCAGATTACAACCACAGGGGTGAATGGTGCATGACATCAAGCAACCTGTTGGTTGCTCCACAGCTCTACCTGATCTCCCTGTGTCACAAGTGCAGAATGAACAAGTTTCATCATCAAAGAATATTTAAGACCAGCTCACACATGGGGTCGCAATGAGTCAGGCTGACTGGAAGGCAACTGATTTTTGGGTTCACTAAGTTGTTACTAAGAAGCCCTGGTGGCACAACAGCCAAACAATTAAGCACTCAGCTAACAGAAAGGTTAGCGGTTCAAACCCAAAAGCTGCTCCACAGGAGAAAGATGTGGCAGTCTGCTCCCGTAAAGATTACAGCCTAGGAAGCACTATGGGGCAGTTCTACTTTGTAGCATGGGGTCGCTATGAGTGAAAAACTGACCGGCAGCAGCACCCAACAAGAAGCAGCTGTTACTATCCTCTTGGCTATGAGAGCTTGAGAGTACACTAACAATAGATGCCTTCAACTGTCATAATGTTTGTGAGTATTAAGTTAGCTCTTGTACCGCATAACACTGAGGAGGAAGTCTTGTACCTGTGCTTCTTTCATCTCATATGATATATGAAACATCGACAGCTAAAGGTAAAAACCTCTCTGAATGATGAGGGTATGGTGCTGGTCTAACTTTGTAAACTAGACTTCCTGGTTTCACCTCAGTGAGAAAACACAGAGGTACTCACCTTGCATTTTGTAACTGATATTACTGGATCACTACGCTGTGTCAACAGTGGCTTCATGTAGCAGGAACTGGCATGAGAAACTCTACCTTGTTGTTTGCTGTCGAGTTGATTCCAACTCATAACAACCCCATGTGACAGAGTAGAACTGCTCCACAGGGTTTCCTCAGCTGTCATCTTTATGGAAGCAGATTTCCAGGTCTTTTCTCCCTTGGAGCAGCTGGTGAGTTTGAACCACCTTTTTTTTTTTTAAATTAACTTTACAGCTCAAGTTAGTTTCTTATACAAAAATTTATACACATATTGTTATGTGACCCTAGTTGCTATCCCTATAATGTGACAGCATACTCTCCCCTTCCACCCTGCATTTCCCGTGTCCATTCAACCAGCTCCTATCCCTTTCTGCCTTCTCATCCCACCTCTGGACAGGAGCTGCCCATTTAGTCTTGTGTATCTACTTGAACTAAGAAGCACACTCTTCATGAGTATTATTTTATGTTTTACAGTCCACTCTAATCTTTGTTTGAAGAGTTGGCTTCAGGAATGGCTTTAGTTCTAGGTTAAGAGTCCGGAGGTCGTATCTTCTAGGACTTCTCTAGTCTCAGTCATACCATTAAGCCGGGTCTTTCTACGTGAATTTGAGTTCTGCACCTCACTTTTCTTCTGCTCCGTCAGGGATTCTCTGTTGTGTTCCCTGTCAGGGCAGTCATTAGTGAACCACCTATCTTTTAGTTAGCAGCTGAGCACTTAACTGTTGTGCCAGCAGGGCTCCTTCCCCCTCTGCTGTGCCGTCCCCTTACTGAGCACATTCCACTTTTTCTGCCGGTACACAACATTGATGATCTCAGTTACTGTATGGCTGTGAATGTTGTGGGGTGTGGTGGGGGGAGGTAAAAAGCCCACATCCAAGGCTCCAGCCTTCCGAAAGCCTGTCCCATAATCCAACTGCACACCACCTATTTTCACTGGAAAGTCCACTCAAACCCCAAATCTATCATGGTCCAACCCAACCTCATCTCCTGACCCACCAACCTCTTTCCTCTTCTAGTTTTAATGTTTCTCTTAACAGCTCTAGTCTTGTTCCTGCTTCCCTGGCTTGAAACTGGAAATTATTTTTCTTCTTCTTCTTGATCTCTACTTACATTTATATATAGAACAGCATTTTCTATTTTAGTCATGTACGTTGTTATTATTGGGTGCTGTCAAGTTAGTTCCGACTCATGGTGACCTCACTGTTAGAGCAGAACTGTCTCATAGGGTTTTCTTGGCTGTAATCTTTACGGGACCAGATTGCAAGGTCTTTTTCTCAAGAAGCCACTGCTGAGTTCAAACTGCCAACCTTTCAGTTAGCAGCTGAGCACTTGACCACTGCATCACCAGGGCTCCTTTAGGTCACGTATAAAACAAAACAAATCAAACCTGTTGCTGTTGAGTTGACCCTGACTCATGGCGACCCCATGTGTTACAGAGTAGAACTGCTCCATAGGGTTTTCTTGGCTGTAATCTTTAAGGAAGCAGACAAGCCCGTCTTTCTCAACACTGCTAGGTGGGTGCGAACCGCCAACCCTTCGGTTAGGAGCTGAGCACAAACCGTTTGCACCACCTAGGGACCTTTATGGATATGTACAGATATGTCTAATCTCCCCTATCCCTTATTGGATGGTCAATTTTTTAATGGCTTAGACTCGTTTTATCACCCAACCAGGACCCGGTGGCCGTGCTCAAAGCTGTAACTCAACTAACATCAGTTAGACTACGTCAATGCATGAAACAGTCCTTTAATTAAAGACTTAAGAGAACACAAAGTATATCAAAATCAGCAAAAGACTATTTTAAAGAACAGAGATGATTGTACAAATCTGAATGACAAAGGGGAAGAGAAGCTAGGATAAAATGGGACCCAGGGCAGAGAAAAGGAAGGGAAGCAAAGTTGGAGAAAAGAGATAGGGGAGAACGAAAATTTGGGAAGCCCATGGTAAATGGGCCTTAACTTTCTCTCCAGGCCCAGAGGGCTCAAGAAGAATCTGCTGATGATACTATGTGTCTGAGGTGGCTGAGCTGTGACCTGCAGTGGCTTCCCCCCACCTAGTTCTCCAACACTCACCTGGACCCCAGCCTCGTGTCATCTTTCTCTTCACCATCCAGGGCTCTTTTCCTTGTTCCAGTAAAGAGATGATACCAGGCTTAGAAATGCAAAGTCCTAAATAAAATTTTAAAAAACAGTTGCTGTCAAGTAGACTATGACTCATGGCAATCTCATGTGGCACAGTGGATCATTGTGGGACAAAGAACCTGGTTTGGCCCTTTGACTGTGGTTTCTGAAAACAGCCAAGCAATTAAGGTGTTCTTTGTTTTCTAAAGGAGCCCTGGTGGTGTAGTAGTTAAGCACTCAGCTGCTAACCAAAAGGTCGGTGGTTCGAACCCACTAGCCACTCTGTGGGAGAAAAATATGGCAATCTGTTTCCAAAAAGAGTACAGCCTTGGAAACCCTATAGGGCAAATCTACCCTGTCCTATAAGGTCGCTATGAGTCTGAATGGACTTGATGACAATGCGTTTGGGTTTTTGGTTTCTTTTCTAAAATAGCCAGGCAAGTAGGGGGTACACAGACTCCACACCTCCCAAATCAACTTCAGGAAGGGGGGTGGGGGATTGATGCAGTCATATTCACTGAGGTCCCAAAGACTAGAGGACCGAGGACCTTGGAGTGCTCCTTTTTTGGGCCCCTCTGGATCGGTGAGAACATCCCTACGTGGGAGAGGGTGCAGCATATCCCTGAGGGCAGTGGAAGCCTCGTTGTGCCAGGAACTCTCCCAGACCTTGCCTGATGCATCTCTTTGCTTGTATTCTTTCTGGTTATAACAGTTGGGTCACTATAAATACAGGTAATAGTTTCCGTGAGTTCTGTGAGTCATTCTAGTGAACTATTGAACCCACCCAGGGCAGTGAGAACCAGCACAGAGGCTGGCATTTGCCTACTTGGCAGGGGCTGGAAGGACAGACTCCTAATTTGTGGAGACTAAGCTCTGGGTTGTTAGGGTCAGAGAGAGAGTTCCACATGGGTGGCTGGTGTTAGAATGACGAAGAGGGAAAGGGAATATGCATTATCTTTCCAGTTTGGAAATTAGTGTCAAAGAGAAAAATAACAGATGTCTTGTTTTGATTTGGGGGTTTTCTTACGCAAGAAACCAAATATTCACCGTAAAGAAGTTCCTAACCAGGGTTGATCCTGCCAGTGGCTTTTCTTTCACCCATAGTTGCTAATCTTTTCTTTCCTATTCAGAAGTCCAGCTTGCTGAATTTGAATTTCAAAAGATATGGCTGGGTGGAGGGCCAGAGACCATCTTATGACCTGATATCAGTTCATCTCAGTAAAAGGGGGAAGCAAGGGTTTAATCAATCATGTTAAGATTAGCCAGTGGGTGCTCTTCAATATTTCTCCCTCCTCTTCTCTTCATAAACCTCATTATTCCTAGCTTCTTCAAACCATTTGCTTTTTCTGGAATCAAAATGGTCTCCTTATAGCTATAGGGTCGCTATGAGTTGGAATCGACTTGATGGCAATAAGTTTGGTTTTTATATGCATATAGAGTAACTGCTCAGAATAAGCCTTATATTCAAATTTTGTTGAGTTTTGATTATTTTTAATATTAGGCTTGTGTTGACTATTAGTCATACAGTCAGAAATACATAAAAGGAAATAGGTCGTGGTCATGTGGTGGGTTTGTCCTGACTTGAGATGTAGTCCCCTTTGCTGGATGGAAGAAGGGCCATGTGGGGATAAGGAGGGAAAGGCTTCTGAGTTACAGCAAAGGTGGAGGATGGGGCGGGGAACAGCCTTACCCAGGGAGACCAAGTTCCTGTAGTTCTCCAACATCACATTCCGGTACAGGCTCCTCTGAGCAGGGTTCAGCCATTCCCACTCATCTTGGGAGAAAACCACGGACACATCGCCAAATATCACTAAGCTCTGAAACAACAGAAACATATTCTTGCTCAACGAATGCTCCTGTCCCCACATGGCTTGGGGCCTAAGGGTTATCTTGTCTTCACTTTGGATCAGAAACAATATACGTAAGGAATAACACTGTATGATTGGGACGGCCAGTTAATTATTGTACAGCTGGCCTCACTATGGAGTCCCTGGGTGGCACAAACAGTTAGCAAGCTTGGCTGTTAACCAAAAGGTTGGTGGTTCAAGTCCATTCAGAGGAAACCTGGGAGAAAGAACTGGTGATCTGCTCCCATAAAGATTACAGCCTAGGAAACGCTATAGGGCAGTTCTACTCTGTCCTACAGCATCGCTATGAGTTGGAATCCACTCAACAACAATGGGTTTTGTTGATTTTATCATGGGTGGAAGGGAGGGGGATGGGGGAGCTTTTGTTTAGGGGGCAGCGAGTTTATATTAATGGTGGTGGAATGATTGGAAAGGATAGCAAGAATAGTTACACAACATAAAGAATGTAATCACATTACTGAACATTTTGATCAAAGAGTCTATAGAAGAATCCTGATCAAAAGTGGGAAAATGCAGAACAGAATTACAAATCCTAAGGGACTTCCTGGAATCACGAAGGTTGGACGAACCCCTGAAACTACTGCCCTGAGACAATCTTTAAACCTTAAACCAAAAATATCCACTGAAGTCTTCTTAAAACCAAATAGTGGCTAAGCATTTGGCTGCTAACCAAAAGGTCAGCAGTTCGAATCCACCAGCTGCTCCTTGGAAACTCTTTGGGGCAGTTCTACCCTGTCCTACAGGGTCACTATGAGTTGGAATCAACTCAGCGGCAACAGGTTTGGTTTGGTTTTTTTTTTGGAATAAAGAACATCTGCCTTGAGTGTTGTGCTCTTTTAAGAATTATCTATAAGGAATCAAACTGACAACAGCAACCCAAAAGATTAGATAGGAACATTAGGGAGCAGTGAATTTGTTAATGGCGGAAGAACAACTCAGAAAAAGAAGGTGAGAATAGTTGCACGACTCAAAGAATGTAAACAATGTCACTAAATGGTACATGCAGAAACTGTTGAATCGGCGTATGTTTAGCTGTGTATATTGTCAACACCAAGATAAATTTAAAAAATGTAATCAGTTACTAAATTGTACATGTAGAAGTGGTTGAGATGATCAATGTTTTGTTATGTATATTTTTATCACTAGAGAAAAAAAAAAAGAACCGAAGTGTCATCCAGAGAAGCTGTCGGGTGTCCCAGGTGATTAAAACATAAGAAGCAGCTGTGGTCACTGCAGGAACAGTATTTACTGATAGAGAGGCAAGTGATGCAGCTCATGTACTGTATGGCTGCTGGCAGAGTTTATTTTATGATTTCAGCACACACCTATGATACATTCAATATATTTTTTAAGAATTTTTTCTTTAAATTGATGGTCTTGTTAAATGTTATTGGAAAGAAGATAGTCAATAAAGTTTCTGCTCTGGTAAACCAGTATTGCCATGAGTTGATTCCGACTCATGGTGACTCCATGTGTGTCAGAGAGAACTGTGCTCCGTAGGGGTTGTCGGCTGTTGTTGGGTGCTATTCAGTCAATTCTGAGATATGGGGACCCCATGTGACAGAGATGAACTGCTCCATAGGGTTTTCTAGGCTGTAAGCTTTATGGGAGTAGACAGCCAGGTCTTTCTCCCACAGAGCCACTGGGTGCGTTTGAACCACCAGTCTTTTGGTTAGCAGCCGAGTGCTTAACCATTGTGCCACTAGGGCTCCTTATAAGGTTTTTAAATTAAAAAAAGAAAAAAAACTTTTTTGATGTGGTAAAAATATATACACCAAAACATTCAACACAACTTCCACATTTACAATTCAATGACACTGATTACATTTTTCAAGTTGTGCCACTACTATCACTACCCTTTTCCAAAATGTCCCACCACCATTACATAAACTTAATGCCCCTAAAACTAAAACTCTCACCTCCCCCCTCCCCATCCCTGGTAATAATCTTTGGTTTCTATATATTTCCTTATTTCTCATAAATGAGATCATATAGTATTTGTCCTCTTGTGACTGCCTTATTTTGCTCAGCATGATGTTTTCAAGGTTCATCCATGATGTAGCATGCATCAGAACTTCACTTCTCTTTATGGCTGCATACATTCAATGTATTTTAAACATGCATTCTAGTCATATCCTGACCCTGGGAATCTGTGACTAAAAGAAGGTGTATTTAAATGACTAGCAGACTCAGGATTTTCAAAGTATATACTTGAATCAAAGAAGCCCTGGTGGTGCAGTGGTTAAGCGCTCATCTGCTAACTAAAAGATTTGCAGTTAGAACCCACCAGCTACTCTGTGGGAGAAAAATGTGGCAGTCTGCTTCCATAAAAATTAGAGCCTTAGAAACCCTATGGGGCAGTTCTACTCCATCTTATAGGGTCGCTATGAGTCGGAATCAACTTGAAGGCAATGGACAATACTTGAATCAACATGCAAAAAAGTTGGACTAACTCAAAGGCTGATTTCAGACTCCTGCACTCACCAGTTCTGAAACCTCAATTAGTTACCTGACCCCTCTGTGTTTTGGCTCTCCATTTGTAAATGGAAAAATCAACAATACCAGCCTCACAGATTATGATGCAGGTTAAATGAAGTAATACATACACAGCACTCAGAAATTGTAAAGAACATCATCTATATGAAAGCAAAAGGTCAACAATAACTTAGAAAAAAAAAAATGAGAAAGAGGCAGGGAAACTAGGTTATTGGAAATGAACAACCAGAACTTAAATTATGAGAACACTGACACATCGTGAAGAATACAACTGATGTCACTGAACAATTTGTGCGAAATTGTTGAATGGGAACTTAATCTGCTGGGTAAACTTTCACCAAAAACACAATTAAGATATTATCTTTAAAAAAAAAAATTTAAGGTACGATATTAGTGCTTAATAAAAGTTCATTAGGATGATACTCCCCCACGTGTCTGTCAGTTTGTGGTACTGTGGAGACTTGGGTGTTGCTGTGATACTGGAAGCTATGCCACCGGTATTCACATGCCTGCAGGGTCACCCATGGTGGACAGGTTTCAGTTAAGCTTCCAGACTAGGACAGACTAAGAAGAAGGACCTGGCAGTCTACTTCTGAAAAGAGATGGCCCATGAAAACCTTATGAATACCAGCAGAACACTATCTGATACAGTGCTAGAAGATGAGCCCCTCAAGTTGGATGGCACTCGAAAGACGACTGGTGAAGAGCTGCCTCCTCAAACTAGAGTTGACCTTAATGATACGGACGGAGTCAAGCTTTCAGGACCTTCATTTGCTGATGTGGCACAACTCAAAATGAGAAGAAACAGCTACAAACATCCATTAATAACCTGAACATGGAATGTACCAAGTATAAATCTAGGAAAATGGGAAATCGCTGAAAATGAAATGGAATGCATAAACATCGATATCCTAGGCATGACTGAACTGAAATGGACAGGTATTGACCATTTTTAATCGGACGATCATATGATATACTATGCCGGGAATGACAACTTGAAGAGGAATGGCGTTGAATTCATCGTCAAAAAGAACATTTCAAGATTTATTCTGAAGTACAACGATATCAGTGATAGGCTAATATCCATACGCCTCAAAGGAAGACGAGTTAATATGACTATTATTCAAATTTATGCACCAACCACTAAGGCCACAGATGAAGAAATTGAAGATTTTTACCAACTTCTGCAGTCTGAAATTGACTGAACATGCAATCAGGATGCACTGATAATTACTGGTGATTGGAATGTGAAAGTTGGAAACAAAGAAGGATCGATAGTTGGAAAATATGGCCCTAGTGACAGAAATGATGATGGAGATCGCATGACAGAATTCTGCAACACCAGTGACTTCTTCATTGCAAATACCTTTTTGCAACAACATAAACGGCGACTATACATGTGGACCTCTCTAGAAGGAATACACAGGAATCAAATCAACTACATCTGTGGAAAGAGACGATGGAAAAGCTCAGTATCATCAGTCAGAACAAGGCCAGGGGCCGACTGCGGAAGAGACCATCAATTGCTCATATGCAAGTTTAAGTTGAAACTGAAGAAAATTAGAACTCCATGAGAGCCAAAGTGTGACCTTAAACATATCCTACCTGAATTTAGAGACCATCTCAAGAATAGATTTGACGTGTTGAACACTAATGACCGAAGACCACACAAGTTGTAGAATCACATCAAGGACATCATATATGAAGAAAGCAAGAGGTCATTAAAAAGACAGGAAAGAAAACATCAAAATGGATGTCAGAAGAGACTCTGAAACTTGCTCTTGAACTCAGAGTAGCTAAAACAAAAGGAAGAAATGATGAAGTAAAAGTGATGAACAGAAGATTTCAAAGGGCAGCGGCTTGAGAAGACACACATGTGCAAAGAGCTGGAGACAGAAAACCAAAAGTGACGAACACGCTGGGAATTTCTCAAGCTGAAAGAAGTGAAGTAAAATTCAAGCCACGAGTTGCAATAGTGAAGGATTCTATAGGGAAAGTATTTAATGACACAGGAAGCAACAAAGAAGATGGAAGGAATACACAGAGTCATTATACCAAAAAGAATTGGTCGATGGTCAACCATTTCAAGAGATAGCATATGATCAGGAACTGATGGTACTGAAGAAAGAAGTCCAAGCTGCACTGAAGGCATTGGCAAAAAACAAGGCTCCAGGAATTGATGGAATATGAATTGAGATGTTTCACCAAATGGATGCAGCACTGGAAGTGCTCACTCATCTATGCCAAGAAATCTGGAAGACAGCTCCCTGGCCAACCGACTGGAAGAGATCCATATTTATGCCTATTCCCAAGAAAGGTCATCCAACCGTATGTGGCAATTATCGAACAATATCATTAGTATCACATGGAAGTAAAATTTTGCTGAAGATCATTCAAAAGTGGCTGCAGCAGTATATTGACAAGGAACCGCCAGAAATTCAGGTTGGATTCAGAGGAGGACATGGAACCAGGGATATCACCGCTGATGTCAGACGGATCTTGGCTGAAAGCAGAGAATACCAGAAAGATGTTTACCTGTATTTTATTGACTATGCAAAGGCATTCAACTGTGTGGATAACAAATTACGGATAATACTGAAAAGATTAGGAATTCCAGAACAACTAAATGTGCTCATGAGGAACCTGTACATAGATCAAAAGGCAGTAGTTCGAACAAGGGGATACTGCGTGGTTTAAAGTCAGGGAAGGTGTGCGTCAGGGTCGTATCCTTTCCCCATACCTATTCAATCTGTATGGTGAGCAAATAATCCAAGAAGCTGGACTATATGAAGAGCAGGGCATCAGGACTGGAAGAAGACTCATCAACAACATGCATTATGCAGGTGACACAACCTTGCTGAAAGTGAAGAGGACTTGAAGCACTTACTGATGAAGATCAAAGACCACAGCCTTCAGTATGGATTACACCTCAACATAAAGAAAACAAAAATCTTCACAACTGGACCAATAAGCAAATCATGATAAATGGAGAAAAGATTGAAGTTGTCAAGGATTTCATCTCACTTGGATCCACAATCAACACCCAGGATAGCCGGAGTCAAGAAATCAAAAGATACATTGCTTGGGCAAATCTGCTATGAAAGACCTCTTTAAAGTGTTGAAAAGCAAAGATGTCACTTTGAAGACTAAGGTGCGCCTGACCCAAGCTATGGTATTTTCAATTGCATCATATGCATGCAAAAGTTGGACAATGAATAAGGAAGACCGAAGAATTGACACCTTTGAATTGCAGTGTTGGTGAAGAATATTGAATATACCATGGACTGCCAAGAGAACAAACAAATCTGTCTTGGAAGAAGTACAGAAAGCTCCTTAGAAGCAAGGATGGCGAGACTACGTCTTACATACTTTGCACATGTCATCAGGAGGGATCAGTCCCTGGGGAAGGACATAATGCTTGGTAAAGTACAGAGTCAGCAAAAAAGAGGAAGACCCTCAATGAGATGGATTGACACAGTGGCTGCAACAATGGGTTCAAGCGTAACAATTGTAAGCATTGTGCAGGACCGGGCAGTGTTTCGTTCTGTAGTACAAAGGGTCGCTATTAGTCGGAACCAACTCAACGGCACCTAACAACAGGATGATACTGGCCACAGCTGAACCTCTTAAAGGTTCACGTTGTTGTTCGCTGTTGAGTTGATTCTGACTCATAGTGACCTTATATGACAGGGGAGAATTGCCCGATAGTGTTTCTTAGGCTGCTATCTTTACGGGAACAGATTGTCATGTCTTTTCTCTTGTGGAGCTGCTGGTGGGTTTGAACTGTCGACCTTTTGGTTAGCAGCTGAGCGCTTAACCATTGCACCACTAGGGCTCCTAAGTTCACATTACTCTACTGGAAAAAAAGTCCTTCTGCAGTTTGGTATCTGTTGAATAACATACTATGACATGTCCTTTAACCTGCTACTGAACTTCACATTTTTAAACAAATTGCATAAAATTAAGAGGGTTTTTAAAGCAACTGGTTTTAATATTTTCTGGAAAGAGCCAAGAACTGCTTATAGAGCACTGAGCAAAACCTGTACTAAAATGTCTACCTTAGCAAGCTAATCTGAAAAAACAGGCTGTACAGCTATCAACAATAATTTTACAGGTTTGAAGATCTTGCCACAAAATCAGAGGATCTGATTTGCTGGCTGAGATTTGGTAGGGGTGTTCATTTACCTAGAAGAACCAAGTCTACTTCCTCATTGGTTCATGTTTGTCTGTTATCGGTCTGTATTTTGTACCAGCAGTTTGTGAAATGCCTTTGACTTTGAAAACTGCAAGAGGTTACACTGGAAATCATCGAGGATACTGAAATTCAAACGTTTCAATGCAAACTTACTTTTAACTGTGTTCAAAGACACCGCTCACACACAACACTCCTTCTATGCACAGAAGAATGTTTCTATGCTTCTACTCTAAGCTTGGACGTTTCTGACCCAACAAGAAGGGTTTTCACAGATTCCAGTCCTACAATTCTAACTGCATGCTCTTTGGCTGGAAAGTCTTGCACATATTTTCCAGATACTCTTTACTAAATGACATACATTAAGATGACACACGACAGGGTAATTATTTCTTCCTGTTGTACATGAAGTTACCATGAGTCATTTAATTTACTAAATTACATATATCTTTACAATATATTTACAAAATCTTTTCAGTATTTTCACAGCAGTATCTCTGTAGCAAAAGAGCCCTGGTGGTGCAGTGGTTAAAGTGATCAACTGCTAACTGAAAGGTTGGCGGTTCAAAACCACCAGGAGCTCTTCAGGAGAAAGATATGGCAGTCTGTTTCCACAGAGATTTACAGCCTTGGAAACTCTATGGGGTCATTTAGAGTCGGAATTGACTCAGCCGCAGTGGATGGGGGATCTTTATAGCAAAGCTGTTGATCCAACAGCAAGTGATGGCCAATCTTCTAGCATTTGTTACTATTTTGTTAAGAAAACTAAAATTTGGGGCTCACAAATAGAAGAAAAAGGAGTCGAGGTGGCACAATGGTTAACTGCTCAACTTCTAACCAAATGGTTGTCAGTTTGAACCCACCAGAAGCTCCATGGGAGGAAGACCTGGTGATTTGCTTCCATAAAGATTACAGCCAAGTAATCAGTTCTACTCTTGTCACATGAGGTCATCCTGAGTTGGAATCAATTCAACGGCACCCAACAACAACAATCAGGAATTCAGGTCTGGACAAGTCACATTTGAGTTATCTATTCAGCATCCAATTGGAGGATCCAAGATGAATACACAGGCTGGAAATCAGAGGCAAGGTGTGGGCTGGAGAAGTGCATTTGGGAGAAGTCAGCAGGTGGCTAGTATTTACAGACAAGAAAACCAGCACATCTCACCAGGGGAAAGTGTGCAGACAGAAGAAAAGAGGGGGTTAAGAACAGAGCTCTGAGTTTGGGGTCAGGAAGATGAGGCAGAACCAGCAACAGAAACTGAGGAGGAAAAGACAGGTTGGTGGTAAGAAAACCAGACAAGTGTGGAGTCCTAGAAGCTAATGGAAGAGTTCCACTGGAGAGTGAAGGATGAGCTATTTCAGGGGTTGCCAGCAGCCTGTTTCTGTAATTTTTTTTTTTTTTTTCACACAGCCATGCCCATTTGTTTTCATATCGTCTACAGCTGCTTTCAAGGAGCCCTGGCAGCACAGTGGTTAAGCACTCGGCTACTTACTGAAAGGTCAGCTGCTCGAACCCACAGCCACTCTTCAGGAGAAAGATGTGGCAGTCTGCTTCTGTAAAGATTTACAGCCTTGAAAATCCTATGGGGGCAGTTCTTTGTCCTACAGGGTTGCTATGAGTTGGAATCTCCTTGACAGCAATGGGTTTGGTTTTTTTGCTATGGCTGCTTTCTAGAAAGATCAATCACTCGAAAAAGACATCAAGTTTGGTAAGGTAGAGCGTCAGCCAAAACAAGGGAAACCCTCCATGAGATGGACTGACACAATAGTTGTAACAACGGGCTCAAACATACCAACAATCATTAAGATGCAACACGACGGGGTAATGTTTCTTTCTGTTGTACATGAAGTTACCACGAGTCAGAGCTGACTCAGTGGCAACTAACAACATGGCTGCTTTCAAACTATTACAGCAAAGCTGAGTAGCTGTGATAAAGACCACATGACTGGCAAAGCCTAAAATATTTACTATCTGGCCCTTTACAGAAAATGTTTGCTGACCTCTGATCTATCTCAAATGCCAGTGATAGTCAAAAAAGACGGGACTAAGGATTGATCACTGCCATGGAGCCCTGGTGGCACAGTGGTTAAGAGCTATGGTGTGCTCTAGCTGCTAACTAAAAAGGTTGACAGTTCGAATCCACCAGCCACTCCTTGGAAGCCCTATGGGGCAGTTCTACCCTGTCCTATAGGGTCGCTATGAGTCGGCATCGACTCAATGGCAACAGGTTTGGTTTTTGGTGGTTTTGGTAATGTGGAGTTCTCTGGTAACCTTCTAAAACGCAGTTTGGGTGGAACAACTGGAGACTGGTCTGTATGCTTATGAGATGGCTATCATATATTTAAGAAGCCCTGGTGGTGCAATGGGTTAAGGGCTCAGCTGCTAACTGAAAGGTCAACAGTTGGGACCCACCCAACAGCTCTGTGGGAGAAAGATCTGCTCCATGAAGATTACAGCCTAGGAAATCCTATGGGGCAGTTCTACTCTGTCATATAGGGTTGCTATGAGTTGGGATGGACTTGCCAGCACACAACCAGCACCACCATATATTTATGATACACAGCTGACAGAAACAAACTATTAGCATTTTAAGAACATCACACAAGCAAGCAGGAAAAGTAGCCTTTCATATTGCACCTCCTCTGTCTAACATACTGCCCTACCTACCCTCTTCCGCCTGCCAAACGTCTCATGTTCGTTCAAGACACTGTTCCAAAATCACCGCCTCAGTGAAGCACTCCCAAACCTTCTCCCACAGGCAACTAGAAGCCAGGGGTTCCTTCTAGTCCACTCTCACAATACTTGGTCCAGGCCTCTGCCCAACAACTATCACACTCCAGAAACCTGTTTGCTTCCCTGACTTTCCACCAACGGACTGGGGCTTAGCCATTTGTTTGTCCAGTGGCTGGCATTAAGTGAAGTCCCTGGGTGGCATAAACGGTTTGCGCTCGACTAACAACTGAAAGGTTGGCAGTTTGAACCCACCCAGGGGCACCACAGAAGAAAGGCCTGGGGATCGGCTTCCGTAAAGATTACAGCCAAGAAAACCCTATGGAGCAGAGTTCTACTCTGTAACACATGGGGTCACCATGAGTTGGAATCGACTCGGCAGCAACAGGTTTGGTTTTTGTTTGTTTGTTTGGCATTAAGTGGTTGCCATGTTTCCCCTGATGAGTACATTTTTGTTCCATTAGCTGAGAAAAGTGGCACAGGGAGGGGCTCAATCATTTCTTCAATGAAGAATGAACATTGAATGCAATGAAGAGGAAGCAGGGAGGCAGAATGTGAGGAAAAAGGAACCACGTCCTGGGACAAGACTCTTAAACTGAGAACTTTGAAAAGAAAATAAACATCATGAAGTCCTGAAAAGCAAGACCACATTTCAAGGAGGAGAAATACTAACTCACCTGGGACATGGCTTTAGGAAGCTCAATTCCTGCCCCAGCTGCCTCCTGCTTGCAGCTCCTCTCTTGGCGAAGAAGGGCAGTGACCCTGGAAGGCGGAGCTGGGGGAAGGAGAAAGGAGTAGCTAGAGACCAGGCTTACAACACACTCCCTGCCTGAGGAGTCTTAAAGCACAGCCATAAATCAGAAAGGGCTCCCACAGGTGGGGAATCAAATGCTGAGGGACCATCAAAAAGAGACCATTTTTGCAAGGCTGCTAGAATACGGTCACACTTTTACCTAGAGGCAGCTGCAGGGGATTTTCTTTCCTTGGGGGAGCTTGGAAATAGGGAGCTACCTGGATAGGGTGACGGGTCCCTGGGTGGCACAAACTTTTCACGCCACTACTAACCAAAATCACTATGAATTGAAATCAACTGGATGGCACCTAACAACAACTAATCAAAAGGCTGGTGGTTTGATTGAACTCAGCCAGCAGCACTGTGGAAGAAAAGCCTGACAATCTGCTTCTGTAAAGACTGTTGTGTGCTGGCAATTCTGACTCACAGCAACCCTATACTATGGAGTAGAATTGCCCCATAGGGTATGCTAGGCTGTAATCTTTATGGGAACTAACGGACAGGTCTTTTCTCCTGTGGAGCTGCTGGGCGGATTCAAACAGCCAGGAAAACCCTATGGAGCAGTTCTCTGTAACACATGGGGTCATCACATGGGGGCAAGGGGTTTTTCTGGTTAGGGTGGCCCTGAGTAAGTCAAGGTCCCCTTCCTGCACCTCTGCTTGATGCTCTGACTCAAGCTGAGCTTCCAAACGTTTGGCGTCCCCGATCCACCGGCCTTGAAGACCAGAGACACTGTTCTTCAGCACTTGGGCCCCCAGAGGCCTCCCAAGAACTCAAAATCCCCTCACCCGAGATGATGTCTTCCTTGCCCACTAGGTCTAGTCCCCTGTCACCCTCACCTCTCCTCTCAAGACCCAAGGTCACTGCCCCTCGCTGGCCCTTAGCTGTGAGGCCGCTCCTTGGGTTCGGCCTCCCCCTAGCAAGTCTGGCGGAAGCCGCCGGCGTCCTCCCGGCAGTGGGGCGTCGGCCTGCCCTCGGCTTGGTGCGGGGGCCGCCTCCACCCAGAAGGGACTCGTGCTCGCGAGCACGCGCGCCCCTGCTCGCACTCACTGTCCCCATGTCACCCATGGATGCGCGCACACACTCGCCGAAGTCGCATGGACGCCCTCCCGGTCACACCCTCCCCGGCGGTCAGTCACACACAGCCCCGCGGGCGCAAGCTCAATCACACCCGGCAGCTGGGCGCCTGCTCACATACGGCCTGCCTTCGTCCACCTGACCCCTCCGCCCAGTCCCACCCGCGTCGAGGCCGCCGCGCCCCCGCCTCAGAACCGAACGGGATCGCATAAATGGGGACTCCCAGCGTCCGCCGGAAGTGGTGTGTCCCCGCCCGCCGCAGTGCCCGCTGGGAAACGTAGTCCCAAACAGGAGTCGGGGCTGCGCCGACCCGAGTTCAGACTGCAAGGGGCAGGTTCGCCGCCGGTCTAGACAGGCTCCTCTCTGTCCCAGGGCGGTCGCTCCCGGCCCTTAAGGATCGCGGCCGCCCTTAGTACTCCCGACACCGAGCCGAGGACTGGCCGTAAGCACAACCCATCCCAATATAGCGGACCGCACCCCCAAAGCTTCAGGAAATGGGCGCCGGGAATGGAGCGCGCAGGCGCAGTTAAAGGGTGGGGGGGGGGGGGAGTCTACGGCGAGGGGCGGGGTCGCAGAGCGGCGAGCGTTGAAAAGGTTGACGTTTAGGAGGGGCAGATGCCTTGGTCCCGGCTGCCAGCTTCCTGCGGGGATGTTACCGCCACCAAAGAAGGGGAGACACGCGGAGGCGAAGCGCCAGAGGGTCAAGGCAACACTTGGGCCTCTGATTGCCTTAATGTGTCTCATTTGCTTCAGATTTACCCCCCCTTACCCCCGCCCGACTCTGATCTCCTTTTCTGTACCTCATACCTTTTGTCTCCGGATAGGGTTGTGGGTTTGGGTTTTGGTGTTGCCCTCGCCGCCTCCCATTCTCCCTGGTTACGCGGACCTCCACCACCTTACCCCCATCCACCAAGATGCTATATTCCCCATTTTGTAGCCTTTGTACTTGACTGTCCTGTGTCTGAAAACAGCCTTCCCCCAAAACTTTTCTCTGGCCTGGCTCCTGCTCGTTATTCACCTGTCATCTCCTCAAAGAGGACTGCCCAGCCTCCCAATCGAAAATACTACCCCTCATGACCCTTTTTTAAAAAAAAAAAAAATCTACTTCCCATGTGCTAGGTAACAAAGCAAGTCTGAATAAATTTTAAAAGATTAAAATCATACAAAGCATCTTCTCCAACGACAAGGAAGTGAAGCTAGAGAACAACAGCAAGGGGCAAAAAAACCCTGAAAAATACACAAACATAAATATTAGATATGACCCTTAGGGGGCAGTGAGTTCAGGTTAATGGAGTGGAGGAACAACTTGGAAAACGAGGATGAGAATGGTTACATAACTCAAAAAATGTAATCTATGTCACTGAATTGTACATGTAGAAATTGTTGAATTGGTGTATGTTCTGCTGTGTATATTCTCAACAAAAATACTAAAAAATCGCCATCTCATCTATCATCTGAAGTTAGCTTATGATTTTATTCATTTACATGTTTAAGGTTGGTCACACTCAGAAAAATAAGCTCCACGTGGGTAAGGGCCTCATCTGAGCTGTTCAGAGCTTTATGCCTGGATCTGAGAACCGTGTTTGGCATATGGTAGGTGCTCAGTGAATAACTTCACTAACAGCACAGGCAGTAATTCTGCTATTACATTCAGCATCACAGATACACTGATGTCCACACACCCCATCATGCAGGGCCACAAAGTCACAGTCAGAATCCAGGCCTCTTGACTCGTCAGTAGGTCCCATTTTCCTGAGATCTGCTAGCTTCAGTGATGGAATTAAGATAATGATTTCTATCTATGGAGGCCACATACTGCAGAAAGGACAATGTCAGCATTACCTTGAAACACGGTAGTATAATAGCAAAGGGTCTGTTTTAGAGTCTGACTCAGCCTCCTAAGAGCTGTGGCAGACACTGCTAGTTGCCTTTCCAATATTTATTCTGCCCTACTTCCACCCTAACCAAATCCTGATTTTATTCAGGGTGGCAATCTTCACAGCTAAAAACACCTCCCCAGACTCCCTTGAATCAAACAGTGGGCCTGTAACCCAGCTCTGACTAATGAAATATAAGCACAAGTTATTGAGGGCTTGGGAAAAAGGGCATAGAAATTTTTTCTCCTGCTCTTCTGTGGTAGTCTCCTGCAAGGCAGCAGCAGTGGTGAGCACCATAGGGATTTTGCAGAGGGCTGCAGTCTCCAGCAGCATTAGGGCCAGTTTCAGCAGCATCAGTGGGAAAGTAAGAAGCTTGCTTTCCAGCTCAGAGATAGTAGTGCAGTTTTCAACACCAACTAGCAGTAACAGCAACTGTGCCTCTAGCACCTCAGTAGCAAACACAGGCTGTGGGTTCCAGCCCAGGGCAGGAGCAGCTTCCTGATCTTTGGGTAACAATCCTCTTGACCATTTTGCTCTTACAGCCCTTGCAGTACCCTTTTGTAATTAATTGTTGTTGTTAGATGCTGTCGAGTTGATTCTGACTCATAATGACCTTGTGACAGAGTAGCAGTGCTGCCCCATAGGGTTTCCTAGGCTGTAATATTTACAGGAGCAGGTTGCCAGATATTTTCTCCTGCAGAGCCTCTGGGTTGGTTTTAACCACCAATCTTTCTGTTAACAGCAAGCGTTTAGCCATTGTACCAATAAGACTTCTTTCATAGTTACCTTCCTTTATTAAATTACTTCTGTTTAAACCACCATTAATGCATTTAATTAAATTAATAAACAGAAGGAGAAAGGGGTTCCAGTTATAGTAATGAAGGAATAGCTGGTATCAAAATAACTCTTCAGAAGATAAAAATTAGAAACTGGAGAAAATATAGGAAACACCTGTTTAAAGGGACTGAAGAGTGACTAGACAGAAACTGCAGGAGACTCAACCCTTGTAAGGATGGTCAGCTCTGGTGAGATCCAAGTTTATATGGCTTTTCCTTAGGATACAACCCAGGTGATGGAAGGGAAGAACTCCAGCACACAGTCTTACAGGCTTAAAGTGTCAGAGGACAGAATGTAGAGCTGCCAGAGAAGCTAGAGATTGAGGCAAGAAATGCCAGAATTGAGAGCAATACTGAGACGGAGTCCCATGATAAACATAGAAACTCACTTCAATTTCTTGGTTGACCTTTAAACCATGAAAGTTTTGGATGGACTGTAGGGAGTTAAGTAGAAAGCAACAGCTAGAAGTCTAAAAGAGCTAAGCAGAGATTTCAGCTGCCTCCTAACACAAGGAAGAAAGATATTGTAGTTTGAGTTCTGCCAAGTTAGAAGGACTTAAAAATACATAAAGCTTTCTACTGAAAGCCCAGAAGGACAATGCCTAGGGAGAAAAGACTATGTCATGAGACTAAGGGATTTATGCTAAGACTAAATGCAAAACTAAAAGAGACTCACCCTAACAAAGAATAAAACCAAACTTCCACAGCCAATAATGCAACAACCAGCTAGGACAAAAGCTAAAGCTCTTCAGAGGAAAAAACAAAACTAAAAAAAAAACCCCAGAATTCAGGCCCTTTACAATGTATTAAGGAGCCCTGGTGGCACAGTAGTTAAGCGCTCAGCTACTAATCAAAAGTTTGGCAGTTTGAAACTAGCAGCCACTCCACAGGAGAAAGATGTGACAGTCTGCGTCCATAAAAATTACAGCCTTGGAAACCCTGTGGAGCAGCTCTACTCTGTCCCATAGGGTCACTATGAGTCGGAATTGACTCCATGGCAACGGGAGCAATATTTTAGGCTTTCTACAATTTATTATTCACAATGGTTGGTATATAAGTAAAAAAATTTGTTTTTAGAATATCCACAGGAAAATATGAGCAAAGATCATAAGAAAACATAGTCAATAAATACAGACATTGAAATGACCCAGATGTTAGAATTTACAGATAAGGACTTAACAGAAGCTAAGATACATATGATCAAGAACTTGTAGGAAAGCTGGTCATAATGAGAGAACAAATGGAGAAGTTCAACAGAAATTTTTAGAAGGAAAATGGAAGTTCTAGAATTGAAAAGTACAGTATCTAAAAGGAGTGGTTTATCAGCACATTGCAGAATAAAAAAGAAGGGGATAGTGAAATAGAAGACAAACAGAAACTATCCAATCTGAAGAACAGTACGAAAAGAAGATAGGAAAAAAATTGAGAGCCTCTGGAACCTGTGGGACAATACCACACATTCTAACATATGTATGATTCAAGTTCCAGAAAAAGAAGAGAAAGAGAGAATGGGGTAGAAAAATTATTTGAAGAAATAATGGCCAAAAATTTCCCAAATTTGTTGAAAATTTCAACATACATCTTCAAAAAGCCCAGCACAGTCCAAGCATGATAAATACAAATAAGCATATCAAACAAATAAAAATCAAATGTAAATAATCTTTCAATCAATCATAGAAAATGATAAATTACATAGAGGGAAACAATGATATAAATGGTGATTTCTCATCAGAAAAACATGGAGGCCAAAAGACAAAGGACCAATATCTTTAAAATGTGTGTGTGTGTATTGAAGGGGGGACTCTCTGCCTAGAATTCTATATTCAGTAGAAATATTCTTTAAAAAATGAAGTAAAAATGAAGTCATAATCAGTTAAATGGAGCTGAGAGAATTTACCTGCACTATAAGGAATGTTAAAGGAAGTCCTTCAGGATGAGGGAAATCACACTAGATGGAAACACAAATGAATAGCAAGGAATGAAAAAGACGACAATTCATAAATTTGTGGCTAAATATAAAACACTATCTTATTTTTCTCTTAATATCTTTAAAGACAATGGTCTACTTAAAAATATAACATTTAATTGTAGAATTTTTAATGAATGTTGATATAAAATACATGACAAAAGTAGCACAAAGGGTAGGAGGAGGTATATGGAATTATGCTACTGCAAGAGTATAACATTTTAAGTTAAGTGGTAAAGTGAGTAGACTGTGATAAGTTATAGATGCATATTGTCATCCCTAGAGCAATCACACACACACACACACACACACACACACACAACAACAACAACAACAACAACAACAACAACAACAAAGAGTTATAGCTAAGAGTCAATGGAGGAATTAAAATATACTAAAAATATTCAATTAACTAAAAGGAAAGCAAAAAGAAAGGAGAATCAAACAAACAAAAAAACCAAATAAATGAAGAAAAAATAACAAAACACTGACCCTAAAATCCATCTATATTATTAATTAAATGAAATGAAAATGGTATAAGCACCCCAATTAGAAGTCAGAGACTGGCCAGCATGGTCAAGTAAGCTCCTACTGGATGAATATCTGATACAGGTAACAAACTCTGGAAAAATACAAAAACAAAATGACCAAAAGGCAGTAATAAGTGAACAAAAGCAGATTCTAAGAAGAAATCAACACTTGGAATAAGGTAAAGCTATGCAATCAGTTTCCCTTTTTTATTTTGCCTGAGAGCCAGATGAACACAAGAGCTTCACATGGGACAGTTAAAACTGATTTAAGATCTGTTGTTATTCTAGCCTGAAGTGCAAGAAGACAGAGTTCAGGGTACCAAAGCCTCTAAAAAGAGATGGGATGTACCAGAAAGAAGAGAAAAACAAGGAGTAGCAAGTTCCAACATAAACTCTAACAAATCTCTAGGTGATCCCTGAAAGACACATGTGGGAGACATGCTCCTGCTAAGAGTGAAAGAACTGAACTTAGATTCAAGCTGCCTTCTAAGAGAAAGAGTTTGCATTTTGAGTTCAGCCAAATTAAGTTTATGCTAAAATAAACAGATCAATAGCCTTCAGAGGAATAGACGAGGCTCCAAAGCCACCACAACATAACAGTCACAATGTCCAGGATACAATAAAAATTACTTGACATATACAGAATTAAAAAATAGAATTCCAACTAGAGAAAAGACAATCAATGAAAATCAACTCTAATAGGAACCAGATGTTGGAATTCACAGCTAAGGATTTTAAAGTAGATACTAGAATTATGCTCAAGGACATAGAGAAAATAAATGGACAATAAATAAAATGACAAGAAACGTCAGTACAGAAACAAAAACTTTAACAAAGAGTTGAATGTTATTAACTGAAATATACAGTATATGAAATAAAAAAAATTTCACTGCCCTTAAATGCAGAATGGACATGAAAGAAGACCCAGTGACCTTGAAGAAAAAGCAATAGAAATTATCCAATCTGAAGCACAGAGGAAGAATTATTGGAGGGGGCGGGGGCGGGGGGGGGGGCAGTCCCTCCGGAACTGAACTTGTAGAAATCAAAATTAAAAATACAATACCATTTACAATTGCTAAGCAAAAAGTAATAGTTGTAAATGAAACAAAACGTTTTGTATGCTTGTAAGACTTGTATGCTGAAATCTACAAAATGTTGATGAAAGAAATCAAAGAAGATCTAAATAAATGGGGAGACATTCCAAGTACATGAATTGTTACTCAACATAGTAACAATGTCAATTCTCCCCAAATTGATATCCAGGTTTAATGCAATGCCTAGCAAAACTCCAACAAGATTTTTTATAGACAGAGAAAAAATAATTGCAAAATTTTATGAAAAGGCGGAACTAAAATGGCTAAAACAATTCTGAAAGAGAATATTAAAGTGGGAGGAATCATAGTCCGAAGGACTAATGAACCACAACTACCACGGCCTCCACCAGACTGAGTCTAGTACAATGAGATGGTGTCTGGCTACGATTACTGACTGCTCTGACAGGTATCGCAACAGAAGGTCCCAGACAAAAATGTAGAACAAAATTCTAACTCACAAAAAAAGACTAGACTTACTGGCCTGACAGAGACTGGAGAAACCCCAAGAGTATGGCCCCTGGACACACTTTTAGCTCAGTAATGAAGTCACTCCGAAGTTCACCCTTCAGCCAAAGATTAAAAAAAAAAAAAACCAAACCAAACTCATTGCCATCAAGTCAATTCCGACTCATAGTCACCCTATAGGACAGAGTAGAACTGCCCCATAGAGTTTCCAAGGAGCGCCTGGTGGATTTGAAATGCCGACCTTTTGGTTAGCAGCCGAGCACTTGACCACTATGCCACCAGGGTTTCCGGCCAAAGATTAGACAGGCCCATAAAACAAAACGAGGCTAACGGGGCACAACAGCCCAGGGACAAGGACTAGAAGGCAGGAGGGAACAGGAAAGCTGGTAATAGGGAACCCAAGGTCGAGAGTGTCGACATGTTGTGGGGTTGTTAACCAATGTCATAAGACAATATGTGTACTAACTGTTTAATGAGAAACTATTTGTTCTGTAAACCTTCATCTAAAGTATATTAAAAATTTTTTTTAAAAAGTAGGAGGAATCAGTCTACCTAATTTCAAGGCTTACATAGGAACAATAATCAAGACTAGATGGAATTGCAGAAAGGCTGATAAATAGTTCAAAAGACGGAATAGAGAACCCAGAAATAGACCCATGTAAATAAGCCCAACTTTTGGAAATGTAAGGAGTGTTTGGAAGGAGTTAGAACAAAGGAGACTAAGCCATTACCAAAGACTACACCTGAAGCAGAGAGAAAAGAGAAATGACCTGTCTTGTTCCCTCCGCTCACCCTCCAATCATCTGCTAGTGCTTTTCACTGAGTGAACCTTACAGGAAACCAGTAGGCCAAAGAATCTGGGAAACGTACTTTGCAGGAGTTAAATGCCTTCTATATTCCGTAACCTTTTGCCATCAAGTACATTCTGACTCATAGCGACCCTAGAGGACAGAGTAGAACTGTCCCATAGTGTGGGCGTTCAGCCATTTCAGGAAGTAGCATATGATCAAGAACCAAAGGTACTGAAGGAAGAAGTTCAAGCTGCACTAAAGGCTATGACAAAAACAAGGCTCAAGGAACCGAAGGAATACCAATTAACTTGTTAAACGAATGCAACACTGGAAGCACTGTCTTGTCTGTGCCAAGAAATCCGGAAGACAGCTACCTGGCCAACCAACTGGAAAAGACGATATTGGTGCCCATTCCAAAGAGAGATGATCCAATGGAATGTGAAAATTATTGAACACTATTATTAATATCACATGCAAGTAAATTATTGCTGAAGATGATTCAAAAATGGTTGCAGCAGTACAACAAGAGGGAAATTCCAGAAATTCAAGCTGGATTCAGAAGAGGACGAGGAATGAGTGATATCACTGCTGATGTCAGATGGATCTTGAGCAAAAGCAGAGAATGCCTGAAAGATGTTTACCTGTGTTTTACTGACTATGCAACGGTGTGGATCATAACAACTTATGAATAACATTGAGAAGAATGAGTATTCCAGAACACTTAATTGTGATCATGTAGAACCTGTACATAGATCAAGAGGCAGTCGATCGAACAGAACAAGAGGATACTTTGTGATTTAAAATCAGGAAATGTGTGCAATAGGTTTGTATCCTTTCACTATACGTATTCAATCTGTATGTTGAGCAAATCATCCGAGACGCTGGACTATATGAAGAACGTGGCATCAGGATTGGAGGAAGACTCATTAACAATCTTCAACAGGCAGATGACACAACCTTGCTTGCTGAAATTGAAGAGGACTTCAAGCTTTTACTGATGAAGATCAGACTACGCCTTCAGTATGGATTGCACCTCAGCATTAAAAAAAAGCTCACAACTGGACCAATAAGCAACATCATGATGTTGTTGTTGTTGGTAGGTGCTGTTGAGTCAGTTCCAACTCATAGCAACCCTGGGTACAACTGAACGAAACACTGCCTGGTCCTAGGCCATCCTCACAATCTTTGTTAAGATCATAATCATGGTTAAGCCCATTATTGTAGCCACTGTGTCAATCAGTCTTGTTGAGGGTCTTCCTGTTTTTCACTGACCCTCTATTTTACCAAGTATGATGTCCTTCTCCAGGCATTGGTCTCTTCTGATCACATGACCAAAGTACATGAGATGAAGTCTCACCATCCTTGCTTCTAAGGAGCATTCTGGCTCTACTTCTTGCAAGACAGATTTGTTCATTCTTCTAGCAATCAGTGTTATAGTCAATATTCTTCACCAACACCATATTTCAAAGGCATCAGTTCTTCGGTCGTCCTTAATCACTGTCCGTCTTTCACATACATATGAAGGAACTGAAAATACCATAGCTTGGGTCAGGCTCACTTTAGTCCTCAAGGTGACATTCTTGCTTTTCAACACTTTAAAAGGTCTTTTGCAGCAGATTTGCCCAATGCCATACGTCCTCTGATTTACTGGCTGCTGCTTCCATGGATGTTGATTGTGGATCCAACTAAAATGAAATCCTTGACAACTTCAATATTTTCTGTTTATCAGCAAGCAAGGTTGTGTTATCTGCATATTGCAGGTTGTTAATGAGTCTTTCTCCAATACTGATGCCACATTCTTCATATAGCCCAGGTTCTTCGATTATTTGCTTGACATACAAATTGAATACCTATGGTAAAAGGACATAACCCTGATGCACACTTTTTTTTTTTTTTTACTTTAAACCACGCAGTATCCCCTTATTCTGTTCAAATGACTGCCTCTTGATCTATGTACAGGTTCCTCATGAGTACAATTAAGTGTTCTGGAATTTCCATTCTTCACAACGTTATCCATAATTTGTTATGATCTACACAGTCGAATGCCTTGGAATAGCCAATGAAACACAGATTAACATCTTTCTCATAGTCTCCGCTTTCAGCCAACACCCATCATATCCCCAATGATATCCCTTATTCCACATCCTCTTCTGAATCTGGCTTGAACTTCTGGCAGTTCCCTGTCTATGTACTGCTGCAGCTACTTTTGAATGATCTTTGGCAAAATTTTACTTTGTGTGATATTAATGATATTCTTCGATAATTTCTGCATTTGGTTGGATCACCTTTCTTTGGTAAGGGAAAAAATATGGATCTCTTCCAGTCAGTTGGCCAAGAAGCTACCTTCCAAATTTCTTGACAGATGAATAAGCACCTCTATCCCTGCACCCGTTTATTGAAACATCTCAATTGGTATTCTGTCAATCCCTGGAGCCTTATTTTTCACCAATGCCTTCACTGCAGCTTGGACTTCTCCCCTCTGTACCATTGGATTCTTATCATATGCTAGCTCCTTAAATGGTTGAACATCAACCAATTCTTTTTGGTGCAGTGACTGTGTATTACTTCCATTTTCTTTTGATGCTTCCTGTGTTGTTCAATATTTTCCCTGTAAAATCCTTCTATGTTGCAACTCGAGGTTTGAATTTTTTCTTCAGTTCTTTCAGCTTGAGAAATGCTGAGCGTGTTCTCCCCTTTTGGTTTTCTAACTCAAGGTCTTTGCACATTTCATTATAAGACTTTGTCTTCTCCAGTCTCCCTTTGAAATCTTCTGTTCATCACTTTTACTTCATTTCTTTCATTCTCTTTAGCTACTCTACGTTCAAGAGCAAGTTTCAGAGTGTCTTCTGACATCCATTTTGATCTTTTGTTTCTTTCCTGACTTTTTAATGACCTTTTGCTTTCTTCATGTATGTCCTTGATGTCATTCCACAGCTGGTCTGGTCTTCAGTCACTAGTGTTAAATGTGTCAAATTTATTCTTGAGATGGTCTCTAATTTCAGGTGGGACATACTCAAAGTCGTATTTTGGCTCTCATGGACTTGTTTTAATTTTCTTCAGCTTCATCTTGAACTTGCATATGAACAATTGATGGTCTGTTCCACAGTCGGCCCCTGTCCTTGTTCTGATGATATTCAGCTTCTCCATCACTTCTTTCCACAGATGTAGTCGATTTGATTCGTGTGTATTCCATCTGGTGAGGCCACATGTATAGTCGCCATTTGTGTTGTTGAAAAAGGTACTTGCAATGAAGATGTTGGTCTTGCAAAAATCACGTGAACTCTGGCATCATTTCTATCACCAAGGCCATATTTTCCAACTATCAATTCTTCTTTGTTTCCAACTTTCCCATTGCAATCACCAGTAATTATCAATGCATCTTGATTGCATGTTTGATCAATTTCAGACCGCAGAAGTTGGTAAAAATCTTTTATTTCCTCATCTCTTGGCATTAGTGGTTGGTGCATAAATTTGAATAATAGTCGTATTAACCGGTCTTCCTTGTAGGTGTATGGATATTAACCTATCACTGACAGCACTGTACTTCAGGACAGATTTTGAAATGGTCTTTTTAACGATGAATATGATGCCTCTTCTCTACGATTTTTCATTCCCGGCATAGTAGTCCATGTGATTGTCTGATTCAAAATGTCTAATACCAGTCCATTTCAGTTCACTAATGCCTAGGATATCTATCTTTATGCAGTCCATTTCATTTTTGATGACTTCCATGATAAATGGAGAAAATATTGAAGTTGTAAAGGACTTCATTTTACTTGGATCCACAATCAATGCTCATGGAAGCAGCAGTCAATAAATCAAATGATGTTCTGCATCCAGTGAATCTGCTGCAAAAGACCTCTTTAAAGTGTTAAAAAGTAGAGATGTCACTTTCGGGACGAAGGTGGGCCTGATTCAAGCCACGGTATTTTCAACCGCCTCACATGTATGTGAAAGTTGGACAATGAATAAGGAAGACCAAAGAAGAATTGATGTCTTTGAAGTATGGTGTTGGTGGATAATATTGACTATAACATGGACAGCCAGAAGAATGAACAAATCTGTCTTGGAAGAAGTACAGCTAGAATGCTCCTTAGGAGTGAGGAAGGTGGGACTTCATCTCACATACTTTGGACATGTTATCAGGAGGGACCAGTCCCTGGAGAAGGACATCATGATTGGTAAAGTAGAGGGTTATCACAAAAGATGGATTGGAAAAAGAGGAAGACCCTCAATGAGATTGACTGACACAGTGGTTGCAACAATGGGCTCCAACATAGCAATGATTGTAAGGATGGTGCAGGCCCAGGCAGTGTTTCGTTCTGTTGTTCATAGGGTCACCAAAAACAGCCCAGGAAAGGGAGTTGGTGTGTGTGTGTATTTGTGGTTTGTTTATATTATAGACAAACACAAATATCATTTGATACATTTATATGTATTTCATAGAACTGACTTGGCAGCATCCAACAATAATAGCAATTCCAACAGAAAAGCGTGTATGTATTATATGCATTAAGTCTATTACAAATTTTATTGATAGGATATGTAGCTCACAATTTACCAATAATAAAAAAAATTATACTGTTTATTGTAAATTCCATAGAGCCAATAGACTGTCATAGACTAGTCTTGTGGAGTTTTGCCAAACTCTTGGAGCCTCAGTTAAAATACATATATACAACACATACACAAATACCCAGTTTAACAACTGGCTCACAAAATTGCTGAAAATAAAGCCATTGGCTCTTGCAAGCATATATATGAGCCAACCCCAGCACACAACTAAATTGACTACTTTGTTTCTGGTGAGTTGCTTCTAGCTAGGACTCAGCTTCCGTAGGCTCCTCCATTTGCACAGAGATTAGAAATCCCTTTCCAAAAGCAGTTCCTCTCCCCAGTATGCCTAGCATTTTAAGAATGGCACTTTGAAAAGATAATGATGCTTCTCCCATGGCACAGTTTCAAGGAAAGTTTTTTGGCCTTGTCTTAACAACTGCCTCATATGCATTGGAAAGCTGTACAATAAAAAAGGATGACAGAAGAAAAATTTATGCATTTGAATTGTGATGTTGGTGAAGAATATTGAATATGCCATGAACAGCCAAAAGAACAAACAAATCTATCTTAGAATATAACCAGAATCTTCCTTAGAAGTGAGGATGGTGAGACTTCGACTCAATTACTTTGGACACATCATCAGAAAAAACCAATCACTAGAAAAGGACATCACATTTGGTAATGCAGAGGGTCAGCAAAAACAAAAACCCTCAATGAGATGGGTTGACACAATAGCCACAATGGACTCAAACATACCAGTGACAATGAAAATGCAGGACTGGGCAAAATTTTCTTCTGTTATACATAAGGTTGCCATGAGGTGAAGCCAACTCTACAACAACTAACAACATCAGGGAACCTAATGACCAAGGGAGAAGTTCAGACATGAGAAAGCAAATTCAGCATCCCAAAGTTTTTCAAGTCCTTCCTGTGTATTAGGCAAGATCATTTCCGGGCTTTCAGTGTCATTTAATATAGGCCAGGACTTAATGGTTTTACATTCATCTACCTAGAACATTATGAGAAGCTGCACAAACTATAAATAAGCTACACAATCTAGAAACATCAAAGAAATATTTGTGATGTGACAACTGTCAATAGAGTCCAATTCAAAAATTTGACTCAACTTTTGGGGTCAAACATTATTAAAACCCATTCCTATGGATGTTTTCCAGATTCTGATATAAATCATATATGTTGATAAATACTTTTGGATGTGTTTTATCCCTTCCTTACTCTTTTTTCTTATCTCAACCCTTACGCTAATTTAAAATTAGTTTTTGTTTGTTTTACCAGTGAAGCAGTAATATTTGTGGGCTGAATGGAAATTTGTTAATCTTCAACCATGGCTGCCTCAGGCAAAAGAGAACTAGTTGGAATGGTTTATCAAGGGCCTAAACCTGTCACCACAGAGCTAATTTCAGTTCACAGCAACCCTACAGGATAGTTTAGAACTGCAACATAGGGTTTCCAAGGGTGTAAATCTTTATGGAAGCAGACTGCCACATCTTTCTCCTACACAACAGCTGGTGGGTTCGAACCATTGAGCTTTTGGTTAGCAGCCAAGCGCTTAACCACTGTACCACCAGGGTTCCTTCTAAAGGACCTAGGGACTTAGAGTTTTAACATTCCTAGAATTTCCCTACAAATCGTCATTCCAATAACCAGGATACAGATCGTTCCTAATTAATGCCGAACAGTTTACTTAAGAAATTTGTGAAAGTTTTACATTAAATTGGCACTGTAGCTTAGCAACCTACAGGCTCCTTCTTTGTTATTTAGCAATTGTAGCCATATGGCTGCAAACAAGAACAAATTCTTTCAGCTATGTTACAAAAACATCTTGTGTTCTATTCTATGCCTCAAAGCCGAAAATTTTAAGATGTAATTTGTGCTTTCTTTTGTTTTAAATTATCCAATTTCATTCTGAATAGACATCACCTGCTACCACTTCATCTAGTATTTCTCACTCCCTTTCAAGTGGTCTAAGGCAACAGCTATCTACACCATAGTTCATTAGCTGTTTTACTTAATGTTGCTATCAGTGTGCCCTGGTGCCATAGTGGTTAAGTGCTTGGTTGCCAACCAAAAGATCAGTGGTTCAAACCCAGAAGGCATTCCATTGAGAAAGATGTGGCAGTCTGCTTCTGTAAAGATTACAAACTTGGAAACCCTATGGGGAGTTCTACTCTGTCCTTTAGGGTCACTACAAGTCATAATCGACTCGACAGCAATGGGTTTTATCAATGCATGCTACTTTCTTGGCACAAAATATGATTAGGAATATTACAACCTTTTGCTCCATCTCACCCAATAACTACACTTTTAAATAACCCACATTTCCTTGAGCAACTGTTGCCTGAAATCACTCAATGCTATCAATTTCTGTACTGATTAAGATCCTTCAGTTAACAGCAAGAGAACACAATCTAATGTTGAAATAAAATCAAAACACTGATGGGATATTAGGAAACTCAACTTGCAAGAACAGCAATCAGGTCAGTTCTAAGGAGCAGAGCAGAAATTTGTGCATCATCTTTAGGTTATGGCTAAAATATGATTCATTTTCAACTGCCTCCTGCGGTTCAAGAGGGAGAGAATATATGATCGGATTAAGTTGAATCATGTACAATTGGCAGTACAAACAAAACCTCATGGAAAGACATGGGAGTTCACCAAAAACAGCCCAGGAAAGGGAGTTGGTGTGTGTGTATATTTGTGGTTTGTTTATATTATAGACAAACACAAATATCATTTGATACATTTATATGTATTTCTATAAATTTAACTTTATAAAGTTTATATAGTTATAGCTATGTGATCATACTACATAGTTAAAAATTATATTTTTCAATTAAGAAACTGCAAGATATCTTTCTATATGAGTAGGCACAGAGATCCACCTCATTGAAGTGACTACATAATAATCTACTAATGTTTCATAATTTAAATAATCAATTTACTACTGACAGATATTTAAGATGTTCCCAATTTTTCACTATTATGAACAATTCTATAAAAAGTGTGCTTGTGCATCTGTATTTTTGCACTTCTGTTTTCCTGGGAGATAAATTCCTAGATTTGTAATTACTGAAGGGTGATTACATTTAAAATGTTGACAGGGAATACCATATTGCCCTCCGAAATGGCTTTCCATTGCATTAAGTATTTCACAGCATCAAGTCATTTAAAATTTCATAACAAGGGTTTTATGATGAGCAATCTAATTACATTTACATCTTTAAAAGGCTACCGTGGAAGCAATGTGAAGAACAAATCTGAAGTGGGCAAAAGGGGACCAGGGAAACCAGCTTTTAGATGACTGGAATAGTCCAGGTGAAACAATTGTGTTTGGGGGTAGAGGAATGAGAGTTGAAAGAACTGGATGAATTACAAAAATACTCAGCACATATATCTGCAGGACTTGGTGACACAGAGGGTGAGAAAGAGCTGGATGCCTGAGATGGCCCTATATTACAAACTCGCTGATGATGAGCAAGGTGTGCACTCTGTTGGAAGACTTTTCCGCATTCTTTACATTCATGAGATCTCTCTCCAGTATGAATTCTTCTATGTAGGTTATGGTGTCCCATCTGGCTGAAGGTTTGTGCACATTCCTTACATTCATAAGGTTTCTCTCCAGAATGAGTTCTTTGATGAACGGTAAGGGATTGACGATGGCTAAAGGCTCTGCCACACGTACTGCATTCATAAGGTTTCTCTCCAGTATGGCATCTTTGATGACAAATAAGGGATGACATTGTTCTGAATGTCTTCCTACATTGAATACATTCATAGGGCCTTTGACCAGTATGAAGTCTCCAATGCTGAGTGCGGGATGAGCTATCACTGAAAGCTTTTCCACATTCAGTACATTTATAGGGTTTCTCTCCGGTATGAACTCTCTGATGTTGAGTAAGGCAGGTAGTCTGACTGAAGGCTTTACCACATTGCTTACACTCATAGGGTTTTTCTCCAGTATGAATTTTGTGATGTTGGGCAAGGTGTGCCCTCTGGTTGAAAGCTTTACCACATTCCTTACATTCAAAAGGTTTCTCTCCAGTATGAATTCTCTGATGAGTAGCAAGCTGTGAACTGATGCTAAAAGCTTTTCCACACTCCTTACACTCATAAGGTTTTTCACCAGTATGAATTCTCAAATGACTAGCAAGGTGTATACTCTGCCTAAAAGCTTTCCCACATTCCGTACATTCATACGGTTTCTCTCCAGAATATACTCTTTGATGCTGAGTGAGTGATGCCTGATGGCTAAAGGCTTTCCCACAAACATCGCATTCATAAGGTTTCTCTCCGGTGTGAATTCTCTGATGGACAGTAAGGGATGAGCCATAGCTGAAGGTTTTCCCACACACATTACATCTGTAGGGTTTCTCTCCAGTATGAATTCTCCTATGCTGAATAAGTCCTATGTGATCACTAAAGGCTTTCCCACAATCAATGCAATCAAAGGGTTTCTCTCCAGTATGATAATACCTCCAGTGACGAATACGGGATGTGTTCTGCCTGAAGGCTTTTCCACATTCAATACATTCATAGGGTCTTTTGCTGGTGTGACACTTCTGATGTCGAGCAAAAGATGAGCCATCGCTGAAGGCTTTCCCACATTCCCTACATTCATAGGGCTTCTCTCCAGTATGAATCCTCTGATGCTGAGCAAGGTGTGCTGGCTGGCTAAAGGCTTTTCTACATTCCTTACATTTATATGGTTTTTCTCCAGTATGAATTCTTTGATGTTGGATAAGGTGTAAATTTTGGCTGAAGGCTTTCCTACATTCCTTACATTCAAAGAGTTTTTCTCCAGTATGTATTCTCTGATGTTGAGCAAAGTGTTGACTCTGGTTGAAGGCTTTTTCACATTCTTTACACTCATATGGTTTTTCACCAGTGTGAATTCGCTGGTGAACAGTAAGGGAAGAGCTTTGGGTGAAGGTTTTCTCACATTCATTACATTTAAAAAGTTTTTTTCCTGTATAGATTCCCTTGTGTTGTTTCATTAACCTTGAATTTTTGGTAAAGCTTTTCTTATCTGACTTGTGATTATGAACATGCTCCTCTATATTGTTTAGATGGACACATTTCCCAGATTTGTTATATTTGTAGTCTATTTTCTTAGTGAGGATTTCTTCATGAGTGTTTGCTTCTCGCCTGATACCTGTTTCTTGATTTACCATCTGCCCCTCTAAAAGATCTTCACATTTCCAATCTTCTCTGAAAGTGGAGCACTCAAGGCCATAGTTTGTAATTCTCTTCAATGACACTTCATTATACATGGCCTGCTTCAGAGATAATTCTTTTGTCTCACATATAGATTCCCAATCTGAAAGATAACAAAAAAGCAAATACTTCCTTTATCATGGGCTATAACAAAGGAAGCATTTAAAGTGAAAATAGGTGATTCAAAAATACTTAAAACAATCCCACAAAATCTATTATGTACAGGCATGTAAACTTAAAAAATTGCAGAGACCCCAGAAAATGTGGTTAAGAAATTCATTTAAATGTAATCAAATAAGTATCAGGATAACGTGGGGGAAGCTGTCTGCAATGGTAATCATATTTATGCCTATATTAACATAAAAGCTATAAATCAAGCTCTTACTCTAATTTCTCCAACTTCTAATTGGTTTGCAGATACAGCTATGCTAATTTGTTCAAATACCAATATTATCACATCACTGTTATTGTTCAAAATCTAGAGATCTCCAGCAATCACAAAAACCTTATCCTTTCTGACTTCCTTTGGGGTTTAAGTGAAATCTTAGCATTATTTTTTTCATAATCAGAAAACGGTGTTCTTATAACCCCTCTATGTCTCATTCTATGAGAACTCTCCAATTCTCCTAGATTCCTGAACACCAGGCTGTATATATATTTTTTATTTATTGTTGTAGTTTAAATGACGTTTACATTTCAAGTTAGTGTCCCATAAAAAATTTATAAATACATTGTAATCTGACCCTAATTTCTCTCCCCATACTGTGACAGCACACTCCTCCTTTCCAACCGATTCCCCATGTCCATTCAACCACCTTCTAGCCCTCTCTGCCTTCCCACCTCACGTCCAGACAGAAGCTGCCCATTTAGTCTCTTGTATCTACTTGAGCTAAGAGGCACACTCCTCACGAGTATCAGTTTATGCCCCACAGTCCAGTACAATCCCTGTCTGAAGAGTTGGCCTCAGAAATTGTTTTAGTTCTGGGATGATAAGAATTCAGGGGCCATGCTTTCTGGGGTTCTTTCAGTCTTAGTCAGACCATTAAGACTGGTCTTCTTACTACAATTTGAGTTCTGCACCCCGCCTTTCTCCTGCTCCATCAGGGACTCTGTTGTGTTCCCTGTCAGGGCAGTCACTGGTGGTAGATGGGCACCATCTAGTTCTTCTGGTCTCAGGCTGATGATGTCTCTGGTTTACGTGGGATTTCTGTCTCTTGGGCTAATACTTTCCTTGTGTCTTTGGTGTTCTTCATTCTCCTTTATTCCAGGTGGTTGGGAACAAATGATGCATCTTACATGGCCGCTTGCAAGCTTTTAAGACCCCAGACGCCACTCAGAAAAGTAGGATGCAGAACATTTTCTTAATAAGCTTTGTTATGCCAATTGACCTGGATGTCCCCTGAAAGCATGGTCCCCAGACCCCTACCCCTGCTACTCTGTACCTCAAAGTGTTTGATTGTATTCAGGAAACTTCTTAGCTTTGGTCTAGTCCAGCTGTGCTGACTTCCCCAGTAGTGTGTGCTGTCCTTCCCTTCACCTAAGATAATTCTTATCTACTATGTAGTTAGTAAATAACCCTCACCCTCTCTCGCCACCCTTGTAACCATCAAAGAATGTTTTCTTCTGAGTTTAAACCTTTTCTTGAGTTCTTATAATAGTGGTCTTATACAATATTTGTTCTTCTGTGACTGACAAAATTCACTCAGCATAATGCACTCCAGATTCGACCATGTTATGTTTCATGGCTTCATCGTTGTTCTTTATCATTGGGTAGTATTCCACTGTGTGGATATACCATATTTTGTTTATCCATTCATCCGTTGATGGGCACCTAGGTTGTGTCCCTGTTTTTGCTATTGTGAACAGTGCTGAAATGAACATGGGTGTGCATATATCTATTCATGTGACGGCTCTTATTTCTCTAGGATATATTCCAAGGAGTGGGATAGCTGGATCGCATGGTACTTCTATTTCTAGCCTTTTAAGGAAGTGCCAAATTGATTTCCAAAGTGGTTGTACCATTTTACATTCCCACCAAGTGTACAAGTGATCCAGTCTCTCCACAACCTCTCCAGCATTTATTAATTTGTGTTTTTTGGATTAATGCTAGCCTTGCTAGGGTGAGATGATTTCTCATTGTAGTTTTGACTTGCATTTCTCTAATGGCTAATGATCATGAGCATTTCTTCATGTGTCCGTTAGCCGCCTGAATATTGTCTTTGGTGAAGCGCCTATTCATATTCTTTACCCATTTATTAATTGGGTTATTTGTCTTTTCTTGGTGAGGTTTTGTAGTATCTTGCAGATTTTAGAGATTAGACACTGATCGGATTTATCATAGCCAAAAAACTTTTTCCCAGTCTGTAGGTTGTCTTTTTACTCTTTTGGTGAAGTCTTTTGATGAGTATAAGTGTTTCATTTTTAGGAGCTCCCAGTTATTTAGTCTCTCTTCTGGTGCTTGTGCATTGTTATTTATGGTTCGTATTGTGTTTATGCCATGTATTAGGGCTCCTAGCGTTCTCCCTATTTTTTTCTTCCATGATCTTTATCATTTTCGATTTTATAATTAAGTCTTTGATCCATTTTGAGTTAGTTTTTGTGCATGGTGTGAGGTATGGGTCTTGTTTCAGGTTTTTGCAGATGGATATGAAGTCATGCCAGCACCATTTGTTAAAGAGACTGTCTTTTGATGACTTTGGGCCTTTGACAAATATCAGCTGTTCACAGGTGGATGAATTTATGTCTGGATTCTCAATTCTGTTCCGTTGGTCTATGTATCTGTTGTTGTACCAGTACCAGGCTGTTTTGACTACCGTGGTGGTATAATAGGTTCTAAAATCAGGTAGTGTGAGGCCTCCTATTTTGTTCTTCTTCTTAATGCTTTACTTATCCGGGGCCTGTTCCCTTTTCGTATGAAGTTGGTGATTTGTTTCTCCATCTCAGTAAAAAATGCTTTTGGAATTTGGATTGGGATTTCATTGTACATGTAGATTGTTTTGGGTAGAATTGACATTTTCACAATACTGAGTCTTCCTATCCATGAGCAAGGTACGTTTTTCCACTTATGCAGGTCTCTTTTGGTTTCTTGCAGTAGTATCTTGTAGTTTTCATTGTATAGGTCTTTTACATCTCTGCTTAGTATTTATTCCAAAAAATGTTATCTTCTTGGGGGCTATTGTAAATGGTATTGATTTGGTGATTTCCTCTTTGAGGTTCTCTTTATTGGTGTAAAGGAATCCAACTGATTTTTGTATGTTTATCTTGTATCCTGAAACTTTGCTGAAGTCTTCTATTAGTTCCAGTAGTTTTCTTGTGGATTCTTTGGGGTTTACTGTGTATAAGATCATATCATCTGCAAATAGAGATACTTCGACTTCTTCCCTACCAGTTTGGATGCCCTTTATTTCTTTTTCTAGCCTAATTGCTCTGGCTAGGACCTCCAGCACAATGTTGAATAAGAATGGTGATAAAGGGCATCCTTGTCTTGTTCCCGTTCTCAAGGGGAATGCTTTCAAAGTCTCTCCGTTTAGGATGATGTTGGCTGTTGCCTTCGTATAAATGCCCTTAATTATATTGAGAAATTTCCCTTCTATTCCTATTTTGTTGAGTTTTTACCATGAATGGGTGTTGGCCTTTGTTAAATGCCTTTTCTGCATCGATTGATAAGATCATGTGGTTCTTGTCTTTTGTTTTATGTGATGGATTACACTGATTGTTTTTCAAATGCTGAACCATCCCTGCATACCTGGTATAAATCCCACGTGATCATGGTGAATTTTTTTTTTTGATATGTCGCTGAATTCTATTGGGTAGAATTTTGTTGAGGATTTTTGCATCAATGTTCATGAGGGATATTGGTCTGTAATCTTCTTTTTTGTGGTGTCTTTACCTGGTTTTGATATCAGGGTTATGCTGGCTTCATAGAAGAAGTTTGGGGGTATTACATCCTTTTCTATGCTCTGAAATACCTTTCGTAGTAGTGGTGTTAACTCTTCTCTGAAAGTTGGGTAGAATTCTCCAGTGAAGCCATCTGGGCCAGGGCATTTTTTTGGTTGGGAGTTTGTAAATTATCCTTTCAATCTCTTCGTTTGTTATGGGTTTATTTTGTTGTTCTACCTCTGTTTGTTTTAGTTTAGGTAATTAGTGAGTTTCTAGAAATTTGTCCATTTCCTCTAAGTTTTCAAATTTGTTAGAGTACAATTTTTGATAGTATTCTGTTATTATTCTTTTGATTTCGGTTGGGTCTGTTGGGGTATCACCCATCTCATTTTTTACATGGGTTATTTGCTTCCTCTCCTGTTTTTCTTTAGTCAGTTTAGCCAATGGTTTATCAATTTTGTTGATCATTTCAAAGAACAAGCTTTTGGTCTTATTAACTCTTTCAATTGTTTTTCTATTTCCTATTTCATTTAATTCTGCTCTAATTCTTATTATTTCCTTTCTTCTTGTGCCCAACAGCTTCTTTTGCTGCTCTCTACTTTTTCCATTTGTCTGGTTAATGTTTTGATTATGGCCCTTCCTTCTTTTTGGATGTGTGAATTTATTGCTATAAATTGACCTCTGAGCACTGCTTTTGCTGTGTCCCAAAGGTTCTGGTAGGATGTGTTTTCATTCTCGTTTTATTCTATGAATTTATTTATTCCATCTTTAATCTCTTCTATACCCAAGTAGTTTTTGAGCAAGGTGTTGTTCAGTTTCCATGCATTTGATTTTTTTTTTTCCTGTTATTGATTTCTACGTTTACGGCTTTATGGTCAGAAAAGATGCTCTGTAATATTTCGATGCTTTGGATTTTGTTAAGGCTTGTTTTATGGCCTAGCATGTGGTCTATTCTGAAGAATGTTCCACATGTGCTGGAAAAGAAAGTATACTTGGCTGCTCTTGGGTGGAGGGTTCGGCATATGTCTATGAGATCAAGTTGTTTGACTGTAGCATTTAGATCTTCCGTGCCTTTGTCAAGCTTTCTGCATGTTCTGTCCTTCACCAAAAGTGGTGTGTTGAAGTCTCCTAGTACTATTGTAGAGCTATCTCTCATTTCAATGCTGTTAGAGTTTGTTGTATATATTTTGGAGCCCTGTCGTCTGGTGTGTAAATATTTATTATAGTTATGTCCTCCTGGTGTATTGACCCTTTAATTGTTATATAGCGTCCTTCCTTATCCTTAGTGGTGGATTTTACTTTAGAATCTATTTTTTCAGAGATTAATATTGCCACTCCTGATCTTTTTTGAGTGTTGTTTGATTGATATATTTTTTGAATCCTTTGAGTTTTAGTTTGTTTGTGTCTTTAAGTCTAAGGTGTATCTCTTGTAGGCAGCATATAGACGAATCTGTTTTTTTAATCCATTTTGCCACTCTCTGTCTCTTTACTGGTGCATTTAGTCCATTTACATTCAGCATAATTATTGACAGGTATGAGTTTAATGCTTTCATTTTGATTTTTTTTTTTGTGTGTGTTACTGACAGTTTCTTTGTTACACTTAATTTTCTGTGGTGAGTCGTTTTTCTTTATGTATTTTATCTTTTTCATTGGTATTGATTTTGTATCTGCTGAGTCTATATTTTTCTAGTTTTTTATTTTGACTTGTAGAATTGTTAGTTTCCTTTATGGTTAACTTAATATTTATCCCTATTTTTCTAAGTTTATACTAGTCTTTTACTTCTTTGTATCTCCTTGACATCCTCTCTATATGAAAAATCTATGTCTACATTTTTTAAGTCCCTCTTTTTTGTTTTAATGTTTTTATCTTTTACATATTGATGACTCTTTCCCTATTTTCAGTGTTTAAGCTTTGGTTTATTTTTCTGACTTTCCTATCTGGGTTGATATCTGGTTGCTCTGTCCTGTGTTCTAGTCTTGTGTTTTTATCTGACATTATTTATTTTCTTACCAGAGGACTGTCTTTAGTATTTCTTGTAATTTTGTTTTGGTTTTTGTAAATTCTCTAAACTTCTGCTTATCTGGAAATGCCCTAATTTTGCCATCATATTTGAGAGACAGTGTTGCTGGATATATAATTCTTGGCTGGCAGTTTTTTTCCTTCAAGGCTTTATTAATTTCATCCCATTGCCTTCTTACCTGCATGGTTTCTGCTGAGTAGTCCGAGCTTACTCTTACTGACTCTCCTTTGTAGATGACTTTTCATTTATCCCTAGCTGCTCTTAAAATTCTCTTTATCTTTGGTTTTGTCATGTTCGATTATACTATGTCTTGGTGACTTTCTTTTGGGATCTACCCTATGTGGGGTTCGATGAGCATCTTGGATAGAAATTTTCTCATCTTTCACAATATCAGGGAAGTTTTCTGCCAACAAATCTCCAACAATTCTCTCTGTATTTTCTGTTATCCCCCCGTTCTGGTATGCCAGTCACTTGTAGGTTATTCCTCTTGATAGAATTCCACATAATTCTTAGGGTTTCTTCATTTTTAAAAATCCTTTTATCTGATTTTTCCTCAAATAAGTTGGTGTCAAGTGCTTTATCTTCAATCTCACTAATTCTGACTTCCATTGTCTAATTTCTGCTCCTATGACTTTCTATTGAGTTGTCTAACTCTGAAATTTTATTGATAATCTTCTGGATTTGTAATTGCTGTCTCTCTGTCGATTCTTGCAGCCTGTTATTCATTATGCTCTTCTCTAATCTTTTTAATTTCCTCTATTGCATGTTCTGCGTTTTGATTAATTTCCTTCCTAATCTCTTGAAGAATTCTGTAAATTAATCTTTTGCATTCTGCCTCCAGTAATTCCAAGAAATTTTCCTCCTCTGGAACGTTTCTTGATTCTTTATTTTGGGAGCTTGCTGAAGCCATCATGGACTGTCTCTTTATGTGATTTGATATTGACTGTTGTCTCTGAGCCATCAATAAGTTGTTATATTTCTTTTATGTTTGCTTACTGTGTCCTAGCTTCTTGTTTTGTTTTGCTATGCCCAAATAGGCTGCTCATTTGAGCTACTTTGATTATTCGCACCCTTGAAGCTCTAATGTTCTGTCACCTGGTGGTTAGATCTTTTACTAGGTATACTCCTCCTGTATGGATTCAGCTCAGGTGCCCAGGTAGACAGCCACCAAGTGTGTAGTGCAGGCTCTCACCTAGTCTTAGACAGGTATGGATGACTGTTGTAGGCACATGCATCTGTCTGCAGCAGGGGCACACTCTGAACAAGGCAGGGGGCTGATGGCTGCTCCCAAGTGTCCAGGAGGAAGGCTTGTCCCTGTTCCCTAGAGCACATAGGTGGGTGTTGCAGCCGGACTATGAGCACCCAATGCTGTTGGCTGTAAGGACCGGGGGGCACCTCTTATTCTTGGGCCACTATTGCAGGTGGCTAGGTGGTGTGGGTGGAGCCACCAGTCCTCAGGCCCCTGATGTGGGTAGGTAAAGACCCTGCTTAATGGGCAGAGCAGTCAAATGTCATGAACCTGCCACTTCACAGCTGAAACATCTGAAGTTAGAGTTCTGGTATATACCCTGTTGTACTGCAGTAATGAGGGCCTACATTGTTGAAATGGGCCCACACAAGTCTATGCAGGCGAAAGGCACTCATAGTCTGTGGACCCCTTATGCCTGCGTCTAGGCAAAGGAGGTGTGCCTACCTTGAGTTCCTGGCTTAGGGGAGCTGGCAGTTTATATTTTCTGTTTGTTAATTTGTTCCATCTCTAAGGCCGGCGGAATGGCTCAGGGCATGACAGATCCTACTTCCGGCCCAGGAGACTTGGCAACTGCTGAAGCTGGTCCAGGATCCAGTGCAGAGCAGGGAGTGGGGAGGTAAATGGGAGAGAGGTTTTTCCCAGAGGGGGGTGTTTTGGATACATGTGGTAGGCCGGACGCAAATGCTTATCTTTCAGCGATCAAGGGCTGCTTCTCACTAGTTCTGCGTGACCAAGTAGAGTCTTAGTGGCTGGGTCTCTCCCTGTGTGTAACATGCCTCCCGAGCTCCGATGCTTGCTTGCCTCACCGCTCACCCCCAAGCTGATCAGTCCTGAAGGGCTCAGGCTCTTGCTGGGTCAGGTCTGGCAACTCCTTGATGCTTCCGAACCATCTCTCCCTCCTCCTGCCACTCAGTCTGGTTCCTCAACTTCGCCTTTGATGTTCAGGGCTCCCAGATTGTCACATATAATCGAATCACTTGTTTTTTCGGGTCTTTGTTGTAAGAGTGTCCACCAGAATAGTCTGACTACTCCGCCATCTCGGCCCCGCCACCTCAGGCTGTATATTAAGGGATTGTTCCATTTATCTTCTTGCTTTCACCAGCCTACCAGAAGTATCACTTCTCAGGCCACTTCTTACTGGGCTAAAATATTTCCTGTTTTTTGAAGAAATTAGTTTTATAATGATATGTAAGTTGGTATCAACATTATTAATTGTGTTCTTATTTAACTGCCACATGAGGTATTTTTCTTAGCTCATAAGCTAGGGCATATAAACTTTGAGGAAGAAATGAATGTGCCTTAAATATTGCTGCTAAGTCACTTAACATATATAGCACAAACTTGGGCATATATAAGAAGTTCTCAGTAAACACATAAAGAAGAAATTTGCAATGAAAAGGTGATGCTATGAGAAAA
The DNA here is from genome assembly GCA_030035585.1 of Dugong dugon. Classification (NCBI taxonomy): domain Eukaryota; kingdom Metazoa; phylum Chordata; class Mammalia; order Sirenia; family Dugongidae; genus Dugong; species Dugong dugon. The sequence continues at coordinate 119,152,227 of CM057466.1, forward strand.
CCTTAGGGCAAAGGTGGGATTAAGAAATAAAAATGAGGAAGTGCTTTCCTGTTCTATCTTATCCATAGCAAATAGTCAACTAATTCAATGCCTCCTAAGCGGTTATCTACTATGTGTCAAATATTAGTGAAATGAAAGCAATGAACTACAGACCTGTTCTCTAGAAGTTTTGAAAATAAGTATAATGACAAGATCGGCAAAGAAAATAATTTGAGAAGAAGAAAATATGAAACATTACGTGAGAGTCCATGTGGTAAAAAGTAAAACTGACATAAAAGTTCAGAGATTGGAGAGATCAAATCTACTATAGCAGGTAAGAAAGGCTTTTGAGTTGTGAACAAGCTTTCTACCCTAAGACTGCCTCTGGCTCCATATGGTTTCTCCATATCTTGGCATACCTTTAACTCATTTGAAGCATATCAGGGTACCTCACAGAATTTAGAAAACTGTGGACTAAAGTACAGTAAAAAAAGATAAAAAGTGATAGAAGATGAAGTTGGAAAGGTAGAAAGGAACAGACTATACAGGGACTTGTAGGGTTTGGACCATACAGAGCTTGTAGGAGTTGAATTTCAAAGCAGCAAGGCATGTTCTGATTTGCAAGAAGCTCCTAATTTTGGTGTTAAGAATTAAGAAACAGAGATGCTTATATAAACCTGCATGGCAAAGCGAAAGAGGGGATGGGAAGGAGCTAGATTCAGGTTTTTTGCAAAATGCGTTATTAGAGAGATGAGAGTCAAGCAGAAGAGAAGATATTTGGGGAGCCCATGCTAAGTACTAAAGCTTCAGTTTTCTTCCCCTTGCCTGGAAAACTTGAGAAGGATTTCTATGAAACATAAGTGAGGAGGTATCCCCTTTGAAAATGGATGAAAACATTAACTCCAATGGATTCCCCTATCTGGTTCTCCCATACTCACCCAGGAATGGGCCTCTTGTCATCTCACTCTTCACTTTCCAGGGCTCTTTCCCTTGCTCCAATAAGGAGATCATATATGGCTTAGAAATGCAAAGTCCTGCATATAAAAAAAAGACATGAAAATTGGCCTTGTTTTCGGTATTCCAGAACTATATGGCAGTCCCTTAATTCTGATGGAATGACATTATAGGAATGATTAGATAACGGGGTAAAGCAAATGTGAAGGACAGACTACGTGAAGCTTCTGGTACAGCCTAGTGGAACTGCCAACAGTCAACTTTACAAAAATCAAACTATTTTCTAAGTAACCAAGCACTGTCAGAGGATCATCAGATAAAAGTGAGATATTTTAAAGGGTCTCCTCTAAATTCAGAGTTTGAAGTTTTAGTCCAGCCAGGTTAACTGCCTCCTTTAAAAAAAGATAAATCAGCACTCTTCAGAGAAATATAACAGAATACAGTCTAAAATGCATTATTCACAATGTCTAAAATAGAATCTTAACTTACTAGACATAAAAAAGAGGAAAAAAATGAACCATACTCAAAAGAAGACAATTATTGGAGACTCATTCTGCAATAACACAGATGTTGTAATTAGCAGGAAAGGATTTTAAAATAGCAATTTTAACTATATTGACGAATGTTAAGGATAATACGTTTGTAATGAATGCACAAACTGGAAATCTGAGCATACAAATAGAAACTATAAAAAGAACAAAATGGAAATCATAGAGCTGAAAAATACTGATCTGAAACTTAAAAATTGACAGGATGTGCTTTACAGAAGAAGAAGAAAGAAAAGGAAAGAGTCTGAGAACCTGAAGATAAATCAATAGAAATTATCTAATCTGGAAAACATACAGGAAAAAATATCTTAAAACAATGAACATCATTAGTTCCCTAGGGCACAATGTCAAAGGTTCTAACATATGTGTAAATGAAATCCCTGAAGGAGAGAAGAGAGCAGGAAAAAAAAAAAAAAAAGAAGAAATAATAGAAAAATTTTCTCAAATTTGTTGAAGGACATAAATTAACATTTTCAAGAATCTCAGTGAACCCCAAGCAGGGTAAAAAGGGCCTTTAGAGAACAAAAAACTAGTATAGTCAGTGAGGTATCCCTAGGGCTAAGAAGGGCCTGTGTTAGTTTCTCTGAGAACTGTTTGAAGTCATTTTATAGTTAATGTTTCACTGATTCACTTATTGCAAGTTAATTAAAAGATACAGATTTTAAAAGCAATGCTCTTTCGAATTTATTGTAATCCAGCTACATTCTTGGTTTGGTGAACCTTGATACCTCCTAGTGGTAACAATAATATTGTAGCACAGAGGGAACAAGGCAGAACAGGGGACCAATGAGATTCACTGAAAATGAAATTTTCATCAATACTTAATATCCTCTTTGTTTTTAGATTCCATTCTTGTAATAAAAAAAATTTTTAATAATAAATATAATTTTAAAGGGTCCCAAAGGATAGATTCTGAATTATGCAGGAAGGAGAAGATCCTCACCCAGTGATACTAGGCTCTGATAGTTCTCCAACATCATACTCTTGTATAAACTCCTCTGAGTAGGGTTCAGCCATTCCCATTCCTCCTGGGAAAAGTCTATTGCTACATCCTTGAATGTCACCAAGTCCTGAAATGATGCAAATACACTCTTGATCAACCAGTGCTCATGTCCACACTTGAACCTAAGTTGAAGGGTTATGTTGTCCCTACTTCATGTGAGAAATACTTCTTGTAGGAGAAAAAGTTAAGCACATTGTAATATTAATGTACACATATAAGAATGTTTGTCTTGGTTATCGAGTGCTGCTTTATAACAGAAATACCACAAGTGGATGTGTTTAACAAAGAGAAATGTATTCTCTCACAGTTTAAGGGGCTAGAAGTCCAAATTCAGGGTGCCAGCTCTAGGGGAAGTCTTTTTCTGTCAGTTCTGGGGGAAGGTCCTTGTTATCAATGTTCCCCGGTCTAGGAGCTTTTCAGTGCAGGAACCTCGGGTCCAAAGATGTGCTCTTCTCCTGGTGCTGTTTTCTTGGTGGTATGAGGCCCTCCTGTCTGCTCGCTTCTCTCTTTTATATCAAGAGATTGAGTCAAGACACAACCTAATCTTGTAGATTGAGTCCTGCCTCATTAACATAACTGTCTCTAATCCTGCCTCATTAACATCACAACCTCAATGAGATGGACTGACAGTGGCCGCAACAATGGGCTCCAACATAACAATTGTGAGGATGGCACAGGACTGGGCAGTGTTTCGTTCTGTTGTACATAGGGTCTCTACGAGTTGAAACCAACTCGACAGCACGTAACAACAACAACAACGTAGTATTTCATTGTATGGGTGGACTATATTATTTTTAACTTATCCAATATGTTATAGTTTAGTTGTTTCCAAATTTTTACTACTATACAGTTGGATGCTTTTGCATAGTCAATAAAACACAGGAAAACATATTTCTGGTTGCTTCTTTACAGCCAGTTGAGGTCCTTAAGCCCAAAAAAGTCCAGTGGCACCAAATTCAAATTTGTACACATTCAACTGTTTCGAAAATACCCCAAACAAGCAGATTTTTAGTCACTTAGATCCTGCCTGCTTTACATAGCCTGGGAAACTGCACTCAGCATCTGCTAGCCCTAGATAAGATAAAACGCTATAGTTAGAAGGTATTGTGGATTGAATTATGCCCCTCAAAACTGTATGTTGTAAATTCTTCCCATTTCGTGGTTAAAATTCCATTTGGGAATGTCTGTGGCATTTTGACCTAAGTAGGTCAAAAAAGATGGACCATGCTGCTTTGCATGTGTGTCGCTCTCCACAGTCCTGCCAATAATGTTGCTCTCCGAAAGTCCTGCCATAGTCTTTCCTCCTGCAACTTTCCGGAGCCTGATGTGGGAGATTGGATTATTGGCAGGATTATTCCTACTCAGGTCAAAATGTGACAGGAAACAGATTCGGTTGCTATGCAACACGTACGCCGGCCCTTGTTTACAACGGCAATTACTGAACTGTTTTGAACTGCTTAGAAGTCCTGTTTGAGATATAAAAGAGGAGATTAAGCAAGCAAGCAAATACAAATGGAGGGGAAGATCATGTCACATGATTGCCAAGGAATTTAGGAATAGAAGCTGAAAAGAAACAAGGGCCTTCCCCCAGAGTTGACAGAGAGAGAGCCTTCTCCTAAAGCTGGCACCCTGAATTCAGACTTCTAGCCTCCTAAACAGTGAGAAAATAAATTTTTGCTTGTGGTATTTCTATTATAACAGCACTAGGTAATGAAAAACTGTTTAAATCTCCTAGAATTCAGATTTCTGGGTCCATGGAGTTGTGGTGACCCACCCAGGCCATTTGCCCTTAGATGCCCTTATGAACCTTGAGCCTTTAAGGAATTGTCTTCCTAAAGTCACCTTCAAGTCATACAATAGCCTAGTTAGTAAGTAGCTTAGCAGAGATCATTTTGCCTTAGGCATTAGGCTCCTTTGGAGAATTACAATGACCCTCAAGAGACTATCCTGCCTGGACCCTGCCTATATAAACTGCTTTCACTATCCCCTCTTTGGAGACCTTCCAGATAACTTCAGGTTGACACTGCCTGATTCGAATTGTATCTACTCACAATAAATATATTCTGTGACATTAATTTTTGGTGTTTCTCTGCACATTTAGGTTTTTGATAGCAACTAGGCAGGATTCTAAGGTACTGCTGCATTTGGAGTTTTCTGACTCCCTTGATACAGGAGGACACTGTCTAGGGACAACTTGTCTCGAGTTTTGCACGTCCTCTTCCCCTTCTGGTGGTTCCTTGAACCACTTGTCTCTAGATGACCTCCTGATATTAGGGACTACCTCCTACATGTGGCTGTCAATGTGTCATACCCAATAAATAGCTTGTTGTGCAACGCTGCTTATCTTGCGGTCCATATCTTTTTCCTTGATCAGCCCTGAATGCCCTCAAACTCACTACAGGAGGCAAGAATGAGTTTTTCATTTGTTTGTTTGTTTTTAATCTTTTGAATTTTGTACCACATGCATATGTTACCTATTTGAATTTATAAAATTTCTAAAAATTAAGCTGGATATGTCTTTTTACGTGAATAAATGGGATTGGAAATTCATACTTTAAACGTAAAGAAAAACTCCTAAGAATTTATTTTAAGGATATAATTAAGAGATTTTGGCAAAAATTCAGCTAGGGGGGTTACTCCTGATGTGTTCTAAGAACAGGAGAGGGGCATCAGATGTACATAGAACTTGGATGCTGACTTCAGAACCCAGCTCACTGATGCTGAGATACCTCTATTCCATCTAATCCTTAATGTGGACCTTTGTAAGTGTCAACACTGAATTAGAAGAGTAGATGAGGAGGGAAGAAGATGGGGCTTTGAGGAGAACACAACTGCTTGTGACCTTCTCTATGGCCTCATCATATTCAGCCATTACTCACACATTAGGCAGTTTGAGTTGTTTAAGGCTGGTGGCCTCTAGGAGAAATGGGAACCAGGCCTCTGGACAAGACTGTCTATCAGGGAATTTTCAAAAGAAAAAAACCATTACTAAATCCTAAACAGTGAGACTTCCTTTCAAAGGGAAGAAAGAAAATAGTAACTAACCTGTGGCATGGCTTTCACTAGTTCAACAGTCATTTTTACTTTCTCCTCCTGGTGTTGCTCTTGGATGGCAAAGACGAGAAGGATAGTTAGAAATCAGGCCTTCTCTGCAGTTGCAGAATCACCAGCCTCCAAACTCTGTCTTCCCCTTCTTCCTCCCAGTTCCATTGGTCTCACTGCCCAGCTACCTGGGAGATTATGGGCAACCTTTGGCTGTTGAGGGGGTATAATTTATACTTTGTTTCCCTTATGCCCAAGGTCCTAAATTTAACCTTTTTTCCAAAAGTTACCTTCCTATTTATTACAATGAATAAAAATAACAATAGAGATGTACTTACTCAGTGTAGATTATGAACATTCCCTTATTTTCAAAATAATTCTACCAAATAGTTGTTATTTCCTCAGTTTTACAGGTAATAGACTCTTTTTCCCTCTTTGGGTCTCTGCTTCATGCTGTGACAGCGAGAAGCTTGAAAATATGACTCCTAAATGGCACTGGAGGCCAGGGATATCCTCCTTTTCCACCAAAACACAAAGGAGTTTTCTCCAGACTTCAGTTGCCTCTTACCCTGGGACAATGGATCCTTTAGCAGCAAATTATGCTCCCTTCACTCTCATCTCTGTCCTCAGCCCCTTGGTTTCCCCTCCTCTCTGTCACCCAGAACTGGAGGCATTTCCTGAGCCCTAATTTCTTCATCTCCAGTCACCTCAGCTCTTATTGGAACTTTTGGACTGCTGACAGGAAGTTCTACTCCAGGATTCTTATCCTAGCAACACACAATCCCTTAAACCCACACACACACCAAAATCCAATGCTGTCAGTCTGCCAAGCAGTCTCTCCCCAAACACCACATCACACAGGCCACACCAATGATCATACAGGGTGACATACAAACATTAACACAAGATCTCACATACTTCCTGCTCACACATAGCATACAATCGTAAGCATCCAAGAAAGGCACATCAGAAAGAGTCACATACACCATGGTCTCACAGGGGCAATGGGTACAAGCACACATGGTGATACACACACCTCTTCACACATACCCCCCAATCTTATTCTCTTACTTACATCCAGGGCTCACTGTCCCTTATCTTTGTCTCACACCTGCACACTCCACAGCCTTACAGAGACTATATTTGCAAGCACTCAGGGTGACACACCGTGGTTCACATAGTCACTCTCTCACACACAACCACACCACTGGTCTCTCTCCCTCATTCTCTTTCTCACAGACACACACATGACAGTCTCTCACACTCCAGTCTCTCTCAGATGGAGACAGGTTCATTCTCTCACACTCCAATCTCTCACATAGAGAAACACCAATTTTTCTCATACTTCAGTCTCTCTCACACATACAGATACACAAACACACATCTCTCTCACTTTCCAACTGCTCACTCTGTCTCTGGTCTCAAAACACTCACTGGTCTCTCTCACATGCACAAAACACATCCGGATCTTTCATACCAGTCTCTCTCACACTCACACACGGATACACACATTCTTGTCTCTCACACAACCTCACACACAGACACACAAACACTTCAATCTCACACACACGCACCTGGTCTCACCCAAAGACACAACCATATCCTGGTCTGTCATACTCCCTGAGCCCTCACAATCCAGTCTCTCTTTTTCACATACTCCAAACCAAAACCAAATCCACAGCCATCCAGTTGATTCCGACTCATAGCTACCCTATAGGACAAAGCAGGACTGCCCCATCCAAGTTGATTCCGACTCATAGCTACCCTATAGGACAAAGCAGGACTGCCCCATCCAAGGCTGTAATCTTTGCGGAAGCCAACTGCCACACCTTTCTCCTGCAGAGCGGCTGGTGGGTTCGAACTGCCGACCTTTCGGTTAGCAGCTGAGCGCTTAGCCACTGTGCCAACAGGGCTCCTCTCTCTCGCACAGACATAAACCTAGGTCTCTCACGGCGCCTCACAAACTCTCACACACAAGCACACCCATCTCGCTCACACTCACTGATCTCCCTCATACACTTCGTTCCGTTCGTCCGACGGTCCCGACCCAGGTCCAAACCCTTGCCTTCACTCACACCCGCTCTGCGGACCGAAGGAAACGAGTCTCGCCTGTCCAGCCTGGACCTCGCACTCCCATTCCCGGGACTCCCGGAGCAAACTGCAGGCCTCCGTCGAGAAACTAGCGTTTAGAGACCAGCGGCCCTCAGAAGCTGACGCCTGGGCTCGGAATGCGCAGGCGCCTACTTCTCCTAAACCAGCGGAGGGAGGGGGAAGAGTCTGAGGCTAGGAGAGGCGCGAAGGGGGTTGGGGCGCCGTTTAGCGGAGAGGGGCGTGTCCTCCGGCTGGTGTGTTAGGAGTGGGCTGAGGGACCATAGAGACAGAGCGTGCGTGCCTGCTCGTTACGTAATAATGCGAGAAGGGCGTGGCCCAGGGCTTCTCGCAAGTGTCGGGGCTGGGCAGTGGCGTGTGCAATCCCGTAGAATGTGTGATCTCCCCACTCCGCCCTGGAGACGAGAAGCGTCCCTAGTTACCAGTCCTGGTGCCCTGGACTCGAAGAGGGGCTCTTTTGGCGCAGTGGTCAAATCGCTGGGCTGCTAAGTGGAACGACGGTGGTTCTGAGCCCACTCCACAGGAGAAAGATGTGGCATTCGGCTTCCATAAAGATTACCGTCTTGGAAACCCTACGGGGCAGTTCTACTCTGTTCTGTAGGGTTACTAGGAGTCTGAATCGACTCAAGGACAATGGAGAATGCCTTGAAGAGGACCACATGTGACTGACCTGGGGATGCGTTCCTGTGAGCGGTTTTGTGACGTTGGTATCTGTGTTAGCGCAGCGTTACTTGGAGAGCGGTCCTCTGAATTGTTCATGTAGAAATTGTAGAGATGGTGTTATGTATATTTTTTCCAAAATTTTTTTAAAAAAGGAAACAAACCAAAAATAAAAACACCCACACAAAAAACAGCACCTGGAAAGCCAGACTGGCCACGTGTGTGACTTCAGTAAATTAATAAATTTCTCACGTGCAGATGGGAATTATCATTAGTATTGCTCAGGGGCAGTGGATAAGACAATAAACCTTTGGAAACAAACGACTGGGATTGAACCACGTTCTGCCCCTTACCAGAGTGGAAATGTTGTCTATTATGGAGGGCTAAGAAAACTGTAGAATTAGTGACTGTATTGGAAGTTGAAGTGAATCAGAAAAGCTATTTAGAGGGATACAGCAGAAGACAAACTAGACAAAATACCCTGCTCTCTAAAATCTTACTTTCAAGTGGTTAGAGACCACAAAGGATGAGTAAAATAAACACTATATCAAATCGTGACAAAGGCTATAGAGAAATATAAAGCAGGGATGGGGAAGTGAGAATGTTTATTGTCAAAAAATTAGTAAAGGAGTCAAAAAAAGGAAGAATAAAAATCACCCATAATCCCACAACTCAGAACTGCTGCTAACATTATTAACATTTTTTGCATGTAGCTTAATAGATATTTTCTTTCACATTCCTGTTGGGATTTCTATACGGAAACAAATAATTTAGGAAAATGGGATGATATGGTACATCCTTTTTGTAACATTTTCCCCTTTGTAGTATGTCATGCACATCTTCCACATTATGCTGTATTCTTCTTTAGCCCAATTTTAAATAATTGCAATGTCATTAAATTATTGATTATCCACAATTAGCTAAATACACAGCTATTGTTGGGCTCAATATGTGCTGAACACTGAGCACATCTTAAACATGCTCTGTCTTCCATGCCTTGGCTAACATGCCCGTCCTGTTGGTGCAAGAAAGTTCTGGTCATTTCCAGGGTTAGACATTCAGGTACGTTGGGTTGTCTATACCACAGAGGAATTTATACTGTTCTTTGATATTGGAGAACTACAGAAAGCATTTGGGTTGGAAAAGTTATATTTTCCACCTCCAACACCTTGATAGAAATCACTCTACAGAATCCCTTGTATGCTCCACTGAGAAACTGAGCTAATATTCTGCAGATAACAAATATAACTCTGCACAAAATATGAAAAACAGCTACCTGAATAGCCACAGAGTGACCAAAAAAATAAAAAAATATTTGAAACAATGTGGGGCAGTTCTACTCTGACCTATAGGGTCGCTATAAGTTGAGATCCACTCTACAGCAATGGATTTGGTTTGGTTTTGGAAGTATCCGCCATGAGAAGCTATGAAAAAAACAAGCAAATTACACACAAAATGTAAGAAGGAAAATAAAGGAACAGGCATCAGTAAATGGAGAAAATTAACAAAGTCAAAAGTTTCTTCTTTGAAAAAATTACTTAAATCAGAAATAATAAGAGGGAATATCACCACTAGCTCTAGACATATCAAAAGGATAATAAGGGAATATTATTTTTAAAAACTTTGTTAATGAATTTAACTTAGATGAAAGAGACAAAGTACTTGAGAGAATAACATTAACAAAGCCGATACAAGATAAAAATGAAAATCCAAATAGCCATTGTAAAAATGGCATGGGTGTGATGTCTGACCTCCTCTAACTTCACAACGGGGAAGGAGAATTAAGATCAACATCCCAGGGTTCTCTGCTTGGTTAGATAATTCATTGCAATAGCCACACCGAACCAATACTCACGACTATGGAGTTTATTAGGGAAGTAACAGGTTACAATTCAGGTTGAAGAACACTCAGGATACAGTTCTTCTGTCAGGACAGCCTCTTCCCAACCGTGCCAGAGGCACACCTCTCTCTGGCACCTCAACCTATGCCCTGCTCAGGGGCAAGTGTTACAAAGCTCTTTTAGCTCTACCAATAAGTGCCCAGAGGCACCCCACTCCACCAGTAAGCCTCAGCCCAAAGGCGCTCAGCTCTAGCTCTGTGGGTAGGCAAATCTAGCTCCACCAAGTGCCCGGAAGCACCCTACTCCTCCAGCAAGCCTCCTGCCCAGAGGCACCAGCTTTCTCGATCCATGGGCTTGGAGGCCCACCTGCCATATCCTGCCAGTCTCTCATGCCTCCATTTCTCTGCCACCTCACAACTCTGTCTTCTGGGTCCAGGAGCTTCTCAGCTCAGGATCCCAGGTCCAACGGACACGGTCTCTGCTCCTAGCTGTTCTTCCTTAGTGAGATCCTCTCTCTGCTCTGGAATTGGCTCTCTTTTAAGGTAAAAATGACCAATCCCTTTGGTGGGCCTCAATTGCCTTATTTGCATAGTCCCACCCAATCACTTGAATGGGAGTTACAAGACCATAGCTAGAAAGGCCACACAAAAGCTATCCATTGCACCGCATATATATATATAACAACCCTAACTCATTGCTGTCGAGTCAATTCCAACTCATAGTGACCCTATAGGACAGAGTAGAGCCACCCCATAGGGTTTCCAAGGAGCGACTGGTGGATTCGAACTGCAGATCTTTTATTTAGCAGCAGATCTCTTAACCACTGTGCCACCAGGGCGCTCTCTCTCTCTCTCTATATATATATATATATATATATGGAAACCCTGGTGGTGTAGTGGTTAAGTGCTACTGCTGCTAACCGAAAGGTCAGCAGTTCTAATCCAGCAGGCGCCCCTTGGAAACTCTATGGGGCAGTTCTACTCTGTCCCTATAGGGTCGCTATGAGTCGGAATCGACTTGACGGTAATGGGTTTGGTTTGGCTATATATATACATACACACACATCAAGTTGGACAGGTAGCTGTCTTCCAAATTTCTTGGCATGGACAAGTGATTGCTTCTAATTTGCATCCGCTTGTTGAAACATCTCAATTGGTATTCCATCAGCTCCTGGAGCCTTGTTTTTCTCCAATGTCTTCAGTGCAGTTTGGACTTTTTCCTTCAATACCATAGGTTGTTGATCATCTGCTACCTCCTGAAATGGTTGAATGTCAACCAGTTTTTTTTGGTGCACTGTGTATTCCTTCCATCTTCTTTTGATGCTTCCTGCATTGTTCAATATTTTGCTCATAGAATCCTTCAAAATTACAACTCGAGGCTTGAATTTTTTCTTCAGTTACTTCAGCTTGAGAAATGTTCATACCTTTTGGTTTTCTAACTACAGGTCTTTGCACATTTCATTATTATATTTTACTTTGTCTTTTCGAGTTGCCCTTTGAAATCTTCTGCTCAGCTCTTTTACTTCATCATTTCTTCCATTGGCTTTAGCTACTCTACATTCAACAGCAAGTTTCAGAGTCTTTTCTGACATACATTTTGGTCTTTTCTCTCTTTCCTGTCTTTTTAATGATGACCTTTTGCTTTCTTCCTGTATGATGTCCTTGATGTCATCCCATAACCCTTCTGGTCTTAAGTCATTTGTGTTCAATACATCAATTTTATTCTTGAGATGGTCTCCAAATTCAGGTGGGATATACTTAAGGTCCTATTTTGACTCTCATGCACTTATTTTAATTTTCTTCAGCTTCAACTTGAACTTGCATATATGCAATTGACGGTCTGTTCCACAGTCAGCTCCTGGCCTTGTTCTGACTGATACTGAACTTCTCCATGGTCTCTTTCCCTAGATGTAGTTGATTTGATTCCTGTGTATTCTATCTGGCGAAGTCCATGTATATAGTCGGCAGTTGTTAGAAAAGGATATTTGCAATCGATGTCATTGGTCTCACAAAATTCTATAATGTGATCTCCAGTGTGGTTTCTATCACCAAGGCCATATTTTCCAACTACTGATTCTTCTTCTTTGTTTCCAATTTTCGCATTCCAATTACCAATAATTATCAATGCATATTGAGTGCATGTTTGATCAATTTCAGCCTGCAGAAGTTGGTAAAAAAAATCTTCAATTTCTTCATATTTGGCATTAGTTGGTGTGTACATTTGAATAATAGTCATAAATAGTCATATTAACTGGTCTTCCTTGCAGGCGTATGGATATTATCCTATCACTGACAGTGTTGTACTTCAGGATTAAAAAAAAAATCCCATTGCCGTGGAGTTGAGTCTGACTCATAGCAACCCTATAGGACGGAGTAGAACTGTTCCATAGGGTTTCCAGGGAGCAGATGGTGGATTTGAACTGTGACCTTTTGGTTAGCAGCCAAGCTATTAACCACTGCATCACTAGGCTAGATCTTGAAATGTTCCTTTTTTGACAATGAATGCAATACAATTCCTCTTCAATTTGTCATTCCCAGCATAGTAGAACATATTATTGTCTGATTCAAAATGGCCAATACAAGTCCATTTCAGCTCACGAATGTCTAGGATATTGATCTTTACACAGTCCATTTCAGTTTTTTTTCCTTTTTTGTGGGTGAATTTTTTTTATTGTACTTTAGAGGAAAGTTTACAGAACAAAGTAGTTTCTTATTAAACAGTACATATATTGTTTTATGATATTGGTTAACAACCCCTCGACATGTCAACACTCTCACTTCTCGAACTTGGGTTTCCTATTATCAGCTTTCCTGTCAACTTCTGTGTTGCAGTCCTTGCCCCTGGGTTGTTGTGTTCCCTTAGTCTCATTTTGTTTTATGGGACTGTCTTATCTTTGGCTGAAGGCTGAACCTCGGGAGTGACTTCATTACTGAGCTAAAAGGGTGTCTGGGGGCCATACTCTTGGGGTTTCTCCAGTCTCTGTCAGGTCAGAGTGAGTTAGAGTATTGTTCTACATTTTTCTCCATCTCTGTCTGGGACCATCTATTGTGATCCCTGTCAGTCAGTGGTGGTAGCCGGGCACCAACTAGTTGTACTGGACTCAGTCTGGTGGAGGCCGTGGAAATGTTGTCCGTTAGTCCTTTGGATTAATCTTTCCCTTGTATCTTTAGTTTTCTTCATTCTTTCTTGCTTCCGAAGGGGTGAGACCAGTGGAGTATCTTAGATGGCCGCTCACAGGCTTTTATGTCCTGTCTTAGTCATCTAGTGCTGCTATAACAGAAATACCACAAGTGGATGGCTTTAACAAGGAGAGAATTTTATTCCCTCACGGTCCAGTAAGCTAGAAGTTCGAATTCAGGGCGCCTCCTCCAGGGTAAGGCTTTCTCTGTCTGTCAGCTCTGGAGAAACGTCCTTGTCATCAGTCTTCCCTTGGTCTGGGAGCTTCTCTGCATAGGAACCTCAGGTCCAAAGGACGTGCTCTACTCCTGGCGCTGCTGTCTTTGGTGGTATGAGGTCCCCATGTCTCTCTGCACAGTTGTCTCTTTTAAATCTCAAAGAGATTGGCTTAAGACACTATCTAATCTTGTAGATCTCATCAATATAACTGCCGATAATCCATTTTATTACATCATAATGATAGGATTTACAACACATAGGGAAATCACATCAGATGACAAAATGATTGTCTAACAATACAATACTGGGAATCATGACTTAGCCAAGTTGGCAGATATTTTTGGGGGACACAATTCAATCCATGACATGACCCCAGACGCTACTCACCAAAGTAGAATGTAGAACATTTTTATAAACTATGCCAATTGCACTAGATGTTGCCTGAGACCATGGTCCCCATGGCCCTCAGCCCAGCAATTCAGTCCCTCAGGGAGTTTGGATATGTCTATGGAGTTTCCATGACCTTGCCTTGGACAAGTTGTTCTGCCTTCCCCAGTATTGTGTACTCTCTTACCCTTCATCAAAGCTACCACTTATCTATTGTCTAGTTAGTATTTTTCCATCCCAACCTCCCCTCGTAACCATCAAAGATTGTTTCTTTTTGTGTGTAAACATTTTCATGAGCTAATGAAAATAGTACAGTAGTGGATTCATACAATATTTGTCCTTTTGTGATTGACTTATTTCATGCAGCACAATGCCCTCCAGATTCATCCATGTTATAAGATGCTTTGCAAATTCATCATTCTTTATCATCGTGTAATACTCCATTGTGTGTATGTACCATAGTTTGTTTATCCATTCATCTGTTGATGGACATCTAGGTTGTTTCCATCTTTATGCTGTTTTGAGCAGTGCTTCAATAAACATGGGTGTGCATACGTCTATTCATGTGACGGCTCTTATTTCTGTAGGATACATTCCTAGGAGTGGGATTGCTGGATCGTATGGTATTTCTATTTCTAGCTTTCTAAGGAAGCACCATATCTTTTTCCAAAATGGTTGTATCATTTTTGCATTACCACCAGCAGTGCATAAGAGTTCCAATCTCTCTGCAGTCTCGCCAATATTTGTTATTTCCTGTTTTTTTTGATTCGTGCCAGTAATGCCGGGGTGAGATGGTATATCATTGTGGTTTTAATTTGCATTTCTCTAATGGCTAGTGATCACGAGCGTTTCCTCATGTGTCTGTTGGCCGCTCGAATGTCTTCTTTGGTGAATGTCTGTCTGTTCATTTCCTTTGCCCATTTTTAAGTTGGATTATTTGTCTTTTTGTTGTAGAGGTGTTGGATAGTCCTGTAGATTTTAGAGAGTAGACATTTGTCTGATTTGTAATAGCCAAACTTTTTCCCCCAGTGTATAGATTCTCTTTTTACTCTTTTGGTGAAGTCTTTTGATGAGCATAAGTGTTCAATTTTAACCAGTTACCTAGGTTATCTTCTAGAGTTTGTATGTTGTTAGTTATGGTTTGCTTCCTGTTAATGCCGTGTATTAGGGCCTCTAGTGTTGATCCTATATTTAATTCTATGAACCGTATACTTTTTGGCTTCATATTTAGGTCTTTGATCCATTTTGAATTAGTTTTTGTGTATGGTGAGAGATATGAGTCCTATTTCATTTCTTTGCAGATGGATATACAGTTTTGCCAGCACCATTTGTTGGACTTTGGGCCCTTGTCAAAGATCAGGTGACCATAGGTGGATAGATTTTTGGTTCTCGATTCTGTTCCATTAGTCAATGTATCTGTCACTGTACCAGTACCAGGCTGTTTTGACTACCGTAGCTGTATAGTAAGTTCTGAGCTCAGGTAGTGCGAATCTTCCTACTTTATTCTTCTTCTTCAATACTGCTTTACTTATCTGGGGCTTCTCTTTCCATATAAAGTTAATGATTAGTTTTTCCATCTCTTTAAAGAATATTGCTGGTATTTGGATCGGGATTGCTTTGTATTTGTAGATTGCTTTGGGTACAATTGTCGTTTTCACAATGTTGAATCTACCTATCCATTAGCATGGTATGTTTTTCCATTTATGTAGATCTCTTCTGGTTTCTTGCAGTAGTGTTTTGTAGTTTTCTTTGTATAGGTCTTTTACATCCCTGGTTAGATTTAGTCCTAAGTATTTTAATTTTTAGAAGCTATTATAAATGGTATAGTTTTCCTGATTTCCTTTTCATTGTTCTCTTTATTGGTGTATAGGAGTCCAACTGACTTTTGTATGTTTATCTTATATCCTGCTACTGTGCTGAATCTTTCTATTAGTTCCAGTAGTTTTCTTGTGGAGTCTTCATATTATCCACAAATAGGGACAGTTTAACTTCTTCATTACCAATTTGGATTCCGTTTATTTCTTTTTCTTGCCTTATTGCTCTAGTTAGGACTTCCAGCACAGTGTTAAATAGGAACAGTGATAAAGTGCATCCTTGTCTTGTTCCTGTTCTCAAGGGGAATGTTTTCAGCTTCTCTCCATTAAGAATGATGTTGGCTGCTGGTTTTGCATAGATGCCCTTTATTATGTTGAGAGATTTCACTACCATACCTAGTTTTTATCAGGAATGGGTGTTGGACTTTCTTGAATGCCTTTCCTGCATCGATTGAAATGATCATGTGATTCTTTTCTTTCCTTTTATTTCTGTGGTGGATTACGCCAATTGATTTTCTAATGTTGAACCATCCTTGCATACCTGGTGTGAATCCTACTTGGTCGAGGTATATTATTTCTTTGATAGGATGCTGAATTCTGTTGGCTAGAATTTTGTTGAGAATTTTTGCATCTATATTCATGAGAAATATTGGTGCTTAATTTTCTTTTTTTGTGGTGTCTTTGCCTGGTTTTGGTGTCAGGGTTATGCTGACTTCATAGAATGAATTTGGAAGTATCACTTCCTTTTCTATGTTCTGAAATAGTTTTAGTAGTACTGGTGTAAACTCTTCTCTGAATGTTTGGTAGAATTCTCCAGTGAAGACATCTGGGACAGGACTTTTTTTGTTGTTGTTGAGAGTTTTTTAAAATTACCTTTTCAATTGCTGCTCTTGTTATGGGTCTGTTCAGATTTTCAACATCATTTTGTAATAGTGTGGGTCAGTAGTGTGTTTCTAGAAATTTGTCCATTTCCTCTAGGTCTTCAAATTTGTTGCAGTGTAGTTTTTCATAATATTCTGTTATGATCCTTTTTATTTCAGTTGGTTCTGTTGTAATTGCCCCCATTTCATTTCTTATTTGGGTTATTTGTGTCCTCTCCTGTTTTTCTTTTGTCAGTCTTGCCAGTGGTTTGTCGATTTTGTTAATCCTTCCAAAGAACCAACTTTTAGTTTTGTTGATTCTTTCTATTGTTTTTGTATTCTGTATTTCATTTATTTCTGCTGATTTTTATTATTTCCTTTCTTTTCTTTTTTTTTTTTTTTTTTTTTTGCCGTTCTCTTTCTATTTGTTTGAGTTGTGTAGCTAATGTTTTAATTTTGTCCCTTTCTTCTTTTTTGATTTGTGCATCTATTGCTGTAAATTGACCTCTGAGGACTGCATTTGCTGTGTCCCAAAGATTTTGGTACGATGTGTTTTCATTCTCATTTGATTCTAGGAATTTTTTGATTCCATCTGATTTCTTCTATTACCCAGTGGTTTGTAAGCAGGGTGTTATTCAGTTTCCATGTAATTGATTTTTTTTCCTTGCTCTTCCTGTTGTTAATTTCTACCTTGATGGCATTGTGATCAGAAAAGATACTTTGTATTATCTCAATGTTTTGGATTTTGTTAAGGGTTGCTCTGTGACATAAGGTGTGGTCTGTTCTGGAGAATGTTCCATGTGCGTTGGAAAGGAATGTGTATTTTGCAGCTGTTGGGTGAAGTGTTCTATATATGTCTATGAGGTCAAGTTTGCTGATTTTGCCCTTTAGCTCTTCTGTATCTTTACTGACTTTCTTTCTAGATGTTCTGTCGTTTACCAAAGGTGGTGTATTGAGGTCTCCTACTATTACTTTGGAACTGTCGATTTCTCTTTTCAGTGCTGTTAGAGTTTGTTTTACATATTTTGGAGCCCTGTTATTGGGTGCGTAGATGTGTATGCACACCAGTCATCTGGTGTTTTATTTTGGATGCTTACTTGAATCATCCTGTCCTTTTTTTTTTTTTTTAATATGTTCATGATGGATCATCTGTTTAATCATTATATAGTGCCCTTGTCTTTTTAAAATTTTTATGTTTATTGTTGTAGTTTAAGTGAAAGTTTACATTTCAACTTAGTTTCTCATACAAAAATATATAATACATTGTTATGTGACGCTAATTGCTCTCCCAATACCGTGAAAGCACACTCTTCCTTTCCACCCCTGATTTCCTATGTCCATTCAACCAACCCCTAACCCTCTCTGCCGTCTCATGTCGCCTCCAGACAGAAGCTGCCCATTTAGTCTCATGTATCTACTAGAGCTAAGAAGCACACTCTTCAGGAGTATCATTTTATGTCCCACAGTCCAGTCCAACCTTCTTTGTCTTTTATGGTGGATTTTGTTTTAAAGCCTATTTTATCTGAGATTAATATTGCCACTCCTGCTTTTTTTTGGTAGGTGTCTGCTTGATATATTTTTTCCATCCTTTTGATTTTTAATAAATTTGTGCCTTTGGTTCTAAGGTGTGTCTCTTGTAGACAGCATATTGATGGATCCTTTTTTTTTTAATCCATTCTGTCACTCTCTGTCTCTTTATGGGTGCATTTAAGCCATTTATGTTCAGAGTGATGATTGATAGGCGTGTGTTTATTGCTGTCATTTTGTAGTGATTTTTTCTGCAGTGCTGACATTTTCTTTGTTCCTCTTACTCTCCTGTGCTGAATTCGTTTTGTGTGTGGATTTTTTTTCATTTCTTTTGTTTTTACTGAGACTTTACGTTTTTCTTCTTTATTTTGATGAGTAGGTTTGTTAATTTTCTTTGTGGTTACCTTGAAATTTACCCTTATCTTCCTAGTTTTGAACCAGTGTATTATTACTTGGTATCGCCTTGCCTTCTTCTCCATTACAGTGTTCCATACACACACCATTTATTCTCTCTTTTATTGTTCTGATGTTGTTGTCATTTACAGATTAACCTCTCTGGTTCCCTGTTGTAATTCTTTTGGTTTTGGATAGTCCTTGAGAGTTCATTTCCTATGTTGATATCTGGCTGGTGTGATCTTACGTCCTAGATTTAGGGTGTCATCTGATGTTGTTTGTTCTCAAACTGAAGGAGTCTGTTTAATAATTCTGGTAAGTTTGGTCTGGTTTTTATATATTCCGTTAATTTATTTTTATCTGGAAATGTCCTAATTTCACCATCATATTTGAATGAGAGTTTTGTAGGATATATTTTTGGTTGGCAATTTTTTTCAAGATTTTGTATATGTCATCCCATTGCCTTTTGGCCTGCCTGGTTTTTTCCGAATAATCAGAGTTTAGTCTGATTGTTTCTCCTCTGTATGTGACTTTTCATTTTTCTCAAACTGCTCACAGGTTTCTTTCTTTGTCTTTGGTTTTACCAAGTGTGATTATGATATGCCTTGGTGATTTTCTTTTCGAGTCCCTCCTATATGGTATTTGTTGAGCTTCTTGGATGATCAGCTTCTCATCTTTCATATTAGGGAAGTTTTCTGTCAGCAATTCTTCAATGATCCTCTCCGTGTTTTCCATTTTCTCCCCATTCTGGAACTCTGATCACTCGAAAATTTTTGTGTTTGTTTTGTATCCTACATAATTCTCAGAGTTTCTTCATTTTTCTTTTCTTTTCCTTCTGATTTTTCCTCAAACAAAGTTGTATCCAAGACTTGCATGCAATTTCACTTTCCTGTCTTCCATTTTTTCCAACCTGTTCCCAGCCCTTCTATGACACTGTCCATTTCTGATATCTTGTTGTTTATCTTTTGGATTTCTAATTGTTGTTTTTGTATGATTTCTAGTTGTGAATTCATTTTGGCATTTTGTTCCTGTATTATTTTCCTGAATGCTTCCATTTTTTGTCTGTGTTTTCCATGAATTTGTCTATTTTTCCCTCATTTTTGTCTGCTTTTTGCTTCAACTCTTGGATAGCTCTGAATATTAGAGATTTGAATTCCCTATCAGGTAGTTCTAGTGCCTTTTCTTCTACTGGAAAGTCATCTGGTGTTTTATTTTGGATGCCTACTGGAATCATCCTGTCCTTTTTTTTTAAAATATGTTTTGATACTGTCTGCTGTCTTTGGGACTTTCAGTAATTATTTTCTTCATTTATTGATTGTAGATTTGTTTGTTTTGTCCTGCTTTTTTGTTTTATTTGGTTATGTTGTCTGAGCAGGGAGGTTATGTGTTCTTTGTTGTTTGCTTGTCTGTGGGCATGATACTTTTCACCTCCTTGTCCAATGGGCAGGGCCAGAATTTCAGCTATGGTGTAGCAGGGCAGATCGAGGTGAAGGGGAGAGGCTGGTATGGGTTGTTTGTGGCACATACTAGGTCTGACAGGGTGGGCCGAGAATCAGTGCAGAGCAGGTTCCAGTAGGCCATTCCTGTGCTGCTTGGGGGTGTGATGTTCATTACACAGTGCAGGTAGGCAAGAAGAAGAGGATAAGTTGTGATATGTGGAGCTAAGATGGGTATGGAAAAGAAGAGAGAGAAAGAGGAGCCAAAAACAAACAAAAAACTCACACACAAAAAGAGTGCTAAAGTAGCTTGCCATTGGAGTGGAGAGACAAGAGACTGAGAAATGGAGAAAAAAAGAAAAAGAAAAAATAAATAAAATTAGAAGAAAAAAAGGAAAAGCAAAGCCCCCAGGGATCCCACCAGTGCAGCTGCAAAGACCAGGGAAGTGGCTCCCAGGCCACGAAGTACAGCCTGGCTAGGAGGGACAGAGGTGTCACACAGTGCCAGGTATTCAGGAGATGGTGAAAGAACGTAAGTATAGCGAGACAAGCAACTGAGAAATGAAGGAAGACAAAAAAGAAAAAACAAAGAAATGCCCCAAGGGTCCCACCAGTGCAGCTGCACAGCCCAGGGAAGTGGCTCCCAAGGTGGGCAGTACTGCTTGACTAGAAGGGGCTCTCAAGCAGAGAAAAGAAAAAGAAAACTAACAAACAAGACAAAACAGAACCAAAAACAAAAGAAAAAAAGGCCCCGGGGATCCCACTATCGTGGTGGCGTGGACCGGGGAAGCAGTTCCCCAGCCAAGCGGTGCTTCATAGCCTTTCTAGAAGAAAAGCTGGCACATGGAGCCAGGTGTTTGAGAGAAAGGAAGAGGAGATGGTGAGAGGCAGGGAAGAAAACAAAAGGACTGGTATAAAGCAACACCAGCAACAAACAAATGGCACTGTCAGAGCCGGCCAAGTGTGGATGGGGCAAATCCAAGCAGCACGAGTGGAACCAGGGGTCTTCTGGCCAAGAAACTGTGGCCAGTGGGAAGCAGCCCAGGCTGAGTGAAGGAAGAAGGGTCGGGGGGTGGGAAAGCGTATATTGCTGGTTACCAGGTGCTGTCTCCTGCTGGAAGCTCCGTGAAACTGCTTTCCCATACTTCCTGTCTGCCATCTCCAACAGGAGTCCAAGATGGTGAATTTGTGCTGCATTAGGTGATAGGGGACCTCTGCATGTATCCCTCCTCACTCTCTGTTCTCTGTCAGTTTCTTACTCCAGTCGGTGCTTGGCTGAGTTCTTTATCTCTTCATTAGATGCTTAGGGTTCCAGGATTGACATTTGTTTCTGTTTTACTTAGTTTTTTGGTCTTTGCTGTGGAGGGATGGTGTGGTGCTTCTGTCTATAGCACAATGTTGGCTCTGCCTCCCCCCTCCATTTTGGTCTGACAACTTCTAATTTTCCTAGATTCATACTTCGTACATTCCACGTTCCAATTATTTTTTTTCTTAGCATGTTGCATTTTTCTTTTATTCTATTGATGGATTGTTTATTTTTTTAATTTAATATTGTTTTTATCACAATAATTCATGTATATAACTTATGAAGTGAAATAGACATTTTTCTATTTGGTGGAGTTTTTTTTTTCTATTTTGTTTTCCCCAAATTTTATTTTATTTTTATTGTGCTTTAGGTGAAAGTTTACAGCTCAAGATAATGTCTCATACAAAAACTTATATACATATTGTTATGTGACATTAGTTACAAGCCCTATAATGTGACAGCACACTGCCCCTTCCACCCCAGGTTTCTTGTGTCCATTCAACCAGTTCATGTCCCTTCCTGCCTTCTCATCCTGCTTCCAGACAGGAGCCACCCATTAGGTCTTATGTATCTGCTCGAACTAAGAAGCACACTCTTCATGAGTATTATTTTATGTTTTACAGTCCAGTCTAATCTTTGTCTGAAGAGTGGGCTTCAGGAATGGTTTTAGTTATGGGTTAACAGAGCATCTGGGGGCCACGTTCCAATTATTAATAGATGTTTGCAGCTTTTTCTTCTCATTTTGAGTCATGCCACACCAGCACATGAAGGTCTCAAAAGCTTGACTCCGTCCATGTCATGAAAGTCGACTCTACTTTGAGGAGGCAGCTCTTTCCCAGTTATATTTTGATGACTTCCAACCTGAGAGGCTCATCTTCTGGCCCTATATCAGACAATGTTCTGCTGCTTTTCACAAGGTTTTCACTTGCCAATTTTTTCAGAAGAAGAGAACCAGGTCCTTCTTCCTAGTCTGTGTTAGCCTGAAACCTCTTCACCATGGGTGACCCTGCTAGTATCTGAAATACTGGTGGCATAGCTTTCAGCATCACAGCAACACACAAGCCACCACAGTATGACAAACTGACAGATGAGTAGTGGGCTGGAAGTATACAGATACAAAAATGGCAGAATATTTTTGTAGTCTGTGATGGTTCCATTGGAATTCATTTTAATATTGTGATAAGGTAGAGTGGTGTGATAGTTAACATTATGTGGCAACTTGGCTAGGCTATGATTCTCAGCAGTTTGGCAGACATTGAACTGACTGCTCTTCCATAATGTAATTCATGTAATCACCTCCATGATAAGATCTGATATAATGTAATCACCTCCATGATGAGATCTGCTATGAGTAGCCAATCAGTTGAAAGACAAGTTGGGGGTGTGGCTTGCCTCTGGTATATAAATGGATGTTCCAGCAAGGCTCACTCTCCTCTGGATCCTGCATCAGACTCATCATCTGACCTCTGGTTCTTGGGATGTGAACAGCAGCCTACCACCTGACCTGCAGATTTTGGGATTCGCCAGCTCCCAGAGCCCCATGAGCCAACAGCCTGTGACCTGCTGATTTTGGATTTGTCAGCCCCTGCAACCACATGAGTCAGGAGAAGCCTCCAGCCTTATGCCTGACCCATGGATTTGGGACTTGACATCCTCCACAGCTGCCCTTTTTTGAGCCCTACTTGGGCGCCGATGCAGATTTTGCTGCTTTGGGCATTTCTGTGTGAAGAAACTGAACACATTTAAAGAAGGAATTCCCTGTAGCAGGAACCGAGCTAGGGTCAGAACCACAGTGGTGACAAATGAGCTCTTACAGATGTACCTATATGTGTTGTTAGGGCTCAAGGAGAAGGCACAGACAAAGAGGCGAAGAAGGCATACAAGAAGGCACTCTCCTCCCACTCAGACCAAAATCCAGATAAACCCAGAGCAGCTGAATTCTTTCCCCAGCTTTCTCAGGCCATGGAGGTGCCAACTGATGCTGCAGCTGGGTCTGCATACAACAAGGTCAGGAAAGGCAAGAAACATGCAGCAGAGAGGACCCAGAAACTTGATGAGAGAAGAAAGGAAGTGAAGCTTGACCTGGAGGCCCGGGAGTAGCAGGCTCAGGCCCATGGGACTGAAGGGATGGAGGGCCAGTGGTCCAGGACACCAGAGCAAGAAATCAAAGGCTTACAAGAAGAAGGTTCCCAGAGGCTGGAGGAACAGCAGAGGCTGATCCAGAAGCAGAAATGCCAGGAACATGAACAGAGGTGGAGAGGAAAGGCAGAAAATACTGAGGTCAAAGGAACCCCCAAGCTAAAGCTAAAATGGAAGTGCAAGAAGAAGGATGAGTCCAAAGGTGGCTACTATTAGAGAAATGCAAATAAAACTACAATGAGGTACCACCTCATCTCAACAAGGCTAGCGTTAATACAAAAAACACAAAATAGTAAATATCAGAGAGGTTGTGGAGACTTGAACACTTATACACTGCTGGTGGGAATGTAAAATGGTAAAACCACTTTGGAAATCGATTTGGTGCTTCTTTAAAAAGCTAGAAATAGAAGTACCATATGATCCAGCAATCCCACTCCTTGGAATACATCCTAGAGAAATAAGAGTCATCACACAAATAGATGTATGCACACCCATGTTCATTGCAGCACTGTTCACAATAGCAAAAAGATGGAAACAACCTAGGTGTCCATCAACAGATGAATGGATAAACAAATTATGGTATATTCACACAATGGAATATTATGAAACACTAAAGAACAATGATGAATCCACAAAACATCTCACAACATGGATGAATCTGGAAGGCATTAAGCTGAGTGAAATTTGTCAGTTGCAAAAGGACAAATATTGTATGAGACCACTATTATAAGAACTCAAGAAAAGGTTTAAACACAGAAAAAAACATTCTTTGATGATTACAAGGGTGGGAGAGAGGGAGAGGGAAATTCACTAACTAGATAGTAGACAAGAATTATCTTCGGTGAAGGGAAGGACAACACACAATACAGGGGAAGTCAGCACAATTGGACTAAACCAAAAGCTAAGAAGTTTCCTGAACACAACCAAACACTTTCAAGGACAGAAAAGCAGGGTCTGGGGTCTGGGGACCATGGTTTTGGGGGACATCTAGGTCAACTGGCGTAACAAAGTTTATTAAGAAAATGTTCTGCATCATACTTTGGTGAGGGGTGTCTGGGGCCTTAAAAGCTTGCGAGGGGCCATCTAAGATGCATCAGTTGGTCCCAACCCACCTGGAGTAAAGGAAAATGAAGAACACCAAAGACACAAGGAAAATATCAGCCCAAGAGACAAAAGGTCCACATAAAACAGAGACTCCATCACCCTGAGACCAGAAGAACTAGATGCTGCCCAGCAACCACCAATGACTGCCCCGACAGGCAACACAACAGAGAGTCCCTGACGGAGCAGGAGAAAAGTGGGGGGCAGAACGCAAATTCTAGTAAAAAGACCAGACTTATGGTCTGACTGAGACTGGAGGGATCCTGGAAAACATGGCTCAGGACTCTCTGTTAGCCCAAAACTAAAACCATCCCCAAAGCCAACTCTTCAGACAAAGGTTAGACTGGAGTATAAGACATAAAATTATACACGTGAAGATTGTGCTTCTTTGTTCAAGTAGATACATAAGACTAAATGGGCAGCTCCTGTCTGGAGGTGAGAAGGCAGAAAGGGACAGGAGTTGGTTGAATGGACACAGGAAACACAGGGTGGAAAGGGAGAGTGTGCTGTCACATTGTAGGGATTGAGACTAGGGTAACATAACAGTATGTGTATAAATTTTTGTGTGAGAAATTAACTTGAGCTGTCAACTTTCACCTAAAGCACAATTAAGAAAGAAAAAAAAAAAAAAAGATGGCTCCTCCAAAGATTTTCTCCAGTGGCTTTTTCAAAAGTATGGTGAGGTTCTCAACCTGGTGCTCGCCAGGAAAAAGGCAGGCACTACACTGGTGGAGTTTGCCACCTTGGGCTTGGTCCATAACCCCCTGAAGGTTTATTTCCTGGTTGGAGGGACAGTCCCAGGGCACTGTGGGCTCTAGCCATCCAGGATTGTCACAGACCTCAGTGCTGTCTGAGAGGGACTACCAGAGCCTCATCATGATGCACATGTGCCAGGCAGCTGAGCGGCAACAGCTGATGCCCAGATGCAGCAGGAGGACAAAGAGGCGCAGCCCGCGGAACCGCCAAGCTCCAGCCCCTCCCACCCTACAGCCTCTTCAACATCACCAAGAGAGAAAAAACGCCTAGTACAATGAAATGAGGTGCATCTGTGCTACTAATAGAGCCTATATGCAAATAAGGACTCACCACGGTGCTGTGTTTTTACTGGCTAATTTATAATAGTGTCATCAGACAGGGTGGTGGAAGAAGGTAGTTCTAAATACCAGCCGTGAACACATGACCAGTTGCAGAACCAGGACTGTAATTGTTATGAGTATTTCTTCTTTTATTTATTTTATGCGTACGTGTATATATATGCTGTTGTTGGGTGCCCTTGAGTCAGTTCCAACTCATAACAACCCTATGTACAACAAAATGAAACACTGCTTAGTCCTGTGCCATCCTGTGTTAATCTATCTCATTGAGGGTCTTCCTCTTTTTCGCTGACCCTCTACTTGAAAACCCTGGTGGCATAGTGGTTAAGAGCTACAGCTGCTAACCAAAAGGTCAGCAGTTTGAACCCACCAGGCCCTCCTATGGGGTCGCTATGAGCAACGGGTTTTTTTTTTTTTTTTTACTTTACCAAACATGATGTCCTTCTCCAGGGACTGGTCACCCCTGATAACATGTTTAAAGTACATGAGTTAAAGACTTACCATTCTCGCTTCTAAGGAGCATTCTGGCTGTACTTCTTCCAAGACAGATTTTCATTCTTCTGGCAGTCCATGGTATATTCAATATGCTTCACCAACACCATAATTCAAAGGTGTCCATTGTTCGATATTCCTTATTCATTGTCCAGCTTTCACATGCAGATAAGGCAATTGAAAATACCATAGCTTGGGTCAGGTACATCTTAGTCCTCATATGTATGTGTGTGTATATATATATATATATATATATATACACACACATACATATAACTTTCCAGTTAGGGTAAAATACTGCATTATTGGATAAATATTAACAATCTAGTCATTTGTTTTTTTAGAGGCCTGTGTAAAACATAAGAATGCAGAAATGTTGAAAGTCAAACAATGGAAGAATATATACTCATGAAATTCTAACCAAAAGAAAGCTAGGTTAGCAGGTTAATAGCAGATCTAATAGACTAGTAGAAAAAGAACTGGGATCAAGAGGGTCACTACACAATAATAAAAGTTTCAGTGAATACATAAAATGCAGTCTCAAGTGCACTTTTAAATATGCCTTAAAATATGTAAAGCCAAAAGTAATGAAACCATAATAAAAAATATAAATGAAATCCATTCTAATACTGCGCAATTTTAACACCTCTCTCAGTTACGAATAGGTTACATAAACAAAAACTAATACACAGAAGAATTAAAGAATAATATTAATATGACTGGTTAATTATTATATACAATCATTATATAGAATTCTACACTCAACAATATATTATTAGTCTCTAAAACTCATGACTAAAATATTTATGTCTCAAAAACAAAACTTGATATGTATTAGGTCTCCATACAAACTTCAACTAATTCCTCGAGTGGCATTATGAAGACCAGTGCAAATGATATGGAACATTTGATAGAAATCGAAAGGGTCTCCTCTGTTTCACACTTGTTGGAAATGAAGATATCAGGAAATTGGGAGGTAAGGAATTTTCTCTCTAGATAAATGGCATGAGATTGTGCATTGACCTGCAAACTAAAGGAATTTTTTTAAAGGCTAGTTTTAAGGTTATTTTTTATTTATTAATCTTATTATTTAAGACCTCCTTAAAGTGTTAAAAATCATAGATGTCACTTTGAGGACTAAGGTGCACCTGACCCAAGTCATCGTATTTTCAATCACCTCATATGCATGTGAAAGCTGGACAATGAATAAGGAAGGCCAAAGAAGAATTGATACCTTTGAATTATGGTGTTGGTGAAGAAGATTGAATACACCATGGACTGCCAGAAGAACAAACAAATCTGTCTTGGAAGAAGTACAGCCAGAATGTTCCTTAGAAGCAAGAAAGGTGAGTCTTCAACTCATGCACTTTGGACATATTATCAGGAGCGACAAGTCCCTGTAGAAGGACATCATGCTTGGTAAAGCAGAAGGTCAGCAAAAAAGATGGATTAACACAGTGGCTGCAACAATGGCCTCAAATATAGCAACGATTGTGAGGATGGCACAGGACTGGGCAGTGTTTCATTCTGTTGTACTTAGGGTCGCTATGAGTCAGAATTGACTCAATGGTACCTGACAATAACAACAAACTGTGATAAAATAAATTTATGTTCATTAAGCTACCCACTTGTGGTATTTCTGATATAGGAGCACTAAGAAACTAAGACAGAATTCAAATACCAAACCTGTTGCCCTCAAGTTTATTCCAACTCATGGTGACCCCATGTGCTACAGAATAGAATGGCTGCATAGGGTTTTCTTGGCTGCAATCTTTACGGAAGCCAATCCCCAGGCCTTTCTCTAACACACATGAGGTAACCATTATTATGTAGTCCTTTTATTTGCATTTTCTTACTTTTCTATTTGACCTAAGAGACAGCTGAAAGATTCCCCTTCACCAACTCTGCCATGGATATCCAAAATGTTCCAAGACCATTTACTGAATTGTCTGTTATTTTCCTGCTGAACTGAAATGTCAAATTCATTGTATACTAAATCCCTACATGGGAATCTATCTATTTCTTGACTTGATACTCTCTTTTCAATAGTTTCCCTACTGAACAAAGATCACACTGTGTAAAGTCTTGAAATTTATACTTCTGTTTTGATAGTGAGTAGCACATTTCCTTCTTAATGGTTCACCATTTACAAAGTTTTGGCTATTCTTGCAGATTCTTCTTTCATGTGGCATTTAGAATTGTCCTGGAAAATTCCTTAATGAATACTGTTGGCATTTGGTTTGGAATTATATTGAATATACAGATTAATTAGGAGAAAAACTGACATCTTTGCAGTAATGGTTTTTCTCTTTCAGGAATGTATCTTTCCATTTATCCTGTTGTTTTCATTATCCTTTATGAATATTTTATAAGTATTTTTCATTCCAGTCTAGTATATTTTCATAAAGTCTATTTGTAAGAGTTATACTGGTTTTGTTATCATTATGAAGGGTTTTTTCTTTCTCTTTCTTTCTACATTTTTAAACTGGTTATTTGGGTAGAACTGATTCTTTCTGTTCTGTATTTGTCTAGGATTTTTAACCCACTTCTCAGTTCCAATACTTTCTAGGTTGATTCTCTTGAACTTTTAAGCTGTACAACCATATAATGACAATTTTGTCTCTTTCTATCCGACATTTCTCCCTTCTCTTTTTCTGTATTTAATGTGTTAGCATGTTTTTCTGATATAATGTAGATTGAAGAGATAATTATGGGTCTCTTTGCATTGTCCTGTCTTTAGTGGGAATACCATTCAAAATGATATTGTTAAGCTTTTGACTCTAAGTATTTTCAAGGTATGAAATTTTATTCTATTTTGAAATTGCTAGTTTTTTCAAGGGAGAAAGATGTGGCAGTCTGCTTCCATAAAGATTATAGCCTTAGAAACCCTATAGGGCAGCTGTACTCTGTCCTATAGGGTCGCAATGAGTCAGAATTGACCAGATGGCAACAGGTTTAATAGTTTTTTCATGGCTTGGGTGAAATTATTTTCTGGGACCTATTGAGATGATTGTTGCCTCTTTATTCATTTTATGAGTTATGTTAATAATGTTGAGCAATCATTTATTATTGGGAAATACCTTTCTTGCTCCTGGTAGATTACTGTTTAATGAAGTTATTGGATTCAATTTGTTTACACTGCATTTGGAATTTCTTCATCAATGTTGATAAATAATATTGGCCTATAGCTTTCTTGTTAGATGCCATCCCTGTTGGTTTTTTATTTTTAATTGCAAAAATATATGTAACACAACTTTTGCCAATTCCAAGTCTTTCACGTGTACAATTTTTGATACTAACTGAATGGTGTCTGCGTTGTTGCTCACTCCTCCACTGGGCAGCTGGGAGGAGGAAGGATGTTATCAATAAGGCAGAAAATCCCATGGAAAGGCAAAGTGATGAAGGCAAAGCGTTCCTAAAGCTGAAGTAAATGGTGCCAGTAATTAGCATACAGAGCTTTGAACTGACCAGAAATAATTAAAAGTTTGAGCCTGAACAGGCAGCTCCTTGAAGCCAGAAGTAACTGCAAAGCCTTGATAACAAGCGTGGAGACTGTAATGCGGCCTCCCTAGCCTCATCTCAACTGCTTTAAGAAAAAAAGTCCAGGATGCCAGGGGATCTGGGAAAGAGAGGGGACTCAAACTTTTCCAGCTCCTGTGGTACAATTAGAGCCCTGGTAGCATAGTGGTTAAGAACTTGGCTGCCAACTAAAAGGTCAGCAGTTTGAATCCACCAGCCGCTCCTTGGAAACTCTATGAGGGCAGTTCTACTCTGTCCTATAAGGTCACTATGAGTCAGAATTGACTCGATGGCAATGGGTTCAATGGTGACACAGCTGGCTTGCAATCAGCTGCTAACCTAAGAGCTGGTGGTTGGAATGCACCCAGCAGCTCTGCGGAAGAAAGGACTGGTGATTTGCTTCTGTAAAGACTACAGCCAAGAAAACCCTATTGAGCACTTCTACTCTGTAATACGTTCGATGGCAACCGTTTCTGGGTTTTTTTTTTTTTTTTTTTTTTTTGGTGGTGGTTGGGGGATACAGGTACTCAGGGCACTATCCTATGAGATCCTGTGTCGGGAGGAAGCATTGGATGCAGGGAGTGCAGAAAATGTCGTCTGCAGGGTGGTCTCAGGAAGATACAAGGGGAAGAAATAGCTCTCCTGGAGGTCTGACTCCGGGGCCAGAAGTCAAAGGGAAAAACAAAGAAAGAAAAAACTTCATTGCTGCCCCCACCGCTCAGACTCTCTCTCCTCCTCACTATGCATTTTTGTAAACTCCCACCTGGAAGGGTGGGGTAATCTCCCGGAAGTTGCTGTAATTCTTTACACACACGCGTTAAACTCCTTGGTCTGTGTTCTGTAGGGGAAAAAAGTGCTCAGATTCAACTGATAAGGTTTCAGCAACGTTTGCAATGGGGAAGGAAAGATAATGTATAATGAAATCGATGCCTGGATCAGAGCACATATTCCCATACAGGGATTGCCACATGTTGAGGAGATCCCTGTCTCCTTGCAAGTGATCTAAAGGAAAAAAAGGGAACTCCCAGGATGAAAGAAAAAAAGAAAAAAAATTTAGGTAAAAATTGTTTGCTGGAGTACTCAGAGGTCATTTCGAAGTACAACACCGCCACCTGCCGGACAGAGGCGCGAACTACACCAATCCCCTTAAGTGGAACACAGAATAGCTACTAGACTACTACTGTTCAGTTACCCTCAAACTTGAACAAGTCTCTCAGGCAGGCCTGGTGATTCTGTAGTCTGACATCCCCATTTCAGGGTAGATCCACTTGGACTTGATGACTAGCAAGCTAGAGTCCCAAAAGGCTTTGCTAATCAAAGGAAAATAGTACATTCAGGGATGTAGTCGTCCTGGCCCTCGCGTCATCTCAGTTCTATATGAAGAGATGGCAACTACTCCTCCAAAGGAAACTGTATCCTTCACTCCATCCGCTTCCTTAAAAATCCACTAAATACATGGGGCGTTTGATTCACAGAGGTTCCCCTAAATGTCTGGGCCTGATTTGCTGATGGTTCGGCTAGGATGAAAGCTGTACAGACCCAATGACAACCCCTCATGCTCAAAGGAACCTAGTCATGACTTCGTGGTGGTGGTTGTTGTGTGCCATCAAGTTGATTTTTGTCTCATAGCGACCCATGTGACAGAGTAGAACTGCCCCATAGGGCTCCCTAGGCTGTAATCTATATGGGAGCTGATAACCAGGTCTTTCTCCCACGGAGCCACTGGCTGGGTTCGAACTGCCAACCTTTCAATTAGCAACCCAGTGATTAACTGTTGCGCCACTAGTGCTCCTTTTCATTGTGTTAAACCCAAAAAACCTGTTGCTGTGGAGTCAATTTTAATTTATAGTTACCCTATTGGACAGAGTAGAACTGCCCCACAGGGTTTCCTAGGCTGTAAATCTTTAGAAGAGCAGATCATCAGATCTTTCTCCTGAGGTGTGGCTAGTAGGTTTGAACCGCTGACCTTCTGGTTAGCAGCCGAGTGCTTAACCACCATGTCACTAGGGCTCCTTATTGTGGCATTACTGAAGTTTAAAAATGTGGGAAGGGAAAGGGTGGGAGACGCCCCAGACTCCAGGACCCCCCACCCTCCTCACTCTATGCAGTTTTGCAAGCCAGGGGGCAAGGGGTTGGGAGATCTCCTGGTATCTGCTCTAATCACTAACATGCATGTGTTAAACCCCTTGGTGAGTGTTTCTCAACTTCCATGTGGGGATGCTTCGTTAGATTCCTGGACAGCAGATTTTCCCACAAGGAAGGTGATTCTGTTCTGCTTCCTGAGACAAGTCATCTGCAGGAGGTGTGATTCTTCTCCTTTCTTAACAGGTACCCAATGACCTGGTGAGTACCTTGCCTGTGCTCTCAAACCCCATCCCCTCCTATTATCCCCTTCTGGACATGTGTATGCCAAATGTCTGTTCTGATGGGGTCCCAGGAGCCATGATACCAGAAGACACTCCATGAGATGGTCAGTGTTATGTGTCAACTTGGCTAGACTGTAATTCTCAGTGGTTTGGCAGACCCTGATCTGGTTGCCCTTCCATAACGTAGTATAATGTAACCATCTTCCATGATGTGATCTGATGTGAGCAGCCAATCAGTTGAAAGGGGAGTTTCCTTGGGGGTGTGGCCTGCCTCCAGTATATAAATGGGTGTTCTGGCAAAACTTTCTCTCTCTCCCCCTCCCTCCCTCCCCCCCCTTCTCTCTTCTCTCTCTCTCTCTCTCTCAACCCTGTACTCTTCTCATTGCCTGAAGTCCAGTTCCTAGGATGTAAGCCTGCAGAAGTCTCCAGCCTGCCACCTGACCTAGGGTTTGGGACTTGCCAGCCCCCACAACTACATGAGCCATTTCCTAGAAGTAAATCGCTCTATATTTGTATAAATATATGTCATACTGTTTTTGCTCTTCTAAAGAACCCAGACTAAGACACACCAAAGGACATACTCTACAGGATGTTAAAGAACAACAGAAAGGAGCCACAGTACTAGCCTCAGCCTGAAACCCACCCTTGTGGGCCCCTTTCCCAGTTCTTGCTCCATCTCAGCTCCATCCCATGGAGCCCTGACCTTCAGGCCTGCCCTGAACTAGAGTTCTCTTAGCCATCACAGGAAATAGTTCATGGGCCACCTCTCAATGGCTTCCCCTCACATCCTAATCAGATGTTATATGTGCTCTGAAAATGAACATATTGTACATTCAAACTTCATCCTTCCTGTCCTGCAACTCAGGATTCTGCCAATTTCAGAGGTCTTAGTCTTCTCAGGCCAGTGGTGATTTCTAGGGAGGGAAGGGTGTCATTAGAAGGGTTAGAATGCTTCAAGTATATGGGCAACATTTTAATTTGTATTTTTTAAAAGATATAAAGCATAAAAAATAACAAGCATTGGTGAGGATGTGGAGAAATTGGAATCCTTGTATATTGCTGGTTCAAATGTGAAATGATTCGGATGCTGTGGAACACAGTTTGGAGATTCCTCAAAAAGTTAAACACAGAACTACCATGTTGTTTTTGTTCAAACCAAAACCAAACCCGCTGCTGTCGAGTCGATTCTGATTCCAACTCATAGAGATCCTATAGGACAGAGCAGAACTGCCCCATAGGGTTTCTTTACTGTAATCTTTACAGAAACAGACTACCACAGCTTTCTCCTGTGGAGCTGCCAGTGGGTTCCAACCTTTTTGTTAGCAGCTGAGTTCGTTTAACCACTTCCTCACCAGGGCTCCTTAGAACTACCATAACCAAACCAAGCCTGTTGCCATGGAGTTGATTCCAACTCATAGTGACCCTATAGGCCAGGGTAGAACTGCCCCGTAGGATTTCCGAGGAGCGGCTGGTGGATTCAAACTGCTGACCTTTTGGTTAGCAGCCAAGCTCTTAACCACTGCACCATCAGAACTATCCTATCACCCAGCAATTCCGTTCCTAGTTATACACCACTGTTGTTGTGTGCCATTGAGTCAATTCCAACTCATAATGACCCCACAGGACAGAGCAGAACTGCCTCATAGGGTTTCTTAGGCTGTAAACAGGAGTAGATTACCAGGTCTTTTCTCCCTCAGAGCTGCTGGTGGGTTCGAACTGCTAACTTTTGGGTTAGCAGCTGAGTGTTTAACCACTGCCCTACCAGAGCTCCTTGTTGTAGGTGCCGTCAAGTCAATTCTGACTTATAGAGACCCCATGTGAGAGTAGAACTTTCCCAAAGGGTTTTCTTGGTTGTAATCTTTACGGGAGCAGATCTCCAGGTCTTTCTCCTGTAGAGCCACCGGGTGGGCTCAAACAGTGAACCTTTCTGTTAGCAGCTGAGCGCTTACTGTTTTGTCACCAAGCCTCCTTAAACTTATCAAACCTATCTTAGCTTTAATCAAAATGACTCTAAAAATTAATAAGAAAATTCAAAGGACCTAGAATAGCCAAAACAACTTTGAAAAAGGACAATGTTGGAAAACTAACACTGATTTTAAGACTTATTATAAAGCTACAGTAATTAAGACTGCATGGTGTCACCATAAAACCAAACATGTCAATGAAATCTGAGAGTCCAGAAATACACTCAACATTATATGAATAACTGATTTTTAACAAAAGTGCAAAGGCTAGTTTCTTTCAACAAATGGTGGTAGGGAGAATATCCACATGCAGAAAAAAAAATAATTAGCCTCTGTTCATACCTTCCACCGTATATAAAAATTAACTCAAAAAGGTTCACACAAGCAAACATTAAAAAAAAAAAAATACTATAAAAACTCAAGGATAAAACCCTTGTGACCTTGGTTCAGCCAGATTACTTAGATGTGACACCAAAAGCATGATCCATAAAAGAAAAAATTGATAAATTAGACTTCACTAAAGTTTAAAACCTCTGCTCTTCAAACTAAAAACACAAGAAACTGACGGGGAAATATCTGCATAACACATAACTGATAAAGGACTTGCATCCAGGATATAAGGAGTCCTGGTGGCACAAATGGTTAAGTGCTCAGTGATTAACTAAGAGGTTGCAGGTTTGAACCCACCACCTGGTCTAAGGGAGACAGACCTGGCGATCTGCTCTCATAAAGATTACAGCCTGGGAAACCCTATAGGGCAGTTCTACTGTGTCATATAGAGTTCCTATGAGTCGGAATTCACTCCACAGCACCTAACGACAATAACAACCAGGATATATAGCCCTGCTGCCTTTGAGTTGATTCTGACTCATGGTGATCCCCTGTAACAGAGTAGAACTGTCCCATAGAGTTTTCTTGGCTGTAATCTTTACAGAAGTGATCACCAGGCCTTTCTTCCATGGTACTGTTGGGTGGGTTCAAACCACCAATCTTTAGGTTAGTAGTCTAGCACAAACTGTGCCACCCAGGGACCTTAAGATATATAAATAACTCTCAAAACTCAGTAAGAAGAATTTGTTTTTTAATTTAAAAATGGGCCAAAGAGTTGAACACACTTCACTAAGGGAGACATATGGATGGTAAAAAAAAAAAAAACATGTGTAGAGATGATCATTATCATTAGTCCTTAGGGAAATGACACATGTAAACCAGTTTGAGATAAACAGGATGATCAAAAGGGGGAAGGGGCGGGGGGGAGGAACCAAACACATTAAAATCTGTGTTACTCAGAGATTATGCATATCCATGTATTCAAAACCATTTTGTAAAGGAACTACCACAGATGTTTTCTAAAATCTTACATATGTTTAATATAAGCAGACATTGACTTTGTTGAAAGCCTCTCACAATCAATTCTGCCATGGATCTTTAGTCTGTGTCTTAGTTATGTAGTGTTACTTTAACAGAAATACCACAAGTTGACGGCTTTAACGAACAGAAATATATTTGCTTGTAGTTTAGGGGGCTAGAAGTTCAAATTCAGGGCGCCAGATCTAGGAGAAGGTTTTCTATCTCTGTCAGCTCTGGAGGAAGGTCCTTGGTCTTTCCCAAGCTTCTGTTTCTGGGCAATTTTCATGTGCTTGGCATCTCTCTTCCCCCACCTCTGCTACTTCACTTGCTTAATATCTTTTATATCTCAAAAGAGACTGACTCAAGGTAACCCTACACTAATCCTGCCTCATTAACATAACAAAGACAACCCATTTCCAAATGGGATTATAACCATAGGCAGAGAGGTTAGGATTTACAACACAATTTGGTGGGGACACAGTTTAATCCATAACAGTATATCAGGATAATTCACTTTTTTGCTGAAATGAAATGCAGCCTCATCCCTGAACATGACTCCAAACTCGTCTTCAAATTTCACATTTGTGGTAGCCTTCTAGGCATCCCTGGGTGGCACAAAAGTTTAAGCACTTGACTGCTAACTGAAAAGTTGGCACTTTGAACCTAACCAGTGGTGCTGTGGAAGAAATGCCTGGTGATAGACTTCTGAAAGGTCACAGCCTTGAAAATCCTATGGAGCGCAGTTCTACTTTGTACACACGGGGTTGCCAAAAGTCAGAACTTGATGGCAACTGGTTCGATTTGGATTTTTTGGTAGTCTTTTTACACTAGGGGGCCCCCAATGCACCACACCTCCCAGAATTCACATCCTTCCGTAGGTCTCTCACTTTGAATCTGGGTAGTACCTATGACTTGCTTTAACCAACAGAATGTGGTAGAAGTAATGCTATACCAGTTCTAAGTCAGTCTTAAAAAGGCCTAGCAACTTGTTTCCAACTCTTAGGAGCTTATGACTTACCCTGAGGAGCTCCCAGAAAGAGATGTTGTGGTATTCAATGAGCCTGCCAGGCTCCCAGTCTCGCAGTAGACCTGAGGCCATGCCCCCATCAAGCACTGCACTCCTTTGCACTGGCACCACCCATAAACCCCACCTCTCCATCAGAGACTGGGCATCAAACACCACACAAACATTGTCAGAGTCACAGTCACAGACTTTCATACACACACACAGCCTGTTTCCAAAACTCTGTAGGGACACCCCACCCCTATTCTGGAGTCCCAGAAGACAAGCTTACCCTCACATATGCTTACCACAAAGGTCCCCTGGTGGCACAGTTTCCTCTCTGCTACTAACCCAGGGACAAATTACCCAATAAGCAAGGTAAGTACCGGCTTAGGGCATCAACAAAATAGGGGCACCAGTTGTCCAAAGCAAAGACTCAAAGATGCCAAGCAGCCAGGACAGAAGGAAAAGCCAGTGCTGCAGTGGAAGGGGACTGGCAGGGTGCTACATGAAATTGATACCAGCTTCAGTGTGTGAGAATGTTTGGGTTGGAAATAAAGTTTGTGCAGGGTCATGAGGGTGCCCACTTGCACGGTTGTTTAAACTATGAGGCCCCTACCACTTCAACACTTTCATTGACATCTGTCTCATGCGGTCACCTCCCGTGTAATTGAAACTCCTTAT
The DNA here is from genome assembly GCA_030035585.1 of Dugong dugon. NCBI lineage: Eukaryota > Metazoa > Chordata > Mammalia > Sirenia > Dugongidae > Dugong > Dugong dugon. Next base: position 119,189,194 of record CM057466.1, read on the forward strand.
CTCAGCCGGTATCTTGGGAGTATACTCCTTCTAATAAACAAGAGGCTGGGGGTGACTGTGGAGTCTAACTCTTGCTACATTCACCCAATATTCAACTGGATCCAACATGAGAAGTTACTGGGCAAAGATGGATTATATTAATAATGAATCTCTAATCAATCTTGAGAGAACTGTCTTGTACTGGAAATGTTAATATTTATCTACCACGAAAAGTTTTAATTTATGTATCAAGTGAGTTTCATTTTTTTATTGTCTGTTGCATGGGACGCAGTGACTGATATTAATCTATATATGCTAATAAATGAGCTATTAGGCACATTAAGGGGATGCAATATTCAATATTTATTTATAGGCAAAATGTTTTGCAACAATGAGCGTTTCTAAATTCGTCTTCCAAGAAAGCAACAAAAGGCGTTTATCAGAACATTTATGTATCTCCATGTAAGGAAACTGAACAATTCCTCAAGGAAAAAAATTAAATGGATAATAAAAATTACATAAATTTATTTTATTTTCCATTTCCCTTCAGACTGACTTTAAGAAATTGACTGATATTGTTATAACTTGAAAAACAAGCTTGTTCATCGAGAAGTGGTGCTATTGTTACATCAATTATGTAACAATCTCCGAATATGGGAGTAGAACAATCCCACAAAGAAATATACATTTTATAACTTTTGTATACAATAACAATTATATTTTCTATTTCATTTGGGACCCACTGGGTATAACCTCACATTCAGTTCTCTCTCGGACCACATAAGAACATGCCAGCAGCACTATAATCACGACTCATGACTTACCTGGTCTTGTCCTACGCGATCGCTCTTGCTTCTGTCGGGTATCAGCAGTAGTCCAAAGAACTACGAGGACGCAGCATCAAAGGATGGAAAGGAGTGCACAAGTTTTTAACTATTATTTCAAGATGACACTCATGGAGATCTTTGAAGGGCCCACCAACAAACATTGTACAACAAATGAATGAAATTATTTCTGAATGCCTCGTAAGTACTATGTTTTTTGACTATCTCAGACCTGAAGAACAAAATTACATGTTCCAAATCAATTTTTTTTTTACTTACTGTCATGGATTGAATTATGTCCCCCCAAAAATGTGTGTATCAATTTGGCTGGGCCATGATTCCTGGTATTGTGTGATTTTCCTATAGGTTCTAAATCCTGCCTCTATGATGTTAATGAGGGAAGATGAGTGGCAGTTGTGTTAGTAAGGCAGGACTCAATCTACAAGATTGAATTGTGTCCTGAGGTAATCTCTTGAGACATAAAACAGAGAAGTGAGCAGAGAGATGGGGGACCTCATACCACCAAGAAAGCAGTGCCAGGAGCAGAGCATGTCCTTGGGATCCGGGGTCCCTCTGCAAAGAAGCTCCTAGTCTGGGGGAACATTGATGAGAAGGCCAATAGAGAGAGAAAGCCTTCCCCTGGAGCTGATGCCCTGAATTTGGACTTTTAGCCTACTTTACTGTGTGGAAGTAAATTTCTCTGTGTTAAAGTCATCCACTTGTGGTATTTCTGTTGTAGCAGCACCAGATAACTAAGACACCTACTAATTTTCAAATGTAAATTTTTGTGTTAATGTCCAAATCTAAATGTAAATTTTATTTTATAAATTTTACTTGTTTTATACATTTTAATTATTTTCAGTTATTCAAATTTATTTGCTACAGTAAAATCAAGATTTAAAAAGTGACATGATTTTATATCCAGGTAAAATGAAATGGCAACAACTAAGTGGAGCACAAAAATGAAAGCTCACAAAAGATAAAAAGAAAAGGATATGTGAATCCCTAAAGACAATTCTGGAGCCCTGGTGGCGCAGTGGTTCAGAGCACAGCTGTCAACCAAAAGGTTGCAGTTCAAATCCACCAGCCACTCCTTGGAAACCCTATGGGCCAGTTCTCTGCCTATAGGGTCGCTATGAGTTGGACTCGACTTGACCCCAACTTTTTTTTTTGGTAAAGACAATTCCAAAATTAACTTCCTTTTAAAAAAGTAATGAGAGGCGGGGCCAATATGGCTGAATAGTCAGATGCTTCCTATGTCCCTCTTACAACAAAGACCTGAAAAAACAAGTGAATTGATTTTATATGGTTATCTAGGAGCCCTGAACATCAAAGGCAAAACTGAGGAATCTGACTGAGTGGCGGAGGGAGGGAAAGACCGTTCAGAATCAGCGAGGAGTTGCCAGACTTGACGTGGCAGAAGCCGCAGCCCTTCGGCCTGGAACAGCTAAGGGTGTGCAGTGAGCTGGGCAAGCCGCATTGCTTGGGAGGCATTTCCCACATCAGGAGAGACCCAGCAGCAGAGAGTCTACTCGACCATCCAGAACCAGTGAAAAGAAGCACTCAAGCGGCTAAAGATAAGTACTTGCATGTGGTCTACTGCAGGGATTAAAAAAACCCCACCCAATTTGGGAAAAACCTCTCTCCCATTTACCTCCCCTCTCCCTGCTCTGCACTGGGTCCCTGCTGGCTCCAGTGATGAGAGTCCCCTGGGAGGGACATAGGACCCTTAGGGAGCCCTGAGCCATTCTCCCAGCCTTGGAGAGGGAACAAATTAACAAGCAGGGAAAATATAAGCTGCTGGCTCCCCTAAGCCAGGACCTCGGGGTTGACACAGCTCCTTTGCTTAGGCACAGGCATAAGGGTTCCACAGACTTTGAATGCCTTTCACCCCTGCATAGACTTGTGTGGGCCCATTTCAAAAGTGTAAGCCCTTGCTACCACAGTACAACAGGCTATATACCTGAAGTCTAAATTCAACTGTTTCAGTTGTGAAGTGGCAGGTTTGTGACGTTTGACACTGCTCTGCCCATTAAGCAGGCTCCTCACCTGCCCACATCAGGGCCTTGAGAACTGGTGGCTCCATCCATCCCACCTAGCCACCTGCAACAGGGGTTCAAGAATAAGTGGTGCACCCCAGTCCTTACAGCCAACATCATAGGGTGCTCACAGTCCAGCTGCAAAACACACCTACCTACTCACTCTAGGGAACAGGGACATGCCTTCCTTTCAGACACCAAGGGCAGCTGTGAGCCCTCTGCCTTGCTCAGTGCATGACCCCCAACTGCAGCCAGATACCTGTGCCTACACCAATCACCCATGCCTCTCTAGGACTTCAGGTGAGAGCCCGCACCACACACCTGGTGACCGACTACCTGGACACCTGAGCTGAATCCATACAAGAAAATATAATGGACTCCTGGGCTCACATACTTAGTAACAGATCTAACTACCTGATGAGAGGACACTGGAGCTTCAAATGCACCAATAATCAAACTAGCACACATGAGCAGCCTATTTGGGCATAACAAAACAAAACAAAACAAGAAGCTAGCACACAGTAAGCAAATATAAAATAAAAATTATAAAAACTTACTGATGGCTCGGTGACAACAGTCAATATCAAATCACATAAAGCAGTAGACCATGATGGCTTCAGCAAGCTCCCAAAATAATCAATAAATTTTCTTGAGGAAGAGAATTTCTTGGAATTACAAGAAGCAGAATACAAAAGATTAATATACAGAACTCTTCAAGAAATTTGGAAGGAAATCCTTCAACACTCAGAGAAATCCAAAGAACACACAGACTAAGCAGCAGCGGAACTTAAAAAGGTTATTCAAGAGCATAATGAGAAATTTAATAGGCTGCAAGAATCCAGAGAGAGACAGCAATCAGAAATCCAAAAGATTAACAATAAAATTTCAGAATTAGACAACTCAATACAAAATCATAGGAACAGAACTGAGGCAATATAAGTCAGAATTAGTGAGACTGAAAATAAAGCACTTGGCAACAACCTATCTGAGGAAAAATCAGATAAAAAAATTTAAAAAAAAATGAAGAAACTCTAAGAGTTATGTGGGACTCTATCAAGAGAAATAACCTACGAGTGATTAGAGTACCAGAACAGGGGGGTATCAGAAAATACAGAGAAAACTGTTGAAGATTTGTTGACAGAAAACTTCCCTGATATCATGAAAGATGTGAAGATATCTATCCAAGATGCTCATCGAACCCCACATAAGGTAGATCCCAAAAGAAAGTCACCAAGACATATTATAATCAAACTTGCCAAAACCAAAGATAAAGAGAGAATTTTAAGAGTGGCTAGGGATAAATGAAAAGTCATCTACAAAGGAGAGTCAATAAGAATAAGCTTGGACTACTCAGCAGAAACCATGCAGGCAGGAAGGCAATGGGATGACATGTATAAAGCCTTGAAGGAAAAAACTGCCAGCCAAGAATTATATATCCAGCAAAACTGTCTCTCAAATATGATGGAAAAATTAGGGCATTACAAGATAAACAGAAGTTTAGGGAATTTGCAAAAATCAAACCAAAATTACAAGAAATACTAAAGGGAGTCCTCCAGTTAGAAAATCAATAACATCAGATAACAATGCAAGACTAGAACACAGGACAGAGCAACCACATATCAACTTAGACAGGGAAGTCACAAAAATAAATCAAAGCTAAAACACTGAAAATACGGAAACAGATATCAATATGTAAAAGATGACAACATTAAGACAAAAAAGAGAGGTTAAAAAATGTAGATATAGATTATTCACATGGAGAGGAAGTCAAGGCAATACAAAGAAATAAAAGACTAGTTTAAACTTAGAAAAAGAGAGGTAAATATTAAGGTAACCACAAAGGAAACTAACAATCCTACACAGCAAAATGAAAAACAAAAAATATATAAAGGCTCAGCAAATACAAATTTAACAACAACAAAATTACATGAAGAAAAATGACTTAGCAAAGAAAAGTAAATGGAACAAAGAAACTGTCAGCAACACACAGAAAAAGACATCAAAATGTCAGCATTAAACACATAGCTATCAATAATTACGCTGAATGTAAATGGACTAAATGCACCAATAAAGAGACAGAGAGTGGCAGACTGGATTAAAAAACACGATCTGTCTATATGCTGCCTATAAGAGACACACATTAGACTTAAAGACACAAACTAAAACTCAAAGGATGGAAAAAAATATATTAAGCAAACAACATTCAAAAAAAAAAAAAAAAGCAGAAATTCTGTCTTAGTCATCTAGTGCTGCTATAATAGAAACACTGTAAGTGGATGGTTTTAAGGAAGAGAAGTGTATTTCCTCACAGTCAAAGTAGGCTAAAAATCCAAATTCAGGGCATCATCTCCAGGGGAAGGCTTTTTCTCTCTGTTGGCCTTCTTCTCTTCGGTGCTGCCCTGGACTAGGAGCTTCTCTGCACAGGGACCCCGGTCCAAAGGATGCGTTTTGCTCCCAGCACTGCTTTCTTGATGGTATGAGGTCCCCCACTCACTGCTTGCTTCTCTTTCCTTTTATCTCTTGAGAGATAAAAGGTGGTGCAGGCCATACCCCAGGGAAACTCCCTTTACATTGGATCAGGGATGTGACCTGGGTAAGGGTGGTGTTACAATCCCACCCTAATCCTCTTTAATATAAAATTACAATCACAAAATGGAGGCCAACCACACAATTCTGGGAATCATGGCCCAGCCAAATTGATACACACATTTTTGGGGAAACATAATTCAAACCATGATAAATGGCAATACTAATCTCTGACAAAATAGACTTGAAAATAAAATCCACCACAAAGGATAAGGAAGGACACCGTATAATGATTAAAGGATCGGTACACCAGGAGGCCATAACTATAATAAATATTTACACAATCAATGACAGGGCTCCAAAATACGTTAAAGAAACTCTAACAGCATTGAAAAGAGAGATAGAGAGCTCCACAATAATAGTAGGAGACTTCAACACTCCACTATTGGTGAAGGACAGAACACCCAGAAAGAAGCTCAACAAACAACCAACTTGATCTCACTGACATATACTGAACACTCCACCCAATAGCAGCTAAGTATACTTTCTTTTCCAATGCACATGGAACATTCTCCAGAATAGACCACATACGAGGCCATAAAGCAAGCCTTAACAGAATCTAAAGCATTGAAATATTAGAAAGCATCTTTTCTGACCATAAAAGTAGAATCAATGACAGAAAAAAATTAAACACATGGAAACTGAACAACACCTTGCTCAAAAACTACTCAGTTATAGAAGAAACTAAGGATGGAATAAAGAAATTCATAGACTCAAACGAGAAAGAAAACACATCCTACCAGAACCTTTGGGACACAGCAAAAGCAGTGCTCAGAGGTCAGTTTATAGCAATAAATGCACACATCCAAAAAGAAGAAAGGGCCAAAATAAAAATATTAACCCAACAACTGGAACAATTAGAAAGAGAGTGGCAAAAGAAGCTCTCGGGACCCAAAAGAAATGGAATAATAAGAATCAGAGTAGAATTAAATGAAATAGAAAATAGAAAAACAATTGAAAGAGTTAACAAGACCAAAAGCTGGTTCTTTGAAAAGATCAACAAAATCAATAAACCACTGGCCAAATTGACAAAAGAAATACAGGAGAGGAAGCAAATAATCTGTATAAGAAATGAGAAGTGTGACGACAGAACAAACTGAAATTAAACGAATCATAACAGAATACTATGAAAAATTGTACTCTAACAAATTTAAAAACCTAGAGGAAATGGACAAATTTCTAGAAACGCACTACCTACCTAAACTAACACAATCAGAGGTAGAACTAAATAAACCTATAACAAAATAAAAGATTGAAAAGGTAATTAAAAAATTCCCAACAAAAAAAAATCCCTCGCCCAGATGGTTTCACTGAAGAATTTTACCGAACTTTCAGAGAAGAGTTAACACCACTATTACCAAAGGTATTTCCAAGCATAGAAAAGGATAGAATACTACCAACCTCATTCTATAAAGCCAGCATAACCCTGATACCAAACCAGGTAAAGACACCACAAAAAAAGAAAATTACAGACCAATATCTCTCATGAACATTACCACAAAAATCCTCAACAAAATTCTAGCCAACAGAATTCAGCAACATATTAAAAAAATAATTCACCATGATCAAGTGGGATTTATACCAGGTATGCATGGATGGTTCAACATTAGAAAAATACTCAATGTAATCCATCACATAAATAAAAGACAAGAAACACGTGATCTTATCAATCGATGCAGAAAAGGCATTTGACAAAGTCCAACACCCTTTCATAATAAAAACTCTCAACAAAATAGGAATAGAAGGGAAATTCCTCAATATAATTAAGGGCATTTATACAAAGCCAACAGCCAACATCATCCTAAATGGGGAGACTTTGAAAGCATTCCCCTTGAGAACGGGAACGAGACAGGGATGCTCTTTATCACCACTCTTATTCAACATTGTGCTGGAGGTCCTAGCCAGAACAATTAGGCTAGAAAAAGAAGTAAAGGGCATCCAAATTGGTAAGGAAGAAGTGAAAGTATCTCTATGTGCATATGATATGATCTTATACACAGAAAACCCTAAATAATCCAGAAGAAAACTACTGGAACTAATAGAAGAATTCAGCAAAGTATCAGGATACAAGATGAACATACAAAAATCAGTTGCATTCCTCTATACCAACAGAGAGAACTTCCAAGAGGAAATCACCAATACCATTTCCGATAACTCCCAAGATAAAAGACTTAGGAATAAATCTAACCAGAGACGTAAAAGACCTATACAATGAAAACTACAAGACACTACTGCAAGAAACCAAAAGCGACCTGTATAAGTGGAAAACATACCTTGCTCATGGATAGGGAGACCCAACATTGTGAAAATGTCAATTCTACCCAAAGTGATCTGTAGATACAATGCAATCCCGATCCAAATTCCAAAGGATTTTTTAATGAGATGGAGAAACAAATCACCAACTTCATATGGAAAGGGAAGTGGCCCTGGATAAGCAAAGCATTACTGAAGAAGAAGAACAAACTGGGAGGCCTCACACTACCTGATTTTACAACCTATTATACCACCATGCGAGTCAAAGCAGCCTGGTACTGGTACAACAACAGATACATAGACCAACGGAACAGAATTGAGAATCCAGACATAAATTCGTCCACCTATGAGCAGCTGATACTTGACAAAGGCCCAAAGTCCAATAATTGGGGAAAAAACAGTCTCTTCAACAAATGGTGCTGGTGTAACTGGATATTCATCTGCAAAAAACTGAAAAAAGACCCATATCTCACACCATGTACAAAAACTAACTCAAAATACATCAAAGACCTAAATACAAAACTGAAAATGATAAAGATCATGGAAGAAAAAATAGGGAGAATGCTAGGAGCCCTAATACATGGCATAAACAGAATATGAACCGTAAGTAACAATGCACAAACACCAGAAGAGAAACTAGACAAATGGGAGCTCCTAAAAAATCAAACACTTATGCTCATCAAAAGACTTTACTAAAAGAGTAAAAAGAGAACCTACAGATTGGGAAAAAATTTTTGGCGATGACAAATCTGATCAGCATGTAATCTCTAAATTCTACAAGATACTGCAAAACCTCTACAACAAAAGGACGAACAACCCAAATAAAAAATGGGCTAAGGATATGAACAGGCACTTCACCAAAGAAGACATTCAGGCAGCTAACAGACACATGAAGAAATGCTCACGATCATTAGCCATTAAAGAAATGCAAATCAAAACTACAATGAGATACCATCTCACCCCAACAAGGCTAACATTAATCCAAAAAACACAAAATAATAAATCTTGGAGAGGTTATGAAGAGACTGGAACACTTATACACTGTTGTTGGGAATGTAAAATGGTACTACCACTTTGGAAATCGATTTGGTGCTTCCTTAAAAAGCTAGACATAGAAGTACCATAGGATCCAGAAATCCCGCTCCTTAGAATATATCCTAGAGAAATAAGAGCCATCACATGAATAGATACATGCACACCCACGTTCACTGCAGCACTGTTCACAATAGCAAAAAGACAGAAACAACCTAGATGCCCAACAACAGACGAATGGATAAACAAATTATGGTATATTCACACAATGGAATAATACTAAACGATAAAGAACTACGATGAATCCGTGAAACATCTTACAACATGGAGGAATCTGGAAGGTATTATGCTGAGCGAACTTAGCCACTCGCAGAAGGACAAATATTGTATACGACCACTGTTATAAAAACCCAAGAAAAGGTTTAAACGCAGAAGACAACATTCTTTGATGGTTACGAGGGGAGGGAGGGAGGAAGGGAGAGGGATATTCACCAACTAGAAAGTAGGCAAGAATTATCTTAGGTGAAGGGAAGGACAACACACAGTACCAGGGAAGTCACCACAACTGGACTAAACCAAAGCTAAGAAGTTTCCTGAATACAAACACTTTGAGGGACAGAGTAGCAGCGGTAGGGGTCTGGGGACAATGTTTTCAGGGGACATCTAGGTCAACTGGCATAACAAAGCTTATTAAGAAAATCTTCTGCATCCTACTTTGGTGAGTGGCGTCTGGGGTCTTAAAAGCTTGCAAGTGGCCGTCTAAGATGCATCAATTGATCCCAACCACCTGGAGTAGAGGAGAATGAAGAACACCAAAGACACAAGGAAAGTATTAGCCCAAGAGACAGAAAGGGCCACATCATCATTGCATGCAAGAAACACTGATGGATGCTAAAACTGTTGTTGCTGTGTGCTGTCAAGTCCATTCCAACTCACAGCAACCCCATACGACAGAGTAGAAGTGCCTGACAGAATTTCCAAAAGTGTAATCTTTATGAAAGCAGATCACCAGGTCTTTCTCCCTTGGAGCTACTGCTGGTGGGTTCCAACAGCTAACCTTTCAGTTAGCCATTGAGTGCTTAATCACTGCACCACCAGGATGAAAATACGTTGATAAAAAGGATATCTGCAGTCTCAAAATATCTCCCCTTCAAGATACTTATTAATTACAAAAACTAAATTAAGAACTTTACAATGGTGAAATCTGCCAGACACCACTATAACTATGTTCTCAAAGCAAACATTATGAGTCTGAGACACAACAACATCATGTATCCCGACAGGATGCACTTAGAAGGGTACAACATTACTCTTGGGATATCCTTGCCCCAAATTTGTTGCTGTTGTTAGGTGCTGTTGAGTTGGTTTAGACTCATAGAGACCTTAAGTACAAGAGAAAGAAACACTGCCTGGTCCTGCGCCATCATCAAAAGTGTTACGTTTGAGCCCACTGTTGCAGCTGCTGTGTCGAACATCTCGTTGAAGTCTTCCTTTTTCTCGCTGACCCTTTATTTTGCCAGTCATGACGTCCTTCTTCAGGGACTGGTACCTCCTGATAACATGTCCAAAGTATGTGAGATGAAGTCTTGCCATCCTTGCTTCTAAAGAGCATTCTGGCTGAATAACCTCAACTTAATCGCGAGAAAAATCTCAGATCCACCTGGTGCAAACGGTTAAGCACTTGACCAGTAGCCAAAAGGTTGGCAATTCCAAACCACCAAGAGACACTTAGGAAGTAAGGCCTGGCGATCTGCTTCCGAAAGGTCACAGCCTTGAAAACCTTATGGGGCAGTTCTACTCTGCACACATGGGCTCGTCGTGAGTTGGAGTCCACGCGAAGGCAACTAACAACCACTACAAATTTAGGACACACACTTCCACATTCATGCTTTATCACAAGGGCTGACCGAGTGGAGCGTGTACCTCGTAGATGACTTCTAACTCCTCTAGAAAGAGGCAGCCTGATGTAGGTTGCCTTCCTACACTCGCTGCTGTGGGTACAAACCCACGCCTCCGACGACAACCGCACGCATGAGCACTTGATCTCCCACAGTTGTTTCTGTCCTACTTCTTCCACAAAGGAGACGCATAGCTCTGAGGCCACGCCCCCGCATGCGCATGCGCGCTATATGTCCTGAAAAAATCCCAAGCTCATGACACATAGAAATGACACCCACTACTCTACGCTTAAAGGCAGACCGGCTAGGTTACCAACCCAGACACTCCCGGCCCCGAGACTGCCCCTCATCACGGAAGCCGCGTCCCCTAGATGCCAGCGAGTTCCAGATTCTGGAATCTGAGATAACGGTCAGGTGGCTGCTCACGTGCACACATAGTCTTGGACGACTCCCAACAGCCACCGGGGCGCGTGGGCGGTGCTGCGACGTGAGGCCGGCGCTTCCGGTTTGGCCGGAAGTTGGGAGACCTGTCATCCGCGCTTTGGCGTTGCGTTTCTTGGCTGTATTCTCAAGGCCCCGCCGGACCTGGGCCATTTAAAGGTTTGTGACGTCCTGGCGAGGGGTGGTCGCAGTTTGGGATTGGTGCTGGGAGAGATGGAAGGCCGAGAGGCTAGTGGCACTCGGTTTTTGCGGGAGGGACCCAACGTGTAGGCCTGTGAGTTGCGGGGTTGTCGGTGTGGATGGATGAGGGTATGTGTGTGAACGTTTGTTGACGTTTGTGAAAGAGCGACAGCAAAGTGTGTGCGCGTGGGTTGTTGTTGGGGCCTGGCCAGTCGATTTCGACTCATAGCGACCCTGTAGGACAGAGTACAGCTGCCCCATAGGGTTTTCTTGGCGGTAATCTTTTCGGAGCCTTGTTGGCGCAGTGGCTGAGAGCTCGGCTGCTAACCAAAAGATCAGCAGTTCGAATCCACCAGCCACTCCATGGAAACCCTACGAGACAGTTGTACTCTGTCCAGTAGGGTCTCTATGAGTCAGAATCGACTCCACGACAACGGGTTTGGGCTTTGTTTTGAATCTTTTTGGGAGCAGATTTCCAGGTCTTTCTCCTGCGGAGCCACTAGTGGATTCGAACCACTGACCTTTTGGTTAGCAGCGGAGTGGGTAACCTTTGCGCTGCCAGGGCTCCTTGTGTGTGCATAGAAAGTATTTTTAAAAGCATTTTGATTTTTACTAATTATTTTATCTCGGAATAGGCGACTGAGGCATTGAGAAAGGCCTTACTACATATTTTGGAAGGTGCTGGGTGGCACATAGATTATTAATCACTCCATTGTTAAGCAAAAGATTGGCGCTTTCAACCCACCCAGCAGCGCCTGGAAGACAGGCCTGGAGATATGCTACAGAAGATCACAGACTTGAAAACTCTATGGAGCACAGTTCTACCTTGCAACACATGGGGTCGCCATGAGTTGGAATCTACTCACCTGGAAGCTAACAACAACAACATATTTGGGAACATTTTACATTAAATAGTGTTGCATTTTGATAGTGAAATCTTTTTCTCTAGGAGTTTGTACAGGGATATGGTTGAGAGGGGGTAACAGTGGGTTCCAGAGCCTGATCTCTTAAGTTTGCTTCCTTCTCCTCAGCTCTGCATTCTAAATACTCTGTTTTTCCTCATGAGTATTGTCCAACAAAGTGGGGGTTAGCCATGGCACAGGTAAGTGTTTTTTTTTTTCCTTAATCTTTGTTTCTTGCAACATGATCTTATTTAAGTCCTTGGAATACTTCCTCTATTCCCTGTGAAAATTGTTCGGTGGTAGAGACTGACACAGGGACAAGGTCCAGGTAAGTCCTCCCATTCCAGCACGGGATAGAGCTACAAGGGATGGCCCAGACAGCCTACCCACCTCCCTCAGTGTCTGTCTCCTCTGCTTTAAGTGTTCATTTGTTTAATCAATCAGTTATTCTGAATCTCCACTGTGACAAGTCCAAGCAGTTTTTGGGGTCAAAGGTATGTTTTCTGGAGGAAAAGATGATTCTTTATTTGAGAATTGTCATCTTTGTGAGGTAGAGATGATTCCTCAGTCATCTTTGTCTTTCTTCACAGCTTTGGGAGTGAGAGAACGCAAGATAGAAAATGGCACTGATTGTCCTCAGTCCAATGAATGGTACTGTCTGTCTTTGGACAATGGTGGGAGTAGGACTGTGACTGGTGTCTTACGCATGGAAGTCCAGGTTAATGGGGTCATTTACTAGGGCACCAGTGAAAGATGAAGTGTGGGATCCCAGGGTGGAAAGGCGCCCCAGCTGGAGATTGGACAGCTTGAGTAGGAATCAGACTTCATCTGTGGAATTCAAGGAAATACCCAAGTGGCTTGGTTATGATTCCTGGAGTGGGGTTCTATGCAACATGGTTGCATGGGCCCAGGAATTCTATGCAAAGTATGATCAAATTTGATTCTTTCTTAGCCCTTTAAATGTAGCCAGCAAGGTATTTTACTTTGAAAAATAGACCTTTTTTTAAATTTTTTTTTTTTTTCAAAGAGGAAATTCATTTTCTTTCTTTCTGGAAAGGAGGCAGTATTTTCCCTACACATATTTTCATGCTACTCATGAAAGTGTTAAATTATGGTTCAAAAGACAGAAAACTATAAAAAATACTTCAACAGTCAGAGTACTCACAGGTTCCCAGACAAGAAAGGGGCATGAATCATAAATATGATTCTGTGGGCAAGGAACTCAGACTGGGCAGGGTGGGAATAGCTGATCTCTGACTATATGATGCCTGCTGGGTCTGGAATGCCCACAATTGATTCTTCATTCACATGTCTGATGGTTGTTGTTGTGTACTGTTGAGTCAATTCCAACTCACTGACCCTATAGGACAGAGTAGATCTGTCCCCTAAGGTTTCCTGGGCTACAGTCTTTATGGAATGTCCCCTGGTGGTGCAATGGTTAAGTGCTTGACTGCTAACCAAAAGGTCTAACCCAGCAGCCACTCTGCAGGAGAAAGATGTGGTAGTCTGCTTCTATAAAGATTTACAGCCTTGTAAACTTTATGGGCCAGTGCTACTCTCTCCTGTAGGGTTATCGTAAGTCAGAATCAACTTGATGGCAGCGGTTTTGGTGTAATCTTTATGGTAGCAGATTGCCACATCTTTTCTCCTGTGAAGCAGCTGGTGGGTTCAAACCACAAACCTTTCGGTTAGCATCTGAGCACTTAACTCTTGTGCCACCAGGGCTCCCTACATGTCTGATACTTAGCTGAAATAGCTGGCACCTCTGGTTTTGCTGTCAGGTGGGTTCCTCCATGTTCTCTTATGTAGTGTCAGAACTTTCTGCTCTCCACCTGGCCTCTTCATATGGTCTTTTTAGCAGGATAGCTGGACTTATCACATGGTAGCTCCCATCAGGACAAACAAGATGCCAGGCCTTCTTAAGGCTTTGACCAGAACTGGCACAGCTTTACTTCTGTTAGTTAAAGCAATTTGTAGTCCCAACCCATATTCAAGGAGAAGGGACTACAGAATGGTGTGAATACTGGGACATGTGGCTTAGTGTAACAGACAGCCATATGTGTGGAAGTTAAAGATGAATTTGCTTGTTGCCTTGTGTTCAGGGATGAGCCTACATTGTATTTCAGCGAAAAAGTGTATTGTCCTGATGGTCACACTAAAGATTTTAACACAGTCAATGTCTGCTCATATTAAGCATATGTAAGACTACAGAAAAGGAGCCCTGGTAGCGCAGTGGTTAAGAACTTGGCTGCTAACCAGAAGGCCCGTGGTTCGAACCTGCCAGTGGCTCTGTGGGAGAAAAGACCTGATGATTTGCTACCATAAAGATTACCAAAATAAAAAAAATAAAAAAACGTTGCTGTCAAATCCGTTCCAACTCATAGTGACCTTATAAGACAGTAGAATTGCCCCGTGGAATTTCTAAGGCTGTAATCTTTATGGAAGCAGACTGTCATATCTTTCTCCTGCGGAGAGGCTAGTGGGTTCTAATCTTCAACATTTTTGTTAGCAGCTGAGAGCTTAGCCACTGCACCACCAGGGCTCCTTTCCGTAAAGATTACAGCATAGGAAACCGTAATGGGCAGTTCTACTCTGTGATATAGTGTCACTATGAGTCACAGTTGACTTGACGGCACACAACAACAAGACTAAATAAATCTAATACTTTACAAAGTAGTTTTGAATACATGGATGTACATAATCTCCAAGTAATGCAGTTTTTAGAGCTTTTTTAAAAATCATCCGTTTTATCTTGAACTTTTCCCCATCATTAAGTACTGACTATACCCAAATCTTAGTGAACAAATGATATTTTGCATGATTGCTCTTTAATGATTTAATTAATCTGCTCTTATGAGAGAAAGTTCAGATCAGCTCCTTAAACATGCTTTCCAACTGCCAGTTCTTCATCCTTCAACCAACAACCGTGAAGGTACCTGGGCTCTTTTAAGACAGTGTTTGTCGTTTCAGAAGTTGGTGACATTCCGAGATGTGTCTGTTGACTTCTCCCAGGAAGAGTGGGGATTCCTGAACCCTGCTCAGAGAGATTTGTACAGTGCTGTGATGTTGGAGAATTATTGGAACCTTGTCTCACTTGGTCAGTGCATTGATTCTTAAGTCAGCATCTGTTATTGGGTATGTTTTCTTTTTTCTTTTGGGAATCTTTGGTGAGGTTCTGAATTTCCATCTGTCAGGCATTCTTCCACACTTTTTTTGTTGTTGCTGTTGTTGTTTTGTAATGGCCTCTATCCTGATTATGATGTTGTGGTGTCAAAATTCCTGAACAATCATAACTTGGCCAGTTCTTCTACTTACTTTCACAAGACTTTCCATTTCTCAGCTCGATGTGATTTCACTATTGGAGTGTGAGAAAATGCCCTGGGTTACAGACAAAGAAGAGACAAAAGGCCCATGGCCAGGTAGGTAAGGGGAACCAAGTAGAGGTAAGTGATATATATCAAAGGCCAGCTAGTCCTAGAGGGTAGCGTGCCTTTAAGATATGAAAGATGTAGTAGGTTGCAAGTTGCCATCCAGGCATGACAGTTGGTCTCTATTTGCCTGGAGAAATAGTGGAAGAAGGAGAGTCAGGAATAAGAGGAGGATATGGAATGCGTGGCTAATTGCCTTCATAAACAACTGTCTCTTTTGCCATGAGACCAGAAGAACTGGATGGTGCTTGGCTACCGTTACTGAACATTTTGATCAAAGATTCTATAGCAGAATCCTGCTCAGAAGGGGAAAATGCAGAACAGAATTTAAAATTCTCATGGCGTCCAGACTTTCTGCAGCCATGGAGGCTGGATGAACTCCCAAAAAAATTGCCCTGAGATAATTTTTAAACCTTAAACCAAAAATATCCCCTGTAGTCTTCCTAAAACCAAACAGTAGTTTAGCTTAACTAAGACATGAAAGATGCTGCCTTCACATGCTTCAGACATGTGCAAAAATTGAGGCTTCTTGAGTTTGAGCTCCTAAAGGGACACTATTTGCTCTCATCACCTGGCATTTATATCCACTTTTAGAAATGCCTCCAGCCTCAGAAACTAGTTGAGCCTTTCTTCCTTGTCTATAGTAAGGCTCCCTTTTAACTCTGGATCCTGTTTCTCACCAGCTTATCCTTCTTTTTACATTTGGTCTTGTATAAGGTTCTGGGTTTTTACAAAACACCGTTCTTTGATACTGCTGTTTTCTTTGCTGTAAAATGACCTATGGACTTGTCTGATTGTTTTAATGAAAGAATGTATTCATCAATCATTTAGTTGTTAACAGACATTTATTCCAGATCACCCCCATGTTTGTTGATTCATGAAGTGTGTGCACAGGACTCAACGTACAGTTTTATTCATGGCTGCAAAGGTAGGAATGGTCCCCAAGACCTCCCTCACTTCTGAACCAACTAGAGTTTGGAGGTTCCCAAAACTTCCCTCACTTCTGACACCAATTACAAGGTTGGGGTTCCCAAGACCACCCTCAGGTTCAGTAATCTCTTAGGACTCACAGAACTCACAGAGTTTTATACTCACAGAATTTATTACAGTGAAACAATACACATTAAAATCAGGCAACAAAGG
Source organism: Dugong dugon (assembly GCA_030035585.1). NCBI lineage: Eukaryota > Metazoa > Chordata > Mammalia > Sirenia > Dugongidae > Dugong > Dugong dugon. The sequence goes on from CM057466.1 coordinate 119,205,899, forward strand.
AAACACGTGGCATAGAGTCCAGGAGGGTTCCTCATGCATAACTTCCAGTTGTCCTGTCACTGTGGAGTAAGGGACAGTGTTAGCACCTCCTTCAATGATGTGTGACAGTATGCAGGAGTACTGCCAATGAGGGAAGCTCACCGGAGCCTCGGTGGCCCGTCTTCACTGGGGCTTTGTCTTGCAGACATGGTTGACTGGTCACGTGACCTCAGCCTCCAGCCCCTCCAGAAGTTGAGCTGATGCCACTTGACCCAAAGCCCCCACCATAAAACACATTGTTAGACTATCTGGCATGACCCAAGGCTCCCATGTAAACAAAGACACTTATCAGGTAGAGCATTCTGAGTGCTTACAAATGACCTCCCAGGAACTGAGGTCAAAGGCCAGACCTCTCTTTGAGCAAGGTTAAATTCATTACCACACAAAGGCTGTAATTTATTATAGCAAAAGGATATATGTCTTAGTCATCTAGTGCTGCTATAACAAATACCACAAGTGGCTGGCTTTTAACAAAGAGAAATTTATTCTCTCACAGTCTAGTAGGTTACAAGTCCAAATTCAAGGCGTCAGCTCCAGGGGAACACTTTTTCTGTCGGCTCTGGGGGAAGGTCTGTGTCATCAATCTTCCCTTATTCTGGGAGCGTCTCTGCACAGGAACCTTAAGTCCAAAGGACGCGCTTTGCTCCTGGCACTGCTTTCTTGGTGGTATGAGGTTCCCATGTATCTGTACTTCTCTCTTTTATGTCTCAAAAGAGATTGGCTTAAGACACTATCTGATCTTGCACCCCTCATCAGTATAACTGCTGCTAATCCATCTAATTACATCATAGTGATAGAGTTTACAACACATAAGGAAATCACATCAGATTACAGAATGGTACACAATCATACAATACTGGGAATCATGACCCAGCCAAGTTGACAGATATTTTTGGGGGACACAATTCAATCCATGACAATATACAACAAAACCAGCAAAGGGAAAAGACTCAGGAGGCTACATCTGGAGACCAGGTGCAAACTCCAAAGAGTCCTCTCTCTATGGAGTCACACAGGATGTGCTAAATTCCTCTAGCGAGAAATTGTGACAATACGTGCGAGATGTTTGCCAGGGAAGCTCATTAGAGACACAGTGCCCAAGGTTTTTATTGGAGGCTGTTCACCACAGTATCCTCTGCCTTGTATGTGCTAAAATTCCAGACTCCCAGATGGAAAGCAAATGTTCATCATAAACCAAACTGTACAGTTTAGACACAGTGAGTCACTAGTATCAGTTCTGGAAATGGTGGAAACCCTCCTGAAATCTAAGTTCCCCAAGACCAGTTCTCTTAATTACCTACTGCTGCTGTAACAGAAATACCACAACTGGGTGGCCTTAACAAACAAATTTATTTTCTCAGTTTAGGTGGCTAGAAGTCCACACTTAGGGTGCTGGTTCTAGGGGAAGGCTTTCTCTTCCTGTCGGCTCTGGGGGATGGTCCTTGATCCTTGATTCCTTGGTGATCTTTGTATGATATGGCATCTATCTTTCCCATCTGTGTTGTGCTTCGTGGTTTAGTCTGCTCTTTTATATCTCAAAACAGATTGATTTAAGACAACACTCTACACTAATACTGCATCATTAACATAACAAAGAAAACCCATCGCCAGATGGGATTATAGCCATAGGTATAACCAAAAAAACCAAACCTGTTGCCACTGAGTCAATTCCGACTCATAGTTACCCTATAGGACAGAGTACAACTGCGCCATAGGGTTTTCAGAGAGTGGCTGATGGATTCAAACTGCTGACCTTTTGGTTAGCAGCCAAAGCTCACTGTAGCTCTTAACCACTGAGCCACCAGAGCTCCAACCACAGGTATAGGAGTTAGGATTTACAACCCATAGTTTTGGGGGACACAATTCAATCCGTAATGCCAGTCAAGGGCCAACCTTACAAGCATTCCTTTCTAAGGAGAGAAGTCTCAGCCCTGCTACATTAATTTGTTTAAAATTATAGAAACTTGCAATGGCTTTATGTTTGAGTGGGAGATTAAAACTTGCTTTCACAAACCTTGTGCAAAGTGGAAACTATAGTTAGAGGGATTAAAGTTGGGTGTTTTGAGTTGTGGGAGTGAATAGAGTTTTCATTTAGAATCTTGGTGACACAGGAAGTGAGGAAATGGAGCATGTTTGTGATGCATTTATTAAGGAACTGTTTAGAATTAAGGTGTAATGAAGTGTAAGTTGGAAGAATATAATTGAATCTGAGTAGAAATTCGTGATGGAAATTAATGTGTATGTCATGTGTTTAGGTAATAGAGCCTTAAGACATGAAAGAAATGGATTGTCTATGAATTACAGAGCAAAATTTATTGCTTGGTAGTCGGAAAAGAGAGGAGCCCTGGTGGCACAGTGATTAAAGCGCTCGGCTGCTAACCCAAAGTTCAGTGGTTTGAACCCACTAGCTGCTTAGCAGGCGAAAGATGTGGCAGTCTATTTCTGTAAAGATTATAGCCTTGGAAACCTATGAGGCAATTATCCTCTGCCCTGTAGGGTCACTATGAGTTGGAATCAACTCGATGGCAATGGCTTTAGTGGGAAAAGATGAAAGTCCTGTGTTATTTTGGTGAGTAGTATCTGGGGTCTTAAAAGCCTGCAATCAGCCCTCTAAGATACAACAATTGGTCTCTATTCATATGGAGCAAGAGAATGAAGAAAATCAAAGTCTCAAAGAATAGTCCACAGGATTAACAGCCCACATGAACCACAGCCTCTTCTAACCTGAGACTAGAACTAGATTGTGCCTGGCTACCACTACTGACCATTCTGACCATGGACACAGTAGAAGATCCGAGGTAGAATGGGAGAAAAATGTAGAACAAAACTCAAATTCCTAAAAGGGCTACACCTACTGGACTAACACAGACTAGAGGAACCCCCAAGACTATTGCCCTAAGAATTGAAGCTATTTCTGCCGGTCACCTTTCAGCCAAATAACAGATTGGCTTATAAAATAAACAACATCATCTATGAGTAATGTGCTTGCTTAAACAACTATATGAGACCAAACAGTCAACAGTTACCCAAAGCAGAGATGAGAAGGCAAGGAGAAGAAGGGAAGTTAGATCAGTGGAAACAGAACAAACAATGGAAATGATGAGAAGGCTGACACATTGTAAAAATTGTAACCAATGGCATTAAACAGTTTGTATAAAAATTGTTAAAGGGAAAACTAATTTGCTGTGTACACTTTCACCTAAAACACAATAAAATATTAAAACAAACCAACAAAAAAAAAGTCCTGCATTATATATTCCAGGACCTCATTATTCTGGAAGAAGAGATGTCTAAAATAAGACTGGGATATTAAAGTAAGAAAACATTGAACAATCTTTTGTTTTGACTAATCCACAGTTACTCCTAAATTGTACGTTTCTATTTGGAGGATTCAACTGTGTTGCAAAGGATGGAACATATTGAGTTTGAATCATCACATTTGGTAGTGGTGGTTGTTTGGTGCCATTGAGTCGGTTCCAAGTCATAACAACCCTATCTACAACAGAACGAAAGAAACACTGCCCAGTCCTGCACCATCACAATCGCTGCTATATCTGAGCCCATTGTTGGAGCCACTGTGTCAGTCCTTGTCATTGAAGGTCTCCCTCTTTCTTGCTGACCTTCTACTAAGCATGATGTCTTTCTTTAGGGGACTGGTCCCTCCTGATAACATGTCCAAAGTAAGTGAGGTAAAGTCTGACCATCCTCACTTCTAAACAGCATTTTGGCCATACTTCTTCTAAGACAGATTTATTTGTTTTTTGGACAGTCCATGGTATATTCAATAAATATGTTAAATGGAGAAGAGATTGAAAATGTCAAGGATTTCATTTTACTTGGATCCACAATCAACGTCTATTATGGATTGAATTGTGTCCCCCCAAAAAATATATGTCAACTTTGCTAGTCCATTATTCCCAGTATTGTGTGATTGTCCACCATTTTGTCATCTGATGTGATTTTTCTATGTGTTGTAAATCCTCCCTCTATGATGTTAATGAGGTAGGATTAGCAGCAGTTATGTTAATGAGGCAAGACTCAATCTACAAGATTAGGTTGTGTCTTAAATCAGTCTCTTTTGAGATATAAAAGAGAAGTGAGCAGAGAGACGGGGACCTCATACCACGAAGAAAGCAATGCTGGGAGCAGAGCATGTCCTTTGGACCTGGGATCCCTGAACCTGAGATGCTCCTAAACCAGGGAAAAGTTGATGACAAGGACCTTCCCCGAGAGCCAGCTGAGAGAGAAAGCCTTCTCCTGGAGCTGGCACCCTAAATTCAGACTTCTAGCATATCAGACTGTGAGAGAATAAATTTCTCTTTGTTAAAGCCATCCACTTAACGGTGTTTCTGTTATAGCAGCACTAGATGACAAAGACAATGCCCATGGAAGCAGCAGTCAAGAAATCAGACGACGTATTGCATTTGGCATATCTGCTCCAAAAGACTCTTTAAAGTGTTAAAAAGCAAAGATGTCACTCTGAGGACTGAGGTGCACCTGACCCAAGCCATGATATTTTCAGTTGCCCTCATATGCATGCAAAAGCTGGACAATGAATAAAGAAGACTGAAGAAAAATTGATGCCTTTGAATTATGGTGTTGGTGAAGAATATGGAATATACAATGGACTTCCAGAAGGACTAACAAATTTGTATTGAAAGTACAGCCAGAATGCTCTTTAGAAGTGAGGATTGTCAGACTTACATCTAACATACTTTGGACATGTTATCAGGAGGGACAAGTCCCTGGAGAAGGAGTCATGCTTGGTAAAGTAGAGGGTCAGTGAAAAGAGGAAAACCTTCAATGAGATGAACTGACACAGTGGCTGAAATAATGGGCTCAAACATAGCAATGATCATGAGGATGGCACAGGGTCAGGCAGTGTTTCATTCTGCTGTGCACAGGGTCACTGTGAGTCGGAACCGATGGATGGCACCTGAGAGCAGCAGAAACATAACAAAAACCCATTGCTATCTTCTAATTTGTTAACTTCCATTATTTTATTTTCTTTCTCATCTTTTGCCTGTCTTCAGTTCCTAAACAGTAAAAATATATAGGTTGGAAGGACACCATTTCTATCCTTTGTGGAAAATCCTGTTGCTTCCTTAATTTTTTATCACATTGATGAGTCTTTTTGTGATACCATCCTGACATCTGTAATTCTACATGATAGACCTACTCCTCACTTATTGACTATCTTGTTAATCTGACATTTCACATTTATGACAACAGTAAAACTCTCTGATTACTTTGCACCTTAATGAGGCAGCGGGCATGGCAGCAACAGCTTCATGGTGTTCCCTCCCTTGAGGGGGGTATCCAGGCAGCCTCTGGTAAGCTGGGCCATGCTGCCCCTCACCCTCTACTCCCTCTTGCCAGTGGGGGCACCACGTCTAGCTATGGTACAGGGCTGGCCTCCACGGCCATGGCTTCCAGGTGAATGTGTCGGCAGCACCCAGCCAATGGGCATCTGTTCTGGGTTCCCAGCTTTTAGGCTGCCTGAGATCCTGCAGCTCAAAATTGCTATAGGGTGGGAAGGGAGGAAAGAAAGAGGAATTGGAGCTCGTGTTTGGAAGAAACGTTTGAGAGTTTAATCAGATCCCAAAGTGAGCTGAACTGTGTCTGAAGCCTCTGCCTCCATGGCTACAGGTGCGTGGCCAGGATGCCAGCACCCTCGAAGGAAACCCTGAACCTTGGTAACTTGCCAGGCCTGGAGGGCAGAGCATACTCCGTGATCATGAATGTAGGGCTTGTAAGCATGGGAGTGGAGCTCTGAGGCAGCTCTGAGAGGGAAGCTCTGGCCCAGCACAGGAGGAAGGTGAAGTGGTTAAGCCATGGGCCCTCCAGTCACACAGCGTGGATTTATCCAGCTTTGTCCCTTCCAAGCATCCTCTTCAGAAGGATAATCCATAACCAGACTCATCACAGTGATGAGCACATCAGTAAATTTCAGCTGTTATTATTTCTATGATTTTTCTAAATAAAAAAAATCAGACAAATGGATGGTCTGAACACAGACCAAAAAGCTTCCATTTTTGCATAACGCTGATTTTCACATAATGATCTGGTATTTAGAACCTAACCATGTCGATGGGTGAGGAGTTGGTATATATATCTTTCCTTGAACTCTCAATTCTTTCCTCTGTGCTATCACTTCATCTTATTTTTACTGTTTACCTAATGAGCTCTTTAATTTTGGAATGTCTATATACTAAGAATTCATACCCTGTCTGCCCTTGATTATATGCTTCATTTTATACTGTAATTCTAAGATTGTTTCTGTATTATGTCAGGTTTTTTTCCCTAGGTTCTTAAAATAATTGGAGATTCGTTCTGTGTCCCAAGACTGCACACATTATTTCCTCAGGTTTATACGTAAACACAAACACGTAACTATCATTTACCTTTTTTTGTTTTGTGAAATTGATGCATAACTCAGCATATAATTATGTAACTTGCTCTTATCACTTAACATTACATCATCCTTGTAGGTCAGAAGACATAGCTGAAGTTCATCCTCTTTTAGTAGCTGAGTAATAGCCATCGAGTTGATTCTGACTCATATCGACCCTATAGGACAGAATAGAACTGCCCCATAGGGTTTCCAAGGATTGGCTGATGGATTCAAACTGCTGACCATTTGGTTAGCGGTTGTAGCTCTTAACCACTGCACCACTAGGGCCCTTCTTCATCTCTAGAATAGTCCTAATAGGATTTAAAGTACAAAAAGCATACACTTTGAGTTAATTTAAATTCTTTTATTCTTCGTTTCCTTGCTGTTTTCAGATGAGTCAAGTGTGGAAATTAAAGAGTTATCTACAAAAAAGGATATTAATGAAGTGTTATCTCATTGTGACATGGTGATAAAAGGTACAAGAAACTTATGTAGGAAATGTGGAAATGTTTACTGCCACCATACTCAACTTAATCTCCATCTCAGAAATCAAAGAGGACAAAAATGCAACCAGTGTCTAGATTGTGGGAAATACTTTAAACGTCACTCGGCTCTTGTTCAACATCAGAGAATCCATACAGGAGAGAGACCCTACAGATGTAAGGAATGTAGTAAATCCTTCAATCAGAGGACACACCTCAACCAGCATGAGAGGATTCATATAGGTGAGAAGCCCTATGAATGTAAAGAATGTAGGAAAATCTTCAGCCAGGTGACACATCTTACTCAGCATTGGAGTACTCATACTAGAGAAAAGTTCCATGAATGCAGTGAATGTGGAGGAGCCTTCAGCCGTTTCTCATTCTTCATTGATCACCAGCGAACTCATACTGGAGAGAAACCCTATGAGAGTAAGGAATGTGGCCGAGCCTTCACTCAAAATGCACAGCTTATTAGACATCGGAAAAATTCATTCAGGAGAAAAACCCTGTGAATGTAGTAAGTGTAAGAAATCCTTTGCACACTTCTCTTGCCTGATTGAACATCAGAGAATTCACACTGGAGAAAAACCATATCAGTGTAAGGAATGTGGGAAGATTTTTACCCAGTGCACGCAACCTACTCTACAAGAGAATTCATACTGGTGAAAAACTCTATGAATATAAGGAATGTGGAAAAGCCTTTACCTGTAGATATGGTTTAATTGTTCACAGGAGGAGTCACATGGGAGAAAGACCCTACGAATGTCATGTATGTGGGAAAGCCTTCAGTACCTGTCCTTGTTACTCATAAGAGAACACATAGTAGACAGAAACCCTTTCAATGCCATGCATGTGGGAAGGCCTTTAACATGTCTTCATCACTTTGTCAACATAAGAGGATTCATACTGGTGAAAAACCCTTTGATTGCAATGAATGTTGGACGTCCTTTCGATGGAGGTCACGCCTTACCCAACATCAGAGAATTCATACTGGAGAATATTAACAAAAACTAGCTGGACTTTGAAATCTTAGTATTTTAAATAGTTTACTATCAGTAGAGATCTTAGTAACCAGTAGCATAAATTGACTCTGATTCTCTTAGGTAGAAAAAATAACCTTACTTGACATTTATTGAATATTTAATGGGAAATACAAAAAATCTTAAAATATTTATTCCACTTGTTCCACATCTTGGCCAATACTTTGTACTGCCATTCTTTTTATCTATTTTAGTTTGTAAGTAGTTTACCTCATTGCAGTTTTCATATGCATTTTGATGCTGGGAATCTTTTCTTGAACGTGTTGGCCAGATCTTCTTTTGTGAAGTGTTTGTTGAAGTCTTTTGATGATTATTTAAGCAATTAATATTGGGTTTTCTCTCTCAGTATTGATTTATAAGTGTTGTTTGCCAGATGTGATTTCCAGACATTTCCTACCATTTTGTAACCTGCCTTTTCCTTTACATAATGGTGATTTTCAAACAAAAATTTAATTTGATCACATGTAATTTATCACATTTTTCTTTTATCATTGTGCTTTTTTTGTGTTCTAAGAAATATTTATCCTTTGGTTACACAGAAATTCTTGCATGTTTTATTTGGCTGTTTTGTAGTTTTACCTTTTACAGTTAGATCTGTTTCAAGTTATTGTGGATAGTGAGAGGTTGTAATGGTATTAGCCAGCCTCCATCTTAGATGATGCCCTGGAATCCAGGTTGATCCCCTTCCTCACTGTATTCACTGGTACACCATACCTAACTGCAGCTAGTTGCCCCCGATAACCGTGCTACCAAAAGCACCCAAATTCTCACATCTGAGTGCCCAGAGCTTCCCCACTCAGTTTCCATAGCCACTCTCCTTTCCTTCCTGCACTTTAGTTTCAAAAGGATCAGTGGTCACTTATCCCGTGAAAATCCCTTTACCCCACCCTCAGATTCTAATAAAGACTGTCCCAGGTCTGTGCTGTCTCTCTACTCACCAGCTTGTGGTGGCCTATGGGCTTGCTGTGTACTCCCAGGATTAGTGAGTAATAAAGTTATTTATTTCTATTGTGTCTTGTGCTTGAAGTGTGACTTACCATCTGGGACAATATCCATAATGTGGGCTGTGGGATTACTTCATCTCCTTCCACCTTGGGGTGACAGTTAACATCAAACAAAAGGACAGAGGTAAGGGTGAAATTTCATTCTAATTACACAGTTCCACCACCATTCTTTCAAACATCCTCATTTTTTCCATTAAATTGTGTTGGCATCTTTTTCAAAAATTAGTTAATGTCATGGATTGAATTGTGCCCCCCCCAAAATATGTGTCAACTTGGTTAGGCCATGATTCCCAGTATTGTGTGGTTGTCCTCCTTCTTGTGATTGTAATTTTATGTTAAAGAGGATTAGAATGGGATTGTAACACCCTTACTAAGGTCACATCCCTGAACCAATGTAAAGTGGGATTCCCTGGAGTGTTGCCTGCACCACCTTTTATCTTACAAGAGATGAAAGGGAAGTGAGCAGAGAGGGAGTACCTCATACCACCAAGAAAGCAGTGCCAGGAACAGAGTGCATCCCTTGGACCTAAGGTTCCTGTGCTGAGATGCTCCCAGACCAAGGGAAGACTGATGACGAGGACCTTCCTCCATAACCGACAGAAAAAGCCTTACCCTGGAGCCAGCACCCTAAATTCGGACTTTCAGCCTACTGAACTGTGAGAGAATAAACATTTCTTTGTTAAAGCAATCCACTTGTGGTATTTCCATTATAGCAGCACTAGATGACTAAGATGGTTAACCTCCCAATCCTAGGTATATACTGTAAGAACATCTGAGTTACGGACAACTCATACTTAAGAATGGATTGCCGTAAAGCCTATTAAAAATTTGAGTTAAATACAATGGTTTGTAATAATGAATGCACGCACTGCTTTGTGATGTTTATGAAAACTTTGTGTGACTTCAGCAGTCTTAAACTTTTAAGAGCTGTTTAATTTTTTTTCAGTACTGTATACCTACACACATAGGCAGATTCTGTTCAGTGTAATACTGCATGTAGTTATTATTACAATATTATTATGTTTAAGATGTTTTAATGTATTTGGAAGTGTTTCTTAAGTGTTTTATATGCATCCAAACCAAAAAACCAAATCCATTGTCGAGTCGATTCTGACTCAGCGACCCTATGGGACAGAGTAGAACTGCTCCTTAGGGTTTGCCAGGAGTAGCTGATGGATTCAAATGCCAACCTTTTGGTTAGCAGCCGAGCTCTTAACCACTGTGCCACCAGGGCCCCTTTATATGCATCAAAGGGTAAATATATATACTATATACTAAGATAAACATTTGACTAACTGATGCTAAGTAAGAACTGTACCTATTCCTACTTACCTACAAATTCAACGTAAAGATACACTTAGGAACGGATCTCGTTTGTAACCCACAGACTGCCTGTACCCAAAAGAAGTGAAGGAATGCAGACAGAAACCTGTACACTAATGTTCATTGCAGCACTATGCACAATTCCCAAACAGTAGAAAACCTCAATGTCCACCAACAGATGAATTGATAACGCGTTCATTACCATTGGCATAACCAGTATGCTAGCCACTTTTTATGCCTCTATCTCGTTGGCAGTATGTTTTTCTGGTTCTGATGCATTTAACCTCAAGGTAGAATCCTTTTGAAATGCATGAAGCTCAGCAGCCCAGAGTTTGAGCTTCGTTTTGTAGATGGGGTATTCAATTAGGTGATGCTTCCTGGATTTGCTTATAAACTTTTCTCTGTTTCTCCTTTATTTTTGCAAGATAATGATACTATGTTTTTCTGCTACTTTGTTCTTGTTAGAATTCCCTCATTTGGAGAATTCGCTATTCTTAGCTTTCATTCATTCATAGCAGCCATCTTTTCCCAGCTTCCCGTCACTGCGGTCAGGGGTTGCTGCTCTTCTACTGTCAGGTTTGGAGTTCTGCTCTGCGGTCTTCTAGGACTACCTGTTTTGTCTCTGAATAGTAAATAATGGCTTTGCAATTAGGGAAACTGCATTGGATTGTTAATTTTGAAGAGATTCTGACTCCTATAAGGCTTTCTTTACCCGGAATTCCCTCTCAGGCCCCAAACATTGCTTCCACGTGTAGCTGGTGGCATGCACAGCTGTGACTCTGCAGTATTGTTCAGTGGCTGCTTTTCTTCTTAATTCTTACTTTTTTAACGAAGAGAAGTTTATTTCCTCACAGTCAGAGTAGCCTAAAAGTCCAAATTCAGGGCGTCAGCTCCAAGGGAAGGCTTTCTCTCTCTGTTGGTTTCCTCATCAGTGTTCCCCTGGACTAGGAGCTTCTCAGTGCAGGGACCCCGGTCCAAAGGATGCGCTCTGCTCCCGGCACTGCTTTTTTGATGGTATGAGGTCCCCCAATTCTTAACTTTTAATACTGCTTTTTTGGAATATTGTAGAATGTATACTTGTAATAACGTTCCTGAAATAAAAAAAAATTTCCTTGGTTTCATGTAGTTGGGAAGGAGGCTTCACTTAGGCTATTATCTCCCATCGTGTATTCTCATGTTTGGTCAGAGTTATGTTGTAGTAATTATCCTAGTTTTATGGAACCAACAACTGTTTTTTTCTGGTGCATCCCTCTGTTTTAGAAATGGTGAAGAGATTTAGAAGCATTGAGGAAGCAATAGAATATTATTTTTCTCTGCTGTTGATACCTCTGATGCTGCTGCTGCTGATTCATCTGTTGACCTCAGCGATGATGCTGAATCTGAATCGAGTTCTGAAGGTGGGAACAACAACAATGCCATGACAGAGGTGAGGAAGTGATGGATGAAGCAGAAGAAGGGGGTAGAGTAGGTGGTGATGACTGTGATGCAGGTCAGTGGTTCGTGGATATCTCCTACTTTGAAAATGTAAGTGTCACAGCTGGTATGCTTCCCCAAAGTTACCCTGACTTGGAAGAGTCAGAAAGAGAAATAGATTATTTTCTGTAAATGTTTACAGAAGAGATGTTAGAGACTATAAAGGACGAAACTAATCTCTGTGCAACCTAGGAGCACATCAGATATTTTAGCTGGAAGAATATTGCATATCCTGCATAAACTGGAAGCCTACTTCTGTAGAGGAAAGAAAGGCATTCATTGCTGTGCACATACTCATGGGTATACACATCTCACCAGCACACAAGCATTATTGTTCCAGTGATCCTGGCCTAGGTGGTGTTTTGACTCAAGAAATGAGTAAAGGCAGATTCATAAAACTGATCGAAAACACACTGTAATGACCATTCAAAAGCCATGGCAAAAGGAGAACTGGGCTATGACAGGCTTCACAAATTGTGTCCATTTATTGATACATTCAGTAGTCGCCTAAAGGAGATGTATGTGCCATCAAGTGTCATGGCAGTCGAGGAAAGCATGGTGCCATTCAAGGGAAGATCATCAATAAAACAGTACATGCCCATGAAGCCCGTCAAATGCAGGTACAAAGTGTTGTGTTTGGCTGACTCTGAAACTGACTTTGTGACTAACTTTGACATATATTATGGAGAAAAAGATATAACCAATGACTCATCTCTATTCCTCGGAGAGTGTGTGGTGTTAGGACTCTTGTCAGCCATGGTTCGGTACTCAGAGTCTCATAGCCTTTGATAATTTTTTTTTGCATCCTGTAAATTGATAACTGACTCGATGGTGCCTAACAACAACATAAATTGATGGGCATGCTGGAGGCAAGGGGACTGTATGTTGTTGGCACAGTGAGAATAACTAGAAAGGGGCTACCACTCATGCTGAGGAGAAAGGATAATTTACAGCACCGAGGATACATACATCATACAAAAGGATGTGTCTCAGCTATAAAGTAGCAGGACAGTAAACCAATGACAGTTTTGTCAACACTCCACAATCCTCTGGAAACCCCTGAAGTCTACAGAAAGAACAAAGACGGTTCCTCCTCTAAAATCTGTTGCCCAAGAGTAGTTGCTACAGACAATGGCATTATGGGAGGAGTGGACCGCTTTGATCAGATGCATAAAAGATAGGCAATCAGAAGGTGTTCTCTAAAATGGTGGCATCGATTGCTGTTCGTTCTCATTGACCTTGCCATTCTAAACAGCTTTGTAATGTGGAACATTTCCCATGGAGGAAAATGCGATCAACTATCCTTCAGGCTGGCTCTCAGTAAGCAGCTTTCTGAATGTCCGAAAAGACAGAAAAGAGGAAGACCTTTATTTTGGGTACTAGACAAGCCAGGAAAAACTGGGGTGCCAGATGAGGTACGGCTCCAAAAGGAGGGAAAGCATTTTCCAGTCAATACATCTAGCAGGTGATGCAGACAATGCAGCACTATGAAGAAGCATAGAAGAACAAAATTTATGTGTGGACATTGCCAGGTACCTTTATGCATTACACTGTGTTTTGCAAAGTTTCATGAATAGTAATAGAAAAAAAGGATACAAGAATAACATTTATGTGCAATCATTGCCAGGTGTATCCATGTTTTTCCTCATGTTTTGTGAATTTTCAATAAATTTTTTTTAAATTAAAGTTTTATTGTTGACTCATATCACAGATATTTACTACTGTCAGGCCCCATTGGTAATAATGTGACGCCAGCAATTATATATCAAAATACATGCCTCATATCAAAAATTCCAAATTGGTCTTTGAATCAGTATGCTTTCCATTAGTGAAAACATATAGCATCAAAATATTTACAAAAATAAAGAATTGGTAATGAAAGGGATAGCAAAATGTGGTAGGTACATACAATGTAGTATTATCAGCCATAAAGAGAAATTAAGTCCTAATGCATTCTACAACATGGATGAACCTTGAAAACATTATTCAAAGTGAAATAAGTCAGTCACAAAAGGACAAATAGTGTGTGATCCCATTCATATGATATAGGCACAGTATAGAGACCAAAGCTTATTAGTGGTTACCAGAGGAGGAAGGGGAAAGAGAGTCATTGCTTAGGGGACACTGAGTTTCTGTTAATGGTGGTGGAATAATTTGGAAAAGGATAGTGGTAAAGTTTGCAAAACATGACAAATGTAATCAATGTCACTGAATTGTACGTATAAAAATTGCTGAACTGGCAAATGTTTTCATATACATATATATATATATATATATATAAAACCACAATTTAAAAATTAAATTAACCACGTATACATGGGTATGTTTCTGGAAAATATTCTGTTTCATCGATCCATTTGTGTATCTTGTCAGCAATTCCACACTATCTTCATTATTATAGCCTTAGTCTAAGTCTAAGGAGCCCTGGTGGTGCAGTGGTTATGTTCTCAGCAGCTAATTGGAAGGTCAGTGGTTCGAATCCACCAGCCACACCTCAAGAGAAATTTGTGGCACTCTGCTTCTGTGAAGATTACAACCTTGGAAATTCTATGGGGCAGTTCTACTGTGTCCTATAGGGTTGCTATGAGTTGGAATCGACTCAACGCCAACGGGTTTTTTTGGAGTTCCAGAGACTTTTGTTGCCACAACTGAGGAGTATGCTTTGCATGTGGTTGGTAGAGGCCAGGGATGCTGCTAAATATCCTACAATGCACAGGACTGCCTACCCACAACAAAGGGTCATCTGGCCCAAAATGGTGCTGAGACTACAAAAGCTTGGCCCTTACAGATTATCAAATACCTCCACTCCTGCCCATCCTTCCTCTGTAAAGCTCAGCCCCTTTTCAACCAAGGTACTGAGAGGTTGTTGACTAACCCCCTGGTATCTACTGTTCCTCATTCTTCCGACACAGGCCTTTTCTGCTTTGTTCCCTTATTCCCTTTCCTGAACCATCCTTTCCACTCTTCTGTCTAGTGCCAACTACAGTTTTAATTCTTAGAAAATTACTTTGCCAGTATTCCAAATATTTTGGCTTCAAGGGTCCTGTAAAACTCTGAGCACAGAATCTAGGCATGTGAGGAACTTTAGAGTCATCTCTCATTAGGAAGAATAGTGTGAAAAGCAATTCTAGAAAGTTGTTTAATAATTATGTATGCAAGTTCTGAAAGTCAGATGACTGTCTAAGATTAGAATTGATAGTAATTAAAGGAATCTGTCTACACAGACTTAAAAATTGTTTAATAGCAGAAATGAATGTGTCAGTCAAAGCACTTGAGGAAAATGTAACAAAGAATATGTTCATTACAAAACAGCACAAAAGGACTGGCCAAAATTATTATTTTGTAAAATAAGTACCAGTGGATAAGAAGGTACAAACAGAAACAGATCTTAAAAAACAACAACAATTATAACTAGCAATCTTAGGGAAAAATGGTCATCCTCACCAGGAATAGGGAAATAAAAAGCCATAAATTTTCTATTTAATGTAGCAGAAGAATATTTTAATAAATTAAAATATTTAAGTTTTAATGTAAAATTTTTTAAAAAATTTAAATGTTAAAAATTTTAATAAATTATGCCCAGCAATCCCACCTGTGAGAATGAATCAGAAGCAAATATCTAATAATGTATAGTCATGAACACATGTATAATACTGCTTTTATTATAAAAGAAAAAGCATTTTAATAACAAATGGCTTAGGTATCCAAAATGGTATCAAAATAAAAATGCAAATATTTCATCTATTAAAAAAATGATACCAATCCTACCTATTACCATAAATTTATACACCTGGAAGTTGTTTCTGGAAATTACAAACCCATTTTATGAGAAGAAAGAAAATTTCATCTCTTTGACACATACTACCTTTTGCATTTTGACCTCCATCCACAGCAAGTCAAGCGTTGGAGTCTAGTGGGATACAATGTCATGTGCTTAGTTATCCTTATGTCTCTAAAATATGTTTCATGGTAGAATAGACTGTGATGGTGTAGGTTTCCACGGATTGGGTTCTATAACTTCTTCCCCGACAGTTTTGCCACCCCCTTCCTAGGAGCCCTGGTGGCGCAGTGGTTAAAGCGCTTGGCTGACAACTGAAAGGTCGGCGGTTTCAACTCACCAGCAGCGCCATGGGAGAAAGATGTGGCAGTCTGCTTCCATAAAGATTTACAGCCTTGGAAACCCCATGGGGCAGTTCTACTCTGTCCTATAGGGTCGCTATGAGTTGAAATTGACTCAACAGCAACGGGTCAACTGGATTTTTCTAGTCAATGTAGGCATAGACCTCTTTGCCTAATGCTATCTCCAAACATAATCTCCTTTTGCTCTGAAGTGTTACCACTCTGGGATCAAAACCAGGAAGAACAAGTCAAAGAAATCACTGGAAGGTAACAACAATAAACTGCTATTTTAAGAAAATACTTATATTTTTGGATGGGAACATTGATCAAGCCTATAAAGGAACAAAGGAGAGCTGGGAAAAAATAGAATCCGCAGGGTAGATTAAAAGTTGTACAGGCAGTCCCCAACTTACACGTTGGAGTTCCGTTCCCACAACTACGTCCTAAATCTGTTCTGGCATAAGTTAATTACCTCATTGTTAAAAAGTTTTCATTATTATTGCCTTTTATTATCAGTATCTTCATAAATCCCAACTTTCTTTGTATTTGGCGGTTGGAAACATTACATCTGAGAATGATAACGTAATGGGAAATGTAGTCCAGAGCGAAAGAGAAGCGGCTGGTCCCTTGTGGAATGCTGGGAAGATGGAGTTGGGCAGTGATTGGACCACAGCCGCAGTGGTTTCTGGGAAGTGTAGTTGGCATATTATTTAGTAACATCTGGAGCCTGGCCTTCCAGGCCTCTCAAACTTGGGGTCCCTGCAGGACTTTCGTTTGTGAGTTTCTGTGCCTGTGTTACATGAGTTTTTCGTAACTGCCCTGTATGCTGGTGCTCTAAGTATGAGGCCTGTGTGTGACAGTGTGAGGCTGTGGGTCTGTGTGAAGTAGTTTGTCTATGAGAAGTGAGTTGTGGTTGGGGGTGTTGGGAGGCACATGTGAGAGGACACACAAGAGTGAGCGACCAGGTTTACCTTGGTGTGTGGACAGTCAATAGAATTCTGACATGTGCTGCGTGACTGTGTGAGGCCTTTGGGACTGTGGCTTTGTATGTGATGTGACTGTCGGAGATGGCATGTTTCAGAACATGTTACAGTGGTTACGTGTAAAGGTAGGTTTAACCATTTTTTCTGTCTGTGTCTGTGTAAAGGTGTGACTGGGAGTTGCTCAGAAACCTTGTAGTTTAAGATGACGCATGTCTGTGTATGCATAAATGTGACCCTCAGAATTTGGTTTCTTTGGTTTCCTGTAGAATTGTGTAAGGATAATTTGAGTTTACTTCCCCATTTATAAACAGGAAAATAACTTCATGTTTCCCTGAAGATTACCCTGAAATTCTGAAGTAAAGAACAAAGAAATTTAGCTGGAGGAAAGTTTAAAGCAGCTCAGGCTTGCTATGGAAAAAAAAAGTCAAAATTAGCCTAAGATTGTAAAAGATGAAGATGGGTTTCAAAGCAATTTCTTATTGTGGTGTGGCCTGTGTTGGGTCTGTCCTAGACACAGTCATTCATTCATTTCCTTCTGCTGATTGGAAGACGGTTGTAGAAAATCTTGGGAGTCTCTGGATTGCGGAGTTGACTTTACACATCCTGAAGCACTGGTCTAGGATAGACATGGCCTGCTATGCACGCTCTTTGAATGAGGACACCCTTCCTCCAGAGGTCCCAAAGCTTGTCTAAGGCAGCAGTTTGTCCCTGAGCCAGGCCCCAGAACCTAGAGCTTCTGTCCCTTAGTTTTGTTTCTGCCAGGCTTCATGGCTTCTGTGATGCATGAAGCAAATGTCTTCTATTTCTTATAGTGCTTCCTCTAAGGAATTTATGGCAAACAACAAGAAACTTACCATTTTGATTCCACTTATATGGGGCTGGAGCAGACAGAGAGCATTTTCCTGCAGGCACTGTGTTCTGATGGAAGATTTAAGAGTCACACAGATCTGAGTGAAAACACCAACTCAGCCACTCACATGCTAGCTGTGTGTTTTTCAGCAATCACTTTTCTCCATCTCAGTTTTATTCTTTCTCTTAATAAAACCTGACTTGCAGGGTTGTTTTGAGGATCAAATGAAATAATGTAATATAAGCAAAGCCTACAGATTAGCTATTATGATTACTGATATTGGAAGAGGTACAACCAGAATGCTCCTTAGAAGCAAGGATGGCTAGACTTCATCTCACATACTTTGGACATGTTATCAGGAGCGATCAGTCCCTGGAGAAGGACATCATGCTTGGTAGAGGGTCAGTGAAAAAGAGAAAGACCCTTAACGAGATGGATTGTCACAGTGACTGCAACAATGGGCTCAAGCATAACGATTTTGGGCACAGCACAGGACTGGGCAGTGTTTCATTCTGGTGTGCACAGGGTCACTGAGTCAGAACCAACTTGACGGCACCTAACAACAACTGATACTAAAAAGAAGACATGGGTTAGGCATACAGAAGTTGAATCTCTCATGCTTGGAGAACCAAAGCCCTAGGAGATAGAGTTCTGTTCATATAATGGGCAGAAGGGGGCAAAGGTAGGAAGACTTTTACTGCATACCTTTCTTATGTCTTCAAGTTTTTGAATCATGAGTATATATATATATATAAATATATATATATAAATATATAAATATATATAAATATATATATATTTCTTAATCAAAAATTTAAAGTTTTTAAACAAAGAATGGAATAGAAAAGAACTGATAAACAGAAAAAATAAAAATAGAAAAAAGTTTCTTGGGCTGAAAAGACGTAAGTCTTTCTAAGCATATCCTGCTTAAATTCCTGAATTCCAAGGATAAAAAAATTCTTCCAAGTACCTGGACCGCAACAGTTACTTCCTATGGAAGGCAGAATAATGGCCCTCCAAAGATGTCCATGTCCTAATCTCAGGAACCTGTGAATATGTTAAGTTACATGGCAAGGGGTAATTAAGATGAATTTAAAATAGATTATCTTGGATTATCCAGGTGAACCCAGTATAATCACAAGGGTCCTTAAAGGTGAAAGAGGGAGGCAGAAGAGTCAGCGTCAGAGTGATATGATACGAGAAAGACTCGACTAGCCATTGCCAGCTTTGAAGATGGAAGGGGGCCACAAGGCAAGGAATGTAAGCAGCCTCCAGAAGCTGGAAAATGAAACAGGTTGTCTTTTAGAGTCTCCAAAAGGAACACAGCCCTGCTGACATTTTAATTTTAACCCAGTGAGACCTATTTCAGACTTCTGACCTCCAGATGATAAAGTGGTGTTGTTTTAAGCCACTGTTTGTGGTAATTTGTTATATTAGCAATAGAAAACTAATACATTTACATAAGCTAAGAGAATCAGAATAGCATCAGGCTCCTGTTCTAGAATATCAGAAGCCAAAATTTATTGAAGTGGCAGCTACAGATAACAGAGAAAAAACTACATTCAAGAATCTTCTAACAACCTAAGATACAATTTATTTGTGAAGGTGAAAGAAATTTTGGTAATATAAGGATTCAGAGTATACCACTATATACCCTTATTGAGATAAATATAAGCACCCAAGAAAATACTCTAGCCAAATAGAATTTGAAATAAAAAACTGTCACCTTCAGACAGGGAAAACAATGAAAAGTAACACTGGCCAGCAATGAATGTAATACACATGCACAACTCTCTCTCAGAGTATATTTAAATTAAATGGAAATCATGAGTGGGTCTGGTAGTAAGTAATGTAAGCATCAAGGCACCTTGAAATAGGAGCAAAGCAAATTCCTTTAGACTAATGATTTTCATTAGGTTAGTGAAATGGAAGAATTGTTAAAGAATGGGTTGTAGAGGGAGGGAAAGAACAAGCAAGGATGGTTTCTGCTTGGAAGAGAATGGCATGTAAGATTTGTGGCAGGTGAGGAGGAAGTACAGCAGTTATCTCATTCTGCCCACATAATGATTATTAAGAATGGGGAGATAACTACTACCCTAAGCACAGTGAAGTTCCAATTTAGCAAGAGAAAGGGGAATGATCAGCCAACATGAGAAAAGGGGAAGACCGAGGTAACAAAAATAGTACACACAATGTAAAATGGAAGGAATAAAATTGAATTATTACACTAAATGAAATATGAATTTCCCTATAAAAAGACAGATTCATATTCTGAATTTTAAGAAAATGACTATTTTTTTAAAATAAGAAACAACTAAACGTGACCAAGGTTGAAAATAAATGGATGGACAAAACCAAACTAGGCAACAGAAAGCTGAAGTCACTGCTATTAGTATTACACAATGTGGAAATAAATACCAAAAGGATTAACCTAGGCCAGAGGGTGGCAAACTTTTTCTGTAAAGGGGCCAGACAGTAAATATTTTAGGCTTTGTGGGTTATACAGTCTCTGTTGCAACTACTCAACTCTTGGTGTAGTGCAAAAGCAGTCACAGATAATATGTAAAAGAATAAGCATCGCTATGTTCCAATAAAGCTATTTATAAAACAGGCAGCAGGACAGATTGGTTTGTTGACCCTGCACTAGACAAAGAGAGATATTACATAATAACAAAAGTTATGATTCATAAAGAAGGGTTAAGGCATATGTCTTTATAGGTCAAACAATATAAATTATAAAGCAGAAATCTCTGGAAATTCAAGATCCCGGTTAAAAAAATATTTAACTTTAAGAAATTATGATTCACTATACAAAATTACACAAGAACATGAGGAATTTCATGATAATCCACAAGCTTAATAATTTAGAAATTCGTATCCTAAAAAAGTAGAATATATTCTTTTTTAATGTTCATGGAACACCCAAAAACATCAATCCTGTACTTAGCCACAAAGAAAATGCCAAATTCAAAAAAGTAGTTATTTTTAGCCCACATTTACCAATCATATTAAAATAAATTTTGACGTTCAATCATTTAGGATGCTTTTGGCTGCAGTTTTACAAAATACCCAACTAAAAGTAATTCAGCGGTAAGGTTTATTTTTCTCAACAAGGCATCAAAGAAGAGGCAGTTCCAGAATTGACCTAATAGCTTAGTGTTGTCAGAACTCTGGGTCAGTTTCTTTAAGGTCCTCTGTTTTCCCCCTCTTGATTCTAAGATGGTTGCAGCAGTTCCAAGCATGATGTTCTCACAGGAAAATGTTTAAAAGCAGAAAGTGAGAGCAGAGGGAGCCTTCCCAATACAGCTGTCTCTTATAAACAAGGAAAATATCTCCCAGAAGTCCCCAGCAGATCCCACTGACCAACACTGGGATGTATGGCCACCCTGAGCTGCATAAGAGGCTGGAAAATAAGCAGCAGACATCTTCAGAGTCTAAGACAAGACACAGATGCTGCCAATCGGGAAGTTGGGTATGGCTGTTGGGTAGGCAACCAACATTTGTCTGTGACATTAGAAATAAAAAGATAGCCCAACACATTTTAACTTGGAAATTAAGAAACACTTTCCTAAATTTGGATTACTCCTGGACAGGAAGATATAAAAACGAAGTTATTGTAAGATGACCACTTTCTACTTTATCATTGTTTTTATTTTCTATTAATTTGTTCCTTCATTGTGTGGGTGTGCTTGGTATTCTATCTCCTGGCTTCTTGAATAGTATGTTTAGTGTATTTAGTATACTCTTTCAGGTTTTCATGTAAATATATATATTTAAAGGCTATAAAAATTCTTTTGAGTATAGCTTTGGCTGCACCCCACACCACTTGGTATGTGAAACTGTCACTGTCATACTTTCCATAACTACACATGGTAATTGCTTGATTTATTTCCTTGTTTGGAGTCCTGGTGGTGCACTGGTTAAGAGCTTGGCTGCTGACTAAAAGGTCGGCAGTTCAAATCCACCAGCTGCTCCTTGGAAACCTCATGCA
The DNA here is from genome assembly GCA_030035585.1 of Dugong dugon. Classification (NCBI taxonomy): domain Eukaryota; kingdom Metazoa; phylum Chordata; class Mammalia; order Sirenia; family Dugongidae; genus Dugong; species Dugong dugon. The sequence goes on from CM057466.1 coordinate 119,227,597, forward strand.
GTAGTTTTACTCTGTCCAGTAAGGTCGCTATGAGTTGGAATCAACTCGACAGCAACAGGTGTTTTTTGTTTTTTTTTTTTAAATTTCCTCTTCTCGCAAGAGTAATTTGGCTGTTTTTTTTAATTTCCAAGAAAATTAACATTTTTGACTATTCTTAAAATTATTACACTGTGGTTAGAAAAGGTGATTCTGGAATTTGTTATAGACAAAAATTTTTCCAACCTTTCTCTGCTTCTTTGACAATCATGCTAAATTTACATCTGTAATTTTTTTTTTTTTTTTAATATGTGTTTTCCGACTCAGGATAAAGGAAACCTGTGAATGAAGGCATTTCCACTTGCATTACACTCTTCAAGACTTTCTCCAAGATGCAGGAGTAAGTTACAATTAGCCTAAGCTAATGAGCTTTTCCCATTACTTCCATTTATATGGTTGCTTGCTAACATAAGTTCTCTGATAATTAATAAGGGATAAGTGCTGATGGAAGGCTTTTCTATATTTATTATATTCACATGTGTTTCTCCATTACACGTTCTCTGATGTTGAACAGTAGTTGAATCATGACTTAAGGTCCTTCCACATTCCTTATATTCATAGGGCTTTTCCTCAGTATGAATTGCCTGATGATGTATCAGTTGTGAACAGTGAGTAAAGGCCTTCCCACATTCCTTACATTCATATGGTTTCTCACCTGTATGAATTCTATAATGTACAGTAAGATGTGACACCCGTTTGAAGGCCCTACCGCATACCTTACATAGGTAGGGTTTCTCCCCAGTGTGAATCCTCTGATGTTGCTTAAGTTGTGAGCTGACCCTAAACGCCTTCCCGCATACCTTACATTCATAGGGTTTCTCACCGGTATGAATTCTCTGATGTCGAGTAAGAGTTGAGCCCTGATTAAAGGCTTTCCCACATTCCTTACATTCATAGAGTTTCTTGCCAGTGTGAATAGTCTGATGTTGAATCAGCTGAGACCGATGACTAAAGGTTTTCCCACATTCCTTGCATGCATAGGGTTTTTCACCAGTATGAATTCTGTAATGTACTTTAAGATGTGAGATCCGATTGAAGGCCTTTCCACATTCCTTACATTGATAGGGTTTCTCACCCGTATGAATCCGCTGATGTTCAATCAGTTGTGAGCTTCGACTAAAGGCCTTTGCACAATCCTTACATTTGTAAGGTTTCTCGCCAGTATGAACTCTCTGATGCTGTGTGAAATTTGAACCAGAATTGAAGGCCTTTCCACATTCCTTACATTCATAGGGTTTCTTGCCAGAATGAATATTCTCGTGTTGAATTAGTCGTGAACCATACTTAAAGGCCTTCCCACATTCCTTACATTTATAAGGTTTCTCATTAGTATGAATTCCTTGATGATTAATAAGGAATTCCTCTTGCCATAATTCTTTTCTACATTCATTATATTCATAGGGTTTTTCTCCAGCATGGATTTTCTGATAAAATGTCACAGATGTCTGGTGGCCAAAAGAGGGCATTTCTTCATGACTGATTATCATTTGACTGAAATGTCCGTCTGCATTTCCCTGTTGTCTGTCAAATCGCTCTCTGTGTTCCCAGTCATCTTGGAAACACTCCAGCTTATAGCTTGTAAGGCTTTCCATGAGCTCCCATTGGAGTGATTCTACTTCATAAACGTTCTGCCTTAGAGGTGATACCTTGGTATCAGGCCTAGACTCCAGTCCTGGAAGAGAACAAAAAAATCAAGTATGTGTTTGTTTTTCCCTTTTCCATAGAAAGGGAATGTCTATAGTAAAAATGGAAAGTTTAGTCTCAAAATAACATCTACAAGCTCTCAGAGGTGGCTAAGCAATTAGAATTTTGGGCAAGTAGAACAGACAAAAAAGCACTGGCGAGAAACAAGGCTCCAGGAATTGATGGAATATCAGTTGAGATGTTTCAACAAACGGATGCAGTGCTAGAGGTGCTCACTTGTCTATGCCAAGAAATTTAGAAGACAGCTACATGGGCAACCGACTGGAAGAGATCCATATTTGTGCCCATTCCAAAGAAAGGTGATCCAACAGAATGCGGAAACTATCAAACAATATCATTAATCTCACACGTAAGTAAATTTTTGCTGAAGATAATTAAAAAACGGTGGCAGCAGTACATCGACAGGGAACTGCCAGAAATTCAAGTGGGATTCAGAAGAGGATGTGGAACAAGGAATTATCATTGCTGATGTCAGATAGATCTTGGCTGAAAGCAGAGAATACCAGAAAGATGTTTACCTGTTTTACTGACTATGCAAAGGCATTCGACTATGTGGATCATAACAAATTATGAATAACACTGCAAAGAATGGGAATTCCAGAACGCTTAATTGTGCTCATGAGGAACCTGTACACAGACCAAGAGGTGGTCATTTGAAAAGAACAAGGTGATACTGCGTGGTTTAAAGTCAGAAAAGGTGTACATCAGGGTTGTATCCTTTCACCATACTTATTCAATCTGTATGCTAAGCAAATAATCTGAGAAGCTAGACTATAAGAAGAATACAGCATCAGGATTGGAGGAAGACTTATTAACAACCTGTGATATGCAGATGGCACAACCTCGTTTGCTGAAAGTGAAGACTTGAAAGCAGTTACCAATGAAGATCAAAGACTATAGCCTTCAGTATGGATTGCACCTCAACATAAAGAAAACAAAAATCCTCACAACTGGACCAATGAGCAACATGATAAATGGAGAAAATACTGAAGTTGTCAAGGATTTCATTTTATTTGGATCCATAATCAACGCCCATGGAAACAGCAGAAGAAATCAAACAATGTATTGCTTTGGGCAGATCTGCAGCAAAAAATCTCTTTAAAGGGTTTCAAAGCGAAGATGTCACTTTGAGGACTAAGGTGCACCTGACCCAAGCCATTATATTTTCAATCACCTCATACCCAAGAAAAAGCTGCACAACAAATAAGGGAGATGGACAAATTGATGTATTTGAATTATGGTGCTGGTGAAGAATACCAGAAGAACAAACAAACCTGTCCTAGCTGGACAACAAATAAGGGAGATGGACAAATTGATGTATTTGAATTATGGTGCTGGCGAAGAATACCAGAAGAACAAACAAACCTGTCCTGGAAGAAGTACAGCCAGAATGTTCCTTAGAAGTGAGGATGGTGAGACTTCATCTCATGTACTTTGGACATGTTATCAGGCAAGACCAATCCCTGGAGAAAGACATCATGCTTGGTAGAGAGTCAGCAAAAAAGAAGAAGAGCCTCAACAAGATGGATTGACACAGTGGCTGTGACAATGGGCTCAAACATAGCAATGATTGTGAGGATGGCACAGGACTGGGCAGTGTTATGTTCTGTGGTACACAGGGTCACTATGAGTCGGAACCGACTTGATGGCACCTAACAACAACTACTTTACCAGGTATGACTGCTGGAGGTACCTGTTGCTGTTGAATTGATTCCAACTCATAGTGACCCTATAGGACAGAGAACTGCCCCATAGGCTTTTCCAAGGCTGTAATCTTTACAGAAGCTGACTGCCACATCTTTCTTCCATGGAGCGGATGGTGGGTTCGAACCACTGACCTCTGGTTAGCAGCGGAGTGCTTAACCAGTGCACCACCAGGGTTTCTTGGAAAATAGCTAAGAGTCACATTTAGACACCACATATGTTTTAGTGGATGGGGAAACTTCTTCAAGGCCAAATATCAGCAAGCAGGCAGGGCTGGGAAGCAAGTGGCTATGCAGCACATGTAAAAGCGTTGTTATTAAGGAAAGAGAAGACCTATCCATTTAAAAGGGGAAGAAGTATGAGAGAAGTTCAGGGTGATGGGAGGTCATTTTAGGAGCTTCTGCTGAAGATGTTTTATTGGTCTCTATAGACATGTTAAGGCAGCCTGGAGGCACAGTGGTTAAGCACTCGGCTGCTAACCAAAATGTCGGCGTTTCAAACCCAACAGCTGCTCTCAAGGAGAGAGATGTGGCAGTCTGCTCCCGTAACAGCCTTTGAAACCCTATAGGGCAGTTCTACTCTGTCACATGGGGTCGCTGTGAGTGGTAATCAACTTAATGGCAATGGAGATAGACATGTCGTTGTATGCCATCAAGTTGATTTTCGATTCATAGCAACCCCATGTGACAGAGTAGAACTGTCCCATGGGGTTTTCTAGGCTGTAATCTTTATGGGAGCAGACTGCCAGGTCTTTCTTCTGTGGACACTGGGTGGGTGTGAACTGTCAACATTTTGGTTAGCAGATAAGCGCTTAACTGTTGGGCTGCAAGGGCTCCCAGACATAGAGTCTCTCAATCTATTCATCCATTCACGTAAGAATTCCTTGGGCTTTTACTCTAGGTCAGTACTGTTTAAAGCAGTGGGGACAGAGGTGGGAACAAAATAGTTTACAGAAAAAAAGAAACGCTACCCTCATGGAACTAAAACATTCAATTGGGGGATGAGGCAATAAACAAAATAAATGAATACATGTCAGGTGCTGAGAAGAAAAATTAAGCAGGTTATAGAAAAAGGGTGACGAGTGGGAGTGGGGGGAATAACAATTTATATGGATTGGTCTTCTCTGATAAGGTGATCTATGAGCAGAGACCCTCATTGAGGGAGGGAGACATGCCACTATAGAACAGTTCCCTTCAAGTAGGGTAAATTTTATCCCAGGGGACATTTAGCAACATCTGGAGACCTTTTTGGTTGTTACAACTTAAGGGTGGGCTTGTTACTGACATCTAGTAGGTAGATGCCAGGCATACTGCTAAACGTCTGTGGGACAAAGATCTTGGTTTGGCCCTCTGAGTCTAGTTTCTGAAAACAGTCTGAGCAATTAAGGTGCTCTTTGTTTTCCAAAACAGCTGGGCAAGTAAAGGCTACATAGGCTCCACACCTGGAGAACTAATCTCAGGAAGGGAGGGGGGCCCGACATAGTCATGCATATTCACTGACTAGATCAATCGTAAATATGCATTAAGGCCCAAGTCATGCTTATTCATTGACGTCTCAATGACTAGGGGACCCAGGACCTTGGAGCTCTCGCTTTGGTGCCTCCTGGATTGGTAAGAACACCTATGCATGGGAAAAGGAGCACGTGTCCCTGGGGACAATGGAGGCCCCATGCCAGGACCTCTCCCAGACCTTGTCTGATGTGTCTCTATGCTTGTATCCTTTCTGATTATACTTAAGTATAGGTAATAGTTTCCGTGAGTTCTGTGAGTCATTCTAGCCAATTACTGAACCCACTGGGGGCAGTGAGAACTAACAGAGAGGCTGGCCTTTGCCTATTTGACAGGGGCTGGAAGGACAGAGTCCCAACTTGTGGAGACCCAATTCTGGATGATTAGGGTCAGAGAAAGTGCCACACAGGTGGCTGGTGTCAGAAAGATGAAGTGGGAAAATAGGGATATGAGTTATCTTCACATTTTGGAAATTAGCCTTAACCAAAAAAAAAAAAAAAACAAACCTGTCACCGTTGAGTTGATTCCAACTCATAGCAACCCTATAAGACAGAGCAGAACTGCCCTATGGGATTTCCGAGGAGCAGCTGGTGGATTCGAACTGCTGACCTTTTGGTTAGCAGCTGAGCTCTTAACCACTATTCATCCAACATCTTACATTACACAAGATGGACCCCACAACAAAGAATTATCCAGCTCAAACACTGCTAAAGTTGAAAAACCCTGATCTGGAGCAGGAGTAGCCTAGGCAGAGGGGACAGCAAGGAAAAACACCCTGAAACCTTTCAGTGATGCTGGAAAGGTTCTATTCTGTGCTGCCCAATATGGCAGTCCCCATCCACACGTGGCTACTGAGCATTTGAAATGTAGCTAGTGTGACTAAGGAATGGAATTTTAAATTTTAATTAAAGTTTAAATTTAAAAGCACATGTAGCTGCTGGCTTTTGGACAGTGCAGACATACAGCCTTCTAGGCTATATAGAAGTCCCCAGGTGGTACAAACGGTTAATGCGCTTGGCTGTTAACCAAAAGGTTGGAGATTGGAGTCCACCCAGAGGCACTTCAGAAGAAAGCCTGGCAATCTGCTTCTGAAAAATCAACCATTCAAAATGCTATATTTCCAGCAAACTGGTGCTCTAGGCAGAAGCACCACGCCGTCCCTTCATAGCAAAGATCCGAAAAACTAAGCCGAACAGAGAAAACAACAATCCTGAAACCCTAAAACATCAAATGAAGAGATAAAGAACTCAGCCAAGCACCAAATGGAGTGAGAAAACTGACAGAGAACAGAGAGTGAGGAGAGATTCATGCAGAGGTCCCCTATCAGCTAACGCAGCGTGGATCCGCCATTTTGGACTCCTATCGGAGACCAGCAAATGGGGTAAGAGAAAGCAGCTTCACGGAGCTTCCAGTGGGAGACAAAACAACCGGTAATTTGCGATATACGCTTTCCTACCCCCCACCCCTTCTTCACACCAGCTCGGCCTCCTCTGCTTCCTGTGGCCACAATCTCTTGTCCGGGAAGCACCAGCTGCTTGGATTCCACCCACCTGAACGGGCCAGCTCTCTGAGTGCCATTTGTTGGCCGCTGGTGTTTCTCTTTTCCGCTCCTTTTGATTTCTTCCTTACCTCTCACCACCTCCCCCTCCTTTTGCTCAAATACCTGTCTCCGTGTGCCATCTTTGCTTCTTCCTGAGGGGCTGCAGAGCTCCGGTTATTTGTGATATACGCTTTCCCACCCCCTACCCTTCTTCACCCACACTCGGCCTCCTCTGCTTCCTGCAGACACAGTGTCTTATCCGGGAAACACTGGCTGCTTGGATTCCACGAGCCCACACTAGCTGGCTCTCTGAGTGCCATCTGTTGCCTGCTGGTGTTGCTTTTTTTCTGCTTCCTTTGATTTCTTCCTTACCTCTCACCACCTACCCCTCCTTTCGCTCAAATACCTGGCTCCGTGCATGATCTTTCTTTCTTCCTGAGGGGCTGCGGAGCTCTGTTCGAGTGTGGAGCTGCTTCCTGGTCTGGGCTGCCGCGCTGGTGGGATCCCAGGACTTTTGTTCATTTGTTTTGAATTGTTTGTTTGTTTTCTTTTCCTTTTCTTGAGTTGGGAGCCCGTTCTGGCCAGATGGTGCTACGTGGCATGGAAACTACCCTCGGCTTGCACAGACGTGCAGAGGGATCCCTGAGGACATTTCTTTTGCGTTGGTTTTTTTTTCTGTTTTTTGCGGGGCTTTTCTTTTTTTTTTTTTTTAATTTGTTTTGTTTTCTTTTCCTTTTCTTTCCCTTTTTGTCTTTCTCCATTAATCAGTTTCTCATCTCTCTGTATCTTCCTTCTCTTTCTGTTCCCTGAATACCTGGCATTGTATACCTCTACGCCTTCTAGCCAGGCTGTACTGCAACACCTGAGAACAACTTTCCCAGACCTCACAGCTGCACTGGTGGGATCCCTGGGAACTTTGCTGTTCTTTAGCCTTTCCGATTTTTATTTATTCATTCTTTTCTCTTTTTTCTTCCTCTTCCCCTTTTTGTGTTTCTCCATTTCATAGTCTCTCATCTCTCCACTCCAATGGCAAGCTTCTCTATCATTCTTTTTTTTGTTTGTTTGTATGTTTTAGGCTCCTGTTCCTCTCTCCTCTCTCCCATATCCATCTTAGCTCCACACATAACAATCTCCCCACTACATCCTGCCTACCTGCACCGTGCGCTTAACATCACACCACCAAGCAGCACAGGCACGGCCTACTGGAACCTGCCCTGCACTGATTACTGACCCGCCCTGGTGGCTGTAGTAAGTGCCACAAACAACCCATCCCAGTAACTCCTCTTCAGCTAGACCTGCCCTGCTGTACCTTATCTGAGCAACTGACCCTGCCAACTGTAGAAGGAGGCGAAAAGTATTGTGCCCACAGATGAGCAAACAACAAAGAACACACAGCCTGCCTGCTCAGACATAGCCAAATGAAAAAAAAAAAGGGATGAAACAAACAAATCTACAATCAGTAAACAAGAAAAATAACTACTGAATGCCCCAAAGACAGCAGACAATATCAACACTTTTACAAAAATAGGAAAAGATGGTTCTAGTAGGCGTCCAAAATAAAACACCAGATGGCTTTCCAGTGGAAGACAAGGCACTAGAACTACCTGATAGGGAATTCAAATCTCTAATACTCAGAATTCTCCAAGAGTTGAAGCAAAAAGCAGACAAAAATGAGGAAAAAATAGTCAAATTCATGGAAAATACAGACAGAAAAATGGAAGAATTCAGGAAAATAATGCAGGAACAAAATGCCAAAATAAATTCACAACTAAAAATTATACAAAGACAATAATTAGAAATCCAAAAGATAAACAACAAGATTTCAGAAATGGATGGTATCATAGAAGGGCTGAGAAGCAGATTTAAAATGGTGGAAGACAGGATCAGTGGAATTGAAGACAAACACTTGGATACAACTCTGTTTCAGGAAAACTCAGAAAAAAGAACAAATAAAAATGAAGAGACCCTGAGAGTTATGTGGGATACAATCAAAAGCAAAAATTTTCTAGTGACTGGAGTTCCAGACCAGGAGGAGAAAACAGAAAACACAGAGAGGATCATTGAAGAACTGCTGACAAAGAAAACGTCACCAATATCATGACAGATGAAAAGCTGGCCATCCAAGAAGCTCAATGAACCCCACATAGGAGAGACCCCAAAAGAAAATCACCAAGGCATATCATAATCACACTCGACAAAACCAAAGACAAACAAAGAATCCTGAGAGCAGCCCGTGAAAAACAAGAATTCACATACAGAGGAGAAACAATATGACTAAGCTCAGATTATTCAGCAGAAAACCATGCAGGCAAGAAGGCAATGGGATGACATATATAAAATCTTGAATTAAAAAAATTGCCAGCCAAGAGTAATATATCCTGCAAAACACTCATTCAAATATGATGGTGAAATTAGGTCATTTCCAGATAAACAGAAATTAAGGGAATATGTAAAAGCCAAACCAAACTTACAAGAATTATTAAAGGGAGTTCTTCTATCTGAGAACAAACAACTTCAGTTCACAGGCAGAATCTAGGATGCAGGATGGTAGCAGCCAGATACCAATCTAGGAAATGAACTCTTGAGGACTATCCAAAACCAAAAGAAACACAACAGGGAATCAGAGCAATTAACCAGTAAGTGACAACAACATCAAAACAATAAAACAGGGAATAAACGGGCATAGGTATAGAACCTTCTAATGGAGAGGAAAGCAAGGCAATACCAAGTAATGGTAGACTGCTTCAAACTTAGAAAGGTAAGGGTAAAATTCATGGTAACCACAAAGAAAGTTAACAAACATACTCATAAAAATAAAGAGGAAAAACATAAAGTCTCAGCAAAAACAAAACCTACAAAAACAAAAGAAATGAAAAAAAAAAACCCCAGAAACAGAAGTCACTCAGCACAAGAGTAAGAAGAACAAAGAAAACGTCAGCACCACCAAAAAAAGCACTATAAAATGACAGCAACAAACTCACATCTACCAATAATTACACTGAATATAAATGGACTCAATGCACACATAAAGAGACGGAGAGTGACAGAATGGATAAGAAAACAGGATCCATCAATATGCTGTCTACAAGAGACACATCTTAGAAACAAAGATGTGAATTTATCAAAAGTGAAAGGTTGGAAAAAAATATATCAAGCTAACAACTACCAAAAAAGAGCAGGAATGGCAATACTAATCTCAAATAAAATAGACTTTAAAACAAAATCCACCATAAAAGACAAAGAAGGACACTATATAATAATTAAGGGGACGATCCATCATGAAGACATAACCATAATAAACATCTACACACCCAATGACAGGACTCCGAAATACATAAAACAAACTCTAACAACACTGAAAAGAGAAATTGACAGTTTCACAATAATAGTAGGAGACTTAACACACCATTCTCAGTAAAGGACAGAACAACTATGAAGAAAAACAGCAAAGATACAGAAGATCTAAACAGCACAATCAGCCAACTTGACCTCATAGACATATATAGAACACTCCATCCAACTGCTGCAAACTACACATTCTTTTTCAATGCACATGGAATGTTCTCCAGAATAGACCACATCTTAGGCCACAGAGCAATCCTCAACAAGATCCAAAACGCTGAGATAATTCAAAGTATCTTCTCTGACCACAATGCCATCAAGGTAGAAATTAACAACAGAAAGAGCAAGGAAAAAAAATCAATTGCATGGAAACTGAATAATATCCTGCTTACACATCAGTGGGTAATAGAAGAAATCAGAGATGGAATCAAAAAATTCCTAGAATCAAATGAGAATGAAAACACATCATACCAAAACCTTTGGGACACAGCAAAGGCAGTCCTCAGAGGACAATTTATAGCAATAGATGCACACATCAAAAAAGAAGAAAGAGACAAAATCAAAACATTAACTACAGAACTCAAACAAATAGAGAACAGCAAAAAAAACCCACAGCCACCGGAAGAAAGGAAATAGTAAAGATCAGAGCAGAAATAAATGAAACAGAGAACAGAAAAACAATAGAAAGAATCAGCAAAACCAAAAGTTGGTTCTTTGAAAGAATCAACAAAATCGACAAACCACTGGGAAGACTGACAAAAGAAAAACAGCAGAGGACACAAATAACCCAAATAAGAAATGAAATGGGGGACATTACAACAGACCCAACTGAAATAAAAAGGATTATAACAGAATATTATGAAAAACTATATTCCAACAAATTTGAAAGCCTAGAGGAAATAGATAAATTTCTAGAAACACACGGCCTACCCAAACTACAGCAAAGTGATACTGAAAATCTGAATAGACGCATAACAGGAGAACAGATTGAAAAGGTAATAAAAAATCTCCCAACCAAAAAAAGCCCTGGCCCAGATGGCTTCACTGGAGAATTCTACAAAACATTTACAGAAGAGCTTGTACCAGTACTACTCAAGCTATTTCAGAGCATAGAAAAGGAAGCAACACTCCCAAATTCATTCTATGAAGCCAGCATAACGCTGATACCAAAACCAGGCAAAGACGTCACAAAAAAAGAAAATTATAGACCAATATCTCTCATGAATATAGATGCAAAAATTCTTAACAAAATTCTAGCCAACAGAATTCAGCATCATATCAAAAAAATAATACACCACGAGCAAGTAGGATTCATACCAGGTATGCAAGGATTGTTCAACATTAGAAAATCAATCAACGTAATCCATCACATAAATAAAGGGAAAGAAAAGAATTACATGATCATCTCAATTGATGCAGAAAAGGCATCTGACAAAGTCCAACGCCCATTCCTGATAAAAAACTCTCAATAAAATAGGTATAGAAGGGAAATTTCTCAACATAATAAAGGGCATCTATGCAAAACCAATGGCCAACATCATTCTCAATTGAGAGAGGCTGAAAACATTCCCCTTGAAAACACGAACAAGACAAGGATGCCCTTTATCACCACTCCTATTTAACATTGTGCTGGAAATTCTAGCTAGAAAAATAAGGCAAGAAAAAGAAATAAAGGGCATCCAGATTGGTAATGAAGAAGTTAAACTGTCCCTGTTTGCAGATGATATGATACTATAAATAGAAAACCCTAAAGACTCCACGAGAAATCTACTGGAACTAATAGAAAGATTCAGCAGAGTAGCAGGATACAAGATAAACATACAAAAATCAGTTGGATTCCTATACACCAATAAGGAGAACAATGAAAAGAAAATCAGGAAAACAATACCATTTATAATAGCCCCTAAAAAGATAAAATACTTAGGAATAAATCTAACCAGGGATGTAAAAGACCTATACAAAGAAAACTACAAAACACTACTGCAAGAAACCCAAAGGGATCTACATAAATGGTAAAACATACCATGCTTATGGATAGGTAGACTCAACATTGTGAAAAGACAATTTACCCAAAGCAATTTACAAATACAACACAATCCCAATCCAAACACCGACAACATTCTTCAAAGAGATGGAAAAACTAATCATTGGCTTTGTATGGAGGGGGAAGAAGCCCCAAATAAGTAAAGCACTACTGAAGAAGAAGAATAAAGTTGGAGGACTCACACTACCTGACTTCAGAACCTAGTATACAGCTACAGTATGCAAAATAGCTTGGTACTGGTACAATGACAGATACATTGACCAATGGAACAGAATTGAGAACCCAGATGTAAATCCATCCACCTATGGTCACCTGATCTTCGACAAGGGCCCAAATTCCATGAAATGGGGAAAAGACAGTCTTTTTATCAAATGGTGCTGGCAAAACTGGATATCCATCTGCAAAAAAATGAAACAGGACCCATACCTCACGCTGTATACAAAAACTACTTCAAACTGGATCAAAGACCTGAATATAAAGCCTAAAACTATAAAGTTCATAGAAGAAAAAATAGGACCAACGCTACAGGCCTTAATACACGGCATTAACAGGATACAAACCATAACCATCAACAAACAAACCCCAAAAGATAAGCTAGATAACTGGGATCTTCTAAAAATCAAACACCTATGCTCTTCAAAAGACTTCACCAAAAGAGTAAAAAGAGAACCTACAGACTGGGAAAAAATTTTTGGACAGTACAAGTCAGACAAAGCTCTAATCTCCATAATCTACAAGAAAATCCAACACCTCTACAACAAAAAGACAAATAACCCTATTAAAAAATGGACAAAGGAAATGAACAGACACTTCACCAAAGAAGACATTCAAATGGCCAACAGACACATGAGGAAATGCTCGTGATCACTAGCCATTAGAGAAATGGAAATCACAATGAGATACCATCTCACCCTGGCATTACTGGCACGAATCAAAAACACTGGAAATAACAAATGTTGGAGGGGCTGCGGGGAGATCGGAACTCTTATGCACTACTGGTGGGAATGCAAAATGATACAACCATTTTGGAAAATGATATAGTGCTTCCTCAGAAAGCTAGAAATAGACATACCATTCGATCCAGCACTCCCACTCCTGGGAATATAGCCTAGAGAAATAAGAGGCGTCAGTCCAATAGACTATTCACACCTATGCTCATGGCAGCATTGTTCACAACAGCAAAACAATGGAAACAACCTAGATGCCCATCAACAGACGAATGGATAAACAAACTATGGTACATACACACAATGGAGTACTATGTGACGAGAAAGAACAATGATGAATCTGTGAAGCATCTCATAACATGGATGAAACTGGAGGACATTATGCTGAGTGAAATAAGTCATTCACAAAAGGACAAATATTGTATGAGACTTCTATTGTAAAAACCCATGAAAAAGTTCACACGCAAAATGTAACAATCATTGTTGGTTACCAGGGATGGGAGGTGTTGGGGGGAATACTAAATAGGCAATAGATAAGTGGTATCTTGGGTGAAGGGTGAGACAGTACACAATACAGGGGAAACCAACACAACTTGTACAAGGAAAGGTCATGGAAGCTCCATAGACACATACAAACTCCCTGAGGGACTGAATTGCTGGGTGGAAGGCTGTTGGGACCATGGTCTCAGGGAACATCTAGCTCAGTTGGCATAACACAGTTTTTACAAAGACAATGTTCTACATTCTACCTTGGTGAGTAGCGTCTGGGGTCTTAAAAGTCTGTGAGCAGCCATCTAAGATATTCCACTGGTCTCATCCCTTCGGGAGCAAGGGAGAATGAAGAGAACAGTATACAAGGAAAAGATTAGTCCGAAGGACTAATGGACCACAGCTACCAAGGCCTCCACCAGACTAAATCTAGTACAGCTAGATGGTGCCTGGCTACCACCACTGTCTGCTCTGACCAGGATCACAACAAAGGGTTCCGGACAGAGCTGGAGAAGGATGTAGAACAAAATTCTAACTCACAAGAAAAAGACCAGATTTACTAGCCTAAAGGAGACTGGAGAAACCCCGAGAGTATGGTCCCCAGACACCCTTTTAGCTCAGTGGTGAAGTCATCTCCAAGGTTCACTGTTCAGCCTGGGAGTGGACAGCCCCATAAAACCAAATGGGACTAATGAGGTACAGAAGTCCAGGGACAAGGGCCAGAAGGCAGAAGGGGACAAGGAAGCTGGTGATAGGGAACCCAAGGTTGAGTAAGGATAGTGTTGATGTGTTGTGAGGTTGTTAACCATTGTCAGAGGGCAACATGTGTACTAACTGTTAAATGAGAAACTATTTTGTTCTGGAGGCCTTCATCTAAAGTGAGAATAGCAGTACAATTGGAAGAGCGCAGTCGATGTCACTGAACTGTGCATGTAGAAATTTTTGAAATGGTGTATCTTTGGCTATGTATATTTTCACCAAAAAAAAAAAAAAAGGTCGAGAAGGGAGAGGGTTGACATGTTGTGGGGTTGTTACCAATGTCATAAAACAATATGTGTACTATTGTTTCATGAAAAACTATTTGTTTTGTAAGTTTTCACCTAAAGTAGAATTTAAAAAAAAAAAAAAACAATGCTATGATACTAATGGGGTTTCCATCAATTGGAATTGACTTGGCAGCAACAAGTTAGGCTATGATATGGATTTTGGATTTTATCTTCAGAGAGATGGGAAGGCATTTGCAACTTTAGAGCAGAGGGGTAATAAGTCCTTGTTTACTGTATTTTTACACAAATAATGCGCACATTATACTTTTTTGCCAACCGTGCAACCCCCCTCGCTATTTTCAAGTAAGCTATGTCACACATTTTATGTGTGGGCGTGTTATTTACACAGGCACATTATTTGAGAAAAAATACCGTTTAAGTTTTGAAAAGATCACTCTGATTGCTATGTGGACAATACACTGTAGTGGAGAAAAGTGCAAGACTGGGAGGAGGCTACTGCTTCAGTCCAAACCAAGGATGATGGTGCAGTGGATGAAGGAGGCAGCAGTGGAGGTGGTGAGAAGTAGTTAAATTTTAGATATATTTTGAGGTGGAATTAACAGGATTTGCTGACAAATTGAATAGGTGTGTATGAGAGAAAAGGTAAGATGCCTCAAGAGTACTGACTTGAACAAATTGAAGAACAGAGTCACCTATTATTAAGGTACAGAAGAAAGGAGGGAGAGTAGATTTGTCAGGGAGGATCAATGACTTCCTTTTTGACTTGTGAAGTTCAGGGTGCCTGTTGGACATACAAGTGGAGATGCTGAAAAGGTAGTTGGATATACATGAAGATATTAATCTGCGCTGTCCAACAGAACTTTCTGTGATGATAGAAATGTTCTATATCTGTGCTGTGCAATATGGTTAACACTAGCCACAACGTAACTATTGAGCATCTGAAATGTGGCAAGGGGAACTGAGATATGAAATTTTTTAATTTATTTAATTTTAATGGCTACATGTGGCTAGTGGCGCCATATTGGACAGCACAGGTATGGATGGTATATAGCATGGTGGCACAATGGTTAAGGAAAAGGTTGATGGTTTGAACCCACCAGCCACTCCTTGGGAGAAAGATGTAGCAGTCTGCATCCATAAAGATTACAGCCTTGGAAACCCTATGGGGCAGTTCTACTCTGTCCTATAGGGTTGCTGTGAGTTGGAATCGACTCGGCAGCAACAGGTTAATGGAGGAGTTCCTGGGTGATACAAATAGCCAAGTGCTTGACTACTAGCTGAAAGGTTGGTGGTTCGAACCCACCCAGAGATGCCTAGGGAGATAGGCCTGGTGATCTGCTTCCCAAAGCTCATAGCCTTGAAAACCCTGTGGAGCAGATCTACTCTACAATATGGGGTCTCCATGAGTTGGAATCTACACGACAGCAACTAATAACAACAATGGAGAAGATCCCTAAGGAATGGAAATAAACAGAGAAAAGAAGAGGCCCAGGTCTGAGTCTTGGGGTGCTCCAACATTTGGAGATGAAGAAGGTCCACCAAAGGAGGCTGAGGAATGTTTAATGAGGTCAGTGGAGATCCAAGAGGTAGTGATAACCCAAATACACAAAAGGATTCAGGAAGGAAAGAGCAATTACCTTTGTTAAATGCTGCTGACAAGCTGAGGAAAATGATTACTGAGACTGACACTGAACATGGCCACTTTGAGGGAACATTTTCTAACTCAAAGGTCCTGCTTCCTCACCGATCATTTGAATTGTTACCTGCAGTGGCTTTCCACTTACCACTGGTGCCTTGCTTACCTGGGCCCAGGCCTCCTATCACCACACTCTCCGCCATCCAGGGCTCTTTTCCTTGCTCCAGGAAGGAGATTACATTGGGTTTGGAAATGGCAAGACCTGGAAATCAGAAAAAACGTGTCACCCAGTTATGGTGTGGGGGCCCTAGAATTCAAACGCAGGGCCTGGTCATTGAGCAGGAGAGGGAGCTGCAGAAAGGGCCACCTGAAGGTTGGGGAAGACAGAACTTCAGCCGGATGGGGCTGTCTTTTATTTTTTGATAATACTTTACTGTGTTCTCTGTGACAGTTTACACAGCAGTTTAGGTTCCCATTCAACAATGTCTACACAAGTTGTTCAGTGATAATCAGTTTCAATGCATAAACATTCTCATTATTTCTGCTCTGGTTGTTCCATTTCCATTAATCTAGTTTCCCTGCTCCCTTACCGTCTCATCTGTGTTTTAAAGTAATTGTTGACTATTTGGTCTCATATGAGTTGGAACTGACTTGATGGCAATGGGTTTTGTTTTTGGTTTCCTGTAGATGATTTTTTTAAGGAACCTAGTACTCAGGATGGGGCTGCCACTCAAACATGACCAACCAGTCAGAAAACTGAAAGCTACCCAGAAATGGACCAGGAAGAAACAGAGATGCCTCCAAACAGGGAACTCTCCAGACTAAGACCAGATTACCTTACCCAGTGAGACCAGGTTGCTGTACGTCTCCAACATCACATCTCTGTACAGATCCCTCTGAGCAGGTGCCAGCTGTTCCCATTCTTCTTGGGAGAAGACTATGGCCACATCCCTGAACAATACTGACCCCTGGAACAAGAAGCATGTATATTATATGTGTATTTCAAGGAAATGTTTCACAATGGAATGAGAGGAGATGAAGGAGATCTTCATAGGAAGAAGTTGTTCTGAGGAACTTGGCTGGGGCTGGAGGCCCCTGATACAAGTTGGCAAAAAGAAGGAAATGGGCATAGATAAAATAAACCAAAAACCAAATCTGTTGCTGCTGAGTTGATTCTGACTCAAAGCGACCCTACAGGACAGATCAGAACTGCACCAGAGGGTTTCCAAAGCTGTGATCTTTACGGGAGCAGACTGCCACATCTTTCTCCCGCAGAGCAGGCAGTGGGTTCTAACCACCGACCTTTCGGTTAGCAGCTGAGCACTTAATCACTGCGCCACCGGGCTCCTTATAAATAAAACAGAATGCTCAAATGTTCTTGAACATTCCTTTTTACTGCAACCCAAAAGCTCTTGTGCACAGGTCTGGAATGAAAATAAAAATCCAGCTAAACTGAGTTTTCCCAACCCTAAGCAACAATATAATAAAGCATGTTGCCTTACCCCGTGCGTGGCAGATAATAAATTCTTCTTTAACATGCGACTACCATTTCTACCTTTATCAGTAACAAAACAAAACAAAATTGGATGTCCTTTCCCCCAAATATTTTACAAACTACCTCAGAAAACACGATTTTCATATCAGTTGAGAATGTCTCGAAGATGTTGTTGCTGGGTGTTGTTGAGTCAATTTTTGACTCATAGCGACCCCATCTGACAGAGCAAAATTGCCCTGTACGGATTCCTAGACTGTAATCTTTATGGAAGCAGATTGCCAGGTCTTTCTCCTGCAGAGCCGCTGGGTGGCCTTGAACCACCAAACTTTCAGTTAGCAGTTGAGCACTTAACTATTATGCCACCAGGGCTCCTCTTAAAAATATAAGCTTATCATTATGTCAGAACATATCACAGGCCTTTTTCCATATGAGAAAAATCTTGAATGAAGATTGCTTTTACTGGCTTTATAATTTTCTTTCATGTGAAATGAATGACTCAACCATTCTCTTATTTTGAGGCAGAGGCTGGATCAGATCTTGTAAGGCCCTTCCAAGCCATGGTCATCTAGATAGTACACCTTGTCCACCTGGCTGATCTTCTCACTTGCTCTCATCCACCATCTCCAGCTCTGCACTTCTGTTGCTCTTAAGCTGGATAATGATCCAGTTGTACACGCTCTGTTCAACCTCACACCAGACCTTAATTCTAGCATCTAATCTTTCATGGATTCCCAGATAAGCCCCAATCATACATCCAATCTTAAAATCTTCCCAAAGCAGATCTCACCACACGCTGAAGTTGAGACCAATCAATATGACATCTGCTTCGTAAGTATTCATCTCCATCTCATCAAACTTAGGTTCCGCAACGGGAGCTCTAATTTTCCTACCCAACCCGTTGTCACTGATTCTGACTCATAGTGACCCTGTAGGACAGAGAACTTCCCCATCGGGTTCCCAAGGATATAATCTTTAAAGAAGCAGACTGCCATATTTTTCTCCTGTGGAGCGGCTGGTGGGTTTGAACTGCTGATCTTTAGGTTAGCAGGTGAGCGCTTAACCACTGTGCCACCTGGGCTCTCATTTTCCTACAAGGGCGTGGATTTCTGTTCCATCTGGCCTCCTGGCAGGAGACTGAGCCACCAGGAGATACTGAGTGCTATACAGAATAAACCCGTGGGCATTGGTCAGAAAGAAGGGGAGTCTTGGAAAAGGCACTAGCTGCCTGGTCCTTTTACTTCATAAAAGGGGAGCATCTAAGAACAATATTCCTGGGTGGAACCCAGGTGGGAAGTTTTAGGATAAGGAAAACAAATATTTACATGGTTTTAAAACTCACGAGGGACGTAACTTTTAGAATTTTGAGGGCTGATGAATCCTCCTCCTGGTTCCTCTCTTGGAGAAGGGCAGAGTCCTGAGACGGCAGAGCTGGGGGAGGAAAGAGCAAATGTGAGAGGCCAGACTTGCCTCACAGCTCCCAGAATGCCAAACTACAACTCCCCACCACCACAAAAATTAGAGGGAATTAGGCCAAACTGTGGCCCTCACCCAACTCCAGGAAACTCAGCTCCTTCAAAGAGATAGGGACAAAGTGGCCCTATTTACTTCTATTTCCCCTAAATAACCAGAAATTCTGCCTTGTTGTTGATAGAAATCTGAAACAGGGATGTGCAGACCTGATCCAGTGACAGACCACATGTTGCTGTTGCTGTTGTTCTTAGGTACCTTCAAGTCGGCTCAGACTCTTAAGTGCCCTTATGTAAGTACATTGTTATTGTGTGCCATGAAGTCAATTCTGACTCACAATGACCCTATACAACAGAGTAGAACTGCCCCACAGAGTTCCCAAGGCTATAAATTTTTATAGAAGCAGGCCGCCACATCTTTCTCCCATGGAGCAGCTGGGAGGTTCCAACCACTGACCTTTCAGTTAGCAACTGAGCTTTTAACCACTGTGCTACCATGGCTCCACTGAAACTACACAGTGCCCCCAAAACAGATGCCATCCTCAGGTCAGGGAGTATAGGGGGCCTCTCTGATCTGCATAGGCTTGGTCCAGAAGAAAGTCTTACCAGAGCCATGCTTTTATAACTCTTTCATGCCCAAAATAACAACATCAGAATTCTCCCTGGCCCTTTTCCCAACTTCCAAACCCACAAAGGGCCCCACAGCCAATCTAAAGCTTTGTGGACATGACTCTGTAGAACCTGACTTAAGTCAGCAAATGAGGTAGGAGTGCGGGGGGTGGGGGGTGGGGTGGTGGTAAATTAGATGGAACATCACAGAACTGTGCTCTTGCATAGAGACGTTAGTGCCCTAAGCTACACACACAATAATGACATAACAGTGTGCTACACTACTTGCACAACATTTACTAAAGAATAGAACCAAAAATTAGTATAACTGTCCACAAGTAAGGGCATGGTTGAACCATTTTTGGAACAGCCATAACATGGAATGCCAAGCACCTATCAAAACTGATGTTAAGCAACATTAATTGACAAAAAAAGATCTTTACAACTGGATCCTTTGTCCAATGTGAGAACATTAAGCACAAAGAAATCAAACCCACCCACCCAGTGACACACGGGCGAAAAAGAAACTGGAATAGAAAACACCCAAGTATTAAGAGTGATGTCATCTAACCACTTCTTGAGTTCATCAATAAATGAGGTAGTATTTTGTAAAAGGGCTTAGCATAGTGTTTGGCATATTAAAAATACTTAATTCTAAATAATGTGTAAATAAAATAATTATGAATTTTGTTTAACATTATATAGTGGACATCATTCCTGTTAAGACCACTGTTACAAGCATTATTTGTATTAGCTGTACAAGATTCCATTACAGGGAAGGCCTTTGATCTACTCAACCATTTCCCTATTGCAGGATATGGATTTTGAACAAAATTATCTAAAATGTTCCCAGGTAAAAGTCTATTACAGAGTAGAGATGCTCCATAGGGTTTTCTTGGCTGTAATCTTTATAGAAGCATACCACAGGCCCTTCTTCCGCGGTGTAACTGGGTGGGTTCAAACTGCCAACCTTTAGATTATTAATAAAGCACAAACCATCTGCGACCTCTTCTAAACTTACTGTTTTTGGGTGCCGCAGAGTTGATTTCGACTCATAACTACCCTATGTGACAGAGTGGAACTGCCCCACAGGATCTTCTAGGCCAGGATCTTCTAGGCTGTAATCTCTATAGGAGCAGATTGCCAGATCTCTTTCCAGAGGAGCCGCTGGGTAGGTCTAAATCGCCAACCTTTTGGTTAGTAGGCTAGTACTTAACCTAAAGGTTCTAAATCTTTTGAATTTTTGCGATTAATTCTTTGAGAATCTCATGAAACGAAATTAATCCCAGCTAATAAAAAGGGCGCATGCGAATGAATGCAAAACTTATGCATACATTTTCAAGAGGTCAGGGAGGGAACCCTCATACCCACCGAAAGGGTCCATGGGCTCCGACTATGAGCCGGGACCCAGAAAGGGGGCGCCAACGGGGCGCGTGCCGCGGGGGCCGACGGGAAATGTAGTCCACAACCGGAAACACTTCGGACCGACGCTGGCGCTAGACGTGCCGGTTCTTCCCAAGCCCGAGACCGGACTGGCAGCGGCTCCTGACCCCGCACGGACCCCGGAGCGCCTCTCAAGCTCTGAAGCCCCTCACCTGCTGCCTTCTCAGGTCCAGCACCCGGAGCGACTGCGCCCCTGCAGCTCAGAGTGCGCTCCCTCCTCGGTACCGGCTGACTTGCCGCTTGGGGCCGGAAGATGGCGCAGACGCACAAAGCATCACCGATCCTGCGTTGTCGTTGGGCCAGTGTCTCAATACCTTCTGGGAAACGTAGTCTCTGGACCTAAAGCCCTCCGCCAAGATGTGCGGCCGGATCCCAGTAATGGCCCGGGGTGGGCGGGGCTGGGGGAGCGTGTGTGCGTGCATACGTGTGTGTGCGTGCGTGCTTCGGGGGCCTCAGTGGGGTCGTGTATAACTCTTGTTAGAACATTTCAGAATAGTACAGTGAAGCCTGTGAGAGGCGGAGCTGGATGGGGCTGCCTGCCATGTTTTTCCTGGTCTGGCAAGTTTTCCACCTTTGACAAGGTGCAGTTTTATCGCTTTTCATCACGTTTTAGTGGAAAATATTTGAGTTTTTCTTCGCTGACAGGTTTTCACCTCCACAGGTTCTGGCTTTCTTAGGTTTTATTGTACAAAAGGCTGTTTGAGAGAAGGAATACTCTATGCCTGCGTTGATCTCATCCCATTTGGAAAAAAAACTCAAGCTAAACTTATTTAAGCCAGGGTGTGAAATAATTATTGTCATATATATCAGTGTCAGTAGGTGACACTGATGTTGTTGTTGGGTGCTGTCAAGTAGATTCTGACTCATAGCGACCCCATGTGACAGAGTAGAACTGCCCCGTAGCGTTTCCTACGCTGTAATCTTTACAGGAGCAGATCACCAGGTCTCTCTCTCCCCAGAGCCTCTGGTGGGTTGAACGCCAACCTTTTGGTTAGCAGCCGAGCATTTAACTGGTGGTCTACCAGGACTCCTTGAGTAAAGCATAGTTAGTGGGGCAGTGAATGAGTATCTGAGGACCCCTAGTAGAGAGAACACACATGGAGAATTACCCAATCCCTGTCCCTTGTGCATATTGACAGAATTGGCCTGGAGGGAGAAGTGTAGGGACAGTGTGAGCTCAGGGGCGTCGTGTAGGGCAATGGTGAGTATTCCAGTTTTCAGCGACCACAAAATGTCTTTCTAACAATCTCAAGTCATAATTTGCATAAGCCTGTTTATTCAGTGGAAACCCTGGTGGTGTAGTGGTTAAGAGTTTGGCTGCTAACTAAAATGTCGGCAGTTCGAATTCACCAGGCGCTCCCTGGAAATCCTTTGGGGCAGTTCTACTCTGCCCTATAGGGTCGCTATGAGTTGGAATTGACTCGACAGCAGTGGGTTTTGTTTTGTTATTTATTCAGTAAAAATGGACTTATTCTGTTAATTACATGAACACTGCATTTTTCTATGCAACCAGGTCAAGTAGAAATTTTCTGTTTTTAAGAGTGTCTTTGCTGTCATCTGAGATTATTTTTCATAATAAGAATTATAGCTATTTACTGTAAGCATACTCTTATTATCTCTTTGAGAAACTCAGTGTAGCTCCTGGAGGACACCTGGTATAAGGCTGGTCAACCAAACCAAAAATGCAGAAAAAATTTCATTGTCAAATCCACAGGAAGAAGTTCAGCCCAATTAACATGGATTTTATTGTTTTCTGGTTAGTGGCAGGATTTTTATTTTGTTTTGATCTTTTTGTCTCATAGAATAAGGTGATTGGCATATGTGACCTTGTCTAGACTGCCACAACTTTCTCCAGCAAAGTGGCTGATGGATTCGAACCACTGACATTTTGGTTAGCAGCCGAGCACTTAAACACTGCACCACCAGGGCTCCTATGTAAAGATGACAGCCTAGGAAACCCTATGGGGCGGTTCACCCTGTCCTATACGGTCGCTATGAGTCAGAATCAACTGGAGAGCAATCGGATTATTTAATTTTGTATTGTGATTATTGATGAGTCTTGCTCCTTTCTGTATGCTACTCAGTCACTTGAATTGCCTTTTCTGTACCTCAGCTGAAGAGAGTTGAGGTGATTAGATCTTGGATTTGAGATGACACCCTAATGAGATGTTGAGTGGCTGGGAAGAAGGAGAGTATTTTCATGTGAGTGGGATGTGAATAGTTGTGGCTGGAGGGTGGACTGTGAAAGACTGTATTTTAATAAGATGCCTGTATCACATGTGCTCTTCTTATGTGACCTTGCCCCTTCCCTATCAAGAAGTAGAATTTGTTTTTCCTTCCCTTGAACCTGGGCTGGCCTTAGTGACTTGCTTGGCCAAAAGGATGTGGCAGAAAGGATGATCTGGAATTATGAGGCTAAGTCATAATATTTATTTCAGCTTCTGCTTGGGTCTTTCTTGATGCTTGTTTTGGGGGCCCCCTCTAGGAATTTGGCTACCATACTGTAATGTGACCAAGTCACATGGAGAACCCACATTTTGTTCCCTGACCTCCCGGCTCATAGCCACCCTTAACTGCTATCTATGAAAGTGCTCCATCTTGGATTTCCAGCCCAATTGAGTCTTCATGTGGCAGCAGCCTCAGCAAATAACTGACTGCAACTACATGAGAGACCCCAAGCCTGAACCACCCAGCTGAGGCTAGACAATCCACAACCAAGAGGCAAAATGATTACTTGTTGCTTTAAGCCACCAAGTTTAGTGGAGTTTGCTACACAGCAAACGTTAGCTAAGGAATATGTTCCCGTATTGCTTTTCTATAGCCCTGGTGGTAATGGTTAAGGGTGCCAACTGAAAGGTTGATGTTAGAAACACACCCAGCAAGTCCTCGGAAGAAAGACCTGGCGTTCTGCTTCTTTAAAGCCTAGAAGACTCTATGGGACAGGTCTATGCTGTCTTATAGGGTCACTATGAGTTGGAATCGACTTGACTGGCACCTACAACAACAACAGCAACAATTATAAGGATCCCTGGTGGTGCAAAAGTTAAGTGTTCACTTGCTGCCTTAGTCTTCTAATACTGCTATAACAGAAACATCACAAGTAGATGGTTTTAATGAAGAGAAGTTTATTTTCTTACAGTTAAAGTAGGGTAGAAGTTCAAATTCAGGGCGTCAGCTCCAGGGAAAGGCTTTTTCTCTCTGTTGGCCTTCTTCTCTTCAGTGTTCCCTCAGACTAGGAGCTTCTCTGCACAGAGACCCCAGTCCAAAGGATGCGCTCTGCTCCCCGCACTGCTTTCTTGATGGTATAAGGTCCCCAACTCTCTGCTTGCTTCCCTTTCCTTTTATCTCTTGAGAGATAAAAGGTAGTGCAGGCCACACCCCAGGGAAACTCCCTTTACATTGGATGAGGGATGTGACCTGGGTAAGGGTGGTACAATCCTACCCTAATCCTCTTTAACATAAAATTACAATCACAAAATGGAGGCCAACCACACAATTCTGGGAATCATGGCCCAACCAAATTCATACACACATTTTTTGGGGGACACAACTTAATCTATGACACCTGCTAACCAGAAGGTTGATGGTTGGAACCCACCAGCAGCTCCAAGGGAGAAAAGATCTGGCCATGTGCTCCTGCAAAGATTACAGCCAAGAAAACCCTCTGGGGCAGTTCTACTCTGTAACATGGAGTCACTGTGAGTCAGATTCAACACCCAACAACAATGACAATCTTTTTATTAATATTTGTTATTTTTCAACTATTCTCTATTTCACTTATCTGTTGCTTTTTTATACAAATAGTATATATTTCATGTTAATATATACCCATATGATTCTTTTTCCTGATTTATTTTGCTCCTTCCATACTTTTACTACCTTCCTTTATCCCTTTAAGTGTATTTTATTGTGTTTCCTTTTATTTTTGGTCTCTCTCCATTGATTATATTACCTTGGTTTGCAGTTTTCCTTTTATGCTCATCAGAATCCCTGATTACCTTTTTTTATTTTAGTCTGTAGGCTTCTGTTACCAGGTGAATCAACCACTCTGCTTGATAAGGTACAGGGTGGAAGAGCAAAGTCTACTCCTAGACTGTTTCAATCTCAGTGAGGTTAAGGAGACAGGAGAAGATAATCTCAAGAGCAGTGTCTGCTGGTCACAAAGCCAGGCCACATTTCCTGTCAGAGTTTCAACTCTGAGCACTGTGGGAGGAGCAGCAATGGGAGGAGGCAGTCCCACTCATTTGTAATCAAGTTTCTTGAGGATTTCAAAAGTTTCTTGAGGAATCATCAAACGAAGATGGAAGGAATATACAGAGTCACTGTGCCAAAAAGAATTGGTCGGCATTTAACCATTTTACGAGATAGCGTATGATCAAGAACTGATGGTATTGAAGAAAGCAGTCCAAGCTGTGCTGAAGGCATAGGCAAAAAACAAAGCTCCAGGAATTGACGGAATACCAATTAACATGTAGCAACAAATGGATGCAATGCTGGAAGTGCCCACTCATCTATGCCAAGAAATATGTAAGACAACTACCTAGCCAAACGACTGGAAGAGTCCCATATTTGTGCCCATTCCAAAGAAAGGTGATCCAACAGAATGCGGAAGTTATTGAACAATATCATTAACATCACACACAAGTAAAATTTTGCTGAAGATAATTAAAAAATGGTTGCAGCAGTACATCGACAGAGAACTGCCAGAAATGCAAGCCAGAATCAGAAGAGGGCATGGAACAAGGGATGTCATTGCTGATGTCAGATGGATCTTGGCTGGAAGCAGAGAATACCAGAAAGATGTTTACCTGTGCTTTATTGACTTTGCAAAGGCATTTGACTGTGTGGGTCATAACAAATTATGGATAACAAATTGAAGAGTGGGAATTCCAGAACACTTAATTGTACTCACATGGAACCTGTACATAGACCAAGAGGCAGTCTTTTGAACAGAGCAAAGGGATACTGCATGGTTTAAAATCAAGAAAGGTGTACATCAGGGTTGCATACTTTCACCATACTTATTCAGTCTGTATGCTAAGCAAATAATCCAAGAAGCTGGACTATATGAAGAAGAATGTGGCATCAGGATTGGTAGAAGACTATTAACAACCTGCTATATGCTGATGACACAGCTTCGCTTACTGAAAGCAAAGAGAACTTAAAGCACTTACTGATGAATATCAAAGGCTGCACAGCCTTCAGTATGGATAACACCTCAACAGAAAGACAAGAAAAACCCTCACAGCCAGACAGACTGGAGAAACCCTGAGAGTATGGTCCCTGGACACCCTTTTAGCTCAGTAATGAAATCACTCCTGAGGTTCACCATCCAGTCAAAGACTAGACAGCCCCATAAAACAAAACAAGACTAATGGGGCACAACAGTCCAGGGACAAGGACTGGAAAGCAGGAGGGTACAGGAAAGCTGGTAATAGGGAACCCAAGGTTGAGAAGGGACAGTGTTGACGTGTTTTGGGGTTGTTAACCATTGTTATAAAACAATATGTGTACTAACTGTTTAATGAGAAACTATTTGTTCTGTAAACCTTCATCTAAAGTACAATAAAAAAAAAAACCCTCACAACTGGACTGATAAGCAATCTCATGGTAAATGGAGAAAAGATTGATGTTGTCAAGGATTTCATTTTACTTGGATCTACAATCAACACCTATGGTAGCAGGAGGCAGGAAATCAAACGATGTATTACACTGGGCAAATCTGCTGCAAAACACCTCTTTTAAAATGTAAAAATCAAAGATGTCACTGTGAGGACTAAGATGTGCCTGGCCATGTAAGTCGTGGTATTTTCAGTCGCCTCATGTGTATGCAAAAGCTGTACAATGAATAAGAATTTGACCGATGAAGAATCAATGCCTTTGAATTATGGTGTTGGAGAATATTGAATATACCGTGGACTACCAGAAGAACTAACAAGTCTGTCTTGGACAAATACAGCCAGAGTGCTCCTAGAAGTGAGAATGGCGAGACTTCATGTCACATACTTTGGACATGTTATCAGGAGGGACCAGTCCCTGGAGAAGGACATCATGCTCGGTAAAGTAGAGGGTCAGAGAAAAAGAGGAAGACCCTCGACAAGATGGATTGACACAGTGGCTGCTATAGTGGGCTCAAACATAACGATTGTGAGGATGGTGCTGGACTGGGCAGTATTTCATTCTGTTGTACATAGGGTCACTATGAGTCGGAACCGACTCCACGACACCTAACAACAGTAACAACAACAACATTCTTTGGTAAGGTGGATAACTACTAAACTTACTAATGTTTAATCAACCTATACTTGTAATCACAAAGAGGCATGAGTGATGTCAACTAAGGGAGAGGCAGTTATGGGGCTATAGGAAGTGATGTGAGAGATATTTTACATAAAAGGAGGGGGCAAAACAGGTCAGTGCAAGCTAAAGAGTAAGTATGAAGAGACCTATCTTAACCCCTGGATTCCTTGGGTGGTGCAAATGGTTAAGCGCTTGACTACTAGCCAAAAGGCTGGTGGTTCAGACCCACCCAGAGGCATCTTGGAAGACAGTCCTAGTGATCAGCTTCTGAAGGGTCACAGCCTTGAAAACCCTATGGAGCACAGTTCTACTCTGTCACGTGGGTTCACCGTGAGTCACAATTGACTTGATGACAGCTAGCAACAACAACAACCCCAACCCCTCAGATTCACTAAACCCTGAAAGTTATTTAAGGCTCCTGTTTCTTTCTCACCATGTCCCACATCTTATGGGGCAGTTCTACTATGTCACATGGGGTCACTATGAGTTGGAATTGACTCTACGGCACACACCAACAACAGCAGCATACTTCAATTTTGTATGATAAAATGAGGTTTCCATTTTGGATTATAAAAAAGTGAATGGTATTAAAATAGTTGCTGGTGCCATATACACTATAAAATTTAATATTTCAGGTGCTTAGTCAGGTTTTCTGGCATTTAATCACTTTCTGGTTTGTAAGATACTTATTTGGGTCCAAGTCTGCCTTCCTTTCTTGCATAAAATCGCTTGAAATATGGAACTCTCTGATGCATCATTTTCCTCTTGTATTTTTTATCATGATGCTTTCAGAAAATCTGTGTAAGGAACAAATGAATATCCACTCTTCCAATCTCTTCCAAACTCAACAAGATCACTCTACAGCTATGGATTGGTTTGTACTCTCAGAAACGAAAATTTCTGACATTTATTAGCATCTACTAACCAGCACAGTGGTTAAAACTTTTGGCTGCTAAGTGAAGTGTTGCTGGTTCAAAACCACCAGAGGCTCCGCAGAAGGAAAGACCTGGCAATCTGCTTCTGTAAAGATTACAGCCTGGGAAACCCTATGGAGCAGTTGTACTCTGTCCTATAAAGATCACTATGAGTAGGAGTCAACTCAATGGCACACAACAACAATACCAGTCATTGTTGTAAATATTTGACACGTACCTAGCTCTGATTTCAGCCTCACACCAACCTTATAAGGTAGGTACTATCATGGTAGGAGTCGTGGTGGCACAGTGGTTAAGTGCTCGGCTCCTAACCGAAACATTGGTGATTCAAACCCACCACCTGCTCTGCAGGAGAAAGATGTGGCAGTCTGCTTCCATAAAGATTAGAGTCTTGGAAATCCTTTGGGGCAGTTCTACTCTGTCCTACAGGTACCATGGAAGAAAGGCCTTGTGATCTGCTTCTGTAAATATTACAGCCAAGAAAACCCTATGGAACAGTTCTACTCTGTATGACAGTGTTTTTTTTTTTTTTTTTTTTTTTAAATGGCACCAATAAATTCTGATGGGAAAAAAATTAAAATTAAAATAATCTCAAGTGCAAAGTAGCCCTTAGCATCTCCCAAAATGCTCCTACTAAACTAGATTAAATGCTTCTTTGGTGGGGAGGTACTGGGGGATCAGACGTGGGCAGCAGAGTGGCTTTGCATTATAAACACTTTTGATTTGCTTACATTTTTAAGTTGTGTGAAGGTAAAACATTTTCAATTAAGAAAAAAACGTAGTAAGTGAAATCATTGTTTAAGTCTCATATTTCGAATATTTCCCTAGAATCTTGAAGTTAAGAATTTTTACTCTTTTTTTAAAGTTACATGAAAACAAAACTGTTGCTGTCAGCGACCCCACGTTTTATTCTATGAGTAGAACTGCTTCACAGAGTTCTCTTGGCTGTAATCTTTAAGAGGGCAGATTGCTAGGCCTTGCTTCCATGGCACCGCTGGGTGAGTTCGAACCATCAGCCGTTCATTAGTAGCTGAGCGCAAACCATTTGCAGCATCCGGGACCTCACATTATCCCAACTTTGTTTGTATTTCAATATGGCTTACTCCCATATTTCAAATCTTAGAAGTTGCATTTTTAGAAAAGCATCTGAAATACACATTTGCAGAGCAACAAGATTTATCAAATCCAGCATCCATCGTTGTCAAGTTGATTCTGACTCATAGTAACTACAGGACAGAGTAGAACTGCTCCATGGGGTTTCCAAGGCTGTAATCTTTATGGAAGCAGACTGCTACATCTTTCTCCTGTAGAACAGCTGGTGGGTTTGAACTGCCAACCTTTTGGTTAGCAGCTGAGCGCTTAACTGTTACACCACCAGGGCACCTTCAGCATCCATTATGATCCTGCATTCTCTCTTCCTCACTGCATCCCTCTTTTCCCCACCACCCTACACACATACTCAGTGGTGCTGGGAGCAACTGGGTGGCATGTGAAATTTGCAAGAGAGAAGTTAGTGATAGGGGTCAGGGGAAAGAGGCCACCAATGATCGCATACCCTGACCTCTCAAAGCATGGAGCACGTGCCCTTGGGTCTGATGGTGTGGAGTCAGGGCCAGAGACCAGGAAGCAGACCAACAGAGAGATGAGTGACATTGCAGGGTGAGGTCCTTCAGCCTGCAGAGGATGGTGTGGGGATGGACAGTCCTCCCTGAGGGATGGTGCTTCTCATTTCTGGCTTGAAAGAAGTAAGGACAGCTGAGGTTCCTCCTTGTGGCTGTTTTTGTAACCTGCCTCCTCTGCTGGTCTCTCAGCTGCCCTGCAGCTGAGCTCATAGGAGCTGCTGAGACACCAGTTTCAGCCACTTCCTCTGAGGAGAGAGATTTGGGAAAATCAACTCCTATGGATTCCTTACCTGGGGTTGATGCCTGGGAAACAGGTTAGGAAGTAGCCCTGTTTGTACCATCAGGGCTTGGCCCAGGGGAGACACTGGGGACTGTCCTAGGAGAGTCTTCCTTCTAGTTCCCTAAGTTTCTGCCCAGAGGAGTTCCAGCTCGAAGAATTGAACTGTGGAGTTCCTGAACCATCAAGGAGCAAAGGACCCAAAGCACTTAAATGATTCCAATTGATGCCAACTTGTTTACTTATAATAATTTATCCAAAGGCTATTTATTATGAGACAGCAATTTTGGTAAGTGAATATATGTAGGTTCCCATTTTTAGACTCTGAAGAACTAAGTTTGACTTTTGAATTAAAACCAGACTGTTATTGTCCCTGGAGAAGGACATCATGCTTGGTAAAGTAGAGGGTCAGCAAAAAGAGGAAGACCCCTAACAAGATGTATTGACACAGTGGCTACAACACTGGGTTCAAACATAGCAACAATTGTGAGGATGGGGCAAGACTGGGCAACATTTCATTCTGTTGTGCATAGGGTGGCAATGAGTCGGGACCAACTTGACAGCACCTAACAGAAACATTATTGTAGAGAGGTCCTTGAGTGGTGCAAACAGTTTGCAGTTGACTGCTCACCGAATGGTTTGTGGTTTGAACTCACCCAGAAGTGCTGTGGAAGAAAGGCCTGGTGATCTGCCTCCATAAAGATTACAGCCAAGAAAACCCTCTGGAGCACAGTTCTACTCTGTAACACATGGGGTCACTGTGAGTTGGGGGCCAATTCGATGGCAATGGGTTTGGTTTTGGTTTATTATTATAGAAAAATTGGCAAATGCAGGAAGTGATCACAATAAATAAGGATCCCTGGTGGAACAGTGGTTAAGTACTTGGTTGCAAACTGAAAAGTCAGTGGTTTGAAATGAAAAGCCGCTCCATGAGAGAAAAATGTGACAGTCGGCTTCCATAAAGATTTGCAGCCTTGGAAACTCTATGGGGGCTGTTCTGCTCTGTCCTATAGGGTCACTGTGATTTGGCATCGACTTGATGGCAATGGGTGGTGGTGGTTTTTTTTTTTTTTTGGATCAATAAACATTGGCAAAAATCTACATTCCATTCCTCTCGAAATTGCCACTATTAATATCTTGATCTATTTCCAGTGCTTTTCTGGAGAAGTTTATATTAGTGAATGTTACTGTCTTAGTTATCTAGTGCTGCCATAACAGAAATACCACAAGTGGATGGTTTTAACGAAGAGAAGTTATTTCCTCACAGTCAGAGTAGGCTAGAAGTCCAAATTCAGGGCGTCAGCTCCAGGGGAAGTCTTTCTCTCTCTGTCGGCCTTCTCATCAGTGTTCCCCTGGACTAGGAGCTTCTCGGTGCAGGGACCCCGGTCCAAAGGACGTGCTCTGCTCCCTGCACTGCTTTCTTGATGGTATGAGGTCCCCCTGTCTCTCTGCTCACTTCTGTCTTTTATATCTCAAGAGATTGCCTCAGGACACAATCCAGTCTTATAGATCAGGTCCTGCCTTACTAACACAACTGCCACCCATCCTCCCTCATTAACATCATAGAGGCAGGTTTACAACATACAGGAAAATCACACACTACCAGGAATCATGGCATAGCCAAATTGATACATTTTTTGGGGGACATAATGCAAACCATGACCGTTACTAATAAGCCAGACAGAGGGAGACTAGTTGAGCAGCCAGGATTGCCCTTTCTTCCTGCAGAGTCCTGATGGTGACTTCTAGTCTTTTGAGGGAGAACCTTGGGACACATTATCCAAATGGATGTGTCTTTGGAAATTTCAAGCTGCAGATAATAAAGGAAGACTATGAACAACTTTTATGTTCATCATTTTGACAACTTAGAAGAAATGGACCAATTCCTGGAAAGTCACAAACTACCAAAACTCAAGCAAAGATGAAAGAATCTCAATAGCCCTATGATCATTAAATATATTAATTTGTAATTAAAAATCTTACAAAAAAGAAGTTTCCAAGCCAACATTGTTTCACTGGATAATTCTACCAAACATTTAATAAGGAAAAATTGAAAAACCATTTTGCACAGATTTCTTCCAGAAAATAAGAGGGAATAACTTCCCAACTGAATTTATGAAGCTGGCTTTAAGGACCATAGAAAAAAGAAAACTACAGAACAAAATTCCTCTTGAACTGAGATCAAGATCCTCAACAAAATACTAGCAAACCAAATCCACTAGCATACTGAAATTATTAGACACTATGAAGAAGTGTATGATTAGGTATGCAAGGTGGGTCAACATTCAAAATCAGTAAATGCAGTCTGTCATATCAAGATGGTAAAAATTAAAACCATATGATTATATAATTAGATACAGAAAAAAATTTGACAGAATCTAACATTCATGACAAAAGCTCTTAGAAAATTAGGAATACAGGGGAATTGATAAAGATCATCTACAGAAAAATCTACAGCCAACATTCTCAATGTTCAAAGACTGAATGCTGTACCCCTAAGATTGAGGACAAAACAATGATATTTGCTCTCACCTCTCCTATTCAACATAGGACTGGAAGTTGCAGGCATTGCAATTAGAAAAGGAATGTAGATTGGAAAGAGCACTAAAACTGATCCTTTTTGCAGATGGCATGATTATTCATGTAGAAAATCTCAAGGAAACTACCAAAAAAACAAAAACAGAACTTTCTGGAACTAATAACTGATTCAGCAAGGTGGCAGGATGCAAGTTCAACATATAAAAATCAATCCTATTTCTCTTCACTAGCAATGAACATCCACCACATGTCTGTCAGTTTGTCATACGGTGGTGGCTTGCATGTTGCTGTGATGCTGAAAGCAGGATCACCCATGGTGGACAGGTTTCAGTGGAGCTTCCAGACTAAGACAGACTAGGAAGAAGGACCTGGCAGTCTACTTCTGGAAAAATTGGCCAGTGAAAACCTTATGAATAGCAGCAGAACATTGTCTGTTATAGTGCTGGAAGATGAACCCCTCAGGTTGGAAGGCACCCAAAATCAACTGGGGAAGAGCTGCCTTTTCCAAGGAGAGTCGACCTTAATGACATGGATGGAGTAAAGCTATTGGGCCTTCCTTTCCTGATGTGACATGACTCAAAATGAGAAGAAATAGTTGCAAACATCCATTAATAATCAGAACGTGGAATGTATGAAGTATGAATTTAGGAAAATTGGAAGTCATAAAAATGAAATGGAATGCATAAAAATTTATTTCCTAGGCATTTGTGAGCTGAAATGGACTGGTATTGGTCATTTTGAATCAGACATCATATGGTCTGCTATGCCAGGAACAACAAATTGAAGAGGAATGGCATCACATTCATCATCAAAATGAAAATTTCAAGATCTAGCCTAAAGTACAATGCTGTCAGTGATAGGATAATATCCATACGCCTACAAGAAAGACCAGTTAGTATGACTATTATTCAAATCCAGGCACCAACCACTAATGCCAAAGATGAAGAAATTGAAGATGTTTACCACGTTCTGCAGCCTGAAATTTATCAAACATGCAATCAAGATGCATCAATAATTACTGGTGAATGGAATGTGAAAGTTGGAAACAAAAGGATAGGTAGTTGGAAAATCTGGCCTTGGTGATAGAAATGACGCTGGAGATTGCATGATAGAATTTTGCAAGACCAATGACTTATTCATTGCAAATACCTTTTTTCAACAATATAAATGGTGACTATACATGGGGACCTCACTGGATGGAATACACAGGAATCAGATTGACTACATCTGTGGAAACAGACAATGGAAAAGCTCAACATCATCAGTCAGAACAAGGCCAGGGGCCAACTGTGGAACAGACCAAAAATTTCTTATATGCAAGTTTAAGTTGAAGCTGAAGAAAAAACAAGTCCATGAGAACCAAAACACAACCTTGAGTATATCCCACCTGGATTTTGAGACCATCTCAAGAATAGATTTGATGCATTGAATGCTAATGACTGAAAACCAGATGGACAAGTTGTGGGATGACATCAAGGACATCATACATGAAGAAAGCAAAAGGTCATTAAAAAGATGGGAAAGAAAGAAAAGACCAAAAGGGATGTCATAACAGACTCTGAAACTTGCTTTTGAACATAGAGTAATGAAAGCAAATGGAAGAAATCATGAAGTAAAAGAACTGAACAGATTTCGAAGGGTGTCTCGAGAAGACAAAGTAAAATATTATAATGAAATGTGAAAAGACCTGGAGTTAGAAAACCAAAAGGAACAACACGCTCCACATTTCTCAAGTTGAAAGAACTGAAGAAAAAATTCAAGCCTCAAGTTGCAATTTTGAAGGATTCTATGGGCAAAATATTGAACGACGCAGGAAGCATCAAAAGATGGAAGGAATACACAGAGTCACTGTACCAAAAAAAGTTTGTTGATGTTCAGCCATTTCAGGAGGTAGCATACGATCAAAAACTGATGGTACCAAAGGAAGAAGTCCAAGCTGCACTGAAGGCATTGGCGAAAAACAAAGCTCCAGGAATTGACAGAATACCAATTGAGATGTTCCAACAAATGGATGCAGCACTGGAGGTGATCACTCATGTTTGCCAAAAAGTTTGGAAGACAGCTACCTAACCAACTGTCTTAGTCACCTAGTGCTGCTGTAAAAGAAATACCACAAGTGGATGGCTTTAACGAAGAGAAATTTATTCTCTCACAGTCTAGTACGCTACAAGTCCAAATTCAAGGCATCAGCTCCCGAGGAAGGCTTCCTCTCTCTGTTGGCTCTGGAGAAAGGTTCTTGTGATGCATCAGTCTTCCCTTGGTCTGGGAGCATCTCAGTGCAGGAATCTCAGGTCCAAACGATGCGCTCTGCTCCCGGCACTGCTTTCTTGGTAGTATGAGGTCCCCATGTGTCTCTGCTCGCTTCTTTCTTTTATATCTCAAAAGAGATTGGCATAAGACACTATTCAGTCTTGTAGGACCACATCAGTATAACCTCATCGTAGTGACAGAGTTTACAACATATAAGGAGATCACATATCACCTCATCAATGTGATAGAGTTTACAACACATAAGGAAATCACATCAGATTACCAAATAGTACACAATCATACAATACTGGGAATCATGACCCAGCCAAGTTGACAGATATTTTTGGGGGACACAATTCAATCTATGACACCAACCGACTGGAAGATGCATATTTGTCCCCATTCCAAAGAAAGGTGATCCAACAGAATGCAGAAATTATTGAACAATATCATTAATATTCCCATTGCTGTTTAGTCGATTCTGACTAATAGCGACCTAATAGAACAGAGTAGAACTGCCCCATAGGGTTTCAAAGGAGCAGCTGGTGGATTCAAACTGCCAACCTTTTGGTTAGCAGCCTTAATGCTTAGGCACTGTGCCATCAGGGCTCCATCATTAATATTACATGCAAGTAAAATTTTGCTGGAGATAATTCAAAATCCGTTTCAGCAGTGTATCAACAGGGAGCTGCCAGAAATTCAAGCTGGATTCAGAAGATGTGGAATGAGGGATATCATTGCTGATGTCAGATGGATCTTGGCTGAAAGTGGAGAATACCAGAAAGATGCTTATCTGTGCTTTATTGACTATGCAAAGGCATTTGACTGTGTGGATCATAACAAATTATGGATAACATTGTGAAAAAATGGAATTCCAAAATAATTGTGCTCATGAGGAACCTGTACTTAGACATAGAACAAGGGAGTAGTGTGTGGTTTAAAATCAAGAAAGGTGCGCATCAGGGTTGTATAATTTCACCATACTTATTCAATCTGTATTCTGAAAAAATAATCCAAGAAGCTGGACTATATGAAGAAGAGTGTGGCATCAGGATTGGTGGAAGACTCGTTAGCAACCCGCAATATGTAGATGACACAACCTTGCTTGCAGAAAGCGAAGAGGACTTGAAGCAGTTATTGATGAAGATCAAAGACTACACAGCCTTCAGTATGGATTACACCTCAACATAAAATAAAAATCCTCACCAAACCAAAGCAAAAAAAAAAAAAAAAAAGCCCAACCCATTGCCATCGAGTTGATTCTGACTCATAGCAATCCTATAGGACAGAGTAGAACTGCCACATAGGGTTTCCAAGGAGTGGCTGGTGGATTTGAACTGCTGACTTTTGGTTAGTAGCTAAAGGTTTAACTGCTGCCCCACCAGGCTTCCAAAAAATCCTCACAACTGGACCAATATGCAACATCATGATAAACGGAGAAAATATTGAAGTTGCCAAGTATTTCATTTTACTTGGATCCACAATCAACTGCCCATGGAAGCAGCAGTTAATAAATTAAACGATGTATTATAGAATTGGGCAAATCTGCTGCAAAAGACCTCTTTAAAGTGCTGAAAAGCAAATATGTCACTTTGAGGACTAAGGTGCACCTGACTCATATCTATGCAAAAGCTGTACTGTGAATAAGGAAGACTAAGGAATTGATACCTTTGAATTATGGTGTTGGTGAAGAATATTGAATATACCATGGACTGCCAGAAGAACTAACAAGTCTGTCTTGGAAGAAGTACAGCCAGAGTGTTCCTTGGAAGCAAGGATGGTGAGACTTCGTCTCACATAGTTTGGACATGTTATCAGGAGGGACCAGTCCCTGGAGAAGGACATCATGCTTGGTAAAGTAGAGCATCAGTGAAAAAGAGGAAGACCCTAAATGAGATGGACTGACACAGTGGCTGCAAAAATGGGCTCAAACATAGCAACAGTTGTGAGGATGTTGTACATAGGATCGCTATGCATCAGAACTGACTCGATAGTACCTAAAACAACAACATGACAGCAGTGAACTTGTGGAAATCTGTGTCTTGTTATAATGATTGATTTGTTAAAATTGTGTTTTTTGTTTTGTTTTCTTGTGTTTTTGTATGCATCCTAATATTTTGTTGAACTGTAGACATATTGTGTAGGACACTGAGATAATATTTGATATATTTTTGAGAAAAACTCAAGTTTCCTTCTGCTAGCTTTTTAGTGTGGGGATTTGTGTTAATCTACTCAGGAGTTGGGTTGCATATGAAGTTCGTTGTTGCTATGGTTACCACAGTTTAAGCTTGTTTTTGCTATCAGCAACAGAAATTTCAAATTCCTCTTGACTATTTCTCTTTGCTTGTCTTTGGGTCTTCATAGTCTATTTCTTGCTGTTCTCCCATGGCTATTTTTACTTGAGGCTTTTAGCATGGTGGTGGAGGCTGTAGGAGTGGGTAGGTCTCTGATGTTCTTATTAAGCCTCACAGTTTGGTTCTGGAACCCATGTTTTGGGGTTGTAGCCTTCCCAAGGGTTCCGTCTTCTTGTCCAGGGTTGGAATATCTCCTCCTTCCTCCCTTTTCTTTCCCTCAGCTGCAGTGGATGTGAACTAGTGTCTTAGTGTCTTCAGGATACATTTTTTAAAACTTTTGTTGTTGTTGAGAATATACACAGCAAAACATACGCCAATTCAACTGTTTCCACAGGTACAGTTCAGTGACATTGATTACATTCTCTGGGTTGTGCAATCATTCTCACCCTCCTTTTCTGAATTGTTCTTCCAACATTATCAAAAACTCATTGCCCCCTAAGTTTCCTATCTAATCTTTCAAGTTGCTGTTGTCACTTTGATCCCATATAGTTCTTAAAAGAATTTAATGCTCAAGGCAGAGATTTTTGACTGGTTAAGCTAAACTGTTGTTTGGTTTTAAGAAAACTTAAGAGTATATTTTTGGTTTAAGTTTTAAAGATTATCTTAGGGCAATAGTTTTGGGGGTTCACCCACTCTCCATGGTTCCAGAAAGTGTAGAGTCCATGAGAATTTGAAATTCTGTTCTGAATTTTCTCCCTTTTAATAAGGATTCTTCTATGGAATCTTTGATCAAAATCTTCAGTAATGGTAGCCAGGCATCGTCTAGTTCTTCTGGTCTCATGGAGGCAATTAGCCACACTTTCCATATCCTCCTCCTATTCCTGACTCTCCTTCCTCTGTTGCTCCTTCAGGGTGCATTTTTGAAGCTCTTCTTCCTGAAGATTAAAGCTTTTGTTACTTTGGGGGCATAAATAAACTAGATTTGGGTTGGATTCTGGTAGTTTCTCTCTTCCCTTCCCCAGATGTACAGGACTTATGTCTTTCTCTCTGCAGATTAAGAATTTTGTAATGCTGCTTCCTCCTACAGTCATTACCATGTGGGGACCTTTCTCCAGATTCTCTCTTATTCTCCCTGTGAAAAAGCCTGGTGGGTTTCCTGGAGGAAGAGCCTGCAAGAAGTTGGGAACTCCGTCTATGACTGTGTCCCCCAGGAACTTCACGATCTCATGCCACCCACACTAGGCTTCCACCAGTTCAACAAAATTTCTAGTTTAATCTTCTTACTGGTTTATATGGTGTCTGGAGTCATCTCCTGCTAAGTAAATGCTCAGGACCAGTTTCTCTGGACTATTACTCTCTGCAGGCAGCTGTTTCTCTCCAAATTTGGGATTGCCATTTGGCTTGTGACGTCAGTTCTCTGATGGTCCGTGAAAAGTAATTGATTTCAAGTTTTTCTGCTTTTGTTGTTTAAGTGTAGGAGTGACATCTTTTCAGTTCTATATATCTCTAGGCTGTAAGTAAAAGTTTCATTTGTTTCTTCTCTGTAGTTTCTATTTCTCTACTGAAAGCATTTTTCCATTTATTTCAAGAGTGTTTACTGTTACCTCATGGAACATACTTATAATGTTCAAAACAGCTGCTTTAAAGTCTTCATCTGATAGTTATAATATCCGGGTCTTCTCAGGGTTGGCATTTATTATCTTTTCCTTTGATGATTGGTCCTTTTTTCTGCTTTTTAAAACAGCTTTATTGGGATACAGTTTGCCCGTTTAAAGTGTACAGTTCAGTGGCTTTTAGTACATTCAGAGAGTTCTGCATCCATTACCACAATCTAATTTTAGAACATTTCCATCACTCCAAAAAGAAACCCTGCAACCCTTAGCCATCATCCATCAATCCCCCATTTCCCCTATCCCTAACCACTAATCTACTTTGCTTATCCTGGACATTTCATATAAACGTATCCATACATATTCCCTTTTGTGACTTGCTTCTTTCACTTAGCATAGTTTTCAAAGTTCATCAGTGTTGTAGCAGGTATCAGTACTTTATTCCAGTTTACTGCTGAATAATATCCCATTGCATGGATATGCCACATTTTATTTCTCCATTCATCAGTTGATGGACAGGTGAATTATTTCCACCTTTTGGCTATTATGAATAATGTTGCTATAAAAATTCAGGTACAAGCTTTTGTGTGATTATATGATTTCATTATAAATTCTGGTCACTATGTTTTCTTGGTTGATATTTCTTTCCATATTATGTTGTTCCCATGTAAATTCCTTTTTCCTTCACAGAAAACCACATAAAATAGATAACTGCAATTTATTAAGTAGTTATAAAGCCAATACCCATGTAACTACCGCCCAGATCAAGACATAAACCATGGCCAGAACCCAAGAAGATTTATGTTCATTATCAATCCAAACCATTCTGTATCCCCAGATTTAACCACTATTCTAACTTTTAAAAAGAATTTTTTCATACAAAAATTTATACATACATTGTTACGTTACTCTAATTGCTCTCCCCATAC
This sequence comes from Dugong dugon, assembly GCA_030035585.1. NCBI lineage: Eukaryota > Metazoa > Chordata > Mammalia > Sirenia > Dugongidae > Dugong > Dugong dugon. Next base: position 119,267,322 of record CM057466.1, read on the forward strand.
TGTGACAGCATACTCCTCCTTTCTACCCCTGATTCCTCGTGTCCATTCAACCAGCTCCTAACCCTCTCTGCCTTCCCATCTCACCTCCGGACAGAAGCCGCCCATTTAGTCTCTTGTATCTATTTGAGCTAAAAGGCACAATCCTCATGAGTATCACTTTATGTACCACAGTACAGTCCAATCCCTGTCTGAAGAGTTGGCCTCGGAAATTGTTTTAGTTCTGGGCTGATAGAGAATCCAGAGGCCATGCTTCCCGGGGTTCCTACAGTCTTAGACCATTTAAGTCTGGTCTTCTTACTAGAATTTGAGTTCTGCACACGACCTTTCTCCTGCTCCATCCAGGACTGTCTGTTCTGTTCCCTGTCAGGTCAGTCATTGGTGGTAGCTGGGCACCATCTAGTTCGTCTGGTCTCAGGCTGATGAAGTCTCTGGTTTATGTGGCCCTTTTTGTCTCTTGGGCTAATACTTCCCTTGTGTCTTTGGTGTTCTTCATTCTCCGTTACTCCAGGTAGTTGGGACCAGTTGATGCATCTTAGCTGGCCACTTGCAAGTTTTAAGACCCCAGACGCCATTCACCAAAGTAGGATGAAGAACATTTTCTTAATAAGCTTTGTTATGCCAAGTGACCTAGATGTCCCCTGAAAGCATGGTCCCGAGACCCCTACCCCTGCTACTCTGTCCCACAAAGTGTTTGATTATATTCAGAAACTTCTTAGCTTTGGTTTAGTCCAGTTGTGCTGACTTCCCCTGTAGTGTATGCTGTCCTTCCCTTCACCTAAGATAATTCTTATCTACTATGTAGTTAGTAAATAACCCTCACCCTCCCTCTCCACCCTCGTAACCATCACAGAATGTTTTCTTCTGTGTTTAAACCTTTTTTTGAGTTCTTATAATAGTGATCTTGTCCAATATTTGTCCTTCTGTGACTGACTAAATTCACTCAGCATAAAGACCTCCAGCTTCCTCCATGTTATGTTTCACGCTTCATCGTTGTTCTTTATTGTTGTGTAGTATTCCGTTGTGTGGATATACCATAATTTGTTTATCCATTCATCCATTGATGGGCACCTAGGTTGTTTCCATCTTTTTGCTGTTGTGAACAGTGCTGCAGTGAACATGGGTGTGCATATATCTACTCATGTGACGGCTCTTATTCCTCTAGGATATATTCCAAGGAGCAGAATAGCTGGATTGTATGGTAAATTCTATTTCTAGATTTTTAAGGAAGCATCAAGTTGATTTCCAAAGTGGTTGTACCATTTTACATTCCCACCAACAGTGTATAAGTGTTCCAGACTCTGCACAACCTCTCCAGCATTTATTACTTTGTGTGTTTTGGATTAAGGCTAGCCTTGTTGGAGTGAGTTGATAGCTCATTATAGTTTTGATCTGCATTTCTCTAATGGCTAATGATTGTGAGCATTTCCTCATGTGTCTGTTAGCCGCCTGAGTATCTTGTTTGGCGAAGTGCCTGTTCATATCCTTTGCCCATTTTTTACTTGGGTTATTTGTCTTTTTGTTGTTGAGGTTTTGGAGTATCTTGTAGATTTTTGAGATTGGACACTGATCGGATTTGTTGTATCCAAAAATTTTTTCCCATTCCATAAATTGTCTTTCTACTCTTTTGGTGAAGTCTTTTGATGAACAAAGCGTTTGCTTTTCAGGAGCTCTCATTTATCTAGTCCCTCTTCTAGTGCTTGTGCATTGTTACTTGTGGTTGGTATTATGTTTATGCCATGTATTAGGGCTCCTAGCATTGTCCCTATATTTTTTTTTTTATTGTACTCCAGGTGAAGGCTTACAGAACAAATAGTTTCTCATGAAACAGTAGTACACATATTGTTCCATGTCATGGTTAACAACCTCACAACATGTCAACCCTCTTCCATCTCGACTTTTTTTTTTTTTTTGGTGAAAATATACATAGCCAAAGATACACCATTTCAAAAATTTCTACATGCACAGTTCAGTAACATTGACTACGCCCTTCTCATTGTGCTGCTATTCTCACTTTAGATGAAGGCCTCCAGAACAAAATAGTTTCTCATTTAACAGTTAGTACACATGTTGCCCTATGACAATGGTTAACAACCTCACAACACATCAACACTATCCTTACTCAACCTTGGGTTCCCTATCACCAGCTTCCCTGTCCCTTTCTGCCTTCTGGCCCTTGTCCCTGGACTGCTGTACCTCATTAGTCCCATTTGGTTTTATGGGGCTGTCCACTCTCAGGCTGAACCGTGAACCTCAGAGATGACTTCACTACTGAGCTAAAAGGGTGTCTGAGGGCCATACTCTCAGCGTTTCTCCAGTCTCCTTTAGGTCAGTAAATCTGGTCTTTTTTTTGTGAGTTAGAATTTTGTTCTACATCCTTCTCCAGCTCTGTCCAGAACCCTCTGTTTTGATCCTGGTCAGAGCAGTCGGTGGTAGCCGGGCACCATCTAGCTGTACTGGACTCAGTCTGGTGGAGGCCCTGGTAGCTGTGGTCCACCAGTCCTTCGGACCAATCTCTTCCCTGTACCCTGTTCTCCTCACTTTCCCCCGCTCCCGAAGGGATGAGACCAGTGGAGTATCCCAGATGGCTGCTTACATGCTTTTAAGACCCAGACGCTACTCACCAAGGTAGAATGCAGAACACTGTCCTTAAACTGTGTTATGCCAGTTGAGCTAGATTTTCCCCTTGACCACGGTTCCAACAGCCCTCAACCCAGCAATCCAGTCCCTCAGGGAGTTTGGATGTGTCTATGGAGCTTCCATGACCTTTCCTTGTACAAGTTGTGCTGGTTTCCCTTGTACTGTGTACTGTCTCACCCTTCACCCAAAATACCACTTATCTATTGCCTATTTAGTATTCCCCCCCACCCCTCCCATCCCTGGTAACCAACAAAGTTTGTTACATTTTGTGTGTGAATTTCTTCATGGGTTTTTAAAATACAGGTCTCATACAATATTTGTCCTTTTGTGATGGACTTATTTCACTCAGCATAATGTCCTCCAGTTTCATCCATGTTATGAAATGCTTCACAGATTCATCGTTCTTTCTCGTTGCATAGTACTCCATTGTGTGTATGTACCATAGTTTGTTTATCCATTCATCTGTTGATGGGCATCTAGGTTGTTTCCATAGTTTTGCTATTGTGAACCGTGCTGCCATGAACATAGGTGTGCATATGTCTATTCGAGGGACGCCTCTTATTTCTCTAGGATATATTTCTTGGAGTGGGAGTGCTGGATCGAATGGTATGTCTATTTCTAGCTTTCTGAGGAAGTGCCATATCATTTTCCAAAATGGGTGTATTATTTTGCATTCCCACCAGCAGTGCAATAAGAGTTCCGATCTCCCCGCAGCCCCTCCAACATTTGTTATTTCCAGTGTTTTTGATTTGTGCCAGTAATGCCGGGGTGAGGTGGGATCTCATTGTGGTTTTAATTTGCATTTCTCTAATGGCTGGTGATCATGAGCATTTCCTCATGTGTCTGTTGGCCATTTGAATGTCTTCTTTGGTGAAGTGTCTGTTCATTTCTTTTGCCCATTTTTTAATAGCATTATTTGTCTTTTTGTTGTAGAGGGGTTGGATTTTCTTGTAGATTATGGAGATTAGACCTTTGTCTGACATGTGCTGTCCAAAATTTTTTTTCCAGTCTGTAGGTTCTCTTTTTACTCTTTTGGTGAAGTCTTTTGAAGAGCATAGGTCTTTGATTTTTAGAAGATCTCAGTTATCTAGCTTATTTTTTGGGGTTTCTGTGTTGATGTTTATATTTTGTATCCTGTTAATGCCGTACATTAAGGCCTGTAGTGTTGGTCCTATTTTTTCTTCTATGAACTTTATAGTTTTAGGCTTTATATTCAGGTCTTTGATCCAGTTTGAAGTAGTTTTTGTATACAGCGTGAGGTATGGGTCCTGTTTCATTTTTTTGCAGATGGATATCCAGTTTTGCCAGCATCATTTGTTAAAAAGACTGTCTTTTCCCCATTTGATGCACTTTGGTCCCTTGTCGAAGATCGGGTGACCATAGGTGGATGGATTTACATCTGGGTTCTCAATTCTGTTCCATTGGTCAATGTTTCTGCCATACCAGTACCAGGCTGTTTTGACTACTGTAGCTGTATACTAGGTTCTGAAGTCAGGTAGTATGAGTCCTCCAACTTTATTCTTGTTCTTCAGTAGTGCTTTACTTATTGGGGCTTCTTCCCCCTCCATACAAAGCCAATGATTAGTTTTTCCATCTCTTTGAAGAATGTTGTTGGTATTTGGATTGGGATTGTGTTGTACGTGTAAATAGCTTTGGGTAGAATTGTCTTTTCACAATGTTGAGTCTACCTATCCATGAGCATGGTATTTTTTCCATTTATGTAGATCCCTTTGGGTTTCTTGCAGTAGTGTTTTGTAGTTTTCTTTGTACAGGTCTCTTACATCCCTGGTTAGATTTATTTCTAAGCATTTTATCTTTTTAGGGACTATTATAAATGGTATTGCTTTCCTGATTTCCTTTCCATCATTCTCCTTATTGGTGTATAGGAATCCAACTGATTTTTGTAGGTTTATCTTGTATCCTGCTACTCTGCTGAATCTTTCTATTAGTTCCAGTAGATTTATCATGCAGTCTTCAGGGTTTTCTGTGTATAGTATCATATCATCTGCAAACAGAGACAGTTTAACTTCTTCATTACCAGTTTGGATGCCCTTTATTTCATTTTCTTGCCTTATTGTTCTAGCTAGAATTTCCAGCACAATGTTAAATAGGAATGGTGATAAAGGGCATTCTTGTCTTGTTCGTGTTTTCAAGGGGAATGTTTTCAGCCTCTCTCCATTAAGAATGATGTTGGCCATTGGTTTTGCATAGATACCCTTTATTATGTTGAGAAATTTCCCTTCTATACTTATTTTATTGATAGTTTTTAACAGGAATGGGTGTTGGACTTTGTGAAATGCCTTTTCTGTGTCAATTGAGATGATCATGTGATTCTTTTATTTCCCTTTATTTATGTGATGGATTGCATTGATTGATTTTCTAATGTTGAACCATCTTTGCATACCTGGTATGAATCCTACTTGGTCTTGGTGTATTATTTTTTTGATATGATGCTGAATTCTATTGGCTAGAATTTTGTTAAGAATTTTTGCATTTATATTCATGAGAGATATTGGTCTGTAATTTTCTTTTTTTGTGATGTCTTTGCCTGGTTTTGGTATCTGCGTTATGCTGGCTTCATAGAATGAATTTGGGAGTGTTGCTTCCTTTTCTATGCTCTAAAATATCTTGAGTAGTACTGGTACAAGCTCTTCTGTAAATGTTTTGTAGAATTCTCCAGTGAAGCCATCTGGGCAAGGACTTTTTTTGGTTGGGAGTTTTTTTTATTACCTTTTCAATCTCTTCTCTTGTTATTGGTCTGTTCAGATTTTCAACATCACTTTGTTGCAGTTTGGGTAGGTAGTGTGTTTCTAGAAATTTATCCATTTCCTCTAGGTTTTCAAATTTGTTGAGGTATAGTTTTTCATAATATTCTGTTATAATCATTTTTATTTTGGTTGGGTCTGTTGTAATGTCCCTCATTTGATTTCTTATTTGGGTTATTTGTGTCCTCTCCTGTTTTTCTTTTATCAGTCTGGCGAGTGGTTTGTTGATTTTGTTGATTCTTTCAAAGAACCAACTTTTGGTTTTGTTGATTCTTTCTATTATTTTTCTGTTCTGTATTTCATTTATTTCTGCTCTGATCTTTACTATTTCCTTTCTTCTGGTGGCTGTGGGCTTTTTTTGCTGTTCTCTTTCTATTTGTTTGAGTTAATGTTTTGATTTTGTCCCTTTCTTCTTTTTTGATGTGTGCATCTATTGCTATAAATTGTCCTCTGAGGACTGCCTTTTCTGTGTCCCAAAGGTTTTGGTCTGGTGTGTTTTCATTCTCATTTGATTCTAGGAATTTTTTGATTCCATCTTGATTTCTTCTATTACCCAGTGATGTGTAAGCAGGGCATTATTCAGTTTCCATGTAATTGATTTTTTTTCCTTGCTCTGTCTGTTGTTAATTTCTACCTTGATGTCATTGTGGTCAGAGAAGATACTTTGAATTATCTCAACGTTTTGGATCTTGTTGAGGATTGCTGTGTGGCCTAAGATGTGGTCTGTTCTGGAGAATGTTCCATGTGCCTTGGAAAAGAATGTGTAGTTTGCAGCAGTTGGATGGAGTGTTCTATATATGTCTATGAGGTCAAGTTGGCTGATTGTGCCCTTTAGGTTTTCTGTATCTTTGCTGAGTTTCTTCTTAGTTGTTCTGTCCTTTACTGAGAGTGGTGTGTTGAAGTCTCCTACTATTATCGTGAAACTGTCAATTTCTCTTTTCAGTGTTGTTAGAGTTTGTTTTATATATTTTGGAGCCCTGTGATTGGGTGGGTAGATGGTTATTATGGTTATGTCTTCATGATGGATCATCCCCTTAATCATTATATAGTGTCCTTGTTTGTCTTTTATGGTGGATTTTGTTTTAAAGTCTTTTATCTGAGATTAGTATTGCCACTCCTGCTCTTTTCTGGTTGTTGTTAGCTTGATATATTTTTTCCCAAGCTTTGACTTTTAATAAATTCACATCTTTGTTTCTGAGGTGTGTCTCTTGTAGACAACATATTGATGGATCCTGTTTTCTTATCCATTCTGTCACTCTTCGTCTCTTTATGGGTGCATTGAGTCCATTTACATTCAGTGTAATTATTGATAGAGTTTGTTGCTGTCATTTTATAGTGCTTTTCTTGTGGTGCTGACGTTTTCTTTGCTCTTCTTACTCTGTTTCTGAGTGACTTTTGTTTGTGGATTTTTTTTTCATTTCTTTTGTTTTTGTAGGTTTTGTTTTTGCTGAGACTATGTTTTTCCTCTTTATTTTTATGAGTATGTTTGTTAACTTTCTTTGTGGTTACCATGAATTTTACCCTAATCTTTCTAAGTTTGAAGCAGTCTCCCATTACTTGGTATTGGCTTGCCTTCCTCTCCATTAGAGTGTTCTATACATACGCCGTTTATCCGCTATTTTCTTGTTATGACGTTGTTGTCATTTACTGATTAATTGCTCTGATTCCCTGTTGTATGTCTTTTGGCTTTCCTCAATAGTTCATTTCCTAGATTGGTATCTGGCTGGTACGATTGTGCGTCCTAGATTCTGCTTGTGAGCTGAAGTTGTTTGTTCTCAGATCGAAGAACTCCCTTTAATAGTTCTTGTAAGTTTGGTTTGACTTTTACGTATTACCTTAATTTCTGTTTATCTGGAAATGATCTAATTTCACCATCATATTTGAACGAGAATTTTGCAGGATATATTATTCTTGGCTGGCAATTTTTTTCTTTCAAGATTTTATATATGTCATCCCATTGCCTTCTTGCCTGCATGGTTTCTGCTGAATAATCTGAGCTTAGTCTTATTGTTTCTTCTCTGTATGTGAATTCTTGTTTTTCACGAGCTGCTCTCAGGATTCTTTGTTTGTCTTTGGTTTTGATGAGTGTGATTATGATATGCCTTAGTGATTTTCTTTTGGGGTCTCTCCTATATGGGGTTCGTTGAGCTTCTTGGATGGCCAGCTTTTCATCTGTCATGATATTGGGAAAGTTTTCTGTCAGCAGTTCTTCAATGATCCTCTCTGTGTTTTCTGTTTTCTCCCCATTCTGGAATTCCAGTCACTCACAAATTTTTACTTTTGATTGTATCCCACATAACTCTAAGGGTCTCTTCATTTTTCTTTGTTCTTTTTTCTGAGTTTTCCTCAAAGAGAGTTGTATCGAAGTGTTTGTCTTCAATTCCACTGATCCTGTCTTCCACCGTTTCAAATCTGCTTCTCAGCCCTTTTATGACATCATCCATTTCTGAAATCTTGTTGTTTATCTTTTGGATTTCTAATTGTTGTCTTTGTATAATTTCTAGTTGTGAATTTATTTTGGCGTTTTTTCCTGCATTATTTTCCTGAATTCTTCCAATTTTTTGTCTGTATTTTCCATGAATTTGTCTATTTTTTCCTCATTTTTGCCTGCTTTTTGTTTCAGGTCTTGGAGAATTCTGAGTATTAGAGATTTGAATTCCCTATCAGGTAGTTCTAGAGCCTTTTCTTCCACTGGAAAGTCATCTGATGTTTTATTTTGGGTGCCTACTGGAACCATCCTGTCCTATTTTTGTAAATGTTTTGATATTGTCTGCTGTCTTGGGGCCATTCAGTAGTTATTTTTCTGGTTTATTGATTGTAGATTTGTTTGTTTCATCCCTTTTTTAATTTGGCTATGTCTGAGCAGGCGAGGCATGTGTTCTTTGTTGTTTGCTTGTCTGTGGGCACAATACTTTTCACCTCCTTCTCCAATTGGCAGTCAGTCACTCAGACATGGTATGGCAGGGCAGGTCTAGCTGAAGACAAGTCACTGGGACGGGTTGTTTGTGGCACTTACCACAGCCACCAGGGCGGGCCGGTAATCAGTGCAGGGTAGGCTCTAGTAGGCTGTGCCTTTCTGCTTGGTGGTGTGATGCTAAGTGCACGGTGCAGGTAGGGAGCATGTAGCAGGGAGATTGTCATGTGTGGAGCCAAGATGAACATGAGAGAGTGGAGAGAGGAAGAGAAGCCAAAAACATACAAACAAAAAAGAATGCTAGAGGAGCTTGCCGTTGGAGTGCAGAGACGAGAGACCATGAAATGAAGAAAAACCAAAAGGGGAAGAGTAAGAAAAAAAAAAAAAAGAAAAGGAAAAAATGAATAAATAAAAATTGGAAAGGTTAAAGAACAGCAAACTTGCCAGGGATCCCGCCGGTGCAGCTATGAGGTCTGGGGAAGCCGTTCTCAAATGCTGCAGTACAGCCTAGCCAGAAGGCACAGAGGCATACAATGCCAGGTATTCAGGGAACAGAAAGAGAAGGAAGATATAAAGAGACGAGAAACTGAGAAATGAAGAAAGACAAAAAGGGAAAAAGAGGGAAAAGAAAACAAAACAAATTTAAAAAACAAACAAACAAGAAAAGCCCCCAAAAAACCAGAAAAAAAAAAAAGAAAAAAAAAACCAACAGTAAAAGAAATGTCCTCAGGGATCCCTCTGCACGTCTGTCCAAGCTGAGGGGGTAGTTTCCAAGCCACGCAGCACTGCCTGTCCAGAACGGGCTCCCAACTCAAGAAAAGGAAAAGAAAACAAACAATTCAAAACATATGAACAAAAGCCCCAGGATCCCAGCAGCGCGGCAGCCCAGCCCGGGACGCAGCTCCACACGTGAATGGAGCTCCACATCCCCTCAGGAGGAAGCAAAGATGGCGCACGGAGCCAGGTATTTGAGCAAAAGGTGGGGGGGAGGTAGTGAGAGGTAAGGAAGAAATCAAAAGAAGCGGAAAAAAAGCAACAGCAGCAGCCAACAAATGGCACTCAGAGAGCCAGCTAGTGCGGGCTGGTGGAATCCACGCAGCCAGTGTTTCCCAGACAAGAGACTGTGTCCACGGGAAGCAGAGGAGGCCGAGTGTGGGTGAAGAAGGTTAGAGGGTGGGAAAGTGTATATCACAGATTACCGGAACTCTGTAGCCCCTCAGGAAGAATCAAAGATGGTGCGCAGAGTCAGGTATCTGAGCGAAAGGAGGGGGAGGTGGTGAGAGGTAAGGAAGAAATCAAAAGAAGTGGAAAAAAGCAACACCAGCAGCCAGCAAATGGCACTCAGAGAACCAGCCCATTCTGGTGGGTGGAATTTAAGCAGCTGGTGCTTTCCAGACAAGAGATTGTGGCCACGGGAAGCAGAGGAGGCCTAGTGGGGGTGAAGAAGGGTGGCGGGTGGGAAAGCGTATATCACAAATTACTGGTTGTTTTGTCTCCCACTGGAAGCTCCGTGAAGCTGCTTTCTCGTACCCCCTGTTTGCTGGTCTCCGATAGGAGTCCAAGATGGCGGATCCACACTGCGTTAGCTGATAGGGGCCCTCTGCGTGAATCTTTCCTTGCTCTCCGTTCTCTGTCAGTTTTCTCATTCCATTTGGTGGTTGGCTGAGTTCTTTACCTCTTCATTTGATGTTTTAGGGTTTCAGGATTGTTGTTTTCTCTGTTTGGCTTAGTTTTTCGGATATTTGCTATGGAGGGACCGTGTGGTGCTTCTGCCTAGAGCGCCATTTTTCCGCAAGTCCCTGTCCCTATTTTTTCTTCCATGATCTTTTATCATTTTGAAGTTTATATTTAAGTTTTTGATCCATTTTGAGTTAGTTTTTATGTGTGGTGTGAGATACGGTTCTTGTTTCAGTTTTTTGCAGATGGATATCCAGTTATGCCAGCACCATTTGTTAAAGAGACTGTCTTTTCCCCGATTAATGGACTTTGGGCCTTTGTCAAATACCAGCTGCTCATAGGTGGATGAGTTTATGTCTGGATTCTCAGTTCTGTTCCATTGGTCTATGTACCCGTTGTACAAGTACCGGGCTGTTTTGACTACCAAGGCAGTATAATAGTTTCTAAAATCAGGTAGTGTGAGGCCTCCCACTTTGTTCTTCTTGAGTAATGCTTTACTTATTCGGGGCATCTTGCCTTTTTGGTGATTTGTTTCTCCTTTTCATTAAAAAATGCTGGTGGAATTTGGATCAGGATTACATTGTATCTGTAGATCGCTTTGGGTGGAATTGACATTTTCACAATGTTGAGTCTGCCTGTCCATGAGCAAGGTATGGTTTTCCACTTATGCGTCTCTTTTGGTTTCTTGCAGTAGTGTCTTGTAGTTTTCATTGTATAGATCTTTTACGTCTCTGGTTAGATTTATTCCTAAGTATTTTATCTTCTTGGGGGCTATTGTAAATGGTATTGAATTGGTGATTTCCACTTTGAGATTCTCTTTGTTGGTGTAAAGGAATCAAACTGATTTTTGTATGTTTATTTTTTATCCTGAAACTTTGCTGAAATCTTCTATTAGTTCCAGTAGTTTTCTTGTGGATTCTTTGGGGTTTTTTGTGTATAAGATCATATCATCTGCACATAGAGATACTTTGACTTCTTCTCTACCAATTTGGATGTGCTTTATTTCTTTTTCTCGCCTAATTGCTCTGGCTAGGACCTCCAGCACAATGTTGAATAAGAGTGGTGATGAAGGGCATCACCTGGTTCCCATTCTCAAGGGGAATGCTTTCAAAGTCTCTCCATTTAGGATCATGTTGGCTGTTGACTTTGTATAAATATCCTTAATTATATTGAGAATTTGCCTTCTATTCCTATTTTGTTGGGAGTTTTTATATGAATGGGTGTTGGACTTTGTTAAATGCCTTTTCTGCATCAATTGATAAGATCATGTGGTTCTTGTCTTTTGTTTTATTTATGTGATGGATTACATTGATTGTGTTTCTCATGTTGAACCTTCCCTGCATACCTGGTATAAATCCCACTTGATCATGATGAATTATTTTTTTGATATGTTGCTGAATTCTATTGGCTAGAATTTTGTTGAGGATTTTTGGGTCAATGTTCATGAGGGATATTGGTCTGTAATTTTCTTTTTTTGTTATGTCTTTACCTGGTTTTGGTATCAGGGTTATGCTGGCTTCATAGAATGAGTTTGGGAGTATTCCATCCTTTTGTATGCTCTGAAATACCTTTAGTAGTAGTGGTGTTAACTCTTCTCTGAAAGTTTGAAGACATCTGGGCCAGGGTTTTTTTTTTTTTTTTTTCCTCGGGAGTTTTTTAATTACCTTTTCAATCTGTTCTTTTGTTATGGGCTTATTTAGTTGTTCTACCTCTGTGTTAGTTTAGGTAGACAGTGAGTTTCTAGACATTTGTGCATTTCCTCTAGGTTTTCAAATTTGTTAGGGCACAATTTTTCATAGTATTCTGTTACAATTCTTTTAATTTCAGTTGGGTCTGTTGTCATATCACCCATCTCATTTATTTTATGGGTTATCTGCTTCCTCTCCTGTTTTTATTTTGTCAGTTTGGCTAATGGTTTATCAATTTTGTTGATCTTTTCAAAGAACCAGCTTTTGGTCTTGTTAACTCTTTTAATTGTTTTTCTATTCTCTGTTTCATTTAATTTTGCTTTAATTCTTATTGTTTCCTTTCTTCTGACGCCTTAGGGCTTCTTTTGCTGCTCTCTTTCTACTTGTCCCAGTTGTAGTGTTAATGTTTTGGTTATGGCACTTTGTTCTGTTTAGATGTGTGCATTTATTGCTATAAACTGACCTCGGAGCTCTGCTTTTGCTGTGTCCCAAAGATTCTGGTAGGGTGTGTTTTCGTTTTCATTTGATTATATGACTTTCTTTATTCCATCCTTAATTTCTGCTATAACCCAGTAGTTTTTGAGCAAGGTATTGTTAAGTTTCCGTGTGTTTGATTTTTTTTTACTTGCTTTTTGTTTTATAGATTTCTACTTTTATGGCTTTATGTTCAAAAAAGATGCTTTGTAGTATTTCAGTGCTTTGGAGTTTGTTAAGGCTTGTTTTATGGCCTAATATGTGGTCTATTCTGGAGAATGATCCATGTGCATTGGAAAAGAAAGTATAGTCGGCTGGTGTTGGGTGGAGTGTTCGGTATATGTGTATGAGATCAAGTTGGTTGATTGTAGCATTTACCTCTTCCGTGTCTTTGTTGAGCTTTCTGCATGTTCTGTACTTCACTGAAAGTGCTGTGTTGAAGTCTCCTACTACTATTGTGGAGCTGTCTCTCTCTGTTTCCAATGCTGTTAGAGTTTGTTTTAAGTATTTTGGAGCCCTGTCGTTGTGTGTGTAAATATTTATTATAGTTATGTCCTATTGGTGTATTGACCCTTTAATCATTGTATTCTGTCCTTCCTTATCCTCTGTGGTGGATTTTACTTTAAAGTCTCTTTTTTCAGAGATTAATAGTGCCACTCCTGCTCTTTTTGAGTGTTGTTTGCTTGATGTATTTTTTCGATTCTTTGAGTTTTATTTTTTTGGGTTTTTTTTTTTTTTTTTTTTTTTTTTTGGTCTTTAAGTATAAGGTGTGTCTCTTATAGGCAGCATATAGAAGTATCGTGGGTTTTTTTTTTTTTTAAGTCTAAGTGTGTCTCTTGTAGGCAGCATATAGATGTATCGTGTTTTTTTTTTTAAATCCAAATTGCCACTCTGTGTCTCTTTATATTGTTTCACTTAGTCCCTTTACATTCAGCGTAATTATAGATAGGTATGAGTTTAGTGCTGCCATTTTGATGTCTTTTTTTGTGTGTTGCTGACAGTTTTTTTGTTCCGTTTAATTTTCTATGCTAACTTGTTTCTCTTTAGGTATTTTCTTTTCATCTTTTTCATTGTTGTTCGTTTTGTATGTGCTGAGCCTTTTTTTTTGTTTGTTTGTTTGTTTATTTTGCTATGTAAGATTGTTAGTTTCCTTTGTGGTTACCTTAATATTTATGTCTATTTTTCTAAGTTTAAACCAGTCTTTTATTTCTTTATGTCTCCTTGACTTCGTCTCCATTTGAAAAAATCTATGTCTACATTTTTTAGCCCGTTGTTTGTTTTAATGTTGTCATCTTTTACATATTGATATCTGTTTCCCTATTTTCAGTGTTTTAGCTTTGATGTATTTTTGTGACTTCCCTGTCTGAGTCAATATCTGGTTGCTCTGTCCTGTGTTCTAATCTTGCGTTTTTATCTGTTATTGATTTTCTAACCAGAGGACTCCCTTTAGTATTTCTTATAATTTTGGTTTGTTTTTTGCAAATTCCCTAAACTTCTGTTTATCTGGAAATGCCCTAAGTTCACCATCATATTAGAGGGACAGTTTTGCTGGATATATAATTCTTGTCTGGCAACTTTTTCCTTCAAGGCTTTATACATGTCATCCCATTGCTTTCTTGCCTGCATGGCTTCTGCTGAGTCGTCCGAGCTTATCCTAATTGACTGTCTTTTGTAGATGACTTTTTGTTTATCCCTAGCCACTCTTAAAAGTCTCTCTTTATCTTTGGTTTTGTCAAGTTTGGTTATAATATGTCTTGGTGATTTTCTTTTGGGATCTACCTTATGTGGGGTTCGATGAGCATCTTGGATAGATATCTTCTCATCTTTCATGATATCAGGGGAGTTTTCTGTCAACAAATCTTCAACAGTTTTCTCTGTATTTTCTGATATCACCCCTGTTCTGGTACTCTAATTAATCGTAGGTTATTTATCTCGATAGAGTCACACATAACTCTTAGTTTCATTTTTTAAAATTCTTTTATCTGATTTTTCCTCAGATAAGTTGGCCTCAAGTGCTATATCTTCAGTCTCACTGATTCTGACTTCTAGTGCCTCAATTCTGCTCCTGTGACTTTCTATTGGGTTGTCTAATTCTGAAATTTTATTGTTAATTTTCTGGATTTTTGATTGCTGTCTATGGATTCTTGCAGCCTTTTAAATTTCTCATTATGCTCTTGAATGACCTTTTTAAATTCCACTACTGCTTTGTCTGTATGTTCTTTGGATTTCTCTGAGTTTGACGAATTTCCTTCTGAATTTCTTGAAGAGTTTTGTATATTAATCTTTTGTATTCTGCCTCTTGCAATTCCAAGAAATTATCTTCCTCCAGAAAATTTATTGATTCTTTATTTTGGGAGCTTGCTGAAGCTATCATGGATTGCCTCTTTACGTGATTTGATATTGACTGTTGTCTCCAAGCCATCAATAAATTTTTATAATTTTATTTTATATTTGTTTGATGTGTCCTAGCTTCTTGTTTTGTTTTGATATGCCCAAATAGGCTGCTAGTGTGCGCTAGTTTGGTTACTGGCACCTTTAAATGTTTAACTTGTCACCAGATAGGCCTTTTACTAAGTATGTGTGCCCAGGAGTCCATTAAATTTTTCTGTATGAATTCAGATCAGGTGTGCAGGCAGTCGGTCACCAAGTGTGTGGTGCAGGCTCTCACCTACAGTCTTAGAGAGGCATGAGTGATTGGTGTAGGCACAGGTATCTGGCTGCAGTAGGGGGTCACGTGCTGAGCATGGAAGGGGGCTGATGGTTGCCCCTAAGTGTCTGAAAGGAAAGCGTGTTCCTGTTCCCTAGATCAAGTAGGTTGGTGAGTTTTGCAGCTGGACTATGAGCACCCTCGTCTGTTGGCTGTAAGGACTGGGGTGCACCACTTATTCTTGGACCTCTGTAGTAGGTGGCTAGGTGGTGTGGATGGAGCCACCAGTCCTCAAGCCCCTGATGTGGACAGGTAAGGTGCCTGCTTAAAGGACAGAGCAGTGTCGAATGTCACAAACCTGCCACTTCACAGCTGTAACAGTTGAAGTTAGACTTCAGGTATTTACCCTGTTGTACTGTGGTAGTGAGGGCTTACGCTGTTGAGATGGGCCCACACGAGTCTATGCAGGGGTGAAAGGCACTCAAAGTCTGCGGACCCCTTATGACTGTGCCTAGGCAAAGGAGTTGTGCCAACCCTGAGGTCCTGGCTTAGAGGAGCTGGTAGCTTATTTTTTTCCCTGTTTGTTAATTTGTTCCCTCTCCAAGGCCAGGAGAATGTGTCAGGGTACCTATGGCATCTGCTTCTCGCCCAGGGGACTCACAGATTACTGAAGCCAGTGGGGAGCTGGTGCGGAGTGGGGAGGGAGGAGGTAAATGGGAGAGAGGTTTTTCCCAAATTTTTTTTTTTTTAAATCCCCGTAGTAGGCGACACGCAAGTACTTATCTTTAGCTACTTGAGTGCTGCTTTTCACTGGTTCAGAGTGTCCAAGTAGACTCTCTGCTGCCATATCTCTCTCGATGTGGAAAGTGCCTCCCGAGCGAGTGAGCGCAGCTGTTTGCCAGCCTCACTGTGCACCCTGAGCTGACCCAGGCTGAAGGGCTGTGGCTCCCACTGGGTCAGGTCAGGGATATCCTCACTGCTTCCGAACTGTCTCTCTCTCTCCTCGTCACTCAGTCCGATTCCTCACCTTTGCCTTGTTCAGGGCTCCTAGATATTCATATACAATCAATTCACTTGTTTTTTCAAGTCTTTGTTGTAAGAGGGACACAGGAAGCCGTCTGACTACTCTGCCATCTTGGCCCCACCTCCTATCTTTTATATTAATGATCTCCTTGCTTTCTTTATCGTTTTACATCTGTTTTACCTGATTTTAAACTGTATACAGGTGGAAATTTGTTTTGCCTCTTTCCCTCCATATTACATTTTTAAGATGTATCCATGTTGTGTGCTGCTCTGGTTTGCTTATTTTTGTTACTATATTTCATTTCATAAAAATATGCTACAATTTATATATCCATTCTGCTTGTAGACATTTGTGTTGTTTCTAACACACTCCTATGCTGGACACATAAGCACCAATTTTTCTATTGCACATACCTAAGAGTGGAATTGTTGCCTTATAAGGTATGTGTATCTTCAATTTTTAAAAAGTATATGAAAATGGTTTCTAATGTAGTTCCAGTTTATCATCTTACTAGCAGTGTATGAGAGTTTTAGTTGCTCTATAGTTTTCCAATTACAAGTATTTTTAGGCTTGTAAATTTCTACTAATCTGGGGGTATGTGATGTTCATTGTCATTTTCCAATTTTCCTGATTATGAAATCAGCCGGACATCATTTCATAATTATTAGTCATTTGAATTGCCTATTTTGAAAAGGGCCTGTTAAGCCTTTTTGCCCATTCATCTGGTTTTTTCTTTTTTTTATTGTTGTGCTTTAAGTGAAAGTTTACAAGTTAGACTCTCATACGAAACTTTACACAATGTTTTGTGACCCTACTTGCTCTCCCTATACTGTGACAGCACACTCTTTCTTTCTACCCTGGATTTCCCGTGTCCATTCAACCAGCTCCTGACACTCTCTGCCTTCTCATCTTGCCTCCGGACGAGAGCTACTCATTTAATCTCATGTATCTACTTGAGCTAAGAAGCACACTCTTCATGAGTATCATTTTATGTCCCATAGTCCAGTCTAATCTTTCTCTGAAGAGTTGGCCTCAGGAATGGTTTTAGTTTGGGGCTAACAGAGAGCCCAGGGGCATGTCTTCCAGGGTCCCTCCAGTCTCAATTAAACCGTTAAGTCTGGTCTTTTTACTAGAATTTGGATTCTGCACCCCACTTTTTTCCTGCTCCATCAGGGACTCTCTGTTGTGTTCCCTGTCATGGCTGTCATTGTAGTAGCCAGGCACCATCTAGTTCTTCTGGTCTCAGGCTGATGAGGTCTCTGGTTTATGTGGCCCTTTCTGTCTCTTAGGCTGATACTTTCCTTGTGTCCATGGTGTTCTCTGGGTTTTCTTAATGACTCAAAGTTCTTTGTTGGTTATACGTGTTGCCAATATCTCCTTTCATGCTGTAGTTTGTCTTTTCACTCTATGGTATCTTTTGATAAGCAAAAGGTCTTGATTGTAATGTGATCAAATTTATGTATTTTTTCCCTTATAGCTTTCCATGACATGTAGACTAAAATTCAGAGTTTTTATTGTGACCTGCAGAGTTTAAAATGATCTGTCCCCTGACATCCTTTCTAATCTCACCTTTCAATAGTGACTCCTTCCCTTATTCGGCTCCATCCAGCAGGTTCCCTTGCTGTTCCTAGAGCATCTCAAACATGCTCCCTAATCTGCCTTTTATACGCTTGTGCCTTCTGCTTGAATTGCTTTTTCCAGGATCTTCTCATGATTCATCTCCTCACTTCATTCCAGTCTTTGCTCAAATATCTCCCCCTCAGATACACCTAAGGAGCTTTGGTGGTGCAGTGGTTAAGCTCTTGGCTGCTAACCAAAAGATGGGTGGTTGGAACCCACCAGCAGCTCCACAGAAAACGTGGTGATCTACTTCTATAAAGATTGTATCATTGGAAACCCTATGGGGCAGTTCTACTCTGTCCTGTAGGGTCGCTATGAGTTGGAATTGATTCTGTGGTAATGGGTTAGATACACGTTCCCTGATCTATCTATAAAATAGCAGCCCCCATCATTCTCTATCTTTATATCCTACTTTGTTTTTCTTTATAACATGTATACATACTAACACATACATTCTAATACAATATATATGTTTTCCGGTTGCTGAGTAGATTCCAACTCTTCATGAGCCCATGTGCATTAGAGTAGAACTGTGTTTTATTCTGTGTATTTTCAATGGCTGATTTTTTGGAAATAGATCACCAGGCCTTTCTTTCAAGGAGCCTCTGGGTGGACTAGAACCTCTAATCTTTCTTTAGCACCCACGGATTCCAATATATATTGGTATCTTTTTTTTTTTTCCTATTGAATTTCTCCTGTACTACAATGTCAGCTCCATGAGGGCAGGAATTTTTTTTTTAGCAATAAATTATTTTTTAACTAAGGTAGGTACATTGTTTTAGACATAATGCTACTGCGCTCTTAATAGACTACAGTATAGTGTAAACATACCTTTTATATGTTCTGGGAAACCAAAAAATTCTTGTGATTTGTTTTATTGTGATATTTATTGCGGTAGTCTGGAACCAAACTCTCAGTATCATCGAGGTTGTTGTTGTTATTGTTAGGTGCCCTCGAGTGGGCTCCAACTCATAATGACCCGATGTATAACTGAACCAGACACCGTGAGGTCCTACATCATCCCCACAATCACTGCCATTCTTGAGTCCACTGCTGAAGCCATTGTGTCAGTCCATATGGTTGAAGGACCTTGTCTTCCCCGCTACCCTCCACTCCACCAAGCATGAGGCCCCCCTGCAGAGACCGCCCCCACAGCACGTCCAAAACACCACCCCTGCCCCTAATGAGCACTCTGGCTGCACCTCCTCCAGGAGAGACCCACTTGCTCCTCTGGCAGTCCAAGGTATGCTCAACATTCCTCTCCAACACCAGAATTCAAACCCATCAACTCTTCCTTGGTCCTACCTACCCACCGTCCCACACACATATGAAAGCTGGACAATGAACAAGGAAGACGGAAGGAAAACCCATTCACCCGAACCATGGTGTTGGCGAAGAACATGGAACACACTATGAACTGCCAGAAGAACGAACAAATCCGTCCCTCAAGAAGCACAGCCAGAATGCCCCCCAGAAGCGAGCGAGGATGGCAAGACCCCAGAGGGCAGGAATTGCTGTCTGCTTGTTCACTGCTATACCCTCAGCGCCTACAACAGTGCCTGACACACAATCGGACTCACCAAAATGCCAATAAACAGTGTAGAGAGGAGAGGAAAGGAAAAAAAGGAAAACTCGGCCAGCCGGAGCCCTTAACTACACGTACATAATCCCCAAGACCCTCTCCAGCTGTTCCTTGCCCCCGCTGAAGTCCCGTTTGGGAATTTCGCACTTTCAGCATACTTCCCCTCTCACCCCCCGCCCCCAAAAGCCCAACCAGCTCCGTTTTCCTAACTTTCGTCCGGGAGCCAGACTAAGGACGTGAAAGTAAGCCCGCTCACTGCGCGTGCGCATCCCCCCTCCGTGCATCACCCGTGCAGGTCCATATCCCGCGCCCGGCGCGTGCACCGGACCGCAGCAAGCTGCGCCTGCGCAATCCGAGCCTAAGCCTTCAGCTACGCTCGACGGGTAAAGTCGGTCCGATGGCCTGAGAGGGCTCGGCGCGATCCTGACTGCAGTTCGGAAGGCCGGGGTGGGGAAGGCAGCAGAGACAGGTTGAAACTGAAAACGTCCTCCGGGCCCAGAGCCAACCGCTCGCGCAGGCGTTCACGCGCTCTGGACTCCATTTCCCAGCGGCCTCCGCGGCCCGGCCCGGCCGCCAGCCTGAGCGCCGTGGCTTCTTTGTGAGTCGGTCCTTTCGGCTGCAGGATCGAGTCTCGGCCCCTCTCCCGCGGGGGCGCTCGGCTCCCGGCCTCTGCGGACCGCCCGGAGCCGGCGTCGACTCAGAGGGAGGCGGTGTTCAGGAGTCAGGGGCTTGTTCGCCCCTGGGCAGGATCGCCGGGCTGGAGGAGGTTCCGGGAGCAGCCGCGCCCCCGTGTGTGAGTGCGACCTGTGACAGCATGTGCGACAGTGTTACCATGTTCGACTGTGAACAGTGTGACCGGGTGCGACTGTGTGATCGTGAGGGACTGAGTGAATAGTGTGGCTGTGTGAGCTTGTGTGGGACTGAGTGAATAGTGTGGCTGTGAGCCTGTGTGAACAGTGTGACTGTATGAGACTGTGTGTGAATAGTGTGACTGTGTGCGACTCTCTGAATAGTGTGACCATGAGGGACTGAATGTAAATATTGTGACCGCGAAGGACTGTGTGAACAGTGTGTGTGCGACTGTGTGACCGTGAGAGACTGAGTATGAACAGTGTGACTGGGTGAATAGTGTGACTGTGAGAGACTGTGAATAGTGTGACCCTGAGGGACTAAGCGTGAACAGTGTGGCTCTGAGGGACTGTGTGTGAATAGTGTGACCTTGAGGGACTATGGGTGAACAGTGTGGCCATGTGTGAATAGTGTGACTGTGAGAGACTATGAACAGTGTGAGACTGTGAATAGACAGTGTGACCGTGTGAAACTGTATGAGAATAGTCTGTGTGAGACCATTTGTGAACAGTGTGGCTGTATGCAACTGTGATCATGTGAGACCATGTGTGAATAGTGTGTGGCTGTATGACAGTGTGTGTATGTGACAGTCTGTGGCCATGTGAGACTTAACCATGTGAGACTGTATGGACAGTGTGTATGTGACAGTATGTGGCCATGTGAGACTATGAACAGTGTGATTGTATGAGACCATGTGTGACCGTGTGACACTATTTGAATTTGTGTGTAACAGTGTGATGGTGAGTGGGACTGTGTGAACAGTGTGATTATGTGAAACAATGTGTGGCTGAGACTTGTGACACTACTTGAGATTGTGTGTCACTGTGTGTGATGGTGTGACTCTGGTCATGTGACTGTGACCATGTCTGTGACCATGTGAGATTGTATGATTGACCTCGGAGTCCTGTGTGACAGTGTATGTCACCATGTGTCATTGTGACAGTATTGACAGTAACCTTAAAGTGACCATTTGTGGTCCATTGTGGGGGGAAGGGTGGGCTACAGTGCAGGGGCGTGTCCACAAGCTGCCAGGGGAGTTGTCAGCATGTGAGGTTGTATGGTTTATGTGTCTGTGGTTTGTGTGGTGGGGGGAGGCTGTGTGGGTGCCCTGGGAAGCCAGGTGCTCCAGGGTTTGGGAATCTGTGTTAGGGGAAAGAGATTGAGATGAAGGAGAGAGAGAGAGTGAGGGGGACAGCATTTAAAAAGGCAAGAGAAGGAGGAGAGAGAGAGGCTGAGAGGAGTCCCAGCCTTAGGCCTGGAGAGCAGAAGACCAGGCTGCTGGGCTCAGCCCTCTCCGGCACAGGAGGACCGTCTTTCCATTCTTCTTCTAGTCTTTGGGGTGTGTGAGGAATTGAGGATGAAAAGTCAGAGGAGACCTACTACGCTTCAGGTGCTTTGCTTAGCTTATATGACTATGCTGAGACTTGAATCCAGGTCTGTTAAGACCCTACCACATGGTGCTGCCATCTTGGAAAAGTATTCATGAAAATAAATGACTGATGTTTTATGAGCACAAAGGATGTGCCAGATACTATGCTAAATGTTTTATGTGGATCATTTCATAATCCTCCCCAAAACTGATGGGAGTAGGTATCATTTTATTGATAAGGAAACAGGTTTGGAGTAGTTACATGGACAGTCACAGAGCTAGTGAGTTGAGGATCAGGTGTTTTGAGTGCAGGTGTTCTAATCTCTTACTCTAGTGTTCTTACCACTAAGTTATCCTGCTTCTGAGGTAATTGTTTACTTTTCAAGGCAGTGAGGTTTACTGGAAAAGAACTCATCATGATTAAGGGGTTCAGGTGATTGTTCATGCATAGTGTCTTTCTTTCTCTGAGGAAATTGCTTAGAAAAGTCTAGAGATTGGTTTTCAGGTGCAGTTTGTCATAAGCCAGAACCAGAAGCAGGGTGTCCTGACTCATTTGGTCTATTGTCCTCCAAGCCACCTGGCCCCTCTAATGCCTACTGTCTATAAAATCACCTTGTGGATTTATCTCTCATTCTTGTAGAAAGGGTAGGAACGTATTTCTCTTCAGCATCATCTAGTGGAAAGGCTGAGAAGTCTGACCTGGATTCCACTTTGACTCAATTTCTTACTACCATGGAACCTTAGATTATTTCACCTATGAAGATTGTTGTGTGAAAGAGGGGAAATAACCCCTACTTGGTAGAGCCATTCTGAAGGGTAAATGGCTGTTATTGTGTATAATTATAAATGGTAGAGCCATTCTGAAGGGTAGGTGCTGTTATTGTGTATAATTACAAATGACGTGACTTATGCACAGAAAATTTATATTGTATTTTTGAGTTCTACAGCACAAAGGAAGAAGAATTGTAAACTTAGATATGAGTGACTACTTCAGTGATGCCTCTTATTCTCTGGTCAGGGGAGAAGGGGGAAGAGAAGGAAGAGAGGGTTTCTAGGCTGGTGATACTGGGAGCTGCAGGGCAGGGCTCGCATTTTATGGTTTCTTTCACCTTCTCCAGCTCCACCTTCTCAGAACACTGCCCTTCTCCAAGGGAGAAGCCTGAAGGGGGAGGATAGAGGAGCTGTCATAAATTCTTCCATTCTTAAAGCCATGTCCGAGGTAAGGGAACATTTCTTTTCTCTTCCCTGAAGTGCCATCTTGTTTTTTAGATTATACAAACATTTTGCTTTTCTTCTAAAATTTCTCAGCCTAACAGAGTGCATTTCATCCCATAATCTGATCCTCATTTCCTCCATTCCAGTAAAAAGAAGGTCCCCAGAAGCCCAGTGAGCTTCCTTTTTTTCCCCAGCCAGCATTTTCATCTTCGTTCAAGAAATGGTTCAGCACCTCCTATGGGCTCAGGGTTATGTTAGGGGCCCTCATGAGGCAGAAGAAGACTCCTTGGTGAGAAATGACAGCCCTCACTGGGGGGACTGGCTTCATTGAGGTTGAGGTGTATGATCAGACCACTAGCTTAGAGCTTTCCCACAGACTTGGGTCTGAGAGGAGGGCAAGCTAGGAGGGCTGTTTGGTGGTCTTATCCATGGTACACGGCAAGGTCTCTTGCTCACCATGATGTGCTGAGTCTTGAGTATTAAAGTGTGCGTCACAAACTGACAGGTCTTTATTCTCAGGCTGCTTTTAAGATTTTTCTCTTTGTCTTTGCTTGTAAGCAGTTTGGCTATGATGAGCCCAGCTGTGACTTCCTTTGTCTTTTTCTTGCTTCAGGTTTGTAAAAGTGTTCGTAAAAGCAGGGTGACTGTGGAGGTCACCATGGTGTGCTTCTCTTCTCTGAAGGATTGTAGCCCCTCAAGTCCTGTCTGTATTGATTGCTCTTCTATGCTCTCAAGAAGTCATTTTATAGTATTTTGTCCTGCATTTATAGTAGTTTTCAGCAGGAGAGATTTTTCCAATAGAGTCTACTCCATCAGGGCTGGAAGGGAAAAGATGGTAAAATTGGTTAAATTTAAAAAAAAAAACAAACGAGGAAAAGGGAATTTTACTCACAATAAAAATTTATTACATGTAAACATATAAACATTTAACACCTACTCTGCCAGGTTTAAGGAGGCCTGGTAGGGCCCTGGTGGCACAGTGGATAAGTACTATGGTTGCTAACCAAAAGGTCGGCAGTTCGAATCCACCAGCCACTCCTTGGAAACCCGTGGGGCAGTTCTGCTCTGTCCTGTAGGTGGCTGTGAGTCAGAATCAACTTGATGGCAATGGGTTTTTTTTTTTGTTTTTTTTTTTTTTTGGTGCTGCAATAGTTAAGGTCTTGGCTACTAACCAAAAGGTCAGTGGGTTGAACTCACCTGGTAGCTCTTCAGGAGAAAGGTCTGGCGATCTGCTTTGGTAAATATTACCTGTTGCTGTTGAGTTGATTTCCGACTCATGGCAACCTGAAAGGACAGGGTAGAACTGCCTCATAGGGTTTCCAGGTAGCAGCTGGTGGAGTCAAACTGCCAACCTTTTGGTTAGCAGCCGAACTCTTAACTGCTGTTACAGCCTAGGAAACCGTATGGGGGCAGTTCTACTCTGTCACATGGGGTGGCTATGAGTCAGAATTAACTTGACAGCACCCAACAACATCAAGTATATATATGTAGGAGTCTGTGGGTGGCAAAGATGGCTAAGCACTCACCTACTGACCAGAAGGTTGGCAGTTTGAACCCACCCAGAGACGCCTCAGAAGAAAGCCCTGGTGATCTGCTTCTGAAAAGTCACAGCCATTGAAATCCCTATGGGGCAATTCTACTCTGTAACACGTGGGGTCACATTGAGTCATAATCAGTTTGACAGCACCCAAAAACAACTGCCAGGTTTATTCAGACTTTTTTGTGCTTGCAATAAGGAGAAGCAAAAGATGCAATCCTTGACTTCAAGGAACTCACAGTCTTCTGAAGGAGACAAGCAGACAAGTCTAAGGCATCGTGGTGCGTGCCAGGTCAAAAATAAATCCCAAGAGAGCTATGAGCATCTAGAAGAGGAAGCACTTCAGGGTACCAAGAGGATGGTCAAGGAGGAAAGGGATGGCTTCAAGGAAGTGGTGATGAGCTGAGTCTCAAAGGGAGAGTAGTTCTGCAGGCAAGATGAGATGAGGCAGTCTTCCAAGCAAAGAGAAGGATTATTCATGAGATAATTTAGCCTGAACATTTTTTAGTTTTGACAGATATTTACCTATAGCATCACTCTTGTTGGCCAGATGATATCACATGGTATAAATCTTATTTACTAATCCCCTGCTTGTCTCCAGTTAGGTGAGTCTTAATTTTCACTATGATGTTGCAGAGATCAGCTCTGTTTCCTTAAAATCCTAGAAGTTTTTCTTTCCATTGAGACTTGTTGCTGTGTGCCGTCTAATCGATTCTGACTCATGGTGACCCTATAGGACAGAGTAGAACTGCCTCATAGGGTTTCCTAGGTTGTAATCTTTATGGGAGCAAATTGTCAGGTCTTTTCTCCTGCGGAGCCACTGGGTGGGTTCGAACTACTGACCTTTTGGTTAGTGGACGAGCACTTAACCATTGCACCACCAGGGCTCCTTTCCATTGAGACTAGGAATTCCCAAACTTAACTTAATCTCAGAAAAATTTTAGTGTAGTATTTTGACCCAGCAAGAATAGGAGCTGATGAAAAAATAATTCAGGCTTGGAGTAAGTGTTGACCCCTGTTCTCCCTCCCTTGCCATTCCACCCCCAGTTAGAGACCCTAATCCTCCAGCGTGATCTTAAGAACACATGGAAACTCTTATACAGGTGGGTATTACCTTTTCTTAGCCGTGGGTTTTAGATTTCTGGCATTTGTTTCCAAGAAGCAATGATGTGTTGAGACAGTGTGCATAATCAACTATGCGATTTATTATCAACACTGACTCCAACCCAGGGACCAGAGTCAGCAGAAGAAGCAGTGGGTACCTGAAACCACTCTCTACAATAGGCAGCCTCAATTTGACCCTTTTATACGAAAGTCAAGAAGCCCTGGTGGCACAATGGCTAAGTGCTTGGCTGCTAACTAAAAGTCGGTGGTTCGAACCCACCAGCTACTCTGCAGGAGAAAAGGCCTGGTGACCTCCTGTAAAGATTTTGGCCTAGAAAACCCTGTGGGGCAGTTCTGCTGTGTCACATGGGGTCTCTATGAGTCAGAATAGACTTGACGGCACACAACAACATAGGAAAGTCATTTCTCCACCTCGTGATCTCATCCTTGGTCTGTGTTGTAGACCCCTTCCCAGACTATCATTTAAAGGGGAGATGAGTAGACTTACAAGCAGCTCTGTTCCTCATTTGCGTTGGGTTTTCCTTATAACAGCATTACCTAAGGTGGGCGCCCTTGTTCTAGGGCAGCTTGGCTTGGAACATGCCCAGTTTATATTCTAATCGGGGCTGTTTTCTAATAGTAAGTGGCTATATCACAAATACACAAAAACGTTGCTCAAAATAAGGTTGCTTTTTCTAGTTCATATCTTACGTACAAATGTAAAATGAAGAACATTTTACTTTATGTTAAGATGATTTTGTTCTTAATAAAATGTTCGCATTTTTTATACTTATTATTCTAAGTTTTTTCTTTTTTTTTTTTTTTTGAGTACATGGAACAGGTTTATCTCACTAGGAGAATACCCATTTTGAGTTTTTAGGGCTCAAACTAGGTCTTTCTCCATGTTATAACAAAGATCCTTAATTCCATACACAGTAGTAGTATTTGAGAGCCGTGCTGTAACATTTTAAAAACTCTTACTCGCTAGGCATGTACAACTGTGTACCTCTAGTGAGAGTGGTAGGTATTTTTCGATGCACTTTGTTGTCAGATTTGGAAATGTTTACTATTTAACTAAGATGATGCTAAAAGTACTGTTATCTTTGTCTCTTAGGCAGCATGATAAGTTATCAACTGTCTTTGAAATTTAGTGGAGTTACCAAGAGCTGTTAGATAATCTTTTATTGCCCCTTATACACTGAGCATCAGGAGAATTTTTATTGCCAGAGGAAAGGCATCCCAAACCAAGTAACTTTTATTGTACTTCTTTGGATTTAATTAATGTTTAATGTACTACAAATAAAAGACTTAGGTTGCTGTTGTAAGATGTATAATGATGCAGAATATTAAAAATATGTAATATTTAGTATGAAATGTGTAAGATACATCAATGAGATGATATGTATCACTTTGACAGCTGGCTGACAAATGTTGTCTTTGCCACCAACCACAAATTCAGTGACATTTGTGATCGATCACCCAACTCCCTGATTGCTGTCTGTTATAACATACATTTAAGTCATATTTTTGCAAAATCACTATAAAACGTTTTATTATTTTCAAGAAGATCGATGTAAGTTATCAAGTATAATTGTCTTTTTATATATTGATCTCTTTGTAACATTGACCATTCCACTGTACAGTTTGAAAAATGTTGATTTAGACCACATGACATTTTTAAGGCTCAACTCAGGGCCTGCTCTACCTTGAAGCCTTTTTTCACTGCCCTGGTCTATTCTGATTTCCCCAGATTGAAAAATGCTCTAGCATTTAGTATGAATAACGTATTGTTTTACCTTTGATTGTTTATAGTGTTCTGTTATTGCCCAATTTTGTGTATGTGTTATCTTTTCTCCTCTACAGGACTGTAAATTCTCCACAAGTAGAGATTATCTCTGAAATTGTACACTTTCCATGACAAACAAAAGTAAGCACAAAGTTGTCTAGCAATTTACTTGACATGGGTCACTCAGAACCTAAGATACTGCCAGAAAATTTCACTATCTGCAATGTTTCTCTCCAGAA
The DNA here is from genome assembly GCA_030035585.1 of Dugong dugon. Lineage (NCBI taxonomy): Eukaryota > Metazoa > Chordata > Mammalia > Sirenia > Dugongidae > Dugong > Dugong dugon. Next base: position 119,294,449 of record CM057466.1, read on the forward strand.
GTGTAGACAATTTAACTCTTCAGCCTAGGCCTATGTAAGGGTATGAACACTGAGCAAGAATGTGTTTCTGTCATTTCAGGATTTGGTGACATTTGGGGATGTGGCAGTAGATTTCTCTCAAGAGGAGTGGGAATGGCTGAACCCTGCTCAAAAAACTTTGTACAGGAAGGTGATGTTGGAGAACTATAGGAGCCTGGTATCACTGGGTAAGGAGGTCTCCCTGTAGTTCAGAATCTGCACACAGGGCTGCTTTCCAATGTGAATGTTTGGGAACCCTTTATGTGCTTCACTAAATTCTCTTCTTGGGCCCCCAAAATAGTTTGTAGAATTGGCAACTTTATTAGACTATTCCTGAAATTTTATTTCCCCTGTCCTTCATATATTCTTAACCACTTCCTCAACTCCCTCCCTTCTTAATATAATGTCCCTCCTTTCCCAGTGACTGAGGAACTTGATCTGACCTGTGGGTTTGGCTAATTCCCCTTTTATTTCTTGTAAGCAGGAGCTTCTGTTTCTAAGCCAGATGTGATCTCATTACTGGAACAAGGAAAAGAACCCTGGATGGTGAAGAAGGAGGGGACAAGAGGCATATGCCCTGGTGAGTCAGAGAGAACCAGGGAAGTAGAAACCATTGCCAGTAAAAACTCAGTTTTTCTCCAAGGCTCAAGGCCTGGGCAGAAACGTTGAGGTATCTTTAGCTTGAACCGCCCCCCCCCCCGCCCCCCCCCCCGGCTTATTCTCCTTATATATCTTCTCCCACCTATTACTGTTTTCTCTGATAATCCATGTTCCTATTCTCTGGATTGAAATCCACAGCTTATCCTTGTCCTTGCATAAGTTGCTCCATTCCATTTTTTAAAAATCCAGACACTACATTGCTTCCCCCCACTTTTCAGTCACTCCTTCCTTTTAGACTGATTGATGTACTTATTCTTTTAGACAGACTCATTGAATTTCTGCTTTGAGCAAAGTAAAGTACTCTGCTAAATTCTTGGGACTATTCAGAGTTTATAAACCGTCAAAAAAGAGAGCATTTCCAGTTATATTTTCAAGTCTGGGTAACTGGATGGTGATAGTGTTTAATAAAAACAAGTCAGAAGAAAAATAGGTTGGTAGGGGAAAAGATGATAAATTTGGCTTGGGACATAAGAAATTTAATTATTTTTATGAGATGGGAGAGTTATGAGATAAGGAATGTAACATGACATTAGATAGGGAGACAGAGGCTCAAAATAAAGTCTGATTTAGAGATGGCAGTGTGAATGAATAAAATTGCTGGTCTTAATTTTTTTTATTGTACTTTAGATGAAGGTTTAAAGAGCAAACTAGTTTTTCATTAAACAATACACATATTGTTTTTGTGACATTGGTTGCCTACTCCACGACACGTCAACACTCTTCGCTTTTTGACCTGGGTTCCCCATTAACTGGTCTTAACATTTTGAGAAACAAATCCTGAGGCCTTTGGGAGGAAATGGATCTTTGACAGCTTTCTTGGTACAGTAAAACCTGTGAAAGCTGGAAACCTGTCAGAGAAGGAAAACTCAAATATTTTTCCACTAAAAGGAGCGATAGAAAAGTGGTAAGACTGCACCCTGTCAAAGGTGGAAACCTTATAAGACCCAGGAAAACAAGGCAGTTCTGTTGAATTCTGGCTCTCACAGGTTTCACTGTATTATCTTTGGTAAGTTGTTTCCACAGTTTGTCTTGAGTCAAATTACGTAATTTATTTTTCTAGGTAGTTATCCTTTTCATTTAGGTTATCAAATGGATTCAAGCCAAGTAATATCCTATACTTAGTTTTTGAGTTCACTGCTGTTTTGTCAATTTTATTTACTTATTTTAAAGATTGAGCTTATGGATTTACCTATTAGTTACAGTCTTGTCTTCTAATTCTCTATATTTTACTTTTCTCCTTAACTAATTCTTTCCTTCTAATTTCCTTAGGTTTATTTTGTTCTTCATCATCTTGAAATGAATGCTTAAACGTTTCATTTCATTCTCTGTTATTCAGTAGTGAAATTATAAAGGGTTATGAATTTTCCTCCGAATATGGCTTTAAGCTCTCTTTCATAGGTTCTTATATTTAGTGTTTTTGTTATTGCTGTTTTCTTGATAATCTAAGTTTTTTTTATTTCCCTTTCATTAAAGAAATGTTTAAAAGAGAGTTTTCTGGTTTCATTATATTTTGATCAGATAGTTTTATAGTACTTGATCAGACAGTGATTGGTACTAGTTCTCCTTTTTTTACTATTTGCGGCTTCTGTGGCCTAGTTAGTTTTTGTAAATGTTCCAGAGGTTCCAAAGTATAGTCCCTATTTTGAGTGCAAAGAGCCTATTGTATATCATTAGTGTTACTTTGCAGTTGTTATTAAAGGCTGTCTTTACTTACCATCCACTTTTTGTTTCCATCCATTCGTTTTTCTTAACAACTATATTAGGAAATAATTTTATATACAATAAACTGCATTCATTTAAATTGTACAATGTGAAGAGTTCTGACAGTTGTATACACTGAGTTAATGGGTCAAGCAGATATCTGGGGAAAAGTCCTCTGCAGGCAGAGAAACAGCAAGTGTAGTAATCTTAAGATAGGAATAGAAGGAATACCCAAATAGCTAAACTGGAATAAAAGGAAGAGAGTAGCAGAAAATATGGTCTGAGAGGGCTAGATCATACAGAGCTTTGTAGAGCATGGTAGGAACTGTGGATGTAGTATAAATGTGGGAAGAAACCACTGGAAATTCTTGAGCAGAGGAATGAGATCTGACTTGGGAATGGAAAGAGGAAGACTAATTAAGACCTGCATTAGACAAGTAATTAGATGCAAAATTATTTTTATATCAAGTCACCTTAGGTTCAGGGATCAATTGAAAATTTATACTTGGTTGGAATATATTACATAGAAAACGATTTTCAGGAAGACCATTTTCTGACTGCAAAATGTTAACCATAGAGTTTTATGTACAACCTAAGGCAACTAATAACAATTGGAGTGTCTTTGGGTCTGGGGGTCTTGTGGAGGTTTTTGAGCCACATTTTCAACGTTATGAAATTGACTTAAAAAATAATTAACCTATTTGAATGCAGGGTAACCAGAAGCAAGAGAGAAATGGTATTTGGAAACTGTTATGTTAACTTAGATATAAAATGATGATTATAATTTCATATGACTTCTTCATTATTTTTTCTGATATTTACGTTACTGATTAAACCCAACACCCAAACCCACTACTCTTGAGTCTGTTCCAACTCATAGTGATCTTATAGGACAGGGCAGAACTGCTCCATAGCATTTCCAAGGCTGTAAAATCTTTATGGAAGCGGATTGCCACATCTTTCTCCTGTACCTTACTGATTACATATGATTATTTTATCTTAAGTTCTTATTCTTCATATGCTCATATTTTTTAGACAGCGTGACTGTATTTAAGAGCTGTTAAATCTTTGAACTTCTCATGTATTTTATTCACCTATTTTTGTTCTAGAGATTTCTTTTAATGCATAAATACAAAGGATGCTTATTTTCTTGATATCTTTTAGATTGGGAGTATGTATTTGAAAACAGTGAATTTTCATCAAAGCAAGCTATTTGTGAAGAATCATCCAAAGTGGTGACAATAGGAAGAAGCCATCTCAGTTATGGCCTTGACTGCTCCAGTTTGAGAGAAGACTGTGAAAGTGAGGGCTGTTTTAAGAGCCAGTTGGGAAGTCAGGAAGCACATTCAAGTCAATTGATCATCACTCATAAGGAAATCCTTACTGAAGAACAAAGTAATAAATATAATAAATCTTGGCAAACTTTCCATCAGGATGCAATGCTTGATATACAACAGATCATTCCCACCAAAGAAAAAGTACATAAGCATGAGCCACAAAAGAAAAGCTACCGAAAAAAATCTGTTGAAATGAAACGTAAGAAAGTCTATATGGAAAAGAAACTTTTGAAATGTAATGAATGTGAGAAAGTCTTCAACCAGAGCTCATCCCTTACTCTTCATCAGCGAATTCATACTGGAGAGAAACCGTATGCATGTGTTGAATGTGGGAAAACCTTCAGCCAGAGTGCGAATCTAGCTCAACATAAGAGAATACATACTGGGGAGAAACCCTATGAATGCAAGGAATGTAGGAAAGCCTTCAGCCAGAATGCACACCTTGCTCAACATCAGAGAGTTCATACCGGAGAGAAACCTTATCAGTGTAAAGAATGTAAGAAAGCCTTCAGCCAAATTGCACACCTGACTCAACACCAGAGAGTTCATACTGGAGAGAGACCTTTTGAATGTATTGAATGTGGAAAGGCCTTTAGCAATGGTTCATTTCTTGCTCAGCATCAGAGAATTCATACAGGAGAGAAACCTTATGTGTGTAATGTGTGTGGGAAAGCCTTTAGCCATCGTGGGTACCTAATTGTACATCAGAGAATTCATACTGGAGAGAGACCCTATGAATGTAAGGAATGTAGGAAAGCCTTCAGCCAATATGCACACCTTGCTCAACATCAGAGGGTTCATACTGGAGAAAAGCCTTATGAATGTAAAGTATGTAGAAAAGCCTTCAGCCAAATTGCATACCTTGATCAACATCAGAGGGTCCATACTGGAGAGAAACCTTATGAATGTATTGAATGTGGGAAGGCCTTTAGCAATAGTTCATCACTTGCACAACATCAGAGAAGTCATACTGGAGAAAAACCTTATATGTGTAAGGAATGTAGGAAAACATTTAGCCAGAATGCAGGCCTTGCTCAACATCAGAGAATTCATACTGGAGAAAAACCTTATGAATGTAATGTTTGTGGGAAAGCCTTTAGCTATAGTGGATCTCTTACTCTACACCAAAGAATTCATACTGGAGAGAGACCCTATGAATGTAAGGATTGCAGGAAATCTTTCAGACAACGTGCACACCTTGCGCATCATGAGAAAATTCATACTATGGAGTCATTCTTGACTCTTTCCTCTCCCTCGCCCCCCACGTCCAATCAGTTGCAAAGACCTGTAGGTTATATCTCCTAAATATGTCTGCAATCTGATCCCTTTAATACATTTCCATTCCATCATCCTTTTCTAAAATACAATCTATTTGATGTGGACTGTGGAAATAGCTTTCTAATTGGTCTTCCTGTATCCACCAGTCTCCTTCAAATGTCCACATTGTAGCCAAACTTAAATTTTTTTTTAAATATAAGTTTAATCATACCATTTCTCCCTCGTTGAAATCCTTCAGTGATAATCACGTAGTTCTTAGGTTAAAAGCACACAATCCTCAAAATAGCCTAAGAGATCCACTTCCCCCATACCTGGTTTCAGTCTACTTTCCAAAGACCTATCATATCAGTATTTATCTCATTCTTTGGATACTTAACCAGAATTAAGAACTCAGACTCCAGCACCAAATAGATCTGAGTTAATCCTTGCTGTTCCATTTTGCCCACTTATTTTCGGGAACATCTTACTTAGCCTTTGTAACCTTCAGTCTTATTTATATTACAGGAATAATGGTACTACCTCAAAAGTTACTGGGAAAATTTAATGAGATAATGCATGTAAATTGCTCAGCAGCGTGCCTAGCATAAAATAACAAGTCAGTAAACTATGTGAAATAAAAAGATACTGTGGTATACAAAGAAGAGCTGATCATCTCAGCCATAATCAACTGAGAAATTAAGAAAGCAGCATCTCAGAACTAGGAGATTACTGTAAAGGTTTTTGATTAGGAACAGTAGTCATTGTTCTAAAGGTGGGTGATGAGGCTATCCTATACTGTAGGATTCACATTAGATTCCATGATTATAAAGGGTAAGATCACATTCCAGCATGAATATATAGAGATATTACTTTGTTGGGTAAGAGAAAACTAACTTCATTAGATGCTCAACTGCTATATTTTAAAACATTTTTAATAAGACAAATAGAATTTCTGAGATGTACATGTCATTTACATTTAAACAAAAAAAAAAAAAAACACTTGAAAAGATCAATAACCAAAGAATGGAAAAGTGTTAAACTCCCTTTTCTCTAATTCCAAGTGGAATTAGATTTACGACCTAAGACTTATAACATTAAAATTAGAAAAAAGTTGTTAAGCTTCTAAAAAGTAATTCCAAAATTAAAGGGGAAAAGAAACCAAAGCTATAGGTCAGTACTCATAAACTGGCTGCCCACAAACATGTTTGGTTTGGTATGCATCAAGTTTAAAATGAACATGATTAGCATGGCATGTGTTCTCTATAGTTCTCCACAGTCCCAAACACCCGGTTTTACTCTTTAGATTACTTACTTTGCTGGTTCTTGAAGGCTTTGCGTTTGCAATCAATGCAGTAACTAATTCACATATAAATGTAGATACAAAGAGAGTGATGAAAGTTTCATGAAGGATGAAAAGGAAGACTAGAACAAGTAGACCTTATGTTCTCCTGGGTTGAAGACTCAGCATCATAAAGATGTCAGTAGACCCCAAATTACAATTCCTTGTACCTAACAACACCCCAAGGATATGTTTTTATTATTGTTTACATGCACACATATGTATGTTTTTATGTGTGTGTATATACACATATGCACATTCATATAAATACATAAAATACATAATAAAGGTGATACTTCACATCAGTGATTAACAGTGTTAGGGAAGTTGTACAAAAACTGTACAAGAAAATTATTTCCAAGTATTTTATTTAAATATGAAACAAAAATACTAAAGGACACTAACATACTTTAATAATCATGGAGTGAGAATAAGCTCCCTAAGCATGACATTAGAGCCAAAAGCCACAAAGGAAAAAAGATTCACAGACTGGTTCCACAAGAACTTTAAAATGTTTGTACATGCAAAGACAAAAAAGATTTTTAATCAGAATGAGAAAATTATTGCAACAAATATGACCTACGAAATTCATATCCTTAATATAAAAGTGCTCCTACAAATCACTTAGAAAATGACATCACATTGCACCCCCATGGGCAAAGGATATGAGCGGGCATCTTGTGACTGATAAACATGTGCTAAGTACTGAATCTCACTAGTATCAGAAAAAATACAAACCAGTGAAATACCAATTTTGCAACATTAGCTTGATAAAAATTTGCATTGTGAAAGGGTAGGAATGCAGACACTTGGACTGATGTGGGGAATATGAATTTGTACCTTTCTGGAAGGCAATTTTCCACTGAAAACCAAGATTTTCTTTGGCAGTTAACAGATGGCACACAAGTTGTCTTCCCTCCATATCCCACTAAACAGATAAAAGAATGGAAAAGGTGCCAAACGTATAGTAAAATCTATAAAAAATGTACAGCTCTTCAAGCTAGCAATTTCACTGCTAGAAATTTATGCCAGAGAAACACAAGGGTTCAAGATCAACACACAGGGGTGTCCACTGCACAATTATTTATATTAGTGAAAAGCTGAAAATAAATGTTAATCATTCCATGATTAATAAACTATGATACACTGGTTCAGTAGGGTACCGTAAAGAATTTATATACATATATATCTAATGCTTATAATAGAAACATAGCCCTAATGCATATGTTAAATGAAAAGTTATATAGTTTGATCACAGTGTAAAATTCGAAATAATTGAAAACTCTACATTCATGCCAACAAATATTTATTCAACCCTTGTTATATGTCAGGATATATGCTAGGTGGTGGTGAAACAAAATAGACCCACTGTTAGGGAGATTAGAGTCTAACTGGGAAGAGTTTCTCAAATAATTCCACAACTATACACTTTGCCAACTGAATACTACTATGATGTAGCAGTACGGGGAGCTATGAACACACAAAACAGCAATTTGATTTAGTCTGGGGGTCAGAAAAGGATTCCCTCGGGAAGTGCTGTTTCAACTGAGACCTGAAAGTTGAGAAGGCATTAACCAAAACAAAACCAGTTGCCATCAAGTTGATTCCAATTCATGGTGACCCCATCTTGTCAGAGTAGGACTGTGCTCCATAGGGTTTTCTGTGGTTGTTTTTGTGGAAGCAGATCACCAGGACTTTCTCTGAATAGTCTCTGGGTAGCCTTGTACCTCCAGTCTTTCAGTTAGCATGTTAAGTGTGCCACCCAGGGACTTGAGAGAAAAAGTGAAGGAAGAGTGTTCCAGGCTGATAATATATCCAAAGCTTTGGGGGTGAGAGTACGAGTGTGGCCCACTGAGGGAGAGGGGTAATTGTATGAGATTTAAGCCAGAGATAAATAGTTAATAAATCCTTCATAAGCTTGTTTAGACCATGATAAGGATACTAATCTCTCTTAAAAGAATGCTGAGATCTGCAAGGTTTTAAGAGGGATATGATAGGGAGTAATGAGTTGGAATTGACAACAAGGGGTTTGGTTTGGCTGCGCTGGTGATATGGATATATAAAAGTATATAGTCACCACTTGAGAAGGCTATAGGGAAAGTGGTCCTTGAGTGAGGCAAGGAAGTGGTAGGAACAATCATAAACTAAAATAAAGTTATGAGGAAGTTTGCTGATTATTAAGTGGTGGTCATTCCAGAGAAAATAGGTGATAACTAGCCATGACTTAGTGTAAGGGAGGATAATTCAGTTATCCTCAAATCTTGTACAAAGGAGACACAAAATGCAAGATCTGCCTTTGTCACAGTGACAGCCACCATCTTATCAGGATGCACATCTTGGGGTTGCCTAATTTACGTATCTAGGGCATGAAATGGACAAAACACTGTATCTCTCAGGCTCAGTCGACTGATATTGTGAAGCTGAGTGTGAGAGAGAAGAGTAATTAGCCTGTATCCTCATCCTTTCCTGTGGCAAAGGTCAGTTAAATTTCCACAAGTCAAGTGAAAACAGTAGAAAGTGGCTTGTAATTAAGCTGCCTTTCTAGTAACTCTGAGATGACTGCGTGCTAGACAAGGCAACCCCAACAGCAAGAGATTGGGACTTGGGTAACAAAAAGTGGTTGAAGCTCACCTGGAATTTCTGTTATGGTCCTCCATAGAAGGCCTATATACTACCACTTGTCTGTCAGTTTGTCATACTGTGGTGGCTTGTGTTTTGCTGTGATGCTGGAAGCTATGCCATCTGTATTTCAAATACTAGCAGGGTCAACCACAGTGGACAGGTTTCAGCGAAACTTCCAGACTAAAACAGACTAGAAAGGACCTGGTGATATACTTCCAAAAAAAAATTGGCCATTGAAAACCTTATGGATAGCAGCAGCAGACCATTGTCTGATACAGTGTTGGAAGATGAGCCCCTCAGGTTGGAAGGCACTGAAAATACTACTGGGTAAGAGCTGCCTCAAAGTAGAGTGAACCTTAATGATGTGGATAAAGTTTTCAGGACCTACTTTTGCTGATGTGGCATGAGTCAAAGTGTTGTACATGGGGTCCCTATGAGTGGGAGCTGACTTGATAGCACCTAACAATAAAAGGCCTCCCTCACAGATGGTGCCAGGTAGAGACACCACCAAGAGAAAGTGAGGCTACTTACATAAAGGGCAGCAGATCTGATCTATAAAGAAGGTGGCCTAAGGAAACTTCAATTTCCTACTCCCTTCTCTTGAACTCTGTGGTGGTGTGGACTGATACATCTGCATAAGGAGGGCAATCTGACTGTATTAGGAGCCTTTAAAAGTATTTAGTAACTTCTGAATTTAAAGTAGTAAAGCCAAGATGACTATGAAACCTAGTTAAAGCAACAAGACACAGATGTGGAAGCTCTTTGATGAAGAAAAAACTGTACCTCTGAGCCTCAAAATCCTCAAAGAAGTGCTGCTAAACATGGCGAGGGTCCAGGGAGTGGAAATTGGTACTGCACTGAAGAGCGCAAAATTCCCCTAAGGCAGTAGCACACTGGGAAGGACAAGCAAGAGGGCACTTTGACTGGAGCCACCATACCACTTTGATCAGACTAGCTTTAGGAGTCTGCCTCCACTCTATTTGCAATTACAGAGTGGCAGAGGAAGGGGGCAGGAGGGCTTGAAGAGGATATATATGGGTTTTGAAAAGGCAATTTATCGTGTGGCAGAGAAAGAACTACCAGTGATGTGCAGGACTACAGTGAAGGCTAAATCCTTGCTACTCAAAAGTTGTGATGTATAGACCAGCCACATCATTACCTGACAGTCTGTTGGAATTCCAGAATCCTGGGCCCTAAGATTCTGCATCTAGTGGTTCAGAATCTGTTTTTACAAGATTTTCAGGTGATCTGAATACGCACTGAGGTTTGAGAGATTCTGGGCTAAAAGAAATTTCCTAGTAGTCTGCAATACTGCCTTTTGAAAAATAAGGGTCTGGAAGAGCTAGCTCCCCTTGTTCAAAATGTAAAAGTCCAACCTTTCATCAGAGACCCCATGAATAATGATAGACTCAGACTTACAGAATCTGCCCTCACCAAAACTGAACAAAATAATACACCAGCATCACTGAGAGATGAAAGTGGCAGTACCTCATATCACACACTATGAAAAGTATTATACAGAAACAACAAAGCCTAACTAAAAGAATATGCCAGTATATCTGGCACTCTGCCCTCTGGTAAGAGCTGAATAATAGATAAAAAGCAGGAGGAAGATTTCTGAAAATCTTTACTGATATATCCCAATTTGATGGACAAGATGTTGGTAGCACCTGGCAAACAAATGAACCCAAACCCACTGCTGTCAATTCCGACTCATGGTGACCCCATGTGTTACAGAGTAGAACTGAACTCCATAGGGTTTTCATGGCCGTAATCTTTATGGAAGCAAACTGCCAGGCCTTTCTTTTTGTGCCTATACTGAATGGGTTTGAACTGCCAACCTTTAGGTTAGTCAAGCACAAACCATTTGCACCAACAGGGACCTTAATACTGGACAAAGGTCCACAAAATTCCTTTAAAAATCCTTCACAAGGGGAGAGTGTTGACATGTCGTAGGGCTGGCAACCAGTGTCACAAAACAATGCGTGTGTTAACTGTTTAATGAGGAAAAAAAAATCCTTTTCACTACAGATAGGTACCAGTTTGGTTAGGAAAGGCAATTTGGTAACATCTAATAAAATATGCATACCTTACGATACAATTTATCCTCCAAAAATAAAGTTTTCAAAAGCATGTTATTCTATTACATAAGAAATATAATAGGCACGAGATAAGACCGATGAAGGTAAGTGACTGTGGGCAGGGCATCCTCCTGCTCTTCCTCAAATCTTTAGGTATGTGGCCACTGACCTGGAACCAATCTCTCTGATTGACAGAGAAATTAACAAGGAAGTGTGTGCACGAGTGCATGCGTGTGTAGACAGAGAGAGAGAAAAGACATGCCTCTCCATGAGCTGTTTCTGTGCTATTTGCCCAGCCACTTTCTCCCAGGATTTTTATACTGATTTTAGAGAAATGATACGACAAGTTTAAATGAGAATTCGGTTGTTCCATTATCCTGTATGCATGCTCACCCCTCACAGTTTTGGTTACTGTTTTCTCATTTGTGGTTGAGGTTAGACAGACCTAATCATGTGGTCCTACATCCTGCAAAGTTATCTTTACAAGATATGGATGCTCTCACGAATAGCTTTTGTAGAAGAAAAACTTACAAAGAGCCCAACTGTATAGCCTAACTACAAAACAAATTTCCTTACATATTTTACACAAGCTAGAAAGAGGCACTGAAAGTTATTATATATAGTGAATAGCTGACAGGAAAAGAGCCCAGTACATATATCTAGGGTTTTCTCCATATTCCACCCCAGTGTTCTTACATAAAAATACCATTTATTTATATAGACAATTTATTTTCAAATAAAACAATAACTGAAATAATTTTCTCCCTGCTCTGAAGTTCCTCATTCTTTGGTACATATATTGGTTCTTTCCCCATTGACCTGTCTCAGCCATGTTAGATTTTCACACTACGAAGATCATATACTCTTAGATCCATGGCGAGAGTATGGTAGCAACTCTTATGTTCCACACCATTATGAGTGCTATCTTTATCTACCTAAAGACACACTGAACTTTATTCTCACCCACAAGTTTCCATCAGCTGGTTTGCCAGGTAGTCCCTTATATTTGATAGTTCTAGTTCTGAGAAACAGACTCAAACTCTTTCTTCATGTGACTTTAAATCAGGCTCAAAGCCCCATCCACAAAAACAGATTTAGAAATTCCACTTCGTTGCACTTGACCAATGAAATATCTTTAAAACAATGCTGGAAGTAGAACATCAGTAATTCTCATCAAATGAAAAATGATTTTTCAACACAATGACTGATCCAATCTTCTGAGCTTGCTACTTTGAAGACCTGTGATAAGGTAACTGCCTCAGTTGATTTCAAATCATCAAGTAAAACCAAAAAACCAAACCCACTGCCATTGAGTCGATTCTAACTCATGGTGATCCCATAGGACAGAGTAGAACTTCCCCCACAGGGTTTCCAGGAGCTGCTGGTGGACTCAAATGGCTGACCTTTTGCTTAGAAGCTGTTGCTCTTAACCACTGCACCATCAGGTCAAAAGTCACGAATAATGTTTGCTCTTTGGCTTTCAAAGTGGGGCACTTATCATCAGATGGTCCCATATGTACAAAATTTATGTTATAGACAAATACATTTTTCCCATGTCCATCCCTGCTTCTTTGATAACCTCAGCCTTCACTTTCACAGATTTAAAACAACCTTAGGCTTTTTGTTCAGAATGTGTATTCTGGTGTCGAACAAGGGATGAGCTGCGACTATAAGCCTTCCCACATTTACTACATTCATAGGGTTTCTCTGAAGAATGACTTCTCTGATGTCGAATAAGATCTGAGCCACTGCTAAATGCCTTCCCACATTCATTACATTCATAGGGTTTCTCTCCTGTATGACTTCTTTCATGTAGAATAAGGGATGTACGCTGACTAAAGGCCTTCCCACATGTTTTGCACGTATATGGTTTCTCTCCAGTGTGAATTCTTTCATGTTGGGCAAGGTGTGCGCTCTGGCTGAAGGCCTTCCCACACTGATCACACTCATAGGGTCTATCTTCAGTGTGAATCCTCTTGTGTCGAGTAAGGGATATGCGGTGACTGAAAGCCTTTCCACATTCCTCACACTGATAGGGTTTTTCTCCAGTATGGATTCTCTGATGTTCAATAAGAAATGACTGGCGGCCAAAAACTTTACTACATTTATTGCATTTGAAAGGCTTCTCTTCAGAATGAATGTTCTGATGTATTTTAAGGTTTGCAGTTCCAGAAAACATCTTCCCACATTCTTTACATTCAATAAGTTTCTTTTTCTTTGTATGAACTTTTTGATGCTGAATAAGGGATGAGTGCCGATTACAGACCTTATCACATTTATTGCATCTGTATAGTTTCTCTCCATTATGAGTTCTTAGATGTAGAATAAGGGTTGAAAGCCGCCTGAAGACCTTTTTACATTTGTCACATTGGTAGGGTTTCTCTGAAGCATGACATCTCTGATGAAGCAAAAGTGATGAAATCTTACCAGATGATTTCCCACATTTTCTGCATTTGTAAGGATTTGCTAAAGGGTGCCTTCTCTGCTGTATACTCTGACTTGAGGCTTTCTCATGGTCATGGGTTTTCTTTCCGGTATGACTTCTTTTATGCATAACAAGGACTGACTTCTTATTGAAACCTCTCCCACATTTATGGCACTTATGGATTTTCTCTCTATTGTGAATTTTCTTATGAAGCAAAATAGATGACATCCGACTGAAGGCTTTCCCACATTTTCTGCACTGGTGGACATTCTCAACAATGTGAATTTTCTGATGTATACTGAGAGATGGGCATTGACTCAAGGGCTTCCCACAGTCAGAGGTTTCCTTTCCATCATGAACTCTCTCATGTAGAATAAGGGTTGTTCTTTGATTGAAGTGTTCCCCACATTTATCACATTCATAGCTTTTCTCTCCAGTGTGAATTCTCTGATGAAGAATGAGGGAGGAGATCTGTCTGAAAGCTTTCCTACAATTACTGCATTCATAAGGCTTGTCCCTAGTATGAGAGATCTGATGAAGTTTAAGAGATAAACTCCGACTAAACGTTTTCCCACAGTCATTACATTTTAAAGATTTCTTCCTTGAATGCCCTTTCTTGGGTTTTATTAGGACTAAATTGATTTTGCAGCTCCTCTTTCCTGTGGGAACTTTCTGTTGTGCAGAAATTGGTTTCTGATGAATGCTTTGTCCAGCTTTGCTACATTGATCTGAAGGTAACTTCTTGGTCTTACTCTTAGACCCTGAGTCTGAAAGATATCAAAAAATTAAATGTTTCTGTTTTCCTGTGCTGGAAAAATGAAGCTTCTAGAAATATAAATATAGGCATTATCATTATCAATCATAATAACAATAACAGTGATGGGATAACCAGAACTGTAACTTTTTAGTATCTTATGATGGCTTCAGTTATGATACTAAGAGTTTTACAGAAATAGCTAATAACTGGAATTCAGGGAGTTTGCAATTTGAAAATGAATAAATGAAGGGTTTTATTTATAGGATAAATTTTATATCATTTACCTCATTAAACTCCTTATTCATTAGATAAGTGTATTTTTATTATATGAAATGTCCAGAAAAGGCAAATCTACAGAAGGCAGATTAGTGTTTGCCTAGGGCTGGAGGTGGGAACAGGGATTAACTGTAAACAGGCATGAGGGGTCTTATTGCGGTGATGAAAGTGTTCTAAAACTGGATTATAGTGACGGTTACACACAACTTGGTAAACATCAAAAATCACTGAATTGTACCCTCAAAATGGGTGAATATTATGATATGTAAATACCTCCATAAAGTTGTAAATTTAAAGTGTATTCTTAAAATCAAATGTTAAAAACAAAACCAAACCTAACAACTCTTAGAATTCATTGAGTATTAAGATATTTAGAAGAGTAAAAACTTTCAACTCAGAAGGAGTAGGAAAAAAATCTAAGAAAAAAAGATAACAGATGAAAAAAAATTAATCTATCAATTTAGTAAAATGGAAGTACAAGTTATTTTAAAATAACTACTGGTATTATATAATGATTACAACCTTTGGATCATATGGCACAATAAACAAACCCAGGTTTTAGAGCTGTGCTGTTCAATACAGAAGCCACTAACACATGCAGCTACTGAGCACTTGAAATGAGGCTGGTCTGATTTGAGATGTGCTATGAGTGTAATAAAGGAGCTTGGGTGGCGCAGTGGCTAAGTGCTAGGCTGCTAATCAAAAGGCTGGCAGTTCAAACCTATAAGCGGATCCATGGGAGAAAAGACCTTGCGATCTGCTTCTGTAAAGACTATACAGCCTAGAAAACCACATGGGGCAGTTCTACTCTGTTCCATAGGGTCACTATGAATCAGAATCAACTTGATGGCAATGGGTTTGGTTTTTTGGTTTTGGTGAGTTGTCATGTACGTACTGCATTGTAAAGACAGTACCAAAAAAAAAAGTAAACTATCTCATTTTAAAAATACCGATTATGTGTTGAAATATTTTGAATATACTGGGTTGAATAAAATATAATAAAATTAATTTTACCTGTTTCTATTTATTTTAACGTGGATACTGGTACATTTTTAATTACATATGTGGCTCACATTGTATTTCCAGTCGATGGTTCTGCTTTTAAGGCACTCCTCCACTCTCCTCCTTGCTCACTCTCCTCTGGTCACAGTGGTCTTCTGCTCTTCTGTGAACATGACAAGCTTGGCCAAATTCATCCTTGCTGTCGTGCCTTTGATTTCTTCTTCCATCTTTTTAGAGCTCTGCTCCTCACCTCTCCTCCAAAGCCATTACTGAGAGCTCTGCTCAATGGCCACCTCCACAAAGAATCTTCCCTGACCACCCAACCTACAGCAGCAGCCCTGTCGCACTCAACTCCTTTTCCGTGCCTTGTTTTTCTTCAAAGCATTTACACTACTTGATTTGTTATAAATCCATATTTATTAGTTTATCTGTCTCCCCTGTTGTTCTTGTTGGCTGCTGTTGAGTTGGCCCCATGCACAACAGAATGAAAACCCTGCCTGGTCTTGCACCATCCCCATTGTTGGCTGAGGAATGGACCACTGTGATCCATAGGTTTTCACTGTTTGCATTTCAGAAGCAGATCGTCAGGCATTTCTTCCCAATCTGTCTTAGTCCAGAAGCTCCGCTGAAACCTGTTCAGCATCATATCAACATGCAAGCCTTCAATGACAGACGGGTGGTGGCTAGGCATGAGCTCCCCTACTGAATGTAAATGCCACAAGGGCAGAGAACTTTGTCTACTGTGTTCACTGTTTATCTCCTAGTAGCACAGTGCCTTGAGCAATACCTAGCAGAAGCGAGGCACTGAAAAATGATTGTTTAAACCAGGGTCTCTCAACTTCAGCACAACAGGTAGTCCTTGACTTACGACATATTTGAGTTTCAATGAACCGTACTTTGTTTTACAATGAACCACCATTTTTTGTTTTTTGGTTTCTTTTTTTTTTTTTTGGTTCATCTTATCGTTAGGAGTATGTACTACGTACAATGTTGTAGTGCGTGATTTGCTGATGCTATCATTCTCAGATGTTCACTCGCAGATGTTCAATGTTATGATTTGTAAAGACACTGATAATAACAGGCAATAATAATGAAAACCAAAAAAAAAAGAGGTATTCAACTTACGTCAGAGCCGATTTATGACAGAGCCATCAGAACAGAACCTGGTCATAAGTCGAGGACTACCTGTATTGACATTTGGGGCTGGATAATTCTGTTGTGAGGGCTGTTCTGTGCACTGTAAGATGTTGAGCAGCATCCCTGGCCTCTACTCACTAGATACCAGGAGCAGACCCTTCCCTATCCACCAGTTGTGACAACCAAACACATCTCCAGACATTGCCAAATGCCCTCCGGGGCTAAAATCACCCCTGGTTGAGAACCCCTGGATTGAACAAATGAGTGGTACTGGTTCACCTAGGTTTGAAAATCCTAACCCCAAAATGCTCTTCTGCCAACCTCTAAATGCATTCTTTAAGCTTATGATTGATTTTATTCTAGTTTTGAGCCTTATCTTTCCTACAGGACAGATGGGTTATCATGACAATAATATCATAATAATAAGAGCTTACATTTCTTAAACACTGTTCCAAATTCTTAACATGTATCATCTCATTCGATCCTCATAGCCACCCTGTAAATTCACAGCTACTAGACAAGGAAACAGATCCACAGTGGATAAGTAATTGACTCAAGGTAACATGGCAACTAAGTGGTAGACCTGAAGGCAAATCCAGGCAGTCAGATGACCAAGTTGGTACTCTTATCTACTAGCCTATACCACACTGCTGATCCCTAGCCCCTAGCAAGGGTGTGTAACATGTCCAATCAGAAACTAATTAGTGCTAGTTAACTACTTAAAGTGAGGATGGTAAGATTTCAGCTTGCTTATTTTGGGCATATCATTAGGAAAGATCAATGAGGGACCATCATGGTTGGTGAAGTGGAGGGTCAATGAAAATAATGGAAACCCTCAAAGAGATGGGGTGACACAACAGCCACAACAATGGACTCAAATATATCAACAATCATGAAGACGGTGCAGGAAGGTAATGTTTTGTCCTGTATACATAAGGTAGCTATGAGTCAGAGCTGACTGGAAAGCAACTAACAACAACAACAAAGAAAATAAACATATAAAGAACATACAACTTGGCCATCCAAAGAGGACTCTATTAAGAAAGGGAATGAATCATGGAAAGGTAGCCAAAAAGAACATGTATGGAAAATATTTTAATTCTTTTAACTAACAAAGAAAATTATGCAAATTGAGCACTCTCATTAGAAGTGTATCACTGGAACTCAGAATACACCTCCTCTGAAAAAGAAGAGAAATATGAAAGCAGGTTTTAAGAGTTGAGCTTCTGAATGCTGGCCTCCTGAAGTTCAAACCCAGCTCCTCTGCCACCTCCCTGCTGTGTAACTTTGCAGGCAAATCACTGAGCTTCTCTGGTCCACAGTGTCCTCCTCTGTCAAATGGGAATAATAATAGTACCTACCTTACAGGGTTGTTCAGAGGAACCTGTACCTAGAAAAGTGCTCGACACCTAGTAAGGTCTGATTCAATGTTGATTATTCTCCCTCTGAGGAGCCCTGGTGGTGCAACAGTTAAATGCTCAGCAGCTCCACAGGAGAAAGACCTGGCAATCTGCTTCTGTAAAGATTACAGCCAAGAAAACCCTATAGGGCAGTTCTACTCTGTTATACGGGGTCGCTATGAGGTGAAATCAACTCAACAGCACCCAACAACAACATTCTCCCTCTGAGGAGCCCTGGTGGTGCAAGCAGTTTGCAATTGGCTGCTAACCTAAAGGTTGGCAGTTCAAACCCACCCAGTGGCTCCAGGGAAGAAAGGTCTGGCAAACTGCTTCTGTTAAGATTACAGCCAAGAAAACCCTATGGAGCAGTTCCACTCTGTAACACGTGGGGTTACCATGAATCTGAACTGACTGGATGGCAATAGGTATGGTTTTCATTTTTTATTCTCCCTCTAGGGGCTCATACTGAAGAGCCTTGAATTCTCTCCACAGGCCTCTGGGGGGCGTTTCACATATCTTACAGAGGTTGCCTCCTCATGACCCTGTGAACGCCTCCGTGGAATGCCTACTTCTAAGGCTTGGTCCTCTCTCACTCACCAGGGCCCCGGCATCTTCTCGATGGCTCCACCAGCCAGGGTGCTTTCCCTTTCTCCAGTAAAGTGATCACATTGGGCCTCCGAAGGGAAAGTCCTGCACATGGGAGGAAAAGAGAACCGACCATGATGGAGGTGCCACAGAAACCAGAGCCAAGTCCTGTGTCCCTGGATGAGAGTTTATGAACAAGAGGATGTGAAGGGAGCTGAAGAATGTGAAAAATGGAAATCCAGTCCCAGCCAGCAGAGTTGTTTATTTCTAACTCTACAAAGCCAATTAGTTTCCTGAAAAGTTGGACAAGAAACTCCTCAGGTTGGTTACTCAGATACTGTCTTTCAACTCCAAAACCAGGCGCCTTTGCTTTACTTTGTGACGCTGGGGCTGGGACTCTGCAAACCATACTTCTTTGCTCACTGCTCTCTGTTAGCTTCTCCCACTGTGGGTGCTGGGGGAGCCTGAACGACAAAGGGCCCTGCTTGCCCGTTCCTGTAGGTATCACTCAGAAGATGCCCTCCACCCCAAAAGCAGCAAAGTCTACTGTGGATCAGCACTTCATTCCTTTGTTTTGCCAAGTAATAGTCCACTGTATGAATATACCACATTCATCAGTTGATGGAAATTTGGGTTGTTTCTACTTTTGGGCTTTCATTAATAATGCTGCTATGAACATTTGTATACAAATTTTTGTGTGGCCACATCTTCATGTCTACATATTTTCATGTATACCATATGACTTAGTGATCCAACTCCTAGGACACTTAGGGTATCCACAGAGACACAAAGTAGGTTAGTGATTGCCTAGGGCTGGGAGACTTAAGGGAATATGAGGGGTGACTGCTAATGGGTACAAGGTTTCTTTTATTAATAAAGCTGCTATGAACATTTATGTACAAGTTTCTGTGTGGACACACGTTTCCATGTCTACATGTTCTCACGTACACTTTATGACCCAGCAATCACACTCTTTTTAGGGTTATGAGAATGTTCTAAAATGGACTGTGGTGATGGATGTATAGCTCTGTGAATACACTAAAAACCATTGAATTGCATGCCTTATATGGATGAGTTGTTATAATATATGACTTATATCTCAATAAAGCTTTAAAAAAAACAAGGATTTAGGGAGAAGTGGAGAATGAATGTTAATGGGTACAGGGTTTCTTTTGTTCATAAAGCTGCTATGAACATTTGTGTCTGAGTTTTTGTGTGGACATGTGTTTCCATGTCTACATGTTTTCACGTATACCACATGACCCAGCAATCACACTCTTTTTAGGGTGATGAAAATGTTCTAAAATTGTGGTGATGGATGTGAGTATGCTAAAAACCACTGAAATGTACACTTTATATGGGTAAATTGTATGATATATGAATTATAGTTCTATAAAGCTTTAAAATAAACACTGGGTGGCTTCTGTTTTCCTAATGAGACCCTGGCGGATATACATCCCTCAACGGGCCAGTTCTGGATGGTGGGGGGGATGTTACGGTTTCAATTGTGTCCCCTCCAAAATACGTGCTATAAATCCTAACTCCTGTACCTGTGGTTATAATCCCACTTGGGAATGGGTTTTCTTTGTTATGTTAAACAGACAGGATTAGTATAGGGTGTTTTAAGTCAATCTCTTGAGATATAAACTGAGCAGATTAGGTACAGAGAAGCAAGAAGAGATGGGAATAGACAGATCCCACACCACATGAAGATCACCAAGGAAAAAGAACCTTTCCCCAGAGCCAACAGACAGAAAGACTTCCCCTAGAACCGGTGCCCTGAACTCGGACTTCTAGCCTCCTAAACTGTGAGAAAATAAATGTGTTTTTTAAAGTCACCCACTTGCGGTATTTCTGTTATACCAGCACTAGATAACTAAGACGGGGTAGGACGGAGGGCCTTACCGAGAGATACCAGGTTCCGGTAGTTCTCCAACATGACATCTTCGTACAAATCCTTCTGAACTGGGCTAAGCCATTCCCACTCCTCCCGGGAGAAGTAGATGGCCAAATCCCCAAATGTTACTGGCACCTGAAATGGAAAACCACATGTCCACTCACTGGGCCCTTCTGCTCCCATATGGCTGGAGAAAATGGTGGACGTGTCCCAAACATGGGAGACATGTGCTACCAGGAATCAATCAAGAAGCATCAGGGAATGTTTAAGGCACACTGAGCTTCTGGTAGGGGTGATGGAAAAATTTGGGAATGTTTAATAGTGATGGCTGAACAACATGATGAACATAATTTCACTGAACTGTGTATGTGAAGAGTGTAGAAATGGCAAGTGCTTTGTTACCTATATGTTTACCACAATTAAAAAAAAAAAAAAACGGAAAGCATTAGGGGTTCTGATGTCAAAAGGGGCAGACTTATTAAATAAATAAAACACAACGTGATTATGATGTAGCTTTTGTAAAATATGTGTACATGTTAAAATAGCATTTATTCTGGGTCAGGTGGGTTATTGTGTTTGGTTGGTTTTGCCTTACATGTATTTTCCTTTTTTATATTCCTTGACAGTAGCCATATACTGCTTGTTGTTGTTAACTGCCACTGAGTGGCCCCTGACTCGTGACAACCCCATGAACAATGGGATCAGGCTGTTGTGATCCACAGGGTTTTCACTTGCTGCAGCTATTATTGAGTATCATGTTGCACAAAGGATGCATTTAGGATATCCAAATATTCTAAGTACTCTACCCAAACTTTCTTCCTGGCATCTGTCTTAGCCTGGAAGCACTGCTGAAACTTGTTCAGCATCACAGCAGCACCCAAGCCTCCACTGGCTGTGACTGAGGTGTACTGGCTGGTATACTCAAACCCAGGTCTCCTGCATGAAAGGCAAGAATTCTACCACTTGAACCACCACTGTTCTATTGCTTGTTATTGGTAGTTGCCTTCAAGTCAGTTCTGACTCAGGGCAACCCCATGCATCAGATTAGAACTCTTCCATAAGGTTTTCAAGGCTGTAACATTTCAGAAGCAGATAGCCAGGCCTGTCTTCTGAGGTGCCTCTGGGTGGGTCTGAACCATCAAGCTTTTGGCTAGTAGTCGAGCCTCTTAACTGTTTATAGCCTTGGAAACCCTATAGGGCAGTTCTACTCTGTCCTATAGGGTCGCTATGAGTTGGAAATCAACTCAATGGCAACAGGTTTGGTTTTTTTTGGGTTTAATCTTTATGAAAGCAGACTGCCATATCTTTCTCCTGCAGAGCGGCTGGTGGGTTTGAACCACTGACCTTTCTGTGAGCAGCTGAGCACTTAAGCAATGCATCACCAGGGCTCCCTCTTGTATACTGCAGTCACTTACTAAATGCCTAGGCTTTAACTCAGCAGTTCTACTGCTGAGGAAGTCACCAGACAACTGTAAAAACATGTTGTTCACTGGAGCACTCTTTAAAATAATGAAAAATGAATGTTCTTCAGGTTAAAAAAAAAAAAGTAAGGCACGTATGTTAAAGGAATATTATGCAGCCATAAAAAATAATAATGAGCACCTGTATCTGCTGATACTGAAAGATGTTCCTGATACTTAACTGAGTAAAGAAGAAAGGTAGAGAATATGCACTTTTATATTCTGTGAAATAAACCAATATATTTCCCTCACTGCTTAAGCTTGTCTGAGTTTTCCATCATTTGCAAGCACAAGCAGCCTGTGTTACAGTAATACCTGTGAAAGCTGGAACCTGTGTAAGGTGGAAACCTGTCAGAGAAGGAAAACTCAAAATATTTTCCACTAATGGAGAGCAATAGAAAAGTGGTAAGACTGCACCCTGTCGAAGAAGAAGACTCGCAAGACCTGGAAAAACAAGGCAGTCCCACCGAGTTCTGGCTCTCCTAGGTTTCACTGTATAAATGAGCCAAAGATGCCTTCTGGGAATTGGCCCCAGGTTGTTTATTTCTTTATAACAAGCTGGGGATCATTACCCCAAAAAGCTCACGGATGCCGAACTCAAATTTTTATACATCTGTTTTAAAAATAGCTCAAATAATCAGATATTTAGCTATTTAGAGCCTTCCTGCTTTGCACACCCTGCAAAACTGCGCCCAACATATGCTAGCCATAAAAAACAAAAAAACCTGTTGCCGTCAAGTCAATTCCGACTCATAGTGACTCTACAGGACAGAGTAGAACTGCCGCATAGGGTTTCCAAGGCTGTAATCTTTACGGAAGCAGGCTGCCACATCTTTCTCCCATGGAGTGGCTGGTGGGTTCAAACCACCGACCTCTTGGTTAGCAGCTGAGTGCTTAACCACTGTGCCACCAGAGATAAGATAAAATCCTCTAGTTATAAAAGAAGTCCCTGGATGGTGGAAATGGTTTGACTTGATGGCAATGAGTTTACTAACTAAAAGGTTGGTAGTTTGAATCTACCCAGAGGAACCTTGGAAGAAAAGTCTGGTAATCTGCTTGTAAAAGCCACTGCCATTGAAAACTCTGTGGAGCACAGTTCTATTCTGACACACATGGGGTCACCATGAATTGGAGCTGACTTAACAGCAACTGGTTGGTAGTTAGCTATAAAGACCCCAAGGCGTGGTTGCCCTTCTGAGCTCTCTGACCCAGATACTCCCCCTCCCCCAGTTCCCATGACCTCTCCACTCCTTGCCCTGCTAGCCTTGGGAAGGTCTCCTGCTGTAAGGGACCACCGCACCTCCAACACCAAATCTCTCCTGATTCTTTCTCAGTTAGATCCAGTCAATGGAGAAGCCCATGTCATTTGGAATATGGTCTCTGGTGACAGAAAGGAAATCCTTGTATTCTTCAATTCAGAGTTCCTGCGTAGCACAGATGGTTAAAGGTTTGCCTATGAACTGAAAGGCTGGTAGTTCGAATCCACTCAGAGGTGCCACGGAAGAAAGGCCTGGTGATCTGCGTCCAAAAGGTAAGTACACTATGCTAATTTTTTTGTTTTACATCAGCATGTAAAAAAGTTGGCACAGCAGCACCTATGAAAATACCTTGAAGGGGGAAACACTAGCAAACAAACGTAGAAGGCACGCGTTATTTGTGTAAAAACATGGTGTGTATATACATATGCATGTAAGTGTACGTATCCATCTATATTCATATATACAATAAAACACGTAAGGTAAGGGAACAAACAAGGATACTTCTTCGACTTAACCAAACACCTCACGTGATTGGCTTGCAAAGTCTGAAGACTTTGGACCACAGTCTTGTAGGGCAACTCAGTCACTGGCATAATAATAGTGCATAAAGTTTATGTTCTACATCCTAGCTACGTGAGTAGCATCTAGGTTCTCAAAAGATTGTGAGCAGCCATCTAAGATACAACTATTGGTTTCTACTCATCTGGAGTAAAAGACAAAGAAGGAAACAAAAGACTCAAAGAAGAAAGTAGTACACAGGACTAACAGCCTACACGAACCATGACTTCATCTACCTTGAGACCAGAAGAACTAGACTGTGTCAGGCTACCGCTACTGACTGTTCTGATCAGGAACACAATAGATGGATCCTGATAGAATGGGAGCAAAATGTGGAACAGAACTCAAATTGTTAGACGTCCAGGCTTACTGGACTGGTTGAGACTGGAAAATTCCCCGAGACGACTGCCCTGAGATACTCTTTAAACTCTGAACCAAAACTATTCCATGAGGTCATCTTTTAGCTGAATAACAGATTGGCTCATAAAACAAACAGTATCATCCGTGACAGTAAACCTTGAGCTAGCCATGAATTCTTAGACAGACCAGGAAAAGGTCAGCAAAGGTTCGCACTTGATTTCCATGGATTCTAAGGAGTACACTTATTCCCCTCATATTTTAACACATCTAAAATTGAGACAAATAATATAATCAACAGCATGTCAAAGTTCAACTGGTGGAGGTGTTCTTTCTTAATGGAATATAAATAATGGCATGTCTTATAATCAATGGCATCTTAAATTTGAGGAAATACAGCACCATCAAAAAGCACAGTGATTAAGAACATGGACTTTGGGGTGACAGTTCCTGGGTTCAAATCCTACAGACTGAGTGCATGATCTTGAGCAAGTTACTTAACTTCCATGTGCCTCCTTTTCCTCACCTGTAAAACAGGTCTAATAATAATACCTACTTCACTCAACAGGGAGGTTATGAGGAATAACCTAAAGGAGCTAATACTCATCAAAGGAGCCCTTGTGGCACAATGGTTAAGCAGCTGACAACAACGAGATAGGGAGAGTATCCTAGATACATAAATCCAAGTGTATGCATGTATTCAGGGGGGTTTGTGTGTGTCTGCCTGCCTAGGTATGTGAGCGATGGTCTGCCCAGGTGAGGTGACTGTGTGTGTCCAGGTGTGTGTGTGTGTTCAGGTATGTGTGTTTGTGTGTTCAGATGTGTGTGTATGTGTCTAGATGTGTACATGCCCAGGTATGTGAGTGTGTGGCCCCAGGTGTGCTTGTGTGTCCAGATGTGTGTGGGTGTCCAGCTAAAGAGACGTCCTCCTTGTGAATGTGAATTTGACAAGTAAAATCAGAGAGACTGAGAATTAACTCTGGAACACACTGTGGAAGCCCTCCCTGGGCATGTACCTCCACCTGCAGGAGGGGATTCTCCCATGCCAGGAGGGCCCCTGGGATGCTGGACAGACAGGTGAATGGACGTGTGCAGAGAGGAGAGGAGGGAGGCCCTGGGGCTGTTCTTGGGATCCCCCTCATGGCAATGGAGGAAATGGGGAACAGTTCCTAGGTGGGTCTCCACCAGGCAGGGAGTTCCCAGAGAAGGAAAGCAAATGGTGCAAGTCTTACAAGACAAGATGCAACTTTCTGTAGGAAAAGGAGTTGGCACTCACCTTCGACTTGGATTTTCCTCGGGCAGCACGCATTCTTGCCTCCCCTGTGAGGTTCCACATCTGGACAGGGGCAAAGAGCTGGGAATGCAAGGCTGGGGGAGAAACGAAGTCATGAGACAGACTGGGCCTTTTGGGTAGTCTGAGTCCCCAGGACCTTTATGCTGGACACACATCCCCACACACAGGACACATACACTCACCTCACCTGGACACACACACACATACACCTGGATACATACACTTACATACCTGGACAAGCAGATACACACACACTTGGACACATACACCCACACACCTGGACAAATACACACACCTGGACACACACACATGGAGGAAGGTCAGAGCATCTTCTGGAGCATTCCTGCCCCTTCTCAGGGACAGGGAAGGACCATGGCCACTGCTGTCTGCTCCGAGGCAGGAGGCCAATGACACGTGAGCAGACACTCATTCACCCCTTTGACGAGTGCTCACTGAATGCTTACTGGGTGAGGTGCTGGGGTTAGTGCGGCGAGTTAGAGCAGAAAAGCGCTGGTCCCCATACACCTCACATCCAGGCAGGGAAATCAACGGTAGGGGGTCACTGCTAAGAAGGAAAACAGGCCAGGGCAGGATGCTAGAGAGCAATGGGGTGGTGGGGAAGGCCCCTCTGAGGAGGTAACACTGAGCTAAGATCTGAACCAGGGAAATGTGAGCCACATGGGCGCTGAGGGCAGAGCATCCCAGGCAGAGGTACAGCAGGTGCGAAGGCTCCGCAGCGGAAGCCTGCCTGCTGTGTGGAGGGAAGCCAGAAAGCCTGTGTGTTGAAGCAGTGAGTGAGGTGGGGAGTGTGGAGGGATGTGGCTAAGGTCAAGAGGCGCCAGATCGTGAAGGCCTGTTTAGATTTGATTCTAGGTGTGATCAAAGATCATTGGGGGTAAGAAGGGATAGGGGAGAGGGGAGCTGACCAGGGGAGTGACATCATTTGATTTAACATTTAACAAGTTTTTGGTGGCTGAAAGAGCCCTGGTGGCACAATGCTTAAGTGCTCAGTTGCTAATTGAAAGGTTGGGGGCTGGAACCCACAAGTGGTGCCGTGGAGTCCTGGTGGTACAGCGGTTAAGAGCTCGGCTGCTAATCAGAAGGCTGGCAGTTTGAATCCATCAGCTGCTCCTTGGAAACGCTATGGGGCAGTTCTGTTCTGTCCTATAGGGTCGTTATGAGTCGGAATTGACTCGACGGCAATGGGTTAGGGGTGCCACGGGTGAAAGACCTGGAGATCTGCTCCCGTAAAGACTAAATCCTAGAAAACCCTATGGGGCAGCTCTAGTCTATCATATGGGGTCGCTCTGAGTCACAATCAACTCGACAGCACCCAAGTGTGATATGGTACAAAAAACCACTATGTAAAGCCGTGTTTTGAGTACTATATTAGATATACGTGTAAAATCCTGAAATAGCACATGGCATGTAATCATTATGTTAGATATTGTTGTTACCTTTCATTATTCAGTCCTCACAGTATCACTGTGAGGCAGGTACTAAATACAGTCCTATTTAACAAACGGCAAACCTAAGGTTCAGATCTATTATGCAATCAGTAGTCTGGAGTACAAAGAGCCCTGGTGGCACAATGCTTAAACACTCAGCTGCTAATGCTTAAGCATTCAACTGCTAACCTAAAGATTGGCATTTGGAATCCACCAGCAGCTCCACGGGAGAAAAGACCTGGCGATCTGCTTCCATAAGATTACAGCCTAGGAAACCCTATGGGGTAGTTCTCTGTCACACGGGGTCACTATTAGTTGGAATCAACTCAACGGCAACTAACAAGGGTGAATAAACTGTGTGTGTGTGTGTGTGTGTGTGTGCGCGCGCGCGCGCGCAAGTAGAAAGCAAAGCTGAAGCAGAGGAATCATTAGATGGCTGTGCAAGAACTCGGGGAAACGCTGGCAGCTTGGACTAGAGTGGGAGTGGAGGATGTGAGATGTGGTCAAATGTCACCTCTCCAGAGGTGACCCCATCTAAAACAGCCTCTATCCTGAGTCACTCTGGAGTCCTTGAGTGGTCCAATAGTTAATGTGCTCGATTACTAACCAAAAGGTGGGAGGATCATGTCTACCCAGAGGCACCTTGGAAGAAAGGCCTACAGATCTACTTCCAAAAGGTCACAGCCACTGAAAACCCTGTGGAACACAGTTTTACTCTGACACACATGGGGTTGCCATCAGTCAGATTCAACTCGACCGCAACTTTTGTTTTTTCTTTTTTCAATGAGGTTACTGGTGGCAAGCGCTTGGCTGCTAACCGAGAGGTGGGCGGTTCAAACTCATGAAGCTGCCCTGTGGCAGAAAGATCTAGCAATCTACTCCCATAAGGAAATCCTCTGGGAGCAGTTCTACTCTGTCCTGTAGGGTCACTATGAGTTGGAATCAACTTGACGGCATCTAACAAACTGGAAAATTAAAAACTATATATGTGTCTTGCATTATTTCTAGAGCATGGTACTGCTCGTTAGTATAGTCTATATTGACGTATTGCTCCACTTCTTCATAGCACTTTCTGCTTCCTGCAAAGAAGAGCTTGTCTGTGTATGAGTTTTCGGGGTTATCACCTCCCCCACCATTGGGCTTGATGAGAGCAGAGACCTCGACTGTTTTTCTCACGGTTGTCCTCCCCGGATTGGGCACACACTTGGTACAGAGCCATGCTCCACAAATCCCTGCAGACTGACTCAACAGCCTGTTTCGCATGTGCTGCCAGCATTCAAGGTTGGGATTCATGCGTACTATGCTGAAACTAGAGAGCTCTAGTGGTGCAGTGGTTAACCGGAAGGCTGGCGGTTCGAACACACCAGTGGTTCCATGAGAGAAAAGACCTGGCAATCTGCTTCCCTAAAGATCACAGCCTTGGAAACCCTATGGGGACAGTTCTACTCTGTCCTGTAGGGTCGCTATGAGTTGGAATCAACTCGGTGGCAACAGGTTTACGCTGAAACTGCATCATGGGAAACGGTTCTCCTGGGAACTTGAGCTCCTGTCCCTCCTTGGTCGGCTGCACAGTCATTCCATAGTCCTCTAAACTTGTCTTCTGCAGAAGGGAAGGGTCTGGAAAATGCAGAAATGGGGTGTGCTTTTTACTTCCCTTGTTCTGAAAAATTCCAAATCTACAGAAGAGTGAAAGACTAGTACAAGGAGTGCCTTACTCCACTTCACCAAATGTTAACATTTTTACACACACACACGCTTTTTAAAAAATTGAGTCATCTGAAAGGAAGCTGTAGACATGGTGACAGTTCACCCCTCAATGCTTTAGCATGAGGCCCTGAAGAACACGGGCACTATTCCTTATGACCCCAGTGCCATTATCACACCCCAGCACCAACAACAGTGGATATAGTTGTTGTTAGTTCCCGTTGAGTTGATTCTCACTCATGGTGACCCCACGTGTGCAGAGTGGAACTACTCCATAAGGTTTTCAATGGTTGTGACCTTTTGGAAGCAGATCATCAGGCCTTTCTTCTAAGGTGCCTCCTCTGGGTGGACTCGAACCATCAATCTTTCAGTTAACAGCTGAAAGCATTAACCATCTGCACTACCCAAAAAAGAAAAAATCAAATCAGTTACCGTGGAGTTGACTCCAACTCATGGTGACACCATTGTATTAGAGTAGAACTGTGCTCCATAGGGTTTTCAGTGGCTGATTTTTCAGAAGTCAATTGCCAGGCCTTTCTTCCGAGGTGCCTCTGGGTAGACTCAAACCTTCAACCACTGGTTAGCAGCCGAGGATGTTAACTGTTTGTAACACCCAGGGACTCTTGAGTTCATGTTACTCTTTCTGTTTAAAATGATTTCACAACTTCTGACTGCTTTTGTGATAGACTAGAGGAGTCTCCTTGGTGTGGAGGGATTATATAAGGCATGAACACCAGGAGGTGGGGATCACTGGTGCTGTCTGAGACTGTCCACACAATCATAATGATGATGAGTCTTACCTTGTTCTTACTTATCAGACTACACTCTGTCTTGCCAAGAATAAAAAACAAAACAAAACAAACCTGTTGCTGTCGAGCCAATTTTGACTCATGGCGACCCCATGTGAAAGATTAGAACTGCACTCCATAGGGTTTTCAATGGCTGTGACCTTTCGGAAGCAGATGATCAGGTCTTTCCTCTGAGGCATCTCTGGGTCGGTTCGAACCACCAACCTCTAGGCTAGAAGTCAAGTGCTTAACTCTTTGCGCCACCTAGGGACTCCACAATGGTGGCTACGTCTTAAAAAGCTCTTGTCTGTGAATTTCCTGTGAAAAAGGTACGGCAGGACCCAGTCTAGAAGATGGAAATATGGAAGCTTCCCTTTACAGATTTAAAAATTTTTTTTTTCTCCCCTTGGGGAGGTTGGGGAAGATAAATAAAACCAAGGCCATGCTTAAATTCAGAGTTAAGATAACAGGAATGCTAATGTGAATCATAACATGGCCTTGTACGGTTTAAGGGAACTCAGCCAGGAGACTGATTTGTTAATCCTTCTCTCTTGTAGGATGGAGTAGTAGTAAGAGGTAATACTAAAATTAACTAATAACAAGATGAATAAATATCAACTGTTTTCATGCGCAGGCACCACTCTATGCAGTTATCATTTAATTCTCACATAAACCCTGGTGCAATCAGTTGCCTCTGGGTGGAGGTGAATGTTAGTAGCCAAGCACTTAACCGTTTGCACCACCCAGGGGCTCCAATTTATTATTACTGCCATACTTACATGTGAGGAAACTGAAGCACAGAAAAGTGGGAATCACTTGCCCAAGGTCATCTTAGCAGGGAAAATAAGCCCAATACAATACAATGGTAGACGGGGTCATGTGAAGAAACAAAAGACCAGGGCAGCAGGCTAGAGACTGACGGGGTGATTGGGGAAGACCTCTCTGAGGAGGTGACACTGGACTGAGATTTGGCTCAAAACCAGGATTCAAACCCAGGTATCAGACTCCAGCAGGGTCTCTAGGTGGTGCAAATGGTTTGTACTGACTACTAATCAAAAGGCTGGTGGTTGGACCCCACCCAGTGGCACTACAGAAGAAAGGGCTAGTGTCCTGCTTCCATAAAGATGGTTGTTTTCGTGTGCCATCAAGTGGATTCCAACTCATATCAACCCTGTAAGACAGAGTAGAACTGCCCCATAGGGTTTCCAAGGCTGTAATCTTCATGGGAGCAGATTGCCAGGTCTTCTCCCCCAGGTAGAGGCTGATGGCTTCGAACCGCTGATCTTTCAGTTAGCAGCCAAGTGCTTTAACCATGGGGTCCTTCTGTAAAGATTACAGCCACAAAAAATCTATGGGGCAGTTCTACTCCGACACATGTGTGGTTGCTATGAGTCAGAATTGACTCAATGGCATCTAAAAACTACTCTGTGTAATACGTATATATGTGCAATATGACTCTGTATGTGACCTGTGACCTTATTTTGGCCTGCTGTGTGCTGTGACCTCAGGCCCTGCACTCCCCCTCACCATGCTGGCCTCCTTGCTGTTCCAGGAATGTGCTGCTGCCCCCTCCCCAGGATTTATCTCTGCAGTAGCAGTACCCTCGGCCTGCAATGTTCTAGTCCCTGCCTCAGTCCCTCATGTCCTTTAGTCTCTGCTCAAATCTCACCTTCTCAATGAAGGTCACTAGAACACACTATTGAACACTGCAACGTGCCCCTAGCCCACTTACCCTGTCTTTCTTCCTTACCCAGCTCCACTTTGTCTCTTTTTCCATAGCTCCTACCACCATCTAACATGCTACATGGTCTCCTTAGGTATTCTGTCCAGTGCTGACTGTCTGTCTCCATTCACTAGAATACAAGCCCCTGAGAATGGGCTTTTTTTGTGTATCCCAAGGGCCCTGAACCTTGGAACAGCACCTGGCACGTGGAAAGAATTTGTTAATTGTCTGCCCACTGAATGGCTAAACGGCCCTTTAATACCAAAACCAGTCGCCTTTGAGTCGACTCTGACTCGTGGTGACCCCATGTGTGTCAGAGTAGAACTGTATTCCATAGGGTTTTCAATAGCTTATATTTTGGAAAAAGATCGCCAGGCCTTTCTGTGTGGGCTTGAACCTCCAACCTTTCAGTTAGCAGCCAAGCGCTTAACTGTTTGTGCTGCCCAGGGACTCTACTCCTCCCCAACCCTCCTCCAAATTAACTTCTCTCATTCCCAGGAGGCCAGAGGAGCCTGAGGTCTCTCAGAGTGGTAGCTCTCAATCTTGGCTGCACATTAGACTCTCTAAGGAGCTTTTACATAAATACTGATGACAGCACCTCACGCCAGACCCGTTAAATCAGAATCTCTGGGGACTGGGTCTGGGTCTTTGTCTTCCTTCTATTTTTAAAAGTCTTCCCAGCTTTTCACTAATCCAAAGGCATAGTTTAGAACCACTACCCTAAGTCTCAGAAAATGGGTGGCACAAATGGTTTGTGATCAGCTGCCAACCTAAAGGTTGGTGGTTCGAACCCACCCAAAGGCTCCATGAAAGACAGGCCTGGCAACTGCTTCTGTAAAGATTACAGCCAAGAAAATCCTAAGGAGCAGTTCTACTCTGTCACATGAGGTCAACATGAGTCAAGGACTGACTTGGTGGCAGCTAGCAGTAACAACAACAACCACCTCAAATCTCAGGGGTGGGGCTGGAAATCTGACCTCTCCCTGTTGAGGGCCAGACCTCAGGGCTGGAAGAAAAAGTCTTTGATAAACTCAAAGAAAAACTCTTAGATTCCCTGATCAAGGGATTCCAAGAAGTCACTGACAGTGGCCACTGCTCTCCCAGTAGTGGTGGCCAGTGAGAAATATTCCCTCCCCTAGCTCTGGAGTTGACTAAGATGCCCATGGAAGTCTGGGTGTTGATTCTGAAAACAGTACCTGCTTTAACTCTCCAGGAGTCCCAGGTAGTGCAAATGGTTAACTTGCTTGGCTGCTAACAGAAAGGTTGGACGCACCTCAGAAAAAAGGCCTGTCAATCTACTTCCAAAAAATCAGCCGCTGAAAACCCTATGGAGCACAGTTCGAATAGGACACGTGGGGTTGCCATGAGTTGGAACTGACTCCACGGCAACTGGTCACTCTAATTCCTTCACCTTGCTTTACTTTTCAAAATACTTACCACCAACAATTTTGTTATCTCTCCTACTAAATGCAAGCTCAAAGTAGACAAAGAACTCTTGTGGTGCAATGGTTAAGTGCTCGGCTGCTAACCAAAAGGTCATGGTTTGAACCCCCTCAGCAGGTCTGAGAAAGAAAGACTTCGCGAAGTGCTCCCATAAAGATCACAGCCTTGGAAACTCTATACGGCAGTTCTTCTCTGTCCTACAGGGTTGCTATGAATCAGAATCAACTCAAGGCAACGGGTTTGGTTTTTACTTGTGCCAAGTACTGTTCTACTTAATCCTCACCACAATCCTGAGGCTGGTACTATTATTATCTGTTTTACAGACGAAGAAACTGAGGGGCAGCACAATTAAGTAACCTCTCCCAAAGTCACACAACTAGTGAGTGGTGGAACCAGTAGTCAAAGCCAGGTAGTCTGGCTCCAGAGTTCATGCTCTTAAACCCCCACCTACTTGAGTGGTGCAAACAGTTTGCATTCGGTTACTACTCAAATGGTTGGCAGTTTGTACCTATGTAGTGGTACCATGGAAGAAAGGGCTGGCAATCTACTTCTATAGGATTATAGCCATTGAAAACTTCATGGGGCGCACTTCTGCTCTGACACACTTGGGGTCGCCATGAGTATGAATTGACTTGATGTCAATGGGTTAACCTGGTTAAGGAGAAGTCATACAACCACAAGCTCCCAGAGGCCAGGACAGGCACCACCCTCCTCTCAAATGTGCACTAATGCAGAGACAAAAACAACACAAGGCCAGGTCACTGGAGGGCTCATCTGAGACAGCTGGATCCTTGGTGGGAGCACCTACAATGCTCAATCCTAAGTCCAGAGACACAGAGTCCTTCAGCATTGTGACTACATCATACCTTGGCACGGGTCCAATGATGCCAGCACTACAACAAACACCCACATCTACATGGTGTTTATTGAGTGCCAGGCTCTGTGCTGGGTGGGTCACTGACATTGTCCTGTTTAATCTTCCTGACAACATGGAGACAGATGCTACTATGACCCGATTTCACTGAGGAGAAAAGCCACACAGACGCATGCAGCTTCACAACCATACAAGCACACACAGGCACTTTCACAGAAGGGCCTCTCACACCTGTATAGTCTCTTAGAATCCCCCCAACGGTGGCCTCCATATCTACAGTTACAATGAGTCATATCCCAGGACAGTACAATCCAACAGTCACACATCGCTGCACATGCACAACCGCAAAGTCACAAAGTCCAATCACGCACCCCTACACCACCAACCCTCAGTCACGTTCACGTGCCTACTCCCACCCAAAACTCCCTATAGGTTCCATCATTTATTTCTCATATAAATACCAGAGAGTCATACAGTGATACCTGTGGTCCCAGAGACAGTTCCTTCACCACACACCCAGACCCCGTTATACATACACACACACACACACAAGGCCACTCAGACCCCGATGCCATCACACATCACATACAGCTACACCTCTGCACCTCACACACAGCTACAGGCACACAACCCACACAACCACAGGATTACAATCCCAATAGTTCCAGGCACACAATCCAACGCAGGCGCAGGCCTACGATCCCACATGCAGTCATGGGTACACAACCCCAACAGTCGCAGGCGCTCAACTCCACACAGTCACAGACACAAAACCCCACAGGGTCGCAGAAACCCACACTGTTGCAAAGTCGCAACCCCACGCTGTCACCGGAGTTACAACCCCATGCAGTCTCGGGGTCACAATCCCATGCAGTGCAACCTCACAACCCCACGCAGTTGCGGGTGCACAATCACACAATCTCACACAACACACTCTCACCTCCGTCCTCCCCCGTCGGGCCCCAGCGGTGCCCAAGCCAATAACTGCGCAAAAACCCCGCGCTCCCCGCGCCTGCGTACTTCCCTCTGGAACCCCGCGGGCAAAGCACCAGCCCTGCCCACTAGCGCGCGCAACAAGTAGGAGGGCCCCGCCCCCAAACAAAGCCACGCGGCACGCACACGTTCACTCAGTTCCATGGGACCCCTGCAGAACGCCTGACGCACCGCCCCTTCGTACGCAAGCGCACCAGCCCGAAGCCCCGCCCCTGCACAAACGACGTACCACGCATGCTCTCACGCACGCGCAAAACCTTCGCGTAGCTCCCGGGAGGTAGGTGAGGGTGGCCTCACCCCTCACTCTCAGGAATACGTACTCAAGCACTGAGATCCTTCCTTGATCTGCTCAGCCAACCCCATTCTTCCCGTTTGGCCACCCTCCCCGGCTTCTACACCTGCATGCTCCGGCTGGGGGGCTCCTCGCCCCGTCACTCTCCATTATTTCCTCACGTTCAGCGGGACTTAGAGCCCAGCTCACCAGCAAACGCTGACGCGGGCAGCTGCGCTTGCGTACTTCGAGCTCAGACTGCTACACCCAGAAGCCTCCGGGGCGCGGCGTGGCTCTGGACGGCTAGGCCAGGAACGGGAGGCTCAGTGGTCTCGGCCCCCCGGTGGCTCCCACTTGACCGTTCCGGAGAGGAAATGATTACAGGGCGGGGCAGAGGGACGTTCCTCCAGGCTAGAAGTGGAGTCTCACCCGCGCCTTCATTGAACGAGGAGTCCCAGAGTCCTTCGCGCGGCGGTTTTCCAATCTCCAGACTACATTTCCCAGAAGGCACCGCCGCCATGTCCGCCCCGTGTCGCGCTGAGATTTTGTGTCAGCCTGGCGGGTGGGATACAGGGTGAGGGACCGATGACTCTGCGTGGATCGGCGAGCAGGGAGGGTCCCAGGGTGCCTAGTGTAGCAGTGTGTGAGGTAATTAGTGTGTGATTATGCGTCTCTGTGAGGGGCGGATCGAGATGCGGGTCTACCCGGAGGATCTCTTCGAGCGTGACCTGGATTGTGTGTGTACATTTGTGTGTGTGTGTGTGGCCCAGTTTTTGTGGTTGTGTGTATGTGAGAGGATTGTAAGGACAAATACTAATTGAAAATACTAGTAACCAGTTGCCACTGAGTGGACTTTGACTCATGGCATCCCCATGTGTGTCAGAGTAGAACTGTGCTCTGTATTTTCATGGCTGTGACCTTTGTTGCAGGGACAAAACACCAAAAGTTTAGTAAAGCAAAAAGAAAGTTTTATTCAGCATATAGTCAAAAAGGCAAAAGTGGAAAATCGGACAATTATGTTGCCAGAGCCGTGTCTGCCCAAATCCAAGGAATATTTCAGAATAGGCAAGAATGGGAATACGGGCAAGCATGCTACCGCAGCCATTTCTGCCCTAGTCCAAGGAAATATTACAGAACAAGCAAAAGTGGGAAAACGGACATGCATGGTTGCACAGCCATGTCTGTCCGAGTCCAAGGCACATTACAGAGTCATCAGTATATATTAGTATTACAAATGGGCAAAACCTTTGAAAGCTTCACCTTTTCACAGATTGGCTAGAAACTGTGACCTATGTTTTGAATCATCTTTCTTAATAATCATTGGTACAGGTTTCAGTAATGACAGGAGGGTACTCATTGGACCAACAAATTTTCTATTCACTAAATGCTAATAGAAAAAGATAAGAGTGGAAAGTCTTTTTGTTGTTTGAATGGTTTGTGTGAAAGATTCCCTAAAAGATATTTTCTGGGATTATCCTAGCTATTGTCTTTATACCTTAGGGCCCAGTTGATGTATCCTTGTAAGTCCTTGTGAGCCCAGCTCCAGCTGGGTCACATTTCTATGCTCAAGAACAGGGTCTAATGACTCCAATATTATTTCCTAAATCACCTTGCAGAAGCAGATCACCATACTTTGTTCCACAGTGCCTTTAAAAAATAACCAAAACCAAACCCGTTGCCGTCAAGACCATTCTGACTCATAGCAACCCTATAGGACAGAGTAGAACTACCCTATAGGGTTTCCAAGGAGCACCTGGTGGATTCAAACTGCCAACCTTTTGGTTAGCAGCCGTAGTCTTAACCACTGTGCCACCAGGGCTCCCCAAATTGGAAATAAGAAGTTTTAATTCTCCAATTGAAAATAAGAGAAGAGGCTCCCCTCCTCCCATGTTTTTTCAGATTCACTTTGGATAACTTGTCATTGTAAATTCTTGGTCTCTTTGAAAAGTATGTAAATTAAGGATGTTTCCTCAAGGACTTGGGAGCCATCTGTTTTGAAATGAAAGCATCCAGGAAAATCATACCCCTCCTTTCCGGTTTCCTGGAAGGTGACTAGCATAACTTCAGGTATCCTGCCATAAATATACTAGAAAATTAGCAATTTTATCTAGAACTTACGAAGGTTATACGTTGTGTCCACTCAACTCTATCAAGGGCCTGATTCCTTTCTATCTTTCCAAGTTCTTTAGAAGATTGCCTGTAATACTTCACATTCTGGTTTAATGCTTATTCAATAATAAAACTTTTCTTTCTCTTCTGTTTTTTGTGAAGAGGGTTTCTGGGTTGGCAGTAGACTTTGCTTTTAATTATATTTCCCATACAAGGTAAACCATTGTTTTGGAATATGTGTGCCCATCTATGTGTGTGATTTAGTTTTGTGGTCGTGTATGTGTGAGAAGCCACTGATTACATATGTGCCCATATATGTGTGTGAGACCCACTTTTTCTGTATATGTGTGTACGGGAGTTACCGTTTGTGAGTCTGTAACTCAGTTATTATGGTTATGTATGTGGGAAACCGCTGTGACTTTGTGTCCTTGTGTGTGTAAAGGTCCACTTGTGGTAGTATAGGAGAGTGTATGCATGGACTTGTGATTGTGCTGATGTGACCCTCTGAGTCCTAGGTATGAGACTGGGTGTTAGAGTATGTGAGTTCTGATTTTGAGTTCCCATTTCTGTGACTGAGTGGTGGTAATAATAAAAGTTGCTAACAGGTATTATTAAAGGAGCCCTGGTGGCTCAGTGGTTAAGCATTCAGCTACTAACCAAAAGGTTGGTGATTCAAACCCACCCAGCGCCTCTGCAGAAGAAAGACCTGATGATCTGCTTCTGTAAAGATTAAAAAACAAAAAAACAAAAAAAAAAAAACACTTGCCTTGGAGGTGATTTTGACTCATTTGGACCCTATAAGACAGAGTAGAACTGCCCCACAGGGTTTCTGAGGTTGTAAATCTTTATGGAAGCAGACTGCCACATCTTTCTCCCATGGAGCAGCTGTCAGTTCAAACTGCTAGTCTTTTGGTTAGCAGCTGAGTGCCTAAGCACTGTGCAACCAGGGCTCCTTCTGTAAAGATTATAGCATAGAACACCCGGTGGGGCAGTACTACTCTGTCACATGGGGTTGCTATGAGTCAGAACTGACTCATCTGCACCCAAAAACGACAACGAAAGTTATTAGGAATTTTATGACTGCTACTGTTGCTAGCAGCTAGCACTTCCTGATTGCTGTTCCTGACAAAAGTGTTTTTTCCATTTAAGGTTTTATTTAATCCTTTTAATCCCTCTGAGTTCATTTCTACTAAAATCTCCAGTTTCCAGGTATGTAAACTAAACCACAAGAAATCAAGTGATGTATTGCATAGGGCAAAACTACTGCAAAAAAACTCTTTAAATTGTTAAAAAGCAAAAATGTCACTTTGAGGACAAAGGTGCACCTGACCCAAGCCATGGTGTTTTTAGTCACCTCATATGCATGCAAAACCTGGACAATAATAAGAAAGACTGAAGAAGAATTGATGCATTTGAATTATGGTGTTGGTGAAGAATATTGACTGTACCATGGACTACCAGAAGAATGAACAAATCTGTCTTGGAAGTACAGCCAGAATTCTTAGAAGCAAAATTGGCGAGACTTCGTCTCACATACTTTGGACTTGTTATCAGGAGGGACCAGTCCCTGGAGAGGCACATCATGCTTGGTAAAGTAGAGGGTCAGCAAAAAAGAGAAAGACTGCAATAATATGGATTCACACAGTGGTTGCAACAATGGGCTCAAACATAGCAACGATTGTGAGGATGGTGCAGAACCAGGCATTATTTGGTTCTGTTGTACATAGGGTCACTATGAGTCAGAACAACAACCACAAATGAGGCACAGGGAGATTAAGTAACCCTTCCAGAATCACACAGCTGGAAAAGGTCAGAGCTGCTTTTGAGTCCGTCTTTCTCACTCCAAAGCCCCTGCTCTTTCTACCACTTTAAGGTGTGTTCCTTGCAGAAATCATCTTCATGGACTGGAAGATTCTGAGTACCTAGTGAGGAGCAAAGGGCTGTGGCCAAGAGATCCAGGAAACCCCAGGATAAACCTGTAACTTGGCAGTTTCTTTGATGTTTTCTCTAGACCACCATCCAAGAGTGAGTGTCACTTTTTTTGCTGTTTTGGGGGAACTTTGGTGGGAAAGCTCTGGGCTGAGGAAAAGGCTTTATGCACCTGAAGATGGCATGGCCTACCAGTGTCTTACACTGGTTCTTTATAGAAGCAAAACCAGTAAAGTGGAGTTCTGGCAAAATGGCGCTATAGACAGAAGCACCACGCCATCCCTCCACAGCAAAGATCTGAAAAACTGAGCCAAACAAAGAATACAACAATCCTGAAACCCTAAAACATCAAATGAAGAGATAAAGAACTCAGCCAAGCACAAAATGGAGTGAGAAAACTGACAGAGAACAGAGAGCGAGGAGAGGTTCATGCAGAGGTCCCGTACCAGCTAACACAGCGTGGATCCACCATCTTGGACTCCTATCGGAGACCAGCAAATGGGGTATGGGAAAGCAGCCTCACGGAGCGTCCAGTGGGAGACAAAACAACCAGTAATTTGCGATATACGCTTTCCCACCCCCCACCCTGCTTCACCCCAGCTCAGCCTCCTCTCCTTCCCGTGGCCACAGTCTCTTGACTGGGAAACAGTGGCTGCTTCGATTCCACACACCCGAACGGGTGGCTCTCTGAGTGCCATTTCTTGGCTGCTGGTGCTGCTTTTTTCCACTCTTTTGATTTCTTCCTTGCCTCTTGCCACCTCCCCCTCCTTTGGCTCGAGTACCTCGCTCCATGCATCACCTTTGCTTCTTCCTGAGGGGCGGCAGAGCTCCAGTAATTTGTGATATACGCTTTCCCACTCTCTACCCTTCTTCACCCACACTCGGCCCCCTATGCTTCCCACGGACATAGTCTCTTCTCCAGAAACAGCAGCCCGCACTAGCTGGCTCTCTGAGTGCCATTTGTTGGCTGCTAGTGTTGCTTTTTTTTTTCTGCTTCTGTTGATTTCTTACTTGCCTCTCGCCACCTCCCCCTCCTTTCACTCGAGTACCTGGCTCCGTGCGCCATCTTTGCTTCTTCCTGAGGGACTGTGGAGCTCCGTTTGAGTGCGGAGCTGCTTCTCGGTCTGGGCTGCTGTGCTGGTGGGATCCCAGGGCTTTTGTTCGTTTCTTTGTTTTGAATT
Source organism: Dugong dugon (assembly GCA_030035585.1). NCBI lineage: Eukaryota > Metazoa > Chordata > Mammalia > Sirenia > Dugongidae > Dugong > Dugong dugon. The sequence goes on from CM057466.1 coordinate 119,334,334, forward strand.
GTTTGTTTTCTTTTCATTTTCTTGAGTTGGGAGCCCTTTCTGGCCAGGCAGAGCTGTGAGGCAAGGAGACTCCCCCTCAGCCACAGAAGTGTGTAGGGAGCCCTGAGGGCATTTCTTTTTTTGTTTTTTTTTTGTTTTTTTCTGTTTTGTGGCGGGTCTTTCTTGTTCTTTTTCTTTTTTTTAATTTGTTTTGTTTTCTCTCTTTTTCCCTTTTTGTCTTTCTTCATTGCTCAGTTTCTCGGCTCTCTATATCTTCCTTCTCTTTCTATTCCCTGAATACCTGGCGTTGAATACCTCTACACCTTCTAGCCAGGCTGTACTGCAGCACCTGAGAGTGACTTCCCCAGACCACATAGCTGTACCGGTGGGATCCCTGGGAGCTTTGCAGTTCTTTAACCTTACTGATTTTTATTTATTCATTCTTTTCTTCCTCTTCCCCTTTTTGTTTTTCTTCATTTCATAGCCTCTCATCTCTCCACTCCAACCGCAATCTCCCCTAGCATTCTTTATTGTCTGTATGTTTTTGGATCCTGTTCCTCTCTCCCCCCTCCCATATGCATCTTAGCTCCACACATAATAATCTCCCCACTGCATCCTGCCTACCTGCACCAGGTGCTTGGCATCACACAACCAAGCAGCACAGGCACGGCCTACTGGAACCTGCCCTGCACTGATTACTGACCCACTCTTGTGGCTGTAGTAAGTGCCACAAACAACCCGTCCCAGTAACTCCTCTTCAGCTAGACCTGCCCTGCTGTACCATATATGAGTGACTAACCCTGCCAGCTGGAGAAGGAGGCAAAAAGTATTGTGCCCACAGACGAGCAAACAACAAAGAACGCACAGCCCTACCTGCTCAGACGTAGCAAAATTAAACAAACAAAAAAAAAAATAGAAGAAACAAACAAATCTACAATAAATAAATGAGAAAAATAACTACTGAATGCCCTGAAGACAGCAGACAATAACAAAACATTTACAAATAGGACAGAATGGTTCCAGTAGCTGTCCAAAATAAAACACCAGATGACTCTCCTGTGGAAGAAAATACACTAGCACTACCTGATAGGGAATTCAAATTTCTAATACTCAGAATTCTCCAAGAGCTGAGCCAAAAAGCTGACAAACATGAGGAAAAAATAGACAAATTCATGGAAAATACAGGCAAAAAATTGAAAGAATTCAGGAAAATAATGCAGGAACAAAACGCCAAAATAAATTCACAACTAGAAATTATACAAAGATAACAAATAGAAATCCAAAAGATAAACAACAAGATTTCAGAAATGGATGGTGTCATAGTAGGGCTGAGAAGCAGATTTGAAACGGTGGAAGACAGGATCAGTGGAATTGAAGGCAAACACTTGGATACAACTCTGTTTCAGGAAAACTCAGAAAAAAGAACAGAAAAATGAAGAGACCCTGAGAGTTATGTGGGACACAAAAGCAAAAATCTGCAAGTGATTGGAATTCCAGAACAGAGGGAGAAAACAGAAAACACACAGAGGATCATTGAGGAACTGCTGACAGAAAACTTCCCCAATATCATGAAAGATGAAAAGCTGGCCATCCAAGAAGATCAACAAACCCCATATAGAAGAGACCCTAAAAGAAAATCACCGAGGCATATCATAATCACACTCACCAAAACCAAAGACAAAGAATCCTGAGAGCAACTCATAAAAAACAAGAAGTCACATACAGAGGAGAAACACTAAGACTAAGCTCAGATTATTTGGCAGAAATCATGCAGGCAAGAAGGCAATGGAATGACATATATAAAATCTTGAAAGAAAAAAATTGCCAGACAAGAATAATATATCCTCCAAACTCTTGTTCAAATTTGATGGTGAAATTAGGTCATTTCCAGATAAACAGAAATTAAGAGAATATGTAAAAGTCAAACCAAACTTACAAGAATTATTAAAGGGAGTTCTTCGATCTGAGGACAAACAGCTTCAGCTCACAGGCAGAACCTAGGACACAGGATTGTACCAGCTGGATACCAATCTAGGAAATGACCTCTCGAGGACTATCCAAAACCAAAAGAAATACAACAGGGAATCAGAGCAGTTAATCAGTAAATGACAACAACATCAAAACAATAAAAGAGGGAATAAACAGCATAGGTATAACACCTTCTAATGGAGAGGAAGGGAAGGTGATACCAAGTAATGGTAGACTGCTTCAAACTAAGAAATATAAGGGTAAAATTCATGGTAACCACAAAGAAAGTTAACAAACATACCCATAAAAAAAAGAGGAAAAACATAAAGTCTCAGCAAAAACAAAACCTACAAAAACAAAAGAAATGAAAAAAAAATCCACAAACAAAAGTAGCTCAGCACAAGACAATAAGAAGAACAAACAAAACTTCAGCACCACAAAAAAAGCACTATAAAATGACAGCAACAAACTCACATCTATCAATAATTACACGATGTAAATGGACTCAATGCACCCAGAGATGGAGAGTGACAAAATGGATAAGGAAACAGGATCCATCAATATGCTGTCTAAAAGAGACACACTTTAGAAATAAAGATGTGAATTTATTAAAAGGCAAAGGTTGGAAAAAAATATATCAAGCTAACAACTACCAAAAAAAGCAGGAGTGGCAATTCTAATCTCAGATAAAATAGACTTTAAAACAAAATCTACCATAAAAGACAAAGAAGGACACTATATAATGATTAAGGGGGTGATCCATCATGAAGACATAACCCTAATAAACATCTATGCACCCAATGACAGGGCTCCAAAATACATAAAACAAACTCTAACAACACTGAAAAGAGAAATTGACAGTTCCACAATAATAGTAGGAGACTTCAACACACCACTCTCAGTAAAGGACAGAACAACTAAGAAGAAACTCAGCAAAGATACAGAAGACCTAAAGGGCACAATCAGCCAACTTGACCTCAGAGCCATATATAGAACACTCCATCCAGCTGCTGCAAAGTACACACTCTTTTCCAATGCACATGGAACGTTCTCCAGAATAGACCACATCTTAGGCCACAGAGCAATCCTCAACAAGATCCAAAATGTTAAGATAATTCAAAGTATCTCTCTGACCACAATGCCATCAAGGTAGAAATTAACAAGAAAGAGCAAGGAAAAAAAAAAAAACTACATGGAAACTAAATAATACCCTGCTTACACATCTCTGGGTAATAGAAGAAATCAGAGATGCAATCAAAAAATTCCTAGAATCAAATGAGAATGAAAACACATCATGCCAAAACCTTTGGGACACAGCAAAGGCAGTCCTTAGAGGACAATTTATAGCAATAGATGCACACATCAAAAAAGAAGAAAGGGACAAAATCAAAACACTATCTACAGAACTCAAATAGAAAGAAAACAAAAAATGCCCACAGCCACCGTAAGAAAGGAAATAGTAAAGATCAGAGCAGAAATAAATGAAATCAGAACAGAAAAACAATAGAAAGAATCAACAAAACCTAAAGTTGGTTCTTTGACAGAATCAACAAAATCGACAAACCACTGGCCAGACTGATAAAAGAAAAACAGGAGATGACACAACCCAAATAAGAAATGAAATGGGGGACATTACAACAGACCCAACCGAAATAAAAAGGATTATAACAGAATATTATGAAAAACTATATTCCAACAAATTTGAAAACCTAGAGGAAATGGATAAATTTCTAGAAACACAAGGCCTACGAAAACTGCAACAAAGTGATGTTGAAAATCTGAACAGACCCATAACAAGAGAAGAAATTGAAAAAGTAATAAAAAAAACTCCCAACCAAAAAAAGCCCTGGCCCAGATGGCTTCACTGGAGAATTCTACAAAACATTTACAGAAGAGCTTGTACCAGTACTACTCAAGCTATTTCAGAGCATAGAAGAGGAAGCAACACTTCCAAATTTATTCTATGAAGCTAGCATAACGCAGATACCAAAACCAGGCAAAGATGTCACAGAAAAAGAAAATTACATACCAATATCTGTCACGAATATAGATGCAAAAATTCTGAACAAAACTCTACCCAATAGAATTCAGCATCATATCAAAAAAATAATACACCACGAGCAAGTAGGATTCATACCAGTTATGCAAGGATGGTTCAACATTAGAAAATCCATCAACGTAATCCATCACATAAAGGAAAGAAAAGAATCACATGATCATCTCAATTGACACAGAAAAGGCATTTGACAAAGCCCAACACCCACTCCTGATAAAAACTCTCGATAAAATAGGTATACAAGGGAAATTTCTCAACATAATAAAGGATATCTTTGCAAAACCAACGGCCACATCATTCTTAATGGAGAGAGGCTGAAAACATTCCCCTTGAAAACAGGAACAAAACAAGGATGCCCTTTATCACCACTCCTATTTACCATTGTGCTGGAAGTTCTAGCTAGAGCAATAAGGCAAGAGAAAGAAATAAAGGGCATCCAAACTGGTAATGAAGAAGTTAAACTGTCCCTGTTTGCAGATGATATGATACTATACATAGAAAACCCTGAAGACTCCATGAGAAATCTACTGGAACTAATAGATTCAGCAGAATAGCAGGATACAAGATAAACATTCAAAAGTCAGTTGTATGCCTATACAGCAATAAGGAGGACGATGAAAAGGAAATCAGGAAAACAATACCATTTTCAATAGCCCCAAAAAAGATAAAATACTCAGGAATACATCTGACCAGGGATGTAAAAGACCTATACAAAGAAAACTACAAAACACTACTGCATGAAACCTAAAGGGATCTACATAAATGGGAAAACATACCATGCTCATGGATAGGCAGACTCAACATTGTGAAAATGACAATTCTACCCAAAGCAATTTACATATACAACGCAATCCTATTCCAAATACCAACAACATTCTTCAAAGAGATGGAAAAACATATCATTAACTTTATATGGAAAGGGAAGAAGCCCCGAAGAGGTAAAACACTACTGAAGAAGAAGAATAAAGTTGGAGGCCTCACACTACCTGACTTCAAAATCTACTATACAGCTACAGTAGTCAAAACAGCCTGGTCCTGGTACAACAGATACATTGACCAATGGAACAGAATTGAGAACCCAGATGTAAATCCATCCACCTACGGTCACCTGATATTTGACAAGGGCCCAAACTCCATCAAATGGGGAAAAGACAGTCTTTTTAACAAATGGTGCTGGCAAAACTGGATATCCATCTGCAAAAAAATGAAACAGGACACACACCTCACGCCGTATACAAAAACTACTTCAAACTGGATCAAAGACCTGAATATAAAGCCTAAAACTATAAAGTTCATAGAAGAAAAAATAAGACCAACACTTCAGGCCTTAATACACGGCATTAACAGGTTACAAACCATAAACGTCAACGCACAAACCCCAATAGATAAGCTAGGTATCTGGAATCTTCTAAAAATCAAAGACCTATGCTCTTCAAAAGACTTCACCAAAAGAGTAAAAAGAGAACCTACAGACTGGGAAAAATTTTTGGACAGTACATGTCATACAAAGGTCTAATCTCCATAATCTACAAGAAAATCCAACACCTCTACAACAAAAAGACAAATAATCCAATTAAAAAATGGGCAAAGGAAATGAACAGACACTTCACCAAAGAAGACATTCAAATGGCCAACAGGCACATGAGGAAATGCTCGTGATCACTAGCCATTAGAGAAATGCAAATTAAAACTACAATGAGATACCGTCTCACCCCCGGCACTACTGGCACAAATCAAAAACACTAGAAATAACAAATGTTGGAGGGTCTACGGGGAGATCGGAACACTTATGCACTGCTGGTGGGAATGCAAAATGATACAACCATTTTGGAAAATGATACAGTGCTTTCTCAGAAAGCTAGAAATAGACATACCATTCGATCCAGCAATCCCACTCCTAGGAATAGATCCTAGAGAAATAAGAGTCATCACTTGAATAGACATATGCACACCTATGTTCATGGCAGCCCTGTTCACAATAGCAAAATGATGGAAACAACCTAGATGCCCATCAACAGATGAATGGATAAACACACTATGGTACATACACACAATGGAGTACTATGCAATGAGAAAGAACAATGATGAATCTGTGAAGCATCTCATAACATGGATGAAACTGGGGGACATTATGCTGAGTGAAATAAGTCGATCACAAAAGGACAAATATTGTATGAGACCTCTATTGTAAAAACCCATGAAAAGTTCACACAGAAAATGTAACAATCTTTGTTGGTTACCAGGGATGGGAGGGGTAGGGGGGAAATACTAAATCGGCAATAGATATGTGGTATCTTGGGTGAAGGCTGAGACAGTACACAATACAGGGGAAACTAGTGCAGCTTGTACAAGGAAAGGTCATGGAAGCCCCATAGACACATCCAAACTTCCTGAGGGACTGAATTGCTGGGCGGAGGGCTGTGGGGACCATGGTCTCGGGGAATATCTAGCTCAATTGCCATGACACAGCTTATAAAGAGAACACTGTACCTTCTACCTTGGTGAGGATTGTCTGGGGTCTTAGAAGCCTGTGAGTGGCCATCTGAGATACTGCACTGGTCTCATTCCTTCGGGAGCAAGGGAGAATGAAGAGAACAGGATACAAGGAAAAGATTAGTCCGAATGACTAATTGTCCACAGCTACCAAGGCCTCCACTGGACTGAGTCCATATAGCTAGATGGTGCCCGCCTACCAGCACTGACTCTTCTGACCAGGAGCACAACCGAGGGTTCTGAACAGAGCTGTAGAAGGATGTAGAGCATAATTCTAACCCACAAGAAAAAGACCAGATTTACTGGCCTAAAGGAGACTGGAGAAACCCTGGGAGTATGGCCCCCAGACACTCTTTTAGCTCAGTGGTGAAGTTACCTCCAAGGTTCACTGTTCAGCCTGGGCGTGGACAGCCCCATAAAACCAAATGAGACTAACGAGGTACGGGAGTTCAGTGACAAGGGCCAGAAGGCAGAAGGGGACAAGGAAGCTGGTGATAGGGAACCCAAGGTTTAGTAAGGGTATTGTTGATGTGTTGTGAGATTGTTAACCATTGTCATAGGGGAACATTTGTAGTAAGTGTTAAATGAGAAACTATTTTGTTCTGTAAGCCTTCATCTTAAGTGAGAATAACAGCACAACTGGAAGAGCGTAGTCAATGTCACTGAACTGTGCATGTAGAAATTTTTGAAATGATGTATCTTTGGCTATGTGTATTTTCACCAAAAAAAAAAAAAAGGTTGAGAAGTTAGAGGGTTGATAAGTTGTGGGGTTGTTAACCAATGTCATAAAACAACATGTGTACTACTGTTTCATGAGAAACTATTTGTTCTGTAAGCCTTCATCTGAAGTACAGTAAAAAAAAAAAATTAAATAGGCATTAAAAGAAAACAGTAAAGTGTATGTATGTATATATATGACGTGTGTCAGTTTGTCATAGTGTGGGGGCTTCTGTGTTGCTGTGATGCTGGAAGCTATGCCACTGGTATTCAGATACCAGCAGGGTCACCCAAGGGGTACAGGTTTCAGCTGAGCTTCCAGACTAAGACAGACTTGGAAGAAGGACCTGACAATCTGCTTCTGCAAAGAATTAGCCAATGAAAACCTTATGAATAGCAGCAGGACATTGTCTGATATAGTGCCAGAAGATGAGCCCTCAGGTTGGAAGGCACTCATAAGACGACTGGGGAAAAGCTGCCTCTTCAAAGCAGAGTCGACCTTAATGACAGGGATGGAGTCAAACTTTCAGGACCTTCATTTGCTGATGTGGCACGACTCAAAATGAGAAGAAATAGGTGTAAACATCCATTAATAGAACGTGGAACGTACGAAGTATGAATCTAGGAAAATTGGAAGTCATCAGAAATGAAATGGAATGCGTAAACATCAATGTCCTTGGCATTAGTGAGCTGAAATGGACTGGTATTGGCCATTTTGAATTGGACAATCGTATGGTTTACTATGCCGGGAATGACAACTTGGAGAGGAATGGCACTGCATTCATCGTCAAAAAGAACATTTCAAGATCTATCCTAAAGTGTAACACTCAGTGATAGGGCAACATCCATACGCCTACAAGGAAGACAAGTTAATATGACTATTATTCAAATTTACCTGCCAACCACTAAGTCCAAAGATGAAGAAATTGAAGATTTTTACCAACTTCTCCAGTCTGAAATTGATAAAGCATGCAATCAGAATGCATTGATAATTACTGATGATTGCAATGCGAAAGTTAGAAACAAAGAAGAAGGATTAGTAGTTGGAAAATATGGTCTTGGTGATAGAAAAGATGCCAGAGATTGCATGATAGAATTTTGCAAGACCAAAGACCTCCTCAATGCAGATACCTTTTCTCACCAACATAAACATAGACTGTACACATGGACCTTGCCAGATGGAAAACACAGAAATCAAGTCGGCTACGCCTGTGGAAAGAAACTATGGAAAAGCTCAATATCATCAGTCAGAACAAGGCCAGGGTCCAACTGTCAAACAGACCATCAATTGCTCATGAGCAAGTTCAAGTTGAAACTGAAGATAGTTAGAACAAGTCCAAGAGAGCCAAAGTAGGACCTTGAGTATATCTCACCTGAATTTAGAGACTATCTCAGGAACAGATTTGCCATACTGAACACTAATGACCAAAGACCAGATGAGTTTTGGAATGACATCAAGGACATCATACATGAAAAAGTAAGAAGTCATTAAAAAGATAGGAAAGAAAGAAAAGACCAAAATGGGTGTCAGAAGAGACTCTGAAACTTGCTCTTGAATGTCAAGTAGCTAAAGCAAACAGAAGAAATGATGAAGAAGAGCTAAACAGAATATTTCAAAGGGTGGCTTGAGAAGATGAAGTAAAGTATTATAATGACATTTGTATAGTCCTGTAGTTAGAAAACCAAAAGTGAAGAACACACTCAGCATTTCTTAAGCTGAAAGAGCTGAAGAAAAAATTCAAGCCTCGAGTTGCAATAGTGAACGATTCTATGCACAATGTACTGAGCGACATAGGGAGCATTGAAAGAAGATGGAAGGAATACACAGTTTCACTGTACCAAAAAGAATTGGCCAGTGTTCAGCCATTTCAGGGGGTAGCATATGATCAAGAATCGATGGTACTGAAGGAAGAAGTCCAAGCTTCACTGAAGGGAATGGCGAAAAACAAGGCTCCAGGAATTGACAGAGTGCCAATTGAGATGTTTCAACAAATGGATGCAGCACTGTAAGTGCTCACTCATCTATGCCTAGAAATTTGACAGACAGCTAACTGGCCAACCAACTGGAAGAGATCCATAGTTATGCCTATTTCCAAGAGAGCTGATCCCATCAAATGCAGAAATTATTGAACAATATCATTATTATCACACTCAAGTAAAATTCTGCTGAAGGTCATTGAAAAGTGATTGCAGCAGTACATCAACAGGGAACTGCTAGAAATTCAGGGTGCATTCAGAAGAGGCCATGGAACAAGGGATATCATTGCTGATGTCAGATGGATCCTGGCTGAAAACAGAGTAACAGAAAGATGTTTACCTGTGTTTTATTGACTATGCAAAGGCATTTGGCTGTGTGGATTGTAATATATTATGGATAACATTGCCAATAATGGGAATTCCAGAACACTTAGTTGTGCTCATGAGGTACTTGTACATAGATCAAGAGACAGTCATTTGACCAGAACAAGGAGATACTGTGTGTTTTAAAGTCAGGAAAAGTGTGTGTCAGGTTTGTATAATTTCATCATACTTTTGCAACCTGTATGCTAAGTGAATAATCTGAGAAACTAGACTATATGAAGAAGTTATGCAATCTGTATACTGACCAAATAATCCGAGAAACTGGACTATATGAAGAAGAATGCAGCACCAGGATTGGAGGAAGACTCATTAATAACTTGTGATAAGCAGATGACAGAACCTTACTTGCTGAAAGTGAAGAGGACTTGAAGCACTTACTGATGAAGATCAAAGACCACAGCCTTCAGTATGGATTACAGCTCAACATAAACAAAAATCCTCACAGCTGGACCAATAAGCAGCATCATGATATACAGAGAAAAAACTGAAGTTATCAAGGATTTCGTTTTGCTTGGATCCACAATCAACACCCATGGAAGCAACAGTCAAGAAATCAAATGATGCATTGCACTGGACAAATCTGCTGAAAAAGACCTCTTTAAAATGTTCAAAAGCAAAGATGTCACTTTAAGGACTAAGGTGTACCTGACACAAGACATGGTGTTTTCATTCACCTCATACACATGTGAAAGCTGGACGATGAATAAGGAAGACCAAAGAAGAATTGATGCCTTTGAATTTTGGTGTTGAATAAGAACATTGAATATACCATGGACTCTCAAAAGACCAAACAAATCTGTCTTGAACAAAGAACAGCCATAATGCTCCTTTAAGCAAGGATGGTGAGATTTCATCTCACATACTTTGGACATGTTATCAGGAGGGATCAATCCCTGGAGAAGGACATCATGCTCGATAAAGTAGAGAGTCAGCGAAAAAGAAGACCCTCAACGATATGGATTGACACAGTGTTCGCAACAATGGGCTGAAGCATAACAGTGATTGTGAGGTTGGTGCAGGACCTGGCAGTATTTTGTTCTGTAGTATATTGGGGTCACTATGAGTTGGAGCCAACTCGACGGCACCTAACAAAATACTTACATATATATGTGTTTGTGTATATATGTATATATATATGTGTATATATATATATACGTTTATATGTATGCGTATATACATGCAGAACCCTGGTGGCACAGTGGTTAAGAACTACAGCTGCTAACCAAAAGGTTGGCAGTTTGAATCCACCAGCTGCTGCTTGGAAACCCTGTTGAGCCATTCTGCTGTGTCCTGTGGGGTTGCTATGAGTTGGAATTGACTCATTGACAACACATTTGGTTTTGGGTTTATGCATATATGTATATATATGTATGTGTGTGTGTGAGTGAGAGATTTATATGAAGGAAATGGCAGGGCTGAGATGCAGGTTCAAGTTTATGTTTGCAGAAGGCCCTTCTGCTGTGCTTGTTGCACTCCACCAGACCAGTGGCAGAAGGGGCTTTGAGGGGCACAGGTTGCATTCTGAAAAAAGAGGCAGAAAAAGCCAGATTATTTAGATCTAGCTTTATTAGCAACAGCAGTCAAGAAATCACACCACATAGTGCATTTGGCAAATCTGCTGCAAAAGACCTCTTTAAAGTATTAAAAAGCAAAGATGTCACTTTAAGGACTAAGATGTGCTTGACCCAAGCCATGGTATTTTCAATAGCCTCATTTGTGTGAGAAAGCTGGATGATGAATAAGGAAGACAGAAGAAGAGTTGATGCACTTGAATTATGGTGTTGAATAAGAATATTGAACATACCATGGACTGCCAAAAGACCAAAGAAATCTGTCTTGAACAAAGAACAGCCATAACGCTCCTTAGAAGCAAGGATGGCGAGACTTCATCTCACATACTTTGGACATGTTATCAGGAGGGACAGTTCCTGGAGAAGGACATCATTCTTGGTAGAGGGACAGCAAAAAACAGGAAGACTCTCAACAATATTGATTAACACAGTGGCTGCAACAGTGGGCTCAAACAGCAATGATTGTGAACACGGTACAGGACTGAGCTGTGTTTTGTTCTGTTCTACACAGGGTCACTATGAGTTGGAACCGACTCGATGGCACCTAACAACAACAACAGCTTTATTTTTGAACTTACATACAGAGGTCGGTGCTAGAAATCTTGCAATGGAGCAAAACACCAAGAGTGCAAGGTGTAGGTTTATATACTTAGTGCTTATGTGCAAGGATACATGCAAGGGACCCAGGGAAAAACATGTCTAGTCTATGATGGATGGGGTTGTTTTTGCACTAGTTCGTGGGTTCCAACTGACGTTAACATGAAGTCAGGTGGTGTTTTTTTTTTCCGGGTCACCGCCTGGTTAGGTACTGTTAAAAATAATCAAAACTCAACAAAATTTGAGCATAAGTTTTATTCTGAGCAGTTATTCTGTATGCATATAGGAAGACAATTTTGATTCCAGAGAAAGCAATTGGCTCAAAGAACCTTGGTACAGGGGGCTTATAAAGAGAAGAGGAGGGAGAAATATAGATCAACGATTGGCTAATCTTAACATAATTGATTGAACCTTGCCCTCCCCCTCTTCCTGAGATCAGCTAATATCAGGTCACAAGATGATCTCTGGCTCTCTACCCAGCCATATCTTTTGAAATTCAAATTTAATAACCCAGGGCTTCAAACAGGAAAGAAAAGGATAGCAACTTCGAGTGAAAGAAAAGCTGCTGGTGGGCCAATCCTGGTCAGGAACTTCTTTATAGTAAATATTTGGTTTTGTAGGTAAGAAAAATCCAAAATCAAAGCACAATGTCTGCTATCAAATTTCTCTCTTGGACGGTACTCTGGTTCTTCCCTAGAGTCTTTTGCAGGTGTCGTAGAGTCACCACCCATACTCTAATTAAAGGAAAATTGAGATTTACTGAAAGTAAAGAGACAGCTCTAGTGAGAGAGAGACTGAATTCCATGCAGTGGAACCCAGTAATTCAATATGGTGACTCAGCAGTGATGTTTTATTGGGGAGGGAGGAGGAGACAACATGAAACACATTACTTAATTGGTATTTACAAACATCATCAAAAGACATTACTTGATTGGTAATTACAAACTTAGATCATCAAACGACTTTACTTGATTGGTAATAGATCTTTATATGGCAGGACTTCCTGTGGCGGGAACTCATAAAGCAGGTCTTCCTGTAATGGAAGATCGTAAGGTGATTGGCTTAAAAAGATATGCATATCTTTCCTAGATTGGTTATATTGTGGTAATAACAAGGGTATGTGACGGGAGGGGATGGTCGCAGGGTATTTACATCATCCTTACTGGACATTCCTGTCTTAGAAACAGCACAGAAAATAGCCATTGTTAGGGTGAAAAAGCTGAGCCCTGGTGGTGCAGTAGTTAAGAGCTTGGCTGCTAACCAAAAGGTCAACAGTTCAAATTCACCAGCTACTCCTTGGAAACCCAAGGGGCAATTTACCCTGTCCTATAGGGTTGCTATGAGTTGGAATCAATGGCAGTGGGGTCGGTTGGTAGGATGAAAACAACTGGCAACTAAGGAGTTGTACCCAAACCTCAAGCCAATCATTTCAGATCTTATCAGCTACCTCAATTTTGTTTAATTCCCTTTTCACATTCCTTCCTATTCAAGGATTCTGAGAGAAATTCTTTGATCAGTTCACTGACCACTGTTCTGAAAGAGGCTTTCTTTTGCATGGACACTGAGCATATGCTTGTTCTGGATGGCTGTTCATTTAATAACTCTTTAAGACCTCGGATGCTGTGCGTGTAAAAAGGTCGTTATTGTTAGGAGCCATGGAGTCAGCTTCAACTCATAGTGACTCCACACACAACAGAACAGACCCCTGCCTGGTCCTGCACCATTCTCTCCTAAGGAGAATTCTGGATGTACTTCTTTCAAGACAGATTTTTTTGTTCTTTTTGGTAGGCCACGACACATTCAATATTCTTTGCCACCACACCAACACAAAGGTGTCAATTCTTCTTTGGTTGTCCCCATTCACTGTCCAACCAGCACATGCATATGAGGAAGTTGAAAATATGGTCTAGGTCAAGTGCACCTTAGTCCTCAATGTGACATCCTTTTTAACATTTCAAAAGGGTCTTCTGCAGGAGATTTGTCCAAATGCAACACATCGTTTGATTTCTTGATTGTTGTTTCCAGGGGTATTGACTATGGATTCAAAAAACAGGAGATCAGGTTACGAATAGCAGCTATAAATAGTAGCAGAATATTGTGAAAAGGTAGCTGGGCACTATTTAACGTCTCCACCATGCCACAGCATTAGCCTGTTGCTGCTGTGGTTTTACTATTTGAAGGTTAGTGCAGGGCAGGCCACAGTAGAGGAATAACCTGACATCTGATGGCTAACTCAAGGAGTGGGCTTGAGTCTGTCCAAATAAAAGTACTGTCAATCTATATTATTCTTCTCATAGGCATTAAATGGGTCTTTTAGGTAATGGCATTTGTCAAAAGCTTCATATAACATTTAATACTCCCTATGATTTTTACAATGGCAAAGAGTATTATTAATCCGGTTGACAATATAGACTTAATCCATGATCCAACACCTGAGGGAAGCCAGCTGAAAATATTTACCAAAGGGAGAATCTGAGGGTGGAGGTATATGGAGCCAAGTAGTTTTCTGGCAAATTAGTTTAATATCTTATTCTACATCTCTTGAGGTGTCAATCCAGGTGCAGCAAGAGATGTTAGCTATAGCCCAGACTCCTCTTTGTTGGGCTGTTATGGATTGAATTTTGTCCCCCCAAAATGTGTATCAACTTGGCTAAACCATGATTCCCAGTATTGTGTGATTGTCCAATATGTTATGATATGATATGATTATCCTGTGAGTTGTAAATCCTACCCTCTATGATGTCAATGAGGCAGGATTAGAGGCAGTTATGTTAATGAGGCAGAAGTCAATAAACAGAGTAAGACTGTATCTTGAGTCAATCTCTTCTGAGATATAAAAGAGAAAATTGAACAGAGAGGAGCGGGACCTCATTACCACCAAGCAAGAAGAGACAGGAGCGGAGCTTGTCCTTTGGACCGGTGTCCTTGAGGTGAGAAGCTCCCAGACTGGGGAAGATTGATGACAAGGACCTTCCCCCAGAGCAACAGAGAGAGAAAACCGTCCCCTGGAGATAGCTCCCTGAATTCGGACTTCTAGACTCCTAAACTGTGAGAGAATAAATTTCTGTTAAAGCCATCCATTTGTGGTATTTCTGTTATAGCAGCACAGGATAACTAAGACATGGGCTAACATGAAATCTAGGGCAATTTGATTATCTAAAACCACTTTGAGTAGTGAGTTCAGTGATTCCTCTTCAGCAGTTACAGTATTGGCAACATCATCTGCTATACCTTTCATGGTTCTGGAGATGTTACAGTCAGCAAGTTCTAAATCTCCTACTCTGTACCAGGGAAGAATATTTTCAAAAAACTATAACCTAAACCAGAGAACTCCTTTAAGGAGTTCCCTCCATCTCTCTCTTGCTCATCTCTTGACCGTTTCTTCTTCTTTCTAATAGTTTCAAGTAGTCAGTCTAATGGAAACTCTCATTATAAGAATGGATGTCTAAAGGAATTCCTAAGTGGTCTAAGGTACATTGGCCTATCATATTCCAACCATCCAAACAGTATAAAGCCCAGGAATAGTACTCGTTATTTGGATTTGAATTTGCAAAGATGGGTGTCTTGATCCTCCACATAAAAATACATATCTATAAGGCACATATTATGCTTGTCTTGGTATCTTTATCTGGGAGAGGAATACTTTGATTCATCTGTTCAAGCCAATTCTCTGTCAAGGAGTTGTAGCAAGTAGTCTTCCTAACCTCAGCCAATTTCCACATTTGGACAAAAAAAGACTTTTTTTCCTTGTAGACACACTATTAAATTTCCTGAAAAAGCCATGTTCCAATATCTGGGAGGGACATTATATGAAGTTAAGGGCTCATTTTCACAATCTGAAGAGGAGGTCCAGGATATTTTGGAACAGTCTTTAACTCTAATCCAAGTCAGATTGAAGCATAGGACCTGGGGTTAGGTCAGTATTTTAGGAGAAAGTCACAGTTCCATACATATGGCTTGCCTAGAGGTGATGTTAAAATTGACAGTAGCAGGGGAAACGAAGTTATAATTTTTCAGTATGGAGTAGCTAATGGATCTGAGTTCCCACGTACGGTTTTGGGTAAAGGGTGACAGATCCAGCATTCAGTCATATTTGTGGATTGTGCAACTGCCTGGTGAGCTTAACAAAGGCATTCTCATGGCAGGAATTAATGGGAGCTGTCATGAGCAGCAGTATGGGCAGAAAGTTTAAGAAGGGCTTCATAGTGGAGAAACACAGCTGAAAAGAAATAACCAGGGGCTTCTAGCACACAAATAATAGTATGACAAAATAAACTTCAGCAGTGAAATGCATAAAGGAGGATAAAAGGGCTACTAACCAATAAAGGGCAAATAGAATGCTAATGATAGATACAATGTTACTTCAATATTCATGTGTCTTACTAAATCTGTGACTGATCTTAATAAAAAGTGGGTTAATAGAATATAAATGGTGGTAACAATTATAAAAATGTGATTAGAATTTAAAACAAAAGAGCTAGTATGGATTCCAATACCAGGCAGGTCATAAGAAATATAACTATTCTCTAAAAGTGATGTTTATAAAAAGTAGTCTGGGTTTTCAGAGGAAGAACAATATATTAAAACAAAGGATAATACCCTATAGTTGGATTCCAGTGACACTAAAAAGATTAGGGTGATCAGAAAACAAATTCCTAGTAACTCTACAGTTAAATATTTTTCCATCCTAAAAGTTTGAGTTTATAAAACAAAAAGCTACTTCAATAGTAAAGGCAAGTTATAAATTCAAATTAAGTGAAAATGATCATAATGGTCAGATGTAGGCACTACAGATGAATTAAATCATTAAGACTATCAAAATACCCACAACTAAAAGTTCTGATCCCAATGACTAAGAAAAATTAAAGAGTTAAAGTCTCACTTAAAGAACTTATTTTAAAGGTAAACATTGGCATAATATAATCACCAAAACTACCAGGATGTAATTCCACAATTATGCATAACAGCTAACAATACTAAGATGACAAAAATGATAAAAAGACAAACAGTCCAACTTTACTGCAGGCTGCATAGGAAGTTTCAGGTCAGGTCTGGAGATCTTGGGAAAGCAGTCTAACCAGCCTTGTTTAGTTCTTTTCTGGTGATGTTTGAATTTTAATTTCAATTCTTCATGAGGCTCAACAGTCTATTTGGGAGTTGGGGCTTTCTTCAGTTGGGATAAATGAATCCAAGACTTAACTCCCTGTAATTTAGCAGCAGAAGCATTTGTGAGCTGGACCAAATAAGGTCTTTCCCGTTGAGGTTCGAGAGAATCTTTTAATTGGTCTTTTCTAGTAAACATGATCTCCAGGTTGAACATTAAGTAATTTAGATATCTCTTGCTATTGATTATCAAAAGCTTCTTTAACTTGTATAAAGTATTCTTTAGAATATTGGATCAAATATTTACAATATTGAAACAAATCAAACTGAACTAATTTCTTTTCCTTTTTTTAATTGTACTTCAGGTGAAGGTTTACAGAACAAATAGTTTCTCATGAAACAGTAGCACACATATTGTTTTATTACATTGGTTAACAACCCCACGACATGTCAACCCTCTCCCTTCTTGACCTTTTTTTTTTTTTTTTTTTTTTTGGTGAAAATATACATAGCCAAAGATACACCATTTCAAAAATTTCTACATGCACAGTTCAGTGACATCGACTACGCTCTTCCAATTGTGCTGCTATTCTCACTTTAGATGAAGATTTACAGAACAAAATAGTTTCTCATTTAACAGTTAGTACACATGTTGCCCTATGACAATGGTTAACAACAAATTGAACTAAATTTTAATCGAGAAATGTCACCCTATAGGGGAGGGCATTGGCCATCTAGTGATACTTTCACGAGGAGTGTCATGAATTGTGTCCCCCCCAAAATTCTGTCAACTTGGCTGGGCCATGATTCCCAGTATTGTGTTATTGTCCACCATTTTGTCATCTAATGTGATTTTCCAATGCGTTGTAAATCCTATCTCTATGATGTTAATGAAATAAGATTAGTGGCAGTTACGTTAATGAGACAGAACTCAATCTACAAGATCAGATTGTGTCTTAAGCCAATCTCTTTTGAGATATAGTAGAGAAAAGTGAGCAGAGAGACAGGACAAACTCATAACACCAAGAAACAAGAGCCAGGAGAAGAGTGCGTCCTTTGGATCCAGGGTCCCTACACT
The DNA here is from genome assembly GCA_030035585.1 of Dugong dugon. NCBI lineage: Eukaryota > Metazoa > Chordata > Mammalia > Sirenia > Dugongidae > Dugong > Dugong dugon. The sequence continues at coordinate 119,352,257 of CM057466.1, forward strand.
GAGAAGCTCCTTGACCAGGGGAAGATTGATGACAAGGACCTTCTTCCCAAGCCAAGAGAGAAAGCCTTCCCCTGAAGCTGGCACCCTGAATTTGGACTTGTAGCCTACTAGATTGTGAGACAATAAACTTCTGTTTGTTAAAGCCATCCACTTGTGGTATTTCTGTTATAGCAGCACTAGATGACTAAGACAAGGAGTCAATTTGTAAGGTCCAATTGGAGTAATTCTTACATTTAAAAAGACCAGAGGCAACGCCTTAGTCCAAGGCACTTGTAAAAATTTAGAAAGTTTGGGTAGTTGAATTTTTATTATACCATTAGTTCTTTCAATGATACCAGAGGATTGAGGGTGATAAGGGCAATGAATTTTTTGAAATATGGGGAATATTTTACATATTTCCTTAATTATTTGCCCAGTAAAATGGGTACCTCAGTCACTACAAAGGACCCTTGGAACTTCCCAAATAAGGATAACGTCCTCAAAAATTTTCTTAGTCACAAACATGACAGTAGCTCAATGACTGTGGAAAACTTCTACCCATTGAGAAAATCTACAAACCATTACCGATACAAACTTGTAACCACTTGAGAGGGGAAGTTGGATAAAATCAATCTGCCATTCAAGCGTTGGTCCTGACAGCAGGGAAAATTTCCCAGGTGAAGCTTTATAAGGTTTACCTGAATTAAATTGAGAGCAAATTGAGCATTGGGAAACCACTTGCCCAGTGGCTTCATAAAAATGCCCCCACTAATATTTCTTTAAAATTTCTATCTTATCTCATCCCAAGTGGGTATTCATGTGTAATGCCTCCAGTAGAGGTACTTCAGGGATTTGGGGAGAACTGAGTTCTCTTTGCATCCAAGCCATATCCCAGAGATGGAGCATTGGGGGCAACCATATTTCTTCCACTTCTCAGCCTCATCATGTGGGGCTGATTTTTGATGTTCAAATAAATCTTCTAAGGCAATTACTCCAGGCCTAGAGGGATTCTCTATGAGCACGTTAAAAGGTTGTTTGTCATCTAAAACAGTGCCCCAATGTGAAGGACCATACATAACTCTTAAAAGCTTGTGAGACGCATTAACAGGATTGAAACAATGGGGAATGTGATCTTTAAAACTAGGGAAGAAAACATGGTCAACAGTGACAGAAAAATCTAGCTACCAATAGACTTCTAAAGCCCTGATTAGTTCATCTGTTATTATTCCTGTATTGTCATGCCAGCAGTGTCAAACCATAGGAACATATAACCATTTTTGGCAAAACGGGTTTTTTATTAGGCCCAATCCAGAATCCAGTGATTGGATCCTGATGACAACCAGCCTGTTTCCATTCTCTAATTTCCTCTGTGGGGGTTAATTGTTGATATTTAAAAAGTGATTCTGAAATTTCTTTCGGGTCAAAGTTTTGTGAACAACATTTTACAGATGCCATATTTACATGCATCTTAACTGTTCTATTATTATCTATTCCCTCCTTTTCATTAGGATTGCAGGTGGAATTATCGTGGTTCTGAATGAGGGAAGCATCTTTAAAGGGTTATTGGGAAGTTGCTTGTTTAGCTGCTCTATATCAGCTAAGTTGTTTCCTTTAATTTCATCTGTTTGTACAACCCCTTTGGGTTGATGGGCCTGGATTTTAATTACAGCAATCTCAGAGGGAGGCAAAAGAGCTTCTCAGATGTCTGTTACAAAGGGCCCATTTTTCATTTGGCTCCTAGAGGGAGTTTTTTTTTTTTTGTCTTAAAAAAAAAAAAAAAAAAAAAAACAAATCCATTGCCATCGAGTTGATTCCAACTCATAGCGACGGTATCAGACAGAGTAGAACTGCCCATAGGGTTTCCAAGGAGTGGCTGGTGGATTCCAACTGGTGATTTTGGTTATCAGCTGAGCTCTTGAATCTCTGCCCCGGCAGAGAACCCCCTTTTTTCCCAAAACATGCCAAATCATGAATACTTCCAATAGCATACTTGCAGTCTATAAAAATACTGGCCACCCAGAAGCCAGTTTACAAGCCTTCGTGAGTGCAATTAATTCAGCTTGCTGAGCTGAAGTGACTTCAAGAAATGTGCCACTTTCGAGGACTTCAGTTGGGGTAGTCATGGAATATCCTCCCTGGTAATGGGACCTGGTAGCTTCAGGCTTTAAATATGACCCATCAACAAATAGGACTAAATCAGGATTTAATAAAGGAATTTCTTATAAATCTGGTTTAGGAGACAAAAGCTGTTTGGTAAGATTTAAGCAATCATGGTGTGGATGGTCATCATTATTAAGTAAAGATAATAATGTAGCTGGATTCAGGGAGGTTACAATATGTAACCGAGTATTAAAAGTGACCAAAAGGAGAAATTTGTAAGAAGTCAGCCTGGTGGCTGACAGATATTGAGTAAGTGTTGAATTTAAAATGACTGACACTGCACGAGGGACATAAATGTCAAGAAAATTTCCTAAAAGTATACCTGCTGTGATCTTAACTTGAATAGCAGTTACAGCAACTGCTTTAAGGCAACAAGGGTATCCCCTTGTGACAGTGTCTACCTGGATGCTGTCATAAATGGGTCTCTGTTGTCCTCCGTGTTTTTGAGTGTGGAGTCCTACAGCATTCCCAGAAATCTCATGGAGAAAAAGTGAAAATTCTAAATTATAAATAGGTAACCCCAGAGCAGGAGTGTTAATTAATGCTTCTTTTAGTTAATGATGGCCTTTTGACCATCCTCGGAAAGCTGGAAGGGACTATGCTCTGAACTGTTTAGATAATGGTACAGAGGTTGAGCCAGCAAAGAAAAGTTAGGTATTCAAGTTCTGCAATAGCTACAGAGTCCTAGAAATCCTCTTAACTCAGTTTCTTGGTAGTAAGGACAGGGTAAGCTAAGATTCTCTTTTCTTTTGGGGTCTATATTGACCCCTTTTACTGAAATAATATGTCCCAAGTATTTAACAAAAGGTTATCCCAACTGTAATTTTTCTCTGGAGGCTTTATGACCTCCTCTGGCTAAATAGAGTAACAACAGGGTGCTATTGGTAAGACATTCCTGTTGACAGAACAGACTAGTTAAGTCGTCCACATATTGTAATAATGTAGGCTTCTGAGTGAACTATAAAGTCTGTAAATCAGCATGTAAAATATGAGAAAAATAGGTGGCAGACTCAGAAAAATTTTGGGCCTGACAATCCAGATAAATTGTTGAACACCTCAAGTGAAGGCAAACAAATAGTGACTGTCTGGATGGACTGGAATGCTAAAAAAAAAAAAAAAAAAAAAAAAAAAAAAAAAGCACTGCAAAGATTCATTACTGTAAAGTGAGTCATTTCAGGGGGAATATTGGAGATGGGCTGGTGAGGGTTAGGAACTATGAGGAATCTTGAATTACTATACAATTAATAGCAGATAAGACTTGTACAAAGCTCTATCCCCAATTGTTGGGTTTCTTAACCCAACACTGGAGTGTTACAAGGACCGGTACAAGGAATTATCAAGACTTTAGCCAAAAAGTCTTGAATTATATGAATAGGTCCTTCCTTAGCTTCCAGTTTGGAAGGGTATTGAGAAATTTTAGGTAAGGGTTTAGAAGTGTCTATTTAAATTGTAATTGGTTCATCTGATAGGACCCTACCAAAATCAGTAGAAGTAGTTGCCCATAAACTTTCAGGTACAGAAGAATGACATTCCATAGAATTGGATACAGAAGGAAAATGACCTTCTTGTGGTGGTAAGCTAAGTGCTTGTAAATAGCAATAGGCTTCTTCACTTAAAGTATTTTTATTGTAGAGGCTATCTGTTGATTGGCTTCAGGTGAATCTAATAGCATTTCTCCTATTTCTGAAAATTTCATTTGGCAATGCCATTTGGGTAACATCTCTTCCTAGTAAATTTTGGATAACATCTCTTCCTAGTAAATTTACTGGAGTATCTAAGCTGAATAAAAATGGGTGCATGTCCTTTAAAGGATTTAGAGAGACAGAAACAAGCTTGCAGTGGGTTAAAATCTGTTCTTGATTAGTGACCCCCCACGACTCTTGAGGTTCTATTACTCCAGGGCAAGGGCTTTTGTAAATTTTGGGGATTTGTTGCAGATGAGGTCGCACCTGTGTCAATTAGGTTTTTACATGGTTCTCCATTTGTTTGAATAGTAATTTATCCCTGAGAGTTTAGTGCTACCATAGGAAAAGACCCTGATTTGTTCCCAGGTACCCTTCGTTCTATTTGCTTCTGGACTACATCTTGTGTTAGGTTGCCAGTTTATTTTTCAGTTTTAAAGATGATTGTTGTTAGGGTGAAAATGGAACTAGCAACCAGGAATTCTACCCTAACCTCAGCCTGGCCATTTCAGATCTCATCAAGTACCTCAATGTTTTAAAATTCCCTCACACACGGGCAGAACCCATCTGTCATGGATTGAATTATCTCCCCCAAAAGTGTACATATCTATTTGGCTGGGCCATGATTCCCAGTATTGTGTGATTGTCCACCATTTCGTCATCTGATGTCATTTTCCCTATGTGTTGTAAATCCTGCCTCTATAACGTTAATGAGGGGGGATGGGCGGCTGTTGTGTTGATGAGGCAAGACTTGATCTACAGGATTGAATTGTGTCTTGAGTCAGTTTCTTTTGGCACATAAAAGAGAGAAGTGAGCAGACAAACAAGGAGACCTCATACCACGAAGAAAGCAGTGCCAGGAGCAGAGCGTGTCCTTTGGACCCAGGGTTCCTGCACAGAGAATTTCCTAGTCCAGGGGAAGATTGATGAGAAGGACCTTCCTCCAGAGCCAACAGAGAGAAAGCCTTCCCCTGGAGCTGACGCCCTGAATTTGGACTTTTAACCTACTTTACTGTGAGGAAATAAATTTCCCTTTGTTAAAGCCATCCACTTGTGATATTTGTGTTATAACAGCACTAGATAACAAAGACATCATCTTTTATTATTCAGGGTCCTCTAGAACTTCCCCATAGGCTTTCCAAGAAGCAGCTGGTGGGCTCAAACTGCTGACCTTTTGGTTAGCAGCCGAGCTCTTAATCACTATGCCACCAGGGCTACCACAATGCTGGAGATTGTATTTAAGACTGTATTGCACACATTTGGAAATATGTGAATGTGTCTTGTGCATGACTAGGTATGCCATTGTGCTTGGGGCTTGAGTTACTGGTACTGTGTATGCGTTGCCTTGAAAATGTGGTTTGTCTGCACATGATTATGGCTGTTATTTTGGTATAATGACTACAACTCTCGGTGTGGTTGTGTGTGACCGTTTGCGAAGGGCGTGAACACTCCAACATGATTTCCCTGTTTCAGGAATTGATATCAGAGCTGAGTTTATGGAGGAAGAATCCCATGTGCTTTTGTCTGCTATAGAATTATCTAGAGGCTCCTAGTTTTGTAACAGTGTCCCAAACTGTGATCTGACCCAAAAAAGATATGTGAGATTTACAGGTGGATTCTCTGATGCACTAAGGCAGGGATCAGCAAACTTTTACTGTAAAGGGCTAGATAGTAAATATTTTAGGTTTTGTGGGCCACACAGTTTCTTTTGCAACTACTCAATTGTACCATTGCACAAAAGCATCCATGAAAACAAAACAAAAATCATTGCCATGGAGTTGATTCCAACTCATGACAACCCTATATGTTACAGAGTAGGGTTTTCTTAGCTGTAATCTTTACAGAGGCAAATGGCCAGCCCTCTCTTTATAGTGCTGCTGGGGGGGTTCAGACTGCCAACCTTTATGTAGTTGCCACCCGGAGATCTAAAGCAACCATAAATGATAAGCAAATGAATAAGCATGGCTATACTCCAATAAAACTTTACTTACAAAAACAGGCGGTGTGCCAGATTTCACCCATAGGTCCTAGTCTGCTGACCCCTGTACTAAGGTATTGTGGCTTCTCTGGACCTTACTCATTGGAGGAAAAGTTTCCATTCCCTTCCTGTGTACTCTGTTAAGTGAAGACTTAAAGCAAGGGGACAAATGGGGAAGAAATACTATATGTTCAGTATTTTCCTTGCTGTGTCATAGAATTACCACAGCAGCCCTATGAGGAAAGTATGCGGCCTCATTTGTACAGATGAGAAAACTGAGGCCCTGAGGGATTCACACAGTGATCCTAGACTCCATTCACGCTCTGTCTACAAACTTGCATCTCAGTTGTTTGTAGAGAAGACCGTTCTAAACAGCAATCAAGGAGCCCTGGTGACACAATGTGTAGTAAAGCTTTCATTATCAAATTTTTCTTTAAAAAAAATGTTTTTTTTTTATTTGGATAGCATGTGTTTTCAGTATTGGAATGCATTCTTAGTAATTGAGTGTGTTTAACTTTTTGGTTGGTAATATGAATTTTGAGAAATATGATCTGGTAATACAAGCTACCAATAAGGTGAGTGGCACTTTGGTGCCATTAATCTGTGGTATGACTATATACCAATAAGAACTAAATAGAAAATTTATTGCAGGAACATTTCCATTAGGTTACATGGAGAACTTCTGGTTTTCCAAATATGACACAGAAAAACCAAAACAAATTCCTGCCACACAATAAAGCCATAATTATGCTTGCAAGCCTTATCTTACAGAAAAAAAGGCAAAAGTTAAAAAAATTAAAAAAAATAATATATCCGGGGAGCATCACCTAATAGAATGCTCAACCACACAACAATGAGGCTCCAACTCCGGTCTGGTGAGTTACACACATTTCAAAAGGGACCCACCTTGATGCTAAATGCATTAGAACCAGAATAACGTACTATCTACAAGGTCCAGAGGCATAAAAAGAGGCTGGTATACCGCTAAACCAATAGTAACTAAAGAGTTAAGCTGTCAGCTGCTTACTGAAAGGTTGATGGTTCGAACCCAAACAGCCTCTCCGTAGGAGAAAGACCTGGCAATCTGCTTCTGTAAAGACTACAGCCTAGAAATCCCTATGGAGGCAGTTCTACTTTGTCACATGGAGTTGCTGTAAGTTGAAAATCAATGGCACCTAACAACAACAACAGTCATCATTGCTTTGCTCTCAATGAGGCTATGCTCTCTAGATCAATGAGTCCTGACCTTGGCTGCACCTTAGAACTATCTGTAGAGCTTTTAAAAATACTGATGTCCTGGCCTCACACCTGGAATTTCTTATTCAATTGTTCTGGGTGTGAAGCCCAGGAATAGGAAGGTTTTTTTTTTTTCCTTTCAAAAGCTCCCCAGGTGATTCTAAATGTGTGCCACCAGGGTTGAGAACTATGGTTGAGAGCCAATATTGTAGCCATTAGCCACAAGTGGCTTTTTAAATGGGAAATAATTAAATAAAATGACACATTTCACGTGCTCAATAGCCACAGTAGAACACTTGAAATGTTCTCTATTAAACAGGGCAGGTAAAGAACATTTTCATCATTGTAGAAAGTTTTATTGGATAGTGCTGGTCTGGAAGAATGAACCCAGCATTAGAGAGGTGTTGTGAACTGGATTTTGGATCAGGTTTTGCAACAAATTATCTACCCAGAGGAGACTTAAAGAGTTCTGTGGGCTAGAGGCTGGTGCCAGAAATAATGGAGAAGTGGGAAGGTAGAGATACACCTCACCTCCTTCTCATAGGACTCTACTTTGTGCTGGTCCTGATTCTCATCCCTCATGAATTTAGACAATTCATCTTGCGAGGTTGCAATTAGGTATCTCCTACATTCAATTGCATTTCTATTCTGGTAAAAGGGAAATAAATGATATTCACGTTAGGAAAACAAAACAAAACAAAACAAAAAACATTGACTCCAAAGTAGACTGAGTTCAAATTTAGCTGTTACATTTGCTAACTTAATTCCGTTCACAATTCCAAATCTCATTTCCCTCCCATGAGATGTGAAACTGATCTTCAATATTTTATCTTATGTAGTGCCTAGTGCTTTGCCATCTGTGTGGTCAATGCAGAATTCTGTTTCTCTTGCAATCCACAGGGAAAAAAAAAGACAGAATTTCCACCTCTTATATCATTTCCTCCTCAACTACTTATGACACACATAAAATGAGCTAGAATAAGTGAGCAGACAAGAATAAACAAAAGAGCCACCTTTTTTCTTTCTTCTTTAGTAGTTAGATATGGATCATGATTTGACTATATTCGTTGCTGACTGAGGATGAGAGGTAAAGATAATGTTTTGTGAGGAGCTGCAGTATATAATCATTCTTCCAAATATTTCACTCTTTATACTCCACTTCATAGTAGCCTAACTTCCCTCCATTGTTTAATATTTCTAAATTTCACCTCTTTAATCACAGCTTATTCTAGTAAGAACACCAAGTAGAGTTGTTATCTGCCTTTTCTTCATTGTTCCACTACTTTAGGATATGTGGGGTTTTTTTTTTTTAATTGTCTTATTTCTTCTTAGGACGTTTAATGCATGACAGAGGAAGAGCTTAGTGACATCTGCACTTGCTGGGAGCTGTCACCATTTCTGTGTACAAAAATCTGATGCTATCTGAGAACTCAGAGGCAGTGTCTGGAAGGGATGGAAGGAAAAATGGGACTTGTCAGGATTGGGAATGGCACAAGCAGCATGAAATATTCCCAGGGTGACAGGAAGAATGATTCCAGTATAAACTGAATATATCAATTTTCAATGATGTTCATAGAAAATTAATAGAGTTTTAATTTACAGGGTAGTGGCATCTTGGAAACCCTATGGGGCACTTCTACCCTATGTCCTATAGGGTTGTTATGAGTTAGAATCAACCCAATGGCAATGGGTTTTTTGAATTTAATAGTAAAAACCTAGATTGCCTTGAAGAGACTGTTGGTGGAATTATGTACATCAAAGACAATTCTGGTGAGGGCTCAGAAGGGAGTGAGGAGAGCTGTAACACTGGAGATGGCACAGATGGTGAGAAGCAGCAGCAGAGAAACAGCAGCTTCAGAACAAGGAGACTGTCCTGAGACTGCGAGGAAGCCGACCCATGGAGCAAGAGTGCTGAGTGCCCTCGGGCAGGAGGCTTTCTGGTGGAGTAGGGTGCCTCTGGGCACTTATCAGTGGATCTAGACTTGCTGACCCATGGAGTGAGAGAGCTTCGTGCCTTCCAGTCAAGGTTTACTGGTGGAGTGGGGTGCCTCCAGGCACTTTATGATAGAGCTAAAGAGCTTTGGAACACTTACCTGAGCAGGGCTGATGCTAGGCTGGCCCAAGAGGGTCTGAGGGGCTGAGAGGCCAAGGAAGCAGGAAGCAGAAGCTGAAGAGACAAGGAACACAGGAAACAGAGCTGTCTCAATCTCAGAGGTAAGGCCACAACCTCTGGGATCTAAAAGGGTGGAATCACAGCCTGCTGGGTCTCAAAGGGTGGGGCCACAGCCTCCTAGGTTTCATAGTCTTATCTTCACCAACTCGGTTCTGGAGTGTGGAGCTGCCATTCAAGAGTATCAGGCAGATGGGGCCAGATCCACTGCCTAAGGCTGAGGGGGGAGGGTCGCCACTCAGACAGACTAGGAGAATGGGACTTCCCAAATCCAAAGGTGCATAGTTGCTGTCCCAGTGGGCCTGGAAGGCTGAACTGAAGCCCAGGGCTGAGGGCCTCCACCCAGAATCCAGAGAGTGTGGCCAACTCCCAGAGTCTGGACGGTAGGTCATTGCCTAAATGGTGTCAGAGAACAGAGGATTATTTTCAAGCCTTGAGAGCTAACGTAATGTGTTCCACTGACTTGCTTGATGCTAATTATCTCTTCTTTCCCTCCAATTTCTCTCATTTGTAATGGAAATGTCTACCTTGTGTCTGTTCCACCATTGTATTTTGTAAGCAGAAAACTTGTATTCCAGTTTTCACCGATGAAGAGGAATTTTTCAGAAGATGAGATTTTGGACTTGCAGTTGATTTAAAACTTTTGAGATGATATGATGGGGTCAATGTGTTTTACATATGGCAAGGACATGAATTTTGGGGGGTCAAGGGTAGAATGTTATGGATTGAATTTTGTCCCCCAAAATAACTGTCAATTTGTCTAGGCCATGATTCCCAGTATTGTTTAGTTGTCCTCCATTTGGTATCTGATGTATTTATCCTGCATGTCATAAATCCTGACCTCTCATGATGTTAATGAAGCAGAATTAGAGGAAGTTATGTTAATGAGGCAGGACACATTCTATAGGGTTAGGTTGTATCTTGAGTCAATGTCTTTTGAGACATAGAAGAGAGAAGTGAGCAGAGAGGATATGGGACCTCCTACCACCAAGAAAGAAGAGCTGGAAGCAGAGCACATCCTTTGGACCCAGGCTTCCTGCCCTGAGAAACTCCTAGGCCAGGGGAAGATTGATGACAAGGACCTTCCCCCAGAGCTGACAGAGGGAGAAAGACTTCCCCTGGAGCTGACACCCTGAATTTGGACTTTGGACCTCCTAAACTGTGAGAAAATAAATTTCTGTTTGTAAAAGCCATCCCCTATGGTATTTCTGTTATAGCAGCACTAGATAACTAAGGCATCCATATAAGGTAATTCTGAAAATTCTAACAAAATTAGCACTTACAAGTTGATGCACAAGTCTAACTTTTACACTGGAAAAAAATACAGAACCAAAAATGGAAAACACATGGATATACAAGGCTGTTCAAAGAAGCCTTATTAGTAATAATGAAAAACAAGGAAAGAACCAAATGTCCACCAGCCATATATTGGAATACTATCTTCCTTAAAAAAAGAAAAGAATGCTGCTATACTACTAACAGTGATCTCTGGAATCCACCGTTAAGGGAAAAAATAAATATGTGGAGAAAAGTGTGCAGATTATACTACCAATTAACTAAGATGGAGGGACAAACACAGGAAATGGCACAAGGAGAGAATAGTTGAAATGTACCAACAGCTGGGGAGGGTTAATTAAGAAAGGTTGCTAATGGTATCTGCGTGGTCAAGATCATGGATAGCATTACACATTAGAAATCCTGGGATTTAACCTAGATTACAAATGAAAGGATTGTTTTTAGAGTGCCTTAGTTTTGGCAACAGGCTTTCCATAAAAGTTATTTTCAAAGGGTTGTAATGACCAGCATCAAACTTTTAAACTCCTGTTTTAGTTTTGTCAGAATATGCAATTCTCTGACATCTTAAGGGCCTCTGTGGTAGACGTGTGGATAATTTTTCCTTCATCATAGTATGCTTCCAATTGGCCACCATAATCTTCCCAGTTTCTGCCTCAAATACTCTCCTCTCTGGGACTTTACACTGTCTGTGTTCAAATTTTGATTATTTGACTTTTTACTAGCTGTTTATCAGAGGAAAAAAGATAAATTTTTATAAGCCTCAATTTCCTTATTGATCAGATGGGGTTTGGGGATGTGTTAATTGAGACAGTTCCTAGAGATGGTCAGTACTCAGAATTTTAGGTGTTTATCTCAAGGCAGAATATGACTTTCAATCTGGTGTTTGGAGTGCTGATTCCAAAAGCTTACTTAAAGTTTATCATCTCCATTTTGCCAGTCAAGTTATTTCACCCTTTGAGCTTTGGGCCATCCTCTTAACAACCAAAAGTTTTGTTTAATTAGACCCTTAGTTAAAAAGAGAATTGAGGATGATAAAAAACTACCTCCAAAAAAGTGAAATTAAGAAAATATCCTATTTTTATCAATGAATCCAATTTAGAAATTCAATCTCTTATGGAAATATATGGAAACCATGAAATCAAAGAAAATTTCCAAAATCTCTGCACTTTTGTGTTTGACAATTTTATTGTTCTTGGTGTCAGCATAGGTTTCTATTATTTTATGTTCATTTTCCCTAAAAAAATAGCTGAAATTTCCTGAATGAGAGGACTTGTATTTTATTGTCAAGATATACAAAGAAAGCAGGAATTTCTCTCTAGATGCCAAGCACAAAATTTTCAGGGTAGAACTGATTGGCGTGGGTCAGTTGCCCCCTTATGGTTGTATTAATGGTATCCAAGTGTTATGGATTGAATTATGTCCCCCCAAATGCATGTCACCTTGGCTAGGCCATGATTTCCAGTATTGTGTGGTTGTCCTCAGTTTTGTGTTCTGATGTATTTATCCTAAGTATTGTAAATGCTAAACTCTATGATGTTAATGGGGCAGGATTAGAAGCAGTTATGTTAATCAGCCAGGACACAATCTACATGATTAGGTTGTATCTTGAGTCAATCTGTTTTTTTTTTTTTTTTTTTTTAAGGTACTGGAACTTTTGATAGATTTTTTTTTTTTTTTATTGTACTTCAGGTGAAAGCTTACAGAGCAAATAGTTTCTCATGAAATAGTAGTACACATGTTGTTCTATGACATTGGTTAACAACCCCACAACGTATTAAGCCTCTAAATTCTCAACCTTTTTTTTTTTTTTTGATGAAAATTACAGATGGCCAAAGATACACCGTTTCAAAAATTTCTACATTCACAGTTCAGTGACATTGACTACCCTCTTCCAACTGTGCTGTTATTCTCACTTAAGATGAAGGCTTACAGAACAAAATAGTTTTTCATTTAACAGTTACTACACATGTTGCCCTATGACAATGGTTAACAATCTCACAGCACATCAAGAATATCCTTACTCCACCTTGTGTTCCCTATCACCAGGGGGCTTCCTTGTCCCCTTCTGTCTTCTGGACCTTGTCAGTGGACTATTGTACCTCTTTAGTCTCATTTGTTTATTATTTTATTTTATTTTATTTTATTTAAACACCATTTCAAAACTTTTTACTTACACATTTAAGTGATATTGACTATGCTCTTCCAATTGTGCTGCCATTCTCGCCCAAGATGAAGGCTTACAGGACAAAACAGCCTCCCATTTAATAGTTACTACAAATGTTGCCCTATAGCAGTGGTCAACAATCTCACAATACATCGACAGTGTCCTTATTCAATTTGTGTTCCTTATCATCAGTTTCCTACTCTCCCTCTGCCTTCTGGCCCTTGTCACCAGACTCCTCCTGTACCTCGTTAGTCCCATTTAGTTTTACTGGGCTGTCCATTCCCAGGCTTAACATCAAACCTCGAAGGTAACTTCACCTCTGAGCTGAAAGGGTGTCTGGGGGCCACACTCTTGAGGTTTCTCTAGTATTCTTTAGGCCAGTAAATCTGGTCTTCTTTTTTTTTGGGGGGGGAGAGTTAAAATTATGCTCTACATCCTTCTCCAGCTCTGCCCAGAACCCTCTGTTGTGATCCTGGTCAGAGGAGTCATTGGTGGTAGCCGGGCACCATCCAGCTGTACTGGACTCAGTCCCGTGGAGGCCTTGGTAGCTGTGGACCATTAGTCCTTCGGACTAATCTTTTCCTTGTATCCTGTTCTCTTCGTTCTCCCTTGTTCCCGAAGGGATGAGATCAGTGGAGTATCTTAGATGGCCGCTCATAGGCTTTTAAGACCCCAGGCACTACTCACCAAGGTAGAATGTAGAGCATTATCTTTATAAGCAGTGTCATACCAATTGAGCTAGATGTTCCCCGAGATCATGGTCCCCAGGGCCCTCCGTCCAACAACTCAGTCCCTCGGGGGGTTTGGATGTGTCTATAGGGCCTCCATGACCTTTCCTTGTGCAGGTTGTGTTAGTTTCCCCTGTACTATGTACTATCTCACCTCTCACCCAAGTTACCACTTACCTATTACCTATTTAATATCACCCCCCCCATCCCTGGTAACCAACAAGGATTGTTACATTTTGCATGAATTTTTTCATGGGTTTTTATAATAGAGGTCTCATACAGTATTTGTCCTTTTGTGATTGACTTATTTCACTCAGCATGATGTCCTCCAGTTTCATCCATGTTATGAGATGGTTCACAGATTCATTGTTGTTCTTTCTCGTTGCATAGTACTCCATTGTGTGTATGCACCATAGTTTGTGTATCCATTCATCTGTTAATGGACATCGAGGTTGTTTCCATCGTTTTGCTATTGTGAATAATGCTGCCATGAACATAGGTGTGCATATGTCTATTCGAGTGATGACTCTTATTTCTCTAGGATATATTCCTAGGAGTGGGATTGCTGGATCGAATGGTATGTCTATTTCTAGCTTTCTGAGGAAACGCCATATCATTTTCCAAAATGGTTGTATCATTTTGCATTCCCACCAGCAGTGTATAAGAGTTCCCGTCTCCACGCAGCCCCTCCAACATTTGTTATTTCCAGTATTTTTGATTCGTGCCAGTAATGCCGGGGTGAGATGGTATCTCATTGTGGTTTTAATTTGCATTTCTCTAATGGCTAGTGATCGCAAGCATTTCCTCATGTGTCTGTTGGCCATTTGAATGTCTTCCTTGGTGAAGTGTCTGTTCATTTCCTTTGCCCATTTTTTGATAGGATTGGTTGTCTTTTTGTTGTAGAGGTGTTGGATTTTCTTGTAGATTATGGAGATTAGACCTTTGTCTGACTTGTACTGTCCAAAAATTTTTTCCCAGTCTGTAGGTTCTCTTTTAACTCTTTTGGTGAAATCTTTTGAAGAGCATAGATGTTTGATTTTTAGAAGATCCCAATTATCTAGTTTATCTGTTGGGTTTTTTGTGTTGATGTTTATGGTTTGTATCCTGTTAATGCCATGTATTAAGGCCTGAAGTGTTGGTCCTATTTTTTCTTCTATGAATTTTATAGTTTGAGGCTTTATATTCAGGTCTTTGATCCATTTTGAAGTAGTTTTTGTATACGGTGTGAGGTATGGGTCCTGTTTCATTTTTCTACAAATGGATATCCAGGTTTGCCAGCACCATTTGTTAAAAAGACTGTCTTTTCCCCATTTGATGTATTTTGGGCCCTTGTCAAAAATCAGGTGACCGTAGGTGGATGGATTTACATCTGGGTTCTCAATTCTGTTCCATTGGTCAATGTCTCTGTTGTTGTACGAGTCAATCTGTTTTGAGATATAAAACAGAGAAGTGAGAAGAGAGGAGAGGGACCTCATTACTACCAAGCAAGGAGAGACAGGGGTGGAGTGCATCCTTTGGACCTGGGGTCCCTGCTCTGAGAAATTCCTATACCAGGGGAAGACTGATGACAAGGATCTTCCCCTGTAATCAACAGAGAGAGAAAGCCTTCTCCTGGAGATGGCACCCTGAATTCGGACTTTTAGTCTCCTAGACTGTGAGAGAATACATTTATGTTTTTTAAAGCCATCCACTTGAGGTATTTCTGTTATAACAGCACTAGATAACTAAGACACCAAGTGATAGGATCTCTTATGACATGACCCCTAAAGCCAGAGTTTCCTGAATAGACTGAACATCTTAATAAAATTCTTTTTTTTTTAATATTGTACTTTAGATAGAGAACAAACTACTTTCTCATTAAACAGTACACATATTGTTTTATGACATTGGCTAACAACCCCATGACATGTCAACACTCTCCCTTCTTGACCTTGAGTTCCCTATTACCAGCTTTCTTGTCCCTTCTTAACTTCTAGTCCTTGTCCCTGGGCTGTTATGTCCCTTTAGTCTCATTTTGTTTTATGGGCCTGTATAATCTTTGGATGAATGGTGAACCTCAGGAGTCACTTCATTACTGAGCTAAAAAGGTGACTGGGGGCCATACTCCCAGGGTTTCTCCAGTCTCTGTCAGGCCAGTAAGCCTGGTCATTTTTTGTGAGTTAGAATTTTGTTCTACATTTTTCTCCAGCTCTGTCTGGGATCCTCTATTGTGATCCCTGTGAGAGCACTCAGTGGTGGTAGCCAGGCAGAATCTAGTTGTACTGGACTCAGTCTTGTGGAGGCAGTAGTAGTTGTGGTCCATTAGTCCTTCGGACTAACCTTTCCCTTGTGTCTTATTTTCTTCATTCTCCCTTGCTCCCAAAGGGGTGAGACCAGCGGAGTATCTTAGATGGCTGCTCACAGGCTTTTAAGACCCCAGATGTTACTCACCAAGGTATGATGTAGAACATTTTTCTTTATAAACTATGTTATGCCAATTGAGCTAGATGTTCCCTGGGACCATGGTCCCCATAGCTCTCAGCCCAGAAATTTGGTCCCTCAGGGAGTTTGGATGTGTCTATGGAGCTCCCATGACCTTGCCTTGTACTAGTCGTGCTGGCTTCCCCAGTATTGTGTACCGTCTTACCCCTCACCAAAGTTACCACTTATCTACTGTCTAGTGTTTTTCCATCCCCACCCCTCCCATCCCTTGTAACCATCAAAAATTGTTTCTTTTTGTGTGTAAACCTTTTCATGAATTTTTACAGTAGTAGTCTCATACAATATTTAACCTTATGTGATTGACTTATTTCACTCAGCATAATGCCTTCCAGATTCATTCATGTTGTATGATTTTGTGTAGATTCATCATTGTTCTTTATGGGTGGGTAGTACTCCATTCTGTGTATGTACCATAGTTTGTTTATCCATTCCTCTATTGATGGGCATCTAGGTGGTTTCCATCTTTTTGCTATTGTGAACAATGTGGCAATGAACATGGGCGTGCATATGTCTATTCATGTGATGGCTCTTATTTTTCTAGGATATATTCCTAAGAGTGGGATTGCTAGATCATACGGTATTTCTATTTCTACCTTTTTAAGGAAGCACCATATTGTTTTCCAAAATGGTTGTACCATTTTGCATTCCCACCAGCAGTGAATAAGAGTTCCAATCTCCATGCAGCCCCTCCAACATTTGTTATTTTCTATTTTTTTGATTTGTGCCAGTAATGCTGGGGTGAGATGGTAACTTATTGTAGTTTTCATTTGCACTTCTCTCATGGCTAGTGATCACAAGCATTTCCTCATGTGTCTGTTAGCCACTTGAATGTCTTCTTTGGTGAAGTGTCTGTTCATTTCCTTTGCCCATTTTTTAATTGGATTATTTGTCTTTTTGTGGTAGAGGTGTTGGATTTTCCTGTAGATTTTAGAGATTAGACCTTTGTCGGATTTGTAATAGCAGACAATTTTTTCCCCGTCTGTAAGTTCTCTTTTTCTCTTTTGATGAAGTCTTTTGATGAGCATAAGTGTTTCATTTTTAGAAGATTCCAGTTATCTAGCTTATCTTCTGGAGTTTGTGTGTTGTTAGTTATGGTTTGTATCATATTAATGCCATGTATTAGGGCCTCTAGCATTGATCCTATTTTTTTCTTCTATGATCTGTATAAGTTTTGGCTTTATTTTTAGGTCTTTGATCCATTTTGAATTCGTTTTTGTGTATGGTGTGAGCTATAGGTCCTGTTTCTTTTTCTTTTTTTTTTTTTTTTTTTGCAGCTGGACAACCAGTTTTGCCAGCACCATTTCTTAAAAAGACTGTCTTTTCCCCATTTTATGGACTTTGGGCCATTGTCGAAGATCAGGTGACCGTAGGTGGATGGATTTACATCTGGGTTCTCAATTCTGTTCCACTGGTCAATGTATCTGTTGTTGCACCAGTACCAGGCTGTTTTGACTACTGTAGCTGTATAGTAGGTTCTGAGGTCAGGTGTGTAAGTCTTCCTACTTTATTCTTCTTCAAAAGTGCTTTACTTATCCAGGGCCTCTTCACTTTCCATATAAAGTTAATGATTAGTTTTTCCATCTCTTTAAGGCCTGTTGTTGGTATTTGGATGGAGAGTGCATTGTATTTGTAAATTATTTTGGGTAGAATTGTCATTTTCACAATGTTGAGTCTACCTATCCATGAGCATGGTATGTTTTTCCTTTTATGTAGATCCCTTTGGGTTTCTTGCAGTAGAGTTTTGTAGTTTTTTTGTATAGGTCTTTTACATCCCTGGTTAGATTTATTCTTAAGTATTTTATTTTTTTAGGGGCTATTGTAAATGGCATTGTTTTCCTGATTTCCTTTTCTTCATTCTCTTTATTGATGTATAGGAATCCAACTGATTTTTATATGTTTATCTTGTATCCTGCTACTCTGCTGAATCTTTCTATTAGTTCCAGTAGTTTTCTCATGGAATCTTTTGGGTTTTCTATGTATAGTATCATATCATCTGCAAATAGGGACAATTTTACTTCTTCATTACCAGTTTGGATGTCCTTTATTTCTTTTTCTTGCCTTATTGCTCTAGCTAAGACTTCCAGCACAATGTTAAATAGGAATGGTGATAAAGGGCATCCTTGTCTTGTTCCTGTTCTCAAGGGGAATGTTTTCAGCCTCTATCCATTAAGAATGATGTTGGCCATTGGTTTTGTATAGATGCCCCTTATTATATTGAGGAAGTTCCCTCCTATACCTATTTTATTGAGAGTTTTTCTCAGGAATGGGTGTTGGACTTTGTCGAATGCCTTTTCTGTGTTGATTGAGATGATCATGTGATTCTTTTCTTTTATTTATGTGTTGGATTACGTTGATTGATTTTCTAATGTTGAACCATCCTTGCATGCCTGGTATGAATCCTACTTGGTTGTAGCATATTTTTTCCCACATCATTCTCAGGGTTTCTTCACTCTTTTTTTCTGATTTTTCCTCAAACAAAGTGGTATCCAAAGAGGTATATCAGTTTCACTAATCCTGTCTTCCATTATTTCAAACCTGATCCTCAGCCCTTCTAGGACAATGTCCATTTCTGAAACCTTGTTGTTTATCTTTCAGATTTCTAATTGTTATTTTTGTACAATTTCTAGTTGTGAATTTATTTTGGCATTTTGTTCCTGTATTATTTTCCTGAATTCTTCCATTTTTTTTGTCTGTATTTTCCATGAATTTGTCTGCCTTTTCCATGAATTTATGTATTCTTCCTCATTTTTGTCTGCTTTTTGCTTCAATTCTTGGACAGCTCGGAATATTAGAGATTTGAATTCCCTATCAGGGAGTTCTAATGCCTTTTCTTCTACTGGAAAGTCATCTGGTGTTTTATTTTGGACTCCTATTGGAACAGTCCTGACCTTTTTTTTATGTTTAGATATTGTCTACTGTCTTCGGTACATTCAGTAGTTATTTGCTTTGTTTATAGATTGTATATTTGTTTGTTTCATCCTTTTTTTTGTTTTATTTCATTATGTATGAGCAGGCAGGTTGTGTGTTCTTTGTTGTTTGCTCGTCTGTGGGCATGATATTTTTCACCTCCTTATCCAATAGGCAGAGCCAATTGCTCGGCTATGGTGTGGCAGGGCAGGTCCAGCTGAGGGGGAGGGTCTGGGATGGGTTGTTTGTGGCACGTTTGGGGCTGACAAGGTGAACTGGGGTTCAGTGCAGTACGGTTCCAGTAGGCCATACCTGTGCTGCTTGGGAGTGCGATGTTCAGCACATGGTGCAGATACGCAGGAGGGAGGAGGGGAGGTTGTGATGTGTGGAGCTAAGATAGGTATGGGAAAGAAGAGAGAGAGGAGAGAGAAACAGGAGGCAAAAAAAGAAAAACAACAACAAAAAAGGTGCCGAGGGAGATTTCTGTTGGAGTGGAGAGTTGAGAAGCCAAGAAATGAATAAAAACAAAAAGGAAAAAAGAAAGAGAAAAAAAGAAAGGCCCCCAGAGATCCCACTGGTACAGCTGTGCAGACCAAGGAAGTGGCTCCTAAGCCGCACAGTACACCCTGGCTAGAAGGGGTGGAGATGGCACACATTGCCAGTTTTTCAGGAGCCACGAAAGAAGATAAGTAGAGAGAGGTGAGAAACTGAGAAATGAAGAAAAACAAAAAGGAAAAAAGAAAAATAAAGGAAAGAAAAGCTCCCAGGGATCCCACCAGTGCAGCTGTGCAGACCAAGGAAGTGGCTCCCCAGCTTCAAAGTACAGGCTGGCTAAAAGGGGCAGTGATGGCACACAGCACCAGGTATTCAGGAGACAGGAAAAGAAGGTAAATAGAGAGAGACAAGAAACTGATAAATAAAGAAAGACAAAAAGGAAAAAAATGCTCCCAGGGATCCCACTAGCATGGCTGTGCAGACCAGATAAGTGGCTCCCAAGCTGCATAGTACAGCCCAGCTAGAAGGGGCTCCGAAACCAAGAAAAGAAAAAGAAAACAAACAAACAGAGCAACAGCAACAAAAAAGCTCCAGGGATCCCACCAGCATGTCGGCCAGGACCGGGGAAGCAGTTCCCAGTGGAGCGGAGCTTCACAGCCTGTCAAGAATAAGCAAAGATGGCACACGGAGCCAGGTTTTCAAGAGAAAGGAGGGGGAGGAGGTGAGATGCAGGGAAGGAACCAAAAGAAGCTGATAAAAGCAACACTAGCTACAATGAAATGGCACTGAAGGAGCCAGCCGGTGTGAGCAGGGCGAGTCTGAGCAGCATAGAGCCAGTGCTTCCTGGCCAGCTGATCAACCTTGACCCCCTGGGAAGCAGTGGAGGCAGAGCAGGAGAAGAAGCGTGGTGGGTGGGAAAGCATGTATCTTTGGTTGCCAGGTGCTCTGTCTCCTGCTGGGAGCTCCGTGAAGTTGCTTTCCCATACTCGCTGTCCACGGGTCTCCAACAGGAGTCCAAGATGGCGAATCTGGGCTGTGTTAGCTGATAGGGAACCTCCACTGGTATCTCCTTGGTCTCTGTGCTCTGTCAGCTTCTTATTGCATATGGTGCTTGGTTGAGTTCTTTATCTCTTCATGTGATGCTTAGGATTCCAGGATTGATGTTTATTTCTGTTTTACTTAGCTTTTTGGGTCTTTGCTGTGGAGGGACAGAACGGTGCTTTTGTCTATAGTGCCATGTTGGGTCTGCCTCCAGTAAAATTCTTATAATATGTGGTATTAGTATGCGCTAGCAGTGTGGGATGGGTAAAGGCCAAAAAGAATCTAGGCGTGCTCCTCAATCAATTACATCATTGTTCTGGTGCAGGAGAAAGAAATGGTATTCACTGTAGAAATAACAAAATCATTGACTCCCAAATCAACTGAGTTCAGATTTAGCTGGTACATTTGCTAACTCATTCCCTTCAAACTTCCAAATGTAATTTCCAGCCCATGTAGATAGGAAAGTGTCCTTAAATATTTTATCTTACATTGCACTCTGCTTTTCAGAGATTCAAGTCCACCCAGAGGAAAGTCGTGGTGATCTACTTCAAAAAAATCACCCATTGAAAACTCTGTGGAGGACAGTTTCACTCTGACACACATGGGGTTGGCATGGGTAGGAATCAACACCACACCAACTGCTTTTGGAATCACTAAATGGTGCAAATGATTCATGTACTTGGCTGCTAACCAGAAGGTTGGAGGTTTGAGTCCACTCAGAGGGCTTCAAAAGAAAGGCCTGGTCATCTCCTTCCAAAAAAGAAAAAAAATCAGCCATTGAAAACAGTGTGGAATGCCACAACATGGATGAGCCTAGAATACATTATGTTGAAGAAAATAAGTCTGTCACAAAAGGACAAAAACTGTATGATCTCACTTATATGAAATAAGCAAATATATAGAAACTAAAGCTTAGTGTGATTATCAAAGCTGGGAGTAAGGGGGAAAGGAGAAGTTTTTGCTCAGGGAGCATTGAGATTATGTTAATCATGGTGAAATAATTTGGAAAAGGATAGTGAGAATGGCTGAAAACTTGAAGACTGTAATCAGTGTCACTGAATTATACATGTAGAAATTGTACTGGCAAATATTTAGATATGTATATTTTCACCACAATAAGAAAAACTGAAAAAACAAACAAAAAACCCTATCAAGGACACTTCTACTCTGACAAACATGGGTTTTCCCTGACTGACGGTGAACTCGATGGCAACTTTAAAAAAAAATTCTACATGGAAATAAAAGTAAAAAGAAAAGAATTTCCATAACTCATTTATTTCCCAAATATTTAGACATACACAACATGAGCCAAATTGTACATGCAAGTGAGCACAAATTAGTGAACCATACAGTCACCTTTTCTCCTCCACTTCACTTGCAGTGATATTTGGATCGTGGTTTGACCATATTCATGGCTGGCGGTCAATGAAAGGAAAAGACAATTTCCTGATAATTTCATATGAGGAGCTGCATCAGGTAGCTGTTCTTCCAAAAAATTTACTCTCACCCCATATTACAATAATCTAAATTCTGACACTGACCCTACCCCCCATGGTACTCTCTACTTCCATACATGTTTGAAAATTTGTTGCAAGGGCTGTTGGTCTCTCTGCCACTAATTGGCCCAGCTAATAAATAGTGTAGCAGCTTACTAAATTCTCTCAGCTGTTCTCTCCTAGCAACAACTCTCCACTATTGGCCTCTGTGCTGTCAGGCTATTTGCCAGAGACTTTCCACTGCAGTCCTCTCCACTGCTAACTGGCCCGATTCACAGCCAGTGTAGTGGCTTGCTCAGCTGTCTTAGCTGGTCTCTGCCATTAGACCTCTTCATTGTCAGGCCTACCCACTTTTGACTCTCCACCATCGGCCTCTTCACGACTGACACCACTTATAGCCAGTGTAGCAGCTTCAGGACCACTTGATCCCATGTGGCCCTACTTCTCTGCCAGTCCACTCTTGGCCAGTATTTCTCTTTCAACCAGGAGGCCTCTCAAACCTCTGTGTCTCAGCCATTTACATATCCCAGTCATCATCCGCTACAAGGCAGGGCCTCCTTCACCAGACCAGAGTTCAACCAATTCTCAATTAACCATGAGATGTTAATTTACTCAGATCTTGTTAATTACCAGACAAATGAATCAAACTATCAAGTTATTTACAGCTTAATCCAGAAATGCCAATAAACCTTGGAAATCTCCTGGGCAAAAATGACAAATCCTCTAGGGTAGAAAAAACCTGGCTACCCCTACTTGCCCAAGTTGCTTCTCTAAGAACTAGGGCAAAGGTAACTCCTCAGGTCTTGCGAAAATCTCCCAAGCTGTTTTTCCAAAGAACTAAGGCAAAAGGCGACATAAAGGGACTCATTACACCACAGATGGGATTTAAACAGTCTACTTAGCCTTAAAGATCTTTCTGTTATAAACACCCTTCTCTCTCTCATTATTAGATGACACATGTGCTAATGCTTCTGAAAATATGTAAGAGTGCTATGTGAAAGTTGATGTGCTGTTCAAATACAAGTTATTAAAAACTGTTTTATTACATAGTACAGCCATGACTTAAAGACAAATATCTTACAGAGAATTGAGTTCCGTATGTATGGGCTGCATTTATTATTTATCTCTAATAACCTTTTGTGTATAAATTCCATCTGGAAATTGTCCTTGAAAATCAAGACCATTCCCTATTATTTATACAGTGCCATGGAATTAGGTACAGAAGAGTTCAATATTGATCCTGGTATCAATATTATATTGTCATCTCATTTCTTCCTCTCCATTATTTCCAACTATGTTTTCTTTTTTTCCAGTTTATTCTTATCCAGTGTTTATGCTCTTCCAGAGGAGCCTACACATTTCATCTTCTTTCTGCTGTATTTCATTTTTTCTTCACCTCATCATTGTCCTGCACTTCCTATGCTTGTTCATTTTTCCTGTTGTATTTTACTCCATGTCCTCTCCTTTGTTTTCCTTATTCTAAGACATAAGGATCAGTGTAGAGAGGATCAGCCAGTTCTTGGGGAAGAAGCTAAATCCAGAAGAACTCAACTCAATCTTCAAGAACGTATCATTTGAGGTCATGAAAGATAACAAAATGAGAAATTTATCCCTAACACCAGATGAGATAATGGATCACAGAAAAGGGAAATTTATGAGAAAAGGTAAGATAGAGTTTTCTGATATCAGGACATGAAGGAAATAGACAGACAACTCACCTGCTTCTATTGGTACCCTCAAGACATGGTATGAAGGAAGTATTTGAATCTTTAGATACAGATATATAGGTGGTTACACTGCCAGGAAATAGTGGAAGTTATCCTCAGATTGATTCCATTGTATCAATAAAATTGAGTCAAGTTTATCAGCTGAGAAATAAAATGGGGAGAAGTTATTGGAGGAAAAGCAAGAAAAGTGGGTATGCTCTTTATGACATCATGACTAGGTATCAGTGACCATAATTTTAAAGGGAGATTAGTGAGCAGGTTTGTCTGTATTGTGTCCTGTCATGCTTCAAGTTGAGTTTATCTTGAATTAGGAGAATATGAAATGAATTCTACATAGTGAGAAGGGGCAAGGGAGCTGTGATCATTAAAATTGTCAGCTTGGCTGGGCCATGATTCTCAGTGGTTTGGCAGATGTGATGTAGTTTGGCAGTCGCATAATGATGTGCTCACCTGTATGATGAGATTTGATATAATGTGATCCCTTCCATGATGGGATCTGCTGTGAGTAGCCAATCAGTTGAAAGGTAGTTTCCTTGGGAGTGTGGCCTGCATCCAATATAGGTAGACTGTCTGGCAAGGCTTGTGGGATTTTGCTCGCTCTGGATCCTGCAGCTGGCTCCTTTTCATCTGACCTCTGGTTCTTGAGACTTGAGTTAGGAGCTTACCTGCTGTCCTGTCTTCTGATCTTGGGATTCCTTGGTCTTTGCAGCCTCTAAGCCACAGCCCTGCTGTCTGACTTGCCAATCTTGAGTTCGCCAGCCCCTGTGGCTATATGAATCAGGAGAATCCTCCAGCCTGACCCACGGACTTGGGACATTCCAGCCTTTACAACTGTTTGAGTCATTTCCTTAATATAACTCTTCATATATATTTATACACTTTACTGGTTTACTTCTCTAGAGAATCCAGCCTAAGACAGGAGCCGAAAGTTCAAGAGCATAATTACAATAATCAATCTTATCATTTAATCTGGATAATGAAGTAAATTAATTCATGAGAAGAGAGCAGGATAGTGAAAAGGAGGGACTAATAGACTGGGAGTCTCAGTGGAGTTGAAGTATTGGAGAAACTGAGGTGCTCATGTGAATGATCAGAAAGTGTAGAAGGTGATAGTCTGAGAATGGCATATGTGAAAGTAAGATCATGGAGGAAGAATGAGTAATGAGAAGATAAAGCATGTAACTTTGGGTAGAGTGGGGCATATGATCATTAGAAGAGAAACAATCAAGGAACAGAATCCAAATTATTAGAAGAATCATAATCTGGAAATTGTAATTACCAAGAATTTTGATTGTAACTGCTATGGAGAGAGTTCTAGTGAGCTATGAGCTAAAATCTTCTTTGAATAGGGGGTTTGATCAGAGGCATGGTAGAAATCTACAACAATGAGGTACCCTGGTAGTTGGGTGCTGTGAGATTCAAAGGTGGAGAGTGAAAAGGAAAGAGAGAGGATGGTCTAGAGGCAACAGTGAGGAGTAAGAACACCATTGTACCTATATGACCAGACCAGGAGTAATTGTGACATGGAGAAAAACAACCCCTATCTTGAAAAGATGTTGCAAGTATTAAATGAGGTATACTTGTAAAATCCTAAAAAACAAAACTGACATAAAAGAATTACTAAATGTCTGTTAGTTATTATTATTGTTGGTGTTGCATGTCATATCTATTCAGTCCTCACAATATTGTTTAGAGGCAGATACTAGATGGCAGTAGGCTCTGAAATTGAAGAAGTTCAAACGAGGTATTGAGATGCTGCTTACAAATCTGATCTGAACTTACTTCTGGTATTTGACAGGAATCACCAGGGACTGGAAAAATCGTTTTACCCATAGTGAAACCTTTGATAAAATATACCAAGAGAAGATGGGAGGACTGCCTTAAGGCCTTTTCCCATGGGAATAATGGTGTAATATTTCCAAATCTAACATGAATACTGACTTCCTTTACGTACTTCTATATGGGATTGTTTATATGAAACATAATTTGTTTCATTGTATCCTGTAGGTTTTAACTTTACAATGCAATTGTAAATTCAATAATTGAAAACAACCTAGTGCTTTATCAAGTTTATGAACCAGCCTCAAAATATTATGTAATATTTCAAACACAGTTTAAACATATATAATAAAATAATATTTAAAACTCATGTAATTCTTTTAACAGAATAATAAAAATAAAAGTTAATACTTGCCATATTGTGAATGTATTCATTGAAGTATGAAATGAAGAATTAGTTTCATGTATACTACTTCTTCTGTAACCATCACCAATCTCATTTCCCTCTGGGTTTCACAATTAAGGACTACTCAAAATTTAATATGCATGTTTCTTTAGTAGAAGATCTTGCTGCCTATAGCAGATCATGAAAACTGCACCTGTACTACAAATGCTGTGAATGAGAGCTGTGAACTGTTCACAGCTACCCTCTTCTCTTCAAAATTATACTCAGACAAACAAGAGACATCTTTACAGAAAGTTCAAACTTCCCATTAATCACTGTCTTAGTTATCTAGGCCTGCTATAACAGAAAAACCACAAGTGGATGTCTTTAACAAAGAGAAATTCATTCTCCCACAGTCTAGTAGCCAGAAGTCTGCATTCAGAGTGTCAGCTCCAGAAGAAGGCTTTCTTTCTCTGTCAGCTCTGAAGGCAGCTCTTTGTCATCAATCTTCCCCTTGTCTAGGAGCTTTTCTGTGCAGGAATCCCAGGTCCAAAGGACGTGCTCTGCTCCTGGTGCTTCTTTCTTGGTGTATGAGGTCCTCCAACTCTCTGCTCACTTCCCTTTCCTTTTATCTCTTGTAAGATAAAAGATGATGCAGGCCACACACCAGGGAAACTCTCTTTACATTGGATAGGGATGTGACCTGAGTAAGGGTGTTATATCCCACCCTAATCCTCTTTAACATAATCTGATATTGCTTCATTAACGACAGGCAGAGATTAGGATTTACAACACATAGGAAAATTACATCAGTCACAAAATGGAGGACAACCACACAGTACTGGGAATCATGGCCTAACCAAGTTGACCCATATTTTTTGGGGACACAATTTAATCTATGACAATCACCAATCTACATTAAGTGTGAAAATCAAAGACCTACTTGAAAGCATTTGGAAATAAATAAGTGAATTGATTATATATGACAATCTAGGAGCCCTGATCATCAAAGCAAAACTGAAAAGTTGGACTGAGCGGCAAGGGGAAGGAGAGACAATTCAAAAGCAGCAGAGAAGTACCAGTAGTGAGGTCGCCAGCACCCTGCTGACTAGGTTGGCTGGCACACTGAGAAGAGCAGTAGTGTTCAGGACGCGACTCACCACATCGGGTGAGATTTTGCGGCAGCGAGTCTGCACAGCCTCTGAAGCCAGCTGGAAGTGGCGCTGGACCAGTGAAAGTCAAGTGCAAGCATCCAACCTACCCTGCAGTGGCAAAACAACCCCTCCTTCCCAGAGATTCACAGCGGAGAAGATCTTCCTTCCCCTCACCCACCACCACCCTGCTGGGCTCCAACACCAGCACTAAAGTATTCAACAACTGCCAAGCCCCTAAGGCAGTAGCTTAGGGATATCTATACCCACGTCAGTGTTGTGGCTTTAAAAAACGCCATGCCCCCAAGCCCGGGACTCAGGGCAGGTGGGGAGGTCCAGCCCCTTCACCCAACCACTGACATAAATGGTCCACAGACTTGAAGCACCCTTTGCCTCTGCCTAGACCTGTGTGGGCTGATTCAACAAGGCATTGACCTCATTAGCATAAAACAGCAAGGCAACACCTGAAGCCCATTTACAACTGCAGCAGCCAAGGGAGAGCTGCAGATTCCTGACATCTGACACCATTATGCCCCTTAAACAGGGGCCTCACTCACGTACACAAAGTAGGAGGCCTCACATTACCTGATTTTAGAACCTATTATACTGCCACGGTAGTCAAAACAGCCTGGTACTGGTACAACAACAGACACATAGACCAATGGAACAGAATTGAGAACCCAAAAGTAAATTCATCCTCTCATGAGCAGCTGATATTTGACAAAGGCCCAAAGTCCATCAAATGGGGAAAAAACAGTCTCTTTAACAAATGGTGCTGGCATAACTGGATATCCATCTGTAAAAAAATGAAACAGGACCCATACCTCACACCATACACAAAAATTTACTCAAAATGGATCAAAGACCTAAATATAAAATCTAAAATGATAAAGATCATGGAAGAAAAAATAGGGACAATGCCAAGAGCCTTAATACATGGCAAAAGTAGTTTACAAACTTTAACTAACAATGCACAAACACTGGAAGAGAAAAGAGATAGCTGGGAGCTCTTAAAAATCAAACACTTATGCTCATCAAAAAACTTCACCAAAAGAGTAAAAAGAGAACCTACAGACTAGGAAAAAGTTTTTGGACATTACAAGTCAGACAAAGGTCTAATCTCTAAAATCTACAAGAAAATCCAACCCCTCTGCAAGAAAAAGACAAATAATCCAATTAAAAAATGGACAAAGGAAATGAACACACTTCACCAAAGAAGACATACAAGCTACCAACAGATACATGAAGAAATGCTCATGATCACTAGCCATTAGAGAAATGCAAATCAAAACCACAATGAGATACCATCTCACCCCAGCATTACTGGCACAAATCAAAAAAACTAGAAATAACAAACGTTGGAGAGTCTGCGGGGAGATTGGAACTCTTATGCACAGCTGGTGGGAATGCAAAATGATACAACCATTTTGGAAAATGATATGGCTCTTCCTCAGAAAGCTAGCAATAGAAATACCATAAGATCCAGCAATCCCACTCCTAGGAATATATCCTAGAGAAATAAGAGCCATCACATGACTAGACATATGCACACCCATGTTCATTGCAGCATTGTTCACAGTAACAAAAAATGGAAACAACCTAGATGCCTATCAACAGATGAATGGATAAACAAACTATGGTACATACACACAATGGAATATTATGCAACCGTAAAGAACAATGATGAATCTGTGAAACATCACATCACATGGATGAAACTGGAGGACATTATGCTGAGTGAAATAAGTCAATCACAAAAGAACAAATATTGTATGAGACAACTATTGTAAAAACTCATGAAAAGGTTTACACACAAAAAGAAATAATCTTTGATGGTTACAAGGGATGGGAGGGGTGGGGAGGAAATACTAAATAGACAATATATAAGTGATAACTTTGGTGAAGGGTAAGACAGTATACAATATTGGGGAGGCCAGCACAACTTGTACAGGGCAAAGTCATGGAGGCTCCATAGACACATCCAAACTCCCTGAGGGACTGAATTACCGGGTGGAGGGCTGTGAGGACCATGGTCTCAGGGAACATCTAGCTCAATTGGCATAATACATTTTATAAAGAAAATGTTCTACATTCTACCTTGGTGAGTAGTGTCTGGGGTATTAAAAGCCTGTGAGCAGTCATCTAAGATACTCCACTGGTCTCACCCCTTCAGGAGCAAGGGAGAATGAAGAAAACAAGATACAAGGGAAAGATTAATCCAAAGGACTAATGGACCACAACTACTACTGCCTCCACCAGACAGAGTCCAGTACAACTAGAATGTGCCCGGCTACCACCACTGACTGTTCTGACAGGGATTGCAACAGAAAGTCCTGGACAGAGCTGGAGAAAAATGTAGAACAAAATTTTTACTCACAAAAAACGACAGACTTACTGGCCCAAAAGAGACTCGAGAAACCCCGAGAGTATGGCCCCTTGACACACTTTTAGCTCAATAATGAAGTCACTCCCAAGGTTCACCCCTCAGCCAAAGATTAGACAGCCCCATAAAACAAAATGAGACTAATGGGGCACAACAGCCCAAGGGCAAGGACTACAAGGCAGGAGGGGACAGGAAAGCTGGTAATAGGGAACCCAACGTCGAGAAGGGAGAGTGCTGACGTGTTGTGGGGTTGTTAACCAATGTCATAAAACAATATGTGTACTAACTGTTTAATGAGAAACTGTTTTGTAAACCTTCATCTAAAGTACAATAAAAAATTTAAAAAAAGAATTCATCACATAAAAAGACTAGACTTAATGGTCTGACAGAGACTGGAGGAACCCCCAAAACTATGGCCCTCGGACGCTCTGTTAACTGAGAACTGAAACCATTCCTGAAGCCCACACTTCAGACAAAGATTAGACAGGACTATAAAACCAAAAATAATACACGTGAGGAATGTGCTTCTTAGTTCAAGCTGATATATGAGACCAAATGGGCAGCTTCTATCCAAAAGCAGAATAAGAAGGCAGGAAGGGACAGGAACTGGTCCAATAGACACAGGGAACTGGGATTGGGGGGAAGAGGGAGAGTGCTGTCACACTGTGGAGACTGCAACTAAAAAGAAGTAAAAAAAAAAAAATTTTTTTTAAATCTTCCTTGGAAATGAAACGTAAGATCACTGATGAAACAACAACAATGACAGCAAAGGAAGAACTCCCCACAGAGACTGAAGGCTCTCACGTGTATGTAAAGATGGCGGTTACAAACTGGGAGGGTATTAGCCACAAGAGGAAGAGGTGGATAAATTCAAGAAAAGATTTTTGTAAAGTTCCGTTCTTATTCCTCCAATGGATTTATCTTGGTACATTTCCCTAGTCCATCACAACATAAGTGTATGACACCTACCCAGTGGATGAAAACCTGATTTTCATAAAGCTACCCTGTCTGTCAGTTTGACTTACTGTGGTGGTGTGCATGTTGCTGTGATCCTGGAAGCTATGCCACTGGTATTTCAAATACCAGCAGGGTCACCTATGGTGGACAGGTTTTAGCAGAGCTTCCAGACTAAGACAGACTAGGAAGAAGGACCTGGTAGAGTCTACTCCTAAAAAAAAGGGGCCAGTGAAAACCTAATGAATAGCAGCAGAACATTGTATGATATGATGCAAGAAGATGAGCCCCTCAGGAAGGAAGGCATTCAAAATGAGGCTGGGGAAGAGCTACCTCCTCAGAGTAGAGTCGACCTTGATGACGTATATGGAGTAAAGCTTCCAGGACTTTTATTTACTAATGTGATATTACTCAAAATGAGAAGAAATAGCTGCAAACATCCATTAATAATCACAGCATGCTATGTATGAAGCATGAATCTAGGAAAATTGGAAGTTGTAAAAAATGAGACAGAATTCTTAAAGATTGATAATCCTAGGCATTAGTGAGCTGAAATGGACTGGTATTGGCCATTTTCAATCAGACAATCTTATGGTCTACTATGCTGGGAATGGCCAATTGAAGAGGAATGTCATTGCATTCATCATCAAAAAGAACATTTCAAGATCTATGCTGAAGTACAGCATTGTCAGTGATAGGATAATACCCATATGCCTACAAGGAAACCTAGTTAATACGACTATTATCCAAATATACACACCAACCACTAATGCCAAAGATGAAGAAATTGAAGATTTTACCAACTTCTGCAGTCTGACATTGATCAAACATGCAATCAAGATGTGTTGATAATTACTGGTGATTGGAAGAATAAAGTTGGAAACAAAGAAGGATCAGTAGTTGGAAAATATGTCCTTGGTGATACAAATGATGCTGGATATTGCATGATAGAATTTTGCAAGATGAGTGACTTCTTCATTGCAAATACTTTTTTTCAGCAACATAAACGGCAACTATACACGTTGACATTGGATGGAAATCACAGGAATCAAATTGACTACATTTGTGGAAAGAGACAATGGAAACGCTCTTTATTATCAGTTAGAACAAGGCCAGGGGCTGACTGCGGAACAGATCACAATTGCTCACATGCAAGTTTAAGTTGAAGCTGAAGAAAATTAAAACAAGTCCACAAGAACTTGTTTTTATCCCACCTGAATTTGGAGACCATCTCAAGAATAGATTTGACACTATGAACACTAATGACTGAAGACCAGATGAGTTTTGGGATGAAATTAAGTACATCATACACGAAGAAAGCAAAAGGTCATTAAAAAGACAGCAAAGAAAGAAAAGACCAAAATGGATGTCACAAGAGACTCAGAAACTTGCTCTTGAAGGTAGAGTAGGTCATGTGAATAGAAGAAATGATGAAGTAAAAGAGCTGAACAGAAGATTTCAAAGGGCAGCTTGTGAAGACAAAGTATAATAATGAAATGTGCAAAGATCTGGAGTTAGAAAACCAAAAGGAAAACACACACTTGGCATTTTTCAAGCTGAAAGAGATGAAGAAAAAATTCAAGCTTTGAGTTGCAATTTTGAAGGATCTATGAGCAAAATATTGAACAGCACAGGAAGCATCAAAAGAAGATGGAAGGAATACATAGAGTCACTGGACCTATGGTTGATGTTCACCTGTTTCAGGAGGTAGCATATGATCAAGAATCGATGATATTGAAGGAAGAAGTCCAGGCTGCACTGAAGGCATTGGCAAAAAAACAAGTCTCCAGGAATTGACGGAATACCAATCGAGATGTTTCAACGAATGGATACAGCTCTGGAAGTACTCACTCATCTATGCCAAGAAATTTTGAAGACAGCTATCTGGCCAACCAACTAGAAGAGATCCATATTTATGCCCATTGTAAAGAAAGGTGAACCAAGAGAATGCAGAAATTATTAAACAATATTAAATCACACACAAGTAAAATTTTGCTGAAGTTAATAAAAAAATGGTTGCAGCAGTACATCGACAGGGAACTGCCAGAAACTCAAGCAAGCAGGATTCAGAAGGGGACATGGAATGAGGGGATTATCATTGCCGATGTCAGATACACCTTGGCTGAAAACAGAATACCAGAAAACTGTTTACCTATGTTTTATTGACTACACAAAGGCATTTGACTGTGTGGGTCATAACAAATTATGAATAACTTGCAAAGAATGGGGATTCCAGAACACTTAACTGTGCTCCTGAGGAGCCTGTACGTAGACCAAGAGGCAGTTGTTCAAACAGGACAAGGGGATACTGCATGGTTTAAAATCAGGAAAGATGTGTGTCAGAGTTGTATAATTTCACCATACTTATTCAATCTGTATGCTGAGCAAATAATCCGAGAAGATGGACTATATGAAAAAGAACACGGCATCAGGACTGGTGGAAGACTCATTAACAACCTGTAATATGTAGATGACACAACCTTACCTTGTGACAGTGAAGAGCACTTGAAGTACTTACTGATGAAGATCAAAAACCACAGCCTTCCTTATGGCTTACACTTCAACATAAAGAAAACAAAAATCATCACAACTGGACCAATAAGCAACATTATGATGAAGAAAATATTTAAGTTGTCAAGGATTTCATTTTACTTGGATTCACAATCAACACCCATGGAAGCAGAAGTCAAGATATCAAACGACGCATTGCATTGGGCAAATCTGCTTGAAGACCTCTTTAAAGTGTTAAAAGCAAAGATGTCACTTTGAGACTAAGGTTTGCTGACCCAAGCCATGGTATTTTCAATTGCTTCATACACATGCAAAAGCTAGACAATGAATAAGGAAGACCGAAGAATTGGTGGTATGGAGTTATGGTGCTGGGGAAGAATGTTGAATATACTATACACTACCAGAAGAATGAACAAGTCTGTCTTGGAAGATGTACATCCAGAGTACTCCTTGCAAACAAGGATGGGAAGACTTCATCTCTCTTACTTTGGACATGTTATCAGGTGAGACCAGTCCCCGGAGAAGGACATCATGCTTGGTAAAGTACAGGGTCAGCAAAAAAGAGGAAGACCCTCAATGAGATGGATTGATACAGTGGCTGTCACAATGGGTTCAAAAATAGCAATGATTGTGTGGATGGTGCAGGACTGGGCAGTGTTTTGTTCTGGTACGTAGGGTCACTATAAGTCAGAACTGACTCAACAGCACCTAACAACAACAACGAGTGGGAAAGTGTAAAACGTGATCTAGGTTGAGAGTCGATGAGCGAATTTTGGACTGATCAGCCACATGTTCACATCTTTCCATCACATCCATTTTTAAATCCTCCAGAAAGATGATTACAAATGAAGGAGATTGCTTTCTCTTGTTGCTGTTGCTCACTCAGTGTTCAAAGTTGGAACTCTGACAGCAAGTGTGGCCTGATTGAATGAGAACCTTGTATGGCTTTTGAAGACATCTCCCCCTTTCTCCTTAACCATACTGAGATGGACCCAGACTAGGAGTAGACTTTACTTTTCCACCCCACACCTTATCAGGCTGTTGCATTTATAGCATGCTAGGATCATTTAGGTCTTTGTGAACTAGGCTTACCCCCATAAATCTCAGCATCCAAGAGCTTGTAAATAGTTGGGAGTAGAAAAATTATGTAAGTCAATGAGTAACAGCACATTTCACATTAGAAAGATGTTAAAAATTCAACCAATTTCATCAACACATGAACATTGAAAATATTGCTGGAATCATATGTTAACATGCCTTACACTTTTTTTCAGAACACATATTCTAAGAACCTAAACTATTACTATCAGTAGATCACAGTTTGTTATGGGCTTTGGTCAAACAATTCGATGTGGCTGATTAAAAAATTTAATCAATTACCAGCTGTGTGACCTTGGAAGAAGTATCCAGAACATGAGAATAATATAGGGCAGGAACTAAGAGCTTCATGGTAACACTCTTAATTTCTAAATTCCCTTCATTTGAAAGGATATCCATGTTTCTTTGTTCATCTGAATATTTACTACCTTTGGATATTTCTAAAATCAATGTAATATATATTTAAAAAATCCATGTAATCCCAGAAAGTATTCTGAGTTAGTTAATGATTATTCAAACTAACTCTTATTGAGTAGATTAGATAGCCATCTCAATTACCCTCACATTTCTATAACTTAGACCCAGAAAGGAAACCTCAACAAACTTTGGGTTTTCTGACCAATCTCTCCATCATTTGCACCTAGATCTGACTTTCTTAAAGAAGCGTCTCCAGAAGCACCAGGAAGCAGAGCCAGCTGTTTCTAAGACTGCTAACACTGGAACAATAAGGCCAAGCTTGGCAGGCAGTTCTTGGGAGGACTATTGATCATTTGTGGTTGGAGGGGATTTCTCTCCTCAGCTACATATGCAGTTTTGAACCCTTCAGATCTTTGCGGGGTAAGTTTGCGGTGAGGGATGAAGATGTCATTGCACTTACTTACCCCAAATCAGGTAAGTAAGTAGGATTTGAAATTGAGAAAGACTGTGAACCCATGTTACCAATTGTGTGCCTTCTCTGTGCCTCAAACTTGGCTATGTATTGGTGGCTAGAGGGGTGCCTGAATGGAGCTTTTAGTCTAAGAGAGGGATATAGTTATGCAACTATAGTTCAAAAGGATATGGAAAATGGCATATTGTACAGTTTTGGGGACCTTATTGGAGAAAATCCTAATACACATTTTGATGATCATGTAGGGGTGGTTAGAGGGAACAGATTTCTGAAAAATTTCTAGTTAAAAACAAGCATCTACCCTGAATGTGAGATTGTTAGGTGAAGAGGAAACAGAATGGGGTGGGTTTTATGTGTAAAGGTCTAGAATTGAAAGATACTGAGGTGTATTAATGGACCGAAAAGACATGGATAATTGCTGTGTGGCTCATAGGAGCAGTAAGTGGCAGGCAGTGGTGTTGGATATGTTTAAAATGATATATTAATGTGTAACTTTAAAATGATGCTAAGAAGTAAAGAAAATATCCCAATGCAGTGGAAATACACAGAAAGGATTTAAGTAGGGAAGGGACTAAGACAAGTATAGTATTTCTATGAGTTGGAATTGACTTGACAGCAACAGGTTTAGAGCCTTTCTATGTTGAAGGAATAAAAGCGTAGGATAAGAATAGAACAGATCAGTCTGCGTCAGCAGAACCAGGTAAACAATGACGGTGATTAAAATTCACAATAACAGAGCAAATGGGTAGAATTAAAGAATAGTAGCTGTATTTAAGAAGTAGTTTCAAAGAGATTTGATATTTGATTGGAATTGTATCAGCACAGGGCTTCTAATCCTTGTCACTATTGACATTTGGGGCCTGTAATTCTTTTTAGGGGTCTGTTCTATGCATTGTAGGCTGTATAACATAATCCCAGGAAGAGGCCCACTTAATGCCAGTGCCACACCCTTACCTCCATTTGTGAAAGAGGAAAACATCTCCAGACATAGTCAAATGTCCCTTTGGTAGGAAACTCACCCAAGTTTGAGAACCACTGAAGTAGATACTGAGGAAGAAGGAGGCCACGTATATTTCTGAGGTTTCAGACAAAGAAATTCGTTGGATGTTGGTGCCATGCACTGAAACAGAGAAAGAGTGCTAGAGAAGCATAACTATAGGAACTGGCATTAGAAAGATTAAGAAAATTTATACTGTTTGACATACTGGGTATAACAGGATATATGAGGAAATGTGAGTGGGTTGTAGGTTATTTACCTAATCAGAAATCCCAGAGACGTTATTACTTATGGCTATTATTTCTACTAAGTGCTAAAGACTGTCAAGTGTCCAGAATCTTTTTAACAATACTGTTAGTGATTTCTCCAGGGAAATGGTGAGTCTGACTCAATTATGGGATCTGGATGGAATGGTAGAGATCTTGCACTTATGTCACAACCTGAACATCTCTAGATCTTACTCTATTGTTGTATGAATAGTCACATTGCTGTGAAAACCTAGAGTTTGCTAAATCCATAGTACCTCCTGTATTACAGCAGAATCTCATCTTGCATGCTCTGCTCCCATAAAATTTTTATAAATATTATTTTGAGATGCAAGAATATAATGTTCTCCCACTCCACACTTTTTGTTAAACTCTACATTCTGAATGTCAGTTACTCCTTGGATTTCCTTTTTGTGGCTTCCTCTTTTATAGAAGCTCATTTTAAAGATTCCTTTTCTGAATGCACTTTCTCTGTCTTTATCATAAATGCATCACCATAGTAATTTCTATATTTAACTCTATTTTCTGAGCGTTCTCATTTACTCTTAATCCTTTCATTTTTGTTACTCTATATGGAGTCCCAGTCTCCAGCCCTGACTTGCTTCTTGAGCCCCAGATATTTTAACAGACGCTTGGAATGTTCCATTGCCATCTCAAGTACACTTTTAAAGAGATTAAAGACATATTAATCCCACTCTACACATCTATATATATATATATATATATATATATATCTCTTTTTTCAATTGGGATTTAGGTGAAAGTTTACAGAGCAAATTAGTTTCTCATTAAAAAATTTATACACAAATTGTTTCGTGGCATTCGTTGCAATCCCACATTGTGTCAGCACTCCTCCCCTTTCTCTTTTCACCCCGGGTTCCCTGGTTCCATTCATCCAGTTTTCCTGTCCCTTCCCACCTTCTCATCTTTGTTTTTGGGGTGTCGCCCATTTGATCTAGTATACCTGATTGATCTAACAAGCACTTTCCTCTTGTGTGTTATTGTTTGTTTTATAGGCCTGCCTAATCTTTGACTAAAAGGTGAACTTCAGGAGTGGCTTCAGTTCTGACTCTCAAGGGTTTCCGGGGGCCATAGTCTCAGGGGTTCCTCCAGTCTCTGTCAGACCAGTAAGTCTGGTCTTTTTTGTGAATTTGATCATTTGTTTTACATTTTTCTCTCATTCTGTCCAGGACCCTCTGTTGTATTTGCATCTCTTTTCAGTTATTTTGCACAGTGCTTGTTGATGTTAGCTGCTTTCCAGTTAGCTCTGACTCATGGTGACCTTACATATAAGAGAAGGAAATGTTGCCTGGTCCTATGCCATCTTCAAATTGTTGATACGGTGTCAATCCATTTCATTGAGGGTTTCCTTGTTTTGCTGACCCTCTGTTTACCAAACATAATGTCCTTTTGTAATGGTTGATCTTTCCTGATGATGTGTGCAAGGTAAGTGAGCTGAAGTCTTGCCATCCTTGCTTCTAAGGAGCATTCTTTTTGTATTTCTTCTAAGACTGGTGTGTTTGCTGTTTTGGCAGTCCATAGTATAGTCAAAATTCTTCACCAATGCCACTATTTAAATGCATCAATTATTCTTCTGTCTTACTTTCTCACACATATGAGACAATTGAAAGACCATAGCTTGGGTCAGGCACACATTAGGTCATCATAGGGACATCTTTGCTTTTTAACACTTTAAAGAGGTCTTTTGTAGCACATTTGCCCAATGCAATACACCATGTGATTTCTTGACTGCTGTGTTCATGGACATTGATTGTTGATTCAAGTAGAATGAAATTCCTGACAACTTCAATTTCTTCTTCATTTATCATGTTTTTTACAGTCCAGTTCTGAGGATTTTCGTTTTCTTCACATTCACGCCTAATCCATACTGAAGGTTGTCTGTCATCCATGACTTTCATCTGTAAGTGCTTTAAGTTGTTGTAGTGAAACAACTTTCACCAAAGCCTTGTGCAACAAAGAGATTTTTATTGTGACATATCAGAAAACAAAATGGGAAATTGGCTGCAAGCGCTCAGGCTATAAACAGACAAAATCCAAAGAAGTATAATCTATAAGTGCTCTATACAATTTTGGCAGGTGCTGATTCATTATGAGTAAATTACTGACACACTATGACTGGTTAAAGTAAAGACAAAGAACTAAGATCACGACTGGGTGATCTTTTCCTATTTTTCTTTTCAAACAATTTTGTCTCTTGGCTGAGGGATCCCAGATCTGTCATATGATGGTTACTTTTTATGTTATGTGGGCTATATATAATATTGGGTAGATCTTTAACTCATTTCCTGGGGTAAATTGTTATTTAGTTTTGGTATGTAAGTCCACAGTCCTCTGAACCAGTTAGAGCACTCTGTCCTACTCCTTTGATGTAGTTTTCCTATTGTTTTAAGCTTTTCAGATTCTGACAAACAAGTTGACCTTTTGTGGTGATGGCCTGCTGTGGTTAGGTTAACCCTTTATCAAAGTCATCTTCATTTTTGGCAAGCAAGTTTGTGTCATCTGCATTTCACAGGTTATTCATAAGTCTTCCACCAGTACTGATGCTGTGTTTTTCATATAGTCCAGTTACACACATTATTTGTTCATCATACAGATAGAATAAGTAAGGTGAAAGAATACAACCCTACCACACAACTTTTCCAATTTTATACATGCAATATCTCCTTGTTTGTCTGAATGACTTTACTCAGTGCTGGTAACCACATTATCATCACACCGAGAAGTCATTTTACACCTCTCCGTTTACTCTATGAGTCAAGAGCTAGTCAAACTGAGTGACGTTAGGAAAAATGGCACAAGAGGTAGCTC
This sequence comes from Dugong dugon, assembly GCA_030035585.1. Lineage (NCBI taxonomy): Eukaryota > Metazoa > Chordata > Mammalia > Sirenia > Dugongidae > Dugong > Dugong dugon. The sequence continues at coordinate 119,391,039 of CM057466.1, forward strand.
TAAGGTCATGGCCTTCTACAGAAACATAAAAAAAATCTAGTACAAGCTATCAGAATCAACTTTGTTAATACTCTGGAAGGCAATCAAAGGGTTACAGCAACCAAGTGAATGCTGAACCAAGAAAAAAGCAGCTTAAAAATAGCAGGAAAGATTCATGGCATTTTTATTTGCTCTTGCTGCACTCTCTCTCTGTTTTGGTGGCAGTAAAGAAGATAGAAACCCTGTTTTCCCAGTGTGGGACCCTGGTCGCTGGTTCTGGAAGGAGCAGAGCAGATATTAATCACAAAGACTCTTGTTTGTCTCTTTTAACTTGTCTAGGTGGTACCTAAAGGACTGATTCAAGGTGCTTGCCTTTGTTTTTCCTAACTCAGAGCTCAGTTATGGCAGAAAAAGTGGCAGCCATTCCTCAAAAACATGGTAAGGCAAATAAACAATTCATTGTGACCTGTGGCAAAAGATTACAGTTGGAGCAAAATACAGACTGCCATAACCTGGAGGAAAAACTAAGGAGAGAGTTTCTGTAGGAAATTAGGGCATTTGAGTGCACCATGTATAATGGGGAATCTAGAAAGCCATGTGCATACTGAGGACAGGATGCATGGTCATAAAAACCCAAGAAGAGCCCAATCTTTCCCCAATTGCTGATATCTAGGCTACTCACAGGCAAGGAGTGAAGGCTAAGGCAGAGTTGTAAATCACCTGTCTAAGCTTTCGTGGAGTACCCCAGCACAGAGACTATCTGAAAAGACAGTAAGAATTCTTTTTTCTTTTTTTGGTCCTTTCCCTCCTCCACCTTCTTTCTTCCTGTCTATTTGTTTTTTATTTTTATTTATTTTTGACCCCTGGTGCTCACAAAAATCTCTCAAAACTTTAGCTGAACACTAGGTAAAGAAACAGAGAATTCAGAGACTACACATGACCAAGAACACAGACTTAAAAATAGTATAGAAAGAAAATCACTAAGCAAACAGCTGCAGCCCACAGCAAGCAACAAAAACAAATTGAAGGGGGGAGAGGATAATCCAATTTACTGAGTTACCACATTATAATATTTAAAAAGTCCAGTTTTCAACAAAAACTTATGAAACATGCAAAGAATAAAAAAAGTATGAGCTACTTATAAAAAAAACCAGAAAGTGTTCTTGAGGAGTCATAGATATTGGACTTAGTAAACAAGCAGTTTAAATAGCCTTCTTAAATATTCTTAACCCTTTCATTACCATTGGCTAAACAGTATGCTAGCTAATTTTTATGCCTTTGGACCTCAGAGATAAGACATGATTCAGGTTCTTATGCATTTAGTGTCAAGGTGGGTCCTTTTTGAAATATGTGAAGCTCATCAGAGAGGAGTTGGAGCCTCATTGTAGTGTATGTTGAACATTCTATTAGGTGATGCTTCCTGGATATGTTACTTTTGTAAACTTTTGCCTTTTTTTTTTCTTTATTTCTGTGAGATAAGACTTGCAAGCATAATTATGGCTTTTGTGTGATAGTTAGGGAGCCCTGATGGGTTTGTTTGGGTTTCTCTGTGTCATATTTGGAAAACCAGAGGTTCCCCCATGTAAGCTAGTGGAAAGGTGTCAGCAATAAATTATCTACCTAGCTCTCAGTAAACATACGGTCATACCACAGATCGGTGGCACCAATGTGACACTCACTTCATTGGTGGGTTGTATTGCCAGATCATATTTCTCAAAATCCATATTACTAACCCAAAATTTAAACACGCTCAATTAGTAAGCATGCATTCTAATACTGAAAACACATGCTATAAATAAATAAATAAATAAAATTTGGTAATGAAAGGGTTAAAGACTAAATGTAACCATGCTTCAGGAGCTAGAGGAAACCAGGAAAATGGTGTATGAACAAACAGGGACTATCAATAAAGCAATATAAATTATAAAAATGAACCAAACAGAAATTCTGGAGCTGAAAAGGAGGATAACCGAAATAAACTCAAAAGAGGGTTTCAATAGCTTATTTGAGTGGTTAGAAGAAAGAATAAGCAAACTTGAAGGTAGATTTTTAAAAATTATGACGTTTGAGGAGTAGTGAGAAAAAAGAATGAAGAAAAATGAACAGAACCTAAAATATCTGTGGGACACCATCAAATTTACCAACATACGCATAATGGGAATACATGAATGAGAGGACAGAAAGGAGAAAAAAGAGTATTTGAAGAAATAATGGGCAAAAACATTTCAGAATTTGACAAAAGATACAAATCTACACATCCAAGAAGCTCAATGAACTCCAATAAGGGTAAACACAAAGAGATCTACATATACATTGTGGATGGGCACTGCACATTATAATCAAATTTTTGAAAGCCAAATGTAAATAGAGAAACTTGAAAGCAGCAAGAGAGAAGTGACTTGTCCTGTAGAAGGGCTCCTCAATAAGAGTAACAGCTGATTCCTTATCAGAAACAATGGAAGCAAGAAGGCAGTGGGATGATATATTTAAAGTGCTGAAAGAAAACTTGGTAAACAATACCTGATATCTTTCTGTATTCTTTTATACAACTGCATGTATATCTACATTTATCTCAAAATAAAAGGTTTAATTAAAAAAAAACTACAGTGACAGAAATCAGAAAATTATGCCTAGGCTTTGTACAACTGTCACTACTTCAATGGCAGTAGCATTTTTTTTTCCTGTTTCCTCAATTCCACAACTTAAGGTCAGTATCTGTCTTTATATGGTGAGTTGCTCTCTCTCTCTTTAAAGCAAAAAGAAATGTTTTATTCAGCATATGTTCAAAGACACAAAAGTGGGAACATGGAGAAGCATGCTGCCAGAGCCATGTCTGCCCAAGCCCCAAGGAATGTTACAGAATAATCACTATATATTAACATTACAAATTGAACATTAACATTACAAACCATTGGAACCTTCACCTTTTCACAGATTGGCTAAAAACTGTTAAGTCACCGTGATTCTGCATTTTGAATTGTCTTTCTTAATAATCACTGATATAGGTTTCAGCAGTGGGAGGGTCTTCATTGTTCCAAGAAATCTTACTATTCACTAAATGCTAATAGAAAAAGATAAAGAGTGGAAAGCATATGTGGGTCTTTTGTGCTGTGTTTTATGATTTATTTATGTGAAAGTTTCCTTAAAAGATGTTTTCCAAGATTGTCTTAGCTATTGTCTTTATACCTCAGGGCCCAGTTGATGTGTCCTTGAGAGTCCAGCTTCAGCTCGGTCACATTCTTTATACTCAAGGAGAGGGAATAATGGCTCCAATATTATCTCCTAATCATTCCCTCTTTTTGATCAGAGATTGGATACAACACATCGATGATCAATACTTGGATTTAGTCAGGCTCCTAGATGGCAGCCATGGCAGGCTCTTTAAACTCACAGTGCTGGATTTTCACTGGATTCCATCTGGTTCTTCACCAGGATCTTAAGTAAGAATGACATTCCCATCAATAGCATTGCTGAAGTGAGCAGACTCAATGTACATCAACATTTTAGCCCAAGGCCCTCTTTTGCCTTTTAAGTGTGTAAGACAACAGAAAATAAGTTTTATTATGTCTAATACTATCAAGATGCAGACTAACAATATTATTTTCCTTGTGATAGTGATCTAGACCATGTACTTTTTCCTGATTTTAACCAACCAAATAAATCTGATGTTAGTAAGGGTGTTATAGCGTGTAATCAAGTAGCTTGCTGTCCAATTCTATGTATATCTTATTCTACTTCTCCTGAGTTATTTATCTAAATGCAACAAGAAGGATTTGCTATAGCACAGACTGCACCTTCTTGGGCTAATAAAAAAAACTCAGGCTATTCTGTTATCTCATACCACCTTGGCAAGTGAGGTCAGAGATCACTGTTGCGATTCCATCCCACTAGCAACTTCATCTGCTATTTGTCCCACACTGATAAATTTCTTAAAGATTTCTCCAACTCAGCTATACCATAAGTAGGAATTAACTCTTATAAATGACTAACCCCACTCTGAGTGTTGGACTAATGGGTTTTCTTCTGACTCTTGTTTTACAATATGTAAGAATTTAACATTACCTTTCCAATATTTACTAGCATCATTACTATGAATATCTAAAGGTAATCCTAAAGTTCCCAAAGTGCATTGCCCACGCATTCATCAGGAATCTAAACAAGAGATTGCTCATGTAAATTCACTGTCAGTTGGAAAGGGATCATCTAAACTAGTATAGCTGGATCCACCACACGAAAACATACATTCATACAGAGCACACAAAGTATGTCTAGAGGAAACAGAAGGTGTAGAAAAATTTACATGTGACAATAAAATTTTCATCCGAGGATAGATGATTAGCAAGATAATACAGGATGAACCTCTCCTGTTGGAGGTCTTTCTTCAGTTTAAACTAATTACCGATTTACCCTAAACATAGCTCCCAGTATGCTCTTTGGAGTCAGTTTTTCAAAACAGACTGAATTATTCAATAAGGCCCAATGCCCAGAGCAGAAGAGTCTTACTAGTTTATCCAGACCATTGTTTGACTCAAAAGTGGCTTCAAGAACCAGCTTGTTTTTTCTCTTTCTCTCAAAGCTTGAAGTTCAAAAGGATACCCAAAGGCAGTGGCCTATACGGGTTACCCCAACCTCCATGAAGTCAGAAATCTAGATTCCAGAAGAATTACAACTCTTTCATGTTTCCCTCCTTTGGATCATGATTCTGCTACAGAATATTTGACCCCAAATGTCCAATAGTGGTAGCTGGGTACCATCTGGTTTTTAAGACCTCAGGTACCATATAGTGAACTAGAAGATAAAATAGAAACACCAAAATAATATTAGGCCAATTGTCTGAAATAACCAATGAAACCATGACCATAAGGTCTTTGAACCAAGGAAACAAATCTCATGAGTCATTTTTCTCTACATAAGCAGCATTAGCATTGCTTTTCATGTGCCTCAGCAGCAACTACATTCTGCAAAACCTCAGATTGTGTATCAATATAAACACAGCAACATTTATCTGTTAAGGCACAAACTGTTCCTTGAGAGACTAACGGGAAATCTAATGCTTTCTGTTTTGTAAAATCATCGCTCGAACTTCAGACACTTTTCTGGTTAGAGGTATTTACAACTTTGCTAAGTTTACCAACAGGAACTTCTAATTCCAGAGTTACAATATCTAAACCCACTAGTTAAATAATTTAGGAGAAAGGAAAATTATTTCTTATATCCAAAAAGTAGAAGCTTAAAACAGCAGCAATATTCCCACATAAAACCCATAGTAATTCTTTCTTTTACTTAGTCTTATATAGTTAATTTCTGTCCCGCATGACTCTGGATCAGTCATAGTCTGTGAACCCGTCAGCCTCTACATAAGAGTTCTGAAAATTTTGTTCTGTCTAGTCAGAGTCCTTTTCACAAATCCTATATAGTCCATCTTTTTGTTGAAATATTTTGGTCAAACGTTTTCAGCAGATCAGCAAAATGAAAGCTTATCCTGTTGGTGGCGAAGGGACATGGAGTGCAAATGCATGGGTCTAGAAGATAAGACCTCTCTTTGCTGGCTTCAGCTCCACAGTCCAGGTCTCTTCAAGTTTGACTGGGTTCATAGCTTCAGAATTTCCTGCAATAACTACACTATTAACTGTTTTAAGGTAAAAAAATCACAATGTTCAATAAAGCAAAAAGAAAGGTTTTATTCAGCACGTGTTCAAACAGGCAAAAGTAGGAAATGGACAAGCATGCTACCAGAACCATGTCTGCCTGAATCCAAGGAATATTACAAAATAGGTAAAAGTGGGAAAATGGACAAGCATGCTGCCAGAGCCATGTCAGCCCAAGTCCCCTGCTTCCTCTCTCTCTCTCTTTTTAACATTTCTAGATGATAAATTTTAGCTGTTGTTATGGAGAATATAAAAGATAATCCAAAGTAGAAATAATGATATAATGACCCCTTCCTAACGTAGCCATCAACCAGCTTCAAACTTTTCATTAATTGACAATCTTATTTCTCCTATAGCCTCCAACTCATTCTGTTTGCTCCCCTAATGTACTATTTTCAAGCAAAAATCCTGACATAAACATTGAAACTATCAGGGATAAACATATGAAAAGGTACTCTACCATATTTAAAATAAGTGAAATGTAAATTTAAAATAGGATGCGATAGGTGTCTCACTTATTGTATGGCAAGCATAGACAGACATACTCATATTTTGTTGATGTGAATGAAAAATTATAAAGCCTATTGTCAAGGATTGAATTGTGCCCGCCCAAAATTTCTGTCACCTTGGCTAGACCTTGATTCCTAGTTTTGTGTGATTGTCTACCATTTTGTCATCTGATGTGATTCGCCTATGTGTTGTAAATTCTACCTCTATGATGTTAACGAGGCAGGATTACATGCAGTTATGTTAATGAGACAGGACTCAATATACAAGATTAGGTTGTGTCTTAAGTAAATCTCTTTTGAGATATAAAAGAAAGAAGCAAGCAGAGAGACAAGGGGACGTCCTACAACCAAGAAACAAGAACCAAGAGAATGGCGCATCCTTGGACCTGGGGTCCCTGTACTGAGAACCTTCTTGACCTGGGAAGATTGATGATGAGGACATTTCCCCAGAGCTGACGGAAAGAGAAAACCTTCCTCTGAAGCTGGTACACTGAATTCAGACTTCTAGCCTCTTAGACTGTGAGAGAATAAATTTCTCTTTGTTAAAGCCATCCACTTGTGGTATTTCTATTATAGGAGCACTAGATGACAAAGACACCTATGTAAAATAATTTTTTAAATTATAACAAAATTATATATGCACTTATATGTTGATTCAGAATTCCAACTTCAAAAAATTCCAATTGGAAAAAATATACTTCAAGAAATGTGAAAAAAAAAAAGATGAATATACAAGGCTATTCAAATCAGAATTATTTGAAATAGGAAAAGATTAAGAAAGAATGTCCACCAGCCATATATTGGCATACTATCTCATTTTTAAAAAAAGGAAAGAAAAAGGGTATTACTATGCTACTGCAGAGTACTCTCTAGAATTAATTTTTGTTAAATAATAAAGATGTGGAGAAAAATGTGCAGATTATGCTATCCATTAACTAAGATGAGAAATAAACACAGGAAATGGTGCTAGGAAAGAAGACTTGAAACACAGCCAGAGCTTTGGTAGTGGGGTTTCTTAAGAAAAGAAACTAATAATATCTGCATAATCAAGATCATGGTTAGCCTTAAATATTATATTTTAAATTCTGGACTATAACCTATATTCCAATAAAAAAGATTATTTATGAAAAGTAACCTAGATTTTGGAACTGGATTTCCATAAAGGGTGTTTCAAAAATAAAATTTCAAAAATACGAAAAAGAAAACTTTACAAAATTCTAATTTAGTTTTGCCAGATTATCTTACTATCTGCATCTTATGGGACTCCCTTGTACATCTATGAAGTAACCAAATATTGATATATAATGATTTTTCCTTTATCATAGCATGCCTTTAATTGAACATGATCTTGGAAACGGAAGAACCAACCCTCAAGTTTATATGCAATGGCAAGAGGTCCTGAATAGCTAAATCAATGCTGAGGGAGAAGAACAAACCAGGAGGACTCACACTTCCTGATTCTAAAATATATTATACACCTACAGTAATCAAAATAGCTTGGTACTGATATAACAATAGACACATAGACCAATCGAATAGAATTGAGAGTCCAGAAATAAACCCATACATCTATGGTCATGTGATTTTTGACAAGAGTGCTAAATCCATCTGATGGAAGAAAGAGGAGTTTCTTCAATAAATGGTGTCGGGAAAATTGGATTTCCACATGCAGAAACATGAAACAGGACTATGGCTCACACCATACACAAAAAACTTCAAAATGGATTAAGGAACTAAATGAGAAAACTACAACCATAAAATACATAGAAGAAAATGCAGAGGTAATGCTGTCAGACCTAGCTTTTAACAATGAATTATCTAATATAATAACAAAAACACAAACAACAAAAGACAAAACAGACAAATGGGACCTCATAAAAATTAAAAACTTCTGTTCATCCAAAGACTTTTACACAAAAAGTGAAAAAACAAGCTACAGACTGGGAGAATATCTTCAGAAACCATATATCCAATAAGAATTTAATAACCAAAATAGATATAAAACTTCAATAACAACAAAAAGACAAATAACCCAATCATAAAATGGGAAAAGAATTTGAATAAGCATTTCACCAAAGAGGACATGCAAATAGCTGACAGACATATGAAAAAATGCAAATCAAAACCGCAGTATGATTCCATTTCACTCCCACTAGGATGGCTAAGATAAAAATAAAAACAAAAAAACAGAAAATAACAAATGTTGATGAGGATGTGGCAAAATTCAAACCATATCCAGTGCTGGTGGGAATGCAAAATGGTACAGCTGTTGTGGAAAACAGTGTGTCAGTTCCTCAAAAAACAAAAAATGAAACCATCATGTGACCCAGCAATTCCACTCCGAGCTATATACCCAAAAGACTTGAAAGCAGAGACTTAAACAAAGCCTTTTACACCACTGTTCACTGAAGCACTATTCACAATAGCCAAAAGGTGGAAACAACCTAAATGCCCATCAACAGAGGAATGGATAAACAAAACGTGGTACATGCATGCAATGGAATATTACGCAGCCTGTGATAGAAATGAAATCTTGATACACGCTACAATATAGATGGAGCTTGAAGACATTATGCTGAGTGAAACAAGTCAATCACAAAAGGACAAATATTGTATGACCTCATATAAAAAAGACAAGAAAAGGTAAATGGATACAGACCAAAGTTTATTAATGGTTGCCAGGGGCGGGAGACAGAGCAAGAGGGAGAGTTACTGCTTATGGAGTGCTGAGTTTTGGTTTACAGTGATGGAAAAATCGCATTAAGGACAAAGTTGCACAACCTATTATTATAATTGCTGTCAATAAGTTGTACATCTGTAAAAAGTTGAATTGGCAAAAGTTGTGTGATAGATATGTTTACAACAACGACAGAAAAAAAAGTAGCTGCTGAGGCTGGGTCTTAGGCTGGGTTCTCTAGAGAAGCGAAACCAGTGAAGCATGTATATATATATATATATATATATATATATAAAATACACGCACACACACATATATATATAATACACACACACATATATATATGTATGTATATATAAAGTGGTTTATCTCAAGGAAATGGCTCACGTGGTTGTGGAGGCTGGCAAGTCCTAAATCTGTGTGTCAGGTATCAGGCTGGAGGCTTCTCCTGACTTACGTGGTTGCACGGGCTGATGAACCCAAATTGGCAGGTCAGACAATAGGCTGCTGGCCCATGGGACAGCAGAAGGTGGCGAATTAGGTCAGATGGCAGGCTGCTGGCTCACAGGGCTGTAGAAGCTGATGAATCCCAGAACTGGCAGGTCAGAAGGCAGGCTGCTGGCCCAAGTCCCAAGAACTGGAGGGCAGATGATGATGAGCCAGATGCAGGATCCAAAGCAAGAGAGAGCTTTGCGAGAGCATTCATACATATTGGATTCAGGCCACACCATCAAGGAAACTCCCATCACATCAGATACTTGAGTAAGGGTGTGATTTGAGTAAGGGCATGACTTAAGTAAGGCTGTGACTTGACTCAAGATACAAGCCACACTAATCCTGCCTCATTAACATATAGAGGTTTAAGATTACAGCAGATAAAATGGAGGATAATTCCACAATACCACAAAATGGAGGATGGCAGCGGACTTGGTTTTGGGTAATACGAGATGTGCTGTTACACATTGACTTATACAATTTTTCTGCTTCCAAACATGTACAAGATCTTGGATGCTGAGATTTATGGGGTAAGCATAGTTCACAAAATCCTAAAAGATCTTGGCTTGCTGCAAACTTAACAGGTTGATAAGGTGTAGGAGGGAAGAGCAAAGTCTACTCCTAGCTTGTGTCCATCTCAGTGTGGTTAAGGAAATAGGAGGAGATGTCCTCAAGATCCATGTCTGTTACTCATTCAATCAGGCCACACTCACTGTCAAAGTTCCAACTTTGAACACTAAGTTTGGAAAAACTATAAGGGGAAGCAGTCTCCTTCACTTGTATTTATCTTTCTCAAGGATTTAAAAATGGATGTGATGGGAGGATGCCAACATGTGGCTGGTCAGTCCACAATTCTCTATCAGTTTTCACACCAGATCACTTTTTACACTTTCCAAGTAGCTTAATGAAAATTAGATTTTCATCCACTTGGTAGGTGTGATAAACTTCTGTTGTGATGGGCTAAGGAAATGTACCAAGATAAATCCATTGGAAGAATACGAGTAGAAGTTGACAAAATCTTTTCCTCAACCTATCCACCTCTTCCTATTGTGACTACTACCCTCCCAGGCTGTAACTACCCTTTTTACATAGAATAGTCTTCAATCTCTCTGGGAAGTTCTTGCATTGCTGATTGTTGTTTGTTCAGCATACAGATTAAAGAAGTATGGTGAAAGGATATAACCCTGAAGCATACCTTTCCTAACTTTAAACCTAGCCGCATCCCCCTGTTCTTTTTGAATGACTGCCTCTTGATCTATGTACAGGTTTCTCATGAATACAATTAAGTGTTCTGGAATTCCCATTCTTCACAATGTTATCCGTAATTTGTTATGATCCACACAGTAAATGTCTTTGCATAGTCAATAAAACACAGGTAAACATCTTCCTGGTATTCTCTGCTTTCACCCAAGATCCATCTGACATCATCAATGACATCCCTGGGTAAGCCGTAAACAACTTAAGGGTTTGATTCTTTTGTGTGATAATTAACAAGACTGGAGTAAACTAACACCTCATGGTTAAGTGAGGATTGGTTGAACTCTGGCCTGGTGAAGGAAGCCCTGCCTTGTAAATGATGAGGATTGGGATATATAAACAGCTGAAACACAGAGGTCTGTGAGGCATCCTGGTTGAAAGAGATGCTGGATGAGAGTGGACTGGCAAAGAAGCAGAGCCACATGGGATTGAGTGGTCCTGAAGCAGCTACACTGGCTACGTCCTGGTCCGGTTAGTGATGGAGAAGCTGATGGTGGAGAGCCAGCGGTGGGGAGGTTTGACGACAGAGAGGCCTGACATGAGGGAGCAGCTAAGACAGCCTAGCAACCCACTACACTGGTTGTGAACTGGGCCATTTAGCGGTGGAGAAGACTACAGATGAGAGCCATCTGTGGAATGGCCTGACAGCATAGAGGCTGATGGTTGAGAGGTGTTGCTAGCAGAGCAGTATCTGAGAGAATTTAGCTGCTACACTGGCTATGAGCTGGGCCAGTAAGTAACAGAAGGGCCGATGGCCCTTGCAACAAATTATCAAAACCTGTATAGAAATAGAGACTGCTGTGGGGAGAATGGCTGGTGTCAGAAATTAGATTATTGTGATAAGGTGTGAGAGAGTAAATTTTTTGGTAGAATGGCTACTTGATGCAGCTCTTCATATGAAATTATCAGGAAATTCTCTTTTCCTGTCACTGGCAGCCAGCCATCAATAAGGTCAAACCATGATCTAAAGGACACTGCAAGTGAAGTGGGATGAAAAGGTGACTGTATGGTTCACTTTTGTGTGCTCACTTGCATTTATAATCTGGATCATTTTGTATATGTCTAAATATTTGGGGAATAAACAAGTGAGTTGTAGAAATTCTCTTCTTTTTACCTTATTTTCATGAAAAAAAAAAAACAGTTGCCATCAAGTTCACTGTCAGGGCAAACTCATGTGTGTCAGAGTAGAGCGGTCCTCTATAGGGTTATCTTTTTGTTTTTTTCAATTTTTTTTTTTTACTGTGGTGAAAATATACACATCCAAACATTTGCCAATACAGCAATTTCTACATGTGTAATTCAATGACACTGATTACATTCTTCAAGTTCTCAGCAGTTCTCACTATTCTTTTCCAAATTATTTCACCATCATTAACATAATCTCAATGCCCCCTAAGCAAAAAGTCTCCCTTTCCCCCTCCCTCCCAGCCATGGTAACCACTGCAAATCTTTGGTTTCTATATATTTACTTATTTCATATAAGTGAGATTATAGTGTTTGTTCTTTTGCGACAGACTTATTTTGCTCAGCATAGTGTTGTCTAGGCTCATCCATGTTGTGTCATTCCATGCGGTTTTCAATGGCTGATTTTTTTTTCCTGGAAGTAGATCACCAGGCCTTTCTTCTGAAGCCCTCTGGGTGGACTCAAACCTCAAAACTCAAGCTTTTGGTTAGCAGCCAAGCACGTTAATCATTCGCACAATTTAGGAATTCCAAAAGCAGTTACTGTGGTGTTGATTCTTATTCATGGTGACCCCATGTGTGTCAGAGTAGAACTGTGCTCTGTAGAGTTATCAGTGGGTGATTTTTTGAAGTAGATCACCAGCACTTTCCTCTGCTGTGCCTCTGGGAGGACTCAAACCTCTACCTTTTGAAAAGCATTATATGCTATGTAAGATAAAATATTTAAGGAGTATTTCCTATCTATATGGGAGGGAAATGAGATTTGGAAATTTGAGGAAAATGTGTTACAAATGTAACAGCTAAATTGAACTCAGTTGATTTGGGAGTCAATGATTTTGTTACTTCTACAGTGAATACCATTTCTTTCTCCTACACCAGAACAATGATGTGGTTGACTGAGGCTCACGCGTATGTTGTTTTTGGCCTTCACCTACCTCTCACTGCTACCACATACCCATATAACATAAGAATTTTCCTAAGATGTTCAGTCTATTCAGGAAACTCTGACTGGAGGGGTCATGTCTTAAGAGATCCTATTACTTGGATATCATTAATACATCTGACCCATGCAGACAGTTCTTCTTCCCTGAAAAGCTTTGTCCTTGGCATCAAGAGAGAAATTACTGATCTCTTTATATATCTTAACAATAAAATATATGTCCCCTCATTCGGGAAATGTCAGATTTTTTTTTTCATGTCAAATAAACATAAAAGAATAGAAATCTATGCTGACGCAAAGAACAATAAAATTTTCAAACAGAAAAGTGAAGAGATTTAGGAAATTTTCTTTGATTTCATGGTTCCACATATTTCCACAAGAGCTTGAAATGAATTCCTAAATGAGACTCATCGGGAAAAGTATGGTATTTTCTTAATTTCCCTTTTTTGAAGTTTTTTAAAAAATCATCTTTAATGCTCTTTTTAAAAAGTGTGAGGTCTAAGTAAACAAGAACTTTTGTTGTTAAGAGTATGCTCTGAGGCTCAAAGGGTGAAATAACTAGACTGGCAAAATAGAGATGATAAACTTTAAAGCAGCCCTTGGAATCAGCACTCCAAACACCAAAATGAAAGATGTTTTCTACCTTGAGATAGATACCTAAAATTCTGAGTACTCACCAGTTCTAGGAACTATCTTAATTAACACATCCTCAGGCTCCATCTGATCAATAAGGAAATTGAGGCTTATAAAAATTATGTCATTCTTAATCTGGTATGCACCTAGTGAAAGATCAAATAATCAAAATTTGAAAACTCAGACAGTGAAAACCCCCAGAGAGGAGAGAATTTGAGGCAGATACTGGCAAGATTATGGCCAATTGGAAGTATACTATTGTTGTAGAGTAAAGCTTGAATGCTGTTTCAAGTTAAAACAAAGGGGTTTCTTAAGAGTTAAAACAAGTGCAATTGGGGAACCACATAGCCCATTGAAAATGGAACCAGGTAGTCCCAGGGCAGTTTTGTTATACAAGTATTCTTATGGAGTAAAAAGGGGAACCAAACCATAAGGAGGGCATTTACAAGAAAATCAATATTTTAATAATCACACTCTGATTGGCTACTGATTACTAATAGTATAATTAGTGATTACAGATAGTTTCACAGGATGCTTAGATCATGGTCACAAGATGCTTACATGTATTTTCTTTTGTCTGTCTTGTAAAAATATCTTGTTGACAACAGCACCTAGACAGCACTCTTCCTGAGTACGTTTATTTTGAGGGGTGTGGATGGTCACTTGGTTAAGACCCCTTGGGGCATATGGTTTCACATCCTGGTTTTGACTACCAAGGTAAAACATGTTTTTCTCAAAAAAACATAGTTGTTAGTCTGAAATCCAGATTAAAATTAGATGGCACGGTCAGCATATTATGCCTCTGTCTCACTGACTGCACTAAAAGAGGTCTTTTCCTGAGACATTATGATGAAGGAAAAATCATCCACATGTCTACCACAGAATCCTAAGATGTCAGAGAATTTGACACTCTGATAAAAGTAAAACAGGAGTTAATGTTGATCATTACAATCTTTTGAAAATATCTTTTACAGAAACCCTGTTGCAAAACCTAGGATACTCTTTAAAAATAATTTTTATTTGTAATATAGGTTAAATCCCAGGATCTCTAAGCTAGCGCGTAATGCTATTCATGATCTTGACCACGTAGTGACTGTTAGCATCCTTTCTTAACCAATCTTCCTCACCTGTTGCTGTTTCAACTCTTCTCTCCTTGTAGCATTTCCTTGTTCCCCACCCCCTCCCCATCTTAATTGATTGGTAGTATAATCTGCACATTTTTCTCCACATGTTTATTTTTTGTCTTAACAATGGATTCCAGATGTCACTCTTTAGTTGTATAGCAGCATTCTCTTCTTCTTCTTCTTTTTTTTTTAAGGTACATAGTATTCCAATACATGGTTGGTAGACATTTGCTTCTTTCCTTGTTTTTTGCTATTACACATAAGCCTTCCTTGAACAGCCTGTATAGCCATCTTTTTTGAATTTTTTCTCCTGTATTTTTTTCATTGTAAAATTTAGAATTGTATATTAACTAGCAAGTGCTAATCCAGTTTTGTCAGAATTTTGAAAATTACCCACTTGGACTTGTAGCATTTTTTCTTCACACCAACAACATATGAACGTACCTGTTCCCACAATAGTGTGTGTTTTTAATATTTTGAATGCTTACCAAAGGATTTGTGAGGCATGGTACCTCAATGTAATTACCTCAGTGTAATTAAATCCAGATCCCCTTTATTTTGAATGTAGTGGAATACGTTTTCATAGTTTATCCTGATTATTTCAATGTTCATATCTGAATTTTGCTTAGAAATAATACCTTGGAGGGGGTGGGATAAGTTGGAGAGTACAGAAGAAATAATATTACCAATTAATTAAAAAGTTTGATGCAGTTGACGAGTATGTTAGAAGACGGGTCATTACAACATTACCTGTTCTTTTGATCATAGTTTATATTTCCCACAATAAAAACTAAATATTATCAGGTGGAAATGTTAAAAAGATTGAGGTTCACAAAGAGGGATAGATATTGAATTTAAATTGTAGGAATTTGTGAGATAGAAAAGTTCTACCAGCATTTAAGTACTGACAGTTATACAAACCCTGAGAATTATTTTCTGATTTCTCTCATACATTAGTCATTTTTTATAAAAAAATTAAACCTTTTATTTTGAAATAAATTTAGATTCACATGCAGATATAAGAAAGAATATAGAGGCTATGTTTCCATATCCTGAATTTTCCACAATGTAAGCATCTTTGCGAACATTTTAGTATCCTAGTGTTTCAAAATTATACTGAGAAAATTTTCAAGTAGCAGAGCATGGAGACTGAGATTCTGTTGTTACAAGGAAAGTGGTATGGATTTAGCAAACTATAGATTTTGAAGGCCATGTGGCTGTTTAAACACTGAGATAATCAAACCTGTAGATGTTCAGGTTGTGACACAAGGTGCAGGATCTCCACTATTCCATCCAGATGCCCTATCTTGAGTGAGACTATTTCCCTGGAGAAACCTTTCAAAATTTTGTTCATATAACTCTGATTCTTGACACATTTCAATGCTTTGTAGAAATAATAACAAGAAGTAACAACATCTCTGGGATTTCTGATTACATAAATAGCCTGAAGTAAAAAATAATTAAAAAAATGTTTCGAGTGCCTTCCAAACTGAGGGGTTCATCTTCCGGCAGTATATCAGACAGTGTTCTGCTGCTATTCATAAGGTTTTCACTGGCTGATTTTTTTCAGGAGACTGCCAGGTCCTTCTTCCTAGTCTTAGTCTGGAAGCTCAGCTGAAACCTATTGGCCATAGCTGACCCTGCTGGTATTTGAATACCGGTGGCATAACTTCCAGCATCACAACAAAATGCAAGCCCCCACAGTACGACCAACTGACAGATGCTTGGGGTCTATAAATACAGTCTATAAATTATATGTATTAGAAAATACTGTAACATATATAACAGTCTATGTATTTTATATAAATTTCTATTATACAAATATATCCTTTATTATATATATCTATCAGTGGCATAGTGGTTAAGTGCTATGGCTGCTAACCAAAAAGTTGGCAGTTCGAATCCACCAGGCACCCCTTGGAAAATCTATGGAATAGTTCTACTCTGTCCAATAGGGTTGCTATAAATCACAATCGACTCGATGGCACTAGATTTGGTTTTTGGTTAAACATATATGGGAGCCCTGGTTTCTCAGTGGTTAAGAGCTATGGCTGCTAATGAAAAAAGACTGTCAGTTCAAATCCACTAGTCGCTCCTTGGAAGCCCTATGGGGCGGCTTTACTCTGTCCTATAGGGTGGCTATGAGTCTGAAACCACTCCATGGCAATGGGTATACATACATGCTGTGTATATTATAATATATATAAATATGTGCTACGTATTTGTTTGCATATACATATTATATGTAAAAATATATTATAGAACCCTGTGGTGCGATGGATTGCTAGTTGGAATTGACTCAACGGCAGTGGGTTTGGTGTTTGGTTTTCTCATCACATTCTTGTAACTCCCCTCAAGTGGCTGGGTAGGGCTATACAAATAAGGTAATTATGGCCCACTAAGGGGATTAGGTAGCTTGCTAATAATGCAAATAAAGCTCATGGCACCCGTGTGGGGTTGGACCATGCAAATAAGGTCTATGGAACCCTAACAGAAGGGATTGATCAGTTCTGCCATACCACTAATCTTAAAATGAGCCATCCCAGAGGCATGAAGGAAAGGATATAACCACAATCAAGGAAGAAGAGCCAGGAGCAGAGCACATCATTTGGACCCGGAATCCCTGAAGGAGCAGGCCCTGGAACCAGAAGACAGAGAGAGATAGAGAGCTGTAACGCTGAAGACTAGGAGAAGTGGTAACAGTGAAACCTCAGCGGGAGATGGCTAGTGGGCTTCCCAGGCAACGAAGCGAGAAAGCCAAGTGCCCTTGGGCAGGAGGCTTGCTGGTGGAGTATGGTGACTCCAGGCACTTGGTGGAGCTAGGTTTGCTGACTCACGGAGCTAGAGCTGAGCACCTTTGGGCTGAGACCTACTGGCAGAGTGGGGTGTCTTGGGGCACTTACTGGCAGAGCTGAAAGAGCTTTGTAACACTTGTGTAAACAGGGCAGAGGCCAAGGGGCCAGAGAGAGGTATGCCTGCAGGCACGGCTGAGAAGAGGCTGTCCTGATGGAAGAACTGTGTCCTGAGTGTTCCTGAACTTGAATTGTAACCTATTACTTCCCTAATAAACCCCATAATTGTGAGTATGGTCTGTGAGTTCTGTGTGGCCATTGCAATGAATTATCTAACTCAGCAGAGAAGTGGAGAATGTCATGGGAGGGACTGTTGGTGTTAGAATTGGTAATGATGGTGGAGAAAGGAGGCGTGCCTGACCTCCACCTCATAGGAATCAGCCTTGGGCTGTTGATCTTGATTCTCCTTCCCACTTGTGAACTTAGAGGAGGTCAGATGCCTTTCCATACCATTTTTACAAACACATATTAATATGTGTCTAAATATTATATCACTACATACAAACATGATTATATGTGATTGTAATATTTGCATCTTATATATGATATATTTATACATATATAGTACAGAAAGGCATACATTTATATAATAAGACATTTTGTATAGTACATATAAATATATATCTATATATAGTATACATACTATATAATACATATACATGTATTGTTTTTGTTGTGTGCTGTCACTCATAGTGACCCTCTATGACAAAGTAGAACTGTCCCATATGGTTTCCTAGGTTGAAATTATGGGAGCAGATTGCCTGCCTGGTCTTTCCTCCTGTGAAGCCACTGGTGATTTTGAATTGCCAACTTTTTGATTAGCAGCTGAGTGCTTAAGCATTGCAACACTACTGTGTATATTATAACCAAAACCAAACCCATTGCCATCTCTCAATTCTGACTCATAGCGAACCTATAGGACAGTGTAGAAAGTGTAGAACTGCCCCATAGGGTTTCCAAGGAGTGGCTGGTGGATTTGAACTGTCGACCTTTTGGTTAGCAGCCTGAGCTCTTAACTACTTTGCCACCAGAGCTCAATATGTATATTATAGATATATTTAAATATATTGCATGCTTTATGTGAAAATATGTATTCCTATACATAAAATAATTATATATACAGTATGTATAACACGTTTATACATATATAAGTAATAAATAATATAAAAAACATCAAATGTATTTTAACACATGTTTATGTCACTGGAGCTATTCTATACACATATAAATGTGATATCATTATTGTGAGAACACAATATGATTGCAGTGATAAGGTGTCCGCAATGGGCATTCACCCTCTTACTACGCTTATTTCTTAAAATAGATATTATATTAAGCTTAAACTGCGACAGATAACATATTAGACAGTGAGAAAACTATATTATCAGTAAAGAATTTGTCTTTTTACCTATTACCTATCTTACCAGTATAAAAAAAAGTTGCTGTCAAATTGATGCCGACTCACAGTGACCCTATAGGACAGAGCAGAACTTCCCTTTAGGGTTCCAAGGCTGTAATCTTTATGGAAGCAGACTACCACATCTTTCTCCAGCAGAGTGGCTGGGGGGTTTGAATCATTGACCTTTCAGTTAACAGCCAAGCACTCTAACCACTGCATTACCAGGGAAGGTCTGTACCTGCCTGTCTAAAGACTGAATCATTACAACTTTGAGCCAAGGAGAGCAATTGTCTTCCTCTAGACATTTTGTTATGAAAGGAAAAAAAAAAAAGAAAACTTTTGTTTCATGTATTCCGTTACACACAGCTGTCTACATCTGCACTGTTGCACTTGGTTTATTAATACGAGTCCTGACAAGGCCAGCAGGAAAAAACATGGCTTATAAAACATTGTTAGGAAAACACATGATATATATGCATGGACCAGTACACAAATGCACTGTCTGAATTTTTTTTTTTTGTTTCTATCTTAAGTTCATGCACATTTCCCCATGTTTCATATTATACCCAGTATGTCAACACTATAAATTAGCTTAATCTTCTTAATGCCAGTTCCTATGGTTATGCTTTTCTTCCAACTCTCTGTGCCTCAATGCACGTCACCAACATTCACTAATTTTCCTTGTGTGAAATCTCATAAATATACATTAGCCTCACTCTTCCTCAACATCTAATCAAGAAGTTCTCAACGTCAGGTGATTGTGTCATCCAAAGGACATTTGTCTATCTAGATACATTTTTGGATGCCTTGAATGGGGTTGAGGGCGTGCTACTGGCATTTAGTGAGTATAGGCCTAGGATACCGTTAAACATCATGCAGTGCAAAGGCGATCCCCCTAAAACAAACGGTTATCAGTACGAAAGGTCAATAATGCCTAGGATGAGAAACTTTGTGCTAAGACGAACAAAGACCAAATCCCTCTGAAACTACTGCCTAAATACTGCTCAATAATCTCTTGTTCAGCCATTTGCTCTGTTGCTTCTAGTTCTAATCATAGTCATTGCCTGCCCTGACCTCCAGATCTAACCTTATCTTATCTACTCTTATCCTACACCCTTATTCTTTCAACATACACAGGCCCTGTTGTGGTGTGCCATTGAGTTGATTCCAACTCAGAGTTGCCCTAAACCTGTTAAAACCCATTGCTGTTGAGTCAATTCCAACTTACAGCCATCCTATAGAACAGGGTAGCTCTTCCCCCTAGGGTTTTCCAAGGCTGTAATCTTTACTGAAGCAGACTGCCACATCTTTCTCCAGTACAGCAGCTGGTGGGTTTGAACCACTGACCTTTTGGTTAGCAGTAGAGTGCTTAACCACTGCACTACTAGGGCTGCTTAGAGAGGCCCTAGTAATCTTTAAATACATGGTTAGGTTATTTCCCCACTGAAACCTTTCAGTGGATTTCCATTGCATTTGGGATTATTTCTTTATTCCTTAGCATGCTTTACAGGTTACACATTAATTTACCATTTAAGCATTTCCAACCTCATGTCCTCCTAATCCTCTGACCATACACTCCACACAAAAATCAACACTGTCCTTTCAGGTACTTGAATGTAACTCAGTATCTTTCAACTCTAAGCCTTTACACATGTAACCCACCCTGCTCTGTTTCCTCTTAACCTAAAAATCTCACACTCATTGTGGATACCTCAGGGTAGATGTTTGCATTTAACCAGAAATTTTTCAGTAATCTGTGCCCTCTAACCACCCCAACATGGTCACCAAAACTTGCAATAGGATTCTCACCTGTAAGACCCCCGAAACTGTACAATACCCCATTTTTCACATCCCTTTGAATTATAATTGCCTGCCTTAATCCCCCTCTTAGACTAAAAGCTCCTTCAGGATATCACTCTATGCAACAGTACATAGATAAGTTTGAGGCAAGAAAAGGCACTCAGTTGGTAATATCTTTCCACCAAAAAAAAAAAAAAAAAACAAAAAACCCAAGCCCATTGCTGTTGAGTTGATTCTGACTCAAAGTGACCCTATGGGACAGAGTAGAACTGCCCCATTAGATTTCCAAGGAGCACCTGGTGGATTCAAACTGCCGACCTTTTGGTTAGTAGCCCTAGCTCTTAACCACTACACCACCAGGGTTTCCATATCTTTTCAGAGCCTTCCTCAATTTCTGATTCTGCTTCCTCACTTGATTTTGGGTAAGCAAGTGTAATATCTCCATCCCTTAACACAAATTAATCCTTCAAGGATTTCAAGCTTTCAATACTGAATGTTTTTGGTTAAAGGAATCCCCTCAAACCACAAAAAATTAGTAGCCATCACCAAAACTGCCTGTCAAGCTTGGCGTTGTTGTTGCTGTATTGGCAGTCTTAGAAGCAGTTGGTTCTCTGTCCTAGTGCTGCTGAAGAGACTCTTTACAAAAGTCAGGTTTGAGTGCAAGTGATAGAGAGGTTGGACAGAATAATCCAGAATTTTCTGAGGTTTCCTTGCCTGATCACAGCTATGAAAAATGAGAAGGGCCATAGGGATGAATATCTAGCCAACGACAGCTCGAGTAATCATTAGATACATCAGACTACTTTCTGAGATAACAAGAATTTAAATGCATTTTCCTGGTATTGAAAGATCAATAAACAAACTATCAAGGAAATATGGATATCCTTTCAAAATAAAGGGAATCTACAAATCATGAACGTTAACCTGATGTTCCTAGTCCCTGTCCTGTACTTATTCTCTGGCAACTATTCCCAAGGTCACACAGCTAGTAACTGACTAAATTGTGAATCAGTCCATTCTAATCATATGTCTAAAGTCCATGACAAACTGTGACTCTACTAATAGAAATAGTTTAGATTCATATAATATTGGCTCTGGAAAAAAATGTGTAAGACATACAAGCAGTATTTATAATGTTCATGAGTTGATGAAATTGGTAGACTTTTAAAATATTCTTCTCATAGGAAATGTGCTGCTACTCATTTACTTTCATTATTTTTCTAATTCCAACCATTTACGGGTTCCTGGATGTTGAGATTCATGGGGGTCAGCCTAGTTCATGTAAACCTATATGACAATGGCATGCTATGGATGCAACAGCTTTATGTAATTATTTCCGTATCAGAAGAATTTAAACCTCTACTCAGGCTAACAGGTAACTCCAGAAACTTGAAATAATGTTCTTTCTAACACAGGTCTAAGTTTGAGGATAATTATTTTGTGTCTGTATGAATATTTAATATCGACCTACCCAGCAAGTAAAAAGTTGGTATAGAAAAGGGAAATAACTATTAATCTTTTTTTAAATTTTGAAGTATTTTATAAAAGGGTATCATTTGTAAGATGTGAGATCAGAAATTTTTGAAGTTATCACCAAAAATTTGTGATACTAAAGTGGGTGGCTGTTAAGGCTCACCCAGGAAAAAATGCCCATCGCAAAACTCACAAGAGCTATTATTCTCCAGCTCTTTCTGCCAACAAACAACAGCTTGGAGATGTGTGACTGTTGAGAGTTAATGGCAGTGTCCAGACACTTGCACCAGTGTTTGACCAACAGTGTCTTAGGAATCTAGGTTCAGTACCTGGACTCAGTGGCCCCATGAGCACTCCTCTAATTCATTGGTGTTGGCTGGAAGTTGCTTTGTTGGAGGTAGACCATTTGCTTTGTTCCTATGTGTTTATTTATTAAGGATGTGACATGGCTATGATAGGCTCACTGTGTATGCCCAAAGACTGGTCATCAGGACCAAGTTGGAGTGTAAATGGCTATGTGTGTTGCCTAGTGCAAGAGGCATGGCACGATTCAGAAAGGAAGAAATTATAACCAAATCCAGATTGTTACATTGAGGGCACATTGCCTGATAAAGGCATTTTTCCCAACCATTTAAGATAGTTCAGGGCAATGTGGTTAATTAAGTGAATAAAAGTCTTGGTAAGGCCCTCTTCAGGGCATTCTACTACTGAGAGAACATCATCATGGGCAGGCAAAGACATTTGATGTCAACTCAATTGCACAGAACTTGGAGAACTAGGGAGACTCAGGGAGCACCACTCAATAGAAATGCCCCAGATTGATACTTTCAGTATGCCGTCCTGAAAAAGGCCTTGGAGCTCATCACACCAAACTGAAACAACTAAATCACCAGTGTGACCAAATGTCCATGTTGGCCCACAAAGTTCTATGGTACAAAGCACTGTGCATGCAATACTTCAATTCGTACAAGGAAACAGAGGCTCAAAAATGTTGAATCACTTTCCTATAGTTGTCCAGTCACTCAGTAAGGACTAAAGGAGAAGTGAGGGCTTTAGTGCATCTCTTATATATTAAGAGAATCTATGGGCCTCTAGTCACCCCACATGGAATCCAGGATTCAACAGGGAGGAAGTTTAACATGGTCTGGTGGTCACTGAAGTCCAGCTTAGAGACCTGATAGTGAAACTGAAGACTGGAATATGAGTTGTCATCTAGCGCTGCTCTAAAAGAAATACCACAAGTGGATGGTTTTAACGAAGAGAAGTTTATTTCCTCACAGTCAGAGTAGGCTAAAAGTCCAAATTCAGGGCATCAGCTCCAGGGGAAGGCTTTTTCTCTCTGTTGGCCTTCTTCTCTTCAGTGTTCCCCTGGACTAGGAGCTTCTCTGTGCAGGGACCCCGGTCCAAAAGACACGCTTTGCTCCCGGCAATGCTTTCTTGATGATAAGAGGTCCCCCAATTCTCTGCTTGCTTCCCTTTCCTTTTATCTCTTGAGAGATAAAAGGTGGTGCAGGCCACACCCCAGAGAAACTCCCTTTACACTGGATCAGGGATGTGACCTGGGTAAGGGTGGTGTTACAATCCCACCCTAATCCTCTTTAACATAAAATTACAATAACAAAATGGAGGCCAACCACACAATTCTGGGAATCATGGCCCAGCCAAATTGATACACACATTTTTTGGGGGACATAATTCAAACCATGACAGTTGGATTTGGCCAAATGAAATAGGTGAGAGGAGAGTGCTGCTTACAAAGAAACAGCATGTGGGAAGTCACTACTGTCTCTCCTAATCATACCCTTTCTCAACTAGAACAAATTAAAGACTGAGGCACAAGAGTCTGAGTCTAGAGTTTATCCACCAGAGACTGCCATAAACAGTCATGGCACCGAGTCCAGTTTATATCCAGTACCTGCTTCTTTGTGCCCTGATTGTGTCCTATGTTGACAACTGTCACAGTACATTAGACTTTTAACTTACTGTCTTAGTTATCTAGTGCTGCTATAACAGAAGTATCACAAGTGGATGGTTGTAACAAAGAGAAATTTATTCTCTCACAGTCTAGTAAGCTGAGAAGTCCAAATTCAGGGTGCCAGCTCAACGGGAAGGCTTTCTGTCTCCTTTGGCTCTGTAAGAAAGTCCTTGTCATCAATCTTCCCCTGGACTAGGAGCTTCTCCACTCAGGAACCCTGGGTCCGAAGGACACGCTCTGCTTGGGGTGCTGCTTTCCTGGTGTTATGAGTCCCCAGTCTCTCTGCTTGCTTCTCTCTTTTATATCTCAAAAGAGATTGGCTTAAGACACTATCTAATATTGTAGATCTCATCAGTATAACTGCCACTAATCCATCTAATTAACATCATAATGATAAGATCTACAACACATAGAGAAATCACATTAGATGACAAAATGGTAGACATACAATACTGAGAATCAAGACCTAGCAAAATTGACAGATATTTTTGGGGGACACGACTCAATCCATGACACTTACTGTTCAGACTTTTTATTTACCTGCGTTCAGTGGACAAAAACAGACATATTAGGGTGTCCTGAGTTTCCTCCAGTACCATCAACCTGTGCCTCTTCCATCCCCCATTTTTATTATTGCTCCCTACCCTGACTCCATGTACTGTGATTACCTGACACACAGCAACAGCTGCACAGTTTTATGAACATGTTATCAGGATGGTATTGCACCAATGATCATGAGCCAATGACACAAACCAAGACAAATTCCAACTCTAAGTTTCCCAATAGTTAAACATAAAAATCACTACCTTTGCCAAATCACAAGTACACATGCCTTTCCCTTCAACTCACTCTGTAAATATCCAGCATGACCCATGGATTTGGGACGTTCCAGCCTCTCCCAATAGTTAAACATGAAAATCACTACCTGTGCCAAACTACAAGTATACGTACATTTCCCTTCTCCTCACTCTGTAAATATCCAGCATGGCCCATGGATTTGGGACTTTCCAGCCTCTATAACCATGTGAGCTATTTTCTTGGTATAAATCTCTTTATATAGATATTTATACACTTTACTGGCTTTGCTTTTATAGAGAACCCAGCCTGAAACAAGCTGCTACCCCACAGCACTCTTTACATCTCTGGGTAGATAATTCGTTGCAACAGCCACAGAGACCTCACAGACCACACTCACAGTTACATGGTTTACTAAGGATGTAACAGGCTACATCTCAGGATCAGGATCAACTTGAAAGTAACGGGAACAACTCAGAATCAAGTCAAGAAACACACAGGCCTGGTCTGGAAGGGTCCTCAAAGTGGAAAGCGTATGCCTTCTTTCTTCAGTGCAGGACTGCTTCCAAACAGGACAGCTCTCTCAGCTACTCTCCTCTGTCAGACCTCTCTGCCATCAGGACACTCCACTGCTGGCTTCTCCACTGCTAACTGGTCCAGCTCATAGCCAATGTACCAGCTTCAGGAACACTCAGATCCCACATGGCTAAGCTTCCCTGCCAGCCCAGCTCTTAGCCAGCATCTCTCTCTCAACCAGGAGTCCTAGAAAACCTCTGCATTTTAGCCTTTTGTACGTCCTGATTCTCTTAGGTTACAAGGTGGGGCCTCCCTTCACCAGACGAGAGTTCATATAATCCTCATTACCCATGAGATGTCATTCTACTCAAAGTTTGTACTAACATAATATTTTCTGTCAGCAGAGACCAGCTGGGCAAAAGTAACAACCATCTGGGTGGAAAGCAACCTATGAATCCCCCAAGTTGCTTCTCCAAAGAACTAGTGCAAAGGTAACAACTCCTCAGGCCTTACGGAAAATGTCTGTTGTTGTTGTTAGGTGCCTTAGAGTTAGTTCTGACTCATAGCAACCCTATATACAACAGAATGAAACAGTGCCCAGTCCTACACCATCCTTACAAACATTGCTATGTTTGAGCCCATTGTTGCAACCACCATGTCAATTCGTCTTGTTGAGGGTCTTCCTCTTTTTTGCTGATCCTCTACTTTACCAAGCATGATGTCCTTCTCCAGGGACTGATCCCTCCTGATAACATGTCCAAATTACATGAGATGAAGTCTCACCATCCTCACTTCTAAGGAGCATTCTCTCTGTACTTCCTCCAAGACAGATTTGTTCATTCTTCTGACCGTCCATGGTCTACAAAGATGTTTTTCCTAAGAACCAAGGAAAAATACCACATAAAGGATCTCACTGTGACACAGGAGAATATGAAATCTGACAGAATCCAGTTCACCTGGCCTAATACTGGGTTCTTTCTTCCAGACCAGCACTAGCCAATACAACTTTCTGCAATGATGAAAATGTTCTATATCTGTCCTGTTCCATATGATAGCTACTAGCCACATGTGGCTATTGAACACTTGAAATGTGACTAGCACAACTGAATTTTTCATTTTATTTAATTTTGTCTAAATTAAAAAGCCACAGGTGGCTAGTGGTTGCCATAGTGATTCTCAACCATGGTTCTCAATCTTGGTGGCACACATTTAGAATCACCTGGGAGCTTTTTAAAAAATGCCTATTCCTGGGTTCAACACCCAGAACAATTGAATCAGAAACTCCAGGGGTGAGGCCAGGACATCAGTATTTTTAAAAGCTCTACAGCTTTTCTAAGGTACAGCCAAGGTCAGGACTCACTGATCTAAGTAGCACAGCCATTTTGAGAGCAAAGTAATGATCATTGTTTGTTGTTGTTATTAGGTACTCAATTTTTTACTTATAGCAATTCCATGTGACAAAGTCGAACTGCCCAAAGGGTTTCTAGGCTGTAATCTTTACAGGAGCAGATTGACTGGTCTTTCTCCTGCACAGCGGCTGCTGGAGTCTGAACCACCAACCTTTTGGTTAGCAGCTGAGCACTTAACTGTTGCACCACCAGGGATCCTTGATAGCTTTTTAGAATGGTCTTTTCTACAAACATCAGAGCCATGGGTTGGTAGACAGAGCATGAATGGAGTCTGGAATCACTGGGTGAATCCTTCAGGGCCTCAGTTTTCTCATGTGTACAAATGAGGCCAGAATATCTGCCTCACAGGGTGGCTATGGTAATTCCATGACACAGTGAGGAAAATACTGAGCACATGGTAGTTCTTCCTCTCTTGTTCCCTTGCTTTAAGTCTTCACCCAACAGAGTACTCAGGAAGGGACTGGTAACATTTTCCTCCAATGACAGGGTCCAGAGAAGCCAGGATACCTTAGTGCAGGGGTCAGCAAACTAAGACCTATGGTCCAAATTGGGCCCACCATCCGATTTTGTAAAGTTTTTTTGGAGCATAGCCATGTTCATTCATTTGCTCATCATCGATGATTGCTTTAGGTCTCTTGGTGGTGCTAGCGGTTTGTGCTCAACTACTATCCTAAAACCTCAGGGTTTGAACCCATCCATTGGTGTGCAGAAGAATGGCCTGGCCATCTGCCTCTGTAAAGATTACAGTAAAGATAACCCTACTGGGTAATTCTACTCTGTAACTCATGTGGTTGTCATGATTTGGAATTGATTTAGCAACAATGGGTTTTGTTTTATTTTAATGTCACAAAGTTAATAATGTACCTAGTTGTTTTTAATTATAGAGTATATAATGGCATTGTAGGGGAAAACCTGCCAGGATACAAAGACAAATGCTATGCTTCCTATGAACATACCCATATAAAGGGCATGAAGGAAGTCAACACTTATATCAGACTTAGAAGCTAGGTCATTATTCCCATAGGAAAAGCCCTGGAGGAAACCTCTCCATCTTCTCTCTGTATATTTTATCAAAGGCTTCACTCTGAGTCATTGTCAAGTGATTTTTCCAGTCCCCAGTGATTCCTGTCAAATACAAAAAGTAAGCCCAAAACTGATTTGTAAACAGAGTCTCAAGACTTTTTTGAATCCTTCCAGCAACTGTCCCTAGCCCATCTATCATGAATACTAAACTAGTTAAAAATTCCTGTCTGGAGTCAGATAGCCATTGGTTCTAACCCCAGCTAGTAGTTGCATCATATATTTGAACCTCAAGTTGGTCATCTTTTAAGTAAGACTATTCCTATTTCCTTCCTCATTATAATATTTTGAGGACTGAATACAAATGACAGTCAACAATAATAATAACTCACATACATTTAGTGTTTCTTGTATACCAGGCTTATTTTGGGGGGATTATTTTTTTAATGGATAGCTCATTTAATAAACATCTTTTTAAGCAAGTGGCTGTTTTGTTTTTATTCCACACCACACTTAACCCTTGTCATATAGGTAGAAATTGTGTCCTTCCTACTCAGTCTTGCCTCCAGATAAATCTTTCGTTTTCCTTTTTTACTGTCCATTTTTGAGTCTCATAGCACCCATCTACACAACCCAATGTATCTCATTGTTCTGGCTTTTCACCACTCCACAGGTCAACCATTTCATTCCATGAAAAATTTAGCTCAGAGCTCACTGGCACTTTCTTCAATAGAATTACCATAAAATCTTTGTAATTTCCATTTCCATATAATGTTCCTTTAATATTCTCCTGTTTCTGTTTCTTGACCTTTTCTTTTCCAATGATTATATCCTCCACCGCATCAGCCACTCAACCCAAGGCTACCCTTATATCCTGTCATTACTAATATCCTTCGTCTCAATTTCACACGTTGCACTCTGAGAATACGAACTTCTACATTTCCAGATCATTCACATTAATAAAGTTATCAGCCAATTAATACACTGAGCATCTCAAAGATAAAAGAGTAAGCTTGTAGTAAAAACATTGTCCTTTTTTCCCTTTTATTGTGGTAAATATATAGGTAACAAAACATTTGCTGTTTCAACAATCTTTACATGTACAGTTCAGTGACATTAAATATGTTCATCATGCAAAACATATTGCTATAAAAAATAACCTTGTTTTAAAGAAGAGAAAAATATTCATGAAAACAAAAAACTCCTGTTTGATTTATGATTGCATTGAAAAATATAGTGTTTGCATTTCCAGAGCCTGAAACATTCAGACAATAGACAAAATAATTCAGCTTTTATTAAGTAAGTGACTTCATGTCTTGGGAGACAGTGCCAGGACCAAACCAACTATCAGTTTGCCATTGAGTGGATTCCAACTCATGGTGACTTCATGTATGTCAGAGTAGAACTGTTTCGTAACATTTTCTTTTCTTTCTTTTTAAAATTTTATTTATTTTGTTGTTGTATTGGGAATATAAACAGCAAAATATACACCAATTCAACAGTTTCTACGTGTACAGTTCACTGACATTGATTACATTCCTCGAGTTGTGCAACCATTCACCCTCTCCTTTTCTGAGTTATTCCTTCTGCATTAACATAAATTCACTGCCTCTTAAGGTTCCTATCTAATCAAAGGTTTTCACTGGGTAATTTTTTGAAAGCAGATCATCAGACGTTTCTTCCTAGATGCCTCTGGTTGGGCTTAAACTTCCAATCTTTCAGTTAGTTGCCAAGTTCAGTAACAGTTTGCACTACTCAGCAACTCCATTGTGGCACTGGAGTCTAACAACCCTGAGGCATGCAAGCCCAGGTCGGTGATGGCTGCCAGATAATCTCACAAGGGAAGAGAGGGGAGGGGAGCAGTCAAGGGTGTGGACAGGTTGCAATAGGTGCAACAGCTAGTACTAGCAGGTAAGGAAACAGGACACAAGGGAAGGGCTCACAACTTGATAAACAAAGAGATTCCTTTTAGAATAGTCAGAAGTGGAGGTAAACCCATCATTTCATCTTTAGCTTTCAAGTGAACTCCTCCACTTGTGAAATAACTCCCAAGACGAGTTCTAGTCCAGACAATCAGCTTTGCAACATTGCCATTAAGGACAATTTGCTGAAAAGGTGCAAAAGAGTCTTGTACATGTGAGATGAAGGTTCTTCCCCTGGAACTTGAGCCTGGAACATGAAGAAAGAAAAACCTCCCTCAACCTTCACCTCCAATGGCTTCAGATAATTTAATCAATTATAGGGATGAGTAGGGTGAATCTGAGATTACATTGCCTGTTGAGATTTTAACTTTAAAGACGTCTGTGACTAATTTCTTTCCAAAATAGAATTTACAGTGGCTCAGGCACTTATTTTGTCAAAAGCTACATTGCCTCAAATTCAATAGGCCAACTGAATTTCAACTTTCTCATTTATAAAATTCTCAACAGGTATTCTGGAACAGTAGCTGAAGGATTCATGCAGTTTTAATTTCTTGTGCTCATTTTCAGTTTTCACTGGTTTGAGCCTTTCAAAGAGCTATTTTAGCTAGTCATTTTAAATGAATGTTATTTTTTATTTTTGTAAGGTATATGTCATTTTAAAAAATGATAAACTTCAAAATGAAGGAAAATAAGACTGGCAATCCTGGAATATTCTCTCAGAAGTAACATTTTATATTTTGATACATAACTTTAAAATACTTTCAGCTTATAAAAAAGGATCATTCTTTTTTGTTGTTATAACTAACTACAGCGATTTCTTAAAAAGTTTTTTATTGTACTTTAGATGAAGGTTTATAGAGCAAATAGTTTCTCATTAAACAGTTAGTACACATATTGTTTTATGACATTGGTTAACAACCCCACAACATGTCAGTACTCTCCCTTCTCAACCTTGGGTTCCCTTTTACCAGCTTTCCTGTCCCCTCCTGCATTCTAGTCCTTGTCCCTGGTCTGTTGTACCCCATTAGTCTCATTTTGTTTTATGGGGCTGTCTAATCTTTGGCTGAAGGGTGAACCTCGGGAGTGACTTCATTACTGAGCTGAAAGGGTGACCGGGGGCCATACTCTCAGGGTTTCTCCAGTCTCTGTCAGGCCAGTAAGTCTGGTCTTTTTTTGTGAGTTAGAATTTTGTTCTACATTTTTCTCCAGCTCTGTCTGGGATCCTCTGTTGTGATCCCTGTCAGAGCAGTCAGTGGTGGTAGCCAGGCAGAATCTAGTTGTACTGGACTCTGTCTTGTGGAGGCAGTAGTAGTTGTGGTCCATTAGTCCTTCGGACTACCCTTTCCCCTGTATCTTATTTTCTTCATTCTCCCTTGCTCCCAAAGGGGTGAGACCAGCGGAGTATCTTAGATGGCTGCTCACAGGCTTTTAAGACCCCAGATGTTACTCACCAAGGTATGATGTAGAACATTTTTCTTTATAAACTATGTTATGCCAGTTGAGCTAGATGTTCCTGGAGACCACGGTCCCCACTGCCCTAAGCCCAGCAATTCGGTCCTTCAGGGAGTTTGGATATGTCTATGGAGCTTTCATAACCTTGCCTTGTACAAGTTGTGCTGGCTTCCCCAGTGTTGTGTACTGTCTTACCCTTTACCAAAGTTACCACTTATCTCTTGTCTATTTAGTGTTTCCCCCACCACCCCTCCCTTTCCTCTTAACCATCAAAGAAAGGATTGTTCTTGAGGTACACTTTGACAAACTATTTTTCACTTTTAATATCCTGGAAAATTTTCTCTGTCAGTGAAAGTTCTTATATGACATAATTTTAAGAAATTAAAAAAAAACCCAACAGATTTATTGAAATGTAGCTAATATACCATAAAAGTTACCTCATTAAAGTGTACAATTCTGTGGCTTTTTTAAATATATATTCACAGATTTTTGAGACTGTCACCACTGATTATGTTAGAACATATTCATCACCTGAAAAAGAAACCCTATAATCACCAGAAGTTACTTCCCCTTCTCCACTTCTCCCAGTCACTGACAACCTCTCATCTACTTTCTATCACGATAAACATGACAGTTGTCCACATTTCACTTAGATGGAAATCATACAAGATGATGTCTTTGTTAGTGTCTTCTTTCACTTAACATAATGTCTTCAAGGTAGATCACATAATTTTCACTTGTATATAATGCATATATTGTAATTATTTCCACGAGCTGGAATCAACTCTCTTGTTTTTGTTAGGTGCAGTTGAGTCGGTTGTGACTCATAATGACCCTATGTATACTGAACAAAACACTGCCTGGTCCTGCCCCATCCTCACAATCGTTGTTATGCTTGAGCCCTTGTTGCAGCCATGGTGTCAATCCATCTCACTGAAGGTCTTCCTCTTTTTTGCTGACCCTCTACCTTACCAAGTGTCTTAGTCACCTAGTGCTGCTATAACAGAAATACCACAAGTGGATGGCTTTAACAAAGAGAAATTTATTTCTTCACAGTAAAGTAGACTAAAAGCCCAAATTCAGGGCATCAGCTCCAGGGAGGCTTTCTCTCTGTGTGAGCCTTCTCACCAATCTTACCTCGGACAAGGAGCTTCTCTGCACAGGATCCCTGGGTCCAAAGGATGCGCTCTGCTCCTGGTACTGCTTTCTTGGTGGTATGAGGTTCCCCTCTCTCCTCGCTTCCCTTTCCTTTTCATCTCTTGAGGGATAAGAGGTGGTGCAGGCCACACCCCAGGGAAACTCCCTCTGCGTTGGATCAGGGATGTGACCTGGGTAAGGGTGTTAACAATCCCACTCTAATCCTCTTTAACATAAAATTACTATCATAAAATGGAGGACAATCGCACAATACCACAATACTGGGAATTATGGCCTAACCAAGTTGACACTTTTTTGGGGGGACACAATTCAATCCATGACACCAAGCATGATGTCCTCCAGGAAATGGTCCCTCCTAATAACATGTCCAAAGTATGTGAGACAAAGTCTTGCCATCCTTGCTTCTAATAAGCATTCTGGCTGTACTTCTTCCAGATTTGTTCATTCATTTGACATTCCATGGTATATTCAATGTTCTTTGCCAATGTTATTGTCCAGTTTTCACATGCATATTAGGTGATTGAAAACACTATGGCTTGGGTCAGGTGCACCTTAGTCCTTAAAGTGACATCTTTGCTTTTTAACACTTTAAAGAGAACTTTTGCAGCTGATTTGCCCAGTTGAATGTGTCATTTGATTTCTTGCCTGCTGCTCCATGGGCTTTGATTGTGGATCCAAGTAAAATGAAATCCTTAACAACTTCAATCTGTTGTCCGTTTATCACAATGTTGCTTATTGGTCCAGTTGTGAGGAGTTTTATTTTCTTTATGTTGAAGTGTAATCCATTCTGAAGGTTGTGGTCTTTGATCTTCATTAGTAAATGCTTCAAGTCCTTTTCACTTTCAGCTAGTAATGTTGTGCATCTGCATATTGCAGGTTGTTCAGGAATATTCCTCTGTTATTGATTGAATTGTGTCCCCCCAAAATGTGTGTCAACCTGGCTAGGCCATGATTCCCAGTGTTGGGTAATTTTCCATCGTTTTGTCATCTGATGTGATTTTCCTATGTGTTGTAAATCCTACCTCTATGATGTTAAATAGACAGGATTACAGGCAGTTATGTTAATGAGGCAGCACTCAATCAACAAGATTAGGCTGTATCTTGAGCCAATCTTTTTTGAAATATAAAAGACAGAAGCAAGCAGAGAGATGGGGGACCTTCTACCACCAAGAATGAAGAACCACGAGAGGAGCACATCTTTGGACCCAGGGTCCCTGAGCTGAGAAGCTCCTAGACCAGGGGAAGTTTGATGATAAGGACCTTCCCCCAGAGCCAACAGAGAGAGAAAGCCTTTCCCTGGAGCTGACACCATGAATTTGGACTTTTAGCTTCCTAGACCGTAAGAGAATAAATCGCTCTTCGTTAAAGCCATGCACTTGTGGTATTTCTGTTATAGCTGCACTAGGTAATTAAGGCATCCTCCAATCCTGACGCTGTGTTCTTCTTCATATAATCCAGCTTCTCAGATTATTTGTTCAGCATACAGATCGAATAAGTATGGTGAAAGGATACAACCTTGATGCACACCTTTCCTGACTTTAAACCACGTAGTACCGACTTGTTCTGTTCGAACGACTGCCTCTTGGTCTAAGTATAGGTTTCCCATGAGCACAATTAAGTGTTCTGGAATTCCCATTCTTCGCAATGTTATCCATAATTTCTTATCATCCACACAGTTGAATGCCTTTGCATAGTCAATAAAACACAGGTAAACTTCTTTCTGGTATTCTCTGCTTTCAGCCATAATCCATCTGATATCAACAATGGTATCCCTTGTTCCATGTCCTCCTCTGAATCAGCCTTGAATTTCTGGCAGTTCCCTGTTGATATACTGCTGCAGCCGCTTTTGAATGATCTTCAGCAACATTTTACTTATGTGTGATATCAATGATATTGTTCGATAATTTCTGCATTCTGTTAGATCACCTTTCTTTGGAATAGGCATAAATATAGATCTCTTCCAGTTGGTTGACCAGGTCACTGTCTTCCAAATTTCTTGGTATAGACGGGCAAATGCTTCCAGTGTTGTATCTGTTTGTTGAAACATTTCATTTGGTATTCTGTCAATGCCTGAAGCCTTGTTTTTCACCACTGTCTTCAGTGCAGCTTGGACATCTTCCTTCAGTATCAACAGTTCTTGATCATATGCTATCTTCTGGAATGATTGAACATTGACCAATTCTTTTTGGTACAATGACTCTGTATTCCTTCAATCTTCTTTTGATGCTTCTTATGTTTTTTAATATTTCCATCATAGAATTCTGCAATATTGCAACTCAAGGCTTGAATTTCTTCTTCAGTTCTTTCCAGCTTGAGGAATGTCAAGCATGTTTTTCCCTTTTGGTTGTCTAACTCCAGGTCTTTGCACATTTCATTGTAATAGTTTTCTTTGTTTTCTCGAGCTGCTCTTTGAAATCTTCTGTTCAGGTCTTTTACTTCTTCATTTCTTCTTTTAGCTTTAGCTACTCTATGCTCAAGAGCAAGTTTCAGAGTCTCTTCTGACATTCATTTGGGTCTTTTCTTTCTTTCCTGTCTTTCTAATGATCTCTTGCTTTCTACATGGTAACAGATTTTTAAAAATTTTTTATTCCCCCAGGAATCGTCCTTGAGGAAGTCCTGCTATCTTCTGTTACTCTGGGTCACCATGAAATGATTTTTCCAATCCCCAGTGATTCCTGTCAAATACCAAAAATAAGTCCAGATCAGATTTGTAACTATCATCTCAAGACCTCATTTGAACTTATCCAATGACAGAGCCTACAGCTATCTAGTACCTGCCTCACAACAATATTATGAGAACTGAATAGGTATGACAGGCAACACTAAGAATAAAACTAACAGACATTTAATAATTGTTTTAAGTCAGAGTTTTTTGTTTTGTTTGTTTTAAGATTTTACATGTATACTTCGTTTAATACTCCCAACATCTTTTCAAGATAGGGGTTGTTTTCCTCCCCATCCCACTTACTCCTGGTGATACATGTACAGTTGATATTCTTGTTCCTCACTGTTGCCTCCAGATCACTCTTTCTCTTTCCATTTTTTCTTTCCACCTTTGAATACCTAACACCTGAATACCATGTATCTCATTGTAGCTTTCCTCCATGCCTTTGTTTTAACCTGTCTCCCTTTTTTTTTTATTGTGCTTTGAGTGAAAGTTTACAGCTCAGGTTAGTTTCTCATACAAAAACTTATACACACATTATTATGTGACCCTACTTGCTATCTCTATAATGTGACAGCATACTCCTACTTTCCACCCTAGATTCCCGGTGTCCATTCAACCAGCTCCTATTGCTTTCTGCCTTCTCATTCTGCCTCCGGACAGGAGCTGCCCATTTAGTCTTGTGTATCTACTGGAACTAAGAAGCACACTCTTCATGAGTACCATTATAAGTCTTATAGCCCAGTCTAATCTTTGGTTTTAGTTCTGAGTTAACAGAGTCTGGGTGCCATGTCTTCTGGGGGTACCTCCAGTCTCAGTCAGACCATTAAGTCTGGTCTTTTTAGTAGAATTTGAGTTCTGCATCCTACATTTCTCCTGCTCCGTCAGGGACTCTCTGTTGTGTTCCCTCTCAGGGTGGTCATTGGTGGTAGCTGGGCACCATCTAGTTCTGTTCTCAGGCTGATGGAGTCTCTGGTTTATGTGGCCCCTTTCATCTCTTGGGCTAATATTTTCCTTGTGTCTTTGGTGTTCTTCATTCTCCTTTACTCCAGGTGGGTTGGGACCAATTGATGCATCTAAGATGGCTGTTCACTAGCTTTTAAGACCTCAGGTGCCACTCACCTAAGTGGGATGCAGAACCTTTTCTTAATAAACTTTGTTATGCCAATTGAACTAGATGTCCCCTGAATCCAAAGTCCCTAGATCTCCACTACTGCTACTCTGTCCCTCAAAGTCTTTGGTTGTGTCCAGGAAACTTCTTAGCTTTTGATTTAGTCCAGTTTTACTGACTTCCCCTGTAGTGTGTGTTGTCCTTCCCTTCACCTAAGATAATTCTTGTCTACTATCTAGTTAGTGAATTCCCCTCTCCCTCTCTCCCCACCCTCATAACCATCAAAGAATGTTTTCTTGTTTTTAAACCTTTTCTTGAGTTCTTATAATAGTGGTCTCATAGAATATTTGTCCTTTTGTGACTATTTTCACTTAGCATAATGCCTTCCAGATTCATCCATGTTGTGAGATGTTTTGCAGATTCATCATTTTTCTTTATCATTGTGTAGTATTCCATTGTGTGAATATACTATAATTTGTTTATCCATTCTTCTGTTGATGGGCACCTAGTTGTTTCCATCTTTTTGCTATCATGAACAGTGCTGCAATGAACATAGATGTGCATATATCTGTTCGTGTGACGGCTCTTATTTCTCTAGGATAGATTCCAAGGAGCGGGATAGCTGGATTGTATGGTACTTCTATTTCTAGCTTTTTAAGGAAGTGCCAAATCGATTTCCAAAGTGGTTGTACCATTTTACATTCCCATCAACAGTGTATAAGTGTTCCAGTCTCTCCACAACCTCTCCAACATTTATTATTTTGTGTTTTTTGGATTAATGCTAGCCTCGTTAGGGTGAGATGGTATCTCATTGTGGTTATGATTTGCATTTCTCTAATGGCTAATGATCATGAGCATTTCCTCATTTGTCTGTTAGCTGCTTGAATGTCTTCTTTGGTGAAGTGTCTGTTCATATCCTTTGCCCATTTTTTAATTGGATTATTTGCCTTTTTGTTGTTGAAGCTTTGAAGCATCTTGTAGATTTTAGAGATTAGACCCTGATCGGATATAAAGTAGCCAAAAATTTCTCCCCAGTCTGTAGGTTGTCTTTTTACTCCTTTCGTGTAGTCTTTTGATGAGTATAAGTATTTGATTTTTTTGAGCTCCCAATTATCTAGTTTCTCTTCTGATGTTTGTGCATTGTTAGTTATGTTTTGTGTTCTGTTTATGCCATATATTAGGGCTCCTAGCATTGTCGCTATTTTTTCTCCCATGATCTTTATCGATTTAGATTTTATATTTAGGTCTTTGATCCATTTGAGTTAGTTTTTGTGCATGGTATGAGGTATGGATCATTTTTATGCAAATGGATTTCCAGTTATGCCTGCATCATATGTTAAAGAGACTGTCTTTTCCCCACTTAATGGGCTTTTGGCCTTTGTCAAATATCAGTTGCTCATAGGTGGATGAATTTACATCTGGACTCTCAACTCTGTTCCATTGGTCTATGTATCTGTTGTTGTACCAGTACCAGGCTGTTTTGACTACCGTAGCGGTATAATAGGTTCTAAAATCAGGTAGTGTAAGGCCCCTCCCACTTTGTTCGTCTTCTTCACCAATGCTTTACTTATCTGGGACCTCTTCCCTTTCCATATGAAGTTGGTGATTTCTTTTTCCATCTCATTAAAAAATGTCATTGGAATTTGGATTGGGATTGTATCGTATCTGTAGATCTCTTTGGGTGGAATTGACATTTTCACAATGTTGAGTCTTCCTATTCATGAGCAATGTATGTTTTTCCACTTATATAGGTGTCTTTTGGTTTCTTGCAGTAGTGTCTTGTAGTTTTCTTTGTATAGGTCTTGTATGTTTCTGGTTAGATATTTTCCTAAGTATTTGATCTCCTTGGGGGTTAGTGTAAATGGTATTGATTTGGTGATTTCCACTTGGAAGTTCTCTTTGTTGGTGTAGAGGAATCCAAATGATTTTTGTATGTTTATCTTGTAACCTGATACTTTACTGAAATCTTCTTCATTCCAGGAGTTTTCTTGTGGATTCTTTGGGGTTTTCTGTGTATAAGATCATATCATCTGCAAATAGAGATACTTTGACTTCTTCCTTACCAATTTGGATGCATTTTATTTCTTTTTATAGACTAATTGCTCTGGCTAGGACCTCCAGCACAATGTTGACTAAGAGTGATGATAAAAGGCATACTTGTCTGGTTCCCGTTCTCAAGGGGAATGCTTTCAGACTCTCTCCATTTAGCATGATGTTGGCTGTTGGCTTTGTATAAGTGCCCTTAATTATGTTGAGGAATGTCTCTTCTATTCCTGTTTTGCTGAGAGTTTTTATCATGAATGAGTGTTGGACTTTATCAAATGCCTTTTCTACATCAATTGATAAAATCAGGTGGTTCTCGTCTTTTGTTTAATTTATGTGGTGGATTACATTGATCGATTTTCTAATGTTGAACCATCCCTGCATACCTGGTATGAATCCCAATTGATCATGGTAAATTATTTTTCTTGATGTGTTCTTGAATTCTATTGGCTAGAATTTTTTTGAGGATTTTTGCGTCTATGTTCATGAGGGGTATTTTTCTGTAATTTCCTTTTTTGTGGTGTCTTTACCTGGTTTTGGTATCAGGGTTATGCTGGCTTCATAGAATGCATTTGGGAGTATTCTATCATTTTCTATGCTATGAAATACCTTTTTTAGTATTGGTATTAACTCTTCTATGAAAGTTTGGTAGAATTCTCCAGTGAAGTCATCAGGGCCAGGACTTTTTTGTTGTTGTTGGGAGTTTTTCAATTACCTTTTCAATCTCTTCTTTTGTTATAAGTTTATTTAGTTTTTCCACCTCTGTTTGTGTTAGTTTAGGTAGGTAGTGTGTTCCTAGAAATTTGTCCATTTCCTCTAGGTTTCCAAATGTTTTGGAGTACAATTTTTCATAGTGTTCTGTTACGATTCTTTTAATTTCAGTTAGGTCTGTTGTGATATTGCCCATCTCATTTTTTATTTTAGTTATTTGCTTCTTTTGTCAGTTTGGCCAAGGGTGTATCACTTTTCTTGATCTTTTCAAAGAACCAGTGTTTGGTCTCTTTAACTCTTTCAATTGTTTTTCTTTTCTCTAATTTATTTCACTCTAATTTTTATTATTTGCTTTCTTCTGCTGCCTGAGGGCTTCTTTTGCTTCTCTCTTTCTATTTGTTCTAGTTGTAGGGTTAATGTTTTGATTTTGGCCCTTCCTTCTTTTTGGATGTGTGCATTTATTGCTATAAACTGACCTCTGAACACTGCTTTTGCTGTGTTCCAAAGGTTCTGGTATGATGTGTTTTCATTCTCATTTATTTCTGTGAATTTCTTTATTCCATCCTTAATTTCTTCTATAACTCTGTAGTTTTTGAGCCAGGTGTTGTTCAGTTTCCATGTATTTGATTTCTTTCGTAGCTTTTTCTGTTATTGATTTCTAGTTTTATGGCTTTATGGTCAGAAAAGATGTTTTATAATATTTTGATGCTTTGAATTCTGTTAAGGCTTGCTTTGTAGCCTAGTATGTGGTCTATTCTGGAGAATGTTCCATGAGCATTGGAAAAGAAAATATACTTGGCTGCTGTTGGGTGCAGTGTTCTGTATATATCTATGAGATCAACTTGGTTGATTGTGGCATTTAGATCTTACATGTTTTTATTGATCTTCTTTCTGGATGTTCTGTCCTTCACCAAAACTGGTGTGTTGAAGCCTCCTATGATTGTGGCGCTGTCTATTTCTCTTTTCAATGCCGTTAGAGTTTGTTTTATATATTTTGGATCCCTGTCATTGAGTGTGGAAATATTTATTTTGCTTATGTCCTCCTGGCGTATTGACCCTTTAATCATTGTATAGTGTTCTTCCTTATCCTTTGTGGTGCATTTTTCTTTAAAATATGTTTTGCAGAGATTAATATTGCCACTGCTGCTCTTTTTTTTTTTCTGTAGTAAATTGTTTTATTGTTGTAGTTTAAATGAAGTTTACATTTCAAGTTAGCCTCCCATACAAAATTTTATACATACATTGTTATGTGGCCCTAGTTGCTCACCCCATTCTGTGACAGCACACTCTTCCTTTCCCCCTCTTGATTCCCCATGTCCATTCAACCAGCTCCTAACCCTCTCTGACTTCCCATCTCACCTCTGGGCAGAAGCTTCCTCTCTGATCTCTTGTATCTTCTTGAGCTAAGAGGCACATTCCTCACGGGTACAGCCCTATGTCCCACAGTCCAGTCCAATCCCTGTCTGAAGAGTTGGCCTCAGAAACTGTTTTAGTTCTGGGCCGATAGAGAATCCAGGGGCCATGCTTTCTGGGGTTCCTACAGTCTCAGACCATTTAAGTCTGGTCTTCTTACTAGAATTTGAGTTCTGTACCCACCTTTATCCTGCTCCATCTGGGACTCTCTGTTGTGTTCCCTGTCAGGGTGGTCATCAGTGGTAGCCAGGCACCGTCTAGTTCTTCTGTTCTTGGCTGATGAAGTCTCTGGTTTATGTGGCCCTTTCTGTCTCTTGGGCTAATACTTTCCTTGTGTCTTTGGTGTTCTTCATTCTCCTTTACTCCAGGTGGTTGGAGCCAATTGATGCATCTTAGATGGCCGCTTGCAAGCTTTTAAGGCCCCAGACGCCACTCACCTAACTAGGATGCAGAATATTTTCTTAATAAGCTTTGTTATGCCAGTTGGCCTAGATGTCCCCTGAAAGCATGGTCCCCAGACCCCTACCCCTGCTACTCTGTCTCTCAAAGTATTTGATTGTACTCAGGAAACGTCTTAGCTTTGGTTTAGTCCGGTTGTGCTGTCTTCCCCTGTAGTGTGTGCTGTCCTTCCCTTCGCCTAAGATGATTCTTATCTACTATCTAGTTAGTAAATAACCCTCACCCTCCCTCCCCACCCTCATAACCATCAAAGAATGTTTTCTTCTGTGTTTAAACCTTTTCTTGAGTTCTTATAATAGAGGTCTTATACAGTATTTGTCCTGTAACTGACTAAATTCACTCAGCATAATGACCTCCAGCTTCCTCCATGTTATGTTTCACGGCTTCATCGTTGTTCTTTATCATTGCTTAGTATTACATTGTGTGGATATACTACAATTTGTATATCCATTATTGTCCGTTGATGGGCACCTAGGTTGTTTCCGTCTTTTTGCTATCACGAACAGTGCTGCAATGAACATGGGTGTGCATATATCTATTCGTGTGACGGCTCTTATTTCTCTAGGATATATTCCAAGGAGCAGGATAGCTGGATCATATGGTACTTCTATTTCTAGCTTTTTAAGGAAGTGCCAAATCGATTTCCAAAGTGGTTGTACCACTTTACATTCCCACCAACAGTATTTAAGTGTTCCAGTCTCTCCACAACCTCTCCAGCATTTATTATTTTGTGTTTTTTGGATTAAGGGTAGCCTTGTTGGGGTGAGATGATATCTCATTGTAATTTTGATCTGCATTTCTCTAATGGCTAATAATCATGAGCATTTCTTTATGTGTCTGTTAGCCGCCTGATTATCTTCTTTGGTGAAGTGCCTGTTCCTATCGTTTGCCAGTTTTTCAATTGGGTTATTTGTCTTTTTGTTGTTGAGGTTTTGCATTATGTTGTAGATTTTAGAGATTAGACGCTGATCAGATTTGTCATAGCCAAAATTTTTTTCCCAGTCTGTAGGTTGTCTTTTTACTCTTTTGGTGAGGTCATTTGATGAGCATAAGTGTTTGATTTTCAGGAGCTCCGAGTTATCTAGTCTCCCTTCTGGTGTTTGTGCATTGTTACTTATGGTTCGTATTGTGTTTATGCCATGTATTAGGGCTCCTAGCGTTGTCCCTATTTTTTCTTCCATGATCTTTATCATTTTCAACTTTATATTTAAGTCTTTGATCCATTTTGAGTTAGTTTTTGTGCATGGTGTAAGGTATGGATCTTGTTTCAGTTTTTTGCAGATGGATATACAGTTATGCCAGCACCATTTGTTAAAGAGACTGTCCTTTCCCCAGTTAATGGACTTTGGGACTTTGTCAAATATCAGCTGCTCATAGGTGAATGAACTTATTATATGTGGATTCTCAACTCTGTTCCATTGGTCTATGTATCTGTTGTTGTACCAATACCAGGCTGTTTTGACTACTGTGGTGGTATAATAGGTTCTAAAATCAGGTAGTGTAAGGCCTCCCAGTTTGTTCTTCTTCTTGAGTAATGCTTTATTTATTCAGGCCTCTTCCCTTTCTGTATGAAGTTGGTGATTTGTTTCTCCATCTCATTAAAAAATGCCACTGGAATTTGGATCGGGTTTGCATTGTATCTCTAGATTGCTTTGGGTAGAATTGACATTTTCACTATGCTGAGTCTACCTATCCATGAGTAAGGTATGTTTTTCCACTTATGCAGGTCTCTTTTAGTTTCTTGCAATAGTGTCTTGTAGTTTTCTGTGTATAGATCTTTTACATCTCTGGTTAGATTTATTCCTAAGTATTTTATCTTCTTGGGGGCTATTGTAAATGGTATGGATTCGGTAATTTCCTCTTGGAGGTTCTCTTTGTTGGTGTCAAGGAATCCAACTGATTTTTGTATGTTTTCCTTGTATCCTGAAACTTTGCTGAAATCTTCTATTAGTTCCAGTAGTTTTCTTGTGGATTCTTTGGGGTTTTCTGTGTATAAGATCATATCATCTGCAAATAGAGATACTTTGCCTTCATCCCTATGATTTGGATGCCCTTTTTTTCTTTTTCTAGCCTAATTGCTCTGGCTAGGACCTGCAGCACAATGTTGAATAAGAGTGATGATAAAAGGCATCCTTTTCTGGTTCCCGTTCTCAAGAGGAATGCTTTCAAAGTCTCTCCATTTAAGTTGATGTTGGCTGTTGGCTTTGTATAAATGCCCTTAATTATATTGAGGAATTTCCCTTCAGTCGCTATTTTGTTGAGAGTTTTTATCATGAATAGGTGTTGGACTTTGTCGAATGCCTTTTCTGCATCGATTGATAAGATCACGTGGTTCTTATCTTTTGTTTTATTTATGTGATGGATTACATTGATTGTTTTTCTAATGTTGAACCAACCTTGCATACCTGGTATAAATCCCACTTGATCATGGTGAATTATTTTTTTGATATGTTGCTGAATTCTATTGGCTAGAATGTTGTTGAGGATTTTTGGGTCAATGTTCATGAAGGATATTGGTCTTTAATTTTCTTTTTTTGTTATGTCTTTACCTGGTTTTGGTATCAGGGTTATGCTGGCTTCATAGAATGAGTTTGGGAGTATTCCATCATTTTCTATGCTCTGAAATGCCTTTAGTAGAAGTGGGGTTATCTCTTCTCT
The DNA here is from genome assembly GCA_030035585.1 of Dugong dugon. Classification (NCBI taxonomy): domain Eukaryota; kingdom Metazoa; phylum Chordata; class Mammalia; order Sirenia; family Dugongidae; genus Dugong; species Dugong dugon. The sequence continues at coordinate 119,434,314 of CM057466.1, forward strand.
GAAAAGTTTGGTAGAATTCTCCAGTGAAGCCATCCGGGCCAGGACTTTTTTTTTGTTGGTAGTTTTTTAATAGCCTTTTCAATCTCTTCTTTTGTTGTGGGTTTATTTAGTCGTTCTACCTCTGTTTGTGTTAATTTAGGTAGGTAGTGAGTTTCTAGAAATTTGTGCATTTCCTTTAGGTTTTCAAATTTGTTAGAGTACAATTTTTCATAGTAATCTGTTATGATTCTTTTAATTTCAGTTGGGTCTGTTGTGATATCACCCATCTCGTTTCTTATACTGGTTATTTGCTTCCTCTTCTGTTTTTCTTTTGTCAGTTTGGCCAATGGTTTATCAATTTTTTTGATCTTTTCAGATAACCAGATTTTGAACTTGTTAACTCTTTCAATTGTTTTTCTATTCTCTATTTCATTTAATTCTTCTCTAATTCTTATTATTTCCTTTCTTCTGACACCTGAGGGCTCCTTTTACTTCTCTCTTTCTACTTGTTCCAGTTGTCAGGTTAATGTTTTGATTATGGCCCTTTCTTCTTTTTGGATGTGTGCATTTATTGCTATAAACTGACCTCTGAGCACTGCTTTTGCTGTGTCCCAAAGGTTCTGGTAGGATGTGTTTTCATTCTTGTTTGATTCTATGAATTTCGTTATTCCATTCTTAATTTCTTCTATAACCCAGTAGTTTTTGAGCAAGGTGTTGTTCAGTTTCCATGTGTTTGATTTTTTTCCCTTGCTTTTTGTGTTGTTGATTTCCACTTTTATGACTTTATGGTCAGAAAAGACGCTTTGTAATATTTCAATGTTTTGGATTTTGTTAAGTCTTGCTTTATGGCATAATATGTGGTCTATTCCAGAGAATATTCCATGTGAGTTGGAAAAGAAAGTATACTTGGCTGCTGTTGGGTGCAGTGTTTGGTATATGTCTATGAGGTCAATTTGGTTGATTGTAGCATTTAGCTCTTCTGTGTCTTTGTTGAGCTTCTTTCTGGATGTTCTGTCCTTCACCAAAACTGGTGTGTTGAAGTTTCCTACTACTATTGTGGAGCTGTCTATCTCTCTTTTCAGTGCTGTTAGAGTTTATTTTATGTATTTTGGAGACCTGTCATTGTGTGTGTAAATATTTATTATAGTTATGTCCTCCTGGTGTAATGATCATTTAATCATTATATAGTGCTCTTTCTTATCCTTTATGGTGGATTTTACTTTAAAGTCTATTTTGTCAGAGATTAATATTGCCACTCCTGCTCTTTTTTGATTTTGTTTGCTTGATATATTTTTTCCATCCTTTGAGTTTTAGCCTGTTTTTGTCTTTAAGTCTAAGTTGCATCTCTTGTAGGCTGCATGTAGATGGATCATGCTTTTTTTTAATCCAATCTGCCACTCTCTGTCTCTTTATTGGTGCATTAAGTCCATTTACATTCAGCATAATTATTGATAGGTATGAGTTTAATGCTGTCATCCTGATGTCTCTTTTTGTGTGTTGTTAACAGTTTCTTTTTTCCTCTTAATTTTCTGTGCCGAGTCATTTTTCTTTATGTATTTTTTCATCTTTTTCATTGTTGTTAATTTGCTGAGTCTTTATGTTTTTCTACTTTTTAAATTTTGATTTGTAGGATTAGATTCCTTTGTGCTTACCTTAATATTTACCCCATTTTTCTAAGTTTATACCAGTCTTTTATTTCTTTATATCTCCTTGACCTATCCCCGTATGAAAAATCTATGTCTGCATTTTTTAAGTCCCTGTTTTTTGTTTTAATGTTGTCCTTTTTTACATATTGATTTCTCTGTTTCCCTATCTTCAATGTTACAGGGTTGATGTACTTTCGACTTCTCTATCTGAGTCAGTATCTGGTTGCTCTGTCCTGTGTTCTAGGCTTGCGTTGTTATCTGATGTTACTGGTTATCTAACTGGAGGACTCCCTTTAGTATTTCTTCTAATTTTGGTTTGGTTTTTGCAAATTCCCTAAACTTCCGTTTATCTGGAAATGCCCTAATTTCGCCATCATATTTGAGAGACTGTTTTGCCTGATACATAATTCTTGGCTGGCAGTTGTTTTCCTTCAAGGCTTTATATATGTCAGCTCATTGCCTTCTTGCCCGCATGGTTTCTGCTGAGTAGTCCGAGCTTATTCTTATTGACTCTCCTTTGTAGATGACTTTTCGTTTATCTCTAGCCACTCTTAAAATTCTCTCTTTATCTTTGGTTTTGGTAAGTTTGATTATAATATGTCTTGGTGACTTCCTTTTGGGATATACTGTATATAGGGTTAGATGATCATCTTGGATAGATATCTTCTCATCTTTCATGATATGAAGGAGGTTTTCTGCCAACAAATCTTCAATAATTTTCCGTGTATTTTCTGTTATCCACCCCCCCCCCCCCATTCTGGTACTCCAATCACTCGTAGGTTATTTCTCTTGATAGAGTCCCACATAACTTTTGGAGTTTCTTCATTCTTTTTAATTCTTTTATCTGATTTTTCCTCAAATAAGTTGGCATCAGGTGCTTATCTTCAATGTCACTAATTCTAACTTCTACTGCCTCAGTTATGCTCCTATGACTTTCTATTGAGTTGTCTAATTCCGAAATTTTATTGTTAATCTTCTGGATTTCTGATTGCTGTCTCTCTATGGATTCTGGCAGCCTGTTAAATTTGTCATTATGTTCTTGAATAACTTTTTAAAGTTCCGCTACTACTTTGTTTGTGTGTTCTTTGGCAGTTTCTCCATTTTGAAGAATTTCCTTTCTAATTTCTAGAAGATTTCTGTATATTAATCTTTTGTATTCTGCCTCTCCTAATTCCAAGAAATTCTTTTTCTCCAGAGAATAACTGACTCTTTATTTTGGGAGCTTGCTGAAGCCATCATGGACTGCCTCTTTATGTGATTTGATATTGACTGCTGTCTCCAAGCCATCAATAAGTTATTATAATTTTATTTTATATTTGTTTATTGTGTCCTAGCTTCTTGTTTTGTTTTGTTTTGATATGCCCAAATAGGCTGCTCATGTGTGCTAGTTTGATTTTTGGTGCCTTTGAAACTCTAACGTCCTGTCACCAGGTAGTTAGTTCTGTACCTAAGTATATGCACATGTCAGTCCTTTAAATTTTCTTGTACTGGTTCAATTCAGGTGTCCAGGCAGTTGATCACCAAGTGTGTGGTGCAGGCTCTCACCAACAGTCTCTGAGAGGCATGGTGATTGGTGTAGGCGCAGGTCCCTGGCTGCAGTAGGGAGTTATGTGCTAAGCAAGGTAGGGGACTGACAGGTACTCCTGAGTGACTGGGTGGAAGGCTTGTCCCTGTTCCCTAGAGTGTGTAGGTGGGTTATTTTTGCTGCTGGACTATGAGCACCCAATGCTGTTGGTTATAAGGACTGGAAGGCACCACTTATTGTTGGACCCTGTCACAGGTGGCTATGTGGCATGGATGGAGCCACTTGTCCTCAGGTCTCTGATGTGGGTAGATGAGGACCCTGATTAATAGGCAAGGTGATATCAAATGTCATGAATCTGCCACTCCTCCCAATAGTTGATAGAGATGAAAATAGGCTAAAGAGGGCCTACACTGTTGGAATGGGCCCACACAGTTCTATGCAGGGAAGAATGGTATTCAAAGTCTGTGGACCCCTTGTGCCTGTGCCTAGGCAAAGGGGCTGTGCCTGCCCTGAGTTCCCAGCTTAGGGGAGCTGGCTGATTATTTTTTCCCTATTTGTTTATTTGTTCCCCTTTCAAAGCCAGGAGAATGGCTCAGGGCATGCAATGGATCCTACTTCCTGCCTAGGGGGTGCAGCAATCGTTGAAGCCAAACCGTGACACATATCAGAACAGGGAGGGGGCAGGTAAATGGGAGACAGATACTTCCCAAAGCGTGAGTTTCTTTGATCCGTGCAGTAGGTTAGACACATGTACTTATATTTCTCCAATTGAGCACCACTTTTTGCTGCTTGGAGGCTTGAGTAGACTCTCTGCCACTTTGTCTCTTGTGAAGTGGAAAACCTGTCCAAGCACCACTGCTTGCCTCACCGTGTGCCAGCTGATCCAGTCTGCAGGGTGCCAGTGCTGGACAGGTCATGTCTGGCAACTCCTCGCTGCTTCTGAACCATCTCTCCTCCCCCTGCTGTTCAGTCCAATTTCTCAATTTTATCTTTGATGTTTAGGGCTGCTAGATTGTCATATATGATCGATTCACTTTTTGGGGGGTCTTTGTTGTAAGAGGGACCACAGGAAGCATCTGACTACTCCGCCATCTTGGCCCCGCCTCCTTAACCCCCTTATTCCATGAAGATTTTAGCTTCTAGCTCACTGGCACTCTCTCCCTAACAATTATCATTAAAATTTTGGCAATTTCAATTTCCATAGAATGATTGTTCTAATACTATGGTCTCTGTTCCTTGATCTTTTCTTTTCTAATGATTATGTCCTCCACCACACCAGTCACTCAATCCAAAGCTACATGCTGTATTTTGTCATTACTCCTATCCTTCTTTGATGAATAGATTCTTTCACACGTCCCATTCTCAGATACCAACTTCTATATTTCCTAATCATCCACATTAGTACCTCAATTTCTCTACTATCTAAGCTCCGTTGAAACTCCTAACTTGTAGGTTCTATCTCCTAGTCATTATCTTGCTCTCTCCTCATGAATTAATTTATTTCATTATCCAGCTTTAAATTACAAGATTGCCTATAGTATCCACTCTTTTGCATTTTCAACTCCCTTGCTCCTTTTCACTATGTAGAATTCATTTCATAAATTCCTAATCCAAATAAACCCAACTTTAAGCCTGACTAGAGATAAAACAGACAAACTTGCTTACTAATCTCCTGTTAATATTATGACCACTGTCTTGGATTGAATTTTGTCTCCCTAAAATATCTGTCAACTTGGCTAGGTCATGATTCCAGTGTTGTGTGATTGTCTACCATTTTGTCATCTGATGTGGTTTCTCTGTGTGTTGTGGATCCTATCACTGTGGTTTAGTGGGATTGATTGGCGGCCATTGTATTGATGAAATCTAGAGGATTGGTAGTGTCTTGGGCTGGTCTCTTTTGGGATATGGGGGAGAAGGGTGGGAGAAGAGACAGGGGGAACTCATACCACCAAGAAAGCAGTGCCGGGGGCAGAGCACATCCTTTGGACCTGAGGTTCCTGTACTGAGATGCTCCCAGACCAAGGGAAGACTGATGACAGGGACCTTCCTCCAGAGCAGACAAAGAGAGAAAGACTTCCCCTGGAGCCAACGCCCTGAATTCAGACTTCTAGCCTACAGGACTGTGAGAGAGTAAAGTTCTCTTTGTTAAAGCCATCCGCTTGTGGTATTTTTGTTATAGCAGTACTAGATGACTAAGACAACCACTGACACCCAGTTAGGATGCTTAAAAAGCATACTCTCTTTAATTGCTTTACTTTCATTCACGTATCCTGAAATTATCTCTCACATGTCCTTGATTCATTTTTATTTAATAAAATGGAAACAATAAAAAAAAGTTCCATAATTTCCTTGTGATATAAGCATCCAGATGCCTGTATCTAAACCCCCTTCCTCTTGCTTTGGATGAACTCTACACATTCTTTTTAAGACTGATCCCTCATCTTGACCTCAGTATCCCACTCTTCTCACTTACTCAAAATGTAGCTTCAACTACTTTGAGCATTCTCTCCTACATCATTTTCCTTCTCTACTAAACCAATCTTTCAAAATAAACACATTCTGGAATTCCTACCAACTTAGTCAATATTACTCTTGTAATATAGTATTAAATTAATTGCTTCATTTTTCTATTCTCTGTTTCAAAGAAGATCCTAAGGAGTAGTTTAAACTCTTTCTCTTTTGTTCCTTGCTTAAAATCCTTCCTTGCCACTCTTAAACCCACCATTGAAATTTAACCTGTAAAAGTTATCAAGAACTTTCATGATGCTAAATGTATGGTCAACCCTTAGGTCTCCTTCATCTTAAACTTTAGTAGGTTGTGTAGTTTAACAGTGCACAATTCACTACTTCTTTCTTCATGTAGCTCTTAACCAAAAGCAAACCAGCTGTCGTTGAGTTCATTCCAACTTATGGTAATTCCACGTGTTTCAGACTAGAACTTTGCTTCATAGGGTTTTCAGTGGCATATTTTTCAGAAGAATGCCTGGCCTTCCTTCTGAGGCACCTCTGGGTGAACTTGAACCACCAAGTTTTGTTAGTAGCTAGTGTGTTAACTGTGTGTAAAGGAATTAAAATTAAAAGGAACTTGATAAAATCTGAAATGGCTGGTTTGAGGTTTGAGTACAATTTCTTGGTTACTACTTCCTTTCTCACCCTAACAACAGCCATCTTTCATACTGTTTCTAAGAGAGGAGTGTCTGGTAATGATGACATAATATCCTGTGGTCGGGGTCACATATCCCTGTAATTATCATGCTGTAACCAGTCTAAGAAAGACACGTATATCCTTTTAAGCCAATCATCTTATGAGCTTCCATTACAGGAAGTCCTGCTTTACAACTTCCTGACGCTGGAAGTGCTGTCTTATGAGTTCCTACCACAGGAAGTTACACCTTATAATGATCTACTACCAATCAAGTAATGTCTTTTGTTGATCTAAGTTTGTAAGTACCAATCAAGTAGTAATTTGCTTTATGTCCTTTGTTCCCCCTGTATAAAACGTCACTGCTTAGTTGCCATATTGGATTACTGGGCTCCACCACATGGAATTCAATCTATCTCTGTCTCAACCTTTCTCTTTATTTTCAATAAATCTCTAAATTTTACTTTAATTAGGGTACTAGTGATGAGTCTTAGACATTCCATGGCATAGTCAACAGGATTTTGAAGGAATATCATCTTCTGCATTCCCAAGAAGTCATAGAACTGGCTTGCCCTGGTACCAGCAAGAGCCCCTTGCTCCCAGAACTGTTTCCTCAAAGTCTCCAGATTCGCCTGAGGTAAGCCTCTCAGAATGAAGCTTCTGCTTATTTCAAAGATGCCTCTTTGAGAGATTCATTGGCTGTCTTTTCTATATACTTTCAATTTCTTTTTGTTTCAGGAGATTCTTGCTTGTTTCATTATCAAATTAAGTTTGGTGGGACTGCCATCTTGTGGCCAGTCTATTTTACTGAAATTCCTTTTCTTTCTGGTGCACGGTATAGTTAGGTCTTTAATACTTGCAAGTTTCTCCATGAGATGAGGGAATGCCACGTCCAAGACTGAAGAAGGAACCCCCAAATGGAACTTCTGCTGATTATATTACTAAGCATTATGGCCCCAGTTCATTCTTGTATTTAGGCTGCTGGCATGTGCTTACGGAGGGAAATTTAAAGGATCACTGGCCATTGTGGGAGTCATTTGAGTTACCTAAGTTAAACTTTCTGTGCAGTAGATTAGAGACTAAGGGTTTACAAGTAAAACTAAAGCAGCAGGAGGCATTTTTTGATTGGTTCTTGGAAGCTTTCAATAGAAATCCCAATGATAAGTTCACGTCCTTGGAGGAGACTGTTTTGAAACAAGCAAAACGAATGAATTACAATGTCAGAGTTCTGTAACCTCAATGACTACTGATAGGGCAGCAGCTCCTATACTCTCCCTTTCCCAAAATGACTCTGTATCCCAACATAGCTCCCTTTCCCAAAATGATTTGCTTTCCCAGAATAGCTCCCTTTTCAAAATGGCTTCATTCCCAAAATGGTGAAGTCTTCAGTGTCTGTAGTCTACCCCCAGCCTATATTGCCCGCCTCCCTTCCTTTCTCTCTGCTTCTCCAACAGTTACTGCCCTGTACCCCCTTTACCTACTTACTCCACTGAAAACCTTCCTACTGAACTTCCCTATTAGCTCAAGGAAAGTTTAGAAGAAGTAAAACCCATTTGTGAAATGCCTTTTAAAGTTAAATATCGTGAAGAGGCTCAGAAGCCAACACAACTTATTTTTGCCTTCTAATCAAAAGTGGAACTTTGCACTATTGTTAAGGAATTTCCTAGCCCTCGTGAAGATTCTCACAAATTCACTCAAGAATTTAGAATCTTGGCTAATACCTATGAATCTGGTCCAACAGACTTGTTTAATAAATTCACTGATAGGGCCAAGTGATGCTCAAAGGTGGATGGAAAAGGCCTGATGGAAAAATTCTATAGAATCCCCAACAATCTGGCCTAATATTCCCGGCATGGAACTAATAGCACAGAGCAGAACTATTGTAACAAACTTTATTGAAGCTACCCCAAAGGTTTTCCCCAAAAAATAGAATGGACCAAAGTTCAGGGTGCAAACAAAGTACAGATGAAATTTTTTTAAAGATTATAGGAATGATTTCACTAAACTTTTTCAAGAATGCTGTGGTTTAAAGCTAGAAGACTCTGAATACCATATTGCTTTCAATTCCCTTTTTGTCAGTGACCTCCATCTGGACCTTGCTAAGTTACTCAAACACCACAAATTAGACTGGAAAAATGAAAATACTTTACTGTCAGCCACTCTAGCTTATAAGCTGTTTCAAACTGTTAAACAGAAGACTAGGAAAGCTGAACAGAGAACTAATGCTAAATAAAATCAAGTTATGGCCCTGCAACTATAGCAGTTACAGACCCAGCTTCAAAATAATTTCCCCACACGGAATGGGTCCACTGAACATATGGCTAAAACTAGGCCCAGTAACTTGCCCCTTGTTTGTTACTACTATAATAAGCCTGGACACTTTAAAAGGAAATGTGTCTCAGTTATCTAGTGCTGCAGTAACAGAAATGCCACAAGTGGATGGCTTTAACAAAGAGAAATTTATTCTCTCACAGTCTAGTAGGCTAGAAGTTCGAATCCAGGGTGCCAGATCCAGGGGACAACTTTCTCTCTCTGTCAGTTCTGGAGGAAGGTCCTTGTCATCAATCTTCCCCTGGTCTAGGTGCGTCTCAGTGGAGGTACCCCAGGTCCAAAGGATGCACTCTTCTCCTGGCACTATTTTCTTGGTGGCGTGAGGTCCCTTATCCTCTCTGCTCCCTTCTCTCTTTTATATCTCAAAAGAGATTGACTCAAGACACAACTTGATCCTGTAGATTGAATCCTGTCTCATTAACATAACTGCCTCTAATCCTGCCCATTAACATCATAGAGGTTAGGATTTACAACACATAGGATAATCACATCAGATCACAAAATGGTGGACAACCACACAATACTGGGAATTATGGCCTAGCCAAGTTGATACACGTTTTTTTGGGGGCACAGTTCAATCCACTGCATCCCACCCTTTGCTCCCCTCAATTCATATCCTTGCCTCTTGTAAAACATTTTCAACCCATCACATCATCCCTTAAGTCTTAAATCAACTCTAAGTCCAAATTCCATCCTGGGACAAAAATTCCTCTTCATCTGTAAAATCTAGAACACAAGTTATATGCTTCCAAAGTACAATAGTGGAACAGACAAGGTAGATATTTCCATTACAAATGAGAGAAATTGGAGAGAGAGAAGGGATAACAGGCACTAAGCAAGTCAGCAGAACACACTACATTAGCTCTCAAGGTTTGAAAATAATCCTCTGTTCTCTGAGACCATTTAGGCAATATCCCTGCCTTCCAGACTCTGGGTGTTGGCCACACTCTCTGGATTTTGGTGGTGGTCCCTTAGCCCTGGGCTTCAGTTCTGCCTTACATGCTCACTGGAATGGCAACTAAGTGTTTAAAACTGAAAAATAATCTGTGTAACCTAACACCACATGTAGCCCAGAAGCAAATAGAACGAAGGGGCTCTGAAGACAAACCAGGGGCTTTTCCTATGGTAGCACTAAACTCTCAGGGAGAAACTAGTATTCAGATAAACGGAGAACCATGTAAATTTTTAATTGACACAGGTGCTACCTTATCTACAATTTAAAAAAAACAAAAAAATCAAACTCGTTGCCTCTGAGTCAATTCCGACTCATAGCGACCCTATAGGACAGAGTAGAACTGCCCCATGGGGTTTCCAAGGAGCAGCTGGTGGATTTGAACTGCTGACATTTTGATTAGCAGCTGAGCTCTTAACCACTGAGTCACCAGGGCTCCTTATCTACAATAAACCTCAGAAATTTACAAAACCCCTTGTCCTGGAGTAATGAAACCTCAGGAGTAGTGGGGATCACTAATCAAGAATAGATTTTAACCCATTGCTGGCCTGTTTCTGTCTCTTCAGATTCTAAAGAAGATATGCACCCATTTTTACTCAATTTATATACTCCAGTAAATTTACTAGGAAGATATCTGTTATCAAAATGGCATTGCCAAATAAAATTCCTAGGAAAGGAGAAATACTATTAGATTTACCGAAGTCAATCAACAGTTAGACTCTACGACAGAAAATACTTTAAGTGAAGAAGCCTATTGCTATTTACAAGCACTCAGCTTACCAGAGCAAGAAGGTAATTCCCCTACTTCATCCAATTCTATGGAATGTCTTTCTTCTGTGCCCAAAATTTTATGGACCACTACTTCTACTGATGGTGGTCAGGGCCTATCAGCTGAAACAATTAAAATTCAAATAGATACTTCTAAACCTTTACCTAAAATTTCTCAATATTCTTTAAAATGAGAAGCTAAGGAAGGATTTAGTCATACAATTCAAGACTTTTTGGCTAAAGGCTTGATAATCCTTGTACCAGTCCTTGCAACACTCCAGTTTTCCCTGTTAAGAAACTCAACAATCAGGGCTGGAGAATTGTACAAGACTTACATGCTATTAATCGTATAGTAATTCCAAGATTCACTGTAGTTTATAACACTCACCTGATCCTCTCCAGTGTTCCTTGGAAGTGACTCGGAAGTGACTCACTTTATAGTAGTTGATCTTTGTGGTGCTATTTTTTTTTTTTTTTTTAGCATTCCAGTCCATCTGGACAGTCAATATTTTTTTGCCTTCACTTGAAGGGACAAACAATTTATCTGGACTGTTATTCCAAAGATTTTACTGAGGGCTCCACCTGCTTTTCTCAGATTTTACATGCTGATTTACAGATTTTACAGTTCACTCAGGGGTCTACATTATTACAATATGTGGACAATTTACTGGTCTGTTCTCTCAACAGGTGTGTCTTACTGATAGTACTCTGTTGTCACTACACTTAGCCAGAGGAGGTCATAAAGAAGCCAAAGAAAAATTGCAGTAAAGTCAGCCTTTTGTTAAATACTTAGGACACATTAGTTCAGCAAATGTGGTCAATATAGACCCCAAAAGAAAAGGGATCATCTTATCTTATCCTGTCTCAACTACCAAGAAACAGTTAAGAGGATTTCTAGGACTCTGTGGCTATTGCAGAACTTAGATATATAATTTTTCTTTGCTGGCTCAACCTCTCTACCATTATCTAAAGAGTTCAGAGCCTGACCCCCTTCCAGTTTTCTGAGGATGCCCAAGATTCCATCATTCAACTAAAAGAAGCATTAATTAAACACTTTTACTCTGGGGTTTCCTAATTATAATTTAGACTTTTCACATTTGGTCCATGAGATTTCTGGGAATAATGTAGGAGTCCACGCTCAAAAACACAGAGGACAACAGAGACACATTGGTTACTGTAGCATCCAGCTAGACCCCGTGCCAAGGGGCTACTCCCCTTGCCTTAGAGCAGTCGCTGCAACTGGTAGACTAGTCGAGATCACAGCAGATATAGTTCTAGGAAATCTTCTTGACGTGTGTCTCTCATGCGGTGTCAACCATTTTAAATTCAACACTTACTCAACACCTGTCAGTCTGAAGGCTGACTTCTTATGAAGTTCTCCTTTTGGCCACTTCTAATATTCAATTACATACTGTCATGGATTGAGCTGTGTCCCCCAAAAATATCTGTCAGCTTGGCTGGGTCATGATTCCCAGTGTTGTATGATTGTGTAATCTGATGTGATCTCCTTATGTGTTGTAAATTCTATCACTATGATGAGGTTATACTGATGAGGTTGACAAGATTAGTGTCTTAATGCAATCTTTTTTGAGATATAAAAGAGAGAAGCAAGCAGAGGCACATAAGAACCTCATACCACCAAGAAAGTGTGCTGAGAGTAGAGCGTGTCCTTTGGACCTGAGGTTCCTGCACAGAGAAGCTCCCAGACCAAGGAAAGACTGATGCATTACAAGGAACTTTCTCCAGAGCCGACAGAGAGAGAAAGCCTTCTCCTGGAGCTGATACTCTGAATTTGGACTTGTAGCCTACTGGACTGTGAGAGAATAAACTTCTCTTTGTTAAAGGCATCCACTTGTGGTATTTCTGTTAGAGCAGCACTAGATGACTGAGACACATACTGTAACCTCTCTGAATCTGGTTGCATTGTTACCTTTACTTAATAATGATGACCATCCACTTCATGACTGCTAAAATCTTACCTAACAGATTTTGTCTTCTAGACCAGATTTATTTTCGTAGGTCCTCTTTTTAAGCTCAGATGGTCCTTGTGTGATTTGAGAGATTTAAATACTTCCCTCATCACACATCAGTAAAAGCAGGGGGAATATCTGTCAATTTCCTTGATTGTCAGGTATGCCATCAAATTTCCCTCAAATTGAATTTGTCTGTTTTTTCCTCATGATTAGACTGGGGTTATAGATTTTTAGAAAAAATACATAATAGTAAATTTGAAGGAGTTTCCCAAAGAAACAGTCATAAGTCATCAAATAAGGTCATAAAACAAGGACTAAAAGGCAGAAAGGGACAGGAAAGCTGGTGATAGGGAACCCAGGGTTGAGTAGGGACAGTGTTGACATGTAGTGGGGTTGTTAACCATCATCATAGGGCAACATGTGTACTAACTGTTTAATGAGAAACTGTTTTCTTCTGTAAACCTTCATCTAAAGTGAGAATAGCAGCACAAATGGAAGAATGTAATCGATGTCACTGAACTGTGCATGCAGAAATTTTTGAAATGGTGTATCTTTGGCTATGTATATTTTCACCAAAAAAAAAAAAAAAAAAAGGTCGAGAAGGGAGACCATTGACAAGTCGTGGGGTTGTTAACCAGTGTCATAAAACAATATGCATACCGACTGTTTAATGAGAAACTGTTTGTTCTGTAAACCTTCACCTGAAGTACAATTTAAAAAAAAAAACAAAAAGAAAAGGTCATAAAAACCATTTATTTTTTAGGCAAGAGCAAGAGCACAAGCATAGACCATGAAGAGGAAATGAGCTGGTGAATTTTCCCTTTCTTTTATCCAAGATAAGTCCTTAAGATAGAGTATTTTCCCATCAAGATAATCTCCCTCTCTAATTTTAATCATCTGAAATGATTAAAACAGACCTGCTAGAGTGTTTTTTCCTCCACTGGGCTGTGACTAACTGATAAACAGAAACACCTGTCAAAACAATTCTTGGAAAGTGTGATGAGATGGAATTGCACCCAAGCAATCTCAAGAAACCCTGTGTCCCTTCACCATACCTATTCAATCTGTATGCTGAGCAAATAATCCAAGAAGCTGGACTATATGAAGAAGAATGGGGCATCGGGATTGGAGGAAGACTCATTAACAACCTGCATTATGCAGATGATACAACCTTGCTTGCTGAAAGTGAAGAGGACTTGAAGCACTTAGTGATGAAGATTAAAGACCACATCCTTCAGTATGGTTACACCTCAATATAAAGAAAACAAAAATGCTCACAACTGGACCAATAATCAACATCATGTTAAATGGACAAAAGATTGAAGTTGTCAAGGATCTCATTTTACTTGGATCCACAATCAACACAAGTGGAAGCAGCAGTCAAGAAATCAAATGACGCATTCCATTGGGAAAATCTGTTGCAAAAGACCTCTTTAAAGTGTTGAAAAGCAAAGATGTCACCGTGAAGACTAAGGTGCACCTGGCCCAAGCCATGGTGTTTTCTATTGCTTCATATGCATGTGAAAGCTGGACAGTGAATAAGGAAGCCTGAAGAAGAATTGACACCTTTGATCTGTGGTGTTGGAGAAGAATATTGAATATACCATGGACTACCAAAAGAAAAAACAAATCTTTGTCTTGGAAGAAGTACGACCAGAATGCTCCTTAGAAGCAAGGACGGCAAGACTACATCTCATACACTTTGGACATGTTATCAGAAGAGATCAGTCCCTGGAAAAGGACATCATGCTTGTAAAGTAGAGGGCCAGAAAAAAAGGAAGACCCTCAACAAGATGGATTGACACAGTGGCTGCAACAATGGGCTTAAGCATAACAACGATTGTGGGGATGATGCAGGACTAGGCAGTGTTTTGTTCTGTTGTACATAGGATCACTAAGAGTCAGAACTGACTTGATGGCACCTAACAACAACAACAATGTCAAGCAAAAGGCACAAAAACCAAGGAAAACTCCAACCACAGATTTTACAGTATTTAAAGGGTAGAAATCTATCGGAGCCAAACTACAGAGTCATGTACCCCTCTCTTCTCCTAACCCTATAAAGCTCCAAACTTGCTTCCACTCAGAGAGTTATCTAGTCTTCAGATTTCCCTTGATGCATATCAACTGAACAAAGCTTTTAAGCTCAATTTATGTCAGTTACTTTGTTTTTTAGTTTATTTTTAAATGAATGTAATTCACCATATTAATAGAATGAAGAAAAACAATATGACTGTCTTAATAGATTCAGAAAAAAATTGACAAATTTCAACACTAAATGATGGTGTATATTCTCAGTACATCAGAAACAGAAGGGAAGGTCCATAATGTGATAAAGGGCATCTACAATAAAAGACTACATTGAATAGCACGCTCAGAGGTGAAAGACTGAATGCTTCCCTCAGATCTGAAACTTGACAAAAGTGTCTTCTCACATCACATTTATGGGGTGGAGATTCTGGGGTTTTGGCTCAAGAACTAGAAGGTGACTAGTAAAAGGGACACCGGAGATAGGGGCATGGGCTGCGAATGGGTGAGGAGGCTGCCAATCAAGCCCTGCTGGAGTCCCAAGCAGGAGCAGTGCTCACACAGGAAATGAGAGAAGACACAGCAAATCAGAATCCTCTCTAGCATGTGGGGGCATCATGTGATCCCTAGCACAGTCTGTCACATGGGGCAGTTGTGCCTAGGTGAGGAATGAGGAAGAATCTGGGCAGAGGTCGACCAGAGACACCACACCCTCTCAGTCACTGGAGACGCTATCCCTTCCCCCATGGTCACTGTCTCATGTGACCCCATCCTCCGTGTCCCTGTGTGGATCCTGTCACCTAGAGCTTGCAGTCTGCTGTATCAGGTGAGTTATAGTTTTCCAAATGTTAATGGCTGAGGAGCCTTTCTTTTTTGTCATATTCTCTGATCATTTTTCTCTCGGGCCAATCATGTTTTTCTTATTGATTTTACTCTTTTAAAAAAAAGGATATTGTATAAATTGAATGTTTATTGCTTCATTTCTGTTGTACATGTTTTCTCCTATTATGACCATTGTCTCTTAATTTTATTTCCTATCATTTTTTGGTATATTCTAATACAACTAATTTTATATATTGATTTTATATCCAGCCACTTTGCAAAATTTGCTTATTAATTATAATAACTTGTAGATTATCATGGATTTCCCATTCCTGTAATCATCTCATCCACAAATAATGATAGTTTTATGGCTTCTGGTTGAGGTCAATTTCTTTTGATATCAGCCAAATCTTCCTATGAATAGTTTGAATATTGAAATATTCAGTTCATGCCAGATTCACGCTTCCTGTCAGTTGATCTGGGAAAATCTAAATATTCCTTGGACCAATCCAGACCCGATCAAGTCCCATCTTGCTTTCCTTCTTCCTTCTGCATTTCCC
This sequence comes from Dugong dugon, assembly GCA_030035585.1. Taxonomy (NCBI): domain Eukaryota; kingdom Metazoa; phylum Chordata; class Mammalia; order Sirenia; family Dugongidae; genus Dugong; species Dugong dugon. The sequence goes on from CM057466.1 coordinate 119,450,040, forward strand.
ATGGTTTCCCATATAACATAAGATTTTTGGCCACATAAATGTTGACAGCTCCTAGTAAGTGCATATGACATCAACCTCTTCCTCAGTATATATATTACATGTTGTAAAAAGAAATTAATAAGAAAATTGAAGAAAGAACTCATGTCCAACATAAAGAAACACAATGAAGAAAATGTGGGCCATAATGCTACTTGAGCCCATCAATGAATAGAAACATTGGAGAATGGGGGGAAATTAGACTACAAGAAATGGGATGAGAAAGATAGAACTTTTTTGAAAAATAGTTACCTGATGAAATTCCTCACATTATATTGCCAGGAAATTCTTTTTTCCCGTAATCAACAGCCAGCCATGAATATGGTGAAACCATAATCCAAATCTCACAGCAAGAGAAGCAGGAAGAAAATGTGACTGTTTCACCTTTGTGTGCTCTACTGTGTGTACAATTCTGGTTCATTTTATATTTGTCATAAGGATTTACAGTAGATGGGTAAGTGGTGGACAATATGTTCTTTTGACCTCATTTGCATGAGAAATGGAATTCTGCAATTACTGCATAAATGGTGAACCACTGGGTGCTATGCTAAGATAAACTATTGTCAATTTTGGAGTCAATGTCTTTGTTATTTCTACAGTGAGTAATGTTTCTTTGCCCTATATTAGAACAATGTGACAATTGACTGAGAAGCATATCTATATTCTTTCTGACCTTCACCAATACTCTACTCTTAATATATATGCATACAATATATTATGAGAGAACTGAGGGGATAACAGAAAATACGAACAGAATTGTTGAAGATTTGTTGGCAGACGACTTCCCTGATATCGTGAAAGATGAGAAGATATCTGTCCAAGATGCTCATTGAACCCCACATAAGGTAGATCCCAAAAGAAAGTCACCAAGACATACAATAATCAAACTTGCCAAAACCAAAGATAACGAGAGAATTTTAAGAGCGGCTAGGGATAAACGAAAAGTCATCTACAAAGGAGAGTCAATAAGAATAAGCTCGGACTACTCAGCAGAAACCATGCAGGCAAGAAGGCAATGAGCTGACATATATAAAGCCTTGAAGGAAAAAAAAAACTGCCAGCCAAGAATTATATACTCAGCAAAACTCTCTCTCAAATATGATGGCAAAATTAGGGCATTTCCAGATAAACAGAGGTTTAGGGAATTTGCAAAAGCCAAACCAAAATTACAAGAAATACTAAAGGGAGCCCTTTGGTTAGAAAATCAATAACATCAGATAAGAACCCAAGACTAGAACACAGGGCAGAGCAACCAGATATCAACCCAGATAGGGAAGTCACGAAAATAAATCCAAGCTAAAACGCTGCAAACAGGGAAACAGAGATGTCAATATGCAAAAGATGACAACATTAAAACAAAAAGGAGGGAGTAAAAAATGTAGACATAGATTTTTCATATGGAGAGAAAGTCAACACTATATAAAGAAATGAGTGTCTTAAACTTAGAAAAATAGGTTTAAACTTAAAAAAATGTTAAGGTAACCACAAAGGAAAATAACAATCCCACACATCAAAATAAAAAAACAAGAACAATATAAAGATGCAGCAAATACTAAATCAAGAACGATGAAAATACGTAAAGAAAAATGACTCAACACAGAAAATTAAGTAGAACAAAGAAACTGTGAACAAAGCACAAAAAAAGCCATCAAAATGACAGCATTAAACTCATACTTATCAACAATGATGCTGAATGTAAATGAACTAAATGTGCCAATAAAGAGACAGAGAGTTGCAGAATGGATAAAAAAAACATGATCTGTCTATATGCTGCCTACAAGAGACACATCTTAGATTTAAAGACACGAACAAACTAAAACTCAAAGGATGGAAAAAAATATATCAAGCAAACAACACTCAAAAAAGAGCAAGAGTGGCAATATTAACCTCTGACAAAATAGACTTTAAAGTAAAATCCACCGCAAAGGATAAGGAAGGACTCTATATAATGATTAAAGGGTCAATACACCAGGAGGACATAACTATAATAAATATTCACATTCCCAATGACAGGGCTCCAAAATACATAAAACAATCTAATAGCATTGAAAAGAAAGATAGACAGCTCCACAATAACAGTAGGAGGCTTCAACACACCACTTTTTTTTTTTTTTTTAACAGTAGTACACATGCTGTTTTATGACTTTGGTTAACAACCCCACAACATTTTAACCCTCTAAATTCTCAGCTTTTTTTTTTTTTTTTTTTTGGTGAAAATACACATAGCCAAAGATACACCATTTCAAAACTTTTTACGTACACATTTAAGTGACATTGACTACGCTCTTCTAATGGTGCTGTTATTCTTACTTAAGATGAAGGCTTACAGGACAAAATAGCCTCCCATTTAACAGTTACTACAAATGTTGCCCTATAACAATGGTTCACAATCTCACAACACATCAACAGTATCCTTACTCAACCTTGTGTTCCCTATCATCAGCTTCCTACTCCCCTTCTGCCTTCTGGCCCTTGTCACTGGACTCCTGTACCTCGTTAGTCTCATCTGGTTTTACTGGGCTGTCCACTCCCAGGCTGAACAGTGAACCTCGAAGGTAACTTCACCTCTGAGCTGAAAGGGTGTCTGGGGGCCATACTCTTGAGGTTTCTCCAGTCTCCTTTAGGCCGGTAAATCTGGTCTTTTTTGTGTGTGTGTGAGTTAGAATTATGCTCTACATCCTTCTCCAGCTCTGTTCAGAACCCTCTGTTGTGATCCTGGTCAGAGCAGTCAGCGGTGGTAGCCAGGCACCATCTAGCTGTACTGGACTCAGTCCAGTGGAGGTCTTGGTAGCTGTGGACAATTAGTCCTTTGGACTAATCTTTTCATTGTATCCTGTTCTCTTCATTCTCCCTTGCTCCCGAAGGGATGAGACCAGTGTAGTATCTTAGATGGTCGTTCACAGGCTTTTAAGATCCCAGACACTACTCACCAAGGTAGAATGTAGAGCATTATCTTTATAGGTAGTGGCATACCAATTGAGCTAGATGTTCCCTGAGACCGTGGTCCCCAGAGCCCTCCGTCCAGCAACTCAGTCCCTCGGGGAGTTTGGATGTGTCCATGGGGCCTCCATGACCTTTCCTTGTGCAGGTTGTGTTAGTTTCCCTCGTGTTGTGTACTGTCTCACCTTTCACCCAAGATACCACTTATCTATTGCCTATTTAATATTTCCCCCCCCCATCCCTGGTAACCAACAAAGATTGTTACATTTTGCAAGTGAACTTTTTCATGAGTTTTTACAACAGAGGTCTCATACAATATTTGTCCTTTTGTGATTGACTTATTTCACTCAACGTAATGTCCTCCAGTTTCATCCATGTTATGAGAGGGTTCACAGATTCATTGTTGTTCTTTCTCGTTGCATAGTACTCCATTGTGTGTATGTACCATAGTTTGTTTATCCATTCATCTGTTGATGGGCACCTACGTTGTTTCCATCGTTTTGCTATTGTGAACAATGCTGCCATGAACATAGGTGTGCATATGTCTATTCGTGTGATGACTCTTATTTCTCTAGGATATATTCCTAGGAGTGGGATTGCTGGATCGAATGGTATGTCTATTTCTAGCTTTCTGAGGAAACGCCATATCATTTTCCAAAATGGTTGTATCATTTTGCATTCCCACCAGCAGTATATAAGAGTTCCCATCTCCCTGCAGCCCCTCCAACATTTGTTATTTCCAGTATTTTTGATTAGCGCCAGTAATGCCGGGGTGAGATGGTATCTCATTGTGGTTTTAATTTGCATTTCTCTAATGGCCAGTGAACGCGAGCATTTCCTCATGTGTCTGTTGGCCATTTGAATGTCTTCTTTGGTGAAGTGTCTGTTCATTTCCTTTGCCCATTTTTTGATAGGATTGTTTGTCTTTTTGTTGTAGAGGTGTTGGATTTTCTTGTAGATTATGGAGATTAGAGCTTTGTCTGACTTGTACTGTCCAAAAATTTTTTCCCAGTCTGTAGGTTCTCTTTTCACTCTTTTGGTGAAGTCTTTTGAAGAGCATAGGTGTTTGATTTTTAGAAGATCCCAGTTATCTAGTTTATCTGTTGGGTTTTGTGTGTTGATGGTTATGGTTTGTATCCTGTTAATGCCGTGTATTAAGGCCTGAAGTGTTGGTCCTATTTTTTCTTCTATGAACTTTATAGTTTTAGGCTTTATATTCAGGTCTTTGATCCATTTTGAAGTAGTTTTTGTATACGGTGTGAGTTATGGGTCCTGTTTCATTTTTCTGCAGATGGATATCCAGTTTTTCCGGCACCATTTGTTAAAAAGACTGCCTTTTCCCCATTTGATGGACTTTGGGCCCTTGTCAAAAATCAGGTTACCGTAGGTGGATGGATTTACATCTGGGTTCTCAATTCTGTTCCATTGGTCAATGTATCTGTTGTTGTACCAGTACCAGGCTGTTTTGACTACTGTAGCTGTATAGTAGGTTCTGAAGTCAGGTAGTGTGAGTCCTCCAACTTTATTCTTCTTCTTCAGTAGTGCTTTACTTATTCAGGGCTTTTTCCCTTTCCATATAAAGTTAATAATTAGTTTTTCCATCTTTTTGAAGAATGTTGCTGGTATTTGGATCGGGATTGCATTCTATTTGTAAATTGCTTTGGGTAGAATTGCCATTTTCACAATGTTGAGTCTGCCTATCCATGATCATGGTATGTTTTTCCATTTCTGTAGATCCCTTTGGGTTTCATGCAGCAGTGTTTTGTAGTTTTCTTTGTATAGGTCTTTTACATTCCTAGTCAGATTTATTCCTAACTATTTTATATTTTTAGGGGCTATTGAAAATGGTATTGATTTCCTTTTCATCGTTCTCTTTACTGGTGTATAGGAATCCAACTGATTTTTGAATGTTTATCTTGTAGCCTGCTACTCTGCTGAATCTTTCTATTAGTTCCAGTAGATTTCTCGTGGAGTCTTTAGGGTTTTCTATGTGTAGTATCATATCATCTGCAAACAGGGAGAGTTTAATTTCTTCATTACCAATTTGGGTGCCATTTATTTCTTTCTCTTGCCCTATTGCTCTAGCTAGAACTTCCAGCACAATGTTAAATAGGAGTGGTGATAAAGGGCATCCTTGTCTTGTTCCTGTTTTCAAGGGGAATGTTTTCAGCCTCCCTCCATTAAGAATGATGTTGGCCGTTGGTTTTGCATAGATGCCTTTTATTATGTTGAGAAATTTCCCTTCTATACCTATTTTATTGAGAGCTTTTATCAGGAATGGGTGTTGGACTTTGTCAAATGCCTTTTCTGCGTCAATTGAGATGATCATGTGATTTTTTCTTTCCTTTTATTTATGTGGTGAATTACGTTGATGGATTTGCTAATGTTAAACCATCCTTGCATACCTGGTATGAATCCTACTTGGTCGTGGTGTATTATTTTTTTGATATGATACTGAATTTTATTAGCTAGAATTTTGTTCAGAATTTTTGCATCTATATTCATGAGAGATATTGGTCTGTAATTTTCTTTTTTTGTGATGTCTTTGCCTGGTTTTGGTATCAGCATTATGCTGGCTTCATAGAATTAATTTGGAAGTGTTCCTTCCTCTTCTATGCTCTGAAATAGCTTGAGTAGAACTGGTACAAGCTCTTCTGTAAATGTTTTGTAGAATTCTCCAGTGAAGCCATCTGGGCCAGGGCTTTTTTTGGTTGGGAGATTTTTTATTACCTTTTCAATCTCTTCTCCTGTTATGGGTCTATTCAGATTTTCAATATCACTTTGCTGTAGTTTGGGTAGGCCGTGTGTTTCTAGAAATTTATCCATTTCCTCTAGGCTTTCAAATTTGTTGGAATATAGTTTTTCATAATATTCTGTTATAATCCTTTTTATTTCAGTTGGGTCTGTTGTAATGTCCCCCATTTCATTTCTTATTTGGGTTATTTGTGTCCTCTGCTGTTTTTCTTTTGTCAGTCTTCCCAGTGGTTTGTCGATTTTGTTGATTCTTTCAAAGAACCAACTTTTGGTTTTGTTGATTCTTTCTATTGTTTTTCTGTTCTCTATTTCATTTATTTCTGCTCTGATCTTTACTATTTCCTTTCTTCCGGTGATTGTAGGCTTTTTTTTTGCTGTTCTCTTTCTATTTGAGTTCTGTAGTGAATGTTTTGATTTTGTCCCTTTCTTCTTTTTTGATATGTGCATCTATTGCTATAAATTGTCCTCTGAGGACTGCCTTTGCTGTGTCCCAAAGGTTTTGGTATGATGTGTTTTCATTCTCATTTGATTCTAGGCATTTTTTGATTCCATCTCTGATTTCTTCTATTACCCATTGATGTGTAAGCAGAGTATTATTCAGTTTCCATGTAGTTGATTTTTTTTCCTTGCTCTTTCTAGTGTTAATTTCTACCTTGATGGCATTGTGGTCAGAGAAGATACTGTGAATTAGCTTAACGTTTTGGATCTTGTTGAGGATTGCTCTGTGGCCTAAGATGTGGTCTATTCTGGAGAACGTTCCATGTGCATTGGAAAAAAAATGTGTACTTTGCAGCGGTTGGATGGATTGTTCTGTATATGTCTATGAGGTCCAGTTGGCTGATTGTGCCCTTTAGGTCTTCTGTATCTTTGCTGAGTTTCTTCTTAGTTGCTCTGTCCTTTACTGAGAGTGGTGTGTTGAAGTCTCCTACTATTATTGTGGAACTGTCAATTTCTCTTTTCAGTGCTGTTAGAGTTTTTTTTTTTATGTATTTTGGAGCCCTGTCATTGGGTGCATAGATATTTATTATGGTTATGTCTTCATGATGTATCGTCCCCTTAATCATTATATAGTGTCCTTCTTTGCCTTTTATGGTAGATTTTGTTTTAAAGTCTATTTTATCTGAGATTAGAATTGCCACTCCTGCTCTTTTTTGGTAGTTGTTAGCTTGATATATTGTTTTCCAACCTTTGATTTTTAATAAATTCACATCTTTGTTTCTAAGGTGTGTCTCTTGTAGACAGCATATTGATGGATCCTGTTTTCTTATCCATTCTGCCACTCTCCGTCTCTTTATGGGTGCATTGAGTCCATTTACATTCAGTGTAATTATTGATAGATGGAAGTTTGTTGCTGTCATTTTGTAGTGCTTTTTTTGTGGTGCTGAAGTTTTCTTTGTTCTTCTTACTCTCTTATGCTAAGTTACTTTTGTTTGTGGATTTTGTGTTCATTTCTTTTGTTTTTGTAGTTTTTGTTTTTGCTGAGACTTTATGTTTTTCGTCTTTATTTTTATGAGTTGGTTTGTTAACTTTCTTTGTGGTTACCATGAATTTTACCCTTATCTTTATAAGTTTCAACACACCACTTTTGCCGAAGGACAGAACATCCAGAAAGAAGCTCAATAAAGACACGGAAGATCTAAATGCTACAATCAACCAAATTGATCTCATGGACATATACCAAACACTCCACCCAACACCAGCCAAGTATACTTTCTTTTTCAATGCACATGGAACATTGTCCAAAGTAGATCACATATTAGGCCATAAAGCAAGCCTTAACAGAATCCAAAGCATCAAAATATTACAAAACATCTTTTCTGACCATAAAACTATAAAAGTAGAACTCAATAACAGAAAAAACAAGGAAAAAAAATCAAACACATGGAAACTGAACAACACCTTGCTCAAAAATTACTGGGTTATAGAAGATATTAAGAATGGAATAAAGAAATTCACAGAATCAAATGAGAATGAAAACATTTCTTAACAGAACCTTTGTGACACAACAAAAGCAGTGCTCAGAGGTCAGTTTATAGCAATAAATGCACACATTCAAAAAGAAAAAAGTGCCATAATCAAAACACAAACTCTACAACTTGAACAAATAGAAAGAGAGCAGCAAAAGACACCCTCGGACACCAGAAGAAAGGAAATAATACGAATTAGAGCAGAATTAAATGAAATAGAGAATAGAAAAACAATTGAAAGAGTTAACAAGACCAAAAGCTGGTTCTTTGAAAAGATCAACAAAATTGATAAACCATTGGCCAAACTGACAAAAGAAAAACAGGAGAGGAAGCAGATAACCCATATAAGAAATGAGATGGGTGATATCACAACAGACCAAAGTGAAATTAAAAGAATCATAACAGAATACTATGAAAAATTGTACTTTAACAAATTTGAAAACTTAGAGGAAATGGTCAAATTTCTAGAAACTCACTACCTCCTAAATTAACACAAACAGAGGTAGAAAAATTAAATAAACCCATAACAAAGGAAGAGATTGAAAAGGTAATTTAAAAACTCCCAACAACAACAACAACAAAAAGCCCTGGACCAGATGGTTTCACTGGAGAATTCTCCCAAACTTTCAGAGAGGAGTCAACACCAGTACTACTAAAGGCATTTCAGAGCATAGAAAAGGATGGAATACTCCCAGACTCATTCTATGAAGCCAACATAACCCTGATACTAAAACCAGGTAAAGACATAACAAAAAAAGAAAATTACGACCAATATCCCTCATGAACATTGATGCAAAACCCCTCAACAACATTCTAGCCAATAGAATTCAGCAACATATCAAAAAAATAATTCATCATGATCAAGTGAGATTTATACCAGGTATGCAGGGATGGTTCAACATCAGAAAAACAATCAATGTAATCCATCACATTAATAAAACAAAAGACAAGAACCACATGATCTTATCAATTGATGCAGAAAAGGCATTTAACAAAGTGCAACACCCATTCATGATAAAAACTCTCAACCAAATAGAAATAGAAGGGAAATTCCTCAACATAATCAAGGGCATTTATACAAAGCCAACAGCCAACATCATCCTCAATGGAAAGAATTTGAAAGAATTCCCCTTGAGAATGGGAACCAGACAAGGATGCCTTTTATCACTACTCTTATTCAACACTGTGCTGGAGGTACTAGCCAGAGCCATTAGGCTTGAAAAAGAAAAAAAGTGCATCCAAATTGGTAGGAAGAAGTAAAAGTATCTCTACTTGCAGATGATATGATCTTATACACAGAAAACCCCAATGAATCCACAAGAATACTACTGGAACTAATAGAAGATTTCAGCAAATTATCAGGATACAAGATAAGCATACAAAAATCAGTTGGATTCCTCTACACCAACAAAGAGAACTTTGAAGAGGAAATTACCAAATCAATACCATTTAAAATAACCACCCCCCCCAAAAGATAAAACACTTAGGAATAAATCTAACCAGAGACGTAGAAGACCTATACAATGAAAACTACAAGACACTACTGCAAGGAACCAAAATGACCTAAGTAAGTGGAAAAACATACCTTGCTCATGAATAGGAAGACTCAACATTGTGAAAATGTTAGTTGTACCCAAAGTGATCTACAGATACAATACAATCCTGATCCAAATTCCAACAGCATTTTTTTATGCGATGGAGAAAAAAACCACCAACTTCATATGTAAAGGGAAGAGGCCCCAGATAAGTAAAACATTACTCTAGAAGAAGAACAAAGTGGAAGGCCTCACACTACCTGATTTTAGAACCTATTATACCACCATGGTAGTCAAAACAGCCTAGTACTGGTACAACTACACATACATAGACCAATGGAAGAGAATTGAGAATCCAGACATAACTTCATCCACCTATGAGAAGCTGATATTTGACAAAGGTCCAAAGTCCATTAATTGGGGAAAAGACAGTATCTTTAACAAATGGTGCTGGCATAACTGGATATCCATCTGCAAAAACTGAAACAAGAGCCGTACCTCACATCATGCACAAAAACTAACCTGAAATGGATCAAAGACCTAAATATAAATCTAAAACAATAAAGACCGTGGAAGAAATAATAGGGACAATGCTAGGAGCCCCAATACATGGCATAAACAGAATACAAACCATAAGTGACAATGCACAAGCATCAGAAGAGAAACTAGACAACTGGGAGCTCCTAAAAATCAAACACTTATGCTCATCAAAAGACTTCAGCAAAAGAGTAAAAAGACATCCTACAGACTGGGAAAAATTTTTTGGCTATGACAAATCCGATCAGCATCTAATCTCTAAAATCTACAAGATACTGCAAAACCTCAACAAGAAAAAGACAAATAACGCAATTAGAAAATGGGCAAAGGATATGAACAGGCACTTCGCTAAAGAAGAGATTCAGGTGGCTAACAGACACATGAAGAAATGCTCATGATCATTAGCCATTAAAGAAATGCAAATCAAAACTACAATGAGATACTATCTCACCCCAACAAGGCTAGCATTAATCCAAAAAAACCAAGTAATAAATGTTGGAGAGGTTGTGGAGAGACTGGAACACTTATACACTGTTGGTGGGAATGTAAAATGGTATAACCACTTTGGAAATCAATTTGATGCTTCCCTTAAAAGCTAGAAATAGAAGTACCATATGATCCAGCAATCCCACTCCTTACAATATATCCTAGAGAAATAAGAGCCACCACACTAATAGATATAGGCACATCCATGTTCATTGCAGCACTGTTTATGACAGCAAAAATATGGAAACAACCTAGGTGCCCATCAACGGATGAATGGATAAACAAATTATGGTATATTCACACAATGGAATATTACACAACAATAAAGAACAACAATGAATGCATGAAACATCTTATAAAATGGAGAAGTCTGGAAGGCAGTATGCTGAGTGAATTTAGTCACTCACAAAAGGACAAATATTGTATAAGACCACTATTATAAGAACTCAAGAAAAGGTTTAAACACAGAAGAAAACATTCTTTGATGGTTACAAGGGTGGGGAGGGAGGGAGATGGGTATTCACTAACTAGATAGTGGACAAGAATTATCTTAGGTGAAGGGAAGGACAAGACAACTGGACTAAACCAAAACTAAGAAGTTTCCTGAATACAACCAAACACTTTGAGGGACAGAGTAGCAGGTGCCAGGATCTGGGGACTATACTTTCAGGGGACATCTAGGTCAATTGGCATAACAAAGTTTATTAAGAAAATGTTCTGCATCCTACTTTGGTGAGTGGCGTCTGGGGTCTTAAAAGCTAGCGAGAGAACATCTAAGATGTATTAATTGGTCCCAACCCACCTGGAGTAAAGGAGAATGAAGAATACCAAAGACACAAGGAAAGTAATAGCTCAAGAGATAGAAAGGGCCACATAAACCAGAGACTTCATCAGCCTAAGACCAGAAGAACTAGATGGTGCCTGGTTATCACCAATGAACTGCCCTGACAGGGAACACAAGAGAGAGTTGTAGCAGGAGAAAAGTGGGATGCAGAACTCAAATTCTATTGAAAAGATCAGACTTAATGGTTTGACTGAGACTGGGGGAACCCCAGAAAGCATGGCCCTGGACTCTCTGTCAACCCTGAACTCAATCCATTCCCGGCGCCAACTCTTCAGACAATGATTTGACTGGACTATGGGACATAAAATAATACTTGGGAAGAGTTTACTTCTTAGCTCAAGCAGATACATGAGACTAAGTGGGCAGCTCCTGTCCAAAGGTGAGATGAGAAGGCAGAGAGGGTCAGGAGCCGGTTGAATGGACACAGGATATGAAGGGTGGAAAGGAGGAGTGTGCTGTCACAGTATAGGGAGAGCAATTAGGGTCACAGAACAATGTATGTATAAATTTTTGTATGAGAGACTGTTTTGAATTGTAAACTATCACTTAAAGTACAATAAAAATAAATAAATGAATGCATGTTGAATCATTCCTCCATTTAAATCATTTTTGTGGATTTCCACTGCATTGGGTATTTTTCCTAATTCCTTAGCATAATTTACAGATTTCCCTTTAATTTATTATTTAAACATATCCAACCTCACTTCCTGCCACTCCTTATGGCCCACATTCCACAAAGCAATTGTGGGTGTTGTTAGGTGCTGTTGAGTTGGTTCTGACTCATAGTGACCCTATTGCAGCTACTGTGCAAATCCATCTCATTGATGGTCTTCCTCTTTTTCACTGATCCTCCACAAATCAATTATCCATGCCTTTTCCAGTCCTTGAATATGCCTTAGTTATATTTCAACTCTAGACCTTACACATGTAACCCACCCTGCTCTGTTCCCCCTTCACCTAACACATTCACATTCATTGTAGATATCTCAGGGTACATACTTTTTCAAATCCAGAAGTTCTTCCGTAATCTGTCCCCTCTAACCAATCCTACATTAACACCAAAACATGCAATAGGATTCACTGCTGTAAGTCCCCTCAAACTGTACAATACACCATTTGTCACATCCCTTTGAATTATAATTGCCTGTCTTAATCCTTCTCTCTGAATAATGTTCCATTAGTACATCATTTTGGCAAATATATGTATATATAGTATATACAAGTTCGAGGCATATAGAAGGCACACAATTGGCAACATCATTCCACAATCTTTCTCAATTTCAGATCCTGCTTCCTTATCTGATTTTGGGTAAGCAAGTGTAATGACATCTCCATCCCTCACCACCAATTCATCCTGCAAGGATTTTAAGATTTCAATACCGCATATGTTGTTGGGGAAAGAAATTCCCTCAAACCACAATCAGTAGCCATCCCAAAGACACCTGCCAAGCTTGGCCTTCTTGTTCCAGTATTAGCGGTCTTAGAAGCAGTTGGCTCTCTGTTCTGGTGCTGCTGGAGACACTTCTTTAAGAAATTTGATCTGGGTGCAAATGATAGAGAGATTGTACAGAGGAATCCAAGGTTTGCTGAGGTTTCCTTCCTGGTTCTCAGTTATAAAAACGGGGAGTGTTAAAAGGATGGATTTCTAGTCAATGAGAATTAGCTAGAGTAATTATTAGCTGACTCAGAGTACTTTCTGATGTTACAAGATCAGTAAACAAGCAGAGGATTAATGAATGATAGGTGTGCTTCCAAAATAAAGGAATTTTGAAATCATAAATGTTAAACTTGTGTTCTCATTCCCTATCCTGTACTTATCCTCAGTCTCTGGGGACTTTTTCCTAGGACACCAGCTTCTAACTGACTAAATTTTGAATCCACCACATTCAATGCTTTGTCTATAGCACATGAAAAAAAAAATGGGATTCCAATCACAGAAATACTTTAGATTAATATAATATTTAATCTGGAAAAAATGAGTAAGCCATATTCAGAAATGTCCTGAGAAGTTTGCCTAACATTTACTGTTGATGAAATTGGTAGAATTTTTAACATCCTCTAATGTTAAATATTCTGCTACTCATTTACTTGCATAACTTTTCTAACTCCAACCATTTCCAGGTTCTTGGATGCTGATTCAGTGGGGTCAGCCTAGTTCACGTAAGCCCAAATGACACTGGCATGCTGTGAATGCAACAGTTTTATGCAATTATTTCTATTTCAGAGGGACTTAATCCTTGGTTCAGACTGATAATTAACTGCAGAAATTTGAACACGAAGTTTTTTCTCACATTTCATAAGGCTTAACAATAGATTAATTTTGTGTTTGTATGAATATTTAACATTAAAGAACACAGAGTTTTTTTTTTTAAAAAAGTTGGTTTTGAAGGGGAAATAACCACATACTGTTGTTATTAAGTATTCATTTATTGAAAACATGATATGACTAAAATAAGCTCACTGTGTATGCCCAAAGGCTGGTCTTTGGGACTCATTTGGGCACTGAATGGCCATGTGTGTTGCCTGGTTGCTGGTGTGGACAACGGAAGTAACATGGCAATTGTAGCAAAGACAAAAATTATAATTAAATCTAGTTTGTTACATTGAGGGAGCATTGTCTGATAAGTTTTTTTTTTTTTTTTTTCTCCAACCACATAAGATGTTTCAGGGAAATGCTGGTAAGGGTATAGCAGGCTTTGTAAGACCATCCTCAGGGGATCCCACAAACTGAGAGAACTTCCTCTTGAACAGGAAGTCATTTGCCATCAACTCAACTGCACGGAACTTGAAGAACTAGCGAGACTCATGGAGCACCACTCAGTGGAAATGTCCAGGATTGATGCTTCCAGTATGCTCTATTTAAAATCGCTGTGGAGTTCATCACACCAAACTGAAAATTCTATACCACCTATGTAACCAAATGCTTATGTTGACCAATCAAATTGTATGGTGCAAAGCACTGTGTATGCAATACTTCATTTCCTGTAAGGAAATGGAGGCTCAGAAATGTCGATGGCTTTCCTTTAGCCACCTGGTTACTAAGTGTAGTATCAAGGAGAAACGATGTTTTACAGTAGGTCATGCTCTTCTTTATTAAGGAAATCTGTGGATCTCTCGTCAGTCCACAGGGAATTCAGGATTCCACTGAAATCGCAGTGGAGGGATTCTAATGTGAACTAGGTAGCCAGGGAAGTGCTGCCTGGGGACTGATAATTATATTGAAGATGAGAGTATAAATTGGATTTGGCCCAATGCCAGTGTGGGAAGGGATTGCTGCTTCCAGAAGGAGTAATAGGAGTAATCACTACTCTGTGTCGTCATGATACCTTTCCTTACCCCTCCAAACAATTGGAAACTTAGTCACAGGAGTCCGAGTTCAGAGTTTACCACTAGAGACTGCCAGAGATGGTCTTGGGCCGGACATTGAGTCCAATTTCTGTCCAGAACCTACCTCTTTGTGCTCTGGTTGTGTCCTGCCTGGATTACTGTCAAGGCACATGTAATGTGTTTTATACCTCTTACTGACATTTGTGTGTGTGTGGTGAAAATGTACACAGCAAAACCCTTACCAATTCAACAGTTAACTCAGTGACATTGATTACATTCTTCGTGTTGTGCCATGATTATCACACTCCTTTTGTGAACCATTCCACCCCCTTGAACATAAGCTCAATGCCCCCTAAGCAAAAACTCCCCCTTTCCCCACGCTTTCACCCATCGTAGCCACTAATAAATGGGTTCTATGTATTTAATTATTTCATATTAGTGAGATCATACAGCATTTATGCTTTTGCAACCAAATTATTTCTTCCCTCAGCATAATGTTTTCAAGGTTCATCTATGCTGTGGCATGCATCAGTACTTCAGTTGCCTTTTACTAGCTCTTAAGACTCTTTATTGTTCTCATATGTGTTCAACAACCACACTGTGGAGTTCGGTGAAGCTATCATTTATAGCACTTGCCTATTTCCATAGTGTAAATATTCTCATCACAGTAGATTTCAATCTACTAATGTGACATCACTGAGTAGGGAATTGAAAAGAGATGTGCGTTACCATGCCATTATGTGCATTTCCACCATGCAGATACAATAAACACAAAAATTCTCAGGAGAATGACTAATAGTAAAATGATTAAAAAAAAAAAAATCCGTTGTAGTCGAGTTGATTCCAATTCTTAGCAACCCTATAGGATAGAGTAGAGCTGCATCATAGGGTTTCAAGGAGCGGCTGGTAGATTTGAACTGCCGACCCTTTGGTTAGCAGCCAAGCTCTTAAGCACTGGGCCACCAGGAAGTGATACATTTTGCATATTTATTATCTTCGTTTTGATGTAATTTATTTAGCAGCAAGTTTTCCTAATTTAATTTATAGGGATGACTGCATTAAAAACAATTTCAAGTAGGGAGAAAATGTGGCTATTTCACTTCTGTGTGCTCAACTGTGTACAATTCTGGTTCATTTTATGTTTGTCATAAGGATTTAGATACATGAGTAAGTGGTGGAAATTATGTTCTATTTTAGCTACTACCTGCCTCCCCCCCAGGCTGTAACCAAGCTCTTTAAACAGGAGATTATGCAATCTTCCTGGGAAGTTCTTCCACTGCTGTTGTGGTTGCTTCATCAATGACCTTATATTTCTTTTTTCCAAGGTAGATTTTTGTGCAATGAATCCTGACAGCTCCATATCTTATAATGGCCATTTATTCCAAATAATTAAAAACTCTATGAAATTGTAAATAAGTAATTATCACCCACAAAGCAGGATAATAAGGAAATGATTAAATGTGCATGTCTTAGTCTACCCCCAAGTGGATGGAAAATTATTCTACTTAATAAGTTTCATTTGTGTGTGGAAGCTGACATTTGCTGCTTTGTGTTTTAAAATATTTAAAATTGTGAATTAAATTTATTTGAGTGTTTTTTCTATAATGTAAACTAATTAACCAACTCAAGTAAAATACCCTTCCAGGCTTCAGGTTTAATAAATACTTAATTACTATGAACAGGTGTCAAAAAAAACTAACGAAACAAACAAAATCAACAAGCGCATAAGGAAATCAGTCACCGTAAGATCCGATAGATAAACATCACCATCATTTCAGCAAAGGTATCAGAATTTAGAATTAAAGGATTTCAGATATAAAATTAGCATTTTAAATGTATTTAAAAGTATAAAAGATGGAATTAAAAGAAGGAAGATAAGAGTTTCTTTGGGGAAGGGGAGGGGCAAGATGGCGCTCTAGGCAGAAACACCACGCCGTCCCTCCACAGCAAAGATCCGAAAAACTAAGCCTAACAGAGAATCAACAATCCTGAAACCCTAGAACACCAAATGAAGAGATAAAGAACTCAGCCAAACACCAAACGGAGTGAGAATACTAAAAGAGAACGGAGAGCGAGGAGAGACTCAGGCAGAGATTCCTTACCAGCTAACGCAGCGCGGATCCACCATCTTGGATTCCTATCGGAGACCAGCAAACGGGAGAGCAGCCTTGCAGAGCATCTGGTCGGAGACAGAACGACCGGTAAACTGCGCTTAGCTTCACACATAACCATCTTCCCGCTGCACCCTACCTACCTGCACCGTGCACTAGACATCACATCACCAAGCGGTGCAGGCACGCCCTATTGGAACCTGCCCAGCACTGACTACCGACCGTCCTGGTGGCTGCGGTGAGTGCCACAAGCAACCCATCCCAGTGGCTCCTCCTCAACTAGATCTGCCCAGCTGTACCACAAGAACGAAAAAAAAAAGAAAAATCTACAATCAATAAACGAGAGAAAAATCTACTGAATGCCCCGAAAACAGCAAACAATATCAAAACATGTACAAAAACAAGACAAGATGGCTCCAATAGGCGTCCAAATTAAAACACCAGATAACTCTCCTGTGGAAGAAAATGCACTAGAAGTACCTGATACGGAACTCAAATCACTAATACTCGGAATTTTCCAAGAACTGAGGCAAAAAGCTGACAAACATGAGGAAAAAATAGACAAATTTATGGAAAATACAGACAAAAAATTGGAAGAATTCAGGAAGATGATGCAAGAACAAAATGCCAAAATAAATTCACAACTCGAAATTATACAAAAACAACAATTAGAAATCCAAAAGATAAACAACAAGATTTCAGAAATGGACGGTGTCATAGAAGGGCTGAGAAGTAGATTTGAAACCATGGAAGACAGGATCAGTGGAACTGAAGACAAACACTTGGATACAACTCTGTTTCAGGAAAACTCAGAAAAAAGAACAAAGAAAAATGAAGAGACCCTGAGAGTTATGTGGGACACAATTAAAAGCAAAAACTTACGAGTGATTGGCATACCAGAACAGGGGGAGAAAACAGAAAACACAGAGAGGATCATTGACGAACTGCTGACAGAAAACTTTCCCAATATCATGAAAGATGAAAAGCTGGTCATCCAAGAAGCTCAACGAACCCCATATAAAAGAGACCCCAAAAGAAAATCACCAAGACATATCATATTCACACTCGCTAAAACTAAAGACAAACAAAGAATCCTGAGAGCAGCTCGTGAAAAACAAGAAGTCACATACAGAGGAGAAACAATAAGAATAAGCTCAGATTATTCAGCAGAAACCATGCAGGCAAGAAGGCAATGGGATGACATATATAAAATCTTGAAAGAAAAAAATTGTCAGCCAAGAATAATATATCCTGCAAAACTCTCATTCAGATTTGATGGTGAAATTAGGTCATTTCCAGATAAACAGAAACTAAAGGAATATGCAAAAGTCAAACCAAACTTACAAGAATTATTAAAGGGAGTTCTTCGATCTGAGGACAAACATCTTCAGCCCTCAGGCAGGACCTAGGACCTAGGACGCAGGTTCACATGAACCAGATACCATTCTAGGAACTGAACTACAGAGGACTTTCCAAAAACAAAAGATATACAACAGGGAATCAGAGAAATCAATCAAAGGATGACAACAACATCAAAACAATGAAAGAGGGAACAAACGGCATAGGTATAGAACCTTCTAAAGGAGAAGAAGGCAAGGCAATACCAAGTAACGGTAGACTGCTTCAAAATTATAAAGATAAGGGTAAAATTCATGGTAACCACAAAAAAAGTTAACAAACCAACTCATAAAATTAAAGACGAAAAACATAAAGTCTCAACAAAAACAAAACCTACAAAAACAAAAGAAATGAACACAAAATCCACAAACAAAAGGAACTCAGCACAAGAGAGTAAGAAGAACAAAGAAAACTTCAGCATCACAAAAAAAAGCACTACAAAATGACAGCAACAAATTCACATCTATCAATAATTACACTGAACGTAAATGGACTCAATGCACCCATAAAGCGACGGAGAGTGGCAGAATGGATAAGAAAACAGGATCCATCTATTTGCTGTCTACAAGAGACACATCTTAGAAACAAAGATGTGAATTTATTAAAAATCAAAGGTTGGAAAAAAATATATCAAGCTAACAACTATCAAAAAAGAGCAGGAGTGGCAATTCTAATCTCAGATAAAATAGACTTTAAAACAAAATCTACCATAAAAGACAAAGAAGGACACTATATAATGATTAAGGGGACGATACATCATGAAGACATAACCATAATAAATATCTATGCACCCAATGACAGGGCTCCAAAATACATAAAAAAAACTCTAACAGCACTGAAAAGAGAAATTGACAGTTCCACAATAATAGTAGGAGACTTCAACACACCACTCTCAGTAAAGGACAGAACAACTAAAAAGAAACTCAGCAAAGATACAGAAGACCTAAAGGACACAATCAGCCAACTGGACCTCATAGACATATATAGAACAATCCATCCAACCGCTGCAAAGTACACATTCTTTTCCAATGCACATGGAACGTTCTCCAGAACAGACCACATCTTAGGCCACAGAGCAATCCTCAACAAGATCCAAAATGCTGAGATAATTCACAGTATCTTCTCTGACCACAATGCCATCAAGGTAGAAATTAACACTAGAAAGAGCAAGGAAAAAAAATCAAACACATGAAAACTGAATAATAATCTGCTTACACATCAATGGGTAATAGAAGAAATCAGAGATGGAATTAAAAAATTCCTAGAATCAAATGAAAATGAAAACACATCATACCAAAACCTTTGGGACACAGCAAAGGCAGTCCTCAGAGGACAATTTATAGCAATAGAGGCACATATCAAAAAAGAAGAAAGGGACAAAATCAAAACATTAACTACAGAACTCAAACAAATAGAAAGAGAACAACAAAAAAAGCCTACAACCACCGGAAGAAAGGAAATAGTAAAGATCAGAGCAGAAATCAATGAAATAGAGAACAGAAAAACAATAGAAAGAATCAACAAAACCAAAAGTTGGTTCTTTGAAAGAATCAACAAAATCGACAAACCACTGGCCAGACTGACAAAAGAAAAACAGCAGAGGGCACAAATAACGCAAATAAGAAATGAAATGGGGGACATTACAACAGACCCAACTGAAATAAAAAGGATTATAACAGAATATTATGAAAAACTATATTCCAACAAATTTGAAAACCTAGAGGAAATGGATAAATTTCTAGAAACATACGGCCTACCCAAACTACAACAAAGTGATATTGAAAATCTGAACAGACCCATAACAAGAGAAGAGATTGAAAAGGTAATAAAAAAACTCCCAACCAAAAAAAGCCCTGGCCCAGATGGCTTCACTGGAGAATTCTACAAAACATTTACAGAAGAGCTCGTACCAGTTCTACTCAAGTTATTTCAGAGCATAGAAGAGGAAGCAACACTTCCAAATTCATTCTATGAAGCCAGCATAACGCTGATACCAAAACCAGGCAAAGACATCACAAAAAAAGAAAATTACAGACCAATATCTCTCATGAATATAGATGCAAAAATTCTGAACAAAATTCTAGCCAATAGAATTCAGTATCATATCAAAAAAATAATACACCACGACCAAGTAGGATTCATACCAGGTATGCAAGGATGGTTTAACATTAGAAAATCCATCAACGTAATCCACCACATAAATAAAAGGAAAGAAAAAAATCACATGATTATCTCAATTGATGCAGAAAAGGCATTTGACAAAGTCCAACACCCATTCCTGATAAAAGCTCTCAATAAAATAGGTATAGAAGGGAAATTTCTCACCATAATAAAGGGCATCTATGCAAAACCAACAGCCAACATCATTCTTAATGGAGAAAGGCTGAAAACATTCCCCCTGAAAACAGGAACAAGACAAGGATGCCCTTTATCACCACTCCTATTTAACATTGTGCTGGAAGTTCTAGCTAGAGCAATAAGGCAAGAAAAAGAAATAAAGGGCATCCAAATTGGTAATGAAGAAGTTAAACTCTCCCTGTTTGCAGATGATATGATACTATACATAGAAAACCCTAAAGACTCCACGAGAAATTTACTGGAAGTAATAGAAAGATTCAGCAGAGTAGCAGGATACAAGATAAACATTCAAAAATCAGTTGGATTCCTATACACCAGTAAAGAGAACGATGAAAAGGAGATCAGGAAATCAATACCATTTTCAATAGCCCCTAAAAAGATAAAATACTTAGGAATAAATCTGACCAGGAATATAAAAGACCTATACAAAGAAAACTACAAAACACTGCTGCATGAAACCCAAAGGGATCTACATAAATGGAAAAACATACCATGCTCATGGATAGGCAGACTCAACATTGTGAAAATGGCAACTCTACCTAAAGCAATCTACAAATACAATGCAATTCCGATACAAATACCAACAACATTCTTCAAAGAGATGGAAAAACTAATTATTAACTTTATATGGAAAGGGAAGAAACCTCGAATAAGTAAAGCACTACTGAAGAAGAAGAATAAAGTTGGAGGACTCACACTACCTAACTTGAGAACCTACTATACAGCTACAGTACTCAAAACAGCCTGGTACTGGTACAACAACAGAGACATTGACCAATGGAACAGAATTGAGAACTCAGATGTAAATCCATCCACCTACGGTCACCTGATTTTTGACAAGGGCCCAAAATACATCAAATGGGGAAAAGACAGTCTTTTTAACAAATGGTGCTGGCAAACCTGGATATCCATTTGTAGAAAAATGAAACAGGACCCATACCTCACACCATATACAAAAACTACTTCAAAATGGATCAAAGACCTGAATATAAAGCCTCAAACTATAAAATTCATAGAAGAAAAAATAGGACCAACACTTCAGACCTTAATACATGGCATTAACAGGATACAAACCATAAACATCAACACAAAAAACCCAACAGATAAACTAGATAATTGGGATCTTCTAAAAATCAAACATCTATGCTCTTCAAAAGATTTCACCAAAAGAGTTAAAAGAGAACCTACAGACTGGGAAAAAATTGTTGGACAGTACAAGTCAGACAAAGGTCTAATCTCCATAATCTACAAGAAAATCCAACACCTCTACAACAAAAAGACAACCAATCCTATCAAAAAATGGGCAAAGGAAATGAACAGACACTTCACCAAGGAAGACATTCAAATGGCCAACAGACACATGAGGAAATGCTCGCGATCACTAG
Organism: Dugong dugon; assembly: GCA_030035585.1. Classification (NCBI taxonomy): domain Eukaryota; kingdom Metazoa; phylum Chordata; class Mammalia; order Sirenia; family Dugongidae; genus Dugong; species Dugong dugon. The sequence goes on from CM057466.1 coordinate 119,471,718, forward strand.
CCATTAGAGAAATGCAAATTAAAACCACAATGAGATACCATCTCACCCCGGCATTACTGGCACGAATCAAAAACACTGGAAATAACAAATGTTGGAGGGGCTGCAGGGAGACGGGAACTCTTATACACTGCTGGTGGGAATGCAAAATGATACAGCCATTTTGGAAAAATGATATGGCGTTTCCTCAGAAAGCTAGAAATAGACGTACCATTCGATCCAGCAATCCCACTCCTATGAATATATCCTAGAGAAATAAGAGTCATCACTCGAATAGACATATGCACACCTATGTTCATGGCAGCATTATTCACAATAGCAAAACGATGGAAACAACCTCGATGTCCATCAACAGACGAATGGATACACAAACTATGGTACATACACACAATGGAGTACTATGCAACGAGAAAGAACAATGAATCGGTGAACCATCTCATAACATGGATGAAACTGGAGGACATCATGCTGAGTGAAATAAGTCAATCACAAAAGGACAAATATTGTATGAGACCTCTATTGTAAAAACCCATGAAAAAATTCACATGCAAAATGTAACAATCCTTGTTGGTTACCAGGGATGGGGGGGGGGGGGTATACTAAATAGGTAATAGGTAAGTGGTAACTTGGGTGAGAGATGAGATAGTACATAGTACAGGGGAAACTAACACAACCTGCACAAGGAAAGGTCATGGAGGCCCTATAGACACATCCAAACCCCCCGAGACACTGAGTTGTTGGACGGAGGGCTCTGGGGACCATGATCTCGGGGAACATCTAGCTCAATTGGCATGACACTACTTATAAAGATAATGCTCTACATTCTACCTTGGTGAGTAGTGTCTGGGGTCTTAAAAGCCTATGAGCGGCCATCTAAGATACTCCACTGATCTCATCCCTTCGGGAACAAGGGAGAACGAAGAGAACAGGATACAAGGAAAAGATCAGTCCGAAGGACTAATGGTCCACAGCTACCAAGGTCTCCACAGGACTGAGCCCAGTACAGCTGGATGGTGCCCGGCTACCACCAATGACTCCTCTGACCAGGATCACAACAGAGGGTTCTGGGCAGAGCTGGAGTAGGATGTAGAGCATAATTTTAACTCCCAAAAAAAAAAAAAAAAAAATAAGAAGACCAGATATACTGGCCTAAAGAATACTAGAGAAACCTCGAGAGTGTGGCCCCCAGACACCCTTTCAGCTCAGAGGGGAAGTTACCTTCAAGGTTCGATGTTAAGCCTGGGAATGGACACCCCAGTAAAACTAAATGGGACTAACGATGTACAGGAGTCCGGTGACAAGGGCCAGAAGGCAGAGGGAGAGTAGGAAACTGATGATAAGGAACACAAACTGAATAAGGACACTGTCGATGTATTGTGAGATTGTTGACCGCTGCTATAGGGCAACATTTGTAGTAACTATTAAATGGGAGGCTGTTTTGTCCTGTAAGCCTTCATCTTGGGCGAGAATGGCAGCACAATTGGAAGAGCATAGTCAATATCACTTAAATGTGTAAGTAAAAAGTTTTGAAATGGTGTTTAAATAAAATAAAAATAAATAAATAAATAAATAAACAAATGAGACTAAAGAGGTACAATAGTCCACTGACAAGGTCCAGAAGACAGAAGGGGACAAGGAAGCCCCCTGGTGATAGGGAACACAAGGTGGAGTAAGGATATTCTTGATGTGCTGTGAGATTGTTAACCATTGTCATAGGGCAACATGTGTAGTAACTGTTAAATGAAAAACTATTTTGTTCTGTAAGCCTTCATCTTAAGTGAGAATAACAGCACAGTTGGAAGAGCGTAGTCAATGTCACTGAACTGTGAATGTAGAAAATTTTGAAACGGTGTATCTTTGGCCATCTGTAATTTTCATCAAAAAAAAAGGTTGAGAATTTAGAGGCTTAATACGTTGTGGGGTTGTTAACCAATGTCAAAAAAAACAACATGTGTACTACTATTTCATGAGAAACTATTTGCTCTGTAAGCTTTCACCTGAAGTACAATAAAATATATATAAAAAAAAAAAAAAAAAAAAAGAGTTTCTTTGGGGTGGAATCCCTTTCTTCTGTTCCCAGGCACAGCACTTCTCCAGTCAAACTATGCTAAGATTTATGGGTTTGGTAGCCAGGAAGAGAGCTGGAGACATTCCTGAGGAGGGTGAGCACTGAATTGTGATGCACACTCCTCACATGGTTCGTCTGCTTAGTCTTCAAACCAGTGATCCTTTTCTTTTAAGAAGTGGAGGGAAACACTTCTAAAGACCAAGGGAGCAAGAGGAATTTGACTTCTAAAGAATTACAACTCCGTCTACTAAAAAAACCCTCCTTGGTCCCAGGGACAACTCTTTCCTTATCAGGGACCAGAATTGGTGTAGGAACCCTTCCTAGATGGGAAATTGAGCTTTGTTTGCGTTACTTTCCCTCTTCCACTAAAGTGATGAGTCTGGAATTTAGCTCTGTCTGCATTGTGACTGCAGGAGATGAATGTTTCTACAAATGCCTCCAAATACATTCCTTAGCAATGTAGATTGGTAATTAATGGGAAGTTTCATCTTTCTGGAAAGATGTCTCTTATTTGGCTGAGTGTCATTTTGCAGCTCTCATTCACAGCAATTGGAGTACAGGTGCAGGTTTGGTGATCTGTGTAGGCAGCAAGAGATTTTACTAAAGAAATATACACTTTAAATAATGCGTAGTCCTGAATTGTGGTGAAACCCTGAAGGAAATGGAATTGGTGATGGTTACAGAACAAGTGTTGTCCATGGAACTAACTCTTCATTTCATACTTTATAAATAAGTTCTCAAAATGGCAAAGTATTAACTTTTATATTTTTATCTGTTAAAAGAATTACATGGGTTTTAAATATAATTTTATTATGTATGATTAAAATATTACATAATATTTTGAGGCTGGTTCATAAAGTTGATAAGATATTAGGTTGTTTTCAATTCTTGAATGTATAATTGCATTGTAGGATTAAAGTCTCCAGGATACAATTAGACAAATTATGCTTCATAAAAGCAATCCCCCACAGAAGTATACATATAAAGGAAGTCAGTATCCATGCCAGATTTGAAAATATTAGGCCATTATTCCCATGGGAAAAGCCCTTGAGGAAGTTCCCTCATCTTCTCTTGGTATATTTTATTAAAGGCTTCACTCTGAGCCACTGTGAAATGATTTTTCCAATCCCCGGTGATTCCTGTCAAATACCAGAAGTAAGACCAGGTCAGATTTCTAACTAGCATCTCCAGGCCTCATTTGAACTTCCCCAATACTAGAGCCTACTAACATCTAGTATCTGTCTCACAATATTATGAGGACTGAATAGACATGACAGGCAACACCAACAATAATAATAACTAAATGACAATTAGTAATTCTTTTATGTCAGACTTTTTATTTCTCTTTTTTTTAGGATTGCACATGTATACCTCATTTAATACTCTCAACATCTTTTCAGGATAGGGGCTGTGTTTTCTCCATGCCACACTTACCCTGGTTTGCTCATACAGGTAGGTACAAATGGTGTTCTTGCTCCTCACTCTTGCCTCCTGATCATCCTTTCTCTTTCCTTTTTACTCTCCACCTTTGAATCTCAGAGCCCCCAACTACCAGGATATCTCACTGTTGTAGTTTTCTATCATGCCTCAGGTCAAAACCCCTCATTCAATGAAGATTTTAGCTCATAGTTCGCTGGAACACTCTTGATAACAAGTATAATAAAAATTCTTGGTGATTTCAATTTCTAGATTATGCTTCTTCAAATACGCTGGTCTCTGTTCCTTGATTATTTCTCTTCCAATGACCTTATGCCCCATGCAACCCAAAGTTACATGCTATATCTTCTCATTACTCATTCTTCCTCCATGATCTGACTTTCATATATCCCATTTTCAGAATATCAGCTTCTCCACTCCCTGATCATTCATGGGCACATCAGTTTCTCCAATACTTCAACTCCACTGAGACCCCTAATCTATTGGTTCTACCTCCTTCTCACTATCTTGCTCTCTCCTCATGAATTAGTTTACTTCATTAACCAGACTAAATGTCAAAATTGATTATTGTAATTACTCTTGCACTTTCAGCTCTCTTGCCCTCCTCGTTGTGTAGAATTTATTTCATATTATACTAATTTAAGATAAACCCAACTTGAAACAAGACAGGACATAATACAGACAAACCTGCTGACTGGTCTTTCTTTAAAATTGTGACCACTGAAACCCAATCATGATGCTATAGTGAACATACCCACTTATCTTGCTTTAACTTCAATAACTTCTCCCCATTCTGTTTCTAAGCTGATAACCTTGTCTCAATTGTGTTGATACAATGGAATCAATCTGAAGGTAACTTCCATGATTTCCTAGCAATGTAACCACCCTGGTATCTATATCTGAAGATTCAAATACTTCCCTTGTGCCATGTCTTGAGGGTATCAATAGAAGCAGGTGAGTTGTCTGGCCATTTCCTTCATGTTCTAAAATCAGAAAACTCTCTCTTACCTTTTCTCATCAATTTCCCTTTGCTGTGATCCATAAATTCGTCTGCTATTAGGGATAAATTGCTCATTTTATTATCTTTCATGACCTCGAAAGATACGTGCTTGAGGACCGAGTTGAGTTCTTCTGAGCTTAGCTTCTTGTCCAAGAAGTGGCTGATCCTCTCTACACTGGCCCTTATGTCCTAGAATAAGAAACACAAAGGAGAGGACTTGAAGAAAAATACAACAGGGAAAAAAGAACAACAAGCATAGGAAGGGCAGGACAATGATGAGGTGGATAAAAAATGAAAAAAAGCATAAATAGAATGAATTGTTTAGGCTCCTCTGAAAGGTGATAAACACTGGATAAGAGTACATTGGACAAAAAGAAAATAAAGGTTAGTTGGAAGAAATGAGATGAAAGTATATTAATGATGCCAAGAACAATATTGAACTCCTCTGTGCCTAAGTCCATGTCACTCTAGAAATAAGGGAATTGTCTCAAATTTTCAAAGACAATTTCCAGATGGACTTTATAAATACACAAATTTATTAGAGATAAGAAATGCACTCCTTACAGATGGAACTCAATTCTCGATATGATACTTGTTTTTAAGTCATGGCTGTAACATGTAGTAACACAGTTTTAAATAACTTTCATTTGAACAGCACATCAAGTTTTACAAAGCATGCTTACATATTATCAGAAGGGTTAGCGCATGTGCCATCTGAGAATGAGAGCGAGGAGGGCTTTTATAAGACAAAAATCTTTAAGGCCAAGTACACTGTTTAAATCCCACCACCTGTGATGCAATGAGTTCCTTTGTGTGGCCCTTTGTCTTGGTTCTTTGGAAAAAACAGCTTAGGAGATTTTCTCCCTTAGCCCTGAGGAGTTACTTTTGCCCTAGTTCTTAGAGAAGAAACTTGGGCGAAGGGATGTTGGTAGATTTTTTCCTAACACAGAGGATTTGCTACTTTTGCCCAAGGGATTTCCCAGGTTGATCGACATTTCCTAGGTAAGTTATAAACAACTTGATGGTTTGATTCTTTTGTGTGGTAATTAACAAGACCTGAGTAAATAAACACCTCATGGTTAATTGAAAATTGATTGAACTCTGATGTGGTGAGGGAGACCCCACCTTGTAATGGATGAGGATTGGGATATATAAATGGCTGAAACAAAGAGGTTTGAGAAGACTCCTGGCTGAGAGAGAGACGCTGGCTAAGAGTGAACTGGGAGAGAAGCAAAGCCACATAGGATCGAGTGGCCCTATAATGGTACACTAGCTTGAGCTGGGTCAGTTAGCAGAGGTGAGGTCGATGGCAGAGAGCCAACAGCAGGTAGACTTGACGAGGTAAAGGCCTGGCACCAGGGAGCAGCTAAGACAACTGAGCAAGCCACTAGATTGGCTGTGAACTGGGCCAGTTAGCAGTGGAGAGAACTACAGTGGAGAGCTGCTGGTAGACTGATCTGACAGGCAGAGGCTCACTAAAGAGAATTGTTGCTACGGGAGCAGCAGCTGAGATAGCTTAGTGAGCTGCTATACTGGCTATGAGCTGGGCCAGTTTTTGGCAGAGAAGCCAATGGACCTTGCAACAAATTATCAAACCCTAAAGAAGTAGACAGTGCCTGGGGAGGGGAACGTCTGCTGTCAGAATTTAGATTATTGTAATATGGGGTGAGAGAGAGTAAATTTTTTGGAAGAATGGCTACCTGATGCAGCTCCTCATATGAAATTATCAGGAAGTTCTCTTTTCCTCTCATTGACAGCCAACCATGAGTATGGTCAAACCATGATCCACAGAACACTGCAAGTGAATGGGAGGAGAAATGGAGACTGTATAATTCACTCTTGTGTGCTCATTTGCTTGTATAATCTGGCTCATTTTGTGTATGTTTAAATATTTGGGGAATAAACAAGTGAGTTGTGGAAATTCTCTTCTTTTTACCTTATTTCCATGAAGAATAAAAGTTTCCATTGAGTTCACTGTGTGTCAGGGAAAACCCATGTATATCAAATTAGAACTGTCTGATAGGGCTTTCTTTTTCTTTTTTCCCATTATTTCTTATTGTGTTAAAAATATACACATTCAAACATTTGCCAATACAACAATTTCTACATGTATAATTCAGTGACACTGATTATATTCTTCAAGTTATCAACAATTCTCACTATCCTTTTCCAAATTATGTCACCATCATTAACATAATCTCAATGCCATCTGAGTAAAAACTCCCCTTCCCCTCCCTCCCACCTTTGGTAACTGCCACAAATCTTTGGTTCCCATATTTGCTTATTTCCTATAAATAAGATCATACAGTACTTGTTCTTTTGCAACAGACTTATTTTGCTCAACATAATTCTTTCAAGGCTCATCCATGTTGTGACATTTCATATGGTTTTCAGTGACTGATTTTTTCTTTTTCTGGGAGTAGGTCACCATACTTTTCTCCTGAAGCCCTCTGGGTGGACTCAAACCTCCAACTTTTTGGTTAGCAGACAAGCACATTAATCATTTGCACCATCTAGGGATTCCAATAGCAGTTACTATGGTGTCAGTTCCTACTGATAAAGACCTCATGTGTGTCAGAGTAGAACCATGCTCCATAGGGTTTTTTGGGTGATTTTTCAAAGTAGGTCACAAGGACTTTCCTATGTTGTGCGTCTGGGTGAATTCAAGCCTCTAATCTTTTGAAAAAAACTGGGTGCTATGTAAGATAAAATATTTAAGGGCAGTTCCCCATCTACATGGAAGGGAAATTAAATTTGGAAATTTGAAGGGAATGAGTTGGCAAATCTAACAGCTAAATATGAACACAATTGATTTGGGAGTCACTGATTTTGTTACTTCTACAGTGAATATCATTTCTTTCTCCTACACTAGAACAATGATCCTGTTGACTGAGGAGCACACCTATGTTCTTTTTGGCCTTCACCCATATCACACTGCTACCATGTATCCATATCACATATTGTGAGAATTTTCCTAAGATGTTCAGTCTATTCAGGAAACTCTGACTGGGGGAGTCATGTCCTAAGAGATCCTATCACTTGGATATCATTAATACATCCATAAAGGGACAAGTGACCCATGCCAACCAATACTTCCTCCCTGAAAACTTTTGTTCTTGGCGTGAAGAAATTGTTGATCTCTTCATATATCTTGGCAATGATACGTAAGTCCCCTCATTCATGAAATGACAGCTTTTTTTTTTTTAGGTCAAATAAACATAAAATAATAGCAATCTATCCTGACACCAAGATCAATAAAATTTTCAAACAGAAAAATGCAGAGATTTAGGGAGTTTTCTTTGATTTCATGATTCCACATATTTCCATAAGAGATTGAATTGAATTTTTAAATTAGATTGAGAAAAAATTGGCATTTTCTTAACTTCCTTTGTTTTGGAGATATCTTTTTTTTAAAATCATATTTAATGTTCTTTTAACTAAGAGTGTAGCCTAACTAAATAAGGGCATTGGTTGTGAAGAAGATGGCCCAAATATCAAAGGGTAAAATAAATTGACTGACAAAATGGATATGATAAACTGTAAGCCAGACTTTGGCATCAGCACTTCAAACATCAAAATGAAAGGTATTTTCTACCTTGAGATAGACACCTAGAATTATGAGTACTAACCAGTTCTAGGAACTGTCTCAATTAAGACATCCTCAAACCCCATTTGATCAATAAGGAACTTGAGGCTCATAAAAATCATGTCATTCTTCCTCTGATAAACAGCTAGTAAAAGGTCAAATATTCAAAATTTGAACACAGACAGTGAAAACTCCCAGAGAGGAGAGCATTTGAGACAGAAACAGGCAAGATCGTGTCAGTTAGAGGCATACTATAATGAAGGAAAAATCATTGTAATTACATGCATAGTTACTTCACATGTGTACTATGGAGTCCCATAAGATGTCGGAAAATTGGATATGTGACAAAACTAAAACAGGAGTTTTAAAGTTTTATGTTGGTCATTACAACCACTTGAAAATAAATGTCTTTTATGGAAACCCTGTTGCCAAACCTAAGGTACTCTTTAAGAATAATCTTTTTATTTGGAATCTAGGTTAAATCCCAGAATTTCTAATCTAATGTGTAATGCTATCCATGATCTTGACCATGCAGATACTATTAGCATCCATAACCTTCCCCAGCTGTTGCTATATTTCAACTTTTCTCTTCTTGTACAATATCCTGTGTTTGTCCCCTCCATCTTAGTTCAGTGGTAGTATAATCTGCACACTTTTTTCCACAGGTTTATTTTTTTCTTTAACAATGGATTTCAGAGACCACTTTTCAGTAGTACAGCAATATTCTTTTCTTTTTTACCCTGGTGGTGTAGTGGTTAAGTGCTACAGCTGTTAATCAAAAGGTTGACAGTTTGAACCCACCAGGTGCTCCTTGGAAACTCTATGGGGCAGTTCTACTCTGTCCTATAGGGTCTCTATGAGTCGGAATCAACTCGATGGCAACGGGTTTTTGGTTTTGATGGTATTCCAGTATATAGCTGGTGGACATTTAGTTGTTTTCTTGGTTTTTGTTATTACAATTACAAATAAGGCTTCCTTGAACAGCTTGTATATCCATCTTTGTGCAATTTTGCTCCTGTATTTTTTCCAGTGTAAAAGTTAGAAATGTGTATCAACTTGTCTGAGATTAGTATTGCAACTTCCACCCTTTTTTGGTTACTGTTTGCTTGATATATTTTTTCCATCCTTTGATTTTTAATATATTATGTCTTTGTGTCTAAGGTGTGTCTCTCGTAGACAGCATACTGATGGATCATTTTTTTAAATCCATTCTGCCACTGTCTGTCTCTTTACAGGCACATTTAAGCCATTTACATTTAGTGAGATTATCAATAGATATGAGTTTATTATTATTGTTTTTTTTTTTTTTTTTTAATAATGCTGACGTTTTCTTTGTTCCTCTTACTCTCCTGTGCAGGGTTCTTTTTGTTTGTGGATTTCTTTTCTTTGTTATTATAGATTTTGTGTTTACTGGGACTGTTTTTCTTATTTTTTATTATGATGAGTAGGTTTGTTAGCCTTATTTGTGGTTACCTTGAAATTTATCCTTATCTTACTAAGTTTTAAGCATTCTTTTATTACTTGATATTGCCTTGAATTTCTCTCCACTTGAAAATTTTATACCTACCCCATTTATTCCCCTTTTTATTGTCTTGACTTTGTTGTTATTTACATACTGATGTCTCTGTTTCCCTGTTTTAAGTCTTTTAGCTTTGTTTTATTATTGAAATTTCTTTACCTAGGTTGGTATCTGGCTGATGCTTTCCTGTGTCCCAGACTCCAGTTGTTGTCTGATGTCATGAGGTCTCTAACTGAAGAACTCCCTTTAGTATATCCTGTAAGTTTGGATGGGTTTTTATGAGTTTGTGCATCAACTTGTAAGTGCTAATCTAATTTTGTTACAGTTTTCAAAATTACCCCAGATGGACTTGTACCATTTTTTCTTCACACCAACAATATATGAGTATGCCTGTCTACACAATATTGTGTGTTTTAAATATTTTGAATGCTTACTAAAGGATTTGTGAAGCATGGTGCCTCAATGTAATTACTTCAGTGTAATCAAATCCACATTCCCCTTAATTTGAATGTGGTGGAGTACCTTTTCATACTTTATCCTGATTATTTAAACATTTATGTTTGAATTTTTCTTAGAAATAATACAGTGGATGCGATGGGATAAGTTGGAGGGTGTAGAAGAAATAAGATTGTCAATTAATTGAAAATTTGGTGCAGTTGATGGGTATGTTAGGAGCGGGGTCATTATCACATTACCTGTTCTTTTGATAGTATTTTGTATTTCCCATAATAAAAATTAAAAATTGTCAGCTGGAAATGTTTAAAAGATAGAGGTTCTGAAAGAAGTATAGATATTTAGTTTAAGTTGCAGGAATTGACAAGATTGAAACATGCTACCACCGTTTAAGTACTGACAGTTATACAAAGCCTGAGACTTTTTTTCCCCTGATTTCTCTCTCCATACATTAGTCATTTTTTACATAAAACTAAACCTTTTACTTTGAAATAAATTTAGATTCACGTGCAGGTATAAGAAAGAATACAGACAGATTATGATGTCCTTTCCTGAATTTTCCACAATGGTAGCATCTTAGCTAACATTAGTATTCTAGTGTCTCAAACTTATACCGAGAGAATTTTCAAGACAGCAGAGCATGGAGATTAAGATCCTGCAGTTATGTGGGAGGTGGTATGGATTTAACAAATTCTAGGTTTGTAAGGCTATGTTGCTGCTTAAACACTGAGATAATCAAACATGGACATGTTCTGGTTGTGACATGAGGTGCAAGATCCCCACCATTCCTTCCAGATCCCTTATCTTGAGTGAGACTTACCATTTCCTTGGAGGAAACATTCAAGATATTGTTCAAATAACTCTGGAGTCTGGACACATTTCAATGCTTTGAAGAAATAATAACCAGAAGTAATAACATCTCTGGGATTTCTGATTACATAAATAACCTGAAGTAAAAAAATAAATAAAATAATGAAAATGAGTGCACCCAATCCCCTATTCCTAAATCTTGACAAATGGTGAAAAAGCCAAACCTCAACAAATGCTTAACTGCAATTTGATCTTCTCCAACTCATTCATTTAACAAACTTTATCTCAAGTACCCACTATGTAGGGATGGTTGCACAACAGCATGAACACAATGTCAATGAGTTGTACATGTGAAAAATGCTCAAATGGTAAAAGTTTTGTGATATATATATTCACCATAGTAAAAATCAATAACCCAAGAGAAATTCACAATTATATCCTCAGGGACTTTAAACATGAGAACCTTACTTATAGTACCTGAAATTACATGTCAGAGTCTTATGGAGATGTTGACTGGGAAAGACATAGTACCCTTAGATGATATGCTTAGGGAAGTGCAACTGAGTTTCATATGTGAGCACCACACCCACAAATCCTCTGAAATGTAGGTGCTAATTTATAATTCAATTGCTTCTACCATGAGGAATTCAATATAAAGTACTTTTTCAGGGGTGCAGAGACATAATTAACTAATGAAGAATGGGAAGAAAGCCCTGATGATCTACTTCAGAAAATTATCCAATGAAGTCCTTACGGATCACAACAGAATATTTTTCAATATAGTGCTGGAAGATGTGTCCCCTATGTTGGAAGGTCCTATGCAATAGCTGCAACAATGGACTCAAACGTTCTGACGATCATGAAGATGGCACAGGACAGGGCAAGGTTTTGCTCTGTTATATATAAGGTCGCCATGAGTTGGAGCCAACGTGATGGCAACTAACAACAAAAACAATGAAGAATGAGTATCTATGGAGAAAAATCAAGGAGCTAACCTAGTATATAATACTGTGGTTTGGAACAAGGTTTTCTCTTAGTTCACTTTCATGAATCACATTTAACTCTGTATGCAAAGGAAGGCTTTTAAGACACAGAAGTTGTCAGTTCTGTCGTTGCAATTATTAGCTCACCTTGGCCTTGGAATGGGAGAGTGACTTGGGAAATAATTGAAATGGGAGGTGTGAAGAGTACATTCGTGGATCTTTCTGATTCTTTACCCTTTCATACGCATCTCTTGCTTCTATCCATGGTGAACGATTCCAGTTTAAAACAGACTGGACCCAGCTGGGATCTCCCTTGGAGTGGATGAGACTGACGATCTCTATTATCCAGTTGGTTCCTGGATAGAGAAGGAAAGACTTTGACGTACTTCATTCTGACTTTCAAACATGCCACAGCATTTAATTACTTCTTTATTCATTAAATACTTTTTGTCTTCCATGAGACCACACTCTTACTATTCTTGCTCCTAATGCTCTATCTCCTTGCATCCTCCTCATCTAATATTCAACATCTGATCCCCTAACCAATTTGTCATGTTTGACACGTAGGTAAAGATGCTCTAGAGTACTAGTTGACAATGAAAAGGGAGAATAATCAAGTGGAAACTTTCATAGACATTCATAACTCCACCAGAAGAATGAGATCTACCATCTTTCATGCCATTATTAACCTCATGAACACAGTGTGTATAGATAGGGCTAAAAGAAAAAGCGGATTCACTCTCAAGGAAACAGGCATTATTTTTTATGTAAACCTGTCAAATATTATTTTTTCTCCTACTCAAATGAAACTAGGGCTGACCATGTGACTAGATTCCTGAAAGTAAGAGAAAACGTGCTGACAGGACCCAGGGGAGAAAATTTATCTTGTTCTTGTAAAATACACTCCTAGAAAGGAAAAAGCAATTCCATACGAAGCCATCTAATACTTTCCTTTGAATTATATAGGAGGACTTACTGTCCACAAATGCTGTAGCCCTATAGTTCCATGATGAGTAACTCATTGTTATGGATTGAATTGTGTCCCTCAGAAATGCATATCAACTTGGCTAGGCCGTGATATCCAGTACTGTGTAGTTGCCCACCATTTTGTGATCTTGTGTGATTATCCTATACGTTGTAAATCTTAACCTTTATGATGTTAATGAGGCAGGGTTAGAGGCAGTTATGTTAAAGAGGCGGGACTCAATCTACAGGATTAGTTTGTGTCTTGAGTCAATCTCTTTTGAGATCTAGAAGAAGTGAAGAGAGAATGGGGACCTCCCACCACCAAGAAAAAAGAGCCAGGACCAAGTGCGTCCTTTGGACCTGGGATCCCTGTGCTAAGAAGCTCCTAGACTACTGAACGATTGATGACAAGGACCTTCCCCCAGAGCCGACAGAAAGAGAAAGCCTTCTCCTGAAGCTGGCACCCTGAATTTGGACTTCTAGCCTCCTAAACTGTAAGAGAATAAATTTCTCATGGGTAACGCCATCCACTTGTGGTATTTCTGTAATAACAGCACTAGATAACAAAGACACTCATACAATCAGATTTGCCAGTCTGGAGACTGAATCACTGACCCTTAGAGCTAATGACATCAACGTTCGTTCTCTAGACATTTCATTATAAAAGAGAGGAAAAGAAAAAAAGAACTTTTGTTTAAAATGTGTTACTCATGTCCAATTACATGCAGCTGCCTACACATACACTATTGCATTGATTTATTTACACTAGTCCTAACCAGATGAGCAGTAAAATGGATGGCTTGTCCAAACTGTTCTTAAGAAAACACACCAAAAATGCAATGGACCAATAAACAAATGAGTGTTTACTTTTTTGTTTCTAGCTTAAATCCACTCACATTTCTCCACCTTTTGTATTATATACCCAGTATATCAGAACTATGAAATCTCTTAATCTCTCTAATGCCAGTTCCAATAGTTATGCTTTTCTTCCAACTCTTTCTATCTCAATGTACAGCACCAACATTCACCTAGTTTTTGTGGTCTGAAATCTCGGAAATATATGTAGGCTTCTCTCTTCCTCAACATCTGATCAAGTTGTTCTCAACTTCAAGCAGTTGTGCCACCAAAGGGACATTTTTCTATTTCTGGAGAAGTTTTTGTCATGAATGGAGTGAGTGTGTGCTACAAGTGTCTATTGCATAGAGTTCAGGATATGGTTAAACACTCTGCAATGTATAGAACAGGCACCTAAATAATGAGTTATCAAGCCCAAAATGTCAATAGTAACAAAGCTGACAAACCTTGCACTATTCAATCAAAGGCCTAATCCCTTTGACATTGCCTAAATATTGCTCAGTGTGGCAGAATTTTACCATTTCCTGTGTAATTCTTAGTCCTAATCACAGTCATTTCTTGATCTGGCCTGCAGATCTGATGTTATCTTTTTTACTCTTATTCAACGCAATTATTCCTTCCACATACAGAGGCCCTTGTGATCTTTAAATGCATATTTAGTCACTTCTCCATTTAAAACCTTTCCATGGATTTCCACTGCATTTAGTATTATTTCCGTAATTCCTTAGGATGGTTTACAGGTCTACATAATTTACTATTTAAACACCTCTAACCTCACTTTCTGCCCCCTCTACCCTCACACTCCACAAAGCAATTATCCATGTCTTCTCAGGTCTTTGAATATGCCTCAGTATCTTTCAACTTTAGACCTTTACACATGTAATCTACCTTGTTCTGTTCCCACTTCACCTAACACCTAACACTTCATTGTAGACATCTCAGGGTAAGTGCTTTTTTTCATCCAGAAATTCTTCAGTAATGTGTCCCTTCTAAACAATCCTACACGAACACTAAATCATGAAATAGCATTCTGTCCTGTAAGGCCCCCAAAACTGTACAGTACCCCATTTGTCACATCTCCTTGAATTATAATTGCCTGTATTAATTCCTCTCTATTACTAAAAGCTCCATTAGGACATGCTTTGTCACACACACACACACACACACACACACACACATACATATATATATATATATATATACACACACACATATATATATATATAATCAAGTTTGAGGCAAAGAGAAGGCAGACAATTAGTAACATCATTCCACAGTCTTTCTTAATTTCATATCCTGCTTCCTTACCTGATTTTGGATAAGCAAGGGTAATGACATCTCCATCCCTCACCACGAATTCATCCCGCAAGGTTTTCAAGATTTCAGTACTGTGTATATTTTTCATGAAAGAAATCCCTTCAAATCTCAAATAATCAGTAGCCATCCCAAGAACTGCCTGCCAAGCTTGGCCTTGTTGTTCCAGTATTAGCAGCCTTAGAAGCAGCTGACTCTGTTTCCTGGTGCTGCTGGAGGCACTCTTTAAGTAAGACAGATCTGGGTGCAAATGATAGAGACTGGACAGAACAATCCAAAGTTTGCTGAGGTTTCCTTTCTGAGTTTTATTTACTGAAATGGAGAGGATTATTGAGGTGGCTATCTAGCCAATGAGAGTCAGTTTGAATAATCATTAGCTAACTCAGAGTACTTTCTGGGGTTACACTGATTTTTTTTTTTTTTTAATATTACATTGATTTCAGATGTATCCGAAGGTTAGTAAATATTCAGATGATCAAAGAAACATGGATATCCTTTCAATTGATGGGAATTTAGAAATCATGAATGTTAACTTGAAACTCTTAGTTCCTGCTCTATAATTATTCACATTCTCTGGATACTTTTTCCACAATCACACAGCTAGTAATTGATTAATTTCTGAATCAGCCACATCCAGTTATTTGTCCAAACCCCATAGTAAATGGTGACTCTACTGATAGTAATAGTTTAGATTCTTAGAATATTTCTTCTGACAAAAAAGCATAAGCCATGTTAACATGTGATTCCAGTAGTGTTTTTAGTGTTCCTGTGTTGATGAAATTGATAGAATTTTTAACATCTCTTTAATGTGAAATGTGCTGTTACTCATTGACTTACACAATTGACTTACACAATCCCAACCATTTACAATTTCTTGGATGCTGAGATTTATGGGGGTACGCTTAGTTCACAAAAGCCTAAATGATCCTGGCATGCTACAAATGAAACAGCTTGATAAGGTGTAGGGTGGAAGAGCAAAGTCTACTCCTAGTCCATGTCCATCTCATTGTGGTTAAGGAGATGTCCTCAAAAGCCATGTCTGATGCTCATTCAAGGAGTCCACACTTGCTGTCCAAGTTCCAGCACTGAACTGTAAGTGAGGAGCAACAATAAGAGTAGGTAGTCTCCTTCATTTATAATCATCTTTCTTGAGAATTTAAAAATGGATACGATGGGAAAATGCCAGCATGTGGTTGCTCAGTGCACAATTCTGTCATCAACTTTTCACCCCAGATCACTTTTTACACTTTCCTAGTAACCTTATGGAAATAAGGTTTTGATCTACCGATTTGGTGTCATAACTTTCTGTTGGGATGGGCTAGGGAAATGTACCAAGAGAAAGCCATTGAAGGAATAAGAGTGGAACTCTACAAAACCTTTTCCTCAACCTATTCATCTCTTTCTATTATGATTACTACCCTCCTAGGCTGTAACAATCCTTAAATCTCTGTGGGAACTTCTTACATTGCTGTTGTTGTTGTTTCATCAATGACCTTATATTTCATCTTTCCATGGTAGATTTTTGGAAACAAATCCT
This sequence comes from Dugong dugon, assembly GCA_030035585.1. Taxonomy (NCBI): domain Eukaryota; kingdom Metazoa; phylum Chordata; class Mammalia; order Sirenia; family Dugongidae; genus Dugong; species Dugong dugon. The sequence continues at coordinate 119,488,243 of CM057466.1, forward strand.
GACAGCTCAACATCTTATAATACTCAGTTATTCCAAATGATTAAAAACTCTGGGAAATTTTATATAGGTAAGTTATCACCCACAAAGTGAGATACCAAGGAAATGATTAAATGTGCATGTCTTCGTCTAGTTTCAAGTGGAGGGAAAATTATTCTACTCGAAAACATTTTGTGTGTGGAGGCTGACGTTTGCTCTTTGTGTTTTAAAATATTTAAAATTTTAGTTTAAATTTAGTTAAGTGTTTTTTTCTATAATACAAACTAATTAACCAACTCAAGTAAAACACCCTTCCAGGCTTCATATTTAATAAAGACTTAATTACAATGAACATGTGTCAAAACAAACAAAAATCAACAAGTGCATAATGAAATCAGTCACCATGAGTAAGATTCAAAAGAAAAACAGCATCTTTTCAGGAAAGATATCAGAATTTAGAATTACTAGATTTCAAATATAAAATAAATATTTTAGATAGACTTAAAGGTATAAGAGATGGAATTAAAAGGAGGAAGATGTAGTTTCTTTGGAGTGGAATCCCTCTTTTCTTTTGCCAGGCCCACCATTTTCCCAGTCAGGTTATGCTGAGCTTTATGGGTCTAGTAGCCAGGAAGAGAGCTGGGTGCATTCCAGAGAAAGGTGAGCACTGTATTGTGATATGCACCCCTCATCTGGTGCCTCTGCTTAGTCGTCAAACCAGTATTCCTTTTCTATTAAGAAAGTGGAAGGAAACACTTCTTAAGACTAAGACAGCAAGGGGAATTTGACTCTTTAAGAATTGCAACTCCAACAACTAAAAAACCCTCCTCATCATAGGGCCGACGACTTCCTCATCAGCGTCCTGACTTTGGCATAGAAGCCCTGTCTGGATGGGGGATTCAGCCTTCTTTAAGTTTCTTCCCTTTTTCCAATAAAGTGTTGAGTCTGGAATTTAGCTCTGTCTTCCCTCTGACTGTAGGCGATGAATGTTTCTTCAAATGCTGCCACGAAGGTTCTTTGGATTTCACACTTAATACAGATTGATGATTAATGGGAAGTTTAACTTCTGGACAGATATTTCTTGTTTGACTGAGAGAAATTTTGCAGAGAAGATGTTTTCTGTGAGCTATCGTCGTCTCTGTTTACAGCAATTGGACTATGGGTGCAGTTTTTTTTTGTTTGTTGTTTTTGTGGGTGAAAGTGTTGTGTGCCACTCCTGGACAGGAGCTTTATAGCCAGCACGGAGCTCTAGACAGAGGTTACTCTCTATTAGCCTGAGTCCCGAGAGGGAGGGAACATAAAGCAAAGCTAGAGCTGATATGTAGCGTAAGAGAGAAATAAACCTTGTTGTGGTGAGTGATTGAGATATAGGAGTTGTTTGTTAATGCAGCATGACCTCACTAACTCACCAATTTATGGCATTTCACTTGAGAAGAGGTTCCTTTATAAGATCTCTGGAGATTTAGCAAGAGGAATGGGACCTACCAACACATAATGTCCACTATTGTATATAGAATAACAGTAATTTTTTTCTTTTAAATTTTTTTATTGTACTTTATTTTAAAAATTTTTTTTTACTGTACTTTAGATGAAGGTTTACAGAACAGTTTCTCATTAAACAGTCAATACACATATTGTTTTATGACATTGGTTAAGAACCAAACTACCTGTCAACCCTCTCCCTTCTCGACCTTAAGGACCTTATTTTGGTGAAAATATACATAGCCAAAGTTACACCATTTCAAAAATTTCTACATGTACAATTCAGTGACATTGATTAAATTCTTCCAGCTGTGCTGCTATTCTCACTATCCTTTTCCAAATTTTTCCATCACCATTGTCTTCAACTCACTGTCCCCTAGGCTTCCCATCAAACCTTTTGAGTTGCTGTTGTCAGTTTGATCTCACATAGATAATTCTCTTTTTTTTTGTACCTTAGATGAAGGTTTGCAGAACAAATAGTTTCTCATTAAACAGTTACTACACATATTGCCCTATGACAATGGTTAACAAGCCCACTACATGTCAACATTGTCTCTTCTCAACCTTGGGTTCCCTATCACCAGCTTTCCTGTCCCCTTCTGCCTTCTAGTCCTTGTCCCTGGACTGCTGTGCCTCATTAGTCCTGTTTTGTTTTATGAGGCTGTCCAATCCCTGGCTGAACAGTGAACTTCGGGAGAGGTTTCATCACTGAGCTAAAAGGGTGTCCGGGGGCCATACTCTCGGGGTTTCTTCATCCTGTCAGGCCAATGAATCTGGTCTTTTTTGTGAGTTATATTTTTTTTCTACATACTTTTCCAGCTCTGTCCAGGACCCTCTACTGTGATCCCTGTTGGAGCAGTCAGTGGTGGTAGCCAGGCACCATCTAGCTGTACTGGACTCAGTCTGGTAGAGGCCATGGTAGCTGTGGTCCTTTAGTCCTTTGGACTAATCTTTTCCTTGTATCTTGTTCTCTTCATTCTCCCTTGTTCCTGAAGGGGTGAGACCAGTGGAATATCTTAGATGGCCGCTCACAGACTTTTAAGACCCCAGATGCTACTCACCAAGGTAGAATGTAGAACATTGTCTTTATAAACTGTGTTATGTCAATTGAGCTAGATATTCCCCGAGACCATGGTCCCCACAGCCCTCCGTCCAGCAATTCAGTCCCTCAGGGAGTTTGGAAGTGTCTATGGAGCTTCCATGACCTTTCCTTGTACAAGTTGTGCTGGCTTCCCCAGTAATATGTACTGTCTTACCTTTCACCAAAGTTATCACTTATCTATTTAGTTTCCCCCATCCCTCCCATCCCTCGTAACCAACAAATATTGTTTCTTTTTGTGTGTAAACTTTTACATGAGTTATACAGTAGTAGTCTCATACAATGTTTGTCTTTTTGTGGTTGACTTATTTCACTCAGCATAATGTCCTCCAGTTTCATCCATGTTATGAGATGCTTCACAGATTTATCATTGTTCTTTTTCTTTGTATAATACACCACTGTGTGTGTACCATAGTTTGTGTACCCATTCATCTGTTGATGGGCATCTGGGTTGTTTCCATCTTTTTGCTATTGTGAACAGTGCTTCAATGAATATGGGTGTGCATATGTCTATTAGTGTGATGGCTCTTATTTCTTTAGGATATATACCTAGGAGTGGGATTGCATTTTGTAGTGCTTTTTTAGAGTTTTGCAGGGTATATTGTTCTTGGCTGGCAATTTTTTTCTTTCAAGGTTTTATAGATGTCATCTCATTGCCTCCTTGCTTGCATGGTTTCTGCCAAATAATCCGAGCTTAGTCTTATTGTTTCTCCTCTGTATGTGACTTTTTGTTTTTCTCGAGCTGCTCTCAGGATTCTTTGTCTTTGGTTTTAGCGAGTGTGATTATGATATGCCTTGGTGATTTTTCTTTTGAGGTCTATCCTATATGGGGTTGGTTGAGCTTCTTGGATGGTCAGCTTTTCATCTTTCATGATATTGGGGAAGTTTTCTGTCAGCAATTCTTCAATGATCCTCTCTGTGTTTTCTGTTTTCTCCCCCTGTTCTGGAACTCTGATCACTCACACATTTTTGGTTTTGATTGTATTTCATGTAATTCTCAGGCTGTCTTCATTTTTCTTCATTCTTTTTTCTAATTTTTCCTGAAACAGAGTTGTATCCAAGTGTTTGTCTTCAATTTCACTGATCCTATCTTCCACCACTTCAAACCTGCTCCTCAGCCCTTCTGTGGCACCGTCCATTTCTGAAATCTTGTTGTTTATCTTTTTGATTTCTAATTGTTGTTTTTGTATGATTTCTAGTTGTGAATTTATTTTAGCATTTTGTTCCTGTATTATTTTTTTGAATTCTTCCATTTTTTTTTGTCTGTATTTTCCATGAATTTGTCTATTTTTCCTCATTTTTGTCTGTTTTTTGCTTCAACTCTTGGAAAATTCTGAATATTAGAGATTTGAATTCCCTATCAATTAGGTCTAGTGCTTTTTCTTCTACTGGATGGTCAGCTGGTGTTTTATTTTGGAAGCCTGCTGGAACCATCGTGTCTTGTTTTGATATTGTAAATGTTTTGATATTGTCTGCTGTCTTCGGGGCATTCAGTGTTTATTTTCCTCGTTTATTGATTGCAGATTTGTTTGTTTCATCATGCGTTCTGTTTTATTTGGTTATGTCTGAGCAGGCAGGCTGTGCGTTCTTTGTTGTTTGCTCTTCTGTGGGCATGATACTTTTCACCTCCTTCCCAATGGTCAGGGTCAGTCACTCAGGTATGGTACAGCAGGGCAGGTCCAGCTGAAGGGGAGTTGCTGGGATAGGTTTTTTGCAGCACTTACCAGGGCTGACAGTGCAGACTGGGAATCAGTGCAGGGCAGGTTCCTGTAGGCCGTGCCTGTGCTGCTTGGGAGTGTGATGTTCAGCACACGGTGCAGTTAGGCAGGAAGGAGGGGGTAGACTTTTATGTGTGGAGCTAAGATGGGTATGGGAAAGATGAGAGAGAGGAGAGAGGAACAGGATCCAAAAACATACACACAAACAAAAAAGAGTACTAAAGGAGCTTGCTATTGGAGTGGAGAGATGAGAGACTGAGAAATGGGGAAAAACAAAAATTAAAAAAAAGGTAAAAGAAAAAAATGAATAAATCGAGAAAATGGAAATGAAGAAAGACAAAAGGGGAATAAGAGAGAGAAGAAAACTAAACAAAGAAATAAAAAAAAAAAACAAGAAAAAAGAATTGCCCCCAGAGATGTCCCTGTGCATCTGGGCAGAGTAAGGGACTAGCTTCCAAGCCACGTGGTACTGCCTGGCTAGAAGGGGCTCCCAAGCCAAGAAAAGAAAAAGAAAACAAAAAAATCAAAACAGAACAAATCAGAGCAAACAAACATAAAAGACCTGGGGTCCCACCAGCGTGGCAGCACAGGCCAGGAACCAGTTTCACAGTTGAGTGGTGTTTTGCAGCCTTTCAGGAAGAAGCATAGCCGGCACATGGAGCCAGGTATTTGAGAGAAAGGAGGGGGAGGTGGTGAGAGGTAAGTAAGAAATTTAAAGAAGCAGAAAAAAGCAACACCAGCAGCCAACAAACGGCACTCAGGGAGCAGGCCAGTATGGGCAGATGGAATCCAAGTGGCACTGGGCTGAAGCTTGTGCTTTCTGGCCAAGAGACTGTGGAGGCAGGAAGCAGAGGAGGCCAAGTGGGGGTGAAGAAAGGTAGGGGGTGGGAAACAGTATATCACTGGTTACCAGTTATTCTGTCTCCTGCTGGAAGCTCCGTGAAGCTGCTTTCTCATACCCCCTGTTTGCTGATCTCTGATAGGAGTCCAAGATGGTGGATCTATGCTGTGTTAGCTGATAGGGGACCTCTTCATGTGTCTGTCCTTGCTCTCTGTTATCTGTCAGTTTCTTATTCCATTTGGTGCTTGGCTGAGTTCTTTATCTCTTTATTTGATGCTTAGGATTTCAGGATTGCTGTTTTCTCTGGCTCAGTTTTTCAGATCTTTGCTGTGGAGGGATGGCATGGTGCTTCTGCCTATAGCGCCATGTTTTCCAGAAGTCCCTATGGGTGCATTTTTGCTGATCTAGTGTAGGCAGCAAGATCTTTTACTAAAGAAATGCATACATTAAATTTTAAGTAGTCCTTACTTGTGGTGAAACCCAGAGCCAAATGAGATTGGTGATGGTTACAGAAGAATTGGTGTCCATGGAACTAATTCTTCATTTTATACTTTAACAAATAAGTTCTCAATATGGCAAGTGTCTTAGTTGTCTAGTGCTGCTATAACAGAAATACCACAAGTGGCTGGCTTTAACAAAGAGAAATTTATTCTCTCAGAGTCTAGGAGGCTAGAAGTACGAATTCAGGATGCCAGCTCTAGGGGAAGGCTTTCTTTCTCTGTTGACTCTGGGGGAAGGTCCTTGTCATCAATCTTCCCCTGATCTAGGAGATTCTCAGTGCAGGAAGCCCAGGTCCAAAGGATGCACTCTCCTCCTGGTGCTGTTTTTTTAGTGGTAGGAGGTCCCTCTGTCTCTGTCTCTGCTCACTTCTTTCTTTTATATCTCAAAGAAGAGTGACTCAAGACAGAACCTAGTCTTGTAGATTGAGTCTTTCCTCATTAATATAACTGCCTCTAATCCTGCCTCATTAACATCATGGAGGTAGTATTTACAACACACAGGAAAATCACATCAGATGACAAAATGGTGGCCAAATACTGGGAATCATGGCCTAGCCACAATGACACATATTTTTGGGGGACACAATTGAGTACATAACAGCAAGTATTAACTTTTATTTTTTTAATCTGGTAAAAGGATTATGTGAAATTTAAATATTATTTTATTATGTATGTTTAAAATATTACATAATATTTTGAGGCTCTTCAGATAGTTGCTAAGGTACAATGTTGTTTTCAATTATTGAATGTATAATTGCCTTGTAGGGTTAAAGTCTCCAGGATTAAGTGGTACCAGTTATGCTTCATAGGAGCAACCTGTACAGATGTACAGGCATACATCATTTTACTGTGCTTTGATTTATTGTGCTTTGCAGATATTGCATTTTTTACAAATGGAAAATTTGTGGCAACCCAGTGCTGTTGAGCAAGTCTATAGACACCATTTTTCCAACAGCGTGTGCTCACTTCTTGTCTCTGTGTCATATTTTGGTAATTCTCACAATATTTCAAACTTTTTAATTAGTATTATATCTATGATCAGTGATGATTGGTGATCAGTGATCTTTGATGTTACTATTGTAATTGTTTTGGGGTACCATGAACCTCACCCATATAAAACTGTGAACTTAATTGATAAATGTTGTGTGTGTTCTGACTGCCCTACCGAAGGACTGTTCCCTTATCTCTCTTCTTCTCCTTGGGCCTCGCTATTCCCTGAGACATAATAATATTGAAATCTTGCCAGTTAATAATCCTACAATTGTCTTTAAGTGTTCAAGTGAAAGGAAGAGTCACATGTCTCTCACTTTAAATCAGATGCTAGAGATGATGCAATGTCTCCAGTGTTACAGTGCTCTCTCTCTGTCCCTTGTATCTAGGGGGTTCTACACTCAGGGACTCTGGGTCCAAATGATGCACTTGCTCCACTTCAATCTCTTTTTCTTGGTGGTAGTGGGGTCCCCCCTTTCTGTCTCTGGGATGGCTCGTTTTAAGCCTAATAAGATGGCAAAACTGACCAATTCCCTCATTAGGGTTCCATAAACCTTATTTGCATGGTCTGACCCCTACAAAAAGTGTCTTGCACCATATTTGCATTATTAGCAAGCTATCCAATCCCCTTGGTGCTCCACAAGCACCTTATTTGCATATTCCCACCCAATATTTATGATACAAGTTACAAGACCATGGAGAGAATGGCCATATAAAAGAGATCCATCACACCACACTTGGTAGAGAGTCAGAAAAAAAGAAGAAGACCCTTAATGAATTAGATTCACACAGCGGCTGCAACAGTGGGCTCAAACATAGTAACAATTGTGAGGATGGCACAGAACCAGGCAAAATTTCATTCTGTTATACATGGGGTCACTATGAGTTGGAACCGATTCTATGGCACCTAATGACAACAACATATCTGTGTCATTTCAGGGGTTAGTGACTTTCATGGATGTGGCCATAGACTTCTTCCAAGAAGAGTGGGAATGGCTGACCCTTACTCAGAGGAATTTTTACGGGAAGATGATATTGGAAAACTATAGGAACCTAGTCTCCGTGGGTAAGAGTATTTTTCTCCTTCTGCCTTCCTGTAACTCAGAAGTCCTTCCTGCCTGTCTTAGGTATCTAGTACTGCTATAACAGACATACCACAGGTGGATGGCTTTAACAAACATAAATGTATTTTCTCACAGTTTAGAGGGCTAGAAGTCTGAATTCAGGGTGCTAGTTCTAGGGGAACAATTTCTCCTTCTGTTGGCTCTTGGGGAAAGTCCTTGTCTCTTCAGCTTCTATTCCTGGTTCTTTGGAGATCTCCAAGTGGCATGGTACCTAACATCCCCCATCTCTGCTTGCTGGCTTGCTCATTTAATCTCTTTACTATCTCAAAAAAAGATTTCCTTAACACACCCAACACTAACGTTGTCTCATTAACATAACAAAGAAAACGTATTCCCAAATGAGATTGTAACCACAGGCATAGAGGTTAGGATTTACAACATATATTTTCTGGGGACAAATTCAATCCATAACACAGCCTTAATCAGCATTTTCCTGCATTGCCCTTCTTTCACAAGACCACAAGGACTGAGTCATAGTTCCAGGATACCCACGTCATGGTCAATTTTCATATCTTTCTTCATATACAGGTCTTTGCATTTCTAAACCAGGTGTGATTTCCTTATTGGAACAGGGGAAAGAGCCCTGGGAGGTGAATGGACAGATGACAAGAGGCCTGTGCCCAGGTGAGTGCAGGATAACCAAAGATGGGGAAACTATTCTCCAGATGTTTCTTCTCTCAGCTATTTCTTGGAAAATACCTCTCAAAGTCCCCAGGGCCTGGGGAGAAAATTGAGGCCTCTCCAACATGGGCTTCCCCAAATATAAACCTCTCTATGTTTCTTCTCACATTTTGCTTCCTTCTGCCTGATTATCACTCAGTTTTCAGTTCTCTGGGTTCCATTTCCTCCAGATCCCCCTCCTCTCTATTTCTTAAGACTTTTTTTTTTTCTGATATTTATTTACTTTGTAAGCTGCTGCCTTTGATTCAGTAATTGATAAATGGATTTATTCAGTCATTCCTTTAATAAGCATTTATTAACTCTGTTTTGTTAGACACTCTGCCAGTGTTGGTTACAGACGTTAATAAGTGTATATATCTACCAAGGAATTTATCAGCCTTAACGCTGGAGGCGCAGTGGTTAAGAGCTATGGCTGATAACCAAAAGATTGGCAGTTCTAATCCAGTTAAAATCCACCAGCTGCTCCTTGGAAACCCTATGGGGCAGTCCTACTCTGTTCTATAGGGTCGCTATGAGTTGGAATCCACTTGACTACAATGGATTTTGTTTTTTTTTAGGGATGGTAAGGAATGGTGACAAAGTGGTTAAGAGCTCAGCTGCTAACAAAAGGGTCGACAGTTTGAACCCACCAGCTGCTCCGTTGGAGAAAGATGTAGCTGTCTCCTCCTGTAATGATTTATAGCCTCAGAAGCCTCATGGGACGGTTAGACTCTGTCCTATAGGGTTGCTATGAGTCCGAAACGACTTGACGACAACGGGTATAAATAACTTACTCAAAGTTGTTGTTAGTTGCTGTTGAGCCACCTCTGACTCATGGTGACCCCATGTACAACAAAATGAAACACTGACTAGTCCTGTGCCATCTTCACAATTGGGAATGTTTCAGTCCTTTGTTGCAGCCACTGTATATTTTGAGTGCCTTCCAACCTAGGGGCCTCATCTTCCAACACTATATCAGACAGTGTTCTATTGTGTTTTCATTGGCTGATTTTTGGAAGTAGATGGACAGGCCTTTCTTCCTAGTCTGCCTTAGTCTGAAAGCTCCACTGAGATCTGTCCTCTATGGATGACCCTGCTGGTTTTTGAAATATCTGTGGCATAGCTTCCAGCACCACAGCAACACTCACACTACCACAGTATGACAACTGACAGACAGGTGGTAAATATATTTTACTTCAAAAAAACAAAATCTCAGCTTTCCTGAGAAGTCATTCATATTTTCTGAGAAGGATTTTTGTTTTTGGTTTGTTGTTTTTTTTTTTTTTTTAATTTAGGTTTCTTTTGGCATAGGTTATATACATGTTTGGTACAAAACTTTTAAGGTATGAAATGTTTTATAGTAAAAAATTGAGATCCTCTCTTCTATTCTGTAAATCAGCCACCTAGTTTTCTTCCCTTAAAAAAAAAACCAACCCCACTGCCGTCGAGTTGATTACAACTCATAGTCACCCTATAGGACAGAGTAGAACTGCCCCATAGTTTCCAAGGCTGTAAATCTTTACCATAAGCAGACTGCCATATCTTTGCCCTATGTAGCAGCTAGTGGCTTTGAGCTACCAGCATTTTTATTTAGCAGCCAAGGGCTTTAACCACCGTGCAACCAAGGCTCCTTTTCTTCCCTAGAGGCAATCATTACCTTCTTGCTTATGCTTCAATGTAAATACATAAATACTTATAGATTCTTTTTTCTTTTTTGTATACAGTGAAAAGTGATGTACATTTTTTAGACATAATGGTATTGTACACTTAATAGACTACAGTACAGTTAAACATAACTTTTATATATATTGGCAAACCAAAAATTTCATGTGACTCACTTTATTGAGATATTTGCTCTATTGTGGTGGTCTGGAACCGAACCTGCAATATTGCTAAGGTGTGCTTGTATAGAAAGGAAGTCAGATTTGGAAATATTAGACCATTATTCCCATTGGAAAAGCCCTTGAGGAAGTCTCCCATCTTCTCTTGGTATATTTTATCGAAGGCTTCATTCTGGGCCACTGTGAAATTATTTTTCCAGTCCCCAATGATTCCTTTCAAATATGAAAAATAAGTCCAGATCAGATTTGCAACTAGCATCTCAAGACCTCGTCTGAACTTCTCCAATTCCAGAGCCTACTGCCATCTAGTACCTGCCTAACAACAATACTGTGAGGACCGAATAGATATGATGGATAACATCAGCAATAATAATAACTAACAGGCATTTAGTAATTCTTTTATGTTAGACTTTTTTTTTTTTTTAAGGATTTTACATGTATACCTCATTTAGTACTCCCAACATCTTTTCAAGATAGGAGCTGTATTTTCTCCACATTACATTTACCTCTGAGCTAGTAATACAAGTAAAATTGGTGTACTTTCTCCTCACTGTTGCCTCCAGATCATCTTTTCTCTTTTCTTTTACTTTCCACCTTTGAATCTCATAGAACCCAACTGCCAGGGTATCTCATTGTTTTAACTTTCCCATGCCTCAGGTCAAACCCCTCATTCAATGAAGATTGTAGCTCATACCTCACTGGAATTCTGTCCATAACAATTACAATCAAAATTCTTGGTGATTTCAGTTTCCAGGTTATGATACTTCTAGTTCTCTGGTCCCTGTTCCTTCATCATTTCTCTTCTAATAATCATATACCACTCTCAACCCAAAGTTACATGCTGCTTCTTCTCATTACTCATTCTTTCCGCATGATCTCACATTTCACATATCCCATTCTCAGTATATCAGCTTCATTTTACTTGCATCTACAATCAACGCCCATGGAAGCAGCAGTCAAGAAACCAAATGACATATTGCATTGGGCAAATCTGCTGCAAACTCTTCTTTAAAGTGTTATAAAGCAAAGATGTCACTTTGACGACTAAGGTTCGCCTGACTCAAGCTATGGTATTTTCAATCGCCTCATATGCATGTGAAAGCTGAACAATGAATAAGGAAGACTGAAGAAGAATTGATGGCTTTGAATTATGGTATTGGCGAAGAATATTGAATATACCATGGACTGCCAGAAGAATGAACAAATCTGTCTTGGAAGAAGTACAGCTGGAATGCTCCTTGGATACGTTCTTACCCTAAGCAGGTCCTGCTTGGTTCGGCTTCTCGTTAATAAACACACACTGAGGTAAGAAGGGAGGAACATCGTTTACTGCATGCACACAGGCAAGGAGCAAGGAGGTATATACTTCAAGTCAAGCTCCCCGAACAAAGAGAGGCGGAGGCAGAACTTTTTATATGGTCCCTCACAAAGGAGTACATATAAACACTACGGACTACATAGGTTATCATGGTGCACAGGCTCAATAAGACAAATTGCATTTTTTATTTGGCATGTAGGCTAGTAAACTGGGTTTGACTGGCTTGAGCCACAGGCAGCACTTTGAGGACAATCGACAGCAGGGGCCAGGTTCCGCTTGGTCTGAGCAGCTGCTAATGAGCCACACAGAGTGCCATCACTTAAGATCTTGCTTGATAATAGCTAAGGAGCTCCTGACTGCATTGACTATCAATCCCTTCTTCTCTTTGGGGATATGCCGGTAAGCCATATTCCCTGGGCTGTGAAGAGCATCTTCTAAATTGGGCAATGGCTCCTCAATATAGGGGACTGTATTGAACATAAGCTTCTATGCTTTTTTTTTTGTTGTTGTTTGTTTTGTTTTTTAGCTTGCACTGAGATAGACAAAAAGGAAAGTATTGTATAAAACAACATACATTCCTGTTACAATCAAAGAAAATAAAAATAGTAAACAAACACTTCAGCTGATTATAGTTAGGTAACCAAGAGATGAGCCAGTCAAAGATATTTGACCTACCTTGGTTAGGAACATGAAGACAAGTAACTTTCTGACATATTGACAAATCCAACATTTAGTCGTATTGGTTGCACTTGCTACTGATAGGGCTAATTTTACAAAAGTGTTAACTATGCCAAGACAATGTGGGGGACAGAGTTAGGAGAAGAATGAAAGTGAGATGCCACAGCTTCATATGTGCATGAAACAGGGTCTGGCTTAAGAGACCTCCTATCTTAAACAGGCGAAATATGAACAGGAAGGAAAAAAAATCACAGTTAACAAACTCTATAGGTTAAACACTCAGAGTCTCTTAAACAGATACTTCAGGTCTTGTACTTGCTCACAGTTCTAGTTGTTCTAAAGAGTTATCATTGTAGGGTCGGAGTCTAGGGCAGGTGCCGCTTCAGCTGAATGTGGTGAATCCAAGGTTTGACTCCTTTCAGTTTGATCACTGTATAGGTGATGAGAAGCACCTCAAAGGATCTTTTTCACTTGGGCTGGAGAGGCTCGTCTTTCCAGGCACACAGCAGGACCCAATCTCCAGGTTGAAATGGTTGGACTGTCACCTCAGGAGGGTGTTCTTCTTTGACCAGGGCATATCTGTAGAGAGAATAAAGGACAGCAAACAAAGAACGGAAATACTCTTGTATGGTTTTTTCACCAAATAAAATTAAATGGTTACCATTCATCAGCCCATGATTTTTCAGGAGGGCCTTCCCATAGACTACCTCAAAAGGCTTAATTTGAGCTTGCTTCTGGGAGCTGCCCTAACCCAAAGCAAGGCTCTAGGGAGAGCCTGTATCCACGTTAATTTTGCTTCTTGACACACATTTGCTATGTGTCTTTATTTTTTTAATTATACTTCAGGTGAAGGCTTACAGAACAAATAGTTTCTCATGAAACAGTAGTACACATATTGTTTTATGACGTTGGTTAACAACTCCACAACATGTCAACCCTCTCCTTTCTAGACCTTTATTTTTTTGGTGAAAATATACATAGCCAAAGATACACCATTTCAAAAAATTCTGCATGCACAGTTCAGTGACATCAACTATGCTCTTCCAATTGTGCTGCTATTCTCACCTTAGGTGAAGGTTTACAGAACAAAATAGTTTCTCCTTTAACAGTTAGTACACATGTTGCCCTATGACAATAGTTAACAATCTCACAACACATCAACACTATCCTTACTCAACCTTGGGTTCCCTATCACCAGCTTTCTTGTCCCCTTCTGCCTTCTGGCCCTTGTCCCTGGACTGCTGTACCTCATTAGTCCCATTTGGTTTTATGGGGCTGTCCACTCCCTGGCTGAACGGTGAACCTCGGAAATGACTTCACCACTGAGCTGAAAGGGTGTCTGGGGGCCATAGTCTCGGGGTTTCTCAAGTCTCCTTTAGGCCAGTAAATCTGGTATTTTTTTTTGTGAGTTAGAATTTTGTTCTAAATCCTTCTCCAGCTCTGTCCAGAACCCTCTGTTGTGATCCTGGTCAGAGCAGTCAGTGGTGGTAGCCGGGCACCATCCAGCTATACTGGACTCAGTCTGATGGAGGCCTTGGTAGCTGTAGTCCATTAGTCCTTCGGACTAATCTTTCCCTTGTATCCTGTTCTCTTCATTCTCCCTTGCTCCTGAAGGGATGAGACCAGTGGAGTATCTTAGATGGCTGCTCACAGGCCTTTAAGACCCCAGACGCTACTCACCAAGGTAGAATGTAGAACATTGTCTTTATAAACTGTGTTATGTCATTTGAGCTAGATATTCCCCAAGACCATAGTCCCAACAGCCCTCCACCCAGAAATTCAGTCCCTCAGGGAGTTTGGATGTGTCTATGGAGCTTCCATGACCTTTCCTTGTACAAGTTGTGCTGGTTTCCCCTGTATTGTGTACTGTCTCACCCTTCACCCAAGATAACACTTATCTATTGCCTATTTAGTGTTTCCCCTCCACCACTCCCATCCCTGGTAACCAACAAAGATGGTTACATTTTGTGTGTGAACTTTTTCATGGGTTTTTACAATACAGGTCTCATACAATATTTGTCCTTTTGTGATTGACTTATTTCACTCAGCATAATGTCCTCCAGTTTCATCCATGTTATGAGATGCTTCACAGATTCATCATTGTTCTTTCTCATTGCATAGTACTGCATTGCGTGTATGTACCATAGTTTGTTTATCCATTCAACTGTTGATGGGCATCTAGGTTGTTTCCATCGTTTTGCAATTCTGAACAATGCTGCCATGAACATAGGTGTGCATATGTCTATTAGAGTGACGACTTTTATTTCTCTAGGATCTATTCCTAGGAGTGGGATTGCTGGATAGAATGGTATGTCTATTTCTAGCTTTCTGAGGAAGCACCGTATCATTTTCCAAAGTGGTTGCATCATTTTGCATTCCCACCAGCCGTGCACAAGAGTTCGGATCTCCCTGAAGCCCCTCCAACATTTGTTATTTCCAGTGTTTTTGATTCGTGCCAGTAATGCTGGGGTGAGATGGTATCTCACTGTGGTTTTAATTTGCATTTCTCTAATGGCTAGTGATCACGAGCATTTCCTCATGTGTCTGTTGGCCATTTGAATGTCTTCTTTGGTGAAGTGTCTGTTCATTTCCTTTGTCCATTTTTTAATAGGGTTATTTGTCTTTTTGTTGTAGAGGTGTTGGATTTTCTTGTAGATTATGGAGATTAGAGCTTTGTCTGACTTGTACTGTCCAAAAATTTTTTCCCAGTCTGTAGGTTCTCTTTTTACTCTTTTGGTGAAGTCTTTTGAAGAGCATAGGTGTTTGATTTTTAGAAGATCCCAGTTATCTAGCTTATCTTTTGGGGTTTGTGCGTTGATGGTTGTGGTTTGTATCCTGTTAATGCCGCGTATTAAGGCCTGCAGTGTTGGTCCTATTTTTTCTTCTATGAACTTTATAGTTTTAGGCGTTATATTCAGGTCTTTGATTCACTTTGAAGTAGTTTTTGTATACAGTGTGAGGTATGAGTCCTGTTTCATTTTTTTGCAGATGGATATCCAGTTTTGCCAGCACCATTTATTAAAAAGACTGTCTTTTCCACATTTGGTGGACTATGGGCCCTCGTCGAGCATCCGGTGACCATAGGTGGATGGATTTACATCTAGGTTCTTAATTCTGTTGCATTGGTCAATGTATCTGTCATTGTACCAGTACCAGGCTGTTTTGACTACTGTAGCTGTATAGTAGGTTCTGAAGTCAGGTAGTGTGAGTCCGCCAACTTTATTCTTCTTCAGTAGTGCTTTACTTCTTCGGGGCTTCTTCCTTTTCCATATAAAGTTAATGATTAGTTTTTCCATCTCTTTGAATAATGTTGTTGGTATTTGGCTTGGGATTGCATAGTATTTGTAAATTGCTTTGGGTAGAATTGTCATTTTCACAATGTTGAGTCTGCCTATCCATGAGCATGGTATGTTTTTCCATTTATGTAGATCCCTTTGGGTTTCTTGCAATAGTGTTTTGTAGTTTTCTTTGTATAGGTCTTTTACATCCCTGGTCAGATTTATTCCTAAGTATTTTATCTTTTTAGAGGCTATTATAAATGGTATTGTTTTCCTGATTTCCTTTTCATCGTTCTCCTTATTGGTGTATTGGAATCCAACTGTCTTGTTCCTGTTTTCAAGGGGAATGTTTTCAGCCTCTCTCCATTAAGAATTATGTTGGCCATTGCTTTTGCATAGATGCCCTTTATTATGTTGAGAAATTTCCCTTCTATACCTATTTTATTAAGAGTTTTATCAGGAATGGGTGTTGGACTTTGTCAAATGCCTTTTCTGCATCAATTGAGATGATCATGTGATTCTTTTCTTTCCTTTTATTTATGTGATGGATTACATTGATTGATTTTCTAATGTTAAACCATCTTTGCATACCTAGTATGAATCCTACTTGCTTGTGGTGTATTATTTTTTTGATATGATGCTGAATTCTATTGGATAGAATTTTGTTCAGAATTTCTGCATCTATATCCATGAGAGATATTTGTATGTAATTTTCTTTTTTTGTGACGTCTTTGCCTGCCTTTGGTATCAGCGTTATGCTGGCTTCATACAATGAATTTGGGAGTGTTGCTTCCTTTTCTATGCTCTGAAATAGCTTGAGTAGTACTGGTACAAGCTCTTCTGTAAATGTTTTGTAGAATTCTCCAGTGAAGCCATCTGGGCCATGGCTTTTTTGGTTGGGAGTATTTTTTATTACCTTTTCAATCTCTTCTCTTGTTATGGGTCTGTTCAGAATTTCAACATCACTTTGTTGTAGTTTGGGTAGGTAGTGTGTTTCTAGAAATTTATCGATTTCCTCTAGGTTTTCAAATTTGTTGGAGTATAGTTTTTCATAATATTCTGTTATAATCCTTTTTATTTCAGTTGGGTCTGTTGTAATGTCTCCCATTTCATTTCTTATTTGGGTTATCTGTGTCCTCTCCTGTTTTTCTTTTGTCAGTCTGGCCAGTGGTTTGTCGATTTTGTTGACTCTTTCAAAGAACCAACTTTGGTTTTGTTGATTCTTTCTATTGTTTTTCTGTTCTCTATTTCATTTATTTCTGCTCTGATCTTTACTATTTCCTTTCTTCCTATGGTTGTGGGCTTTTTTTTGCTGTTCTCTTTCTATTTGTTTGAGTTCTGTAGTGAATGTTTTGATTTTGTCACTTTCTTCTTTTTAGATGTGTGCATCTATTGCTATAAATTGTCCTCTGAGGACTGCCTTTGCTGTGTCCCAAAGGTTTTGGTGTGATGTGTTTTCATTCTCATTTGACTCTAGGAATTTTTTGATTCCATCTCTGATTTCTTCTATTACCCAGTGATGTGTAAGCAGGGCATTATTCAGTTTCCATGTAATTGATTTTTTTTCCTTGCTCTTTCTGTTGTTAATTTCTACCTTGATGGCATTGTGGTCGGAGAAGATACTGTGAATTATCTCAACGTTTTGGATCTTGTTGAGGATTGCTCTGTGGCCTAAGATGTGGTCTATTCTGGAGAAGTTTCCATGTGCATGGGAAAAGAATGTGTACTTTGCAGCGGTTGGATGGAGTGTTCTATAAATGTCTCTGAGGTCAAGTTGGCTGATTGTGCCCTTTAGGTCTTCTGTATCTTTGCTGAGTTTCTTCTTAGTTGTTCTGTCCTTTACTGAGAATGGTGTGTTGAAGTCTCCTACTATGATTGTGGAACTGTCAATTTCTCTTTTCAGTGCTGTTAGAGTTTGTGTTACATATTTTGGAGCCCTGTCTTTGGGTGTGTAGATATTTATTATGGTTATGTCTTCATGATGGATCGTACCCTTAATCATTATATAGCGTCTTTCTTTGTCTTTTATGGTAGATTTTGTTTTAAAGTTTATTTTATCTGAGATTAGGGTTGCCACTTCTGCTCTTTTTTGGTAGTTGTTAGCTTGATATATTTTTTTCCAACCTTTGACTTTTAATAAATTCACATCTTTGTTTTTAAGTTGTGTCTCTTGTAGACAGCATATTGATGGATACTGTTTTCTTATCCATTCTGTCACTCTCCGTCTCTTTATGGGTGCATTGAGTCCATTTACATTCAGTGTAATCATTGATAGATGTGAGTTTGTTGCTGTCATTTTGTTGTGCTTTTTTTTTTTGTGGTGCTGAAGATTTCTTTGTTATTCTTAATCTCTTGTGCTGAGTTACTTTTGTTTGTGGATTTTTTTTTCATTTCTTTTTTTTTTTTAGGTTTTGTTTTTGCTGAGACTTTATGTTTTTCCCCTTTTTTTTAATGAGGGTATTTGTTAACTTTGTCTGTAGTTACCATGAATTTTACCCTTATCTTTCTAAGTTTGAAGCAGTCTACCACTACTTGGTATCGCCTTGCCTTCTTCTCCATTAGAAGGTTCTATACCTATGCTGTTTATTCACTCTTTTATTGTTTTGATGTTGTTGTCATTTACTGATTAACTGCTCTGATTCCCTGTTGTATTTATTTTGGTTTTGGATAGTTCTTGAGAGGTCATTTCCTAGATTTGTATCTGGCTGGTACGATCCTGCATCCTAGATTCTGCCTGTGAGCTGAAGTTGTTTGTCCTCAGATCAAAGAACTCCCTTTAATAATTCTTGTAATCTTGGTTTGACTTTGACAGATTCCCTTAATTTCTGTTTATCTGGAAATGACCTAATTTCACCATCAAATTTGAATGAGTTTTGCAGGCTATATTATTCTTGGCTGGCAGTTTTTTCTTTCAAGATTTTATTTATGTCATCCCATTGCCTTCTTGCCTACATGGCTTCTGCTGAATAATCTGAGCTTAGTCTTATTGTTTCTCCTCTGTATGTGACTTCTTTTTTTCACGAGCTGCTCTCAGGATTCTTTGGTTTTTTCGAGTGTGATTATGATATGCCTTAGTGATTTTCTTTTGGGGTCTCTCTATATGTGGTTGGTTGAGCTTCTTGGATGGCCAGCTTTTCATTTGTCATGATATTCAGGAAGTTTTCTGTCAGCAGTTCTTCAATGATCCTCTCTGTTTCCTGTTTTCTCCCCCTGTTCTGGAATTCCAATCACTTGAATATTTTTGCTTTTGATTGTATCCCACATAACTCTCAAGGTCTCTTAATTTTTCTTTATTTTTTTTTCCTGAGTTTTCCTGAAACAGAGTTATATCCAAGTGTTTGTCTTCAATTCCACTGATCCTGTCTTCCACCGATCCTGTCTTCCACCGTTTCAAATCTGCTTCTCAGCCCTTCTGTGACACCATCCACTTCTGAAATCTTGTTGTTTATCTTTTGGATTTCTAATTGTTGTCCTTGTATTATTTCTAGTTGTGAATTTATTTTGGAATTTTGTTCCTGCATTATTTTCCTGAATTCTTCCCATTTTTTGTCTGTATTTTCCATGAATTCGTCTATTTTTTCCTCATGTTTGTCAGCTTTTTGCCTCAGCTCTTGGAGAATTCTAAGTATTAGAGATTTGAATTCCCTATCAGTTAGTTCCAGTGCATTTTCTTCCACTGGTCAGTCTTCTGGTGTTTTATTTTGGATGCCTACTGGAACCATCTTGCCCTGTTTTTTGTAAGTGTTTTGATAGTGTCTGCTGTCTTCAGGGCATTCAGTAGTTATTTTTCTCGTTTATTGATTGTAGATTTGTTTGTTACATCCCCTATTTTTTTTTAAATTTGACTATGTCTGAACAGGTGGACTGCGTGTTCTTTGTTGTTTGCTCATCTGTGGGCACAATACTTTTCACCTTCTCCAATTGGCAGGGTCAGTCACTCAGATATGGTATGCCAGGGCAGGTCTTGCTGACGAGGAGTTACTGGGATGGGTTGTTTGTGGCACTTACTACAGCCACCAGGGAGGGTCAGTAATCAGTGCAGGGCGGGTTCCAGTAGGCTGTTCCTGTTGTGCTTGGTGGTGTGATGTTAAGCGCATGGTGCAGGTATGCAGGATGTAGCAGGGAGATGGTTATGTGTGGAGCTAAGATGGATATTGGACAGAGGAGAGAGGAACAGGAGCCAAAAACATACAAAAAACAAAAAACAAAAAAGTACGCTGGGGAGCTTGCCATTGGAGTGGAGAGATGAGAGACTATGAAGTGGAGAAAAACAGAAAAGGGAAGAGGAAGAAAAGAAAAGAATGAATAAATAAAAATTGGAAAAGTTAAAGAACCACAAAGTTCCCAGGGACCCCACCAGTGCAGCTATGATGTCTGGGGAAGTCGCTCTCAGGTGTTGCAGTACAGCCTGGCTAGAAGGCGTAGAGGTATACAACGCCAGGTATTCATGGAAAAGAAAGAGAAGGAACATATAGAGAGATGAGAAACTGAGTAATGAAGAAAGACAAAAAGGGAAAAAGAGGGAAAAGAATACAAAACAAATTTAGAAAGAAAAGAACAAGAGAAGCCCCCAAAAAAACAAAAAAAAAAAACCAACAAAGAAAGAAATGTCCTCAGGGATCCCTCTGCACTTTTGTGCAAGCTGAGTGGGTAGTCTCCTTGCCACACAGCACCGCCTGGCCAGAAAGGGCTCCCAACACAAGAAAAGGGAAAGAAAACAAACAAACAATTCAAAACAAACAAATGAACAAAAGCCCCGGGATCCCACCAGTTCGGCAGCCCAGACCGGGAAGCAGCTCCACACTTGAATGGAGCTCCACAGCCCATCAGGAAGAAGCAAAGATGGCGCATGGAGCCAGGTATTTGAGCGAAAGGTGGGGGAGGTGGTGAGAGGTGAGGAAGAAATCAAAAGAAGCAGAAAAAAGAGCAACACCAGCAGCTAACAAATGGCACTCAGACAGCTGGCCCGTTCGGGTGTGTGGAATCCAAGCAGCCGGTGTTTCCCGGACAAGAGATTGTGGCCACAGGAAGCAGAGGAGGTTGAGTGGGGGTGAAGGAGGATAGGGCATGGGAAAGCATATATCACAAATTACCTGTTGTTTTGTCTCCCACTGGAAGCTCCGTGAAGCTGCTTTCTCATACCCCCTGTTTGCTGGTCTCCAATAGGAGTCCAAGATGGCGGATCTGGGCTGCGTTAACTGGTAGGGGACCTCTGCATGAATATCTCCTCACTTTCTGTTCTCTGTCAGTTTTCTCACTCCATTTGGTGCTTGGCTGAGTTCTTTATCTCTTCATTTGATGTTTTAGGGTTTCAGGATTGTTGTTTTCTCTGTTCAGCTTAGTTTTTCTGATCTCTGCTGTGGAGGGATGGCATGGTGCTTCTACCCTGAGTGCCATTTTGCCAGAAGTCTATCCCATCTCATTTCTTATTTGGGTTATTTCCATCCTCTCTTGTTTTTCTCTTCTTATCCAGTTTGTTCCTGAATAGAGAAGGAAAGACTTTCACGTACTCCATTCTGATTTCAACCATGCCACAGCATTTAATTACTGTGTAATTCATGAAATACTTTTAATTTTTGTCTTACACAAGGCCACACTCCTACTATTCTTGCTCTTAATGCTCGATCTCCATGCATCCTCCTCATCAAATATTCAACATCTGACCCCATAACCAATTTGTCATCTTTGACACATGTAAAGATGCTCTAGGGTACTAGTTTGCCCTGTCCAGGAAGAATTATCAAGCAGAAAGCCTCCATAGACATTCATAACTCCATCAGAAGAGTGAGCTCTACCATGTTTCATTCCAGTATTTCCCCCATGGACACAGTGCGTTGAGATAGGGCTGGGAAGAAACAGTGGATTTACTCTGAAGGAAGCAGACATGATTTTTGACATAAAAAAGCCAAGTGTTAATTTTTCTGGCACTCAATTGAAAGTAGGGCTGACCATGTGACTAGATTTCTGAAAGTAAGAGAGAAAACTTGCTGGGAGAATCCAGGAGAGAAAATTTATTCTGTTCTCATAAAAGAAACTCCTGCAGAGGAAAAAGCAAATTTATATGAAGCCATCTGCTTCCTCCCTGTGAATTAGCTAGCAGGATTTACTGTCCACAACGGCTGCAGGTCTCTAGTGCCGTAAAGAATAACCAATACAGTCAGATATGCTAGTCTAGAGACTGAATCACAGACCCTTTGAGCTAACGGCATCAACTTCTTTTATCTAGACATTTTATTATAAGAGAGAGGGGGGAAGAAAGAACATTTGTTTAAAACATGTAACTCATGTGTCCCATTACATGCAGTTGCCTACAAGTACACCATTGCATTCAGTTTATTTACACTAGTCCTGACTAGGCCAGTAGTAAAGTATATGGCTTGCCAAAAATGTTCTTCAGAAAACACGTCAAAGATATGATGGACTAGTACACAAATGCACATTCTTAGTATTTACTTTTTATTTCTAGCTTAAATTGACTCAAATTTCCCTACCTTTTATATTATACCCAGTATATCAAAACTATGAAGTCTCTTAATTTCTCCAATGCTAGTTTCAATAGTGATAGTTTTCTTCCATCTCTTTCAGTCTCAATGTACTGCACAAATGTTGACCTAGTATTTCTGGTCTGAATTCCAGAAATATGTCTGGGCTTCTCTCTTCCTCAACAGCTAATCAAGAGGATATGGAATGAGGAATATCATTGCTAGTGTCAGATGGATCCTCGCTGAAAGCAGAGAATACCAGAAAGATGTTTACCTGTGTTTTATTGACCATGCAAGCATTCGACTGTGTGGATCATAACAAATTATGGACAGCATTGCGAAGAATGGGAATTCCAGAACGCTTAAATGTGCTCATGAGGAATCTGTACACAGATCAAGGGGCAGTCATTCGAACAAAACAAGGGGATATTGTGTGGTTTAAAGTCAGGAAGGTGTACCTCAGTGTTGTATACCTTCAGCATACCTATTTAATCTGTATGCTGAGCAAATACTCCAAGAAACTGGAATCTATGAAGAAGAATAGGGCACCAAGATTGGAGGAAGATGCACTGACAACCTGCAATATGCAGATGACACAACCTTGCTTGCTAAAAGTGAAGAGGACTTGAAGCACTTATTGATGAAGATCAAAGACCACAGCCTTCAGTATGGATTACAACTCATCACAAAGAAAACAAAAATCCTCACAATGGGACCAATAAGCAACATCATGATAGATGGAGAAAAGATTGAAGTTGTAAAGGATTTCATTTTACTTGGATCCACAGTCAACACCCATGAAAGCAGCAGTCAAAAAATCAAAAGACACATTGCATTGGGCAAACCTGCTGCAAAAGTCTTCTTTAAAGTGTTGAAAAGCAAAGATGTCACCTTAAAGACTAAAGTGCGCCTGACCCAAACCATTGTGTTTTCAGTTGCCTCATGTGCATAAGAAAGCTGGACAATGAATAAGAAAGACTGAAGAACAATTGACGCCTTTAAATTGTGGTGTTGGCAAAGAATATTGTATATACCATGGACTGCCAAAAGAACAAACAAATCTGTATTGCAGTAAGTACAACCAGAATGCTCCTTAGAAGCAAGGATGGTGAGATTACATCTCCATACTTTAGATATGTTGTCAGGAGGAATCAGTCCCTGGAAAAGGACATCATGCTTGGCAAAGTAGAGGGACAGCGAAAAAGAAGAAGACCCTCAACAACATGGATTGACACAGTGGCTTCAACAACGGGCTCAAGCATAACAATTGTGAGGATGGCGCAGGACCAGGCAGTGCTTCGTTCTGTTGTACATAGGTTCCATATGAGTTGGAACAGACTGGACGGCACAATGAAACTCTCTTCCTCAAGATCTAATCAAGTAGTTGTCAACCTCAGACAACTGTGCCACGAAAGAGACATTTTTCTATTTCCAGATACTTTGATTTTCATGAAAAGGGTGAGTGTGTGCTACAGGTGTCTAGTAGATAGAGACCAGGGATGTGATTAAACATCCCACAATGCATAGAACAGCCTCCCAAAATAGTTATCAAGCTGAAATTGTCAGTGCTAACAGGGCTGACAATCCCTGCACTATTCAAATTCCCAATCCCTTTGAAACTGCCTAAATACTGCTCAATATGGTCTAATTCTGCCATTTCCCGTGTAATTCCTGGTCCTAATCACAGTCATTGCTTGCTCTGGTCTGCTGATCTAACTTTATCTTTTCTACTCTTATTCTACACACTTATTCCTTCAACTTACACACCTAGTGATCTTTAAATACATGTTTCATCACTCCTGCATTTAAATCCTTTCTGTGGATTTCCACTGCATTTGGCATATTTTCCAAATTCCCTAGCAAGGTTTACAGTTTTCACATTAATTCACTATTTAAACATATCCAACCTAACCTCCTGCCCCTCCCTACTCCCAAACTACAAAGCAATTATACATATCTTTTCAGGTCTTTGAATATGCCTCAGTATCTTTAAACTCTAGATCTTTACACATGTAACCCACCCTGTTCTGTTTCCTCTTCACCTCTCTCATGTTCACTGTAGACATTTCAGGGTACATGCTTTTCTTATCCAGAAATTCTTCAGTAATCTGTCCCCTCTAAGCAATCCTTCATAAACACCAAAACATGAAATAGGATTGTCTCCTATAAGACCTCCCAAACTGTACAATACCCTATTTGTCACAACCCTTTGAATTATAATCGATTGTCTTAATCCTTCTTTCTGATTCAAAGCTCCATTAGAACATCATTTTGGCCATACATATACATGTATGTATGTATGTATATATATCTGAACCTGAACCCATTGCCTTTGAGTCGATTCTGACTTACAGTGACACCAAAATATGTAAATATATGAAGCCCTGGTTGCACAGTGGTTAAGCATTCGGCTGTTAACTAAAAGGTAGGCAGTTCAAATCCACTAGCTGTTCATCGGAAAACCTATGGGGCAGTTCTACTCCGTTCTATAGGCTTGGTAAGAGTTGGAATCCCCTGGATAACAATAAGTTGATTTGCTTTTAGCTATATATATATGTATATATATATATATATATATATATAAACATATATATGTATATGTGTATGTATATGTACGTATATGTATATATAGATACACACATGGAGCTAGGTGATGCAGTGGTTAAGAGCACAGCTGCTAACCTAAAGGTCAGTAGTTTGAATACACCAGGTGCTCTTTGAAAACTTTATGGGGCAGTTCTACTCTGTCCTATAGAGTCACTATGAGTCGGAGTTGACTTGACAGCAGTAGGTTTGTTTATATATAGATCTCCGCATTGAAAGCGTATAGAAGGCACACAAATGTTAACATCATTCCACAGCCTTCCTCAATTTCAGATACTGCTTCCTTATCTGACTTTGGGTAAGTAAGTGCAATGACGTCTATATCTCTCACTAGAAAATAATCCCACAAGAATTTCAAGCTTTCAATAGTGGACATGTTATTGGGAAAAGGAATCCCTCAAACCAGAAATAATCAGTAGCTATCCCAAGGGCACCTGCCAAACTTGGCCTTGTTGTTCCAATGTTAGCAGTCTTAGAAGAAGATGGCTCTCCATTCCGATGCCGCTGGAGACACCGCTTTAAGATATCAGATCTGGGTGCAAATGATAGATTAGTACAGAACAATGTAAAGTTTGCTGTTCCTTCCAAAGTCTCACTTACAAAAACGGGGAGGGTTAAAGGGATGACTATAGAGTCACTATGAGTCAGAATCGACTTGACCACAAAGGCTTTGGTTTTTTTGGTATGCAGTCAATGAGAGTAAGCTTCAGTAATCACTAGCTAACTCAGAGTACTCTCTGAGGTTACAAGGACAATAAACAAGCAGAGGATTAATGAATGATGGGTTTGCTTTCAAAACAAATGGATTTTGAAATCATGAATGTTAATTTGCATTCTCTTTCTCTCTCCTGTAATAATTTTCATTCTCTTGGTACTTTTTCCTAGGACACTCAGCTATTAATTGAGTAAATTATGAATCTACTATATTCAGTGCTTTGTCTATAGCACATGAAAAAATGGAACTCTAATCATAGAAATAGTTTAGAGTCATACAATATTTCTTCTGTCAAAAATGAGTAAACTATATTCATAAATGTCCTGAGAAGTTTGCCTAATGTTTATGTGTTGATGAAATTGGCAGAATTTTTAACGTCCTCTGATGTCAAATATGTTGCTACTCATTTACATGCATAATTGTCCTAGTTCCAACCATTTCCAGGTTCCTGGATGCTAAGATCTATGGGGTCAGCCTAAGTCACATAAGCCTAAATGACACTGGCATGCTGCGAATGCAACAATTTTATGTAATTATTTCTACATCAGAAGGATGTAATCCTTGGTTCAAGCTAATAATTAAATGCAGAAATTTGAACATGAAGTTTTTTCTCAAATTTTGTATGGCTTAACAATAGACTAATGTGTCTGTATGAGTATTTAACACTGACGATCACAGAGAGTTTTTTTAAAAAAAGCTGGTTTTGAAGGGGAAATAACTACATACTGCTGTTATTATGTGTTCATTTATTGAGACTGTGATATGACTAAAATAAGCTCACTGTGTATGCCCAAGGGCTGGTCTTTGGGACTCAGCTGAGCACTGAATGGCCACGTGCATTGCCTGGTTGCTGGTGTGGACAAGGGAAGTAACATGGCCATTGTAGCAAAGGAGAAAAATTATAATTAAATCCAGTTTGTTACATTGAGAGGTCATTGACTGATTAAGGTATTTTTTTCTCCTACCACATAAGATGTTTCAGGGCAATGCTGGTAAGGGTATAGAAGGCTTTGTAAGACAATACTCAGGGATCCTACAAATTGAGAGAAACTCCTCTTGTACAGGAAGTCATTTGCCATCAACTCAATTGCAAAAAACATAAAGAACTAGGGAGACCCATGGGACTCCACTCTATGGAAACGCTCAGGATTGATGATTCCAGTATGGTTTATTTGAAATTGTCTTGAAGTTCATCATGCTGAATTGAAAATTCTGTACCACCTATGCGAGCAAACGTTTAAGTTGATCAATCAAATTGTATGGGGCAAAGCACTGTGTATGCAATATTTCATTCCCTGCAAGGAAACTGAGGCTCAGAAATGTTAATCCCTTTCTTTTAGCTACCCTGTCACTGACTGGGGTCTCAATGAGAAGTGACAGTTTTACTCTAGGCCATGTTCTTATTTACTAAGGGAATCTGTGGGTCTCTTGTCAATCCACAGGGAATTCAGGATTCCACTGGAATCACAGTGGAGGGATTCCAATGCGAAATCAGTGGTCAGGGAAGTCCAGCCTAGAGACTGATAGTTACACTGAGGATGAGAGTGTGAGTTGGATTTGGTCCAGTGACAGGGGTGGGAAGGGATTGCTGCTTCCAGAAAGAGCAGCATGTGAGAAATCATGACTCTGTCTCCTCATCATACCTTTCCTTATCCCTACAAATAATTGGAAACTGAGTCACAGGAACCTGAGTTCAGTTTTATCCACTAGAGACTGCCAAAGATGATCTTGGGCCAGGGATTAAGTTCAGTTTGTGTCCAGAACCTACCTCTTTTTGCCCTGGTTGTGTCCTGCATGGATTACTGTCAGGGCACATATAATGTTTTTTAGACCTTTTACTGACTTTTTTTTGTGTGTGTGATGAAGATATACAAAACAAAACCTTCACCAATTCAACAATTTACACATGTACAATTCAAGGACATTGACAAGTGACAAGTGAAGATTAGAGAAGTAATTTGCTCAAGTTATTTCAGAAATTATCAGAAATGCACCTTAATGATAATATCAAGAAATGTACCAAGATTGATAGGCAGCACTGACAAAATTTAATTGCCAAATGTGGAAAACGTTTTGTTAGAAAAGGATGATTTAGTAAATCAATTCCAAAAATGATCTCATATTTCCAAATCTGACATGAATACTGACTCTCTTCACATACTTCTGTACAGGATTGCTCCTATGAAGCATAACTTTTGTCACTGTATCCTGGAGAATTTAACCCTACGATGCCATTCAATGCTTAATAACTGAAAACAACCAAGTATCTTATTAACTTCATGCCATATCAGCCTCAAAATGATATGGAACATTTTAAACATCTGTAATAAAGTAATATTTTAAAACTCATGCAAGTTTTTTTTACCAGGTTAAAGGTAAAAGTTAATACTTTGTCACATCAAAAATTAATTATTAAAGTATGAACTCAGACATTAATTCTAAGGACACCACTTCTTCAGTAACCATCACCAATCTCATTTCTCTCTGGGTTTCTCCGTAATTAAGGAATTATTTGATTAATGTATACATTTCTTTAGTAAAAGCTCTTGATGCTTTGACCAGTGTCTTACCTTCTTAGTGCTACGTTGGGTGGCATTAACCAATGGAAACTTATTTTCTCATGGTTTAGGAGGGTGGAAGCCTGAATTCAGGACACTGGCTGCAAGTGAAAGAAGACCCTATGTCCTATCTGGGGAAATTCCTTGTCTCAGCTTCTGTAATGTTCTTCTTAGCGCTATTTGGAGAGCTCCAGGTAGGATTTGTCTTTCCCCCATTCATGTTTGCTTGCCTCTATG
Source organism: Dugong dugon (assembly GCA_030035585.1). Taxonomy (NCBI): domain Eukaryota; kingdom Metazoa; phylum Chordata; class Mammalia; order Sirenia; family Dugongidae; genus Dugong; species Dugong dugon. The sequence continues at coordinate 119,516,344 of CM057466.1, forward strand.
TCTAACCGGCTCTTTTTATATCTCAAAAGTGGTTAGGTTTAAGACACCCCCTACACTGATACGGCCTCATTAACACAACAAGGAAAACTCTATTCCCAAATGGGATCACATTCACACATAATTTGGGGGGGGGGCACAATTCAATCCATAACAGCCAGATCACCAACACTGCACTTCTACTCCAACTACTGTGAATGAGAGCTGCTAACACCTCAAAGCTACCCTCTTCCCTGCAAAATTTCTCTCAGACAAACAAGAAATATTTTTCCAGAAAACTCTATCTTCCTATTATTCAGCAATCTACATTAAGTGTGAAATTCAGAGAACTTACTTGGCAGCATTTGAAGAAAAAATCATCTCCTTCAGTCAGATGTTAGACAGAGCTAAATTTCAAGCTCAGTACTTTATTGTAAGAGGGGCAGAAACTCAAAGAAAGATGAATTTCCCATCTAGGCAGGGCTCCTATGCCAGAGTCAGGCCCCTGATAAGGCAGCAGTTGGCCATAGAACTCAGGAGGCTTTTTCTAGCAGATGGAGTTGTAATTCTTAAGGAGTCAAATTCCCCTTACCTCTCCTGTTCTTAAGAAGTGTTTCACTCCACCTTCTTAAAAGAAAAGGACTAGTGGTTTGAAGACTAATCAGAGGCATCAACTGTGCCACAATACAATGCTCACCCTCCTCAGGAATGCCTCCAGCTCCCTTTCTGGCTAGCAGACCCATAAATCTCAGCATTGCCTGACTGGGAAAGTGTTGGGCCTGGGAACTGAAGAGACGGATTCCACTCCAAAGAAACTCCAACTTTCTTCTTTTAATTTCGTATTTTCCTGAAAATATATTTTAAATAAATATATATTTTGTATATTTGAGGAGCCCTGGTGGCACACATGCTGTTCAATGTCTACCTCAGTCCCAAAGTCCAGCCTTTGCACATACATGGTGAGCCTATTATAGCCATATCACATCCTCAATTAATGAGTACATAATAACAATAAATGGTTATTTCCTCTTAAAAATCAACTTTATGTTTACTCACTGGGTACTTCAATGTTAAGTACTCATGCAAACACAAGATAATGCTTATTCTTAAACCATACAAAATTTGAAAGAGAACTTCATGTTAAAATTTCTCAAGTTTGGACAAGGACTAGAAGGCAGAAGGGGACAGGAAAGCTGGTGATAGGGAACCCAAGGCTGAGTAAGGACAGTGTTGACGTGTAGTGGGGTTGTTCACCATTGTCATAAGGCAACATGTGTACCAACTGTTTAATGAGTAACTATTTTGTTCTGTAAACCTTCAACTAAAGTGAGAATAGCAGCACAAGTGGAAGAGCATAGGCAATGTCACTGAACTGTGCATGTAGAAATTTTTGAAGTGGCATATCTTTGGCTATGTATATTTTCACCAAAAAAAAAAAAAAAAAACAAAAGTCAAGAAGGGAGGGGGTTGACATGTCATGGGGTTGTTAACCAATGTCATAAAACAATATGTGTACTACTGTTTAATAGAAACTATTTGTTCTGTAAACCCTCACCTGAAGTACAATTTAAATAAATAAATAAACTAAAAAAAATTTTCAAGTTAATTATTAGCCTGAACCAAGTTTTAAGTTCTTATGATAAATAATTACATAAAACTGTTGCAATTACAGCATGCCAGTGTCATTTAGACGTATGTGACCTAGGCTGACCCACATGAATCTAGCATCCAGAAACCTGGAAATGGTTGGAATTAGAAAAATCTATGCAAGCAAATTTATACAGCATATTCACATTAGAAGGATATTAAAAATTCTAGAAAACCTCTGTTGTTGTTGTAGTTAGGTGACATTGAGTCAGTTCCAACTCACAGAGACACTATGTACAGCAGAACAAAACACTGACCAGCCCTGCTTCATCCTCATGATCATTCTTATGCTTGAGCCCAGTGTTGCAGCCATTGTGTCAGTCCATCTCATTGAATGTCTTCCTCTTTTTCACTGAGCCTCCACTTTACCAAGCATGGCATCCTTCTCCAGGGACTGATCCTTCCTAATAACATGTCCAAAGTATGTGAGACAAAGTCTCATCATCCTCACTTCTAAGGAGCATTCTGGCTATACTTCTTCCAAGATAGATTTGCTCAATCTTTTGGCAGTCCATGGTGTATTAAATATTCTTCACCAACACCATAATTCCTCAAGGATTGTGTTAACATGGTTTACACATTTTCTTTCAAGAACAAATAGTCTATAAATCCAACTATTGTTATCTGTAAGCCACAGCTTTTCATGAGCTATAGACATATTTTTGGATGTGGATGATTCAAATTGCAGTCAATGTTATCTGCAGGACCTTTGAAAAGATCCCAGAGAATGTGGATAAGTATAGTTCAGGGACAAAGAAAATCGTGTTAACATGTATGATTTCTAAATTTCCTTTATTTAGAAGGAGAACCATATTTATTTGGTTGATTGTTTATTAACCTCTGAGTATCTCTAAAATGAATTTATTATCAGAAAATCCATGTAACCCTAGAAACTACTTTGAGTTAGTTAAAGATTATTCAAACTAACTCTCGTTGGCTAGATAGCCATCTCAATAATTCTCCCCATTTCTATGAATGAGAGCCAGGAATGAAACCTCAGCAAACTTTATTGTTCTGGCCAATCTCTTTATCATTTGCACCTAGATCTGCCTTACTTAGAGTGCCTCCAGCAGCACCAGGAAACAAAGACAGCTGTTTCTAAGACTGCTAACTCTGAAACAACAAAGCCAAGCTTGGCAGGCAGTTTTTGGAATGACTATTATCTGTGGTTTGACAGGATTCCTTTCCTCAAGTACAAATCTAGTATTGAAAGCCTGAAATCTTTGCAGGATGAATTTGTGGTGAGGGATGGAGATGACATCACTCTTGGATACCAAAAATCAGTTCAGGGAGCAGGATATGAAATTGAATAATTGTGTGCCTCTGCTATGCATTAAACATGGCTATGTATTGGTGACTAAAGTGGGGTCCTAACACAGTTTATAGACAGAGAGAAGGATTAAGGCAGGAAATTATAATTCAAAAAGATATTACCACTGGGACATTGTAGAGTTTTAGGGGGCCTTATAAGAGACCATCCTAATGCATATTTCAGTGATCATGTAGGAAGTGTTTAGAGGAGACAGGTTACTGAAAATTTTCAGAATAAAAATAAACATCTATCTTGAGAAGTCCAGAATGAACGCGAGATTATTAGGTGAGAAGAGAACAAAGTAGGATGGGTTACATGTGTAAAAGTCTACAGTTGAAAGATATTGAGGCATTTCCAAGGACCTGAAAAGACATGGATGATTTTTCTGTGGAGTGTAATTAGCCTAAGGTGGAATCAGCGGGTACCACATGAAGGTGGGGACTTGTGGTCAAGGGGTTTGGGTGGCACATCCAACAATTATGATATTGGAGGTCAGCCATGGTGATTTCAGTTCATTGGATATAAAAATTTGATGGGGGAGGCAGGGCCAAGATGGCAGAGTAGTCAGATGCTTCCAGTGGTCCCTCTTACAGCAAAGACCTGAAAACACAAGTGAATCGATTACATATGACAATCTAGGAGCCCTGAACATCAAAGACAAAGTTGAGAAATCAGACTGAGTGTCAGGGGAAGTGAGAGACGGTTCAGAAGTAGCGAGGAGTTGCCAGACCTGACCTGGTGTGAGCTGGCAACCTGGGAGCTGTATTGGCTGTTGTGCACAGTGAGGCAAGCAGTGGCATTTTGGACGTGTTTTCCAAGTCGGGAGAGACCGAGTGGCAGAGAGTCTGCTCAGGCCTCCAGGGCCAGTGAAAAGCAGCTCTCATCTGGCAAAAAATAAGCACATGCATTTACTCTATTGCACAGATCAAAAAACACCCAACATGGGAAGAACCTCTCTCCTATTTGTCTGCTCCCTCCCCCTCTGCACCAGGTCCTGGGCTGGCTTCAGTCATTGCTGAGTCCCCTGGGCTGGAAATAGGACCCAACATGTGCCCTGAGCCATTCTCCCAGCCTTGGAGAGGGAACAAATTAACAAACAGGAAAAAATAATCTGCCAGCTCCCCTAGGCCAGGAACTCAGCACAGGCACAGCTCCTTTGCCTAGGCACAGACATAAGGGTACCACTGACTTTGAATGCCTTCACTCCTGCATAGACCTGTGCGGGCCCATTTCAACAGCATAGGCCCTCATTAGCACAGTACAACAGAGTATATACCTGAAGCCTAACTTCATTGTATCAGCTATATGGTGGAGTGGCAGGTTCATGACATTTAATACTGCTCTGCCCATTAAGTAGGGTACTCTCCTACCCACATCGGGGCCTGAAGACTGGTGGCTTCACCCATGCCACCTAGCCACCTGCAACAGGGTTCCAAGAATAAGTGATGCCTCCCAACAGCATTGGGTGCCCAAGTCTGGCTGCAAAATCCACCAACCTATGCACTCTAGGGAACAGGGACAAGCTTTCCTCCCGGACACTCAGAGGCAGCTATCAGCTGCCTGCCTTGCTCAGCAAGTGACCCCCTAAGGCAGCCAGATACCTCTGCCTACTCCAATTACCCGTGTCAGTCTTAGGACTGTAGATGAAAGCCTGCACCACACGCTTGGTGACCAACTATCTGGACACTTTAGCTGAATCCATACAAGAAAAGTAAACAGACTCCTGGGCTCACATACCTAGTAATAGATTTAACCACCTGGTGACAGGAAGTTAGAGCTTCAATTGCTCCAATAATCAAACTAGCTCACACGAGCAACCTATTTGGGCATATCAAAACAAAACAAAACAAGAAGCTAGGACACTGTAAGCAAACATAAAAATAAATTAATATAATAAGTCATTGATGGCTCAGAGACAACAGTCAATGTCAAATCACATAAAGACGCAGACCATGATGGCTTCAGCAATCTCCCAAAACAAAAAAATCAAGAAATTTTCCAGAGAAAGAGAACTTCTTCTAATTATTGGAAGTAGAATACAAAAGATTAATATATAAAACTCTTCAAGATATCAGGAAGGAGATCATTCAAAATGCAGAACAAGCCAAGGAACATACACAAAGCAATAGAGGAACTTAAGAAGATTATAGAAGAGCACAACAACAAATTTAACAGGCTGCCAGAATCCGTAGAGAGACAGCAATCATAAATCCAGAAGATTAACAATAAAATTTCAGAATTAGACAACTCAATATAAAGTAATAGAAGCAGAACTGAGGCAATGAAACTCAGAATTAGTGAGATTGAAGACAAAGCACTTGACACCAACGTATCTGTGGAAAAATCAGATAAAAGAATTTTTTTAAAAAATGAAGAAACCCTAAGAATTGTGGGGGACTCTATCAAGAGAAATAACCTACGAGTGACTGGAATACCAGAATGGGGGCAGGCGGGAGGGGTAACAGAAAATACAGAGAGAATTGTTGAAGATTTGTTGACAGAAAACTTCCCTAATATTGTGAAAGATGAGACGATATCTATCCAAGATGATTATTGAATCCCAGACAAGGTACATCCCAAAAGAAAGTCACCAAGACATATTATAATCAAACTTGCCATGCCAAAACCAAAGATAAAGAGGGAATTTTAAGAGCAGCTAGGGATAAACAAAAAGTCATCTATAAAGGAGAGGCAATAAAAATAAGCTTGGACTACTCAGTCGAAACCATGCAGTCAAGAAGGCAATGGGATGACATATATAAAGCCTTGAAGGAAAAAAATTGCCAGCCAATAATTATATATCCAGCAAAACTGTCTCTCAAATATGATGGTGAAATCAGGGCATTTCCACATAAACAGAAGTTTAGGGAATTTGTAAAAATCAAACCAAAACTACAAGAAATACTAAAGAGAGTCCCCCCGTTAGAAAATCAATACCATCAGATAACAACCAAAGACTAGAACACAGGACACAGCAACCAGATATCAACCCAGATAGGGAAGTCACAAAAATAAATCAAAGCTGAAACACTGAAAATAGGGAAACAGAGAGATGAATATGTAAAAATGACATCATTAAAACAAAAAAAGAGGGACTAAAAATGTAGTCATAGATCTTTCATATGGAGAGGAAGTCAAGGTGATATAAAGAAATAAAAGACTGGTTTAAACTTAGAAAAATAGAGGTAAATATTAAAGTAACTAAAAGGAAACTAACAATCCTACACATCAAAATAAAAAACAAGAAAAGCATAGAGACTCAGCAAATACAAAATCAACAACAATGAAAATAAAATGCATAAACAAAAGGAACTCAGCACTGAAAATTAAGTGGAACAAAACTCTCAACACCACAAAAAAATTAAAAATAAAAATAACAGCACTAAACCCATACTTGTCGATAATTACACTGAATGTAGATGGCCTGATAGTAAAGAGACAGAGAATGGCAGAATGGGTAAAACAACACAATCCTTCTATATGCTGTCTACAAAAGACACACCTTAGACACAAAGATATAAACAAACTAAAATTCAAAGAATGAAAAAAATATGTCAAACAACAACTAAAAAAAGAGGATGAGTGGCAATATTAATCTCTGACTAAATAGACTTTAAAGTAAAATCCACCACAAAGGATAAGGAAGGACACTATGTAATGATTAAAGGGTCAGTACACCAGGAGGACATAACCATAATAAATATTTATGCACCCAATGATAGGGCTCCAAAATACATAAAACAAACTCTAACAGAATTGAAAAGAGAGATAGATAGCTCCACAATAATAGTAGGAGACTTCAATACACCACTTTTGGTGAAGGACAGAGCATCCAGAAAGGAGCTCCATAAAGACATGAAAGATTTAAATGCCACAATCAACCAACTTGACCTCATAGACATATACAGAACACTCCACCTAACAGCAGAAAAGTATACTTTCTTTTCGAACACACATGGAACATTCTCCAGAATATAATAGATATTAGGCCATAAAGCAAGTCTCAACAGAATCCAAAGCATCAGAATATTACAAAGCATCTTTTCTGACCATAAAACCATAAAAGTGGAAATCAATATCAGAAAACAAAAGGAAAAAAATCAAATGCATGGAAACTGAACAATACACTGCTCAAAGACTACTGGGTGAAAAAATTAAGGATGGAATAAAGAAATTCACAGAACGAAATGAGAATGAAAACACATACTCCCAGAACCTTTGTGATACAACAAAAGCAGTGCTCAGAGGTCAGTTTATAGCAATAAATGCATGCATCCAAAAATCAGAAAGGCCCAAAATCAAAACACTAACCCTACAACTTGAATAACTAAAAGAGAGCAGGAAAAGAAGCCCTTAGGCCCCAGAAGAAAGCAAATAATAAAAATTAGAGCAGAATTTAAGGAAACAGAAAATAGGAAAACAAGTGAAAGAGTTAACAAGACCAAAGCTGGTTCTTTGAAAAGATCAAGAAAATCGATAAACCATTGGCCAATTGACAAAACAAAAACAGGAGAGGAAGCAAGTAACCAGACTGAGAAATGAGATGGGTGATACCACAACAGACCCAACTGAAATTATAAGAATCAAAACAGAATACTATGAAAACTTATACTCTAACAAATTAGAAAACCCGGAAGAAAGGGACAAATTTCTAGAAACACACTACCCACCTAAACTAACACAAACAAAGGTAGAACAACTAAATAAACGCATAATCAAAGAAGAGATTGAAAAGATTAAAAAAACAAAAAAACCCTGGTGTTGATGGTTTCCTGGAGAATTCTACTAAACTTTTAGAGAAGAGTTAACACCAGTACTACTAAAGGTATTTCAGAGCATAGAAAAGGATGGAATAGTCCCAAACTCATTCTATGAAGCCAGCATAACCCTGATACCAAAATCAGGTAAGGACACCACAAAAAAAGAAAATTATAGACCAATATCTCTCAGAAGCATACACGCAAAAATCCTCAACAAAATTCTAGCCAATAGAATTAAACAACATATCAAAAAAATAATTCACCGTGATAAAGTGGGATTCATATCAGGTATGCAGGGATGGTTCAACATTAGAAAAACAATCAATGTAATCCATCACATTAATAAAACAAAAGACAAAAACCACATGATCTTATCAATTGATGTGGAAAAGGCATTTGACAATGTCCAACACCCATTCATGATAAAAACTCTCAGCAAAATAGGAATAGAAGGGAAATTCCTCAACATAATAAAGGGCATTTCTACAAAGGCAACAGCCAACATCATCCTAAATGGATAGAGTCTGAAAGCACTCCCCTTAAGAATGGTAACCAAAGACGCCCTTATCACCACTCTTATTCAACATTGTGTTGGAGGTCCTAGCCAGAGCAATTAGGCTAGAAAAAGTAATGAAGGCATACAAATTGGTAAGGAAGAAATCAAAGTATCTCTATTTGCAGATGATATGATCTTATACACAGAAAACCCTAAAGAATCCACAAGAAAACTACTGGAACTAATAGAAGATTTCAACAAAGTAACAGGTTACAAGACAAACATTGAAAAATCAGTTGGATTCCTCTACACCAACAAAGAGAACTTTGAAGAGGAAATCACGAAATCAATACCATTTACAATAAACCCAAGAAGATAAAATACTTAGGAATAAATCTAACCAGAGATGTAAAAGACCTATACAAAGAAAACTACAAGACACTATTGCAAGGAACCAAAAGAGATCTACATAAGTGAAAAAACATACGTTGTGCATGGATAGAAAGACTCAACATTGTGAAAATGTCAATTCTCCCCAAAGCAATCTACAAATACAATGCAATCCAGATCCAAATTCCAATGGCATTTTTTAATGAGGTGGAGAAACAAATCATCAAATTCATATGGAAAGGGAAGAGGCCCCGGATAAGTTAGTATTACTGAAGAAGTAGAACAAAGTGGGATGCCTGCTACTACTGGATTTTAGAACCTTTTATATTGCTATGGTAGTCAAAACAGCCTGCTACTGGTACAACAAATAGATACATAGACCAATGGAACAGAATTGAGAACCTAGACATAAATCTATCCACCTATGAGTAGCTGATATTTGACAAACACCCAAAGTCCTTTAATTGGGGAAAACATAGTCTGTTTAACAAATGGTGCTGGCATAACTGGATATCCATCTGCAAAAAATGAAACAAGACCCATATCTCACACCATGCACAAAAACTAACTCAAATGGATCAAAGACCTAAATATAAAATCTAAACCAGCAAAGATCGTGGAAGAAAAAACCGGGACAACACTAGAAGCCCTAATACATGGCATAAACAGAATACGAACTGTAAGTAACAATGCGCAAACACCAGAAGAGAAACTAGATAACTGGGAACTCCTAAAAATCAAGCACTCACCAAAAGACTTCACCAAAAGAGTAAAAAAATTTTGGCTCTGACAAATCTGATCAGGGCCTAATCTCTAAACTCTACAAGATACTACAAAACCTCAACAACAAAAAGACAACCCAACTAAAAAATGGGCAAAGCATATGAACAGGCACTTCTCTAAAGAAGACATTCAAGAAGCTAACAGATACATGAGGAAATGCTCATGATCATTAGCCATTAAAGAAATGAAAATCAAAACTACAATGAGATATAATCTCACCCCAACAAGGCTAACATTAAGCCAAAAAACGCAAAACAATAAATGTTAGAGAGGTTGTGGAGAGACTGAAACACTCACACACTGCTGGTGGGAATGTAAAATGGTACAACCACTTTGGAAATAGATTTAGAGCTTCCTTAAAAAGCTAGAAATAGAAGTACTATATGATCCAGGAATCCCACTCCTTGGGGTATATCCTAGAGAAATAAGAGCTGTCACATGAATAGATATATGCACACCCATGGTCATTGCAGCACTGTTCACAATAGCAAAAAGAAACAACCTAGGTTCCCATCAGCAGATGAATGGATAAATAAATTATGGTATATTCACACAATGGAATACTATGCAATGATAAAGAACAATGACAAATCCGCAAAACATCTCACAACATGGATGAATCTGGACGGCATTTTGCTGAATGAAATTAGTCAGTGGCAAAAGGACAAATATAGTATGAGACCACTATTACAAGAACTCCAGAAATGGTTTGAACACAGAAGAAAACATTATTTGATGATTATGAGGCTGGTGAGGGAGGGAAAGGGGTATTCACAAACTAGATAGCAGACAAGAATTATCTTAGGTGAAGGGAAGGACAACACACTACAGGGCAAGTCAACACAACTGGATTAAACAAAAAGCTAAGAAATTTCCTGAATACAACCAAACACTTCAAGGGACAGAGTAGCAGTCGTGGGGTTCTAGAGACCAAACTTTCAGGGGACATCCAGATCAATTGGCATTACAAAGTTTATTAAGAAAATGTTCTGCATCCCACTTTGGTGAGTGGCATTTCGGGTCTTAAACGCTAGCAAGTGGTCATCTAAAATACATCAATTAGTCCCAACCCACCTGGAACAAATGAGAATGAAGAACACCAAAGACACAAGGAAAACATTAGCTCAAGAGACAGAAAGGGCCACACAAACTGGACTCCATCAGCCTGAAACCAGAAGAACTAGATGGAGCCCAGCTACGACCAATGACCTCCTTGACGGGGAACACAACAGAGAGTCCCTGACAGAGCAGGAGAAAAGTGGGATGCAGAACTCAAATTCTAGTAAAAGATCAAACTTAATGGTTTGACTGAGACTGGAGGGACCCCGGACGACATAGCCCCCAGATTCTCCATTAGTCCAGAACTGAAACCATTCCTGAAGTCAACTCTTCAGACAAAGATTAGACTGGACTATAGGACATAAAATGATACTCGTGAAGAGAATGCTTCTTAGCTCAAGTAGATACATGAGACTAAATGGGCAGCTCCCATCCGGAGGCAAGGTAAGAAGGCAAAAATGGACAGGAGCTGGTTCAATGGATACAACAAATCCAGGATGGAAAGGAGGAGTGTGCTGTCACATAGGCAGAGCAGCTAGGGTCACATTAAACAATGTGTGTATAAATTTTTGTAAGAGAAACTGACTTGAACTGTAAACTTCCACTTAAAGCACACAAAAATGCCATTGGGAGAAAAAAAATCTGATAAGTCATTTATGGTGGGAACACCAAAGGGTGTGTTATGCATTCAATTATGTCCCCCAGAAATGTGTGTAGTAAATCCTAACCTCTATGCCTGTGGTTATAAACCTATTTGGGAATGGATTGCCTTTGCCATATTAATGAGATAGAATTAGAATAAGGTCTTGAGTCAATCTCTTTTGAAATATAAAACAGATTAAACAAGCATAAGAGAAGCAGAGATGGGGAAAGAGTGATACCAAGCCACATGAAGATCACTCAGGAACAGAAGCTCAAAGAGACAAGGACCTTCCTCCTGAGTTGACAGAGAGAGAAATCTTTCCCCTAGAACCCTGAATTCATACAAAGTCCTCCTAAACTGTGAGAAAATAAACTTTTGTTTATTAAAGTCACATATTTGTGGTATTACTCTTATAGTAGTACTAGATAACTAAGACAGGGTGGGAGTACAGAGGTCATGGCATAGGGAACAGGGGATACTAATGAAATCAAAGAGATAATTTACTCAGTAGTGGGCTGTCATTGGGGGTGGCAGGTAGGCAACAATTGTTGTGCTTTAGTAATGCACAGAGAAAGGGAAGATCAGCCAATATGGATGTACGGAGACTGGAGGCATACCTAGATTTGGAGCAGTGTTACTCGAGAAAGTTTGAAGAAGGCAGTTTCTAGCACTCCAGCAGGGTAAAACCGCAAGGAGTGGCATAAGACCTTCCACCAGGCATGTACTCACAGATGCGCAGAGAGGCTGAAGGGAGGCAGGGGCTGTTGTGAGACACATGCATATTTCAGGGAAAAAATATTCCAGAGGATCAAACTGGCCCCAACAGGTGCAAAGGGTATCTGGACTGAGGGTTTAGCATTGCATACTGAATGGCTAAATGATGTGTGTGAAGAAAGTCTGGTATAAAATTCAAAAGTGAGTCCAGTGAAAGGTCAGTAGATAAAGTCATGATCAGAAAAATTCATGCCCCTAGAGTGAATTCTTACTATAGCAACCCTATAGGACAGAGCAGGACTGCCCCATAATGTTTCTAAGGCTGTAATCTTTACAGAAGCAGATTGTCACAACTTTCTCCCAAAAAGTGGGTAGTGACTTTGACCACAAACCTTTACGTTAGCAGCTGAGCACTTAAGCACTGCACAACCAGAGCTCCAGATAATCAGGTTAGTTTTCATCATTTGCAACTAGGGTCTCTTGGGTTTACACAATCCTGTCTGAGGCAGTGTCATCTCCCAGGTAACTCTCAAGGAGGGGCTTTGGGTGCCTTGGTTGGGAGGTTGAGGCCATTAAGTAATACATGGTGGCCCTCTATAATACTGCTCTTCATTCTACCCTGTGGCTACCAGAAGTAAGGTGGTTGGTAATGGTAGACGGTTTATCTGGGTCACAGCCAGCACATTTCTGAGCTGCTTGTATAAAATTTTGAAGAGGTAAATTATCACCCACAAAGGAAGGTACCAGCACTTCCAGGCAGCATGACTCTATAGACAGAAGCACCACATCGTCCCTCCACAGCAAAGACCAGAAAAATTAAGTCAAACAGAGACAAACACAATCCTGAAACCCTAAGCATCAAATGAAGAGATAAAGAACTCAGCCAAGCACTGAATGGAATAAGAAACTGACAAAGAAAGAGATCAAGGAGAGATATGTGCAGAGGTCCCTTATCAGCTAATGCAGCACGGATTCAACATCTTGGACTCCTGTTGGAGACTGGAAAACAAGAAGTACAGGAAAGCAGCTTCACAGAGCTCCCAGCAGGAGACAGAACAACCAGAAACCAGCGATATACACTTTCTCACCTCCCATCCTTCTTCACCCTCTCTGGGCCTCCTCTACTTCCTGCAGCCACAGTCTCTTGGCCAGGAGGCACTGGCTTCAGCTCTGTGCCACCTGGATTCCACCCCCCAAACTAGCTGGCTTGCCAATAGCAATTTGTTTGTTGCTGTGTGGTTTTTTTCCACTTCTTTTGGTTTCTTTCATACCTCTCACCGCCCCCCCCCCTTCTCTCAAATACCTGGCTCTGTGGGCCATCTTTGCATCTTCCTGAAAGGCTGTGAAATACCGCTCAACTGTGGAACTGCTTCCTGACTCTCACTGCCACATTGTGGTATCCCTAGGGCTTTTTTTTTTTTTTTTATTTGTTTGTTGTCTTTTTCTTTTCTTAGCTTTGGAGCCCTTTCTAGCTGGGCTGTACTGCACAGATTGGGAGCTGCTTCCTCAGTCTGTGCAGCTGCACAGTGAGATTCCTGGGGGCATTTCTTTTTTCTTTTTGTTTTTCATTTTCTTTTCTCTCTGTTTTCCTTTTTGTCTTTCTTCATTTTCTTAGTTTTTTGTCTCTCTATACTTCTGTTCCTGTCTCTTGAATACTTGGAGCTGTGTAACAGTTCTACCCCTTCTAGCTGGGCTGTACTTTGCGGACTGGAAGCCACTTCCCCAGGCTTTGCAGCTGCACTGGTAGGATCCCTGGGGGCTTTGCTTTTATTTTTTTCTAATTTTTATTTATTTATTTTTCTTCTATTCTTTTTCTTTTTTGTTTGTCTTCATTTCTTGGTCTCTCATCTCTCGACTCCAAAGGCAAGCTCCCTTAGCACTCTTTTTTATTTGTTTGTTTGTTTTTGGCTCCTGTTTCTCTCTCCTTTCTCTCTTCTTTCCCATACACACCTTAGCTCCACACATCAAAACTTCCTCCTCCTTCCTGCCTACCTACACTCTGCTCTGAACATTACACCCCTGATCAGCATAGGCATGGACTACTGGAACCTGCCCTGCACTGATTCCTGGCCCACTGTCAGCCCTAGTATGTGCCAAAAACAACCCATCCCAGTAACTCCCCTTCAGCTGGACCTGCTTTGCTGTACCATAGCTGAGAGACTGACCTTGCCCATTGGACAAGGAGGTGAAAAGTATAGTGCCAACAGATGAGCGAACAACAAAGAACGCACAGCCTGCCTCCTCAGACATAACCAAATAACCAAAAAATCAGAACAAAAAAAAAAAGCTACAATCAATAAACGAGGAAAATAACTACTGAATGTCCTGAAGGCATCAGACAATATGAAAACATTAAAAAAGGACAGGATGGTTCTAGTAGGTGTCCAAAATAAAACACCAGATGACTGTCCAGTAGAAGAAAAGGCTCTAGAACTACCTTATAGGGAATTCAAATCTTTAATATTCAGAGCTAGCCAAAAGTTGAAGCAAAAAGCAGACAAAAATGAGGAAAAAATACACAAATTCATGGAAAAGGTAGACAAATTCATGGAAAATACAGACCAAAAAATTCAAAAATTCAGGAAAATAATACAGGAACAAAACGCCAAAATAGATTATCAACTAGAAATCATACAAAAACAACAATTGGCAATCCAACAGATAAACAACAAGATTTCAGAAATGGACAGTGTCATAGAAGGTCCGAGGAGCAGGTATGAAACAATGGAGACAGGATCAGTAAAATTGAAAACAAACACTTGAATACAACACTGCGGAAAAACCAGAAAAAAAGAAAGAAGAGAAATTAAGAAACACTGAGAATTATGTGGGATACAATCAAAAGCAAAAATTTGGGATTGATCAGAGTTCCAGAACAGGGAGTGAAAACAGAAAACACAGCGAGGATCATTGAAGAACTCCTGACAGAAAACTTCCCCAATATCATGAAAGATGAAAAACTGACCATCTAAGAAGTTCAACGAACCCCATATAGAATAGACTCCAAAAGAAAATCAGTAAGCATACCATAATCACACTCGTTAAAACCAAAGACAAACAAAGAATCCTGAGAGCAGCTCAAGAAAAATGAAAAGTCACATCCAGAGAAGAAACAATAAGACTAAACTGAGATCATTTGGCAGAAACCATGCAGGCAAGAAGGCAATGGAATGACACATATAAAACCTTGAAAGAAAAAAATTGCAAGCCAAGAATAATATACCCTGCAAAACTCTCATTCAAATATATATGGACATTTCCAGATAAACACAAATTAAAGGACTATGTAAAAACCAAACCAACCTTACAGGAATTATTAAAAGGGCTCCTTTAGTCTGAAAGCAAAAAACATCATACCACAGGCTGAATCTAGGATGCAAGATTGTACCAGCCAGATACCAACCTAGGAAATTAACTCTCAAAGACCATCCAAAACCAAAAGAATTACAATAGGGAATCAGAGAGGTTAATCTGTAAATGACAACAACATTAAAACAATAAAAGAGGGAATAAATTGTGTAGGCATAGAACCTTCTAATAGAGAGGAAGGCAAGGTGATACCAACTAATAATAGACTAGTTCAAACCTATAAAGATAAGGGTAAATTTCAAGGTAACCAAAAAGAAAGTTAACAAACCTACTAAACAAAATAAAGAAAAAGAAAGAAAATCTCAGTAAAAACAAAATCTACAAAAACAAAGGAAATGAAAAAGAAATCCACAAACGAAAAGAATTCAGCACAGAAGAGTAAGAGGAACAAAGAAAATGTCAGCACCACAGAAAAAAGCAGTGCAAAATGACAGAAATAAACTCACACCTATCAATAATTACACTGAATGTAAATGGCCTAAATGCACCCATAAAGAGATGGAGAGTGACAGAATGGATAGAAAAACAGGATCCATCAATATGCTGTCTACAAGAGACACAACTTAGACATACCTCTATGTAAGTAAAGACGTAAATTTATTAAAAATCAAAGGACGGAAAAAATATATCAAGCAAACAGCTACCAAACAAGAGAAGGCATGGAAATACTAATCTCAGATAAAATAGACTTTAAAACAAAATCCATCATAAAAGACAAAGAAGGATATGATAGAGTGATTAAAGGGACAATCCATCATGAAGACCTAACCATAATAAACATCTACACACCCAATGACAGGGCTCCAAAATACATAAAACAAAGTCTAACAGCACAGAAAAGAGAAATTGACAGTTCCACAATAATAGTAGGAGACTTCAACACACCACTGTCAGTAAAGGACAGAACATCTAAAAAGAAACTCAGCAAAGATAGAGAAGACTTAAAGGGCACAATCAGCCTACATGACCTCATAGACATATATAGAACACTCCACCAAACAGTTGCAAAGTACATATTCTTTTCCAATGCAAGTGGAACATTCTCCAGAATAGACCACATCTTAGGCCACAGAGCAATCCTCAACAAGATCCAAAACGTTGAGATAATTCACAGTATCTTCTCTGACCACAATGCCATCAAGGTAGAAATTTAACAACAGGAAAAGCAAGGGGAAAAAAAAAAAAGAATCACATGATCATCTCAATTGATGCAGAAAAGGCATTCAACAAAGTTCAAAACCCATTCCTGATAAAAACTCCCAATAAAATAAGTATAGAAGGGAAATTTCTTAACATAATAAAGGACATCTATGCAAAACTAACTGTCAATATCATTCTTAATGGAGAGAGGCTGAAAACGTCACCCTTGAGAACAAGAAAAAGACAAGGATGCCCTTTATCACCACTCCTATTTAACATTGTACTGGAAGTCTGAGCTGGAACAATAAGGCAAGATAAAGAATTAAAGGGTATCAAAACTGGTAATGAAGAAGTTAAACTGTCCCTATTGGTGGATGATATGATACTATACATAGAAAACCCAAAAGACTCCAAGAAAAAACTATTGGATCTACTAGAAAGATTCAGCAGAGTAGCAGGATACAAGATAAACATACAAAAATCAGTTGGATTCCTATACACCAATAAAGAGAATGATGAAAAGGAAATCAGGAAAACTATTTATAATAGCCTCTAGAAAAATAAAATACTTAGGAATAAATCTAACAAGGCATATAAAAGAACTACAAAACACTACTTCAAGAAACCAAAAGAGATCTACGTAAATGAAAAAACATGCCATGTTCATGGATAAGTAGACTCAACACTGTGAAAATGACAATTATACCCAAAGAAATTTACAAATACAATGCAATCTCAATCCAGATACTGACAACATTCTCTAAAGCTCTGGAAAAACGAATCATTAAGTTTATATGGAAAGGAAAGAAGCCCCGTATAAGTAAAGCACTACTGAAGAAGAATAGAGTAGGAGGACTTGCGCTACCTGACCTCAGAACCTACTATACAGCTACAGTAGTTAAAACAGCCTGGTGCTGGTACAATGACAGATACATTTACCAATGGAACATAAGTGAGAACCCAGATGTAAATCCATCTACCTATGGTCACCTGATATTTGACAATGGACCAAAGTCCATCAAATGGCGAAAAGACAGTCTTTTTAACAAATGATGCTGGCAAAAATAGATGTCCATCTGCAAAAAAATGAAACATACCTTACACCATATACAAAACCTAATTCAAAATGGATCAAATATCTAAATATAAAACCCAAAACTATAAAGCTCATAGAAGAAAAAATAAGGTCAATGCTAGAGGCCCTAATACACAGAATTAACAGGTACAAACCATAAGCAACCACACAAACTCCAGAAGATAAGCTTACACCATAAAGGATAAGGAAGGACACTGTATAATAATCAAAGGGTTAATATACCTGGAAGACATAACCATAATAAATATATAAACACAAATCATAGGGCTCCAAAATACATAAAACAAACTCTAACAGCATTGGAAAGAGAAATAGTCCACAATAATAGTAGGAGTCTTCAACACATCACTTTGGGTGAAGGACAGAACATCTAGAAAGAAATTCAATGAAGATACAACATATCTGAATGCCACAATCAATCAACTTGATCTCGTAGACATGTATACAATACCTCGCCTAATAAAAGCAAACTATACATTCTTTTCCAATGCATATTGAACATTCTCCAGAATAGACCACACTTTAGGCAATAAACAAGTCTTAGCAGAATCCAATGCAGCAAAATAATACAAAGAATCTTTTCTGACCATAATCCCATAAGAGTAGAAATCAATAACAGAAACAGAAAAAAAAAAAAAAAAACCCTGGAAATTGAACAACACCTTGCTTAAAAACTAATGGATTATAGAAGAAATCAAGAATGGAATAAAGTAATTCATAGAACCAAATGAGAATGAAAACACAGCTTACCAAAACCTTTGGGACACCGCGAAAGCAGTGCTTAGATGTCAATTTACAGCAATAAATGCACACAGGAAAAGGGGGGCCAAAATCAAAACATTAACACTACAATTTGAACAAATAGAAAGAAAGCAGCAAAAGAAGCCCCAAGCTCCAGAAGAAGGGAAATAATTAAGATTAGAGCAGAAATAAATGAAACAGAGAATAGAAAAACAATTGAAAGAATTAACAAGACTGAAAGTTGGTTCTTTGAAAAAATCAACAAAATCAACAAACCATTGGCCAAACTGACTAAAGAAAAACAGGAGAGGAAGAAAATAACCCAAATAAGAAATGAGACGGGTGGTATCACAACAGACCCAACTGAAATATAAAGGATCATAAGAGAATACTATGAAAAATTGTACTCCAGCAAATTTGAAAACCTAGAGGCAATAGACAAATTTCTAGAAACACACTACCTACCTAAAGTAACGCAAACCGAGGTAGAAAACCTAAACAAATCCGTAAAGAAGAAGAGACTGAAGAGGTGAATAAAAAAACTTCCAACAACAACAACAACAACAAAAAGCCCTGGCTTGGATGGCTTCACTGGAGAATTCCACCAAACTTTCAGAGAAGAGTTAACATCAGGACTACTAAAAGTATTTCTAAACATAGAAAAGGAAGGAATACTCCCAAACTCATTCTATGAAGCCAGCATAACCCTGATACCAAAGCCTGGCAAAAACACGACAAACAAAGAAAATTACAGCCCAGTATCCTTCATGAACATAGACACAAAAATTCTCAACAAAATTCTAGCCAATAGAATTCAGCAGCATGTTAAAAAAAAAAAAAATACATCATGATCAAGTGGGATTCATATCAGATGTGCAGAGATGGTTCAAAATTAGAAAATCAATCAAGGCAATCCACCACATAAATAAAACAAAAGAAAAGAACCACATGATCTTATTAATCAATGTAGAAAAGGCATTTGACAAAGTCCAACACACAATCCAGATAAAAACTCAGCAAAATAGGAATAGAAGGGGAATTCCTCAACATAATAAAAGGCATTTATACAAAGCCAACAGCCAACATCATTCTAAAAGGAAAGAGACTGAAAGCATTCCCCTTGAGAACAGGAACCAGACAAGGATGCCTTTTATCACCACTCTTATTCAACATTGTGCCAGAAGTCCTAGCCAGAGCAATAAGGCAAGAAAAAGAAATAAATGGCATCCAAACTGGTAATGAAGAAGTAAAATTATCCCTATCGCAGATGATATGATCTTATACACAGAAAACCCCAAAGAAACCACAAGAAACCCACTGGAACTGACAGAAGATTTCAGCAAAGTAGCAGGCTACAAGATTAACACAGAAAAATCAGTAAGATTCCTCTACACCAACAAAGAGAACTTCAAAACGGAAATCACCAACTCAATACCATTTACAATAGCCCCCAAGAAGATAAAGTACTTAGGAAAGAAATCTAACCGGGGATGTAAAAGACCTATATAAAGAAAACTACAAAACACTATTGCAAGGAACCAAAAGAGAGCTACGTAAGCGGAAAAACATACCATGCTCATGGATAGGAAGACTCAGCATTGTGAAAATGTCAATTCTACCCAAAGTAATCTACAGACACAATGCAATCCCTATCCAAATTCTCACCAACTTTACATGGAAAGGAAAGAGGCCCTGGATAAGCAAAGCATTACTGAAGGAGAAGAACAAAGTGGGAGGTCTCACACCACTTGATTTTAGAAACTATTATACCACCACAGTAGTCAAAACAGCCTGGTACTGGCACAACAACAGACACAAAGACGAATGGAACAGAACTGAGAACCCAGATGAAAATCCATCCACCTATGAGCAGCTGATATTTGACAAAGGCCCAAAGTCTGCTAAATGGGGAAAAGACAGTCTCTTTAACAAATGGTGCTGGCATATCTAGATGCCCATCTGTAAAAAAAAAAAATGAAACAGGACCCATACCTCACACTGTGCACAAAAACTAACTCAAAATGGATCAAAGACCTAAATATAAAATCTAAAACAATAAGATCACAGAAGAAAAAATAGGGACAACACTGGGAGCCCTAATACATGGCATAAACAGTATACATAACTAACAATGCACAAAGACCAAAAGAGAAACTAGATCACTGGGGGCTCCTAAAAATCAAACACTTAAGCTCATCAAATGACTTCACCAGAAGAATAAAAAGACAGCCTACAGATGGGAAAAATACTTTTGGCAATGACATAGACAACAAGGGCATAATCTCCATCTACAAGAAACGGCAACACCTCAACAATGAAAAGACAAATAATCCAATTAAAAAATGGGCTAAGGATATGAACAGACATTTCACCAAATAAGATAGTCAAGTGGCTAACAGACACACGTGGAAATGCTCACGATCATTAGCTTTTAGAGAATTGCAAATCACAACTATAGTGAGATATTGTCTCACCTGACAATGCTACTAGCATTAATCCAAAAAGCACAAAATAACAAATGTTGGAGAGGTTATGGGGAGACTGGAACACTTATGCACTGCTGGTGGGAATGTAAACTGGTACAATCACTTTGGAAAACAATTTTCTGCTTCCTTAAAAAGCTAGAAATAAAGTACCATGCCATCCGGCAATCCCACTCCTAGGAATATACACTGGAGAAATAAGAGCCATCACACGAATAAACATATGCACACCCATGTTCACTGTAGCACTGTTCACAATAGCAAACAGATGGAAACAACCTAAATGCCCAACAACAGAAGAATGGGTAAACAAATTATGGTACAGCCACACAATGGAATACTGTGCATTGATAAAGAACAACGATGAATCCGAGAAACATCTCACAACATGTATGAATCAGGAGGCCATTATGCTGAGTGAAATACGTCAATCACAAAAGAAGAAATATTGTATGAGTCTACTATTATAAGAACTCAAGAAAAGGTTTACATACAGAAAAAAGCACTTTTTGATGGTTAGGAGGGTGGGGAGGAAGTGGGAGGAGAAATCACTAACTAGATAGTAGACAAGGGTCAATTTTGATGAAAGGAAGGACAACACACAATACAGAGGAAGTCAGCACAACTGGATCAAAGCAAAAGCAGTTTCCTAGACACATCCAAACACTTTGAGGGATTGACAGGCTGGGGCTGGGGCTGGGGCTGGGGACTGAGTACCATAGTTTCTGGGGACATCTAGGTCAATTGGCATAACAGAGTTTATAAAGAAAATGTTCTACATTCCATTTTTGTGAGTAGCATCTGGAGTCTTAAAAGTTTGCGAGCAACCATCTAAGATATATCTGTTGGTCGCATCCCACCAGAGCAAAGGAGTATGAAGAAAACCAAAGACACAAAGAAAATCCTAGCCCAAGGGATGAAAAGACCAAATGAACCAGAGACTCCACCAGCCTGAGACCAGAAGAACTAGTGGTGTCTGGCTACCACCAATGACTGCCCTGACAGAGAACACAACAGAGAGTCCCAAACAGAGCAGGAGAAAAAAGTAGAACAGAATTCAAATTCACATAGAAAGACTTACTTAATGGTCGGACAGAGACTGGAGGAACCCACAAACTATGGCCCCCGGATGCTCTGCTAACCCAAAAATGAAAACATTCCTGAAGCCCACTCTTCAGATAAAGATTATACAGGCCTATAGAACAAAAGGAAACCCTGGTGGCATAGTGGTTAAGTGCTACAGCTGCTAACCCAAAGGTTAGCTGTTCAAATCCACCAGGTGTTCCTTGGAAACTCTGTGGGACAGTTCTACTCTGTCCTATAAGGTCACTATGAGTTGGAATCAACTCAACAGCAACAGGTTTGGTTTATTTTTGTTTACAGAACAAAAAATAACACACGTGAGGAAAATGTTTCTTAATTCAATGAAATATAACAGACCAAATGGGCAGCTCCTGTCCAAAAGCAGGTTGAGAAGGTAAGAAGGGACAGTAACTGGACCAGTGGACACAGGGAACCCAGGGTAGAAAGGGAGAGTATGTTGTCACATTGTGGGGATTTCAACCAATGTCACAAAACAATGCATGTATAAATTTTTTAATGAAAAACTAACTTGAGCTATAACTTTAACCTTAAGCACAATATATATATATATGTATATATATATACTTAAAGATTTTCAATTGTGCATGGAGGCTAACATTTGCTGCATTGTGTTCTAAATTTCACCTGAAATTTGTTTAAGTGGTTTTTCCCATAATGCAAACTAAATAACCAACTTGAGTAAATCACCCTTCCAAGCTTCACAATTAGTAAAAATTTAATTATAATGAACATGTGTTTAAAAAAAAGTCAACAAGCACATAAGGAAATCAGTTACCATCAGTAAGATCCAGAAGAAAAACGTCATCATCATTTCAGCAAAGATATCAGAATTTAGAATTACTGAATTTCAAATATAAAATAAGTATTTTCAATAAATTTAAAGGTATAAAAGATGGAATTAGAGAAGGAGGATGGAATTTCTGTGGAGTGGAATCCCTCTCTTCTGTTCCCAGGCCCAGCACTTCCCCAGTCAGGTTATGATGAGATATGGGCTTGGTAGCCAGAAAAAGAGCTAGAGGCATTCCTGAGGTGAGTGAGCATTGTACTGTGAAGCACGACTCTCATTTGATGCCTCTGTTTAGTCTTCAGACCACTAGTCCTTTTCTTTTAAGAAGGTGGAAGGAAACACATCTTAAGACTAAGAGAGTTCAGTGGAATTTGACTCCTGAAGAATTGCAACGCCAACTACTGGAAAAACCCTCCTGAGTCCTATG
This sequence comes from Dugong dugon, assembly GCA_030035585.1. Classification (NCBI taxonomy): domain Eukaryota; kingdom Metazoa; phylum Chordata; class Mammalia; order Sirenia; family Dugongidae; genus Dugong; species Dugong dugon. The sequence goes on from CM057466.1 coordinate 119,539,271, forward strand.
GCCAACTCCTTCCTCATCAGGGGCCTCACTTTGGCATAGGAGGCCTGCCTAGATGGGGAATTCAGCCTTCTTAGACTTTCTTTCCTTCTTTCAATAAAGTGCTGAGCCTGGAAATGAGCTCTGTCGGCCCTTTGACCTCAGGAGATGAAAGTTTCTTCAAATGCTTCTAAGTAGGCTCTCTGGTTTTCACACTTAATGTAGATAAGTGATTAATGGGAACTTCTATCTTTATGGAAAGATGTGTATTGTTCAGCTGAGAGCTATTTTGGAAACAAGAGTGTATCTGTGAGCTGTTAGCAGCCCTCATTCATAGCAATTGGAGTACACGTGCAGTTTGGTCATCTGATGTAGGCAGCAAGAATTGTACTAAAGAAATATACACATTAAATTATGAGTAGTCCTTACTTATGGTGAGGAAACCCTGGTGGTGTAGTGGTTAAGAGTTCAGCTGCTAACCAAAAGGTCGGCAGTTCAAATTCATCAGGCGCTCCTTGGAAACCCTATGGGACAGTTCTCCTTGTCCTATACGGTCACTATGTGTTGGAAAACTGTGGTGAAACCCAGAGAGAAATGCGATTGGCGATGGTTACAAAAGAATTAGCCCGTGGAACTAATTCTCCATTTCATACTTCAATAAATAAGGTTTCAATAAGCAAAGCATTAACTTATTTTTTTTAACCTAATAAAAGAATTACATGAGTTTTTAAGTATTATTTTATTATGTATGTTTAAAATATTCCATATTTTTATAATGGTTCATAAATTTGATAGGGAAGTAGGTTGTTTTCAATTATTGAATGTGTAATTTCTTTGTAGGGTTAAAGTTTCCAGGATACATTGATACAAGTTATGCTTCAGAGGAGCAGTTCAGTACAGAAGTAGATGAAGGAAGTCAGTATTCAAGTCAGATTTGGAAATATTAGGCCATTACCCCCAAGGGAAAATTCCTTGAGGAAGACACCCCACCTTCTCTTGGTATATTTTATCAAAGGCTTCACTCTGGGCCACCATAAAATGATTTTTCCAGTCCCCTGTGATTCCTGTCAAATACCAAAAATAAGTCCAGATCAGATTTGTAATTAGTATCTCAAGAGCTCATTTAAACTTCTCCAATGCCTGAGCCTACTGACATCTCATACCTGTCTCTCAACAATATTCTGAGGAGTGAATAGATATGCCAGGCAACACCAACAATAACAATAACGAGCAGGCATTTAGTAATACTTTTATATTAGGCATTTTTTAGGATTTTACATGTATACTTTACTTAATATCCCAACATCTTTTCAAGATAGGGGCTGTTTTCTTCCATGTCACAGTTACCCCTGGTTTGGTCCTACAGGTTACAAATGGTGTTCTTGCTCCTTCTGTTGCCTCCAGACCATCCTCTTTCCTTTTTACTCTCCATCTTTGAATCTCATAACCCCCAACTACCAGGGTATCTCATTGTTGTAGCTTTCCACCATGCTTCAGGTCACAACCCCTCATTCAATGAAGATTTTAGTTCATACCTCACTGAAACTCTTTTCATAAAAATTACAATCAAAGTTCTTGGTGATTTCAATTTCCAGATTATGATTCTTCTAATATTCTGATCTCTCCTCCTTGACTGTTTCTCTTCCAATGATCTTATACACCACTCAAGCCAAAATTATATGCTGTACCTTCTCATTCCTCCTTCTTCCTCCATGATCTGACTTTCACATATCCCACTCTCAGAATCTCAGTTTCTACCCTTCCTGATCATTCACATAAATACCTCAGTTTCTCCAATATTTCAACTCCACTGAGACTTCCCATCTATTGGTTCTACATCCTTTTCACTATCCTGCTTTCTCCTCATGAATTAATTTACTTCATTATTCAGATTAAATGACAAGATGGATTATTGTATTTATTTTCTTGCACTTTCAGCCTGCTTCCCCTTCTCACTATACAGAATTCATTTCATAACTCCTAATCCAGGATAAACCCAACTTTAAACATAACAGGACATAATATAGTCAAACCTGCTCACTAATCTTTCTTTGCTCCTTAGAAGCAAGGATGGAGAGACTATGTTTCACATACTTTGGATATGTTATTCGGAGGGCAGTCCCTATAGAAGGACAGCGTGCTAGGTAAAGTAGAGGGTCAACAAAAGAAAGGAAGACCCTCAATGAGATGGAGTGACACAGTGGCTGCAACAATGGACTCAAATAACAAGGACTGTGAGGATGGCACAGGGCTGGGCAGTGTTTTGTTTGGTGGTAGATAAGGTTGCTATGAGTTGAAATCAACTCGACAGCAACTAACAACAATGATCTTTCTTTAAAATTATGACCACTGACACCCTGGCATGATGTCATAAAGAGCATACCCACTTTTCTTCCTTTATCTCCAATAACTTCTCCTCATTTTGTTTCTCAGCTGATAACCTTGACTCTATTTATGCTATGGAATCAAAGTATAACTTCCACAATTTGCTAGAAGTGTAACCACCTGTGTATCTAAATATTCAAATATTTCCATCGTGCCGTGTCTTGAGGGTATTAATAGAAGCAGATGAATTTTCTGTCCATTTTCCTCATGTCCTGAAATCAGAAATCTCTCTCTTACCTTTTCTCATCAATTTCCCTTTGCTGTGATCCATTATCTTATCGGGTAGTAGGGATAAATTGCTCATTTTATTATCTTTCATGACCTCGAAGGATATGTTCTTGAGGACAGAGATGAGTTCTTCTGGATTTGGCTTCTTGCCTAAGAACTGGCAGATCCTCTCTACACTGCCCTTTATATCCTATTATAAGAAGCACAAGGGAAAGGACATGAAGTAAAATACAACAGGGGGAAAAAAACAAAAACAGAACCAAGCATAGGACGTTCAGGTCAATGATGAGGAGGGGAAAAACAGAAATGAAGCAGAAAGATGATGCACTATGTACCCTCCTCTGGAAGGTGATAAACATTGGATAAGAATATATTGGACAAGAAAGAAAACAAAGGTCTTTGGAAGTAATGGAGAAGAAGAAAGGAGATGACAACATAATAATGATGCCAAGATCAATATTGGACTACTCTGTGTTTAAGTCCATGGTACTCTAAAAATAAGAGGGAGTGGTTTTCAATTTTCAAGGTCAATTTCCAGATGGACTTTATACACACAAGTTTATTAGAGATAGGAAATAAGAAATGCCCCTCATAAAGATGGAACTCAATTCTCTGTATGACACTTGTCTTTAAGTCATGGCTGTACTATGTAATAACAAAGTTTTTAATAACTTTCATTTGAACAACACATCAAGTTTTACACAGCATGCTTACATCTTATCAGAAACTTTAGCATGTGTGCTATCTGAGAACCAGAGAGAAGAGGGTGGTTAGAAGAGAAAGATGTTTAAGGTCAAGTAGACTGTTTTAATTCCATCTGTGGTGCAATGAGTTCCTTTATATGGCTTTTGCCTTGGTTCTTTGGAAAAACATCTTGGGAGATTTTTCCCCTAAGCCCTGATGAGTTAGCTTTGCCCTAGTTCTTAGAGTAACAACCTCAGTAAAGGGGGGTCCACAGGTTTTTTGCTACCCTGAAGGTTTTGTTATTTTGCCCAGGGAATTTCCCAGGTTGGTTGACATTTCCTGGTTAAGCTATAAACATCTTGATGATTTGATTCATTTGTCTGGTAATTAACAAGACCTGAGCAAATTAACCTCTGATGGTTAATTGGGGATTGATTGAACACTGGTCTGGTGAAGGAGGCCTCATCCTGTAATGTATGAGGAGTGGGATATATAAAAGGCTGAAACAGAGGTTTGAGCGGCCCCCTGGTTGAGAGAAAGATGTTGGCTAAGAGTGGACTGGCAGAGAAGCAGAGCCACGTGGGATCAAGTGGTCTTGAATCTGCTACACTGGCTATGAGCTGGGTCAGTTAGCAGCAGAGAGGCTGAGGGTGGAGAGACAACAGTGGGGAGCCCTGAGGACAGAGAGGCCTGACTGCAGAGAGCAGCTAAGACTGCTGAGCAAGCCACTAAAATGGTTTTGAACCAGACCAGTTAGCAGTGGAGAGGACTACAGTGAAGAGTTGCCAGCGGAATGGCCTGACAACACAGAGGCCAACGGGTGAGCGTTGTTGCTAGAAAAGCAGCAGCTGAGAGAGCTTAAAGAGCTGCTACACTGGCTATGAGCTGGGCCAGTTAGTGGCAGAGAGGCCAATAGCCCTTGCAACAAATTTGGAACCCTCTGTAGAAGTAGAGCCTGCTGTGGTTGGGTGGGAGGACAGCTGGTGTCAGAAATCAGATAGTTGTGATATAGGGTGAGAGAGAGTAAATTTTTTGGAAATACCCACCTGATGTAACTCCTCATATGAAATAATTAGGAAATTCTCTTTTCCTCTCATTGACAGCCAGCCACGAATATGGTCAAACCAAGATCCGTATAACACTGCATGGGAAGTGGGGGAGAAAAGGTGGCTCTATGGTTCACCAATGTGTGCTCACTTGCTTGTATAATCTGGCTAATTTTGTGTGTATCTAAATATTTGGAGAATAAATAAGTGATCTGTGGAAATTTTCATCTTCTACTTTATTTTCAAGAAGAATTAAAAAAAAAGTTGACATCGAGCTCACTGTGAATCAAGGAAAACCCACGTGTTTCAGAGTAGCATTTTCCTTGATAGAATTTTCTTTTTCCTTTTTTTCTTTCTTTCACTTTTTCTTATTGTGTTGAAAATATACACATCTAAACGTTTGCTCTGGTGGAGCAGTGGGTAACATTTTAGCTGCTAACCAAAAGGTAGGCCATTCGAATCTACCAACTACTCCTTGGAAACCTTACAGGGCAGTTCTACCACCTCCTATAGGGTCACTATGAGTCAGAATTGACTCAGTGGTTTGGACTTTGGGTAAACATTTGCCAATATAACAGTTTCTACATGTAGAGTTCAGTGATACTGGTTACATTCTTCAAGTTCTCACTATCCTTTTCTAAATTGTTTGACCATCATTAATACAATCTTAATACCCCCTAAGCAAAAACTCCCCTCTCCACCCCCGAACTTGGTTGTTGTTGTTGTTAGGTGCCGTTGAGTCTTTCTGACTCATAGCGACCCCGTGTACAACATAACAAAACACTACCTGGTGCTGCGCCATCCTCACAATCATTGTTATGCTTCAGCCCATGGCTGCAGCCACTGTGTCACTCCTTCTCATTGATGGTCTTCCTCTTTTTCGCTGAACTCCACTCTGCCACGGATGATGTCCTTCTCCAGGGACTGGTCCCTCCTGATAACATGTCCAAAGTATGTGAGATGTACTCTCAACGTGCTTACTTCTAAGAAGCTTTCTGACTGTACTTCTTCCAAGACAGATTTCTTTATTCTTTTGGCAGTGCATGGTATATTCAATATTCTTTGCCACCACCACAATTCAAAGGCGTCAATTCTTCTTCAGTCTTCTTTATTCATCTTCGAGCTTTTGCATGCATATGAGGTGATTGAAAACACCGTGGGTTGGGTCAGGCCCACCTGAGTCTTCAAGGTGACGTATTTACTTTTTAATAATTTAAAGAGGTCTTTAGCAGCAGAATTGCCCAGTGCAATTTGTCTTTTGGTTTCTTGACTGCTGCTTCCATGGATGTTAATTGTGGATCCAAGTAAAATGAAATCCTTGACAACTTCAATCTTTTCTCCATTTTTCATGATGTTGCTTATTTGTCCAGTTGTGAGGATTTTTGTTTTCTTTAAGCTGAGGTGTAATCCATGGTGAAAGCTGTGGTCTTTGTTCCTCAACAGTAAGTGCTTTAAGTCCTCTTCATTTTCAGCAACCAAGGTTCTGTCATCTGCATATTGAAGGTTGTTAATGAGTCTTCCTCCAATCCTGATGCTCTATTCTTCTTCATATAGTGCAGATTTCTTGGATTATTTGCTCAGCATACAGATTGAATAAGTATGGTGAAAAAATACAACCCTGATGCACACTATTCCTGACATTAAACCATGCAGTATCCCTTTGTTCTGTTTGAATGACTGCCTCTTGATCTATGTATAGGTTCCTCATGAGCACAATTCAGTGTTCTGATATTCTCATTCTTGCCATTGGTATCCATAAATTGTTATGTTCCACACAAACAAATGCCTTTGCATAGTCAACGAAACAAAAGTAAGCATCTTTCTGGTATTCTCTGCTTTTAGCCAGGATCCATCTGACATCAGCAATGATATCCCTGGTTCCATGTCCTCTTCCGAATCTAGCTGGAATTTCCGGCAGTTCTCTGTCAATGTATTGCTGCAGCCTATTTGAATGATCTTCAGCAAAATTTTGCTTGTGTGTGATATTAATGATGTTGCTGGATAATTTCAGTTGGATCACCTTCCTTTAGAATAGGCATAAATATGGATCTCCTCTAGTCATTTGGCCTTGGTAATGACTACAAATCTTTAGTTTCTATATATGTGCTTATTTCATGTAAGTGAGATCATACAGTGTTTGTCCTTTTGCAAAAGACTTATTTGGCTCAGCATAATGTTTTCAAGGATCATCCATACTGTGACATTCCATAAGGTTTTCAATTTTTTTTTTTATGTTTTTGTTTATTCTTTTTTGAAAATAGACCACCAGGGTTTTCTTTCGAAGCATGCTGGATGGACTCAAACCTTCAACATTTTTGTTACCAGCCAGGTGTGCTAATTGTTTGAATCATCTAGGGATTCCAAAAGCAGTTACTGTGGTGTTGATTCCTACTCACAGGAACCCCATGCCTTTCAGAGTAGATCAGTGCTCCATTCAGTTTTCAATGTGTGATTTTTTGAAATAGACCATCAGCGATGATCTATTTCATCTGTGGGGCCTCTGGGTGGACCCAAATCTCTAATCTTTCAAAAAGCAGTGGGTTCTATCTAAGATAAAGTACTTAAGGACAGTTTCCTATCTACATGGGATATGTAGGGGTATGAGATTTGGGAGTTGGAAAGGAATAAGTTAGCAAATGTAACAACTAAATTTAAACTCAGTTGATTTGGGAGTCAATGACTTTGTTATTTCTACAGTAAATACCATCTCTATCTCCTACACCAGAGCAATGATACAGTTGACTAAGGAGCGCACCAGTATTCTTTTAGGCCTCCATTGACCCACACTGCTACCCCATACCCATATCACATATTATGAGAATTTCCCTAAGATGTTCAGTCTCTTCAGGAAACTGTGGCTGGTAGGAGGCATGTCCTAAGAGATCCTATCACTTGGATATCATTATTACATCTGGAAAAGGACAACTGACCCACGCCAATCAGTCCTTCTTCCCTGAAACCTTTTGTTCTTGGCATCAAGAGAGAAATTTCTGATCTCTTTATATATCTTGAACATAAAATATAGGTCCCCTCATTTAGGAAATGTCACCTTTATGTTAGGTCAAATGAATACAATATAATAAAATGCTGTGTTGAAACCAAGAACAATAAAATTTTCAAACAGAAAACTGCAGAGATTTAGGACATTTTGTTTGATTTCATGGTTCCCCATAGTTCCATAAGAGATTAAATTGAATTCCTAAATGAGAACTTTAAGAAAAATATGGTTATTTTCTTCATTTCCCTTTTATGGAGGTTTGGTTTTTTTTGGTTTTTTTTTTGTCATCATTAATGCTTTTTAACTAAGGAGCGGTCTAATTAAACAAGAGCTTTGGTTGTTAAGTGGATGGCACAAAGCTCAAAGGGTGAAATAACTTGACCGACAAAATGGAGATGATAAATTGCAAGCCAGACGTTGGAATCACACTGCAAATACCAACATTAAAGATATTTTCTACCTGCAAATAGATACCTAAAATTCTGAGTACTGACCAGTTCTAGGAACTATCTCAATGAATATACCCCCAAACCCCATTTGTTAAGTAAGGAAATTGAGGCTTATAAAAATTATGTCATTTTTCATCTGATAAGCACCTAGTAAAAGGTCACATAATCAAAATTTGAACACAGACAGTGAAAACTCCCAAAGAGGACAGCATTTGAGGTAGAAGCAGGCATGATCACAGCCACTTGGAGGCATACTATGATGAGGGAAAAATCAATGTTATCAACTGCATAATTATTCCACATGTATATCACGGAGTCCCATAAGAGGTCCGATAACTGAGTATTCCGACAAAACTGAAAGAGGAATTTTAAAGTTTTATGTTGGTCATTACAAACCTTTGAAAATATCTTTTATGAAAACTCTGTTGCCAAACCAAGGTACTCTTTAAAAATCATCTTTTTATTTGGAATCTAGGTTAAATCCCAGGATCTCTAATCTAATGTGTAAAACTACCATGATTTTGACCAGATAGATATTAGCATGCTTTATTAACCAACCCTCCTCAGCTGTTGCTATGTTTCAACTCTACTCTCCTTATACAATTTCTTGTGTTTGTCCCTCATCTGAGTTCGTTGGTAGTATAATCTGCACGCTCTTCTCCACTTGTTCATTTTTTTCCCTTAACAGTGGCTTTAGACACCACTCTTTAGTTGTATAGCAGCATTTCTTTCTTTATTTCTTTATTTTTTAAAGGTAGATACTATTCCAATATGTGGCTGGTGGACATTTGCTTCTTTCCTTTGTTTTTTGCTGTTCCAAATAAGGCCTCCTTGAACAGCTTGTATATCCATCTTTTTTGCATTTTTGCTCCTGTATTTTATTCCCGTGTACAAGTTAGAATTGTTCACCAACTTGTATGTGTTAATCTTATTTTGTTAGAATTTTCAAAATTACCCTGTATGGATTTGTACCATTTTTTCTTCACACTAACAATATATGAGCATACCTGTCTACACAACAGTGAGTGTTTTAAATATTTTGAATCCTTGTCAAAGATTTGTGAGGCATGCTGCCTCAGTGTAATTACCTCAGAGTAATTAAATCCACATTCCATTAGTTTTAGTGTAGTCTAGTACCTTTTCATAGTTTATCCTGATTATTTCAATGCTCATGTCTGAATGATGCTTAGAAACAATACAGTGGAGCAGGTGGGATAAGCTGGAGGGTATAAAAGAAATAAGATTGCCATTTAATTCAAAAGTGTGATGCAGTTAATTGGTCATTATAACATTACTTGTTCTTTTAATCATATTTTATATTTCCCATCATAAAAACTAAAAATTATCAGCAAGAAATCTTAAAAGATGGATACTCACAAAGAAAGACAGATACTGGGTATAAGTTGCAGGAATTGGTGAGTTGGAAAAATGCTACCACCATTTAAGTACTGACAATTATAGAAAGCCTGAGACTTTTTATTTTCTAATTTCTCTCACCAATTACTGGTTACTTTTTATAAAAAATTTTCAACCTTTAATTTTGAGATAAATTTAGATGCACATGCAGATATAAGAAAGAATACACAGAGATTAAGTTGCCCTTTCTTGAATTTCCTAGCAAACACTGATATCCTTGTGTCTCAAAATTACCCAGAAAAAATTTCAAGGGAGCAGATTATGAAGATTAAGATCTTGTTATACGGGAGGTGGTATGGATTTAGCAGACTCTAGGTTTGGAAGGCCATGTGGCCGTTTATACAATTAAATAATCAAACATGGAGATGTTCAGGTTGTGACATGAGGTGCAGGATCTCCACCATTCCAACCAGATCTTTTATCTTAAGTGAGACTCACCATTTCCCTGGAGAAACCATTCAAAATATTGTTCAAATGACTCTGGAATTCAGACATATTTGAGTGCTTTGATGAAATAATAACCAGAAACAACAGCATCTCTGGGATTTCTGATTACATAAATAACCTGAAGTAAAAAAAAAAAAAAAAAGAAAGAAAGCTAATGAAAATGAACGCATCTGATCCACTGTTCCTAGATCTTGACAAATAGTGAAAAAGCCAATCCCCATCAAAGTGCTTGACTGCAATTCAGTTTTCTTCCATTCACTCATTTAACAAACTTTATCTCAAGTACTCACTTGTGGGGATGGTTGCACAACATAATGAACACAGTATCATTGTACTGTACATGTAAAAAATGCTCAAATGGCAAAAGTTTTATAAGATATATATTTACCACAATAAAAATCAATAATTGAAGAGAAATTCACAGTTATATCCTCAGGGACTGTAAACATCAAAACCTTCCTTTATACTAGCTGACATTACACATCAGAGGCCTATGGAGATGTTGACTCGGAAAGACATAGTACATGTAGATGATATCATGATTAGAGAAGCACAACTGGATTTGAAATGTGAGCACCAAACCCACAAATCCTGTGAATTTTAGATACTAATATATAATTCAATTGCTTTCACCATGAGGAATTCAATATAAGGTATTTTGGAGGGGTGCAGAGATATAATTAACTAATGAAGACTGGGAAGAAAGGCCTGGCAATCCACTTCAGAAAATTAGCCAATGAAAACCTGATGGACCGCAATAGAATATTGTCCGATATAGTGCTGGAAGATACGTGCTCTACATGGGAAAGTCCTATACAATAGCGGCAACAATGGACTCAAACATACTAATGGTCATGAAGATGGTGCAGGGGAAGGCATGGTTTTGTTCTGTTACATATAATGTTGTCATGAGTTGGAGCCAACATGACAGCAACTAACAACAACAATGAAGAATGATTATCTATGGAGCAAAATCAAGGAGATAATCTAGTATATGATGCTGTGATTTGAAACAAGATTTTCCCTTACGTTCACTTTTATGAATCACGTTTTAACTCTGTGTGCAAAGGAAGGCTTTCAAGTAGATAAAAACCCAAAAACCAAAGGTTGAGAAGTTAGAGGGTTGACATGTTGTGGGGTTGTTAACCAATGTCATAAAACAATATGTGTACTACTGTTTCATGAGAAACTATTTGTTCTGTAAGCCTTCACCTGAAGTACAATAAAAAAAAAAAAAACCCAAAAACCAAACTCTTTGCTGCTGAGTCTATTCTGACTTACAGCAACCCTATAGGACAGAGTAGAACTGCCCCATAGAGTTCCCAAAGAGTGGCTGGTGAATTCAAACTACTGACCTTTTGGTTAGCAGCAGAGTTCTTAAACACTGGGCCACTAGGGCTCCATTTGAGACAGATAAGTAATCAATTCTGTTGTCACAATTATTAGTTCACCTTGGCCTTGGCATTGAAGAACGACTTGGGAAATAATTGAATTGGGAGGTGCAAGGAGTACATTCATGGATCTTTCTGATTCTTTACACTTTCACATCCGATTATTGATTCTACCCATGGTGAACGAAACCAGTTTAAAACAGATTGGACCCATCTGGAATCTCCTTTGGAGTGGATGAGACTGATGATCTCCATCATCCAATTGGTTCCTGCATAGAGAATGAAAGACTTTCGAGTACTTCATTCTGACTTTCAACCATGCCACAGCATTTAATTACTTTATTCATGAAATACTTTTTATTTGTCTTCCATAAGACCACACTCCTACTACTCTTGCTCCTAATGCTCAATCTCCATGCATCCTCCTCATCTAATATTCAACCCCCTAACCAATTTGTCATATTTGACACATATGTAAAGATGCTCTAGAGCACTAGCTGGCAATGTACAGGGGGAATAATCAAGCAGAAAGCTTCCATAGGCATTCATAACCCCAGAAGAGTGAGCTCTACCATTTTTCATGCCACGTTAACCCCATGGACACAGTGCACATAGATAGGGCTGGGAAGAAAAAATGGATTTACTCTCAGGGAAGTAAACATTATTTTTGATATAAAATTGCCAAATATCAAATTTCCCCCTACTCACTTGAAACTACGGCTCACAATGTGACTAGATTTCTAAAAGTAAGAGCGAATACGTGCTGACAGAACTCAGGACAGAAAACTTATCTTATTCGGGTAAAAGACACTCATACAGAGGAAAAAGTAATTCCATATCAAGCCATTTGCTTCTTGCGTTTGAATTACCAAGGATGACTTATTGTCTACAAATGCTACAGCCCTGTCGTACCTGATGAGTAACCCACTGCTGTGGATTGAATTGTGTCCCCCCAAAATGTGTATCAACTTGGCTAGGACATGATTCCCAGTATTTTGTGATTTTCCACCATTTTGTGATCTGATGTTATTATCCCATGTGTTGTAAATCCTAACACCTATGATGTTAATGAGATAGGATTAAAAGTAGTTATGCTAATGAGGCAAGACTCAATCTACAGGATTAGGTTGTATCTTGAGTCAATCTCTTTGGAGTTATAAAAGAGAGAATTGAACAGAGAGGATGAGAACCTCCTACCACCAAGGAAGAAGAGCTAAGAGCAGGTGCATCCTTTGGACTTGGGGTCCCTGAGATGAGAAGCTTCTAGACCTGGGAAGGTTGATAACAAGGACATTTCCCCAGAGCTGACAGAGACAGAAAGCCTTCCCCTGGAGCTGGCACCTTGAATTTGGACTGCTAGACCCCAAAACTGTGAGAGAAAAAATGTATGTTTGTTAAAGCTATCCACTTGTGGTATTTCTGTTATGTTGTTGTTAGGTGCTGTCAAGTCGGTTCCATCATGTCCTTCTCCAGGGCCTGATCCATCCTGATAACATGTCCAAAGTATGTGAGATGTAGTCTCGCTATTCATGCTTCTAAGGAGCATTCTGGCTGTACTTCTTCCAGGACAGATTTGTTCGTTCTTTTGCCAGTCCATGGTATATTCAATATTCTTCACCAACACCACAATTCAAAGGCGTCAATTCTTCTTCCATCTTCCTTATTCATCGTCCAGCTTTCACATGCATATGAGGCGATTGAAAACACCATGGCTTGGCTCAGGCACACCTTAGTCTTCAAGATGATGTCTCTGCTTTTTAATACTTTAAAGAAGTCTTTTGCAGCAGTTTTACCTAATGCAATGCGTCCTTTGATTTCTTGACTGCAGCTTCCGTGGGTGTTGATTGCAGATTGAAGTAAAATGAAATGCTTGACAATTTCAATTTTTTCTCTGTTTATCATGATGTTGCTCACTGGTCCACTTGTGGGGATTTTTGTTTTCTTCTGTTGAAGTGTAATCCATACTGAATGTTATGGTCTTTCATCTTCATCAGTAAGTGCTTCTAGTCCTCTTCACTTTCAGCAAGCAAGGTTGTTTCATCTGCATACCACAGGTTGTTAATGAGCCTTCTTCCAATCCTAATGCCATGTTCTTCTTTATATATTCCAGCTTCTTGGATTATTTGCTCAGCATACAGATTGAATAAGCACGGTGAAAGAATACCACCCTGATGCACACCTTTCCTTACATTAAACCATGCGGTATACCCTTGTTCTTTTCGAATGACTGCCTCTTCATCTGTGTACAGGTTCCTCATGAGCACAATTAACTGTTCTGGAATTCCAATTCTTTGCGATGTTATCCATAATTTGTTATCTTCCACACAGTCAAATGCCTTGCATAGTCAATAAAACAGGGGTAAATATCTTACTGGTATTCTCTGCTTTCAGCCAGGATCCATCTGACATCAGCAATGATATCCCTGGTTTCATGTCCTCTTCTGAAACCAGCTTGAATTTCTGGAAGTTCTCTGTCGAGGTATTGCTGCAAACTCTTTTGAATGATCTTCAGCAAAATTTTACTTGTGTATGTTATTAATGATATAGTTCAATAATTTCCACATTCAGTTGGATCACCTTTCTTTGGGGTAGGCATAAATATGAATCTCTTCCTGTCAGTTGACAATGTAGTTGTCTTCCAAATTTCTTTGTGTAGACAAGTGAGCACTTCCAGCCCTGTGTCCGTTTGTCAAAATATCTCAATTAGTATTCCATCAATTCCTGGATCCTTGTTTTACGCCAATGCCTTCAGTGCAGCTTGGACTTCTTCCTTCAGTACCTTTGGTTCCTGATCATATGCTACCTCCTGAAATGGTTGAATGTCGACCAATGCTTTTTGGTATAGTGACTCTGTGTACCCTTTCATCTTCTTTTGTTTTTTCCTGCATCGTTTAATATTTTCTCTGTAGAATCCTTCAATATTAAAAGTCGAGGCTTGGATTTTTTCTTCAGTTCTTTCAACTTGAGAGATGCTGAGCATATTCTTCCCTTTTAGTTTTCTAACTCCAGATCTTTGCACATGTCGTTATAATAGATTCCTTTGTCTTCTTGAGCCACCCTTTGAAACTTCTGTTCAGCTCTTTTCTTCATCATTTCTTCCTTTTGCTTAGCTACTGAACGTTCAAGAACAAGTTTCAGCGTCTCTTCTGACATCCATTTTGGTCTTTTGTTTCTTTCCTGTCTTTTTAATGACCTCTTTCTTCATGTATGATGTCCTTGATGTCATTCCACAACTTGTCTTGTCATTGGTCATTAGTGTTCAATGCGTCAAATCTCTTCTTGAGATGGTCTCTAATTTCAGGTAGGATATACTCAAAGTGGTACTTTAGCTCTCATGGACATGTTCTAATTGTCTTTAGTTTCAAATTGAACTTGCATATGAGACACTGATGGTCTGTTCCACAGTCAGCCCCTAGCCTTGTACTGACTGATGATATTGAGCTTTTCCATTGTCTCTTTCCACAGATGTAGTCGATTTGATTTCCATGTATTCCATCAGATGAGGTCCATGTGTATATTCGCCATTTATGTTAGTGAAAAAAGGTATTTAAAATGAAGAAGTCATTGGTCTTGCAAAATTCTATCATGTGATCTCTGGCATTTCTATCACCAAGGTCATGTTTTCCACCTACCAATCCTTCTTCTTTATTTCCAGCTTTCCAATTTCAATCACCAGTAATTATCAATGCATCCTGATTGCATGTTTGATCAATTTCAGACTGCAGAAGTTGGCAAAAATCTTCAATTTCTTCATCTTTGGCCTTAGTGGTTAGTGCATAAATTTGAATAATAGTCATATTAAAGTTTTCTTTGCAGGCATATGGGTATTATCCTATCACTGACAGCGTTGTACCTCAGGAGAGATCCTGAAATATTCTTTTTGACGATGAATGCAACCCCATTTCTCTTCAAGTTTTCATTCCTGGGTTAGTAGACCACAAGACTGTCAGATTCAAAACAGCCAATACCAGTCCATTTTAGCTCACTAATGCCTAGGATATTGATGTTTATGCATTCCATTTCATTTTTGACAATTTCCACTTTCCCTAGATTCATACTTTATACTTTCCAGGTTCTGATTATTAATGGATGTTTGCAGCTGTTTCTTCTCATTTTGAGTCTTGCCACATCAGCAAATGTCCCAAAAGCTTGACTTCATCCACATCATTAAGGTCAGCTCTACTTTGAGGAGGTAGCTCTTCCCCAATTGTCTTTTGAGTGCCTTCCAACCTGAAGGCCTCATCTTCTAGCAATATATCAGACAATGTTCCTCTGCTATTCATAAGGTTTTCACTGACTAATTCTTTTCAGAACTAGACCTCCATGTCCTTCTTCCTAGTCTGTCTTAGTCTGGAAGCGCAGCTGAAACCTATCACACTTGGGTGACCTGGCTGGTATTTGAGTAGCCGTGGCATAGCTTCCAGCATCACAGTAATACGCAAGTCCCCACAGTAAGACAAACTGACAGACACATAGGGGGTTTCTGTTATAGCAGCACTAGATAACTAAGACACCCATAGAATCAGATATGCCACTCTTGAGAAGGAATCACTGACCTCTTCAGCTAATGACATCAACATCCTTTCTCTAAACATTTTGTTATAAAAGAGAGGGGGAGAAAAAGAAAGAACACCTCTTTAAAATATGTTACTCATGTGTCCCATTACATGCAGCTGCCTACACGTACACTATTGCATTAGGTTTATATACACTAGTCTTGCGAGGTCACCAGTAAAATATATGGCTTGCCCAAAATGTTCTTAAGAAAACACACCAAAAATAAGACGGACCAGTACACAAATGCACTTTTTTAGTGTTTGCTTTTTTGTTTCTATCTTAAATCCACCCACCTTTCTCCACCTTTTATATAATACTCAGTATATCAAAACTATAAAATCTATTAATCTCTCTAAAACCAGTTCCAATAGTTATGCTTTTCTTCCATCTCTTTCTGTCTCAATGTATGGCACCAACTTTCACCTACGTTTTCTGGCCTGAAAATCTCACAAATATATGTAGGTTTCTCTCTTCCTCAACATCTAGTCAGGTAATCCTCAACCTCAGGCAACTGTGCCACCAAAGGGACTGTTTTCTATTTCTAGAGAAGTTTTTGTTTGTCATGAATGGGGTGAGTGAGTGCCACAGGCATTTACTGGGTAGAGTCCAGGTTATGGTTAAACATCGTACAATGTATAGAACAGACTCCTAAAATAGTTATCAAGCCCAAAATGTCAACAGTGACAAAACCCTCAAACCCTGCACTGTTCAGTCAAAGACCAGACTCCTCTGATACAGCCTAAATTTTTCTCCATACAGCTGAATTCTACCATTTTCTATATAATTCCTAGTCCTAATCACAGTCCTTCCTTTTTCTGGTCTGCAAATCTAATGTTATCTTTTCTACTCTTAATCTACACACTTATTCCTTTACCATACAGTGGCACTGGTCATCTTTAAACACATGTTTCATAACTTCTGTATTTAAAATCTTTCCCTGGATTTCCAATGCATTTTGTATACTTTCCTAATTCTTTAGCATGGTTTACAGCTTCCACATAATTTACTATTTAAACACCTCCAAACTCACTTCATGTCCCTCCCTTCCCTTACACTCCACAAAGCAATTATTCATGTCTTTTTAGATCTTTGAATATGCCTCAGTATCTTTCAACTTTATAAATTTACACATATAACCCACCCTGCTCTGTTTCCTTTTCAGCTAACACTCTCACATTTATTGTAGACATCTCAGGGCATGTGCTTTTTTTTTTTTTTTTTAATCCAGAAATTCTCCAGTAATCTGTCTCCTCTAACCAACCTTACATGAACACTAAGATGGGCAATAGAATTCCCTCCTATCAAGCCACTAAAACTGTACAATACCCCATTTGACACAGCCTCTTAAATTATAATTGCCTGTCTTAATCCCTCAATCTGATTAAAAGCTCCATTAGGACATGATTTTGGCCAAATACACAGACACACAGACACACACACACACACACACACGCACACACACACATATATGTATATCTGTCTCCACGTTTGAGGCATAGAGAAGACATGCAATTAGTAACATCATTCTACAGTCTTTCTCAATTTCTTATCTTGCTTCTTACCTGACTTTGGATAAGTAAGTATAATAATATCTCCATCCTTCACCACAAATTCATTCCTCAAGGATTTCAAGATTTCAATACTGTGTACATACTTGCTGAAAGGAATCCCTTCAAACCACAAATAATCAGAATCCATCCCAAGAACTGCCTGCAAAGCTTGGCCTTTTGTTCTAGTGTTAGCGGTCTTAGAAGCAGCTGGCTGTGTTTCCTAGTGCTGCTGGAGGCACTCTAACTAAGACAGATCTAGGTGTAAATGATACAGAGACTGGACAGAACAGTCCAAAATTTACTGACGTTTCCTCCCTGAGTCTCAGTTATATGAATGGGGAGGATTATTGGGGTAGCTATTTATCCAGTGAGAGTTAGTCTGAATAATCATTAGGTAACTCAGAGTTATTTCTGGAGTTGTCTGTATTGATTTCATATTACATTGATTTCAGAGGCATCCAAAGGTTTGTAAATATTCAGAAGATCAAAGAAACATGGGGTGTCCTTTCAAATGAAGGGAATTTAGAAACCATGAATGTTAACTTGAAGCTCTCATTTCCTTCCTCATTTTATTCTCATGCTTTGGATACTTTTTCCATGGGCACAATGAGTAATTGATTAAATTTTGAATCAGCCACATCCAATTGTGTTCAAAGTGCATAATAAATTGTGACTTTACTGATAGCAATAGTTTAGATTCTTAGAATATCTGTTCTGAA
This sequence comes from Dugong dugon, assembly GCA_030035585.1. NCBI lineage: Eukaryota > Metazoa > Chordata > Mammalia > Sirenia > Dugongidae > Dugong > Dugong dugon. Next base: position 119,557,117 of record CM057466.1, read on the forward strand.
AAAAAAAGTGTAAGCCATGTTAACACATGATTCCAGCAGTATTTTTAATGTTCATGCGTTGATGAAATTGGTGGAAGTATTAACATCTCTTTAATGTGAACTGTGCTGTTACTCATCAACTTATGCAATTTTTCTACACCCAACCATTTACAAGTTCTTGTATGCTGATATTTATGGGGATAAGCCTAGCTCACAAAAGCCTAAATGATCCTGGCATGCTGCAAATGCAACAGCTTGATAAGGTGTAGGGAGGAAGACAATGTCTACTCCTAGCCTCTGTCCATCTCAGTGTGATTAAGGAGACAGGAGGAGATGTCCTCAAAATCCATAACGCGTGCTCATTCAAGCAGGCCACACTTGCTGAACACTGAGTGAGAAATAAGAGTAGGCAGATTCCTTCATTTGTAATCATCTTTCTCAAGGATTTAAAAATGGATGTGATGGGAAAATGCCAACATGCAGCGAGTCAGTGCACAATTCTGTCATCAACTTTTCATCCCAGATCACTTTAAACACTTTCCTAGTAGCGTTATGGAAATAAGGTTTTGATCCACTTGGTAGGTGTCATAACTTTCTGTGGTGATGGGCTAGGGAAAAGTACCAAGATAAATCCATTGCAGGAATAAGAGTAGACCTTTACAAAACCTTTTCCTCAACTTATCTAACTCTTCCAATTGTGACTACTACCCTCCAAGCTGTAATCATCTTATTTACACAAGAGAGACTTCAATCTCTCTGGGAAGTTCTTACTTTGCTGTTGTTGTTTCATCAATGGCATTATATTTCATTTTTGCAAGGTAGATTTTTGTGAAACAAATCCTGACAGCTCAACATCTTATAATATCCAGTTATTCCAAATAATTAAAAGCTCTGGGAAATTGTATATATGTAAATTATCACCCACGAGGGAGATACGAAGAAAATGATTAAAAGTACATGTCTTAGTCTAGGCTCAAGTGGAAGGAAAATTATTCTACTCAGAAAAGTTTTCTGAGAAACTATTTTTTCCGTAAACCTTCATCTAAAGTGAGAATAGCAGCACAACTGGAAGAACATAATTGATATCACTGAACTGTGCATGTAGAAATTTTTGAAATGGTGTATCTTTGGCTATGTACAGTTTCACCCCCCTCCAAAAAAAAAGGTCAAGAAGGGAGAAGGTTGACATGTCGTGGGGTTGTTAACCAGTGACATAAAACAATATGTGTACTGACTGTTTAAAGAGAAACTATTTGTTCTGTAAACCTTCACCTTGAAGTACAATTAAAAACTAATAAAGTACAATTTAAAAAAAAAAGTTTTCTTTTGTGTGTGGCGGCTGACATTTGCTCGTTGTGATTTAAAGTATTTAAAATTTTAGTTTAGATTTAGTTAAGTGGTTTTTCTATAATACAAACCAAGTCAAGTAACACATCCTTCCAGGCTTCATATTTAATATTTCATATTTATTACAGACAGTGAATATGTGTCAAAAGAAACAAACAAAAAAATCAGCAAGCACATAAGGAGATCAGTCACCATGAGTAAGATCCAGAAGAAAAAGAAACATCATCATGCCAGCAAAGATGTCAGAATTTAAAATTTCTGGATTTCAAATATAAAGTAAGTATTTTAAATATATTCAAAGGTATAAGAGATGGAATTAACAGAAAGAAGACGGAGTTTCTTTGGAGTGGAATCCCTCTCCTCTGTTGCCAGTGCTAGCACTTTGCCAGTCATGTTATCTGGAGCTTTATGGGTCTGGTGGTCAGGAAGAGAGTTGGTGGCATTCCTTAGGAGGGCTAGAGTTGTATTGTGATGCACACCCTTCATCTGGTGCCTCTGCTTAGTCTTCAAACCACTGGTCCTTTGCTTGTAAGAAGGCAGAGTGAAACACTTCTTAAGATCAAGGGAGCAAGGGGAATTTGGCTCCTTAAGAATTGCAACTCCAACAACTGAAAAAACCATCCTCACCGTAGGGCCAACTCCTTCCTCATTAGGGTCCTGACTTTGGCATAAGAGCCCTGCCTGGATGGGGGATTCAGCTTTCTTTAAGTTTCTTCCCTTCTTCCAATGTAGTGTTGAGTCTGGAATTTGCCTCTGTCTGCCCTCTGACTGCAGGAGATGAATGTTTCTTCAAACACTGCCAAGTAGGTTCTTTGGCTTTCACACTTAATGTAGATTGGTGATTAATGCCAAAGTTGACCCATCTGGAAAGATCTTTCTTGTTTGACTGAGGGAAATTTTGCAGAGAAGTTGTTTCTTGTGAGCTATTAGCATCTCTTGTTCACATCAATTGGAATATGGTTACAGTTTTGGTGATCTGGGGTAGACAGCAAGATCTTTTACTAAAGAAATATACACATTAAATTTTGAGTAGTCCTTAACTGTAGTGAAACCCAGAGGCAAATGAGATTGGCGATGGTTACAGAAGAAGTGGGGTCCATGGAACTAATTCTTCATTTCATACTTTAATAAATAAATTATGAGTTTTAAATATTATTTTATTATGTATATTTTAAAAATTACATAATATTTTGAGGCTGGTTCATAAAGTTGATAATGTACAAGGTTGTTTTCAATTATTGAATGTATAATTGGATTGTAGGGTTAAAGTCTCCAGGATACAATGATGCAAGTTATGCTTCATAAAAGCAACCCATAAAGAAGTATAGGCATACCTCATTTTACTGTGCTTTGTTTTATTGTGCTTTGGAGAGAATTGCTTTTTTTAACAAATAGAAAGTTTGTGGCAACCCTGTGTTGAGCAAGTCTATTGGCATCATTTTTCCAACAGAATGTGCTTACTTTGTGTCTCTGGGTCACATTTGGGTAATTCTAGCAATACTGCAAACTTTTCCATTGTAATTATACCTGTTATGCTGATCTATGATTAGTGGTGTCTGATGTTACTATTTTAATTGTTTTGGGGCACCATGAACATTGTCCCTATAAAATCGCAAACTTAATTGATAAATACTGTGTGTGGTCTGACTGCTCCACCAACCTGCCTCTCCCCCGTCTCTCTCTCTCCTTGATCCTCTCTATTCCCTCAGACACAGTAATATTGAAATTATGCCAATTAATAACCTTACAGTGGTCTCTAAGTGTTCAAATGAAAGGAAGAGTCATGCATCTCTCACTTTAAATTAAATGCTAGAAATGACTGAGCCCTGGTTGCACAGTGGGTAAGGGCTTGGCTGCTAACCAAAAAATCAGCACTTTGAATCCATCAGTCACTCCTTAGAAACCCTATGGGGCAATTCAACTCTGTCCTGTATGGTTGCTTGAGGGCACATAACGACAACAACAACAGAAATGATTAAGCTTAGTGAGGAAGGCATGTCAAAAGGCATGATAGGTCAAAAGCTATGCCTCTTGCACCAAACAGCAAAACTGTGAATGCCAAGGAAAAGTTCTTGAAGGAAATTAAAGGTGCTACTCCAGTAAACATATGATTGATAAGAAAGCAAAACAGCCTTATTGTTGTTTTAATGGTCTGGATGGTAGATCAAGCCAGCCACAACGTTGCCTTAAGCCAAAGCCTAATCTAGAGCAAAGCTCTAACTCTCTTCAATTCTGTGAAGACTGAGAGAGGTGAGGAAGCTATAGAAGAAAAGTTTGAAGCTAGCCGAGGTTGGTTCACAAGGTTTAAGTAAAGAATACATCTCTATAACACAAAAGTGCAAGGTGAAGCAGCAAGTGCGATGTAGAAGCTGCAGCAAGTTATTCAGAACATCTAGCTAAGATACTTGATGAAGGTGACTACACTAAATAACAGATTTTCAGTGTAGATGAAACAGCCTTGTATTGGAAGAAGATGCCATAGGATTTTCATAGCTTAAGAGGAGAAGTCAGTGCCTGGCTTCAAAGCTTTCAAAGGACATGCTGACTCTCTTGTTAGGGGCTAATGCAGCTGGTGACTTCAAGTTGAAGCCAATTCTTATTTACCATTCTGAAAATCCTAGGACCCTTAAGAATTATGTTCAGTCTTCTCTGCTTGTGCTCTATAAATGGAACAACAAAGCCAAGATGACAGCACATCTGTTTACAACATGGTTTAATGAATATTTTAAGCCCAGTGTTGAGATCTACTGCTCAAAAAAACAGATGTCTTTCAAAATATTGCTGCTCATTGACAAGGTACCTGATTACCCAAGAGCTCTAATGGACATGTACAAGAAGATTATGTTATTTTCATGCCTGTTAACACAATATCCATTGTGCAGCCCATGGATCTAGGACTAATTTTGACTTTCAAGTCTTATTATTTAAGAAACACATTTTATAAGGCTATAGCTGCCATAGATTTCTCTGATGAATCTGGGTAAAGTAAACTGAAAACATTCTGGAAAGAATTCACCATTCTAGATGCCATTAAGAATATTTGTGATTCATGGGATGAGGTCAAAATATCAACATTAACAGGAGTTTGGAAGAAGTTAATTCCAACCCTCATCGATGACTTGGAAGGGTTCAAGATTTCAGTGGAGGAAGTAACTTCGGATATGGTGGAAATAGCAAGGGAACTAGAATTAGAAGTGGAGCGTGAAGATGTGACTGAATTGCTGCAATCTCATGATAAAACTTTAGTGGATGAGGAGTTGTTTCTTATGGATTAACAAAGAAAGTGGTTTCGTGAGACAGAATCTACTCCTGGTGAAGATGCTGTGAACATTGTTGAAATGACAACAAAGGATTTAGAATATTATATAAACCTAGTTGGTAAAGCAGTGGCAGAGTTTGAGAGAAATGACTCCAGTGTGGAATGAGGTTCAATTGTGAGTAAAATGCTGTCAAATAGCATTGCATGCTACAGAGAAATGTTTCATGAAAGGGAGAGTCCATCGATGTGGCAAACTTCATTGTTGTTTTATTTTAAGAGATTGCCACAGCAATCTCAGCCTTCAGCAACCACCACCCTGATCAGTCAGCAGCCAACAACATCCAGGCAAGACCCTCCACCAGCAATAACATTACAACATGCTGAAGGCTCAGATGATGGTTAGCATTTTTTAATTAAGGTAAGTACATTTTTTTTAGACATAATGCTATTGCACACTTAATAGACTACAGTATAGTGTAAACATAACTTTTATGTGCATGGGGAGACAAAAAAATTATCTCTCTGTCTCTTGGGTCTAGGAGGTTCTGCACACAGGGACTCTGGGTCCAAATGATGTGCTCCACTCACATCTCTTCTTCTTGGTGGTAGAGAGGTCCCCCCATTTCCACCTCTGAGATGGTTCATCTTAAGCCTAGGGGGATGGCAAAACTGACTGATCCACTCATTAGGGTTCCATACAACTTATTTGCATGGTCTGACCCCTACAAGGGTGTCTTGCACCTTATTTGCACTACTAGCAAGTTGTCCAATCCCCTTGGTGCTCCACAAGCATCTTAGTTGCGTAGCCCAACCAATATTTGGTGGAAGTTACAAGACCATGGTGAGAAAGTCAATATAAAAGAGATCCATTGTGCCACACTTGGTAGAGAGTCAGCAAAAAAGAGGAAGGCCCTTAATGAGATGGAGTTACACAGTGGCTGCAACAGTGGGCTCAAACTTAATAATGATTGTGAGGATGACACAGGACCAGGCAACATTTCATTCTGTTATACACGGGGTCACTGTGACTTGGAACCAATTCAACAGCACCTAACAATAACAACATACCTGTGTCATTTCAGGGGTTAGTGACTTTCATGGATGTGGCCATAGACTTCTCCCAGTAAGAAGGAATTTTTACAGGAAGATGATGCTGGAGAAGTATAGGAACATGGTCTTTGTGGGTAAGAGTATTTTCCTCCTTCTGCCTTCCTGTAATATGGAAGTCCTTCCTGCCTGTCTTAGTTATCTAGTGCTGCTATAACAGACACACTACAAGCGGATGGCTTTAACAGACATAAATTTATTTTCTCACAGTTTAGGAGGGTAGAAGTCCGAATTCAGGGTTCCAGTTCTAGGGGAAGGCTTTCTGCCTCTGTTGACTCTTGGGGAAGGTCCTTGTCTCTTCAGCTTCTGTTTCCTGGTTCCTTGGGGATCTCCTTGTGGCATGGCATCTAATTTCCCCCATCTCTGCTTGCTGACTTGCTTGTTTAATCTCTTTTGTATTTCAAAAGTGATTGACTTAAGACACCTTACACGAATACTGTCTCATTAACATAACAAAATATATTCCCAAATGGAATTATAACCACAGGCATAGCGGTTAGGATTTACAACACATATTTTTGTGTGGTACAATTCAATCCATAACACAGCCTTAATCAGCACTTTGCTGCATTGTTTTCTCTCAAGACCTTGAGGTCTGGGTCTTAGTTCCAGTATACCCGCATCATGGTCAATTTTCATATCTTTCTTCATATACAGGTCTTTGCATTTCCAAACCAGATGTGATTTCCTTATGGAACAAGGGAAACAGCCCTGGGAGGTGAAAGGACAGATGACAAGAGGCCTGTGCCCTGGTGAATGCAGGATAGCTAGAGATGTGGAAACTATTCTCAAGATGTTTTTCTTCTCTCAGATATTTGTCAGAAAATACCTTTCAAACTCCTCAGGGTCTGGGGAGAAAATTGAAGCCTCTTCAGCACAGATTTCCTCAAATATTCTCTCTATGTTTCTTCTCACTTTTTGCTTCCTTCTTTCTAATTATAACTCAGTTTTCAGTTCTCTGGCTTCCATTTCTGTCAGGTCTCCCTCCTCTCTATTTCTTAAGAAATCTTCTTCTGACACTGACTTACTTTTTAAGCAGTTGCCTTTGATTGAATAATTGACAATAGATTTATTCAGTCATTCCTTTAATAAGCGTTTATTAACTCTACGTTTTGTTAAGCACTCCGCCAATGTTAGTTAAAACCCAAAAACAAAACTCATTACCACTGAGTCGATTCTGACTCACAGCGACCTTATAGGACAGAGTAGAACTGCCCATAGGGTTTCCAAGGAGCAGCTGGTGGATTTGAACTACCAACCTTTTTGTTAGCAGTTGAATGCTTAACTACTGTTCCACCAGGGCTCAGTGTTGGTTAGAGAAGTTGATAAGTGTATATTAGCTACCAAGGATTTATTATCCTTAGGGGTGATGAGGGATGGTTGCACAGTGGGTAAGCATTTAGCTGCTAATCGAAAGGTGTGCTCGCTTGCTTGTATAATCTGGCTCATTTTGTGTATGCCTAAATATTTGGGAAGTAAACAAATGAGTTGTGGAAATTCTCTTCCTTTTTCCTGATTTTCATGAGGAATATAAATTAAAAAAAAAAAACAGTTGCGATCAAGTTCACTGTGAGTTATAGCAAACCCATGTGTGTCAGAGTAGAAATGTCCTTGATGGGGTTTTCTTTTTCTTTTTTTTCCCCCACTTTTCTTATTGTGTTGAAAACATATACATTCAAATGTTTTCCAATACAACAATTTCTACATGTGTAATTCAGTGACACTGATTACAATCTTCAAGTTCTCAATCGTTCTCATTATCCTTTTCCAAAGTATTTCACCATCATTAACATAATCTCAGTGCCCCCTAGGCAAACAACCCCCCTTTCCCAATACTTCCCAGGCTTGGTAACCACTACAAATCTTTGATTTCTATATATTTGCTTATTTCATGTAAGTGAGATTATACCATGTTTACTCTTTTCTGACAAACTTCTTTTGCTCAAAATAATGTTTTCAAGGCTCAGCCATGTTGTGTTATTTCACTTGGCTTTCAATGGCTCATTTTTTTTCAGAAGTAGATCACCAGGCCTTTCTTCTGAAGCCTGCTGGGTGGATTTAAACCTCCAAGCTTTTGGTTAGCAGCCAAGCATGTGGATCATTTGCACCATCTAGGGATTCCAAAAGCAGTTACTGTGGTGTTGATTCCTACTCATGGTGACCTCATATGTGTCAGAGTAGAACTGTGCTCCGTAGCATTATCAGTGGGTGATTTTTTAAAGTAGATTACCAGGACGTTCCTTTTCTGTGCCTCTGGGTGGATTCAAACTTCTAACTTTTTGTGAAACACTATGTTCTACGTAAGATAAAATTTTTAAGGACAGTTTCCTATCTACAAGGGAGGGAAATGAAATTTAGAAGTTTGAAGGAAATGAGTTAGCAAATGTAACAGCTAAATTTGAAGTCAGTTGATTTGGGAGTCAATGATTTTGTTATTTCTACAGTGAATACCATTTCCTTCTCCTACACCAGAACAATGATGCAGTTCAGCGAGGAGCACACTATGTTCTTTCTGGCCTTCACTCACCCCACACTGCTACCACTTACCCATATCACATATTATGAGAATTTTCCTAAGATATTCAGTCTATTCAGGAAGCTCTGGATGGCGGGGTCATGTCCCAAGAGATCCTATCACTTGGATATCATGAATACATCCCTATAGAGAAAACTGACCCCTGCAGACTCATCCTTCTTCCCTGAAAACTTTTTTCATCTTGGCCTTAAGACAAAAATTTCTGATCTCTTTATATATCTTGACAATAAAATATATGTCCCCTCATTCATGAAATGTCAGCTTTTTTTCATGTCAAATAAACACAAAATAATAGAAACATGTTGACACCAAGAACAATAAAATTTTCAAACAGAAAATTGCAGAGATTTAGGCAATTTTGTTTGATTTAATGGTTCCACATATTTCCATTAGAGATTGAATTGAATTCCTAAATGAGATTCATGGAGAAAAATATGGTATTTCTTAATTTCCCATTTATGAAGTTTTTTTTTAAATGTCACATTTAATGCTCTTTTTAAAAAGTATGTGGTCTATCCCCTCATGAACATTGACGCAAAAATCCTCAACAAAATTCTAGCCGATAGAATTCAGCAACATATCAAAAAAAAAAAAAAAAATTCACCATGATCACGTGGGATTAATACCAGGTATGCAGGGATGGTTCAACATTAGAAAAACGATCAATGTAATCCATCACATAAATAAAACAAAAGACAAAAACCACATGATCTTATCAATTGATTCAAAAAAGGCATTTGACAAAGTCCAACACCCATTCATGACAAAAACTCTCAACAAAATAGGAATAGAAGGGAAATTCCTCGGTATAATTAAGGGCATTTATACAAAGCCAACAGCCAACATGATCCTAAATGGAGAGACTTTGAAAGCATTCCCCTTGAGAATGGGAACCAGACAAGGATGCCCTCTATCACCACTCTTATTCAACATTGTGCTGGAGGTCCTAGCCAGAGCAATTAGGCTAGAAAAATAAATAAATGGCGTCCGAACTGGTAGAGAAGAAGTCAAAGTATCTCTATTTGCAGATGATATGATCTTATACACAGAAAACCCTGAAGAACCCACAAGAAAACTACTGGAACTAATAGAAGATTTCAGCAAAGTTTCAGGATACAAGATAAACATACAAAAATCAGTTGGATTCCTCTACACCAATAAAGAGAACCTCAAAGTGGAAATCACCAATTCAATACCAGTTAGAATAGTCCCCAAGAAGATAAAATACTTAGGAATAAATCTAACCAGAGATGTAAAATATCTATACAATGAAAACTACAAGACACTACTGCAAGAAACTAACAGAGACATGCATAAGTGGAAAAACTTATCTTGCTCATGGATAGGTAGACTCGACATTGTGAAAAATGTCAGTTCTACCCAAAGCAATCTACAGATACCATGCAATTCCACTGGCATTTTTTAGAAACAAATCACCAACTTCATATGGAAAGGGAAGAGGCCCTGAATAAGTAAAGCAATTCTCAAGAAGAAGAACAAAGTGGGAGGCCTCACACTACCTAATTTTAGAACCTATTATAAGGCCACGGCAGTGAAAACAGCCTGGTTTTGGTACAACAACCGATACATAGACCAATGGAACAGAGTTGAGAATCCACATATAAGTTCATTCGCCTATGAGCAGCTGATATTTGACAAAGTCCAAAAGCCCGTAATTGGGGAAAAGACAGTCTCTTTAACAAAATGTGCTGGCATAATTGGATATCCATCTGCAAAAAACTGAAACAGGACCCATACCTCACACCATGCACAAAAACTAACTCAAAATGGATCAAAGACTTAAATATAAAATTGAAAATGATAAAGATCATGGAAGAAAAAATAGGGACAACGCTAGGAGCCCTAATACATGGCATAAACACAATACGAACCATAAGTAACAATGCACAAGCACCAGAAGAGAGACTAGATAAATGGGAGCTCCTAAAAATCAAACCCTTATGCTCATGAAAAGACTTCACTGAAAGAGCAAAAAGACAACCTACAGACTGGGAAAAAATTTTTGGCTATGACAAATCCGATCAGTGTCTAATCTCTAAAATCTACAAGATACTGCAAAACCTCAACAAGAAAAAAAGACAAACAACCCAATTAAAAAATTAGCAAAGGATATGAACGGGCACTTCGCCAAAGAAGATATTCAGGCAGCTAACAGACACATTAAGAAATGCTAGCGATCATTAGTCATGAGAGAAATGCAAATCAAAACTACAATGAGATATCATCTCACCCAAACAAGGCTAGCACTAATCCAAAAAACACAAAATAATAAATGCTGGAGAGGTTGTGGAGAGAGTGGAACACTTACACACTAATTTGGCGCTTCCTTAAAAAGCTAGAAATAGAAATACCACACAATCCAGCTATCCCGCTCCTTAGAATATATCCTAAAGAAATAAGAGCCGTCACACGAATAGATATATGCACACCCATGTTCACTGCAGCACTGTTCACAATAGCAAAAAGATGGAAATAACCTAGGTGCCATCAATGGACGAATGGATAAACAAATTATGGTATATCCACACAATGGAATACTACTCAACGATAAAGAACAACGATAAAGCCATGAAACATACCATGGAGAAAACTGGAACTCATCATGCTGAGTGAATTTACTCAGTCACAGAAGGACAAATATTGTATAAGATCACTATTATAAGAACTAAAGAAAAGGTTTAAACAGAAGAAAACGTTCTTTGATGGTTATGATGGTGGGGAGGGAGGGGGAGGGTTATTTAGTAACTAGATAGTAGACAAGAATTATCTTAGGTGAAGGGAAGGACAGCACACACTACAGGGGAAGTTAGCACAAAGGGACTAAACCAAAGCTAAGAAGTTTCCTGAATACAATCAAACACTTTGAGGGACAGAGTAGCAGGGGTAGGGGTCTGGGAACCATGCTTTTAGGGGACATCTAGGTCAATTGGCATAACAAAGCTTATTAAGAAAATGTTCTGCATCCTACTTTGGTGAGTGGCGTCTATTGTCTTAGAAGATTGCAAGTGGCTGTCTAAGAACCATCAATTGGTCCCAACCACCTGGAGTAAAGGAGAATGAAGAACACCAAAGACACAAGGAAAGTATCAGCCTAAGAGACAGAAAGGGCCACATAAACCAGAGACTCCATCAGCCTGAGACCAGAAGAACTAGATGGTGCCCGGCTACCACCAATGACTGCCCTGACAGGGAATACAACAGAAGGTCCCTGATGGAGCAGGAGAAAGGTGGGGTGCAGAACTCAAATTCTAGTAAGAAGAACAAACTTAATGGTCTGAATGAGACTGGAGGAACCCTGGAAAGCATGGCCCCTGGATTCTCTATCGGCCTAGAAATAAAACAATTTCCGAGACCAACTCTTCAGACAGGGATTGGACTGGACTGTGGGACATAAAGTGTGTCTCTTAGCTCAAGTAGATACAAGACACTAAACAGGAAGCTTCTGTCCTTCCAGAGGTGAGATGGGAAGGCAGAGAGGGTTAGGAGCTGGTTGAATGGACATAGGGAATCAGGGGTGGAAAGGAGGAGTGTGCTGTCACAGTATGGGGAAGCAATTAGGGTCACATAACAATGTTTCTATAAATTTTTGTAATGGAAACTAACTTGAAATGTAAACTTCATTTAAACTACAAAAAAAAAAAAATAAAGTATATGGGGTAAGTAAACAAGAGATTTGGTGGTTAAGAGTGTGGCCCGAGGTTCAAAGGGTGAAATAACTTGAATGACAAAATGGATATGATAAACTCTAAGCCAGCACTTGGAATCAACCTTCCAACACCAAAATGAAAGGTACATTCCACCTTGAGACAGAAGACACCTAAAATTCTGAGTGCTGACCAGTTCTAGGAACTATCTCAATTAATGCATTCCAAAAACCCATCTAATCAATAAGGAAATCAAGACTGATAAAAATTTTATCTTCCTTCCTCTGATAAGCACCTAGTAAAAAAGGTCACATAAACGAAATTTGAAGACAGACAGTCAAAACTCCCAGAGAGGAGAGCATTTGAGGCAGAAAAGACAAGATCACGGCCATTTGCATGCATACTCTGATAAAGGAAAAATCATTCTAATTAAATGCATAGTCACTCCACATGTCTTCCACAGAGTCCCAGAATATGGCAGAAAACTGGATATTCTGACAAAACTAAAAGAGGAGTTTCGAAGTTGTATCTCGGTCATTACAAACTTTTGAAGATATCTTTTATGGAAACCCTGTTGCCAAACCTAAAATACTCTTTAAAACAATCCTTTTATTTGGAATCTAGTTTAAACCCCAGGATCTCTAATCTAGTGTGTAACACTATCCATGATCTTGACCAAGCAGATACTATTAACATCCTTTCTTAACAAACCCTGCCCAGCTGTTGCTATGTTTCAACTCTTCTCTCAGTGTACTATTTCATTTTTTGTTCCCCCATCTTAGTTAATTGGTAGTATAATTTGCACCTTTTTCTCCACATGGTTATTTTTTCCCTTAACAGTGGATTTCAGAGATCACTCTTTAGTGTTATAGCAGCATTCTTTTCTTTCTCTCTTTCTTTTTTTTAAGGTGCATAGTATTCCGATACATGGTTGGTGGACATTTGTTCTTTCCCTGTTTTTTACTATTACCAATTAGGCTTCCTTGAACAGCCTGTATATCCATCTTCTTTGAAAGTTTTCTCCTATTTTTTTTCAGCATAAAAGTTAGAATTGTGCACCATCTTATTTTGTTAGAATTTTCAAAAATACCCTATGTGGACTTGTATCATTTTTTCTTCACACCAACAATGTACGAGCATGCCTGTCTATACAATTTGTGTTTTAAATGCTTTGAATGCTTGCCAAAGGATTTGTGAAGAATGATGCCTCAATGTTATTACCTGTGTTATTAAATCCACATTCCCCTTAATTTGAAAGTGGCAGAGTGCCTTTTCATAGTTTATCCTGATTATTTCAATTTGTTTATGTCTGAATTTTGCCTAGTAATAATACAGTGGAGAGGATGGGATTAGCTGAAGGGTGCAGAAGAAATAAGATTGCCAACTGATTGAAAATTTTGATGCAGTTGACGTGTATGTTAGAAGAGGGATTGTTACAACGTTACTTGTTCTTTTGATCATATTTTACATTTCCCCCAGTAAAAACTAAATATTATCAGGTGGAAATGTTAACAAGGTTGAAACTCACAAAGAAGGATAGATACCGAGTTTAAGTCATAGGAATTGGTGAGATAGGAAAGTGTTTCTACCATTTAAGTACTGAAAGTTATACAAAGTCTAAGACAACTTTTTTTATGACTACTCTTACCATATATTAGTTATTTTTATTAAAAAAATAACTATTTTGAAATAAATTTAGATTCAAGTGCAGATATAAGAAAGAAAACACAGACTATGGTGCCCTTTCCTGAATTTCCAACAATGTTAGCATCTTAGCGAACATTAGTATCCTAGGATCTCAAAATTATATTAAGAGATTATTCAAGAGAGCGTAGCATGGAGATTGAGATTCTGTTGTTATATGGGAGGTGGCGTGGATTTAGCAAACTCTAGGTTTAGAAGGACATGCAGCTGTTTAAACACTGAAATAATAAAAAATGGAGATGTTCAGGTTGTGACATGAGGTGCAGGATCTACACCATTCCAACTAGATCCCTATCTTGAGTCAGACTCACCATTTCCCTGGAGAAACCATTCAAAATATTATTCAAATAACTCTGGAATCTTGACACATCTCAATGCTTTGTTGAAATAGTAGCCAGAAGTAATAACATCGCTGGGATTTCTGATTACTTATAACCTGAAGTTTAAAAAAAAATAATGAAAATGAATGCATCCAATTTCTTCTTCCTGGTCTGGGCAAATGGAGAAAAAGCCAATGCTCATCCAAGTACTTGACTGCAATTTGGTCTTCTTCCATTCATTCAAACTTTATCTGAAACATCAACTATGTGGAGATGATTGCACAACATGATGAACACAATAAATGCCACTGAATTGTACAGGTAAAACCTGTTCAAATGGAAAAAGTTTTGTGACATATATATATATACTTACCACAATAAAAATCAGTAACATTAGAGAAATTCACAATTATATCATCAGGAACTCTAAATATCAGAACTTTCCTTTAGAGCACCTAAAATTACACATCAGAGGCCTGTGGAGATGTGACTGGGAGAGACATAGAACAAACAGACGATTTCATGATTTGAGAAGCACAGCTGTGTTTCAAATGTGAGCACCAAACACATAAATCCTCTGAATAATAGATGCTAATTTACAATCCAATTGTTTCTACCTTTGGGAATTCAATATAAGGTACTTAGCAGGATTGCAGAGATATAATTTACTAATGAAGAATGAATATCTAAGAAGTAACACTGAAGCGATTATCTAGCATATAATACTGTGGTTTGGAACAAGGTTTTCACTTATGTTCACTTTCATGAAGCACATTTTAACTGTGTCCCCAAAGCAAAACATTCAAGAGAAAGACATGGTCAATTGTTTCATTGCAATTATTAGCTCACCTTGGCCTTGGAATTGAATAATGACTTGGGAAAGAATTGAATTGGGAGGTGTGAGGAATACATTCGTGGATCTTTCTGATTCTTTACACGTTCATACCCCTCTATTGTTTCTATCCGTGCTGAATGATCCCAGTTGAAAAGAGATTGGGCCCAGCAGGGATCTCCCTTAGAGTGGTTGAGACTGATGATTTCCATCATTCAATTGGTTCCTGGGTAAAGAAGGAAAAGACTTTCACGTACTTCGCTCTGATTTCAACCATGCCACAGCATTTAATTACTACTTCATTCATGAAATATTTAATTTGTCTTCCATAAGACCACACTCCTACTATTCTTGCTCCTAATGCTCGATCTCCATGCATCCTCCTCATCAAATATTCAACATCTGACCCCGTAACCAATTTGTCATCTTTGACACATATGTAAAGATGCTCTAGGGTACTAGCTGGCCATGTCTAGGGAGAATTATCAAGCAGAAAGCCTCCATAGACATTCATAACTCCATCAGAAGAGTGAGCTCTACCATGTTTCATTCCAGTATTTCCCCCATGGACACAGTGCGTTGAGATAGGGCTGGGAAGAAACAGTGGTTTACTCTGAGGGAAGCAGACGTGATTTTTGACATAAAAAAGCCAAATGTTAATTTTTCTGCAACTCAGTTGAAACTAGGGCTGACCATGTGACTAGATTTCTGAAAGTAAGAGAGAAAACTTGCTGGGAGAATCCAGGAGAAAATTTATATTGTTCTCATAAAAGAAACTCCTACAGAGGAAAAAGCAAATTTATAAGAAGCCATCTGCTCCCTGCCTGTGAATTAGTAGGAGGATTTACTGTCCACAACTGTTGCAGGTCTCTAGTGCCATGAAGAATAACCAATACAGTCAGATATGCTAGTTTAGAGACTGAATCACTGACCCTTTGAGCTAACATCAACTTCCTTTATCTAGACATTTTATTATAAGAGAAAGGAGAAAAAAAGAATATTTGTTTAAAATATATTACTCATGTATCCCATTACATGCAGCTGCCTACAAGTACACCATTGCATTGGGTTTATTTACACTAGTCCTGACTAGGCCAATAGTAAAGTATATGGCTTGCTGAAAATGTTCTTCAGAAAACACATCAAAGATACGATGGACCAGTACACAAATGCACTTTCTTAGTATTTACATTTTTGTTTCTAGCTTAAATCGACTCACATTTCCCCATCTTTTATATTATACTCAGTATATCAAAATGATGAAGTCTCTTAATTTCTCTAATGCCAATTTCAATAGTTATGGTTTTCTTCCATCTCTTTCTGTCTCAATGTACTGCACCAACTTTGACCTAGTATTCTGATCTGAAATTCCAGAAATATGTGTGGGCTTCTCTCTTCCTCAACATCTAATCAAGAGGATATGGAATGAGGAATATCATTGCTGATGTCAGATGGGTCCTGGCTGAAAGCAGAGAATACCAGAAAGATGTTTACCTGTGTTTTATTGACAATGCAAAGACATTCAACTGTGTGGATCATAACAAATTATGGACAACATTGTGAAGAATGGGAATTCCAGACCACTTAATTGTGCGCATGAGGAACTTGTACACAGATCAAGAGGCAGTCCTTTTTACAGAACAAGGGAATACTGTGTGGTTTAAAGTCAGGAAAGGTGTATGCCAGGGTTGTACCCTTTCACCATACCTATTCAATCTGTATGCTGAGAAAATAATCCAAGAAGCTGGACTCCATGAAGAACAATGGGGCATCAAGATTGGAGGAAGATGCACTAACAACCTGCAATATGCAGATGACACAACCTTGCTTCCTGAAAGTAGACGAATTGAAGCACTTACTGATGAAGTACAAAGACACAGCCTTCAGCATGGATTACAACTCAACATAAAGGAAACGAAAATTTTCACAACTGAACCAATAAGCAATTTAATGACAAAAGGAGAAAAGACTGAAGTCAAGGATTTCATTTTACTTGGATCCACAATCAACACCCATAGAAGCAGCAGTCAAGAAATCAAAAGATGCATTGCATTGGGCAAATCTGCTTCAAAAGACCTCTTTAAAGTGTTGAAAAGCAGAGATGTCACCTTGAAGGCTAAGGTGAGCCTGACCCAAGCAATGGTGTTTTCAGTTGCCTTATATGCATGAGAAAGCTGGACAACGAATAGGGAAGACCCAAGAAGAACTGACACCTTCGAATTGTGAAGTTAGCGAAGAATACTGAATATAGTATGGACTGCCGAAAGAACAAATTTGTCTTGTAATAAGTACAACTAGAATGTTCCATAGAAGCAAGGATGGTGAGACTACGTCTCACAAACTTTGGACATGTTATCAGGTGGGATCTGTCCATGGAGAAGGTCATCATGCTCGGTAAACAGAGGGCCAGCGAAAAACAGGAAGACCCTCAACAAGATGGATTGACACAGTGGCTACAACAATGAGCTCAAGCGTAACAACGATTGTGAGGATGGTGCAGGACTGGGCGGTGTTTCATTCTGTTGTACATAGGGTCTCTGTGAGTCGGAACAGACTTGACGGCACCTAACAACAATATTCTCTTCCTCAAGATCTAATCAAGTAGTTCTCAACCTCAGAAAATGGTGCCACTAAAGGGACATTTTTCTATTTCTGGAGAAGTTTTTCATTGTCATGAAAGGAGTGAGTGTGTGCTACAGGCATCTAGTAGAGTCCAGAGATGTAGTTAAACATCCTACAATGCATAGAACATCCTCTCAAAAGAAAGAGTTATCAAGACCAAATTGTCAATAGTAACAAAGCTGAAAAACCCTGCACTATTCAGTCAAAAACCCAATCCCTTTGAAACTACCTAAATATTGCTCACTATGGTCTAATTCTGCCATTTCCTGCGTAATTCCTGGTTCTAATCACAGTCATTCCTTGTTCTGGTCTGTTGATCTAACTATCTTTTCTTCTATTATTCTACACACTTATTCCTTCAACTTACAGAGGCCCTAAAAAAAGAACCCATTGCCGTCGAGTCAATTCCTATCCATACAGAGGCCCTAGTGATCTTTAAATGCATGTTCCATCACTCCATTTAAATCCTTTCTGTGGATTTCCACTGCATTTGGTATATTTTCCAATTCCTTAGCATGGTTTACAGGTTTCACATTAATTTACTATTTACACATATCCAAGGTCACCGCCTGCCCCTCCTTCCTCTCAATCTACAAAGCAGTTATCCATGTCTTTTCAGGTCCTTGAATATGTCTCAGTATCTTTAAACTCTAGATCTTTACACATATAACCCACCCTGCTCTGTTTCCTCTTCACCTCTCTCATGTTCATTGTAGACATCTCAGGGTACATGCTTTTTTTTCCTAGAAAATTTTCAGTAAACTATTGCCTCTAAGCAACCCTTGATGAACACAAAACATGCAATAGGATTCTCTCCTATAAGGCCTCCCAAACTGTACAATACCCTATTTGTCACAACCCTTTGAATTATAATCGCTTGTCTTAATCTTTCTTTATGACTAAACACTCCATTAGGATATCATTTTGACCAAATATATATATATATATATATATATATATATATATATATATATACGTAGTCGAGGATTGAATTGTGTCCCCCAAAAATGTCTGTCAGCTTGGCTGGGTCATGATTCCCAGTATCATATGATTGTGTAATCTGATGTGATTTCCTTAAGTGTTGTAAACTCTATCACTATGATGAGGTTATACTGATGACATCTAAGGATTGGATAGAGTCTTAAGCCAATCTCTTTTGAGATATAAAAGAGAGAAGCAAGCAGAGACACATGGGAACATCATACCACCAAGAAAGCAGCGCTGTGAGCACAGCGTATCCTTTGGACCTGAGTTTCCTGCTCTGAGATGCTCCCAGACCAAGGGAAGATTGATGACACAGACATTCCTCCAGAGCAGACAGATAAAGAAAGCTTTCTCCTGGAGCTATCGCCCTGAATTTGAACTTGTAGCCTACTGGACTGTGAAAGAATAAACTTCTATTTGTTAAAGCCATCCACTTGTGGTATTTCTGTCAGAGCAGCACTAGATGACTAAGATATATATATATATATATATATATATACATAAATATATATATGTATATATACACACACACGTATATGTGTTTGTATATATACCCGAACCTGATCCCACTGCCTTTGAGCCAATTCCGACTCATCATGACACCAAAATATATATATATATGCAGCCTTGGTTGCACAGTGGTTAAGCATTCAGCTGCTAACTAAAAGGTCAGCAGTTCAAATCCACCAGTGACTCTTTGGAAAACCAGTGGGGCAGTTCTACTCTGTCCCATAGACTAGCTAAGAGTCAGATTCCACTGGACAGCAATGAGTTGATATGGTTTCTGTTACATACATATGTATATATCTGTAAGTATGCGTATGTATATGTATGTATACACACACAGATACACATGAAGATAAGTGACCCAGTAGTTAAGAGCACAGCTGCTAACCAAAAGGTCAGCAGTTTGAATACACCAGATGCTCCTTGGAAACTCTATAGGGCAGTTTGTCACTATGAGTTGGAGTCAACTCGACGGCAATGGGTTTGTTTATATATAGATCTCCAAGTTCAAAGCATAGATGAGGCGCACAATAGATAACATCATTAGACAGCCTTCCTCAATTTCAGATCCTGCTTCCTTATCTGATTTTGTGTAAGTGAAATGACATCTCTATCACTCACCACAAATTCATTCCACAAGAATTTCAAGCTTTTAATAGTGGATATGTTGTTGGGAAAAGGACTCCTCTCAAACAACAAATAATCAGTAGCCATCCCAAGGACACCTGCCAAACTCGGCTTTGTTGTTCCAGTGTTAGCAGTCTTAGAAGCAGCTGGCTTTCTGTTCTAATGCTCCTAGAGACACTTATTTAAGAAATCCAATCTGGATGCAGCTGACAGATTGGTACAGAACAATGTTAAGTTTGCGGAGAGTTCCTTCTCGAGTCTCTGTTATGAAAATGGGGAGGGTTAAAAGGATGACTATAGGGTCTCTATGAGTCAGAATTGACTCGACAACAAAGGCTTTGGTTTTTTGGTATGTAGTCAATGAGAATAAGCTTGAGTAATCACTAGCTAATTCAGAGTACTCTCTGAGGTTACAAGGACAATAAACAAGCAGAGGATTAATGAATGATAGATAGGTGTGCTTTCAAAACAAAGGGATTTTGAAATCATGAATGTTAATTTGTGCTCTCATTCCCTGTCCTGTAATAATTTTCATTCTCTTGGAACTGTTTCCTAGGACATTCAGCTACTAATTGACTAAATTTTGAATCCACCACATTCAATCATTTGTCTATAGCACATGAAAAAATGGGACTCTGGTCATAGAAATACTATAGATTCATATAACATCTAGTGTGGAAAAAATAAGTAAGCCATCTTCACAAATGTCCTGAGAAGTTTGCCTAATGTTTATGTGCTGATGAAATTGGTAGATATTTTAACATCCTCTGATGTTAAATATGCTACTACTCATTATGTGCATAATTTTTCTAATTCCAACCTTTCCAGCTTCCTGGATGCTAAGATTCATGGGAGTCAGCCTAGGTCACATAAGCCTAAATGACACTGGCATGTTGCAAATGCAACAGTTTTATGTAATTATTTCTACATCAGAAGGATGTAATCTTTGGTTCAAGCTAATATATAGTAACTGCATAAATTTGAACATAAAGTATTTTTTATACTTTTTTTTATTTTTTACAAGGCTTAACCGTAGACTAATGTTGTGTTTGTGAGTATTTAACATTGACAAACACAGAGAGTTTTTTTTTAAAGTTGGTTTTGTAGGGGAAATAATTACATACTGTTGTTATTATGTGTTCATTTATTAAGGATGTGATATGACTAAAATAGGCTCACTGTGCATGCCCAAATGCTGGTCTCTGGGACTCAGTTGGGCCTTGAATGGCCTTGTGCTTTGCCTGGTTGCTGGTGTGGACAATGGAAGTAGCAGGGTCATTGTAGCAAAGAAGGAAATTATAATTAAATCCAGTTTGTTACGCTGAGGGGTCATTGTCTGATTTTTTTTCCTACCACATAAGATGTTTCAGGGCAACGTTGGTAAGGGGATAGAAGGCTTCATAAGACCATACTCAGGGATCCCACAAACTGAGAGAAACTCCTCTTGAAAAGTCGTTTGCCATCAACTCACTTGCACAAAACATAAACAACTAGGGAGACTCTTGGAGCACCACTCGATGAAAATGGCCAGGACAGATGCTTCCACTATGGTTTACTTAAAATCGCCTTGGGGTTCATCACAACAAACTGAAAATTCTGTACCACCTATGCGACCAAATGCTTAAGTTGATCAATCAAATTGTATGGTACAAAGCACTGTGTATGCAATATTTCATTTCCCACAAGGAAACTGAGGCTCAGAAAGGTTAACCACGCTCCTTTAGCTACCCAGTCACTGACTGGGGTCTCAATGAGAAGTGAGGGTTTTACTCTAGGTCATGTTCTTATTTATTAAGGGAATCTGTGGATCTCTTGTCAATCCACAGGGAATTCAGGATTCCACTGGAATCACAATGGAGGGATTCTAATGTGAACTAGGTGGTGAGGGAAGTCCAGCTTGGGGACTGATAGTTACATTGAGGATGAGAGTGGATTTCGCCCAATGACAGGGGTCGGAAGGGATTGCTGTTTCCAGAAGGAGTAGCATGTGAGAAATCACGACTCTGTCTCCTCATCTTACCTTTCCTCAGCCCTACAAATAATTGGAAACTGAGTCACAGGGGCCTGAGTTCAGGTTTATGCACTAGAGACTGCCAGAGATGATCTTGGGCCAGGCATTAAGTCCAGTTTGTGTCCAGAACCTACCTCTTTTTGCCCTGGTTGTGTCCTGCTTGGATTACTGTCAGGGCACATATAATGTTTTTTAGACCTTTTACTGACTTTTTGGTGTGTGTGTGATGAATATACACACAACTAATTCTTCACTAATTCAACAATTTACACATGTACAATTTAATGATGTTGACAAGTGACAAGTGAAGATTAGAGAAGTAATTTGCTCAAGTTATTTCAGATATTATCAGAAATGCATCTTAATGATTATATCAGGATATGTACAAAGATTGATATGCAGCAGTGGCAAAATTTAATTGCCAAGTGTGGAAAACATACTGTTAGAAAAGGATGATTTAGTAAATCAGTTCCAAAAATGGTCTGCTATTTCCAAATCTGACATGAATACTGACTCTCTTCATATGCTTCTGTGAGGCATAACTTTTGTCACTGTATCCTGGAGAATTTAACCCTACGATGCCATTCAATGCTTAATAACTGAAAACAACCAAGTACCTTATTGACTTCATGCCATATCAGCCTCAAAATGATATGGAACATTTTAAACATATGTAATAAAATAGTATCTTAAAACTCATGCGTGTTTTTTTACCAGGTTAAAGGTAAAAGTTAATACTTTGCCACACCAAAAATTAGTTATTAAAGTATGAACTGAGACATTACTTCCAAGGACACCACTTCTGTAACCATCCCAATCCTATTTCTCTCTGGATTTCCCCATAATTAAGGAATTCTCTGATTAATGTGTACATTTCTTTAGTAAAATCTCTGGATGCTATGACCAGTGTCTTACCTTCTTAGTGCCACACTGGGTGGTGTTAATCAAAGGAAACTTATTTTCCCATGTTTAAGAGGTTAGAAGCCTGAATTCAGGGCACAGACTGCAGGGGAAGACTCTATGTCCTCTCTGTGGAAAATTGCTTGTCTCAGTTTCTGTAATGTTCTTCCTAGAGTTATTTGGAGAGCCCCATGTAGCATATATCTTTCTCCCATTCATGTTTGCTTATCTCTGTGCTTAATCTGCTCTTTTTACATCTCAAAAGTAGTTAGGTTTAAGACACACCCTACACTGATATGACCTGAATAACACAGCAAGGAAAGCTCTGTTCCCAAGTGGGATCACATTCACACATAATTTGGGGAGACACAAGTCAATCCATAACGACCAGATCACCAACACTGCACCTCTACTCCAACTGCTGTAAATGAGAGCTGCTAAGACCTCACAACTACCCTCTTCTCTGCAAAATTTTCCTCAGCCAAACAAGAAATATTTTTCCAGAAAAGTATACCTTCCTATTATTCAGCAATCTACATTAAGTGTGAAATTCAGAGAACCTACTTAGAAGCATTTGAAGAAAATTTTTTCTCTTTCAGTCAGATGACAGAGTTAAATTTCAAGCTCAGCACTTTATTGGAAGAGGGACAGAAACTCAAAGAAGGATGGATTTCCCATCTAGGCAGGGGTCCTATGCCAGAGTCAGGCCCCTGATGAGGCAGCAGTTGGCCATAGAACTCAGGAGGGTTTTTCTAGTAGATGGAGTTATAATTCTTAAGGAGTCAAATTCCCCTTACCTCTCCTCTTCTTAAGAAGTGTTTCACTCCACCTTCTTAAAAGAAAAGCACTAGTGGTTTGAAGACTAAGCAGAGGCATCAAATGTGCCACAATGCAATGCTCACCCTCCTCAGGAATGCCTCCAGCTCCCTATCTGGCTAACAGACCCATAAATCTCAGCATTGCCTGACTGAGGAAGTGTTGGGCCTGGGAACTTAAGAGATGGATTCCACTCCAAAGAAACTCCATCTTTCCTCTTTTAATTGCATATTTTACTCTGTAAATATATTTTAAATACATATTCTGTATATTTGAGGAGCCCTGGTGTCACACATGCCATTCAGTGTCTACCTTGGTCCCAAAGTCCAACCTTTGCACATACATGGTGAGCCTATTATAGCCATATCACGTCCTCAATTAATGACTACATAATAGTAAAAATAAATAGTTATTTCCTCTTAAAATCAACTTTATGTTTACTCTCTGTGTACTTTAATGTTAAGTACTCATACAAACACAAGATAATACATATTTTGAAACCATACAAAATTTGAGAACTTCATGTTAAAATTTCTTAAGTTAATTATTAGTCTGAACCAAGTTTTAAGTCCTTATGACAAATAAATAATTACATAAAACTGTTGTAATTACAGCATGCCAGTGTCTTTCAGACTTATGTGATCTAAGCTGACCCGCCCCCCCCCCCCATGAATCTCAGCATCCAGGAAGCTGGAAATGGTTGGAATTAGAAAAATTTATGCAAGTAAATTTATGCAGCATATTCACATTAGAAGGATATTAAAAACTGTACCAATTTAATTAACCCATGTGCATTAGAAAAACCTCTGTTGTTGTTGTACTTAGGTGACATTGAGTCAGTTCCAACTCACAGAGACACTATGTACAGCAGAACGAAACACTGACCAGCCCTGCTTCATCCTCATGATCATTCTTATGCTTGAGCCCAGTGTTGCAGCCATTGTGTCAGTCCATCTCATTGAATGTCTTCCTTTTTTTCACTGAGCCTCCACTTTACCAAGCATGACGTCCTTCTCCAGGGACTGATCCTTCCTAATAACATGTCCAAAGTATGTGAGACAAAGTCTCATCATCCTCGCTTCTAAGGAGCATTCTGGCTGTACTTCTTCCAAGATAGGTTTGCTCAATCTTTTGGCAGTCCCTGGTGTATTAAATATTCTTCACCAACACCATAATTCCTCAAGGATTGTGTTAACATGGTTTACACATTTTCTTTCAAGAACAAATATTCTATAAATCTTAACTATTGTTATCTGTAAGCCACAGCTTTTCATGAGCTATAGACATATTTTTGGATGTGGATGATTCAAACAGTAATCAATATTAACTGTAGGACCTTTGAAAAGATCCCAGAGAATGTGGATAAGTATAGTACAGGGACAAAGAAAATCATGTTAACATGTATGATTTTTAAATTTCCTTTATTTAGAAGGAGAACCATATTTATTTGATTGTTTATTAACCTCGGAGTATCTCTAAAATGAATTTATTATCAGAAAATCCATGTAACCCTAGAAACTACTTTGAGTTAGTTAATGATTATTCAAACTAACTCTCGTTGGCTAGATAGCCATCTCAATAATCTTCCCCATTTCTATGAATGAGAGCCAGGAATGAAACCTCAGCAAACTTTATTATTCTGGCCAATCTCTTTATCATTTGCACCTAGATCTGCCTTACTTAAGAGTGCCTCCAGCAGCACCAGGAAACAAAGCCAGTTGTTTCTAAGACTGCTAACTCTGGAACAACAAAGCCAAGCCTGGCAGGCAGTTTTTGGAATGACTATTGATTATCTGTGGTTTGACAGGATTCCTTTCCTCAAGTATATATCCAGTATTGAAAGCCGAAATCTCTGCAGGATGAATTTGTGGTGAGGGATGGAGATGACATCACTCTTGGATACCAAAAATCAGTTCAGGGAGCAGGATATGAAATTGAATAATTGTGTGCCTCTGCTATGCATTAAACATGGCTATGTACTGGTGACTAAAGTGGGGTCCTAACACAGTTTATAGACAGAGAGAAGGATTAAGGCAGGAAATTATAATTCAAAGAGATGTTATCACTGGCATATTGTAGAGTTTTAGGGGACCTTATAAGAGAGAATCCTAATGCATATTTTGGTGATCTTGTAGGACGTGTTTAGAGGGGACAGATTACTGAAATTTTCAGAATAGAAACAAACATCTACCTTGAGATGTCCAGAATGAACGTGAGATTGTTAGGTAAAGAGAGAACAAAGCAGGGTGGGTTACATGTGTAAAAGTCTAAGTTGAAAGATATTGAGGCATATCCAAGCACCTGAAAAGATATGGATGATTGTTCAATCAGTGGTGCTCAATCAGCAAAAAATAAGTACATGCGTTTAATCTATCGCACAGATCAAGAAACACCGTACTTGGGAAGAACCTCTCTCCCATTTACTTGCTCCATCCCTGCTCTGCACCAGGTCCCGGGCCATCTTCAGCAATTGCCAAGTCGCCTGGGCTGGAACTGGGACCCGTCACATGCCCTAAGCCATTCTCCCAGCCTTAGAGAGGGAACACATTAACAAACGGGAAAAACTAATCTTCCAGCTCCCCTAGGCCAGGAACTCAGCACAGGCAGTTCCTTTGCCTAGGTACAGGCATAAGGGGTCCATGGACTTTGAATGCCTTTCAACCCCGCATAGACATGTGTGAGCCCATTTCAACAGCATAGGTCCTGACTAGCACAGTACAACAGAGTATATACCTGAAGCCTAACTTCAGTGTATCGGCTTTATGGTAGAGTGGCAGGTTCATGACATTTGATAATACTGTTTCCATTAGGCAGGTTCCTTACCTATCCACATCAGTGGCCTGAGGACTTGTGGCTCCACCCATGCCACCCAGCCACCTGTGACAGGGGTCCGATAATAAGTGGTGCTCCCCAGTCCTTACAGTCAACGGCATTGGGTGCTCATAGTCTGGTTGCAAAATCCATCCACCTATGCACTCTAGGGAACAGGGACATGCTTTCCTCCCAGACACTCAGAGATAGCTGTCAGCCGCCTGCCTTGCTCAGTGCGTGACCCCCAACTGCAGCCAGATACTTCTGTCTACTGCAATCACCCCTGCCAATCTTAGGGCTGCAGGTGAAAGCCTGCACCACACACTTGGGACCGACTCTCTGGACACCTTAGCTTAATACATACAAGAAAACTAACAGACTTCTGGGCTCACATACCTAATAACAGATCTAACCCCCTGGTGACAGGACGTTAGCGCTTCAAAGGTGCCAGTAATCAAACTAGTTTGCATCAGCAGCCTATTTGGGCTTAAAAAAACAAAACTAAACAAGAAGCTAGGACACACTAAGCAAACATAAAAGAAATAAAAATAATAACATTGATGGCTCAGAGACAACAGTCAATATCAAATCACCTAAAGAAGCAGTCCATAATGGCTTTAGCAAGCTCCCAAAACAAGGAATTAAGAAATATTCCAGAGGAAGAGAACTTCTTGGAATTACCAGAGGCAGAATGCAAAAGATTGATATACAGAACTCTTCAAGAGATCAGGAAGGAACTCATGCAAAACGTAGACCATGCAAAGGAACATGCACAAAGCAATAGAGGAACTTAAGACTGTAGAAGAGCACAATGACACATTTAACAGGCTGCCAGAATCCATAGAGAGACAGCAATCAGAAATCCAGAAGATTAACAATAAAATTTCAGAATCAGACAACTCAGTAGAAAGTCATAGGAGCAGAATTGAGGCAATAGAAGTCAGAATTAGTGAGACTGAAGACCAAGCACTTGACACTAACTTATTTGAGGAGAAATTAGACAACAGAATTTTTAAAAATGAAGAAACTCTAAGAATTATGTGGGACTCTATCAAAAGAAATAACCTATGAGTGATTGGAGTACCAGAGCCAAGGGGATAACAGAAAATACAGAGAGAATTGTTGAAGATTTGTTGGCAGAAAACTTCCCTCATATCATGAAAGATGAAAAGATATCTATCCAAGATGATTATTGAATTCCAGACAAGGTAGATCCCAAAAGAAAGTCATCAAGACATACTACAATCAAACTTACTGAAACCAAAGATAAAGAGAGAATTTTAAGAGTGGCTAGGGATAAACGAGAAGTCATCTACAAAGGAGAGTCAATAAGAATAAGCTCGGACTACTCAGCAGAAACGATGCAGGCAAGAAGGCAATGGGATGACATATATAAAGCCTTGAAGGAAAAAAATTGCCAACCAAGAATTATACATCCAGCAAAACTGTCTCTCAAATATGATGGTGAAATTAAGGCATTTCCAGATAAACGGAAATTGAGGGAATTTGTAAAAACCAAGCCATAGCTACAAGAAATACTAAAGAGAGTCCTCTGGCTAAAAAATCAATAACGTGAGATAACAAACCAAAACTAGAACACATGACAGAGAAACCAGATATCAACCCAGATAGAGAAGTCACAAAAATAAATCGAAGTTAAAGAACTGAAAATAGAGAAACAGAGAGAGCAATATAAAAAAGATGACATCATTAAAACAAAAAAAAAAAAGAGGGACTAAAAATGTAGTCATAGATCTTTCATATGGAGAGGAAGTCAAGGCGATATAAAGAAATAAAAGATTGGTTTAAAAGTAGAAAAAGTTGGGGTAAATATTAAGGTAACCACAAAAGAAACTAACAATTCTACACATCAAAATAAAAAAAACATAAAGACTCATCAAATACAAAATCAACAAAGATGAAAAGAAAATACATAAAGAAAAACGACTTAGCACAGAAAATTAAGTGAAACAAAGAAACTGTCAAAAACACACAAAAAAAGACAACAAAATGACAGCACTAAACTTATACCTATCGATAATTAAACTAAATGTAAATGGACTAAATGCGCCAATAAAGTGAGAGTGGTAGAATGAAGAAAAAAAACATGACTTGTCTATATGCTACCTACAAGAAACATGCCTTAGACTTAAAGACATAAACAAACTAAAACTCAAGGATGGAAAAAAAATGTATCAAGCAAACAACACTCAAATAAGAGCAAGAGTGGCAATATTAATCTCTGACAGAATAGACTTTAAAGTAAAATCCACCACAAAGGATGGACACTATATATTGATTAAAGGGTCAATACACCAGAAGGACGTAACCATAATAAACACTTATGCACCAAATGACAGGGCTCCAAAGTACATAAAACAAACTCTAACAGCATTGAAAAGAGAGATAGCTCCACAATAATAGTAGGAGACGTCAATATACCACTTTTGGTGAAGGACAGAACATCCAGAAAGGAGCTCAATAAAGACATGGAAAATTTAAATGCCACAATCAACCAACCTGACCTCAGACATATACAGAACACTCCACCCAACAGTACCCAAGTATATTTTCTTTTCCAGTGCACACGGAACATTCTCCAGAAAGGACCACGTATTAGACCATAAAGCAAGCCTTAACAAACTCCAAAGCTTCGAAATAATACAAAGCATCTTTTCTGACCATAAAGCCATAAAAGTGGAAATCAATAACGAAAAATCAAGAAAAAAAAAATTAAACACATGGAAACTGAACAATACGTTGCTCAAAAACTACTAGGTTAGAGAAGAAATTAAGGATGGAATAAAGACATTCACAGGATGAAAAGAGAATCAAAACGCATCCTACCAGAACTTTTGAGACACAACAAAAGCAGTGCTAATACGTCAGTTTATAGAAATAAATGCACACATCCAAAAAGAAGGGCCAAAATCAAAACATTATCCCTACAACTAGAACAAATAGAAAGAGAGCAGAAAAAGAAGCCCTTAAGCACCAGAAGAAAGCAAATAATAAAAATTAGAGCAGAATTAAATGAAACAGAAAACAGAAAAATAATTGAAAGAGTTAAGATCAAAAGTTGGTTCTTTGAAAAGATCAAGAAAATCGATAAACCACTGGCCAAACTGACAAAATAAAAACAGGAGAGGAAGCAAATAACCCGAGTAAGAAATGAGATGGGTGATATCACAACAGACCCAACTGAAATTAGAAGAGCCATAACAGAATACTACGAAAAATTATACTCTAACAAATTTGAAAACTCAGAGGAAATGGACAAATTTCTAGAAACACACTACCTACCTAAACTAACACAAATAGAGATAGAACAACTAAATAAACCTATAACAAAGGAGATATTGAAAAGGTAATTTAAAAAACTCCCAACAAAAAAAAAGCCCTGGCTCTGACAGTTTCAGTGGACAATTCTACCAAACTTTTAGAGAACAGTTAACACCAGTACTACTAAACGTATTTCAGAACATAGAAAAAGATAAAATACACTCACACTCATTGTGTGAGGCCAAAATAACCCTGATACCAAAGCCAAGTAAAGACACCACAAAAAAAGAAAATTACAGACCAACATCCCTTGTGAACATACATGCAAAATCCTCAACAAAATTCTAGCCAATAGAATTCAACAACATATCAAAAAAATAATTCACCATGACTGACAGTCATACCTGGTATGCAGGGATAGTTCAACATTACAAAACTTATCAATATAATCCATCACACAAATAAAACAAAAGACAAGAACCACATGATCTTATCAATTGATGCAGAAAAGGCATTTGACAAAGTCCAACAGCCATTCATGATAAAAACGCTCAGCAAAATAGGAATACAAGGGGAATTCCTCAGCCCAATAAAGGGCATTTATACTAAGCCAATAGCCAACATCATCCTAAACGGATAGAGTCTGAAAGCACTCTCCTTGAGAATGGGAACCAGACAAGGATGCCGTTTATCATCACTCTCATTCAACATTGTGCTGGAGGTCCTAGCCAGAGCAATTAAGCTAGAAAAAGAAATAAAGGGCATCGAAATTGGTAAGGAAGAGGTAAAAGTATCTCTATTTGCAGATGACATGATCTTGTATACAGAAAACCCCAAATAATCCACAAGAAAACTACTGGAACTAATAGAAGATTTCAGCAAAGTATCAGGATCCAAGATTAACATACAACAATCAGTTGGTTTCCTCTACACCAACAAAGAGAACACCGAAGTGGAAATCACCAATTCAATACCATTTACAATAGCCCCCAAGAAGATAAAATACTTAGAAACAAATCTAACCAGAGATGTAAAAGACCTATACAAAGAAAACTACAAGACACTACTGCAAGGAACCAAAAGAGACCTACATAAGTGGAAAAACATACCTTGCTCATGGATAGGAAGACTCAATATTGTGAAAATGTCAATTCTACCCAGAGCAATCTACAGATACAATGCAATCCTGATCCGAGTCCCAATGGCATTTTTTAATGAGGTGGATAAACAGGGAACAGGCCTTGGATAAATAAAGCATTAGTGAAGAAGAAGAACAAAGTGGGAGGCCTTCCATTACCTGATTTTAGAACCTATTATACTGCCAAGGCAGTCAAAACAGCCTGGTACTTGTACAACCACAGATACATAGACCAATGGAACAGAATTGAGAATCCAGAAGTAAATTCATCCACGTATGAGCAGCTGATATTTGACAAAGGCCCAAAGTCCTTTAATTGGGGAAAAGACAGTCTGTTTAACAAATGGTCCTGGCATAACTAGATATCCATCCACAAAAAAATGAAACAAGTCCCATACCTCACACCATGCACAAAAACTAAATCAAAATGGATCAAAGACCTAAATATAAAATCTAAAACAATAAAGATCATGGAAGAAAAAATAGAGACAGCGCTAGAAGCCCTAACACATGGCATAAGCAGAATACAAACCATAAATAACAATTCACAAACACCAGAAAAGAAACTAGATAACTGGGAACTCCTAAAAACCAAACCCTTATGCTCATCAAAAGACTTCACCAAAAGAGTAAAAAGACAACCCACAGACTGGGGAAAAAAAATTTGGCTCTGACAAATCTGATCAGGGGCTAATCTCTAAAATCTACAAGACTGCAAAATTTCAACCACAAAAATACAAATAACCCAATTAAAAAAGGGGCAAAGCATATGAACAGGCACTTCACTAAAGAAGACATTGAAGCAGCTAACAGATACATGAGGAAATGCTCACGATCATTAGCCATTAGAGAAATGCAAATCAAAACTACAATGAGATATCATCTCACCCAACAAGGCTAGCATTAATCCAAAAAACGCAAAACAATAAGTGTTAGGTTGTGGAGAGACTGGAACACTTATACACTGTTGGTGGGAATGTAAAATGGTACAACCACTTTGGAAATCAATTTGGCACTTCCTTAAAAAGCTAGAAACAGAAGTACTATATCATCCAGGAATCCCACTCCTTGGAGTATATCCTAGAGAAAAAAGAGCTGTCACACGAATAGATATAAGCACACTCATGTTCATTGCAGCACTGTTCACAATAGCAAAAAGATGGAAACAACCTAGGTGCTGATCAACAAACGAAAGGATAAACAAATTATGGTATATTCACACAATGGAACGCTGCACAAGGATAAAGAACAATGATGAATCTGCAAAATATTTCACAACATGGATGAATCTGGAAGGCATTATGCTGAATGAAATTAGTCACAAAAAGACAAATGTAGTATGAAACCACTATTATAAGAACTCAAGAAATGGTTTAAACACAAAAGAAAACATTATTTGATGGTTATGAGGGTGGGGAGGGGTATCCACTAACTAGATAGTAGACAAGAATTATCTTAGGGGAAGGGAAGGACAGCACACAGTACAGGGGAAGTCAGCATAACTAGATTAAACCAAAAGCTAAGAAGTTTCCTGAATATAACCAAACACTTTGAGGGCCAGAGTTGCAGGGGCGGGGTTCTGAGGACCATAGTTTTGGGGGACATCTAGGTCAATCAGCATAACAAAATTTATTAAGAAAATGTTCTGCATCCCACTTTGGTGAGTGTCATCGGGTCTTACACGCTAGCAAGCAGTCATCTAAGATACATCAATTAGTCCCAAACCCACTGGAACGAAAGAGAATAAAGAACACCAAAGACAGAAGGAAAATATTAGCCCAAGAGACAGAAAGGGCCACACAAACCAGAGACTCCATCAGCCTGAGACCAGAAGAACTAGATGGTTCCCGGCTACCACCAATGATCGCCTTGACAGGGAACACAACGGAGAGTCCCTGATGGAGCAGGAGAAAATTGGGGTGCAGAACTCAAATTCTAGTAAAAGACTAGTCTGACTGAGACTGGAGGGACCCCAGAAGACATGGTCCCCAGGCTCTCAGTTGCCCAGAACTGAAACCATTCCCGAAGTCAACTCTTCAGACAAAGATTAGACTGGACTATGGGACATAAAATGATACTCGTGAAGAGAATGCTTCTTAGTTCAAGTAGATACATGAGACTAAATGGGCAGCTCCTGTCCGGAGGCAGATAAAAAGACAAAAAGAGACAGGAGCTGGTTGAATGGACATGGCAAATCCTGGGTGGAAAGGAAACATGTGCTGTCACATTATAGTGAGAGCAGCTAGGGTCACATAGTAATGTGTGTATAAATTTTTGTGTAAGAAACTGACTTGAATGGTAAACTTTCACATAAAGCACAAAAAGAAAAAGTGACATCGGGAGAAAACAAAAACAAAAAAAAATTTGATGGGTCATTTATGGTGGAAACACAAAAGAGTGTAATAGTCATTGAAATGTGTCCCCCAGAAATGTGTGTAGTTAATTCTATCTATGCCTGTGGTTATAAACCTATCTGAGAATGGATTGTCTTTGTTATGTTAATGGGACAGAATTAGAATAGGGGCTTGAGCCAATCTCTTCTGAAATATAAAACAGATTAAACAAGCTTAATAGAAGAGATGGGGAAAGAATGATACCAAGCCACATGAAGATTACCCAGGAGCAGAAGCTCAAAGAGACAAGGACCTTCCTCCTGAGTTGACAGAGAGAGAAACTCCCCCCTAGAACACTGAATTTAGACTCAAGCCTCCTAAACTGTGAGAGAACAAGCTTCTGTTTGTTAAAGCCACATATTTGTGGTATTTCTCTTATAGCAGTACTAGATAACTAAGACAGGGTGGGAGAACAGCGGTCATAGTATAGGGAACAGGGGATACTATTGACATGAATGAGATAGTTAACCCAGTGTTGGGCTGTCAGTGGTGGTGTCAGGTAGGCAACAATAGTCGAGCAGGTATTTTAGTAAAGCACAGAGAAAAGGAAGGTCAGCCAGTATAGGTGTAGGGAGACAGGAGGCACACCTGGATTTGGGGCACTGTTACGTGAGAAAGTTTGAAGAAAGCAGTTTTTAGCACTCCAGCAGGGTAGAACCGCATGGAGTGGCATAAGACCTTCCACTGGGCATGTACTCACAGCTTTGCAGAGGCTGAAGGGAGGCAGCGGTGGTCTTGAGACACATGCATATTTCAGGAAAAGTATTCCAGAGGACTGAACTGGCCCCAACAGTTGTACAGGGTATCAGGACTGGGAGATTGCGATTGCATATTGAATGACTAAATGAAGAGTGTGCAGAAAGTCTGGTATAAAATTCAGAAGTGAGTCCAGTAAAAAGTCAGTAGATAAAGTCATGATCAGACTAATCCATGTCCCGCAAGTTGGTTCTTACCCATAGTGACCCTATAGGACAGAGCAAAACTGCCCCGTAGTGTTTCTAAGGCTGTAATCTTTAGAGAAGCAGATTGCCACAACCTTCTCCTGCAGAGTGGCTAGTGACTTTGACCACAAACCTTTACGTTAGCAGCTAAGCACTTAAGTACGGTGCAAACAGAGCTCCAGATGATCAGGCTAATTTCGTCATTTGCAACTAGGATCTCTTGGGTTCAGGTAATCCTGTCTGAGGCAGTGTCATCACCCAGGTAACTCTCAAGGAAAGGCATGGGTGTCTTGCTTGGGGGTTTTAGGCCATTAAGTAATATATGGTGGCCCTGTATAATACTGCTTCTCATTCTACCCTGTCGCTACTGGAAGTAAGATGGCCGATAATGGTAGAGGGTTTATCTGGGTCACAGCCAGCACATTTCTGAGCTGCTTGTATGATATTTTAAAGAGGTAAATTATCACCCATAATGCAAGATACCAAGACTTCCAGACATCATGACGCTATAGACAGAAGCACCACACTGTCCCTCCACAGCAAAGACCAAAAAAAACTGAGTCAAACAGAGACAAACATCAATCTTGAAACCCTAAGCATCAAATGAAGAGATAAAGAACTCAGCCAAGCACTGAATGGAATAAGAAACTGACAGAGAACAGAGGGCAAGGAGAGATACATGCAGAAGTCCCCTATCAGCTAACACAGCACGGATTCACCATCTTGGACTACTGTTGGAGATCAGCAAACAGGGACTATGGGGAAGCAGGTTCATGGAGCTTCCAGCAGGAGACAGAACAACTGGTAACCAGCGATATATGCTTTCCCACATCCCACCCTTCTTCACCTCCACTTGGCCTCCTCTGTTTCCTGCGGCCACAGTCTCTTGGCCAGGAGGAACTGACTTCAGCTCTGTGCCACTTGGATTGCACCCTCGCACACTGGCAGGCTCCCTGATAACCATTTGTTTGTTGCTGGTGTTGCTTTTTTCCACTTCTTTTCATTTCTTCCTTACTTCTCACCACCACCCCCTCTTTTGTCACAAATAACTGGCTCCATAGGCCATCTTTGCTTCTTCTTCAAGGGCGACGAAATGCTGCTCGACTGTGGAACTGCTTCCCAGCCTGCACAGCCATGCTAGTGGGATCCCCAGAGCATTTTTTTTTGTTAGTTTATTTCAATTTTTTCTGTCTTGATTTGTTTGTTTGTTATCTTTTTCTTTTTTCGTCTTGGGAGCCCCTTCTAGCCGTGCTATTCTGCTCAGCTTGGGAGCTACTTCCTCCGTCTGTGCAGTTGCACAGTGGGATCCCTGGGGGCATTTCTTTTTTTGTTTTTCTTTATTGTTTTATTTTCTTTTTCACTTTTTGTCTTTCTTCATTTCTTTGTTTATCATCTCTCTATACTTACCTTCTCTTCCTGTCTCCTGAATACCTGGCACTCTGTGATACCTCTACCGCTTCTATCCAGGCTGTGCTTCACGAACTGGGAGCCACTTCCACAGTCTTTGCAGCAGCACCGGTGGGATTCCTGGGACTTTTCTTTTCTTTTTTTCTAATATTTATTTATTTTCTTTTACCCATTTTCCTTTTCATTTGTCTCTATTTCTTTTTTTTTTTTTAATTGTACCAAAAAAGAGCAGGAGTGGCAGTAATCTCAGATAAAATAGACTTTAAAACAAAATCCACCATAAAAGACAAAGAAGGACACTGTAGAGTGATTAAAGTGTGAAGACCTAACCATAATAAACATCTACACACCCAATGACAGTATTCCAAAATATATAAAACAAAGTCTAACAGCACTGAAAAGAGAAATTGACAGTTCCACAATAATACTAGGAGACTTCAACACACCACTCTTGGTAAAGGACAGAACATCTAGAAAGAAATTCAGTAAAGATACAGAAGACCTGAAGGGCACAATCAGTCAACTTGACCTCATACACATATATAGAACACTCCATCCAACAGCTGCAAAGTACATGTTCTTTTCCAATGCATGCGGAACATTCTCCAGAATAGACCACATCTTAGACCACAAAGGAACCCTCAACAAAACCCAAAACACTGAGCTAACACAAAGTATCTTCTCTGACCACAAAACCATCAAGATAGAAATTAACAACAGGAAGAGCAAGGAAAAAAATCAATTACATGGAAACTGAATAACACCCTGCTTCCAAACCACTGGGTAATAGAATAAATCAGAGATGGTATCAAAAAATTCCTAGAATCAAATGAGAATGAAAGCACGTCATAACAAAACCTTTGGGACAAAACAAAGGCAGTTCTCAGATAACAATTCATAGGAATAGGTGCACACATCAAAAAAGTAGAAAGGGACAAAATCAAAACATTAACTACAGAACTTGAACAAACAGAAAGAGAACAGCAAAAAAAAAAAAAAAAACAACCAGAAGATGGAAATAATAAAGATCTCTTCCTGCCTAACTGCACTGCGCACTGAGGTCTGCACCCCCGGGCATCACAGGTGCATACCACAGGACCCTGTCTGCCACTGCTCACTGGCCTCATCCTATTGGCCTCAGTACATGCCACAAAAGACGCATCCCCATTCCTCCACCTCTGCAAGACCTTCCCAGCTTCACCATAGCTGAGCAACCAACTCTTCCTACCTGGACAAAGTAGTTAGAAGTATCATGCCCACAGACAAGCAAACAACAAAGAACGCCCAGCCTGCCTGCTCAGACATAACCAAATAAAACAACATAGCAGGATGAAATAAATAAATCAACAATTGATAAATGAGAAAATACTTCCTGAATGTCCTGAAGACAGCAGACAATATCAAAACATATTTTAAGAAAGGACAGGACGGCTCCAGAAAGTGTCCAAAATAAAGCACCAGATGACCTTCTGATAGAAGAAAAAATACTGGAACTACTCAATAGGGAATTCAAAACTCTAATATTCAGGACTTTCTAAGAGATGAAGGAAAACACAGAAAAATAAGGAAAAAATAGACAAAATCATGGAAAAGACAGTCAAAACAATAGAATTCAAGAAAATAATATGAAACGAAATGTCAAAATAAAAAAAATTACAAAAAAATCAAAAACAGCAGTTAGAAATAAAAAGAACAACAAAATTTTAGAAATGGACAGTGCCATAGAAGGTTCTAGAACCAAATTCGAAATAATTGAAGACAGGATCAGTGAAATTGAAGACAAATCTCTGGATACCAGTTCGAGGAAAAATCAGAGAAAATAAAGAAAAAAAATGAAGAAACTCTGAGAACTATGTGGGATACAATCAAAAGCAAAAATTGGAGTGTGATCAAAGTTCCAGAACAGGAGCAGAAAACACAGAGAGGTTCACTGAAGATTTGCTGACAGAAAACTTCCCTCATATCATGAAAGATAAAAAGCTGACCAGCCAAGAAGCTCAATGAACCCCATATAGGATAGACCCCAAAAGAAAAACATCAAGACATATTATTATCCATTCACTAAAACCAAAGACAAAGAAAGAATCCCGAGAGCAATTCAAGAAAATGAAAAGTCACATACAGAAGGGAAACAATAAGACAAAGCTCTGATTACTCAGCATAAACCGTGCAGGCAAGAAGGCAGTGGGATGATATATATAAAACCTTGAAAGAAAAAAAAATTGCCAGCCAAGAAATATATTCCCTACAAAACTCTCACTCACATATGATGGTGAAATTAGGACACTTCCAGATAAACAGAAATTAAGGGAATATGTAAAAACCAAACCAAACTTACAAGAATTATTAAAGGGAGTCTTTCAGTTTGAGAACAAACAACATCAGATGACAGCCTAAATCATGTATCTCTGCTTGCTTCTCTCTTTTATATCTCAAAAGAGATTGCATTAAGACACTAATCTTGTCAACCTCATCAGTATAAACTCATCACAGTGATAGAATTTACAACATATGAGGAGATCACATATAATCTCATCATAGTGGTAGAGTTTACAACACATAAGGAAATCACATCAGATAACACAATCCTACAATACTTGGAATCATGACCTAGCCAAGTTGCTACACACATTTTTTTGGAGACATAATTTAATCCATGACAGATCCCAAAAGAAAATCACAAACACATATCATAATCACACTTGCTAAAACAAAGCAAGAAACCTGAGGCAGCTCAAGAAAAAAGAAAAGTCACATACAAAGGGAAAACAATAAGATTAAGCTCTGATTACTCAGCATAAACCATGCAAGCAAGAAGGCAATGGTATGACATATATAAAACCTTGAAAGAGAAAAATTACTAAAGAAGAATAATATATCTTACAAAACTCTTGCACAAATATGATGGTGGTATCAGGACATTTCAGATAAACAGAATTAAGGGAATACGTAAAACCCAAATCAAACTTAAAAGAATTATTAAATGGAGTTCTTTGGTAGGAGAACCAACAACATCACACAACAACCTGAATCTAGTGCACAGGACAGTATCAGCCAGATACCAACCTAGGTAATGAACTCTCAAAGATAAAACTAAACTAAAAAATTTACAACAGGGAACCAGAGAGCTAAATCTGTAAATGACAACAAGATCAGAACAAAAAGAGAGGGAAGAAATGGTGTAGGTATAGAACTTTCCAATGGAATGGAAGTCAAGGCAAAATCAAGTAATAAAAGACTAGTTTAAAATTAGGAAGATGGGGAAAATTTCAAGGTAACCACAAAGAAAGTTAACAAACCTACTTATCAAAATAAAGAAGAAAAACATAAAGTCTCATTAAACACAAAATCTACTAAAATGAAAGAAACAAAAAAATCCACAAACAAAAGGAATTCAGCACAGAAGAGTAAGAGGAACAAAGAAAATGTTAGCACCACAAAAAAAAAAGCACTACAAAATGACGGCAATAAACTCACACTTTTCAGTAATCACACTGAATGTAAATGGCTTAAATCACTTATAAAGAGACAGAGTGACAGAATGGATGAAAAAAAGGACCCATCAATATGCTGTATACAAGATACACACCTTAGAAACAAAGACATAAATTTATTAAAAATCAAATAAAGGAAAAAATATATTAAGCAAAGAGCAATCAAAAAAGAGCCACAGTGGCAATTCTAATCTCAAATAAATTAGATTTTAAAACAAAATCACCATAAAAGAGAAAGAAGGACATTATAGAGTGATTAAAGGGTTGATCCATCATGAAGACATAACCATAATAAATATCTAAGCACCCAATGACCGGGTTCCAAAATACATAAACTCTAACAGCACTGAAAAGGAAAATTGAAGGTTCCACAATAATAGTAGGAGACTTGAACACACCACTCTTGGTAAAGGATAGAAGATCTAGAAAGAATCTCAGCAAAGATGCAGAAGATCTAAAGGCCACAATCAACTAACTTGACCTTATAGACATATATAGAACACTCCACCCAAGAGCTGCAAAGTACACATTTTTTTCAAAGTTCATGGAACATTCTCCAGAATAGAAAACATCTCAGGGTACAAAGACACCCTCAACAAAATCTAAAACATTGAGATAATACAAATCATCTCCTCTGATCACAATACCATAAAAGTAGAAATTAACAATAGGAAGAGCAAGGGAAAAAAATCAAATACCTGGAAACTGAATATTACCTTGCTTAAAAACCACTGGATAATAGAAGAAATCAAAGATGGATCAAAAAATTCTGAGAATAGAGAACTTTTGGCAACATGGTGCTCTAGGCAGAAGCACCATGCCTTCCCTCCACAGCAAAGATCAGAAAAACTAAGCCAAACAGAGAAAACAGCAATCCTGAAACCCTAAACATCAAATGAAAAGATAAAGAACTCAGCCAAGCACCAAATGAAATAAGAAACTGACAGAGAACAGAGAGCAAGGAGATGTACGTGGAGAGGTCCCCTATCAGCTAACACAGCATGGATCCACCATCTTGGACTACTATCAGAGACCAGCAAATAGGGAGTCAGAGAAAGCAGCTTCATGGAGCTTCCAGCAGGACACAGAACAACCAGTAACTGGAGATATACGCTTTCCGACCCCCCAACCCCTCTTCACCCTCACCTGGCCTCCTCTGCTTCCCACAGCCACAGTCTCTTGGCTGGGAAGCAACAGCTGCTTGGATTCCACCCACAAGCACTGCCCCACTCACTGAGCGCCATTTGTTGGCTGCTGGTGTTGCTTTTCTCTGCTTCTTTTGATTTCTTCATTACCTCTCACCACCTCCCCCTCCTTTTCCTCAAATACCTGGCTCCATGCGCCATCTTTGCTTCTTCCTGAGGGGCTGTGGAGCTCCGGTCGAGTGTGGAACTGCTTCCCGGTCCATGCTGCCACGCCGGTGGGATCCCAGGGATTTTGTTTGTTTGTTTGTTCTGAATTGTTTGTTTTTCTTTTTCTTTTCTCAAGTTGGGAGCCTGTTCTTGCCGGGCAGTGCGACACGGCTTAGGACCTACCCCGTCAGCTTGGGCAGATGTACAGAAGGATCCCTGAGGGTATTTCTTTACTTGTAGGGTTTTTTTTTCTGTTTTTTTTTTGGGGGGGGTCTTGTTCTTTTTTTTAATTTGTTTTGTTTTCTTTTCCCTTTTTGTCTTTCTTCATTACTCAGTTTCTCGTCTCTCTATACCTGAATACATGGCACTGAATACCGCTACACCTCGTAGACAGGCTGTACTTCAACACCTGGGAAAAACTTCCCCAGACCTCTTAGCTTCACCGGTGGGATCCCGGGGAGCTTTGCTGTTGTTGATTCTAATTTTTATTTATTCATTCTTTTCTTTTTTTCTTCTTCTTCCCCTTTTTGTTTTTCTCCATTTCATAGTCTCTCATCTCTCCATTCTAACGGCAAGCTCCCCAGCACTCTTTTTTCTTTGTATGTTTTTGGCTCCTGTTCCTCTCTCCTCTCTTCCATATCCACCTTAGCCCCATACATCGCATTCTCCCCCTTCCATCCTGCCTACCTGCACCATGCACTTAACATCACATCACCAAGCAGCACAGGCACTGCCTACCAGAACCTGCCTTGCACTGATTATGGACTCTCCCTGGTGCTGTAGTAAGTGCCACAAACAACCCATCCCAGCAACTCCTCTTCAGCTAAAGCTGCACTGCTGTACCATATCTGAGCAACTGACCCTGCCAATTGGAGAAGGAGGCAAAAAGTATTGTGCCCACAGATGAGAAAACAACAAAGAACACACAGCCTACTTGCTCAGACATAGCCAAACTAAAAAAGAGGATGAAACAAACAAATCTACAAACAATAAATGGGAAAAATAACTACTGAATTCCCCGAAGACAACAGACAATATCAAAATATTTACAAAAACAGGACAGGATGGTTCCAGTACGTGTCCAAAATAAAACACCAGATGAC
Source organism: Dugong dugon (assembly GCA_030035585.1). Classification (NCBI taxonomy): domain Eukaryota; kingdom Metazoa; phylum Chordata; class Mammalia; order Sirenia; family Dugongidae; genus Dugong; species Dugong dugon. The sequence continues at coordinate 119,598,254 of CM057466.1, forward strand.
CTACCAGTAGAAGAAAAGGCACTAGAACTACCTGATAGGGAATTCAAATCTCTAATAACCAGAATTATCCAAGAGTTGAAGCAAAGAGCAGACCAAAATGAGGAAAAAATAGACAAATTCATGGAAAATACAGACAAAAAATGGAAGAATTCAGGAAAATAATGCAGGAACAAAATGCCAAAATAAATTCACAACTAGAGATTATACAAAAACAACAATTAGAAATCCAAAAGATAGACAATATTTCAAAAGTGGACAGTGTCATAGAAACGCTGAAGAGTAGATTTGAAATGGTGGAAGACAGGATCAGTGGAATTGAAGACAAACACTTTGATACATCTCTGTTAGAGGAAAACTCAGAAAAAAGAACAAAGGAAAATGAAGAGACCCTGAAAATTATGTGGAATACAATCAAAAGCAAAAATTTGTGAGTGATCAGAGCTCCAGAACAAGGGGAGAAAACAGAAAACAGAGAGGATCATTGAAGAACTGCTGACAGAAAACTTCCTAATATCATGAAAGATGAAAAGCTGACCATACAAGAAGCTCAAAGAACCCCATATAGGAAGAAGGACCCCAAAAGAAAATCACCAAGGCATATCACAATCACAGTAGCCAAAACCAAAGACAAAGAATCCTGAGAGCAGCTCGTGAAAAACAAAAAGTCACATACAAAGGATAAACAATAAGACTAAGCTCAGATTATTCGGCAAAAGCAAGAAGGCAATAGGCTGACATATACAAAACCTTTAAAGAAAAAATTGCCAGCCAAGAATAATATATCCTGCAAAACTCTCGTTCAAATATGATGGTGAAATTAGCACATTTCCAGATAAACAGAAATTAAGGTACTATGTAAAAACCAAACCAAACTTATAAGAATTATTAAAGTGAGTCCTTCAATTTGAGAACAAACAACTTCAGCTCACAGCTGAATCTAAGATGCAGGATCGTACCAGCCAGACACCAATCTAGGAAATGAACTCTCAAGGACTATCCAAAACCAAAAGAAATACAAAAGGGAATCAGAGAAGTTAATCTGTACATGACAACAACATCAGAACAATAAAAGAGGGAATAAATGTTGCAGGTATAGAACCTTCTAATGGAGGGGAAGGAAAGGTGATACCAAAGAGACTGCTTCACACTTAGAAAGATAAGGGTAAATTTCACGGTAACCACAAAGAAAGTTAACAAACATACTCATAAAAATAAAGAGGAAAAACATAAAGTCTCACTAAAAACAAAACCTCCAAAAACAAATGAAAAAAATCCACAAACAATAGGAATTCAGCACAGGAGAGTAAGAAGAACAAAAAAAATGTCAGCACCACAAAAAAAAGCACTACAAAATGACAGCAATAAACTCACATCTATTAATAATTACACTGAATGTAAATGGACTCAATGCACCCATAAAGAGACAGAGAGTGACAGAATGGATTGAAAAACAGGATCCATCAATATGCTGTCTACAAGAGACACACCTTAGAAACAAAGATGTGAATTTATTAAAAATCAAAGGTTGGAAAAAATATATCAAGCAAACAACTACCAAAAAAGAGAGGAGTGGCAATACTAATCTCAGATAAAAATAGACTTTAAAACAAAATCCACCATAAAAGACAAAGAAGGACACTATATAATGATTAAGGCAATGATCCATCATGAAGACATAACCATAATAAACATCTATGCACCCAATGACAGGGCTCCAAAATACATAAAACAAACTCTAACAACACTGAAAAGAGAAATTGACAGTTCCACAATAGTGGTAGGAGACTTCAACACACCACTCTCAGTAAAGGACAGAACATCTAAAAAGAAACTCAGCAAAGATACAGAAGACCTAACAGGCACAATCAGCCAACTTGACCTCAGAGACGTATAAAGAACACTCCATCCAACAGCTGCAAAGTACACATTCTTTTCCAATGCACATGGAATGTTCTCCAGAATAGGCCACATCTTAGGCCACAGAGCAATCATCAAGATCCAAAACGTTGAGATAATACAAAGTATGTTCTCTGACCACAATGCCATCAAGGTAGAAATTAACAACAGAAAGAGCAAGGAAAAAAAAATCAGTTACATTGAAACTGAATAACACCCTGCTTACAAACCACTGAGTAATAAGAGAAATCAGAGATGGAATCAAAAAATTTCTAGAAACAAACAAGAATGCAAACACATCATACCAAAACCTTTGGGACACAGCAAAGGCAGTCCTCAGAGGACAATTTATAGCAATAGATGCACACATCAAAAAAGAAGAAAGTTGGATTCCCCCACGCCAATAAAGACAACAATGAAAAGGAAATCAGGAAAACAATACCATTTATAATAGCCCCCCCCCCCAAAAAAATACTTGGGAATAAATCAAACCAGGGATGTAAAAGACCTATACAATGAAAACTACAAAACACTACAGTAAGAAACCCAAAGGGATCTACATAAATGGAAAAACATACCATGCTCATGGATAGGTAGACTCAACATTGTGAAAATGAAAATTCTATCCAAAGAAATTTACACATACCGTGCAATCCCGATCCAAATACCAACAACATTCTTCAAAGAGATGGGAAAACTAATCATTAACTTTATATGGAAAGGGAAGAAGCCCCGAATAAGTAAAGCACTGTTGAAGAAGACGGATAAAGTTGGAGTAGTCACACTGTCTGACCTCAGAACCTACTATACTGCTACTTTAGTCAAAACAGTCTGGTATTGGTACAACGACAGATACATTGACCAATGGAAAAGAATTGAGAGCCCAGATGTAAATCCATCTGCGTACCATCACCTGATCTTCGAGAAGGGCCCAAAGTCCATCAAATGGGGAAAAGATAAGTCTTTTTAACAAATAGTGCTGGCAAAACTGGATATGCATCTGCCAAAAAAAAAAATGAAACTGGACCCATACCTCACACCATATACAAAAACTAATTCAAAATGGATCAAAGAGCTAAATATAATGCCAAAAACTATAAAGTTCATAGAAGAAAAAATAAGACCAAAGCTACAGGCCCTAATACACGGCATTAACAGGATACAAACCATAACCATCAACACACATCCCCCAGAAGATAAGCTAGATAACTGGAATCTTCTAAAAATCAAACACCTATGCTCTTCAAAAGACTTCACCAAAAGAGTGAAAAGAGAACCTACAGACTGGGAAAAAAATTTTGGACAGTGCAAGTCAGTCAAAGGTCTAATCTCCATCATCTTCAAGAAAATCCAACACGTCTACGACAAAAAGACAAATAACCCAATTAAAAAATGGGCAAAGGAAATGAACAGACACTTCACCAAAGAAGACATTCAAGCGACCAACAGACACACGAGGAAATGCTTGCGATCACTAGCCATCAGAGAAATGCAAATTAAAACTGCAATGAAATACCATCTCACCCCAGCATTACTGGCACGAATCAAAAACACTGGAAATAATAAATGTTGGAGAGACTGTGGGGAGATCGGAACTCTTATGCACATCTGGTGGGAATGCAAAATGATACAGCCATTTTGGAAAATGATATGGTGCTTCCTTAGAAAGCTAGAAATAGAATACCATTCGATCCAGCAATCCCACTCCTAGGAATATATCCTAGAGAAATAAGAGCCGTCACTCAAATAGGCATATGCACACCTATGTTCATGGCAGCACTGTTCACAATAGCAAAACGATGGAAACAACCTAGATGCCCATCAACAGATGAATGGATAAAAAAACTATGATACATACACACAGTGGGGTACTACGCAACAACAAAGAACAATGATGAATCTGTGAAGCATCTCATGACATGGATGAAACTAGAAGACATTATGCTGAGCGAAGTAAGTCAATCACAAAAGGACAAATATTGTATGATACCTCTATTGTAAAACCTCACGAAAAAGTTTACACACAAAAAGTAACAATCTTTGTTGGTTACAAGGGATGTGAGGTTGGGGGGAAATACTAAACAGGCAACAGATAAGTGGTATCTTGGGTGAAGGGTAAGACAGTACACATTACTGGGGAAGCCAGCACAACTTGTACAAGGAAAGGTCATGGAAGCTCCATAGACACTTCCAAACTCCCTGAGGGACTGAATTGCCGGGCAGAGGGCTGTGGGGACCATGGTCTCGGGGAACATCTAGCTCAATTGGCATAACACAGTTTATAAAGACAATGTTCTACATTCTACCTTGGTGAGTAGCGTCTGGGGTCTTAAAAGCCTGTGAGCAGCCATCTAAGATACTCCACTGGTCTCACCCCTTCGGGAGCAAGGGAGAATGAAGAGAACAAGATACAAGGAAAAGATTCGTCCAAAGGACTAATGGACCACAACTACCAAGGCCTCCACCAGACCGAGTCCAGTACAGCTAGGTGGTGCCTGGCTACCACCACTGACTGCCCTGACCGGGATCACAACAGAAGGTTCTGGACAGAGCTGGAGAAGGATGTAGAGCAAAATTCTAACACACACAAAAAAAGACCAGACCTACTGGCCTGAAAGAGACTGGAGAAAACCTGAGAGTATGGCCCCCAGACACCCTTTTAGCTCAGTGGTGAAGTCACTTCCGAGGTTTACCGTTAAGCTGGGGACTGGACAGCCCCATAAAACAAAATGGGACTAATGAGGCACAGCAGTCCAGGGACAAGGTATAGAAGGCAGAAGGGGACAGAAAAGCTGATGATAGGGAACCCAAGGGTGAGTAAGTGTAGTGTTGATGTGTAGTGAAGGTTGTTAACCATTGTCATATGGCAACATGTGTACTAACTGTTTAACGAGAAAGTATTTTGTTCTGAAAACCTTCATCTAAAGTGAGAATAGCAGCAGAATTGGAAGAGCGCAGTTGATGTCACTGAACTGTGCATGTAGAAATTTTTGAAGTGGTGTATCTTTGGCTATGTATATTTTCACCAGAAGAAAAAGATTGAGAAGGGAGAGTGTTGACATCTCATGAGGTTGTTAATCAATGTCATAAAACAATATGTGTACTGACTGTTTAATGAGAAACTATTTGTTCTCCAACCTTCACCTAAAGTACAATAAAAAAAAAATCTGAGAATCAAATGAGAATGAAAACACATCATACAAAAACTTTTGGGACACTGCAAGGGAATGCTGAGAGGTCAATTTATAGCAACAGATGCACACATCAAAAAGGAAGAAAGGGACAAAATCAAATATTAGCTACTATACAACTAGAACAAATAGAAAAAGAACAGCAAAAGAAGCCCATAGCCACCAGAAGAAAGGAAATAATAAAGATCAGAGCAGATATAAATGAAATAGGGAATAGAAAAACAATAGAAAGAATCAATAAAACCAAAAGTTGGTTCTTCGAAAGGATCAACAAAATTGATAAATCATTAGTGAAACTGACAAAAGAAAAACAGGAGAGGATGAAAATAACCCAAACAAGAAATTAAATGGGGGATATTATAAAGTACTGAAATGAAATAAAAAGTATTATAACAGAGTGCTTTGAAAAACTATATTTTAAAAAATTTGAAAACCTAGAAGAAACGGACAAATTTCTAGAAACATGCTACCTACCTAAACTAACACAAAAATGAGGTGGAAAATCTGAACAGACCCATAAAGAAAAGAGATTGAAGAAATAATTTTAAAAAAAAACAAACTCCCAACAACAAAAAAAAAGCCCTCGCCCAGATGGCTTCACTGGAGAATTCTACAAAACATTCAGAGAAGAGCTTGCACCAGTACTACTCAAACTGTTTCAGAACATAGAAAAGGAAATGATACTTCCAAATTCATTCTATGAATCCAGCATAACCCTGATACCAAAACCAGGCAAAAATACCATAGAAAAATTAAAGATCAATATCTATCTTGAATATGTTGTTGTTTTTAGGTGCTGTCAAGTTGGTTCTGACTCATCTCGACCTTATATACAACAGAAGAAAACACTGCCCAGTCCTGTGCCATCCTCACAATCATTGTTATGCTTGAACCCATTGTTGCAGCCATTATGTCAATCCATCTTGTTGAGGGTCCCCCTATTTTTCACTGGCCCTCTACTTTACCAAGTATGATGTCCTTCTCCAGGGATTGGTTCCTCCTGATAACATGCCCAAAATATGGACGTAGTCTCTCCATTCTTGCTTCTAAGGAGCATTCTGGTTGTACTTCTTTCAAGACATTTTGTTCTATAGGCTTGTCTAAATTTTGTCTGAAAAGATTTGATTCAGGGAAAGATGCTCAGTAAGGGAGGGTGTCTTAGTCATCTAGTACTGCTCTAACAGAAACACCTCAAGTGGATGGTTTTAACAAAGAGAAATTTATTTTCTCACAGTCCAGTAGGCTACAAGTCCAAATTCAGGACATCAGCTCCAAGAGAAGGCTTTCTCTCTCTGTTGGCTCTGGAGGAAGGTCCTTGTGATGCATCAGTCTTTTTGGTCTGGTAACATCTCAGCGCAGGAACCTCAGGTCCAAAGGAAGTGCTGTGATCCCAGCTCTGCTTTCTTGGTGTTATGAGGTCCCCCACTCTCTGGCTGCTTCCCTTTCCTTTTATCTCTTGAGAGATAAAAGGTGGTGCAGGCCACACCCCAGGGAAACTCCGTGTACATTGGATCAGGGATGTGACCTGGGTAAGGGTGGTGTTATAATCCCACCCTAATCCTCTTTAATGTAAAATTACAATCACGAAATAGAGGACAACAACACAACACTGGGAATCATGGCCTAGCCAAATTCATACACACATTTTTGGGGGGACACAATTCAATCCATGATGGAGGTTCACGGGCCATCCAGTGTCAATCTCATGAGAGTCAATTAGTGAAGTTCAAATGGAGTGGTTTTTAAATTTAAAAAGACCAGTGGTAATACTTCAGTCAAGGGAAACTGTAAGGATTTAGAAAGTTTTGCTAATTGAGTTTTTATTATTTCATTAGTTCTTTCAGTTAGACCAGAAGACTGAGAATAACAAGGACAATGAAGTCCCTAAAAAATAGGGAAATTTTGTTTATCTCCTTAATTATTTTCCCAGTAAAATGGGTGTCTCAGTCACTACAGAATATTATCAGGGGTCCCTAGGTGGAGATAAAGTTCTTGAGAAGTTTCTTAGCTAAAAAATCAGCAGAAGCTTGACGACTGGGGAATGCTTCTACTCAGTGAGAAAATCTGCAAATCATTACTAATAAAAACTTGTAACCATTCTAGGGGGAAGCTGGATAAAATCAATCTGCCATTCAAGCATTGTCCTGAAGGCAGAGGAAATCTCCAGGCAGAGCTTTATAGGGCTTGCCTCAATTATAATGGGAGCAGATAGAACATTGAGAAGCCACTTGTTAAGCAGCATCAAAAAAGTGCCCCCACCAATAATTCTTCAAAATTTCTATTATCTGATCTCTTCCCAAATGGATATTTCATACGCATTTCTTCCAGTACAGAGGCCATCAGGAATTTGGGGAAAATTACATTCTCGTTGGGTCTCATTCGTATCCCAGAGGCAGAGCATTGGGAACAAACATGTTTTTTTCCATTTCTCAATCTCATCACATGGGGCTGATCTTTTATGCTTAAATGAATCCTTGAAGGCAACTCCTCCAGGCCTGGAGGGATTTTCTATGACCGGGTCAAAAGATTGTTCATCATCCAAAACGGTAACCTGATGTGAGGGACTATACTTACCTGTTAAAAGTTTTTCAGGAGCATTAACAGCATTGAAGCAAGGGGATAGTGTGGTCTCAAAACTGAGAGAAAGAACATGGTCTGCAGTGGCAGAAAAATCTCCCCATCAGTGGGCTTCTAAAGCTCTGATTAGTTCATCTGCTGTTATTCTTATATCATCATGCTAGTAATTTTGAACAATAGGGACATGCAAGGATTCTGGCAAAATTAGTTTTTTTTTAGGCCTGACCCACAGCCCAGTGGTTGGATACTGATAGAAGCTGGCCTGTTCACATTCTCTAATTTCATCAGATGGGGTTTATTGTTGGTGTTTAAAAAGTGACTTTGAAATTTCTTTGGGGTCAAATTTTGATGGGCAACATTTTACAGGTGCCATATGTACAGGTGCCACCGCTGTTCTATCATTATTAATTATTCCTTACTTTTCATCATGATCACAAGTGGGATCATCACAGTCATGAATGAGGGCAGTCATTAAAGGGTTGTTGGGAAGTGGCCTATTTAGCTGCTCTATCAGCCAGGTTATCTCATTTAATTTCCTCTGTTTATGGAACCCTTTTGGGTTGATGGACCAGAATTTTAATTACAGCCATCTCAGAGGAGAGTAAAGGGGCTTCTAAGAGGTCTGATATTAAGGCATCATTTTAAATTTGAGTTCCAGAAGAAGTCATGAACCTCCTGTTTCCATAAATACCAAATCATGAACTATACCAAATACATACCTAAACTCCGTAAAAACATTTACTGACTGTCCAGAAGTGAGTTTGCAAGCCATTGCGAGTGTGATCAGTTCAGCTTTGTTGAGCAGTAGTGACTTCAGGAAATGTGCCACTTTTGAGGACTTTGATGGAGGTGGCCATGGCTTATCCTCCCTGGTAGTAAGAGCTGGTGAGTTAAGACTTTAAATAAGACCTATCCACAAATAGAATTAAATCAGGATTTGATACTGGGGTTTCTTGTAAATCTCACCTAGGAGACAAAAGTTGTTCAGCAATATTTAAGCAATCACGGGGTGGGTGGTCATCATCATTAGACAGAGGCAAAAACACAGCTGGATTCAGGGAGGTTACAGTATGTAACCAAATCTTAGAAGCTTACAAAAGGAGAACTTCATTGAAAGTCAGCCTGCTGGCTGAAAGATGTTGAGTTAATGTAGAATTTAGAATAGTTGACACGGCATGAGGAACATAAACATTAAGAAAATTTCCTAAACCTATATCTTCTGTGGTTTTAATTAGCCTAGAGGTTGCAGCTACTGCCCTAAGGCAAAGGGGATAGTCTCTAGCGATAAGATCCAAAAGAATGTTATAATAAACAATAGGCCTTTGCAGTCCTTCCTGTTTTTGAGTAAGGACCCCCAAAGAATTCTGAGAATTTTCATATAAAGAGAGTGGAAAATCTAAATTGTAGTTGGGAAACCCTAAATCAGGGATGTCTTAGTCATCTAGTGCTGCTATAACAGAAATACCACAAGTGGATGGCTTTAACAAAGAGAAATTTATTTCCTTACAGTAAAGTAGGCTAAAAGTCCAAATTCAGGGTGTCAGCTCCAGGGGAAGTCTTTCTCTATCTTGGGCTTCTCATCAGTGTTGCCCCAGACTAGGAGCTTCTCGGCGCAGGGACCTTAGTCCAAAGGACGTGCTCTGCTCCTGGCACTGCTTTCTTGATGGTATGAGGTCCCCCTGTCTCACTGCTCACTTCTGTCTTTTATATCTCAAGAGATTGCCTCAGAACACAATCGAGTCTTGTAAATTGAGTCCTGCCTCACTAACACAACTGCCACCCATCCTCTCTCATTAACATCATAGAGGTGGGAAAATCACACAATACCGGGAATCATGGCCCAGCCAAACTGATACAAACTTTTTTGGGGGGACATAATTCAACCCATGACAAGGGGTGTTAATGTCCCCTTTAATTGAGAAATGGCTTCTTTGCCAGTTTCCAACAGCTGAGGCTTTTAAGTATTGTTATAATGGTTGAGCTAACAAAGAAAAATTTAATATCTAGGTTCTCCAATAACATAGAGTCCCATAAATCCTTTTAGCTGTTTTATTTTATTTTGAGGTAGGGATGGGATAAACAATATTTATTTAACCAAAATATCTTAAAGATACCAACCTTAGCTTTTTAAAAATCCATGTGCCTTGTTTTTCTACTAAGAATTTTTATTCTAACAAGAGGTCAAACTTCTGTTTTTGAGACAGATGACATAACAAATAAATTAACTTTTCAACACAGTAATTAAAGAAAATTTTGTTATTTTAACAGCAAGAAACTTAATTTCTTCTGTATGTTATTAAACATAAAAAGTTCTTAAAATTTTCATAAATTAATCTATAAAATTTTAGCCAGATAAGAACTTTGAATATATTAGATAAATTCCTTTTTAATAAACCATTTAAATTTTGTTTTTGTTGTATAATTTTTAAAAGTACAATCCTGTAAGTGGCAATAATGAACCCATTCACTAGGAGACCCAAATGAATATATCCTTTCTCTGCTGGCATTAAAATATATATGTATATGTATATATGTGTGCGTGTGTGTATGTGTGTGTATACACATATACACATACATGTATATATAACATATATATATATATACCCTTTGCCATCGAGTTGATTCTGACTCATAGTGACCTCATAGGACAGAGTACAACTGCCCCATAGTGTTTCCAAGGAGCAGCTGCTAGATTTGAACTGCCAACCTTTTGCTTAGCAGCTGAGCTCTTACCCACTACACTACCAGGGCTATAAATTATTTAAAGCCTATAGACCATAAACATAATAAAGGCTGAAATAAAATTTGTTTAATATTCCAAGTTTTAATTTAAATTTTTAATATTTCCTATATTTTATCCAATCTAACTTTAGCCCTTTAAGATTTTATCAACAGGTTTTGGAAATCACAAAGCCTCTGCTCAACCTGACCAATTCATTGATATGGGTATAACATTAAGTTTCTGGTTAGGGGGTGGAAATATTTCCCCAGATCATTTTAGGTATGTCTCATTGGAATTTTAATTATTTGGCTTCTTATAACTTCTTTACAATAGAGAAAGCTTGTTTACAATTCTTTTATATTGGGGATCCACCCAATTTCTTCAATTTGTATGCTGAGCAAATAATCCGAGAAGGGACACTATATGAAGAAGATGGCATCAGGATTAGAGGAAGACTCATCAGCAACTGACTCAAGGACATCTAACAGCAAGAATAGCAACAACATTCGTCCTTCTCCAGGGACTGATCCCTCCTGATAACACGTTCAAAGTATGTGAGACATAGTTTTGCCATCCTTGCTTCTAAGGAGCATTCTTCTTTATATAGTCCAATCCTGATGCCCCATTCTTCTGCATATATTCCAGTTTCTTGGATTATTTGCTCAGCATACTGACAGAATAAGTTTGGTGAAAGGATACAACCCTGATGGACAACTTTCCTGACTTTAAACCACGCAGTATCCCCTTGTTCTGTACGAGCAACTGCCTTTTGATCTATGTACAAGTTCCTCATGAGCACAATTAAGTGTTCTGAAATTCCCATTCTTCGCAATGTTATCCATAATTTGTTATGATCCACGCAGTTGAATGCCTTTGCATAGTCAATAAAACACAGGTAAATATCTTTCTGGTGTTCTCTGCTTTCAGCCAGCATCCATCTGACATCAGCAATGATATCGTTTGTTCCACATCCTCTTCTGAATCCGGCCTGAGTTTCTGACCGTTCCCTGTCTATATATTGCTGCTGCAGCTTTTGAGTGATCTTCAGCAAAATTTTACTTGCGTGTGATACTAATGATATTGTTTGATAATTTCTGCATTCAGTTGAATCACATTTCATGGGAAATAGGCATAAATATGAATCTCTTCCAGTCGGTTGGCTAGGGAGCTGTCTTCCAAATTTCTTGGCATAGATGAATGAGCACTTCCAGTGCTGTATCCGTTTGTTGAAACATCTCAATTGATATTACATAAGTTCCTAGAGCCTTGTTTTTGCCAATGCCTTCAGTGAAGCTTGTACTTCTTCCTTCAGTACCATTGGTTCCTAATCATATGCTACCACTTGAAATGATTGAATGTTGACCAATTCTTTTTGGTAAAATGCCTCTGTGTATTCCTTCCATCTTCTTTGGATGCTTCATGTGTCTTTGAATATTTTCCCTATAGAATCCTTCACTATTGCAGCTTCAGGCTTGACTTTTTTCTTCAGTTCTTTCAGCTTGAGAAATACCAAGTGTGCTCTTCCCTTTTAGTTTTCTATCTCCAGCTCTTTGCACATGTCATTATAATACTTTACTTTGTCTTCTTGAGCGGCCCTTTGAAATCTTCTGTTCAGTAATTTTACTTCATTTCTTCCTTTCGCTTTAGATACTTGATGTTCAAAAGCAAGTTTCAGAATCTGCTCTGACATCCATTTTGGTCTCTTCTTTCTTTTCTATCTTTTTAATGACCTCTTAACAACCCACGTTATGCAGATGACACAACCTTGCTGGCTGAAAGTGAAGAGGACTTGAAGCACCTACTTACAGATGAAGATCAAAGACCACATCCTTCAGAATGGATTACACCTCAACATAAAGAAAACAAAAGTCTTCACAACTAGACCAATAAGCAACATCGTGATGAACAGAGAAAAGATTGAAGTTGTCAAGAATTTCATTTTACTTGGATCCACAATCAACACCCATGGAAGCAGCCATCAAGAAATCAAAATACGTATTGCATTGGGGAAATTGGCTGCAAAAGACATCTTTAAAGAGTTGAAAAGGAAAGATATCACCTTGAAGACTAAGGTGCGCCTGACCCAAGCCATAGTATTTTCAATTGCATCATATGCATGCGAAAGTTGGACAATGAATAAAGAAGACCGAAGAAGAATTGAAGCCTCCGACTTGTGGTGTTGGCAAAGAATATTGAATATACCATGGACTGCCAAAAGGACGAACAAATCAGTCTTGGAAGAAATACAACCAGGATGCTCCTTACTGTCAAGAATGGCAAGACTATCTCTTACATACTTTGGACATGTTATCATGAAGGATCAGTCCCTGGAGAAGGACATCATGCTTGGTAAAGTAGAGGGCTAGTGAAAAAGAGGAAGATCCTCAATGAAATGGATTGACACAGTGGCTGCAACAATGGGCACAAGCATAACAATGATAGCGGGCATGGCGCAGGATTGGGCAGTGTTTCATTCTGTTGTACATAGGGTCACTATGAGTCGGAACCTACTCGACGGCACCTAACAACATAGATGATCTCCTTATTGCCAGCAAAGATGAGTTTGACTCACTTAAGAATACCATTGAAGTTCTTAACTTTCTGAGAATGCTGGGTATTGAGTATCAAGAGAAAATGCCCAAATCAACCAGTTTTAAGTCACATACTTGGGGTTCAGAATTAGAGCTGGTGAATGCAAATTGTTACCAGCAAGCAAAGATACCATCTGCCAACTGGTTGTCCCCACTACCAGGAAACAGCTAAAAGGCTTCCTGAGGATGGCAGGATTTTGCCGCATCTGGATCCCAAACTTTAGGCTCATTGTAAAACCTCTCTACTAGGCTCTAGAAGGGAAGAAAGCAGAGCCCCTGAACTGGACCGCTAAAGAAGATCAAGCCTTCAAAATCTTAAAAGTAAAATTGATGGAAGCTCCTGTGCTGGAGTTGCCAGACCCGCGTTGCCCTTTTGAACTCTTTGTTCACAAATCGGTGGGTCCTCACTCAGACTCTGGAGAGCTGGAAGAGACTCGTGGCCTATTTTTCAAAAAGGCTAGGGGGCAGTGACTGAGAGTTGGCCCACCTCCCTACAGGCAGCAGCAGCTGCTGTACTAGTCATCAAGGAAGCTGAGAAGCTGACTCTCAGGCAACCCCTAAGTGTCACTGTGTCACACTGTTTTCACCACCCTGAAACAATGCGGGGCACATTGGATTTCTCAGGGAGGAATGGCCACGTACCAGGCAGTGCTCCAGGACAACCTATCTGTCTCACTCCAGGAAATGGCCTGCCTCAGTCCTACCACTCTCCTACCTTCCTTTTCCCAACAGGAAAGATCCACGACTATTTGAAGACCACAGACTTAGTCTACTCCAGCAGACCAGACCTAACTGACAGACCTCTGAGGAACCTTGACTTAGAATTGTACACTGATGGAAGCAGCTCCATCAAAACTAATGCATCCTATTCTCCTGAAAGCACATGAGTCAACTCATTATGGTAAAGACAGACTTTATGACTGGATAAAAAGACACTTTGTGGGCCCAAAGGTTCTGTCCAGCATTAAATTCATTGTAAGGGCCTGCCCCACCTGTGCCAAAAACAATCCAAAGAACGCTATTGATGCACCTCCAGGTATACAAAGACGGGGGGCCATGCCCAGAGAAGACTGGCAAATTGATTGTCCTGAAATGCCAAGAGCCCCCGGGAACTATATATATTTGCTAGTGTGTATAGATAATTTCACCAAATAGAAGCCTTTTCTTCCTGATCAGAAAAGGCCACAAGAGTAGTTAAACACGTCCTCAATAATATAATTCCTAGATTTGGACTTCTAGTTTTCATTGGAAGCGATAATAGACCCCACTTTATTGCCCAAATAGTCTAGGCAGTAGCAGAAGCTTTAAACATTAACTGGAACCTACATTCAGTGTGGAAACCACAGTCTAGTGAGAAAGTAGAAAGAACCAATCAGACCCTAAAAAGGCATATAGCTAAGCTCTGCCAAGAGACCAAATTAGTCTGGACTAAGGCATTGCCCATGGTCCTCTTGAGAGTTAGAGCTGTCCCTCAAGGAGAACCTTAAAATCAGCCTTTTTGAGGTGTTGTACGGGCACCCTCTCTTGGTTAATCCTAATGTCTAGCAATGTGTTTATCTACCTAGTTCCATAACTGGAGATATACAAACCATAAAATATTTGCAGTCTTTCTCGGCAACTCTGTCTTCTCTCCACAGGTACACCCTCAGCCATCACCCACATGAGCAAGAAGTGTGGCCTCTTCCTTTTCAGCTTAGCAACTGGGTTCTCCTAAAAGCTTGGAAAGCTGAGCCCCTTCAAGAGAAGAGGACTAGGTCATTCACAGTGCTACTTGCCATTCCCACAGCTGTGAAGCTCAGTGATCTCAAAGCTTGGATACACCACAGCCGAGTAACGAGAACTTTTCCACCAGACATCAAGGGACAAATTCATCAGAACTTTGAGAACTGGACTTGAGAAGCTACTAAAGACCTTAAGTACTTTGCAAAACACCTTCCTTCATAGATCCAATCTCATAATCTTTAATCTTGTTCATTTTATTCTATACATTGTTTGCCTTTTTGTTTCTTTATGCTGTTTAAACAAATTGGACTAATAAGAGGCTGAGAGCCCTCTAGCCACCATAAGAATGATAATGATTGTTGCTATCCTTCTCCAGGAGATTCTCATAGCCCAAGCTAAGTAGGAAGACAAAGTTTCATCCATCTTTCCAACTGCATTTCCTGAGGAGGTAATGTGAGTAATTGTTAGATCTGCCATCTATTCCCCACCTTCTCTGATGATTTAAAAGTCCCCTAGGGAAGCCCTATTCCTTTACAGGATGCACCAGACTCGGTTTGCAATTGCCCAATAGTTTAGAACAGGCATTGGTCATGAGTGGCCAATGCCCAAAGACAAGGAGGGAATAAAGCTGCAATGTTTGATAATGGGAAAAATCCCACAGTAAGTGTGGCCATGAACCAAGCATGAGATAACACCTTAGAGCTTGTATTTCCTCTTTCAGGCAGAACGAGTAAGCCAGCAGGAGCCAGTTTAAACTAGTTCAAGGGGTCCAGAGTTAACTTTGGCTCATTAAGTGCCTCATACATATTAACTTTCCCATCCCTAGGAGGAGTTTAACTGCCATTTTCTAAACTCACATCCTATAAAGTTGTATGTAACCCCCTACTGTGCCTGCATAGCATGATTTAGAATGTTGCTGATGTAGTTCAAATGATCTCCCTGCTTGTAAGCTCTATAAAAGCAACCTTCCTAAACTTTATCCTTGAACAGCCTTGGAGGCACCAGGTCCGACTGTTCCTTTCCTTGTGCAACGAAATAAAGTTGCTTTCTAATTTCCCACCTCGGCCTCTTGTTTATTGGCTGTGATAAGCCACACCGAGCAGGACCTGGAGTTCCTGGCAACAAGTTCAAACAACAGGCTTATAGGATCTATGCCTGTGTTTTACCTTATAGTTTTCCATTTTCTGGTGATTAACAACAGCATAACATTCTTAAAACAGCATAACACAAAATAAGGCAACACACATGTATCAGTAGCTAACAATTCCAAGCTGTTTCAGTTAGGTCGATCCATTTCAAAATTACCAGAGCTCTCCCTCAGATCCATTCCAAGAACCCTTGCCTCAAACCTGGAAAAAGTAACCCCTGCCTCAAACCTGGGACAGGTAACCCTTGCCCCAAAACCCGGGACAAGTAACCCCTACACCAGAACCTAGGACAGTTAACTCTTGCATCCAAACCAGAGCAAGTATTTCGAAGTGACATTTCCCATCTTACTGAGAAACTAGTAAGTATTTAAGAACTTAAGTACAAACAAAAACTTTATTGTGCACTTAAGAGAAAGAAAGAGGGTTCGATCACTAGGCTGGTCACTAGATATCATCAGTAAGCGCTTGAAGTCCTCATTACTTTCAGCAAGCAAGGATGTGTCATTTGCATATCGCAGGTTGTTAACGAGCCTTCCACCAATCCCGACGCCTCATTCTTCTTCATATAGTCCAGTTTCTCAGATGATTTGCTCAACATACAGAATGAACACTTAAGGTGAAAAATACAACCTTGATGCACGGCTTGTCTGATATTAAACCATGCACTATTCCCTTGTTCTGTTAGAAAGACTGCCTCTGGGCCTATGTACAAGTTCCTAATGAGAACTATTAAGTGTTCTGGAACTCCCATTCTTCTCAATCTTATCCATAACTTCTTATGATCCACACAGTCAAATGCCTTTGTGTAGTCAATGAAACACAGGTAAACATCTTTCTGGTATTCTCTGCTTTCAGCCAAGATCCATCTCACATTACCAATGATATCCCTCGTTCCACGTAAGAAATTCAGCTTGAATTTCTTGCTGTTCCCTGTTGATGTACTGCTGCAATCGTTTCTGAATGATCTTCAACAAAATTTTATTATTCAACAAATATTTCTTTGGAATGGGCACATTCTATGAATTTCTTTCAGTCAGTTGGCCAGGTAGCTGTCTTCCAAATTTCTTGGCATAGATGAGTGAGCGGTTCCAGTATTGCATCTGTGTGTTGGAACATCTCGACTGGTTTTCTGTCAATTCCTGAAACCTTGTTTTTCACCAATGCCTTCAGCGCCACTTGGACTTCTTCCTTCAGTACCACTGGTTCTTGATCTTATGCTACCTTCTGGAATGTTTGAACTTAGACCAAATTTTTTTGGTACAGTGACTCTGTGTATTCCTTCCATCTTCTTTTGGTGCTTCCTGTATCATTCCGTATTTTGCCCATAGAATCCTTTAATACTCCAAGGCTAAGCTTGACTTTTTTATTCAGTTCTTTCAGGTTGAGAAATGCTGAGCGCGTTCTCCCCTTTTGGTTTTCTAACTCCAGGTCTTTGCACATTTCGTTATAGTACTTTACGTTGTCTTTTCAAGCTGCCCTTTGAAATCTTCTGTTCAGCTCTTTTACTTCATCATTTCTTCCACTCACTTTAGCTACTGTATGTTCAAGAGTAAGTTTCAGAGTCTCTTCTGACATCCAGTTTGGTGTTTTCTTTCATTCCTGTATTTTTAATGACCTTTTGCTTTTTTCATGTATGATGTCATTCCACAACTTGTCTGATCTTTGGTAACTAGCGTTCAATGCATCAAATCTGTTCTTGAGATGTTCTCTAAATTAAGGTGGGGTATACTCAAGGTTGTACTTGGCTTTCGCATACTTGTTTTAATTTTCTTCAGCTTCATCTTTAACTTGCATATGAACAATTGATGGTCTGCTCCACAGTCATCCACTGGCCTTGTTCTGACTGATAATACTGAGCTTCTCCACCATCCCTTTCCACAGATGTAGTCAATCTGATTCCTGTGTATTTCATCTGGTCTGGTCCAGGTGTATAGTTGTCATTTACATTGTTGTTTAAAAAAGGTATTTGCAATGAATAAGTCATTGGTCTCGCAAAATTCTATCTTGAGATCTCTGATGTCATTCCTATCACCGAGGCCATATTTCCCAACTTTTGATACTTCTTTGTTTCCAGTTTTCATGTTCCAATCACTAGTAATTATCAATACATCTTGATTGCATAGTTGTTCAACTTCAGACTGAAGAAGCTGGTAAAAATCTTCGATAACTTTATCTTTGGCATTAGTGGTTGGTGTGCAAATTTGAACAATAGTTATATTAACTGGTCTTCGTTGTAGATGAATAGATACTATGCTATTACTGACATTGTTGCACTTCAGGACAGGTCTTGAAATGTTGCTTTTGATGATGAATGTGACACCATTTCCTTTCAATTGTCATTCTCAATGTCTTAGGCTGGGTTCTCTAGAGAAGCAAAATCAATAAAGCATATAAATATATATAAAGGGAGAGATTTATATCAAGGAAATGGCTCACAAGGTTGTAGAGACTGGAATGTCACAAGTCCGTGGATCAGGATAGAGGCTTCTCCTGATTCACGTAGCCCCAGAGGCTGGTGAACCCAAGATCAGCAGGTCAGAGAGCAGGGCTCTTGCTCACAGGCTATGAAGATCGATGAATCCCAAGATCATCAGGCAAGACTGAAGGTAAGCTTCTAGCTCAAGTCCCAAGAACCGGCGGTCAGACGAATAGGAGCCAGCTGCAGAATCCAGAACAAGCAAAAGTCCCCTATCCTGGCAGAGAATGTCTGCTTATATTCGGATGCAAGCCGCACACCCAAGGAAAATCGCCTTCAACTGATTGGCTACTCACAACAGATCCCATCATGGAAGTGATCACATATCAAATCTCAACAGGGAAGTGATCACAACATTATACGACCGCCAAAACACTGAAAATCATGACCCAGCCAAGGTGGCACACAATCTTAACCATCACTGTCCAGCCCTTGTCAACTTGGCACCTGTACATATCTCCTTAATCCATACATAATCTCTAAATAAAAATGATTAGAAAGTCACACTTGCACCTAACATGATACAACGAACACACATGCAACCAAAAATGCACTAGTCCTATTTACATCTTATATTTTATAAGTGAAGAAAACAAAAATATTTGATGCATGCAAACAAAGCAGAAATACTCATAACAATTACAGTCCCTGTTTCTGCAACTGGTCACATCACCATAACTGGTATTTAGAACTAACTTCTTCCACCACCCATTCCGTATTCCCTTTGCCCTCAGCAAGCACCTAAGCTGGTCATGGTTCTTTGTCTGGTGGGGTGACCTAAACCTTCATTCCTGAAGGGTGTGGGCCATTAGTAGTTATGTTGGAATTGGGTTGTTGTAGTTTTCCATTGGCTTTAATCACAGAGCATGGTAGTGCTACGAGATGCCCTAAGGGATCACCTTCATTCCAGACATACTCTTCTTTACTTCCATTATGTAATATCAATTCGATTTCCTTTTTGGTAATCAGGATCAATCACACCAGCCAGTATGGTAACTCCCTTCCTTGCCTGTTGATCCAGAGGAATAAGCAGCCCAAGGTGACCAGGTGGAATTCTTAGTTTCCAGTTCATTGGAATCAGTGATGTGTCTCCAGGTGGGAGCATTCCTCCCTTGGGAACTAAGACCTCTAGACCTTCAGAGCATAAGTTCGCGGGGATAGAAAGCAAAATATCTTCCGAGTCAGTCACTAGGGGTAATAGTGAGTGGTGCCACTCCCATTTCCACCCCTTGATTCCTGGATCCATGAATCCTGGCTGTGGGAGAAACAGCACTATATATTGGGTGCTGGTTTAGAGCATACACAGCCTCCTGAAGAACGTTGCCCCACATTGCAAGATATTGCTACCTAGCTGGTACCGTGATTGTGTCTTTAGAAGGCCATTCCATCATATTATCAAGCCAGCTGCTTCAGGATGATGGGGAATGTAACAGGACAAGTGAATTCTATGAGCATAGGCCCATTGTCACACTTCATTTGCTGTGAAGTGAGTCTCTTGTTCTGGGGTGATGCTGTGTGGGATACTATGACGGTGGATAAGGTATTCTGTAAGTCCACAGATGGTAGTTTTGGCAGAAGCATTGCGTGCTGGGAAGGCAAATCCATATCCAGAGTACGTGTCTATTCCAGTAAGGACGAAACGCTGCCCTTTCCATGATGGAAGTGGTCCAATGTAATCAACTTACCACCAGGTTGCTACCTGATCACCTCAAGGGATGGTGTCATATTAGGGACTCAGTGTTGGCCTCTGCTACTGGCAGATTGGGCACTCAGCAGTGGCTGCAGCCAAGTCAACCTTTGAGGGTGGAAGTCCATATTGCTGAGCCCATGCATAACCTCCATCCCTGCCACCATGGCCACTTTGTTCATGAGACCATGGAACAATGATGGGAGTGGCTGGAGAAAGAGGATGACTGGTTTTCACACAACATGTCATGTCATCCACTTGTTAAAATCCTCGTCTGCTGAGGTCACCTTTTGGTGAGCATTCACATGAGACACAAATATCTTCACATTTTTGGCACATTCTGAGAGGTCTATCCACATACCACTTCCCCATAAATCCTTGTCTCCAATTTTCCAATCACATTCCTTCCAAGTCCCTGTCCACCCAGCCAAAACATTGGCCACAGCCAATGAATCAGTATACAATTGCACATCTGGCCATTCTTCTTCCAAGCAAAGGGAGCAACCAGGAGCACTGCTCTATGTTCTGTCCATTAACAGGACTTCCCTTCACCACTGTCCTTCAGGGAGGTCCCAGAAAGGGGTTGTAGGGCTGCCACTGTCCACTTTTGAGTGGTGCCTGCATATTGTGCAGAACTATCTGTAAACCAGGCATGAGTTTTCTCTTCTTTAGTCAACTGATCGTAAGGAACTCCCCATTAGGCCATAGATGCAGACTGGGAGATGGAAGGTAATGTGACAGGAGTGGAGACCATGGGCATTTGGGCCACTTCCTCATGCAACTTACTTGTGCCTTCAGATCCTGCTTGGGCCTGATCTTGTATATACCACTTCCATTTAATTATGTAGTGCTGCTGTGCAAGTCCAACTTTATGAGTCTGTGTGTCAGACAACACCCAGTTTATGATGGGCAACTCAGGCCACATGGTGACTTTGTGGCCCATGGCTAAGCGTTCAGTCTCTACTAAGGCCCAGTAACAAGCCAAAAGCTATCTCTCAAAAGGAGGGCAGTTATCTGCAGAAGATGGCAGGACTTTGCTCCAAAATCCTAAGGGTCTGCACTGTGATTCACCAATGGTGGCCTGCCAAAGACTCCAAATATCATCTTTATCTGCCACTGACACTTTAAGCACTGTTGGATCAGCCAGATCATATGGCCCAAGTGGGAGAACAGCTTGCATGGCAGCCTGAACCTGTTGCAGAGCCTTTTCTTGTGCAGGGCCCCACTCAAAACTGGCAGCTTTTCAAGTCACTTGCTAAATAGGCCAGAGTAGTATACCCAAATGAGGAATATGCTGCCTCCAAAATCTGAAGAGGCCCACTAGGTATTGTGCCTTCTTTTCAGCTGTGGGAGGGGCCAGATGCAATAACTTATCCTTCACTTTAGAAGGAGCATCTTGACACACCCCACACCACTAGACCCCTAGAGATTTCACTGAGGTGGAAGGTGCCTGAATTTTTGTGGGATTAATTTCCCACCTCTAGTATGCAAATGTTTTACCAATAAGTCCAGAGTCATTGACACTTCTTCCTTACTAGGTCCAGTCAGCAAAATGTAATCAATGTAATGGACCAATGTGACATCCTGTGGAAGGGAAAAGTGATCCAGGTTCCCTGTGGACTAAATTATGACATAGAGCTGGAGAGTTGATGTAGCTCTGAGGTAGACAACTGAAGGTGTATTGTTGGCCTTGCCAGCTAAAGGCAAACTGCTTCTGATGGACCTTCAAAACGGGTATGGAGAAAAAGGCATTAACTAGATCAATAGCTGCATACCAGGTACCAGGAGATATATCAATTTGCTCAAGCAATGAAACTATATCTGGAATAGCAGCTGCAATTGGAGTCACCACCTGGTTGTTTTTGATTGTTCACTGTCATTCTCCAAGATCCATCTGTTTTTTGCACAGGCTAAATAGGCAAGTTGAATGGGGATGTGGTGGGAATAACCACCCCTGTATCCTTCAAGTCCTTGATGGTGGCAGTAATCTCTGCAATCCCTCCAGGAATGTGGTATTGCTTTTGGTTTACTATTTTCCTAGGTAGGGGCAGTTCTAATGGATTACACATGGCTTTTCCTACCATAATAGCCCTTACTCCATGTGTCAGGGATCCAATATGGGGGTTCTGCCAGTTGCTGAATATATCTATTCCAATTATGCATTCTGTAACTGGGGAAATCACTGCAGGATGGGTTCGGGACCCACTGGACCTACTGTGAGATGGATATGAGCTGAAGTCTCCATTAATAACCTGACCTCCACTCTGACTGGTGGGTCACATTAACATTTTGGTCTCCTGGAATTAGTGTCAATTCAGAGCCAGTATCCAGTAATCCCCCAAAAGTCTGATTAATTCCTTTTCCTCTATGAACAATCACTCTCATAAAAGGCCATAGATCCCTTTAGGGACAGCTAGGAGAAAATTAAGAGTATAAATTTTTGGCAGTGTATTGGAGTCCTTCCTCAAGGGGACCTGGCCTCCGCTTCAATCGAGGGGTTATAGGTCTTTAAATTCACTCAAGTCTGGGAATTGATTGAAGGGCTGTGACTTTGTATTCTGGCAATTTCAGCTATAATCCTGTTCACTTAATCTAGAATTCATCTGCTTGTACAGATCAAGTAAATATTTAGTAGATTTCCTATCTATTTCACTCTTAGGACACCGTGGCTAAGTAGGCAACGCGTTAAGTCCATATGAGTCAGACTATCGTGATTAGTGCTTTGTCTATTACGGTAACCACGTCCACCTTGTCTTTGTCAATTGAGTGCCACCACTTGGCCCCTACCACCACGGGGTCCAATCAGCCTCATTGCAGTTAGGTGTCTTAATTCAGTTAGGGCAGTCCCCACTGTCAAATCAGACTTACATAAAATAGCAATCACAGCAGTCTTCAAGGATGCTAGGGCTCCCTTTATAAATTTGTTCCTCATCGTTGTAGTAAAAGGTGTGTCCCCTAGGCACTCTATGTTTGAGTCTGTCGGTCTAACCTAATAAATCCACTCTAGCATGCTAATTTCCCTAAGCCTTTGGATACCTTCTTCTATGGTATACCAAGGCAGGTCTGGTACTTCAACTTGATTTAGTGTAGGTCATTGTGTAATCCATGCTTCAGCAAACCAACCAAATAAACCATTAGATCCCTTCCTAACTTCTCGAGCTGAAACACTGAATGAAGAATCTGTGCTTAGTGGACCCATATCAATAAACTCAGACTGATCTATCTTTATGTTCCTTAATAGCCACTCTCAAATTTCTGTTTGTACATATTAGAAAAGTTAAGCAGTTCTTTTGCAGTGTAGTGTACCTCTTCCTGGGTTACACTTTGTACTTCACTTTTGGGGTTTTACTGGGACTTAAATCTAGTTATGGGTCTAGAAGCCAAAATCGGTGGGGAAATGTTTTGAGAATTTTCAGCATAGTATTGTAAAGCATCCGCCTCAGGCTATGCCCAAGGCAATGACTCAAAGACCCTTTAGATGTAGCTGGGTTAATCTCATTAGATGGGAGTGGAGGGGCTAATGGTTTTACTGGGCATGGTGGTTTAACAGACAAACATGGAGTAATCTCTTTAGATGGGAGTGAGAGGTCCGGTTCTGATGACAGGAGTGATTCAACGGAATTTAGGGGCTCAGTGTCTCCATCTTCCTGATTATCTGCCAATATGTCCCCATCCCAAGTTTCAGGATCCCATTTCTTCCCAATCAATGCCCTCACTTTAACTTCAGATACCTCTCAAGTTTGGCAACTGAGTTGCTGTTGTAACTCAGCTACTCTTACAATAAGACTCTGGGTTTGGTTTTCGACAATATCAGCTCTGTTACTACAAGAAACAAGGTTTTCTTTCAAGGCACAAGTGGAAAGTTTGAGGTCATTTTTGTGGCACTTGAGCTTTGACTCTGAAGCCCTGAGTGCATCTCTTTCTTTCACCAGTTTGTCTATCAAAATTAGTACCAACCCACAGCAGTCTTATACTTCTCATTATGACAAAATTGTAGAAAGGTATCACACACACAATCATCCAGAGCCTCACCTTTAACTAATACCTTATCTATTGGTGGTGATATTTTACATATTTGAATTGCCACTTCATGCCATGGATTAGCAGTACCCTCTTTACTACTGGAAGCGGAGTCATCAACATCTTTAAGACTAATCAGACTTGAGAATCAATTTAGAAAACTCATCCTTACAATTTTGGTACTCTAAAACCATTCTCAGTACCAAATGTCTTAGGCTAGGTTCTCTAGAGAAGCAAAACCAGTAAAGTGTATAAATATATATAGACAGAGAGATTTATATCAAGGAAATGGCTCACACAATTGTAGAGACTGGAATGTCCCAAGTCTGTGGATCAGCATAGAGGTTTCTACTGATCTGTGTAGCATCAGGGGCTGGTGAATTCCAGGTCAGAGAGCAGGGCTCTTGCTCACAGGCTGTGAAGATTGATGAATCCCAAGACCGGCAGGCAAGACCTCAGGTAAGCTGCTAACTCAAGTCCCAAGAACCAGAGGTCAGATGAGTAGGAGCCGGCTACAGGATTCAGAACAAGCAGAAGTCCCTGAGCCTTGCCAGAATGTCCACTCATATTTTGATGCAGGCCACATGCCCCAGGAAATTCCCTTTCAACGGATTGGCTACTCACAGCAGATCCCATCATGGGGTGATCACATACCAAATTTCAACAGGGAAGTGATCACAACATTATACGACTGCTAAAACACTGAGAATCATGGCCCAACCAAGCTGACACACAATCTTAACCATCACACCCAGTGTAGTAGACCATATGATTTTCTGACTCAAAATGGCGGATAGCAGTCCATTTCAGCTCACTAATGCCTAGGATATTGGTCTTTAAGTGTCCCATTTCATTTTTTTGAAAACTTCCAGATTTCCTTGAGTCATCCTTTTACATTCCATGTTCCAATAATTAATGGATGTTTGCAGGTATTTCTTTTCATTTTGAGTCATGCCACATCAGCAAATGAAGGTCCCAAAAGCTTCACTACATCCCTATCATTAAGGTCAACTCTACATTGAGAAGACAGCTCCTCCTCAGCCATATGTTGAATGCCTTCCAACCTAAGGTGCTCATCTTCCAGCACTATATCAGAAAATATTTCGCTGCTATGCGTAAGGTTTTCACTGACCAATTTTTTTCAGAAGTAGATCACCAGGTCCTTCTTCCTTAGTCTGGAAGTTCCACTGAAAACTGTTATCAGAAAATGGGTGAATCTCCAACATTAAAGGGCCATAAACAAGTCCTCTCTATTGTAGACGAATTTTAAAAAGCCAGAAGATAAAAATCACAGTGAAAAGAGCCACAATTACCTGGGGGGCTTTTTCCAACCGTAGCCAGAGACCTACAATCTTATCCATATCAATGAATGAAATGGTTGGTAGAGAAGAAACTTTGTGCTTCCAAAAGCAGGTGATAAAATCTTAAAAGGGCTAAGATCAGATTAAATATATATATATGGTTAATGTTGATAAGATAAAGGTAAAAATTAGAAAATTTAGAATATTTCAACAAACTTTATTTCAACAGTAATTGTTTGGTGGTATATAGGTTTGAAGATAATCTCAAAGATCTTTTGGTAATTTACTGATATTAAACTGGGTTAATTGATAGGTATTCATTATAATTTAAGTTTTTGTACTTTTATTTTTCATATATGCCACAGTGTATATGCTTGTATAAATATATATGTATATATATGCATACATACATACATGCTTATATACATAGATATACACTCATACACACATATATATGTATATATACATGCATATATACATATATATATATATGTGTGTGTGTGTGTATATATATGGAGCTCTGGTGGTGCAGTGGTTGAGAACTTGGCAGCTAACCAAAAGGTCAGCAGTTTGAATCCTCCAGCCACTCCTTGGAAACCCTGTGGGGTGGTTCTACACTGTCCTATAGGGTCACTATGAGGGTATATATACATACATACATATATATGTGTGTGTGCTTATATTTAAGTCTGCTAATGAATGTGTTCATTGTTCATTTTTGCCACTTAAAAAATTGTACTATAAGAGATATGTGATAAAGACAAAAAAGCTTAAAATGTTTATAAAGTTGGCTGGAACTCCTGTGGTGAGAAAAAAGCAGAAGAAATACATGTGACTTAGCTATAGGCCAATTCTTCAGCTGTTGTTTTTGTTTTTGTTGCCTTCCATTTTTTGTTGTTGCTGTTGTTGTTGTTTCTACCCACCCCCTCATTTTTTTCTTATGGTAAGTATATAGATAATAGAACATTTGCCATTTCTACGATCTTCATGTGTACAGTTCAATGACATAATTTATGTTCACCATTTTTTCGACAATCACCCCTTTCCACTCCTGAATTTTCACATCACCCTTAACAGAAGCTCACTGTCCCCTAAGCATTGTATCTTCCTTCCCCCATTTCTCACTCATTCCTATATAAACACTAATCAACTTTTTTCTCTATATACTTGCCTAGTCCAGACATCTCATATAGTTGCAATCATACAATGCCTTTCATCATTATTCAATCCTCACAATATTACTAGGAGGCAGGTAATATCCCTATTTAACACATGGCAAACTTAAGGCTCAAATAGATTATGAAACTATAAGTCTGAGGTTAGCACCAATGGCTATCTGACTCCAGACAGAAGATTTTTAATCATTCTGTTATGTTGTTGTTTCCATCCAGTCGGCTCTGACTCATGGAGACCTTATGTATAAAAGAATGAAATATTGCCCTACCCTGGCCCATCCTCATGATCTTTGCTATATTTGAACCCATTTTTGCAGGTATCATGTCAATACATCTCCTGGAGGATTTCCTTTATTTTTTCTGACTCTACCAAACATGATGTCCTTTTCTAGCAATTGATTTTTCCTGGTGACAAAGTAAGCCAAACATATTGCCTGCAATGCCCATTTCAGTGCTCATGAAAGAAGGATGGGAGGAACAGTTACAGAAGTTCAAATGAGGTCTTGAGATACTATTTATAATTCTGATTTGAACATATTTTTTGTATTTAACAGTACTTGGAGACTAGAAACATCACTTCATGGTAGCCCAGAGTGAAATCTTTGATAAAATATATCAAGAGAAAATGGTAGAGTTTCCTCAAGGAATTTTCCCACGGATATCTTATGACCTAATATTTCTGCATCTGAGGTGAGTACTGATTCCCATCATGTCCTTATGCATGGGCATCCTTAGATGTAGCAGAACATTTGTCATTGTATCCTGGGGACTTTAGCCCAACAGTGAAATGAAACATTTGATAATTAAAAATGCCAGGTACTCTATTAAATTTATAACCACGTCAGCTTCAAAAAATTACACAATATTTAATACACACAAAAAATAACATTTTAAAACCATTGTAAATTTTACCCAGGCTAAGAAATAAAATTGAATGCTTTTCTATATTTGTAACGGATTGATTAATACATGAAATAAGACATTTCCTGCATGGGTACCACTTCTTCTGTAATCATCTGCAATCATATTTCTGTCTTTATTTCCCATAACTAATGACTATTCTGAATTTAGAAAGTACATTTCCTTAGCATATGTGCTTGATACTTGGCCCAGATCATCAAACCAGTGCACCTACACTCTAGCTGGAGTCCCTTCGTGGTGCAAACGGTTAAGTAATTGACTGTTAACTGAAAGGTTGGTGGTTCAAACACATCTGGACCGCTTCTTAAGACAGGTCTGGCAGTCAACTTATGAAAGGTCAAGGCTTGAAAACTCTAGGGGGCACAGTTATACTCTGTGCACATGGGGTCACCATGAGTCAGAATCAACTTGAGGCAACTGTCAACAATAATGAGCCTATCATAGTCATAACACACCCTCAATAAATGAACACATAATAACAAATAGAAGTAGTTATTTCCCTGATCTTCATCAACATTTTACTCTGTATTTCAGTGGTCATATTCACACAAACACAAAATAATATCTATTTTAAACCTTAGAGAAATTATGGAAAAAACTCATTTAAATTTCTGGACTTAGTTATTGGTCTGCAAAAGGTTTAATTTCTTCTGACAAAGAAACAATTACATACAAACATTGCATCTGCAACCTGTCAGTGTCATTTAGGCTTAAGTGAACTTTTTCGACCCACATAATCCTCACCATCCAAGAACTTGAAAATTCTTGCCAAGATCACCACTGACTGCTCTGATTGGGATCACTACAGAGGGTTCTGGACAGAGCTGGAGAAGGATGTAGAACAAAACTGTAACACACACAAAAAAACAACAGATTTACTGGCCTGAAAGAGACTGGAGAAACCCTGAGAGTATGGCCCCCAGACACCCTTTTAGCTCAGTGGTGAAGTCGCTTCCAAGGTTCACCATTCAGCCGAGGATTGGACAGCCCCATAAAACAAAATGGGACTAATGAGGCACAGCAGTCCAGGGACAAGGACTAGAAGGCAGAAGGGGACAGGAAAGCTGATGATAGAGAACCCAAGGTTGAGTAAGGACAGTGTTGACATGTAGTGGGGTTGTTAACCATTGTTATAGGGCAACGTGTACTAACTGTTTAATGAGAAACTATGTTGTTCGGTAAACCTTCATCTAAAGTGAGAATAGCAGCACAACTGGAAGAACGTAATAAATGTCACTGAACTGTGCATGTAGGAATTTTTGAAATGGTGTATCTTTGGCTATGTATATTTTCACCAAAAAAAATGTTGAGGTGGGAGAGGGTTGACATGTTGTGGGGTTGTTAACCAATGTCATAAAACAATATGTGTACTGACTGTTTAATGAGAAACTATTTGTTCTGTAAACCTTCACCTAAAGTACAATTAAAAAAAAAAAAAAGAAAATTCTTGCCAAGAGAAATATTGTGCAAGTAAATTTATATCAGTACATTTCACTTCCGTAGTTGTTGTTAGTGGTCAGGTGCTTCACCATTTTTACCACCTAGGAACACCTACTTCACTTTAAAAAGACATTAAATTTTATGAATTTCATCAACTCATGAACATCATAAATACTGCGGGAGTGACGTGTCCACACAGCTTAACTATTTTTTCCAGATCAAATATTATATGAATCTAATGTATTCCCATTAGTAGAGTCATAGTTTTTCAGGAGCTTTAAACATACTCTGCAATGGGACTGATTCACAATTGGGTCAATTACTAGCTGTGTCATCTTGGAAAACACAGACAAAAATGGGGAAAGCTACGGGACAGAAAGTAAGAACATCAAGAGAACATTCATGATTTCTAAATTCCCTTCATTTAAAAGGTTGCTGACACTTCTTTGTTCTTCTGCTCGTTTATTGACTTTCTGGGTTACCTCCAATGCAAGTACACCCATGTGCCCCAGAAAGATCTCTGTTAGCTAAAGATTATTCAAGCTAAGTACGCCCTCCTATATTTACAGCTGTGATCTCTTGACCCTAAGTAAACTGGGAATTGTTCTGTCCCAATCTGTAACCTTTGCACCCTTACCTTAATTTACTGAGTTTGTCTCTTAGAACCAGCAAACAAAGTCAGCTGCCTCTGCTGTTGTTAGGTGCCATTGAGTTGATTCAGACTCATAGGAACCCTATGTACAACAGAACGAAACTTTTCCCAGTCCTGCACCATCTTTACAATCGTTGTTATGCTTGAGCCCATTCTTGCAGCCACTGTGTCAATTCATCTCGCTGAGGATCTTCCGCTTTTTTCTCTGACCCTCTACTTTACCAAGCATGATGTCTTTCTTCAGGGACTGGTTCCTCCTGAAAACATGTCCAAACTATATGAGACCTAATCTCGCTATCCTTGGTTCTAAGGAGCATTCTGGCCTTACTTCTTCCAAGATACATTGATTTTTTCTTCTGGCATTCCATGGTATATTCAATATTCTTTGCCAACACCATAATTCAAAGCCATCATTTCTTCTTAGGTCTGCCTTATTCATTACCCAGCTTTCACATGATTATGATGCAATTGAAAATACCATGGCTTGGGTCAGGTGCACCTTAGTCTTCAGAATGACATGGTTTGCTTTTCAACACGTTGAAGAGGTCTTTCACAACAGATTTGCCCAATGCAATGTGTCTTTTGATTTCTTGACTGCTGCTTCCATGGGTGTTGATTGTGGATCCAAGTAAAATGAAATCCTTAACAACTTCAATCTTTCCTCCGTTTATCATGATATTGCTTACTGGTCTAGTTGTGAGGATTTTTGTTTTCTTTATGTTGAGATGTAATCCATACTGAAGGCTGTGCTTCAAGTCCTCTTCATTTTCAGCAAGCAAAGTTGTATAATTTGCATAAAGCAGGTTGTTAATGAGTCTTCTTCCAGTCCTGATGCCCTGTTCTTCTTCATACAGGCCAGCTTCTCATGTATACTCACCGTTTATGTTGTTGAAAAAGATGTTTCTATTGAAGAAATCTCGGTCTTGCAAAATTCTGTCATGTGATCTCCAGCGTCATTTCTATAGCAAGGCCATTTGATATTAATTAATATAAATGGTTATTTCCCTGATCTTCATCAACTTTTTACTCTATGTAGTTTACTATTTATATTCATACAAACATAAAATAATCTCTGCTTTTAATCCTTAGGGAATTTATGGAAAAAAAATCATATTTAAATTTCTGGGCTTAGCTTTTGGCCTGCAAAAAGTTTCATTCCTTCTGATAGAGAAACAATTACATAAAAACATTGCATCTGCAACTTGTCACTGTCATTTAGGCTTAAGGGAACTTTTTGACCCACATAATCCTCACCATTCAAGAACTTAAAAATTCCTGCTGAGAGACTTCTGGGCAACATGATGCTATAGTCAGAAGCACCAAGCCATCCCTCTGCAGCAAAGATCAGAAAAACTAAGTCAAACAGAGTCACATGTCAATCCTGAAACCCTAAGCATCAAATGAAGAGATAAATAACTCAGCCAAACACTGAATGGAATAAGAAACTTCCTGAGAACAGAGAGCGAGGAGAGATACATGCAGAGATCCCCTATCAGCTACCACAGCATGGATCTGCCATCTTGGACTCCTATCAGAGATCAGCGAACAGGGGGTATGAGAAAGCAGCTTCACGGAGCTTCCAGCAGAAGACAGAACAACTGGTAACCAGTGATATAGGCTTTCCCAACCCCCAACCTTCTTCACCCCCACTTAGCCTCCTCTGCTTCCTGCAGCCACAGTTTCTTGGCCAGGAAACACCAGCTTCACCTTGGTGTTGCTTAGATTCCACCCGCCAGCATTGGCCGACTCTTTGGGTGCCATTTGTTAGCTGCCAGTGTTGCTTTTTTCTGCTTCTTTAGATTTCTTCCTTACCTCTTACTGCTTCCCTCTCCTTTCTCTCAAATACCTGGCTCCGTGTGTCATCTTTGCCTCTTCTTGAAAGGCTGCCAAACACGCCTTGACTGTGAAACTGCTTCCTGGCTGGTGCCACCATACTGGTGGGACCCCCAGGGCTTTTTTGTTTGTTTGCTCTGATTTGTTTTGTTTTGATTTGTTTGTTTTCTTTTTCTTTCCTTAGCTTGGGAGCCCCTTCTAGCTGGGAAGTACCACACGGCTTGGATGCTACTCCCTTACTCTGTGCAGACACATAGGGACATCCCTGGGGGCATTTCTTTCTTCTTGTTTTTTTTTTTTTTTTTCTCTTTTTTTTTTTGTTGTTGTTTCTTTGTTTTATTTCCTTCTCGCTCATATTCCCTTTTTGTTTTTCTTCATTTCCAGTTTCTCAACTTACTCATTTTTTCTTTTACCATTTTTCTTTTTGTTTTTACTCATTTCTTGGTCTCTCATCTCTCCACTCCAATAGCAAGCTCCCTTAGCACTCTTTTTTGTTTATGTGTATGTTTTTGGCTCTTGTTCCTCTCTCCTCTCTCTCCTCTTTCCCATACCCATCTTAAATCCACACATCACAATCTACCCCCTCCTTCCCGCCTACCTGGACCAAGTGCTGAACATCACACTCCCAAGCACCACAGGCACAGCCTACGGGAACCTGCCCTGCACTAATTCCCAGGCCACACTGTCAGCCCTGGCATGTGTCACAAACAATCCATCCCAGCAACTCCCGTTCAGCTGGACCTGCCCTGCTGTACCATACCTGAGTGACTGACCCTGACCATTGGAGAAGGAGGTGAAAAGTAACGTGTCCACAGACGAGCAAACAACAAAGAACACACAACCCACCTGCTCAGACATAAGCAAATAAAACAAAAAAGCAGGATGAAGCAAACAAATCTACAATCAATAAATGAGGAAAATAACCACTGAATGCCCCAAAGACAGCAGACGATATAAAAACAGGACAGGATGGTTCCAGTAGGCTACCAAAATAAAACACCAGATGAGCTTCAAGTACAAGAAACCACACTAGACTTAACTGATAGGGAATTCAAGTCTCTAATATTCAGAATTATCCAAGATTTGAAGCAAAAAGCAGACAAAAATGAGGAAAAAATAGACAAATTCATGGAAAAGGCAGAAAAAATCATGGAAAATACAGACAAAAAATGGAAGAATTCAAGAAAGTAATACAGGAACAAAATGCTAAAATAAATTCACAACTAGAAATCATACAAAAACAACAATTAGAAATCCAAATTGTAAACAACAAGATTTCAAAAATGGACAGTGTCATAGAAGGGCTGAGGAGCAGGTTTGAAACGATGGAAGACAGGATCAGAAAAATTGAAGACAAACACTTGGATACAACTCTGTTTGAGGAAAATTCAGAAAAAGGGAAGAAAAATGAAGAAACCCTGAGAATTATGTGGGATACAATCAAAAGCAAAAATCTGTGAGTGATTGGAGTTCCAGAACAGAGGGAGAAAACAGAAAACACAGAGAGGATCACTGAAGAACTGATGACAGAAAACTTTCCCAACATCATGAAAGATGGAAAGCTGACCATCCAAGAAGCTCAATGAACCCCATATAGGATAGACCCAAAAGAAAGTCACCAAGGCGTATCATAATCCCACTCACTAAAACCAAAGACAAAGAATACTGAGAGCAGCTCAAGAAAAACAAAATGTCACATACAGAGGAGAAAAAATAAGACTAAGCTCAGATTATTTGGCAGAGACCATGCAGGCAAGAAGGCAATGAGATGACATATATAAAACCTTGAAAGAAAGAAAATTGCCAGCCAAGAATGATATATCCTGCAAAACTCTAATTCAAATATGATGGTGAAATTAGGACATTTCCAGGTAAACAGAAATTAAGGGACTATGTAAAAACCAAACCAAACTTACAAGACTTATTAAAGGGAGTCCTTCGATCTGAGAACAAACAACATCAGACCACAGGCTGAATATAGGACACAGGATTGTATTAGCCAGGTACCAACCTAGGAAATGAACTCTTAAGGACCATGCAAAACCAAAATAATTACAACAGGGAACCAGAGAAGTTAATCTCTAAATGACAACAGCATCAGAACAACAAAAGAGGGAGAAAAAGGTGTAGGTATAGAACCCTCTAACGGAGAGGAAGGCAAGGTGATACCTAGTAATAATAGACTGGTTCAAATCTAGGAAGATAAGGATATATTTCAAGGTAACCACAAAGAAAGTTAACAAACCTCATCAAAATAAAGAAGAAAAACACAAAGTCTCTGTAAAAACGAAAGAAATAAAAAAAAACATGAACGAAAGGAACTCAGCACAGGAGAGTAAGAGGAACAAAGAAAGCGTCAGCACCACAAAAAAAAAAAAAAAAAAAACACTACAAAATGCAATCCCACTTCTAGGAATATATCTTAGAGAAATAAAAGTGGTCACACGAATAGACATATACACACCCATATTCATTGCAGCACTGTTCACAATAGCAAAAATACGGAAACAACCTAGATGCCCATCAACAGAAGAATGGATAAACAAACTATGGTACATACACACAATGGAGTATTATGCAACGATAAAGAACAGTGATGACTCTGTGAAACATCTCATAACATGGATGAAACTGGAGGACATTATGATGAGTGAAGTAAGTCAATCACAAAAGGACAAATACTGTATGAGACCTCTACTGTAAAAACTCATGTAAAAGTTTACACACAAAAGAAACAGTCTTTGTTGGTTATGAGGGATGGGAGGTGTGGGGGGAACTAAATAGACAACAGCTAGGTGGTAACTTTGGTGAAGAGTAAGACAGTACCCAATCCTGCAGAAGCCAACACAACTTGTACAAGGAAAGGTCACGGAAGCTCCATAGACACTTCCAAACTCCCTGAGGGACTGAATTGCTGGACAGAGGGCTGTGGGGACCATGGTCTCGGGGAACATCTAGCTCAATTGGCATAACATAGTTTATGAAGACAATGTTCTACATTCTACCTTGGTGAGTAGTGTCTGGGGTCTTAAAAGCCTGTGAGCAGCCATCTAAGATACTCCACTGGTCTCACCCCTTTGGGAGCAAGTGAGAACGAAGAGAACAAGGTACAAGGAAAAGACTAGTCCAGAGGACTATGGACCACAGCTACCATGGCTTCCACCAGACTGAGTCCAGCACAGCTAGATGGTGCCCGGCTACCACCACTGACTGCTCTGACAGGGATCACAATAGAGGGTCCTGGACAGAGCTGGAAAAGGATGTAGAACGAAATTCTAACTCACAAAAAAAAAAAAAAAAGACTAGATTTACTGGCCTAACAGACTGGAGAAACTCCAAGAATATGGCCCCGGACACCCTTTTACCTCAGTGGTGAAGTCACTCCCAAAGTTCACCATTCAGCCAGGGATTGGACAGCCTTATAAAACAAAACAGAACTAATGAAGCACAGCAGTCCAGGGACAAGGACTAGAAGCCAGGAGGCGACCGGAAAGCTGGTGATAAGGAACCCAAGGATGAGAAGGGACAGTGTTGACATGTAGTGGGGCTGTTAACCATTGTCATAGGGCAATATGTGTACTGTTTAATGAGAAACTGTTCTGAAAACCTTCATCTAAGGTACAAAAAAGAAATTATCTATGTGAGATCAAACTGACAACAGCAACTCAAAAGGGCTGATGGGAAGTCTAGGGGGCAGTGAGTTGAAGATAATGGTGATGGAATAGTTTGGAAAAGGATAGTGAGAATAGTAGCACAACTAGAAGAATATAATCGATATCACTAAATTGTACATGCAGAAACTTTTGAAATGGTGTAACTTTTGGCTATGTGTATTTTCACGAAAAAAAGGTCCTCCAAGGTCGAGAAGGGAAGGTGTTGCCATATCATGGGAATGTTAACCAATGTCATAAAACAGTATGTGTACTAACTGTTTAATGAGAAACTATTTGTTCTGTAAACCTTCATCTAAAGTACAATAAAAAAAAAAATTAAAATAAATAAATAAATAAAAGTTAGACTGCAAATAAAAATTCCTGCCGAGAGAGATAATAATTCCAATGATACCTGTAAGTTAATATTATCACTATATTGCACTTTTGTTGTTGGTGTTAGCAGTCTAGCACAAGGATGTTAAAATTGTATGAGTTTTGTCAACTCATGAACGTCAGAAATATTGCTGGAGTGATGTGTCAACACAGTTTAACCATTTTTTCCAGATCCAATATTATTTGAATCTAATGTATTCTTATTAGTAGAATCACAGTGTTTCATAGGCTTTGGACATACTCTGCAATAGGACTGATTCACAACTGGGTCAATTACTAGCTGTGTCACCTTGGAAAAAGTTGCCAAAAATGGGGAAAACTACAGGACAGAAAGAGCATCAAGAGAACATTTATGATTTCTAAATTCCTTTCGATTTGAAAGTTTGCTGACATTTCTTTGCTCTGCTTGTTTATTGACTTTCTTGGTCCCAACTCTTCTGCAAGTACACCCATGTGCCCCAGAAAGTTCTCTGTTAGCTAATGATTATTCAAACTAAATTCACTCTCTTATATTTACAGCTGTGATCTCTGGGCCCTAAGTAAACTTGGAGTTCTTCTGTCCCAAACTTTCTATTCTTTGCACCCTGATCTTGCTTTATTAAAAGAGTTCCTCTAACAGTACCAGAAAAACAGACACTGCCTCTAAAGTTGAGAAGACTCGGACAACCTCGCCAAGCTTGATAGGTGACTTTTGGGATGGGTTCTGATTATTTGTGGTTTGAAGGCATTCCTTTCCCCCACACGGGATACAGAATTGAAGATATTAGATCTATCAGAGATGAATTTGTGGTGAGGGATGAAGATGTTATAACACTTTCTTACCCAAAGTCAGGTAAGGAGGCTGTTTCTGAAATTTGGGAAGTATTTGGAATGAGGGGCACCCTGGTGGCACAGTGATTAAGTGTTTGGCTGCTAACCAAAAGGCTGAAAGTTTGAATCCACGACCTGCTCCTTGGAAACCCTATGGGGTAGTCCTACTCTGTTCTATAGGGATGCTATGAGTCACAATCAAATCTAGGGCACTGGGTTTGGGTTTTTTTGTTTGTTTGTTTGTTTTGGTGGAATGAGCTTATCAACTGAGTGACTTCTCTGTGCCTTACATTTGC
The DNA here is from genome assembly GCA_030035585.1 of Dugong dugon. Taxonomy (NCBI): domain Eukaryota; kingdom Metazoa; phylum Chordata; class Mammalia; order Sirenia; family Dugongidae; genus Dugong; species Dugong dugon. Next base: position 119,634,758 of record CM057466.1, read on the forward strand.
CTACATTTTGGCAACTAGAGTGGAGTCCTACTGGATTTTATCGTCTGAGAGAGAGATTAAGACAGGCAACTATCACTTAAAGGGATGTGACTACTGAGGCATTGTAGAGATTAAGAGGGTCTAAGAGGAGAGAATACTAGTGTAGATTTTGGTGATCATGTGGGTGCTGGTAAGAACAGATTACTGAAGAAGTAGTGGAAAGAAAGAAGCATCTATATACTGGATGCTAAAAATCAATGAGAGTGTTAGGTGAAGAGGAAACAGAGCAGGATTGGTTACATGCATAAAGGTCTAGAGTTGAAAAATACTGAGGCATTTTCAAAGACATGAGAAAACATAGATGACTGTTGTGTGGAGCAGCAGGAAGTGAAGTGGGATATGTTTAAATGTTAAATTCATGTGGAACCTGTAAATCATGCTAAGCAATCAGGAAATTATCCCAAAGGCAATGGAAACTTACTGAAAGGATTGAAATGGGGAAGTGACAGGAGCGTATTCTTAAAGATCACTAGTAGGCTCTCTAAGGAGCCCTGGTAGTGCAACAGTTAAGTGCCTGGCTGATAACTGAAAGGTCAGTAGTATGAGCCTGCAAGTGCTCCAAGGGAGAAAAGACCTGATGATCTGCACCTGTGAAGCTTACAGCCTAGGAAACCCTATTACGGTTCTAATCTGCCATATAGTGTCGTTATGGGTCAAAATTAACCTGATGGCCCACAAAAACAATACGACCTCTCTGGAGGCGATGGTAGTTTAGTGTAGAATTTTTGCCTTCCATATGGGAGACCTGGGTTCAATTCTTGGAAAATGCACAGTATATGCAGACACCACATGTCCTTCAGTGGAGGCTGTGTGTTGCTGTGATGCTAAAGAGGTTTCAGTGGAGCTTCCTAAGTAAGACAGACTAGGAAGAAAGGCCTCGTGATACACTTCTAAAGATCAGCCAGTGAAAACCCTATAAATCACAATGATCCATTCCACAACTGACCTTGGGGATGGCATTTCCTTCCATTGTGCATGAGACCCTCAGGAGTAAGAGGCTGACTCAAGAGCAGCTAACAACAACAAAGTGCCATAGAAAACTATAAAACTAATCAATATATGTCAGGCAATAACTTTCAGGAGGGAGTTCCAAAGCAGTCATACAAGACAAAGATTCATGAGCAACAGCAACCAGGAAAAGAAAGTTTTATGAGTCCAAGTTCCTTTCCTGCTCTCTTTCTAGGTATCTCTTGAGTGGGTGTGGATACACTGGCATGGAAGATGGTATAGTTTGTATGACTGATGGGATTTTGACTGTTCATGGAAGTATTCTGCCTTGATTATTCTCTCTCCACATTGCCTGTTGGAACCCAAGAGGGCCAAGGTGGATGTCTGGGGTTGGGTGAATGGTTAGGGGTCAAATGTTGACTATTGAATGAGAAAGGTGGAAGAAGATTGAGCAGTAGAAACTAGAGTAGCAGAAAGTCAAAAGAACTTCCTACTCACGGAAATCAAAAGAACAGGGTGTTTCAAGAATGAAGAATTGCTTATATGCTACCAAGGAAAGAAGTAATAGGAAGAATGAAAACCTCAATGGGATTTACAGTCATAGACATCATGGTGAAATAGCAACATGCCTTTAAGATGGAGTGGTATGGTCAAAATCCAGATCAAAGGAAGTGATGCGCTGTTTTCCTCCCTTGTCCAGGAACCAATTGGGTGATTGAGATAGTCAGTACAATCCACACCAATGGAGATCCCAGCTGGGTCCAATCTGTTGCCAACTGGTTTCGTTCACCATGGATAGAAACATCAGCTGGGTATGAATGTGTAAAGAATATGAAAGAACCACAATTCTACACCTCCCACCTACCCAGTCAATTATTTCCCAAGTCATTCTTCAACTCCAAGGCCAAGGTGAGCTAATGATGGCAACGACACAACTGATCACTTCTCTGGCTCACTGATTTCCAGTGTTTCTGGAAAAGAGTTAAAACATGATTCATTTGAGTGAGCATATTGGAAAAGTTGGCCCAAGCTACATTATAATGTACTACATAATCTCCTTGGAGTTGTTCCAGAAAATAGTCTTCATTAGTTAAATAAATCCCTGCCTCACTCCATTCTGAAACACCTTACATTGAGCTCCCTGTGGGAGAAGCATGTGAATTATACATTAACACCTACAATTCAGAGGAATTTTAGGTTTGGCACTCACGTTAGAACCCACTTTAGTGTCTCTAATCTATGTGTAGCATGGCTTTCCCAGTCAACAACTCCACCTGGCTCTGATGAGTAATTTCAGGAGTTCTAAATTAAAGTCTAATATTGAGCGTCCCCAGGGATAAAAGTGTGAATTTTCACTCTTCTTAGATTATACTTTAAATCAAATGACACCAAACACATTGTCCAAACTGCATAAAAACGTCTCAAATCATCGAATGTGATGTGGTAGTAGAAGCATTATCAAAATATCCTAGTATTACAATATGTTATATTGTATGAGGGTAGTGATATATTTCTGCTCGTCTCCTTGTTTACTATCTGGTTCATTTATTGGACTATGATCTCCATGGTTATGGAGACTATGTTTAATTTGGTACTATTTTACCATTTTACACCAACATGACATAAGGAATTCTTGGTGTATAATAGAGACTTAAAAGATAGTGATCAATAAAATTTAAGTGATAAACAAAAGGTAGCCAAAGATCAAATTAAAAAAACCAAACTTGTTGTCACTGAGTTGATTCTGACTCATGATGATCCAGAGTGTTACAGGGTAGAACTACTCTATGTAGTCTTCTTCACTGTAATCTTTACAGAATCACATTGCCAGACCTTTCTTCTGTGTCACTGCTGGGTGGATTCAAACCACCAACCTTTAAGTTAGTCACAGAAATGTGGCTTTTTCCTGCATATATGAAAAAAAAATTTTTTTAAACTCCTCAAAAGAGCACATAAGCTAAGAGACACCTCTGCTTGCCCTAGGCTCTGTACCCTCATTGATCTTTTCTACAAACATTTATTCAGGGCTGAGTGTTGACTTATTTTCAATGCTCATTGCAAACATCTTCTAATCACACTCATATTCAATCCTCACAATAGTAATACCACGTATACATTATGACAAAAATGTTACTAGGATTTTAATAATAAGTAGATTCATTATAATATATTTAATATGTTCAAATATCATATATGTTTGTATCATATATGTGTAAATATCTTACATGTACTCTATATATACTCATGTGTTTTCTGTAAATATATATTCTTATAGAATATTTACGACCCTGGTGGCACAGTGGTTAACAGCTAGGTTGATAAAAGGTAGGTAGTTCAAATTCACCAGCAGCTCTTTGGAAACCCTATGGGACAGTTCTTCTCTGTCCTTTAGGGTCGCTATGAGTCGGAAACGACTTGACAGCAATGGGTTTTTTTCAAAGTATATATGTAGTCCTGGTGGTGCAGTGGTTAAAAGCTTAGGCTGCTAACCAAAAGGTCGGCAGTTGGAATCTACCAGCCACTCCCTGGAAAAGCTATGAGGCAGTTCTTCTCTGTCCTATAGGGTAGCTATGAGTCAGAATCGACTCGACAGCAACAGGTGTTTTTAATAGTGTATATATAATATCTCATATATATTTGTATACCTACTTTATTATATTACATACAATATGTAATACACATGTCAAATATGTTATATGTACCAAACATAATTATATGTACTATGCAAAAATATATTATAATATAAATGTATGCATGTTTTAAACTATACACTTGTATATATATTTCCCACCACTTGTCTTTCAGTTTGTCATACTGTGGTGGTTTGCATACTGCTGTGATGCTGGAAGCTATTCCACTGGTATTTCAAATATTAGCAGGGTAACCTATGTTGGACAATTTCAGTGGAGATTCCAGATTAAGACAGAATAGAAAGAAGGACCTGGTGATCTACTTCTAAAAAGAAACTGGCCAATGAAAACATTATGGTTAGCAATGGAACACTGTCAGATAGAGTGCCGGAAGATGAGCACCTCAGGTTGGAAGGCACTCAAAAGACAACTGGGGAAGAGCTGCCTCTTCCAAGTAGAGTCAACCTTAATGTCGTGGATGGAGTCAAGCTTTCTGGACCTTCACTTGCTGATGTGGCAAGACTCAAAATGAGAAGAAACAACTGCAAACATCCATTAGTAATTAGAACATGGAATGTACAAAGTATGAATCAAGGAAAACTGGAAATTGTCCAAAATGAAAAGGAACACTTGAAGGTCAACATTCTAGGTGTTAATGAGCTAAAATGCCATGCTATTGGTCATTTTCAGTGGAAAAACCATACAGTCTCCTATGTCAGAAATAACAAATTGAAGAGGTAGACATCACATTCATCTTCAAAAAGAACGTTTCAGATCTATGCGGAAGCACAGCTGTCAGTGATAGGATAATATCCATATGCTTACAAGGAAGACCAGTTAAAATGACTGTTATGCAAATTTACACACAACCACTAATGCCAAAGATGAAGAAATTGAAGATTTTTACCAACTTCTGCAGTCTGAAATTGATCAAACATGCAATCAAGATGTGTTACTAATTACTGGTAATTGTAATATTAAAATTAATAGCACATGCAAGCAAAATTTTGCTGAAGACAATTAAAAAATGGTTGCAGCAGTACATCGACAGGAAACTACCAGAAATTAAACCTGGATTTAGCAGAGGATGTGGAACAAGGGATATCATTACTGATGTCAGATGGATCTTGCCTGCAAGCAGAGAATAACGGAAAGTAGTTTACCTGTGTTTTATTGACTATGCAAAGACATAGGACTGTGTGCATCATAATGAATTATGGATAACATTATGAAGAATGGGAATTTCAGAACACTTAATTGTGTGGAACCTGTCCATAGAACAAGAGGCAGTCGTTCAAACAGAACAAGGGGATACTACGTGATGTAAAATCAGGAAAGATGTGTGATGAGGCTGTGTCTTTTCACCATACTTATTCAATCTGAATGCTGAGCAAATAATCCAAGAAGCTGGAGTATATGAGGAAGAACGTGGCATGAGGACTGGGAGGAAGATTCACTAATAACCTGTGATATTCAGACAACATAACCTTGCTTGCTGACAGTGAAGAGGACTTGAAGCACTTACTGATGAATATCAAAGACTACAGTCTTCAGTGTGGATTACACTTCAAAATAAAGAAAAAAAAATCCTCACAACCAGAGCAATAAGCAATAAAATGATAAACTAAGATTGAAGTTTTCAAAGATTTCATTTTACTTCTATCCACTATCAACACCCATGGAAGAAGCAATCAAGAAATCGAACAATGTACTACATTGGGTAAATATGCTGCAAAACACCTCTTGAAAGTGTTAAAAAAAGAAAGATGTCACTTTGAGGACAAAGGTGGACGTGACCCAAGCCATAGTCTTTTCAATTGCTTCCTATGCATGCAAAAGCTGAACAATGAAAGAGGAAGACTGAAGAAAAATTGATGTATTTGAATTACGGTGTTGGCAAAGAATATTGAATATATCATAGACTGCCAGAAGAATGAATAAGTCTGTCTTGGAAGAAGTACAGCCAGATGTTCCTTATGAGCAAGGGTGTTGAGACGTCATCTTAATTATTTTGGACATGTTATCAGGAGGGACCCATCTTTGGAGAAGGACATCATACTCGATAAAGTAGAAGTTCAGTGAAAAGAGGAAGACCCTCAATGAGATAGACTGACATGGTGTCATGGCTTGAATTATGTCCCCCCAAAAATGTGTGTATCAATTTGGCTGGGCCGTGATTCCTGGTATTGTGTGATTTTCCTATATGTTGCAATCCTGCCTCTATGATGTTAATGAGGGAGGATAGGTGGCAGTTGTGTTAGTGAGGCAGGACTTAATCTACAAGAAGTGAACAGAGAGACATGGGGACCTCTTACCACCAAGAAAGCAGTGCCAGGAGCAGAGCGTGTCCTTTGGACCCGGAGTCCCTACATGGAGAAGTTCTTAGTCTGGAGGAACATTGATGAGAAGGCCGACAGAGAGAGAAAGCCTTCCCCTGAAACTGATGCCCTGAATTTGGACTTTTAGCCTACTTTACTGTGAAGAAATAAATTTCTCTTTGTTAAAGCCATCCATTTGTGGTATTTCTGTTGTAGCAGCACTAGATGACTAAGACAGAATTTGGTACTGAGAGTGGGGTGCTGCTCTAAGAGACACCTAAAATGTGGAAGCAGTTTTGAAACTGTGAATGAATAGAGCAGTGGCAGCAGCAAAGGACCAGCAGCAACAGAGAACCTGCAACAGCAGAGAAGCAACAGTAGCAAAGAACCAACTGCAGCAGAACCAGGAGACCAGTGAGAGATGGTGCTGGAGCCAACCTACAGAGTGAGAGAGCTGAATGCCTGTGTGCAGGAGGCTTCCTGGTGGAGTGGGGTGCCTCAGGACACTTATTGGTGAAGCTACCGAGCTTTGGAACACTTCCCCATCAGGGCAGATGCAGGCTTGAGGCCCGAGGGCTGAGAGGCCACAGGAAACAGAAGCAGAAGCTGAAGAGACAAGAAACACAAGAAGCCAAGCTGCCTCAGTCTCAAAAGGTATGGCCATGACCTCTGGTATTTCAAAGGGTAGAGCCATGGCCTCCGGTGTTTCTAAGGGTGGAGTCACCACAACTATGCACTTGGATCTCACCAGATGAAAAACACAGGAATCAAATCAATTACATCTGTGGAAAGACACGGTAGAGAAAGAACTTCAACATCATCAGTGAGAATAAGGACGGGGCAGACTGCAGAAGAGACCATTAATTGCTCATATACAAATTCAAGCTGAAGTTGAAGAAAATTAAAAGAAGTCCACAAGAGCTGAAGTATGATCTTGAGTATCCCACTTGAATTTAGAGACCATCTCAAGAATAGATTTGACGTGTTGGACACTAATGACCGAAAACCAGATAAGTTGTGGGATGATATCTAGGACATAAGACACGAAGAAAGAAAAAGGCCATTAAAAAGACAAGAAAGAAAGAAAAGACCAAAATAGATGTCAGAAGAGACTCTGAAACTTGCTCTTGAAGGTAGAGTAGCTAAAGCCAATGAAAGAAATGATGAAGTAAAAGAACTGAATAGAAGATTTCAAAGGATGGCTCAAGAAGACATAGTAAGGTGCTATAATGAATGTGCAAAGACCTGAAGTTAGAAAAACAAAAGGTAAGAACTCGCTCAACATTTCTCAAGCTGAAAGAACTTGAGAAAAAATTCAAGAATCAGTTTCAATATTGAAGGACTCTATGGAAAAATACAGAGCGATGCAGGAAACATCAAAAACAGATAGAAGGAGTACACAGTCACTGTACCAAGAAAAACTGGTGGATGTTCAGCCCTTTCAGGAGACAGCATATGAGCAAAAACCATATGGTACGGAAGGAAGAAGTCCAGGCTGCACTGAAGGGAATGGCAAAAAACAAGGCTCCAGGAACTGACAGAATACCAACTGAGATGTCTCAATAAATGAATGCAACACTGAGAGTGCTCACTCGTCTATTCCAGGAAATCTAGAAGACAACCACCCGGCCAAACAACTGAAAAAGATCCATATTTATGCCCATTTAAACAAAGGTGATCCAATGGAATGCAGAAATTATTGAACAATATCACTAATATCATATGCGAGTAAAATTTTGCTGAAGATAATTAAAAAATGGTTGCAGCAGTACATCGACAGGGAATTACCAGAAATTAAAGCTGGATTCAACAGAGGAAGTGGAGCAAGGGATATCATTGCTGATGTCAGATGGATCTTGGCTGCAAGCAGAGAATACCAAAAAATGTTTACCTGTGTTTTATTGACTATGCAAAGGCATTGGACTGTGTCCATCATACCAAATTATGGATAAAATTGTGAAGAATAGGAATTTCAGAACATTTAATTGTACTCATGTGGAGCGTGTTCATAGAACAAGAGGCAATGGTTTAAACACAACAAGGAGATATTATGTGATTTAAAATCAGGAAGGATGTGTGATGGGGCTATATCATTTCTCCATACTTATGCAGTCTGAATGCTGAGCAAATAATCCGATAAGCTTGAGGATATGAAGAAGAAGGAGGATATGAGGGATCGAGGAAATCTCACTAACAACCTGCGTGCAATATACAGAGGACATAACCTTGCTGACCGAAAGTGAAGAGGACTTGACGCACTTACTGGTGAACATCAAACACTACAGTCTTCAGTGTGGATTACACCTCAAAATAAAGACAAAATCTCACAACTGGACCAATAAGCAACAAGAAAACGAAGAAAAAACTGAAGTTATCAAGGATTTCATTTTACTTGGATGCACAATCAACACCTATGGAAGCAGCAGTCAAGAAATCAAACTTTGTACTGTATTGGGTAAATGTGCTGCAAAAGACCTCTTCAAAATGTTAAAAAAAAAAAAAAAAAAAAAAGCAAACATGTCACTTTGAGGACTAAGATGAGCCCGACTCAAGCCATAGTATTTTCAAACGCCTCATATGCATGCAAAAGCTGAAAAATGAACAAGGAAGACTGAATAAAAATTGATGCATTTGAATTATGGTATTGGCAAAGAATATTGAATATATCATGAACTGCCAGAAGAACAAACAAATCTGCCTTGGAAGAAGTACAAACAGATGCTCCTCATAAGCAAGAATATCAAGACTTCATCTCAAGTACTTTGGACATGTTATCAGGAGGGACCAGTCAGTGGAGTAGGACATCACACAGTGAAAAGAGGAAGAACCTCAATGAGATAGACTGACACAGTGGCTGAAACAATGGGCTCAAACGTAGCAAGGATTGTGAGGATGGTGCAGGACAAGGCAGCGTTTTGTTCTGTTGTACATGGGGTCACTATGAGTCAGAACTAACTCAAAGGCACCTAACAACAACAAATATATTGTATGCATAATAAATATTTATTGTACTGTATAATAAAGGTAGGTGTCACTGGGCAGTACAAATGGTTAAGCACACAATTACTAACCTAAAGGTTGGTGGTTCAGCCCCGCCACACACCAGAGGTGCCTCAGAGTAAGGCTTGGTGATCTGCTTGTGAAAGGTCACAGCCTTGAAAACCCTCTTGAGGGCAGATCTACTCTAATACACATGGGAGTGCCAAGAGTTGGAGTCTATTCGATGGCAACTATATTCAAGTTTATAGATAGAAAATTACAAATTGTTAATTTATTTTGAGAAACTCTGAAGTTTATTCTCTCTCTGGATGTTTCATAATCTACAGCAGCCTAATGAGGTACTTTAGACCATTGTTTGAATTTGTTAACAAAACCTCTATGTACTGTTGACCATGAACATCTGTCTGATTAGTGCTTGGGAAATGTTTACCTAGTAGAGATTCCTCGGTTAAAAAGCTGAGACCTGGACTATAAAATGCCTGGAATGTTAACAACAGAGTCCCAACAAAAATCAGATCTTCTGAAAATCTCCTGTTAAGAAAACAAAACAGTTTCACTCCAGTTGACTCCAACTCATGACAACCTTATATGTATCATATTAGAATTCTACTCCACAGATATTCAATGGCTGATTTTTCTGAAGTAGATTGCGAGATCTTCTTTCCAAGTCAGCTCTGGGTGGGCTCAAACCGCCAACCTTTTGGTTAGCAGCCAAGGACTTATCTGTTTGTACCACCCAGGGACTCCACACAACTCCTTAAACAATGGTGCCAAATGTAACGACATGATTTTCCTTCTAAAACCTTAGAGAACTTCCCTTTGTCATGTATCCTCATATCCATGAAGACAGAAACAATCCCTGTCCAGTTCACCACTCCATCTACAGTGTCTAAGACAATGTCTGTCACTCTGTGCTTTTTCAAACGAATGAATGGAAGAAGAATTACGGCCAAACACTTTGAGGGAAAGTGGCTTTTTCTCTATTTGCAAAAAAAATCCATGAGAAAGGGTAATGGATGCATTTATTTCTCATTATCTTCTTTTTCCATTTCAGGTTATTTACCTTGACAGAAATCCCAGAGATGTTCTTACTTCTGGTTTTTATTACTGGAGAGCAATTAAATATACAAGAACTCCAGAGACGTTTGAACAATACTTTGAATGGTTTCTTCAGTGAAATGGTGAATCTGACTCAGTTATGGAATCTGGATGGAATGCTACAGTTCCCACCCCTCACCTCCAGGTCTTACAATTTCACGGTTTAAAAAACGATATTGCCATCCAAATCATGTTTTTGGTTCTTGTTGTTGATAGTTGCCATTGAGTTGGTTCCAACTCATGGCAACATCATGTGTAACAGAACAAAATGTTGCCCAGTCCAATGCCATCTTCTTGATTGTTGATATGTTTCACCTATTGTTGCATATTTTGTGTCAATCCATCCCACTGAGCATTTCCTTAGATTTTGCTATGAAACTTTATCAAAAATGATGTCCTTTTCTAGCAATTAGTCTTTTCTGATGACATATTCAAAATAAGGATTCCGGGATTTCTCCATCCTTGCAAGTAAAGAGTATGCTGGCAGTATTTCTTCCAAGACAGATTTGTTCAATCTTCTGGCAATCCATGGAATATTCAATATTCTTCATCAACACCAAAACGTGAATACGTCAATTCTTGTTCAGTCTTCCTTTTTCTTTGTCCAGCTCTCCCATACATATGAGGCTGTTGAAAATACCATAGCTTGAGTCAGGTGCACCCTAGTCATCAAAGTGACATCTTTAATTTTTAACTCATTAAAGAGGTCTTTTAGATAATATTTGCCCAATACAATACACCATTTGGTGTCTTGGCCACTATTTATGAAGGTGGATTTTTGATCCAAGTAGAATTAAATCCATGACATCTTCAATTTCATCTCCATTTATCATGATATTGTTTACTGGTCCTGTTGTGAGGATTTTTGTTTTCTTTATGTTGAAGTGTAATCTATACTTAAGGCTGTAGTCTCTGATTTTCATTTGTAAGTGCTTCAAGTCATCTTCACTTTCGGCAAGCAATGAGAAATCAGGCTCCTCCAATACTCCTACGTTTTAGTCTATTTCCCTTAGGCTCAGAGGCACCTCTCATTCAGTCATGAAACAAAGGAAAAAAGAATATTTTAAAAGTTATTAATATGCCTGATGTTGAGCATAAAATCGAACATGTGTTACTTTGCTATTGCTGCTGTAACAAATTTCCACAAACATAGTGGTATAAAACAACACAAATTTATATCTTACAGTTCCAGAGGTCAGAGGTCTGAATGGTTCTTATGGGCTAAAATCAAGGTGTTAATGGAGCTCCATTCTTTTCAGGAGGCTCTGAGGAAGAATCTGTTTCTTGTTTTTTCAATTTCTAGAGGCTGGACTATATCAGGGTCCAAAGAAGACCTATTAACAACCTGAGATATGCAGATAACACAACCTTGCTTGCTGAAAGTGAAGATGACTTGAAGCACTCACTGATGAAGGTCAAAGACTACAGCCTTCAGTACGGATTACACCTTAACATAAAAACAACAAAAATTCTTACAACTGGACCAATAAAGCAACATCATGATAAACAGAGAAAACATTGAAGTTGTCAAGGATTTCATTTTACTTGGATCTACAATCAATGCCCATAGAAGCAGCAGTCAAGACATCAAATGATGTATTACATTGGGTTAATCTGCTGCAAAAGACCTCTTTAAAATCTTAAAAAGCAAAGATGTCACTTTAATGACTAAGGTGCACCTGATCCAAGCTATGTTTTTCAATCACCTCATATACATGAGAAATCTAGACAATGAAAGAGGAAGACAGGAGAAGAATTGAAACATTTGAATTGTGGCGTTGGTGAAGATTATTGAATATACCATGGACTATCTTGGAGGAAAAGCAGCTGGAATTCTTAAAAGCAAGATCACTAGACTTGGTCTAGCTTACTTTTGGTGCATTTTCAAGAAGGACCAATCCCTGAAGAAGGACATCATGCTTGGTAAATTAGAAGGATAACCTCAACGAGTTGAACTGACATGGTGGCTGCAACAATGCCTACTATTGTGAGGATGGCACAGGACTGTGGAAAGTTTAATTCTATTACATGCAGTCGATATGAGTTGGAGTTGAGTCAACAGCCTTAATAACAGCAGAGGATGCCCACATTTCTTGGCTTGTAGCCACATCACTTTCAACTCTGCTTCCATAAGTTATGAGTTCTTCTCTGACTCTGACACTCCCACTTCTCTCCTACAAAGACAATTGTGATTACATAGGGCCCACACAGATGGCCAACATTATATCCCAGTCGCAAAACCTTTAACTTAATTATGTCTACAAAGTCCCTTTTGCCAAGAAATGTAATATATTCCCATGTTCTTCAGATTACCACTTGGACATCTTTAGGAAGTCATCATTCTACCAGCCACAGCAACTATTCAAAACCTTGGAAATACATTCTGGTGGTGAAACTGGGTAGACAGGCATGCTCACATGTTGGTGGTGGGAATACAACTTAGAACAAGCCATTAAAGATAATTTTTCAAAATATAACATATATGCATTTACAATTGCATATGCATTATTCCAGTTTCTACAGTAGACAAAAATTCACTAGCAGAAATGCAAATAAATCGATAGATAAATAGATATACAAGACTATTCAAAGAACCTCTTTTGTAATACTGAAATATTAAGCAAAAACCCAAATTCTCCACCAACAATATATTGGAATATTATCCAATTTAAAAATTAGAGAATACTGCTATGCTATTAAGCGTGACCTCTATAATGCATTGTAGAGTTAAAAATAAAGATTGGAGAAAAGGGTGATTGTCCTATCAATAAACTGGGATGGGTAACAGGCACAGGAACAGCATGAGAGGTGAAGAGCAGACACAAGAGCCAGGGTTGGAGGAGTAGGGGGCTTTCAAGAAAAGACTGCAAAAGAGACTGATATCAAGCTTAGTGGTTCTATTTGGTAATTCAACTCTCTTCAAAATCCCAAATATCATTTCTCACCCACATAGACGTGAAACTGTTCTTAAATAGTTTATCTTTTACGGTGCCAAGAGTTTTTCTATAAACTTGGTGGTTGCAAAATCCTATTTGTCATGAAATTGGGGAAAAGGTAAAGACTTTCCACAACTTCTCTCGTTTAATGCTTAAATACTAATGACATGCTAACAAAAGGCACAAAATGTACACACAATTAAGCACACACTGGTGACCCAAACAGCCACCTTTTCTCCGCACTTCTCTTTCAGTGACATTTGGATCATGGTTTGACCATATCCATGGCTGGCTGCAAATGAGAGAAAAAGAGAATTTCCCGATGATATCATATGAGGAGCTGCATCAGGTAACCAAATATTTCACTTTCTCTCACACCACTTCATAATAACATAATTTCCCTTCATATTTTTCTTCTTCCTCCTCTATTTTTTTTTGTGAATATACATAACAAAACTTGCATCAATTCCATAATTTCTACATGTATAATTCATTATTATTGATTGCATTCAAGTTGTGCAATCTTTTTCACTGGCCTTTTCTAAATCTTTCTGCCATGTTTAACAAATTCAATATCCCTAAGCTAATCCCACCGTTTCCCCTCCACTTCACCCCTTGTAACCACTAATAATCTTTGGTTTCTATATATTTCCTTATTTCATATAAGTGAAACTATACAGTATTAGCCCTTTTGCAACTGATTTATTTCATTCAACGTAATGTTTGCAAGGCTCTTCTATGTTGTGGCATGCATCAGGACTTCATTGCTCTTTATGGCTGAGTAGTATTCCATTGGTACATGTATATATCACATTGTGTTTATCCATTAATACTACCCCATTCTTCAAAGTTTCCACAGTATCCTTTTAATCAAAGGATATCCCAGTGACCAGATCAAATAGGGTTATTGTCCACCTTATCTTCATTCTCCTATGTATATACGACATGCCTTACTTGTTTAACGTCCTCAGTATTTTCTTTCTTTATCAACTGTAATGGATTCAACAAAAAAGGACTTGATGACATTTGCAATTCATGCGAGCTTTGAACATTTAAAAAAAAAACATGATACCGTAGAATCAGTTCCAACTCATGGCAACCCCTTGTGTTACAGAGTAGAACTATGCACTGTATCATTTTCTTGGCTGTAAACTTTAAGATGCAGATTGTCAAGCCTTTCTTCCGTAGTGCCACTTGGTGGGTTTCAACTGCCAACCTTTTGATTAGTGGTTGATCGCAACATGTTTGCTCCACCCAGGGACCGCTCAGTGTCTGGGCTCTTTCTGAAGATTATCTTGGCAAATTATAGGTCCATCCATCTGATTTCTAAAGTGTTCTGGACTCAGTCATAGAGGTGATCGATGTTGATCATGGTATATTTTATATATTGGTTATCTCAGTTTTTCCTTTTCATTGCTTCCAAAATCCTATTTCTTTTTTTTCCCCAATTTTGATCACTTCCAGATGAGTACAACCAACACATCCTCTCTCTGTTTTCCCTCATTTTTTTCTCCCACTGATCTTCATTCCCCCCTGACTTTCCTTGTCTTCTTTCTTCCTCATTGTACTTTACTTTCATGTCCTCTGTCTTGTGTTTTTGTTCTAGGACATAAGAGCCAGTGTAGAGAAGATCAGCCAGTTCTTGGGCAAGAAGCTAGGCCCTGAAAAATTCAACTCAGTCCTTCAAAGTCATGAAAAATAATAAAATGAGCAATTTGTCCCTAGTGCCAGATACCTTTATGTAGCACAGCAAAGGACAACTGAGGAGAAAAGATAAGAGAGAGTTTTCTGATTATAGAACATGAAACAAATGAACAAGCAATAACCTTACTTCTTTGGATGCACTAATATACTGGGTAAAGGAAGCATTTGGATCTTTGAAATCATATAAGTGCCATCTGAAAGTTGAATGAACGAGTTGGGTATTTATAAACTTACCAAGACTTAAGAAAGTGATGACCAGTTGATAAATAATACATTTCTTGGGGTAGTTATCTACCCTCTATTGATTTTCAAGGAGTCCCTAGGTGGCACAAATGGTTAAGGTCTCAACTGCTAGCCAAAAACCGGTAAGTCAAGTCCACTCAAAGATGGCTTAGAAGGAAAGCCCGGCTACGTGATTCCAAAAGGTCACAGGCTTGAAAACCCTATGGAACAGTTCTACTCTGTCACATGTGTCCCTATGAGTCAAAATCACTCAATGGCTCTGTTATGAAATGAATTATGTCCCCCAAATATTTGTGTGTCAACATGGCTAGTCCATGATTCCCAATACTGTGTGATTGTCCACAATTTTGTCATTTGATGTCAATTTCCTATGTGTTGTAAATCCTACCTGTATGTTGTTAATGAGGTTGGATTAGCAACAGTTATGTTAATGAGGCAGGACTCAATCTACAAGATTAAGCTGTGTTTTAAATCAGTCTCTTTTGAGATATAAAAGAGAAATGAGCAGAGAGAAGGGGACATCATTACCACCAAGAAAGAAGTACCAGGAGCAGTATGTCTTTTGGACCTGGTGCCCTTGCTCTGTGATGCTCCTAGACCAGGGAAAGATTGATAACAAGCACTTTCCCCCAGAACCAGAAGAGAGAAAAAGCCTTCCCCTGGAGATCACACCCTGAATTTGGAATCCTAGCCCCTTAGACTGTGAGAGGATAAATTTCTGTATGTTAAAGCCATTTACTTGTAGTATTTCTGTTATAGCGGCACTAGATAACTAAGGGAGCCCTGGTGGCACAGTGGTTAAGAGCTACAGCTGCTAACCAAAAGGTCAGCAGTTCGAATCCACCAGCCGCTGCTTGGAAACCCTATGGAGCAGTACTATTCTGTCCTATAGGGTCAATATGAGTTGGAATTGACTCGACGGCAACAGGTTTGGTTGTTCGTTTTTTTTTAAATAACTAAGACAGACACCTAACAATAAGCACTTATAAAGAACCATGAGTGGCATAGACAATTTGCACTTAACTACTAACATAAAGCTTAATTGTTAGAGCCAAACTAACAGTTCATGGAATAAAGTCCTGGTGATCTGCTTCTCTAAAGATTACAACCTAGAAAACCCTACAGAACAGTTGTACTCTGTAATACATGCAGTCACCATGATTCGGGATCCACTAGATGGCTACGGATGGGGTTGCATTTGGTAAGCCCTTATAGGGATCTTGGCTTCTATTCCTCATAAGGTAGAAGGTATTGGGAAATTTGGAGCAACCCAGGATATACCTAGGCTTAAGTTTCCAAAGAATTCATATGTGGCACTGAGAGCACATTGTATCAAAATTCAAAAGCAATAAAATCCGTTAAAAAGTTACTGGAATAACTAAAGTGAAAAATAATGCTGTCCTAAGAGCAAAATGAAGAGGGAATTTCAAGTATTGGGGAGTAATCATTTGTGCCACAACATTCTAAAGGTTTAACCTAAACAAGAACCAAAAGTTGACCATTCAATTTAGTATCTTGGGGATTCTTTGTTACAATAACATGAGAAATTTCAATAGTGGGGACAAAGGCTTAGTTGGCATGTGCTCAAGGAAAAACTCTGAGCAAAAGAACCACAGACAGAAAGTACAGACAACTTCTCTTTGGATCTTTTGTGAAAAGGAGAATAGAGAAATGGAACAGTTACTTGAAGGGTATGCAAGACCCAGAGAAACATTGTTTAAATTGGGAGAAATTCCAGCATTTTTTTTACTACCAGAAGAAGTTGGCAAAGAATTTTCAATATACCGTGGACATGCAGAATCATGAAGAAATCAGTCTTGGAGGAAGTACAGCCAGAATGGTCCATAGAAGCAAGGATGACCAGACTTCCTCTTATTTACTTTGGACAGGTCATCAGGAGGGAATGATCGCTGGAGAAAGAAATCATGCTTGGTAAAGTAGAGGGTTATGGAACAAGAGGAAGCACCTCCAATGAGATGGAAAGATGCAATAGCCACAATAATGGACTCAAACATACCAACTATCTTGAAGACAGTGCAGTACTGGGCAACATTTCCTTCTGTTAAACTCTAGGTTATTATGAGTTGGAGATGACTCAATACACCTAACAACAGCAAGAATGATTTAATAGAGAAGTAATGTGCATCATTGTTGAAGCAACATCCTGAGGAAGAGAAAAGAGTAATAAGATGCAGATCCAAGATGAAGAGCTGGCTTAGATAGAAACATGAACAGTTCATCGGTAGTAACTGGAAAGGGCATAGATAGAGGTACACGAGCAGTTGTACTGCCAGGAAATTGCAGAACCATCACCATTAACCAGTCGCAAATATTTCTATCACCCTTATCAGAAGCTCAGTGTTTCCTAAGCATTGTGTCTTATTATTATATTTTCTAAAGTAATTGTGATCAAAGTCACCAGCTGAGAGAGAAGATAAGCATAAGGTATTGAATGTACAGCATGAAAATAAGGAATGATTTTCAGGGAGCATGACTTGGTTTAAGCAGTCATAACTTTAAAGGGAAATAAGTTATCAAGGTTGTCTCTTTTAGCTCCTGTCTTGTTTACAGTTGTTTTAAAATCTGAAATTAGGATTGTATCAGATGAATTTTAGATCTTGTGAAAGGAGCAAGAGAATTTGAAATGAAAGAGAATGATTACAATCCTTAATTATGTCATTTCATGATGGATAATGAATGGTGCAAACAGTTAAGTGCTCAAATACTAGCCAAAGGTTGACGGTTCAAACCCACTGAGAGGCACCTTGAAAGACAAACTGGGTGATCTGATTCCAAAAGGCCACAGACTTTAAAATGCTATGGAGTAGTTCTACTTGGCACATGTGGGGTCACCATGAATCAGAATCAACTTAAGGGAAATTAACAACTTCAATGAAGTAAATAAATTCATGAGGAGGAAAAAAAAAAAGACCCGCTGCTTTCGAGTCAATTCCAAGGAAAGAAAGGGAGAGTGAAAATGGGGCAGGATCAACAGATTGTGAGTGCCAATGGAGGTGAAGTATTGAGGAAATTGAATTATCTGTAAATATGGAACTTTATATTTGGAACGTGGGGTGTGTGAAATTGACATGATGGAGGAAGATTAGAAATCAGTGATTACAATATATAGGGTATAATTTCAGCTGCAGAAACTGAAGAGAACATGAAGAACTTGCTGATGAAGATCAAACACTACAGCCTTCATTAAGCATTACACCTCACCATAAAGAAAACAAAAATCCTAACTGCACCAACAAGCAACATCATGATAAATGGAGAAAAGATTGAAGTTGTCAAGGATTTCATTTTACTTGGATCCACAATCAACACCAATAGAAGCAACAGTCAAATCAAACAATGTATTGCATTGGGAAAGTCTGCTTCAAAAGACCTCTTTAAAGTGTTAAAAAGCAAAAATATCACTTGAGGACTTAGGTGTGCCTGACCCAAGCACTGGTATTTTCCATCACTTCATATACATGGGAAAGCTAGACAATGAATAAGGAAGACTGAAGAAGAATGGATACCTTTGAATTATGGTGTTGGCAAAGATAATTGAAATAACATGGACTGCCAGAAGAATGAACAAACCTGTGTTGGAAGGATAGACAGAATGCTTGTTAACAGGGAAGAGGGCAAGACTTCATCTCATGTACTTTGGACATGTGATCAGGAGGGAACAGTCCCTAGAGAAGGACATTATGCTTCTTAAAGTACATGATCAGTGAAAACTAGGAAGACTTTAATGAGATGGATTGACACAGTGGCTGCAACAATGGGCTCAAGCATAGCAACAATTGTGAAGATGGTACAGGACTGAGCACCAATTCCTTCTGTTGTAAATCGGGTTGGTATGAGTCAGCATTGACTGGATGTCATCTAACAACAAAAAGAAGCCTTAAATTGAAGTTATTATTGTTATTGTTTTTGTTACATTTCTTTTTTTGTTTTTCTTTTTTTTTTTTTTATTGTGGTAAGTATATAGGTAACAGAACATTTGCCATTTCTACAATCTGCACTTTAGTTACATTCATCATATTGTTCAACTATCAAGAATAATCATTTCCAAATTTTTCCAATACCATTCATTAATGGATGCTTAGTGTCGTCCCCTAAGCATAGGGTCTTCCTTTCCCCTCCCTCCCTCCTAACCCTACTACTACCCACTAATAAACTGTTCTCTATATACTTGCCTATTCTAGATATCTCATAGAGTTGCAATCATACAGTGTGTTTCATTATTATTCAGTAATCACTATATTACTATGAGGAATGTACTAGAAATAGACCTATTTAACAGATGGCAGGCTTAAGGCTCAAATAGATTATGTAACTAGAAGTCTGAAGTTACAGTCTGTGGTTATCTGGCTCTTGACGGGAAACTATAATCATTCTGTTATGTTGTTTTGTTGTTGCTGTCGAGTCAGCTCCAACTCATGATGACCTTGTGTATAACAGAATCAAAAATTGGCCCATTATGTGTCATCTTCATGGTCTTTGCTAAGTTTGAGTCCATTGTCGAAGCTATTGTGTCAATACATCTCATGGAGGGTTTCCTTTGTTTTCACTGACCCTCTATTTTACCAAACATGAAGGTCTTTTCTAGCAGTTGGTCTTCCCTGATGCCATGTCCAAAGTAAGTGAGACATATTGTCTGCAATTCCCATTTCAGTGTCATGAAAGAAGGGCAGGAGGTAGGTACAGGAGAAGTTCAAGTTAGGTCTTGAGATACTATTTATAAGTCTGATCTGAACTTACTTTTTGTATTTAACAGGAGTCACTGGGGACTTGAAACATCACTTCACAGTGACCCAGAGTGAAATCTTCAATACCTAGAGAAGATGGCGGGGCTTCCTCAAGGGCTTTTCCTGTGGGAATCATAACCTAGTATGTCTGAGGCTGAGATGAATACTGATTCTCTTTATGCCCTTATGCACGTGTATCCTAAGATGTAGCAGAAAATTTTGTCATTGTATCCTGGGGACTTTAGTCCAACAGTAAAATCACACAGGATAATTGAAAACTAACAGGTACTTTATTAAATTTATGCTATATCAGCTTCAAAAAAATTACACAATATTTAATACATACAGAAAATAACATTTTAAAACCATTGTAAATTTATCCCAGGCTAAGAAATAAAATCAGATGCTTTGCTATATTTGTGACAGATTGATTAATGCATGAAAATGAGACATTTCCTGCATGATGGGTACCATTTCTTCTGTAACCATCTCCAATCATATTTCTGTCTATATTTCCCATAACTAAACTATTCTGAATTTATAAAGCATATTTCTGTAGTGGATGTGGTGGTCTTGGCCCAGATCATCAAACCAGTGCACCTACACTCTAGCTGGAGTCCCTTGGTGGTGCAAACAGTTAAGTGATTGATTACTAACTGAAAAGTGGGCGGTTCAAACCCATCTGGACTGCTTCTTAAGACAGGCCTAGCAGTCACCTTCTGAAAGGTCATAGCCTTGAAAACCCTAAATAGCACAGTTATACTCTGCACCCATAGGGTCACCATGAGTGAGAATAAACTTGAGGCAACTGTTAGCAACAGTGAGACTATCGTAGTCATAACAAACCCTCAATAAATGAACACATAATAACAAATAGAAATGGTTATTTCCCTGATCTTTGTCAACAATTTACTCTGTGTATTTCAGTGGCCATGTTCACACAAACACAAAATAATATCTACCTTAAATCTTAGAGAAATTATGGAAAAAACTCATATTTAAATTTCTGGATTTAGCTATTGGGCTGCAGAAAGTTTAATTCCTTCTGGTAAAGAAACAATTACGTAAAAACATTGTATCTGCAACCTGTCAGTGTCATTTAGGCTTAAGTGAACTTTTTTGACCCACATAATCCTCACCATCCAAGAACTTGAAAATTCTTGCCAAGAGAAATATTGTGCAAGTAAATTTATACCAGTACATTTCACTTTCATGGTTGTTGTTAGTAGTCGGGCGCTTAACCATTTTCACCACCTAGGGACAACTACTTCACTGTAAAAAGATGTTAAATTTTATAAATTTCATCAACTCATGAATATCAGAAATAGTGCTGGAGTGATGTGTCCACATAGCTTAACCATTATTTCCAGATCAAATATTATATGAATCTAATGTATTCCTGTTAGTAGGATCACAGTTATTCGTGAGCTTTAGATATACTCCGCAATGGGACTGATTCACAACTGGGTCAATTACTAGCTGTTCATCTTGGAAAAAGTTGCCAAAAAATGAGGAAAACTACAGGACAGAAAGTAAGAGCATAAAGAAAACATTCATGATTTCTAAATTCCCTTGGATTTGAAAGGTTGTTGACATTTCTTTGTTCTTCTGCTTATTTATTGACTTTCTGGGTTCCCCCACCCCTCCAAGTACACTCATGTGCCTCAGAAAG
Organism: Dugong dugon; assembly: GCA_030035585.1. Lineage (NCBI taxonomy): Eukaryota > Metazoa > Chordata > Mammalia > Sirenia > Dugongidae > Dugong > Dugong dugon. The sequence continues at coordinate 119,656,091 of CM057466.1, forward strand.
TTCTCTGTTAGCTAATGATTATTCAGTCTAAGTACACCCTGTTATATTTACAGCTATGATCTTTGGACTCTGAGTAAACTGGGCGTTGTTCTGTCTCAATCTCTAACCTTTGCACACTTATCATGCTTTATTAAGAGTTTGTCTCTTAGAACCAGCGATCAAAGTCAGCTGGCTCTGTTGTTGTTGTTGTTCGGTGTCGTTGAGTCAGTTTGGACATACAGCAAACCCATGCACAACAGAACAAAACATTGTCTGGTCCTGCACCATCCTTACAATTGTCGTTATGCTTGAGCTCATTGTTGCAGCCACTGTGTCAATTCGTCTCGTTGAGGATCTTGCTCTTTTTCACTGACCTACTTTACCAAGCATGATGTCCTTCTGCAGGGACTGGTTCCTCCTGACAACATGTCCGAAGTATGTGAGATGAAGTCTTGCCATCCTTGCTTCTAATGAGCATTCTGGCTGTACTTCTTCCAAGACAGATTTGCTCGTTCTTCTGGCAGTCCATTCAATATTCTCCACCAACACCATAATTCAAAGCCATCAATTCTTCTTCAGTTTTTCTTATCCATAGTCCAGCTTTTATATGCAAAGGAGGCAGTTGAAAACACCATGGCTATGGTCAGTCTCACTTTAGTCCTTAAAGACACATCTTTGCTTTTTAACACTTTAAAGAGGTCTTTTGCAGTAGATTTGTCCAGTGCAATATGTTGCTTGATTTCTTGACTGCTGCTTCTATGGGTGCTGATTGTGGATCTAAGTAAAATGAAAGGCTTGACAACTTCTGTATTTTCTCCGTTTATCATAATGTTGCTTATTGGTCCAGTTGTGAGGATTTTTCTTTTCTTTATGTTGAGGTGTAATCCTTACTGAAGACTGTAGTCTTTGATCCTCATCAGTAAGTGCTTCAAGTCCACTTCAATTTCAGCAAGCAAGGTTGTGTCATCTGCATACTGCAGGTTGTCAATGAGCCTTTCACCAAACCTGATGCCTCATTTTTCTTCATATAATCCAGCTTCTTGGATTATTTGCTCAACATACAGACTGAATAAGAATGATGAAAGGATACAACCCTGATGCACACCTTTCTTGATTTTAAACCTTGCAATATCCCCGTGTTCTGTTGGAACGACTGCCTTTTGGTCTACGTACAGGTTCCACATGAGAACTATTATGTCTTCTGGAATTCCCATTCTTCACAAAGTTATCCATAATTTGTTAAGATCCACACAGTCAAACGCTTCTGCATAGTTGACAAGGCACAGGTAAACACATTTCTAGTATTCTCTGCTTTCAGCCAAGATCCATCTAACATCAGCAATGATATCCCTCATTCCACGTCCTCTTCTGAATTTGGCTTGAGCTTCTGGCATTTCCCTGTCAATGTACTGCTGCAACTGCTTTTCAATGATCTTCAGCAAAATTTTACTTGTGTGTGATATTAGTGATATTGTTCAATAATTTCTGCATTCTGTTTGATCACCTTTCTTTAGAATGGTCACAAATATGGATCTCTTCCAGTCGATTAGCCAGGCAGCCGTTTTTGGAAATTTCTTGGCATAGATGAGTGGGCACCCCCCGTGCTGCATCCACTTGTTGAAACCTCTCAATTGGTAGTCTGCCAATTCCAAGAGACTTGTTTTTTGCCAATGTCTTCAGTGCAGCTTGGACTTCTTCCTCCAGTACCATCGGTTCTTGATCATATGCTATCTCCTGAAATGGTTGAACCAATTCTTGAACCAATACCAATTCTTTTTGGTACAGTGACTCTATGTATTCCTTCCATCTTTTTTTGATGCTTCCATCATCATTAAATATTTTGCCTATAGACTCTTTCAAAACTGCAACTCGAGGCTTGAATTTTTTCGTCAGTTCTTTCAGCTTGAGAAATGCCGAGCATGTTCTTCCCTTCTGTTTTCTTAAATCTAGATCTTTGCACATGTCATTATAATACTTTACTTTGTCTTCTCCAGCTGTCTTTTAAAATCTTCTGTTTAGGGCCTTACTTTATCATTTCTTCCATTCACTTTAGCTACCTGCCTTTTAAGAGCAAATTTCAGAGTCTCTTCTGATATCCATGTTGGTCTTTTCTTTCTTTAGTTTCTTTTTAATGATCTTTTACTTTCTTCAGGTATGATGTCCTTGATGTCTCCCACACCCTGCCAGGTCTTAGGTCGTTAGTGTTCAAAGTGTCAAGTCTATTCTTGAGGTGGTATCCAAATTCAGGTAGGATATATTGAAGGTCGTATTTTGGCTCTTGTGGAGTTGTTTTAATTTTCTTCAGCTTCAACTTGAATTTGCATATGAGCAATTGACAGTCTCTTCCACAGTCGGCCCTGGCCTTGTTCTGAATGATGATATTAAGCTTTTCCATCGTCTCTTTCCACAGACGTAGTCGATTTGGTTCCTGTGTTTTCCATCTGGTGAGGTTCACATGTATAGTCACTGATAATGTTGTTGATAAAAGGGTTTGCATTGAATAAGTCTTGGTCTTGAAAAATTCTATCATTCAATCTCCAGCATCATTTCTATCACCAAGGCCATTTGTTATTAATAAATATAAATAGTTATTTCCCTAATCGTCATCAACTTTTTATTCTGTGTAGTTTAATATTGATATTCATACAAACACAAAATAATCTCTGCTTTTAAACCTTAGGCAATCTTAAAAAAAATCATATTTAAAATTTCTGGACTTAGCTGTTGGCCTGCAAAAAGTTTCATTCCTTCTGACTGAGAAATGATTACATAAAAATATTCCATCTGCAACTTATCAGTGTTGTTTAGGCATAAGTGAATTTTCTGACCCATATAACCTTCACCATCCAAGAACTTGCAAATTCCTGCCAAGAGAAATAATAATTCCAGTAATACCTGCAAGTTAATACCAAAAAGAAAAAACAAACCGAATCCATTGCCATCGAGTAGATTGTGACTCATAGAGACCCTATATAGGACAGAGTAGAACTACCCTATGGGGTTTCCAAGGAGTATCTGTGGATTCCAAGTGCAGATCTTTTGGTTAGCAGCCAAACTCTTAACCACTACACCACCAGGGTTTCCAACATTAATAATACCAGTATATTTCACTCTTGTTTGTTGATGTTAGTAGTTGAGCACAAGAATGTCAAAATTTTATGACTTTCATCAACCCATGAACATCAGAAATACTGCTGGAGTGATGTGTCAACACAGCTTAACCATTTTTTCCAGAACAAATATTATATGAATCTAATGTATTCCTATTAGTAGAGTCACAGTGTTTCATGGGCTTTAGACATACTCTGTGATGGAACTTATTCACAACTGGGTCAATTAGTAGCTGTGTCATCTTGGGAAAAGTTACCTAAAATGGGGAAAACTACAGGGCAGAAAGTAAGAACATCAAAAGAACATTCATGGTGGAGCCAACATGGCTCTATAGACAGAAGCACCATGCTGTCTCTCCACAACAAAGACAAAAAAAACTAAGTAAAACAGAGACAAATGTCAATCCTGTAACCCTAAGCAACAAATGAAGAGATAACTCAACCAAGCACCGAATAGCATAAGAAACCGACAGAGAATAGAAAGCAAGGAGAGATATGGAGTGGAGGTCCTTTATCAGCTAATGCAGCACAGATTTACCATCTTGGACTCCAGCTGGAGATCGGTGGACAGGGAGTATAGAAAAGCAGCTTCAAGGAGCTCCCAGAAGGAGACAGACCACCCTCTAATCAGCGATGCATGCTTTCCCACCCCCACCCTTCTTCCCCCTGCTCGGCCTCTACCACTTCCCAGCAGGCCACAGTAGCTCCTCTGGGAGGCACTGGCTCCGTGTTGCTTGGATTCATCCTGCACACACAGGCTGGCTCCTTAAGTGTCATTTCTTTGTTGCTGGGATTTTTTTGTTGTTGTTGTTGTTTCTTCCCTGTCTCTCACCTCCTCCCCCTCTTTTCTCTTGGACACCTGGCTCTGTGTGCCATCTCTGCTTCTTCTTGACAGGCTATGAAGCATCCCTCGGCTGGGAAACTGCTTCCCCTATCACGCTGCTACACTGATGGGATCCTTGAGGCTTTTGTTTGTTTGTTTGTTTTCTTTTTCATTTTTGTTTTTCTTCATTTCTTGGTTTCTCATCTCTCTCAACTTAACTTCTTTTTTGTCTCCTGAATACTTTGCACTGTGTGCCATCTCTGACCCTTCTAGCCAGGCTGTACTGGGCAGCTTGGGAGCCACTTCCCCAGCCTGCAAAATCATGCTGGTGGGATCCCTAGGAGCATTTCTTTTTTTTTTTTTTTTTTGTATTATTTTTTTCTTTTTCTTTTCTCCTTTTTGTTTTCCTTAATCTCTCACTTTCTTGTCTCTCTCTACTTTCCTGTCTCCTGAATACCAGGTGCTGTGTGCCATCTCAGCCCCTTCTAGGTGGGTTGTGCCCCAAAACGTGGGAGCCACTTCTCCAGTCACCAGTGGGATCCATGGGGGCATTTCTTCTCTTTTTTATTTATTTCACTTTTTCTTTTTTCCTCTTTGTTTTCCTTCATTTCACGGTTTCTCATCTCTCCACTCCAACAGCAGGCTGCCTCAGCACATTTTTTTGGCTCTTGTTTCTCTCTCCTCTCTCTCTTTTTTCCCATACTGAACTTAGCCCCACACATCACAACCTGTCCCCCCACCTATCTGCACCGTGAGCTGAACATCGCATCCCCAACAGCACAAGCACAGCCTACTGGAAGCTGCCCTTCACTGACACTTGGCCCAGCCTGTCAACCCCTGTATGTGCCACAAACAACACATCCTAGTCCTGCTGCACCACAGCTGTGTGACTGGCCCTGTCCATTGGACAAGGTGGTGAAAATTATCATGTCCACAGACGAGCAAACAACAAAGAATGCACAGCCCACCTGCTCAGACATAACCAAATAAAACAAAAAAGCAGGATCAAAAAAAAATTTACAATCAATAAATGAAGAAAATTACTGAATGTCAAGAAGACAGTACACAATATCAAAACACATTAAAAAACAAGATGGTTCCAGTAGCTGTCCAAAATAAAACACTAGATGACTTTCCAGTAGAAGAAAAGTCACTGGAACTACCTGATAGGGAATACAAATCTGTAATATTCAGAGTTATTCAAGAGTTTAAGCAAAAAACAAACAAAAATGAGAAAAAAAAAGACAAATTCATGGAAAAGACAAAAAATCATGGAAAATACAAACAAAACATGGAAGAATTCAGGAAAATAATACAGAAACAAAATGTCAAAATAAATTCACAACTAGAAATCATACAAAAACAATTAGAAAATCTAAAAGATAAACATCAAGATTTCAGAAATGGACAGCATCATAAAATGTCCGAGGAGCAGGTTTGAAACAATGGAAGACAAGACCAGTGAAATTGAAGACAAATCCTAGGCTACCACTTTGTTTGAGGACAAATCAGAAAAAAAGAATGTAGAAACCCTGAGAATAATGTCAGATACAATCAAAAGAAAAAATCTGTGAATGATCAGAGTTCCAGAACAGGGAGAAGAAACGGAAAACACAGAGAGGATTATTGAAGAATTGCTGATGGAAAACTTCCCCAATATCATGAAAGATGAAAAGCTGACAATTCAAGAAGCTCAACGAACTCCCATATAAGATAGACCCCAAAAGAAAATCATCAAGGCGTATCATAATCACACTTGCTAAAACCAAAGACAAAGAAAGAATCCTAAGAGCAATTTGAGAAAAATGAAAAATAACAGAGGGGAAACAATAAGACTAAGCTCTGATTACTTGGCAGAAACCATGCAGGCAAGAAGGCTATGGGATGACATACAGAAAACCTTGAAAGAAAAAAATAGCCAAACAAGAATAATATACCCTGCAAAACTCTCATTCAAATATGATGGTGAAATTAGGACATTTCCAGAAACAGAAATTAAGGAAATATGTAAAAAAAAACAAAACAAAACAAATTTACAAGAATTATTAAAGGGAGTCCTTTGATTTGAGAACAAACAACATCAGACAACAGCCTGAATCTAGGACGCAAGATCACATCAGCCAGATACCAACTGTCTTAGTTATCTAGTACTGCTATAACAGAAATACCACAAGCAGATGGCTTCAACATAGAAAATTTATTCTCTCACAGTCCAGTAGGCTACAAGTCCAAATTCAGGGCGTAAGCTCCAAGGGAAGGCTTTCTGTCTCTGTCAGCTCTAGACGAAGGTCCTTGTTTCCAGTCTTCCCTTGGTCTAGGAGCTTCTCCACATAGGAACCTCAGGTCCAAAGGATGCGCTCTGCTCCCAGTACTGCTTTCTTGGTGGTATGAGGTCCTCAACTCTCTGCTCATTTCTCTTCCCTTTTATCTCTTGTAAAATAAAAGGTAATGCAGGCCACACCCCAAGGAAACTCTCCTAACATTGGATCAGGGATGTGACCTGAGTAAGTGTGTTACATCCCACCCTAATCTTCTTTAATATAACCCAATCTTGCTTCATTAACCACAGGCAGAGATTAAAGTTTACAACACATAGGAAAATTATATCAATCATGAAAAGGAGGACAACCACACAATACTGGAAATCATGGCTTAACCAAGTTGACACATATTTTGGGGGACACAGGTCAATACATAACACCAACCTAATGAACTCTGAAGGACTATTAAAAACTGAAATATTTACAACAAGGAATCATAGAGGTTAATATGTAAATGACAACAACATCAGAACAATAAAAGAGGGAATAAATTGAGTAGGTATAGAACTTTCTAATGGAAAGGAAGGCAAGGCAATACCAAGTAATAATAGACTGGTGAAAACCTAGGAAGATATGGGTAAATTTCAAGGTAACCACAAAGAAAGTTAACAAACTTACTTATCAAAATAAAGACGAAAAACATGAAGTCTCAGTAAAAACAAAATCTACAAAATCAAAAGAAAGAAAAAATAATGGACATACAAAAGGAATTAAGCACAGGAGAGTAAGAGGAAGAAAGAAAACGCCAGCATCACACAAAAAAAAGCGCTACAAAATGACAGCGATAAACTCACACTTATCAACAGTCACAAAGAGCATTAACAGCCTAAATGCACCCATAAAGTGACAGAGAGTGACAGAATGGATAAAAAACAGGATTCATCAATATGCTGTCTGCAAAAGACACATCTTAGAAACAAAGATTTAAATTTATTAAAAATCAAAGGATGGAAAAAAATATATTAAGCAAACAGAAACCAAAAACAGCAGGAGTGGAAATACCAATCCCAGATAAAATAGACCTTAAAAAGATATTCACCATAAAAGACAAAGAAAGGCATAATATAATAAAGGGATGATTCATCAAAAAGACATAACCATAGTAAATATCTATGCACCCAGTGACAGGGCTCCAAAATATATTAAACAAACTCTAACAGCATTGAAAAGAGAAATTGACAGTTCCACAATAATAGTAGGAGACTACAACACACTACTTTTGGTAAAGGACAGAACATCTAGAAAGAAAGTCAACAAAGATACAGAATATCTAAAGGCCACAATCAGCCAACTTGAACTCATAGACATATACAGAAGTCTCCACCCAACAGTTGCAAAGTACACATTCTTTTTCAACATACATAGAACATTTTCCAGAATAGACCACATGTTAGGACACAAAGAAACCTTCAAAAAAATCCAAAGATAAAAGAAAGTATCTTCTCTGATCACAACGCCATCAAAATAGAAATTAACAACACAAAGAGTGATAAAAAAATCAATTATGTGGAAACTGAGTAACACTCTGCTTAAAAACCACTGGATAATAGAAAAAATCAAAGATGGAATAAAAAATTCCTAAATCACAGGAGAATGAAAACACATCATACCAAAACCTTTGGGACACAGCAAAGGCAGTGCTCAGAGATCAATTTATAGCAATAGATGCACACATCAAAAAAGAAAGGGACAAAATCAAAACATTAGCTACACAACTCAAAACAAAAAGAAAAAGAACAGCAAAAGAAGCCCACGGCCACCAGAAAAGGATATAATAAAGATCAGAGCAGAAATAAATGAAATAGAGAATAGAAAAACAATAGAAAGAACCAACAAAACCAAAAGTTGGTTCTTTGAAAGGATCAACAAAACCAACAAATAACTGGGCCAAACTGACAAAAACAAGAGAGGACACAAATAACCCAAATAAGAATTGAAATGGGGGACATTACAAAAGACTCAAATGAAATAAAACGGATCATAACAGAATATTATGAAAAACTATACTCCAACAAATTAGAAAACGTAGAGGAAATGGACAAATTTCTAGAAACACACTACCTACCCAAACTAACACAAAATGACGTTGAAAATAGGAACACATCCATAACAAAAGAAGAGATTAAAAAGTAATTTTAAAAAATCCAAACCAAAAAAAACCATGGCTTACATGGCTTCACTGGAGAATTCTACACAACATTCAGAGAAGAGGACTTCCAGGCAACATGGCGCTATAGTCAGAAGCACCACACCATCCCTCCACAGCAAAGATCAGAAAAACTAAGTCAAACAGAGTCACATGTCAATCCTGAAACCTTAAGCATCAAATGAAGAAATAAAGAACTCAGCCAAGCACCAAATGGAATAAGAAACTGACTGAGAACAGAGTGCGAGGAGAGATACATGCAGAGGTTCCCTATCAGCTACTGCAGCATGGATCCGCTATCTTGGACTCCTATCGGAGATCACTGAACAGGAGGTACGAGAAAGCAGCTTCACAGAGCTTCCAGCAGGAGACATAACAACCGGTAACCCATGATATAGGCTTTCCCACCCCCATCCTTCTTCACCCCCAGTTAGCCTCCTCTGCCTCCCGCAGCCACAGTCTATTGGCCGGGAAGCACGAGCTTCCCCTCAGTGCCACTTGGATTCCACTTGCCCACACTGGTCGGCTCCCTGAGTCCCATTTGTTGGCTGTTGGTGTTGCTTTTTTCTGCTTCTTTAGATTTCTTCCTTACTTCTCACCACCTCCGCCTCCTTTCTCTCAAATACCTGGCTCTGTGCGCCATCTTTGCTTCTTCCTGAAAGGCTGCAAAACACTGCTCAACTGTGAAACTGCTTCCCTGCCTGTGTCGCCACGCTAGTGGTACCCCTGGGGCTTTTTTGTTTGTTTGTTTGTTTGCTCTGATTTGTTCTGTTTTGATTTGTTTTGTTTTTTTTTCTTTTCTCGGCTTGGGAGCCCCTTCTAGCCAGGCAGTACCATTCAGCTTGGAAGCTAGTCCCTTACTCTGCACAGACGCACAGGGATATATCCCTTGGGGCACTTCTCTTTTCTTGTTGTTTTTTTTTTTCCCCCCCAGTTTTTTTTTTTTTTTTGTTTGTTTGTTTGCTTTTGGGTTTTTTTCCATTTCTTTATTTAGTTTTCTTCTCTTTCTTATTCGCTTTTTGTCTTTCTTCATTTCCAGCTTCTCAATTTATTCATTTTTTCTTTTCCCTATATCTTTTTTTTAATTTTTGTTTTTCTCCATTTTTCAGTCTGTCATGTCTCCACTCCAATAGCAAGCTCACTTAGCATTCTTTTTTGTTTGTGTATATGTTTTTGGCTCCTCTTCCTCTCTCCTCTCTCTCATCTTTCCCATACCCATCTTAGCTCCACACATCACAGTCTACCCCCTCCTTCCTGCCTACCTGCACCGTGCACTGAACATCACACTCCCAAGCAGCACAGGCATGGCCTACTGGAACCTGCCTTGCACTGATTCCCAGGCCACACTGTCAGCCCTGGTATGTGCCGCAAAAAATCTATCCCAGCAACTCCCCTTCAGCTGGACCTGCCTTGCTGTACCATGACTGATCCTGCCCATTGGAGAAGGAGGTGAAAAGTATCGTGCCCACAGCAGAGCAAACAACAAATAATGCACGGCCCGCCAGCTCAGACATAAATAAAACAAAAAAACAGGATGAAGCAAACAAATCTACAATCAATAAACAAGGAAAATAACCACTGAATGCCCCGAAGACAGCAGACAATATCAAAACATTTACAAAAACAGGACAGGATGGTTCCAGTAGGTGTCCAAAATAAAACACCAGATGACCTTCCAGTAGAAGAAAAGGCACTAGACCTAACTGATAGGAAATTCAAATCTCTACTATCCAGAATTATCCAAGAGTTGAAGCAAAAAACAGACAAAAATGAGGAAAAATAGACAAATTCATGGAAAAGGCAGACAAATTCATGGAAAATACAGACAAAAAATGGAATAATTCAAGAAAATAATCCAGGAACAAAATGCTAAAATAAATTCACAACTAGAAATCATACAAAAACAACAATTAGAAATCCAAAAGATAAACAAGATTTCGGAAAAGGACAGTGTCATAGAAGGGCTGAGGCACAGGTTTGAAACAATGGAAGACAGGATCAGAGAAACTGAAGAAAAACACTTGGATTCAACTCTGAGGAAAAATCAGAAAAAAGAATGAAGAAAAATGAAGAAACCCTGAGAATTATGTGGGATACAATCAAAAGCAAAAATCTGCAAGTGATCAGAGTTCCAGAACAGGGGGAGAAAACAGAAAACACAGAGAGGATCACTGAAGAACTGATGACAGAAAACTTCCCCAACATCATGAAAGATGGAAAGCTGACCATCCAAGAAGCTCAATGAACCCCATATAGGATAGACCCCCCCAAAAAAATCACCAAGGCATATCATAATCACACTAGCTAAGATGAAAGACAAACAAAGAATCCTGAGAGCAGCTCGAGAAAAACAAAAAGTCACATACAGAGGAGAAACAGTAAGACTAAGCTCGGATTATTTGGCAGAAACCACGCAGGCAAGAAGGCAATGGGATGACATATATAAAACCTTGAAAGAAAAAAATTGCCAGCCAATAATAATATATTCTGCAAAACTGTCATTCAAATATGATGGTGAAATTAGGTCATTTCCAGATAAACAGAAATTAAGGAACTATGTAGAAACCAAACAAAACTTACCAGACTTATAAAAGGAAGTCCTTCAATCTGAGAACAAACAATATCAGACCACAGGCTGAATATAGGACACAGGATAGTACTAGCTAGATACCAAACTAGGAAATGAACTTTTAAGGACTATGCAAAACCAAAAGAATTACAAAAGGGAACCAGAGAGGTTAATCTGTAAATGACAACAACAGCAGAACAATAAAAGAGGGAATAAACGGTGTAGGTATAGAACCTTCTAATGGAGAGGAAGTCAAGTGATACCAAGTAATAATAGATTGGTACAAATCTAGGAAGATAAGGGTAAATTTCAAGGTAGTCACAAAGAAAGTTAACAAACCTACTCATCAAAATAAAGAAGAAAAACATAAAGTCTCTGTAAAAACAAAAGAAATGAATAAAAAATCCACATACAAAAGGAACTCAGCACAGGAGAGTAAGAGGAACAAAGAAAACTTCAGCACCACACAAAAAAAAAGCACTACAAAATGCAATCCCACTCCTAGGAATATATCCTAGAGAAGTAAGAGCCGTCACACTAATAGACATATGCACACCCATATTCATTGAAGCACTGTTCACTGTAGCAAAAAGATGGAAACAACCTAGATGCCCATCAACAGATGAATGGATAAAGAAACTATGGTACATACACACACAATGGAGTATTATACAAAGATAAAGAACAATGATGAATCTGTGAAGCATCTCATAACATGTATGAAACTGGAGGACATTATGAGGCACAGTAGTACAGGGACAAAGGTTGAGTGAAATAAGTCAATCACAAAAGGACAAATAATGTATGATGCCTCTTCTGTATAATTCATGTAAAAGTTTACACACAAAAAGTAACAATCTTTGTTGGTTACCAGGGTTGGAAGGGGTGGGGGGGGAATACTAAATAGGCAATAGATAAGTGGTATCTAGGGTGAAGGGTGAGACAGTGCACAGTCTCAACTTGTACAAGCAGTCTCAACCAGCACAACTTGACAAGAAAAGGTCATGGAAGCCCCATAGACACATCCAAACTTCCTGAGGGACTGAATTGCTGGGCAGAGGGCTGTGGGGACCATGGTCTCACGGAACATCTAGCTCAATTGGCATAACACAGTTTATAAAGACAATGTTCTACCTTCGACCTTGGTGAGTAGTGTCTGGGGTCTTTAAAGCCTGTGAGCAGCCATCTAAGATACTCCACTGGTCTCACCCCTTCAGGAGCAAGGGAGAATGAAGAGAACAAGATACAAGGAAAAAATTAGTCCAAAGGACTAACGAACCACAGACTGAGTCAAGTAGAGCTAGATGGTGCCCGGCTACCACCACTCACTGCTCTGACCGGGATCACAATAGAGGGTACTGGACAGAGCTGGGAAAGGATGTAGAACAGAATTTTAACTCAGAAAAAAAAGACCAGATTTACTGGCCTGACAGACTGGAGAAACCCGAGAGTATGGCCCCCGAACACGCTTTTAGCTCAGTGGTGAAACCCCTCCCGAAGTTTACTGTTCAGCCAGGGATTGGATAGCCTCATAAAACAGGCCTAAGTAGGCACAGCAGTCCAGGGACAAGGAATAGAAGGCAGGAGGGGACAGGAAAGCTGGTGATAGTGAACCCAAGGTTGAGAAGGGACAGTGTTGACATGAGGTTGTTAACCATTGTCATAAGGTAATATGTGTAGTAACTCTTTAAAGAGAAACTATTTGTTCTGCAAAACTTCATCTAAGGTACAAAAAAAAAAAAAGAATTATCTATGTGAGATAAAATTGACAACAGCAACTCAAAAGGTTTGATGGGACGCCTAGGGGACAGTGAGTTGAAGATAATGGTGATGGAATAATTTGGAAAAGGATAGTGAGAATAGCAGCACAACTGGAAGAGTGTAATTGATGTCACTGAATTGTACATGTAGAAACTTTTGAAATGGTGTAACTTTGGCTATGTATATTTTCACCAAGAAAAAGGTCCTCAAGGTCGAGAAGGGACAGTGTTGACATGTCGTGGGGTTGTTAACCAATGTCATAAAAAAAATGGGTACTGACTGTTTAATGAGAAACTATTCTGTAAACCTTCATCTAAAGTACAATAAAAAAAAAAATTTAAAATTCAGAGAAGAGCTTACACCAGTACTACTCAAACTACTTCAGAACATAAAAAAGGAAGGGATACCTCTGAATTCATTCTATGAAGCCAGCATAACCCTGATACCCAAACTAGGCAGACACCACACACAAAAAAATTACAGACCAATATCTCTTATGAATATAGATGCAAAAATTTTCAACAAAACTGTAGCCGATAGAATTCAGCATCATATCAAAAAAAATAATACACCAAGACCAAGTAAGATTCATACCAGGTGTGCAAGGATGGTTCAACATTAGAAAATCAATGTAACCCACCACATAAATAAAAGGAAATAAAAGAATCACATGAGCATCTCAATCGACCCAGAAAAAGCATTAAACAAAGTTCAAACCCCATTCCTGATTAAAAAAAAAAACCTCTCCATAAAATAGGTTGCTAGGAGTTGTAATCTTCTAATCGACTCAACAGCAAAGAGTTTTGTTTCTGTTTTTTTTTTTTTGTTTTGTTTTGTTTTTTAATGCAAACGAACAGCCAACATTCTTAACGGAGACAGGCTGAAAACATTCCCCTTGAAAACAGAAACAAGAAAAGTATACCCTTTGTCACCACTCCAATTTAACATTGTGCTGAAATTTCTGGCTAGAGCAATAAGGCAAGAAAAAGAAATAAAGGGCATCCAAATTGGTAATGAAGAAGTAAAGCTGTCCCTATTTGCAGATTATATGATACTATACATAGAAAACCCAAAAGACTCCATGAGAAAATTACTGGAACTGATAGATTCAGCAGAGTAGCAGAATACAAGATAAACACACAAAAATCAGTTGAATTCCTATACACCAATAAAGAGAATGACAAAAAGGAAATCAGGAGAACAATACCGTTTATAATAGCTCCTAAAAAATAGAATAGGAATAAATCTAACCAGGGACGTAAAAGACTTATACAAAGAAAACTACAAAACAAGAAACCAAAAGAGACCTACATAAATGGAAAAACTCACCATGCTCATGGATAGGTAGACTCAACATTGTGAAAATGACAATTCTACCCAAAGCAATCTACAAATAAATGCAATCCTGATGCAAATACCAACAACATTCTTTAAAGATATGAAAAAACTAATCATTAACTTTATATGGAAAGGGAAAAGGGTCCAGATAAGTAAAGCACTATTAAAGAAGAATACAGTAGCAGGACTCACACTACCTGACCTCAGAACCTACTATACAGCTATAGTAGTCAAAACAGCCTGTTACTGGTACAACAACAGATAGATTGACCAATGGAACAGAATAGAGAACCCAGATGCAAAACCATCCACCTACAGTCACCTGTTCTTCAACAGCCACGCAAAGTCCATCAAATAGGGAAAAGACAGTCTTTTTAACAAATGGTGCTGGCAAAACTTGATGTTCATCTGCAAAAAAAAAGAAACAGACCCATACCTCACACCACACACAAAAATTAATTCAAAATAGATCAAAGAAGTAAATATAAAGCCAAAAACTATAAAGATCATAGAATAAAAAATAGGATCGACACTAGAGGCCCTAACACACAGCATTAACAGGATACAAACTATAATTAACAACACACAAACTCCAGAAGATAAAATAGACAACTGGGACCTTCTAAAAATTAAACACTTAATGCTCATCTAAAGATTTCACCAAAAAAGTAAACAGAGAAACTAGATTGGGAAAAATTTTTTGGCTACTACAAATCTACAAAGGTCTAATCTCTAAAATCTACAGGAAAATCCAACACCTCTACAACAAAAAGACAAACAATCCAGTTAAAAAATGGGCAAAGGAAATGAACAGATACTTCACCAAAGAAGACATTCAAATGGCTAAAAGACACATGAGGAAATGCTTACAATCACTAGCCATTAGAGAAACACAAATAAAAACCACAATGCGATACTATCTCACCCCAGCATTACCGGCATGAATCAAAAAAAACAGAAAATAACAGATGTTGGAGAGGCTGTGGGGAGATTGGAACTCTTATGGACTGCTAGTGAGAATGCAAAATGGTACAACCATTATGAAAAACGATATGGGTCTTCCTTAGAAAGCTAGAAATAGAGATTCCATATGATTCAGTAATCCCACTCCTAGGAATATATCCTAGAGAAATAAGAACCACCAAAGGAATAGACATATGCGCACCCATGTTTATTGTAGCATTGTTCACAATAGTGAAAAGATGGAAAAAACCCGGAGGCCCATCAACAGATGAGCAGATAAACAAACAATGGTACATATACCCAAGAGAGTACTACGCAATGAAAAGCAACAATGATGAAGCTGCGAAGTATCTCACAACATGAATGAATGTGGAGGGCATTATCTGAGTGAAATAATTCAGTCACAAAAGGACACATACTGTATGAGGCCACTACTGTAAAAACTCATGAAAATGCTTACACACAAAAAGAAACAATCTTTGATGGTTAGAAGGGAGAGAAGGGTTGGAGACAGGAAAACGCTAAATAGACAATAGATAAGTGGTAATTTTGGTGAAGGGTAAGACAGTACACAATACTAGGAAAGCCAGCAAAAGTTGTACAAGACAAGGTTATGGAAGCTCCATAGACACATCCAGATTCCCTTAGGGACTGAATTACTGGGATGAGGGCTGTGAGGAGCATGGTCTCGGGGAACATCTAGCTCAATTAATCTAACATAGTTTATAAAGAGAATGTTCTACATTCTACTTTGGTGAGTAGCATCTGGGGTCTTAAAAGCCTATGAGCAACCATTTAAGAGAGTCCACTGTCCTACCCCTTCAGGAGCAAGGGAAAATGAAGAAAACTAAAGACACAAGGGAAATATTAGTCCAAAGTACTAATGGACCACAACTATCACAGTCTCCACCAGACTGAGTCCAGTACAACTAGATGGTGCCTGGCAACCACCACAAACTGATCTGACAGGGATCACAATAGAAGGTCCGGGACAGAGCTGGAGAAAAACGTAGAACAAAATTCTAACTCACAAAGACCAAACTTACTGGCCTGAAAGAGACTGGAGAAACCCCAAAAGTATGGTCTCCGGACACCCTTTTAGCTCAATAATAAAGTCCCTCCTGAGGTTCATCCTTCAGCAGAAGATTAGACCGGCCCATAAAACAAAAGGAGACTAAAGGGCCACACCAGCCCAGGGGCAAGGACTAGAAGGCAGGAGGGGACAGGAAAGCTGGTAATAGGGAACCCAAGGTCGAGAAGGGACAGTGTTGACATGTCATGGGGTTGTTAACCAGTGTCATAAAACAATACGTGTACTGTTTAATGACAAGCTAGCTTATTCTGTAAACCTTCACCTAAAGTACAATAATAAAAAAAAGAGAGAGAGAGAAAAAACATGATTTCTAAACTCCCTTCAATTTGAAAGGTTGTTGACATTTCTTTGTTTTGCGTGTTTATTGACTTTCTGGATCCTCCCTCCTCTGCAAGCACACCCATGTGCCCCATAAAGTTTTCTGTTAGCTAATGATTATTCAAACTAAATTCACTCTCCTATATTTACAGCTGTCATCTCTGGGCCCTAAGTAAATTGGGAGCTGTTTGTCCCAATCTCTCTATCCTTTACACCCTGATCTTGCTTTATTTAAAGAGTTCCTCTCTCAGTACCAGCAAACAGATACTGCCTCTGAAGTTGAGAAGACTAGAACAACCTAGCCAACCTTGACTTGACTTTTGGGATGGCTTCTGATTATTTGTGGTTTGAAGACATTCCTTTCCCCAACATGGAATACAGAATTGAAGATCTGAGATCTATCAGAGATGAATTTGTGGTGAGGGATGAAGATGTCATTATACTTTCTTACCCAAAGTCAGGTAAGGAGGCAGGAACTGAAATTGGGGAAGGCTGTGGAATGAGGGGACCCCTGGTGGCACAGTAAGTGTTCAGCTGCTAACCAAAAGGCTGGAAGTTCAAATCCATCAGCTACTCCTTTGAAATCCTATAAGACAGTTCTACTCTATCCTATAGGGTCTCTATGAGTCGCAAAGGACTCCAGAGCACTGGATTTGGGTTTTTTGTGTGTGTGCTTTTTTTTTTTTTTTTTTTTTTGATGGAATA
Source organism: Dugong dugon (assembly GCA_030035585.1). NCBI lineage: Eukaryota > Metazoa > Chordata > Mammalia > Sirenia > Dugongidae > Dugong > Dugong dugon. The sequence goes on from CM057466.1 coordinate 119,673,217, forward strand.
CGGTTATCAATTGAGTGACTTCTCTGTGACTCACACTTGGCTAAGATTTGACAACTAGAGTGGTGTCCTACTGGATTTTATAGTCTCAGAGAGGGATTAAGACAGGCAATTATCAATTAAAGGGATGTGACCACCGAGGTATTGAAGAGTTTAAGGAGTCCTTAGAGCAGAGAATACCAGTGTAGATTTTGGTGATCATGTTGGGGGTGCTTAGAGGGAAAGATTACTGAAGAAGTAGTGGAAAGAAAAAGGCCTCTATTCTGGGATACTAGAAGTCAATATAAGAGTGTTAGGTGAAGAGGGGACAGAGCAGCGTTGGTAACATGCATAAAGGTCTAGAGTTGAAAAATACTGAAGCATTTTCAAAGACCTGAGAAAACATGGATGATCATTGTTTGGAGCAGCAAGTAGTGAGGTGGGATGTGTTTAAACGTTAAATTTATGTGGAACCTGTAACTCATGCTAAGCAACTAGGAAATTATCCCGAAGGCAATAGAAACCTACCGAAAGGATTGAAATGGGGAAGTGATAAGAGCATATTCTTAAAGATGACTCACTGGTAGTCTTTCTAAGGAGCCCTGGTAGTGCAAAGGTTAAGTGTTCAGCTACTAACTGAAATGTCAGTAGTATGAACCTGCAAGTGCTCCAAGGTAGAAAAGACCTGGCGATCTGTACTTGTGAAGATTACAGCCTAGGAAACCCTATTACAGTTCTACTCTGCCATACAGAGTCACTATGGGTCAAAATTGATCTGATGGCACACAAAAGCAATAGGACCTTTCTAGAGTCAATGGTAGTTCAGTGTAGAATTCTTGCCTTCCATATGGGAGACCTGGGTTCAATTCCTGAAAAATACACCTCATATGCAACTACCACATGTCTTTCAGTAGAGGCTTGTGTGTTGCTGTGATGCTAAACAGGTTTCAGTGGAGCTTCCTGAGCAAGATAGACTAGGAAGAAGGGCCTGGTGATACACTTCTCAAAATCAGCCAGTGAAAACCCTATGAATCACAACGATCCATTCTACAAGTGACTTTGGGTATGGCATTTACTTCCATTGTGCATGGGGCCCTCATGAGTCAGGGGTTGACTTCAGAGAAGCTAAAAACAACAACAGAAAATGTCATAGAAAACTACAAAACTAATAAAATATGTCAGGCATTAACTTTCAGGAGGGAGTTCAAAAGCAGTCATACAAGACAAAGATTCATGAGCAAAGGCAACCAAGAACAGAATGTCTATAAGTCCACTTTCTTTTCCTGCTCTCTTTCTAGGTTGGCTACAGTGGGTGGGGATACACTGGCACGGAAGTTAGTAGAGCTTGTATGACTAATGGGATTTTGAACGTTCATGGAACTGTTCTGCCTTAATTATTCTCTCTCCACATTGTCTGCTGGAACCCAAGAGAACCAAGGTGGATGTATGGGATCGGGTGAATGGTTAGGGATCGAATGTTGAATATTGAATGAGGAAGGTAGAAGGAGACTAAGCACTAGAAACCAGAGTAGTAGGAAGTCAAAAGAACTTCCTACTCATGGAAATTTAAAGAACAGGGGGTTTCAAGAATGAAGAATTACTCATATGCTGCCAAGTAAAAAACAAGAGGAGGAAGGAAAACCTCAACGGGATTTACAGTCATGGACATCATGGCGAAATAGCAAAGTGCCTTTAAGATGTAGTGGTATATGAGAAAACTATTGGAACTAATAGAAAGATTCAGCAGAGTAGCAGAATACAAGATAAACATACAAAAATCAGGTGGATTCCTATACACCAATAAAGAGAATGATGAAAAGGAAATCAGGAAAACAATACCATCTATAATAGCCCTTAAAAAAATAAAATACTTAGGAATAAACCTAACCAGGGATGTAAAACTACAAAACATTACTGCAAGAAACCCAAAAGGATCTACATAAATGGAAAGACATACAATGCTCATGGATAGGTAGACTCAACATTGTGAAAATGACAATTCTACCCAAAACAATCTACAGATAAATGCAATCCTGATGCAAATACCAACAACATTGTTTAAAGAGACGGAAAACCTATTCATTAACTTTATATGGAAAGGGAAGAGGGTCCAGATAAGTAAAGCACTATTGAAGAAGAAGAATACAGTAGGATGACTCACACTACCTGACCTCAGAACCGACTACACAGCTACAGTAGTCAAAATAGCCTGGTACTGGTACAATGACAGATACATTGACCAATGGAACAGAATTGAGAAGCCAGATCTAAAACTCTCCACCTACGGTCACCTGATCTTCGACAACGACCCAAAGTCCATCAAATGAGGAACAGACCATCTTTTTAACAAATGGTGCTGGCAAAACTGGATATCTATCTGCAAAAAAATGAAACAAGACCCAAACCTCACACCAAATACAAAAACTAATTCAAAATGGGTCAAAGACCTAAATATAAAACCAAAAACTATAAAGATCATAGAAGAAAAAATAGGATCAATGCTAGAGGCCCTAATACACGGCATTAACAGGATACAAACCATAACCAACAACACATAAACTCCAGAAGATAAGCTAGATAACTGGGATCTTCTAAAAATTAAACACTTATGCTCATCAAAAGACTTCACCAAAAGAGTAAAAAGAGAACCTACAGACTGGAAAAAATTTTTGGACATTACAAGTCAGTCAAAGGTCTAATCTCTAAAATCTACAAGAAAATCCAACACCTCTACAATAAAAAGACAAATAATCCAATTTAAAAATGGGCAAAGGAAATAAACAGACACTTCACCAAAGAAGACACTGAAGCAGCCAACAGACACATGAGGAAATGCTCGAGATTACTAGCCATTACGGAAATGCAAATCAAAACCACAATGAGCTACCATCTCACCCCTGCATTACTGACACGAATCAAAAATAACTGGAAATAACAAATGTTGGAGAGGCTGCGGGGAGATCAGAACTCTTATGCATTGCTGGTGGGGATGTAAAATGATACAACCATTTTGGAAAATGATATGGCGCTTCCTTAGAAAGCTAGAAATAGAAATACCACACTCTCCAGCAATCCCACTCCTAAGAATATATGCTAGAGAAATAAGAGTAGTCACAAGAACAGACACATGCACACCCATGTTCATTGCAGCATTGTTCACAATAGCAAAAATATGGAAACAACCCAGATGGTCATCAACAGATGAATGGAAAAACAAACTATGGTACATACACACAATGAAGTCTTATGCAAGCATAAATAATAATGATAAATCTGTGAAGCATCTCATAACATGGATGAAACTGGAGGCCATTATGCTTAGGAAATAAGTTAAACACAAAAGGACAAATATTGTATGAGACTACTACTTTAAAAACTTATGAAAAGGTTTACACACAAAAAGAAACAATCTTTGTTGGTTACAAGAGATGAGAAGGGTGGGGGGAATACTAAATAGATGATAGATAAGTGGTAATTTTGGTGAAGGATAAGATAGTACATAATACTGGGGAAACCAGCACAACTTGTACAAGGCAAGGTCATGGAAGCTCCATAGAAATATCCAAACTCCCTTAAGGATGGAACTGCTGGGCAGAGGGCTGTTGGGACCATGATCTCGGAGAACATCTAGCTCAGTTGGCATAACACAGTTGATAAAGAAAATGTTCTACGTTTTACCTTAGTCAGTAGTGTCTCAGGTCTTAAAAGCCTGTGAGTAGCCATCTAAGATACTCCACTGGTCTCATCCCTTCAGGAGCAAGGGAAAATGAAGAAAACTAGATACAAGGGAAAGATTAGTCCAAAGGACTAATGGACCACAACTACCACAGCCTCCACCAGACTGAGTCCAATACAACCAGATGGCACCTGGCTACCACCACTGACTGCTCTGACAGGGATCACAACAGAAGGTCCCGGACAGAGCTGGAGAAAAATGTAGAACAAAATTCTAACTCACAAAAAAAGGCCAGACTTACTGGACTGAAAGAGACTGGAGAAACCCCGAGAGTATGGCCCCCGGACACCCTTTTAGCTCAGAAATGAAGTCACTCCCAAGGTTCACCCTTCAGCCAAAGATTAGACAGCCCCATAAAACAAAATGAGACTAATGGGGCACAACAGCTCATGGACACGGACCAGAAGGCAGGAGAGGATAGGAAATCTGGTAATAGGGAACCCAAGTCGAGAATGGACAGTATTGACATATAGTGGGGTTGTTAACCATTGTCATAAAACAATATGTGTACTGTTTAATGAGAAACTATTCTGTAAACCTTCATCTAAAGCACAATAAAAAAACATTAAAAAAAGATGTAGGGAGTTCCAGCAAAATGGCTCTCTAGGCAGAAGCACCACACCGTCCCTCCACAGCAAAGATCTGAAAAACTAAGCCAAACAGAGAATACAATTCTGAAACCCTAAAACATCAAATGAAGAGATAAAGAACTCAGCCAAGCACCAAATGGAGTGAGAAAACTGACAGAAAATGGAGAGCGAGGAGAGAGTCATGCAGAGGTCCCCTACCAGCTAACGCAGCACGGATCCATCATCTTGGACTCCTATTGGAGACCAGCAAACAGAGGGTAGGAGAAAGCAGCCTCACGGATCTTCCAGCGGGAGACAAAACAACCGGTAATTGGTGATATATGCTTTCCCACCCCCAACCCTTCTTCACCCCGACTGGGCCTCCTTTGCTTCCCGTGGCCACGATCTCTTGACCGGGAAACAATGGCTGCTTGGATTCCACACACCCGAACGGGTGGCTCTCTGAGTGCCATTTGTTGGCTGCTGGTGTTGCTTTTTTTCTGCTTCTTTTCATTTCTTCCTTGCCTATCCCCACCTCCCCCTCCTTTTGCTCGAGTACCTCCCTCTGTGCACCGTCTTTGCTTCTTCCTGAGGGGCTGCGGAGCTCCCTTCGAGTGTGGAGCTGCTTCCCGGTTTGGGGTGCCATGCTGGTGGGATCCTGGGGCTTCTGTTCCTTTGTTTGTTTTGAATTGTTTGTTTGTTTTCTTTTCCTTTTCTTGAGTTGGGAGCCCTTTCTGGCCAGGCTGAGCTGTGTGGCAGGGAGAACCCAGTTTGGCTTCCACAGACGTGCAGAGGGATCCGTGAGGGTATTTCTTTTTTTTTTTCTGTTTCTTTTTTTCTTAATTTGTTTTGTTTTCTTTTCCTCTTTTCCCTTTTTGTCTTTCTTCATTGCTCAGTTTCTCATCTCTCTATATCTTCCTTCTCTTTCTGTTCCCTGAATACTTGGCGTTGTATACCTGTACGCCTTCTAGCCAGGCTGTACTGCAACACCTGAGAGCAACTTCCCCAGACTCCATAGCTGCACTGGTGGAATCCATGGGAACTTTGTGGTTCTTTAAACTTTCTGATTCTTATTTATTCATTCTTTTCTTTTCTTCCTCCTCCCGTATCTGTTTTTTCTCCATTTCATAGTCTCTCATTTCCCCACTCCAACAGCAAGCTCCCCTAGCATTCTTTTTTGTTTGTTTGTATGTTTTTGGCTCCTGTTCCTCTCTCCTCTCTCCCATATCCATCTTAGCTCCACACATAACAATCTCCCCACTGCTTCCTGTCTACCTGCCTACCTGCACCGTGTGCTTGACATCACATCACCAAGCAGCACAGGCACGGCCTACTGGAACCTGCCCTGCACTGATTACTGACCCTCTCTGGTGGCTGTAGTAAGTGCCACAAACAACCCGTCCCAGTAACTCCACTTCAGCTAGACCTGCCCTGCCGTACCATATCTGAGTGACTGACCCTGCCAGTTGAAGAAGGAGGTGAAAAGTATTGTGCCCACAGATAAGCAAACAACAAAGAACACACAGTCTGTCTGCTCAGACATAGTCATATTTTTTTTAAAAAAGGGATGAAACAAACAAATCTACAATCAATAAACAAGAAAAATAACTACTGAATGCCCCAAAGACAGCAGACAATAACAAAACATTTACAAAAACAGGACAGGATGGTTCCAGTAGGCATCCAAAATAAAACACCAGATGATTCTCCTCTGGAAGAAAATGCGCTAGAATGACCTGATAGGGAATTCAAATCTCTAATACTCCGAATTTTCCAAGAACTGAGGCAAAAAGCTGACAAACATGAGGAAAAAGTAGACAAATTCATGGAAAATATGGACAAAAAATTGGAAGAATTCAGGAAAATAATGCAGGAACAAAATGCCAAAATATATTCACAACTAGAAATTATACAAACACAACAATTAGATATCCAAAAGATAAACAACAAGACTTCAGAAATGGACGATGTCATAGAAGGGCTGACAAGCAGATTTGAAATGGTGGAAGACAGGATCAGTGGAATTGAAGACAAATACTTGGCTACAACTCTATCTCAGGAAAACTCAGAAAAAAGAACAAAGAAAAATTAAGAGACCCTGAGAGTTACATGGGACACAATCAAAAGCAAAAATCTGTGAGTGATTGGAATTCCAGAACAGGGGGAGAAAACACAAAACACAGAGAGGATCATTGAGGAACTGCTGACAGAAAACTTCCCCGATATCATGGAAGATGAAAAGATGGCCATCCAAGAAGCTCGACGAACCCCATATAGGAGAGACCCCAAAAGAAAATCACTAAGGCATATCATAATCAGACTCACCAAAACTAAAGACAAACAAAGAATCCTGAGAGCAGCTTGTGAAAAACAAGAAGTCACATACAGAGGAGAAACAGTAAAACTAAACTCAGATTATTCGGCAGAAACCATGCAGGCAAGAAGGCAATGGGATGACATATATAAAATCTTGAAAGAAAAAAATTGCCAGCCAAGAATAATATATCCTGCAAAACTCTCCTTCATATTTGCTGGTGAAATTAGGTCATTTCCAGATAAACAGAAATTAAGGGAATATGTAAAATCAAACCAAATTCACAAGAATTATTAAAGGGAGTTCTTCAATCTGAGGAGAAACAACTTCAGCTCACAGGAAGAATCTAGGATGCAGGATCGTACCAGCCAGACACCAATCTAGGAAATGACCTCTCGAGGACTATTCAAAACCAAAAGAAATACAACAGGAAATCAGAGCAGTTATTCTGATGTTAAATGACATCAACATCAAAACAATACAAGAGGGAATAAACAGCATAGGTATAGAACCTTCTAATGGAGAGGAAGGCAAGGTGATACCAAGTAATGGTACACTGCTTCAAACTTAGAAAGATAAGGGTAAAATTTGTGGTAACCACAAAGAAAGTTAACAAACATACACATAAAAAAAGAGGAAAAACATAAAGTCTCAGCAAAAACAAAACCTACAAAAACAAAAGAAATGAAAAAAAAAACCCACAAACAAAAGTAACTCAGCACAAGAGAGTAAGAAGAACAAAGAAAACAGCACCACAAACAAAAAGCACTACAAAATGACAGCAACAAACACACATCTATCAATAATTACACTGAATGTAAATGGACTCATACACCCATAAAGAGATGGAGAGTGACAAAATGGTTAAGAAAACAGGATCCATCAATATGCTGTCTACAGGAGACAAACCTTAGAAACAAAGATGTGAATTTATTAAAAGTCAAAGGTTGGAAAATAATATATCAAGCTAACAACTACCAAAAAAGAGCAGGAGTGGCAATTCTACTCTCAGATAAAATAGATTTTAAAACGAAATCTACCATAAAAGACAAAGAAGGACACTATATAATGATTAAGGGGACAATCCATCATGAAGACATAACCATAATAAACATCTACCCACCCAATGGCAGGACTCCAAAATACATAAAACAAACTCTAACAATACTGAAAAGATAAATTGACAATTCCACAATAATAGTAGGAGACTTCAACACACCAATCTCAATAAAGGACAGAACAACTAAGAAGAAACTCAGAAAAGATACAGAAGACCTAAGGGCACAATCAGCCAACTTGACCTAGAGACATATATAGAACACTCCATCCAACCGCTGCAAAGTACACATTCTTTTCCAATGCACATGGAACGTTCTCCAGAATAGACCACATCTTAGGCCACAGAGCAATCCTCAACAAGATCCAAAATGTTGAGATAATTCAAAGTATCTTCTCTGACCACAATGCCATCAAGGTAGAAATTAACACTAGAAAGAGCAAGGGAAAAAAAAACAACTACTTTGAAACTGAATAATACCCTGCTTACACATCAATGGGTAATAGAAGAAATCAGAGATGGAATCAAAAAATTCCTAGAATCAAATGAGAATGAAAACACATCATGCCAAAACCTTTGGGACACAGCAAAGGCAGTCCTCAGAGGACAATTTATAGCAATAGATGCACATATCAAAAAAGAAGAAAGGGACAAAATCAAAACATTAACTACAGAACTCAAACAAATAGAAAGAGAACAGCAAAAAAAAAAAGCCCACAACCACCAGAAGAAAGGAAATAGTAAAGATCAGAGAAGAAATAAATGAAATAGAGAACAGAAAAACAATAGAAAGAATCAACAAAACCAAAAGTTGGTTCTTTGAAAGAATCAACAAAATTGACAAACCACTGGCCAGACTGACAAAATAAAAACAGGAGATGACACAAATAACCCAAATAAGAAATGAAATGGGGGACATTACAACAGACCCAACTGAAATAAAAAGGACTATAACAGAATATTATGAAAAACTATACTCCAACAAATTTGAAAACCTAGAGGAAATGGATAAATTTCTAGAAACACACAGCCTACCCAAACTACAACAAAGTGATGTTGAAAATCTGAAAAGATCTATAACAAGAGAAGAGATTGAAAAGGTAATAAAAAAAAAAAACCTCCCAACCAAAAAAAGCCCTGGACCAGATGGCTTCACTGGAGAATTCTACAAAACATTTACAGAAGAGTTTGTACCAGTACTACTCAAGCTATTTCAGAGCATAGAAGAGGAAGCAACACTTCCAAATTCATTCTGTGAAGCCAGCATAACGCTGATACCAAAACCAGGAAAAGATGTCACAAAAAATGAAAATTACAGGCCAACATCTTGCATGAATATTGATGCAAAAATTCTTAACAAAATTCTAGCCAATAGAATTCAGCATCATATCAAAAAAATAATACACCACGACCAAGTAGGATTCATACCAAGTATGGAAGGATGGTTCAACACTAGAAAATCAATCAACGTAATCCACCACATAAATAAAAGGAAAGAAAAGAATCACATGATCATCTCAACTGACACAGAAAAGGCATTTGACAAAGTCCAAAACCCATTCCTGATAAAAAAAAAACTCTCAATAAAATAGGTATAGAAGGGAAATTTCTCAACATAATAAAGGGCATCTGTGCAAAACCAACGGCCAACATCATTCTTAATGGAGAGAGGCTGAAAACATTCCCCTTGAAAACAGGAACAAGACAAGGATGCCCTTTATCACCACTTCTATTTAACATTGTGCTGGAAGTTCTAGCTAGAGCAATAAGGCAAGAAAAAGAAATAAAGGGCATCCAAATTGGTAATGAAGAAGTTAAACTGTCCCTGTTTGCAAATGATATGATCCTATACACAGAAAACCCTAAAGACTCCTCGAGAAATCTACTGGAACTAACAGAAAGATTCATCAGAGTAGCAGGATACAAGATAAACATTCAAAAATCAGTTGCATTCCTATATACCAATAAGGAGAACAATTAAAAGAAAATCAGGAAAACAATACCATTTTCAATAGCCCCTAAAAAGATAAAATACATAGGAATACATCTGACCAGGGATGTAAAAGACCTATACAAAGAAAACTACAAAACACTGCTGCATGAAACCCTAAGGGATCTACATAAACGGAAAAACATACCATGCTCATGGATAGGCAGACTCAACATTGTGAAAATGTCGATTCTACCCAAAGCAATTTACAAATACAATGTAATCCCGATCCAAATACCAACAACATTCTTCAAAGAGATAGAAAAACTAATCATTAACTTTATATGGAAAGGGAAGAAGCCCCGAATAAGTAAAGCACTACTGAAGAAGAAGAATAAAGTTGGAGGACTCACACTACCTGACTTCAGAACCTGCTATACAGCTACACTAGTCAAAACAGCCTGGTACTGGTACAATGACAGATACATTGACCAATGGAACAGAATTGAGAACCCAGATGCAAATCCATCCACTTATGGTCACCTGATCTTCGACAAGGTTACAAAGTCCATCAAATGGGGAAAAGACAGCCTTTTTAACAAATGGTTCTGGCAAAACTGGATATCCATCTGCAAAAAAATGAAACAGGTTGCATACCTCACACCATATACAAAAACTACCTCAAAATGGATCAAAGACCTGAATATAAAGCCTAAAACTATAAAGTTCATAGAAGAAAAAATAGGACCAACAATTCAAGCCTTAATACATGGCATTAACAGGATACAAACCATAACCATCAACACACAAAACCCAATAGATAAACTAGATAACTGGGATCTTCTAAAAATCAAACACCTATGCTCTTCAAAAGACTTCACCAAAAGAGTAAAAAGAGAACCTACAGACTGGGAAAAAATTTTTGGACAGTACAAGTCAGACAATGGTCTAATCTCCATAATCTACAAGAAAATCCAACACCTCTACAACAAAAAGACAAATAATGCTATTAAAAAATGGGCAAAGGAAATGAACAGACACTTCACCAAAGAAGACATTCAAATGGCAAACAGACACATGAGGAAATGCTCGTGATCACTAGCCATTAGAGAAATGCAAATTAAAACCACAATGACGTACCATCTCACCCCGGCATTACTGGCATGAATCAAAAACATTGGAAATAACAAATGTTGGAGGGGCTGCGGGAGATCGGAACACTTATGCACTGCTGGTGGGAATGCAAAATGATACAACCATTTTGGAAAATGATATGGCGCTTCCTCAGAAAGCTAGAAATAGACATACCATTCGATCCAGCAATCCCACTCCTAGGAATATATCCTAGAGAAATAAGAGTCATCACTCGAATAGACATATGCACACCTATGTTCATGGCAGCATTGTTCACAATAGCAAAACAATGGAAACAACCTAGATGCCCATCAACAGATGGATGGATAAACAAACTATGGTACATACACACAATGGAGTACTATGCAACGAGAAAGAACAACAATGAATCTGTGAACCATCTCACAACATGGATGAAACTGGAGGACATTATGCTGAGTGAAATAAGTCAATCACAAAAGAACAAATATTGTATGAGACTTCTATTGTAAAACCCATGAAAAGTTCACACACAAAATGTAACAATCTTTGTTGGTTACCAGGGATGGGAGGGGTGGGGGGTAATATTATATAGACAATAGATAAGTGGTATCTTGGGTGAAGGGTGAGACAGTACACAATACAGGAGAAACTAGCACAGCTTGTACAAGGAAAGGTCATGGAAGTCCCATAGACACACCCAAACTCCCTGAGGGACTGAATTGCTGGGAGGAGGGCTGTGGGGACCATGGTCTCCGGGAACATCTAGCTCAATGGCATGACACAGCTTATAAAGACAATGCTGTACATTCTACCTTGGTAAGTAATGTCTGGGGTCTTAAAAGCCTGTGAGCGGCCATTTAAGATACTCCACTTGTCTCATCCCTTCGGGATCAAGGGAGAATGAAGAGAAGAGGATACAAGGAAAAGATTAGTCCGAAGGACTAATTGTCCACAGCTACCAAGGCCTCCACCAGACTGAGTCCAGTACAGCTAGATGGTGCCTGGCTACCAGCACTGACTGCTCTGACCAGGATCAGAGCAGAGGGTTCTGAACAGAGCTGGAGAAGGATGTAGAGCATAATTCTAACTCACAAAAAAAAAGACCAGATTTACTGGCCTAAAGGAGACTGGAGAAACCCCAAGAGTATGGCCCCCAGACACCCTTTTAGCTCAGGGGTGAAGTTATGTCCGTGGTTCACTGTTCAGCCCAGGAGTGGACAGCCCCATAAAACCAAATGAGACTAACGAGGTACAGGAGTCCAGTGACAAGGGCCAGAAGGCAGAAGGGGACAAGGAAGCTGGTGATAGGGAACCCAAGGTTGAGTACGGATATTGTTGATCTGTTGAGAGATTGTTAACCATTGTCATAGGGCAACATTTGTAGTAACTGTTAAATGAGAAACGATTTTGTTCTGTAAGCCTTCATCTTAAGTGAGAATAACAGCACAATTCGAAGAGCGTAGTCAATGTCACTGAACCTTGCATGTAGAAATTTTTGAAATGGTGTATCTTTGGCTACGTGTATTTTCACCAAAAAAAAAAAGTTGAGAAGTTAGAGAGTTGATATGTTGTGGGGTTGTTAACCAATGTCATAAAACAACATGTGTACTTCTGTTTCATGAGAAAGTATTTGTTCTGTGAGCCTTCACCTGAAGTACAGTAAAAAAAAAAAAAAAAAAAAAAAGATCTAGTGGTACGGTCAAAATTCAGATCAAACAGGTGATGCACTATTTTCCTCTTTTGTGCAGGAACCAATTGGATGATTGAGATCGTCAGTACAATCCACACCAATGGAGATCCCAGCTGGGTCCAATCTGTTGCCAACTGGTTTCGTTCACCATGGATAGAAACAGCAGCTGGGTATGAATATGTAAAGAATATGAAAGAACCACGATTCTACACCTCCCACCTACCCAGTCAATTATTTCCCAAGTCATTCTTCAACTCCAAGGCAAAGGTTAGCTACTGCTGGCAATGACACAACTGATCACTTCTCTGGATCTCTGATTTCCAGTGTTTTGGGAAAAGAGTTAATACATGATTCATCTGAATGAGCATATTAGAAAACATTAGTCCAAGCTACACTATAATATACTACATAATTTCCTTGGAATAGCCTCAGAAAATACAGTTTTCATTAGTTAAATAAATCCCTGCCTCACCCCATTGTGAAACACCTTACATTGAATTCCCTGTGGGAGAAGCACCTGAATTATACATCAGCGCCTATAGTTCAGAAGAGTTTTAGGTTTGGCACTCACGTTAGAAACCCAGTTGGGTTTTTCCAGTCTACTTATGGCATGTCTTTCCCAGTCAACAACTCCACCTGGCTCTGATGAATAATTTCAGGAGTTCTAAAGTAAAGCTCTAATGTTGAGTGTCCCCAGGGGTAAAAATGTGAATTTTCCCTCTCCTTGATTATACTTTAAATCACATGACACCAAACATATTATCGAAACTGCGTAAAACCCTTCAAACCATCAACTGTGGTGTGACAGTAGAAGCACTGTCAAAATATCCTAGTATTACATGTTATATTGTATTAGGGTAGTGGTATATTTCTGCTTGTCTCCTTGTTTACTATTTGGTTCATTTATTGGGCTGTGATATCCATTGTTATGGATACTGTTTAATTTGTTACTGTTTTACCATTTTACACCAATGGTGTAAAATGTAAAGTGCATAATATACACTTAAAAAATAGTGAACAATAAAATATAAATGATAAACAAAAAATAGCCAAACACCAAATTTTAAAAAAAAGCCTCATTTTCATTTAGTTGATTTCGACTCATGGTGACCCCAATATGTTACAGGGTAGAACTGTTCCATGTCTTTTTTCTTGGCTGTAATCTTTACAGAATCAGATTGCCAGACCTTTCTTCTGTGTCATTGCTGGGTGGATTCAAACCACAAACCTTTAAGTTAGTTGTCACAGAAGTGTGGCTTTCTCCTGAATATATGAAAAAAAAAACACACACAAAACAAAAACTCCTCAAGAGAGCACATAAGCTAAGAGACACTCCTGCTTGCCCTATGCTGTATACCTGCTTTGACCTTTTCCACAAACATTTACTCAGGGCTGAGTGTTGAGTTATTTCCAATGCCAATTGCAAACATCTTCTAATCACACTCATGTTCAATCCTCACAATAATAATACCACATACACATTATGATAGAAAGGTTGCTGCGATTTTAATAAGTAGATTCATTATAATATATTTAATATGTTCAAATATCATGTTTTGTATTACATATGTGTAAATATCTTATATAGACTCTGTACGTTTATACTCATATGTACTCCATAAATATATATTCCTATAGTATATATGGGGCCCTGGTGGTGCAGTGTTTCAAACCTCGGTTGCTAAGCAAAAGGTAAGCAGTTCAAATCTGCCAGCTGCTCCTTCAAAACACTATGGGGTAGTTCTACTCTGTCTTATAGGGTTGCTATGAGTAGGAACGGACTCGACCCAATGGGATTATTTTAATAGTATATACGGAATCGTGGTGGTGTAGTGGTTAAAAGCTTAGTCTGCTAACCAAAGGTCGGCCTTCGAATCCACCAGCCACTCCTTGGAAACCCTATGGGGCATTTCTACTCTGTCCTATAGGGTCATTATGAGTCAGAATCGACTCGACAGCATCAGGGTTGGGTTTTTTTTAAATAGTATATATAATATCTCATATATATTTGTATACCTACTTTATTATATTACATACAATATGTATAACACATATACCAAATATATGTACTATGTATAACCATATGTACTATATTAAAATATAAATGTACGTATGTCTTAAATTATACATGTATATATATATTGACAACCACTTGTCTTTCAGTTTGTCATACTGTGGTGGCTTGCATGTTGCTCTGATGCTGGAAGGTATGCCACTGGTCTTTCAAATACCAGCAGGGTAACCCATGGTGGACAGATTTCAGTGGAGCTTCCAGATTAAGATAGATTAGAAAGAAGGACCTAGTGATCTACTTCTGAAAAAAAATGGGCCAATGAAAACCTTATGTATAGCAATGGAACATTGTTTGATAGAGTGCTGGAAAATAAGCCCCACACTTTGGAAGGCACTCAAAAGACCACTGGGGAAGAGCTGCCTCCTCAAAGTAGAGTGGACCTTAATGATGTGGGTGGAGTCAAGCTTTCTGGATCTTCACTTGCTGATGTGGCAAGACTCAAAATGAGAAGAAACAACTGCAAACATCTATTAGTAATTGGAACGTGGAATGTACAAAGTATGAATCAAGGAGAATTGGAAGCTGTCTAAAATGAAAAGGAACGCTTGCATGTCAATATCCTAAGTGTTAATGAGCTAAAATGCTGTGGTATTGGCCCATTTTTAGTGGAAAAATCATAAAGTCTGCTATGCCAGAAGTAAAAAATTGAAGAGGTATGGTGTTGCATTCATCTTCAAAAAGAATATTTCAAGATCTATCCAGAAACACAAAGCTGTCAGTGATAGGATAATATCCATACCTGTACAAGGAAGACCAGTTAAAATGACTGTTATTCAAATTTACACACAATCACTAATGCCAAAAATGAAGAAGTTGAAGAATTTTACCACCTTTTGCAGTCTGAAATCGATCAAACATGCAATCAAGACGTATTGATAATTACTGGTGATTGTAATGTTAAACTTGGAAACAAAGAAGTATCAGTAGTTGGAAAATATGGCCTTCGTGACAGAAATGATGCTGGAGATTGCATGATAGAATTTTACAAGACCAATGACTTATTCATTGTAAATACCTTTTTTCAACAAACGGCGACTATACACATGGACCTCACCGGATGAAAAGCACAGGAATCAAATCAACTATGTAGGTGGAAAGACACAGTAGAGAAGAAGCTCAATATCATCAGTCAGAACAAGACTGTAGAAGAGACCATTAATTGCTCACATACGAATTCAAGCTGAAGTTGAAGAAAATTAAAAGAAAGAGCCAAAGTATCATCTTGAGTATCCCACTTGAATTTAGAGACCATCACAAGAATAGATTTGATGCATTGACACTAATGACCAAAGACCAGATGAGTTGGGGGATGACATCTAGGACATAATACATGAAGAAAGCAAAAGGTCATTAAAAAGACAAGAAAGGAAGAAAAGATGAAAATAGATGTCAGAAGAGACTCTGAAACTTGCTCTTGAATGTAGAGTAGCTAAAGCAAATGGAAGAAATGATGAAGTAAAAGAAATGAACAAAAGATTTCAAACGGAAGCTCAAGAAGACATAGTAAGGTATTATACTGAAATGTGCAAAGACCTGGAGTTAGAAAAGCAAAAGGTAAGAACACACTCAACATTTCTCAAGCTGAAAGAACTGAAGAAAAAATTCAAGGTTCGAGTTGCAATATTGAAGGACTCTATGGGAAAATAAAAAGCGAAGCAGGAAGCATCAAAAAAAAAGAAGGAATACAGAGCCACTGTATCAAAAAGAACTGGTCGACGTTCAGCCCTTTCAGGAGACAGCATCTGATCAAGAACTATATGCTACTGAATGGTACTGAAGGAAGAAGCCCAAGCTGTACTGAAGAGAATGGCAAAAAAACAAGGCTCCAGGAATTGACAGAATACCAATTGAGATGTTTCAACAAACGGATGCGGCACTGGAAGTGCTCACTGGTCTATACCAAGAAATGTGGAAGACAGCTACCTGGCCAACCGACTGAAAGAGATCCATATTTATGCCTACTTCAAAGAAAGGTGATCTAACCGAATGCAGAAATTATCAACCAGTATCACTAACATCACACGCAAGTAAAATTTTCCTGAAGATTATTCAAAAGTGGTTGCAGCAGTACATCCACAGGGAAATGCCAGAAATTCATGCTAGTTGCAGAAGAAGAAGTGGAACCAGGGATACCATTGTTGATGTCAGATGGATCCTGGATGAAACAGAAAACAGAGAAAGAGGTATACCTGTGTTTTATTGACTATGCAAAGGCATTCAACTGTGTGGATCATGACAAATTATGGATAACATGCAAAGAATGGGAATTCCAGAACGTTTAATAGTGCTCATGAAGAACCTGTACATAGATCAAGAGGCAGTAGTTTGAACAGAACAAGGGGATACTGCAGGGTTTAGTCAGGAAAGGTGTACTTCAGGGTTGTATCCTTTCACCATACTTATTCAATCCATATGCTGAGCAAATAATCCAAGAAGCTGGACTATATGAAGAAGAAGGCAGCATCAGGATTGGAGGAAGACTCATTAACAACCTGCATTATGCTGATGACACAACTCTGCTTGCTGAAAGTAAAGAGGACTTGAAGCACTTACTGATGAACATCAAAGACTATAGTCTTCAGTGTGGATTTACACTTCAACATAAAGAAAACAAACATCCTCGCAATTGGACCAATAAGCAACAAAATGATAAAGGAAGAAAAGATCGAAGTTGTCATTGATTTCATTTTACTAGGATCCACAATCAACACCCATGGAAGCAGCAGTCAAGATATCAAGCGATGTACTGCAATGGGTAAATATGCTGCAAAAGACCTCTTGAAAGTGTTAAAAAGGAAAGATGTCACTTTGAGGACTCAGGTGTGCCTAACCCAAGCTATAGTATTTTCCATTGCTTCATATTCATGCAAAAGTTGAGCAATGAAAGAAGACTGAAGAAAAATTGATGCATTTGAATTGTAGTGTTGGTAAAGAATATTGAATATACTATGGACTTCCAGAAGAACAAACAAGTCTGTCTTGGAAGAAGTACAGCCAGATGCTCCTTATAAGCAAGGATGTTGAGATTCAAGTGCTTTGGACATGTTATCAGGAGGAACCAGTCCTTGGAGAAGGACATCATTCTTGATAAAGTAGAAGGTCAGTGAAAAGAGAAGACCTTCAATGAGATACGTTGACACAGTGGCTGAAACAAAAGTCTCAAACATAACAAGGATTTGGAGGATGAAGCAGGACCAGGCAGCATTTGGTTCTGTTGTACATGGGGTCACTATGAGTCAGAACCAACTCAACGGCACTGTCTTAGTTATCTAGTGCTGCTATAACAGAAATACCCCAAGTGGATGGCTTCAACAAAGAGAAATGTATTTTCTCACAGTCTAATAGGCTAGGAGTCCAAATTCAGGGCATCAGCTCCAGGAGAAGGCTTTCACTCTCTGTTGGCTCTGGAGGAAGTTCCTTCTCATCAATCTTGCCCTGGACTAGGAGCTTCTCAGCTCAGGAACCCCAGGACCAAAGGACAAGCCGTGCTCCTGGCACTGCTTTCTTGGTGGTATCCAGTCCCCCTGTCTCTCTGCTCACTTCTCTCTTTTATATCTCAAAAAAGATTGACTCAATACACCACACAGTCTTGTAGATTGAGTCCAGCCTCATTGACATAACTGCCGTCTATCCCACCTCATTAACATCATAAAGATAAGATTTACCACACATAGGAAAATCACATCAGATAACAAAATGGTGGACAATCACACAATACTGGGAATCATGACCCAGTCAAATTGATACACATATTTTGGGGGGACACAATTAAATCCATGACAGGCACCTAACAACAACAAATATATTGTATGCATAATAAATATGTATTGTATTGTACAACAAAGATACGTGTCACTGGGCAGTACAAATGGCTAAGGGCTCAACTACTAACTGCAAGGCTGGTAGTTCATCAACTTCCCTGCCAGAGGTGCCTCATAGTAAGGCTTGGTGATCTGCTTTTAAAAGGTCACAGCCTTGAAAATCCTATGAAGGGCAGATCTACTCTAACACACATGGGAATGCCATGAGTCGGAGTCCATTCCAAGGCAACTATTTTCAGGTTTATAGATAGAAAATTAACACTTGCCTTCATTTATTATGAGAAATGATAAAAGTTTATTCTCTCTCTGGATGTTTCATAATCTACAACAGCATAATGAGGTACTTCAGACAATTGTTTGAATTTGATAAGGAAACTTCTATATACTGTGGACCATGAACATCTGTCTGATTAGTGCTTGGGAAATGATTATCTAGTAGAGATTCCTAGGTAAAGAAACAGAGACCTGAAGTATTAAATGCCTGGAATATCAACAACAGAGTCCCAACAAAACTCAGATCTTCTGATACATCTCCTATTAAGGAAACAAAACAGTTTCACTCCAGTTGATTCCGACTCACAACAACAACATATATATCATATTATAATTGTACTCCACAGATATTCAATGGCTAATTTTTTGGAAATAGATCACCAGGCCTTCTTTTCATTTCACCTATGGGTGGGCTCAAATCACTAAGCTTTTGGTTAGCAGCCAAGGGCTTATCTGTTTGTACCACCAAGTGACTCCACACAGCTCCTAGGGCTGCTTAAGCAATGGTGTCAAATGTAATGACATGATTTTCCTTCTAAAACCTTACAGAACATCCCCTTGCCATGTATCCTCATATCCATGAAGACAGAAACAATCCCTGTCATGCTCATCACTCCGTCTACAGTGTCTAAGACAATGTCTGGCACTTTGTGTTTTTTCAAACGAATGAATGGAAGAAGACAGAATTATGGCCAAACACTCTGATGGAAAGTGGTTTTTCCTCTATTTGCAAAAAAAAATCCATGAGAAAGGGTAATGGGTCCATTTATTTCTCATTATCTTTTTTTTCTATTTCAGGTTATTTACCTAAACAGAAATCCCAGAGATGTTCTTACTTCTGGTTTTTATTACTGGAAAACAGTTAACTATGTAAAACATCCAGAGACATTTGAACAATATTTTGAATGGTTTCTTCAGGGAAATGGTGAGTCTAACTCAGTTATGGAATCTGGATGGAATGGGAGTTCCTGCCCCTCACCTACAGGTCTTACAATTTCGTGGTTTAAACAGCCATATTGCCATCTAAACTAGGTTTTTTGTTGTTGTTTTTGTTGATAGTTGCCATCGATTGGTTCCAATTCATGGTGACCTTATGTATAACAGAACAAAATGTTGCCCAGGCCAGTGCCATCTTCATGATTGTTGATATGTTTTGACCCATTGTTGCATATTTTGTGTCAATCCATCCCACTGAGGGTTTCCCTTGATTTTGCTTGGAAACTTTATCAAACATGATGTCCTTTTCTAAAATTAGTCTTTCATGATGACATATCCATAATAAGGAAACCGAGGTCTCTCCATCCTCACTAGTAAAGAGTATTCTGGCAGTATTTCCTCCAAGACAGATTTGTTCAATCTTCTGGAAGTCCATGGTATATTCAATATTCTTCATCAACACCAAAATGTGAATGCGTCAATTCTTCTTCAGTCTTCCTTTTTCATTGTCCAGCTCTCGCATATATATGAGGTGATTGGAAATACCATAGCTAGAGTCAGGTGCACCCTAATCATCGGAGTGACATCTTTAATTTTAACACAAAAAAGAGGTCTTTTACGGCATATTTACCCAATGCAATACGTTGTTTAATGTCTTGACCACTGTTTATGGAGGTTGATTTTTGATCCAAGCAGAATGAAATCCATGACAACTTCAATTTCATCTCCAACATGATATTGTTTACTGGTCTGGTTGTGAGGATTTTTGTCTTCTTTATGTTGAGGTGTAATCCATACTGAAGGCTGTAGTCTCTGACGTTCATTTGTAAGTGCTTCAAGTCGTCTTCACTTTCAACAAGGAATGAGAAATCAGACTTCTCCAATACCCGTATATTTTTATTCTATCTCCCTTAGGCTCAGAGGCACCTCTCATTCAGTCATGAAACAAAGAAAGAAAAAGAATATTTTAGAATTTATTAATATGCCTGATGTTGAGCATAAAATGGAACATGTGTTACATTTCCTATTGCTGCTGTAACAAATTTCCACAAATATAGTGGTATAAAACAACACAAATTTGTATCTTACACTTCCGGAGGTCAGAAGTCTAAATGGTTCTTACGGGCTAAAATCAAGGTGTTTACAGAGCTCCATTCCTTTCAGGAGGCTCTGAGGAAGAATCTGTTTCTTGTTTTTACACATTCTAGAGGCTGGACTGTATGAACAAGGCATCAGGGTTAGAAGAAAACTCATTAACAACTTCAGATATGCAGATAACACAACCTTGCTTGCTGAAAGTGAAGATGACTTGAAGCACTTACTGATGAAGGTCAAAAACTACAGCCTTCAGAACGGATTACACCTCAACACAAAGACAACAAAAATTCTCACAACTGGACCAATAAAGCAACATCATAATAAACAGAAAATATTGACGTTGTCAAGGATTTCATTTTACTTGCATCAACAATCAATGCCCATAGAAGCAACAGTCACGACATCAAATGATGCATTGCATTGGGTAAATCTGCTGCAAAAGACCTCTTTAAAGTGTTAAAAAAAAGTGAAGATATCACTTTAATTACTAAGGTGCACCTGACCCAAGTTATGTTTTTCAATCACCTCATATACATGAGAAATCTAGACAATGAAAGAGGAAGACACAAGAATTGAGACGTCTGAATTTTGGTGTTGGTGAAGAATATTGAATATACCATGTACTATCTTGGAGAAAAAACAGCTGAAATTCTCCTTAAAAGCAAGGACAGCTAGCTAGACTTGGTCTAGTTTACTTTTAACACATTTTCAGGAAGGACCAATCCTTGGAGAAGTACATCATGATTGGTAAAGTAGAGAGATAACCTCAATGAACGGTATTGACATGGTGGCTGCAACAATGGGTTCAAATTTACCTAGTATTATGAAGATGACACAGGGCTGAGGAAAGTTTACTTCTATTTTATAGGGTCTCTATGATTCAGAGAAAATTCAACGGCACTTAATAACAGAGGACGCCCACATTTCTTGGCTATGGCCACATCACTTTCAACTCTGCTTCCATAGATATGAATTCTTCTCTGACTTTGACACTCCCAGCTCTCTCCTACAAAGATCACTGAGATTACATTCAGCTCACACAGATAGCCAAGATTATATGCCAGTTCCAAACCTTTAACTTAATTATTCCAAGAACGGCAACATAGTCACATGTTCTGTGGATTACCACATGAACATCTTTAGAAGGTCATCATTCTACCTGCCACAGCTAGTATTCAAAATCTTTGAAATACATTCTGGTGGTGAAACTGTGGGTAGACAGGTGTGCTCACATGTTGGTGGTGGGAATACAAAATTAGAACAAGCCATTAAAGATACTTTTTCAAAATATAACAGAAGCACATTTACAATTGCATATGCATAATTCCAATTTCTACTCTAGAGAAAAAGTCACTAGCAGAAATTCAAATAAATCAATAGATAAATAGATGTACAAGACTATTCAAAGCAGTCTCTTTTGTAATAGCCAAACATTAAGAAAAAAATCTCCACCAACAATATAACGGAATATTATCCAATTTAAAAATTAAAAAATACTGCCATGCTATTAAGAGTGACCTCTATAACGCATTGTAGAGCTAAAAATAAAGATTGGAGAAAAGTGTGTAGATAGTCCTACCAATAAACTGAGATGGGTAACAGGCGTAGGAACAGCTTGAGGAGTGAAGAGCAGACACAACCAGATCCGAGGGATGAAGGAGTAGGAGGTTCTCAATAAAAGACTGCAAAAAAGATTGATATCAAGCTTAGTGGTTCCATTCGGTAACTCAATTCTTTTCAAAATCTCAAATATCATTTCTCTCCCACGTAGATGTGAAACTGTTCTTAAATAGTTTCTCTTTTATGGTGCCAAGAGTTTTGCCATAAACATGGTAACTGCAAAATCCTATTTGTCATGAAATTGGGGAAAAGGAAAAGACTTTCTACGACTCCACTCATTTAATCTTCAAACACAGGCACAAAATGTATACGCAACTGAGCACACACTGATGATCCAAACAGCCATCTTTTCTCCTCACTTCTCTTTCAGTGGTATTTGGATCATGGTTTGACCATATCCATGGATGGCTGCAAATGAGAGGGAAAGAGAACTTCCTGATGATATCATATGAGGAGCTACATCAGGTAACCAAATAATTCACTCTCTCTCACACCAATTCATAGTAATATAATTTTCCTCCATTCTCTTATTTTCCTCCTCCATTTTTTTTTATTATTGTGGTAAAAATATACACAACAAAACCTACACCAGTTCAATAATTTCTACATGTATAACCATTATTGATTGCATTCAAGCTGTGAAAACTTTGTCACTAGCCTTTTCCAGATCATTCCACCACTTTTAACAAATTTCAATGTCCCTAAGCTAATCCCCCCTTTTCCCCTCCACTCCACCCCTTATAACCACTAATGATCTTTTGTTTCTATATATTTCCTTATTTCGTGTAAGTGAGACCATACAGTATTAGTCCTTTTGCAACTGATTTATTTCACTCAGCGTAATGTTTGCACGGCTCATCCATGTTGTGGTATGAATCAGGACTTCATTTCTCTTTATGGCTGAGTAGGATTCCATTGGTACATGTATGTATTCCATTGCATTTATCCATTAATATTACCCCATTCTTCAATGTTTCTATACTACCCTTTTAATCAGAGGTTATTCCAGTGACCAGATCAAATAGGGTTATTGCCCATTTTATTTTCATTATCCTGATTATGTAGGACATGCCTTACTTGTTTAATGTCCTCAATATTTTCTTTTCTTTTTTTTTAAACATGTAATCAATTCAACAAGAAAGGACTTGATGACATTTGCATTTCATGAGAGCTATGACCATTTAAAAAAAGAACATGCTACCATCGAGTCAATTCCAACTCATGGCAAGCCAATGTGTTACAGAGTAAAGCTGTGCTCCATATCATTTTCTTGGCTGTATTTTTTAAGATGCAGATTGTCAGGCCTTTCTTCCATAGTGCCACAGGGTGGGTTTCAACTTTCAACCTTTTGATTAGTGGTCAATCGCAACATGTTTGTTCTACCCAGGGGCCTCTCAGTGTCTGGGCTCTTTCTGAAGATTACCTTCACAAATTATAGCTCCATTCACCTAATTTCTAAAGTCCCCTGGACTCAGTCATGCAGGTGATCAACGTTTATCATGTATATTTTACATATTGGTTATCTCCATTTTCCCTTTTCATTGCTTCCAAATGTCCCATTTCTTTTTATTTTTTATCCAATTTTGATCACTTTCCAGATGAGTACAACCAATTCATCCTCTCCCTATTTTTCTTCAGTTTTTTCTGCTACTGATCTTCATTCACCCCTGACTTTGTTTGTCTTCTTTCTTCCTCTTTGTACTTTATCTTCATGTCCTCTCTCTTCTGTTTCCTACTCTAGGACATAAGAGCCAGTGTAGAGAAGATCAGCCAGTTCTTGGGCAAGAAGCTAGGCCCTGAAGAACTCAAGTCTGTCCTCAAAAATGTATCCTTTGAGGTCATGAAAAATAATAAAATGAGCAATTTTTCCCTAATACCAGATAGCTTTATGGATCACAGCAAAGGAAAATTGATGAGAAAAGGTAAGAGAGAGTTTTCTGATCATAGAACATGAAAGAAATGGACAACCAATAACTTTACTTCTTTGGATGCACTGATATATTGGGCAAGGGAAGTGTTTGGATCTTTGAAATCACGTAAGTATCATCTGAACTCTGAAAGTTGAAGGAATGAGTTGGGGTATTTATAAACTTAGAAAGAAGACTTATGAAAGTGAAGCCCAGCTGATGAATAATATCTCTCTTGGGGTAGTTATCTACCCTCTAGCTATTTTCAAGAAATCCCTAGGTGTCGCAAATGGTTAAGAGCTCAACTGCTAGCCAAAAACTGGTGGTTAGAGTCCACCCAAAGATGGCTCAGATGGAAGGCCTGGCTATATGATTCCAAAAGGAAACAGACTAGAAAACCCTATGGGACAGTTCTACTCTGTCACGTGTCCCTCTGAGTCAAAATAACTCAATGACACTGTTATGGATTGAATTATGTCCCGCAAATATTTGTGTGTCAACATGGCTAGTCCATGATTCCCAGTATTGTGTGATTGTCCACCATTTTTTCATCTGATATGACTTCCTAAGTGTTGTAAATCCTACCTCTATGTTGCTAATGAGGTTGGATCAGCAGTAGTTATATTAATGAGGCAGGACACAATCTACAAAATTAGGTTGTGTCTTAAATCAATTTCTTTTGAGATATAAAAGACAGAAGTGAACAGAGAGACAAAGGGACCTCATTACCCCCAAGAAAGAAGTGCCAGGAGCAGTGCATTTTTTGGTCCTGGGATTCCTGTGCTGTAATGCTTCTAGACCAGTGAAACATTGATAACAAGGACCTTTCACCAGAGCCAACAGAGAGAGAAAGCTTTCTTCTGGAGATAGCACCCTGAATTTGGACTTCTAGCCTCTTAGACTCTGAGAGAATAAATTTCTCTTTGTTAAAGCCATCCGTTTGTGGTATTTCTGTTATAGCAGCACTACATAACTAAGGGAGCCCTGGTGGCACAGTGGTTAAGAGCTATGGCTGCTAAGCAAAAGGTCAGCAGTTCGAGTCCACCAGCCTCTGCTTGGAAACCCTATGGGCCAGTACTACTCTGTCCTATAGGGTGGCTATGAGTTGGAATCTACTCGATGGCAACAGGTTTCATTTGTTTGTTTGTTTTTTTAGATAACTAAGACAGGCACCTAACAACTTCCCTTATAAAGAACGATGAGTGGCGTACACAGTTTGCACTTAACTATTAACATAGTTTGGCTGTTAGAGCCAAACTAACAGTTCATGGAATAAAGGCCTAGAGATCTGCTTCCCTAAAGACTACAGCCAAGAAAATGCCACAGAACCGTTGTACTGTGTAATACATGCAGTCACCATGATTCGGGATCGACTAGATAGCTTTGCTTTGGGTTGCATTTGGTAAGCCTTATAGGTATCTTGGCTTCTATACCTCATAACATAGAAGGCATTGGGAAATTTGGAGCAAGCCAGGATGTACCTAGGCTTAAGTTTCCAAAGAATTAATCTGTGGCATTGAGAGCACATTGTGAGTATCACAATTCAAAAGAAATAGAATTATTTAGAAAGTTATTGGAATACCCAAGTGAAAAATAATGGTGTCCTAAGAGCAAAATGAAGAGGGAATTTCAAGAATTGTTAGGGAGTAACCATTTATACCACAACATGCTAAAGGTTTGAACTACACAAGAACCAAAAATTGACCATTTAATTTAGCATCATGGGGACTCTTTGTTACATTGACAAGAGAAATTTCAATGGCAGGGACAAAGTCTTAATTAGCATGTGCTTAAGGAAAAACTCTGAGCAAAAGAACCACAGACAGAAAGTATAGACAACTTTTCTTTGGATCTTTTCTGAAAAGGAGAATAGAGAAATGGAGCAGTTACTTGAAGAGTATGCAAGACCCAGAGAAACATTGTTTAAATTGGGAGAAATTCCAGCATTTTTTTTACTACCAGAAGAAGTTGGCAAAGAATATTGAATATACCGTGGACATGCAGAATCATGAAGAAATCAGTCTTGGAGGAAGTACAGCCAGAATGGTCCATGGAAGCAAGGATGACCAGACTTCCTCTTATTTAATTTGGACAGGTCATCAGGAGGGAATGATCGCTGGAGAAAGAAATCATGCTTGGTAAAGTAGAGGGTTATGAAACAAGAGGAAGCCCCTCCCATGAGATGGAATGATGCAATAGTCACAACAATGGATACAAACATACCAACTATCATGAAGATGGTGCAGCACCAGGCAACATTTCTTTCTGTTAAACTTAAGGTCATTATGAGTCATAGATGACTGAATGCACCTAACAACAACAAAAATGATTTAACAGAGAAGTAAAATGATACTGGTGATAATGTACATAATTGTTGGAGCAGCATCCTGAGGAAGGGAGAAGAGTAAGATGCAGAACCAAGATGAAGAGCTGGCTTAGATAGCAACATGAACAGTTCGTCCATAGTAACTGGAAAGGGCATAGATAGAGGTACATGAGCATTGTACTACCTGGAAATTGCAGAACCATCACCATTAACCAGTGCCAAATATTTCCATCACCCTTATCAGAAGCTCAGTGTTTCCTAAGCATTGTGTCTTATTATTCTGTTTTCTATTTTCTAAAGTAAATATGAATCAAAATCATCAGCTGAGAGAGAAGATAAGTGTAAGGTATTGAATGTAAAGCATGAAAATAAGGAATGATTTTCAGGCAGTATGACTTGGTTTAAGCAGTCATAACTTTAAAGGGAAATAAGTTAGCAAGGTTGTCTCTTTTAGCTCCTGTCTTGTTTGCATTGGTTTAAAATCTGAAATTAGGATTGTATCAGATGAATTTTAGATCTTGTGAAAGGAGCAAGAGAATTTAAAATGAAAGGGAGTGATTACAGTCATTAATTATGCCATTTCAAAATGGATAATGAATGGTGCAAACAGGTGCTCAAATCTAGCCATAATTTGGTGGTTCAAACCTACTGAGAGGCACCTTGAAAGACAAACTGGGCGATTTGATTCCAAAAGGTCACAGCCTTTAGAATGCTATGGTGTGGTTCTACTCAGCACATGTGGGGCTGCCACAAGTCAGAATAAACTTGAGGGCAATTAACAACTACAATGAAGTAAATAAATTATGAACACCAAAAAAAAAAAAAAAAAAAAAAAAGCCCGCTGCTTCTGAGTCAATTCCAAGGAAAGAAAAAGGGAGAGTGAAAATGGGGCAGGATCAACAGATTGTGAGTGCCAATGGAGGTGAAGTATTGAGGAAGCTGAATTATCTGTAAATATGGAACTTTGTATTCAGAATGTGGGGTGTGTGAAAATGAGATGATGGAGGAAGATTAGAAACTAGTTATTACGATATATAGGGTGTACTCTGAGTTGCGGAAAGTGAAGAGGACTTGAAGGACTTGCTGAAGAAGATCAAACACTACAGCCTTCTTTATGGATTACACTTCACCATGAAGAAAACAAAAATCCTAACAACTGAACCAATAAGCAATAACTTGATAAATGGAGAAAAGATTGACGTTGTCAAGGATTTCATTTTACTTGCATCCACAATCAATGCCAATGGAAGCAACAGTCAAATCAAATAATGTATTGCATTGGGAAAATCTGCTGCAAAAGACCTTTAAAGTGTTAAAAAGCAAAGATGTCACTTTGAGGACTAAGGTTTGTGTGACTCAAGCCATGGTATTTTCCATCACTTCATATGCATGGGGAAAATGGACAATGAATAAGAATGACCCAAGAAGAATTGATACCTTTGAATTATGGAGTTGCCATAATGCAAGAATAATTCAAGAATTATTATTATTCAAAGAATACTGAATATACCATGGGCTGCCAGAAGAATGAACAAACCAGTCTTGGAAAGACATCCAGAATGCTCATTAGCAGGGAGGATGGCAAGACTTCATCTCATGTATTTTGGACATGTGATCAGGAGGGAACAGTTCCTGGAGAAGGACATTATGTTTGTTAAAGTAGATGATCAGTGAAAAATAGGAAGACCTTCAGTGAGATGGATTGACACAGTGGCTGCAACAATGGGCTCAAGCATAGCAACAATTGTGAGGATGGCACAGGATTGGGGAGCGTTTCCTTCTGTTGTAAATCGGGTTGCTATGACTCAGAACTGGCTGGATGAACTACAAAAACAAGCCTTGAGTTGAAGTTATTATTGTTGTTATTGTTTTTGTTACCTTTCTTTTTTTGTTTGTTTGTTTTTCCTTTTTTTATTGTGGTAAGTAATAGGTAACAGAACATTTGCCATTTCTACAATCTTCACATTAGTTATATTCATCATATTGTTCAACCATCAACAATAACCATTCCCAAATTTTTCGAATACCATTAACAGATGCTCAGTGTCCCCTAAGCATTATGTCTTCCTTTCACCCTCCCTTCCTCCTAACTCTACTACCCACTAGTAAACTTTTTCTCTATACACTAGCCTATTCTAGATATCTCATACAGTTGCAATCATACAATGTGTTTCATTGTTATTCAATAATCACTATATTACTATGAGGCATGTACTAGAAATAGACCTATTTAACAGATGGCAGACTTAAGGCTCAGATTATGTAACTAGAAGTCTGAAGTTACAGTCTATGGTTATCTGGCTGCTCACATGAAATTATTATCATTCTGTTAAGTTGCTGTTGTTGTTGTTAGTTGCCGTCAAGTCAGCTCTGACTCACAGCAACCTTGTGTATAACAGAATGAAAAATTGGCCCAACGTGTGTCATCTTCATGAGCTTTGTTATGTTTAAGTCCGTTGTCTCAGCTATTGTGTTGATACGTGTCATGGTGGGTTTCCTTTGTTTTCGCTGACCCTCTCTTTTACCAAACATAAAGGCCTTTTCTAGCAGTTGGTCTTTCCTGATGCCATGTCCAAAGTAAGTGAGACATATTGCCTGCAATTTCCAGTTCAGTGTCATGAAAGAAGGGCAGAAGAACAGTTACAGGAGAAGTTCAAATGAGGTCTTAAGATACTATTTATAAGTCTGATCTGGACTTATTTTTTGTTTTTAATAGGCATTATTGGGGACTGGAAGCATCACTTCACAGTGGCCCAGAGTGAAATCTTTGATAAAATGTACCAGAAGAAGATGGCGGGACTTCCTCAAGGGCTTTTCCCATGGGAATCATAACCTAATATTTCTGAGTCTGAGATGAATACTGATTCCATTTATGCCCTTATGCACATGCACCCTAAAATGTAGCAGAAAAATTTGTCATTGTATCCTGGGGACTTTAACCCAATGGCACAATTACACTTGATAATTGAAAACTAGCACATACTTTATTAAATTTATGCTATTATCAGCTTCAAAAAATTACATAATATTTAATTCACACAGAAAATAACATTTTAAAACCATTGTAAATTTATCCCAGGCTAAGAAATAAAATCTAATGTTTTGCTATATTTGTGACAGTTTGATTAATGCATGAAATGAGACATTTCCTGCGTGGGTACCACTTCTTCTGTAACCATCCCCAATCAAATTTCTGTCTATATTTCCCATAACTAATGACTATTCTGAATTTAGAGAGTATGTTTCTGTAGCAGATGTGCTTGGTTCTTGGCCAAGATCATCAAATCAGTGCACCTACACTCTCACTGGAGTCCTTTGGTAGAGCAAATGGTTAAGTAGTAATTGACTACTAACTGAAAGGTAGGTGGTTCAAATCCATCTGGACCACTTCTTAAGGCAGGCCTGGAAGCCAGCTTCTGAAAAGTCACAGCCTTGAAAACCCTAAGGAGCATAGTTATACTCTGCACACATGGGGTCACCATGAGTTGGAATAGACTTGAGGGAACTGTCAACAACAGTGAGACTATCTTAGTCATAACACCCTCAATAAATGAACACATAATAACAAATAAAAATGATTATTTCCCTGATTTTCATCAACATTATATTTGAATGTTAATATTCATACAAACACAAAAATAATCTCTAATTTAAATCTTAGAGAAATTATGGAAAAAATATCATATTTAAATTTCTGGACTTAGCTATTAGCCTGCAAAAGGTTTAGCTCCTTCTGACATAGGACACAATTACATAAAAATATTGCATCCGCAACCTGTCAGTGTCATTCAGGTTTAAGTGAACTTTTTTGACCCACATAATCCTCACCATCCAACAACTTGAAAATTCCTGCAAAGAGAAGTATCATGCAAGTAAACTAACACCGGTACATTTAATTCTGTTGTTGTTGTCAGTAATTATTTGCACCACCTAACAAAAAAATAAAAGTAAAAACAAATCCACTGCCACTGAGTCAATTCTGACTCATAGTGACCCCAGTTTCCAAGGTTATAAAACTCTGTGGAAGCAGACTGCCACATCTTTCTCCTGAGGAGCCGCTAGTCGTTCCAAATCACCAAACTTTCAGGTTAACAGTCAATCGCTTTAAGCACTGCACCACCCAGAAATACCTATTTCACTTTAGAGGCATGTTGAAATTTTATGAATTTCATCAACTCATGGACATTGGAAATACTGCTGGAGTGAAGTGTCAACACAACTGATCCTTTTTTCAGATCAAATATTATATGACTCTAATGTATTGCTGTTAGTAGAGTCACAGTTTTTCATGGGCTTTAGACATACTCTGTGATGTGACTGATTCACAATTGGGTCAACTACTATCTGTGTCAACTTGGAAAAGTTGCCAATAATGGGGAAAACTACAGGACAGAAAGTAAGAGCATCAAGAGAATATTCATAATATCTAAATTCCCTTTGATTTGAAAGGTTGACATTTCTTTGTTCTTCTGCTTGTTAATTGATTTTCTGGGTTCCTTCTCTCCTGTAAGTACACCCATGTGCCCCAGAAAGTTCTCTATTAGCTAATGATTATTCAAGCCAAATACACCCTCCTGTATTTACAGCTGTGATCTCTGCATCGTAAGTAAACTGGGAGTTGCTCTGTCCCAATCTCTCTGTCCTTTGCACCTGATTTTGCTTTATTACAAGAGTTCCTCTTTCAGTACCAGCAAGCAGAGCCACTGCTTCTAAGGTTGAGAAGACTAGAAAAACCTGGCAAGGTTTGACAGGTGACTTTTGGGATAGTTTCTGATTATTTGTGGCTTGAAGACATTCCTTTCAGCAACAAGGCATGCAGAATTGAAGATCTGAGATCTATCAGAGATGAATTTGTGGTGAAGCATGGAGATGTCATTGCACTTTCTTTCCCAAAGTAAGGTAAGGGGGCAGGAAGTGAAATTAAGGAAGGCAGTGGAATGAGGGTATCAATTTAGTGACTTCTCCATGCCTTACACTTGGCTACTAGAGTTTATAGTTTGAGAGAGGAATTAAGACGGGAAATTTTCCCTTAAAAGTATGTTACACTGAGGCGGTGTAATGATTAAGGGGACCTTAGGGGAGAAAAACTAGTGTAGATTTTGGTGATCATATGGAGGCTGGTTAGAGGGACAGATTACTGAAGAAGTAATGGAAACAAGCATCTATTCTGGGATGCCAAAAATCAGTGTGAAAGTGTTAGGAAAAGAGGGAACAGAGCAGGGTTTGTTATATTTGTAAAGGTCTAGAGTTGAAAGACAGTGAGACAGTTTCAAGGACCTGAAAATACATGGATGATTATTGTGTGGAGCAGCAAGGAGTGAGATGGGATGTATTTAAATGGTAAATTCATGTGAAACCTGTAAATCATGCTAAGGAATTAAGAAATTATCCCAAAGGCAATGGAAACCCACTAAAAGAATTGAAAAGGGGATGTGACAGGAGCATATTATTAAAAATCACTAATAGTCTCTCTAAGGAGCACTGGTAGTGCAATGGTTAAGCACTCTGCTGCTAACTGAAAGGTTAGTAGTTTGAACCCACAAGTGCTCCATGGGATAAAAGACCTGGTAATCTGCTCCCATAAAGACTACAGCCTAAGAAACCCTATTACAGTTATACCCTGTCATACAGGGTTGGTATGGGTCAAAATTGAATTGATGGCATACAACAACAACAGGACTTCTCTAGAGGAAATGGTGGGTTTAGCTGAAGAATTCTCTCCTTCCGTGCTGGAGACCTGGGTTCAATTCCCAGCCTATACACCTCATACACAGCCATCAAGTGTCTTTCAGTGGAGGTTTGCATTTTGCTGTGATGCTAAATAGGTTTCAGTGGAGCTTCCTGAGTAAGACAGCCTACAAAGAAAGGCCCAGTGATCTACTTCTGAAAATCAGCCAATGAAAACACTATGGATCACAATAATCCATTCCACAGTTGATCTCAGGAAAGGCATTTCTTTCCATTGTGCATGGGGCTCCTATGAGTCAGGGGCTGACTTGAGAGAAGCTAACAACAACAACAGAAAGTGCAGTAGAAAACTACAAAACTAAGCAAAATATGTCAGGCAACGTCTTTTAGGAAGGCGTTTGAAAGAGGTCATACATAAGGTGGAGCCAATATGGTGCTATAACAGAAGCACCATGCCATCCCTCTGCAGCAAAGACCTGAAAAACTAAGTAAAACAGACCCAAACATCAATCCCGGAAGTTTAAGCATCAACCTTATACGAACTCAATCAAACACTGAATGGAAGAAGAAACTGACAGATAACAGAGTACGAGGAAAGCTACTGAGTGGAGGTCCCCTGCCAGCTAATGCGGCCCAGATTTGTCATCTTGGATCACAATCAACAAGGACCCTGGACAGGGAGTACAGGAAGAAAACTTCATGGAGCTCCCAAAAGGAAACAGAGCATCCTGTAATCTGGGATACACACTTTCCCACCCCCCCACCCTTCTGCCTTGTATGCTGCCTCCCCCACTTTCCAATGGGCTACTATCACTTGGCTGGAGAGACACCAGCTCACTGCTGCCCCAGGTCCACCCCACCCCCAATGGCCAGTTCCCCCAGCACCATATTTTTTTTGTTTTTGTTTTTGTTTCTTCTCTCTCTCTCATTTCCTTCATTTCCTTTCTCCTGCCCACCTAGCCCTGTGGGCTGCCCTTGCCCCCTTCTCAACAGGCCATGCCACACAGCTCAGCTACAGAGCCACCAGCACATGGCCTATCTGGGTCTGCTTCTCCCCCACCCACTGACTCCTTCAGTGCCATATTTTTTACTTTTCTTTACCTTTCTCCCTTTTCCTTCTCTGTCTCCCACCTAGGCCCTGTGCTGCTTCTGCCCCTTCCTGAGGGGCTGTGCCACACCACCCAGTGAGAGAGACACCAGCTTACTGCCACACCAGATCCACCCAACCCCCAATGGCTGGTTCCCTCAGCACTATGTTTATTTTTCTTGTTTTTTGTTTCTTCCATTACTCTCTTTCCTTCTTTACTTTCCTTTCTCCCACTCATCTAACCCTGTATGCTGTCCCTACCCCTTCTTGACAGGCTGAGCCACACTGCACAGCCAGAGAGCCACTGGCACACGGCCTCCCCAGGACTGTCCTGCTTCCACCCACCGACACCCACCACACCGCCATTTTATTTACTTTTTTCTTTTTTCTTCTGTTTCTCTCTCTTATTTATCTTCTTTCTCTCTCCCACTTAACTACATACATCACATTCTCTCCTTTCCCTCCTGCCTATCTGTGCCACATGCTGAGCACCACACACCTGAGCTTCAATGGCACAGACCCCCAGACCCTCAGACTCCAGCCCATACTGCCTCCTAGCACCGCCTTGCCAGCCCCAGTTTGTGCTGAAAATGACCAATCCCCACCCATACCCCCGCTGGAGGTGCCCCACTGCACCATAGTTGAGCAACCAGCCCTGTCCACATAGACAAGATGGTAAGAGGTATCAGGCCCACAGACAAGCAATCAACAAAACACTCCTAGCCCACCCTCCCAGACATAACCAAATAAAACAAAAAAGCATGATGAAACAAACAAACTTACAATCAATAAATGAAGAAAATAATTCCTGAATGTCCTGGAGACAGCAGATAATATCAAAACATAGTTTTAAAAAAAGACAGGGTGGTTCCAGCAAGTGAACAAAATTTTTTAAAAAAAGATGACCTTCAATAGAAGAAAAGTCACTGGAACTACCTGATAGGGATTTCAAAAGTCTCATATTCAGGGCTTTCCAAGAGATTAAAAGGAGATGAAGGAAAACACAGACAAAAATAAGGAAAAAATACACAAAATCATGGAAAATACAGGCAAAATCAGCAAAAACACAGGCAAAGCAATGGAAGAATTCAGGAAAATAATACTAGAATAAAATGTCAAAATAAATAACTATTAGAAATCATACAAAATAGCAATTAGAAATCAAAAAGACAAACAACAAGATTTCAGAAATACCCAATGTTGTAGAAGGTTTTAGGAGCAAATATGAAACAATGGGAGACTAGATCAGCTAAACTGAAGACAAATCCTATGATGCCACTTTGAGGAAAAATCAAAGAAAAGAGTAAAGAAAAATGAAGAAAACATGAAAACGATGTGGGATACAATCAAGAGCAAAAATTTGTCCATGATTGGAGTTCCAGAACAAGGGAAGAAAATGGAAAACACAGAGAGGATTATTGAATATTTGCTGACAGAAAAATTCTCTAATATCATAAAAGATGAAAAGCTGGCCATCCAAAAAGATCAATGAATCCCAGATAGGATAGACCCCAAAAGAAAGTCACCAAGACATATCATAATCACAGTTGCCAAAACCAAAGACAAAGAAAGAATCCCAAGAGCAGCTCGAGAAAAACAAAAAGTCACAAAGGGGAAACAATAAGACTAAGCTCTGATTACTCAGCAGAAACCATGCAGGCACAAAAGCAATGGAATGACATATATAAAACTTTGAAAGAAAAAAAATTGCCAACTAAGAATCATATATCCTGCAAGACTCTCATTCAAATATGATGGTGAAATTAGGACATTTCCAGATAAACAGAAATTAAGGGAATACATAAAAACCAAAACAAATTTACAAGAATTACTAAAGAGAGTCCTTCAGTTAGAGAACAAACAACATCAGACAACAACCTGAATCTAGGGCACAGGACAGCATCAGTCATATACCAACTTAGATAATGAACTCTCAAGGATAAAACAAAACTAAAAGACTAACAACAGGGAACCAAAGAGGTCAATCTGTAAATGACAACAATGTCAGAACAATAAAACAGGGGATGAACTGTGTAGCTATAGAACTTTCAAGTGGAGAAGAAGTCAAGGCAATATCAATAGAAGTGGTTCAAACTTAGGAAAATAGGGGAAAATTTCAGGTAACCACAAAGAAAGTTAACAAACTACTCATCAAAATAAAGAAGAAAAAAATAAGTCTCAGTAAAAACGAAAGATATAAAATGAAAGAAACTAAAAGATAATCCACAAACAAAAGAAGTTCAGCAGAGGAGAGTAAGAGGAGCAAAGGAAAGACCAGCACCACAAAAAAAAGCACTATAAACTGACAGCAATAAACTCACACCTATCGATAATCACACTGAAAGTAAATGAATTAAATGCACCCATAAAGAGACAGAGAGTGACAAAAGGGATAAAAAACAGGAGCATCAATATGCTGTCTACGAGAGATATACCACAGAAACAAAGACATAAATATATTAAAAATCTAAGGATGGACAAAATATATCAAGCAAACAGAAAGCAAAAAAGAGCAGGAATTACAATACTAATCTCAGATAAAGTACTTGTTAAGACAAAATCCACCATAAAAGACAAGGAAGGACATTATATGATGATTAAAGGGACTCTCCACCATGAGGACATAACCATAATAAATATCTATGCACCCAGTCACAGGGCTCCAAAATACATAAAACAAACTCTAACGACACTGAAAAGAGAAACTGACAGTTCCACAGTAATAGTAAGAGATTTCAACATACCACTCTCGGTAAAGGACAGAATATCTAGAAAGAAACTCAACAAAGTTACAGAAGATCTAAAGACCACATTCAACCAACTGGACCTCAAAGACATATATAGAACACTCCACCCAACAGCAGCAAAGTACACATTCTTTTCCAATGCACATGGAACATTCTCTGAAATAGACCACATCTTAGGCCACAAAGCAACCCACAACAAAATGCAAGACACTGAGATAATACAAAGCATCTTCTCTGATCACAATACCATCAAAATAGAAATTAAACAGGAAAAGCAAGAGAAAAAAAATCAAATACATGGAAAGTAAATAACACCCTGCTTAAAAACCACTGGATAATAAAAGACATCAAAGATGGAATTTTAAAAATTTCAATAATCAAATGAGAATGAAAACACATCATACCAGAACATTTGGGACCAGCAAAAGCAGTGCTAACAGGTCAATTTATAGCAATAGATGCACACATCAAAAAAAAAAAAAAAAGAAAGAAAGAAAGAAAGAGAAAAAAATCAAAACGTTAGCTATACAAGTTAAACAAATAGAAAGAGAACAGCAAAAGAAGCCCACAGCCACCAGAAGAAAGGAAATAATAAAGATCAGAACAGAAATAAATGAAATAGAGAATAGAAAAACAATATAGAGAATCAACAGAAATAAAAGTTGGTTCTTTGAAAAGATCAACAAAATTGACAAACAATTGGCAAAACCAAAAAAAGAAAGAAAGAAAGAAATACAGGAGAGGAAGCAAATAAACTGAATAAGAAAATAAATGGAAGACATTACAACAGACTGAACTGAAATAAAAAAGATCATAACAGAGTACTATGAAAAACTGTACTCTAACAAATTTGAAAACCTAGAGGAAATGGACAAATTTCTAGAAACACACTACCTACCTAAACTAATACAAACTGAGGTCGAATATCTGAACACACCCATTACAAGAGAAGAGATTGAAAAGGTAATTTAAAAAACTCCTGACACAAAAAAGTCCTGGCACAGATGGATTCACTGGAGAATTTTACCAAATATTCAGAGAAGAGCTCACACCCGTACTATGCAAACTATTTCAGAATATAGAAAAGGAAGGCGTACTTCTGAATTCATTCTATTAAGCCAGCATAACCCTGATTATACCAAAACCAGGCAAAGACACCACAAAAAAAAGAAAATAACAGACCACTATCTCTCATGACTATAGATGCAAAAATTCTCAACAAATTTCTAGCCAATAGAATTCAGCAACATACCAAAAAAAATAATACACCACAACCAAGTGGGATTCATACCAGGTATACAAGAATGGTTCAACATTGGAAAATCAATCAAAGTAATCCACACATAAATAAAACAAAAGAATCACATGATCATCTCAATACACAGAAAAGGCATTAAATAAATTCAACACCCATTCCTGACGCACACACACAAAAAACTCTCAATAAAACAGGAATAGAAGGAAATCCCTCAACATAACAAAGGGCATCTATACAAAAACAACAGCTAACGTAATTCTTAATGGAGAGAGGCTGAAAACATTCTCTTTGAGAACAGGAACAAGACAAGGATGCCCTTTGTCACCACTCCTATTTAACATTGTGCTGCAAGTCCTAGCTACAGCAATAAGGCAAGAAAAAGAAATAAAGGACATCTAAATTGGTAAGGATATTGAGCTTTTCCTTCATCTCTTTCCACAGATGTAGTTGATTTGATTCCTGTGTGTTCTGTCTGGCTAGGTCCACATGTATAGTCACCGTTTATGTTAATGAAAAAAGGTATTTGCAATAAAGAAGTCGTTGCTCTTGCAAAATTCTATCATGCGGTCTCTGGCATTGCTTCTTTCACCAAAGCCATATTTTCCAACTACCAAGCATTCTTCTTTATTTCCAACTTTCCCATTCCAATCACCAGTAATTATCAATGCATCCTGATTACATGTTCAATTTCAGACTGCAGAAGGTGGTAAAAATCTTCAGCTTCTTCATTTTTGGCCTTAGTGGTTAGTCATATTAACTGGTCTTCCTTGTAGGCATATGGATATTATCCTATCACTGATAGCATTGTACATATGATTGTCTGATTCAAAATGGCCAATACCAGTCCATTTCAGCTCATCAATGTCTATAGTATCGATGTTTATGCATTCCATTCCATTTTTGATGATTTCCAATTTTCCTAGATTCATACTTCGTACATTCCACGTTCCAATTGTTAACGGATGTTTGCAGCTATTTATTCTCATTCTGAGTCTTGCCACATCAGGAAAATGAAGGTCCCAAAAGCTTGATACTATCCAAGCCATTAAGGTCGACTCTACTTTGAGGAGCAGCTCTTCCCCAGTCATATACTGAGTGCATTCCAAACTGAGAGGCTCATCTTCCAGAACTATATCAGACAATATTCCACTGCTATTTATAAGGTTTTCACTTGCTAATTGTTTTCAGAAGTAGACCACCAGGTCCTTCTTTCTAGTCTGTCTGGTCTGGAAGCTCAGCTGAAACTTGTCCGCCATGGGTGACCCTGCTGGTATTTGAATACTAGTGATCTAGCTTCCAGCATCACAGCAACATACAAGCCCCCATAGTACCACAAACTGACAAACATGTGGAAAGAGATGATGGAAAAGCTCAATATCATCAGTCAGAACAAGGCGACTTATTCTGATGACTGCAGAATAGACTATCAATTGCTCATATATAAGTTTAAGTTGAAACTGAAGAAAAATAGAACAAGTCCATGAGAGACAAAATACGACCTTGAGTATATCCTACCTGAATTTAGAGACTATCTCAAGAATAGATTTGATGTGTTGAACAATAATGACTAAAGACCAGACAAGTTGTGGAATGACATCAAGGACAACATACATGAAGAAAGCAAGAAGTCATTTAAAAAG
The DNA here is from genome assembly GCA_030035585.1 of Dugong dugon. Classification (NCBI taxonomy): domain Eukaryota; kingdom Metazoa; phylum Chordata; class Mammalia; order Sirenia; family Dugongidae; genus Dugong; species Dugong dugon. The sequence continues at coordinate 119,712,080 of CM057466.1, forward strand.
AAAGAAAAGACCAAAATGGATGTCAGAGGAGACTCTGAAACTTGTTCTTGAAAGTCGAGTAGCTAAAGTGAATGGAAGAAATGATGAAGTAAAAGAGCTGGACAGAAGATTTCAAAAGGCGGCTTGAGAAGACAAAGTAAAGTATTATAATGACATGTGCAAAAACCTGGAGATAGAAAACCAAAAAGGTGGAACACACTAGGCATTTCTCAAGCTGAAAGAACTCAGGAAAAAATTCAAGCCTCGAGTTGCAATATTAAAGGATTCTATGGAAAAATATTAAATGACACAGGAAGCATCAAAAGAAGATGGAAGAAATATACCCAGTTACTGTACCAAAAGGAATTTGTCGACATTCAGCCATTTCAGGAGGTAGCATATGATCAAGAACCAATGATTTTGAAGAAAGAGGTCCAAGCTACACTGAAGGCATTGGTGAAAAACAAAGCTCCAGGAATTGACATAATACCATTTGAGATGTTTCAACAAACGGATACAGGGCTGGAGGTGCCCACTCATCTATGCCAAGAATTTTGGAAGACCTGGCCAACCTACTGGAAGACATCCATATTTATGCCTATTCCCAATAAAGTTGATCTAATCGAATGAGGAAATTATCTAACAATATCATTAATATCACACGAAAGAAAAGTTTTGCTGAAGATCATTCAAAAGCAGCTGCAGCAGTATATCAATAGGGAACTGCCAGAAATTACAGCCGGATTCAGAAGAGGACGTGGAACAAAGATATCGTTGCTGATGTCAGATGAATCCTGGCTGAAAGCAGAGAATACCAGAAAGACGTTTACCTGTTTTATTGACTATGCAAAGGCATTTCACTGTGTGGATCATAACAAATTATGGATAATATTGCGAAGAATGAGAATTTCAAAACACTTAATTGTACTCATGAGGAACCTGTACATAGATCAAGAGGCAGTCGTTCAAACAGAACAAGGGGATACTGCGTGGTTTAAAGTCAGGAAAGGTATGCTTCAGTGTTATATCCTTTCACCATACTTATTCAATCTGTGTGCTGAGCAAATAATCCAAGAAGCTGGACTATATGAAGAAGAATGGGGCATCAGGATTGGAAGAAGACTCGTTAACAACCTGCATTATGCAGATGACACAACCTTCCTTGCTGCAAGTGAAGAGGACTTGAAGCACTTACTGATGAAGATCAAAGACCACAGCCTTCAGTATGGATTACACCTGAACATAAAGAAAACAAAACTCCTCACAACTGGGCCAATAAGTAACATCATGATAAACAGAGAAAAGATTGAAGTTGTCAAGGATTTCATTTTACTTGGATACACAATCAACAACCATGGAAGCAGCAGTCACAAAATCAAACGTCGTATTGCATTGAGCAAATCTGTTGTAAAAGACCTCTTTAAAGGGTCAAAAAGCAAAGATGACACCTTGAAGACTATCATGGTCCTGACCCAAGCCATGGTGTATTCAATCACCTCATATGCATATGAAAGCTGGAAGATGAATAAAGAAATCAAAGAGAATTGTTACCTTTGAATTGTGGTGTTGGTGAAGAATATTGAACATACTATTGACTGCCAAAGGAACAAACAAATATGTCTTGGAAGAAGTACAACCATAATGCTCCTTAGAAACAAGGGTAGGGAGACTACATCTCACATACTTTGGACATGTTATCAGGAGAGATCAGTCCCCGTAGAAGGACATCATGCTTGGTAAAGTAGAGGGTCAGCAAAAAAAGAGGAAGACCCTCAGAAAGATGTATTGACACAATGGCTTCAACAATGGGCTCAATCACAACAATTATGAGGATGGCTCAGGGTTGGGCAGTGTTTTGTTTTGTTGTATATAGGGTTGCTATGAGTCAGAACTGACTCGATGTCACCTAACAACAACAACAACAAATTGGTGAGGAATAAGTAAAACTATACCTATTTGCTGATGATATGATACTATACATAGAAAACCCAAAACACTTCACAAGGAAACTACTGGAACTAAGAGAAAGATTCAGCAGAGCTGCAGAATACAATATAAACATTAAAAAAATCAGTTGGATTCCTGTATGCTAATAAAGAGAACTACGAAAAGGAAATCAAGAAAGCAATACCATTTATAATAGCCCCTAAAAAAATAAAATACTTAGGACTAAATCTCACTAGGGTCATAAAAGACCTATACAAAGAAAACTACAAAACACTACTGCAAGCAACCAAATGACATCCACATAAATGGAAAAAACATACCATGCTCATGGATAAGTAGACTTAATATTGTGAAAATGTCGATTCTACCTAAAGCAATCTACAAATACAACGCAATCCTGATCCAAATACCAATAACATTCTTTAAAGAGATGGAAAAGCTAATCATTAACTTTAAACGAAAAGGAAAGAGGGCCTGGATAAGCAAAGCATTATTAAAGGAAAACAACAAATTAGGAGACCTCACACTGCCTGACCTCAGAACCTGCTGTACAGCTTCAGTAGTCAAATCAGCCTGATACTGGTACAAAGTCGAACACATTGACCAATGGAACAGAATTGAGAACCCAGATGTAAATCCATCCACCACAGATCACCTGATATTCCACAAAGACCAAAAGTTCATACAATGGAGAAAAGACAATCTATTTAATAAATGGTGCTGGCATAACTAGATGTTCATCTGTAAAAAAATGAAACAGGATCCATATCTCACACCATACCCAATAACTAATTCAAATTGGATCAAAGACCTAAATATAAAACCAAAAAGTATAAAGATCATGAAAGAAAAAAATAGGATCAACACTAGAGGCCCTAATACAGGGCATAAATAGGATACAAACCATAACTAACAATATGCAGACACTCGAAGATAAGCTAAATAACTGGGATCTTCTAAAAGTTAAATTCTCATCAAAAGAATTCACCAAAAGAGTAAAAAGAGAAACTACAGACTAGGGGGAAAAAAATTAGCTATGACATATCCCATGAAGGTATAATTTCTAAAATCTATAGGAAAATCCAACACCTCTACAACAAAAGGACAAATAATTCAATTAAAAAATGGGCAAAGGATATGAACAAACACTTCACCCAAGAAGACATTCAGGTGGATAACAGATACATGAGGAAATGCTCCCCATCACTAGCCTTAGAGAAATGCAAATCAAAACCACAATGAGATATCATCCCACCCCAACATTACTGTCATGAATCAAAAAGAAAAAACAGAAAATAACAAATGTTGGAAAGGTTACGGGGAGACTGGAACTCTTACTCACTGCTGGTGGAAATGCAAAATGGTGCAACCATTTTGGAAAATGATATGGCACTTCCTTATAAAGCTATAAATAGAAATACTATACAATCCAGCAATCCCACTCCTAGGAATATATCCTAGACAAATAAGAGCTGTCACACGAATAGACATATGCACACCAATGTTCATTGCAGTATTATTCACAATGGCAAAAAATGGAAACAATCTAAGTGCCCTTCAACAGAAGAATGGATAAATAAACTATGGTACATACACACAATGGAATACTACATAACGATAAAGAACAATGATGAATCTGGAGGATATAATGCTGAGTGAAATAAGTCAATCAAAAAAGGACAAATACTGTACGAAACCACTATTATAAAAACTCATGAAAAGGTTTACACAGAGAAAGAAACACTCTTTGATGGTTAAGGGAGGAGGGAAAAACACTAACTAAACAACAGATAAGTGGTAACTTTGGTGAAGAGTAAGACTGTACACAATACCGGGGAAGTCAGCATAACTTGACCAAGGCAAGGTCATGGAAGCTTCATAGACACATCCAAATTCCCTGAGGGATCAAACTACTCAGCTTAGGACTGGGAACCATGGTCTCGGGGAACATCTAGCTCAACTGGCATAACATAGTTTATAAAGAAAATGTTCTATATCCTACTTTGGTGAGTAGCGTCAGAGGTCTTAAAAGCTTGTGAGAGGCTGTCTAAGATATTCCACCGGTTCCACCCCATCTAGAGCAAGGGAGAATGAACAAAACCAAAGACACAAGGGAAAGATTAGTCCAAAGGATTAATGGAACACAACTACAACAGTCTCCACCACACTGAATCCAGCACAACTAGATGGTGCCTGGCTGCCACCACTGACTGCTCTGACAGGGATCAAAATAGAGGGTCCTGGACAGAGCTAGAGAAAAGGGTAGAGCGAAATTCAAACTCACAAAAAAAGACCAGACTTACTGCTCTGACAGAGACTGGAGAAACCCCGAGAACAAAGCCCCTGACACTCTTTTAACTCAGTACTGAAGCCACTCCTGAGGTTTGTCCTTCAACCAAAGGTTAGACAGGCCCATAAAACAAAACGAGATTAAATGGGCACACCATCCCAGGTGCAAGGACAAGAAGGCAGTTGAGGACAGGAAAGCTGGTAATGGGAAACCCAAGTTCCAGAAGGGGAGAGTATTGACACATTGTGGGTTGGCAACCAATGTCACAAAACAATATGTGTATTAATTGTTTAATGAAAAACTAATTGGGTCTGTAAACCTTCATCTAAAGCACAATAAAATAAATAATTAAGAAAGAAACTATCTTTGATGGTTACGGTGGAGTCGAGGAGTGGGGAGGGAAAAAATACTAACTACAAAATAGATAAGTGGTAATTTTGGTGAAGGGTAAGATAGTACACAACACTAGGGAAGCCAGCACAACTTTACCAAGGCAAAGTCATAGAAGCTTCATAGACACATTCAAACTCCCATAGGGATAGAGTTACCAGGCTGGGGTCTGGGGAACATGCACTGCTGGGGGACATTAGCTCAACTGACATAACATACTTTATAAGTAAAATGTTCTACATCCTACTTTGGTGGGTAGCGTCTGGGGTCTTACAAGCTTGTGAGCAGCCATCTAAAATATGTCTACTGGTCTCACCCTGTTTGGAGCAAGGGAGAATGAAGAAAAACAAAGCACAAGGGAAAGACTCTTCCAACGAACTAATAGAACACAACCACAACAGCCCCCACCAGACTGAGTCCAGCATAACTAGATTGTGCCTACCTACCACTGACTGCTGTGACAGGGATTACAATAGAGGGTCCTGGACAGAGTTGGAGAAAAATGTAGAACAAAATTCTAACTCACTAAAAAAGACCAGACTTACAGAGCCATACCTACAGAGCTCAGGGAAGGACAGTGAACTTACAAGTATTCTCTTCTCGGTTGCCTTTGCTCATAAATCTTCGTCTTGCATGACTTGATCTGACAGGTCTGGTCTGACAAAGACTGGAGGAACACCAAGAGTATGGCCCCCCGGACATCCTCGTAACTCAGTACTGAAGTCACTCCTGAGGTTCACCCTTCAGCCGAAGATTAGACAGGCCTATAAAACAAACAATAATAAACGTAGCTCAACCACGTATAGGAGACTAAATGGGCACACCAGCCCAGGGGCAAGGACCAGAAGGCAGAAGGGGATAGGAGGGCTGATGAATGGAAATGAGGAACACAAGGTCGATAAGGGGAGAGTGTTGACACATCGTGGGGTTGGCAAACAATGTCACAAAACAATAGGTTTGTTAATTGTTTAATGAGAAACTAATTTGCTCTGTAAACCTTCACCTAAAGCACAATAAAAATAATAATAAAATATTAATTATTATATGAAAAAATAAATCTGGAGCAAAACCAAAACAAAAAATAGAGGTCATACAAGACAAAGATTCATGAGCAAAGACAACTGAGAAAAGAATGTCTGTGAGTCCACTTTCCTTCCTTGTACTCTCTGTAGGTATGGCTTTAGTGGGAGAGGATACACTGGCATGGAAGATAGTAGAGCTTGTATGACTGATGGGACTTTGAATATCCATGGAAACATTCTGCCTTGATTATTCTCTCTCCACATTGCCAGCTGGAACTCAAGAGAGTCAAGCTGGATATATGGGGTCAGGTGAATGGTTAGGGAGTCAAATGTTTAATATTGAATGAGGAGGGAGCAGAGATTGAGCAGTAGAAACAAGAGTAGTAGGGAGTCAAAAGAACATCCTACTGACAGAAATCAAAAGGACAGGGTGTTTCAAGAATAAAGAAGTACTCAAATGCTGCTAAGGAAAGAAGCAAGAGGAGGAATGAAAATTTCAATGGTATTTATGGTCATGGACATCATGGTGAAATAACAAAGTGACTTTAAGATGTAGTGGTACGGTCAAAATCCAGATTGAAGGAGGTGATGTGCTGTTTTCCTTCCTTGTCCAGGAACCAACTGGATGATGGAGATCATCAGTATAATCCACTCCAACGGAGATCCCAGCTGTGTCCAATTTGTTGCCAACTGGGATCATTCACAATGGATAGAGTCAATAGCTGGGTATGAACATGTAAAGAATCAGAAAGGACCACATCTCTACTTTTCCTATCTCCCCATTCAATTTTTTCCCAAGTCATTCTTCAATTCCAAGGCCAAGGTGAGCTAGTGATGGCAATGACATAACTGACCACTTCTCTGGCTGTCTGATCTCCAGTGTTGTTGGGAAAGAGTTAAAATGTGATTCATTTGAGTGTGCAGATTAGGAAACTTTGTTCCAAACTACATTATGACATACTAGATAATCTCCTTGGTGTTGCTCCAGAAAATACACACTCTTCATTAGTTAAATAAATCCCTGCCTCACCCCTGTCTAAAACACCCTACACTGAGTTCCCTGTGACTTGAACTCCCGAATTATAAATCCATACCTACAATGCTGTCAGTGATAGGATAATATTCACACACCTACAAGGAAGACCAAATTTACACATCAACCACTAAGGCCAAAGATGAAGAAATTGAAGGTTTTTACCAACTTCTGCAGTCTGAAATTGATCAAACATGCAATCAAGATGCATTGATAATTAAGGCAATTGGAATGCAAAAGTTGGAAACAAAGAAGAAGGATTGGTAGTTGGAAAATATGGCCTTGGTAATAGAAATATTGCTGTAGATCGCATGAGAGAATTTTGCAAAACCAATGACTTCTTTGTTGCAAATACCCTTTTTCAACAACATAAACAGTGACTATACACGTGGACCTCCCCAGGTAGAATACACAGGAATCAAATCGACTACATCTATGGAAAGCGATGATGGAAAACTCAATATCACCAGTTAGAACAAGCCCAGGGGTCAACTGTGGAACATACCATCAATTGCCCATATGCAAGTTCAAGTTGAAATTGAAGAAAATTAGAACAAGTGCTTGAGAAACAAAGTATGATCTTGAGTATATCCCACCTGAATGTAGAGACCATCTCAAGAACAGATCTGATGCATCGAACACTAATTACCAAAGACCAGAGGAGTTGTGGAATACATCAAGGACATCATACATGAAGAAAGCAAGAGATCATTAAAAAGACAAGAAAGAAAGAAAAGACCAAAATGGATGTCAGAAGAGACTCTGAAAGTTGCTCTTGAATATCGAGTAGCTAAAGCAAAAGGAAGAAATGTTGAAGTAAAAGGGCTGAACAGAAGATTTCAAAAGGCAGCTTGAGAAGATAAAGCAAAGTATTATAATAAAATGTGAAAAGCTTTGGAGATAGAAAACCAAAAGGGAAGAACACACTTGGCATTTCTCAAGCTGAAAGAACTGAAAAAAAAAAATTCAATTCTCAAGTTGCAATACTGAAGGATTCTATGGGGAAAATAGTAAATGATGCAGGAAGCATCAAAAGAAGATGGAAGAAATACACAGAGACATAGTATCAAAAAGAATTGGTCGATGATTCAACCGTTTCAGGAGGTAAAATATGATCAAGAATCAACGGTACTGAAGGAATAGGTCCAAGCTGCACTGAAGGCATTAGCGAAAAACAAGACTCCAGGAATTGACATAATACCAAGTGAGATGTTTCAGCAAAAGGAAGCAGTGCTGGAAATGCTCACTCATCTGTGCCAAGAAATTTGGGAGACAGAGGAGGAGCCAACATGATACTATAAACAGAAGCATCATGCCATCCCTCTGCAGCAAAGACCTGAAAAATTAAGTAAAAACTAAGTCAAACTAAGTAAGACAAATGTCAATCCTGGAACCCTAAGTACCAAAAGAAGGAATAAAGAACTCGATCAAACACTGAATGAAATAAAAACTGAAAGAGAATGGAGAACTAGGAGAGCTACAGAGTGGAGGTCCAGATAAAGAGAAATTAAGGGAATATGTAAAAACTAAACCAAACTTACAAGAATTATTAAAGTACATAGGATAGACCTCAAAAGAAAATCACCAAGACATATAATCACTCTCACCAAAACCAAAGACAAAGAAAGAATCCTGAGAGCAGCCAAGAAAAACAAAAAGTCACATACAAAGGGGAAACAGTAGGACTATTCTCTGATTACTCAGCAAAAACCATGCAGGCAAGAAGGCAATGGGATGATATATATAAAACCTTCAAAGAAAAAAACTGTAAACCAAGAATAATACATCCTGAAAAACTGTCACAAATATGATGACAATATCAAGACATTTCCAGATAAACAGAATTAAGGGAATATGTAAAAACCAAACCAAATTTACAGGAATTATTAAAATGAGTCGTTTGGTTAGAGAACAAATAACATCAGACAACAACCTGAATCTAGGGCACAAGATAGCATCAGCCAGATACCAACCTAGATAATGAACTCCAAGAATAAAACAAAACTAAAAAGATTTACAACCGGGAACCAGAGAGGTCAATCTGTAAATGACAATAGCATCAGAACACTAAAAGAGGGAATAAATGGTGTAGGTACAGAACTTTCAAATGGAGAGGAAGTGAAGGTGGTATCAAGTAACAAAAGGCTGGTTTAAACTTAGGAAGATAGGGGTAAATTTCAAGGTGATGACAAAGAAAGTTAACAAACCTACTTATCAAAATAAAGAAGAAAACCATAAAGTCTCAGTAAACACAAAATCCACAAAAATGAAAAAAAAAGTCCACAAACAAAAGGAATATAGCACAGAAGAGTAAAAGGGACAAAGAAAACTTCAGCACTACAAAATAAAAAACACTACAAAATGACAGCAATAAACTCACACCTGTCAATAACCACACTGAACATAAATGGTTTAAATTCACCCATAAAGAAAAAGAGTGACAGAAGAGATTAAAAAAAAAAAAAACAGGACCCATCAATATGCTGTCTATAAGAGACACACCTTAGAAACAAAGACATAAATTTATTAAAAATCAAAGGATGGAAAAATATATCGGGCAAACAGCAACCAAAAAACAGCAAAAGTAGCAATTCTAATCTCAGATAAAATAGGTTTTAAAACAAAATCCACCATAATAGACAAGGAAGGACATTACATGATGATTAAAGACACACTCCACCAGGAGGACATAACCATAGTATATATCTACTCACCCAATGACAGGACTCCAAAATACATAAAACAAACTCTAACAGCACTGAAAAGAGAAACTGACCCTTCCACAATGATAGTAGGAGACGTCAACATACCACTCTCGGTGAAGGACAGAACATATAGAGAGAAACTCAACAAAGTTACAGAAGATCTAAAGACCACATTCAACCAACTGGACCTAATAGCAATATACAGAACAATCCACCCAACAGGAGCAAAGTACACATTCTTTTCTAATGCACATGGAACTTTCTCTGAAATAGACCACATCTTAGGCCACAAAACAACCCACAACAAAATCCAAAACACTGAGATAATACAGAGTATCTTCTCTGACCAAAACACCATCAAAGTAAAAATTAACAACAGGAAGAGCAAGGAAAAAAAATCACTTACATGGAAACTGAATAACACCATACTTAAAAGCCACTGGGTAATAGAAAAAATCAAAGATAGAATCAAAAATTTTCTAGAATCAAATGAAAATGAAAACCATCATACCAAAACATTTGGGACACAGCAAAGGTAGTACTCAGAGGTCAATTTATAGTAATAAATGCACAAATCAAAAATGAATAAAGGGACAAAATCAAAACATTAGCTACACAACTTGAAAAAATAGAAAGAGAACAGCAAAAGATGCCCACAGCCAACAGAAGAAAGGAAATAATAAAGATCAGAGCAGAAATAAATGAAATAGGGAATAGAAAGAATCAACAAAACCAAAATTTGCTTCTTTGAAAAGATAAAAAAAAATTGACACACCACTGGCCAAATAGACAAAAGAAAAACAGGAAAGGACGCACATAAGCCAAACAAGAAATGAAATGGGGGACATTACAATAGACCCAACTGAAAAAGAATCATAACAGTCGACCCCCTGTCATCTAGTCTATTCTGACTCATAGCGCCCCTATAGGACAGAGTAGAACTGCCCCCATAGGGTTTCCAAGGAGCGGCTGATAGATTCAAACTACTGACCTTTTGGTTAGCAGCTGAGCTCTTAACCACTAGTACTATGAAAAACCATACTCAAACAAATTGGAAAACCTAGAGAAAATGGACAATTTCTATAAACACACTACCTGCCCAAACTAAAAGAAACTGATGCTGAAAATCTGAACAGACCCATAACAAGAGAAGAGATTGAAAAGGTAGCAAAAAAAAAAAAAAAACTCCCAACAACAACAAAAAAAAAGCCCTGGCTCCTCTGGCGACCATGGTCCTGGGGAATCTCTAGCTCAATTGGCATAACACAGTTTATAAAGAAAATGTTCTGCATTTTACCTTGGTGAGTAGCATCTGGGGTCTTAAAGGCCTGTGAGCAGCCATCGAAGATACTCCACTGGTCTCACCCCTTCGGGAGCAAAGGAGAATGAAGAGAACAGGATACAAGGAAAAGATTAGTCCAAAGGACTAATGGACCACAGCTACCAAGGCCCCTACCAGACTGAGTCCAGTACAGCTAGATGGTGCCCAGCTACCACCACTGACTGCTCTGATCAGGATCACAACATAGGGTCCTGAACAGAGCTGGATAAGGATGTAGAACAAAATTCTAACTCACAAAAAAATAGCAGATTTACTGGCCTGACAGAGACTGGAGAAACCCCTAGAGTATGGACCCCAGACACCCTTGTAGCCCAGTGGTGAAGTCACTCCCAAGGTTCACCATTCAGCCAGAGATTGGACAGCCTCATAAAACAAAACCGGACTAATGAGGCACAGTAGTCCAGGGACAAGGACTAGCAGGCAGAAGGGGACAGGAAAGCTGGTGATAGGGAACCCAAATTTGAGAAAGGACAGTGATGACATGTTGTGGGGTTGTTAACCATTCTCATAGGGCAATATGTGTGCTAACTGTTTAATGAGAAACTATTCTGTAAACCTTCATCTAAAGTACAAAAAAAGAATTATCTATGTGAGATCAAACTGACAACATCAACTCAAAAGACTTGATGGGCATCCTAGGGAACAGTGCATTGAAGATAATGGTGATGGAATAATTTGGAAAAGGATAGTGAGAATAGCAGCACAACTGGAAGAATGTAATTAATGTCACTGAATTGTACATGTAGAAATTTTTGAAATGGTGTATCTTTGGCTATGTATATTTTCACCAAAAAAAGAAAAAGGTCCTCCAAGGTTGAGAACGGAGAGTGTTGTCATGTTGTATGGTTGTTTACTAATGTCATAAAACAATATGTGTACTGACTGTTTAATGAGAAACTGTTCTGTAAACCTTCATCTAAAGTACAATAAAAAAATTTTTTTTAAATGCCCTGGCCCAGATGACTTCACTGGAGAATTCTACTAAACATTAGAGAAGAGCTTACACCGTACTACTGAAACTATTTCAGAACGTAAAAAAGGAAGGGCTACTTCCAAATTCATTCAATGAAGCCAGTATAACCTGATACCAAAACCAGGCAAAGACACCACAGAAAAAGAAAATTACAGACCAGTATCTCTCATGAATATAGATGCAAAAAATTCTCAACAAAATTCTAGACAATAGAACTCAGTATCATATCAAAAAATAATACACCATGACCAAGCGGGATTCATACCAGGTATGCAAGGATGGTTCAACAACAGAAAATGAATCAAAATAATCCACCACACAAATAAAAGAAAAAATCACACAATCATCTCAATCAACGCAGAAAAGGCATTCAACAAAGTCCAACACTCATTTCTGATTAAAAAAACTCTCCATAAAATAGGTATAGAAGGGAAATTCCTCAACATAATAAAGAGCTTCTATACAAAACCAACAGCCAATATCATTCTTAATGGAGAGAGGCTGAAAACATTCCCTCTGAGAACAGGAACAAGACAAGGATGCTCTTTATCACCACTCCTATTTAACATTGAGCTAGAGCAATAAGGCAAGAAAAAAGAAATAAAAGTCATCCAAATTGGTAACGAAGAAGTGAAACTGTCTCTATTTGTAGATGATAAGATACTATACATAGAAAACCCAAAAGACTCCATGAGAAAACTACTGGAACTAATAGATTCAGTAGAGTAGCAGGACACAAGATAAACATACAAAAATCAGTTTGATTCCTATACTCCAATAAAGAGAATGATGAAAAGGAAATCAGGAAAACAATACCATTTATAGTAACTCCTAAAAAATAAAATACTTAGGAATAAATCTAACCAAGGACATAAAAGACCTAAAGAAAGAGAACTACATAACACTACTGTAAGAAATCAGAAGAGATCTACATAAATGGAAAAAACATACCATGCTCATGGATAAGTAGACTTAATATGGTGAAAATGTCAATTCTACCTAAAGCAATCTACAAATACAATGCAATCCTGATCCAAATACCAACAACATTCTTTAAAGAGATGGAAAAACAATTCATTAACTTTATATGGAAAGTGAAGAGGCTCCGGATAAGTACAGCATTACTGAAGAAGAAGAAAGTAGGAGGACTCACACTACCTGCCCTCAGAACCTACTATACTGCTATAGTAGTCAAAACAGCCTGGCACTGGTACAATGACAGATATATTGACCAATGGAACAGAACTGAGAATCCAGATGTAAATCCATCCACCTATGGTCACCTGATCTTCAACAAGGGCCAAAGTCCATCAAATGGGGAAAAGACAATCTTTTTAACAAATGGTGCTGGCAAAACTGGTTGTCCATCTGCAAAACAATGAAACAGGACCCATACCTCACGCCATACACAGAACTCATTCAAAAATGGATCAGAGTCCTAAATATAAAACCAAAAACTATAAAGATCACAGAAGAAAAAACAGGGTCAAAGCTAGAGGCCCTAATACATGGCATTAACAGAATATAAACCATAATTAATAACACACAAACTCCAGAAGATAAGCTAGATAACTGGGATCTTCTAAAAATTAAACACTTATGCTCTTCAAAAGACTTCACCAAAAGAGTAAAAAGAGAACGTACAGACTGGGAAAAAAATTTTGGCTATGACAAATCCTTCAAAGGTCTAAATTTCTAAAATATACAGGAAAATCCAACACCTCCCCAACAAAAAGACAAATAATCCAATTTAAAAATGGGCAAAGGAAATGAACAGATACTTCACCAAAGAAGACATTCAAGCAGCTAACAGACACATGAGGAAATGCTCACGATCACTAGCCATTAGAGAAATGCAAATCAAAACCACAAAGAGATACCATCTCACCCCAGAGTTACTGGCACGAATAAAAAAAAACAAAATAACAAATGTTGGAGAGTCTGCGGGGAGATTGGAACTCTTATGCACCGCTGGTGGGAATGCAAAATGGTACAACCATTTTGGAAAATGATATGGCACTTCCTTAGAAAGCTAGATATAGAAATACCATACAATCCAGCAATCCCACTCATAGGAATATATCCTAGAGAATAAGAACTGTCACATGAATAGCTATATGCACACACATGTTCATTGGAGCACTGTTCACAATAGCAAAAAGGCAGAAACAACCTAGAAGTCCATCAATAGATGAATGGATTAAAAAAAACTATGGTATATACACACAATGGAATATTACACAATGATAAAAAAACAATGATGCATCTGGGAAGCACCTCACACCATGGATGAATCTGGAGGGTATTATGCTGAGTGAAATAAGTCAATCACAAAAGGATAAATATTTTATGAGACCAATACTATAAAAACCCATGAAAAGGTTTACAAACAAAAAGAAACAATCTTTGAGAGTTATGAGGGAGAGGAGAGGTGGGGATGGAAAAACACTAGACAATAGGTAAGTGGTAACTTTGCGAAGGGTAAGACGGTACACAATACTGGGGAAGCCAGCACAGCTTGCACCAGGCTAGGTCATGGAAGCTCCATAGACACATCCAAACTCCCTGAGGGACCATATTACTGGGCTGAGGGCTTCCAGCTTAATTGGCATAACATAGTTTATAAAGAAAATGTTCTATATTCTACTTCGGCAAGTAGCGTCTGGGGTCTTAAAATCTTGTGAGCGGCCATCTAAGATGCTTCACTGGTCTCACTCCATCGGGAGCAAGGGAGAATGAAGAAAACTAAAGACATAAGGGAAAGATTAGTCCAAAGGACTAATGGACCACAACTACCACAGCCTCCACCAGACTGAGTCCAGTACAACTAGATGGTGCCCGGCTACCATCATCGACTGCTCTGACAGAGATCACGATAGAAGTTCCTGGACAGTGCTGGAGAAAAATGTAGAACAAAATTCTAACTCACAAAAAAAGACCAGACTTACTGGCCTGACAGAGACTGGAGAAACCCCGAGAGTATGGCTCCGGGGCACACTTTCAGCTCAATAATGAAGTCGCTCCCGAGGTTCACCCTTCAGCCAAAGATTAGACAGGCCCATAAAACACAACGAGACTAAAGGGGCATACCAGCCCAGGGGCAAGGACTAGAAGCCAGGACGGGATGGAAAGGCTGGTAATGGAGAGCCTGGAGTCGAGAAGGGGAAGTGTTGATATGTCGTGGGGTTGGTAACCAAAGTCAGAAAACCGTATGTGTACTAACTGTTTAATGAGAAGCTAGTTTGTTCTGTAAACCTTCATCTAAAGTACAATAAAATATGTATGTGTGTGTGTGTGTCAGTTTGGCTGGGCCATGATTCCCAGTATTGTGTGATTGTCCACTATTTTGTCATCTGATGTGATTCTCCTGTGTGTTGTAAATCCCATCACTATGATGTTAATGAGATGGATTAGCAGAAGTTATGTTGATAATATCTACAAGATTAGATTGTGTCTTAAACCAATCTCTTCTGAGATATAAAAGAGGGAAGCAAGCAGAGAGACATGGGGACCTCACACCACCAAGAAAGAAGCATGGGGAGTATAGCATGTCTTTTGGACCCAGGGTCCCTGCACTGAGAAGCTCTTGAACAAGGGGAAGATTAACGCTAAGGACCTTACTCCAGAGGTGACAGAGAGAGTCTTCCCCTGGAGCTGACGCCCTGAATTCGGACTTCAAGCCTAGAAGACTGTGAGAGAATAAACTCTTTGTTAAATCCATCCACTTGTGGTATTTTTGTTATAACAGCACTAAATAACTAAGACAGTGGCTATGAATCATGAAAAGGATTAGAACATTTTAATAGAGTAGTGTGCAACTGGTGGTTAATTTTTTTTAATTCCAATTTAATTATGTTATTGGAAAGTTGATATTTGTTTACTTTACTACAGTCATCTTTGACAGATGGATTGTTTGGTGTTTCATCTCCTGCTATCCTTTGATGGTTTTCTTCACCAATTCATAAAATGATGTAGACAGCAGGTAGCAGTCCATAGGAGAATTTATTGATAAAACACTACCTGCAAATAATAGTTGTCTCTGAAAGATTTAAATAGTACTGTTCTTTCATAGATTAATTCAGAAACATAGATGCTTTAGTAAAAGAAAACATACATTTAAAAAGTTATTGATATAGGTTCACAA
Organism: Dugong dugon; assembly: GCA_030035585.1. Taxonomy (NCBI): domain Eukaryota; kingdom Metazoa; phylum Chordata; class Mammalia; order Sirenia; family Dugongidae; genus Dugong; species Dugong dugon. The sequence goes on from CM057466.1 coordinate 119,727,905, forward strand.
ATACTAATTACCACAATACTGTAGCTAAAACCAGAAAATTTGACAAAATCAGTGACTATAAAAACACTGGCAGCAGCTAAAACAACAGCACGTGCTTGTAGCGAATGCAGATGCAGCCAGGTGATTCAAAGCATCATTGTGATGGGTCATAACGACAGCATTAGAAGGTTCAAAAGGTAAATTAGCATAGAGTTTTAGCCTTGTAGGTATATTGATACATGTAAGCTTGGCTTATGAAAAACGTTTTTGTTGTCATAAGTAACTACAAGGATATTTTTATAGAAAATAATAAATTTCTGCTGAAACACTGCACAAAAAATTTATAGACAGTCATTTTGGTGTCACCCCCTCTGACAGTGTCACCCGGTGTGGTCCACACCCCCCTAGTGATGCCACTGTAGCGACAGATAACTGGGGAAGGAGCAAGAGTTCACCTCCCCAGAACATGGGATAAATGTCTATTTCCTTACGCTCCCTGAAGAGCCACTTCAATAGTGTTGTTTTTTCCATCACAAGAGCCTAAAGGTGGAAACAACTGAAATGTTCATCGACAGATGAATGGATAAACACCATGTGATCTACACATACAATGGAATATCAATCAGCCATGAAGAGAAATAAAGTCCTGATGCATGCCACAACGTGGCTGAACCAAGAAAACATCATTCTGAGTGAAATAATCAGCCACCAAAGGACAAATATCGTATGATCTCACTTCCATGAAATAAGCAAATATACAGAAAGCAAGGATTATTAGTGGTTACAGGGGTGGTAGAGAGGAGGAAGAGGAGAGTTTTTGCTTACGGGCATTGAGTGAGGGTGATGGAATATTTTGGAAAAGAATAGCGAGAATAGTTGCACAACTTGAAGAATGTAATTAATGTCATTGAATTGTAAACGTACATATTGTTTTATTGGCAAATGTTTGGATGTGTATAATTTTCACCACAATTTTAAAAAATATTTTGTTTTCATTCAGAGGGACAAAATGGATCCCTCCAAAAAAATCAAACCAAACCTGTTGCTGTCAAGTCGATTCCGACTCATAGCAACTCCACGTGACAGAGTAGAACTGTCCCTTAGTGTTCCCTAGGCTGTGATCTTTACAGGAGCAGATTACCATATCTTTTCTCCCAAACAGTGGGTTTGAACCGTTACCCTTTCAGTTAGCAGCCAAGTGCTTAACCACTGCACCACCAGGATTCCGGAGAGAATAAAAAAGCAGAAATATACTTTTAAACACTTACTATTTTTCTACTGGTAAAAGTAATATAAGACCTGAATCTTGTTGCACATAGTGTTGTAACCTGCATTTCTCATTCAACATTGTCATTTTTGTACTCACACTGCATTGCTGGCACACAGAACAACTCCTCAAATATAGCGAGCTCTCACGAAACAAGTTGAGAGTATAGATGTGTCAAAGTTACTTTATACCAATGGATGTTAAAAAAAATAAACAGTTGTGGACTCGATGCCAACTCATGCCGACTCAGGTGTGTCAGAGCAGAACTGTGCTCCATGACGTTTTCAACGGCCGGCTTTTTGGAAGTACATTGCCAGGTCTTTCTTCTGAGACACCAGTGGGGGGCAATTTAGTCACCAGGGGTTACTGAGCTATGTGTGGAGACTGTTTGGGTTGACACAACTTGGGGAAGGGGAATGTACTGACATCTAGCGGGTAGAGGTCAGAGACGATACTAAACATCTTACAATGACCATGGCAACCTAGCACAACAAAGAATTATTCAACTCAAAACATCAATAGTGATGAGGTTGAGAAGCCTTGCTTTATATTGATAATAAGTTTATTATTTTTTTATTGTGGTAAAAATATACATAGTACAAACCAAAACCAAACTTGTTGCTATCAAGTCAATTCCGACTCGTAGCAACCCTATAGGACAGAGTAAAACTGCCCCCATAGGGTTTTCTAGAGTGTAAATCTTTATGGACAACATACACCAATTCAACAATGTCTACATGTACAGTCCAGTAACATTGATAGCATTCTTCAAGATGTGCAATAATTCTCACTATCATTTTCCAAATCATTTCAACACCGTTAACATAAACTTACTGCCCCCTAAGCAAAAATTCCCCCTTCCCCCCCCCCTCCCACTCCTGGTAACCACTATTAATTTTTCACTTCTATGTATTTGCTCATTTCGTATAAGTGAGATCATACAGTATTTGTCCTTTTGTGACTGACTTATTTCACTCAGCATAATGTTTTCAAGATTCATCCTTATTGTGTCATAGATCAGGCGGACTTAGTTTCCCTTTACGGATGAGGACTATCCCATTGTATGTATAGACCACGTTTTGTTTATCCGTTCATCTGCTAATGGACATTTCAGTTGTTTCCACGTTTGGCTATTGTGAAAATGTCTGCAGTGAATGTAGGTGTACAGGTTTCTGTTTTCATTCCCGCCTTCACTTCTTCTGGGTATATACCTTGGATGGAATGGCAGAGTTTGGTATTAACTTTTATTTCACATGACTTTAAATGGATGCATAGTTTTTCATTTTGCTATAGACTCCAATTTACCCAATCTTCTTAACCATTCTTGTTTTTTTTTCCTCCTTTAAACATACTAACATTACTTCCGAGTGTAAATCTTCAGAACAGCTGCGACCTCTGATTTTTTTTTATCCCATGAGAAAATGTGGAAGCAGAATTACCAGGTCCCAGGCTGAGGCAGTTCGAATCCACCCAGTGACTCTGTGGGTGAAAGACCTGGCAATCTGCTCCTGTAACACTACTGCATTGGAAACCCTATGGGGCAGTTCTACTCTGTTGCACGGGATCGCTATGAGTCAGAATCAATTCGTGGCACACGACAACAACAATAGGCTGAGGAAGTTTTTATGTCTCTGGGATTTGGGGACTCTTGAGACCAGCTTCTAACAGGATGTTGCTCCTCACTTGACGATCACAGTTTTGGGCACAGAAAGGCAACCTTTAATTAACGTTTAATTCCCAGGGGCAGGAACTGTCCTGATTCTTCAGTGCCAGCAGCTAGATATAGAACCCAAGTGAAAGAAATAACACGAGGAACTTCCCATTGTAAAAACTGCAGCTGCTCCTATTTTGCCTTCAAAAACCCTCCTGCGAGCCAAAGTGGGAACTAGATGCCTTTGAAAGAGAATGCCTTGCCCTCGTCCATACCCTATCCTGTTCTCTGGACTGTGGGGTTGTGCCCCAAGAATGTTCAGCTGCACCCTGCTTTGTTGGCTCCTGGGCTCTGTGCCTGCTGCCAGCACTCCACCAGATAAAGCACCTCCCAGACAGTGCTTTGACAGACTAGGGGATGTTATCATTGCTGGCAACAGACCAGGGGATGTTATCATTGCTGGCAACAGACCAGGGGATGTTATCATTGCTGGCATCTTCCCTCTGACCCCATCAAAAATGATTATCTCATTGACTTCACATCAGGACCGCTGGTACAGAGATCTGCAGTGTGAGTTGGAGGGGAAGGGGCTGAGAAACCACTTTAATTCTTCTGGAATCTAAATTTCTGGGGTCCGTGGAGCTGGGATGACCCACCCAGGCCAGTTGCCCTTACGTGTCCTTTCCAAACTTGAGCCTTGAAGAACTGGTCTTCCCAAAGTCACCTTTAAGTCAAACAATCCAAAAACTTGCTGCCTTCGAGTCAATTCCGACTCACAGCGACCCCATGTGATAGAATAGGACCATAGGGTTCCCAAGGCTGTAATCTTTACGGGAGCAGATCGCCAGGTCTTTCTCCCATAGAGCCACTGGGTAGGTTCAAACCGCTGATGTTTTGGTTAGCAGCCAAGCACTTAACCATTGCCCCACCAGGGCTCCTGGGTCAAACAATAGCCTAGCTTAATTTGTAAAAAAAATGTATGCCTTGGGCCTTGTGAAGAATTTTATACGTGCAGTCAATTTCAAGGAACAGAAACTCCAGGATCTGACTAGAAGCTGTGTTTTAAGGTAAACTGTTATTATATGAATACTACTCCGGCCCCATTTCCACAGCAATGTCTGATTCGTGTGGCATACAAATGAAATGAAAGCTCTCATCTTCCGAACATTTTTGACTCCTTAGTCAAAATGTTACCCCAGTTTGACAAATCATATATTAAATAACCTTCCATCAATTTCTATTATTGGCTTACTATGAGTTTTGTTTTAGCAGGGTGAAGGTGGAATCATACTGAGGACTGGGAATGTTATGACAGATATCCACACTTTGTGTGAGCATTCCACATGCTTTTTGATAAAATATAATTTTTTATTGTGTTCCATCTTAGCCTACCATCCATTTTACTAATCACTTTTTCATGACTGCTTATGTAAGTTTGAAATCTGCATATTTGAAAATATCTGTACAAATAATAGGAGCCGTGGTGGCGCAATTATTTTCTGCTTTGAATTTTTTGCTGGTACCATGTGTTTTCATTAATGGAAGCATGCTGAATTGTTGAGTGTATCTGAATTTTTGGTAGGTAGTATGGATTTTTTTTCTTGTCCTCTCCCAAAAGCCTACCCTAAGTATTTAGTGGTACATATGAAGTACCACTAATTATACCTCCACAGTTCCCACCAGGGTCTATTGGTACATATGTGTAACAAATTAAAATTTTCAAAATATCTATTTTTCCTACCAAAATTCAGACACCTCATACAATACCCTGTAAAAACAATAATTTGCAGCACACACCGGTTTCTTCAGTTTCAAATAGTCATAAAGGCCCCTGCCTTACAGCAGCATGCACTGTCAGTGGTGCAGCAGCCTTCCCAATAAACCTTCAGAGGCAGAAAAAGTACTTGGTCCCTAGAGGTACCAGTGAGCACAAGAGGATTAAGTGCTTAGCTCCTAACTGAAAGATAGGCAGTTGAACCTACAAGTGCTCTATGGGAGAGAAGACCTGGTGATCTGCTCCTGTAAAGATTTACAGCCTAGGAACCCCTATGGGACAGTTTTACTCTTTCCTTTAGGGTCTATATGAGTTGGAATTGACTCCATGGCAACTGGTTTTGTTTCATACAAATAATGTTGTTGTTGTTAGCTGCTGTCAAGTCAGAGTCAGCCCCTGACTCATGGAGACCCCACGTGTTGCAGTGTAGACGTGCCCCATAAAGTTTTCATGGCCGTAATCTTTATGGATGCAGTTCAGTAGGCCTTTCTTCTGTGGAGCCGCTGGTGAGTTTGAACCACCAACCTTTTGGTTAGCAGCCAGCACTTAACCGTTTCGCCACCAGGGATCCTTCATACAAATAATACTAACTATAAATTATATTTGCACAATAATTAAAGTAATTTATTCCTCACCCATTTAAAAATGCTCACAAAATATCTCATGATTTTAGCACTGGAACTTGAGTAACATATAACCAGGGTTTTTGGTATTGCTATCCTATAGTATGGGGGCAGTAGTTGCTCAGTGGTAGAATTCTCGCCTACCATACAGGAGACCTGGGTTCGATTCCTGTCCAATGCACTTCATGCGCAGCCACCACCCATCTGTCAGCAGAGGCTTTCATATTGCTGTGATGATAAACGGGTTTCAGTAGAAAATTCAGACTAAGATGAACTAGGGGAAGAAAGGCCTGGAGATCAACTTCCAAAAATCAGCCAGTAAAAACCCTAGGGACCACAGTAGTTCGATCCTCTTGTGCATGGGGTCACCATGAGTCGTGGCTGACTAGACAACAGCTAACAAAAGTTAAGATACCGTAGTTGATGAGTTAAAATTCTTGTGAGTATTTATGAGAATCATGGAGGAATTAAAGGAGCTACGAGTAGTTTTAGGAGTACATCTCATACTGCATCATGGAAGGGAAATGGAGGAGCCTGATTCTGCAACGTAAAATTGCACTGTTGAAGGTAGTCAGTTGCCATTGAGTAGGTTTCGACTCATGGTGACCGCATGTGTGTCAGAGTAGAACTGTGCTCCACAGCATTTTCAATAGCTGATTTTTCAGAAGTAGTTCACCAGGCTTTCTTCCGAGGCACCTTTTGGTGAACTCAAACCTCCAACCTTTCAGTTACCAGCCCAGTGTGTTAACCTTTTGCACCACCCGGGGACTTCAATGCAGGCTTTAAGGAGGGAGCATTCCCAGTATGTTAACTGTTGTTTTTGTTTTTAACTTGATCTGTGAAATGTATAAATCAATGTTGAGAGTTACCCATGGTAAATTCCTGCCCCTAGGCTTGTAATAAAACTTTAGTTCTCAGAAATGCTCTGTGATATAGCAGAGTCATTGGAAAAATGTCTTGGGAAAGCTACCCTCATCTCCACCAACTTTCAGTGGTGTATCACTGGCAGGAGAGACTCATTCTCTGCCTTTGTTTTGTTCCTTTGGAAACAAAATCATATATTATTGGTCATGAAAATTAAATGAGAGATATCTAAAATGTATAGAGATAAAAGTTTATTAGTAGTTATCAGGGGTGGAAGGAACCCTGATGGCACAGTGGTTAAAGGACTCGACTGCTAACCTAAAGGTTGGTGGTTCAAACCCACCCAGGGTCACTGTGGAAGAAAGTCCCGATGATCTGCTTCTGTAAAGATTGTTGTTGTTGTCGTGTGCTGTCAAGTCGATCTTGACTCATAGTGACCCTATAGGACAAGGTAGAACTGCCCCATAGGGTTTCCTAGGCTGTAATCTTTACAGGAAGGAGTGCTGGTGGCACAACAGTTTAGTGTTGGCAGTTTAGGTTGGCAGTTCAAATCTACCCAGCAGCTCCAAGGTAGAAAGACCTGGAGATCTACTCCTGTAAAGATTACAGCCCAGGTTAGGTTCTCTCTCCCTCTCTCTCTCTCTGCACACATATATATATATTATATATAGATGTTTGTGTATAGATATATGCTTGTATATGTGTGTATAGATATGTGTGTATATAGATGTATGTGTGTGTGTGTATATATATATATATATATATGTATATATATATATATATATACATATATATATATATATATATATACACCAAAAAAAAAAAATTCATTGCCATCAAGTAGATTCTAACTCATAGCGACCCTATAAGACAGAGTAGGGAGGGCTTTCAAGGAGCGGCTGGCAGATTCAAACTTCCGACCTTTTGGTTAGCAGCCATAGCTCTTAACCACTGTGCAACCAGGGCTTGGTATATATATCTATAAATATCTATATTCAGAGTAAATCTAGGTAAACTGACTACAGAACAAAAATAATCGACACTCACACATTTTAACATGTACCATCTTCATCAACATAACTTTGCTGTTGTTTTGTTATGCATATATTTTTATTGTGGTGAAAATATACATAACAAAACATATGCCAGAACAAGTTGCCTGCAATAGCAAAGTTATGTTGATGAAGACAGTAAAATTTAAGTCATGTTAAAATGTGTGAGTGTGGATTGTTTTGGTTCTCTAGTCTGTTTACTTCAATTTGCTCACTTATAGGATGCTATTGTTGTTGTCAGCTGCTGTAGAGTCAGGCCCGACTCATGGTGACCCCAGGCAGCACGGAACAAAACACTTCTGGATGTGCCATCCCCATGATCAGTTCAGATCAGACCATTGTAATCCATAGGGTTTTCATTGATTAAGTTTAGGAAGCAGATTGCCAGGCCTTTCTTCCTAATCCACCTTAGTCTGGAAGCTCAGCTGAAACCCCTTCAGCATCTTAGAAACACATAAGCCTCCACTGACAGACAGGTGGGGGCTACACATAAAGTGCAAATTGTTGTAGTTAGATGCCATCAAGTCAGTTCCAACTCATAGGAACCATATGTATAACAGAACAAAACATTGCTCATCCTGCACCATCCTCAGAATTAGGGACCAATTACCCCAATAAACAAGGTTCACACAGGCTTACTGGTGCTTACTTACTAACCTATAGTGCACAATTTCACCTGTTTTTCAGAGATGTGGTGAAACCCATGTGAAATTGTACACTACAGATTAGTAAGTAAGCACAATTAAACCCATGCATACCTTGCTTACTGGGTAATCCACCCCTGCTCACAGTCGTTGCTATGTTTGAGCCCACTGTTGCAGCCACTGCATCAGTCCATCTCGTTGAGGGTCTTTCTTTCTTTCACTGACCCTCTAGTTTACCAAGTATGATGCCCTTCTCCAGGGACTGGTTCCTTCTGATAACATGTACAAAGCAGATCAGACGAAGTCTCACCATCCTCACTTCTGAGAAGCATTCTGACTGTACTTCCTCCAAGACAGATTTGTTCATTCTTCTAGCAGTCCATGGTATATTCAATATTCTTCACCAACACCATAACTCAAATCTGTCAATTAGTCTTCAGTCTTCTTTTTTCATTGCCCAACTTTCTCATGCATATGAGGCGATTGAAAATACCGTGGCAGGGGTCAGGCACAACTTAGTCCTCAAAGTGACATTGTTGCTTAAAAACACAAAAAAGCCTTGCTGTCAGTTCTGACTTATAGCAACCCTACAGGACAGAGTAGAACTGCCCCATAGGCTTTCCAAGAAGTGGTTGGTGGATTCAAACTGCCAACCTTTTGGTTAGCAGCTGAGCTCTTAACAACTGTGCTACCAGGGCTCACCTTTAAAAGGATGGCTATAAGGAGCCCTGGCGGCACAGTGGTTAAGTGCTTGGCTGCAAACTGAAGGAGCAATGGTTTGAATCTACCAGTGGCTCTGAGGGAGAAAGACCTGGTGATCTGCTCCTATAAAGATTACAGCATAGAAAACCCTACGGGGAGTTCTACTCTGTCCTATAGGGTCAATATATGTCGGAATCAACTCGAGTGCACACAACAACAACAAAGATTGCAGCACATCTGCCCAATGCAATACATCATTTGATTTCTTCACTGCTACGCATGGGTGGTGATTATGGATCCAAGTAAAATGAAATCCTTGACAGCTTCAATATTTTCTCCATTTATCATGATGTTGCTTATTGTTCCAGTCATGAGGATTTTTGTTTTCTTTATGTTGAGATACAATTCATACTGAAGACTGTATAGTCTTTGATCTTCATCAGTAAACACTTCAAGTCAGTGTTTACTTTCAGCAAACAAGGTTGTGTCATCTGCATATCGCAGGTTGCTAATGAGTCTCTTCCAATCCTGATACCACGTTCTTCTTCACATAGTTTCTCAGATTATTTGCTCAGTATACAGATCACTTAAGTGTGGTGAAAGGATACAACCCTAAGGTGCTAGAGTTAGATAAAAGTGTTTTGACAGCCTGTTATTACCTCAGTACCAGTCATTGCAGTGCCTGATCCTAGGTTTCCTTATTCAGAATTTCAGAGAGCAACTTCAAAGTGGCTCGAGGATTTGTGGCGACCATTGAGGAGATCAACAGAGACACGCGTCTGCTTTCCAACCTCACCTTGGGAGTCTCCATTCGGGACTCCCGGGAAACAGTATCCGGCTCACTTCTGGAGACAGTAGCTCTGCTCTCAGGTCCAAAGGGCCCCATTCGTAACTACAGCTGCCAAGACAGCCCTCCTCTGGCTGCAGTGATTGGTGAGACAAGGTCTTCTCTTTCTATTCCAATTGCAAGATATCTGGGACTTTACAAAATCCCTCAGGTCAGTAGCCCTGAGCCCTCACCATTTATGCTTATCTACTTTCCTACTGGGCAGCCCTGGTGGCACAAACAGTTAAGTGCTGGGCTACTGACTGAAAGGTTGGCACGCAAATCCATCCAGAGGCACCTTGGAAGAAGGTCCTGCAATCTGTTTCCATAAAGATTACAGCCAAGAAAATCCTATGGAGCAGTTCTACTCTGTCCTATAAGGTCAATACCTGTTGGAATCAACACAACAGCAGTGGGTTTGGTTTGGAAGTCTGTCTCCAGCTAAAGGACTCTGGCTTAGTATATGAATCTAAAGATTTCTTAGAAAAATGTTCTTACCATTTTAAGGTGGCAGTAGTTGTTTTGTTTCCAAGATCAGTGTGGTTTTTTTTGTTTTTGTTTTTTTTTTTTTTTTGAAGCCTATTACTATTGAACACATAGGTCAATGATGCATCTAGAAATTTCTTCCCAATTGCTTTTATTGATAATGATTTTTTTCTATTTGTTGTGGTGAAAATATATATAACAAAACATACGCCATCTCAACAATGTCTACATGTACATCAGTGACATTGATTACATTCTTCAAGTTGTGCAACCATTCTCCCTATCCTTTTCCAAATTATTCCACCACTATTAACACAAACTCAATGCCCTCTAAGCAAAAACACCCCCTCTCCCTTTCCGTCCCACCCTGGTAACTACTAATGATCTTTGGTTTCTATACATTTGCCGATTTCATATAAGTGAGATCATACAGTATTTGTCGTTTTGTTATCGACTTATATCTTTGCTCAGCATGACGTTTTCAAGGTTCATCCATGTTGTGGCATGTATCAGGACTTCATTTCTCTTTGTGACTGAGTATTATTTCATCGTGTGTATGTACCACATTCTGTTTATTCATTCATCTGTTCATGGACAATGGAGCCCTAGTGGTGCGGTGGTTAGGCACTCAACTTTTAACTGAAGGATCAGCAGTTCAAACCCACACAGCATCTCCAAGAGAGAAAGACCTGGCAATCTGCTCCTGTAAAGATTATAGCCTTGGAAATCCTATAGGGAAGTTCTACTCTGTCCTATTGGGTTCCTGTGAGTTGGAGTCAACTCAACAGGAATGGGACATTTTGGTTGTTTCCACCTTTGGGCTATTGTGAAAATGCTGCAGTGAACATTGGTGTGTAGGTTTCTGTTTGTGTTCCTGCCCTTCACTTCTTTGGATCTGTACCTAGGATTGGGATTACTGGATTATATTGTAATTCTATGTTCAACTTTTTGAGGAACAGCCAAACTGTTTTGCACAGTGGCTGTACCAAAGGATGAGTGTTCCAGTTTCTCCACAACCTCATTAACACCTGTTGTTTCCGTTTTTTTTAATCATTGCCTTTCTAATGGGGGTGCAGTGGTATCTCATTGTAGTTTTGATTTGCATCTCCCTAACAGTTTGGCTGCTAACTGAAAGGCTGACGATTTGAACCCACGCAGAGGCTCCATAGGAAAAAGACCAGGCGATCTGCTCCGGTAAAGATTATAGCCTAGAAAATCCTATAGGCAGTTCTACTCTGTCACATGGGGTTGCTATGAGTCGGAATCAACTCAATGACACCTAACAACAACAACAATGGCTATTGACATTGAGCATCTTTTCCTGTGTTTGTTGGCCATTTGAATATCCTCTTTGGTGAACTCTCCAAGTCCTTTGTCTTTCGTTTGATTGGGTTGTTTGTCTTTTTGTTAAGTTGTGATCATGATTATTTGAAAGCTCTTGCTGTGCCTCTTTCCCAATGGTCCTTCATTTCTGTCTGATTTCTATCTTATCTCCCTCCAGTTGAGTCATGCTTCCACTGCAGTCACTCTCAGTGACAAGACCCAGTTCCCATCCTTCTGGACAATTGCCAGTGATCAGGCCTATTATCCCATCTTGGCCAAGCTGCTGACCCACTTCAAGTGGACATGGTTGGGTTTGGCGTCCCAGGATGATGACTATGGCCAGCAGGGGAATCACTTGATAAGTGCTGAGTTGCCAAAGACCCAGATATGCATGGAGTTCAAGGTGAATATCCCCACATACCTGTCAAATGAAAAGATAGCACATACCATGAGGGTGCTGAATGCTTCTACCGCCAAGGTTGTCTTGGTCATTATAAGCAATGGGATCTTCTGTCTGATGTTACAGAGCCTTTCAAAAAGTCACATGGCAGGGAGACTCTGGATTAGCCAGTTCATCATGCAAAGTGAAAATGCTGTCACCACTCCTGGCCTTTTCCAAACTCTGCAGGGCACCTTCAAGCCACATGGATTACAGCAACATGTCGGAAGAGTTCTCAGAGTCCCTCAACCTCCATTGGTGAAGTTCACCTCAAGAAGATGCCTTCTTTGACAGACTTTGGAAAAGAAATTTGCAGTGTGAGTGGTCCAAACAGGGCCCTGACACAAACACTAGAAGAATTCAGTTCTGTGCAGGAGAAGTGTGTCATAAGGGCCAGAACATTCCATTCCTGACATTGAATGACCCAGGCACATGTTTAAATGTCCAGGTGGTTGTCTACAGCAATGCACATGCACTCCTCCAGGCCATGAGAGTGGATGACCACCACTCGGGGACAATGATGCTACCTGAGACACAGGGACCCCATCAGTCCTGGTAGGTGAGAGGCAAATCTATCTGTTGTTGCTGTTAGTTGCCGTTGAGTCAATTCCAATTCATGGTGACCCCATGTGTGTGAGAGTGGAACTGTGCTCCATAGGGTTTTTTGTTTTATTTTGTTTTGTTTTTATATAATATTTTATTGTGTTTTCAGTGAAGATTTACACAGCAGTTTAGGTTCCCATTCGACAATTTCTATAAAAATTGTTCAGTGACATTGGTTACATTCTTCACAATTCATGAACATTCTGAATATTTCCATTCTGGTTGTTCAGTTTCCATTAATCTAGTTTCCCTGCCCCTTTACATTCTTAATCTTTGTTTTAAAGTAATTGTTGATCATTTAGTCTCATGTAGATGATTATTTAAATGAGAACTGTACTCACAGGTGATAATCTTTGTGAGTCATCTGTTATTTAGCTAAAAGTTGACCTCAGGGATGAGTTTCAGGTCAAAGTTTAAAGACCCCATAGAGTTTTCAATGGCTGATTTTTCAGAAGTAGATTGCCAGGTCTTTCTTCCAAGGTACTTCTAGGTAGACCCGAATCACTAACCTTTCGGTTAGCAGCCAAGTGCTTAACTACTTATGCCACCCAGGAGTCAAAAATAAAAGATTTGCATGATCCATTTTGTGCACAGATTTTTCTTCAGTAGTTTATATGTGCCCAGTGCAGTTCTAGGAACTCAAGAAATATCATTGGAAGAGATAGATTCATCTTTGCTCTCATGCCATTTAAAATCCTAGTAAGAATGTAAGAGACGTGAGAACAAAGTAAACAAATACACAGAATGATTTTAGATGTTAATGTAATACAGATATGTACTATGAGGGCAACAAACAAAGGTGATATGATACAGAAAGATGGCTTGGAGCAGGTCAGATAAGTTGGTCAAGGAATTTCTGTTTTGTGTGTAGAGTGCTATTTGAACAAACACTGAAATGACTCCACCCTATCTCCCCCACAAAAAAAGAAAACCCATTGCTGTCCTGTTGATTCCACGCACTGATTTCAGTTGTTTGCGCTTGACTACTAACCTAAAGCTTGGTGGTTAGAACCCAACCAGTGGTATCATAGAAGAAAGACCTGGTGATCTGCTTCTGTAAAGATTACCACCAAAAAAACGCCATATGGAATGCAGCTCTACTCTGTAATGCATGGGGTCGCCATGAGTCAGAATCGACTCGATGAAAACAGGTTTGGTTTTTGGTTTACTAACCTAAAGGTTGGTAGTTTAAACCTATCCACTGGTGGCACTCAAGAAACAACTAGTGATCTTCTTTCATAAAGATTACAGCCAAGAAAACTCCGTGGAGCAGTTCTACTCTATATGTAACACATGGAGTGGCCATGAGTCAGAATCAATTCAACAGCAGTGGGTTTGGTTTTTGTTTTTTGCCTTCAACCACTCAAAAAGTAGTGGTGAGGTGGGCTATGTTTCAGAGACTGGCTTGGGTTCTCCTGGTATGAAGATACACAATACACAGAAACAATGTGCATAAGGAAAGATCTAACCAGGGGTCAGCAATCTATGGCCTGTGAACAACATCCAGCCCGCTGCTTGTTTTTGTAAATAAAATTTTATTGGAGCACAGCTACACCTATTTGTTTACGTATTACCTACGGCTGCTTTCACACAAGGGCAGAGTTGAGTGATTGTGACACAGACCACATGATCCACAAAGCCACACATATTTACTATCTGGCCTTTTACAAAAAAATTTGAGACCCTACTTAAGCCACATAATCAACGTCAAACTGCTAACAATTGCTGTCCCTGAGAAGGAGAATAGAATTTGGAGAATGGAGGAAAATGGGGGGCTTTTACTTTACATTCCAACAGCATCTGTATTTCCTAAATTTCTGTTGTAATTAAAATAGAATTTCCAAAATTAGATGGTGCCTGGCTACTGTTACTGAGTGTTTTAATCAAAGATTGTATAGAAGAATCCTGATGAAAAGGGGGGAAATGCAGAATACAATTATAAATTCTCATGGAATCTAAAATTTCTGGAGAAACTATTGCCCTGAGATAGTCTTTAAATCTTAAACCAAAACTATCCTCTGAAGTTTTCTTTAAACCAAACAATATTGTTGTTATTGGGTGCCATCAAGTCAAGTCCGATGTATACCAACCCTATGTGACAGAGTAGAACTTCCCCATAGGGTTTTCTTGACTGTAATCTTTACAGGAGCAGATCACCCGGTCTTTCTCATGTGAAGCCACTGGGGGGGGGGGGGGGGTCCAACCACCAATCTTTTGGTTAGCAGCAGAGCACTTAACCATTGCTCCACCAGGGCTCCTTAAACCAAACAACAGTTTAGATTAATAGTAAAGAATGCCTGCCTTGAGCATTGTGTTCTTTTAAAAATTGTCTATATGGGATCAAACTGACAACAGCAACTTGAAAGTTTGTACAGGAAACTTACAGGCAGTGAGTTTATGTTAACGGAGGAGGAACAACTCAGAAAAGGATAGCAAGAATGGTTGCAAAACTCAAAGAATGTAACCAATGTCACTGAATTGTACATGCAGAAATTGTTGAATTGGTGTATGTTCTGCTGTATATATTCTCAACAACAAGAAATAAAGTAAAATAAATTAACAACAACAGAAAAATAGCATCCTCGTTTTGATATTAAATTAGGAGGTAAGGAAAAGAGATTGGACAGGGCCATCGTGCAGACCCAATACCTCTTGAATCTTCATGTTCACAGCTCCTGCCCTACTTCAGGAAAGTCAATTTCACATGTAGAAAAGAAGTTTTATTTGATGCCAACAGAGATATCCCTGCTAAGTTTGAAATTATCCATGGACAAGAAGTTCTAGAAGGTTCCTTTCACCTTGTGAATATCAGCAGTGTTTATGTCAGTGGCTCAACAAAAGCAGGTATACTCATCAATGAGAGCGCCATCAGCTGGCTGGGAAGGGTATCACAGGTAAGGAAGTGATGCTCTTGTATGTGATCCTGTTGATTAGGTCCAAGGGTAAGCTGAAGATTCAAATCCACCCAGCAACACCTTGGAAGAAAGACTTGGTGATCTTTTACAAAAAGTTACAGCCAAGAAAACCCTATGGAGCACAATTCTATTCTGTAACACACGGGATCACCATGAATTGGAATTGACTTGACACCAATTAGTTTGGATTTTTTTTAATTTTATTTATTTTGTTGTTGTTCTTGTTGAGAATATACACAGCAAAACATACACTGATTCAACAGTGTCTACATATACAGTTCAGTGACACTGATTACATTCTTTGCGTTGTGCAACCATTCTCCCCCTCCTTTTCTGAATTGTTCCTCCACCGTTAACATAAACTCACTGTCCCATAAGTTTCCTATCTAATTTTTTGAGTTGCTGTTGTCAAGTTGATTTAGTCTGGATTTTTGGTTTTGGCCTGTTGATGATCTCTGACTCCGTCTTCTTCCTCATTAACCATAACCACAAAGCCTAAATACTGCTAATGTCAGTTGTTATCTCAGCGTCCTACTATCATAACCTTATTTCACATCATAGGCTTTTCATCTCATGTTTTGAAAAGAATTCTTGTGATGCCTGGGTGGATGGTATAAAAACCAAGCCAGTTGCTGTCGTGCTGGCACGACTCATGGCAACCTCGTGTGTGTCAAAGTAGAGCTGTGCTCCATAAGGTTTTCAACAGCTGATTTTTCAGAAGTAGATCACCAGGACTTTCTTCCAAGGAGCCTCTGGGGTTGATGGTACATACCTCTCGAGAGAGTTTGTTTTTATTTCTGTGAAACAGAACTACATATTAACAGCTGGGTAACTTTTTAACTCATATCCTTTGCTTAGGGATTTCACACTATGCTGGTAGTGAAAATTGAACTTCCAGAATTGTGTAAAGGGAATCCGCCATGGTCAAGAACAGAGAAATTTTTCCATGTAGCTCAGAGCTCAGTCAGAATTAGAAAAACCCATCATGTGAACTACTTTTGCCTGCAGGCAGATTTTTTCACTTCTCTTTTACTCTGCAAGTAAAGACCTTGTTGTTAAAAACCAAAACCAAACCCGTTGCCAACGAGCCGATTCCAACTCATAGGGCCCCTGTGAGATAAAGTAGAACCTCTCCATAGGGTTTCCAAAGAGAGGCTGGTGGATTCGAACTGCTGACCTTTTGGTTAGCAGCTGAGCTTTTAACCACTGTGCCACCAGGGCTTCTTGTTGTTGTTAGCTGCTGTCAAATTGATTCTGACTCATGGTGGCGTTATGTACAACAAAACAAAACACTGCCCAGTCCTGTGTCATCCTCACAATTGCCTGCATGTTCGAGTGCATCGTTGAGGCTACTATGCCAATCCATCTCACCGAGGGCCTCCCTCACCCTCACTGGCCCTCTACTTCACTAAACATGATGCCCTCCTCCAGCGATTAATGCCTCCTGATGATGTATCCAAAGAAAATAAGTTGGATAATATTCTGTTGCAATCCATAAGGTTTTAATTGGCTAATTTTCAGAAGTAAATCACCAGGCCTTTCTTTCTAGTCTTAGTGTGGAAGCTCCACTGAAACCTATCTACGTGGGTGACTCTACTAGTATATGAAATACCAGTGGCATAGCTTCCAGCATCACAGCAACACACAAGCCACCACAGTACAAACGAACTGACAGACGGATGGTGGAGCCAAAATATACTAAGTTATAGTTAGCATTGTAATTAAGTAAACTGATGTAGCCCCAACCACGATTCATACTAAGAGCAGAGTCAAGGCAGATGAGAAAAGGAAAAGTGGCTTTGAACTTCTTTCTCTCAGAGGTTGTATTAGTTATCTAGTGCTGCTATAACAGAAATACCACAAATGGGTGGCTTTAACAAACAGAAATTTATTTTCTCATAGTTTAGAAGGGTAAAAGTCCAAATTCAAGGTGCCAGCTGTAGGGAAAGGCTCTCTCTCTGTTGACTCTGGAGCTTCTGCTCTTGAGTGATCTTCATGTGGTTTGGCATCCCTCTTGCCCTATTTCTGCTCTGCTTGTTTGGTTGATCTCTTTTATATCTCAAAAGAGACTGACTCAAGAGGCGGAGCCAACATGGTGCTATAGACAGAAGCACCATGCTGTCCCTCCACAGCAAAGACCCAAAAAACTAAGTAAAACAGAGACAAACGTCAATCTTGGAAGCCTAAGCATCAAGTGAAGAGATAAAGAACTCAACCAAGCACTGAATGGAATAAGAAACTGAAAGAGAACAGAGAACAAGGAGAGAAATGGAGCGGACGTCACTTACCAGCTAACGCAGCATGGATTTGCCATCTTGGACTCCTGTCGGAGATCAGCAAACACGGAGTATGGGAAAGTGACTTCATGGAGTTCCCGGCAGGAGACAAAGCACCCAGTAACCAGTGATACATGCTTTCCTACCCCCAACCCTTCTTCCCCCTGCTTTACATCTGCTGCTTCCTGGCGAGCCGTGGTCCCTCAGCCAGGAGCTTCATGCCACTTGGATTTGCCCTGTCCACACTGACTGGCTCCTTCAGTGACATTTCTTTGTTGCTGGTGTTGCTTTCTTTGTCTTCTTTTGGTTTCTTCCCTGTCTCTCACCTCCTCCCCCTCCTTTCTCTCGAACACTTGGCTCCATGTGCCATCTTTGCTTCTTCTTGACAGGTTGTGAAGTGCTGCTCGGCTGGGGAACTGCTTCCCTGGTCCAAGCCTCCATGCTGATGGGATCCCTGGGGGCTTTTTTTGTTTTTTTTTTTATTTTTATTTTTCCTTTTTGTTTTTCTTCATTTCTTGGTTTCTCATCTCTCTCTACTTACCTTCTTTTCCTGTCTCCTGAATACCTGGAACTGTGTGCCATCTCCACCCCTTCCAGCCGGGCTGTATTGCTCAGCCACTTCCCCAGTCTGTGCAGCTGTGCCAGTGGGATTCCTGGGGGCATTTCTTTATTTATTTAATTTTTTTTTCTTTTTTCCTTTTTGTTTTTCTTCATTTCTCAGTTTCTCATCTTTCTCTACTCTCCTTCTTTTCCTGTATCCTGAATACCTGGTGCTGTGTTCCATCTCCACTCCTTCTAGATGGGCTGTATCCTGAGGCCTGGGAGCCACTTCCTCAGTCACCAAGGGGATCCCTGGGGGCATTTCTTTTTATTATTTGTATATTTTTTCTTTCCTCTTTTTCTTTTTTCCTTTTTGTTTTTCTTCATTTATTATTTTCTCATCTCTGTCTACATTCTTTCTTTTCCTTTCTCTTGAATACCTGGTGCTGTGTGCCATGTCTACGCCTTCTAGGCAGGCTGTGTCCCGAGGCCAGGAAGCCACTTCCCCAGTCACCAGGGAGATCCATGGGGCCTTTTCTTTTTTTAATTTTTATTTATTTACTTTTTTCTATTTTTCTTTTTGTTTTTCTTCATTTCTCAGTTTATTGTCTCCCCACTCTAACAGCAGGCTCCCTCAGCAATTTTTTTTGGCCTGTGTTACTCTCTCCTCTCTCTCTTCTTTCCCATACTCAACCTAGCTCCACAAATCACAGTCTCCCTCCTCCCTCCTGCCTATCTGCACTGTGCACTGATTATCGCATGACTGAGCAGCACAAGCATGGCCTACAGGAACCTGCTCTGCACTGACCCCTGGCCCCCCTTGTCAGCCCAAGTATATGCCACAAACAACCAATCCCAGCACCTCCCTTCAGCTGGACCTGCCTGCTGCACCATAGCTGAGTGACTGGCTCTGCCCATTGGACAAGGAGGTAAAAAGTATCATGCCCACAGACGAGCAAACAACAAAGAACACAGAGCCTGCCTGCTCAAACATATCTAAATAAAACAAAAAATCAGAACAAAACAAACAAATCTACAATCAATAAACAAAGAAAATGACTACTGAATGTCCTGAAGACAGCAGACAATATCAAAACATGTAAATAAAGGACAGGCTGGTTCCAGTAGGAGTCCAAAATAAAATACCAGATAACTTTCCAGTAGAAGAAAAGGCACTGGAACTACTTTATAGGGAATTCAAATCTCTAATATTCAGAGCTATCCAAGATTTGAAGTAAAAAGCAGACAAAAATGAGGAAAAAACAGACAAATTCACGGAAAAGGCAGACAAATTCATGAAAAATACAGACAAAACAATGGAACAATTCATGCAAATAATACAGGAAAAATGTCAAAATAAATTCACAACTAGAAATCATACAAATACAACAATTATAAAACTGAAAGATAAACAACAAGATTTCAGAAAAGGACAGTGTCATAAAAGGTCTGAGGAGTAGGTATGAAATAGTGGAAGAAAGAATCAGTGAAACTGATGACAAATAATTGGATATCACTTTGTTTGAGGAAACATCAGAAAAAAGAACAAAGAAAAGTGAAGAACCCCTGAGAATTATGTGGGATACAATCAAAAGGAAAAATCTTCGAGTGATCCAAGTTCCACAACCGGGGGAGAAAACAGAAAACACAGAGAGGATCATTGAAGAACTGCTGACAGAAAACTTCCCCAATATGATGAAAGATGAAAAGCTAACCATCCAAGAAGCTCAACAAACACCATATAAGATAGATCCCAAAAGAAAATAACCAAGGTATATCATAATCACACTCGTTAAAACCAAAGACAAAGAATCCTGAGAGCAGCTCAAGAAAAATGAAAAGTCGCATATGGAGGGGAAACAATAAGACTAAGCTCTGATTACTCAGCAGAAACCATGAAGGCAAGAAGGCAATGGGATGACATATATAAAACCTTGAAAGAAAAAGATTGCCAACCAAGAATGATATATCCTGCAAAACTCTCACTCAAATATGATGGTGAAATTAAGACATATCCCAATAAACAGAAATGAAGGGAATATGTAAAAACAAAACCAAACTTACAAGAATTATTAAAGGGGGTACTTAGGTTTGAGAACAAACAACATCAGACCACAGCCTGAATCTAGGATGTAAGATCGTACCAGCCAGATACCAACCTAGGAAATGAACTCTCAAGGACTACTCAAAACTAAAAGATTTACAACCGGGAACCAGAGAGATTAATCTGTAAATGACAACAACATCAGAACAATAAAAGAGGGAGTAAACAGTGTAGGTATAGAACTTTCTAATGGAGAAGAAGGCAAGTCGATACTAAGTAATAAAAGACTGGTTCAAGCCTAGGAAGATAAGGGTAAATTTCAAGGTAACCACAAAGAAAGTTAACAAACCTACTCATCAAAATAAACAAGAAAAACATAAAGTCTCAGTAAACACAAAATCTACAAAAACAAAAGAAATGAAAAAAAATTCCACAAACAAAAGGAATTCAGCACATGAGAGTAAGAGGAACAAAGAAAACGTCAATGCCACAAAAAAAGCACTACAAAATGACAGCAATAAACTCACACCTATCAATAGTTACACTGAATGTAAATTGCCTAAATGTATCCATAAAGAGACAGACAGTGACAGAATGGATAAAAAAAAAAACAAAATTCATCAATATGCTGTCTACAAGAAACACACCTTGGAAACAAAGACATAAATTTATTAAAAATCAAAGGATGGAAAAGAGTGTATGAAGCAAACAACTACCAAAAAAGAGCAGGAGTGGCAATACTAATCTCAGATAAAATAGACTTTAAAAGAAAATCCACTACAAAAGACAAACAAGGGCATTATATAATGATTAAAGGGACAATCCATCATAAAGATATAACCATAATGAATATCAACACACCCAAAGATGCTGCTCCAAAAGACATTAAACAAACGCTAACAGCACTGAAAAGAGAAATTGACAGTTGTACATTAATAGTAGAGACTTCAACACACCACTCTCAGTAAAGGACAGAACATCTAGAAAGAAACTCAACAAAGACACTGACGATCTAAGGGCAACTTGAACTCATAGACATATATAGAAAAATCCACCCAACAGCAGCAAAGTACACATTCTTTTCCAATGCACATGGAACATTCTTAAGAATAGATCACATCTTAGGCCACAAAACAACCCTCAACAAAATCCAAAACATAGAGATAATGCAGAGTATCTTCTCTGACCAAAACACCATCAAAGTAGAAATTAACAACAGGAAGAGCAAGGGAAAAAAATCACATGGAAACTGAATAACACCATACTTAAAAGCCACTGGGTAATAGAAGAAACCAAAGATAGAATCAAAAAATTTCTAGAATAAAATGAGAATGAAAACACATCATACCAAAACTTTTGGGACACAGCAAAGGCAGTGCTCAGAGGTTAATTTATAGCAATAGATGCACACATCAAAAATGAATAAAAGGACAAAATCAAAACATTAGTTACACAACCTGAACAAATAGAAAGAGAACAGCAAAAGAATCTCACAGCCACCAGATGAAAGGAAATAATAAAGACCAGAGCAGAAATAAATGAAATAGAGAATAGAAAAACAGTAGAAAGAATCAACAAAACCAAAAGTTGGTTCTTTGAAAGGATCAACAAAATGGACAAACCACTGACCAAACTGACAAAATAAAAACAGAAATAACCCAAATAAAAGAAATGAAATGGGAGACATTACAACAGACCCAACTGAAATAAAAAGGATCATAACAGAGTATTATGAAAAACCATACTCTAACAAATTTGAAAATCTAAAGGAAATGGACAAACGTCTAGAAACACACTACCTTCCCAAACTATCACAAAATGATGTTGAAAATTGGAACAGACCCATAACAAGAGAAGAGATTGAAAAAGTAATTAAAAAAAAAAAAAAAAAAAACTTCCAACCAGAAAAAGCCCTGGCCCGTATAGCTTAGGTGGAAAATTCTACCAAACATTCAGGGAAGAGCTTATACCAGTACTACTCAAACTATTTCAGAACACAGAAAAGGAAGCAATACTTCCATATTCATTCTATGAAGCCAGCATAACCCTGATACAAAAACTGGACAAAGACACCACAAAAAAAGAAAATTGCAGACGAATATCTCTCATGAATATAGATACAAAAATTCTCAACAAAATTCTAGCCAATAGAATTCAGCATCATATCAAAAAAAAAAAAAATACACCACAAACAAGTAAGATTCATACCAGGTATACAAGGATGGTTCAACATTAGAAAAATCAATCAACATAATCCACCACATAAATAAAAGGAAAGAAAAGAATCACATGATCATCTCAATCAATGCAGAAAAGGCATTCAACAAAGTCCAACACTGATTCCTGATAAAAACTCTCAATAAAATAGGTATAGAAGATAAATCCACAACTGGACTAAACCAAAAGCTAAGAAGTTTCCTGAACACAATCAAACACTTCAAGGGACAGAGTAGCAGGGGCAGAGGTCTAGGGACCATGGTTTCAGGGGACATCTAGGTCAATTGGCATAACAAATTTTATTGAGAAAATGTTCTGCATTCCACTTTGGCGAGTGGTGTCTAGAGTTTTAAAAGCTAGTGAGTGGCCATTGGTCTCAACCCACCTGAAGCAAAGGAGAATGAAGAACACTAAAGACACAGGGAAAATATTAGCCTGAGAGACAAAAGGGCCACATAAACCACAGACTCCATCAGCCTGAGACCAGAAGAACTAGATGATGCCTGGCTACCACCAATGACCGCCCTGACAGGGAACACAACAGAGAGTCCCTGACAGAACAGGAGAAAAGTGGGGTGCAGAATCCAAATTCTAGTAAAAAGACCAGACTTAATGGTCTGCCTGAGACTGGAGGAACCCCAGAAGACATTGCACCCAGAATCTCTGTTAACTCAGAACTAAAACCATTCCCAAAACCAACTTTTCAGACAAAGATTAGACTGGACTGTAAAACATAAAATGATACTCGTGAAGACTGTGCTTCTTAGTTCAAGTAGATACACGAGACTAAATGGACAGCTCCTGTCCAGAGGCAAGATGAGAAAGCAGAAAGAGATAGAAGCGGGTTGAATGAACACGGGAAATCCAGGGTGGAAAGGAGGAGTGTGTTGTCACATTATAGGGATAGCAACAAGGATCGCATAACAATGTGTGTATAAATTTGTGTATGAGAAACTAACTTGAGCTGTAAACTTTCATTTAAAGCACAATTAAAAAAAAAAGATTAGAAGGGAAATTCTTCAATAATAAAGGGCACCTATACAAAACCAACACCAACATCGTTCTTAATGGAGAGAGGCTGAAAACATTCCCCTTGAAAACAGGAACAAGACAAGGATGCCGTTTATCATCACTCCTATTTAACATTGTGCTGGAAGTCCTAGCTAGAGAAATAAGGCAAGAAATACAGGGCATCCGAATTGGTAATGAAGAAGTGAAACTGTCCTTATTTGTGGATAATATGATACTATACATAGAAAACCCAAAATATGCCAAGAGAAAACTACTGGACTAATAGAAAGATTCAGCAGAGTAGCGGAATACAAGATAAACATACAAAAATCAGTTAGATTCCTATACCCCAATAAAGAGAATGATGAAAAGGAAATCAGGAAAACAATACCATTTATAACAGCCCCTAAAGAAATAAAATACTTAGGGATAAATCTAACCGGGGATGTTAAATACCTATACAAATAAAACTACAAAACACTACTGCAAGAAACCAAAAGAGATCTACATAAATGGAAAAGCATACCATGCTCATGGATAGGTAGACTCAATGTTGTGAAAATGACAATTCTACCCAAAGAAACTTACAAATACAATGCAATCCCAATCCAAATACCAATAACATTCTTTAAAGACATGGAAAAACTGATCATTAACTTTATACGGAAAGTGAAGAGGCCCCAGATAAGTAAAGCACTATTGAAGAAGAGGAGAAAGTAGTAGGACTCACACTACCTGACCTCAGAACTTACTATACCTCTATGGTAGTCAAAACAGCCTGGTACTGATACAAAGACAGACACATTAACCAATGGAAGAGAATTGAGAACCCAGATGTAAATCCATCCACCTATAGTCACCTGATCTTCAACAAGGGCCTGAAGTCCATCAGATGGGGGAAAAGACAGTCTTTTTAACAAATGGTGCTGGCAAAACTGAATGTTCATCTGCAAAAAAAATGAAACAGCACCCATATCTTACACCATGCACAAAAACTAATTCAAAAATGGATAAAAGACCTAAATATAAAA
Organism: Dugong dugon; assembly: GCA_030035585.1. NCBI lineage: Eukaryota > Metazoa > Chordata > Mammalia > Sirenia > Dugongidae > Dugong > Dugong dugon. The sequence continues at coordinate 119,752,172 of CM057466.1, forward strand.
CCAAAAACTATAAAGATCATAGAATAAAAAGTAAGATCAACAGTAGAGGCCCTAATACACGGCATTAACAGGAAACAAACTATAACTAACAACACACAAACTCCGGAAGATAAGTTAGATAACTGGGATTTTCTAAAAACTAAACACGCTCTTCAAAAGACTTCACCAAAAGAGTAAAAAGAGACATACAGACTGGGAAAAAAATTTTGGCTATGACAAATCTGACAAAGGTCTAATCTCTAAAATCTACAGGAAAATCCAACACTTCTACAACAAAAAGACAAATAACCCAATTAAAAAATAGTCAAAGGAAACGAACAGACACCACCAGAGAAGATATTCAAGCGGCTAATAGACACATGAGGAAATGCTTGCGGTCACTAGCCATTAGGGAAATGCAAATCAAAACCACAATGAGGTACCATCACACCTTGGCATTACCAGCACGAATCAAAAAACAGAAAATAACAAATGTTGGAGAGGCTGTGGGGAGACTGGAGCTCTTATGCACTGCTGGTGGGAATACAAATGGTACAACCATTTTGGAAAATGATATGGCACTTCCTTAGAAAGCTAGAAATAGAAATATATGATCCAGCAATCCCACTTCTAGGAATATATCCTAGAGAAATAAGAACCATCAAACAAATAGACATATGCACACCCATGTTCATTGCAGTATTGTTCACAATAACAAGAAGATGGAAACAACCTAGACACCCATCAACAAATGAATGGATAAACAAAGTATGGTACATACACACAATGGAGTACTATGCAATGATGAATCTGCACACATCTGACAACATGGATGAGTCTGGAGTGCATTACGCTGAGTGAAATAAGTAAATCACAAAAGGACAAATATTGTATGAGACCGCTACTGTAAAAACACATGAAAAGGTTCACACACAAAAAGAAACAATCATTGATAGTTACAAGGGAGGGGAGTGGTGGGGATGGAAAAACACTAAATAAACAATAGATAAGTGGTAGCTTTGGTGAAAGGTAAGACAGCACAACTTGTTCAGGGCAAGGTCAAGGAAGCTCCATGGACAAATCCAAACTCCCTGAGGAACCAAATTACTGGACTGAGGGCTGTGGGGACCATGGTCTTAGGGAGCATCCAGTCCAATTGGCATAACATAGTTTGTAAAGAAAATGTTCTACATTCTACTTTGTTGAGTTGCGTCTGGGGTCTTAAAAGCCTGTGAGCAGCCGTCTAAGATACTCCACTGGTCTCACCCCTTCGGGAGCAAGGGAGAATGAAGAAAACTAAAGACACAAGGGAAAGATTAGTCCAAAGGACTAATGGACCACAACTACCAAAGCCTCCACCAGACTGAGTTCAGTACAACTAGATGGTGCCTGGCTACCACCACTGACTGCTCTGACAGGGATCACAATGAAGTGTCCCAGACAATACTGGAGAAAAAAGTAGAACAAAATTCTAACTCACAAAAAAAGACCAGATTTACTGACCTGACAGAGACTGGAGAAACCCTGAGAGTATGGCCCCCGGAAACCCTTTTAGCTCAGTAATGAAGTCACTCCTTAGGTTCACCCTTTAGCCAAAGATTAGATAGGCCCATAAAATAAAATGAGACTAAAGGTGCACACCAGCCCAGGGGCAAGGACTAGAAGGCAGGAGGGGACAGGAAGGCTGGTAACAGGGAACTCAAGTTCATGAAGGGAGAGTGTTGACATGTCATAGGGTAGGTAACCAGTGTCATAAAACAATATTGTTTACTAACTTCTTAATGAGTTTATTCTGTAAACCTTCATCTAAAGTACAATAAAAAGAAAAAAAAATGCCACTAGGTCAATAGATAAGTGGTATCTTGGATGAAGGGTGAGACAGTACACAATATAGGAGAAACTAGCACAACCTGTACAAGGAAAGGTCATGGAAGCCCCATAGATACATCCAAACTCCCTGAGGGACTGAACTGCTGGGCAGAGGGTTGTGGGGACCGTGGTCTCGGGGAACATCTAGCTCAATTGGCATGACAAAGCTTATAAAGACAATGCTCTACATTCTACCTTGGTGAGTAGTGTCTGGGGTCTTAAAAGCCTGTGAGCGGCCATCTAAGATACTCTGCTGGTCTCATCCCTTCGGGAGCAAAGGAGAATGAAGAGAACAGGATACAAGGAAAAGATTAGTCCAAAGGACTAATTGTCCACAGCTACCAAGGCCTCCACCGGACTGAGTCCAGTACAGCTAGACGGTGCCCAGCTACCACCACTGACTGCTCTGACCAGGATCACAACAGAGGGTTCTGGACAGAGCTGGAGAAGGATGTAGAGCATAATTCTAACTCACAAAAAAAAAGACCAGATTTACTGGCCTAAAGGAGAAACCCCGAGAGTATGGCCCCCAGACACCCTCTTAGCTCAGTGGTGAAGTCATTTCCGAGGTTCACCATTCACCCAGGGAGTGGACAGCCCCATAAGACCAAATAGGACTAATGAGGCACAGCAGTCTGGGGACAAGGGCCAGAAAGCAGAAGGGGACAGGAAAGCTGGTGATAGGGAACCCAAGATTGAGTAAGGGTAGTGTTGATGTATTGTGAGGTTGTTAACCATTGTCATAGGGTAACGTGTACTAACTGTTAAATGAGAACTATTTTGTTCTGTAAGCCTTCACCTAAAGTGAGAATAGCAGCACAACTGGAAGAGCGTAGTCAATGTCACTGAACTGTGCATGTAGAAATTTTTGAAATGGTGTATCTTTGGCTATGTATATTTTCACCAAAAAAAAAAAAAAAAAAGGTCGAGAAGGGAGAGGGTTGACATGCTGTAGAGTTGTTAAGCAATGTCATAAAACAATATGTGTACTACTGTTTCATGAGAAACTCTTTGTTCTGTAAGCCTTCACTTGAAGTACAATAAAAAATAATAAATAAAAAAAAAGTTACCCCTCCAAAAAAAGAGACTAGAGAAACCCCGAGAGTATGGCTCCCAGACACCCTTTTAGCTCAGCGGTGAAGTCACCTCCGAGGTTCACTGTTCAGCCAGGGACTGGACAGCCCCATAAAACAAAATGGGACTAATGAGGCACAGCAGTCCAGGGACAAGGACTAGAAGGCAGAAGGGGACAGGAAATCTGGTGATAAGGAACCCAAGTTTGAGTAAGGACAGTGTTGATGTGTAGTGAGGTTTTTAACCATTGTCATAGGGCAATACGTGTACAGTTTAATGAGGAACTATTTTGTTCTGTAAACCTTCATCTAAAGTGAGAATAGCAGCACAACTGGAAGAGCGTAGTCGATGTCACTGAACTGTGCATGTGGAAATTTTTGAAATGGTGTTTCTTTGGCTATGTATATTTTCACCAAAAAAAAGAAAAAAAAGGTCGAGAACAAAGAGGGTTGACATGTCGTGGGGTTGTTAACCAAAGTCATAAAACAATATGTGTACTACTGTTTAATGAGAAACTATTTGTTCTGTAAACCTTCACCTGAAGTACAATAAAAAATAATAATATAAAAAAAAATTTGCTACCCCTAGTCTAGAGAATTAGGAGCCTCTGGGTGGCACAAATGGTTAAGTGCTCGACTACTAACCAAAAGGTTGGCGGTTTGAATTCATCCTGAGGTGGCTCAGAAGGAGGTCTGGCAATCTACTTCCAAAAGGTCATAGCCTTGAAAACCCTATGGAGCAGTTCTGTTCTGCACATACGGGGTCCCGTGAGTCAGAATCAACTCAGTGACAATGGGTTTGGTTTTGGGGTTCACCATGTTGGCTTTAAAGCAAAAGTGAGGTCATCAGGGATTGTCAAGTGATGCTACAGAAATCATCAATACTTACTTATATCTGGATTAATTTATTTGCTTCGTTAGTTGCCTCAGGATTTCTCTTATAAACTTGTCCTCACACACTTAATTTATAAGGAAAAGTACATGCACGTTGTTGTTAGGTACCGTGAAGTCTGCTCCAACTCATAGTGACCTATGTATAACAGAATGAGACATTGCTCAGTCCTGCACCATCCTCACAATCGTTGCTAAATTTCAGCCCGCTATTAAAGCCACTGTGGCAACCCATCTCTTTGAGGGTCTTCCTCTTTTTTGCTGACCCTCTTCTTTACCAAGCATGATGTTCTTCTCCAGGGACTGATCCTTCCTGATAACATGTCCAAAGCAGGTGAGACGAAGTCTCTCCATCCTTGCTTCTAAGAAGCATTCTGGCTGTACTTCTTCCAAGACAGATTTGCTTATTCTTCTGGCAGTCCATGATGTATTCAATATTCTTCACTAACATCATAATTCAAATGCTTCAATTCTTTTTCGGTTTTCATATATATATGTGTGTGTGTGTATGTGTCGTAGTCATCTAGCACTTCTATAACAGAAATACCACAAGTGGATGGCTTCAACAAAGAGAAGTTTATTTCTTCACAATAAAGTAGGCTAAAAGTCCAAATTCAGGGCATCAGCTCCAGGGGAAGACTTTCTCTGTCGGCCTTCTCATCGATGTTCCCCCAAACTAGGAGCTTCTCCGCACAGGGACTCCAGGTCCAAAGGACATGCTCCACTCCTGGCACTGCTTTCTTGGTAATATGAGGTCCCCCTGTCTCTCTGCTCACTTCTCTCTTTTATATCTCAAGAGATTGCTTCAGGACACAAACCAGTCTTGTAGATTGAGTCCTGCCTTACTAATACAACTGCCCCCATCCTCCTCATTAACATCATAGAGGCAGGATTTACAACATATAAGAAAATCACACAATACCAGGAATCATGGCCCAGCCAAACTGATACATATATTTTTTGGTGGACATAATTCAATCCATGACAGTATGTATGTATATATATATATATACATATGTATATGGGTGGGTTCAACCTGCCAATCTTTCTGTTAGCAGCCAAGTGCCTAACTGCTGCACCCAAGAAAACTCTAAGGAGCAGTCCTACTCTGTAATACATGCGGGTGTCATGAATCAGAATCAACTGCAACAGGTTTGGTTATTGTTTGTTACCGTGGAGAGAGTGACACTCTTTCTGTTCCTTTCAGACATGGAGCATTGCAGGCTCTGCCCTGAAGATCATTATCCAAACAAGAAAAAGAACCATTGTTATCCCAAAATGGAGACCTTCCTGGCCTATGACAAACCCTTGGGCATAAGTCTAGCCTGTGTAGCACTGTCTTTCTCGGCCTTCACAGTCCTGATCCTTGTGGTTTTTATGAGGCACCAAGACACCCCCATAGTCAAGGCCAACAACTGCACACTGAGCTACACCTTTCTCATCTCGCTCATGTTCTGCTTCCTCTGCCCCTTGCTCTTCATTGGCCATCCCACCACCACCACATGCCTCCTCTGACAGACCACATTTGCAGCCATGTTCACTGTGGTCATGTCCTCTGTTTTGGCCAAAACCATCATTGTGGTCAGGGCCTTCCAGTCTACAAGGCCACTGAGCAAGACTCAGAGGTGGGTGGGTCCCCAGACAGCTCATTTTGTTGTGCTCCTCTGCTCCTTCATCCAAGTGATCATCTGTGGGATCTGGTTGGGGACTTCTGCTCCCTTCCCAGACAAAGACCCACAGTCCTCACCTGGTCATATCACCATTCAGTATAATGAGGGTTCTGTTATTGCCGTCTACTGTGTCCTCGGTTACTTGGGCTTCCTAGTCCTGGGGACTTTTGCTGTAGCTTTCCTGGCAAGGAAACTGCCCAACACCTTCAACAAAGCCAAGTCCCTCACCTTCAGCATGCTAGTGTCCTGCAGTGTCTGGGTCTCTTTCTTCCCAAGTTACCCAGCACCCAAGGCAAGGCCATGGTGGCCGTGGAGATCTTCTCCATTGTAGTTTCAGGTGCTGGGCTACTTGGCTGCATCTTTGTTCCCAAGTGCTATGTGATTCTCCTTTATCCAGAAAGGAACATCCATCAGTCTTGGAAGAAGAAACTAGAGAAATCTTAAACAAAGGGACCAAGTCATTTTCCATATGCAACTTAATACTGACTACTTCTGTATGCAACTTTTATTTCTATTTGCAACTTTATAGTGACTATTTTGTGTTTATCTCTTTGGAGATTTCTTGAAGATTACTAAAATTTGGTATGCACAAACTAAAATTAGCCCTGGTGGCACTGTGGTTAAATGCTTGGCTGCTAACTGAAAGGTTGGCAGTTCGAACCCACCAGCCACTCCATGGGAGAAAGATGTGGCAGCCTGCTTCTGTAAAGATTACAGACTGGGAAACACTGTGGGGCAGTTCACCTCTGTCATATAGAGTTGCTAGGAGTCAGAAGAGGAGCCCTGGTGGCACAGTGGTTAAGTGCTCAACTGCTAGCCCAAAGGTCAGCAGTTCAAACCTACCAGCCACTCCATGGGAGAAAGATGTGGCAGCCTGCTTCTGTAAAGATTACAGACTGGGAAACACTGTGGGGCAGTTCACCTCTGTCATATAGAGTTGCTAGGAGTCAGAAGAGGAGCCCTGGTGGCACAGTGGTTAAGTGCTCAACTGCTAGCCCAAAGGTCAGCAGTTCAAACCTACCAGCCACTCCACAGGAGAAAGATGTGGCAGTCTGCTTCCGTAAAGATTTACAGCCTTGGAAACCCTATGGAGCAGTTCTGCTCTATCCTATAGGGTTGCTATGAGTCAAAATCAACTCGACAGCAACAGGTTTGATTTGTTTTTTTATGAGTCAGAATTGACTTGATGGCAATGGGTTTGTGTGTATTTTGTTTTTTGGTTTTTTTTCCATTTATAGATCAACTCAAGGAGCCCTGGTGGTACACTGGTTAAGTATTCAGCTGCTAACCAAAAGGTCAGCAGTCCAAATCCACCAGCCTCTCTGCAAGAGAAAAGACCTGGTGATCTGCTCCCATAAAGATTTAGAGCCTAGGAATCCCTATGGGGCAGTTCTACTTTGTCACACAGGGGTCACTATGAGTTGGAATCAACCTGACAGCGCACAACAACAACGTAGATCAATTCATGGGGTCTCCATGAGTAGGAATCAACTCAATGACAATAGACTTGGTTTTGGTTATAGATCAATTTTGGGGAGGTCATTTAGTTTAATTACTTCTAATTCTTCGAGTATCAGATAAATACATTTTTTAAATAAAAATGAAATCCAGACTATATGGAGCCATTGAGGCTGGATGAGCCTCGGAAACTACTGCCCTGAGATAATCATTAAACTTTAAGCCTTAAACCAAAACTATCCTTTTAAGTCTTCTTTGAACCAAAAAATAGCTTATCTTAATTAGTAAAGTATTTCTGCTTTGAGCATTGTGCTCTTTTAAAGAATTACTTATGTGAGATCAAACTGACAACGGCAACTCAAAAGGCTGGGTGAGACGCTTAGGGGGCAATGAGTCTAAGATAATGGTCGTGGAATAATATGGAAAAGGATAGCAAGAATGGTAGCACAACTTAAAGAATGTGATAAATGTTACTGAATTGTACATGCAGAAGTTGTTGAAATGGTGTATCTTTGGCTGTGTATGTTTCACCAACCTAAAAAAAAAAAAATTAATGGGAACAATATAGAACATTAATTTTCTTTCCCTTTTGTGGCTTCCTGATGTCTCTCATGTTGAGACCATATGGCATTTATGTCTAACACCAAGCCGGTTTCCCTCACTTACATCATCTGCCTGGCCAACGTATGCAGCTGAGTTTGATAATTCTGGGGTAGAAGCAATGCTCCTCCATATTTCAGGGGAGCAATTGCTGCATGTGGCCACTAGGTGGCAATCATGACCTGTGTTCTCTTCAGCCACTAGCTGGAGCTCGGGTTTTCCCTATTCCGCAACCTGTTCTCAGAAAAGCAACACCCATCACCGGAGGTCCCACTTCGTGCGGGGAGCTCCACGAAAGTTTTGCTCTTGTTAAGCTGATTAAACTATGCCCAAAATGAAGTCGCTTGTGCTGAGCCCCACGTCAGCAAACCAAACCCTAAGTTTCTATTTCCTGCAAATTCCTAACCTTCCCGGGAGCTGGAATTCAAGTCAATCAATTGACTCTCCCAGAAACGGAAACCTAAGCTAGCCAATCAGGACTTTCCTACTCAGTTTAACCTGGTTCAAAATTTCCCTTTTATCCCACATAAGGAAAGAAAACGTCCTCCAGCCAATCTGGAATTTGCCTCGTATAGCTTGCACAGGGTTTTCAAGGGCTCTTCCTGAAAGCCTGACCCTAACTGCAAAAGCCTGCCAGAAACTCTCTACAAAAATGTAAATTTATCCTATCCTATTAGAAAATGACAGTCCACAAACCATTACCTCCTGATTTAATGAAAAAGACTCTAGGCTCTCCTAACTTAAATCTCAAAAAGTCTCGTGGCTGCAGGTGGGTGGAGGGCCAAATTATTAGCAGCCAAGCCAGAAGTAACCTGATATCAGTTATCTCAGCAAAGGAGGAAGGCTGAGTTCAATCAATCACATTAATACTAGCCAATGATTGATCTTCTTTTCTTCTCCTTCCTCTCCTCTTTATAAACCTCATTGTAACCAGCTTACTTCTATCCATTTGCTTTTTCTGAAATCAAAATAGTCTCCCTATAGGCATAGAGAATAACAGCTTAGAATAAACCTCATATTTCCATTTCTTTGAGTTTTGATTATTTTTAACAAAGCCCTAACCCCGGCACCTGGGAACATGACCTTATTTGGAAACAGGGTCTTAGAAGATGTTATCAGTTAACATAGGTCATACAGGAGAAGGATGTGCCCTGTTCCATATAACTAGAGTCCTTATAAAAAGAGACACATAGACGCAGAGGGAAAATGGCCATGTGAAGATGGAGACAGAGATTGGATTGATACATCCAGAAGCTAAAGAATGCCAAAGATTGCCAGGAGCCACCAGAAGCTAGTAAGAGGCAAGGAAGAATTCTTTTCCTAGAGCCTTCAGAGAGAGTATGGCCCTGCCAACACCTTGAGTTCGGACGTCTAGCCTCAAGAACCATGAAAGGATACATTTCTGTTGTTTTAAGTCACGTAGTTTGTAGTAATTTGTTACAGCAGCCCTGGGAAAACTAACACAGCAGATGTATGGGAAACCTATTTTCTCATATGTGGTTGGTACCATGTAAACTGATATGGTTACTCTAGAAGGCAAATTACTATTAAAGAAAACATGTGTCCCCTTTGACTCAGCCATTCACTTTCTCTGTATCAGGCCTAGAGATAATGAGTGTACATACGTACAAGGGAGTTGTGCAAGGTTATTCACACCAGTTTTGCTTGAAATGGTCAAAAACCAGAAACATCCTCCATGGCCATTCACCAAAGAATAGATCAATAAATAGTGATGTAGCTTTACCTAAGAATATATAAGGAAGGGAGACTGACATAAGTGGAACTCCAAGAAATATCGAGTTCAAAAAAGAGTGCAATACTACTCCTCCATAAATAGAAAAGAAGTCCTGATGCATATCATAACATGGATGAACCTTGAAAACATCATGCTGAGAGGTGGGGCCAAGATGGCGGAGTAATCAGATGCTTCTGGTGGACCCTCTTACAACAAGACCCAAAAAAACAAGTGATTCAATTATATATGGGAATCTGGGAGCCCTGCACATCAAAGGCAGAGTTGAGGAACCAGACTGAGTGGCAGGGGGAGGGAGACACAGTTTGGAAGCAGTGAGGAGTTACCAGACCTGACCCGGCGAGAGCCTGAGCCCTTCAGGCCTGATCAGCACGCGCCTGAGTAGTAAGGCAGGCAAGCATCAGTGCTCAGGAGGTGTATTCCACACCAGGAGAGATCCAGCCACTGAGAGTCTACTCGGCCACACAGAACCAGTGAGAAGCAGTCCTCTACAAAAGATAAGCACTTGCATACGGCTTACCGCACAGACCAAAAACACCTGCCTTAGGAAAAAACCTCTCTCCCATTTACCTCCATGCTCCCTGCTCTGCACTGGGTCCTGGACCGGCTTCAGCAATTACCAAGTCCCCTGGGCTGGAAGTAGGATCAGTCACATGCCCAGAGCCATTATCCCTGCCTTGGAGAGTGAACAAATTAACAAACAAGGGAAAAAATAAACTGCTGGCTCCCCTAAGCCGGGAACCCAGAGTAGGCGCAGCTCCTTTGCCTAGGCACAGGCATAAGGGATCCGCAGACTTCGAGTGCCTTTCCCCCTGCATAGACTTGTGCGGGCCCATCTCAACAGCATAGGCCCTCATTACCGCAGTACAACAGGGTATATACTGGAACTCTAATTTCAACTGTTTCAGCTGTGAAGTGGCAGGTTCTTGACATTTGACACTGCTCTGCCCATTAAGCAGAGTCTTCACCTACTCACATCAGAAGCCTCAGGACTGGGGGCTTCACCCACACCACGTAGCCACCTGTGATAGAGGCCCATGAATAAGAGGTGCCCCCCAGTCCTTACAGCCAACAGCATTATCTGCTTATAGTCCAGCTGCAAAACTCACCCACCTACGCACTCTAAGGAACAGGGACACACCTTCCTCCTTGACACTCAGGGGTGGCCGTCAGCCTCCTGCCTTGCTCAGAGTGTGTCCCCCTGCTGCAGCCAGATGCCTGTGCCTACACAAATCACCCATGCCTGTCTAGGACTGTAAGTGAGAGCCTACACCACATACTTGGTGGCTATCTGTCTGGGCACCTGAGCTGAATCCATACAGGAGTGGGCAGACTGCTGAGCTCACATACCTAGTAACAGATCTAACCACCTGGTGACAGGACACTAGAGCTTCAAAAGTGCAATAATCAAACTAGCTCATACGAGCAGCCTATTTGGGCAAAACAAGAAGCTAGGACACAGTAAGCAAACATAAAATAAATAAATATAATAACTTACTGATGGCTCGGAGATAACAGTTAATATCAAATCACATGAAGAGGCAATCCATGATGGCTTCAGGAAGCTCCCAAAATAAAGAATCTAGAAATTTTCCAGAGGAGGAAAATTTCTTGGGAACTACCAGAGGTAGAATACAAAAGATTAATATACAGAACTCTTCAAGAAATTAGGAAGGAAATTAATCAAAACGCAGAACACGCAATAGAGGAAGTTAAAAAGATTAGAGAAGAGCCTAATGACAAATTTAACAGGCTGCAAGAATCCATAGAGAGACAGCAATCAGAAATGCAGAAGATTAACAATAAAATTTCAGAATTAGACAACTCGATAGAAAGTCATAGGAGCAGAATTGAGGCAATGGAAGTCAGAATTAGTCAGATTGAAGATAAAGCACTTGACACCAACTTATATGAGTAAAAATCAGATAAAAGGATTTTAAAAATGAAGAAATCTTAAGAATTATGTGGGACTCTGTCTTAGTCATCTAGTGCTGCTCAAAAAGAAATACCACAAGTGGATGGCTTTCACAAAGAGAAATTTATTTTCTCACAATCTAGTAGGCTAGAAGTCCAAATTCAGGGCATCAGATCCAGGGGAAGGCTTTCTCTCTCTGTTGGCTCTGAAGGAAGGACCTCGTTGTCATCAGTCGTCCCCTGGACCAGGAGCTCCTCTGCGCAGGAACCTTGGGTCCAAAGGACATGCTCTGCTGCCAGTACTTCTTTCTTGGTGGTATGAGGTCCCCAATTCTCTGCTTGCTTCCTTTCCTTTTATCTCTTGTAAGGTAAAAGGTGGTGCAGGCCACACCCTAAGGAAACTCCCTTTACATTGGATCAGGGATGTGACCTGGGTAAGGGTGGTGTTACAACCCTAATCCTCTTTAACATAAAATTACAGTCACAAAATAGAGGACAACCACATAACACTGGGAATCATGGCCTAGCCCAATTGATACACACATTTTTGGGGGGACACAATTCAATCCATGACAGACTCTATCAAGAGGAATAACCTATGAGTGATTGGAGTACCAGAATGAGGGGGATAACAGAAAGTACAGAGAGAATTTTTGAAGATTTGTCAGCAGAAAACTTCCCTGATATCATGAAAGATGTCAAGATATCTGTACAAGATGCTCATTGAACCCCACATAAGTAGATCGCAAAAGAAAGTCACCAAGACCTATTATAATCAAACTTGTCAAAACCAAAGACAAAGAATTTTAAGAGCAGTTAGAGATAAACGAAAAGTCATCTGCAAAGGAGAGTCAATAAGAATAAGCTTGGACTACTCAGCAGAAACCATGCAGGCAAGAAGGCAAAGAGATGACAAATATAAAGCCTTGAAGGAAAAAAACTGCCAGCCAAGAATTATATGTCCAGCAAAACTGTCTCTCAAATATGATGGCAAAATTAGGGCATTTCCAGATAAACAGAAGTTTAGGGAATCTGCAAAAACCAAACCAAATTACAAGAAATATTAAAGAGAGTCCTTTGGTTAGAAAATCAGTAACATCAGATACAACCCAAGACTAGAACACAGGACAGAGCAACCAGATATTGACCCAGATAGGGAAATCACAAAAGTAAATCAAAGCTAAAACACTGAAAACAGAGAAACAGAGATGTCAATATGTAAAAGATGACAACATTAAAACAAAAAAGAGGGAGTAAAAAATATAGACATAGACTTTTCATATGGAGAGGAAGTCAAGGTGATATAAAAAAAAAAAAAAACTGGTTTAAACTTAGAAAAATAGGGGTAAATATTAAGGTAACCACAAGGGAACTAACTATCCTGCAAGTCAAAAAAAAAAAAAAAAAAACTAGAAAAATATAAAGACTCAACAAACACAAAATTAACAACAATGAAAAAGATGAAAAGAAAATACATAAAGAAAAATGACTCAGCACAGAAAATTAAGGAGAACAAAGAAACTGTGAACAACACACCGAAAAAGACATTAAAATGACAGTACTAAACTCATCCCTATCAATAATTATGCTGAATGTAAATGGACTAAATGCACCAATAAAGAGACAGAGGGTGGCAGATTGGATTAAAAAACACAGTCCATCTATACGCTGCCCACAAGAGACACAACTTAAACTTAAAGATACAAACAAACTAAAACTCAAAGGATGGGAAAAAATATATCAAGCAAACAACACTCAAAAAGAGCAGGAGTGGCAATATTAATCTCTGACAAAACAGACTTTAAAGTAAAATCCACCATAAAAGATAAGGAAAGACACTATATAATGATTAAAGGGTCAATACACCAGGAAGACATAACTATAATAAATATTTATGCACCCAACGACAGTGCTCCAAAATACGTAAAACAAACTCTAACAGCACTGAAAAGAGAGATACACAGCTCCACAACAGTAGTATGAGACTTCAACACACCACTTTCAGTGAAGGACAGAACATCCAGAAAGAAGCTCAACAAAGACACCAAAGAGCTAAATGCCACAATCAACCACCAACTTGATCTCAGACATACACTGAACATTCCACCCAGCAGCAGCCAAGTATACTTTCTTTTCCAACAGACATGGAACATTCTCCAGAATAGACCACATATTAGGCCATAAAGCAAGCCTTAACAAAATCCAAAGCATCGAAATATTACAAAGCATCTTTTCTGACCATAAAGCCATAAACGTAGAAATCAACAACAGAAAAAGCAAGGAAGAAAATCAAACACGTGGAAACTGAACAAGACTTGCTCAAAAACTACTGGGTTATAGAAGAAATTAAGGATGGAATAAAGAAATTCATAGAATCAAATGAGAATGAAAATACATCCTACCAGAACCTTTGGGACACAGCAAAAGCAGTGCTCAGAGGTCAGTTTGTAGCAATAAATGCATACCTCCAAAAAGAGGAAAGGGCCATAATCGAAACATTAACCCTACAACTGGAACGAGTAGAAAGAGAGCAGCAAAAGAAGCCCTCAGGCACCAGAAGAAAGGAAATAATAAGAATTAGAGCAGAATTAAACAAAATAGAGAATAGAAAAACAACTGAAAGAGTTAACAAGACCAAAAGCTGGTTCTTCAAAAAGATCAACAAAATTGATAAACCGTTGGACAAAATGACAAAAGAAAAACAGGAGAGGAAGCAAATAACCTGTATGAGTTGTGATGGGTGATATCACAACAGATCCAACTGAAATTAAAAGAATCATAACAGAATACTATGAAAAATTGTACTCTAACAAATTTGAAAACCTAGAGGAAATGGACAAATTTCTAGAAACTCACTACCTACCTAAACTAACACAAACAGAGGTAGAACAAGTAAATAAACCCATAACAAAAGAAGAGATTGAAAAGGTAATTTAAAAACTCCCAACAAAAGAAAGCCCTGGCCTGGATGGCTTCACTGGAGAATTCTACCAAACTTTCAGAGAAGACTTAACACCACTACATAGAAAAGGGTGGAATACTCCCAAACTCATTCTATGAAGCCAGCATAACCCTGATACAAAACCAGGTAAAGACACCACAAAAAAAGAAAATTACTTTTTCATCAAAAAAAAAAAAAAAAGGTTGAGAATTTAGAGGCTTAATACATTGTGGGGTTGTTAACCAATGTCATAGAACAACATGTGTACTACTATTTCATGAGAAACTATTTGCTCTGTAAGCTTTCACCTGAAGTACAATAAAATATATTTTAAAAAATTAAAAAAAAATAAAAAAGAAAATTACAGACCAATATCCCTTATGAACATTGACACAAAAATCCTCAAGAAAATTCTAGCCAATAGAATTCAGCAACATATCAAAAAAATAATTTACCATGATCAAGTGAGATTTATACCAGGTATGCAGGGATGGGTCAACATTAGAAAAACAATCAATGTAATCCATCACATTAATAAAACAAAAGACAAGAACCACACGATCTTATCAATCCATACAGAATAGGCATTTGACAAAGTCCAATACCCATTCATGATAAAAACTCTCAACAAAATAGGAATAGAAGAGAAATTCCTCAGTATAATTAAGGGCATTTATACAAAGCCAACAGCCAACATCATCCTAAATGGAGAGAATTTGAAAGCATTCCCCTTGAGAACGGGAACCAGACAAGGATGCCCTTTATTACCACTCTTATTCAACATTGTGCTGGAGGTTCTAGCCAGAGCAGTTAGGCTAGAAAAATAAATAAAGGGCATCCAAATTGGTAGGGAAGAAGTCAAAGTATCTCTGTTTGCTGATGATATGATCTTATACACAGAAAACCCCGAAGAAGCCACAAGAAAACTACTGGAACTAATAGAAGATTTCAGCAAAGTTTCAGAATACAAGATAAACATACAAAAATCAGTTGGATTCCTTTACACCAACAAAGAGAACCTCGAAGAGGAAATCACTAAATCAATACCATTTACAATAGCCCCCAGGAAGATAAAATACTTAGGAATAAATCTAACCAGAGACTTAAAAGACCTATACAATGAAAACTACAAGACACTACCGCAAGAAACCAAAAGAGACCTGAATAAGTGAAAAACATACCTTGCTTAAGGATAGGTAGACTCAACATTGTGAAAATGTCAATTCTACCCAAAGTGCTCTACATATACAATGCAATCCAGATCCAAATTCCACTGGTATTTTTTAATGAGTTGGAGAAACAAATCGCCAACTTCATATAGAAAGGGAAGAGGCCCCAAATAAGTAAAGCGTTACTCAAGAAGAACAAAGTGGGAGGCCTCACACTACCTGATTTTAGAACCTATTATACCACCACAGTAGTCAAAACAGCCTGGTACTGGATACCAGGAAAAGATTAGTCTGAAGGACTAATTGTCCACAGCTACTAAGGCCTCCACCGGACTGAGTCCAGTACCACTACATGGTGCCCGGCTACCACCACTGACTGCTCTGACCAGGATCACAGCAGAGGGTTCTGGACAGAACTGGAGAAGGATGTAGAACATAATTCTAACTCACAAAAAAAGGACCAGATTTACTGGCCTAAAGGAGAAACCCCAAGAGTATGGCCCCCAGACACCCTCTTAGCTCAGGGGTGAAGTTATCTCCGAGGTTCACCGTTCAGCCTGGGAGAGGACAGCCCCGTAAAACCAAATGAGACTAACGAGGTACAGGAGTCCAGTGACAAGGGCCAGAAGGCAGAAGGGAACAAGGAAGCTGGTGATAGGGATAAGGATATTGTTGATGTGTTGTGAGATTGTTAACCATTGTTACAGGGCAACATTTGTAGTAAGTGTTAAATGAGAAACTATTTTGTTCTGTAAGCCTTCATCTTAAGTGAGAATAACAGCACAATTGGAAAAGTGCAGTCAATGTCACTGAACTGTGTATGTAGAAATTTTTGAAATGGTGTATCTTTGGCTATGTGTATTTTCACCAAAAAAAAAAAGGTTGCGAAGTTAGAGGGTTGACATGTTGTGGGGTTGTCAACCAATGTCATAAAACAATATGTGTACTACTGTTTCATGAGAAACTATTTGTTCTGTAAGCCTTCACCTGAAGTACAATTAAAAAAAAAAAAAAGAATTAAAAGCTCCAAAAAAAAAAAAAAAAAGTTTAACCTTTGTGCAGTTGGAAAAAAAAAAAAAACCAGCCTGGTACTGGTACAGCAACAGATAGATAGACCAATGGAACAGAATTGAGAATCCAGACATAAATTCATCCACCTATGAGCAGCTGATATTTGACAAAGGCCCAAAGTCCATTAATTGGGGAAAAGACTGTCTCTTTAACAAATGGTGCTGGCATAACTGGATATCCTCCTGCAAAAAACTGAAACAAGACCCATACCTCACACCATGCACAAAAACTAACTCAAAATGGATCAAAGACTTAAATATAAAATCAAAAATGATAAAGATCATGGAAGAAAAACTACGGACAATGATAGGAGCCCTAATACGTGGCATAAACACAATACGAACCTTAAGTAACAATGCACAAGCACCAGAAAAGAGACTAGATAACTGGGAGCTCCTAAAAATCAAACACTTATGTTCATCAAAAGACTTCACCAAAAGAGTCAAAAAACAACCTACAGACTGGGAAAAAATTTTTGACTACAACAAATCCTACCAGCATCTAATCTCTAAAATCTACAAGTTACTGCAAAACCTCAAAACAAAAAGACAAAAACCCAATTGAAAAATGGGCAAAGCATATGAACAGGTACTTTGCCAAAGACAATATTCAGGCGGCTGACAGACACATGAAGAAATGCTCACGATCATTGAGCCATTAGAGAAATGCAGATCAAAACTACAATGAGATATCATCTCACCCCAACAAGGCTAGCATTAATCAAAAAAACACAAAATAATAAATGTTGGAGAGGTTGTGGAGAGACTAGAACACTTATACACTGTTGGTGGGAATGTAAAATTGTACAACCACTTTGGAAATCGATTCAGAGCTTCCTTAAAAAGCTAGAAATAGAAGTACCATACGATCCAGCTATCCTGCTCCTTGGAATATATCATAGAGAAATAAGAGCTGTCACACGAATAGATACATGCACACCCATGTTCACTGCAGCACTGTTCACTATAGCAAAAAGATGGAAACAACCTAGGCGCCCATCAATGGATGAATGGATAAACAAATTATGACACATTCACACAATGGAATACTACTCAACAATAAAGAACAACAATGAAGCCGTGAAACATAAGATGGAGGAAGCTGGATGTCATTATGCTGAGTGAATTTAGTCAGTCACAGAAGGACAAATATGGTATAAGTCCACTATTATAAGAACTTAAGAAAAGGTTTAAACACAGAAGAAAACATTCTTTGATGGTTACGAGGGAGGGGAGGGAGGGTAAGTGTTATTTACTAACTAGATAGTAGTTAAGAATTATCTTGGGTGAAGGGAAGGACAGCACACACTACAGGAGAAGTCAGTACAACTGGACTAAACCAAAGCTAAGAAGTTTCCTGAAAACAATCAAACACTTTGAGGGACAGAGTAGCAAGGGTAGGGGTCTGGGGACCATGCTTTCAGGGGACATCTAGGTCAACTGGCATAACAAAGCTTATTAAGACAATGTTCTGCATCCTGCTTTGGTGAGTGGCATCTGGGGTCTTAAAAGCTTGCAAGCAGCCATCTAAGATGCATCAATTGGTCCCAACCACCTCGAGTAAAGGAGAATGAAGAACACCAAAGACACAAGGAAAGTATTAGCCCAAGAGACAGAAAAGGCCACATAAACCAGAGACTTCATCAGCCTGAGAACAGAAGAACTAGATGGTGCCTGGCTACCACCAATGACCACCCTGACAGGGAACACAACAGAGTCCCTGATGGAGCAGGAGAAAGGTGGAGTGCAGAACTCAAATTCTAGTAAAAAGACCAGACTTAATGGTCTGCCTGAGACTGGAGGAACCCTGGAAAGCATGGCCCCTGGATTCTCTATCAGCTAAAACAATTTCCAAGGCCAACTCTTCAGACAGGGATTGGACTGGACTGTGGGACATAAAGTGATACTAATGAGGAGTGTGCCTCTTTGCTCAAGTAGAATACAAGAGACTAAATGGACAGCTTCTGTCCGGAGGTGAGATAGGAAGGCAGAGAGTGTTAGGAGCTGGTTGAATGGACATAGGGAATCAGGGGTGGAAAGGGGGAATGTGTTGTCACAGTATGGGGAGAGCAATTAGAGTCACATAACAATGTATGCATGAATTTTTGTATGGGAAAAAATTTAAAAAAGAAAACATGCTGAGCAAAATAAGTCAGTCACAGAAGGACACATATGATATGATCTCACTTATATGAAATAAGCAAATGTCTAGAAACCAAAGATTATTAGTGGTTACCAAGCGTAAAAGGGAAGGGAATGGGGAAGTTTTTACTTAGGGAGCATTGAGTTTATGTGAATAGTGGTGGACTAATTTGGAAAAGGGTAGCAAGAATGGCTGCACAACTTGAAAAATATAATCAATGTCACTGAATTGTATATGTTGAAATTGGTGAATTGCTGTATCTTTAGTTATGTATATATTCTCCACAATAAAATTTTAAAAAAGAAAATCTTCTGGGGCACAGTTCTACTCTGACACACATGAAGTCTCCATGAGTCTCAATCAACTTGAAGACAACTGGTTTTTTAAGGACCTTCAGTACTTTAGCATTTTTCCACCAACTCACCTCACCTGTAGAGTAGGCAGCAGCATAATAGAAGCTCCTACATAGGGTTGTTGACAAAATAAAAGATACTGTGTATATAAAATTCTCAGCACCTCTGGCACCCTAAGTTGTTAATTCTCAATGTTGAGTAACCATTTCAACAAGAGTACATTTTATCATAGAAACAAGGGGGAAAGGCTGAGAAGGGCTTGGAAGAGAAGCTGGTGGAGGAAGCCCTATAGATACTTTCTCAGCTGCTTTCTGGGTTCATCTTCTCATGGCTCACAAAGGGTACCAGAGACCCTCAGGGTCCCTCCATGCCTCTGGGCCAAAACAAAAAACCAAATTTGTTGCCGTTGAGTCAATTCCAACTCATGGTGCCCCCATGTGTTACAGAGTAGAACTGTGCTCCACCAGGTTTTCTTGGCTGTAATACTAACAGAAGCAGGTCACCAGGCCTTTCTTCTGTAATCTACTGGGTGTATTTGAACTGCCACTCTTTCACTTAGCAGCCCAGCACAAACCATTTGTGCTACCCAGGGAACAACAGATGTTATTCCCAAAGGACCCAATTCTTTGCCCTCCAAATTGGCAGCCAGGGGACAGAGAGAAGATTTGTTTGGAGGCAAAAATATCTGAGAGATGGAGGCCTTTTGAAGACTGACCTGAGATGGAGCAGGGTCACTAAAAAAAAACAGCAGGGATCATTTCTAAGAAAGGGAAGGAAGAAGACAGAAATGTATTCACGCATTTATTTATGTTGTTGTTCATCCCGAAATCCTTGCCTCATCTTCAGAGGGCTCTGCATGACCTGTCTAAGCCTATCTCTTCCTACCACCATCTCAGACCATGCTCCTCACTGACTGTGCTCTACCTGCCTTGTTCCTCCAACCCACTAGGTGGCACCACGGCCTGGAACAGCTTCTCCAAGATGTGACTGCTGCTTGCTCCTCCTCAGAGGGGCCCTTCTGGCCACCCAGCAGAGTACCTTCCAGTTCCTCACTGTCATAGCACCCTGTCCCACCCTTCACGACAACATGAGCATGATTTCTTGGTTACTCTCTGCCACCCCACTAGGAGTCGCTCCCCATGAGAGTGGGGATCTTGTCTGGGCAAATTGTAGGCACTAGAGTCCCAGAAGTACTTCTTGCTCCCATAGGAGCTCATAGTCTAGTGTGGGGCTCAGCAAACTGTGGCCCACGGGCATACTCCAGCCTCTGCTTGGTTATACAAGTTGGTTTTGTTTTGGTTTTTTGTTGTTGTTGTTACTGAGGTAAAATTCACATAAGAAGCCCTAGTGGCACAATGGTTACCTCAATGATGGCACAATGGTTACCTCAAATGCTAGGCAGTTTCCCCCAAAGCCAGTCCATGAATTGGGATGAAGCCTCCCTACCACCCCCAGCATATAATATACCTGATGTCAACTTCTGGGTTACAGTAGTGGCAGTAACACTTGGGAGGTTGATGAAGAGGTGAACCAGGAACAGAGAAAAAAATGGCTTAGGTGAAACAGGTCCTCTTCTATCCCTCCCTTTCTCCCCTCTCCTTCCTATATTTTTACAACAACAATTTAAAAAAAAAAAAAAAAGAACTTTTCTTCATGTTTATAGGACAGAAAAGAGGAAGTAAAGAAGGAAGGGAGGGAAAAAGGGAGGAAGAGATAGAGGGCAAGAGAATTTGTTTAACAGAAAGAAGGGGTCTCGTCTTCTGCCTTTGCTAGCTTGTTTTTTTCTCCTGCGGAGCAGCTGGTAGGTTCAAACCACTGACCTTTAGGTTAACAGCCAAGCACTTAACCACTGAGCCACCAGTTTTCCTTCCATAAAGATTACAGCTTTGGAAACCCTATGGGGCAGTTCGGCTCTGTCACATGGGGTCGCTATGAGTTGGAATTTACTCAATGGCAACCAGAAGCTGGAAGAGACAAGGAGGATCTTTCCCTAGAACAAACATATAGAGCAAAGCCCTGCCAATATCCTGAATTTGTACTTCAACCCTCCAGAACTGTGAGGCAAAAACTTTTCTGTCCTTCAAAGCAACCCAGTTTGTGGTACTTTGTTAGGAAGCCCTGGGAAACTAAGCCACTCTCTTTCTCTCCTACTCTATCATCAAGTTCTGTCAGCTATGACTGAAAAAACTTATCTCAAATCTGTCACCATCTCCCCCTGAAATGCTACAAAATAACTTCCTGCTTCCACTCTTTGCTCCCTGGAAATTCATTTTCCACACGGATTCCAAAATGACTATTTTAATATGTGAATTAGACTTGGTTACTCTATTGCTTAAAATCTTCCAAGGAACCCCTGAATCTATTGTCCTGAGATAATTTTTAAACCTTAAACCAAAAATATCTCCTGAAGTTGTCTTAAAACCAAACGGTAGTGTAGCTTAACTAGTAAAGAATGTGCCTTGAGCATTGTGCCCTTTTAAGAGCTATCTATATGGGATCAAATTGTCAACAGCAACTTGAAAGATTAGATAGGAGACTTAAGGGGCAGTGAGTTCATGTTAAATGGAAGGGGAACAACTGGGAAAATGAAGGTGAGAATGGTTGCACAGCTCAAAGAATGTAATCAACATCACTGAATTGCAGGTACAGAAATTGTTGAATTGGTGAATGTTTTGCTGTGTATATTCTCAACAACAACAAAAATAAATTATATTTTTTTAAAAAATGCTCCAAGGCTTCTTATCCTAACTAGAATAATATGCATACCCTTTACCATGGCCTTGAAGACCTGCAGGAAAGTTCCTGGGGGCACAAATAGTTAAGTGCTAGGCTACTAACTGAAAGGCTGGGGGTTCCAACCCACTCAGAGGCATCTCAGAAGAAAGGCCCTGGCACTCTTCTTCCAAAAAGTCACAGCCTTGAAAATCCTATGGAGCACAGTTCTACTCTGACACACATGTGGACCCATAAGTCGGAATCTACTCAACAACTGGTGGTTACAGCCTTAGTCAAGCTGATACATAAAAAAAAGACCATCACAGACCTATATTAGGAATGGATTTACTAGCAGTTCTTAGCTTGGAACAAGGGGGAATCCAGAGGTGTTAAGGGGATATCCTTGCCATCCCTCACCGTTTTCAGGTTTATTGATTCTGTGTGTACATATATCTCTATCTCTTTAAAATGATGACTAAGAATCTTTTTTTCCACATCCCCTCTTTTTGCCTCTCCCCTCAGAACACACATCCAGACACAGGCTACCTCTGCTGGGAACATTCAATAACATCCAAAGGAATTGATAATCCTCCACTCCACTTATTTGCTGTCAAACACTCAAAGAAATGAGGTGGCAGGATTTAACCTGCCTCCAACTAATAACATATTTAAATGCCTAAAGGGCAAGGACTGTAAACTGAGAGACAGAGGGGCAAATGAAGGCAGAGAACAGGAGGAACTTGTTTTCTGTTGTATTCCACACGTCTATCAGTTTGTCATACTGTGGGGGCTTGCGTGTTGCTATGATGCTGGAAGCTATGCCACGGGTATTCAAATACCAGCAGGGTCACCCATGGTGGACAGGTTTCAGCTGAGCTTCCAAACTAAGACAGACTAGGAAGAAGGACCTGGCAGTCTACTTCTGAAAAACATTAGCCAGTGAAAACCTTACAAATAGCAGCAGGACATTGTCTGATACAGTGCCAGAATATGAGCCCCTCAGGTTGGAAGACATTCAAAAGACAACTGGGGAAGAGCTGCCTTTTCAAAGTAGAGTCAACCTCAATGACGTGGATGGAATCAAGCTTTCAGGACCTTCATTTGCTGATATGGCACAACTCAAAATGAGAAGAAACAGCTGCAAATATCTATTAATAACTGGAACATGAACTGTCTGAAGTATGAATCTAGGAAAATTGGAAATCATCAGAAATGAAATGGAATGCATAAACATCGATATCCTAGGCATTAGTGAGCTGAAATGGACTGGTATTAGCCATTTTGAATCAGACAATCGTATGATCTACTATGCCAGGAATTGTCAAAAAGAACATTTCAAGATCTATCCTGAAGTACAACACTGTCAGTGATACACTAATATCCATAGAGCTACAAGGAAGACGAGTAAATATGACTACTATTCAAATTTACCCACAAACCGCTAAGGCCACATATGAAGAAATTCAAGATTTTTACCAACTTCTGCAGTCTGAGATTGATCAAACATGCAATCAGGATGTATTGATAATTACTGGTGATTGAAATGTGAAAGTTGGAAACAAAGAAGAAGGATCAGTAGCTGGAAAACGTGGCCTTGGTGATAGAAAAGATGCCAGAGATCACATGATAGAATTTTGCAAGACCAACAACTTCTTCATTGCAACTACCTTTTTTCAACAACAAAAATGGGGACTATACACGTGGACCTCAAGAGACGGAATACACAGGAATCAAATTGACTACATCTGTGGAAAGAGATGTTGGAAAAGCTCAATATCATCTGTCAGAACAAGGCCAGGGGCCGATTGCCAAACAGATCATCAATTGCTCATATGCAAGTTCAAGTTGAGGCTGAAGAAAATTAGAAAAAGTCCACAAGAGCCAAAGTAGGACTTTGGGTATATCCCACCTGAATTTAGAGACTATCTCAAGAATAGATTTGACAAGTTGAACACTAATGACCAAAGACCAGACAAGTTATGGGATGACATCAAGTACATCATACATGACAAAAGTAAAAGGTCATTAAAAAGACAGCAAAGAAAGAAAAGATCAAAACGGATGTCAGAAGATACTCTGAAACTTGCTGTTGAACGTTGAGTAGCTAAAGCAAGTGGAAGAAATGATGAAGTAAAAGAGCTGAACAGAAGATTACAAAGGGCGGCTCAAGAAAACAACGTATTATAATGACATATGCAAAGACCTAGATTTAGAAAACCAAAAGGGAGGAATATGCTTGGCATTTCTCAAGCTGAAAGAACTGAAGGAAAAATCCAAGGCTCAAGTTGCAATAATGAAGGATTCTATGGGCAAAATACTGAATGACGCAGGAAGCATCAAAAGAAGATGAAAGGAATACAGAGTCACTGTACCAAAAAGAACTGGTCAGTGTTCAATCTTTCAGAAGGTAGCATACGATCAAGAACAGATGGTACTGAAGGAAGAAGTCCAAGCTACAGTGAAGGCATTGGTGAAAAACAAGGCTCCAGCAATGGACGGAATAACAACTGAGACGTTTCAACAAATGGATGCAGCATTGGAGGTACTTACTCATCTATGCCAAGAAATTTGGAAGACAGCTACCTGGCCAACTGACTGAAGGAGATCCATATTTGTGCCCATTCCAAAGAAAGGTTATCCAACAGAACGTGGAAATTATTGAACAATATCATTAACATCACATGCAAATAAAATTTTGCTAAAGGTTTTTCAAAACCAGTTGTAGCAGTACATTGACAGGGAACTGCCAGAAATTCAAGCCAGATTCAGAACGGGACATGGAACAGGATATCATTGCTGATGTCAAATGGATCCTGGCTGAAAGCAGAGAATACCACAAAGAAGTTAACCTGTGTTTTATTGACTATGCAAAGGCATTCGACTGTGTGGATCATAACAAATTATGTATGACATTGTGAAGAATGAGAATTCCAGAACACTTACTTGTGCTTATGAGGAACCTGTACATAGACGAAGAAGCAGTCGTTTGAACAAAGCAAGGGAATACTGCATGGTTTAAAGTCAGGAAAGGTGTGCGTCAGGGTTGTATCCTTTCACCATACTTATTCAATCTGTATGCTGAGCAAATAATCCAAGAAACTGGACTGTATGAAGAAGAACAGGGCATCAAGATTGGAGGAAGACTCATTAACAACCTGCGTTATGCAGATGACACAATCTTGCTTGCAGAAAGTGAAGAAGACTTGAAGCCCTTACTGATGAAGATCAAAAACTATAGCCTTGAGTATAGATTACACCTCAGCATAAAGAAAACAAAAATACTCACAACTGAACCAACAAGCAACATCACTATCAACAGAGAAAAGACTGAAGTTGTCAAGAGTTTCATTTTACTTGCATCCACAATTAACACCCATGGAAGCAGCAGTGAAGAAGTCAAATAACGCATTGCATTGAGCAAATCTACTGCAAAAGACCTCTTTAAAGTGTTAAAAAACAAAAATGTCACTTTAAAGACTAAGGTGCACCTGACCCAAGTCATGGTGTTTTCAATCTCCTCATATGCTTGCGAAAGCTGGACAATGAATAAGGCGGACTGAAGAAGAATTGTTGCCTTCGAATTATGGTGTTGGCAAAGAATATTGAATATACCATGGTGTCTTAGTCATCTAGTGCTACTATAACAGAAATACCACAAGTGGATGCCTTTAACAAAGAGAAGTTTATTCTCTCACAGTCCAGTAGGCTACAAGTCCAAATTCAGGGCGTCAGTTCCTGGGGAACATTTTCTCCATTGGCTCTGGAGGAAGGTCCAAGTCATCAATCTTCCCTTAGTCTGGGAACGTCTCTGTGCAGGAATCTCAGGTCCAAAGGACATGCTCTGCTCCTGCCACTGCTTTCTTGGTGGTATGAGGTTCCCATGTGTCTCTGTTCACTTTTCTCTTTTATATCTCAAAAGAGACTGGATTAAGGCACTATCCAATCTTTTATACCTCATCAGTATAACTGCTGCTGATCCATCTCATTAGATTATAGTGACTGAATTCACAACACGTAAGGAAATCACATCAGATACAAATTGGTACACAATTATACAACACTGGGAATCATGACCCAGCCAAGTTGACAGATATTTTGGGGGAACACAATTCAATCCATGACACATGGACTGCAAAAAGAACAAACAAATCTGTCTTGGAAGAGGTACAGCCAGAATGTTCCTTAGAAGCAAGGATGGCGAGACTTCGTCTCACATAATTTGGATATGTTATCAAGAGGGACCAGTGTCTGGAGAAGGACATCATGCTTGGTAAAATGGAGGATCAGAGAAAAAGAGAAAGATGAGATGGATTGACACAGTGGCTGTAATAATGGGCTCAAGCATAACAACGATTGTGACAGACACAGGACCAGGCAGTGTTTCGTTCTGTTGTACATATGGTCGCTATGAGTTAGAACCGACTCAACAGTACCTAACAACAGCAAAGATTCACAGATAATCAATCGCCTCATATGTATGAGAAAGCTTACAATGAAAAAGAAAGAATGAAGACGAATTAAGGCATTTGAATTATGGTGTTGGTAAAGAATATTGAATATACCATGGACTGCAAGAAGAACAAACAAATCTCTCCTGAAAGAAGTACAGCCAGAATGTTCCTTAGAAGCAAGGAGGGCAAGACTTCGTCTCGCTTACATTGACACATTAGCAGACGGGATCAATCCCTGGAGAAGAACGTCATGTTTGGCAAAGAAGAAGGTCAGCGAGAAAGAGGAAGACCCCCAATGAGATGGATTGACACAGTGGCTGCAAGAATCGGCTCACATAGCAGCGATTGTGAGGATGGCGAAGGACTGGGCAACATTTCATTCTGTTATTCATGGAGTCCCCATGAGTCGGAGCTGACTCAATGGCACTTAACAACAATAACAAAGCACAGATAATATTAGTTAAATTGAAAAAATCATAAAATATTGATAAGGTTGAAAAGGAAGAGAGCATTCTACTGTTGGCTGTGCCTAGAATGATCTCATCCCAGATATTGCATGAATGACTCCCTACCTCCTTCTCGTGGACATTTATTATAGCCACCGTATTTAAAACTGCACACACATACCTACCACCATTAGTTTCTATAAGGTTGGTGGTTCAAACACACCCAGTGGCTCCATGAAAGAAAGCCTGGTGATCTGCTTCTATAAAAATTACACCCAAGAAAACCCTGTGGAGCAGTTCTACTCTGTAACACATGGGGTCACCATAAGTTGGAATCCACTTCACTGCAACGGGATTTCTACAGATCTTCATTTCCTAGAGCTGCTGTAGCACAAATACTACAAGAGGGTGCCTTAAAAGAACAAAAATTCATTTTCTCATAGTTCTGGAAGCTAAAAGTTCAGATAAGATTCTTGGCCATGTCAGTTCCTTCCTTGTAGGTAGTCCCAGGTGTTCTTTGGTTCCTTGGCTTGTAGACAAGCCTCACATGGTGTCTGTCTTCCCAGGTATGAGTATCCCTGTGTCTAATCTGCTCTTTTTATAGCTGAGAGGTGATTAGTTTTAGAACCCACTCTACTAGGGTATGATCTAATTAACATAACAAAGAAAACCCTATTTCCAAACAGGCTAACAGCCGTATAGGAGTTAGGATTCCAATACATATTTTGAGGGGACACAATTTAATCCATAACAACCCTTTTCTACTTTATTTTTATTCTTAACGTTATCATCTTGCAGCAGACTATATACTTGTTTCTGTTACTTGTTATCTTCTTCTCTGAGTCTTT
The DNA here is from genome assembly GCA_030035585.1 of Dugong dugon. Lineage (NCBI taxonomy): Eukaryota > Metazoa > Chordata > Mammalia > Sirenia > Dugongidae > Dugong > Dugong dugon. The sequence continues at coordinate 119,779,515 of CM057466.1, forward strand.
GGTTTCCTTCTTTCTTTTTTGCCCCAGATGCGTAGAGACCAAAAGATGTACCTTAGATGGCTGCTTAAAGCTTTTAAGACCCTAGACTTTACTCACTACATTGAGATGTAGAACATACAGTTTATGAACTCTATAATGCCAGTTAACTAAGTTGTCCCACAAGACTATGGTCCTAAGTGTTCAAACCCAGAAAATCAATCTCACTGACTGGTTTCTGAAAACAACCAGAGCAATCAAGATACCTTTGTTTTCCAAAATAGCCAGGCAAGTAGGGCCTACACAGGTCCCACACCTAACTTTAGGAAGGCAGAGTTGGGGCCTAATACAGTCATGAATATTCATTGATTGTATCCATCATAACTATATATTAAGACCCCAGTCATACATATTCATTGAGATCCCAATGACTAGTGGGCCCTGGACCTTGGAGCACTCTCTTTTGGGCTTCCTGGATTGGTAAGAACATCCATGTAGGGGAGATGGAGTGGCACATCCCTGGGAACAACAGAAGCCTCATGCCAGGACCACTCCCAGACCTTGCCTGAAGCATCCCTTGGCTTGTATCCATTCTGGTTATAATAAATGGTTAACTATAAGTATAGGTAACAGTCTCCACGAATTTTGTGAGCCTTTATAGAGAATTAACAAACCCACTGGGGCAATGAGCCAGCAGGGGCTGGCAGGACAGAGTCAATGTATGTAGACTCAGCTCTGAGTGGCTGGTGGTCAGGGAAAGGCTGCATGGGCAGTTGACGAAAAAGAACAGAGTCCTTGAAACTAGCCCTTGAGGTCACCTTTTAGCTAGATAACAGATGGGCTCACAAAATAAAGAATATCACCCACGAGTACTGTGCTCCTTTAAAAAATCATCTTTGAGACCAAACGGTCAACAATTACTTTAAAACAAAGATAAGTATGTAAGGGGGCAGGGAAGCTAGATTAATGGAAATGGAACAACCAGAACAGAAATAATGAGAATGTTCATGCATTGTGAAGAACGTAACCAATGTTACTGAACAATTTGTGCAGACATTGTTGAATGGAAACCAAAACTGCCGTATAAACCTTCACCAAAAACACAATAAAATATTACTTAAAAAATAGACAGAGAGTCCTTCTAGCTTGTGACCTCGTACAAGGGGACTACAGACAGAGAGAGAGAGAAGAAAGAGAGACAGAATGAGAGGGAGAGGCCAGCTGGTCTGAAGTGCAGGGAGTTGTTGAGACTCCTGAGCCTATGGCTGTTCCCTGATGACCTGGCTTCAGGTGACCAGGGATCTTTTGACCCTGCTTAGGAAAGCCATAGATGAGGTCTCATCTAACTCTGAGTGGTTACAGTCAGAGAGATGAAGTGCCATGGAAGTGGCTGATGACGAGGAAATGGAGATGTAGGAAGGTGAGGCCTGGATCCACTTCCAGCTGGCAGTTGGATTCATGCTGCTGCTTGCCATGCAGTTAGTGATAAAGGTGGGGTTTGCCCACCTTGCCCCTTTGATAGTGTAGTTGGTAGCAATGTCATCACAGTATGAAAATGAAGCCCCTTTATGGAGTTGCTGTGAAACATAGGCGATGGTGAGCCACAGAGAGAATGTGTTGGGAGATGGTACATCTTCTCTCTGTAGATCAACCTCAACCCTTGTATCTTGGGCCTCATCTGGACTGCGCTCAACAGAAATCCCATCCTTTTTGCCATTTTCCCAGAAACTGGACTTCTTTCTCGGATTACCCTTAACATTTGGCAACAGTTTTTCCAAAATTTGTCATAGACACCATCCCTGGTGATGTATTAAAAGATTTTAGCTAGTACAAGAATAATATATTTTTTTCATTTTAATAGTTACACATACTTTTCATGATGTTTTCAATTGCCTCATATGCATGCAAAAGCTGGGCAGTGACTAAAGAAGACCAAAGAAGAATTGACACCTTTGAATTATGGTGTTTGCAAAGAATATTGAATATACCGTAGACTGCCAAAAGAACGAACAAATCTGTCTTGGAAGAAGTACAGCCAGAATTGCAACCAGGTCAATTCCAGCTCATAACGATCCTATAGGACAGAGCAGAATTTCCCCATATGGTTTCCAAGGCTGCAGTCTTTACAGAAACACGTTGCCACATCTTTCTCCTGCAGAGCAGCTGGTGGGTTTGAACCCCCGACCTTTCAGTTAGCATTGAATTATGTCCCCCCAAAAATGTGTGTATCAGTTTGGCTGGGCCATGATTCCTGGTATTGTGTGGTTATCATCCATTTTGTGATTGTAATTTTATGTTAAAGAGGAGTAGGGTGGGATTGTAACACCACCCTTACCCACGTCACATCCCTGATCCAATGTAAAGGGAGTTTCCCTGGGGTGTGGCCTGCACCACCTTTTATCCCTCAAGAGATGAAAGGAAAGGGAATAAAGCAGAGAGTTGGGGACCTCATACCACCAAGAAAGCAGTGCCAGGAGCAGAGTGCGTCCTTTGGACCCAAGGTTCCTGCCCAGAGAAGCTCCTAGTCTAGGGGAAGATTGATGACGACGAGGACCTTCCTCCAGAGCTGACAGAGACAGAAAGCCTTCCCTTGGAGCTGATGCCCTGAATTTGGACTTGTAGCCTACTAGAATGTGAGAAAATAAATTTCTCTTTGTTAAAGCTATCCACTTGCGGTATTTCTGTTATAGCAGCACTAGATAACCAAGACAGCAGCCGAGCACTTAACCACTGTGCCACCAGAGGTCCTTGTTGTTAGAACAAGGTGAAGTAAAATAAAATACTAAATACACTCAAAGAAAAATATTAAACAATTAATTCAGATAGTTTGCACTATAGATGATTTTTAAAAAACCATTAAGGTGGTCCACAAATGACTAAAATTTGAGAGACATTACCCTAGAATATCTTGTAATGTTGTTGTTATTAGTTGCCCTCAAGTCAATTCTGACTCATGGCAACCCCTACATGTGTTGCCTGATAGAACTGCTCCATAGGGTTTTCTTGGTTGTGGTAGATCACCAGGCCTTTCTTCCACAGCACCTCTGGGTAGATTGAAACTGAAAACATTTATGTTAGTAGTCACACCGTTTGTGCCACCCAGGGACCTTGTATGGATAGTAATGCAGGCTAAACTGCATGCATTATCTCATTTAATCCACACAAGGATTCAAGTAATATAGATAGATAGATAGATAGCTGCTGTCGAGTCAACACTGACTCAAGGCTACCTTATGTACAATAGAATGAGACGTTGCCAGTCCTGCATCATCTTCATATTCACTGGCATGCTCCAGTCTGTCCTTGAAACTATCGTGCTTATCCATCTAATCGAGGGTCTCCCTCACCCTCACTGGCCCTCTACTTCACCCAATATGATGTCCTCCCTGTGTGATTGATTCCTCCTGATGACATGTCCAAAGCAAGTGAGTGAGACAGTATTCTGTTATGATCCATAAGGTTTCCCTTGGCTGGTTTTTGGAAGTAGATCACCAGGCCTTTCTTCCTAGTCTGTCTTAGTCTTGAAGCTCTGCTTAAAATGGTCTACCATTGGTAACCCTGCTGGTATTTAAAAAACTAATAGCATAGCTTCCAGCATCATAGCAACATACAGGCCTCCACAGTGTGACAGACTGACAGACGGAAGGTGGTCAACCAAGTTGTTGTTAGGTGCTGTCGAGCCTATTCCACCACATAGCGACCCATGTGACAGAGTAGAACTGCCCTATAGGGTTTCCTGAGCTGTAATCTTTATGGCCTAACCCAAGCCATGATATTTTCAGTTGTCTTGTACGCATGGATAATGAATAAGGAAGACAGAAGAAGAACTGATGCATTTGAATTATGGTGTTGGCAAAGACAGCAACAACCTAAAGGAGACCCCGAGAAGAGGAGCAGGTCTGAAAGGAAAATGAAGTGCTCTTTTCTGTGGTCTGTGAGGTTTGTGGAATGTGCAGAGAGATGGTCTGGAGGCAGGGGAATACTCAGGACTAGGGCTCTGGGGTAGACATCCCAACTTGCGCTGGGCTCAGGACTAGGGCTCTTGGCTGCCCTGTCTAGAAGCGTTGTTGTTGTTTGGAGATGAGTCAGCTCTGACTCATTGCAACCTTATGTATAACGTAAGGAAACATTGCCCTGTCCCATGCCATCCTCATAATCTTTGGTGTATTTGAGCCCATCATTAAAGCCAACGTGTCAATCCATCTCATGGAACAATTTCCTTGTTTTTTCTAACCTCTACTTTACCGCTGCTGTTGCTGCTGTTGTGTACAGTTGATCTTCAAGTGACCGCTTAGCAAACACCCAGTATCTGAGTCATGATTCTGACTCATGGCGACCCCACGTGACAGAGCTGCTGGTCACCACTGGGTTTCCTAGGCTGTAGTCTTTACGGGAGCAGATCACCAGGTCTTTCTCCTGTGGAGCCGCTAGGTAGGTTCAAACTGCCAACATTTCAGTTAGCAGCCCAGCACCTGACCATTAAGCCACCAGGGCTTCTTATTAATATATGCGATATAATATTTTAATATACCATATTAATAATATAATAGTATGATATAGCATAATATAATATCACAAAATAATTATTACATATATAATAATATATTACATATAATTAATATATAATTATTACATATATTGTTACATTATATATTATATAATATCATTATTATGTATATAAAATTTGCATGATCAGAATCAAGCAGTAAAACTGTTTATAAAATAAGCACTGAACAAATCAGCCACCCTCCAGCAGGGACTTGACAAATCATGTTTTGCAGATGCTCAGAGCAAACCTTCTGATTCCAATTTAGCATCTCACCTGGCAGAAACTGAGCCACGTGCTCTGGGGCTCATTAAACCCCCTAACAGCCCTCTCCAGGACTCTGAGAGCAGATGGTACCCGCACTTTCATCTTTCCTAGCGTGTGTATAATAAGGACCAATTACTCCACCATCTCAGGGCAGGCCGGAAAAACAGCTTCTTCTCTGGGGAAAAGATGCCAGAGAGAAAAATTACATCAGGTGACGGGTGAGAGACATTCGGGGATACATAAATTTTGAACATGTTAGAATTAAAACTTCAAAATGGCAAGAGGGGAGTGAGATCAGGGCTGTAATGAGGCAGCCTCCACTTGTGAACGTTGGGTTGTTTTGTTTTTGTCCGAAGAAGCAATGGCAGGAGTTGCTGGAGTGGATTCTTATTCTTAGTGACACTGGGAAACCTCTTCCCCTCCCCAGGCTGCCCTTCTACCCCTGTCAAATTCATCATTTCGCTTATCTCCTTCCCACCCCATGTTCTCATCTCTGTTGTCCGCATGCAGGGTCAGTATTTACAATCTTCAAGTTATAGATAAAATACAACTACAACTATGAGAATTTTTTCACTCTCTAAATATTCACTAAAAAGCTCTTTCTCCATTAGATAGGAACCTTAGGGGGCAGTGAGTTTATGTCAATGGAGGAAGAACAACTCAGAAAAGGAAGGTGAGAATGGTTGTACGACCTGAAGAATGTAATCAATGTCCCTGAATTGTACATGTAGAAACAGTTGAATGGGTTCTGTTTTGCTGTGTATATTTTCAACAACAACCACAAAATAAATTTAAAAACAAAAAAAAAAAAAACAATGGAACAATCTGAATGGAAATATTGAGAATATTCACGGGTCACGAAGAATAAAACCAATGTCACTGAAGAATTTGTGTAGGAATTGTTGAAAGGGAAGCTAAACTGCTGCGTAAACCTTCACCGGAAGCACAACAAAATATTATTTTAGAAAATAGCTCTTTCTCAGCATAACACACTTTAAAAAAATTACCTATACGAGTTTAAACTGGCAACAATTAACCTAAAGCACAAATGAGAACTTTAAGGGGCAGAGGGCCTTTAATCAATGGTGCTGAACAATATGGATGAAGTTAGTGGGAATGGTGACACAGTGAGAAGTATGTGACCAATGTTATTGAACTGTTTGTGTAGAAATATGTTTGGTTGTATATATTGCCACCAAAAATAAATATGTTTTTTTTAAAATCTCTCTCTAAGGCCTCTTGGGATCATTTTCATGCTTTGGGAACTTTTGCTTTTAATTATTTCAAAAGAACATTCCTCATACTCACACATGATTGGATTTGTCTAGAAAACTTGTTAGAACAGAAGATTCCTAGACCTCTTCCTTGGAGGTTGTACATGGCGTCACCATGAGTCGGGGCTCCACTCGACAGCAGCTCACAACAACTGTGGGTCAAGCATGTTCCAAGTGCTTTTAATACATTAACTCAGTGACTCCTTACTATGACCCCTGGAAGGAAGCACCCTTATCATGTTGCACACAAGGATAGTGAGGCACAGAGAGTGTAAGTAAATGCACAAGGTCACACAGCGAGTGAGGTAAAGCTGGTGGTTCTAATCCAGGAGATTAGCCCTGGTGTCCATGCCCTTAACCACTACCATACACTGCCTCACACAGTAGTGCATGGGTGCCTTGGTGTGTTTAGTCTCCAGGCTGTTCCTGCTGCCACATCCATCTACAGATATATTTTATATAGAAATATAGAAATAGACATAGACACAGACATAGAGATAGATAGATACATGTAGATATATATATATATATATCAAAACAAAACCCATTGCCATCGAGTTGGTTCTGACTCATAGCAACCCTATAGGACTGAGTAGAACTGCCCCATAGGGTTTCCAAGGCTGTGATCTTTACAGGAGAATGCCACATCGTTCTGCAAGGCAGCTGGTGGGTTCCAACCATGGGCATTTTGATTAGCAGCTGAGAACTTAACTGTTGTTCCACCAGAGCTATGAGTGGGTTCCATCCACCAAACTTTTGGCTAGTAGTCGAGCATTTAACAGATTGCACCACCAGGGCTCCTTAGTACATGTATACATATATACGTATTAATACATCCTCTATCTTGTATAATATATACAATACTTAAAATGTTGTTGTTAGTTCCCATTGAGTTGATTCTGGCTCATGAGAACCCCATGTGTGTCAGGGTGGAACTGTCTCCATAGGATTTACAAGGTTATGACCTTTCAGAAGTAGATCTCAAGGCCTTTCTTCCAAGGTGTCTCTGAGTGTGTTTAACTGCCAGCCTTTCAGTTAGTAGTTCAGCACTTAGCTGTTTCACCACCCAGGGAGTCCAATACGTAAAATATACATGCATATATATATATTATGTGTGATATATATGGAGTCCCTGTGTGTTGCAAATAGTTAATGTGCTTAGTTGTTAACCGAAAGGTTGAAAGTTGGAGTCCACCCACAGGTGCCTGGGAAGAAAGGCCTGGCAATCTACTTCTGAAAAATCAGCCATTGCAAACCCTATGGAGCACAGGTTTACTCTGACACCATGGGGCACCATGACTCAGACTTGAATTGATAGCAAGTGACTTTGGTTGGTTAAAGGGCTCTGAGGACTTTTATAAATGGGACCATCCCATGAGAGAAGTGAAATATCCAGACCTTCGAGGATTACTGGACCTGGCCTATGAGCTAAACCAGTGCTTCCTAAAATGTCCTAGAACCAACATTATCAGTACCACCTCAGAACATGTTTTTTAAAAAATGCAGATTATTATGTCTTCAAAAGCAAGGAAAGTCTGAGAAAATGTCACAGCCAGGAGGAGCCTTAGGAGACATGTCAATTAAATGCAATGTGGTGTCCTGGATAGGGCTCTGGAACAGAAGAAAGACACTAGGTAAAACTAAGGAAATCTGAATAGAAGATGGGCTTCAAATAACAGTAATCTGTCAGTATTAGTTCATCAGTTAGGACAAACATACCATACCAATGTGATCATTGTTGTTAAGTGCCGTCGAGTCGATGCAGATCGCCAGGTCTTTCTCCCACAGAGCTGCTGGGTGGGTTCAATTCTCCAACCTTTAGGTTAGCAGCCAAGTGCTTAATCGTTTGTGCCACCAGGGTTCCTTTCAATTAACAATAATGTATTAACATTAGTTCATCAGTTAGGACAAATGTGCCATACTAATGTTGTTGTTAAGGACCCTTGGTGGTGCAGTGGTTAAGTGCTTGGCTGCTAACTGAAAGGTTGGAGGTTTAAACTTACCAGCAACTCCAAGGGATAAGATGTGGCAGTCTGCTTCTGTAAAGATTACAGCCTTTAAAACCCTATGGGGCAGTTCTACACTGTCCTATAAGGTAGCTCTGAGTTAGAATCGACTTGATGGCAATTGGTTGGGTTTTGGTGTGGTGGTGCAGTGGTTAAGTGCTACACTGCAAATGGAGGAGTGACAGGTTCAGACCCACCAGCTTCTATGTGGAAGAAAGATGTGGTAGTCCACTTCCTTAAAGATTTACAGCCTTGGAAACCCTGTAGGGCAGTTTTACTCCGCCCCATAGGGTGGCTATGAGTCAGAATCAACTCAACAGCAACAGGTCAGGTAATGTTGTTAGGTGCCATAGAGTTGATTCTGACTCATAGCGACCCCATGTGACAGAGTACAACTGCCTCATAGGGTTTTCTAGGCTATAATCTTTATGGGAGCAGATCGCCAGGTCTTTTCTCCCACAGAACCAATGGTGTGTTCAAACAGCCAACTATGGGTTAGCAGCTGAGCGCTTAACTGTTTGCACACAGGGACTCCTACCATATGAATACAAGGTGTGAGTAATAGGGGAAACAGTATGGAGTGTATGGAAACTCTGTGTACAAGCTTCACATTTTTCTGTAAATCTAAAATTATTCTAAAATTAAGAGTTTATCAAAAATACAAAAAAAGGATTCGAAAAAAATGGCGCTCTAGGCAGAAGCACCACACCGTCCCTCCACAGCAAAGATCTGAAAAACTAAGCCAAACAGAGAATACAACAATCCTGAAACCCTAAAACATCAAATGAAGAGATAAAGAACTCAGCCAAGCACCAAATGGAGTGAGAAAACTGACAGAGAATGGAGAGTGAGGAGAGATTCATGCAGAGGACCTTACCAGCTAATGCAGCCAGATCCGCCATCTTGGACTCCTATCAGAGACCAGCAAATAGGGGGTATGAGAAAGCAGCCTCACGGAGCTTCCAGCGGGAGACAAAACAACCAGTAATTGGCGATATATGCTTTCCTACCCCCCACCCTTCTTCACCCCAACTTGGCTTCCTCTGCTTCCTGTGGCCACGGTATCTTGACCAGGAAACAGTGGCTGCTTGGATTCCACACACCCGAATGGGTGGCTCTCTGAGTGCCATTTGTTGGCTGCTGGTGTTGCTTGTTTTCCGCTTCTTTTTATTTCGTCCTTGCCTCTCCCCACCACCCCCTCCTTTCGCTCGAGTACTTCGCTCTGTGCGCCATCTTTGCTTCTTCCTGAGGGGCTGCAGAGCTCCGTTAATTTGTGATATACGCTTTCCCACTGTCTACCCTTCTTCACTCACACTCGGCCCCCTCTGCTTCCCATGGACACAGTCTCTTGTCCAGAAACACCAGCCCACACTAGCTGGCTCTCTGAGTGCCATTTGTTGGCTGCTAGTGTTCCTTTTTTTTTTTTTTTCTGCTTCTGTTGATTTCTTACTTGCCTCTCGCCACCTCCCCCTCGCTTCGCGCAAGTACCTAGCTCCGTGCGCCATCTTTGCTTCTTCCTGAGGGGCTGCGGAGCTCCATTCAAGTGTGAAGCTGCTTCCCGGTTTGGGCTGCCACGCTGGTGGGATCCCAGAGCTTTTGTTCATTTGTTTGTTTTGAATTGTTTGTTTGTTTTCTTTTCCTTTTCTTGAGTTGGGAGCCCTTTCTGGCCAGGCTGAGCTGTGTGGCAGGGAGACTCCCCTTCAGCTTCCACAGACGTGCAGAGGGATCCCTAACAGCATTTCTTTTTACGTTTTTTTTTTTTTTCTTTCTGTTTCTTTGGGGGTCTTCCTTGTTTCTTTCTTTTTTTAAAATCTGTTTTGTTTTCTTTTTCCTCTTTTTCCCTTTTTATCTTTCTTCATTGCTCAGTTTCTCGTCTCTCTATATATTCCTTCTCTTTCTGTTCCCTGAATACTTGGTGTTGTATACCTCTATGCCTTCTAGCCAGGCTGTACTGCAACACCTGAGAGTGACGTCCCCAGAACTCATAGCTGCACCGGTGGGATCCCTGGGATCTTTGCAGTTCTTTAACCTTTCTGATTCTTATTTATCATTCTTTTCTTTTCTTCCTCCTAACCTTTCTGTTTTTTCTCCATTTCATAGTCTCTCATCTCTCCAATCCAATGGCAAGCTCCCCTATCATTCTTTTTTGTTTGTTTGTATGTTTTTGGCTCCTGTTCCTCTCTCCTCTCTCCCATATCCATCTTAGCTCCACACATAACAATCTCCCCACTACATCCTGCCTACCTGCACCGTGCGCTTGACATCACACCACCAAGCAGCGCAGGCACGGCCTACTGGAACCTGCCCTGCACTGATTACCAACCCGCTCTTGTGGCTGTAGTTAGTGTCACAAACAACCCAACCCAGTAACTCCTCTTCAGCTAGACCTGCCCTGCCGTACCATATCTGAGTGACTGACCCTGCCAGTTGAAGAAGGAGGTGAAAAGTATTGTGCCCACAGATGAGCAAACAACAAAGAACACACTGTCTGCTCAGACATAGTCAAATTTTTTTTTAAAAAAGGGGAAGAAACAAACAAATCTACAATCAATAAACGAGAAAAATAACTACTGAATGCCCCAAAGACAGGAGACAATAACAAAACATTTACAAAAACAGGACAGGATGGTACCAGTAGGCATCCAAAATAAAACACCAGATGACTCTCCTCTGGAAGAAAATGCACTAGCACTACCTGATAGGGAATTCAAATCTCTAATACTCAGAATTGTCCAAGAACTGAGGCAAAAAGCTGACAAACATGAGGAAAAAGTAGACAAATTCATTGAAAATATGTACAAAAAAATTGGAAGAATTCAGGAAAATAATGCAGGAACAAAATGCCAGAATAATTTCACAACTAGAAATTATACAAAGACAACAATTAGAAAATTAAAAGATAAACAACAAGATTTCAGAAACGGACGATGCCATAGAAGGGCTGAGAAGCAGATTTGAAACGGTGGAAGACCGGATCAATGGAATTGAAGACAAACACTTGGATACAACTCTGTTTCAGGAAAACTCAGAAAAAAGAACAAAGAAAAATGAAGAGACCCTGAGAGTTATGTGGGATACAATCAAAAGCAAAACTCCACAAGTGATTGGAATTCCAGAACAGGGGAAGAAAACACAGAGAGGGTCATTGAGAAACTGCTAACAGAAAACTTCCCCAGTATCATGAAAGATGAAAAGCTGGCCATCCAAGAAGCTCAATGAACCCCATATAGGAGAGACCCCAAAAGAAAATCACCAAGGCATATCATATACACACTTGCCAAAACCAAAGACAAACAAAGAATCCTGAGAGCAGCTCGTGAAAAATAAGAAGTCACATACAGAGGAGAAACAATAAGACTAAGCTCAGATTATTCAGCAGACACCATGCAGGCAAGAAGGCAATGGGATGACATATATAAAATCTTGAAAGAAAAAAATTGCCAGCCAAGAATAATATAGCCTGCAAAACTCTTGTTCAAATTTGATGGTGAAATTAGGACATTTCCAGATAAACAGAAATTAAGGGAATATGTAAAAGTCAAATCAAACTTACAAGAATTATTAAAGCAAGTTCTTCATTCTGAGGACAAACAGCTTCAGCTCACAGGCAGAACCTAGGACACAGGATTGTACCAGCCAGATGCCAATCTAGGAAGTGAACTCTTGAGGACTATCCAAAACCAAAAGAAATACAACAGGGAATCAGAGCAGTTAATCAGTAAATGACAACAACACCAAAACAATAAAAGAGGGAATAAACAGCATAGGTATAGAACCTTCTAATGGAGAGGAAGGCAAGGCGATACCAAGTAATGGTAGACTGCTTCAAACTTAGAAAGATAAGGGTAAAACTTGTGGTAACAACAAAGAAAGTTAACAAACACACTCATAAAAAAAAAGAGGAAAAACATAAAGTCCCAGCAAAAACAAAACCTACAAAAACAAAAGAAATGAAAAAAAAACCACAAACAAAAGTAACTCAGTACAAGAGAGTAAGAAGAACAAAGAAAATGTCAGCACCACAAAACAAAGCACTACAAAATGACAACAACAAACCCACGTCTATCAATAATTACACTGAATGTAAATGGACTCAATGCACCCATAAAGAGACAGAGAGTGACAGAATGGATAAGAAAACAGGATCCATCAATATGCTGTCTACAGCAGACACACCTTAGAAACAAAGATGTGAATTTATTAAAAGTCAAAGGTTGGAAAAAATATATATCAAGCTAACAACTACCAAAAAAGAGCAGGAGTGGGAATTCTAATCTCAGATAAAATAGATTTTAAAACGAAATCTAACATAAAAGACAAAGAAGGACACTATATAATGATTAAGGGGACGATCCATCATGAAGACATAACCATAATAAACATCCACCCACCCAATGACAGGGCTCCAAAATACATAAAACAAACTCTAACAACACTGAAAAGAGAAATGGACAGTTCCACAATAATAGTAGGAGACTTCAACACACCACTCTCAGTAAAGGACAGAACAACTAAGAAGAAACTCGGGAAAGACACAGAAGACCTAAAGGGCACAATCAGCCAACTGGACCTCATAGACATATATAGAACACTCCATCCAACTGCTGCAAAGTACACACTCTTTTCCAATGCACATGGAACGTTCTCCAGAATAGACCACATCTTAGGCCACAGAGCAATCCTCAACAAGATCCAAAACGTTGAGATAATTCAAAGTATCTTCTCTGACCACAATGCCATCAAGGTAGAAATTAACACTAGAAAGAGCAAGGAAAAAAATCAACTACATGGAAACTGAATAATACCCTGCTTACACATCACTGGGTAATAGAAGAAATCAGAGATGGAATCAAAAAATTCCTAGAATCAAATGAGAATGAAAACACATCATACCAAAACCTTTGGGACACAGCAAAGGCAGTCCTCAGAGGACAATTTATAGCAATAGATGCACATATCAAAAAAGAAGAAAGGGACAAAATCAAAACATTAACTACAGAACTCAAACAAATAGAAAGAGAAAAGCAAAAAAAGCCCACAACCACCAGAAGAAAGGAAATAGTGAAGATCAGAGAAGAAATAAATGAAATAGAGAACAGAAAAACAATAGAAAGAATCAACAAAACCAAAAGTTGGTTCTTTGAAAGAATCAACAAAATCGACAAACCACTGGCCAGACTGACAAAAGCAAAACAGGAGAGGACACAAATAACCCAAATAAGAAATGAAATGGGGGACATTACAACAGACCCAACGGAAATAAAAAGGATTATAACAGAATATTATGAAAAACCATACTCCAACAAATTTGAAAACCTAGAGGAAATGGATAAATTTCTAGAAATACACAGCCTACCCAAACTACAACAAAGTGATGTTGAAAATCTGAACAGACCCACAACAAGAGATGAGATTGAAAAGGTAATAAAAAAAAAAACTCCCAACCAAAAAAAGTCCTGGCCCAGATGGCTTCACTGGAGAATTCTACAAAACATTTACAGAAGAGTTTGTACCAGTACTACTCAAGCTATTTCAGAGCATAGAAGAGGAAGCAACACTTCCAATCATTCTATGAAGCCAGCATAATGCTGATACCAAAACCAGGCAAAGACATCACAAAAAAAGAAAATTACAGCCAATATCTCTCACGAATATAGATGCAAAAATTCTTAACAAAATTCTAGCCAATAGAATTCAGCATCATATCAAAAAGTAATATGCCACGACCAAGTAGAATTCATACCAGGTATGCAAGGATGGTTCAACATTAGAAAATCAATCAACGTAATCCACCACATAAATAAAAGGAAAGAAAAGAATCACATGATCATCTCAATTGACACAGAAAAGGCATTTGACAAAGTCCAACACCCATTCCTGATAAAAAAAACTCTCAATAAAATAGGTATAGAAGGGACATTTCTCAACATAATAAAGGACATCTATGCAAAAACAACGGCCAACATCATTCTTAATGGAGAGAGGTTGAAAACGTTCCCCTTGAAAACAGGAACAAGACAAGGATGCCCTTTATCACCACTCCTATTTACCATTGTGCTGGAAGTTCTAGCTAGAGCAATAAGGCAAGAAAAAGAAATGAAGGGGCATCCAAATTGGTAATGAAGAAGTTAAACTGTCCCTGTTGGCACCTGATATGATACTATACCTAGAAAACCCTAAAGACTCCACAAGAAATCTACTGGAACTAATAGAAAGATTCAGCAGAATAGCAGGATACAAGATAAACATTCAAAAATCAGTTGGATTCCTATACATCAATATTGAGAACAATGAAGAGGAAATCAGGAAAACGATATCATTTTCAATAGCCCCTAAAAAGGTAAAATACTTAGGAATAAATCTGACCAGGGATGTAAAAGACCTATACAAAGAAAACTACAAAACACTACTGCAAGAAACCCAAAGGGATCTACATAAATGGAAAAACATACCATGCTCATGGCTAGGCAGACTCAACATTGTGAAAATGACAATTCTACCCAAAGCAATTTACAAATACAATGCAATCCCAATCCAAATACCAACAGCATTCTTCAAAGAGATGGAAAAACTAATCATTAACTTTATATGGAAAGGGAAGAAGCCCTGAAGAAGTAAAGCACTCCTGAAGAAGAATAAAGTTGGAGGACTCACACTACCTGACTTCAGAACCTACTATACAGCTACACTAGTCAAAACAGCCTGGTACTGGTACAATGACAGACACATTGACCAATGGAACAGAATTGAGAACCCAGATGTAAATCCATCCACTTACGGTCACCTTATCTTCGACAGGGCCCAAACTCCATCAGATGGGGAAAAGACAGTCTTTTTAACAAATGGTGCTAGCAAAACTGGATATCCATCTACAAAAAAATGAAACAGGACCCATACCTCACACCGTATACAAAAACTATTTAAAAATGGATCAAAGACCTGAATATAAAGCCTAAAACTATAAAGTTCATAGAAGAAAACATAGGACCAACACTTCAGGCCTTAATACATGGCATTAACAGGATACAAACCATAACCATCAACGCACAAAACCCAATAGATAAGCTAGATAACTGGGATCTTCTAAAAAGCAAACACCTATGCTCTTCAAAAGACTTCACCAAAAGAGTAAAAAGAGAACCTACAGATTGGGAAAAAATTTTTGGACAGTACAAGTCAGACAAAGGCCTAATCTCCATAATCTACAAGAAAATCCAACACCTCTACAACAAAAAGACAAATAATGCTATTAAAAAATGGGCAAAGGAAATGAACAGACACTTCACCAAAGAAGACATTCCAATGGCCAACAGACACATGAGGAAATGCTCGCGATCACTAGCCATTAGAGAAATGCAAATTAAAACCACAATGAGATACCATCTCACCCCGGCATTACTGGCACGAATGAAAAATACTGGAAATAACAAATGTTGGAGGGGCTGCGGGGAGATCGGAACTCTTATGCACTGCTGGTGGGAATGCAAAATGATACAACCATTTTGGAAAATGATATGGCGCTTCCTCAGAAAGCTAGAAATAGACATACCATTCGATCCAGCAATCCCACTCCTAAGAATAGATCCTAGAGAAATAAGAGGCGTCACTCGAATAGACATATGCACACCTATGTTCATGGCAGCATTGTTCACAATAGCAAAATGATGGAAACAACCTAGATGCCCATCAACAGATGAATGGATAAACAAACTATGGTACATACACACAATGGAGTACTATGCAACAAGAAAGAACAACAATGAATCTGTGAACCATCTCACAATGTGGATGGAACTGGAGGACATTATGCTGAGTGAAATAAGTCAATCACAAAAGGACAAATATTGTATGAGACCTCTATTGTGAAAACCCATGAAAAAGTTCACACACAAAATGTGACAATCTTTATTGGTTACCAGGGATGGGAGGGGTGGGGGAGGAATATTAAATAGGCAATAGATAAGTGGTATCTTGGGTGAAGGGTGAGACAGTACACAATACAGGAGAAACTAGCACAACCTGTACAAGGAAAGGTCATGGAAGCACCACAGACACATCCAAACTCCCTGAGAGACTGTGTTGCTGGGCAGAGGGCTGTGGGGACCATGGTCTCAGGGAACATATAGCTCAATTGGCATGACACAGCTTATAAAGACAACGCTGTACATTCTACCTTGGTGAGTAGTGTCTGGGGTCTTAAAAGCCTGTGAGTGGCCTTCTAAGATACTCCACTGGTCTCATTCCTTCGGGAGCAAGGGAGAATGAAGAGAACAGGATACGAGGAAGATTAGTCGTAAGGACTAATTGTTCACAGCTATCAAGGCCTCCACCGGACTGAGACCAGTACAGTACAGCTAGATGGTGCCTGGCTACCACCACTGACTGCTCTGACCAGGATCACAACAGAGGCATCTGGACAGAGCTGGAGAAGGATGTAGAGCATAATTCTAACCCACAAAAAGAAGACCAGATTTACTGGCCTAAAGGAGACTGGAGAAACCCCAGGAGTATGGCCCCCAGACACCCTATTAGCTCAGTGGTAAAGTTACCTCCGAGGTTCACTGTTCAGCCTGGGAGTAGACAGCCCCGTAAAACCAGATGAGACTAACGAGGTACAGGAGTCCAGTGACAAGGGCCAGAAAGCAAAAGGGGACAAGGAAGCTGGTGACAGGGAACCCAAGGTTGAGTAAGGATATTGTTGATGTGTTGTGAGGTTGTTAACCATTGTCATAGGGCAACATTTGTAGTAACTGTTAAATGAGAAACTATTTTGTTCTGGAAGCCTTCATCTTAAGTGAGAATAACAGCACAGTTCGAAGAGTGTAGTCAGTGTCACTGAACTGTGCATGTAGAAATTTTTGAAATGGTGTAACTTTGGCTATGTGTATTTTCACCAAAAAAAAAAGGTTGAGAAGTTAGAGGGTTGATATGTTGTGGGGTTGTTAAACAATGTCATAAAACAACATGTGTACTTCTGTTTCATGAGAAACTATTTGTTCTGTAAGCCTTCACCTGAAGTACAATAAAAATAAATAAATAAAATACAAAAAGAAAATAAAAGAATATTGGTTATCTAAAAAAAAAGTTTATTAAAAATGCAGATTCTCAGGTCCCACCCAGTATCTACTGAATCAGAAACTATGAATGTGGGGTGTCCAGAGGATGTTGATGCAGCTAAATTAAGGAGGGCAGTGGTGGTTCAGTGGTAGAATTCTCACCTTCCATGCAGGGGACCCGGGCTCAATTCCCAGACAATGCACCTCAAGCACAGCTATCACCTGTCTGTCAGCAGAGGCTTGCATGTTGCTGTGATGCTTAACAGGTTTCAGTAGAGCTTCCAGACTAAGACAGACTAGGAAGAAAGGCCCGGAGTTCTACTTCTGAAAATCAGCCAGTAAAAACCCAATGGCTCACAACGGTCCAATCAGCAAATGATCATGGGATGGCGCAGGACCAGGCAGCATTTTGTTCCATTGTGCTTGGAGTCAACATGGGACAGACCAAGGCTGACTTGAGAGCTACTAACAAGATTTAGCACTGGTATTTGGATTTTAGATAAACTGAATAATTTGGGGCATGTTGTGTGCCATCTAGTTGATTTCAACTCATAGCAACCCCATGTGACAGAGTAGAATTGCCCCATAGGTTTTCCTAGGCTGTAATCTTTATGAGAGCAGTTCACCAGGTCTTTTTCCCATGGAGCTGCTGGGTGGGTTCAAACTGATGACGTTTCAGTTAGTAGCTGAGCTTTTAACCATTGCACCAACAGGGCTCCTTTCTGGGCCATACTTATACTAAACAATCATTCACTGTTTATCTGAATTTCAAACTTCACTGGGTGTCCTGTATTTTTATTTGCTACCCTGTATTTTAATCTAGTCATCGTGTTGGATCATCCTATTTTAAAATGAAAGAACATTTAATAGGATAACACAGTTAGCAGCCTTCGTTTCATTAGGAAAGACTGAAATTAGTGAAGCTCGAATTCATTGGAAGAACAGCAGCATAAACCCAAAAATCTAGAAAGAAGTAAATATTCTAAAACAATGAGACAGATAACAAAAGCCAATAAAGGGATAAATAATTATTCAAAAACCCAGGTAACAAATATTTATGAAGCTCCTACGGCATGCCAAGAACCTTGTAAATGCTTTAAAAGTCATTTCTCCTTTAGAATGTAGGTGACACATTGTCATTAACTTCCCTCTTGGGCAGAAGAAGACTTGGGCGTGATTACAAAATCATTGTTCTTGTTTTTGGGTGCCGTCAAGTTAAGTCCGACTCATAGCAACCCCATGTGACAGAGCAGAACTTCCCCGTAGGGTTTTCTAGGCTGTAATCTTTACAGAAGTAAATTGTCAGGTCTTTCTTCCTCAGAGCCACTGGATGGGTTCAAACTGCCAACCTTTCAGTTAGCAGCTGAGCACTTAACTGTTAAGCCACCAGGGAACCAATACAGAATCATTGGCATGTCGTTTGTGAACGCACTTTTTCGTGGCGTTTGAATGTTCCCAGCTGACGGAAGCTGTGCCCACACTGAGGACAGGCGTAAGGTTTAGTTCCGGCATGGATTCGTCGGTGAACATTCAGGTTCCCCCTGTGCTTGAAGCGTTTTCCATACTCTGTGCAGTGGAATGGTCTCTCATTTGTGTGGATCCTTTTGTGGCCATACAAGGTAGACTCTTGAGTGAGCTCTCTGTGGCAGAGCTCACATTTGAACAACCACTCTCCTGTGTGGATTCGTCCGTGAATGTTGAAGTTCCCGTTGTGTCTGAATTATTTCCCACACTCTGTGCAGTGGAATGGTCTCTTGTTTGTGTGGATCCTTTTGTGACAATGCAGGGTGGATTCATGGGTAAACTCTTTGTGGCAGAGCTCACATTTTAACGGCTTCTCCTCCATATGGACTCGCTGATGGACGCAGACATCTGAGGGCTGTATGAAGCATTTTCCACAGGAGCTGCACTTAAAGGGCCTCTCTCCTGTGTGTGTCCTCTGGTGGATGTCAAACAGATTTATAATGAAATCTTTTCTCTCAAAATCTACACTGATAGGGTGAACGTCCTGTGGGATTTTGGTCTTGACCAACAGTATGGTCAGTTGGGCCCATGGTACATGTTGAATCATGGTCAGTTTGTCCCATGGTCCTCAGTGAATCAACTTGGTGTAATCCAGTTTGTGCCAGGAATTCTCTTTTGTCCAAATGTGTTGCTGCTTCATGAGGCCCTACTTGGGAATTGGAGGAGTTGTCTGGTTTTCTTCTTTTGGAAATCTCAGATTCTTCTGAGAATCTTTCCTGTTCCCACCTGCAATAGAAACTTCTCTCTCCACAGCAAGGGTGGGTGGCGTGTCAGCATCCACATTTTTAATAGAAGTGCCTTCTTTGGGGTTGTTTCCATCATTGGCCCCCACGGAATCTGCTGGAAGAAAGGATCCAACACAGAAAACTTAGTGAAGAGCATTTTCAATGATACCAAACTCATTTGGCCAAACATTGATGTTGCTTGAGATTCTCCCATCCGCCTCACAAGTGTACGAGACTGGAGGATACTCTGGGAAGACAGAGATGGAGAAGACTGGGCATTTGAGAGCCATTTCCCCTATGACATGGTAATTTTGGATACCGTGAAAAGAAAAATTTTGACAAAGTTAATTTTATAGTGCTTATTTGGTTATAGAAAAGACTCATGGATTAGGAGAAGAGTCGCAATGAGACATTTTTTTGGACAGAGAAAAGCTAGGAGCTTTTATAAGAAACAAAAGGCAGAGAGAGAAACAAAACATTTTTCATGTATTTTGACATACCATCAGGTCATGAAAGAGCAGGACTTACAGAAAACATAAACATTTAAACATATGTATCAAACAGGGGGAACCCTGAGGCAGTGCAAATAGTTAAGCACTCTGACTGCTAACCAGAAGGTTGATGGTTGAGATCCACCCAGAGGCACCTTGGAAGAAAGGTCTGGCAATCTCCTTCTGAAAGATCTCAGTCTTCAAAACCCTGTGAAGCTGTTCTACTCTGCACACTTGGGATCGCCATGAGTCAGAATTGACCTGACAGCAACTAACTCCTACTAGTACTGTTAACCAAAAAATCGAAGGTTCAAGCCCACTAGAGGCTACTTGGAAGACAGACCTGGTGATCTCCTTCTGAAAGGTCACATCCTTGAAAACCCTACGGATTGCAGTTCTACTCTGCACACATTGGGTCGCCAAAAGTTGAAATTGATTCGACGGCAACTAACTACTACTACTGCTGCTAACCAAAAGGTTGATGGTCCAAACCCACCTAGCACCTCTGCAGAAGACAGGCCTGGCAAGCTGCTTCGAAAAGGTCACAGCTTTGAAAACCCTATGGAGCACTTCTACTCTGCACATGTTGGGTGGCTATGAGCAACTAACAACAATTTTCAACAAGGTTTGTCTAATGGCTGGTTAAAAGGTCTAGCAAGTAGGTCAAAACATGCTTGCAAGCACAAAAAACAAAACTGTGCATACCAATGTAAGTGCCCTGGTTGCGCAGTGGTTAGGTGCTCAACTACTAACCAGAAGTTAGTGGTTCAAACCCACCAGTAGCTCCACAGAAGAAAAGACCTAGTGATCTTTCTAGGCTGTAAAGATTACGGCCTAGAAAACCCTACGTGGCAGTTCTACTCTGTCACACGGGGTCACTATAAGTTGGAATCAACTCCACAGCACCCAACAACAACAATAACAGCATACCAATGAGGTCACAGGAGATAAAAATTTTAAAGTGGGGGGAGGGCCAAGGTGGAATTATCCAAGCCTCTTTAACTCCAGCAAGTCTAGAGAGAAACTTAGAAATTCAACAAGACCCAGTCCTGCACCCAGTAGAGAAAAGGAGTCACTAACTGTGATTGCTCCCCAGTCTCCATACTCACTAGGACCCTTCAGAAGCTGAGGCTCCTGGGTGTCACATTCTGTTGACCCTTTGTGGTCTTCCATCAGGTTCTCCTCCAAGTTCTGCTCTGATCTCAGATTTTCCAGCTCACCATTTGCAGAAATGGTCTCTGGTAAAAGTTTCTGCCCCTGAAAATGGACAACCCAATGTGCTGAATGACATGTCTAGATTGGAGCAAGGAAACCTCTCTCCCTTCTTTCCCCATCTACCCATCTCCTTGATGTAACACCACAACTTTCCTAATAACAGTTTTGGGGATACACCCCAGACATCCTATGGGCCACTTCACCATCCCCAATAAATATCAATGCCTAATTTCCAAGTCTATTATTAATCTATACCCCTCACATCTCTAAGTCCCAACCTTACGGTTTTTACTCTTCTATATGTTGAATGCAGTGCTAACCGAAAGGTTGGTGGTTCAAAACCACCAGTGGCTCTGTGGGGGCCAGATGTGAGAGTCTGCTTCTGTAAAGATCTACAGCCTTGGAAACCCTATAGGGTTGTCATGAGTCGGAATTGACTCAACAGTGGCAGGTTTATGTATTGAATAAGGAGCCCTGGTGGTGCAGTAGTTAAGCAGTTGTCTGCTGACCAAAAGGTTTACAGTTCAAACCCACCAGCCACTACACAGCAGAAAGATGTGGCAGTCTGCTTCTGTAAAGACTGTTGTTAGGTGCCTTCAAGTCGATTCTAACTCATATTGACCCTATGTACAACAGAACGAAACACTGCCAGGATCTGCAACATCCTCACAATCATTGTTATGCTTGAGCCCATTGTTACACCTACTGTGTCAATCCATCTAGTTGAGGGTCTTCCTCTTTTTCACTGACCCTCTAGTTTACCAAGCTTGATGTCCTTCTCCAGGGACTGGTCTCTCCTGATAACATGTCCGAAGTACATGAGACAGAGTCTCACCACTCTCACTTCTAAGGAGCATTCTAGTTGTACTTCTTCCAAGACAGATTTGTTCATTCTTCTGGCAGTCCATGGTATATTCAGTATTCTTTGCCAACACCATAGTTCAAAGGGATCAATTCTTCTCTGGTTTTCCTTATTCACTGTCCAGCTTTCACATGTGTATGAGGCAATTGAAAATACCATGGCTTGGGTCAGGCTCACCTTAGTCCTCAAAGTAACATCTTTGCTTTTTAACACTTTAAAGAGGTCTTTTGCAGCAGTTTGTCCAATGCAATACATCATTTGATTGTTTGACTGCTGCTTCCATGGGTGTTGATTGTGGAAACAAGTAAAATGAAATCTTTGACAACTTCAATCTTTTCTCCGTTTATCGTAATGTTGCTTACTGGTCTAGTTGTGAAGATTTTTGTTTTCTTTATGTTGAGGTACAATCCATACTGAAGGCTGTAGTTTTTGATGTTCATCAGTAAGTCCTTCAAATCCTTTTTTAGCAAGCAAGCTTGTATCATCTGCGTATTGCAGGTTGTTAATGAGTCTTCCTCCAATCCTGATGCTGTGTTCTTCATATAGTTCAGCTTCTTGGATTATTTGCTCAGCATACAGATAGAATTAGTATGATGAAAGGATACAACCCTGACACACACCTTTCCTGACTTTAAACCACATAGTATCGCCTTGTTCTGTTCGAACGACTGCCTCTTTGTCTATGTACAGTTTCCTAAATGTTATAGCTTTGGAAACCCTACAGTGCAGTTCTACTCTGTCCTATAGGGTCACTATGAGTTGGAATTGACTCGATAGCAACAAGTTTGGTTTTTTGTTTGGTCCTTTCTAGTGCAACTCCTCCTTGCAGCCCTCACCCCAGTTTTCCAATTCCCACACCAGTCATGAAAGTTCTACTCACCCATGTCTTGAATCTCCTGATATTTCTCAGCATCTCCTCCAGATCTTTGCAATTCTGCACTGCACTTTCCTTGACTAAGACCTGGAGGTCCAGCAGCACAGAGATCATGAATTGTTCCAACACCAGCTTGTCCAGAATCTGTGTGACGTTCTGGCCTCAGTCACAGACGACAGAGCTCACAAAGCCTCTTCAGATCCCTGATGGGGTCGGCGTCCTCCGAGCATGTAAATGCTCTGAAGTTCACATGGTTGCAGTCTTTCTCTCCAAGATCAGTTCCTTGGGAAGACACAAACTGTTGCGGCTCTGATCCAGAGTTGTCACCAGGTTTTCCATGGTGCCATGAAGATGTCAGGTCGGCAGCCATATTTAGTGGGAAAGTTTCCAATATGACTGAGTGAGCTCTCCTAGAAGCCAATAATTAACTGAGACCTATATGAAGTGGTCTACTTTGGTTTTCTTCAGTAATAAGTTCACAGCTTGGGCTCAGGAGTCTGGAAATAAAAAAAGGATAAGCCAAATTAGTTTGACCTTATGTCTTAGTTATCCAGTGCTGCTATAAAAGAAATACCACAAATTGTGGCTTTAACAAACAGAAATTTATTTTCTCACAGTTTAGGAGGCTAGAAGTCCAAATTCAGGGTGTTGGCTCTAGGGGACAGCTTTCTCTCTGTCAGCTCTGAGGAGAGTTCTTGTCTCTTTTAGCTTCTGCTGCTGGGAGATCTTCATGTGGCTTGGACTCTCTTTTCCCATCTTTGCTGGGAGATCTTCATGTGGCTTTGAATCTCTTTTCCCATCTCTGCTCTCTCTCTTGCTTGTTTAATCTCTTTTTATATCTCAAAATAGATTGACTCAAGATACACCCTAATCCTGCCTCATTAACATAATGAACACAACCATTCACAAATGAGATTATAACACAGACAGAGGTTAAGATTTATAACACGTATTTTGGGGGGGGACACACCACCTCACTTCTCTCTCTGCTCCCCTCTAAATTCCTCAGCCCAATATGACATACCGTTCTCACTGGCACTGTGTTTATTACAGTGGAAATTAATCCAGGCTATTATTCTTCCCAATAGGCCTGGTGGTGCAGTTGTTACGCACTCAGCTGAACCAAAAGGTTGGCAGTTGGAACTCACCCAAGGTCTCCTTGGGAGAAAGACCTGACGATCTGCTTCTGTAAAGATTACAGCCTTGGAAACCCTATGGGGCAGTTCTGCTCTGACATATTGGGCCACTCTGACTGATAGCAGTGGGTTTGGGGTTTTTGATGTTGTTGTTATTCTTCCAGGAGTCCATGAGTAATGCAAAAAGTTAAGCACTGGGCTGCTAACCGAAAGGTTGGCAGTTCAAACCCACCCAGAAGCACCTTGGAAGAAAGATCTGGCAATCTCCTTCCAAAAGGTCACACGATGGAACACAGTTTGACTCACATACATGAGGTCACCGTTAGTCAACTCAATGGCAAGTGGGAGAACAAATAAGGGTCCCTGGGGTATGCAAATGGGGAAAGATTGGAGGTTCAAGTCTACTCAACAGTGCCTTGAAAGAAAGCCCTAGAGATGTGCTTCTGAAGAGTCACAGCCATGAAAACCCTATGGAGCAGCTCTACTCTGACACTCATGAGGCCAGTTATGATAGGGATTGACCAGATGGCAGCTGGTTACTGGTTATTATATTTCTAATGTCCATATTCTACTATACTCATTAGTTTTGTTGTTGTTGTTAGGTGCCGTCGATTCAACTCTGACTCATAGCAACCTCTGTGACAGAGTAGTACTGCCCTATAGGTTTTCTTGGCTGTAATCTTTACCAAAGCAGATTGCCAAGTCTTTCTACCTAAGAGCGATGGGTGGGTTCTAACTGCCAACGTTTGGTTAGCAGCCAAGTGCTTAACTATCATGTCACCAGGGTTCTCAGTCTAAAGATAGTAATATGCTAATCTCATCTCATAGAGGAAATGAATTGACACATTGTCCTTGACAATGGATTCAAATATACCAATAATCATGAAGATGGACAGGACCAGGTAACATTTTGCTCTGTTACACATAAGGTCGCCATGAATTGGCAACAACTTGACAACAGCTAACAACAACTAGTTTAAATGTCCAAATTGTAACCTGACCCTACGAATGCCAGTAAATCTCCATTAGTCCTTAAACTAGCTCATGCCAGATTTGGTCCACCCCGCATGCACAGAAGGGGCAGCTGTGACCGCTAATTGACCTTAACAGAGGATGCAGCAACAGGAGGAACGAATCAGAAGGAAAATCATCACCCGGGCTCTATTCCGAAGCTAGAGGTCTGTTTCCTGGCCGCCTTCTAGAATTTTTCCCTCCCCAGTACGTCTGCACAGCCACCATCTTGCTGCCCAAATCGCATATAAGCCCTGCTTCCCCGTAGCTCAGGAAGCCAGAGCTGAAGAACTTCCTCCCGGCTTCTTGCTCTGTGCATTGCAATAAAATTAATTTCTCTTTTTCAAAGACCAGTGTCCAGATAATTGGCAAGTCTGAGCATGCCAGACAAGGACCCACCTTTCTGGGTTCGGTAACAAAATGATCCCCTAGACTCTGACTTCTGAATATGCAGAGATAGGGTCAGTTTTCCCTTCTGCAAATTCAGACAACATTATTCTTAATGGTAAATTAAATACAATGTACATGTTGTTGTTAGGTGCCCACAAGTTGGCCACTACTCATAGTGACCCCATACATTATATAACAGAACAAAACACTGCCAGATCATGCACGATCCTCACAATCATTGTTTGAGCCCATTGTTGCAGCCACTGTGTCAATCCATCTTGTTGAGGGTCTCCATCTTTTTCGCTGACGCTCTACTTTACCAGTATATGTGAAGCTCCTAAATCTCTTTCAAGAATAAATGTCACATTGCACTATTCTCGATGTGATTCTTTATGTTTGAAATCGTTCATTAAAAAATATTAAGCTATATGTTGAAAATCACTTTTTCCAAAATCTTTTTAAAATCTATAATCAGAACTGTTAGGAAGAAAGTTAAAGTGACTGCAACAAAACAGATCATCATTAAAACACCTAAAATAAAAATAGTTTTTAGTTTACTCTTAAAAAAAGAACCAATGTCATTTATTATGTCTCCCCAGCAAGACAATATTAGAAGGCAAAGCTTTGTTAGTTATTATTACTGACAGACTAGAACTGCCCCATAGGGTTTCTAAGGCTGTAATCTCTACAGAAGCAAACTGACACTTCTTTCTTCAACTGTGTGGCTAGTGGGTTTCATGCACCAACACCACTACAGCTCTTGACCACTGTAATCCATAAAGATTACAGCCTAAGGAATATTATGGAGCAGTTCTACTTTGTCACATGGGGTCGCCATGAGTCAGAATCAACTAGATGGCTCACAACAGCAACAACCCGTTAAGCAGTCACTCCCCATTGCCCCAGCCCCTGGCAACCACTAATCTGCTTTCTATCTCTATGGATCTACTTAGTCTTAATCTCATCACAGAAAATAGATTTAAAATCCAAGGCTCTTTTAAATCTTCAGGAAGTGAGATTTAAAAAAAAAGTTTTCATGCAGTCCTAAATCTAGCTTTGAAAAGCACAAACTCTATGAAATTCTCCAGACATCTGTTTTATTCCTGGTAGGATGTATATGAGAAGAATAAAATCCTGCTTTCCTTCTAGCTACAGAGTTGTTGCTGTTGGGTGCCGTCGAGTTTATTCTGACTCATATTGAATTCGTGTGACAAAATAAAACCGCCTCCATAGGGTTTTCTAGGCTAATTGTCATAACTGGCAGGTGTTACTGGCACCTAGTTAGTAGCAGCCATGGATGCTGCTAAATACCCTACAATGCATAGGACAGCCTCTCACCACAAAGAGCTACTTGTTGCCATCAAGTCGATTCCAACTCATAGTGATCCTAAAGGACAGAGTAGCACTGCCCCATAGGGCTTCCAAGGCTGTAATCTTTATAGGAGACAACTGCCACAACTTTCTCTCGAAGAGTGGCTGGTGGGTTTGAACCGCTGACTGCTCAGTTAACAGCCGAGTGCTTAACCGCTGCACCACCAGAGCTCCTTCACAGAGTTATCCAACCAAAAACGTCAGTAGTGTCAAGGTTGAGCAACCCTGGTTTAAAGTATAAACCACACCGTGAGTATGTTAATATTCCACCCATTTCACAGATGACACTTTTGAGGCAAAAGAGACACCCATTGCTTTCAGAAGGTCTCAGAGCTAATGCTTTGTGCTACAAACCCAAATCTTTCAGAAACCAACCTCTATCCACCCTAATTCCTAAATATCCTTAGAGACCCACACCCGTAACTCACCTCCTTCTTGTCTTCAAATCCTCTGTCTGAGATTGGCTCTCAGCCTGCCATGATCTGAAATGCCTCTGTTTATACAGAGCTGGAGAAAATTCCTGTTACCTCATCAGCTCAGTGATTGGCTTAAATGATCAGTGTTGATTAAATTTGCCACTGAAACATCTCCAAGAGAAAATTAACTTATTAAAATATTTTGGTCTAGTGAATTTTGTATTACAGGCCTGAAGTGTTAGAATCTATCCGTTGCCATTGAGTGGATTCTAATTCATAGCGACCCTGTAAGACAGAGTAAAACTGTCCCGTAGGGTTTCCAAGGCTGTAATCTTTACTGAGGAGCCCTAGTTGCACAGTGGTTAAGAGCTTAGCTGTTAACCAAAAAGTTGACAGTTCAAATCCACCAGCCACTCCTTGGAAACCCTATGGTGCAGGTCTACTCTGTCCTATAGGGTTGCTGTGAGTCAGAATTGACTCAACAGCAACTGGTACTGGTACCGGTAATCTTTACTGAAACGAGCCCTGGTGGTGCAGTGGTTAAACACTCAACTGCTAACCAAGAGCTCTAACTAAGAGGTTGACAGTTTGAACTCAACACCCGCTCCACAGGAGAAAGATGTGGCAGTCTGCTCCCATAAAGTTTACAGCCTTGGAAACCCTATGGGCAGTTCTACCCTGTACCATGGGGTCGCTCTGAGTCGGAATTGACTCGATGGCAGTGGTTTTTTGTTTGTAAACTGTTAAATAAGACTCCCTGGGTGGAGCTAAAGGAGCCCTGGTGGTACAGTAATTAAGCACTCAGCTGCAAACCAAAAGGTCGGTGGTTCAAACCCACCAGCTGCTCCAAGGGAGAACGATGTGGCATCAGCTTCCACAAAGATTAAATCTGTTGACCTGTTGCTGTCAAGGCATTTCCAACTCATAGCAACCCTATTGGACAGAGGAGAACTGCCCCACAGGGTTCCAAGGGGGAGCTGGTGGAGTCAAACTGCCTACCTTTTGGTTAGCAGTCATGATTACAACCCTGGAAACTGTATGGAGCAGCTCTGCTCTGCCCTACAGGGTAGCTGTGAGTCAGAATTGACTCCATGGCAAGAGGTAATGGTGTGGTAATAATAGTTAAGTGCTTGATTACTAACCAAAAGGTTGGCAGTTTGAGCCCACCCAGAGTTCCTATGGAATAGAGGCCTGGTAACCTGCTTCCAAAAAAATCAGCCACCAAAAAGGCTATGAAGCACAGTTCTACTCTAATACAGATGGGGTCACCATGAGTTGCCTCAAAGACAACTGATTTGGCTTTTTTGGCTTAGACTGTTAAGTATTCAAGAACTTTCTGGGTGCAATGGGAAGCCCCTTGAAAGGTGAGTGACACAGAGTGTCACTGTCCGTCACTGAAGTGTAGAGTGACAGACTCAATTTGCATGAAAATCATTTAAATGGTCCACACTTTGAATGGATGAAAGCAGAGGTAAACTGTGGTCACTAGTGTTAATAAATTGCTTTTTTCTACATAGGACTCTCTTGTTGGCTTTTTGAGAGCAACTAAAACTCTTGTGAACTGTTGTTGTTCTTAGCTGTCTTCGAGTCAGCCCACCGACTCATGACAACCCCAATCACAAAAGGATGAAACACTGCCCATACTTCACCAACCCCATGATCAGTTTAGGATTCTTTGCCACTAAAAAGCCTAGTGTTCCTGGAAAAATGATCTGCTCTTTCTATCTGGAATATTTTTTATTTTGTCTGTTTTAGATACTTTTAAATTCACCCTTGTGACTAGGTGTCAAGCAGCCCTAGTGGCGAAATGGTTAAGCACTTGGCTGCTAACCAAAAGGTCTGTGGTTTGAACCCACCAGCTGCTCCAAGGGAGATATATGTAGCAGTGTGCTTAAGTAAAAATTAAAAACCCATTGCTGTCAAGTCAATTCCAAGTCATATGGGATTGACTCATAGAGACCCCATAGGACAGAGTAGAATGGCAAAAACTAGAGGGTTTCCAAGAAGCGGCTAGTGGGTTTGAACTGTCAACCTTTTGGTTAACAGCCAAGCTCTTAACCACTGTGCCACCAGGGCTCCTCAGTAAAAATTACAGCCTTGGAAATCCTATGAGGTGGATCTACTCTGTCCTATAGGATTACTATGAGTGGAACTGACTCGGCAGAAACAGATTTGGTTTTTGAGTTTGGATTCGGTCCAGGTGTAGGTCTAGGTGTAGGTTTGACCTTTAAGAGCCCTGACAATCTGAGTTCTTTTGCCTTTAATCCTATGAAGTTTATCTTCACTATTTCTTCAAATATTTCCTCTTGTTTTTATTTTCCCCTCTTCTTTTAGGAATCCTGTTATCTGATGTTTCCTCTTATTTATTTATACTTTCTTGCCTCCTTCTGGGAGAGTTCTCCAACACACTCTTCCAACCCCCTCATTTGTTCTTCTTCTCTTTTTGCTGTACCATATGCCCCACCTTTCTTTTAGCTAAAATATGTTTTTCATAATATTTCAACTTGCATTCATTTTTATGAGTTTTTATTCTGCTAATTTCTTTTCCTATATTTATTACGTTTATTTACATTTCTTGGACTAAGTTTCCATTAGTGTTTCATAAGGCATCTGTAATTCAGTTTTTGTATTCTTTTGTTTAGTTTTCTTTATGAATTTGTTGTCTCTGTTGAAGACAAAAATTAATAACAGACACCTCACTTTGATTTTAAGGTTTTTCTTACCCACAAAACCATATATTAACCATAAAAAAATTCCTGAACAAAAATTAATCCTGTCATATAAAAGTGCAAACATCATTTCTAACTTGCAGGCCTTAAAAACACAAGCTGTGGGCCAGATTTGGCCCATGGGTTGTAGTTTGCTGCCCCCTGCTGAAGACAGTGAATTGAAAAAGGGAAATGCAAATAAATATCTAGGTAAAAGGGCACAAAGTTTAAGCACTTGGCTGTTAACACATAGATTGGCGGTTCAAATCCACCCAGTGGCTTCACAGGAGAAAGACCTGGTGATCTGTTCCTGTAAAGATTACATCCTAGAAATCCCTATAGGGCAGTTCCACTCTGATACGTGGGGTCACGATTAATCAAAATTGACTTAATGGCACCTAACAATAACAACAAAATTTGCCTGTTTGGCAAATCCATAGAGACAGAAAGTAAATTGATGAGTAGTTGCCAGCAGCTAAAGGGAATGGGAAGTGACTGCTTAATGGGCACGGGGTTTCCTTTTTGGGTGATGAAAATGTTCTGGAACTAGATAGTGGTGATGGTTGTCCAACAATGTGAATGTACTAAATGTCACCAATGGTCAATTTTATGTTATGTGTATTCTACCACAGGAGCCCTGCTCCTGAAAGATCACAACCTAGGAAAGCCTATGAGGCAGTTCTACTCTGTTACACATGAGGTAGCTACGAGTTGCTTTCTTTTATTAATTGGAATTTTAGACTAATAAGATATCCCAGATGAAAGTGATTGAAATTCCTGGAGTTTCTTTTCAAGTCATCATAGGTTTTTCTTGTTGTTGTTGTTGTTATTTGTGGACTGCAGTTTAGAATATCATCCCTTGTTTTGATTTTTTTTTTTTTCCGGTGAGCCCAGAATTCTTTTTATAAATGCTACCTTTAGAGAATAGTTATATTTCTTATGACCTGTCTAAGACTCCATATTAGCTTTCTTATTCTAAGTTTTTATTACATTTTTGTAATTGTTTCCACCATTTATATTTTATTAACACCTTGCTGTTGATACCAGTCACAGATTAATTTGGTAAGACACATGAGTTTTGAAACAACTTTGTGTCTTTTTGTCATGAGCATTTTTATCATATTTATCCTTTATTGGTTAGTGACTATTTTAGCCTTCTTTATGCCCTTTACCACTAAGGTTTATTTTGTTATTGCTATTATTTGTATACTGGTTTGTTTTTTCTGGGCTGTACCCCCTCATTAGGAAGCTCTCCTTAAACTCTCTGCTCGTGCTGCTGCTCTCTGCAGGTCCCATCAATTCTTGGCATGAGAATGCCTTTGTTAAACTCGTCCAGTCAGTTGCACAATCCACAAATCTTATTGAGTGCTGGATTTGTCATCCTTTACCCAAAGCTGTACATATGAACGCAGATCCATTAGCTCCTCCCATACTGAATTATAGTTTTGCTCCCCCTGCTACTGTCAACATTAAAATCACCTTTAGATTAAGTTATATGTGTGAGACTGTGACATCCTCCTGAGATACAACTCAACCCCAGGTCCCATCTTTTAATCTAACCCAGATTATAGTTAAAGATTGTTATAAAATACCCTGGACTTTCTCTTCAGACTGTAAAAATGAGCACTTAATTTCATATAATGCCCCTCCCAGATATTGGAACGTGGCTCTTTCAGGAAATTTAACAGCATGTCTACAGGGAAAAAAGCTTTTTTGTGTTCAAATGTGAAATTCACTAAGATTAGGGTGACTATCTATCTGTAACAATTTTTTGACAGAGAATTGACTTGAACAGATGAACCAAACCATCTCTCTGCCAGGGAAAGACACCAGGACTGGCATAATATGTGCCCCATATGGATATGTATTTTTATGTAGAAGATCAAGATACCCCATTCTTGCCAATTTGAATCCAAAAAATGAGTTCTATACCTGAGATTTATTCTGTTTGGATGGTTGGAATATGAAAAGCCAATGTACCTTAGGCCATATAAAAATCCCTTTAGACATTCATTCTTATGATGAGAGTTTACATGGGACCAATATTCAAGATTATTAGGGATAATTACAACCAGACAAGATACCCAGGGAAGAAATAATGAAAATCCATGGAAGGAAAACCCAGGGTTGGGCTACTCTTTCCTCCAGACATTCCTTCCCTGGTATGGAGCTGCAGACTTACAACATGCTATCCAGAACATCTCCAGAACCATGGAAGGAATAGCTGATGATGTTGTTAATGCTATGACTGCTCAAAAAAAGAAAAAAAAATCATTAAATTCACTGGTTAAAATGGTTTTAGATAATAGAATTGCCCTAGATTTCTCATTGGCTCAGCAAGGAGTCTGTGCTACAACTAATACCTCATGCTGTACCTGGATCAACACTTCAGGGGAAGTAGAACATGACATTGCAAAAATACATACACCTGAACAAACAAGGTTCAGTTTTTCCTTTTCTGATATTTTCAGCTGGCTACTCAGTGGAGTGGGTGCCTGTGTTAGGTCAATTTTGTTTTCTGGTATCATAATTTTAATGTTAATATTCTTTGTAATTCACACTGTTACTTGCTGTATAAAAATTACTACTAACACCTTGGCCCAGAGAAGCAACCTAATGCCCATGTGTAAGCTAATGTATGCAGAGGCTATTAGGATTCCTCATGAATTGGAAGAATAGAGTTTGGTTTGTCATTTGAAATAGTCAAGAGGTTTTCAAAAATGAACTTCCCTCCCATTCGGTCTCAAAAATTACTATCGTAGCATGGTGAAGAAAACCCAAGTCACCCAATGGCCAGAAACACCTTGCAGAAGATGAGTTACTCCTTTGTGGGCAACATGATACCAGCTTGCCCTGAAAATGAGAACTTCCCTATAGCAAGGTAAAAATATTTAGTGGTGCCCAGCCATTTCTACGTGGTGTCTGGAGTCTTAATGCTTGCTGGTACAAGCAGCCACTAGGAAGTCAAGTCCATGCAGAAGAAACTGATTCTTAAGTTGATCAGAGGCTGTTCAATGAAATCCCTGATCAAGAGGAAGGAATTGTAAGACAGAAATTTTCAGTAAACCTTTGACCAGAGTAAAATGTATAACTAAAATCCATGTTTTAGCTACATTCAGCAGAATAAAAAACTGAAGATAACAATGCCTGACTTTTTAGGTCTCTTATCTGCCTAGCAACAGTGTGTTACTAGGGGAATGTTTACACTATGGTCAAGATGAAAGATGGAAGGAATGTATCTAAGGAGGGAGTCCTGGCACCAAGCTGATTGCAAAGCCCCAGTACCAGGCAATCCTTCAGAGATGTTTTACATCAAACATGGCAGCTCCAAGGAGTGTTTCACATCAAACCAGACACTTTTATGACCTACTCTGGGAAGGTGTATAAGAAGCATCTCGGGACTATGATTTATAATCTCTGTGCCCACCTAAATTTCTGTAATTAGCTCTTGTAACCAATCATGCTGCCCATTAATACACTTGTACCCAATAGAAGCCACTTGCACACTTATGACCTCTATTGAAAACCAATCATGATTTTGTTGTAACCTCCTCCTTAGCCCTATGTTAGCCTTTGTTCTGAGATTCACTGAAATCGCCATGTTTTCTCTTGTGTGAGCTAGTGGCTTCCGTCATTCGAATGAATCTTTATGCTGAATAAATCCTCAGAATTTTAATTTCAAGGCCTGAGTGGATTTTCTCTGACATTTGGGGGCTCATCTGGGATTCCAAAAGCCATCTCCCTCCCTCAAGTGGACTTGAGGCATTGTGGAATCAGACTCTGGTGTCAGTTCAAAAGCACCTTTTTCCACCTCCTTAAGGCCTTGGAGCTGCATTTCTGCATGTGAGCACTTCTCAGAATTGAACCTTCCACTCGTCTGTGTTGAGGGTCTTTGAGGATTTATTCTGTTTCTGCCCTATTTTTCTGTTCATTGTCTTGAATGTAGTGTCCCAGCCATGTTGAATGTTTGATTTCAGTTGTCTAGTTTTTGCTGTCTTGAATTGGTAAAGTGAATAGTTAGCTTTGGTTGCCATCTAGTGGATTTTAGAGAAGACAGTTGGTGAATGGTTAGTTTTGGTTGCTATCTAGTTGATTTTTGAGAGAAAGCAACAGGGCTTGTCTATTTTTTCTCTTTCTTTGAGAGACACATTAGGCTTTCGCATTTGTAGTTGTGTGCACATATTCCTGGGTTTAAAAAAATTGGGGAATGCTATTTCCAAGGAGCATTTGGGCCCCCCTAATGGGACACCCGCTGCCTTTATGGTAGAACACTATAGCCCCAGCAGTTAGTTATACCTGACTAATTGGCATTCTCTTACTCAAGAAAATCTTGAACTTCAGTGGCCATTATGCAGTGATTTTAGATTAAATAAGTTACTTTTTGTGCACAGCAAATTAGAATTCAAAGGTTTTTAAATTAGGCAGAAGGAATGGGAAGTTTATTTTGATTGATATCAAGAATCCTCTAAAAGAGGCTTGTTTCTTTGCAGGATACAATAGAATCCTCTAAGAAACAGAATGAAAATAGGCTTGCTTCCTTGCAAAATAATGGTGTCAGAACAAGCAAAGAAAATGAAGGAATTACAAGCTCATTCTGTGCCTTCAGACACCCTTTCTCTCCTGTAGTTCCTGCCTCCATTGTTACTCCTCCTCCCTCTGCTCCTCCAGAAGCTGCCTCTCTTTAGCCAGCTGTACCTCCACTTCTACCTTCCTATTCTGAGAATACTTCAACTGAACTTCCTTATTACACTGAAGACTTTGGACTTAAAGAGACCAAAGATAAGCCTCATGTTGAGATTCCCTTTAAGGTGAAGCCACCAGAATGTGAAGGGGATCTTCCACAAGTATCCTTCACTCTGTAGACTACAGAAGAGTTAAGCGCCATAGTTAAGGACTTTCCCAAGCCCCAGGAAGATCTGGTCAAATTTGCTGAAGAATTGATACTCCTCACCTCTACCTACCAGCCAAGAATCCTTGATCTTTATCAATTTATTCATATGTTGTTGGGGCCTAGGGAAGCCCAGCTTTGGATGTCTGAGGTTGGTTGGTTCGATGATGGGACCTCCCTGATCCCTGTCACAAAGAAAGCTGATAGGGATCTTTTGTGAGAAGCTAGGTTAATTTATGATTTGTTGACTAAAGCAGTCCCAAGAACATTTCAAAAGACAATAGATTGGGCTAAAATTCAAGCTTGTAAACAAGAGAAGGGTGAAAATGTATACAATTTTAGAGATAGATTACAACAATTATTCATTAAATACTCAGGGTTGAAATTAGATTGTGATGATTCTGAGACTGCTTCCAATTCTATTTTTATAAATGGTTTGAACCCAGAGCTTTCAAAATTGGTCAAAGGCCCATTGCTTAGATGGGGAAACACCTACCCTTAGAAACCTTTTGGACACTGTTTAAAAATTGGCCCAGACAATTGAGCAGCAAAATTAGGCCTGTGAACAGAGAAGCAAAGTCAGGCAAAATAAACTGATGGCTCTGCAGCTCCAGCAGTCACAAACTCCTGGAGCACAAACCCCCAACACTGGGGCCCAAACAGGAGTAAACCGGTCGGGAGCAATAGTTTGCTTTCATTGTAAGAAGCCAGGATATTTTTAAAGAGAGTGTGCTAAATTAAAGAATAAATTAGGCACCTTACCTTCTGTCTTAGGCTGGGGTCTCTAGAGAAGCAAAACTAGTAAAGTCTATAAACATATATACAGATTTATATTAAGGAAATGGCTCACATGGTTGTAGAGGTGGGAATGTCCCAAGTCCATGGTCAGTCTGGAGGCTTCTCCTGATTCATGCAGCCGCAGGGGCTGGCAAACCCAAGATCAGCAAGTCAGACAGCAGGGCTCTGGCTCACAGGCTGCGAAGACCAGTGAATCCCAAGATAGGCAGACAAGACCACAAGTAAGCTGCTAGCTCATGTACCAAGAACCGGAGGTGAGATGAACATGATCCAGTTGCAGGATTCAGAGCAAGAAAAGGCACGAGCCTTTCCAGAAAGTCCACCTATATTGGATGCAGGCCACACCCCCAAGGAAACTCCCTTTCAACTGATTGGCTTTTCACAGCAGATCCCATCATGGAGGTGATCACATTATATCAAATCTCATCATGGAGGTGACCACATCATTATACGACTGCCAAACTACATTATAACTGCCAAACCACTAAGAATCATGGCCCAGCCAATTTGACACACTACCTTAACAATCACATCTTCTACCCTGCCAAAGCTCAAATGAAGGGGCTCCGGGGACAAAACAGAGGCTTCTCCAATGGTCACCCTAGATGCACAAGGAGAAACTATTATTAGAATTAACATCAAAGCCTGCACATTCCTTGTGGATACAGGAGTGACTCTTTCAGCTATTAACCCCACATGTTTGCAAAAGCCTCTACCATAGAGTAGTAAAACCTCTAAGGTTGTGGAGGTTTCTAATCAAGAACAGATTTTAATACATTCCCAACATGTCCTCATTTCCTTAAGACTCATAGAAGACATACACCCTTTCCTTCTGAGCTCAGATACCCCCATTAATTTGTTGAGCAGAGATTTTTTATCTAAATGGAAATGTCATATCAAATTCACTGATCAAGGAAAAATTATTTTAGATCTACCTGTTAAAGCTCTATCCTCTAAACATTTAGACTCAGAGGATACCTTTGCCACCTTCAGGTACCCACATTCCCCTTACAGGTTTCTAAGTCCCAAGAAGCTATGGCCCCTTTAGATTGTCTTTCTGAAGTGCCGGAAAGTCTGTGGGCCAGCTCATCCACAGACGTTGTCAGGGTTCTGTCAGCAGAACCTATTAAAATCCAAATAGATCACTCCACATCTTTGCCTCTGGTTTCCCAATACCCAATAAAGGAGGCCCAAGAAGGACTGGCCCCAATAATCTGAGATTTCCTGAAAAAAGGACTCATTATCCCCTGCACTATCCTGTTCAATACCCGTTTTCCCTATGAAAAAAAACCAGGAACCAAGGATGGCATTTTATACATGATTTACGTACCATCAACCACATTGTTATCCCATGATTTCCTGTGGTGCCTAATCCTCGTCTACTTTTATCAAATGTTCCTACTGAAACTACTCATTTTACTGTAATAGATTTATGTAGTGCCTTTTTCAGTATTCCAGTTCATTCAGAAAGCCAATTTCTATTCACTTTTACATGGGATGATCAACAATATACCTGGACAGTTTTACCTCAAGGGTATACTGAAAGTCCCAGTTACTTTTCACAGGTTTTTCAAGCTGATTTACAATCTTTTCTATTTTCCCACAGTACATGGATGATCTGTTAGTCTGTTCCCTATCACTGAATGTCTGTTTGCAAGACAGTGTTTTGCTACTACAGCATTTGGTCACTAG
The DNA here is from genome assembly GCA_030035585.1 of Dugong dugon. NCBI lineage: Eukaryota > Metazoa > Chordata > Mammalia > Sirenia > Dugongidae > Dugong > Dugong dugon. Next base: position 119,816,741 of record CM057466.1, read on the forward strand.
AGGGCATAAGGTGTCCAAAGAAAAACTACAATTGGTTTTACCATTAGTGAAATATTTAGGACATATTATCTCAGCAAATGGAGTTCCCATAAATCCAAAGAAAAAGGATGCGATTTTAGTCTTTCCTATCCCTAACATGAAGAAACAGCTGAGGGTTTCTAGGGTTTTGAAACTACTGTTGTGCCTGGATCCTTAATTCTCCCTTGCTAGCCCAGCCATTATATCTGTTCTTAAAGGGGCCTGCATCTGACTCATTTCAGTTGTCTGAGGAGGGCATCCAAGCTGTCTCTAAGTTAAAAGAGACTATTCTTACTACGTCAGCTTTAAGATTTCCCAATTATAAATTGAATTTTTCTTCATATGTCCTAGAAACAGCTGGAAATGCTTTGGGGGTCCTCACCCAGACACATGGGGAACAGCAGCAACCTGTAGGATACTATAGCTTACAAGTAGATCCAGTAGCCAGGGGATAGTTGTCACTACTGACGCTGTACTTGAAAAATTTTTAGATGTGTTTTTTCCCTATGTGGTGGCCGCTATTTTAAATTCCCCCCTAACTCAACATTTATTGGCTGGTAGAATAATCTCATATGAAGTTCTCCATCTGGCAGCATCTAATATTTGGCTGCTAATGGTAAACCTGTAGACTAAATTATAACAGGGCTAGAGAGTCCATATAGCCCAAAGGTAGGGCAGTGAAGGTGTATTGCTGGCTTTGCCAGCTGAAGGCAAACTGCTTCTGGAAGTTCTTCAAAACAAGTATGGAGAGAAAGGCATTAGCCATATCAATAGCTACATACTAGGTGCCAGGAGATGTATTAACTTGCTCAAGCAATGAAACTACATCTGGAACAGCAGCTGCAATCGGAGTCACCACCTGGTCGAGTTTTCGATAATCCATTGTCCTTCTCCAAGATCCATCTGTTTTTTTGAACATGACAAATAGATGAGTTGAATGGGGATGTGGTGGAAATCACCACCCCTGCATCCTTCAAGTCCTTGATGGTGGCAGTAATCTCTGCAATCCCTCTAGGAATGCGGTATTGCTCTTGGTTTACTATTTCCCTAGGTGGGGGCAGTTCTAATGGCTTCCACTTGGCTTTTCCTACCACAATAGCCTGTGCTTCTCTTGTCAGGGATCCACTGTGGGGTCTCTGCCAGTTGCTGAGTATATCTATTCTAATTATGCATTCTGGAACTGGGGAAATCACTATAGGATGAGTTCAGGGACCCACTGGACTCACTGTAAGCCGAACCTGAGATAAGACTCCATTAATAACCAGATCTCCATATGCCTCCACTCTGATTGGTGTGTCAGAGTGATGTTTTGGGTCTCCGGGAATTAGTGTCAGTTCAGAGTCAGTACCCAATATTCCCCGAAAAGTCTGATTATTTCCATTTCCCCAATGAACAGTCACTCTTGTAAAAGGCTGTATATCCCTTTGGGGAAGACTGGGAGAAATATTAACAGTATAAATCTTTGGCAGTATAGTGGGTTCCTTCCTCAAGGGAAATGACCTCCCTGTCATTCAAGGGGTTGTGGGTCTGTACACTCGCTCAAGTCCGGGATTTGATTGAGCAGTTGTGACTCTCTATTCTGGCAATTCGAGTTAGACTGCTGTTCACTTGACCTAGAATTCTTCTGCTTGTACAGATAAAATAAATAGTAGATTTCTGATCTATTTCACTCCTAGGGACACCATGACTAAGTAGCCAATGCCATAAGCTCATGCAAGTCAGACTATTCTAATTACTGCTTTGACTGCTGTCCATTATGGTAACCATACCCATCTTGTCTTTGTTGATTGAGTGCCATCACTTGGCCCCTACCACCACCGGGTCCAATCATCCCTACTTAGTTAGGTGTCTTAATTCAGTTAGGGCAGTTCCCACTGTCAAATATGACTTAAATAAAAAAGCAATCACAGCAGTCTTCAAGGATGCTTGAGCTCCCTTCACAAATTTATTCCTCACAGTTGTGGTAAAAGGTGTGTCCTCTGGACACTCCATGTATGGGTCTGTGGGTCTAACCTGATAAATCCACTCTAACATGCCAATTTCCCTAAGCCTTTGGATTCCCTCTTCTGCAGTATACCAAGGCAGGTCTGGTAATTCTACTTGATTTAGTGTAGTCCACTGTGTAATCCATGCTTCAGCAAACCAACCAAATAAACTATTAGATCCTTTCTCCTAACTTCTCAAACTGAAACATTGAATGAAGAATTTGTGCTTAGTGGATCCATATCAATAAGCTCAGACTGATCCAACTTTATGTTCCTTGCACCATTATCTGACACCCTTAATAGCCATTCCCACACATATTCCCCAAGTTTCTGTTTGTACGTATTAGAAAAGTCAAGCAGTTCTTTTGAAGTGTAGTGTATCTCCTGCTGGGTCACACTTTGTATTTCACCTTTTGGGGTTTACTGAGTCTTAAGTCTAGTTATAGGTCTAGAAGCAAAAATGGGTGGTGAGGATGTGCTCTGAGAACATTTAGCATTTAGCAACATCTTGGAAGGTATCTGCCTCAGGCGATGCCCCAGGCAATGACTCAGATGCCTCCTCAGGGAATAACTCAGACAAAGGCTCTTCAGACACAGCTGGGTTAATCTCATCAGATGGAGGTGCAGGAGCTAATGATTTTACTGGGGAGAGTGGCTTAGCAGACAAAGATGGAGTAATCTCTTCAGATGGGAGTAAGAGGGCTGGTTCTGTTGGCAGGAGTTATTCAATGGAATTGAGGGGCTCAGTGCCCCCAGCTTCCTGATTACCTGCCCGTATGTCTCCATCCCAAGTTTCAGGATCCCATTTCTTCCCAATCAATGCCCTCACTTTAACTTAAGACACCATTCGTGGTTTGGAATTCAACTGGCGTTGTTAATTCAGCCACTCTTACAGTAAGACTATGGGTTCAGTTTTCAGTAATATCAGCTCTGTCACTACAAGAAATAAGTCTTTCAAGGCACTAGTAGCAACTTTGAGGTCATTTATGCAACGTTTGAGCCAGACTTTGAAGCCCTGAGCTCATCTCTTTCTTTCACCACTTTCTCTAGCAAAAGGTAGGATCAACCAACCAGCTTCTTCATACTTCTCATTATGACAAAATTGTAGAAAAGTATCAAACATGCAATCACCCAGAGCCTCGCCTTTCACCAATAACTGATCTATTGGTGGTGATATTTTATATATTTCTATTGCTACCTCACGCCATGGATTAGCAGTGCCCTCTTTACTACTGGACGCAGAGTCATCAACATCTTTAAGACTAACTAGATTTTGGAACAAATTTAGAAAACTCATCCTTATAATTTTGTTTCTCTAGAACCACTCTCAGTACCAAATGTCTTAGGCTGGGTTCTCTAGAGAAGCAAACCCAGTAAAGTGTGTATATATATAGATAGATAGATTTATATATATATATATATATAGATTTATATATATATATATATATATATAGATAGATAGATTTATATAGATAGATAGATAGATAGATAGATTTATATCAAGGAAATGGCTCACATGGTTGTAGAGGCTGGAAAGTCCCAAGTCCGTGGGTCAGGCTGGAGGCATCTCCTGACTCACATAACTGTGGGGCCTGGCAAAACCAAGATTGTCAGGTTAAACAGCAGGCCTCTGGCTCACAAGCAGTGAAGGCCGATGAATCCCAAGACTGTCAGATAAGCTGCTAGCTCAAGTCCCAAGAACCAGATGTCATATGAACAGGAACCACCTGCAGGATCCAGAGCAAACAAAAGCCAGCAAGCTTTGCCAGAAAGTTCACCTATATTGGATGCAGGCCACACCCCCAAAGAAACTCCCTTTCAACTGATTAGCTTCTCTTAGCAGTTCTCATCATGGAGATGATTACATTATATCAGATCTCATAATGGAGGTGATTACATCATTACCTAGCTGCCAAACTACATCATAACTTCCAAACCACTGAGAATCATGGCCCAGCCAAGCTGACACACAACCTTAACCAGAAACACTTACCAACCAGGCCGATGCTCAAATAGCAGATATATTTTATCAAACTAACACCTTCCAATGGTTACAAATTTGTTTTACTTATGATTTGCAGGTATTCACATTGGGTTGAGGTTTTTCCTTGCCTCAAAGCCATGGGAGCTTTTGTGGCTAAAAAGCTGTTAGAAAATATTCCTATTTGGGGAACTCCTGCTGTCCTCTGCCACAAGGAACCTACTTTATGGATCAAGTAATCACTGCTATTTGTAAAATCTTCCTCTTTTTTTAGAGACTCTATTGTCCTTATCACCCCCAGTCTTGTGGAAGACTCACTTGGCCAAACTCACGTTAGCTATGGGATTGACTTGGCCACAAGCTCTGTTAATATTGATGAATTTAAGAGCTACTCCTTTTGGCCCTCATAAGTTAACTCCTTATGAGATCATAACAGGCTGGTCCATTAATTTACCATATTCAGCAGCCACTGATGATTCAAATCTAATACAAGGAAATTTATAAAAAGCACTGTCAATCCTTGATCTACTATGCTAAAGAGCACACTAAATTTCTTAAGGAAGTTTTGACAGTAAAGGCCCCTAAGGGTCTACAACCCCACCTCTCTTGCCTAGTGATTATTTATTGGAAAAGATAACAGCTAAAGGATTCCCTTGAACCTCGATGGAAGAGACTTTATTTGATCTTACTAATCCACGTGCAGCAAAACTGCAGAGAGGGGGTCAAAGCTGGGGTCAATCTACCCAAGTTGAAAAAGGTTCTGGTTCCTGAATGGACCGTGAAACCCATTGAAGGAATCAAATTTAAATTCAAACGGTCCAAGGACGAGAAGAAACTGACACCTGGGTCACCAGCTTCATCTCTAAGATCTCTGGACCTGACTTAAACTGCCTACGCAACCTGCAGTAAAATTTGGACTCTTTTCTGGTCTTAGTTTCCTAGAGCTGCTGTAAGACCAGTACCACAAGAGGGTGTCTTCAAAGAACAGAAATTTATTTTCTCATAGTTCTGGAGGCTGAAAGTCTAAATCATGGTCTTGTTCATGTCAATTCCTTCCTTGTAAGTAGTCCCAGGTGTTCCTTGGTTCCTTGTCTTGCAGAAGAACCTCACAATGTTATCAGTCTTTCCAAGTATGGGTATCTCTGTGTCTAATCTGCTCTTTTTATAGCTCAGAAATGATTAGATTTAGAACCCACTCTACTAGAATATAAGTAATACAACAAAGAAAACCACTTTTCCAAACAGGATTATATCCACAGATATGTTGTTGTTGTTAGGTGCTGTCAAGTGGGTTCTGACTCATAATGACCCTACGTACAACACAATGAAACACTGCCTAGTCCTGAGCCATCCTCAAAATCATTGCTATGTTTGAGCCCATTGTTGCAGCCAGTGTCAAGCCATCTCATTGAAGGTCTCCTCTTTTTCACTGACCTTCTACTTTACCAAGATGCTGTCCTTCTCCAGACTGGTCCCTCCTGATAACATGTCCAAAGTATGTGAGACAAAGTCTAGCCATCCTTGCTTCTAAGGAGTAATCTCGCTGTACTTCTTCCAAGACAGGTTTGTTCATTCTTCTGGAAGTCCACATTATAATCAATATTCTTTGCCAACACCATAATTCAAAGGCACCAATTCTTCCTTGGTTTTCCTTATTCATTGTCCAGCTTTTGCATGATATGAGGCAATTGAAAATACCATGGCTTGGATCAGGCACACCATACTCCTCAAAGTGACATCTTTGCTTTTTAACACTTTAAAGAGGTATTTTGCAGCAGATTTGCCCAGTGAAATGCATCATTTGATTTCTTAACTGCTGCTTCCGTGGGCATTGATTGTGGATCCAAGTAAAATGAAATCTTTGACAACTTCAATCTTTTCTCTGCTTATCATGATGGTGCTTTTTGGTCCAATTGTGAGGATTTTTGTCTTCTTTATGTTGAGGTGTAATCCATACTGAAGGCTTCGTCTTTGATCTTCATCAGTAAGGGCTTCAAGTCCTCTTCACTTTCAGCAAGCAAGGCTGTGCCATCTGCATATTGCAGGTTGTTAATGAGTCTTCCTCCAATCCTGATGCCGTGTTCTTCATATAGGCCAGCTTCTCGTATTACTTGCTCAGCATACAGTTTGAGTAAGTATGGTGAAAGGATACAACCCCGACACACTCTTTTCCTGGAGACACTGGTGTCCCGGCTCATGAGGACAAAGGGGCTGACAGTTGGGAAACACGCAGCAGTTAGCGCAGAGATGTTCACCAGCCACCAACTGGGATGATTAGAAACAGCCATAAAAATGCTCAAGATGGAGTAGAAGGTATAAAAAGATACAAAAGTTCTCACCAGGACAAGGATGGTTTGGGTGGCTCTGGTCTCAGGGGAGGATCTGGGACATTCCAGTGCACAATTGAACTAAATGCTGCCCAATCCTGCACCATCTCCACGATCAGTGGACTGTTGTGATCCATAGGGTTTTCACTGGCTGATTTTCATAAGTAGATCACCAGGCCTTTCTTTGTAGTCTGTCTTAGTCTGGAAGCTCCACTGAAACCTGCTCAGCATTATAGCAACATGCAAGCCTCCACTGACAGGCAGGTGGTGGCTGTCCATGAGGTACATTGGCCAGGAACCCAACCCCAAGTGGAAGATGAGAATTCCACCACTGAACTACCATTAAACCAAACCTGCTGCTGTCAAGTCGATTCTGACTTACAGCAACCCCATGCGATAGAGTAGAACTGCCCCGTAGGGTTTCCAAGGCCGTAATCTTTATGGAAGGAGATCAACAGGTCTTTCTCTTGCTGGAGGGTTTAAAGCACAGACTTTTCGGTTGGCAGTCGACCACTTTAACCACTGTGCCACCAGGGCTCCTGAACCAACATTGCCTTACTTTTCAAACAGTTCTTTCCAGCAGGAATATTAGCCCTGTCTTAGAAGGGGGACACTGAGGCTTAGCAGTTTGCCCAAGGTACCTGTGGTTCTTTCAGATGGCTGGCATCTCAACCTCCTTCCTGTCTGGAGACTTTCCACTTTACTGGTCTTGGAAGGTGGAGCCAGCCTCCCATTATTATTGTTGCCCACAAGTCAACTCCAATTCAGGGCAACCTCATGTGTGTCAGAGTGGAACTGCTTCATAGGTTTTCAATGGCTGATTTTTCAGAAGCACACTGCCTGGCCTTTTTTCTGAGGCATCTCTGGGTGGACTTGAACTTCCAACCTTTCAGTGAGCAGCCCAGCTCATTAACTGTTCACACCATGTAGGGATCCTCCCACTATTGTTTTTCAGAGCTGTGGAGCCTGATTTCAACTCAGCGACCCCATGTGACAGAGGAGAACGACACCACAGGGTTTCCTGGGCTGTAATCTATGGGAGCAGACTGGGTGGGTTCGAACTACAGACCTGTTGGTTAGCAGCCGAAGGTAGTTGTTTGCAGCTAGGCAGTGGGCCTGAAACCTGGGTCTAACAATCAAACACCAGCGCTGATTTGGGAGTGTCTCAGTCGTCTAGTTGCTGCTCCAATAGAAATACCACGAGTGTATGGTTTTAACAGAGAAATTTATTCTCTCACAGTCCAGTAGGCTGCAAGTCCAAATTCAGGGCATCAGCTCCAGGGGAACACTTCCTCTGTTGGCTCTGGAGGAAAGCCCATGTCATCAGTCTTCCTTTGGTCTGGGAGCTTCTCTGCGCAGGAACCTCAGGTCCAAAGGACACGCTCTGTTCCTAGCATCGCTTTCTTGGTGGTATGAGGTTCCCATGTGTCTCTGCTCGCTTCTCTCTTTTATATCTCAAAAGAGATTGCATTAAGACACTAATCTTGTCAACCTCATCAGTATAAACTCATCACAGTGATAGAATTTACAACACATGAGATCACATATAATCTCATTATAGTGGTAGAGTTTACAACACATAAGGAAATCACATAACACAATCATACAGTACTAGGAATCATGACCTAGTCAAGTTGCTACACACGTTTTTGGGGGACACAATTCAATCCATGACAGGGAGGAAGAATCCAGCGCAGCTCAGACAGCGGAGGCTTGAAGCCAAGGAAGACCTGGGCAAAGCCCAACACAGGAGGGCTGGTGGGAAGTCCACATGAGGGACCTGTCAGACAGAGCACTTCCTTCCCCATCTCCCAAGCTAGGCAAACTGCTAGACTTCTGCCCGGCCTGGAGGTGAAGGTTTCCTCTCTGGAGAGGAAGAGCCAGATTCAGGACCCCAGGACATGTCTGAGCCATGGACGCAGTTGAGAAGGCTCCCTGGAAGGAGGGGTTAGCCAAAGTCTAGGTCCCTGGGTGGCACAAATGGTTAACATGCTCAGCAACTAACCAAAAGGTTGGCAGTTCAAATCCACCCAGAGAAGCCTCAGAAGAAAGGCCTGGGTCACAGCCACTGAAAACCCTACGGAACAGTTCACTGACACACATGGGGTTGTCATGAGTAGAACTTACTCAACAGCAACTGTTTTTTGGTTTTCCCCCGCACTTTCTGCACAATTTTTCTATAAACCTAAATGGCTATAAATATTAAAGTCTATGAATTACCCATGTAGAAACTGTTGATTTGGTGTTTTCTTATGCATATTTTTGCCACACAAAAAAGTCTGTTTTTTAAAAAATGGGAAAAATAAAAAAGGCCTCCTTCACACTGGGCAAGTCCCAGTTGCAGACCAGGAAACCCGTCTTGCTGAGTCTCCCCCGACCCCTTCCAGGCCCTCTGGTACAACTGGTGGGCGGCAGGTGTGGACAGAACTCCAGACTCTGGCACAAACTGGGTCAGCGGCTTTATTACTCTGTGGATGCTGGTGATGATGGTCTCCAACTCACTCATCCAGCAGGCGCATCTGTCCATTCCATGCCTTGCTAGGTTGCAAAGAGGAGACAGAGGGTCCCTCCCGCCAAGTCCCTGTCCATCTGGTCAGATCATCACACCCTGCCCTCCCCCATCCCGCACTCTGCTCTGAGCAGGGCTCCATGTGACAAGATCCAACCCCTTCTCTTCAGCCTCCTCTTGGTCAAGGGGTGCCCAGCCCATGGCTCCTTGCTAAGCTACTCTTTGAGGCCCCTAGCACACAGCCCCTGACGGTCTCCAGAGCTTCATCTGTTCCAACATCCCCGAGTGGGGAAGGGAAAGGGGGAGAGGGAAGCTGGGCCATGGAGAGAAAGAGGGACCGTTTGGAGGCACCCTTTACAGGGTGGGAGAGGCAGGAATCAGGAAGGGACGAAATGGGAAAGCCGAATGGTGAGAACAGAGCACCAAGAGATTCAGACATCGGAGGAGATGGTAGCAGAGAGGCGCAAACAGGGAGAGAAAGGCCTGGCGAAAACTAGCCATGGATGATGGCCCATGTGCAGCACCAGGACAATGAGAACGGTGTGGAAGCCCACTAGCCCAGGGGCCAAACAGGGAAAGGTGCCCCGGTGTCGGGGCCGGGTGTAGCCGTGGAGGTGTTGACCGCACGCCCGTGGATCCGCTGGTGGCGCAGCACGTGCTCGCGGCGCCCAAAGCCCTTGCCGCACTGCCAGCAGGCAAAGGGCCGCGCGCCAGAGTGCGTCTTGCGGTGGCGCACCAGGTGCTCGCGCCAGTAGAAGGTCTTCCCGCACTCGCAGCAGGCATGCGGGCGCTCGCGTGCGGGCAGTGGGCGCAGCGCCAGGCCTGGGCCTCCAGGGTGCGTGCCGCGGTGGCGCCGCAGGTGCTCCTTGCGTCGAAAGGCCTTGCCGCACTCGGGACACGCGTGAGGCTTTTCCGCTGAATGGCTCTGCCTGTGGCGTAGCAGGTGCGCGGGGTTCGTGGCGGTCTTGCCGCACTCAGGGCAGGACGAGGAGCCCGGGACCGCCAGGAAGCTGGGTGCCTGCGGGACCACCGGGGGTCTGCCGGGCTCCTGCTTGTATAGCCGGGTGGCCTGGGCATCCCCTGTCCCAGGCACCTCGGGTCCCGGTGCCGTGTCTCCTGCTGGGCAAAGGCACAGAGTCAGATGGGGCATCTCTGGGCAGGCTCAGGTTGGGCAGGAGTGGGTCGGGGAATGCAGCCATCCCAGTTAGGAAGAAAATCCAGATGTCAGGGACAGGTGGGAGTGTTTAAAGCCAGTATGATATAGGGGTAGGGTGGTTGGTCTGTGGGCTCCACATGGGCAGGGATTGTGGGCCTCCTGTTCATCCCTGCATGCCCTGTACCTAATTGTGCCGGCACACAGTAAATGACCAATAGCGGGTGGGTGGATGGATGCATTATGTATAGTGGGGAAGTCGGCAGACAGATGAATGGAAGTGCAGACTGATGTATGAATGGATGGATGGATAGGCAGAAGCGGTAAGTGGACAGGCTAGATCAGCAGGAAGGTAGAGTAATGGATGAATGACATGTAGATGGATGGATCGATGGGTGGGTGCGTGGGCTGCAAGGTTAAGTGGATGCATATAAGTGGGTATCTGGATAGAAACATGGGCGGGTGGGTAGGTGGGATGGGCAAATGAATAGATGGGTGGGTGGACAGAGTGATGGATGAATAGATGGATGGGTGGGTGTGTGGATGGGTGAAGGGGGTAAGTGGGAAGATGATTTGACCAGCAGGAAGGTAGAGCGATGGATCAATGGCAGGTTGATGGATGGATGGATGGATGGAGAGGATAAGTGGGTAGATGATTAGACTGGCATGGAGGTAGAGTGATGGATGGATGTCAGGTGGATGGATGGGTTGGTGGTATGATGTACAAGCGGGTGGGCAGGAGTCTCAGTTGATGACTGGGAAGAAACATGGGTGGATGGGTAGGAAGGAAGGACAGATGAACAGATGGATGGGAGGGTAGGGTGATGGATGAATGGAGGGATGGATGGATGGATGGGTGGAAGGATGGATGGACGGACGGACGGATTGATGTGTTGGTGGTGATGCAGGAGTGGGTGGGCAGGTGTCTGAGTAGGTATCTAGGTAGACACGTAGGTGGGTGGGTGGCTAGGTGCAATGGACAGATGAATAGACTGATGGGAAGGTAGAGTGATAGATTAATGACAGGTAGACGGATGGATCGGTGGGTGGATGGATGGGTTTGTGGTATGATGTACGAGGGGCAAGCAGGTGTCTGAGTGGGTATCTGGACAGAGACATGGGTGGATAAGTGCAATGGACAGATGAACCACCTATTTCCTTTTTCCACTAGTTTTCAAACTGCCCCATGGAAATCCAGGGAGATAAGCAACCTTTGTTTTACCTGTTTCACATCAAGAACTTCTGCTCATAGTGTAATCTGCGAAGCAGGTTCACAGTACAACCAGGGTTTGAACCGCCTCCCATCCACACACACACACCCTTACTGACCCTCAGGTCTGAAGCAGTGGACATCCTGGCCTTCAATGGGCTGTCTGAGGTGGGGAGGTGCCACAGTGGATGGAAAGATACTGTGGCAGAAGCACCTCCTTCCCCTGGTCCTGGCCCTAACTTGCTGTGTGACCCCAAGCGAGCTGCCTGAACTCTCTGAGCCTCAGTTTCTGCCTATGACACGAGCCTCCAGAAAGCAGGGGAGGCCCTCTGGCGGCCAAGAGATGTAAAACAACATCTTTGTTTGGCCTGCAACAAGTGTTTTTAAAAATGTGAAAAATATTTTGAAATCAGGCAATTTCACACTTTAAAAAATCCACATTTGTGGCTTTTCTTAAGGAAAAATAGTAGGTGTACTGGGCTCACATTCTCTCATGACAACCTAGGCTGGAGGAGAGTGGGGGCTGCTTCCTTTGTGCCCTCCCATTTGCCACTTCACATCCAGTCCCCTCTCCTCGACCAGCCAAGTTCCCACAAGTACCTGAATTTGAGATCTTTGGTCTAAAACTCCTTCAGCTCTGCCCTGTTTGCTAGATGCCGACAAGTCGATTCTGACTCATAGCGACCCCGTGTGACAGAGTAGAACTGCACCACAGGGTTTTCTAAGCTGTAAACTTTACAGAGCAGACCACCAGGTCTTTCTCTCATGTAGCCACTGGGTGGGTTCGAACCACCAACCTTTCAGTTAGCAGCTGAGTGCTTAACAGTTGCTCCACCAGGGCTCCTTTCTGGACTAACTCTTGATGAGTTTCCAAGGGCTCATCACAGGGACTGCTGCTGTTACCTAGTCACCCTCCTCTCAGCATCCTTGCTTTCAAAGCCCCAACCTGGTTACTCAGATGCATACATCTGTGATATATACACATACTTCTGTACTGACTTTACAATACGTCCACCAATTTTTAGATACTCCTCCTTTCAAGAGATGGAACTTAACTACACTTTCCATGAACGTGAGCTGGACGTACTGAATCACATCTAAGGAATAGAGTATTGCAGAAGTGACAGTCAGTGTCAACAAAAGACACTGCAAAACAGTCAACAATTACTTTAAAACAAAGACGAGAATGTAAGGGGACAGAGAAATAATTAACGGAAATGGAACAACCAGAATGGAAATAATGAGAATGTTCATACATTGTGAAGAATGTAACCAATGTCACTGAATAATCTGTGTAGAAACTGCTGAATGGGAACCCAAACTGCTGTGTAAACCTTCACTGAAAATACAATAAAATATTATTTGAAGGAAAAAAAAGAAAGAAAGAAAAGCATTGCAGCTTCACCTTGCTCTCCTGGATCACATCCTCTGGAGGAAGCCAGCAGCCATGTTGTGAGGACACTCAAGCAGCCTTGAGGCCTCCCACCAACAGCCTGATGGTCATGCAAATGACCCACTTTGGAAGCAAACCCTCTAGCCCCAGTCTAGCCCTAAGATGACGATAGCCTTGGCCAACATCTTGACTGCAAACTAACAAACAACCCCAAGCCAGATCTATCCAGCTAAGGTGCTCCCAAACTCCTGACCCACAGAAACTTTGAGAGATAATAAATGTTTGTTATTTTAAGATCCTAAATTTTGGGGTAAATCCAGCAACAGATAAATAATACTCCATCCACATCCACACCACCCCCCTACCAGTCTCACAGCCTCTGTATCAATAAACCAAGAAAGAAAAAAAAGCAAACCCACTGCCATCAAGTTGATTCTGTCGTAACTGCCCCATAAGGTTTCCAAGGCTGTAATCTTTACAAAGGCAGACTGCCACATCTTTTTCCAATGGAACAACTGGTAAGTTCAAACCGCCAACCTTACAGCCAGCAGCTGAGCACTTAACCACTGCACCACCAGGGCTCGTTTCTGTATCAATTGGCATAATAAAAATAACAAAGAACTGGATGGTGCCTGGTTACCATTAGTGAACATTTTGATAAAAGAGTCTATAGAAGAATCCTGATCAAAAGTGGTAAAATGCAAAACAGAATTTGAAATTCTCATGGAATCAGACTATCTGAAGGTAGTGAGGCTGGATGAATCTCTGAAATTATTGCCTGAGATTTTTAAACTTTAAAGCAAAAAATCCCCTGAATTTTCCTTTAAACCAAACAATTGTTTAGCTTAGTTCATTAAGAATGTCTGCCTTGACTCACTCCATCTGGAGTAAGGGAGAATGAAGAAAACCAACATGGGAAAGATTAGTCCAAATGACTAATGGACCACAACTACCACAGCCTCCACCAGACTGAGTCTAGCACAATTAGACAGTGCCCGGCTACCACCACTGACTGCTCTGACAGGGATCACAATAGAGGGTCCTGGACAGAGCTGGAGAAAAATGTAGAACAAAATTCTAACTCACCAAAAAAAAAAAAAAAAGACCAGACTTACTGGTCGGACAGAGACTGGAGAAACCCAAGAGTACGGCCCCCAGACACTCTTATAGCTCTATAATGAAGTCACTCCTGAGGTTCACCCTTCAGCCAAAGACTAGACAGGCCCATAAAACAAAACAAGACTAAATGGGCACACCAGCCCAGTGGCAAGGACGAGAAGGCAGGAGGAGACAGGAAAGCTGGTAATGGGGAACCTAAGGTCAAGAAGGGGAAGTATTGATACGTCATGGGGCTGGCAACCAGTGTCACAAAACAATACGTGTATTGTTTAATGAGAAACTAGTTTGCTCTGTAAACCATCTAAAGTACAATAAAGAAAAAAAAGAATGTCTGCCTTGAGCACTATGTTCTTTTAAAGATCTATCTATGTAGGATCAAACTGACAACAGCAACTCAAAAGGTTAGATATGAAACTTAGAAGCCAGTGAATTTATGTTAATGGGGGAGGAACAATTCGGAAAAAGGAGGGTAAGAATGGTCGCACAACTCAAAGAATGTAATCAATGTCAATGAATTATACATGTACAAACTGCTGAATTGGTATATGTTCTTAACAACAAAAAATAAATAAAGTCAGTAACATCTGCTGATGTCTTGTTATGTGCCTGGTACCTCGGAAGCCAGCTCAGCTTCCTCCTCTCATGCCTGAGGAACTGCACCTAGTCTCCGGGCCTCTGGATTCCACACCGGCTACCAGAATAATCTTCTGCCTCTGGTGGGCATCTCTGGTTTTTGCTATTCATTGTCTGCCCCCATCTTTTTTTTTTAAATACATTTCTGGGTCAGTAGTCAGTTATTGTCTAGTCTATTCCAACTCATGGCAACCCCATGTATGCAGAGTAGAACTACTCTGTAGGGTTTTCAAGGCTGTGACCTTTTGGAAGCAGACCACCAGGCCTTTCTTCCAAGATGCCTCTGGGTCGGTTCACACTGCCAACCTTTTTTCGATTGGTAGTCGAGTATTTAACCGTTTGCATCACCCGGGGACTCCCCAGGGTGTTACCTTCAATAAAACGTAGCAATTATAACACTTAGAACTCAATTATTACACTTCAGCTAAACTACTTATTGTGATCTTACCATTTAAAGCGCACTTCAAAACCACAAGTGAACTGTCATAAAAAGATTTCCTCTTTTTTTTTTTTTTTTTAAACTAATAATATTTCCCCTGCCTTTTAATGAGGGCAACCTGATTTCCTCTTCCTCACCTTAGTTCGCGTAGATTGAATGGAACCAACCCCATCTCCAGCTCCCGGGGTGGGCTGTGTGCCAAGCCCAGCCAAGCACAGTGCTGCACCCCCAGCCAACAGTGACTGGGTCGGGAGTAGCATGTGAGCATGTGACCCATTCAGAGCCAATGAGGTGCAGCCCTGGGACCTTTGTGTGGCGGCAGGAGGCTGGATGATAGCTGAGTATTGGAGTGCAGAGGCTCTGGGGTCAGACTACCCAGTTCAGATCCTGGCTCTGCTCGCATTTGATCGTGGGCAGGTTGTTAACTTGTCTGTGGCTCAGTTTCTCCAACTATAACATGGAGACAATGCTATATATCTCAAATGGCTGCTGTGCTCAACAAGCCAGTAGAAGGGCACCTGGCACATATCGATTGCTGATATTCACCGTGCATTCACTGCCCAGCAGCTCAGCTGCTGTCCTAAGTATGATCTTGATGCTGTTAGCACCTCAAGGGCAGGCGTGTCTCACCTCCAGTCCTGGTGCCAGTGTGGGGCCTGACACACAGCAGGGGCAATGAGACGTTCATGGAGCAGACGAATGGCAGGTTAAGAACTGACCTCCCCCTGGGGCTGGGGGATGGGGGAGCCCCAGATGCTGGGGAGAATAAGGACAGTGTGAGACAGGGCACCAGCCGCTCACCTACGGGAATCATCCCACTACCTTCTTTCCCCATGCAAAGCCCGGAGCCTTCCGTCACATCTTGAGGTGCCCTCATCTCTGATGACCGATCTGGGGAGTTCGTGGGTCCCTGGAATGAGACAGACACATTCTGGATTGAGAAACCTGAGCAGCAGTCACTATTTTTCTTCCTCTCTCCCATGACCACCTTTAAGCAATCACCAAATCCTACAGACTGCCTCAAGAGCCCTGTAATCTGTCCACTTCTCATGCCACCAGAGCCACCAACCAGACTAGGCCACTGCCAGCTCTCCCTCCATGACCACAGCAGTCCCCTGATGGATTTACCTTGCCCTAGTCAGCCCCAAAAAAAGAGCCTTGGTTGCGCAGTGGTTAAGCACTCAGCTACTAACCGAAAGGTCAGCAGTTTGAACCCACCAGCAGCTCTGCAGGAGAATGATGTGGCAGTCTGCTTCTGTAAAAATTTACAGCCTTGGAAATCTTATGAGGCAGTTCTACTCTGTCCTATAATGTCGCTATGAGTCAGAATCAACTTCATGGCAATGGTTTTTTTTTTTTTTTTTGGACCCGGCCCCAGAAGGTCCTTTGGTGGTGCAAATGGTTAAGAACTACTAATCGAAAGGTTGGCAGTCAAACCCACCCAGAGGCACCCTGGAAGAAAGCCCTGGCGATCTGCTTCTGAAAGGTCACAGCCTTTGAAAACCCTATGGATCACAGTTCTACTCTGACACACATGAGGTTGTCATGACTCAGAATCAACTTGACAGCAACTGACAACAACAACAACAAAAAGGCTGGCAGTCTGAATTCATTCAGCATCCAGTGGAAGAAAGGCCTGCTGATCTACTTCCATAAGATTACAGCCATTGAAAATCCTATGGAGCGCAGCTCTACTCGGACACACACAAGGTTGCCGTGAGTTGGAACTGACTCAAGGGCAACTGGTTTGGGTTTTTTTTTTTTTCTGCTGTTGTTGTTACCCAGCCCCACACCCCAAACCACTGTACACCTCAGATCTACAACTCTGAGCTCGCTGGGGCTGAACTTGGGCGACATGGTAGGGGTGGCAGGTATTGAATGAACCCAGATACTGGACTGAATAAAGATGCACCCAGGCCTCCTCCAAAGCGAAAACCAAGAGGTTGTTTCTTACTTTTTTATGGTATGTGTAGGGCTCGGAATTCACTCTGTGACAACTGATACTGGTAACTACAACATAGACTCCGTGAGGGCAGGGGCCTTGACTTTACAGTTTACCAGTGGGTCCCGGGTGCTTAGAATAGTGCCTGGTACATGGTAAAGGAGCCCTGCTGGCACAGTGGTGAAGTGCTTGGCTGCTAATGGAAACGTCAACAGTTCAAACCCACTAGTCGCTCCACAGGAAACTCTATGAAGCAGTTCTACTCTGTCCCATACGGTAGCTATGGGTCAGAATCACCTCAACGGTAACAGAGTTTTATGGTTACATATTAAGTGCTCAATAAATAATTGTTATGGAACAGATGTAAAACCCTCCCTAGGCCTCTTCTCGTCCTGCCTTGAAATATAAGGCTTGACAAGTGCAGGGCAGGGCACCGTCTCCTTCTTTACCTCTATTTAGGGGGAATCTGATCTGTTTTGCAGGTAAAGGAAGGAGGCCTAGAGAGATCAAATGACTGGACTATAGGTGATCAGCATGCAGCCTGAGAGGCACAATAGCCAAAGGGGATCATATGAGAGCACTGGAGGCAGGGCACATGCCAGCCTAGGGAACTCAAAGAAAAGTTGATGGGTTGGCAGGTGAGCAAGGCGGTGGGAGAGGCAGGCGCAGCCATCACTTGGTTAGCACAACAGGAAATGCCACGCCAGGCTGTGTCTCAGAGGTCAGAATTCCAGAGGAAATCCTGGAGCTTCACAGGCAATGAGAAGTGCAGGGAAAAAGCAAAGGCTAGGAGCCCTGGTGGCACAACAGTTAAACGCTCAGCTGGTAAGCAAAAGATCAGCAGTTTGAGCCCACTCAGCAGTCCCGCCGTAGAAAAGACCTGGTGATCTGCTCTCATAAAGATTACAGCCTAGGATACCCTCTGGGACAATTCTACTCCATCCTATAGGGTTGCTATAGGGTTGCTACCAGTCCAATAGACTCAACAGCATACAACAAACTGTTAAGTCAGGAGCCCTGGTGATGCAACAGTTACGCACTCAGCTGCTAACCAAAAGGCTGGTGGTTCAAACCCACCCAGCAGCTCCAGAGGAGAAAGACCTGGCAATCTGCTTCCATAAAGATTACATTATAGTTCTACTCTGTCACATGGGGTCACTACAAGTCAGAATTGACTCGATGCCACTCAACAACAAACTGTTAAGTGTGAAGCCACTGTGATGCAACAGTTAAGTGCTCGGCTGCTACTTGAAAGGTTGGTGGGCAGCTTCACAGGAGAAAGACCTGGCGATCTGCTCCCATAAAGATTACAGCCAAGAAAACCATATAGGGCCATTCTACTGTCACATGGGGTCGCAACGAGTCAGAATTGACTCAATGGCACCCAACAACAACTCTTAAGTGTAAGAGCAGAAATGAGTGAAAAAGCAAAGATACGTTGATCAACAAAGCCAAAAATGTATTCTTTGAAGAGAATGATAAAATAGTACAAACTTTTAGCAAGTGGATTAGGAATAAAATGAGACAGCACAAATAAACACTAACAGTGAAAACAAGCACAGCCCTGGGGACCAAGTAGATTTAAAAACTGTTGAGAAAACCAAGCACAATGCACAAATTTGGAAATTTAGATGAAACAGACAGTTTTCTGTTGTTGCTGTGTGCTGTCAAGTCGACTCCAAGTCATAGTGACCCCATGTGACAGCAGAACTGCCCCATAAGGTTTTCTGGGCTATAATCTTTACAGGAGCAGATCACCAGGTCTTTCTCCACAGAGCAGCTGGTTGGGTTCAAACCATCAACCTTCCGGTTAGCAGCCAAGCACTTAACCATTGCACCCCCAGGGCTCCCTGACAGTTTTCTTGGGAACTATAAATCACCAAAATTTGCTCAAGAGGCCAGTAACCAGAGAAATAAAAGCCCTGAATTAGGACCTCTAGTCTCCTAAACTGTGAGAAAATAAATTCCTGTTGTGGTATTTCTGTTATAGCAGCATTAGATAACTAAGATACCATCCTATAGAGAGATCCATGTGGCAAGGAATTGAGGCCTCCTATGAGCCATAGGAGTGAGCCATCTTGACAGAGGACCTTTCAGCTCCAGTAGAGAGCCCTGGCTGATGTCTTACCTGCAACCTTATGGGAAACTCAAGAGTCAAACCACCCACCCATGAGACTGGCCTACAACTCTCTTTTCTTGAGCTATCCTTCTCTGGGTAGGTTACTAGAGGGGATAGCAGGCTTGTACAATGAGCTGGGGAGGCTCCCATTTTCTCTGTGCTCTGGGACAGTGTGTAAAAGAAGGGAATGATCAGTTCCTTGGAGGTCTGGCAGAACTTGTACATGGAATTGCTGAGGCCCGTACCTTTTGTGAGAGAACTGTGCTCCATAGGGTTTTTATGGCTGCAACCTTTCAGAAGCAGAGCACCAGGCCTTTTTTCCAAGCTATCTCTGAGTGGACTCAAACTTCCAACCTTTGCTTTAATAGCTGAGTGTTTGGTTCTAGGAGTCCCTGAGTGGTGCAAACAGTTAATACACTTATCTGCTAACCTAAAGTTTGGCGGTTTGAGTCCACTCAGAGGCACCTCGGAAGAAAGGCCTGACGATCTACTTCTGAAAAATATAGTCACTGAAAACTCTATGGAGCACAGTTCTACGCTGCACACGAGGGCGCCATGAGTTGGAATCAACTTGATGGCAACTAACGACAACAAATTTACTTGTTTTCACGTGGACTGCATTCTCCCCTCTTTGAGCGCAGACCATGAAACTGAGAAAGGGAGACCTGTGCCTGACCCCACAGGGGTGGCGGAAGGGTGGGTGCAGGTGCACACAGGGCCCCTTGCCGTGCTCACCCACAGCTCCTCCAGCAGGGCCACGGCCTCTTCTCCGCTTCGGGGTCGCTGGCCGCGCACCCAGGCCTGGACGGCGATGGGCAGGGCGCTCAGGAACTGCTCCAGCACCAGCAGCTCCAGCATCTGCTCTTTGGTGTGCACCTCAGGGCGCAGCCAATCACGGCACAGGGCGCGCAGGAGGCCCAGCGCCTCCCTGGGACCAGGCGCATCGCCCAGGTGAAAGTGGCGGAAGCGGCGCCACGGGGAGTCCAGAGCCAGGCCCTCAGTGGTGACCGGGTCCTCCTGCTTCACGGCCTGGGGTGCCAGGACCTGCTGGGGGGACGGGACTTCCATGGAGGCTGGCGTGTCAGCCAGCAGCACCTGTGGGGGAAAAGGTCAGTGTGGTGAGAGCCAACCATCATTCTAGAAACAACCACTGAGCTCGCCGTGGAGGAGAGAGGGGTGTGGCAGTTAAGGGGACAGGGTCTGATGCCAGACTAAAAACCTGTTGTGGTCAATTCTGATTTATGGCGGCCCCCTATGTGTCAGAGTAGGACTGTGCTCCATAGGGTTTTCAGTGGCTGATTTTTCTGAAGTAGACTGCCAGGCCTTTCTTCTGAGGCACCTGTGAGTAGACTCTAACCTCCAACTTTTCAGTTAGCAGGCGAGTGATTAACCGTCTGCACCACCCAGGGGCACAATCATGACGAAAACAAACACCAAACCCGAGGCCATCGAGTCAATTCCGACTCATGGCAACCCCATGTGTTACAGAGAATTGTGCCCCCTAGGGTTTTCCTGGCTGTAACCTTTAAGAAAAGGAGCCCTCTGGATAATCGAGTTTTGGCCGGACCTTTGAGCACACACTGAGCTAGTGCAGAGCCAGACAAAAAGCAGACCATGGCGCTGAAACATGCCCATGACCCTACAGTGCAATGTACTGCAGGTCCAGTTGGGGATGATAAGTTTTTCTTTTTCTAGTGTTTCATTGGCAAGCACATTATGGGACCTAATGACAGCCCATATCGAGGCAGTGTATTCTTTTGGACAATTCATTTTCCTACAGACTACCCCTTCAAACCACCTAAGGCCGCATTTACAACGAGAATTTATCATCTAAATACTAACAATAATGGCAGCATCTGTCTCGATATTCTAGGACCAGAGTGGTCTCCTGCTTTAACTATTTCTAAAGTTCTTTTATCTATTTGTTCACTGCTATGTGATTCAAACCCAGATGACCCCCTAGTGCCAGGGATTGCAGGGATCTATAAAACAAAGATAAGTACAACAGAATATCTTGGGAATGGACTCAGAAGTATGCCATGTGATGCTACCTTAAAGTCAGAATAACCTGCATTATAGCTGGAATACACTTTACATTACTGTTCCTTTTTTGATCTTCTTATCCAGCTGCTCCCCTATCAGACCTCATCTTTTTTAATTTTATTTTTGTTTACCTCCCTCCATTTACTCACATGCTCATCTGAGAAAACTTAAGTTCTTCCAGCTTCGGACAATAACTGCTTTTACAAACTATAACGGAGTTACAAGAGAACAGTTGTCCAAAATTCAGAGTTTTTTTTAAAAAATGGAGCATGCGTATTATGTGGCCAACATCTTCACTCTAACTGGGTTATGAGACTAAAACCATTCGTCACTGCTCTAACACGCTGCAGAAATCCTCTGAGGGGGAAGGAGATGGATGCTCAGTTGTCCCATCAAGGGAAGCAGCATTACTCTAGCAGAATCCACTCTTGTTTAAGTCTTCCACCTTTAGAGGTCTGAGGTTACATAATATACTTTACCCTCATAACTGGTCTGGCTGGAGAACTTGTATTGAATTTATAGCAACAGCAGAACAGAAAATGTGATGTATTTTATACATGTCAACAAAGGAAGGATCTGTTCTTGTTCTACAGAGAACGGAAATTGAGTCTTAATCATTTAGTAATTTTCAGGAGGCTTGGAGCTATTAGTCAATCTATCTTTCAATACACTGTTTAATATGGCACTGAACAAATGATGCAAGTTGTCAATGGATGAGTGATCAACTAGTAGCTCTGCTAGTAACTGATTTATCTTTCTTCAATAAAGTTGTGTAAACCCAGAAAATAAATAAAAGGAACCCTGGTGACACAATGGTTAAGTGCTCAGCTGCTAACCAAAAGGTTGGCGATTCGAACCCACCAAGCGCTCCAAAGGAGAAAGATGTCAGCTTCCATTAAGATTACAACCTTGGAAATCCTATGGGGCAGTTTTACTCTGCCCTACAGATGTGCTATGAGTCGGAATTGAGTTGACAGCAACAGGTAGTCTTTAAGAAAGCAGACCACCAGGCCTTTCTTTGGCAGTACCACTGGGTGGGTTTGAACCAACAACCTTTCAGTTAGTAGAGTGGAAACCAACTGTACCACCCAGGACCTGAACATACTGGTGATAAATAAGATCCCTCCACTGTCCAAACCAACCTCTATCATCCAGTGAGTGCCCAGGCCTCCTTGGGACAGCTACAGTGACCTGTGCTACCTCCATTAAAGCGGCTGTAACCCTGTGTTCTCGTCATCTGTGTCCCAGTAGCACTTGTCCAGCCCAGAGCCAGGCACCTGGAGGCCTCAGGAGATGGACACTTATCTGTATCTGTTATGGGTTGAACTATGTCCCCCAAAATATGTGTCGTAAACCCTGACCCTATACCTGTGGTTATAATCCCATTGGGAATGTGTTTGCTTTGTTATATTAATGAGGCAGTATTAGTGTAAGATGTGTTGTAAATCAATCTCTTTTGAGATATAAAAAAGCAGATTAAGCACAAGCAACCAGCAAGCAAAGACAGGGGAAGATAGATGCCAAGCCATGTGAAGATCACTGAGGAAAAGAAGCTCAAGGGACAAGGACCTTCCTCCAGAGCCAACAGAGAAAGCCTTCCCCCAGAGCCAGTGCCCTGAATTTGGACTTCTAGCCTCCTAAAATGTGAGAAAATAAAGTTCTATTTGTTAAAGCCACCCGTTTGTATTTGTGTGACAGCAGCACTAGATAACTAAGAAAACATCTCTTACACTGCCCTGCCCAACTCCCGCAACTGCCCTGAGAGCTGGGGAGCTGAGTTCCACCATGCAGAGGGAGAAAGAGACATTCAGAGATTGACAGGGTCAGGACTTGAACCCAGAACTGCCTCCAGAGCCCATGCTGGTTCTACCCTAGAACTATTTATCCAGCACCTACACAGTGGTGTCACTAGGGGGTTGCAGGGCTGCAGACTGCACAGTGTGACACTGTCAGAGGAGGTGACACCAAAATGACTGCCAATAAAATTTCTGTGCACTGTTTCAGCAGAAATTTATTAATTTGTATAAAAATATCCCTGTAGTTAGTTAAGGAGCCCTGGTGGCTTAGTGGTGAAGAGCCTGGCTGCTAACCAAAAGGTTGGCAGTTCAAATCCACCAGCTGCTCCTTGGAAACCCTATGGGGCAGTTCTACTCAGAAGCAGCTCAATGGCACCTAACAACAACAGTTATCACAACCAAAACACTTTTTGTAAGCCCACCTTACATGTGTCAATAGACCTACAAGATTAAAGCTCTGCTAACTTACTTTTAAAGCTTCTAATGCACTCTGGTCAGAGCTGTCATTATTACCCAATCATAATGATGCTTCAAATCACGTGGTTTCGTCTGCACAGCTACAAGCACTAGCTGTTGTTTTTATTGCTGCCAGTGTTTTTACAGTCACTGATTTTGTCAAATTTTCTGGTGTTTTAGCTATACTATTGTGGTAATTAGTATTTGTGAATCTGTATCAATTAACCTTTTTGAGAATGAGATAGTAATTAAAGGAAAAGATGGAGCGATACACAAGAATTACGATTTATGCATAATATTAGTACAAAAAATATTACTAAAGATTCTGTACCGTCTGGAACTGGAGGAGGTCCATGGGGGGGCAGGGGTGTGACACTAACCCTAGGGACACCAATGCACCTACACGTGCTGGAAGGAGCCCTGGAGGTGCAACAGTTAGCACACAGCCCACCAGCTGCTCAGCGGGAGAAAAAAGTGGCAGTCTAACTCCTGTAAAGATTACAGCCTAGGAAACCCTCTGTCACATGGGATCACTGTGAGTTGAAATCTAGTTGAAGACACCTAACAACAACACATGCTAAATTAATATAATGGTTAAGAGACAGCCTCTGGGGCCTGGCTGCATGGCTATGACTTTCAGCTCTGCCACTTATCAGCTGTGTGACCTTGTAAACGTGACTCGCCCACGCTGAGCTTCATTTCTCCATCTCTGGGTAGCATAAACGGTTAAGTGTTCAGCTGCTAACTGAAGGGTTTGATGGTTCAAGTGTACCCAGGGGTACTGCAAAAGAAGGCCTGGCAATCTACTTCTAAAAAATCAGCCATTGAAAACCCTATGGAGCACAGTTCTACTCTGACACACATCGTAGTGCCACGAGTTGGAGTTGACTCAATGACAACTTTTATTTTTTAAAATACCTGCTGCTGTATAGTGGATTCTGACTCATAGTGACCCCACAGGACAGAGTAGAAAACTACCCCATGGATTTTCAAGGCTGTAATCTTTACAGAAGCAGACTGCCCCATCTTTCCCCTGCAGAGCAGCTGGTGGATTCAAACAGCTGACCTTTCTTTTAGCAGCCAAGCACTTAACCAGTGAGCCACCAGGGCTCCCAAGGAATAATAATAGTTCCTTCCCCCCAGGGGTTACTGTGATGAATTAGACAAGGGTCTGGCACAGTGAAGTGCTCAGTGAAGATCTGTTTGTGTACTCCAGGGTTTCCCAACCTCAGCACACACATTTGGGGCTGGACAATTCTGTGCTGTGTCCCATGCAATGTCAAATGTTCAGCAGCAGCCCTGGCCTCTACCCACCACACACCAGTTGTGACAACCAAAAATAATGTATCCACACATTACCTCATGTCCCCTTGGAGCGGGGGGGGGGGGGGGGGGGTGTAAAACTGCCCCGAGTTCAGTTAACAAATATTTACTCAGAGCACAAGGGCTCTGGAGCAAATACTGCCTCTGCCACTTCCCAGCTAGGTGTCCTTGGCCAAGGTACAACTGCACCTTTTACACACGGTATCTCCATTTCCTTGGCTTTAAAATGTGCACAGTTAAGTGCAAGACCATCTCCTGAAAGGTTGGTGGGTTCAAACCTACCCAAAGGCACCTTGGAAGAAAGGCCTGGCAATGTGCTTCTGAAAGGTCACAGCCATTGAAAACTGTATGGAGCACAGTACTACTCTGCACACATTGGCATCGCCATGAGTTGCAATCAACTCCACAGCCAACTAAAAACAACAATAATAACCAACCCAAGAGTGGCAGTGAGAATTAAAAGATACAAGGAAAACAAAAATGCTAAGCACAGATCCTGGCACCAAGTAAGTGCTCAACCAGTGTTAGCTTTTCCTACTATTGTCACTTGGTCTCAGGTCCAGTGTGAGGTGCTGCAGGAGAGTAAAACCCACTGCTGTAGAGTGGATTCTGACTCAGAGACCCTACAGGACAAAGAAGAACTGCCCCATAGGGTTTCCGAGCCTGTAATTTTTACAGAAGCAGACTACCAGATCTTCCTCCCGCAGAGCGGCTGGTGGGTTCAAACCGCCGACCTCTGGGTTAGTAGTCCGTGCTTAACAATTGCGCCACCAGGGCTCCTTACAACCTAAATACGTACTCTGAATGCAACCAAGGAAGAAACAAGCAAAACAAGGTCATGATTCTTATCCTCATGAATCTCACAACTCTGTGAAATGCAACTGCACTTGTAAATAGCGCACAATATTAACAACCTGCACCACAGCTAGGACAATAAACCCGTTGCCATCGAATCGATTCCAACTCCTATCGACTTTATAGGACAGAGTAGAACTGCCCCACAGGGCTTCCAAGGCTGAAATCTTTACCGAGGCAGATCGCAGGTCTTTCTCTCTCAGAGCGGCTGGTGGGTTGAACTGCCAACCTTTCAGTTGCAGCCGAGCGTTTTAATCATTGAGCCACCAGGGCTCCTTACCTCTGGCAATACCCTTCCCATCAACCCCTCTTCGCAAACCTTTCCGAAGGGGTCTTATCCAGGCTCCCCCAGACTCCTTGCAGCGTCCAGTTTCCCACCACCCAGCTTTAACCTACTCCCCCAGCGTCCAAATGTCCTCCCCAGCTCCCCTATCCCCTCCCATTTCCTATACCCTCCCCCTGCTTCTACCTCTCCCGCATTCTCTACCCACCGGATCTACAGGCCCCCGCCCACTTCCTGACCCTCCCACTCTCCAGCTTCCTCCCCCCCCCCATTCACTCTCCGGTCTCCATTCCCCCCGCACCGCAGTCTCTTCCTACACTCCTCCTACAATTCCTCCATTCCTCCCTCCTCCTGCACCCAAGCCCCGTCTCCCCAGATCCTTCTCTCGCCTCTCCCTCACCCAACCCCAGCAACCCCCTCCTCCTTTCCCCCCCTCGCTCACCTCACTCTCTCAGACTAGGGCCCCCGAGCCCCCCGAACCTCCTCGCACATGCGCACAAAGTTGACCGGGATTCCATGCCCGGCAGACCTTGCGCCAAACTCCTGCGTGCCCCGCCCCCAACACTCACAGCAACCGAGCTCCGCCCACCAGTCTGCCTTACGCTTCACCTAAAACTGTATTTCCCCTGGAAGCATCGCGGCCTGGACGGCTTCCTATTGGCCTGCGCCGGCACAAAGGGCGTGGTCTCTCACCGCCGCTCGGTCTCTTTGCCTGTCGCTAGACTTGGGACTACATTTCCCAGGAAGCATCGCGGTAGGGACTGCTTCTCATCTGCGCCCGTCCCCAAATGGCTCCGCCAAAGACAAAAACCATACTTCCCAAGATAGAAGCGCCGCCAGCGGCCTCTGGTCCTAGCCGGCGCAAACGGCGGAGCCGCTTTCAGCGCCACTCGGCCTTACGGCCCGTTGCCAGACTTTGGACTACTACATTTCCCAGGAAGGATTGCGGCAAGGACGGCTTCCTATTGGTCCTCGCCGATACAATCGGTTTCGCGCCGGTTCGTTTCCTGTCGCCAGACTGCGGACTACATTTCCCAGGAAGAATCGCGGGGAGGACGGTTTCCCATTGGCCTGCGATAGATCTCGGGCATGCGCAGACTGTCGAAGAGGGGGCCGGCGTTGACCCAAGAAAAGAAGACTTGGCTGGGGTTGTCGTGGAGACCTGAGGAGGGTGGGTAGTGCCGGGCACTCAGGAAATGGAGGCTCGGTACTCCAGGAGTGGGCTGGCGAGGAGGGAGG
The DNA here is from genome assembly GCA_030035585.1 of Dugong dugon. Lineage (NCBI taxonomy): Eukaryota > Metazoa > Chordata > Mammalia > Sirenia > Dugongidae > Dugong > Dugong dugon. Next base: position 119,843,564 of record CM057466.1, read on the forward strand.
GATCGGGCGAGAATTCTCCGCCAATCAGGAGCTGCGGGGTGCGTCCCTTTGACAACGGCTCGCATTCCTCTTCTCCCTGCCCTGTAAAGGCAGGACAAAATAAGGGAGTAGGTTGGGTGCCAGGGGATCCGAATGGGAGGCGGCTGCGCTGTCGGAAGTAAGCAGTGGCGCGGAAGACACCTGGGTGCCCCGATTCGGCTCCGCCGGTGTGAACTTGCACTAGCCACCGCCCTTTCTTGCCTCAACTTCCCCTTCTGTGAACTGGGGGAGAGAACTACCTGCTAAGGAGTCCTGGTGGCATAGTGGTTAAGAGCTCGGCTGCGGAGCAAAGGGTCGGCAGTTTGAATCCGCCAGCTGCTCTTTGGAAACCCTATGGGGCAGCTCTACTCTGTCCTAAAGGGTCGCTATGTGTCAAAGTTGACTCAACAACGGGTTTGGTTTGTTGACTACACGCCACAGAGTCCCTGTGCTCAGAAGGGCCCGCCCCGCCCCCCACTTGGTTTGATGCTTTGCTGTGGCCATTTTGAAATTCTTAATACTTTATGAACATGGGCCCTGCATTTTAATTCCGCACTGAGCCCCACAAATTAAATAGCTAGTTATGGACATATCACCTTGATGATTTGTGCAATATCCGCACACCACCGGCATTTCTCCAGCAATCAGGGCAGGGCCCGTTGTTATTAGTTGCAGTCAATTCTGACTCATGGCGACCCCCTGTGTGCAGAGTGGAGCTGCTCCATAGGGTTTTCAAGATTGTGACCTTTCAGAAACAGATCACCAGGCCTTTCTTTTGAGGAGTCTCTGGGTGAGCTCAAGCCTCCAACTTTTCAGCTAGTAGTCCAGCGTATAACTGTTTGTGCCACCCAAAAACTCCTGGATAGAGCCTAGTATACAGTTAAAAAAAAAAATCCATTGCTGTCCGGCAGATTCCGACTCATGATAGCGTCACTGTGTCAGAGTAGAACTGTGCTCCATAGGGTTTTCAGTGATTATTCAGAAGGAGATCGACAGGCGTTTCTTCTGAAGCACCTCTGGGTGGATTCAAACCTCCAACCCTTTGGTTAGCAGCCAAGTGTGTTAGTTAACCTGTTGCACCACCCAATACCTTTGGGTACTTGATATAGAGGAAGGGTGGATTATATGATAATCTGATAGTGGTTTGTGGATTACCCATGGGCTGAGCACAGGCCCATGGATGTCCTATCATTGGGACTTACAGATTATATGGGGACCCAAATGAAGATCTAAGGGGACCCATTGCCATTGAGTCTACTCCGACTCATGGCGACACCATGTGTTACAGAGTAAAACTGAGCTCCTTAGGATTTTCATGTCTGTAATCTTAATGGAAGCAGATCACCAGGACTTTCTTCCACAGTGCTGCTGGGTGGGTTCAAATCGTCAACCTTTAGTCAAGCGCAAACCATTTGTACCACCTAGGGTCCTTAAGGATGAGGCCTAGTTTACAGTAAATGCACCATAAGCATCAGTGAGTAATGCAATAAAGAAGTAACTTCGAACATCTCTCAGGGCTCAATTTAGATGTCACCTCCTCCAGGAAGCCTTCCCAGACCACTCTCTTCCCAATAAACCTGGAGGAAGTGTCTCATCTGAGCTGCCATAGTGCTCTGTCTCCCTCCATCTCGTGCTTTGGCTGTCTTTCTGTGACTTGCCCCCCAAATTCAGTAACAGAGACTACATCTCGTTCCCAGCTTCCTTCAGCTCTGAGCTTGGGACCTGCCTGTGACTGGGTAGATAAAGATGGAAGGAAATTGTTTACTACCCAACTCCCCAAGCCTCAGGGTGAAAATTCCTCTGGGAGCACCTCTCACTTACAGCCTCCTGAAGTTGCCTGGGTCCTTTGTAGCACTGCCGTAATTATTACTCAAAATACTAATTAACGATTTCTCTTTGTATGATGCTTTAAAGCCACGAGAGCCTCCAGGGCAGGGACGGGGTTTGGTTCATCTCTGGATCTCCAGCACCTGGTACCCCGGAGGCTCAGGTGGTGTTTACAGGAGAAATGGGTGACGGACGAGCCAGTGGACACATGGAGTGGGCATGAGGAGGGTGTCAATTGATGAGCGAGTGGAGTGTCTCTCCGCACCCCACTGTGGGGGATCCTAGGGTTGTGTATGAGTTCTCTTTGGGTTCCCCAAACCAAACCCGTTACCGTTGAGTTGATTCCAACTCATGGTGACCCCGTGTGTTACCGCGTAGAACTGCTCCATAGGGTTTTCTAGGCTGCAGTCTTTATGGCAAGGAGCCCTGATGGTGCAGTGGTTAAAGCAGTTAGCTGCTAACCAAAAGGCTGGCTGTTTGAGCCCACCCAGTGACTCCGTGGAAGAAAGACCTGGTGATCTGCTTCTGTAAAGATTACAGCCAGAAAATTCTATGGGTCACTTCTACTCTGTCACATGGAGTCACCCTGAGTTGGAATTGACTCGACGGCACCCAACAATAATCTTTAGGGAAGCAGACCACCAGGCCTTTCTTCTGCGGCACCCCTGCAAGGGTTGTAACCACCAACTTCTAGGTTAGCAGCCTAGCGCAAATGGCTTGTGCCTTGGGTCCCCAGGCCTCAGGGAATGTTTGGGAATAAGAACAATTAGATTAATGAATGGGTTGCTTAATAATGGGATCGCACTGCCTGTTAGCTTAGTTCCCCCTCACAGTCATGCTGTGAGACAGCAGAACAGAGCAAAGCATCAGCCCATTTTATAGTTGGGAAGAGTGAGGCTCAGGGAGGTTAATGTACTTTTCTCAAGTGATGCAGCAAGAGAGAACCACAGGTAGGACTGTTGTTGGGTGCCATCAAGTCAATACCAACTCACAGCAACCCCATGTGAGAGAGTAGAACTACCCCATAGGATTTTCTTGGTTGTAATCTTTACAGAAGCAGATCGCCAGGTCTTCCTTCTTTGGAGTTGCTGTGTGGGTTCAAACTGCCAACTTTTTGGTTAGCAGCCAAGCACTTAACCATTCACACCGTCTAGGGAGTCCTTAGTCAGGAGAAACCAAAAACCAAACCCATTGCTGTTGATTCTGACTCATAGCAACCCTATAGGACAGAGTAGAACTGCCCCATAGGGTTTCCAAGGCTGTAATCTTTATGGGAGCAGACTGTCACATCTTTCTTCCGCGGACCAGCTGGTTCATTCCAATAATCAGCCTTTTGCTTAGTGGCCAAGCACCTCAACCACTGCACCACCAAGGCTCCTACAAATCAGGGGGGGAGAAAAACCATTGCTGGCAAAGTGATTCTGACTCATAGTGACTCTATAGGGCAGAGTAGAACTGCCCCATAGGGTTTCCAAGGAGCGGCTGGTAGATTTGAACTGCCGACCTTATGGTTAGCAGCCAAACACTTAACCACTGTGCCATCAGGGCTCCAGTCAGGAAAAGGGGGTGTTAATTATTTTTGTGGTCATGGTGTGGCTTTGTCAATGTTTTGTTATAAATATCTGTGTCTTGTATGAAACATTTGGCTAATTTTTGGAAGTAGATCGCCAGGCCTTTGTTTCTAGTCTCTTAGTCTGGAAGCTCTGCTGAAACCTGTCCACTGTGGGTGACCTTGCTGGTATTTGAAATACCAGTAGGCAGAGCTTCCAGTATCACAGCAACACATAAGTCACACAGTACAACAAACTAACAGACGGGTGTGGATTTTTCCTCTAGATAATAATGGTTATGATAAACCAGTAAGCTCTAGACTACTAGCCGAAAGGTTGGTGGTTTGAATCCACCCAGAAGCACTATGGAAGAAGGTCCTGGTGACCTGCTTTCAAAAAAGTTATCAGCTGGGCACTTAACGATTGCACCACCAGGGCTCCTTGCTAACTGATTACCGCCATGAAAACCTTGTAGACTCAGTTTTACTCTGTAACACATGCGGTCACCACGAGTTGGAATCACCTAAGCAGCAACGGGTTAGGTTGTTTTGGTTTTTTTTTTTTTTTTTGATGTATTAGGAGACTTCTTAGCAATTGTACTTCAACAGCTGTAAACTCTCCGTCTCCAATCTGTTCACTGCAGCTGTTCCTGCCACTCAGCGTAAGAAAATATCATCAGAAGAAAAATATGAGGGGGCTTGTAAAGAGCTTTATAGTGGAATCTGTCCTTGGACCACTGCGCCTGGGAATTTCTGTGAGTACAGCAACACCAAAGGCTTACATGTTGCCGGAGAGACATCTGGTTGTTTGCATCCTCTACCCCATCTTCATTCACTCATTTCAACACTGATTGATGCCTGCAACTGGCCAACTGCTTTGGGAGACTGAGGGCTCTTTTGGTTACAAATGACAGAAACCCAACTACAATTAAATAAACAAGCAAACAAACCTGTTGCCATCCAATTGATTTTGACTCATGGCTACCCCATGTGTGTCAGAGTAGAACGGTGCTCCATAGAGTTTTCTTGACTGTAATCTTTACAGATGCAGATCACCAGGCCCCTCTTTCACGGTGCTGCTGGGTGGGTTCGAACCCACCAGGTGCTCTGTGGGAGCAAGATGTAGCAGTCTGCTTCCATAAGGATTACAGCCTAGGAAACCCTATGGGGCAGTTCTATCTACTCTGTCCTATAGTGTCGCTATGAGTTGAAATCGACTCAACAGCACACAACAACACCTTCAAATAAAGGAATTCAAGAATTTTTGTGTTTCAAGCTAGTAGAGGAATGTGATAGCTGGTCTCCAAGATCAGCCCCAATGATCCCTGCCTTCTGGTATTAACACCCCTGTGTAGTCCTCTCCCACATTAAATAGGGGTCACCTGTGTGCCAGTCACTGAGTGGCACAAACAGTTAAGTGCTCAGCTGCTGACTGAAAGGTTGGAGGTTCGAGTCCACCCAGAGCTGCCTTGGAAGAAAGGCCTGGCGATCTACTTCTGAAGTCAGCCATCGAAAACCCTACGGGGCACAGTTCTACTCTGACACACATGTGGTCACCATGAGTTGGAATAGACTCCATGACAACTGTTGGTGTGATCAACAGGACATTATGGGATGGCAGAGACTGACTTTCAAGGCTAGGCTGTAAAAAGCATAGCACATTTTGCCTGTCTCCCTTGGATACTGCATGTTGGGGGATGCCACTTGCCATTTTGAGAGGACATACAGCAGTTCCATGTGACAAGGAACTGAGGCCGCCTGCCAGCAGCCATTGGAGGGAGCCATTTTGGAAGTGGCTCCTTCATCCCCAGGCAGACATTTAGATGACAACATCCCGAAAGACATCTTGACAGCAACCTCATGAAAGACATGAGACAGAATCACCCAGCTCAGCTCCTCCCAAATACCTGACCCACAGAAAACTGAGATAATAAATGCCTGTTGTTTTACATCACTAATTTTGGGGTAATTTGTTTTGTGGAAATATACAGTGAAACCAGTGAGAGCCGGAACTCGACGGGATTGCATTGTTTTTCTGGGTCTCGAAAGTTTTCCACTTTTGAGAGGTAGCAGCCTTACCACTTTTCTATTGCTCTGCACTAGTCGAAAATATTTGAGTTGTCCTTCTCTGACAGGTTTACGCCTTACACAGCTTCTGGCTTTTGCAGGTTTTACTGCTTAACTAGCACAGGGAGAATTAAAATAGGTGATAATAGAGGAGAAACTGGTGCTTCCATTCCTTCTGTTCTAAGATGTATTTAAACATTTATCTGTTCGATGTTAATGAAGGTGAACAGAGACACAAATTACTATTGACATATGTATATATATTTACTGTCAAGTCAATTCGGACTCATAGTGACCCTATAGGACGGAGTAGAACTGCCCGATAGGGTTTCCTAGGATTGGATGGTGGATTCGAACTGACAAACTTTTGGTTAGCAGCCAGCTGTTAACTACTGCACCATAAATAGTAATAATGATAAATCATCCACCCTTCAGGATTAGGTGAGAGAGAGCAGAGTGCAGAATTGGGGAAGGACCAGCCTTGGAGGACACTGTGGTGTAAACAATAATTTAAATATCTGTCTTATATGATAACACTACACCCAACATTCAGCAAGTGCTTACTCAGTGTCTAGCTTGAGGTGAGGAGGTGAATTTTTACCCACTATGATCAATATGCTTTTAGCGGAGGCATCATGTGTGGTCAAGGTGAAATACAAGGATTTGGTGCTAGACTCCACGTGTTCAAATCCAGGCTTTGCCATTCTCCATGGGACTTTGGTAAGTGACCTGGCCTCTCTGTACCTCGTTATCTATACCAGGGACATGGAACTAAGTTATTGATCAGGACCCGCTCAATAACATTGGAATAGGTTATTCATCAGGGCCCATTCGGTAACATGGGAAGAAATTATTGATCAGGACCCATTCAGTAACATGGGAAGAGGTTATTGATTAGGACCCATTCAGACATAATGTATACACATAGCATCTGAAACGCCTCCCAAAGCCGAGGAGCACAACGTATTATTACTTTAGAAAGGAGAAAACTGAGGCTGAGAGAGGGGAGATGGGCATAGATAGAGACGCGGTGCGGCGGATTTCAGAGAAGGGACCCTTCTGGTCACCCAGCTGCGGAGAAGGCTCGGCAGGGAAGGGGTTACAATGATAGAGAAGACGGGAGGACACGGCGTAGTAAGAGCGGCCCTCTCAGCACCCTCGCCCCCCCGACCCCGAGCCCCAGAGCGGCCTGCGCACGCGCAGGCGCGAAGCGCACCGGGACGGGAGCGGGCACCTCCCTCGACAACCGGAAGTCTCCGCCTAACGGGCCGAGCCCGCGCCTCCTGTCCTGGAAGGGGGCGGGGCCCGGCGCCCCTCGGCGCGAGGCGCCACACAGCATGGACGGAGGCCTTGTGTCCTAGATGCATCCGGAAGTGGCTCCCCCAGGCACCCGCTCTGAACCATAGAGCCAGGGAGGGAGGGGGCGGCCAGGCCAGGGTCGCCGGACTTTCCTTCTTAGAGCCGAGAGGCTGGGGTGGAGGCCGGGGTGGGGGGCAGCGGCGCGGGCGGAAGCGGCCGGGAAGGTCACTTCCGGCCTGGGCGCCCGTCCCCCTGACCCCAGGGTCTGAGTCGCCGCTGCCGCCGCTGCCACCATCCGCGAGGGAGGAGAGAGGAGGAGGAGCGCGGCGCAGCGGCCCCGGGCCTGAGGAGGTGAGGGGAGGACGCGGGGGCGGGGGGCGTGCGCCCTCGGGCTGAAGTGGGAGCGCGCTTCGGGGCCCCGGGCTCCGGGCTGGGGGGTGGGGGGAGGCGGGAGGCGGGAGGGCGAGCGCGACTGGGCGGGCGTAGTGCGCGTGCGCGCGGCCCGGGGGGGGTGGGGGTGAGTGGGCGCGCGGCCGGGGCTGCGCGGGCTATTGCGCGTGCGCGCAGCCGGGGGCCGGCGGGAGCGCGCGCTCGAGACTGTCCGTGAGCGGCGTCTCATGGGGGAGGGGGACGGGCAAGCACACACAGCGTGGTCTGTGGAGCGCGAGTGCGCGTGCGCGGCGCCGGTGGCGCGTGGGGGGGGCGCGCTCAGGCTGTCGATTGCGCGTGCGCACCACCGCGGCGCCCCTCCGTTACCCCCACCCGGTCCACCGACCGTGGCCGGCAGTGGAGGCCCCGGCGGGGCCTGACCGGATGCTGCGGCCTCGCGGGGACAGCGTCGGTCCCCGGACCTCCAGTCTCCTTCTTTTCAAATAAACCCGGGGCCCGTGGTCTCCCCAGGCCGCACAGTCTTCAACCAGGCGCGTGGCTCATTCATTCCTGCTCCCGCGCCCCCGGAGAGGGAAGGGACGGGGCCAAGGTCAGCCGCCGCGTGGCCCGCGGGCCGGACGAGGACGGCGGCCGGAGCCTAGTGTTCTGAGGCCCTGCGCATGTGTTCTCCACCTGCCCCCCCCCCCCCCCCCGGTCTGGGAGGCACGATCACAGAGGGACACCCCCCAGTCCGTAGAGATGCCAGAAGGCTCCTTGACAGACCCTGCGGGGCAAGCTCTCAGCAGAGGGTGTGAACAGGACTTGACCAGTGCCATGCCCTGTGCTGGGCACCAGGGACAGGAGTAAGGGACAGAGACGCAGACCTGGACACAGTTACCACCCTGGGTGGCTAGAAACCTGCTGTATAGGTACAGGAAGAAGGCAGCTGACCCAGCCAAGTCCAGTGAGGATGGTCAGGGTTTTGGAAAGGTGACGTCGTTTGTTTTGTCAGTGTTGTTGTGGGGTTTTCTGTTCGGCATTGCAGGGGATCTAGTTGAAAGTCATTCGGCCTCGGCTCCGGGGGTTACCGTTTATCCGGGCTTATCTCCTCTATAGACCCTAAGCCTGTTTGGCTAAACACACCTGACAATCACGTCCGTGTCCTTGATACGGTTCTTTCCGTTTTTCCTGCCTCAGCCGCAGGTTGGACATTTGGACCTGATTGCCACTGGTCTTATTGCACATCTGATCCCTTTTCCTACTGGAAGCTTCCTAATCTACACCTGTAGAGGAGGACACCTGTAGTAGATTGGTGGAGAGCTCTGGAAGGAAACAGACCTGGGGTCAAGTCCTGACTCTGGCATCACTTCTTTTGTGATCTTAGACAAGCAGTGATAATGGTTTTTATCTGACTCGGTAGGCATATTACACTTTACTTTTGGAACTGGAGCAGACCTCCTGCAGGTAAAGTGTGCAGAGAGGGCCCCACTCCCCCCACCCCCAGCCAGGCATTCTGAGGTTCCGTTGGCTCCTACTGTTCCAGCTCCTGCTCCGTGACCTCAGACGTGCTGCTTCCCCTTTCCCGGCTCAGTTCCCCGTTCTATGAAATGGGCAGTGGCATCCACAAGTCACTGAATACATGAAGAGGCTGGAAGAGGCTGTCACATATGCCATGGCCTGGTGTGGCGACACAGGGTCCGGGTACAGGGTGGTGGGGCCAGAAGAGGCATCTGCCCCAGCCCAGGTGGGAGAGGAGGGGCATTGAGCACTCGTTTCCTGGGGCTCCCATGTACCAGACCTAGTGCTGGGTGGTGTGCGGAAACTGGTGTGCATCAAACCATTCCTGAGGGCAGCTCAGAGAACCAGGAGAATGACATGTAATATACATGCAATGGTGGAGGAGTGAGGGCTTTGTCAGAACATCCCTGGGAGCTAGGGTAGCCCAGAGGGATGAGTGTCTGTCCAGGGTGGGATTTGAAGAACAGAGAGGAACTAGCCCAGAGGACCCTGAGGCGCACCTGAGTGGGACATGGTCAGAGTCCATGTTCAAGGCCACCAGGCAGCTGTGACAGATGCAGGTCAGCAGGCCTGGCCCTGTGCCAGTGGTACTCAACAGTCGTGAGTGCTTAGAGGTCTTCAACCCTGTTTTGTGAGCATGCACCAGGCGCTCCAGTTGCACAGCTTAGCCCAAGTCTCATGCAGGGTCAGAATGTAGGTTGGCATCAGAGTCTCGCGTGCATGTTCTTAACTGAACGCCGCCTCTGCTGAGTGGTTTCTTTCAGCTGCGGCTGGGCCTGGGGGAGGGGAAATAGAGGTGGTGTTGAAGGTGTCATGGGTGGGGTGGGGACTCTCCGCTCCCAATCTGAAAGGGCACACTGCACGCCAGGCCGCTGGCCAGTCCAGGGACTCCCAGGCCCAGCCCCCTACTATTTTCCGGGAATGCCAGGTGCGGGTTCGGGGACAGTCAGGACCCAGATGTGAGTGCTGTGATCAGGTGGTGGGAGGCTAGGTGAGCCACAGAAGGGGCCTCCTGACCCAGCCTTGGGGCAAGAAGGTGGGGGTGGCCAGGTAGCCACACTAACAGTGCTATTGCCCTGTCACAGGGCTGTTACCTCACAGCCATTGAGCACCCAAACCAGTCCTGGACTCAGGTGTGTCAGGCCCTTCCTGGGGGAGTTTTTGGGCTCAGTTGCTGCCTCTGCCTCTGCCTCTGCCTCTTGCTGTCTCCGTCTGGGCTCAAAGACTGGCTTTTCTCTCAGACTGAGTGTGGAGTCCCATTTGGCTCACATCTCCTGAGTCTTGGAATGGGTGATGCTGGGGCCTCAGAGATGCATCAGACATGGTCCTTGGCTTGAAGCTCATGTTCAGGCTTGTCAGAGAGTGGTGGGTTTCCTAGGCTGCCTGTGCTCAGGGTCTGTGCCACTTGTGTGGGGACCAGCCCCTGTGTGGGGACTAGCCCCTGTCCCTGGGAGTGGGTGCTGTGCTGGCTGCAGTGTGGGTGCCCGGGGAGGTGGGGCTGGGCCCTGTGGTGATGCTGTAGAGGTAAGACAGGGATCCCTCCCTGGGACCTGGGGCTCCCCTGTAATAATGAAAGTTAAAAGGAGAAAGCGCTGAGTGTCCTAAGAGGAGACAGGGAACCTGCCTCTGTGGTGTGGCAGGTGTGGATTTGCCCCTCCGCTCTTCTCCTTCTTTGCTGGATACCTTTGGACTTGTTACACCATTTCTCTAAACCTTGGTTTCCTCATCTGTGAGCGAGGGATGGCAGTTCCAGCTGATGCTCATCAGGCATCTGGCTCTGTGTGGAACACTCATCATGTGTCATCTCATTCAACCTCGACAGTAATCCTGTGAAGATGAGGGGGGACTTAGAGGGGAAGTGATTTGCCAAAGCCACGTGGCTGGTCAGTGGTAGGGCCCAATTCTGATGCTGGAAGCCTGCCTCAAGGGATTTGCCCCTTAGCCAGTACGCTGCATTTGCTGCCTCTCACCCTGTGCGGACTGGAGACTATGTGATTGGTAAATGCTGTCTGTTATCATTTAACCAGAGAGAGCAGTGGGAGCTGAGGGAAGGGAGGGTATCTGGGAGGGCTTCCTGTGGGAGGTGTTCTTCACGTTACTATTCTTGTTAGGTTCTGTCGAATCAGTTCCGACTCATAGTGACATCATGTAACAGAGTAGAACTTCCCCATAGGGGTTCCTAGGCTTTAGTGTTTATGGGAGTAGATCACCACATTTTTCTTGAACTGAGCCAGTGGGTGGGTTCGAACTGCCAACCTTTCAGTTAGCAGAAGAGTGCTTAACCACTTCCTCACCAGGTCTCCTAACCAGAGCTTCAAAACGGTTCAGTTATGGCCGACGGAAACATGGGCAGCATATGTGTTGTGTACCAACCAAATCTTTTGTGCATCAGCTTTTTACCTGAGTAGGAAACAGGCAGTGGTGCCCTGCTAAAAAATGGAGGCCCACCCCACTGCTTTGAATGAGTGTTGTCTACAGTCTTTCAGCAGGGTACCACTGTCTGTTTCCTACTTGGGTAAAAAGCCGACACACAAGAGATTTGGTTGTTATGCAACACGTATGCTGCCATGTTTCTCTCAGCCTTGTCTGAACTGTTTTGAACCGGTTCGAAGCTCTGCTCCTGACATATCATTAGATAACCTAATGAAGGAAAAGATGGAGAAAGCACCTAAAGAGAGGAAGAGAGAGATAACGGGGAGATCAGCACAGAAACAGGAAGAGAAGGATCACAAGGACTGTTTTGCTCAGCTCTGTGTCTCAGTATACTCGAAAACCTGCATGAAGTGTGGACAGTGTTCTAGGGAAATGTCATCTACCAAAACTGGTGCCAGACAAGATGGAGACATGAGGATTGCTGTGCTGAGCTCTGTGTGTCTTGAAATGTCATCTACCAAGACTAACACCAGACAAGATGAAGATCACCATAGAGGAAACAGGAAAAGTTGCCATAGAGTTTCCCAAGTCCCTTCCCCAGATGGTGTCACCAGGGGGACCCCCAAACGTTTAAACAACAGGTCTAAGGTGGTGAGGGTCCAGCTCTGGCCCAGTAGTTGAGTGGATGTGGACAGATGCTGGACATGGGACAGATGCCGGTTCTACCCCGGTTGGAGATCCAGGTGGGAGGCAGGTGCGCCCGCGAACCAGGGCTGCCCTACTATGAATGAGGGGTAGAGTTGCTCACAGGAGACGGGTGGGAGGAGGTGGTTAGGGAGAGCAGAAGGATTTCCCTGCAGACACACTGGTTCCATCCGAGCCTCCTGAGGGGTGTTCAGCTGTTGGCCATGCGAAGCTGAGTAACCAAAGAGAAGAGACGGCAGGTGGGGACTGTAGCTTCTGGGCACTGGCCTCAGTGAGGACCTGGTGAGGGCTGAGGTACCCCGGACAGGCCTGGTACTGGCCCTCAGGGAGGTTACGTGGGGAGGAGCTGACACAGACCCTAAGACCCTGATAAGAAAGCTGAGCCAAGGTGGGAATGAGTGCTAGGAAGGAAATGACCATGCTGTGTGTTACTGTGTGCTGTTGAGTCAATTCCGACTCATGATGACCCCTTGTTAACAGAGTAGAGCTGCTCCATGGGGTTTCCAATGCTGTAATCTTTACAGAAGCAGACTGCCACTGTGGAGTGGCTGGGTTTGAACACCAATCTTTTGGTTGGCAGCTGAGCGCTTAAATGCTGCGCTACTAGGACTTCTTATGACCATGCTGTTTGAGACTGGGTGACTTGTGGGGAGGGTGGCATCCCTGCATCGGGCAGTCAGGAAGAGGTGACATTTGAGTGGACCCTTGAAAGATGAGAAGGAGCCGGCCAGGTGGAGAACTGGGTGGAGAGAGGGTTGAGGCCTGGGCAGAAAGAGTGAGGGGTCTGGGGCCAGGTCTGGGCCTTGGAGGGTCTGGGGAGGGGTTTGGATTTTAAATTAAGTACAGTGTGCATGTGTGCTAGGGGCTATTCAGGCAGGGAAGTGAGGGAACCAAGTTATTTTTTAGTAACAACTTTATTGAGATATAATTCATGTGTCATACAATCCACCCACTTAAGGTATACAATTCAGCAGTTTTTGGTATATTCACAGAACTGTTGCAACCGTCACCACAATGAATTACAGAACATTCTCATCACATCCAAAGGAAACCCCGACCTGTTAGCAGTCAGCCCCTGTTCCCTTCTCCCCCATCCCTGGGAAACCACTAGTCTACTTTCTGTCTCCATGGATTTGCCTATTCTGGACGTTTTATATAAATGGAGTCATACTATATATGGTTTTCTGTGTCTGGCTTCTTTCACTCAGCATGTTTTCAAGGTTCATCCATGTTATAGCATGTGTCAGGACTTAGTTTCTTTTTGTTGCTGAATAATATTCCAAAACATACTACACTTTGTATATCCATCGGTTGATGGACATGTGGGTTGTGTCTACTTTTTGACTACTGTGAATAATACTGGTATGGACATTTGTGTACAGGCTTTTGTGTGGTCATCTGTTTTCATTTCTCCTGAGTATATACCTAGGAGTGGAATTGCTGGGTCATGTGGTAGCTCTCTGTTTAACCTTTTGAGGAACTATCATTCTGTTTTCCACAGCAGCTGCACCATTTTCCATTCCCACCAGCAGTGTATGAGGGTTCCAACTTCTCCACATCCTCATCAACACTTGTTATTATCTGACTTTTTGGTTGTAGCCATCCTGTTGTTAGCTGCCTTTGAGTCAGCCCTGACTCATGGTGACCCCATGCACAATGGAGTGAAACTCTGTCCGGTCCTGCACCATCTCCATGATCAGTTGCATATTGGACCATTGTCATCCATAGGGTTTTCATGAGCCGATTTTCAGAAGTAGATGGCCAGGTCTTTCTTCCTAGGCTGTCTTAGTCTGGAAGTTCTGAAACCTGTTCAATGTCACAGCAACACTCAAGCCTCCACTGACCCCTGGGTGGTGGGTGGCTGCACATGACGTGCAATGGCCGGAAACTCTGGTTTCCCACATGGAAGGTGAGTATTCTACCACAGAACCACCCCTGTCTCTTTATAGCCATCCTAACCCATTGCCATTGAGTTAATTCCAAGTCACAGCAACCTTATAGGACAGAGTAGAACTGCCCCAAAGGGTTTCCAAGGCCGTAAATCTTTACCGAAACTGACAGCCATATCTTTCTCCTGGAGCGGCTGGTGTGTTTGAACCACTGACCTTTCGGTTAACAGCTGAGCACCTAACCACTGCACTGCTATAGCCATTCTAGCGGGTGTGAAATGGTATCTCAGTTTGATTTGTATTTTCCTGGTGCTAATAAGGTTGAGCATGTTTTCCTGTGTTTATTGGCCATTTATAGATCTTAGGAGAAATGTCCATTCGGATCCTTTCCCGGTTTTAATTGGGTTATTTGAACAGAGTGTTCATCTGTGGTGTGAAGATCAGGCTTCAGAGGGGCAGATGGGAGCCAGGGCAGTGCAGGATGGAATGAGGCCCCAGGGAGTGAGAACTGAGAGAAGAGGGGAGGGTGACTGTGGGCAGGCCTCTGGGGGAGGCCGCAGCAGCAGGGAGGAGAGTGGGGGGAGGGGGGCTATGGAAGGCTCTGTCCTGGGCGGCTAGGCAGGTGAGCTTCAGGGAGGAAGCGGTGCAGGGCATGCGTGCACGTGTGTGTCTGTTGTATGTTTGTGCACCCATGTGTGCACATGTGTTTATGCATGTACATGTGTGCGTGTGTGTGTTTGCTAGTTGGAGCAGGATGGCACGGAGGGTTAAGGTTGAAAAGTAGGCACTGGTGACCAGAATGTTTGAGAGGGGTCTTGACTGAGTGATGAAGTAGCAGGGTTAGGGTAGAGATTGCCCGGGAGGTAAGGCAAGGAGGTGGAGGTAATGACTGAAGTGACAAGATGGGATCAGGTGGTGAGGGGAAGAGATGAGGAGGGCAGTGGGGAGACAAACTGGGGTGGGGTTGGGTAGAGGAGGCAGGGAAAGGCTGTTGGCAGAGAGACAAGGCACAGAGTAGGGGGCTGAAGGAGCAAGCAGGCAGAGAGGGGAGACTGAGGCCGCAGCCTCCAGAAGGAAGGTGTCGCTGTTGAGCCAGCAGGCGAGGAGGAGAAGGTGAAACTGGCAGCAGAAGAAAGGGTATAATTGGTGGCAGGCATCCAGGGGAGGTGGGTGGGGCCCTAATAACAACAATAATAACAATAATTTGTCTAGTGCTTAATAGCCAACTGAGCCATCAGATGTGCTTGCTAATTGAGTCGCTTCAGGGCCCAGGCTTGGGGTGGACTGGGGGAAGGGCAGCCTTCATCCTCCAGATTGTAGGTTGGAGTAGGGTAAGGAGAGCACAGAGGCCAGGGTGGAGGCCAAGAGTCCCAGTGGCTTCCATCCAAGGCTGGTTGTACTGCGAGGGGCTTTGAAGGGCTGAGCAGAGGCCCTACTGGTGTGCTCAGCTTGGGAGGCGATCGAATTCCACAGCCAGGCTGGCTCCTCAAGAGTGAGTTTGAGGCTTTCTCTTCCTGGGGGCTATCCTCCCTAAAGGCTTCTCCAACACCGGGGTGCATCCTCTCACCTCCACGAGTGGCAGGGGCCCCCACCGCATATACACTCATACCCCTGCGACTCTGTGGTTTGGGTTGTCCACCCGTGGAAGCAGGACCAGAGGCCCCAGCACAGGTTTGAATGGGTGGGCGAGGAAGAGCTGATGTCGAGTGACACGGGGATGCTGATTGGTCCTACAGGCCTCTGCTTGTTGAGTCCTCACAGGACTCTGTGAGGTCCTAACTGTCATCGTTGCTTACCCAAGGTCACACACCAAACAGCTGGTGGTGTGGCCCAGCTTTCCAGGCAGGGCTCAGCTCAGCCGTTAAGGTGAGGCAACCAAAAACCAAGCCAGTTGCCACAGAGTTGATTCTGATTTACAGTGACCCTCTGTGTGTCAGAGTAGAACTGTGCTTCATAGGGTTTTCAGTGGCTGGTTTTTTGGAAGTAGATCTCCAGGCCTTCCTAGGTTTCTCTGTGTGGACTTGAACCTCCAACCTTTTGGTTAGTTGCCAGGCTCTTAACTGTTTGCGCCACCCAGGGACACCAAAGGTTGGGAGAGTTGTCTTAAATTCTGATCCAGGGAAGGAGGGATGGGGTTCACCACAGCTCCTCTGTGCCCAGTGCTGGGCTGTGCGCTTTCACCCACGCTGTTTCTGGGTGAGGTGTGGTATAACTGAAATGCAGAGGAAGAGGCTCTGCCCCAGGGTGATGGCGGCTGGCTTCCAGCTCCTGTGCTAGACCTAGGGGACCTCCTGAAGAGACAAGAGAGAAAGGAAGATTCCTCTCTTTAAAGCCTTTGTAAAGTTCTACTTAAGACTGGCTCCCTGCCATGTTTGTGATACAATCCAGAGCCTTACCTGGCTTTCTGGGCCCTGCGCTCCAGCCCCCATTGCCTCTTGGCACTCTGCTTCTTGCTCCAGGGCTGGCTGCGTGATTTGCCAGGCCCAGTGCAGAGTGAAAGTGTGGGTCCTCTGTGCCAAAAGCAGGAGAAAAGATGTGCGCAAGGGCTGGGTTCAGCCCAGGACTCATGTACCAGCCCACCCTCTCTGCACCCAGGCTCCTGTCTTGGCAGACCCCCGAGTGCAGATCGGCGTGAGCTAAGGCCCCAAGCCCCCAGCCAGTACTCATTTGTCCTGGCAGATTTTACTTACACATGCAGATTCAGAGAGAAAATTAATGAGAATTTCAAGACGGTGACTGCGCAGCATTAACCCCAAGCCCAGGGGCCACTTCCTAGTGAAGGCCTTGGTTGCAGGCCCAAGAAACTGCCCCACCTGCCCCTTTCCCCCTCATGCCTCCTCAAGCCCCTCACATTCATCCCCACCCCAGTGCCTTTCCCTGTCTATCTCCCCTGCCTGAGAGCTTCCCCCAAATCCTGGCACCTTGTTCCTTACCATCAGGGGTCGGCTGAGTTTTTATGGAAAGGTCGGAATAGTAAATGTTTCAGCCTCTACCAGCCATGTGGAGGATAGCCTGTAGGTATTTATGTAATCATTTAAAATGTAACTGTTTCAATATATAAAAACCACCCTTAGCCCAAAGGCAAGAAGCCCTGGTGGCTCAGGATTAAGTAGTCGGCTGCTAATCCTGCCTAGGAAACCCTATGCGGCAGTTCTACTCTGTCACAAGGGGTGGCTGTGAGTTGAAAATCAACTAGCCTTAACATCACAACAACCCAAAGGCAGTAGCAGCAGGATCTGCCTGCTGGCTGAAGTTTGCAACCTCTGGTCCACCTGCTTTCATCTCCACACTTCCTTCCATCTCATGGAAGGTCTACCCCACCCTTTCCCACCAACCTAGCTCAGGATCAGCCCCTCCACTACCTGCCCTGCTGGATTCCTTCCTACCTCTCACCACCCACAAAAGTCATGTTTGTTTTCACGTGTATTGCCCCCCTATGGTCTTCTGGGCCATGGGGCTCCAGGGCTCTCAGGACATTCTTTTTTTAAAAATTTTTTTTTATTGATGTTGAAAGCATACACAGTAAACCATACACCATCTCAACAGTTTCCACATGTACAATTCCATGACATTGATTACATTTTTCGAGTTGTGCAACCACTGTCACCCTTCTTTTCTGGGTTGTTGTTCCTCCATTGACATGAACTTACTGCCCCCCCTTCCTGTCTAATCTTTCAAGTTGCTGTTGTCAGTTTGATCCCATAGAGATCTTCAAAAGAGCACCATGTTCAAAGCAGACGTTTTTACTAAATAACCTGTTGTTTGGTTTAAAGAAGACGTCAGGAGTATTTTTGGTTTATGGTGTAAAGATTATCTCAGGGCAACTTCGGGGATTCATCCAGCCTCCATGGCTCCAGAAAGTCTGAGTTTCTCAGGACATTCTTGATGAGCAGACGGTACTCTAGTGTCAGCCCATGGCAGGCCACTGGTGTTTTGCTGTTCTGCAGATGGGGAGGGTGAGGACCCTGAGTTAGAAAGCTGCAGAGCCTCGGGTCGTTGGGAGGGAGGGTGGAGAGTCCAAGGCAAACCCTTCTTTCCTTCCACCCCACAGCCTTGTCTGCTCTTTGCAGGAAGCTAGGATGAGGGTGGAGGCCTGGGGAAGGGTCTTAGCTGGGAAGTGCCTGCTTTTATTTAGTTACGTGTTAATTGTTCAGTGGAGACACATTGTCACCACTTGGCAAAACAAAAAACCAAACGCGTTGAGTGGATTTTGACTCATAGCGACCCTGTAGGACAGGGTAGAACTTCCCCATAGGGTTCTCAAGGCTGTAAGCTTTACGGAAGCAGACTGCCACATTTTTTACTGCAGAGCAGCTGGTGGGTTTGAACCGCTGACCTTTCGGTTAGCAGCCAAGTGCCTTAACCACTACGCCACCAGGGCAACTATGCATGTATAAAACCAAAAAAAAAAAGAAAAGTCTTTATTGTCAAATTGATGCTGACTCATATTGACCCTATAGGACAGAGTAGACGGGAGTGCTTGATGGATTCGAACTGCTGACCTTTTGTTTAGTAGCCAAGCTCTTAACCACTTGCCACCAGGGCTCCAGAACCTCTTGGCAGACAAGTTACAAAGTAGAAAAGAAGGTAACAGAACCCTCTCTTTGGTCCTACCTCTTCAGCCCTATTAACGTTTCTTCTTTTTTTTTTTTCCCCCTCCCTTTTTTCTTCATGCATCTTAATGTTTACTGTGTAATTAGAGGGCGCATAGAATTTTTTAATTTTATCTTTTTAATTGCGATATAATTAACATACCATACCGTAAGATGTATCCTTTAGAGTGTACACTCCAGTGATTTTTAACATATTGTCATAGTTGTGCAGCCGTCACCCCTGTCTAGTTCTAGAACATTTTCATCATCTCAAAGAGAAACCTGAACCCATTAGCAGTCACTCTCCATTCCTACCCCTACCCCACGAAACCGCTAATCTACTCTCCACCCGTATGGACTTGCCTGTTCTGGACATTTCACATAAATGGAATTCTATAATATGTAGCGCTTTGTGTCTGCCTGCTTTCACTTAGCATTTGGGTTGTCTCCACTTTTTGGGTACTAGGAATAATGCTGCAAAGAATGTTTGTGTACGAGTTTTTGTGCGGACACGTTTTCACTTCGCTTGGGTATGTACCTGGGAGTGGCATTCCTGGATCAGATGATCACTCCCTGGTTAAGCGTTTGAGGAACTGCCGGACTATTTTCCACAGCGGCAGCACTGTTTTACAGTCCCATCAGCAGTGTATGAGGGTTCCGGTTATGGGCTTCTGTTGTGAACAGTGTCACAGTCCAAGGGCCCAGACTATTTTGTATCCTGCTGTGTGCCTTCTTAACACACAATGATTTTCCTGTTTATGCGTAGTCCTGGTAAACCCAAACCCATTGCGATGGAGTCGATTTCAACTAATAGCGACCCTGTAGGATGGAGTAGAACTGCCCCACGAGGTTTCCAAGGATGTAAATCTTTACAGAAGCGACTGCCACATCTTTCTCCTGAGGAGCAGGTGGTGGGTTTGAATCGCTGACCTTTCGGTTATCAGCCAGGCGCTTAACCACTTTGCCACCAGCGCTCCTTATAGTCCTTGTATCTGTCAAAAAAAAAAAAAAATCAACTTATAGTCATTTTTTCCTTACTTGTTATCAGTTGCTGTTGAGTGGACTCCAACTCACGGAGACCTTATGTATAATAGAACAAAACATTGCCTGGTCCTGCTCCAAGTTCATGATCTTTACTTCTCTTTGAGCCCCTTGTTGCAGCTGTTGTGTCAGTCCATCTCATTGAGGGTTTCTCTCATTATCACTGATCCTTCAGTTTACCAGCCACGATGTCCTTTTCCAGCAGTTGGTCTTTCCTAATGATGTATAATGGAAGTAAGTGAGACGCAGGCTCACCATCCTCACTTCTAAGGAGCATTCTGGCTGTACTTTCTCCAAGACAGATTTGTTTTTCTAGCAGTCCATGGTATATTCAGTATTCTTTGCCAACACTGTAATTCAAATGTGTCAATTCTTCTGTCTGTCTTCCGTTTTCATATTCAGCTTTCATATGCATTTGAAGTGATGGAAGAGATTGTGGCTTGGGTCAGGCACACCTTAGTCATCAGGGTGACATCTTTGCTTTTTAGAACTTTAAAGAGGCCTTTTGCAGCAGATTTGCCCAATGTAATACATTGTTTGATTTCTTGGCTGCTGCTTCCATGATAGTTGATCCAAGTAGAATGAAATCCTTGGCAACTTACAACTTATTATTACATAAGTAATTATCAGTTAATCATAAAAAAAAAAAAAATTAAGGAGCCCCGTGGCACAACAGTTAAGTGCTTGGCTGCTAACCAAAAGTTTGGTAGTTTGAACCTACCCAGCGGCTCAACGGGCAAAAGACCTGGCGATCTGCTCCCTTAAAGATTACAGCCTAGGAAACCCTATGGGGCAGTTCTACACTGTCATATAGGGTCACTATGAGTCAAAAATTGACTCAACAGCACCCAACAACAAAAGAAAACCAGGAAAATGAAGATAAACATAAAGCAATTTCAAATAGCTCTTCATCTTATCAGCAGGAGATGCACACCGTTGATCACATCATCACTTGTCATTTCTGATGACGGTACAATGTTCTGTGGAATAGTTTTCACGTATAGTTTACTTAAACTCTCTCCCATCACTGGGCCGGTGGGTGTTTTCCGGTGGTTCCTCTGTTCTAAAGCTGCCGTGACGGACACTTTTCTGTAAGAAGTGCTTTTCAAGATTTGGGTTTCCCCCTCAGATTCACTCTGGAGAAGCTGAGTGGCCTGGCCACACGAGTTTGCTCGTGGTTCTTCAGCTGTATTGCCACCAAGTTGTGTAAGTCTGTCCTGAATTGTACAGATTTAACCCTAATCTCTGCCCAGCTCTTGGCATGCTGGGAAGGTAGGGGGATGCTCACTTGGCAGAGAGAAGTCTGTCTGTCCTTTCCTATGTGGTTTTTACCACTTCCTGAAATGGGCTGGTGGGACTGGGCGGGTGATGGGGTGGGAGCATTGAGGTTCATTCTTTGGCCTTCTCTCAGGTCTCTGCTCTCTTCAGATCCGTCCAGTCATGCGGTCACCCACCTACGCACCTACTTTCCTAGAAAGCTCATGTCTTTGCCAGGCACTGGTGCAGGCATCAGGCCCCCAGCAGGTGCCAGGACAGGGTGCTGGCATGGGGCTGCAGCAGAGGATAGGCAGGCTGAGAAAGTAGCAGGGTAAGGGGGTGGCACCTCATGGTGGGGAGGGGTGTGGAGGGGAGAACAGGGCAGGGGCTGAAAGGTGGCATCTCTTCTCAAACCCTGGCCCAGAAGGAGGTGGTCGTGAGGACCTGGAGGAGAGGTCCAGGCAGGGGCACGGAGGATGCGGTGTGTCCATGGATATGTAGGGCAGGGGGTGTGCAGGTGCCATCTCATCTCCTGGAAGACCCTGCAGTGACTTGGGTCCTGCCTGGCATGGCCCATGCTGGGTGAGCCCCACTGCCCCTGTGAGCATGGCTGTTACTCGTGTGCTCACTGCTGTTGCTGCAAGGAGCCCTCAGGGTCTAGCCCTACCTGCCTCTGTGAGCCTTAGTCTCCCTGTCTGTCACACATGTCAGAGGGCCTGCTGCACTTCACATTCCATCCCCTCCCCATCTCATCTCCTGTTGTTCCCTGCCTTCATTCACTGCCGCTGCCCGCCCCCCTCCCCGGGCCTCCCTGCTGTCCCAGGACTCCAGCCTGTGTCTGCCCCTGGGCCTTTGCACTTGGTGTCGTGCTGCCTGTGTCCCTCCTGCCACACTGTTTAGTCTGGCCCCTTCCTATGGCCCTTCAAAGATCCCCTCAGAGATCTGCCACCTGATTTCCCTGCTGAACTGGCTGTCCTTTCTCTTCCTTCCCCTTTCTCCTCTCCTCCCCTCTTCCCCTCCCCTCTGCACCTCTCCTTTTCCCCCTCTCCCTCCGTGTCCTTTCTTCCTGGCAATTCCGCTGTCTGAAATCATGTTTTCATTGGTGTGCTTGTTTGTCATCCGTCTGTCTCACCCACCAGGGGACCTCCCTGAAGGCAGGGACTTGTTCACTAAGGTCTCTTCTGTGCTGGGAGCAATGCCTGGCCCCTGAAGACTTCTGTGCCTGCGGGAGGAGGGGTTGGCTGGGACACGCTGGGAAGAAGGACGTCTACAACGTGGAAGGGCCCCCTGTGCTCGGCTTGGGCACCCTTGGTGGCCCTGGTCCTGCGTGGGATAATAAAAGCCTGCTAGTTGTTCTCATTAGGCTGCAATAAAGATGGACTCAGAGAGTGGGCGGTTGCAGCTCTATAGAAGGCAGCAGTCTACTGTCAGTCCTGTAATTAGCCAGAATGAGACCGCTAGTCCATTTGACAGAGGGAGGAGGGCGAAGAGATCAGAAGTGGCAGGTGGGTGGACAAGTCGGTGTGATTCTGCTGGCAGAGGAGTGGCTGATGAGAGTGGGCCCCCATCCTCTCACTTTGGCTGGTCCTTTGCCCGCCCCATCTGAGCTCCCAGTCATCCTTATGGTATCTGGTCACAGTTCTTCAGGGCCAGGGGTGACAGAGAAGCCACTGGTGGGGGCGGCGAGGGTGGTCTGATCACCTGGAGACCACTTGCACGTGTTAGCTCGCTCTCAGGGCATGCGCTGTGCCAGGGTGAGCTCCCTCCTCAGCTCCAGCCCCTCTGAGGGTCTGCCCAGAGTTTGTCCACTGGCTCCTAGTCCTGTGCCTGCCCGCCGCTACCCAGCCACGCTTCAGCCTCTGTTCCCTCTGGCCATGTTCCCACGCGCCCTCGCCCTGCATCCTGGTCTGCTCACTCCCAGCCCGGTCAACTCTCTCCTTTGCTTCTCCTCCCTGCAGTCTTCTGGCCTAGGTGGTGCCTGTGGCCCTGCCAGGCCTGCTCCTGGTCTCCTTCTCTAGAGGTTCCTGAGGAGAGGCTGCTCCTCCCTAGGGGTCCAGGCCTTAGGCCCCACTGCCCTTGGTCCTGCCACCCCCTTCCTGGAGCCCCTGTCAGTGGTGCACACAGTTTATGCATTCTGATGCTAACGGAACGTTGGGGTTTGAGTCCACCCAGAGGTATGTCAAGAGGAAAGGCCTGGCAGTCTCCTTCTGAAAAATCAGCCAGGGCCCTTATGCGGGCTGGGAGCCAGGAGCTGGACCCCACTGAGTCCTGCTGGAGTAACATGCTTTAGAGGAAACTTAGAAGGAGAACTCCTCTGGAGAACTTGTGTGCTCACCTGAGGCTTCTCCTCCTTCAGTCCCATCTGGCTCTTCACTCAGATATGTCTGTGTGAGCTTATGATGTCATGTAACAACTGTATGAGTTTATGACATATAGGACCCATGTGAGTTTAGGAGATCATAAAATACCTGTGTGAGTTTATGATATCATACAACACCTGTGTGAATTTAGGATGTTACACAACGGTGTGAGTTTACGATGTCATATATAAAGGTCTTAGAGTGGCTCTTGGCACATAACCCATTGCCATCGAGTTGGCGACCCCATGTGTTAACAGAGTAGAACTGCTCCATGGGGTTTTCTTGGCTGTAATTTTTTTTTTTATATGTAACCATGATTTCATTTTATTCAACTTAATATCATTCATAAATATTTTAGTATGTATTTCTAAAAGATAAGACTTCCTTTTTTAAAAAATTTCATTGTCCTTTAGGTGAAAGTTTACAGCTCAAGTTAGTTTCTCATTCAAAAACTTATACACAACTTTTTTTGTGACATTGATTGCAATCCTTGTAATGTGACGGAACTCTCCCCCTTTCCACCCCGGGTTCCACTGTTCATTAGTCTAATTTTCCTGTGCTTTCCTGCCTTTTCGTCTTGTGGGTAGGAGTTGGACCATTTGGTCTCACATATTTAATTGAACTAAGAAGCACGTTCCTCACGTGTATTATTTTGTTTTATAGGCCTGTCTAATCTTTGTCTGAAAAGTGGGCTTTGGGAGTGTCTTCAGTTCTGAATTAGCAGGGTATCTGGGGGCCATAGTCTCGGGGGTTCCTCTGTTCTCTATCAGACCAATAAATCTGGTCTTTTTTTGTAAATTTGAATTTTGTTCTACATTTTGTTCCCACTCTGTCCGGGACTGTCTTGTGATCCCTGTCAGAACGGTCGGTGGTGGTAGCCAGGCACCATCTAGTTGTTCTGGGCTTAGGCTGGTGGAGGCTGTGGTTCATGTGGTCCTTTAGTCCTCTGGACTAATATTTTCCTTGTGTCTTTGGTTTTCTTCATTCTCCTTTACTCCGGATGGAATGGGACCAATAGATGTATCTTAGATGGCTGCTTGAAAGCTTTTAAGACCCCAGACGCTGCTTACCAAAGTAGGATGTAGAACTTTTTTTTTATGAACTATGTCATGCCAATTGACCTAGATATCCCCTGAGACCATGATCCCCAACCCTCAGCCCCAGCAACCCGGTCCCTCGAGGTGTTTCGATGTATCTAGGAAACATCTATGATTTTGCCTTGGTCATGTTGTGCCGACTTCCCTTGTATTTCGTGTTTTCTTTCCCTTCACCAAAGGCTTGGCTGTAATCTTAATGGAAACAGATCACCAGGCCTTTTCTTTCATGGTGCCACTGAGTCGATTTGAACTGCTAACCTTTAGGTTAGTAGCTGGGCACAAACTGTTTGCGTCACCCAGAGACTCGCCTTACGGTACATACACTGCACATGAAGGTCTTGGACTGGAGCTGGTGCATAGCTCTGCCTGTGTGTAGCCCCTGCCCTGCTGTTCATGCCTCGGCTCAGGTGCCGCCTGGCTCTGAGGGCCTGACATGGAGCTGCGGGGCTCTGACCACAGACAGTGGAGGTGGGAGCAGCCAGTGCTGTGGTCAGAACTCCCTGCATGCTGTCACTGTTAGTTCCACCACCGCCTTCTGAGAAGGAAACTGAGGCACGGCCCCAGTCCACACAGGCGGTATGTGGTAGAGGCAGGACTGAGTCCAGGCTCTCTATAAACTGCCCTTGGTTGTCGGTGAGGGAGGAGGCTTTGATTCCCTCCCTGCCGTTGACTCATCAGCCCTCGAATGCCACATGCCATGGCCACTGTCTGGAAGCTGGCAAGGTTCTGCTTTTGAGGCCTTGGCCCTGTGGGACATCCTGTCAACCCTGTCCCCCAACTCTTTCCTGACAGGGATCCTGACATGGAGCTGCGGGAGGAGGCCTGGTCTCCAGGGCCGCTGGACTCTGAGGACCAGCAGATGGCCAGCCACGAGAACCCGGGTGAGTGGCCACCGCTGGGCCTGGCTCCTGCCTGATCCTCCATCTGACCTCTGGGACCTCTCTTTCCTCCAGAGGCTGTGGTGGTGCCCACCTGGCCTGGGCCATGTACCACCTCTCAGGGTTCCTCTTCCCACCTATAGATGAGGGGCCATGCATGCTCTCCAGGTATCCTTCCTACTGGCTGTTCTGTCACCCTTTGGACAGACCTTGGGGGGGCTGCTCTTTTGCTTGTCTGGTTCACCGCTCCTTATGCCCTGAGGCAGCGTGGGCATCTGTTATTGAGAGCTCCTCGTCCCCTCAGTGACCTGGATGTCCCATCCCATGTCCAACGCGGCCCCTTGACTCCCTAACAGGAAACTTCAGGGGTGCCCACGGGGCCAGGGCGGTAATGGTTATGTGTGCAGGGGCGGGGGAGCTGGAGGGCAGGCACCAAGGAAAACTGGACATCTGTGATTTTATGTAAAATCTTTCACTTTTTAAGTGTTGGCAGCATTTTTTTTTAATACATAATTCGGGGTCAAGTATAACTGACCTGAGGGTCGCACATGGCTTGGGAGTCACTTTGAGGGAGATCTTGCAGCCCCACTGACAACTTTTGTGGACTCCCCTTCCTCCATTCCCCTCTCATCGAAGGCTATGCTCCCTGTGTCCTGGGGCTTCCACAGCTGGGCAGCCTCAGGCCAAAGAAACAAAGCTAGGCTTCTCCATGCCAGGCATCACATTGGCACAGTGTCCACAGACTCATCTGGAAAGGGCATACTTGTCTCGGTTGTCTCACGACTCTGCCATCGTAGTGTGAAAGCAGCCCCAGATGGTATGGATATCCCCATACGACTTTACTTACAAAGGCAGGCAGGGAGCCGTAGCCTGCCAACCCCTCCCTGTACAGAATACTGTAGTTGCCCAAGAGAAGGATCATGGGGTCCTAGACATAAGCAGGGGGATAAAACCAAAACCCATTACTGTGAAGTTGATTCCGACTCATGGTGACCCTATAGGACAGAGTAGAAATGCCCCATAGGGATTTCTAAGGAGCAGCTGGTGGATTCGAACTGTCGACCTTTTGGTTAGCAGCTGAGCTCTTAACCACTGTGTCACCAGGGCTTCTCAAGCTGGGGATATATCTTTAAAAGTATACCGGCCACCCTTCCACTTATTTCTAAGAAGCCACAGAAGGATGTGAATGTCACCTACCCAAAGGCCAGGACTGTGGCTATCTTGGTTCTAAAAAAACAAAAAGAAAGAAACCAAACATGGCCACCCCACGTTTGTCAGAGTAGAGCTGTGCTCCACAGGGTTTTCAGTGGCTGCGTTTTCAGATGTAGATTGCCAGGCCTTTCTTCTGAGGTGCCTCCTGGTGGACTTGAATCTCCAACCCTTTGATTAGTAGCCAAGTGGAAACCATTTGCACCACCCAGGGACCTGCGTCTTGGTTCTCCACATGAAGAAACTGAGCCCTGCAGGGCTCAGCACTTGCTGAAGACACACAGCCATGGGACGCAGACACCTCCCTGTCCACCGGGCTGCCAGCCCCTCGGAGCAAGAGGACGGGGTTGTCTGTCTCTCCCCATCTAGCCCCTCGTCCTGCACCCCTCTTCTTCCTCTGTCTTCTGCCCTTGTCCTTCCAACCTTCTTAAAAATCAATTTTATGATCTTTTTCATCATGGAAATCTCAGACGTATGTAGAAAGCCGTGTAGTGAGCCCGTTTCCCACTACCCGGCTGCAGCGACTGGCAGCATTTTGCCGGTCTGTCTTCATTGTGTTCTTCCTGGAGTGCTTTAAGGACAATCCCAGACAACATACCATTTCACCCAGAACTCCTGCAACAGATAAGGACTTTAAAAACAAACAGGACAAAACTACAAAACAATGATGTCTCCTCACAAAATAGACAGTTATTCCTTAATATCACCTAATACCCCATCCATACTGAAATCGCCTCTTGTCTCCAAAATGTATGTTAACCATTGAGTAAGTTAATTTTTAATTTTATGAGTTATCCATTAACTCATTCTCTTTGTAAGACATTTAAAGAAGTACAGGCAGGTCTCGGGCACCCCTACTTCAGTGCCCCCACTCTCTCCTCTCCCAGTCTTGGAAGCTGTTGGAAGTCTCTTCCCTACTGGGCAGCAGGCTGTCCAAGAGAGTCAGGGAGCCTCTGCTGGAGCCGCTTCTACCAGAGGTCCTATAGTTCCAAAGGGGTGATGAGGGGCAGGGAGGGGGTGTGTGTCTTGTTTTAGAAAGCTTTCTGTGGCCATCTATGTGGAGAAGGGGCCGGGGCTCGTTCTTCCTTCCCTAGAGCTGCATGGGCACCATTTTCCCAGGTGGAGTCCAACTAAGGGCCGTGGCTCCTTCCCCAACCAGTGGCTTAGCCTCAGTGTCCTTGGAGAGCCTGGGTCAGGGGGCTGGGCCTCAGATGCTGAGGAGGAAGGGGCCTGACCTGACCCAGCAGGCTGGGACGGTGTGAGCCCTGTGCCCATCTCTGACCACACTCACGGTCCCCTGCTTCTGCAGACAAGAGGCCCCTTGAGAGAGGTGGTACGATGAGCCAGCATGTGTGTGTGTCCCCGTGTGTCCAGGGCACGTGTCCCAGGGGCCCAGCTTCTTCTGCAGTAATAAACTGGTGCCATAACACCTCACTTCTGTGTTCTTCACACCTTGTTGCCTGTGAAGTCGTTTACACTGTCACCTGCGTGCACACACAGAACGTGTAATTATGTATATGTGACTGACAAGAAAGTTCATAGAGCAGTCTTCACTGTCACCAAAAGCAGTGTATGTTCAACACTGACTTAAAAAAAAAAAGTATTACATGTATGGTAAACCAGACACGTAGAAAAATCAAATAGCCTAAGGCTTACATATTTAAGAAAAAAAGAAAAGGGAGTCGAGCATCCCTCCATTATGGCATCCTCACTTCCAAGTCTTGCTGTAGAGGTAGCAACCCCTTCAACCTGCCAGCGCTCTTGTGGGTTTCTCTCCCTGATTCTAGGCACCGCAGGCAGGCCCCAACCCCCTGGGAGGTGAGGTTGGGTGCCCACAGCAGCACCCTCCTACTTAGTTCTGGTGATGGCAGGCGTCAGAGTTCATGTCCTGGGTACTGTAAATATTCGTAGCTGAATCACATGGTGTATTGTCACTAAATTTTCTTTCTTGACAACTGAAAAGTTTATTTTAATCGCAGGAGCACAACACTTGTAATTCGTCAGGTAAGTGCAGCTGACTTTGAAAAACAAGCTGCCTCTCCCACCCCCACCCTCACCCTCACTCCACTGCCAGCAGGTACAGAGTCGTGTCTCCCCCCCCCCTTCAGTGTTTACATCTTCTTTATCTCTGAGTAATGTGCTTACACTTCCGTTTCTTGATCTGTGCTGACACCAGAATGGACTCCACGCCTCCTCATCAGTAGTTCCCCCCTTCCTGATTTCCTACGTGAATTTTTTTCCTTCTGCCCCCGGTAATTCAAGAAGCATATTTTAATACTCAGTGTTAGAGCCCCCCCCCCCCAAAAAAAAAGAAAACCAGAGCAACCCAAACCTATTGCGGACGTGTGGATTCCAACACATGGCTGTAATCTTGAGGGAAACAGATTTGCAAGCAGATTTGTGGTACCGCTGGGTGGGTTCGAACCACCAACCTTTGGGTTAGTAGTCAGAGCACAAGCTGGTCCCACCCCCAGGGTTTTCCATTGGGTAGGTCTGGGGTGGGGCCCGAGAACTTGCATCTCTAACAAGTTCGCAGACTCTGCTGGTGCTGCGTATCTGGGAACCCTCTTCGAGGAGTACTGCTTTAGAGTTTGAGGAGCCCTGGTGGCACAGTGGTTAAGCGCGGGGCTGCTAACCGAAAGATCGGTGGTTAGAACCCGCCAGCCTTAGAGTTCAGGGTGTGCCAGCCCTCTGAGGTGGTACTGTGGCCGTTCTGGGTTATGGGGGTGCCCGCGGAAGGCGCATAGTAGGTGGATGAGCCACCACTTGAGGCCCAACGGTGGCTGGCACTAGACCGCCCATTCGCACAGAAGATCCCCATTCTCGAGCTCCGCCTCTTACTCGCCTCCTTCCCCGCCCCTCTTGCCTTGCAGTGGACATCCTCATCATGGATGAAGAGGACGTTCCCACCTGGCCCCCGACCAAGCTGTCTCCACCCCCAACGGCGCCTCCAGCTGGCCCCCCTCCTCGGCCGCGCCCGCCCGCGCCTTACATCTGTAACGAGTGCGGCAAGAGCTTCAGCCATTGGTCCAAGCTGACGCGGCACCAGCGCACGCACACAGGCGAGCGGCCCAACGCCTGCGCCGACTGTGGCAAGACCTTCTCGCAGAGCTCGCACCTGGTGCAGCACCGGCGCATCCACACGGGTGAGAAGCCGTACGCCTGCTCCGAGTGTGGCAAGCGCTTCAGCTGGAGCTCCAACCTCATGCAGCACCAGCGCATTCACACCGGCGAGAAGCCCTACGCTTGCCCCGATTGCGGTCGCAGCTTCACGCAGAGCAAGAGCCTGGCTAAGCACCGGCGCTCGCACAGCGGCCTCAAGCCCTTCGTGTGCCCGCGTTGCGGCCGCGGCTTCAGCCAGCCCAAGAGCTTGGCGCGCCACTTGCGCCTGCACCCCGAGCTGGCCGGGCCCGGCGTGGCGGCCAAGGTGCTGGCCGCCAGCGTGCGCCGCGCCACGGCGCCTGAGGAGGCGGCGGCGGCGGACGGCGAGCTGGCCATCCCGGTGGGCGACGGCGAGGGCATCATCGTGGTGGGAGCGCCCGGCGAGGGCGCGGCGGCGGCCGCAGCCATGGAGACCGGATCCAGGGCGCCAGGGCCCCGCTCGCGGCGCGCCCCGGCCCTGAAGCCCTATGTGTGCCTGGAGTGTGGCAAGGGTTTCGGGCATGGCGCGGCGCTTCTGGCGCACCAGCGCGCGCAGCACGGGGACGGGCCGGGGGCGGTGGGCGGTGAGGAACCGGCGCACATCTGCGTGGAGTGCGGGGAGGGCTTCGTGCAGGGCGCGGCGCTGCGGAGACATAAGCGTGTCCACGCTGTGGGCGCGCCAGCAGTCTGCAGCAGCTGCGGACAGAGCTTTTACCGCGCGGGCGGTGAGGACGAAGGCGACCGGGAGGAGGAGGACGGCGTGAGATGCGGCGAGTGCCGTGGGGAGGCCCGGTAGGGGCGGCGGCCCGGGGGCATGGGCAGGCCCCTCGGGCTCCCCGGGCTTGGCAGCGATCCAGAGACCCAGGGGAGACGGATATAGGGTGCGGCGGCCACCCCTGTGCCCCCACGCTGTCCGCGTAGGCAATGGGGACTAGGGGAGGGGGCACTCGGGCATGTTCATCTCTCACCTCGGACTGCGCCCACTCTCTCCAATCCCTGCGCCTCCGCCTGGCCTACCCTCTCTCCAGGTGCTCGGCCTGGGAGCCCGAGGTCGACACCATATGTGAGAAAACCAGAGACCAAGAGACAACAATCCACAAGCTAGACACGATGTGCCCTTCTACCCCCGCTGTCGGGTGTTGCAAGGAAAGGAGAAAACCCGGCCCTTTGTGTGTGGAGGGGCCCCAGAGGGGAAGGCGGGCCCGTGTTCTCTTTTAGACTTTCTTTTAATCATACCCTCCCCTGATATGTTTTTCTCTCCTGTGGGTCCCCTCGATTTTTCTAGCCTGAGTCACTCCTTTACCTCCTGGGTTGGGGTAGCCGAGGAGCAAAGCATCAGAACCTGCTCCTTCAAATGTACCCTACAGAGAGTGTGGTACCGTCTCTTTCCTGGCCTGGACGTGGTGGGAGAAGGAGGGCCGGGGGCAATAAATGGCACTATCCAATTGTCCCTGCTCTGCGTGGTTCTTGAGTTTGGGAAGGGGATAAAAGGCCAGTTCCTTACCGGGAGTTCCTGCAGAAGTGACCTGTGCTGGGGTCAGGTCCATGGAGAAAGGCGGTCTTACCTGCACCTGGTGCAGACTGGGCCATTGGGTGGCTGTGTAGCTCTTGGAAATGTGACCCATTGAGCCACCCACAGTGGGATCTGGGCCGAAGAGAGGTGGCCATATTGGCCCCAGTATCCTGAATTCCAGTGTGGCTGGGCCCCTAATGTGTCCTTACTTGCAGCCCAGGGAGTCTCTTGTGGCATAGAATTGGAGCAGATTACTCAGAGTAACTGGGGCTCCAAAACAAAAAAAAGCCATTTGCTGTCAACTTGACTCCAACTCATGGCACCCCTATGTGTGTCAGAGTAGAACTGTGCTTCATAACGTTTTCAATGGCTGGTTTTCCAGAAGTAGATTCCAGGCCTTTCTTCCAAGGTGCTTCTGGGTGGACTTCCAACTTTTGGTTAGCAGCCCAGCACATTAACAGTTTGCACCATCTGGGGGCTACTGATGGACAAAAACCAAAACCCACTGTCATTGAATCCGACAGAGTAGAACTGCCCCCATAAGGTTTCCAAGGAATGCCGGGCAGACTTGAACTGCAGAGCTTTTGGTTAGCAGCCATGCTCTTAAACTGTGCCACCAGGGCTCCTGCTGGAAAAAATGCAAAAAACCCATTGCTGTCAAGTGGATTCCGACTCATAACAACTCTATAGGACAGAGTAGAACTGCCTATAGGGTTTCCAAGGAGAGGCTGGTGCA
This sequence comes from Dugong dugon, assembly GCA_030035585.1. Taxonomy (NCBI): domain Eukaryota; kingdom Metazoa; phylum Chordata; class Mammalia; order Sirenia; family Dugongidae; genus Dugong; species Dugong dugon. The sequence goes on from CM057466.1 coordinate 119,875,002, forward strand.
TTCGAAATGCCAGCCTTTTGGTTAGCAGCCAAGCTCTTCTGTGCCACCAGGGCTCCTGGTGGACAAAAGTATCCACAAATTTCCCCACTGCCCCATGCCTCTAAATCAGGTCCTTTAGCACCACAGACAGCGCTCCACTGGGTCATCAGTGGGTGAAGCTCAGCTGAATCCACATCCACTATATCCTAAAGCCTCCCACTTACCTCCTGAGGAAGGTGTCCCCATTCTACAGATAAGGAAACTGAGGCTTACCAAACCCAAACCAAACCTGCTTCTGTCCACTCTATTTTTACTCAGAGAGACCCTGTAGGACAGAGTAGAACTGCCCAGTAGGGTTTCCAAGGCTATATAAATCTTTATGGAAGCAGATTGCCACATCTTTCTCCCTGGGAGAGGCTGGTGGGTTCCAACCACAGACCTTTTGGTTAATAGCCTATTGCTTTAACCATTGTGCCACCAGGGCTCAGCAGAGGTTTAGGGGAGGCTAAATATTATCCGCCTCCTCCCAGCTAGTAAATAGCAGAGCTTAACAGTCTGAATCTAATGTTCACATTCACACTGGTCTATTTATCATGGAACGCTTGAGAAATGAGGCGGCCGCCAGTCAGCAAAGCAAAAAGACTGATGGATAAACTCATTCAGACTGATGGGGGCTATGCTAGTGGAATTTGGGTCAGGAATTGGTATGTTTAGTAACAAATGTAATTCTTATTTTTAAGTAATAGATACATAGAGGAAAAGGTTACTTAGTGTTTCTTTTATACCAACTCCCAGATTCCTCATGCCTCTTTCTAGATCATCCATTAAGACAGTGAAGAAACTTGCTTATTAAAATTAAATGGGAACACATTATAACACTATTCTGCCACTTACGTGTGCGTGCGCGTGTGTATTAAAAAAACCTGTTGCTATCAAGTCAGTTCCAACTCACAGCAACCCTATAGGACAGAGTAGAACTGCCCCATAGGTTTTCCAAGGCTGTAAATCTTTATAGGAGCAGATAGCCAGGTCTTTGCTCCCGCGGAGTCACCACTGGTGGTTTTGAACTGCCAACTTTTTGGTTAGCAGCCAAGCGCTTAACTACTGAGGCACCAGAATTTCATGTGTGTGTGTGTACATTTTGAGAAATACACACATATACACACTTCATATATACATGAAACCCTGGTGGCGCAACAGCTAAGCGCTTGGCTGCTAAAGGAAAAGTTGGTTCGAACCCACTGAGAGTCCGCAGGAGAAAAACGTGGCAATCTGCTGCCCTAAAGATTACAGCCTAGGAAACCCCATGAGGCAGTTTTACTCTGTCACAAGAGGTCGTTATGAGCCATAATCGACTCAACAGCACTCAACAACTATATATATATATATATATATATATATATATATATATGTATATATTTTCTAGTGGTTCTCAAAATGTGATCCCCAGACAGCAACATCAGCATCCCCTGGGAACTTGATAGAAAAGCAAACTATCAGACTCCAGCCCCAGACCTACTGACCCAGAAACTCTGGGGGTGGGTTCTGTCAGCCTGTGTTTTGAACAAGCTGTCCATCCAGGTGCTTCACATGAGCATGAGGCCCACTGCTCTTGTCCATACAGTCACTCACATACTCTACCTGGGATGTGAGCTTTTCACCCCTCACAGTGTATCTGTTAGGGGGTCAGGTTTTGCTGTGAAACAATGATCCCCACATTTCAGGGGCTTAAAACAATCACAGGTTTGTTTGTGCTCCGTGCCCACTGTGTGCCTCATCCACGCTGTCAACAATTTGGGACACACATCTGGAATGCCCCTGTTATGGATTGCGTCCCCCCAAAAGTTATATGGAAACCCTACCCCTGTACCTGTCAATATGATCTTGTTTGGAAATAAGGGTTTTCTTTTGTTTTGTGAATGAGTTCATACCAGAGTAGGGTGGGTCCTAAACCGAACCCATTCTGATTGGTGTCTTATAAAAAGAGCAGAAAAGACAGACACACACAAGGGGAAGAAAGACACCATGTGAGGATCATCCACGAGCAAAGGAAAGCCAAGGATCACCAGCTGACACTAGAACCTAGGAAGAGAGGCCCACAGGAGGAATTGACACAGCAGGGACCCTGATGTGGACTTTTAGCCTCCAGAACTGTGAGGAAATAAATTTCTGTTCTTTAAAGGTGCCCATTTTATGGTATTTCTTTTTCTTTTTTTAATTAACTATCTTTGAGTGAAAATATACACAACAAAACAGACACCACTTCAGCTTCTACAATAGGTTATATTCTTCAAGTTGTGCCACACTTCTCAACAACCTTTTCCAAACTATTTCACCATCGTTGACACAAACGCACTGCCCCCCTAAACTTCTCATCTATCCTTTTGAGCTGCTGTTGTCAATTTGATCACATAGAGGTAATTCTTTAAAAGGGTATAATGCTTAATGCAGGCATTCTTTCCTAATCAGGCTAAACTGTTATTTGGTTCAAAGATGACTTCAGGGGATGGTTTTGGTTCAAGGTCTAAAGATTTCCTCAGGGTAATAGATTTGGGAGGAAAACTAGGAACACTGAATGACCAGTTATAATAATTTCCACATGGGCATCATTTAACACACTATCTCTTAGAAACCAAGTTAGCTTCAGCTATTAATTTCACCTATCTTGTAATCATATTACCTTGGATGAGGGAATGGTAAGACCAGACAGATCAAGAGAGACCATAAATACTTATTTTTAATAATTTATTTTTATTGTTGAGACCAAAAATTATTTTTAATAATTTTTATTTTTGAGAATATACACAGAACATACACCAATTCAACAATTTCTACATGTACAATTCAGTGACATTGATTACGTTCTTCAAGTTGTGCAACCATTCTCACCCTCCCTTTCTTCCCCCATTAACATAAACTCATTGCCCCCTAAGCATCCTATCTAACCTTTTGAGTTGCTGTTGTCCATTTGATCCCACATAGATAGATCTTAAAAGAGCACAATGCTCAAGGCAGACATTTTATACTAAATAAGCTATTGCTTGCTTTTAAGAAGATTCAGTGGATATTTTTGGTTTAAGATTTAAAGGTTTTCTCAGGGCAATAGTTTATCTCAGGGAAATAGTTCATTCAGCCCCCGTGACTCCAGAAAGTCTGGATTTCAGGAGAATTTAAAAATTCTGTTCTACATTTACTCCCCTTTTGATCAGGATTCGTCTATAGAATCTTTGATCAAAGTGTTCAGTAATGAGGCTGAATGTTTTAAAGGTTTTCTTATGCTCAGAGTTCCTTGGAGGAGAATACAGCATGCCATGTAGAACCACTTGGAGGGTTGCACCCAGGGACAAGGTGACAAAAAGTTGGAACTGTAGGAGAGGGTTCATGTATGACAAGTGGGTAGGGTGAGTGAGGTTTCCTGAGTTTCCTAGAGTTTATGTATTTTGAATAATTTCACAAGGCTCCAGGGAGTAGAGGCTGTTCCTGGTTGTTGGGTATCTGGCCCAGGGTGATGAGGATGGGTGCATAGTGAGACCCTGATAAAGGGAGTGGTTGCAGAGTGGACTTAATTAGTGCTCAAGAAAGACAATGAGATGAAATTGTCAACAGTAACCCTAAAGCACAGATGCAAAGTTTAGGGGGCAGTGAGTCTAAGTCAACAGTGGTGAAACCCTATGGGTAGAGACAGTGAGAATGGTGACACGACAAGAATGTAACCAATGTGATTGAATTGTACATGTAGACACTGAGGAATGGGTGTATGTATAACGATACTTTCATCAAAATTAAACACCTAAAATATTAAAAAAAAAAAAAAAGAAGAAGAAGGGGAATGGAACGGCCTCCAGTCAGGACCTCAAAATGACCAAGACAGCATTTGTGTGATCTTATACTACATACTGAATCTCAGTTCTCAGTCAGCCCATGTCCTGTAGTTGCAGAGATAAGTCCCCTGTTCCCTTCCTCCTCAACCAAGCCCCAATCCACTCACCTGGCCCGGCAAGCCAGTTCCATTATTGCCAGGGCTGGCCTAGGTGCTTCTACATCTCAGCCATGAGCCTGGGTTAAAGCCATTCAGGTCAACCTCATTCCACTGGCTTCCTGCCACTGGGGGCAAGGGTTGAAAATAGTTGCTCATATGTTGAGCATCTAGGGTGTCAGGGGGGTACCTTGGATGCTAGAGACCCATTGGGATGTAAATGCTGCCCCAAAATGTAGCTCAGCAGCCTCCTTCATCCATCTTCCCTGCTCCTGAACCTCATCAGTCCCTCCTGTCTCTGACTTAGGCTGCGTTCTCTAGAGAAGCAAAACAAGCGAAGCATATATTTTATATATATATAGTGAGATTTTCTTCAAGGAAATGGTTCACGCAATTGTACGGGCTGGCAAGTCCCAAATCTGCAGGTCAGGCAGCAGGCCAGAGACCTCTGCTAGTTCATGTCCTAAGATCTCATTTTACTTGGACCCACAGTCAACACCTATGGAAGCAGCAGTCAAGAAATCAAGCAATGTATTGCTTTGGGCAAATCTGCTGCAAAAGACCTCTTTAGAGTGTTAAAAAGCAAAGATGTTACTTTGATGACTAAGGTATGTGTGACCCAAGCCATAGTATTTTCAATTGCCTCATATGCATGTGAAGCTGGACAATGAATAAGGAAGAAAGAATTGATGCATTAGAATTTTGATGTTGGTGAAGAATAGTGAATGTACCACGGACTGCCAGATAGAACAAACAAACCTGTCTTGGAGGAAGTGCAGCCAGAATGTTCCTTAGAAGTGATGACGGTGAAAATTTGTCTCACTTACTTTGGACATGTTATCAGAAGGGACCAGTCCCTAGAGAAGGACACCATGCTTGGTAAAGTAGAGGGTGAGCAAGAAACAGGAAGACCCTCGATGATATGGATTGGCACAGTAGCTGCAACAATGGGCTCAAATATAGCTACAATTGTGAGGATGGTACAGGACTGGGCAGTGTTTTGTTCTGTTGTACATAGGGTCAGAATCGACTTGACGGTACCTAACAACAATATGTCCCAAAATCCAAAGGTCAGGCAACGGGAAGAGTGCAGGTAGAGAGCGAGCTTTGCCAGAACATCCACTTATATATTGGAGGCAGGCCACATCTCCAAGGAGAGTCCCCTTTCAACTGGTTGGCTGCTCACATCTGATCAAAATGGAAGGTAATTACAGGTAGTCCCTGACTTATGACATATTCGAGTTATGACGAACTGCACTTAACCACTGTCCATTTTTTGGTTCATCTTGTTAGTAATATGTACTACAGTACGTAATTTGCTGATATTATCATTCTCAGATTTTCGCTCGTGGATGTTCAAATTTATGAATTACTGTTCCAAACACTGTCATATAGCAGGCTATGGCCTGGTCTACAATGACATCTGTGTGTCAGAAGCAGTAATGGATGGAAAGTTGGGCAATGTTCAACTCTAATGACAGATGACAACTTAACTGTACACAAGCCTGACCACTGTTAAAACTCTGATTTCACAGTTATGACACTGATGCTGACTGCACCGTAGACCAGACCTACAGCGTGATCTTATTCAGCATTTTGTACCGTAAGACGCATCAGTTGTTAACCTGAAGCCAAGTTGTTCAAGTTCCTCTAAATTTAACACCTGTACTGCTCATCCACCCAATAATACGTCTAGCAAAAGAAGTCACTCCGCTGAACATTCTAATCCAAAAAAGAAGGTGAGGAAGGCTCTAGACATGGATATAAAGATGAAGATCGTTAAGGCCTATGATAACGGAAAGAAAGTTGGCAAAATAGCATGTGAGGAAGAACTGTCTCATTTGACCATTTCGACAACCACTAAGGATAAGAAAAGAATTTTGAAGGCAGTTAAAGGAGCGACTGGTATAAAATCAACAATTTTAACAAAGAAGAGGCAAGAGCCAATCCACAAGATGAAGAAGGTATTGATAATTTGGATAGAAGACCAACTCCAGAAGAGGATTCCTAGGAGCTTACTGACAATTCAAATGAAAGCATGTAGGCTTTTCAAAAACCTGAAGAACAGCACCGAGAACACTACCAGGAGTACTTTACAGCAAGGCTGCTTTCATCGCTTCAAATGCAGATTTGACTTACATAACGTGCATATAACTGGAGAAGCAAGAAGCGTCAATGTTGAAGCTGCCAAAAAAATTCAAGGATGAGCTGGACAAGATAATACAAGGTGAAGAATATCTACCAGAGCAGATTTTCAATGTGGATGAAACAGGCTTGTTTTGGAAAAAAGATGCCAGAATGGACCTATAGTCACAAAGAAGCAAAGACAATGTCTGGTTTCAAGGCATTTAAAGACAGAAACATGCTGCTGCTTGGAGGCAATGTTGCTGGATTTATAAAGATACTACTAATAAAAGGCAATAATAATGAAAACTTAAACAAACAAACAAAAAAAAAAGTGAGGTAGTTGATGTACGTCCGAACCGGCTTATGGCGGAGTTGTCTGAACAGAACCCCATCGTAAGTCAGGGACTACCTGTACGTCATATTTTGATATGGAAGATCACCCAGTCCAGTGTCTGAAAAACCACTGAGAATCACAGCCTAGCCAAGCTGACACGTAACACTAGCCATCACACCCTCCTTAGCTGCATTCACTACTGTGAATGAGTCGAGGATGGTTTAGTGACAACCTTCTATCTACATGTGGAGCTCTGTGACCGGTGTAATGCAGAAACGCTCACTGCAATCTGGCAAGGTGAATATTCTTCTTTCGGACCTTCCCTAGGAGCCCTTTGGAACAAGGTTGGGAGTCTCTGGGTAATGCACCCTCAGCTGCTAACAGAGAGGCTGGTGGTTGGAGTCCACCCAGAGGCACCTCTGAAGAAAGGCCTGATGATCTACTTCCGGAAAACCAGCCATTGAAAACCCTATAGAGCACAGTTCTACTCTGACACACATGGGGTCACTATGACAGCAACTGGTTTGGTTTTCGTCTTTGGAATGAAGTTGGTCCCTGCCAGCTCTCTGCTGCCACCATCTGGATTCTTGAGAACTGTACTGTTTCTGTGAAATCAATGGAAAGACACCGGGCTCCTGGGTAAAAAGCAGTATTGTTGTTATTGGGTGCTGTCGAGTTGATTCTGACTCATGGAGACCCCATGTGACAGAGTAGAACTGCCCCACATGGTTTTCTTGGCTGTAATTTATTTGTTTTGTGGTTGAGAATGTATGCAGCAAAGCATACACCAAGTCAACGGTTTCTACATGTACAATTCAGTGACATTGATTACATTCTTCGAGTTGTACAACCATTCTGTCATGGACTGAATTGTGTCCCCCCAAAAATTTGTGTAGCAATTTGGCTGGGCCACGATTCCCAGTATTGTGTGATTGTCCTCCATTTTGTGATTGCAATTTTACGTTAAAGAGGATTAGGGTGGGATTGTAACACCCTTTACTAAAGTTACATCCCTGATCCAATGTAAAGGGAGTTTCCCTAGTGTGTGGCCTGCACCACCTTTTGTCTTTTGTAAGAGATAAAAGGAAAGGGAAGCAGCAGAGACTGGGGAACCTCATACCACCAAGAAAGCAGTGCCGGGAACAGAGTGCATCCTTTGGACCTGAGGTTCCTGCGCTCAGAAGCTCCCAGACCAAGGGAAGATTGATGACATGGACCTTCCTCCAGAGCCGATGGAGAAAGCATTCCCCTGGAGCTGATGCCCTGAATTTGGACTTGTAGCCTACTGGACTGTGAGAGAATAAACTTCTCTTTGTTAAAGCCATCCACTTGTGGTATTTCTGTTAAAGCAGCACTAGATGACTAAGACACATTCTCACCCTCCTTTTCTGAGTTGTTCTCCACCATTAACACTCAGTGCCCCCTGAAGTTTCTATCTAATCTTTCTAGTTGGTGTTGTCAATTTGATCCCATATAGTTTTGGCTGTAATCTTTACAGGAACAGATTGCCAGGTGTTTTTCCCACAGATCCACTGGGTGGGTTCAAACCCCCGACCGGTTGTCTAGCAGTGGAGCCTTAGCTATTGTGTCACCAGGGCTCCTTCACCTGGCTGTAGGGAAAGGTGTGAGGCGCGCCTAATCTTTGTGAAGGCGCAATGCTCTGTCGCCACCTAGTGCCCATCATGGAAAATTCAAGAGAATTGCAGAGAAGCTGACGAGGAATCCTGAATTAAACCTGAAAATTCCTACCCAAAGGCTTATTATGTAAGATAATAAACTTCTATTTAGCCACCTTAGGTCAGGTATTCTGTTACTAGCAGCTTAAAGCTTCCAAACTGATACAAGTACAAACACCCCATACATACATGTATACATACACACCCCACTGGTGCAGTGGTTAAATTCTCGGCTGCTAACTGAAAAGTCGGCAGTTCGAACACACCAGCAGCTCTGTGGGAGAAAGACCTGGCGACAGGTTTTTTCTTACATAAAGATTACAGCCTAGAAAATCCTATGGAGCAGTTCTACTCTGTCCTATAGGGTTGCTGAGTTGGAAATCAACTTGATGGCAATGGGTTTGGTTTTTTTTTGTTTTAAGGGAATGGAGGAGTCCCCGGGTGGTGCAAACAGTTAACATTCTCTACTGCTAACCAAAAGGTTGGAGGTTTGAATCCACCCAGAGATGGCTCGGAAGAAATGCCTGGCAATCTACTTCTAAAAAATCAGCCATTGAAAACCGTTTGACACTTACAGGGGTGCCATGAGTAGATTCCAACTTGACAGTAATTGAATCTTTAACTAAAAAGACTGAAGTAGTAAAGTGTTATTAGGATTTAACCCAAGGATTCATGGTGGCTCCCTCACCTGCTCTGTACATGGTGCTGTGTATGTTGTATCGTCGTACGTCCCACATGGGAGAAGGAAGACGGGGACTTCTCTAACTCAGAAGGGCTAACCGTGGCACCCCTATTTAGCCACCTCACACAAACCACCTCATATTGAAGCAATCCATAAGCAATGTGTTCCTGTTGTTAGGTTCCATTGAGTCTATTTTGGCTCATGGTAACCCCATGTGACAGGGTAGAACTATCCTGTAGAGTTTTCTAGGCTAGAAAGGAGCCCTGGTGGTGCAGTGGTTAAGCCCTCGGCTGCTAACCCAAAGGTCAGTGGCTCAAACCCACCGCTGCTCTGTGGGAGAAAGATGTGGCAGTCTGCTTCCTTAAAGATTACAGTCTTGGAACCCTACAGGGTAGTTCTACTCTGTCCTATAGGGTCACTATGTGTCGGAATTAATCTATAGGAGCAGATTGCCAGGTCTTTCTACTGTGGAGCTGCTGGTTGGGTTCAAATCATCAACCTTTATGTTAGCAGCCAAGCACTTAACTACCGTGCCACCAGGACTCCTTTCATCATGGATTTAAAAAATTAAATTAATTTAATAATTAAATTAAAAATTTTAAATTAAATTTTAAATTAAAAAAAATTAAATAAATTAAAAAATAAGGAAAAATGCATATTGGTAAGAATATAAGAAGTTCTCATTCTCCTAGGAACAGACTAAATGTCTGTAGCCATGGTAGCATGAAGCCACCCAACCAGGTTTAAACCCATTCAATGGATCCAAGACAATTTGCTTCAATGAACATGCTTCTACAGGCCAACCAATGACTGCCCTTTGCTTCTGAAATTCAGCCAATCAGGAAAGGATTCACTTCTATGGACACACTTGTGAAAGCCAATCAAGTTTCACCTGAGTAACCAGACGTCAGAAACCCTTGGGGCAGAATAATTAAGTGCTGGGCTGTTAATCAAAAGGTTGGTGGTTCGAACTCACCCAGCAGTTCCATGGGAAAAAGACATGGCAATCTGCTCCTGTAAAGACTACAGCCTAGAAAATCCTATGGGGCAGTTCTACTATGTCACATGGGGGTCCCTATGAGTCAAAAATTGACTCCATGGCACCTAACAACAATAAATAGATGTCAGCTCACTTAAACCCTGAAGGTTTGCCAATCCCTGAACTCCACACTTTCCAAAAATCCTACGTAAGATCAGCAGTCTGCCCTGCTCAGAGACACTTTGATGGGCCAGCATAGCTCTTTACTGTGTTAATAAATTCAGCTTTGGGTTTATATTTCAGATATTGAGTGATGGTCTCATCAGCCTTTGGCATTTGGTTATGTGCTTTTTTTTTCAGCACCTATAGGGTATGTATTAAAATTGGGGGACCACTGGGTGGCACAAACCATTTATACTGGGCTGCTAACCTAAAGGTTGATGGTTCAAACCCACCCAGAGGCACTGCGGAAGAAAGACTAGGTGATCTGCTTCTGTAAAGTATAAAAACCAAAAAAATCAAACCCACTGGAGGCTCATGGTGACCCCAGGTGTTATAGCTAAGAAAACCTTATGGAACACAGCTCTTCTCTGTAACACACGGGGTCACTGTCAGTTGGAATTGACTTGACGGCAATGGGTTTTTTTTGTTTTGTTTTCTGAAGACCTAAGTCCCCTCATCCTTTGGCTTTTGAACCATGTCCCCATTGGTCAAGAAGGCCACTTAATACTTTTTCAAGATGCTCTCAGTGTTTATTTTATTTAATTCTCTATATATGCCCTGAGGTAGAATAGACATTCCATAGATGCTGAGGTTCTATGACTTGAAAGTCACAAACCTAAGTCAGAAGCAAACATTGCCTTGAACATGGAAGAATCACTACCATCAAGGGGGCTTTGTGAGAATCAGAAATCACTTTCCACCTTTGAGAAGGAACTCCTGGGAATGGCTTGCCCCGAGAAAACAGCTCTAAAGTTCCTCCAGCAGAATAGCTGTGAGTGGTAGGGTTTTCATGTCTTCAGTGTTGCCACCAATACCGGTCATCTTGGTCAAAAGAATACCAATTACCATCAATCACAATTTTGGGCTTCACCCTTTTCAACTCCTCTAGCAGATTCTTTGTTTGCTCAGGATAGTGCCCTCTCCACAGCCTGGGGAGGAAGAAAGGGGACTTATTACTCTGGGGTTGTGCTTTTGACTCTTCTTCCTTCCTCATAGCACCTGGAGTCCCCACCAAGGACATCAAACCTTTTCTCGTTCTCTTGAGGAATCTATTCCCCATAGGATATAAGTAAATCCTTACACATAAAGGAACTCTAGGTGTGACAGGTACTATGCTGAACTTTATAGGCACCTCCTGCTGACAACAATCTTAGGAGGCAGGCATGATTACTCATCCATCTATCCATCCACTCCTTCCTGAGAACCTACTCTGTTCCAGGTCCTATTACAGGGTTTGGAGGTATAATGATGAACAAGGCAAAGTCCTAAGCCTCATGAAACTTATATTCTAGTAGGAGACAAGTATTTAAATAGACACATAGCACTGTACCCATTTTACAGATAAACAGTAAAAAAAAAAAAAAAATTAAAAATCCAGGTCTGACTCTTCTACACCACTTCAGTGACCAAGTCCTATGGTTACAACTTTGATTTTGTCAGACTATACAGTCTTGTGAGTCATCAGTACAAATATGTTCTCCTTCAACCCAACATTCTGCCTTTTCAGCTTATTTGCTCAGGTGGCCACTGTAACAGTTTTCCTGGGCTGTATCCAGATCTCCAAATCCACTGAGTCATGCTTTCCAATCCATCTGTCCACTTCTGCCTTCTCTTCTCTCCCTACGCCCCTCAGATCCAACGGTCCACCACTATAATCACTCCAGCGTTCTTTCTGGCAAAAAAACTTCAAGTTTGGCAAAACTTGAACCCTAGGTAAATCCAACCATTAAGCTGGACCGTAAGGAGAAAATAGTTAAATCAACTTGGATGTTTGCTATTGATATAAATACCCCATCACCAGCCTAAAGTGGGTTTTCAATCTTATGTTTCTCAAGTCTTTATTTCTCTCAATTATAACTATACTTCTTCACTCTTGGGAATGACTTTTACTTCTGTTTTCTCTACAGATATGAGATATTAAATAACAAACACATTTCTACCATCAAACATAGAAATCACAAGGAGTCCCTGGCTTGGTGGAAATGGTTAAGTGCTAGGCAACTAACCAAACCCACCCAGAGGTGCATTAGAAGAAAGGCCTGGCAATCTATTTCTGAAAGGTTACAGCCTTGAAAACCCTGTGGAGCACAGTTCTACTCTACACACATGGCGTTGCCATGAGTAGGAATTGACTCAATGGCACCCAACAACAATAACAACAGTAATACCAAATATTTTATTTGTATGTTGTCTCTCCACCCACCCAATCGTCAGCTCCATGACATCAGGCACCACCAAGCCTCCACCTCCCAGATCCCTGGCTCCCCAGATCTAGCACAGTAACCAGAACACAGTCGACACTCACTGGTTGAATAAACCCCAGGTTGTCCATCCACAACTTCAGCTGACCCGATAAACCACCTTGCCTGTGAGAGAATCAGGTTTGCATGGCAGAGGATAATCACCAGGGACTTACCCGATTATTTGTAGATTAGATCTGGGACATGCAGAGGCTGAACACAGTTTACTTAGTCCTGTAGGGTCGAGATGATTCTGCATCAGGTTTAGACTGGTCAGGCTCTGGTTGTGGTAGATGGCCGAGGAGAGCTCCTCACAGCAATCAGAAGTCAACCCACATGCCTCCAACCTGAAGGGTGAGACCACCATCAAAATAACCCCAAAGCCAAGGCGGATGAATGAACCCCTGAAACTACTGCCCTGAGAAAATCTTTAAACTTTAAACCAAAAATATCCCTGGAAGCCTTATTAAAACCAAACGATAGTTTAGCTTAACTAGAAAAATGTATACCTTGAGCATTGTGCTCTTTTGAGATCTATCTGTATGGGATCAAATGGACAACAGCAACTCAGAAGATTAGATAGGAAACTTAGGGGGCAGTGAGTTTATGTTAATGGGGGAGGAACAACTCAGAAAAGGAGGGTGAGAATGGTTGCACAATTCAAAGAATGTGATTTATGTCACTGAATTGTACATATAGGAACTGTTGAATTGGTGTATGTTCTGCTGTGTATATTCTCAACAACAAAATAAATTTAAAAAAAAGAAAAGAAAGAACCCCAAAGATCCATTATCAATCCTTCATTCAACCAACATGAGCCGGAAACTAGGTGTTGGCACTATGATAGGCCTGTGAGATGCAAACCAGGCAGATATGCTAAGAAACCTCTAGAACTCACTCAGTCAGCAATGAGTCAAGTCAACTCCAACCCATGGTGCCCCCATGTGTGTCAGAGCAGAACTGCGTTCCATAGGGTTTCCAATGGTTGATCTTTTGGAAGTAGATAGCCAGGCCTTTCTTCCCTGGCACCTCTGAGTAGCTTCAAAACTGCCAACCTTTCGGTTAGTAGCTTAGTGCAAACAGTTTGCACTATGCAGAGACCTCCCATATCACTATTGTTGTTGGGTGCCGTCAAGTTGATTCCGATTCATACTGACCCACATGTCCGAGTAGAACTGCCTCATAGGTTTTTCCAGGCTATAATCTTTATGGAAGCAGATCACCAGATCTTTCTCTCTCAGAGCCACTGGGTAGGTTTGAACTGCCAACCTTTTGGTTCACAGCCAAGCACTTAACCACTGGCCACCAGGGCTCCTACCCATGACACTAGGGGTGGCAATATTCCTGTTTTGTTGTCAAGGGACTTAATTGGAGGCCGATTTCCCTGTCACACACCATCATCATGACTTCAATTCCCTCATCCACTCGGCTTTTATCTACACTGTCACCTCCTATCTTTACTTCAAAAACATTCTATCATTTTTTAATGGTCAATTGTATGTGTCCACTTGGCTAGGCTCTGGTGTCCAGCTGTTTGGTCAAACACGAGTCTAGTTGCTGTTATAAAGCAGTTACATGGAATTTAGTTGGCCCTAAATAAAGCTGATCACCTTCCATAATGTGGGTGGGCCTCATCCAATTAGTTGAAGCCTTTAGAGCAAAAAGAGATTTCCTTAGGGTGTGTTCCATCTCTAGACTTGTTATTGTTGTTAGGTGCCGTGAAGTTGATTTCAACTCATAGCAACCCTATAGGACAGAGCAGAACTGCCCCACAGGATTTTCTTCACTGTAATCTTTATGAGAAGGAGCCCTAGTGGTACAGTGGTTAAGCACTCAGCTACTAATTGAAAGGTTGATTGTTTGAACCCAGCCAGTGGCTCCGCGGGAGAAAAGACCTGGCAATCCACACCTGTAAAGATTACAGTCTAAGAAACCCTTTGGGGCAATTCTACTCTGTCACATGGGGTTAACTGTGTATCAAAATTGTCTTGACAACACCCAACAACAATCTTCACAGAAGATTGCTAGGTCTTTCTCCCACAGAGCCGCTGGGTAGGTTTGACTATAAGTAGGAATTTTGTCATAACACCCTTACTCTTCACTCTTTCTGTTGCCTGACCTACGGATCTTGGACTTGCCAGCTCTCCTCTCCTCCAATAATGCAAGCCAATTCCGTGAAGCAAATGGCTCTCAAAATGTTCTTTGGCTTTCCATTGTTCTTAGGATAAAATCTCACATCTTTATTCTAACCTAAAATGTCTTTCCTTCTTTCCAGCCTCATCTCATACCACAATCCCTGATCAAATGTGCTCTCTTCTTCCACAAGGGCGACATACGTGCAGTTTCTTAACCATATATCAATACCTAAGTTTACTTCTTAGGCACCCTGGTGGCGCAATGGTTAAGCACTCAGCTGCTAAACCAAAGGTTGGTGGTTCAAATCCACTCAGTGGCTCTTTGGGAGAAAGACCTGGCAATCTGCTCCCCTAAAGATTGCAGCCTTGGAAACCCCATGGGGCAGCTCCACTCTGTCCTATAGCGTTGCAATGAGTCGGAATCAACTCACTGGCACACAACAGCACACGACAACTTGCTTTTGTCCGTCTTTCTCACTACAACATCTATGGTGCACCAAGAGACCTTGTTATTCACCTATGTATTTATTTCCATCATTTAGCACCATACCTACCACATACATATTAATATTTATACATATTAATATTATTTATTGGGTGTTTACTATAAATATTAATATTTATTTATTGAGTGCTGACCTTGAGGTTTACCCTGTCCTCTGCCTTCAAGGAGTTCCTGGGCAGTACAAACTTAACGAGCTCAGCTGTTAACCAAAAGGTTGGAGGTTGGAGTTTATTCAGAGGCACCCAGGAAGAAAGCCCTGGGATCTGCTTCTGAGAAATCAGCCATCGAAAACCTTACGAACACAGTTTCACTAATACACTTGGGGCGCCATCAGTTGGAGCGGACTTGAGGCAACTGGTTTTTTTTTTGGTTACTACCTCAAGGCCCTGTTCTCAAGCATTTGCTGTTTCATTCATTCCATATATAAGAGCTGAGCTGGCATTTGTGCCCACGTCTGTGGTTCTGCAAAAGTTTTATTCTAATTGAACTGAGTTGTATAAATGAGAACATCGTTCAAACGACTGTATGCCCTCTCTTCTATGCATGGCCCCACCCCCTCCCTTTCGTCTCCTTCCTTCTGTGCACGGCTCCACGTTGCACCCGGCCCACAAAACCTCACCCTCAGAGCCTCACATGCATCGCCTCACCCGAGCCTCTTCAAAGAGCTGTGCTTGTGTTTCAACCCCTTGCACAGCAGCGCAGCCCCGCTGTCCCCCAGGGCGTTGTAGGCAAGATCCAGGCTCTTCAGGTGTGGGTTTCTTGCTATCACACAGGACAGATCTTCACAGCAAGCAGGTGTGAGATGGCACCTCACCAACCTGCAAGAGACACAGAGGAGGAGGAGACTCCCGCGCCTCTGGAGAGAGTGCACAGAAATACTCATGGGATGTCCTTTATCCCTTCCTAACGGGGCCTTTAAGGAGAACTGGTGGCACAGTGGTTAAGCACTTGGCTGCTCTGCTAGCTGCTAACTGAAAGGTCAGTGGTTGGAACCCACCCAGTGGTTCTGCGTGAGAAAAGACTTGGCGAACTCCTTCTGTAAGGATGACAGCCTAGGAAACCCTGGGGGCAGTTCTACTTTGTCACATAGAGTTGCCATGAGTTGGAATTTATCTCAATGGCACCTAACAAAAGCAACAGCAAGGGAGTCAAAAGTCACAACCAGCCACTGGGATTCTCAATAACTTGTCAAGTGGAGTAGCTATCTAAGTGGCTACTGCTCCAACCTATCCGTCACAAGTTTCTTTTTCTTTTTTTTTTTTCCAGTCACAAGTTTTAATCACACCTTCAAGTCTGAGGAAGGCTGGTTCCCTAAAATAGTAACAGAAATCCTGTTGATGAGGCAAAGCTGAATATATTCTTACCCTAGTAATAGAGGGCACAACCCTGACAGTTGAAGGAACCGTGGTGGCACAGTGGTTAAGTGCTCAGCTGCTAACTGGTGGTTTGAACCCACCAGCAGCTCCTCAGGAGAAAGACCTGGTGATCTGCTCCTGTAAAGATTACAGCTTAGGAAGCTCTATGGGCAGTTCTACTCTGTCACATCGGGTTGCTATGAGTCAGAGTTGACTGGATGGCACACAACTATGGGGTCTTTCCACCCATTCCTAGATGGAACCATTCAGACTGTATGACACTTGGTAGCTGTGGCAAGGAATGATGGCCAAAAGTGGGGAACAATGTGAGGTGCTTCATTTGGAAAAAGACGAAGACATCAGCACTGGCTTCTGCCTGGAGGTGGGATGAAGAGTCCTCACTGGGGAGCAGGAGAGAGATGGAAGGAGCCTGAGTGAGTAGAAGTTGGTGGCATTCCTGACAAAGGGATGCCTGAGAGGGAGAGAAACGATGATAGAATGTTCCAGAAACACTGGATAGGTGTCAGGATCCAACAGTAGAGAGGTCTCATGTCCCGTATCCCTGGTAGAGTTGGAGAGTGGGGAGTAGAAATGGCCCCACATTAATGGCAGATGGGTCATCTGAGTAGAAAAGAATGAAATAGCCCCAGAGTCCCATATCCTAGCTTAGGATG
The DNA here is from genome assembly GCA_030035585.1 of Dugong dugon. Taxonomy (NCBI): domain Eukaryota; kingdom Metazoa; phylum Chordata; class Mammalia; order Sirenia; family Dugongidae; genus Dugong; species Dugong dugon. The sequence goes on from CM057466.1 coordinate 119,891,886, forward strand.
CTGAGACTAGAATGATCCATTGGGGCTGAGAGAGCCTGGCCCAATGATGCCCTTGGGTCAAGAATGAGGGCTCATGCCTGAAAACCAGGTGGCCATGGCCAAGTCTTAGGTGCCAGCTTGAATGAATGATGATAGTGAGACCTAGGTAATCTCCCCTGCAGTGTCCTCACTCGAGAGTTCTCTAGAACGCAAACGCAACCCCAAAGAAAAGGGCATCTCCAGTTGACTAAGACTAAGCTCCTATACTATGCAAGAATAGGGCTTGAAACGTATTTTAATTAAAACAAAGAGGAATTAATGCTTGGGGGCAATCAGGTTGAGTGGGCCATAATCTATATCCAAATCTCCTCGTTATTACTGGGAAAGGAAAGATCTCCTTTTTGGTCCATTCTACCCATTTTCATTGATCATACGAAAACACAACCAAGTTCACAAAGATTTATTAGGTATATATGAGTAAAACATTAGACATAAACTAAGTGTTCAGCTTTAGGGGATTTTTAAAATTATGGTGCACCATTAAGTGGCACACCATACCATGCTTCATTTTTTATTATGATTTGTGGATCCTCAAGAGGAGGATGTAAGACCAAAGCCACTTGTGTTCTGGTTCCTCGAGAGTTCTAGTTCCCTACGTGTATAATTGACAGAGGATTACATGAGACAAAAACCAATTGCCACTGAGCTGATCTCAACTCATGGTGACCCCGTGTGTGTCAGACTAGAACTGTGCTCCACAGGGTTTTCAATGGCTGATTTTTTTAATATTTAATTTTAATTTTTTTTATTGAACTTTAGATAAAGGTTTATAGAACAAACCAGCTTCTCATTAAACAGTACATATATTGTTTTATGGCATTGGTTAACAACCCCATGACATGTCAGTACTCTCCCTTCTCAACCTCGAGTTCCTTATTACCAACTTTCCTGTCCCCTCCTGCCTTCTGGTCCTTGCCCCTGAGCTGGTGTGCCCCCTTTAGTCTCATTTTGTCCTATGGGTCTGTCTAATCTTTGGCTAAAAGGTGAACCTCTGGAGTGACTTCATTACTGGGTTAAAAGGGTGTCTGGGGGCCTCAATGGCTGATTTTTTTGGAAGTAGAATGCCAGTCATTTCTTTCTAGGTGCCTCTGGGTGGACTTGAACCTCCAATCTTTCAGTTAACAGCCAAGTGTGTTAACCGTTTGTACCACCCAGAGACTCCCAGGTGAGATTAGACATGCAAAATATTTAGAGCCCTGACTGCCACATGGTAAGAATACAATAAGCAGTAGTTACTAGGATCCCATCTTAGTAAAACATTAGATGTGTTATGCATCCAGGAAAAAAGTCCCAGGAAGACATTTGCCAAAATATTAACAGTGGCTGCTGCTTGGTTGTGGGATTGTAGATTTCTGCTTACTGAAATCTTTTCATTTTCCTGCAACCTGTTTAATGATAGAATACCCCTATTAAATAGATTACAACAACAAGGGTTGAAGGAGTTTGAGGCTCAGAGAGAAAAAGGAGTAAGAGATAGACCCCTTCCAGCTTACATACAAAAAAAAAAAAGCTCTAAAGTAACTAAGGGCAAGAAGAACTCCTAAGTTTTAGGGATCAAAGGTGACGTGAAACTCCATAGTTTCTGCTATGAGGCTTCTGTTCAGAATTTCTCTTCCCTTCCCACATCAACTTACCTCTGGAAAATGAGCATCAGTTGACCCTGGAACCAGTTTTTGGTTCTGACCTTCCTCCTCACTTCTCTTGACCTTCTAGGAACCCCAGGTCCTGTTATGGTGGACTCAACTCCTGACAACCAAAGGAGCCCTGGTGGCGCAATGGTTAAGCACTTGGCTGCTAACCAAAAAGTTGGCGGTTTGAACCTACCAGTGGCTCTGCGGAAGAAAGTGGCTCTGAGGGAGAAGGACTTGGCAATCTGCTCCCGTAAAGATTACAGCCTAGGAAACCCTATGGGGCAGTTCTACTCTATCACATGGGGTTGCTAGGAGTCGGAATTGACTTGACAGCACCTAAGAGTAACAACATAGGACACTTACTCTAGGTCCTGGAGGTAACAAGATGGTTCCTTCATGACTTCACACAGAATCTTTATCCCATTGTCTTCCAGGGGGTTCATGCTGAGGGTCAGATGCGTCAGTCTTCTGTTTTTCATGAGTGCAAACGCAAGATAGCCACAGCTGGTTACATCCAAGTTGCACTGACTTAGTCTGTAGGACACACACAAGGGAAGGAAGAGGCTTACATTCATTTCTAGGTGTCAGTTGGGGTAAGTGATTTCTTGGCCTCACTTCAGTTTGCTCCTTTGTAGAAGAGGTGGTATTTAAGATGGTGGTAAAGCTTAAATAGGAGCCCTTGTGGCGCAATGGTTAAGTGCTCAGCTCTTAACTGAAAGGTCTATAGTTTAAACCCACCAGTTGCTTGGAGGGAGAAAGACCTGATGACCTGCTTCTATAAAGATTACAGCTTAGGAAACCTTATGGGGCAGTTCTACTCTGTCCTGTAAGGTCACTGTGAGTCGGAATTGACTCGATGGCACATGGCACACACCACCACCGCCACCACAAGGCTTAAATGACAGGGTATTCCTAAAGTACGTGGCACAGTGCTTGGCAGAGCGCAAGATTCTCTGATCTCTGTTTTCAATTTTCCTTCATACTTCCATGTGTTAGTTTCCTATGGCTGCTGTAACAAATTACCACAAGTTTGGTGGTTTAAGACACAAATCTATAGTGCTGCAGGTCAGAAGTTCAACACAGGTCTCACTGAGCTGAAATTAAGGTGTCAGCAGGGCTGTGCTCCTTCTGGAAGCTCTAGGGGAGAAGCGAATGTTTCCTTTCCAGCTTTTAGAAGCTGCCTGCATTCCTTAGTGCCCAGACAGCAATCTCTTCACTCTGACTTCTGCTTCTATCACTGCATTGGTCTCAGCTCTGATCCTCCTGCCTCCTTCCTTCCCTTCTGAGGAACCCTGTGATTACACTGGGCCATCTGGATCATCTGGGATCATCTCCTCACCATACAATCCTTGATTCACTCACATCCACAAAGTCCTTTTTGCCATGTAAGACCACATGTTCACAGGTTCCGGGGATTAGGACGTGGTCACCTTTGGAGGGCCGTTAATCTGCCTGCCATACCCAGCATCTCCTATCTCTCTTTCACCAGGGAACCTTGGGGCTCTTCAGAAGGTAGAGACATACTTGAAGGTTATAGTCTTTAACAGATGTTCTGGCTATACCTATTTCCATCAAGTCGATTCTGACTCATAGCAACCCTACAGGACAGGGTAGAACTGCCCCATAGGGTTTCCTAGGCTGTAATCTTTATGGAAGCAGACTGCCACGTCTTTCTCCTGTGGAGTGGCCAGTGGGTTTGAACCACTGACCTTTTGATTAGCAGCCGAGTGCTTTACCACTGCACCACCAGGGCTTCTTTTCTGGCTATAGGTATACATTAACTCATGCATGCTTTTCATTCCTATGAAGTTATTGGTAGACAAATTCATCAAGGGAGAATGAAGTGACATAAAGCAAAGTGACCCAAATGTAGTATGGAGAGTAGGTTAACAGTACTCAATAGGAAAAACAGAAGTCTCTCGTTCTCCCTGTCAAGCCAAAGATTTATAATAGAGGGGTAATCTGACAACACAAGGGGGCTTTTTTTTTTTTTTTAAATAGTACTAGGGCTACCTTAAAAGGAGCCCTGGTGGTGCAGTGGCTAAGTGTTCGGCTGCTAACTGAAAGGTTGGTGGTTTGAACCCACCAGCTGCTCCATGGGAGAAAGATGTGGCGTCTGCTTCCATAAAGATTACAGGCTAGGAAACCCTATGGGGCAGCTCCATTCCATCCTATAGGGTAGCTATGAGTCAGAATCAACTCGACACCAATGGGTATAATGAGTGGGGCCACCTCGCATGATGGCCATAGGATATGTTCACAGCATAGTCTGTGTGTGGCGTTCCCTGGAGTTGTGCAACCCACAGTCAGTATAACTGGGTGTTGGCCCCGTATCACCCTTATCACCATCTGAAAATATCATTCATTCATTTCTTATCTAATCCATCCCCACCCAGAATTTAAGTTATGTGAAAGTAGGGACTGCCATCTGTCTTTCATCTCCATATTCCTAGCACCCAACAGTGGTTGCCTGTAGTAGGTGGTTAATACACATTTGAATGAACAAAGACTTCCCACTGTAAGGAAACACAAGGCAGAGATGGGATTTTCCAAGGAAGGGGGGACTCTGAGAGATGATGAACAGGGGCTGGACTTGGCACTGATCAAGTCCCTTTGTCATAACTATCTCCATGCCCCCTATTGCTTTGTGCTTTGAGACTGATACTGCTGTATTTGTTAGACAGCTAGGAAGTCCCCACAGGGAGAGGTCTCAGACTCACATCAGCCTCTTTAGACCACAGTTGGGTTTTTTTATGGCTCCATACAACAGTTTCACGCCTTCACTCCCCAGGTTGTTGTCCGACAAGCACAGGTGAGTCAGGTTCTGGTTGGTGAAGAGGGCCAAGGCCAGGTGTTCGCAGCCAGCAGCCGTGAGGCCACAGTTCCCCAGTCTGCAGGAAGAGAGCCCCAGAAAGGGCATGATGAGGTCTGTTCTTAAAAGTTTCAGCTTGCCTTCCCTTGTAAGGAAGGGAAAGAAACGTCACTTGCATATAGATGATTTCACATTATGCCTGCCTTTAACTTGTAAACTCAAATACTTCGGCCCCAAATTAGCACACTAAATATATGGTAAAAACCTGCGAAAGCCACAACCTGTGCAAGGCAGAAACCTGTCAGAGAAGGAAAATTATTTTCCACTAAAACAAGTGACAGAGAAGTGGTAAGACTGCACCCTGTCAAAGGCGGAAAACTTGCAAGACCTGGAAAAACAAGGCAGTCCTAATGAGTTCGGGCTCCCACAGGTTTCACTGTAGTACCTCTCTCATGTTACTCATTTAACCATTACAAAGCTAAATGGATTAACACATGTAAAATGATTAGGCCAGTACATTGCATATTGTAGTTGTTAGGTGTCGTTGAGTTGGTTCTGACGCATAGCGACCCTGCATACAACAGAAGGAAACACTGCCCGGTCCTGTGCATCCTTACAATAGTTGCTATGTTTGAGCCTGTTGCTGTAGCCACTGTTGTCAAATCTATCTTAATGAGGGTCTTCCTCTTTTTCACTGACTTTCTACTGTACCAAGCATGATGTCCTTCTCCAGGGATTGGTCCCTCCTGATAACATGTCCAAAGTAAGTGAGATGAAGTTAGCTGCCGCCAAGCCTGCCACAACTCATGGTGACCCCATGCACAATCTAACAAAACTCCACCTGGTCCTGCATCATCCTCATGATTGGTTGTGATTAGACAGTTGTACTTCATAGAGTTTTCATTGGCCGTGTTTTGGAAGTAGATTGCCAGGCCCTTCTTCCTAGTCTGTCTTAGTCTGGAAGCTCCACTGACACCTGTTTAGCATCACAGCAACACGCAAGCCTCCACTGGCAGACAGGTGGTGGCTGCACATGAGGTGCATTGGCTGGGAACCAAACTCACATCTCCAGCATGGAGGTTGAGAATTCTACCACTGAACTAGCAAGCACATACTCAATATTATTGACAGCAATCTATTGACAGCAATCTCTTCCAATGCAGGAAGAAACACTAGCTGAGTGGACTGATAGAAGGTATGTTGGCCTCTAATGTGGTACCCCATCCTGGGTTTTTAAAGCGTAATTTGTGCTGTTTGGTTTCCCACTTTTGGTCTGACTTGAGAACCAAACTCCTGCTGAAGGTAGGGTACCAATGCCTCATTTGCCCGGATTGTGGGACACCCAGGAAGAAATTCCCAGGTAATAGCTCAGTTCCTTAGGCATTAAATAGGAGCCCATGTTTTGGCTTTGCCCTTTACTAGTTATATGACCTTGGGCAAGAGACTTCCCTTCTTTTTTGGGATTCTATTTTCCTTGTCAGTAAACTGGGAATGAAAAATAACCCCTACTTTATGGGTTGGTTGTGAAGATGGTGTTAATGGGAACAGAGCACTTAGCATAGAGCCTAGTGCTCAAGAATGCCATAGATGGCAGCTCTAACCAACCACAACCTATGACTTTCACCCCTGGCTTTAAGATACAAAGGGAAAGAGATTTTTAAAAATATTGGATGGAAAGAATTGAGGATATAAAATGAATGGAACCCAGAGAAAAGTAGCATTAAGAATTTATTCTTTAATGCTCCAGAGTAAATAGGGCATTGAATGATATAACTCAATTTATATAGCCAACTCTGGGTACTTTGGGCAGTTTAAACCCTTTTCTGATAATCCAAAAAAAAAAAAAAAAGGGCAGCTGAAAGAGGTTTAAGAGCAAGGCCTAGAAATTTCTGCGATGGTGGAAGTGTTCTATGTCTGCGCTCTCCAATGTGGCAGCCACTGTCCACATGGCTATTGACACTCAGAAGGAGCCCTGGTGGCGCAGTGATTAAGTGCTAAGCTGTTAACTGAAAGGTCAGTGGTGGTTTGAATTCACCAACTGCTCTGCAGGAGAAAGATGTGGTAGTCTGCTTCCTTAAAGGCTACAGCCTTAGAAACCCTATGGGGCAGTTCTGCTCTGTCGCATAGGGTCACTATCAGTTGGAATCGACTCGATGGCAACGGGTTTATCAACACTCAGCTTGTGGCTAGGGCAACCGAGAAACTGAAGTTTTAATTTCATTTAATTTCTTAATTTAAATCTAAATAGCCACGTGTGGCTAGTGGTTACCCTAGTGGACAGTGTAGTCACCACCCTCAACTAGATGTAAACTGGAGGCCCGTGGGCTAAACAGGACTCACAGTTTTATTTGGTTTGGACTGTAAGGTCTTTTTTCTTTTTCTTTTTTTATGCTAGAGTTAGTGAAAAATATTTAAAATGCCAGAAAATTCACAAAAAATTCAAGTTTCCAGGTGCACTTGTAAAAAGTCTATAGATGCAGCAACAATCCACTGGAACAGAGAAAGAATCTACTTTCTTCAGAACACACCCAGTGATCCAACAACTCTGATGTTAGGCCCAAATTAAAGATCCCGTAGAGCTGTGCTGTCCAGTCCAGTAGACGGTAGGCACATGTGGATATTGAGCACTAGACATGTGGATTGTGTGACCAAGGAACTGGATTTTATATTTAAATTTAACAGCTGCAATGGCTAGTGGCTACCATATTGGATGGCACAGCTCTGGAGAATCAGCTGTGACTCTGAATCCCAGCTTCACCACTTGATAATGGCCCAAACTTGGTCAAGTGATTTAGCCTTTCAAAAACCTTGTTTCCTCATTCATCAATAGAGTTAGCAAGGTTAGTAACTAGCAACGTCAGTTAGTAAGCTATACCCTACTGCCCAGACCTGTTTTGAGAACTAAGTGAGACACGTATGGGAAAGTTTTAGCACAGTACTTTGCACAGCTCAATAAATGCTTAATAAATGATTGTTATAATTGCTACTTCTTGTCCCCTCCCCCCCCCATCCATCTTAATCCATTGTCCTAGAGTCAACTTTGACTCATAATGACACTGTAGGGGCAGAGCAGAACTTCAGGAATCTTTACTGAAGCAGATTGCTGGGTCTTTCTTCCAAGGAGCCGCTAGGTGGGTTTGAACCACTGACCTTTTGGTTAGCATCCAAATGCTTAACCACTACGCTACCAGGGCTCCTTTCTACCATCATAGGATAAGTTATCAGCAAAAAAGCTACACCCCCTAGTGCCATTAGGTGTTAGGGATGGGGAACTATCACCCCCTTGTGTTTCCACATTGAAGAATTTTTGCTGGAATCACATTCCTAGCCCTTTCTCTACTCCTCACTCTCTTCTCCACAGGAGGAGGTGGGAGTTATCCAGTTCGTCGGTTTGGAAGTTGCTTTGCCCAGATGCTCCTGCTTTGTGAGCCAGGCTGTGCCCAGAATGTGCATACTGTGGTCTGAACTCAGCCAGGCCATAAGGAAGTGCCCCCATGAAGGAGGCTTGGTGTGTATAGCTCTTTTAATGACTAGGAGGGGTCATTCTTTCCTGTTATGGTATCAAGCATTAACCAACCCGTGTGGCCACACATCTAAGTCTCATGCTCCAAGACAACTTTATCAGTGAGAAAACTGCAACCCCTTTTTGTGAGTTCCATCTGGCTGACTCCTGCTTCTATCCATCACATTAGTTCAGAGCGCAGTAGCAAAGATACAGGTGTTATCGAGCCTTCTTTGAACCTCAGTATTAGGGCACCCCCATAAGGTCACAACTCCCATTCTAACCCTTGACTTCTGTATCATTTTTTTTTTTAAGTGTTAAAAAGCAAAGATGTCACTTTGAGGACTAAGGTGTGCCTGACCCAAGCCATGGTATTTTCACTCGCCTCATTTGCATGAGAAAGATGAACAATGAATAAGGAAGACTGAAGAAGAATTGATACCTTTGAATTATGGTGTTGGGGAAGAATATTGAGTATACCAGAGACCGCCAGAACGAACGAGTACATGAAAAAGTACAGCCAGAACAGAATCCTCCTTAGAAGTGAGGATGGCGAGACTTGTCTCATGTACTTCGGATGTGTCATCAGGAGGAACCAGTCCCTGGAGAAGGACATCATGTTTGGTAAAGTAGGAGAAAAAAATCCATTGCTGTAGAGTCGATTCCAACTCATAGTGACTATCGGACAGAGTAGAACTGCTCCATAGGGTTTCCAAGGAGCAGCTGGTGGAATCGAACTGTCAACCTTCTGATTAGCAGCTGAGCTCTTAACCACTGCACCACCAGGGCTCCTAAAGCAGAGGATCAGCGAAAAAGAGGAAGGCCCTTAATGAAATGGATTGACACAGTGGCTGGAACAATAAGCTCAAACACAGCAATGATTGTGTGGATGGCACAGGACGGAGCAGTGTTTTGTTGTGTTGTACATTGGGTCGCTATGAGTCAGAACCAACCCAGTGGCACCTAACAACAACAACACCGCCCCCGCTCCCCCTCTACTTGGATGATCCCAATTGAGAAGACAACCCTGGTGAAAGGAAGAGGGACTTACATCAGCTTCTTTAGGTTGCTTCTGGCGAAACTCAAAACATTGCAGAGTGTCTTCAGCCCCTCGTCTGTCAGCTTATTTCCTGTCAGGCTGAGGGAGTTTAGGCTGGCAGATATAACCAGGACCTGGGAGATCTCCAGACAACAGGTGTGGGTTAACCCACAGCAGTCCAACCTGCAGAGACAGGCAGCATAAAGCACATCCCCAACCATGCTGCCCCATCAATATGGTTCTGCCTCTGTCTCTCCTCAGGAGACATTTTTTGCTGCCTCCAAAACCAGTAACCAAACCCAAACCAGTTGCTTTTGAGTTGATTCTGACTCATGGTGACCACATATGTGCAGAGTAGAACTGTACTCTATAGGGTTTTCAATGGTCGTGACCTTTCTGAAGTAGATGGCCTGTCTTCTGAGGAGCCTCTGTGTGGGTTCAAACCACCAACCTTTTTGCTAGTAGTAGAGCACCTTAACTATTCGTGCCACCCAGGCACTATTCATTTCTTTATTAAAACCAAGCCAAACCTGTCTCCTTTCCCTGTAATAAACCATAACTGTGAGTATAACAGCATTCAGCAAGTTCTGTGAGTCCCTTTAGCAAATTGTCAGTCCTGATGGTGGTTTTAGGAACCACCTGAAATTGCAGCTGGTGTCAGAAATGAGGACAATCTTGTATGGACTGTGCTCACTCTAAACTGTGCAGCCAGCCTAACTCTGTCACCTGCTCAAAAGCATCCCTGCTTTTGATCATACCGTTTTTGGGGGTTTCATAGTACTTAACCAAAACCAGTTGCTGTCAAGTGAGTTCCGACTCATGGTGCCCCCCGGTGTGTCAGAGTAAAACTGTGCTCTGTAGGATTTTCAATGGCTGTGACCTTTCAGAAGTAGATCACTGGGACTTTCTTCCAAGGTGTCTCTGGATAAAGTGGAACTGCCAACTGTTTGGTTAGTATCCAACTGCTTAACCATTTGCACCACCCAGGGACTTCTTGCTGTCTCCAAACTTTTCCCAGAGCAACCCATTTTCCTGGACTCACTGCACTTCAGCCACTGGGCCGTCTTGTTGGTCTCCACACACTGTTTGCTCCACCTCAGGACGTGGACATCTGCTGTGCCTTCAGTTTGCAACATTGTCCCACCCAGGTCTTTATGTGATTTGTTTCTTTCCTTCCTTCAACTGGGCCTCTTGGAGTCTTCTCTTCAGAGTAAGCTGGTTTCACTACTCTGCTTAAACTGTACTCGCCCTCTGTCCAGCATTACTTTATTCACAGCAATAGTCACCAGCCAACATTGCACATATTTATATTCGTGCTTGTTTAGTGTCTGTCTTCCTCTCTGGAATGTATTCTTCATGAGGGTAGGGTCTTGGATTGCTTTGTTCCCTGACGCATCTTAAGTACCTGCGATAGTGCCTAGTACATAGTAGGCACCGTAACATTTGCTGAATAGTCACTTTGAAGACTGAAGTGCACCAAACCAAAGCAAAACAACACCACAGAAGAACTAGATGGTGTCCAGCTATCACTACCAACCATTCTAATCAGGGCCACGACCCTAATAGAATGGGAGAAACATGTGGAACAGAACCTCAAATTACAAATCAAAACACCGAATCAAATCAAAACAGAACACTGAATCAAAACACACAAAACAAAGCACAAAACAGACCTGCTAGACTAGCTGAGACTGGAGGCCTCCCTGAGACTATTGCCCTGAGATACTCTCCAAACCTGAAACTGAATCTAACCCTTGTAGCTAGATAACAAATTGGTTAAAAAAAATAATGAATATCACCCATAAGTACTGTGTTCCTTTAAAAACAAAAAAATCACCTGTATGAGACCAAACGGTCAGCAATTACTTTCAAACCAAGATTAGAAGGTAAGGGAGCAGGAAAACTAGATTAATGGAAATGGAACAACGAGAACAGAAATAATGAGAATGTTCACGCATTGTGAAGAATGTAACCAAGATCTCTGAACAACTTGTGTTGAAATTGTTAAATGGGAACCTAAACTGCTGCGTAAACCTTCACAATAAAATATTATTTAAATTTAAATTTAATTTAAAAACACAATCAAATATTTAAAAAAAAAACAACCAAACAAAACCCATTATTCTGGATTTACCTCAAAGACTCCAGTGAACAGTTTGGGTGTTTCAATGCTTCACACACTGCCTCTATGTCTTCATTGTTCAGGTGTATGCTTTCCAAGTCAAGATATTTTAGTTCTTGGTTGATAAGAGTAGTCCAGAGATGTTGGAGACCAAGGGTAATTTGTGCATTTTTAAATCTACAGAAGAGAAAAAAAGAGAGAGGAATTAGACACTGGTGAGATTTAGTCATGTCCTAATTGTTTCTTCTCACCCTTCTCCTGTTCCAACTAAAATATCTAACTATTTTCATTTATTTGATTTAAAGTTACAAATATTTGAACACCTGTGATATACCAGGCACTAGGAATAGAGTATGAAACATTTCTAACAACCTCTGCCACTGTGGAGCTTAATCTAGTCGTGGAGACATACAACGAAGGGCTGAACAACAATTATACTTAAGAATCAAGTGCTATGTAGTCCATTATGAATGGGATAGAACTACAAACAGATATGTAATCAAGTCCAAGCTAAAAAAGAAGTCAAAATGTCAGAACAGCATGTTCACGTGATACCATTTGGATAATAAAGCATCCACACACCACACCACTATTTGCTCATAATTGCATAGAAAACTTATGGAAAGTTAAAAGATGTGAAAGTGGTTAATTAAAGAAATTGGAAATTGAGGAGGGGTCAGGGGACTTACTTTAAACCTTTTGTACTTCAGTCTCTTTACCATTATCATGTGTTACAGGTTGAATTGTATCCTCCAAAATGATATGTTCTAGCCCCAACCCCCGATACCTGTGAATGTGACCTTGTTTGGAAACAGGGTCTTTGCAGATGTAATTACTCAGCATGAGGTCATGTTGGAGTACAGGGTCTTTGCAGATATACTTATTCAGCATGAGGTCATATTGGAGTATGGTGGGCCATAATCCAATACGAGTAGCATCCTTATAAAAAGAGAAGAAAACAGACACACAGAGGGAAGATGGCCATGTGAAGGCAGAGGCAGAGATTGGAGCGATGCTGCCACAAGCCAAGGATTGCTGGCAACCACCAGAAGCTGGAAGAGGCAAGGAAGGATCTTCCCTTAGAGCCTTCAGAGAGAGTGAGGCTCTGCCAACACCTTGACTTCGGACTTCTAGGCTTCAGAACTGAGAGACAATTTCTGTTGTTTTAAGCCACCCAGTTTGTAGTAGTTTGTTACAGCAGCCCTAGGAAACTAATACATCATGTATTACTGTTTTACAGATACAGTGAAGGATTAAAGCAAAGTACAGTGTACAATGAGAGTTTAAAACAGGAGGAGGATGGTAGGGGAGACTGTGGGGAGAGCTTTCCAAGTCAAAAATACCTAAGATAACACCTGAAAGGGGAGTGAAGGTGAACAAGGGGTTGTTTTGGGATCAACAAGCTCCTTGGCACAGTCCAGCTTAGGGAACTGCTTAGAGAAGACATAGATGTTGTAGGAAGTAGAAGAGGTTTGCAACCAAAGATTTGACCTGTTCTAGTCTTAGGCATCACATGTGCTGTATTGGGTCTTGGAGGGAAAAGTAAAGAGGAGAGCCTTTGTCTTAAATTAGAACCAGCAGTTCATTTCTTACTCCATGTACCTGGTATAGTGCATCTTAATTGTTGTTAGCTGCCTTCAAGTAGGGCCCCCAACTCATGGTGACCCCATGCACAATGGGATTGAACCATTGTGATCCATAGGTTTTCATTGGCTGTAGATAGCCAGGCCTTTCTTCCTGGTCCATCTTAGTCTGGAAGCACCACTGAAACATGTTGACTATCACAGTAACACACAAGCCCCCACTGACAGATGGGTAGTAGCTGAGGAACTCAAAAGGTATTCACATATTTGTTACCTTATTTCAAATATGATGCTGTTGAGTCAATTCTAACTCATAGTGACCCTATAGGACAGAGTAGAACTTGCCCAAGGCCTAGGAAGTCGCAGACCTTACAGACTCCAAGGCTGTAATCCTTATGGAAGGAGCTGTGGTGGTGCCGTGGTTAAGCTTGTAACTGCTAACCAAAAGGTTGGTGATTTGAACCTACCAGCCACTCTGTGAGAGAAAGATATGGCAGCCTGCTTCCATAAAGATTATAGTCTGGGAAACCCTATGGGCCAGTTCTATTCTGTCCTATAGGGTTCACTGTGAGTTGGAATCAACTTGATGGCAATGGGTTTTTGAGTTTTGGTAATCTTTACAGAAGCAGATTGCCACATCTTTCTCTCGCAGAGTGGCTGATGGGTTTGAACCACTGACCTTTCAGTTAGCAACCAAGTGCTTAAGCACTGCACCACCAGGTCTCCTTGTTACCTTATTAGTTAGCCTAAAAACATTAAGAACTGATTTAAAAGGGTCCCATAATCATGCCCTTTGGTTTTGCCATTACCTTATACTCTACCATTTGCCTGAAATGAACTCCCCTTGTCTTCTCTACTAACCAACTCCTACACATCCTTCAAGACCCAGAGTAAATGAACCTGCCTCAGTAATTCCTTCACAAGGACTTTAGCCACTCCCTACTCTGTGCTGTTGAGAACTTGGTTCCTATAGCTTCCACAGCACTTATCCCATCAGAATACATTGGTGGGGTTATAGAGTGGTCTTCTCTCAGTAAATGGGGAGGGCTGTGGGAGAGGAGAGCCATAACATAGCCATATGAAGGGGTTCCCTTCAACCAGGGACCGGGCAGTCTTACATCAGAGTCTGTATTTTGCAGGTTGGATGCTTCAGCTTGGAACAGAGAATCCTCATGGCCCATTCGTTCAGAACACTGCCGCTCAGGTCGAGCAGTCTCAGGGTCTTGTGAGTGCTGAGCACCATGCAGAGGTTTTGCCAGAACACAGTAACGAGGGTCTTAGGCTTCGTCCTAGGTCAGAGGGAGAAAAACACATGCTTTCACAGGATGAGTTTTAACAGAAGAGACTGCCCCAGCAATGTCTGAGGAGAGAAACCAGTTTGCTAAAGCAAGGCAGGGATAGTCTTAGAGGCTTTGAAGCCAACTTCATGGTCACTACCCCATGCTTTGCTTCACTGCAGTCCTGCCCACCCTGCCCCATGAATATTTTGATACCTGAGGGGGTATGCTAGAATGATTAGGAGCCTCCAGGTCTTGAATCAGATTTGTTTTTAAACTCTAGCTCCCATTGGCTGGGAAAGTCTGAGGGAGTGAGTGGTTTTTAAAACAAAACAAAACAAAACAAAACCAGTTGCCATCAAGACAACTCCAACTCATGGCGACCCCATGTGTATCAGGGTAGAACTGTGCTCCATAGGGTTCTCAATGGCTGATTTTTCAGAAGTAGATCACAAGGCCTTTCTTCTGAGGTGCCTCTGGGTGGATTCAAACTGCCTACCTTTTGGCTAGTAGCTGAGTGCTTAACCATTTGCACCACCTGGGGACTCCTTGTAGTTGCCATTTTATCAAGGTCTTAGCATGTACGAGAAACCCTGGTGGGGTAGCGGTTAAGAGCTACGGCTGCTCACCAAAAGGTTGGCAGTTCAAATCCACGAGGTCTCCCTTGGAAGCCCTATGGGAGAGTTCTACTCTGTCCTATAGGGTTGCATGAGTCGGAATTGACTCGACGGCAATGGGGTTGGTTTTTTGGTAGCATGTACCAGGCACTGTGCTGGACTCCTTCCAAGTCAGAGTTTGATGTAGTTTTAGATCCATGAGACATGTTGCCGTCGAGTCATTTCTGACTCATAGTGACCCTATAGGACAGAATAGAACTGCCCTATAGGGTTTTCTAGGCTACAGTTTTTACGGAAACAGACTGCCACATCTTTCTCCTGCAGAACTACTGGCGGGTTTGAACCACCGACATCTTGGTTAGCAGCTGAGTGCTTAACCACTGTGCCATCTATTTCCTCCATTTTATAGATAGCCATAGAGCTAGTGAGTCGCTGAATTTAAATGCAAAACTAGGTTTGCCCAATGCTTTCTTACCAGTAAACACGAGTGGTTGATTTAGTTCTGATAGTATTAGTAGCCAATATTTACATGTTGATTAAGTGCCAGGATCCCTGGTGGCACAATGGTTAAGTGCTTGGCTACTAACAGAAAGGCTGGTGGTTCGAATCCACCCAGTGGCTCTGCAGGTTATAGCCAAGGGAACCCTATGAGGACAGTTCTACTCTATCATGTGGGGTAGCTAAGTGAGGTCGTTATGTGTTGGAATCAGCTTGATGGTACCCAACAACAACTAAGTGCCAGGCACAGTTCATAAGTGCTTCAGCTATATAAATTCGTTTTCTCCTAACAACTCAGTAGGTAGATGCCATTACCTCCATAATACAGATGAGGAAACTGAGGCACAGAGCAGTTGAGAAACTTGCCGAAGGCCTAGGAAATCGCAGACCTGGATTCAAAGACCAACAGGTGGGCAGCGATGCCCACACTCTTGGCTGGTGTACCATTCTGGGTGGTGGTAGGATGGACATTCAGACAGTCAAGCAAAGCACACTTTCTAGACCCACTCCATTCAGTACAGTAAGTACGAGCCACGTGTGGTGAGTCAAACTTAGTTAGAATGGAATAAAATGAAAGATTCTGTTCCTTGCTTGCGTCAGCCACATCTGAAGTACTCAATAGGCACATGTAGCTAGTGGCTGCCATACTGGACAAGGCATAATAGAACAGTTTCATCATCATATAAAGTTCTATTGGATAACAATGCTCTAGACTATTCTAGACAAGCAAGGCATAAACCTGAAAGATCATATTGATAGGAGGAACTTTAGAAAAAATACACATCCCCAGGTGCCAATCCCCCAGATTTTCCTTTGATAATCTTGGGTTGTTGTTAGTGCAGCTGAGTCAATTCCAACTCATAGCAACCCTATATGACAAGGTCTTTTCTCCTGTGGAGCCGCTGGTGGATTGGAACCACCCACCTCTTGGTTACCAGTCAAGCATTTCATCGTTGGCCACCAGGTATTGGGTGGGGCCTAGTGTTTTGAAAAAGCAGCCCTGGTGGAGCAGTGGTTAAGTGCTCAGCAGTTAACTGAAAGGTTGGCGGCTCAAACTCACCAGGTGAAAGATATGGCAGTCTGCTTCCATAAAGATTACAGCCTTGGAAACCTTAGGGAGGAGTTCTACTCTGTCACACAGAGTTGCTATCAGTCAGAATTGACTTGATGGCAAACAACAACAACAGTATTTTGAAAAAGCTTATCCAGGTATTTACAGTGAGTGAGTTCCAGTTCTGTCATTTTAAACAGCTGGATGGCATTTGGGTGATTCATCCTAAAACAATTATCTGCAATGCTGACATTTTGGGAAATAATGCCAAATCTCAGCAGTAGGCATATGAGGATCAGTAGCTTGTTTAGAGTGAAATTGCAGAGGTGAGGTCCTCACCTTTGGAGACTTTCGAGCCCTGCCTCGGTGACCTCATCTGTTGAAAAGATCTCTTTGATATCTAGCCGAATCCTCTGCAAATACTGGCAACACTGGAGACAGAAAGAAGATACTAACAAGTCCATCTGCTGGTTAATTGGAAGCCATACTTCTTGGAAATTGTCCAATGCCAAGCGGACAAATTCTTCATCTTGGGCCTCAAAAAGGCAGTGGAAGGCGTCCAGGAAATCCAGTGGTGAGGTGGTGTTGGCCTGTTCACCTAACAGAGAGACCCACCGCAGAAGCTCCTGCTTTATCACCAGAGGGACACCATGGCCAAGCAGGGCCTCCAGCTTCGTCACCAACTCTTTGTTCATGAGGCCAAACAAGAAACGCTTCATCTGAAGCAAGTGGGGGTTGAAGCCAACTTGTTGCAGCTTCATCAGGCTCCTTGCATTCTCAATGGACAGCAAGGGTGGATCATGCTTTCTTTCCAGTCCCTCTAGAACATAGTACAAGGCAGCACAAAACTCCTGGAGGCTGCAGTGAAAGAAAGTGTAACAGCCCTCACACAGGACATCCTTGGGAAGGATGGTCATGTGAAACAGAGCGGAGAGCTCAGACTCCTTCAGCCCATGAACACCCAGGTCCTCACTGCAGAACACAAACTTCATATTCCACACACCCTCCACAGCCATCCGGCACAAGTTCTTCAGGACAGCTTTTTCTTCCCCCTTGAGACAGCACCAGAGGTCATCTCGTGGTGTGAACTGATGGAACATGAAAGTGGCACACAAGCTCGTGAGAGTTTGGCAAATTGGGGGCGCATCCTTTCCCGCCACATACTGCAGCTGCAGAGCCACACTGGTTAGCTGACACACGTTGTAAACCTGGCACTCGTCAAAGAGCCGGCTGTTGTTCAACACTGATGTTAAGACTGGCGTTTTTTGTTGCTCATCCACAATGCTCTGGAGGATAAACTGAGTCCTCAGTTCCGCCGGGATTCCCCCAACAAATAGATAATGGGGAGATACCACCATGGATGTGAGCTTCCCTATGCCCACATCTCTGACTGTGATTAGTAAGGAGGACTCTGGAAGCAGGACTTTCTTCAGCAGGCTGTGTATCAGGACAGACATGGGTTGCTTCTCAGCCCAGTTTTCACAGAGCTTCCCAGGACAATCTTGGAGGGCAAAGTCCAGGTCATCAAAACCATCAATGACAAACAGGAGCCTCTCTGGTTGGGACATGATCTCCGTCATTGGCGCGCAGGAGTCTGGCCACTCCATGGAAATTAACTCGGCCAAACTTCCCTCCTTCATGTGTTGTATCTCTCTAGCATGGAGAAAGAAGACATAGGAGAACATGCCCTGGTAGAGTTGTCCTCTTGCCCAGTGGAGCATGATCCTCTTGGTCAAAACCGATTTCCCGGTGCCCGATTTTCCATGAAGAACCACAGTGCGAGGCTGGCCCCTCCTGTGTGAAATGAAAATATCAACCAAACTTTGTGTTTGTGACCAGTCAGTAGCAATTTCTCCGAAACCATGACATACATTCAGCTCCCTGGTGAATTTTGTCATTACATGAGCCCTGTAGTCCCATTTGTCACCTACA
The DNA here is from genome assembly GCA_030035585.1 of Dugong dugon. NCBI lineage: Eukaryota > Metazoa > Chordata > Mammalia > Sirenia > Dugongidae > Dugong > Dugong dugon. The sequence continues at coordinate 119,909,989 of CM057466.1, forward strand.
TGATCAGGAGAGGGTAGAAGAAAAACAGGAAACAAAGTTAAAGAAAGTCTAGATTTTAGGTAAAAAAAAAAAAACAAAAAAGTCAGCGGATCCCGTGTCAGATGGCTATGTACATGGGTCTTCTGTGGCTCAATAGTCAAGTGCTTGACTGCTAACCGAAAGGCCTGTGGTTCAAACCTATCCAGCCACTCCAAGGGAGAAAGACGTGATGATCTGCTCCCCTAAAGATTACAGCCTAGGAAACTCTATGGGGCAGTTCTACTCTGTCACGTGGGGTAGCTGTGAGATGGAATCAAGTCGAGGGCACCCAACAAGAAAAATTTGTTATTTCTTAGCAATGTGCTGCTGAGAAACTCCCTCCTTCATAAGTTTATGACTGTTCTACAAAATAGTCTGTTATTAACTTTGTCCTTGTAACCTGATTTCTCTTTTCAGCACTTAATACCTGGTAATGTTACATATTTTTGTTAGCCTATTGTAGAGTAGAAGGAATGCTGGTGGCACAGTGGTTAAGCTCTCAGCTGTTAACCAAAAGGTCAGCGGTTTGAACCCACCCACTGCTCCATGGGAGAAAGATGTAGCAGTCTGCTTCTGTAAAAGATTTAGAGCCTTGGAAACCCAATGGGGCAGTTCTACTCTGTCCTATAGGGTCGCTGTGAGTCAGAATTGACTGGACAGCAACAGGTTTGGATTGTAGAGTAGACTCTAAGCAGGGACTTTCTTACTGTTACATTGTTGGTATTGACAACAGTGCCTGGCAAGCTGTAGGCTCTTTCTTAAATGAATAATCTATGGTAAACTCTTGCATGTGGTCACTGAGAGAGAGAGAACTTTGGGGAAACTAAGGCTGTGTGCACCGTGGTCAGGTTAAGTTCTAGACCTGTAGAACAGGCAGGCACCTCCAGTTCCACCCCCAGGTTACTTGGGGGAATGTATTAGTTATCTAGTGCTGCTGTAACAGAAATACCACAAGTAGGTGGCTTTAATAAACAGAAATTTATTTTGTCACAGTTTAGGAGGCTAGAAGTCTGAATTCAGGATGCTGGCTCTAGGGGAAGGTTTTCTCTCTGTTCTCTCAGGAGAAAGGTCCTTGTCTCTTCTGAGTTTCTGCTCTTGGGTGATCTTCATGTGGCTTGGTATTTCTCTTCCCCCATCTCTGCTTGCCACTTGCTTGTTTGATCTCTTTTATAGCTCAGAAGAGATTGACTTAAGAGACACCCAACACTAATACTGTCTCATTAACATAACAAAGAAAACCCATTCCTAAATGGAATTTTAACCACAGGAGGAATTGACTCCACAATGGCAAGAGGTTTGGTTTTTGGTTTTAATGCTATGCCATCTTTTGAATACACTAAAACCCACCAAATTATACACTTTAAAAGTAAACTTTATGGTATGTGAATTACAGCTCAATAAAAAATACTCAAGCAGCATTTCTTCTCAGAAGCCTGCTTTCAATTCCTCGACTGGTCACCTCCCAATTCACACAACCACAGCACCTTGGATCTCCTCTTCTTACATCTTTGTTTGACTTAATTAACATATAACTCTAGGCTATAAACCCCATGAAGGCAAGAAATGATTTTTTTATCACTATATTCCCATTACAGTACTTCAGATGATAAGTATTCACTAAATATGGGTTGATAGAAGGAATTAAGAAAGATCTCAACTATTTAAGTAATTTTGAACAAAGCTCTTGACTGCTCTTGGCTCTATGTTCAGCATCTGTCAAACAAGCTTGTATTCAATGCCCCAGTTGACTAGAATTATGGGTTTGTTGGAATAGATCTTCATAAAGACTGATGAGATAATCACAGAGAACACACATGACTCTGTCTAGGGCTCTGAGTTCAAGGGTTCTTATGGAAGGACCCGACACCAGAGACCAATGAGGATGAATGGAGAAAAAGTAGACACCCTGCCACCTACACACCACAGCCTTCTCTTCACACAAGTCCCTTCAAGGATGGAAAATCCCAGTGAATAAGATTTATTTACCTTGTTCTTCTATTACCTCTGCCGCTTTGGTCCCGTATTGTTCCATAGCTTGTGAAATTTCTGCAGAAGAGAGGGGAGAAGAATAAACTTCAGCATACTTGCAGAAATTATCCAAATCAGGTTATGTCAGAAACACACAAAACCCCTGAGATTTGTGATTCCAGCTTTCATCTTCTAGGCCAGTTTGGAACATGGCAACCACTGGCTCAGTCAGAAGGGCAGAGTTCACTAGAACAGTGAGCACTAGATCCAAAATCAAAAGATGTGAGTTCTGGTCTTATTTCTGTTCTTTATTCTTTGAAGAGTCTTGGGTAAGTCACTAAAATGATGGGGTGAGACCCAGTGGTTAAGAGCTAAGGGTCTGGAGTCAGACACAGGATTCAAATGTGAATTCTGTTACTACTTGTGAAATCTTACTTAGTCAAATTACTAGACTCACCTTGTCCTGTCCCCTTCTTACATTCCCTCCCTTACCTTACCTGGCCTTCCCCCTGTTGCCCTTATCTTGCCTTACCTTACCTGGTCTTTGCTGCCTTTACTTTGCCTTACCTTATCTGGCCTTCCCCCCACCCCCCTTACCTTGCCTTACCTTACCTTACCTGGCCTTTGCCCCCTTTACCTTGCCTTAACTTACCTGGCCTTTGCCCCACCCCCTTTACCTTGCCTTATCTTACCTGGCCTCTGCCCCACCCCCCTTACCTTGCCTTATCTTACCCAGCCTTTGCCCTCTTACCTTGCTTTGCCTAGCCTTCCCTGGCCTTTCCCCCTTTACCTTGCCTTGCTTTACCTTGGCTTTCCCCCTTTGCCTTGGCCTTTCACACCTTATTTTAGCCCCTTTGACTGTCTTAACATTTTACTAAATTGCTAATTGAGGTGTTATAACAGCGAGCAGAGTGGGTGGGGACTGGACTAGAATGAACACTGGACTCTTAAGATGTGTTAATCATTAACTCTAGGTCTGACTCAAAGTATGGCTTTTATCAAGTCATCCAATGAGGCAGCATAGCCTAGTGGTTAAGTTCGCAGGCACTAGAGTCAGGTCTCCTGGGCACAACCCTGGCTCTTCCTCAGTTAAGCCATGTAAATTTGGGTGTGCCATTTAGCCTCTGGCTCTCAGTTTTGTTACTAGACAGCTAGAATGACCATTACTGTCACATAGGGTTCTTTTGAGAGTTATGATATAAAGCACTTGGCACGGAAGTGGTAGCTATTGGGTATGGTGATACTTTAGAGGGGTTTTCCAAAGTGACTGATGATCAGACACCCTCTTTTTGCATTTTTGTATTGGTCCTACTGCCAGGATTAGTCTGTTAGTGCCTCTATTTCGTACCAATTCTAAGCAGCCATTTAGTAATCTATGAAAGCTATAAGATGCAATTTTATCACTTGAAGGGCAATAACATATAGCACTCACCCTGTTAAGCCTAGACTTCCACTTAACTTTGAGAAATGGATAGCCTTTGGGATTCTGAGATCTGTAACTCAGAAATCAATTCCTCAGACTTTGGCTTTCGGGATGCTTTCCTATGCACAGCCTGAACAAAGTTGCGTCAAAATGAAGTTGATAGACTCTGGGTCCTAGATTTCATGGCCAACACCGACTGCTGGAAGGTTAGCAAGATACTAGCGACAAATAGGGTAAATGCTATCTATACAAGCCTGCATTTCTCCCTACAGGTTTTGCCTTTGCTGGTTTGATCTTATTTTGTTGGTTTGTCTCCCCTCTCTCCTGCTGAAGTGTAAGCTTCATGAATGCTGGGAATTTACATGTTCTCTGTCCATGAATGTATCACAAGTACACAGAACTTTGCCTAGTCACGTAGTCAGTGATCAAATGTTTGGGGAATTGTATTGTATCTGGCCTCATGCCATTTGGTTATCCCCACTGAAGCCTCCAAGACAGATCATTATGAGGGAACAATTCAAATAGGAATATGAAGTTGGCCAAAGGAGAGATGATGGAAACTCCATGAGTTCTAATGAAGCTTTAAGACCACAGAGTTCTAGACTTGGAATATGGAAGACCAGAATTACCAGATCTTCAGAACCTATGTGGCCAACAAATGATAGGATACAGCAGACTGTCCAGATCCTTCCTTTGTCCCTAGATTTGCCCCTGGACTATCAGAAGTAATGGTTCTAGCCCTAGACGTACTGTGAATTATTCACCACGTGGCCTTAATCCCACCCCTTCTTCCACCACCTCTACACTCACCTGGCACTTCTCCCAGCCTTGGTCCTGGATAAGTCTCTATTTGTTCGTAATCCTCTGCAACAGAGAGCAGAAGGGAGAACTGTATCAACAAAGTCATAGGAATTACCCAAACCAGGGATGAGAGCATCCCCTTCCAAATTACTGAGGGAAACCAAGGCCAGCTCCAGGATCTCACAGTTTATTCCACAGCTAGCTTGTTAACAGAGAAAGTGGAGTCAGACCTTCATATGCCATCAACGCAGCGAAGCAGAGACTTATAGTAAAGAGTGCTCTGGTTTGAACTTATAAATGTACATTTTAGTCCCACTTGCTGTTTATCAACTGTGTGGTCTTGGGAAAGTTACTTGATGAGGCAGTATATTATGGTTAAGGAACCTTGGTGGCACAGTGGTTAAGTGCTTGCTGCTAACCTAAAGGTCAGTAGTTTGACTCCACCAGTGGCTCAGTGGGAGAAAGAGGTGACAGTCTGCTTCCATGAAGATTTCAGCCCTGGAAACCCTATGGAGTAGTTCTACTCTGTCCTATAGGGTCACTGAGAGTCGGAATTCAACTAGATGGCAATGGTTGTATTACAGTTATTAAGAGTTATCTTTTGAGAGTCATCCTAAACACCTCTCTTGAACTTCAGACCCAATTAGTCAACCATTCATTTGATGTCTGTGAATTATCCAAATGGAGGCATCTTCAACACTGACCGCTCTTCCCACATATATTAGCTGCAAAACAACATCTCTTCTAATGTTTCCTGGGATGAGATATTAGAACCCTATCCATCCCCTTTCTTATGCCAGAAACTTGGGTATCCTTGATACCATATTCTCTCTGTACTTGTAGCCCTCAAAAGCCATGTGTCTACTTCCTAAACATCTTCCAACTCCATTTCTGCTTCTTTCTCTGACTGCCATCATCACCCTAGTCCAGACCACCTTCATTTCTCCTTTGTTGTTATTGTTGTGTGCCATTGAGGCTATTTTAGACTCATGGCAATCCCATGTGACAGTAGAACTGCCCCATAAGATTTCCTAGGCTGTAATCATTATGGGAGCAGATTGTCAGGTTTTTCTGCCACGGAGCCGCTTGGTGGGTTTGAATCATCAACTTTTCGGTTAGCAGCTAAGCACTTAACCGAAATGAGAAATGCTCCTCATTTCTCCCCTAGCATGCTCGGATAGCCTCAAAAATGAACTACCCACATCTCTTCATGACTCCTGGACCACTCAGTACTTCAGGGAGCAGTGATTTTTCCAAAAATGGAAATTGGGTTTTTGTTGTTTTTTTAACTTCCACCCTCTTTGACACTGTTTATTTGCTTATGGTTGCTATTGAAATTATTTTCAAGATCCTGTGTAATCTGACTTCTAGTCTATCTCTTTGGCATCCCTGGATGGTCAAATGGTTAAGCACTCAACTACTAGATGAAAGGTTGGTGGTTTGAACCCACCCAGAGGCGCTCAGAAGACAGGCTTGGTGACCTGCTTCTGAAAGTTCACAGCCTGGAAAACCCTATGGAGCAGTTCTACTCTGACACACATGGGGCTGCCATGAGTCAGAGTTGACGGCAACTAACAACAACAGTCCATCTCTCCAGCTTCATCTCTTCTGTCACATTTCCACCTATTTTCCACAGCCTACACAAGACCTTTGTTTCAAGCTCCAAAAGCTTTATCATGCTGTTTCCTCTTGCTCAGCATGTTCTTCTCGCCCATATCTAATTAACCTAATTATTTTTCTTCATTTTTATCTCAGCCTAAAGCTTACTTCTTCTAGGAAATAATTCTAGACTTCACTTCCATTTAGTCTGGAATAGAACTCACTTTTACATTTTTCCATACCATGTTTTTAAGATTGCCCATTTATCTCTCTTGCCTACTACACTGAAAGCTATAACATCTCTGGCACGACACACGAGAATTTAAATGTATGCCACTCAGAAACCCGTTGCTGCAATTCTAACTCATAGTGACCCTGTAGGACAGAGTAGAACTGTCCTAGGTTTTCCTAGGATGTAATCTTTACAGGAGCAGATCACCAGGTCTTTTTCTCCCAGAGCCGCTAGGTGGGTTGAACCACTAACGTTTTGTTTAGCAGCTGGGTGCTTAACCATTGCACCAACAGGGTTCATATACATATAAAACCCATTGCTGTTCAGTCGATTCTGTGACAGAGCAGAACTGCCCCATAGGTTTCCAAGACTGTAATCTTTATGGAAGCAGATTCCAGGCCTTTTTCTCATGGAGCAGCTGGTAAGTTCAAACCAATGAACTTCTGGTCAACAGCTGAGCACTCAACCACCACACCAAAAGGGCTCCTTAAATATATGCTAAGAGAATGTTAAATAATGAGTTCCATCTTTGTGACTCATTAGCACATGAATTTGGTTAATTTATATAACGTGGCAGAGCCTCTGTTTTAGCTTCTACCACAGGGAAGTTATTTCATTGGGTGGGTGTAAGCACCAATGACAGGGCACCTGAAGAGTTCAATGTAGTGCCTTTAGTGCAATGTAGCTCTCATTTTAACTTTCTAACCCTCATTTCCTCTGAATAAGGCCAACAGGGCTTTTTCAAAGCTCAAAAGGGGTTAAAATAAATTTTAAAAACCCAAAAACTCAAACCTGTTGCTGTCAAGTTGATTCCAACTCATAGCTGTAGAACTGTTCCATAGGGTTTCCAAGGCTGTAGTCTTTACTGAAACAGACTGCCACATCTTTCTCTGGCAGAGTGGCTGATGGGTTCAAACCACCAACCTTTCTATTGGCAGCTGTGTGCTTAACCACTGTGCCACCAGGGCTCCTCTGCCAAATACTTAGCCAAAAACCAAAACCAAACCCATTGCCGTCGAGTTGATTCTGACTCACAGCGACCCTGTAGGACAGAGTAGACCTGCCCCATTGGGTTTCCTAGGCTGTAATCTTTATGGAAGCAGATTGCCACACCTTTCTCCCAAGGAGCCACTGGGTGGGTTCAAACCACCACACTTTTGGTTAGCAGCTGACCACTTAACCACTGTACCACCATGGCTCCTTCAGAAGGGGTAGCTGCTCTTAAAATCCTTTGCAGTACTATAAAAATTATAGCTGCTGAGCTACATCTAGGTGGCTTTGATGTGTAGGCATGAGGTACCTGCGATCTCTAGGGCCAGTTTGGCTGTTCAGTGTTGCAACTCCTTTTCCCTCTAAGCCTTGAGTCCAGATTTGAAGAGCAGAATTTATTCTGATAAAGGAGAGTGATGATTTTTCTACTACCTTTCTCCTCAATATCCTAAGATAACCACATATCTGATCTGTGTCCATTGCTATGATTTGGACACCAACAGTCTGAGTAGGGTAACTTCTTAGTGTCTTGATCTTCGGTCCCTCAGCCTGGGACAGGAAGGAAGGGAGATACCAATTATGCAATGATCACAGTGCTCTCAATTAACAAATGAGGCTTTGTTCATCACTTCCCATACATCATCTTACTGAATCTGTGCAACAGCACGTGTAAGTAGCACAGTTCCTGTTCCTAAGATGTGAATCCAAAGGTCAGAACAGGAGGCAACTTGCCCAAGGTCATACAGATAAGCAAGTGGTAGCTCCAGAGCCCAAGCTTAGTATTTAATGACTCTAAACTCTATCAATTTCACCTTAATTCTGTCCAGAAAAAAACAAAAAAAAAATGTATGCTGACCCTATGTATTACAGAGTAGAACTGAACTCCATAGGGTTTTCTTGTCTGTAATCTTTGTATAAGCAGATCACCAGATCTTTCTTCCATGGAGTTGCTGGGTAGGTTCAAACTGCCAACTTTTAGGTTAGCAGTTGAACACAAGCCATTTGTTCCACCCAGGGACATTTCTGTCCAGATAGAGCGTCCTTATACTCATTTATGGAGCCCTGTGATATAGTGGTTAAGAGTACAGCTGCTAACCAGAAGGTTGGCAGTTCGAATCCACCAGCCACTCCTTGGAAACCCTATGAGGCAGGATAGTTCTACTTTGTCCTATAGGATTGCTATGAGTCAGAACAGACTTGTTGGCGATGGGTTTTGTTTTGGTATACCCATTTATTCATTGCTTCGTAGGCTAGAGATTACACTAATTTCTAGCCAGTGAGGATGATCAGTGACCTATTCCCCATGGTTCAGACTCACATGGTAGAGTTGGACTCAATCAAACAATGATGCCTTCTTCAACCCCATGAAAACTTGTGGCCACTCCCTTCCCCCTCCCCCTAGATTAGCCCTAAGGCTTACTCACTTTTCAGTGCATTCTTTGCTATCTCAGAGAGTTCTGACAATTTCATCTTTTCAAAGACATTAATGGATATCTCCCAGATAAGAGGTCCCATATAATATTCATGCAACAGGGAGGCTAGACATTCCACATTGGCATTCTTCACTTCAGACCATGGAAGAGAGCCCTTCCTCCGTTCTGAAGTTTCTTCCTTTAGGAATTCCTTAAACATCTCAAACTCATCTTTGTCCAGCTCCATGAAACACCAGTGCAGCCCATAAATGGAAAAGGAGGGCGATTTGACTTCTTCCAACATGACTCAAGGCTGAAAGCTTCAGTTGTGGTGGAAAAGTAGATACTTTGGTAACAGGAAATAGCAGAACCTGTGGGCAGAGTGACAAGGCTCAAAAGAGAAATCTTCCAGCAAATTCTCAAGTTCATACAACTAACCTAGATGAACAATATTCTGTTCCCAGTTGTGAAATGTACTAACAGAAGCTCAATACCAGTTCTTGATAGACTTAACATTAAACTGAGTTGATAGGCCGTCAAGTCAATTCCAACTCATAGTGGCCCTATAGGACAGAGTAGAACTGCCTGATAGGATTTCCAAGGCTGTAATCTTTACGGGAGCAGACTGTAGGTTTTTTCTATAGGGGTACTACGAGTCAGAATTGACTCAATGGCCCACAACAACAGCATACTCAAGGAAGAAGCCCGGGTGGTACAGTGGGTGAGCACTTGGCTGCTAACCAAAAGGTTGGTTTGAACCTATCAGCAGCTCCATGGGAGAAAACACCTGCGATCTGTTCCCATAAAGAATACAGCCAAGAAAACCCTATGGGGCACGCTCTATTCTGTCACATGGGGTTGCTATGAGTCAGAATCGACTTGGTGGCACACAACAACATACATACATACTCAAGGAAATGAGCAAATAGGATCCCACCAGTTACAACAAACCAGTTACACTTTTTTTTAGGTCAGCTGATTCCCACTGAGCCCATTACACAATAGAGTTGCAAAAACACAATAGACAGTTTATGTGTAAAAATAAATGAATACTTGCAAATAATACATGATCAGGTACTTGTATCTAGAATATATAAAAACTCTTATAATAATGAAAAGGCAATTAACCCAATTAAAAATGGGCAAAGGATCTGAATAGACACTTACCCAAAGATGATATACAAATGGCCAATCCACATCCAAACCAAACCCATTGCTGTCGAGTCAGTTCTGACTCATAGTGACCCTGTAGGACAGAGTAGAACTGCCGCATAGTGTTTCCTAGGCTGTAAACATTTACAGAAGCAAACAGCCACATCTTTCTCCTGTGGAGCAGCTGTGGGTTTGAACTGCAGACTTTTGTGTTAGGAGCCTAGCCCTTTAACCATTGCACCACCAAACAAACAAAAAAAAAACCCAAACTCGTTGCCATCGAGTAGATTCCAATTCATAGCAACCCTATAGGACAGAGTCAAACTGCCCCATAGGGTTTCCAAGGAGCAGCTGGTGGATTCGAACTGCTGACCTTTTGGTCAGCAGCCAAGCTTGTAACCACCGTGGCAAATAAGTACATGAAAAACATGTCCAATATCATTAACCATCAGGGAAATGTAAATCGAAACCATAATGAGATACTACTTCACCTCCACTAGGATGGCTATGCTCAAAAAGACAGCGCTGGTGAGGGTGTGGAGACATTGGAACCCTCATGTGCAGTTGGTGGGAATGTTGCACCTGGGTGGTAAAAACAACACTCGATTGCTAAACAAAAGGTTGGCCCCTGGAAGAAAGGCCTGGTGATCTATTTCTGAAAAATCAGCCATTGACAGCCCTATGTAGCACAGCTCTACTCTGACACACATGGGGTCGCCAGGAGTCACAGTCAACCTGAGGGCAGACGTTTGTGTTGTTACATTGTTGGTGGTAGCATAAATGGTATCATCTCATTGGAGTGGAACTTGGCACTATCTATCCAGTTTAAATGCGAGTATTGTTAGATGCAGCCTTGTTTGCAACAGCAAGACTGCAGACCACTTAAGTGTTGATCAATAATAGGTGGGTTAATTCATACACCGCAGTCCCCTGTATCCTTGAAAATGCTCAGCGATCAGCATAAAATGTGCCTCAGTTTGTTAAGACTCACTCAGCCTAGTCTATCTTTGGGTGATGAACAGGAAATGGCTGACACTGGTTGACGGGGCTGGGGAAACAAAGTGGGGCCAAGGAAACACTAAATCTCACTCTATACCTTGTCACATTGCTTGCTTTGTCCAACATTAAAATACACCTCCCATTAAACAACCATTTTAGCTGAAGCCCAAAGAAGTAAATGTACCTCATCAAAACAATGAAAGGAAATTGGTCTTACCATTACCCATCTATGAAAGATCAGACCAAAAAAAAAAAAAAGATGAACAAGGTTAACATAATTGAAGAAAAATGGAAGTTTATGTGCTAGAGTACTCAAAATACAGAACCCTAGCGAGAAAACAAGCTTTTCTGCACATTCCTATGTATTATTACAAAAAATACTGACCACATTAGTGGTTCAAGGAAAAACACTTATTTCTAAGAGCAAGTTAAAAAGGCTACATCCTAACCACAGAACAATGAAAAGTCCTAGTTCTTTTCTAATTTAAGAAGAAAACAACCGGACCACATGGAGATTGGAAAAAAAAAAAATCTTTTCAACTATTGGGTTAAGCAATTAAATTAAGGTTATTTAAAAGAGAAAAATTACAGGGTTTCTTTTTGGGGTGATGACATACTTCTGGAACTAGACAGAGGTGACGGTTGCACAACATTGTGAATATACTGGATTGAGTGGTACAATTTAAAATTGCTAAAATGGTAAGTTCTGTTACGTGTATTTTGCCGTTGTTGTGTGGCTTTGAGTCAATTCCAACTCACAGCAACCATGTGACAGAGTAGAACTGCTCTATATGGTTTTCTTGACTGTAATCTTTATGGAAGTAGATCACCTGTTCTTTCTTCCAGGTAGTGGTTGGTGAGCTCAAACTTCCAATCTTTCAATTAGCAGCCAAACACTTAACCATTTAGCTACCAGGGCTCCTTATGTGTATTTTACCACAATAATAATAATAATAAAGAATGGATTTAAGATTGCCATATCTAAACACTTTCCTATACACACAACTTGAATTACGCTTTTGCCTTATGTCACCAAACAATCCACTGAGTAGAACTGCCCATAAGGTTTCCAAGGCTGTAAATCTTTATGAAAGCAGACTGCCACATCTTTCCCCAGAGTGTCTGGTGGGTTCAAACCTCCGAACTTTCGGTTAGCAGCCAAGCGCTTAACCACTGCACCACCAGGGCTCCTTGTTGTAGGGATTGCTGGAACAGTAAAAGAGAATCATGGCTGCTAAGGGCAACAGACAAACCTCAGTGATAGGTGAAGAAATCAGTAGGGCATAGGGAAAATCGTTCTAGTTTTAGGATGAGATGATTGAACAAGTTCAAATACTTAGTGCTAAGAAGAAATAAACGTAGGAGAAGCAAAGAGAAAGAACCATTAGTACTTAATCTTTCCTAAGTACCTTCTTGAGGAGCCCTGGTGGGTGATCTCCTTCCATAAAGATTACAGCCTAGGAAACCTTCTGGGGCAGTTCTACTCTGTTCTATAGGGTCGCTATGAATCTGGATTGACTCAAAGGCAATTTTTTTAAAAGTACTTCTTAGGTGATTTACATAATCTCATTTAGTCTTTATACAAACATGTTGTTGTTGTTAGTTGCCATCAAGTTGATCCCGACTCGTGGTGACCCCACGTGTGCAGAGTAGAACTGCTCCATAGGGTTTTCAAGACTGTGATCTTTCAGAAGCAGATGGCTAGGGCTTTCTTCCAAGGCACCTCTGGTGAATTTGAACCGCCAACCTTTCGGCTAGTAGTTGAGCGCTTAAGCATTTGTGCCATCCAGGGACTGAGTTCTACTTTACAGAGTTGAAAGCGAAGCTTCTCTGAAGCTGAATAGCTTCCTCTATATTTCAAGAAAAAGAATTTTAATGCACAGCTACCTGGTTGTAATGCCTTGTCTTTAACACCGCATCACAGAGTGGGAATCAAGCTCAAAAGATGGGACTAGAGCCCAGGTAGAGGGATTAATTTGGGATACACAGACACTTTCACCTATAATATTGGTGGTGACAAGAACAACTGGGGTGGAGGTAAAGATGTTACTCCAACTCAGGGAGGCTTGTAGGCTAGAGGGATGCAAGTTAAGAGTGGTGGTCAGGGTTATTTTCTGGGGATGAATGACTTACCCAAGCTTTCACTTTGTCTCCCTCCTTCCTCTATAATCCCTCTCCTGGTACACCTGTCCCCACAGGTGTCTTGAATGATTCAATAGAAGCAGTTATGATTACAGGGCTTGAAATTAATTAGACCCAGGTCTAAATATTAAATCTGACACTGCCCCAGGCAAGCCATTTAAGTTATATGTGACTCAGTTTCCTCACCTGATAAATATGACAAATACTCCCACGATTATGTAGCACTTCAATAACTGTTAAGTCATAGTTGGTGTTAGGTGCTATTGAGTCAAATCAGACTCATGGGACCCTACAGGTCAGAGTAGAACTTCCCCATAGGGTTTCCTAGGCCACAATCTTTACGGGAGCAGATAGCCAGGTCTTTCTCTTGCAGAGCTGCTGGGTGGGTTTGAACAACAGACTTTTCGGTTAACAACTGAGTGCTTAACCATTGTGCATCCAGGTCTTCTTAAATCGTACTTAGCACATTATTAGCACAATTAACACAGTAACACTCCTGAACTCCCACCAAATGTGGCCCAGACATTAGCGAACCTTGACCTCAGAGTCACAGAACCCCTACTTTGTCCTTTATTTTAGATCTAGAGTTGGAGAGGGTGAGGGACCCACCTAAATTCCCCTAACAGTTGAGCTTTGGAGGTGGACGTTTGCAGCAAAATGGGGAAATTATTTCATTCACTCAAAGGGTCCTTTGGTCTCTGAGCTCTGACTAGCTTAAAGGGACAAGGTGGGGGCACATAGTGCTGTTGTTATGTGCCATTGAGTCAATACTGATTCATAGTGACACAGTGTGACACAGTAGAACTGCCTCAATGGGTTTCCTAGGCTGTAATCTTTATGGGAGCAGATTATCAGGTCTTCTCCTACAGAGCTGCTGGGGGAATTCCAACTGTTGACCTTTTGGGTACTGTGTAGGACCACACGATAGGGGACAACAAATAGGTTCTTAATCTGGAATGGAGAAAGAAAGAGGAAAGAGAAGCTCTGGGAACAAGACCAGTAGGAAGAACTCACCGACCGGACTCCTCACCTCCAAGATTAAATCCCACCCCAGAGCAAGCTGGCAACCAGAATGAATAGGAAAAAAAAAAAAAGGCTACGCCCAATCCCACCCACATGGTGATGGTCTTTAGGGAATCCTGGGTCAGTGATGTGGTCGCTGTCCATTGGCTGCGGTGGGCTCCCAATGCTCAGGCCCAGAGCATACATGAAACACCTGCTTTGTGCACCTGTATGCATTTCCCACTTCGTACCTATCTCTGCCTCTGCTGATGAAGATGCTTCGTTTACCCTTTGCACACCTGTGCCTGGGATAGCAGAATGAGTACAGCCTTCACCTGGTTGTCCTGGAGGCAATAATTTTGTGTGTGGGTGGGTGAGTAGTGGTGGAATGAAGTTGTCCTTATCTTACATAACCTGGAAGATGCAGTTGGCATTTGTTAACCATTTTCTAATGTTGCTGCTGTTATTTGTACAATATGTTCTCTGCATAAAACACCCTTGTTTTGATTCCCCATGAACTCATAACCCTTCTCCCAACACTGAATTTCAGACTTACAGAAAAGTTGCAAGAAGGGTACAAAGAATTCCCATATATCCTTCACCCAGATTCCCAAAATGGTAATATTTTACTACATTTGCATTATCATTTCTCCCATTCTTCCTTTTCATTATTTTTTCCTGAACAATTTAAGAGTAATTTTCAATCATGATGCTCTTTTACTCCTAAATACTTCAACATGTATTTCCTAAAAACAATGGATCTTCTTATATAACCACAGTGCAATTGTTAGAATCAGAAAATTAATGTTCTATTTCATAAAGAAATAGAAAACCTAAATATCCCCATATCCCTTAAAGAAGTTGAGCTTATAATCAATTAACTTTTCACAAGGAAAATTTCAGGCTCCATCAAACATTTAAGGATAAAATAATACCAGTTTTACACAAATTCTTTCAGAAAACAAAGACGGCAACTGGAGATGAAAATAACAGTACCCAAACATTACCTGAATTCATTGTTTTTCTCTATGTGGCTATCTTATCAGTTTGATACTCAGTTAGGTTTATTATATTAATTAACAATACTATTATCTATCTACATTTATTATCTAGAATTTGTTAATTGTCCCAATAATATCCTATAGGTTGTCATTGTTATTGCTGTTTTTAGGTACTGTTGAGTCAATTTTGACTCATAGCCACCCCATATGACAGAGTGGAAGTGCCCCATAGGGTTTTCTAGGCTGTAATTAAACCCACCAGTGGCTCCACAGGAGAAAGTTGTGGCAGTCTGCTTTGAAAAGATTATAGCCTATAATGCTCTATGGGGGCCATTTTACTCTGTCACATGGAATCAACAAGGAATCAGACTCAACTTGACGGCAATAGGTTTCGTTTGAAACCTTAGGGGAGCAGATCACCAGGTCTTTTGCCCGTGGTGCCACTGGGTAGGTTAGCAGCTGAGCCTTTAACCGTTGTGCTACCAGGGCTCCTTATAACGTTCTATATAGCAAAAGAAAATCCAGAATATGTGCATTTATTCAGTTGCCATGTCTCTTTATACTACTTTCATCTAGAACAGTTCCCACGTCTTTATCTGAATTTTATAACATTGACATGTTTGAAGAGTACAGGCCAGTTATTTTGTAGAATGTTCCTTGATATGGGTTTGTAAGCTGTCTCTCAATAATTCGATTCAGGCTGTGCACTTTCGGCAGAACACCCCAGAGGTGATGCAGAATTCTTGGTGCAGTCTATCTGGGTCACATGCTGCCAATTAGTCTTCTCACAGGTGATGTTAATTTTAATCGTCTGGTTCAGGAAGTGTCTCCAACATAAAGTTACTATTTCACCACTGCAATTAAAAAGTATTTTGTGGGGATATACAGTAAAACCTGCAAAAGCCAGAAACCCGCCAGAGAAGGAAAACTAAAATATTTTCCACTAATAGTGAACGATAGAAAAGTGGTAAGACTGCACTCTGTCAAAGGTGGAAAACTTGGGAGACCTGGAAAAAACAAGGCAGTTCTGTTGAGTTCCGGCTGTCGCAGGCTTTACTGTATATATGTATGTATTTTATAATTTGTTTTATATTTTGTTGTTGTTGAGAATATACACAACAGAATATATACCAATTCACCAGTTTCTACATGTACCATTCAGTGACATTGATTACATTTTTCGAGTTGTGCAACCATTCTCATCCTCTTTTTCTGCATTGTTTCTCTTTCATTAACATAAACTCACTGCCTCCTAAATTTTCTGTCTAATACTTTAAGTTGCTGTTAGGTGCTGTCGGGTCAATTCCAATTCATAGCAACCCTATGTATGACAGAACGAAACACTGCCTGGTCCTGCACCATCCTCACAATCATTGCTATGTTTGAGCCCATTGTTGCAGCCACTGGGTCAGTCCAACTTGTCAAGAGTCTTTCTCTTTTTCACTGACCATCCACCTTACCAAGCATGATGTCCTTCTCCAGGAATTGGTCCCTCCTGATAACATGTTCAAAGTACGTAAGATGAAGTCTCGCCATCCTCATTTCCAAGGAGCATTCTTGCTGTACTTCTTCCAAGGCAGACTTGTTCACTCTTCTGGCAGTCCATGGTATATTCAGTATTCTTTGCCAGCACCATACTTCAAAGGGATCAATTCTTTTTTGGTCTTCCTTATTCATTGTTCAGCTTTCCCATGCATATGAGGCAATTGAAAATATCATGGCTTGGGTCAGGTGCGCCTTAGTTCTCAAAGTGATATCTTTGCTTTTCAACACTTTAAAGAGGTCTTTTGCAACAGATTTTCTGAATGCAATATGTCATTTCATGTCTTGACTACTGCTTCCATGGGTTTTGATTGTGGATCCAAGAAAAATGAAATCCTTGACAACGTCAATATTTTCTCCATTTATCATGATGTTGCTTATTGGTCCAGTTGTGAGGATTTTTGTTTTCTTTATGTTCAGGTGTAATCCATACTGAAGGCTGTAGTCTTTGATCTTCAGCAGTAAGTGCTTCAAGTCCTCTTTGCTTTCAGCAAGCAAGGTTGTGTCATCTGTGTATCGAAGTTTGTTAATGAGTCTTCCACCAATCCTGATGCCACTTTCCTTTTTATATTTGCTTAGCATACAGATTAAGTATGGTGAAAGGATACAGCCCTGACACAAACCTTTCCTGACTTTAAACTATATACTATCCCCTTTTTCTGTTTGAATGACTGCCTGTTGGTGTATGTACAGGTTCCACATGAGAACTATTAAGTGTTCTGGAATTCCCTTTCTTCACCATGTTATCCATAATTTGTTATGATCCCCACAGTCGAATGCCTTTGCATAGTCAATAGAACATAGGTAAACAGCTTTTTGGTATTCTCTGCTTTCAGCCAAGATCCATCTGACATCAGCAATGATATCTCTCATTCCACATCCTCTTCTGAATCCAGCTTGAATTTCTGGCAGTTCCCTGTTGATGTACTGTTGCAACCACTTTTGAATGATCTTCAGCAAAATATTACTCTTGTGTAATATTAATGATATTGTTTTATAATTTCCATGTTCTGTTGGATCACCTTTCTTTGGAATGGGCACAAATATGGATCTCTTCCAGTTGGTTGGCCAGATAGTTGTCTTCCAAATTTCTTGGCATAGACGCGTGAGCATCTCCAGCATGGCATCCATTTGTTGAAACATCTCAGTTGGTATTCCATCAATTCCTGGAGACTTGTTTTTCACCAATGCCTTCAGTGCAGCTTGGACCTCTTCTTTCAATACCATCGGTTCTTGATCATACGGATCATATGCTGAGTGTTGACTGAGGCGCATTTATTCTCATCCATCTCCTCTGTCTCCTTCATGAAGGACCGTCAGTGTCATCTTGATGACAGTGGGTTTGGTTTTGGTTTGGTCATATGTCCAGTCATGGACCAGTAATGTGAAATTTGCTCCCCAAAATGGAGGGTGCTGAGAGACTGAAAAAACAGGCAGGCAACTCCAGGGTGGCAGCAAAGGAGTTTATTAGGGGTACTTACAGATGAGGTGAGTCCTGGGCAGCTGCAGGACCAAAGCAGATCTCTGGTCCCTGTAGTGGGAGGGCAGAGATTTTATAGTAGTGGTGGACAATAGTGGCTACAAGTCATTCTTACATGAGAATGACTCAGCAAATGGTTGTAAACTAGTGGACCATATGAGGGTGCTCATGTTTGGCCTCGCAAAGCCTGTTTCCCCTTCAGTCCACTCCCCTCAAGGTCAGCTCTTACAATCTAGCACACTCCCCATCTTGTGCTGTAGTGCGAGAGACTCTGTTCCCTCCCCGCTGGGAACAGATATAGAAGTGGGGTTTGTCAGGTGCTGTGTGGTGACTCCGCATGTGTGCAAGACAGAGAAAGTTACTGTGTGCCCAAAACGGGGAAGACTTCTCTGACAAGGAGAAGGAACTGGGAGAGAGACAGCAACCCAATTCCCAGCCTCCTTATCCGAGAATGCTCTGGGCTCAAGGCCTTTATTTAGGCAACCTGGATGGGAGGTGTAGAGGCAGACCATTCTCCCAGCAGTCCACCCCTGACTCACATCAGGGTGCTAGAAAAAGAAGCAAAGCATAGCAAGTCCTAGTATGCCCATCATCCATTTTGGATGTTGAGCTGCATGTCGTGGTTTGGTGCATAACTCTGGAGAATGTTGTATCCGTGTATTACTTGATGCAGTATTTAATGAGGATTACTAGTAGGACTGTCCCTAGCAGATGGATGAGCCCTGCTTGGAGGAGAGATCCCAACCAGCTACCCTAGTTGTGGCTTAATCTAAGCCAACCGAATAGATCAAAGAACTGAATTCGCCCAATCTTATATATGTATAACAAGTCCTGATTCATATATATAAAGACAGCTTTTTTCTCCCAACATGGCACATTATATGAACAGTACACATTTCAGTACAAGTAATACAAAAGCTCTCTTTCTCAGTACAGTTGAACAAGATATTACCATTGCCAGACCAGGCTAATTCAGACTTGATATAGTCAGTCACTGCACACTGAAACCCCAGTCATATTTTGTAAGTTCTCCATGTCCAGAGTAACATCAAACTCAGTCTTAAAAGTACTGTTCTCAAAGTCACATTTTCCAGTCCCGTGCCATTTACATTTTTAACACACAGAGAGAAATTTCCTTCTAATGTTGGAGAAGTTCCCACAGGCAGCTGTGATATTTTAAAAGACCTTTTCAATGAGTAGTGAAGTCAACCATATTCATTTACTACGTGGTTGCCTCAGTACACTAGGTTACACATTCAATTGGTCCATGAGGTATCCTCCTTGTTGACAGATAGGCTAGAACAATGTGGGGAGATGACCTGTCATCTTGGTTCAACTGTTGACAGAGCTAACAGTTGGTCTGATTGGTAGCTCAAGCAAAAGCCTTTATCGTTGGGGCCTATGGATGACGGGTCTGTCCATTATTGTGAGATAATCTGGGAAGAAAAAGAGATAACATTAACAATTCCCCCCTTCCCTCTCCTATCTCCTGTGAGGCCTGAGGTGAGGGTTGCCTGTCTGTCCTAGTCTTGAGGCAGTGACCTTTGTGGGAACCAGATCTTTTGTCAGGAAGAGTTGTATACAAAAGAAACACGTTTTATAGAATTGACAATTTGATCAAACATATGACACAAATGAGAAATGCCCTTGCAGGTAAACTGTTGCACTGAGACCCCAGACTGCTTGTCTGAGATGGATAGTTTAGGTTGGGGTTGTCTTGACTCCTCCCATCAGCTGTTTAAGCCAGTTCATTGAAGTGCTCAATTACCCCTATGGCTTGAGGGTGATATAGATTGTCAAGAGTTCATTCAAGATCCAGTGAAAACCTCTGTATAGAATAAGAGACCCCCATATAATCTACCTGCTGAGAGTGTCCTGGCCTGTTGGCTTGGGAATTTGTCCCTGGGCAGGTTTTAACCTTGGCCAGGGCCTAGTAGGCAGGTCAACTTTTCTATGTTGTTTGGCATTTTCTGATAACAGTGGCGGTCCATGCGTGTAGGCCCAGTCTAGGATGGTGTGTGAATCTCCATGGGCTATCCTCTCTTAAATCTGGGAGGTGGTCATTTGCACGTCTTTGCTCTGGAACAGAGAATGCTTCAGCCTCTGCAGTCATTTGACAACAGCAGTCTACTTGTTGGTTGTTTTCCCTTTTCAGCATAGGGGCCTTTCTGGTAACCATCCACATGAATAACAAAAGCTTACCAGGAGCAGAACTGATTTTTTTTTTTTTTTTGTCCAGATGACTCTCCCCATAGGGGCTTGCATTATATGTCAGTCTGAGGGTTGTCAGTGGTCAGATTAAATGGGTAGTCTATTAGCTATAGCTTACTTCACAGTTTCCACATGCCCAACTAAAATGGCCCTAATTGCTGCAGTTCCCGTTAGGGCTTGGAGGCAAAAGTTTACAAGGTGTACATTAATACATCAACTTCATCAATACATATAATAGGGGTTTGTAGGGGCCTCAAAGGGATTTATCCATAGTCAGGCTTAGGCAAGGGTCTCAATGATGGTGGCCTCAGACCCAAACATTCCCCCATTTTCGTGCCAGGTGTTACAGAGATCACAGTCCCCTGTGCAGTGGTATCTAAAAACCCAAGACATACAATCTTCATTTCATCACTGAACTTTAAATGTAACATAAGGCCTTTGGTCCTCCCTGGTGACAGAGGGACCTAGGCTTAATTCTCAGTCTTAATTATTTCTGAAAGTCAGAAGGTCTAGGCAAAGTTGGCAGAGCCCTCAGTCATTTGTGGAGCCACACCTCCATCATACCAAGTGCAAGCATGGGTTCAACCCAATTGCCTGGTAACATGGAGGCAGGCCCTCTTATTTTAGTTTTCCTTTTACTATTGCAGCTGTGACTATGTTGCTGCTCGGTTATCTTGTCAGGGGCAGTTATCAGAGAATTTGAGAGAGGGCCTCTAAGGTCTCTTCAAGGATACCCAACACAAGCTACCTTGAAAGGCTTTTTACTCTTTTTTATTTTTTCCTGCTGTTTTAGCTCTTGCTTTGAGCTGAGAGTTACAGGGTGTTCTCAGCGCCAGGGATGTGCTTAGCTCCTCTAACTATCTCCAGGCCCATTGTTGGAGGGCTTTGAGAAATGGCTAGGGGATTGTTCACCTCGAATCCCCTATCTTTACAAACCCGCAGGTGAGTGTTTTTAGTTGTTCATCCTGTTCATGGACGCAGCTGCTCAATACGTCAGCCATGGCCAGACACGACTGCTGCACATCCTTTCTAACTCTGAGAAGCTCTTATGCATGCTTCAGCAGCTAGCTGGGCTTCGGTGGCCAGCTGAACAGCCCAGAGCAGTGGCCATTTCACGGCTGCTACTGCTCTCCTAGCTTCTTTTCCACACTTATGAAGGTGCATGTCTGCCCACAACCAGGCTATGCAGCTTGACAATTTGGGGCATCCCCATACTCAGATGGTAGTCTGCACACATCAAGCATACAGGGCAGACCTCCCCACATGACGGTCACTGGCCAACTCAGAATTTCCCCCACAGATGTCTCACTCCCACTCACCATTTCCTCGGTCTCCTGGCTGGCTCGCCAATCGTCCCTAAAATGAAGGGTGCTGAGAGACTGAAGAAAGAGGTGGGAAACTCCTGGGTGGCAAACAAGGAGTTTATTAGGGATACTTAGAGATAAAGTGAGTCCTGAGAGACCACAGGACCAAAGCAGATCTTCACACCCTGCAGTGGGAGGGTAGAGGTTTTATAGTGGTGGTGGACAATAGTGGCTACAAGCCAGGAGCTTACGTAAGAATGACTCAGCAAGTGGTAGTGAACTAGAGGACCACATGCGGGCGCTCATGTTCAGTCTCGAAAAGTCTGTTCCCCATACACCAGAAGAAGAAACAAATCAGTTTTAGAAGAAACACAACTGGAATGCTTATTAGAAGTGAAAATGGAGAGACTTCCATTCACTTACTTTGGACACATCATCAGGAAAGACCAATCACTAGAAAAGGACATAATGGTTGGTAAAGTGGAGGGTTAGTGAAAATGAAGAAAACCCTCCATGAGATGGATTGACACAATAGCCTCAACAATGGGCTCAAACATACTGACGATCATGAAGATGGCGTAAGACCGGGCAACGTTTCGTTCTGTTGTACGTAAGTTCGCCGTGAGTCAGAGCTGACTCGAAGGCAACTAACAACCACAATAAAGAGAACAAAGAGGTCACACTGAAGGTTATAGAAAAGACCACAAATCTTAAACTGCATCAAACAGTCTGAGAATCAACTCTGAGCTGAGCATCTCTCATGTTATCTTCTTCTTGTTGTTGTTAGGTGCCATTGAGTTGGTTCCAACAAAATGAAACACTGCCTGGTCCTGTACCATCCCTACAGTCTTTGCTATGTTTGAGCCTGTTGTTGCAACCACAGTCAGTCCATCTTATTGAAGGTCTTCCTCTCTTTTGCTGACCTTCTATTTTACCAAGCACGATGTCCTTCTCCAGGGACTGCTCCCTCCTGATAACATGTCCAAGGTACATGAGATGAAGTCTCCCAAACCTTGCTTCGAAGGAGCATTCTGGGTGTACTGCCAAGACAGATTTTTCCATTCTTCTGGCAGTCCATGGTATATTCAATATTCTTCACCAATGACCATGATAACAACACTCAATTTACTCAGTGGAAGGCTCAATTTACTTCAGTGAGTAGGGCTTTTAATCAGAGCTCATCTCTGCCTCCCCTCTTTCTCCTAATGACTACGTAGATCTAGAGAAGAAGGGGCCAGAGATGATATGTAGCAGCTGAGTCTGATTCATTCTCAACTCATCTGAAATTGTCCTGGAGGAGAGCGGGGTGGAAGAGAGCCATGAACTGGAAGCCCAGAAGCAGAACTGAGAGGAGGTAGAGTCTAAGGAGCCAATCATAGTCCGGGACCTGGTGGAGGCAACTACTCCTCTGATCTTTCCTGAATCAACCACATCTGGACTCTTGAGTAAGATTAGAAGTCTGGTTGGTAAGTGATGTCTCCTTTCTCTGCTCCAAATCTTCCCCTTTCCCTGGCCTCTCTCTCTCTACTTGATCCTGCTGGCTTTTTCTTCATCAGAAGAATTTATTACATAACCTTCCTTTTGTCATTAAGAGCTTTTAGTCTCCTACCAAATAATAGTGTAGCTTAACTAATAAAGAATGCCTGCCTTGAGCATTGTGTTCTTTTAAGATCTACCTATGGGACCAAAAGAAGGCCTAGTGGTGCAGTGGTTAAGCAGCTGGGCAGCTAACCAAAAGTTGGCATTTGAACCCACCAGCCACTCTGTGGGAGAGAGATGTGGCAGTCTGCTGCTGACATAAAGATTGCAGCCTTGGAAACTCTATGACACAGTTCCACTCTCTCCTAACGGTCGCTATGAGTCGGAATCAAAGCGAGGCAATGGGATATGGGATCAAATTGACAACAGCAAGTTAGATAGGATGCTTGAGGTGCAGTGAGTTCATGTTAATCGGGGAGGAATAACTCCAAAAAGGAGGGTGAGAATGGTTGCACAACTTGAAGAATGTTATCAATGTCACTGAATTGTACATGTAGAAACTTGAATTGGTGCATGTTTTGCTGTGTATATTCGCAACAATGACAAAAAAAATTATTAAAAAAAAAGAGGTCATAGTCTCCTGTGGGTAGTGCAAACAGTTAATGCACTTGGCTATTAACCAAAAGGATGGATGTTTGAGTCTACTCAGAGGAGCCTTGGAAGAAAGGCCTGGTGATCTACTTCAAAAAAATCAGCCACTGATAACCCTACGGAACACATGGGGTTGCTGTGAGTCAGAGTTGACTCCATGGCAACTGTTTTTTATTTTTATTTTTGGCCTCCTATAACCAGGGAATTTCCCAGTTCTTCGAGACCTTGCAGCTGATTTTCTCCAATCTTGTATTTTCTCCTTCCATGGCTTTTGCACTTACTCTGTTCACTGGCCACTGTCCCCTAGTCCTCTTTCCAGTTTCCTTGGCTCAACCTGATGCATCCTTTGAATCTCAAGAAATTGCCTTTCCTTGTGACAGGGTTAAACTGTTCCCCCTCCTGGAATGTAACTAACAGGGTTAAACTGTTCCTCCTCCTTCCATCCACCTCGAGTCCGTGGGTTCCTGATAAGGCAACCTGTGTAGCAGCCCAAGGTCACTTCACTGCTTCTCCGCCAAGGCCACTTCAGTGCCCTCCTCCATTCGGACATGCTCAATAAGCCGCAAAGCTGTCCTTAGATGAACTTCATGTGTCATACCCTGAAAAAAACACACCCTGTAGCTGCCATACTGCACCCCTCACTGTACCCCCATACATGTTAATTAGTTCCTGGAATTGCCTGCCTATTCTCAGTAGCTTCATGAATTATGCATAACTTCCCTATCCCGAACCCCATAACTGCCCTAGAATCCCCAACCTCAGGGAGCTTGATTTGAGACTTAGTGTCTGAGATCCTTGCATGACCAGCTTGCAATAAAGTCTACTTTCTCAAAGGCCTGGTGTCTCTCAATTGACTCAAAGGTCATGCCGGGCAGGACCCACCCTCATCGGGTTGCACTTGTCCCCCTTGCTTCTTCCACTTGCTGTGGAATCTCACCACAACCTGTAGGTCCCCCTCTCATACTCGACACACTTAATGCAACTTAATGTTACTTCAACAGCAAAATGACAAATATCTGTTGAGCATCTCATGTGTGCCACATACCATTCTTGGCCCTGGGAATGGAGAACTGAACAAGACAGACAAAGACTTCTTGTCTTTTTTTTTTTTTTTCCTATTTGTATTTGCTGTATTATGTTGTTGTTGTTGTTGGTTGCAATCGAGTTGACTTTGACTCATAGTGACCCCATCTGTGTCAGAGTAGAATTGCTACATAGCGTTTTTAAGGCTGTGACCTTTTAGAAGCAAGTTGCTGGCACTTTCTTCCGAGGTGCCTCTGTGTGGGTTTGAACCACCAACCTTACGGTTAGTAGTCAAGCACTTAACTGTTTGCAGCAACCAGGAACTCATTTGCTTTATTATAGTTACTTCTAAAACATTCTCCAATTCAGGCTTTATGTTAATTCTAATTCTGCTTTGTTATTTCTAAAGCAATGTAATTTTTTTCTTTCTCTGGTCATGTACGGTAATTGATTTGGGTATTGCAAATGGTTAACATGCTTGACTGCTAATGGAAAGGTTGGATGTTCAAGTCCTCCCGCCCAGGTCCCTTGGAAGAAAGGCCTGGTGATCTACTTCCAGAAGGCCATAGCCTTGAAAACCCTTTGGAGCACATTTCTGCTTTGACACACACGGGAGCTCCATGGATCAAAAAATAAGTGGAGTAAAGGTGTAGAAAAGCCTATTTTAGAGGAGGTGATAGCCATGGGTTATGATTTCACCTCTATCTCTTCTCTGCAGGTCTTATTTGTTCTGTGGACATAACAGTTCTTTGGTGATGCTTGGAATCTTGCTTGCTGGGCAAGATGAGCTCTTTCACCACTGGCATTGCAGACAGCACCACCCACAATGGGCTCATGTCTCACCTGATGGCCCTGGACTAGTGTCAGCTGGAGGAATTCAAGCTTTGCCTCCAGTCAGAAGCGCTGCTGCTGAAGAACTTCTGGCCAATCCCCTGGATAGAGATGAAAGCTGTGAATCTCAGAAGTCTGTTCTTTCTTCTGAAGGAACACTTCCCAGGAGGGCAGGCATGGGAGATGGCCCTCAGCACCTTAGAGAACATGAATCTGTCCTCACCTCTGTGAGAAAGAGCAGAGATGAAGGGTGAGTGCGTCCATGGGGTCGGTGTGCTAGAAAGAGAGAGGGATGGATGGATGGATGGATGGAGGAAAGAAGGGAGGGCTGCCTGGTGTTCACGAGAACGAGGAGGTTGTGGCTGGGTTTCTTTTTTCTTTCCCAGAGTCCATGGGCAGTTTTTTTTCATCTCCCTCAGTGTTGCTTTTATTTACATTTCTTTTTTGCATTAAAAAAATTGCAGTAAATACATATGTAACTATATATACAGATAGTCCTTGACTTATGAGGGGCTCTGTTCTGACAGCTCCATTATAAGTCTGCTCTGACGTAAGTGAACTACCTTATTTTTTTTAGTTTTCATTATTATTGCCTTTTATTATCAGTATCTTTATAAATCATAACACTGAACATCTGTGAGTGAACATCTGAGAATAATAACATCAGCAAACTATGTGCTGCAATGTTGCATGTCGTACATATTACTAACGATAGGATGAGCCAAAGTGGGGGAGAAAAAGACGGTGGTAAGTCCTGTTGGCGGTAACTCCAGTACGTGGTAAGTCGGGGACTACCTGTATATACATGACAGACTTTTTGCCGTCTCAACATTCTTCACATGTACAATTCAGTGGTATTTGTTATGTTTGTTATGTTGTTTGGAGTCCCTGGGTGGTGCAAACAGTTAACGTGCTCGGCTGCTAACCGCAAGTTTGGGGGTTTGAGTTTACCTAGAAGTGCCTCAGAAGAAAAGCCTGGCAATCTACTTCCAAAAAATCAGCAATTGAAAGTTCTGTGGAGCACACGTCTATTTTGACACACACGGGGGCACCATGAGTCAGAGTTGACTCTACAACAACTGGAAAAAAAAAGTGGTGTTCAACCATTACCATTATCTCAAGTTTGTCAGAGACATGGCTCTGGTGGGAGCTGCTGCCATTGCCTGCCTATGTTTCAGCCTGGGGTGTCCCAGGATCCCATCCTTACTGTTTATTTCATAAACTGTGCAGACCCAGGGAGCCCAAGATCCAAGCCAAGAGGAACCAGAGATGCCAGGAGAAGAGACAGGTTTGTACACGAGTTTATGATGATTGTAGAAAAATGGTTCGATGGGGTGCTCATTCCACTGAGTCTCCATTTGCCACTTTCTTGAAAATTTTCTTGAATTTATCATAGGCAAGAAACTAAAAACTTTTCCCAACTGGCTCTTCTAGCCAGGCTCATTGAATAGTAAGTCACCATAAATTAGGCATTCTCCCTCATTCTACTCAGAATTCTTAGACACAAGTGTCTATTTCTGGACTTTGTAATTTTGTTGCATTAATAGGTATCTCCATTTTTGTACCAATGTGCTTTACTCTGATAAAATAATATGTTTTAATAATTTTTACTCTAAAAAATATTTCACTTTTAAATTAAATGCATTAAAATATAATTTAATAAGTAAAACATTAGTTATTTAAGATAAAATTATTAATATTTATTTTATTATTTAATAATATAATATGTACATTTAAGTATTGTTTTTAGCTTTATCAAAGAAATACTGTATATCTGTGTAGTGCAAAAATATACAGCTGAATGTGACACCCGACCTTGGACCTGATCTTATAGCATAAAGAGTAAAACTTATGTTTGAAGATTAACCAAAACAAACCCATTGCCATTGAGTCAATTCCAACTCATAGTGACCATATAGGACAGAGTAGAACTGCCCCATAGGGTTTCCAAGGCTGTAAATCTTTATGGAAGAAGACTGTCACATCTTTCTCCCATGAAGCAGCTTGTGGATTCAAACTGCCAACCTTTCAGTTAGCAGTGAAGCACTTAACTACTGCACCATGGTGTTCTGGGCCTTGTGCTCCTGTCAGAAGCAGCAGAGTGAGAAATGGCGATACTCTAGAGAAATAAGATCCATCACACGAATAGACATATGCACACCCACGTTCATTGCAGCATTATTCACAATAGCAAACAGATGGAAACAACCTAAGTGCCCATCAACAGATGAATGGATAGACAAACTATGGTACATACACACAATGGAATACTTTACAGTGATAAAGAACAATGAAGAATCTGTGAAGCATCTCACAACCTGAATGAATCTGGAGGGCATTATGCTCAGTGAAATAAGTCAATCACAAAAGGACAAATATTGTATGAGACCACTATTATAAAAACTCATGAAAAGTTTTACACATAGAAAGAAATGATCTTTGATGGTTACTAGGGAGGGGAGAGGTGGGGAGGGAAAAACACTAACCAGACAATAGATAAGTGGTAACTTTGGTGTAGAGTAAGACAGTACACAATACAGGGGAAGTCAGCACAACTTGACCAAGGCAAGGTCATGGAAGCTTCATAGACACATCCAAACTCCCTGAGGGACAGAATTACTGGGCTGAAGGTTGGGGACCATGGTCTCAGGAGATATCTAGCTCGATTGGTATAACAGTTAATAAAGAAAATGTTCTACATCCTACTTTGGTGAGTAGCATCTAGGGTATTAAAAGCTTGTAAGCAGCCATCTAAGATACTCCACTGGTCCCACCCTGTCTGGAACAAGGGAAAATGAAGAAAACCAAAGACACTAGGGAAAGATTAGTTCAAAGGACTAATGGACCACAACTACCACAGCCTTCACCAGACTGAGTATAGCACAACTAGATGGTGCCTGGCTTCCCACCGACTGCTATGGCAGGGATCACAATAAAGGGTCCAGGATAGAGCTGGAGAAAACTGTAAAACAAAATTCTAACTCACCAAAAAAAACCAGACTTACTGGTCTGACAGAGACTGGAGAAACCCCACAGTATGGCCCCCGGACACCCTTTTAACTCAGTACTGAAGTCACTCCTGAGGTTCACTCTTCAGCCAAAGATTAGACAGGCCCATAAACCATAATGAGACTAAATGGGCACACCAGCCCAGGGGCAAGGACAAGAAGGCAGGAGGGGACAGGAAAGCTGGTAATGAGGAACCCAAGATCGAGAAGGGGAGGATGTTGACACACAGTGGGGTTGGCAACCAAAGTCACAAAACAATATGTATATTAATTGTTTAATGAGAAACTAATTTGCTCTGTAAACCTTCATCTAAAGTACAAAAAAAAAAAAGTACAAATGTTCTAGATAGCTCCATCCTGTGAATATGTTTCCTTGAAGTATCATATAGGGTTCCCTGGCTGAGTTTGACTGATCTACTTAGAGGTGGATCTTACATCTTAGGCACTGCATATTGAGAGTTTATGTGCCAGACATTGCGCTAAGACAGCTGTTGTTGTTAGTTGCTGTTGAGTCAACTCCTACTCTTGGCGACCCCATGTGTGCACAGTAGAACTGTCTTCCAGAGGATTTTCAAGGCTGTGAACTTTCAGAAGCAGATCACCATGTCTGTCTTCCCAGGAGTCTCTGAGTGGGTTTGAACTGCCAACGTTTCAGTTAGTAGTCCAGCTCTTAATCGTTTGCACCACCCAGGGATTCCTTTAAGACGTCTACTTGTGTGTTACTTATGTTGTCACTGAATGGAGGGACAACAGTCATCACCCTTCACAGATGAGAAAGCTGGTGGATAAGAACAATTTTCTATGTGTCTTAATTATCTAGTGCGGCTATCACAGAAATACCACAAGTGAGTGGCTTTAACAGACATTTATTTTCTCACACTTTAGGAGGCTAGAAGTCTGAATTCAGGGCACTGGCTCTAGGGGAAGGCTTTCTCTCCGTTGACCCTTTTCAGCTTCTATTCCTTGGCTCCTTGGCAATCTTCATGTGTTGTGGTATCTATCTTCCCCCATCTCTGCTTGCTTCTCTCTGCTTAATGTCTTCTTTTTGTATCTCAAAAGAAATTGACTCAAGACATGCCCTACACTAATACAGCCTCTTTAACATAACAAAGAAATCCCATTCCCAAATGGGATTATAACCACAGGTATAGAAGGATTTACAATATATATTTTTTGGGGACACAGTTCAATCCTTAACAGTAGCCCTAGGAAACTAAGACATGTGTCTTCAGTCCAGAACTCCAGGGAATCCCTCTGCCTTCTCTTAGAAGATTCTTTTGCACCTTGTAGATCATACTCTGAGTGTTGACTGAGGCACATTTATTCTTATCCATTTTTTCTCTCTCCTTCATGAAGGACCAGCAGTGTTGACTCCAGGCTGCACCAGTGGCAGGATGTTTGCTCCCTGTTTGGCACAAACGGGAATGTGAACCAACTGGACCTGAGTAATAGCAAGCTTAACCGTTCATCCATGAAGATTCTCCGTGTCTAGCTGAGAAATCCAAGGTGCAAACTCCAAAAACTGATGTGTGAGACCATTCACAGTTCAAAGGAGTCCCAGAAGAGAATAACCTACCTTTCTGGGTGTATCTGTTTGCCAGAAAGTAAGCTAGATGCTCAGGAGAATAAAAGAAATAAGCCACACATGGGGTCTCCATGAATCAGGGTCAACTCGACAGCAACTGGTACTGGTTCTGGTACTAGGCATTGTTCTAAAACACAGATTCAGAGTAGCACCCTAGATTTGTCAAATCAATCTTGGGGTTCTACCAAGGAGTTTGTTTTGTAACAACAACAACAAAAAACCAAGCCCATTTCCATCAAGTTGATTCTGACTCATAGCAACCCTATAGGACAGAGTAGAACTGCCCCACAGGGTTTCCAAGGCTGTAAATCTTTATGGAAGCAGATTGCCACATCTTTCTCCTGTGAAGTGGCTGGTGGGTTCAAATCCCTGACCTTTCAGTTAGTAGCCAATCATATAACCACTGCGTCACCAGGGCTCCTTTTTTTTTTTTTTTTTTTTTTTTTAAAAAAAAAAAACAAGGGCCCTAGGAAATCATGACTGTTTGAATAAACCGGTATCTGAGTTCCTATTGCCAGACACAGGAGTCCCTGGGTGGTGCATGGCCGAGTGGAATATGAATCCATGCCTGACTGGCTCCAGAACGTGGGGTTTATCTCCCATCTGCCTTGAGCCCATTTTACTTTTTCCTTTTTTTTAAAACTAACCACTAATGACTAGCAGGGAGGTCCATGGTGGTTCAATAGTAGAATTCTCACCTTTGTTACCCGAATAGGGTCCATGCCCTGGAGCAGTCAAGCCAATGAAACATATTCCAAGTCAGATAGAGTGAGAAAGTTTTAATATGGGGGGTGTACACCAACAGGGATCCGACAGCAACACAGGCTGTCTCTACGGAGTCCCAAAAGGCATTTTTACATTAGAGCTTATATATGATTTTTAGAGAGGTTAGAAGTGTTGTTATTCATTACAAGGTAATCACAAGAGACTCTTTATCATACTAAAGAGATAAGGATATTTCCTTATCAGGCTAAAGATATGCATATCTGACATCTGGGCTCTAATCTTCCTGTGGGGGATCCTAAGTCATAAAGCAAAGCCATTAACAAAGGTATGCAAAAAGAGAGAAGGCAAAGAAGGAAAAAAACCCCCAAACTTATAGGTTCATAATGGCGTTAGTTATGTCAAGCTCTCAGTTGCCCATTTTGAAAAGGAGAAAACATGCTGGGGAGTATTAGGGTCGCACCTTCCACATGGGAGACTCGGGTTCATTCTCACTTTCCATGCTGGAGACCCAGGTTCAATTCCTGACAATGCACCTCAAGCACAGCCACCACCATCTGTCAGTTGAGGCTTGTGTGTTGCTGTGATGCTTGTTATGGATTGAACTGTGTCCCCCCAAAATATTGTGTTGTAAACCGTAATCTCTGTGCCTGTGGTTATAATTCCATTTGGAAATGGTTTGTCTTTGTTATGTTAATGAGACAGGATTAGTGTAGGGTGTGTTTTGAGTCAATCTCTTATAAAATATAAAAGGAGCAGATTAAGGAAGCAGAGATGGGGATGAGAGATGCCAAGTCACATGGAGATCTCCAAGGAACCAGAAAACAGAGCTGAAGAGACAAGGACTTTCTCCCAGAGCCAACGGAGAGAGGAAAAGCCTTCCCCTGGTGCCAGTGCCCTGGATTCAGCCTTCTAGCCTCCTAAAAAGTGAGAATAAATTTCTGTTTGTTAAAGCCATCTACCTGTGGTATTTCTGTTATAGCAGCCCAAGATAACTAAGATAATGGTGAACAGGTTTCAGCAGAGTTTCCACATGGACTAGAAAGAAAGACCTGGTGATCTACTTCCAAAAATCAGCCAGTGAAAACCCTATGGAGCACAACCAAACAATCCCATTGTTTATGGGGTCACCATAAGTCAAGGGCTGACTCGACGGCAGCTAACAACAACAAAAACAAGCGCAATGATGAGCACATTCTTGGTCCTGAAGTTGTATGAATCTGGAGCAGGAAGGGATAAGTGAACATAGAAATTTAGTACATCCAGGATTGGGACCCATAGAGTCCTGGTATGGAAGGACAGGAGGTGTCGTCCAGGGAGACTTGGGGGAGGACCTTGGGCTCCCATTCTTGGGGCCCCAATTTGGGCACATCCCTGAGCCTCTGTCTCTGTGGTTGCTACTCCTCAGGCTGTGGTTCTACCAGCTCGGACCAGCCAGCTACAGGCACCTGTCAGGCGCTCTCCTCCAGAACAAGGGCTTGACACACCTGAACCTGAGTAAGAACAGCCTGGGCAACAAAGGGGTAAAGTTCCTGTATGAGGCACTGGATTGTCCGAATTGCAAACTGGAGAGCCTGGAGTGAGTTTCATTGCCTTCCTCTTGCTGAGTAGGTGGGAGAAGAACGGTGAGAACTGACCCGAGAACGTCTGAGTCACTGGTGGGGTTTGAGTCCTGGGTGTGGACATGCCCCTGGCTGTAGAGGAGCTTTTGGTTTTGTTGGGGGGGGGGGGTCCTGAGTGATGTGGCCTGTGGGGGGAAAATGGGATGACTGTTTTACACCAACTACATCGTGTATGTCCCAGAGCCCCCAAGTTCTGTGATTTGCTGTTGTTTTTGGTGTCGTATGGTGTCTGGTCAATTCTGACTCATAGCGACACCATGTGACAGAGTAGAACTACCCTGTAGAGTTTCCTTAGCTCTAATCTTTATGGAAGCAGATTGCCAGGTCTTTTCTCCTGAGGAGCCGCTGGTGGGTTTGAACCGACAACCTTTCGGTTATCAGCTGAGCACTTAACCATTACGCCACCAGGGCTCCTCTTATGATTTGCTAACCAAAACAGTCCAAATCCTGATCAGAATGGTGGTAGTGGTAGCCGGGCATCACATAGTTCTTCTGGTCTTGGGGTAGATGAGGTTCGCATAGACTATTAGACTACTAGTTTCTTCTTTGAGTCTTTGATTTTCTTCCTTCTCTTTTGCTCCAGAAGAGTAGAGACCGATAGCTGTATCTTAGATGCTGCTTGCAAGCTTTTAAGACCCCAGACGCTACTCACCAAAGTAGGATGTAGAACATAAACTTTATGAACTATATTATGGCAATTGACCAAGTTGTCCCATAAGACTATGGTCCTATCAAGGCTTATTTTTTTCCCCTTTGTGTGTTTTTATTTTTACAGTTTGTCCAATTGTTCTCTCACAACGGCGAGTTGTCAAGTGCTTGCTAACATCCTCAAGCACAACCATACCGTGAAGACTGTGGATATTGGGAGGAATAACCTGCAGGAACAATGGCGTCTAACAACTGCATGAGGCTCTAGAACATTCGAGCTGTGCGCCGACCACAGTTGGGTGAGCTGACACTGTTCTTGCAGGAACTACTCTTGGAGTGGAGATAAGCCAAACACAGGGTCACCTGGGAGCAGGTAGAAGGGAAGAATGGTGAAACACAAAGTTCTGCTTTTGAAAATCTCTCCTGCCAGATGCTAAGCTCAAAGTTTATTTAGAGAAGCTGTTTTACTTTTGAGCCTTGTCCTTGGCTCATCATAAATTTTCTTTCCTTTCATCAGTATATTTTGGATACTAGGTGCTGGGGATGCAGCCTGCTTCCTGCCCTGTGAAGCCTTAGCTATCTAAGGGGAGATGGATTCTAACCACAATGTGGTACCAGCTCAGCAAACTAAGTAACAAGATTAGGGTTTTGGCCAAACATGGCCTGAAAGAAGCTTTTCACATAGGTAGACAGTTCTAGGGTTGGTTAATTCAACAGCTCAGAAATGTTTTGAAAAGGGTCCTTATTAGAATTTGTTAGAGGGCATATTAGTGTCAGGGTTCTTCAGATAAACAAGACCAACAGGATATATACCTAGAGAGGGAGGGAGGGGGGAAGAGAGGAAGAAGCGAGAGAGAGGGGGACAGAGAGAGAGATTTTAAGGAACTGGCTCTAATTTTATGTTATATACATTTTACTGCAATTTTTTTTAAAATAAAAAATAGTATCCACTTTTATAGCCTTGATGCATAGATTAAACAAGTTATATGTAAGTATTTGCAAAAGTGTCTGGCATATGGTAAGCATTCCCCTGTGAACCAGTCTTTTATCTATTAATTTTTTTCTGGTTGCAAATTATTATTTTTTTATTTTGGTGAAAATATACATACTAAAACATGCACCATCTCAACAATGTCTACATGTACAATTCAGTGACATTGATTGCATTCTTCAAGTTGTGTAACCATTCTTGCTATCCTTTTCCAAATCATTCCACCGCCATTAATATAAACTTAATACCCCCTACACAAAAACCTCTCCTTTCCCCTTCCCTCTCACCCTTGGTAACCACTAATAATCTTTGGTTTCTATGTATTTGCTTATTTCATATTAGTGAGATCGTACAGTAATTTGTCCTTTTGTGACTAACTTATTTCACTCAGGAAACCCTGGTGGTGTAGTGGTTAAAAGCCACAGCTGCTAACCAAAAGGTTGGTGGTTCAAATCCACCAGGTACTCCTTGGAAACCCTATGGGGCAGTTCTACTCTGTTCTGTAGGGTCTCAATGAGTCAGAATCGACTCGACGGCAGTGGGTTTGGTTTTTTGATATTTCACTTAGCATCATGTTTTCAGGGTTCATTCATGTTGTGGCATGCTTCAGGACTTCATTTCTCTTTCATGATTGCATAATATTCCATTGTGTGTATATATGCCACATTTTGTTTATCCATTCATCTGTTGATTTCTATTGTTTCCACCTTTTGGCAATTGTGAAAAGTGCTGCAATGAGCATTGGTGTACAGGTTTCTGTTTGTGCTCCTGCCTTCACTTCATCTGGGTATATACCTAGGGCTGAGATTGCTGGGTCATGTGGTAGTTCAACTTTTTGAGGAGCCACCAAACTGTTTTCCATGGCTGCAGTACCATTTTATGTTCCCACCAGCAATGGAGGAAGGTTCCATTTTCTCCACAACATTGTCAACATCTGTTGTTTTCCATTGTTTTGATCATTGCTCTTCTAATGGGGGTGAGGAGGTATCTCATTGTGGTTTCTATTTGCAACTCCAAAATGGCTAATGAAGGATCTCTGCTGGTGCAATGGTTAAGTACTTGGCTGCTAACCGAAAAGGGTCAGCAGTTCGAACCCACCAGCTGCTCCATAGGAGAAAGTTGTAGCAGTCTGCTTTTGAAAAGATTTACAGCCTTGGAAACTCTATGGGCAGTTCTACTCTGTTCTATAGGGTCACTATGAGTCAGAATTGATTCGATGGCAATGGATTTGGTTTTGGGGGGAAAGGCTAATGAAGAATCCCTTGGTGGCAGAAGCAGTTAAGTGCTTGACTACCAGCTGAAAGGTTGGCAGTTGGAACCCACCAAGAAGTGCCTCGGAAGACAGACCTGGCGATCTGCTTCTGAAAGGTCACAGCCTTGAAAATCCTATGGAGCAGTTCTACTTTGCATACATGGGGTTGCCATGAGTCGGAATCCACTCAATGACAAATGATGTTGGGCATCTTTTCACTTGCTTGGTGGGCATTTGAATTTCCTCTTTGGTTAAATGTCTGCTCAAGTCTTCTGCCCATTTTTTTCTTACCGATCTTTTTTAGTGGTATTTTTTTCTAGATCTTGTATCACTCTTCTTTGTAATTTCTTCATCTCAGAGGACCATTTTTCCTGCTTCCTCCTCCTTTCCTGCTTTCACCCTCAGGTTGGAGAAATGCAATTTGACGGCTGTTGCTGCAGGCCCCTCTCCTCTGTTCTCAGCACCAGTAAACACCTGGCTAATCTGAAACTTTATAGGCAATGCCCTGGAACCTGACAGGGTCAAGATACTGTGTAAGGCCTTCAGAAAGTCAATGTGTAAACTACAAAGACTCGGGTAATCCCCACTGACTTTTCCACTGAGATGAGAATGGACTGGCCAAGGGTTTAAAGCAAGCATCAAGTGTGTCCTGCATTCTGTCTTGTGGAGTAGTATTGACCAACAGAATTCTTGGTAGTGATGGAAATGGTCCGTACCTACGTTGTCCAGTGGAGTAGCCACTGGCCTCACTGAGCACTTGAAATGTGGCTAATGCAATGGAGGATCTGAATTTTTTATTTTCATTCATTTTAATTAAATTTAAATTACCGTATGTGATTAGTGGCTACCATACTGGATGGCATGGTCCTAGAGACTTTTTGATGTTTTAGGAGTCCTCTCATTTTCCTCACTCTATCACTGACTCTATATTGTTTGCTGGGAGCCACTCATTCAACAACTTGTATTTCAGTGCTTACTATGGAGCAAGCACCATGGTAGACAGTGGGAAACAAGACGGACTTGAGCCTTGTCCTCATGGGTCTTGAGTTGTATTCTGGAATATGACAAATCCAAGACATATAAAATCAGTGCTAGCTGTCATGAATGCTATGAGGGCAACTCTGGGTTGAGTTGTGGAAGAACAAGGCCGACCAAGATGTTTGTCTTAGTTTCCTAGTGCTGCTATAGCAGAAATACCACAAGTGGGTTGTTTTAACAAACAGAACTTAATTTTCTCACAGTTCTGGAGGCTAGAAGTCCTAATTCAGGGCACTGGCTCTAAGGAAACCTCTCTCTGTTGGCTCTGGGAGAAGACCCTTGTCTCAGCTTCTCTAGCCCCCGTGTTCCTTGGTTCCTTGGCTCCTCAGCAATTTCCATGTGGCATCTATCTTTCCCCCGTTTGTGCTTGCTTCTCTTTGTGTCTAACCTGCTCTTGTTATATCTCAAAAGCCCTTAGGTTTAAGATACACACAAAACTGATATGGCTTTATGAAAATAAAGAAAACCCTATTCCCAAATGGGATTACATCAACAGGTATAGGGATTAGGACTACAACACTTTTTTGTGGGGGAAGCAATTAAGCCTGTAACTGGTGAGGGAAGGCTTCTCTGAGGTGATATCATTCATCCTGTGACCCAAGGCGGCTAGAAGGGGGAGTCCACGTATTAGGAGGGGCACACGTATGGTGACTAGAGATGAGGGTGAAGGGTTCTAAGGACTGGAGTAACATGTGAAAAGACCCTGAGGCTGGACTGAGCTCTGTGAGACTCATCAAAGAATTGAAAGAAGACCATTTATTTAATTAGAATACACTCCACATTTTTCAGTGTTCTAGAGAGGAGATTAGAAAGGTAACCAGTGGTTTTCCCTGGGGAAAGACATTAAACTTGGTATATTTTAGCGGTCGCCTCGTTGCCAAGGAACTTTGCCTCCTTTTGAAAGGCAGTCAAAACCTGTACTTTTAGGATTTTATGTTACCAGCTTCACACCTAAATGATGACTTTATTAGATTTTTATTAAATTAAATTTCACATAATTCAATTTAATTTATTGATTTAATTAATATTTAAACCTAATTAAATTAATTATATGAATTTAACTTATTGATATTGATTAATTTAATTTAACTTTGATTTAATTTATTGATCTTAAATTTATATAATTTAATTTATTTTTATGAATTTATTTTATATTAGGTTATCTATTTTAATTTAATTATTAATTCATTTATTATATTAGTTTAATTTAATTTAATTGGTTTTAAATAAGTGATTTTATTTTAATTAAATTTAATGTATTGGTTTAAATTAATTAATTTTATTTTAATTCAATTTAATTTGTTGATTTTAATTAATTATTTTAAAATTAAATTGATTTTAAAGAATTAATTTATTTTATTTTAATTAAACTTAATTTATTGATTTTGATGTATTTGATTTTAAATTAACCTGTTTATTTTAGTTTAGTTCAATTTAATTTAATAAAATCTATTAAAGTCAATTAATTAATTTAATTAATCCATTTCAATGTCTTTTATATTAATTAAATTTATTGATTTTAATTTATTTTATTTATATTTCAATGTTAATTTTGTTACTTAATTTTATTTTTATTTATTGTATATTAATTTATTTTAATACTGATTTTAATTTTTAAAATTTAATTTATTTGATTTGTTAATTTAAATTTAATTTATTGATTTTAATTAATTTTAATTAATTTAATTTATTTTAACTACTTTTATTTTAGTCTTGAACATAATTATTTTATTCCATTTTAATTCAATTTATTGATTTTAACCTATTTTATTATTTTTATTTATTTATGTAATTTTATTTATTTTATTCTATTTAATTTATTTAGCTTAATTCATTTTCTTTTAACTAAATTTAAATTTATTTTGTTATATTTATTTTATTTTAATTCAATTCAATTCATTGATTTTGATTAATTTTATTTCATTTCAATTAATTTCATTTTAATTTAATTTTCTAATTTTAATTTAATTTAATATAATTTAGTTTATAGATTCAATTTGTCTTATTTTATTTTTTAGGCTTCCAAAAGACTTGCTAAATGTAATGAGATAGGAGACACTGACATTGTAGAAGAAGAAGCAGTTCTCTCTAAGAATCAAGTGTAGTTGGGATTTTAATGTCCTCGAAGACAAGTGGTGGTAGTGATCCATACGGGTTGAATGTTGTTAATTCTTGGATGTGTGGAGAGGACTTAATAAAGCAAAGAATGCAAAAATATTCCAAGGAAGCCTAAAGCTTCATTTCTTATGGATTGAGAGGTGGGATGGATGTGCTTATCATCCCATAACTTTTAAACTGTGATTTCCATAAACTAGATGGACACCCAGGACTATTTTTAAAGATGTCTTTATCTCCACTGAAGTTGGTTTCCCACATTACTACTCATCTCCATCACTCTGATCCCCATCATGAACTGCCTCTCTCTGATTTTATCCCCATCTCCCACCCTTCCTCAACTGAAGCCTTTCCACTGTGCCCTTTGGAAACCAGCAAACCCTACATTTAGAGAAAAAATTAAAAGTGCTCCGTTTATCTTCTCATTGGATCTGAAGCCTGAATCTCCCCTGACCACTTTGCCTCCCCTACACCTATTTTGGAGGAGCCCTGGTGGCCCAGTGGTTAAAGCACTTTGCTGCTCACCGAAAAGTCGGCAGTTTGAACCCACCGGCTGCTTCACGGGAAAAACGTGGCAGTCTGCTTCCTTAAAGATTTACAGCCTTGGAAACCCTATGGGGCAGTTCTACTCTGTCTCATAGCGTTGCTATGCTTCAGAATTGACTCGATGGCAGTGGGGGGATACCCATTTTAAGGAACCCTGGTGGCGCAGTGGTTAAGTACTTGGCTGCTAACCTGAAGGTTGGTGGTTCAAACCCACCAGCTGTTCCATGGGAGAAAGATGTGGCATTCTGTTTCCGTAAGGATTAAAAAACAACCAACCAAACCTGTTACACAATTCCAACCCATACCCTATGGGACACTGTAGAGCTGCCCCATAGGTTTCTAAGGAGTGGCTGGTGGATTCAAATTGCTGACCTTTTGGTTAGCGGCCTGAGCTCTTAACCGCTGCACCACCAGGGCTCCTCCATAAAGATTACGGCCTTGGAAACTCTATGGGGCAGTTCTGCTCTGTCCTATAGGGTCACTACGAGTCGGAATTGACTCAACAGCACACAACAACAATCTTTACGGAAGCAGATTGCCAGGACTTTCTTCTGTGATGCCGCTGGTGGGTTTGAACATTTAGGTTAGTAGTCCAGGGCAAACTGTTCGTGCCACCCAGAGACCTTATGGGGTCAGGGAGCGAATAGTGTAGATGAATGATTGCACTGGATGTAAATGCATTGGCTTCATTCACGTACGAGGAGGTATATGAATGATATAAACCAGTTGCTGTGGAGTTGATGCCAAGTCATAGCGAACGTATAGGACAGAGTAGAACTGCCCCATAGGGTTTCCAGGAAGCAGCTGGTGGATTCAAACTGCTGACATTTTGGTTAGTAGCCTGAGCTCTTAACCACTGCACCACCAGGGCTCCATGAATGATAT
This sequence comes from Dugong dugon, assembly GCA_030035585.1. NCBI lineage: Eukaryota > Metazoa > Chordata > Mammalia > Sirenia > Dugongidae > Dugong > Dugong dugon. The sequence goes on from CM057466.1 coordinate 119,949,662, forward strand.
TGGAAGGTTATATATTAATCTCATGATAGGGTTGCTTCTGGGGTTTTGGGTGAGGGGAATGAGACTGGGTTGGTAGTCAAAAGGATTTTCACCTTTATCTGTAATGTTAGTTAGAGGGAATGGGTGCTTTGTATATTTTTTTATTTACAAATGTATTTCTAAACTACTTTCATCAGTCAGGAGAAGAGATACAGCCCAAGTTAGAGCACTAGAAGGACAAACAGGAAGAAGGGGGTGTAGAAGATCAAGTTGCACCTGCATTTCTAGTGCTTTCAGCATCTTTCCAAGTCAACGTGGAGAAAGGACCACAGTTCCTTCGATCTATGCTCTCCCTCCAGTCAGTCCCAGTAACAAACCTTCCTCCCAGCTTTTTCAGAGTGTTAAAATATATTACTTTATTGAATACTTAAAATACCATTGTGAGTCAGGATAGAAATCTTCCCAGGATGGTGTTTCAACGGCTCGTCCAAGGTCACAGAGCAAATAAAAACCACATAAACGTCACATGATATGAAACACATCTGAAGGGGGTGCCAGAAAAATTGTAGCCACATTAGTGTCGGGGACTTGTAATTCCTGGGTGCACAATAGGTACATGGAAGGGCCCCGACACCTGTCCTTTGTGGATGCTCTTGCGTCAGGAGGAGTTCAGGCTGCTTTCAATTAGATCTCCTACTATTGTGGTTCCGCCTCTGTCTCAGTAGTTATCTATGATTGTCAAAGAGGGGTTTCTCGCTTCCTCAGCCATCAGAAGTCTCCGGGTTTCCTCACCAAATTTGGCTTTTTGCAGCCTGGTAAAATATAAAAGGGGATCTGTTCATTTCACACTTAAAAGAAAAAAATTGTCTTTATCCCATCTTTCTCTATAATTTCTTCCTTCGGCAAGTCTAGGAGACCCTAGTGTTGCCTCTAAGGGGAAAGACATCTATCATGTGCAGCAGTATGCTAATAAATATTTAACACCTGGCTCTGGGGGAGGAGGAAGAGGGGAAGGAGGAGAGGGAGGAGAAGAACAGTAGCTCTGATTTGTAGCATTTGCTCGTTTCTGTGGTGTAAATTATGCAATCACGGCAGCCAATTCCAAGCTGCCAATTAGATGTCACTAACAGAGTGAGAAGAGATACATATAAATGGCTCTTGCCAGCTGGTAGGAGCTAGTTCTAACACATCGCTGTACAGAATAAATATCCTGTCTGATAGAAAGCACCGATATTTCACAAAAACACCAGGGTTGGGGGCAAGAACTTAGTGGAAGAAGCTAGTGAGAAAGACTGAAGCTGTTTTTATTTTTAAAAGGATAAAATATTAGGAACTTCCAGTTTTGGGTGCCTGAGGTGGGGCGGAAATGAATGACAAAAGGAAATGCTAAGGATTATATAGTAATCAAATAAAAACATTTCTATAATTACAATACGAACACATATGGCTTGTATTATAACTATAACTTACAACACTGTTGTTGTTAGGTGCTGTCGAGTCGATTTCAGTTCGCTGTCGAGTTGATTTCAACTCCTAGCAACCCCATGTAACAGAGTAGAACTCTGTCTTGTCTGGAATCTTTATGGAAGCAGATCGCCAGGTCTTTCTCCTGCAGAGCTGCCGAGTGGGTCTGAATCGCCAACCTTTCAGTTAGCTGCTGAGAGCTTAACTCTTGCGCCACCAGGGCTCCTTATTATAACTATAACTTGTATTATAATAGTAAGCACAATCAGCCACCAATTACTGGGCTGGGTGAGTGCCTTATACTCACTGTCTCTTATTCCTGCAGCAACCCTGAGACAGGAAACACCATCTGGATTTTAAACGCAATGAGATTAGACTGCACACGTTATACATCTCAGGACCCCGTCAGTCCCTTCTTAGCCCCAAGGACCCTCCCTGCCAAAGAAGAGAACAAGAACCAGCTCACCTAAGCATCCTCAGGGTGCACTCAGGGTGTCTTAAGGCCTCACACAGCACCACCACCCCGTCGTGGTCCAAGGTGTTGCCAGTCAGGCTTAGCCTCCTCAGAGTTTTACTTTGGGTAAGAGCAGAGGCAAGGTCCTCACAGCAGGCACTAGTCAGCTGACATGAATCCAGTCTGCAATAAGAAGACACACAGTGAGAATCAGCCCCACCCTCAGGGTGAAGGAGAAGACAGAGGGATGGGACATGAGCCAGACTTTAAAAAAAAAAATTATTTTTGTTGTTGAAATACCCAGCAGAACATACACCCCTTCAACAATTTCCACTTGTACAATTCAGTGACATTGATGACATTCTTCAAGTTGTGTAACCATTCTCACCCTCTGTTTCCATATTGTTCTTCCTCCATTAAGATAAACTCACTGCCCCCTAAGCTTCCTATCTAAACTTTCAAGTTGCTGTTGTCAATTTGATCCCATATAGTTCTTTATTTTTTTTCTTTTTATTTTTTTTTTTACTTTTATTTTTTATTGTTGTAGTTTAAATGAAGTTTACATTTCAAGTTAGTCTCCCATGCAAAAATTTATATATACATTGTTATATGACCCTAACTGCTCTCCCCATACTGTGACAGCACACTCCTCCTTTCCACCCCTGATTCCCCATGTCCATTCAACCAGCTCCTAACACTCTCTGCATTTCCATCTCACCTCCAGACCGAAGCTGCCTGTTTAGTCTCTTGTATCTACATGAGCTAAGAGGCACACTCCTCATTAGTATCACTTTATGTCCCACAGTCCAGTCCAACCCCTGTCTGAAGAGTTGGCCTCGGAAATTGTTTTAGTTCTGGGCTGATAGAGAATCTGGGGGCCACGCTTTCCGGGGTTCCTCCAGTCTCATTCAGACCATTAAATCTGGTCTTCTTACTAGAATTTGAGTTCTGCACCCCACCTTTCTCTGCTCCATCAGGGACTCTGTTGTGTTCCCTGTCAGGGTGGCCACTGGTGGTAGCTGGGCACCATCTAGTTCTTCTGGTCTCAGGCTGATGAAGTCTCTGGTTTATGTGGCCCTTTCTGTCTCTTGGGCTACTTCTTTCCTTTTGTCTTTGGTGTTCTTCATTCTCCTTTATTCCGGGTGGTTGGGACCAATTGATGCATCTTAAATGGCTGCTTGCAAGCTTTTAAGACCCCAGATGCTACTCACCAAAGCAGGTTGCAGAACATTGTCTTAATAAGCTTTGTTATGCCAAATGACCTAGATGTCCCCTGAAAGCATGGTCCCCAGACCCCTACCCCTGCTACTCTGTCCCCCAAAGTGTTTGACTGTATTCAGGAAACCTCTTAGCTTTGGTTTAGTCCAGTTGTGCTGACATCCTCTGTAGTGTGTGCTGTCCTTCCCTTCACCTGAGATAATTCTTATCTACTATTCAGTTATCTAGTTTTCATATTGTTCTTCCCCCATTAACATAAACTCACTGCCCCCAAGCTTCCTATCTAAACTTTCGAGTTGCTGTTGTTAATTTGATCCCATATGGTTCTTTAAAAGAGCAAAATGTGAGTCAGATGCTTAGCAAAGGGTCACCCCATAACCTCTGAGTACCATGTCTTATGCTGTTGTTGTTAGCTGCCGTTGAGTTGGTTCCCAACTCATAGCGACCCCAAGTGAGAGAGTAGAATTGCTCCATAGGGTTTTCTTGGTTATAATCATTATGGAAGCAGATTGCCAGGCCTTTCTTCTGCAGAGCTGCCAGGTGAGTTTGAACCACCAACATTTAGGTTAGCAGCCAATTACAAGCCATTTGTGCCAGCCAGGCTCCTCAGTATCTTATAGTCCAGTGTTTATGACATCAGAATATTGCTCTGTGGCAGATTTTAAAGTGGCCACAACCATCCATTCTTCTCTATATCCATACACTCCATAATTCATTCTGTTAAGAGGTATTTTCCCCACCCTTTAAATGACTTAGTAGGAGCCTTGGTGGCGCAGTGGTTAAGCACTTGGCTGCCAACTGAAGGTTGGCAGTTTGAGCCCACCAGCTGCTCCATGAGAGAAAGATGTGGCAGTTGGCTTCCATAAAGATCACAGCCTAGGAAACTCTACGGGGCAGTTCTACTCTGTCCTATAGGGTCACTACGAGTCAGAATTGACTCGATGGCAACAGAGTTTTGGTTTTGGTTTAGAATGGCTTGCTTTGGCTAATATAACACAATGGAAGCGATGCTATGTGAGTTCTGAGCCTACACCTCAGGACACCTTCTACACTTCTTTTTTTAAAAAGTTGTTGTAAAAACATATATAACACAGCATATGCCAATTCACCATTTTTCAAGTGTTGCCTTATACACATTGTTCTCTCTTAAACCACTGAGACACCATGTCAGCAAGCCCAAGCCAGCCAGTTATGTGATGAGAGAGAAGCATTCCAACACCCGCATCATCATCCTCAGTTGACAGCTAGCCAGCCAAAACTGCCAGACTTGACAGGGAGGTCAACCTAGATCAGCCAATTCCACAGAGAACCTTAGATTCCTCAGCACACCTAATAGAGATCAGCTATGCCTGGCCAGACCAGCAGAATCAGCCCACAATAAGAAGAACTCATTGTTTTTACACCTCTAAGTCTTGGGGAAGGAGCCCTGGTAGCACAGTGGTTACATGCACATCTGCTAATTGAAAGGTTGGCAGTTTGAACCCACAAGCTGCTCTACAGGAGAAAGATGTGGCAGTCTGCTTCCATAAAGATTACAGCCTTGGAAACCCTATGGGGCAGTTCTACTCTGTCACTGGTGTCATTATAAGCTGTAATTGACTCAGTGGCAATGGGTGTAAGTTTTGGAGTGGTTTATTATGCAACAAGAAGTCCCTGGGTGGTGCAAATGGTTAAGTGCTCGACAACTAACTGAAAGGTTGGCAATTTGAACCCACCCAGAGGCACCACATCTGTCACCATGTGTCTGTCAGTTTGTCGTACTGTGGTGGCTTGCGTGTTGCTGTGATACTGAAAGCTTTGCCACCGGTATTTCAAATACCAGCAGGGTCACCCTTGGTGGACAGGTTTCAGCAGAGCTTCCAGACTAAGACAGACTAGGAAAAAGGACCTGGCGGTCTACTTCTGAAAAAAATAGGCCAGTGAAAATCTTATGAATAGCAGCAGAACATTGTCTGATATACTGCTGGAAGATGGGCCCTTCAGGTTGGAAGGCACTCAAAATATGACTGGGGAAGAGCTGCCTCCTCAAAATAGGGTCGACCTTAATGATGTGGTAGAGTCAAGCTTTTGGGACTTTCATTTGCTGAGATGGCACAACTCAAAATGGGAAGTAACAGCTGCAAACATCCATTAATAATTGGAACGTGCAATGTATGAAGTACAAATCTAGGAAAATTGGGAGTTGTCAAAAATGAAATGGAATACATAAAGATCAATATCCTAGGCTTCAGTGAGCTGAAATGGACTGGTATTGGCCATTTTGAATCAGTCAATCGTATGGTCTACTATGCTGGGAATGACAAATTGAAGAGAAAAGGCCTAGCGTTCATTGCCAAAAAGAACACTTCAAGACCCATCCTGAAGTACAATGCTGTCAGTGATAGGATAATATCCATATGCCTACAAGGAATACCAGTTAATATGACTACTATTCGAATTTATCTACCAGCCACTAAGGCCAAAGATGAGGAAACTGAAGATTTTTTACCAGCTTCTGCAGTCTGAAATTGATCAAACAAGCAATCAAGATGCATTGATAATTACTGGTCAGAGGAATGTAAAAGTTGGAAATGAAGAAGAAGGATCAATAGTTGGAAAATATGGCCTTGGTGATAGAAATGATGCTGGAGATCTCATGATAGAATTTTGCAAGACTAATGACTTGTTCTATGGAAGCCTTGGTGGCATAGTGGTTAAGTGCTATGGCTGCTAACCAAAAGGTCAGCAGTTTGAATCCACCAGGCCCTCCTTGGAAACTCTATAGGGCAGTTCTACTCTGTCCTATAGGGTCACTATGAGTTGGAATCGACTAGACAGCAATGGGTTTGGTTTTTTTTTAAATGACTTCTTCATTGCAAATACCTTTTTTCAACAACATAAACAGTGACTATAAACATGGGTCTCACTACATGGAAAACAGGAATCAAATCAACTACATCTGTGGAAAGAGGTGATGGAAAAGCTCAATATTATCTGTCAGAATAAGGCCAGGGGCCAACTGTGGAACAGACCATCAATTGCTCATATGCAAATTCAAGTTGAAGCTGAAGAAAATTAAAACAAGTCCACTAGAGCCAAAATACGACCTTGAGTACATCCCACCTGAATTTAGAGACCATCGCAAGAACAGATTTGAAGCATTGAACACTAATGATGGAAGACCAATGAGTTGTGGGAAGACATCAAGGACATGAAGAAAGCAAAAGTCATTTAAAAAACAGGAAAGAAAGAAAAGACCAAAATGGTTGTCAGAATGACCAGAATGTCAAGAATGACTCTTGAATGTCAAGTAGCTAAAGTAAATGGAAGACATGATGAAGTAAAAGAGCTGAACAGAAGATTTCAAAGGGCAGCTCTAGAAGACAAGGTAAAATATTACAATGAAATGTGCACAGGCCTGGAGTTAGAAAACCAGAAGTGAGGAATACACTCAACATTTCTCAAGCTGAAAGAACTGAAGAAAAAATTCAAGCCTTGAGTTGCAGTATTGAAGGATTCTACCGGAAAAATATCAAATGATGCAGGAAGCATCAAAATAAGATGGAAGGAATACACAGAATCACTATACCAAAAAGAATTGGTTCACTTTCAACCATTTCAGGAGGTAGCATATGATCAGGAACCGATGGTACTGAAGGAAGAAGTCCAAGCTACACTGAAGACATTGACGTAAAACAAGGCTCCGAGAATTGATGGAATATCAACTGAGATGTTTCAACAAACAGATGTAGCTCTGGAAGCACTCACTGTGTATGCCAAGAAATTTGGAAAACAGCTACCTGGCCAGCAACTGGAAGAGATGTATATCTGTACCCACTACAAAGAAACATGATCCAACCAAATGTGGAAATTGTCAAACAATATCATGTATATCACTTGTAAATAAAATTTTGCTGAAGATCATTCAAAAGCAGTTGCAGCAGAACATTGACAGGGAACCGCCAGAAATTCAAGCTGGATTCAGAAGAGGACATGGAACGAGGGATATCATTGCTGATGTCAGATGGATCTTGGCTGAAAGCACAGAATACTAGAAGCTGACCTGTGTTTTATTGACTATGCAAAGGCATTCTACTGTGTGCATCATACCACATCATGGATATCATTGTGAAGAATGTGAATTCCAGAACATTTAATTGTGCTCATGCAGAACCTGTACATAGACCAAGAGGCAGTTGTTGAACAGAGCAAGGGCATATGCATGGATTAAAATCAAGAAAGGTGTGCATCAGGGTTGCATCCTTTCACCATACTTATTCAGATTGTATGCTGAGCAAATAATCTGAGAAGCTGGACTATATGAAGAAGAATGGGGCATCAGGATTGGTGGAAGACTCATTAACAACCTGTGATATACAGATGACTCAACCTTGCTTGCTGAAAGTGAAGAGGACTTGAAACACTGATGAAGATCAAAGACTACAGCCTTCAGTATGGGTTACACCTCAACATAAAGAAAACAAAAATCCTCACAACTGGACCAGTAAGAAACATCATGATAAACGGAGAAAAGATTGACATTGTCAAGGGGTTCATTTTTACAAGGATCCACAATCAACACCCATGGAAGCAGCATTAAGGAAATCAAACGACGCGTCGCACTGGGCAAATCTGCTGCAAAAGACCTCTTTAAAGTGTTACAAAGCAAAGGCATTACTTTGAGCACTAAGGTGTGCCTGACCCAAGCCATGGTATTTTCAGTCGTCTCATATGCATGCGAAAGATGGACAATGAATAAGGATGACCAAAGAGGAATTGATGCCTTTGAATTACAGCGTTGGTAAAGAATATTGACTATACTACGGACTTCCAGAAGAAGGAACAAGTCTGTCTTCAAAGAAATACTACCAGAGTGCTCCTTGGAAGTGCAGATGGCAAGACTTCTTCTCAGGTACTTTGGACATATTATCAGGAGGGCTCAGTCCCTGGAGAAGGACTTCATACTTGGTGAAGTAGAGGGTCAGCAAAAAAGAGGAAGACCCGTAACGAGATGGACTGACACAGTGGCAGCAACAATGAGCTCAAACATAACAACGATTGTGAGGATGGTGCAGGACCAGGCAGTGTCTCATTCTATTGTACATAGGATGGCTATGAGTCAGAACCAACTCAACCGCACCTAACAACAACAGAGGTGCTGCAGAAGAAAGGCCTGGTGATCTACTTCTGAAAAACCAGCCATTGAAAACCCTATGGAGCATAGCTCTACTCTGACACACATGGGGTTGCCATGATTTGGAGATGACTCCATGGCAACTGGTTTTGTTTTGCTGTTTGGATTATGTCCAACCATTCTGTGGTTATCTTGGGAGCTGGCTGACATGTGCCCCTGAAGGAGTTTTTTTTTTCTTTTCTCTGTCTCTGCACATCTGTCTTCCACCTTCCATCATCCATAAAGACTCCACCATACCCTTGAGGATACCCACCCAAGATTCTCTAAGTGACAGTTGGGATGGGTCAGAGCTTCACACAACAGCTTCACACCCTCATCTTGTAGGTCATTGTCCCCAATATCCAGATTTCTCAGGTTTGGATTGCTGGTGAGGACTGAGGCAATGTCTCGACAGCCCTCATCAGTGATGGAAACTTTTACCAAACTGCAAAAGAACAGAGATGTCGTCACTCTCAAGGATTTACTATGATGTTGTATTAGAAAAAGACTAGATCCCTACGTGGTGCTCTCAACTACTAACCTAAACGTTGGCAATCTGAACCCACCCAGCAGTACTGTGGAAGAAAGACCTGATGACCTGCTTCTGTAAAGATTACAGCCAAGAAAACCCTATGGAGCAGTTCTACTCTAACACATAGTGTTGCCGTGAGTCAGAACCGATTCAATGGCAACTGGCTTGGTTTGGTTCGGTTAAGCATAAATAGCTAACCTGAAGATACTGTTCACTTTCCTTTTCCATTATTTCAGCTCTGCAGTGCTCATAGGGTAGGAAATATGGTATGTGCCAATCTCCACCACCAGACAGCCACAAGATATCCTCTGATGTGTAACGATGCTGACCTTATCATCATCAAACTTAACCCATTTGTCTTGTTTCCTTTTCACTCACGATACTTAATGCCTGAAGAACTAGACCTCTGATATGTTAGCTCTGCTTGTCAATCATAGTATCCACAGTTACTGGAGCTATCTTATGAAATTTCCTAATGCATTAGGTAAAATATTTCTGCCTAATCCTACACGTCTCTGGATTTCTCAGGGAAAGAGACATTTGATAATGAAGTGCTATCCCAGTTAGTAATTAAAAAAAAAAGTTCCCCAAATATTTCTCAATTTTATATCATGAAATTAAGTCTTTTCATTATCTTCCCTTTTCCCCCCATTACTCTTACCCCCCTTATTCCTTTTTGAAGTATCCGTTGTTTTTCCACATTGATTCCCACATAGATTATTGTTCTCCTATTCCCTTATTCATGTCCTAGAATGCATGCAAAACATCCTGTTATCCATAAAACTTTCTCTCAGTCCCACCATACCAAACCCACTGCTGTCGAGTCAATTCCAACTCATAGCAACCCTAAAGGACAGAGTAGAACTGCCCTCCTCTGCCCCAAGTCATAAAAATTCCTCTCTTTCTCTCTTAATCCTTTATGCATACCCAACTGAACGGCCATTTTGTTGTTGTTGTTAGTTGCCATTTAGTTGGCTCCAACTCATGGTGACCTTATGTACAACAGAACAAAACATTGACCAGTCATGTGCCATCTTTGTGATCATTGGTATGTTTGAGTCCATTGTTGTAGCTATTGTGTCAATCCATCTCATGAAGGTTTCCCTCTTTTTGCTGACCCTCTATTTTACCAATCCACGATCTCCTTTTCTAGTGATTGGTCTTTCCTGATAATTGTTGTTGTTGCCGATATGTACCATCGCGTCGATTCTGACTAATAGCAATACCATGTGACAGAGTGGAACTGCCCCATAGGGTTTTCTACGGGGTAAACTTTATGGGAACAGATCTCCAGGTCTTTCTCCCGTGGAGCCACTGGGTTGGTTGGAACTGCCAACCTTTTGGTTAGCAGCCAAGTGCTTAACGGTTGTGCCACCAGGGCTCCTTTTACAACATATTAAATCTGTGACACCAAAGTCAAGGTACAGATTTGTTCACCTGAACATTTTCACAAGACCCCAATTCAAGCATTTTTTTAATCTTCACGTTCCGAGGCACAGACACTATGTCCTTCATCAAATCCAAGTGTCTTCTCAGCAACCCAAGCCCTTGAAAAAGAGGCTTGGGCTTCAAAGGAAACCTACCACAGCGACTGTAGGCAGCAGTTTGGGTGTTTCAAGGCCACACAGAGGAGTTCCAAGTCATCATCCTTCAGGACATTTCCACCAAGATCTAGGTGGATCAGGCTTCTGTTACACACAAGAACTTCACAGAGGCTATCCCAGCATGGTTCACTGAGGTAACAGTAAACTAACCTGTGAGGACAAATATATGTGAGAAAAGGAAGGGGAAGGAAGAAGAAAGGATACCTCAGACAGCTTTTTAAAGTTAACCCCACATATGAAAGGTAATATTTCTATTTTTTTATATATAAAATACATACTCATTGCCGTCCTTTCAATTCTGACTCATAGGGACCCTATAGGACAGAGTAGACCTGTCCCACAGGGTTTCCAAAGCTGCAATCTTTACAGAAGCAGACTGCTGCATCTTTCTCCTGCGGAGCAGCTGGTGGGTTCAAACTGCTGACCTTTCAGTTAGCAGCTGAGCGCTTAACCACCACGACACCAGGGTGCCTTAAAATCCTCATATAAGTATACAAAATATCTCCCTTCCTTTCTTCTTACTTACAGGATAGGGGGATTAGAAAGTAAAACTGGCAAAGTCATGCAGAAGGAAGAATACGGCATAATATGGCACAGCTAACACTCTAACGGAGTCCCTGGGTGGTGCAAACGATTAATGCGCTTAGCTGCTAACAAAAAGTTTGGAGGTCTGCATCCACACAGAGGTGGCTCAGAAGAAAGGCCAGGTGATGTACTTCTGAAAAATCAGTCATTGAAAAACCCTATGGAGCACAGTTCTACTCTAACACACATGGGGGTACCATGAGTCGAACTCAACTTGGTAGCAAATGGTGGTACAACACTCTAGAAGGACTTAGAAAATCTGCTTTGTCTCTATAGATTAGTTTAAATTTTATTATATAGTATGCACTTTTTTTGTAGATTACATTGGATTTTCCACACCGTGGATCATATTGTCTAAGAATAAAGACAGTTTTAACTTCCTTCTTCTCAATCTGGATGTCTTTTATTTCTCTTCCTTGCCTTATTGCACTGGTGCGGACATCCAGTGCAATAAATGGCAGTGGTGAGAGTGGACATCCTTGTCTTGTTCTTGGTCTTAGAGGGAGAGCTCTCACTCTTCCACCATTAAGAATGATGCCGTTGTTTCTGTTAGGTGCCATCAAGTCGGTTCCAACCCACTGCCCGGTCCTGCACAATCCTCATAATCATGGCTATGTTTGAGCCCACTGTTGCAGCCATTGTGTCAATCCATCTCTTTGAGGGTCTTCTTCTTTTTTTTTCTTTTCTCATTTTTACTTTTTCTTTTTTATCATTGCACTTTAGATGAAGTTTTACAGAACAAACTAGCTTCTCATTAAACAATTAGTACACATATTGTTTTGTGACATTGGTTACCAACCCCATGACATGTCAACACTCTCCCGGGCTCCACCTTCGGTTCCCTGTTACCAGCTTTCCTGTTCTCTCTTGCCTTCTAGTCTTTGCCCCTGGGGTGGTGTGCCCCTTTAGCGAAGATCTTCCTCTTTTTCGCTGACCCTCTACTTTACCAAGCATGATGTCCTTTTCCAGGGACTGGTCCCTGCTGATAACATGTCCAAAATATGTGAGATGAAGTCTCCCCATCCTCTCTTCTAAGGAACATTTTGGCTGTACCTCTTCCAAAACAGATTTGTTCATTTTTCTGTCAGTCCATAGTATGTTCAATATTCTTCACTAACACCATAATTCAGATGCCTCAGTTCTTGTTCAGCTTTCCTTATTCATTATCCAGCTTTCACATGCATATGAGGCAATCGAAAATACCATGGCTTGGGTCAGGCACACCTTAGTCCTCAAGGTGACAATATGCTAACTGTAGGTCTTTCATAGAGGCCTTTTATCAGGCTGTGGAATTCTTCTTTTCTTAGTTTGCTGAATGTTTGTGTATGCGTGTGTGTGTGTGTGTGTGTGTGTGTGTGTGTGTGTGTGTGTGCGAGCGGAGCTGCTTATCAGGACTGGCTGTTAGCTTTGGGCAGATGTTTTTTTCTGTGTCTATTAGGTGATCCTAACGTTCTTCTTTTGTATATTGTTAATATGGTGAATTACACTGACTTATTTTAGATTGTTAGCTTTAAATTCTTGGTATAAGCCCTACTTATTCATGATGTGTTTTCCTTTTTACGTGCTGTTAGATTAAAGGAACCCAGGCTTGTACAATGGTTAAAAGCTTGGCTGCTAACCAAAAGGTTGGTGTTTCAAACTCACCCAGTGGCTCTGTAGGAGAAAGACCTAGTGATCTGCTCCCATAAAGATTACAGCCTAGAAAACCCTATCGGGCAGTTCAACACTGTCACACTGGGTTACTATAAGTCAAAAATCATCTCGATGGCACCTAACAACAAGAGTAGATTTGCTAACATTAGTTTAGAATTTTTGCGTACATGTTCATGAGGGAAATTAGTCTATAATTTTCTTTCCTGAATATCTTTGTCTGTTTCTGGTATTAGGGTAATGATGGCCTCATAGAATTATTTGGGAAGTATTCTCTTGTATTTAATTTTCTGGAAAAGTTTGCACAGAATTGGTATTGTTTTTTTTCTCAAATGTTGGGTAGACTTCACCAGTGAAGTCTTCTGGTTTTGGGGTTCTCTGTGAGAACCTTTTTAAATACAATTCAATTCCTTTAGTAGATATAGTGTTGCCAAGTTATCTATTTCTTCTTGAGGTTTTTTACTCTTTTTTTTTTTTTTTACAGTGGTAAATATCATAACATTCCCTTATGACCTTTTTAATATCTGTATAATACGGTGTAGAAATAAAATTTGCTCTTAAGTTGATTTTGTCTCATATTAATATAGTCAGTCCAACTTTCTTTTGATTAGTTTTAGCATGATACATCTTTTTCTACCCTTGTATTTATTTTTCCATCTTTTTACTTTTATTATATCTTTACATTTAAAGTGCATTTCTTATAAGTAACATATAGTTGGGTCTTGATTTCTTGAGTCTGACAATCTCTGACTTTTGACTATGATGGTTGGACCTTTTAATGTGATTATTGATATGGTTAGGATTAAGTCTACCTTGTTGCTATTTGTTTTCTGTTAGACCCATCCCTTCCTTGTTCATTTTTTCTGCCTTCTTTTGTGTTGAGAATTTTTTATGATTCCATTTTATCTCTTTTGTTGGCCAATTAGCTACAACTCTTCATTTCACTGTTTTAATGGATGACTTATGGTTTGCAATATGCACCTAACTTATCACAGTCTATCTTCAAGTGACATTATGCCATTTCACATATAGTATAAGAACCTTAAGATTGTATATTTCCATTTTCCCCTCTCCTGGACTTTGAGCTATTGTCAGGCATTTTACTTTTACCTATGTCAGAAATCCCACAATACAGTGCTATAATTTTTGTTTAAACCAGGGGTTTGCAAGCTGCTTCTGTAAAGGGCTAGGTAGTAATTTTGGCTTTCTAGTCCATAAGGTCTCTGTTGCATGTGTCTTCTAAATTCCCTAATTTACTATCAGGATACCCTTACTTTCATGTAGTTCAAATTAAAAAAAAAAAAAAAATCCAAAAGCATAAACAGAGAAAAGCCTCCCTTCCACACTATCTCCCATCCTTCCAGTTCCATATTTCACAGGCAATCTTTCTTATAATTCTTATATCTCCTCCAGGGGATATTTGTGTATATAAAAACACTGTTGTTGTTAGGTACCATCAAGTAGATTCCAACTCATGGTGACCCCATGTGATGGAGTAGAACTACCGCATAGGGTTTTCTAGGCTGTAATCTTTATGAGAGAAGCCCTGGGTTGTGTAATAGTAAAACACTCAGCTGCTAACCGAAAGGTCGGTAATTAGAACTCACCAGCGGCTCCATGGGAGATAAGACCTAGCAATCTGCTCCTGTAAAGGTTACAGTTTAGGAAACCCTATGGGGCAGTTCTACTCTGTCACACGGCGTCACTATGAGTTAGTATCAACTCCACAGCACAGCACACAACAACAGCAATCTTTATGGGCCCAGATTACCAGGTCTTTCTCCTGCAGAGCTGCTAGGTGGGTTTAAACCACCAACCTTTAAGTTAGCACCCGAGCACTTAACTGTTGTGCCACCAGGGCTTTTTACATAAAAAAGCAAACATACACAAATGTGTTTATATTCCTCCCCCTTCAAAGGGGCCCTTTAGTATACAAGTTAAGTATTAGCATGAACTGAATATGTAAGCAGAATTGTATTAATAGCTAACCAACTGACCTTGTAACACATTAGTTCATCCTTCTCTGTACCCTAAAATTTGTTTCTAGGCTAACCTATTCATTTATCTTATTACTTCAAGGGTAGCACAAAACCCAAACCAAACCTGTTGCCGTAGAGTCAATTCTGATTCATAGCGACTCTATAGGACAGAGTAGAACTGTCCATAGGGTTTCCAAGGCTGTAATATTTACAGAAGCTGACTACCATATCTTTCTCCTGCAGAGCCGCTGGTGGATTTGAACGACCAACTTTTCAGTTAACAGCCAAGTGCTTAACCACTGCACCACCGGCACTCCTTCAACAAGAGTAGCACACTCACTATTATATGAGGTCAACAGGCCCCATGGGTTATCTTACTCTTCTGCTGTTCTTAGCAACTACTCTACAGCTGAGAGCCCACTTTACCTATTAGCAACAGGTAAAAGCTATTGAAGGAGCCCTGGTGGTGCAACAGTTAAGAGCTCGACTACTAACCGAAAGGTCAGCCTTTCAAACCTACCCAGAGGCTCTGTGGGAGAAAATACCTGGCGATCTGTTCCCATAAAGGTGGTTGTTATTGTGTGCTATGGAGTTGATTCTGACTCAGCAACCCTGTAAGATAGAGTTTGCTAGGCTGTAATCTTTATGGAGAGCCCTGGTGTCTCAGTGGTTAAGAGCTTGGCTGCTAACCAAAAGGTCGGCAGTTTGAATCCACCAGCCACTCCTTGGAAGCCCTATAGGGCAGTTCTACTCTGTCCTGTCGGGTTGCTGTGAGTCTGAATTGACTCGACAGCAACAGGTGTGGCTTGGGCTAATTTTTACAGAAGCAGATCTCCAGGTCCATGTAAAGATTACAGCCTAGAACACCTTACGGGGGCAGTTCTGCTCCATCACATGGGGCAGCTATGTGTGGGAACTGACTCAACGGCACCCAACAACAACAGTTACTAACAGAGGAAGCACCTGTGTGTATGTTGTAGGATTTTAATCCAATCTAACATCTTTTGAAATTTAGCATATGCTCTGTATGCATACTGTTAATTTTCATAATACCTCTAGGGCAGGATTTTCCCTCTTCCCTCTGTTATGAGCAAAGTGAAGCTGAGAGAGGTTAAGTCTTTGGTCAGGGTGGTAAATCCAGGACTGGAACCCAAGTTTGGTTGATTCTTAACCTTATGCTTTAAAACTGCTATGTTGCCTCCACCAATGGATGGATTTGAGTCAACAGGTTAAAGTTCAACCTGCTGCCATTCTTCCCCACAGTGGACCCTCCTGCTGTTCACTTACACCAAGGCCTCCAGCACGCAGTCTAGGTGGCACAGAGCATCACACAGCAGGCACACTCCTTGGTCCAGGTAACTGTGTGCTACATTAAGGTACTTCAGCTTCTTGTTGCTTTTTAGAACTGAGGTGAAGGCTTCACAATCATCTGCTGAGAGGAGGCAATTTGCCAGCCTGTAGAGAGAGAACATGTCACATTCCACTTGGTTGTAGTTCCCCGACTCTTTACTTTTGCTGATCCTATAAGAAGACCGAAAGGTTGGCAGTTTGAACCTACCCAGCAACTTTGTGGGAGAAAGGCCTGGCAATCTATTTCTGAAAGATCACAGCCATTGAAAACCCTATGGGGCACAGTTCTGCTGTGACACGCGTGGGGTTGCCATGAGTCAGAATTGACTTGACAGCACCCAACAACAACAACAACGATGTAAGAATCAGGGAGCACACATTTGCCCTGTGTGGGAACTTCACTGAGACCCCTGCCTCTCTTCCTGATCCCCACGAGTCCATTCTCTATACTAAGACGAGAGACAACATGAGACACATACAAACCCATATATCCATAAAACCAAGAAAACCATTTTCCACTGAGTTAATTTCAACTCATTGTGACCCCCGTGTGTCAGAGTAGAATTGCACTCTGTAGGGTTTTCAAGGCTGTGAACTTTCAGAAGTAGATCACCAGGCCAAACTTCCGAGGCACCTCTGGGTGAATTAGAACCATCAACCTTTTGGTTAGTAGTCCAGTGCTTAACTGTTGGCACTACCCAGGGAGTCCATTTATATCCATACTTGGCTTAAACCCCAATAACTGCTCATCATACTTAGGGAAAAGCACAAAAACACATCACATTTTCTACAAGGCACCTGCCTGTCCCTATGTTCCTGTGTCCCAGACATACTAGTCATTTCCAGTTGCTTGACCACACGGGGTTTTATTCCTCACAGTATCCACTTGTGCTTGCTGTTCCTCAAATGCATTTCCCTGATGTCTTTACCTGACTGAGGATCTTTGTGAAGGAGTCCTGGTGGTGCAGTGGTTAAGCACTCATCTGCTAACCAGATGGTCGGTGGTTTGGATGCACCAGTGACTCCAAGGGAGAGAAAAGACCTAGCGAACTGCTCTCGTAAAGACTTCAGTCTTGGAAATCCTATGGGGCAATTCTACTCTGTCCTATAGGGTTGCTATGAGTCAGAATCAACTCAACAGCAATGAGTTTGGTTTTTTTGGCCTGGGGACCCAAGGTACAAGGTGTTTGTGCTAGGCTGCTAACCTAAAGGTTGGTGTTTAGAACCCACAAAATGGTGCCACAGAAGAAAGGCCTGGTGGTCTGCTTCTGTAAGGATTTGTTGTTGTGCGCCATGGTGTCAATTCTGATTCAAAGCAACCCTGTGTGACAGAGTAGAACTGCCTCATAGGGTTTTCTAGGCTGTAATCTTTATGGGAGCAGATCACCAGGTCTTTTCTCCAATGGAGAGGCTGATGGGTTTGAACTGCCAACCTTTTGATTAGCAGCCAAGCACTTGACCATCATGCTGCCAGGGCTCCTTCCATAAAGATTACAGCCAGGAAAATCCTATGGGTTACGTGAGTTGGAATCGACTCAACGAACCCCACAACAATGACAGGGTCTTTGTGTGTGTTCACTCAGAGTGGAACACCCTTTCCCTGACCTTTGGTTAGATGAACCCTCATCCAGGTCTCTGCTCAAGTAGCACTTTCTCAGAGAACATTCCAGAAACAAAGCCTTGGACTGTGGACCAACAGGTTCACTATTTGGGGGCTTGATTGAGTTAGTTTGGGTTGCCAGCAACTGTAGGTTTCTATTACCTCAACCACTCTCTTTACCCCTGGCTGCCATGGAAAGTATAAACTAGGGTTGGAGACAATAAATGAAGATATAAACAATTAGAACAGTTGTCAAGAAATGAAAGGGTAATTGACAAGTCGCCCACTCCATGGCTCCCAGCATCTTCTCTCCAGGATTACTCTGAGGGAATGCATGGCTTTAAAGCTGTTTCAGGCTTTAGGATTTTGAAATTATTTTCAAGGAATAAAAATAGAGTTTGGCTTACTGTACAATATGGACAAAAATTAAGTAAAAATGGGTACAGACCTAAATATAAGAGCTAAACTTTTAAAAATTAAGAAGAAAATATAGGAGTAAATCTTTATGATGTTGGGTTAAGCAATGGTTTCTAAGATACAGGAAAAACCTGTGAAAGCCAGAACCCATGTAAGGCAGAAATCTGTCAGAGAAGGAAAACTCACTAGATGTTTATGAGGTAAGATTCTTAATAGGAAATGATAGAGAAGTGGTAAGCACCTTGTCAAGGGTGGAAAACTTGTGAGACCCGGAAAAACAAGGCAGTCCTGTAGAGTTCTGGCTCTCACTGATTTCACCATATAACAACAAAAGCATGAGAGACCAAAAAATATAAATAAATGGCACTTCATCAAAATTAAAAACTTCTGTGCATCAAAGAACTTTAATCAACAAAGTAAAGAGAAAACCTACAGAATGGGAGAAAAACATCTTGGAACAACATATCTGATAAGAAATTTGTATCCAGAATGTATAAAGAACTCTTACAATTCAACAACCAAAAGACAAAACAACCCGATTAAAAAATAGGCAAAGGAC
The DNA here is from genome assembly GCA_030035585.1 of Dugong dugon. Classification (NCBI taxonomy): domain Eukaryota; kingdom Metazoa; phylum Chordata; class Mammalia; order Sirenia; family Dugongidae; genus Dugong; species Dugong dugon. Next base: position 119,968,205 of record CM057466.1, read on the forward strand.
TTGAATAGTTATTTCTCCAAAGTCATACAAATGGCCAAGAGACACATGAAAAGATGCTCGATATTACTAGTCATTCAAGAATACAAAGAAAAATCATGAGATACCATTTCATACCCACTAGGATGGCTATTATTAAAACAACAACAACAAAACCTGGAAAATAACAAGTGTTGGCGAGGATGTAGAGAAATTGGAATTCTCATAGATTGCTGATGGAAATGTAAAATGGTGCAGCTGCTGTGGAAAACAGTTTGGTGGTTCTTCTAAAAGTTAAACATAGAATTACCATATGATGCAACAATTCCACTCTTAGGTATATACTTAAAAGAATTGAAAATAGGTATTCAAATATGAATGTTAATAGCAGCATTATTCACAATAGCCAAAAGGTGGAAATAACCTGAATGTTCATCAACTGATAAATGGATAAATGAAATATGGTATATATATATACAATGGAATACTATTCATTAATAAAAAGTAATGAATTACTGATACATGATTCTTGTTGCTGTTGGGTGCCATCAAGTCGATTCCAACCCTTAGTGACTTCATGTGACAGAGTAGAACTGCCACATAGGGTTTCCATGGCTGTAATCTTTATGGAGGCAGATTGCCACATCTTCCTTCCATGGAGTGGCTGGTGAATTTGAACTGCCAATCTTTCGGTTAGCAGTCGAACAGTTAACCAGTGGTTCACTAGGACTCCTTACTGATACATGCTACAACATGGATACACTTCAAAATATTATGTTTCAATTTTTCAGGTGTTATAAATAAAGCTGCCATGAATGTTTTAGTCCCTGTCTTTCAGTAAACTTGGAGTTGCAAATGGTTAACGCTTGGCTAGTAACTAAAAGGTTAGTGGTTTGAGTCCACCCATAGGTGCCTGGAATAAAGGTCTGGAGATCTACTTCCAAAAAATCAGCCATTGAAAACCCTATGGAGCACAGTTCTACACTGACACACATGGGGTCTCCATGAGCCGGAGTTGACTCCACGGCAACTGATGTGGGTTTTGTTTTTCAGTAAACTTAAATATATAATTCTCTTCAGTATACACCTAAGAGTAAAATGGGCTATACAATATGCTAGTATCTATGAAAGCTGAATATAGGCAAACAGTTTTCCAAAGTGGTTGTACCAACTTAGGAATCTTTACTTCAATATTCTATCTTCAAGTTCCCAGGATGCCTGCAGAGGTTAATTTTGAGTATGAGGAATAGAAAAGAAGAGGAAAGTGAACCTACTTAAAAATTCACAATCCTCTCTGGAATCCAATCCGTGAGTCTGGTGAACAAGGAGACTTATGTGAGATCTTCTATGTTGCACAGTGGATAGTTCAAAGCCTCACAGAGCAACTTCACATCATTACGGTAGAGTCTTGTACTGCTGAGATCCAAGCATTTCAAGTATGGCTTATGAATGAACACCTCAAAGAAAAGCCAGCTCTCACCAGAGAAGGAAACATTATTTATCCTGCAAAAACAAAGACATTTTTGGATGAGTCTCATCCAATGAAGCCTGGGAGAATAGCCTGAGAAACTTGTGTTTGATTGTCTCCTATACCCAACAATTAACTGATACTTCAGTCTCACAACCCAAACGTATAGCTCAGTGCTTCTCAGCCTGGGCGATTTTGCCTTCCCAGGGGACTGTATTCAAGTGCCTGGCAAATGTTGTCATTGTTAGTTGTCATTTAGTCAGCTCCAACTCATGGCAACCCCATGTGTACAGAACAGAACAGTGCTCCATAGAGTTTTCAAAGTCTAATTTTGTGGAAGCAGATCATCAGGCCTTTCTCTTGAGGCATCTCTGGGTGGATTTGAACTCCCAACCTTTTGGTTAGTAAACCAACAAACCAAACTCATTGCTTTCAAGCCAATTCTGACTCTTAGCGACCCTATAGGACAGAGTAGAACTGCCTCATAGGGTTTCCAAGGAGCGGCTGGTGGATTTGAACTGCAGACCTTTTGGTTAGCAGCTGAGCTCTTAACCACTGTGCTACCAGGGCTCCTTTGGCTAGTGGTTGAGCGCTTAACCATTTGTGCCACCCAGGGACTCCCATCTGGCAAATGGTTGGTGCTAATTAATGTCATTAATAACTGTTGAAGGAGTGAGTGAATATTTGAGAAAACATGGGGTTTACTACCCTTCCTGCCTTACTGGCTGTATCCCCATCCACCTCTAAGAATGGCTACCTATAGGGACAACTCCCTCCCACATGCTCCACTGAATTCAGTTCACACATCACTATTACAAATTGCTCCAGACCAGTGGTTCTCAACTGGGGCAGATTTGTCCCAAGGGAATATTTGGCAATGTCTGGAGACATTTTTGGTTGTCATAACAGGAGGAGGTTCCCAGTAGCATCTGGTGGGTAGAGGCCAGGGATGCTGCTAAGTGAGCATCCTACAGTGCACAGGATGGCCTCCATAACAAAGAAGACTTAATAATTCTGAGGCTGAGAAAACTTGCTCTAGATTGTAATTCTTTGATAGCCATTGGCCTTACCTGAAAGCTAAGACTAATCTGTTATTTCTGCGATACACTCAAGTCTAGGCTGATCTCCAACTTACTCAAGCTTTTGAAGGTGACAATTTGGATGCCTCAGCTCTTTACACAAAGCCACAAAGGCCGATTCATCGAGGACACTGTTGTGTACTTGTAGTTCTCTGAGGTGTACATTTGTGGTGAGCACAGAACAAATGCAATGCCAACGGACGAGATTGTAACTTGACCTACAAAGAAAGAGAAAGGAAATGCTTTTCATGGGTAAATATTCAACTCAAGCCATTCCCAGTATATAAAACCAAAAAACCAAACCCGTTGCCACCACGTTGATTCCAACTTATGGTGACCCCATCTGTTACAGAGTAGAACTGTGCTCTTTAGGGTTTTCTTGGCTGTAATCTTTATGGAAGCAGATCACCAGGCCTTTCTTCTGTGGTGCTGCTGGGTGGGTTAGAACCTCCAATCTTCAGGTTAGTAGTCAAGTACAAACCATTTGTGCCACCCAGGGACCTATTCCCAGTATATAGGCATAATAAATTATCTTCCTGAAAACAAAACATCTGACTGTTAAATGAGTTAAAATTTGTAAGAATCTTAAAATAAAATTTAAAAGGTAATTTCTGGTTGTGAGGTTAAGAAAGAGTCTGAGTGTGCTATCAATACGAATGATACAAGTATTAATTATAAATACATATCAGCTAACTTTTGAGAAGGGAGCCCTGGTGGCACAACTGTTAAGCGCTCAGCTGCTAATCAGAAGGTTGGCAGTTAGAACCCACCCAGTGGTTCTGCGGGAGAAAAACCTGGCAAGCTGTTTCTGTAAAGATTACAGCCTACAAAACCCTATGGGAAAGTGCTACTCTGTCACATGGGGTCACTATGGTTGGAATCAACTCCAGGGTACCCAGCAACAACAACAATATTTGAGAAATGTAGGAAACACACTTCACATGGATTCTTACATTATATTGTGATGTGGTAGTGACTATTATTGCCCCTTCTATAATGAGGCAACTATAGCAAGAAAGTTGAAGTCTCCTGGAAAATGTCATACATGCCATAAAGAGTCAAGTTAGGACTTGAACACATAAGGTCAGATCCTACCCATGATAAATATTAGCCACTCCATCAGCAAAACCCACTTGTGAACACAGACATATGCTAAAAAGGGGCTAGGAAGAAAGTCATTAGATGAACTCACGTAGAGCTGTCTCCATTCTCCTCCTTGAAGACATTTTAGATGGAAAAAGAAATTTTCCTCAAGCCAGAACAGTGTTTTAGGCAGTAGGCGGAAACCATCAAGTCTACATTGTCAGTGACAGAGAAGTGAACTTCTTGAAAGCAGTCCAATGCCTGCCTCACAAAGACTTTATCCTGCATCTCAAACAGACAGTAAAATAACAACAACAAATCTACCTCTCCCTCCAGATGTTCACACTCACCTAAACTCTTCAGGCACTGGTGGAATTGCTGCTTTACGTCCAGGGACAGTTGTAAGTCATAGAAAGCATCCAGCCTTTTTTCTTCCTCTGCATTTAAAAGACCAAACACAAAACACCCCTCAAAATCCAATGCACGTTTTCTCTTTTTAGGTAGGTCTTTAGGCTGGGTTGGGGTGATTGCCGGAGCTCTTTAGCAAATAAAACATGGCAGCACAGAACTCCTGGATGCACACATGGATGAATGTGTACAAGTTCTCATACCCCCTGCACTTCTGAAGAAGCTTCATGTCCAGCAATGCAGGGACATCACTTTCAACTAACCCATTTCTCCTGAGGTCCTCTTCACTGAACTCAAATGTGTCTGTCCACATGCCCTCCACAGCCAGGGAGCACAGATCCTTCAACTGGACATGGATCTGCTCATGTGGACGTGTGGCACCCTTGGGTGTGAACATGTTAAAGATGAAAGAGGCAAACAGAGAAGTGGTATGGTGGCAGGCAAGTGCCAGGTCTCTGCCCCTCTCCATCTCCTGCTTCAGACAGGTGCACACAACCCAGCAGAGGATGGGGATTTGGCACATGTGAAAGAGCTGTTCATTTTCTCTTACAAAACTGAAGGCCTCCATGACTTGCTTCTTGTCTTGAAAGACACAGGAGAAGTACAGCTTCCTGTTGCTTTCATTAAGTCCCATGATCGTTTTAATTTCTGGGTGCTCCAGCTGAGCCTCGAGTTCCTGCTGGTAGTTGGGTGTAGTGGCAATGAGCAGTGAGGCCTCTGGGAGCATCTTCTTCCTCAGCAAACTGCCCAGGACCACTTTTCCTGGCTGCTGCTGCATCCAGTCACTGCACAGGTCTGACTCCAGTTCTTTCAAGGCACACGTCAGCTCCTCAAAGCTGTCAATGATGAACAACAGTCTCTCTGGCTGGGACAGGATCTCTGCTATTGGCACAGGGGGGGTGGGCCAGTCTCCAGAAATCAACTCAGCCAAGCTTGTCAGCACCAACCGCTTCACCTCCCGGCAGCAAAAGTAGAAAATGTACAAGAACCTATCCTGATAAAAGATACCCTCTGCCCAGGCCAACATTAGCTTGACCAGGAACATCGTTTTCCCAATTTTTGGGGTTCCCATAAGGACCACAGTACGTGATGGCTCTTCCCCAGTTGCCTTAGGCGCAAAAAGGAGTTCCATATGTTCATGTTTCTTCTGTATGACTACTTCCTGCTCAAAGTAATCATGAATCCTAGTGAGGGATTCTCTCAACCATATATTGCTGAATTTCTTCTTTACATGAGCTTGATACATCTTTATATACCCTGAGTCAATGAGGACAAGAGGAAAAAAATACATATCAAAGTTAAACACTCATACTCTTTGACCCTGAAATTTTACTTCTCAGAGTGTATCTTCTCAACCCAAACCAACCTGTTGCCTTCAAGTCAATTCAGACTCATAACAACCCTATAGAACAGAGCCCTGGTTAAGAGTGGTTAAGGTGCAGTTGTTAAGAGCTTAGCTGCTAACCAAAAGGTTGGCAGTCTGAACCCACCACCGCTCCTTGGAAACCCTATGGGGCAGTTCTACTCTGTCCTACAGTGCCGCTAAGACTCAGAATTGACTCAACAGCAATGGATTTGGTTTGGTTTTTGGTTAATCTTTACAGAAGCTGACTATCACATCTTTCTCCCATGGAGCAGCTGGTGGGTTCAAATCGCTGACCTTTCAGTTAGCAGCTGAGCGCTTAACTATTGTTCCGGGCTCCTTTATCTTCTCAAACTGTGACCACGGGCCAAGGCTGGTTGACAGCCTGGTTTTGTAAATAAAGTTTCATTGGAACACAGACATTCATTTATGTGTTGTCTATAGTTGCTTTGCCATTACAATGGCAGAGTTGAGTAATTGCAACAGAGTCTAAAATATAAATTCTCTGGCCCTCCACAGAAAAAGTTCACCAATCCCTGCTCTAGATACACACACGGGAAAACACACACACATAAACACACACACACACACACACACAGATATTCATTGCTGATATAGAATGGAAAAGGACTGTATGACTACAAATAGAAGACCAGCTAAATAATTTATGGAATGATGGAATCTTTTACAGGTATTACAAGTATGGAATGGTCTCTTTATGTGGAAGAAGAACAAGATAGTGTCTATAGTATATACCCACTTGTGTGTGGAAAATAGATTAGACAGTACCTATCAGAAAGATGACATATGAAGGACCTATTGTTTTGTTGTTGTTGTTGATAATATACATAGCAGAACATACATCAGTTCAACAGTTTCTACATGTACAATTCAATGACACTGACTACATTCTTTGAGTTGTACAACCATTCTCACCTCCTTTTCTGAGTTGTTCCTCCCCCATTAACATAAACTCATGCCCCCCTAAGGTTCCTGTCTAATCTTCTGAGTTCTGTTGTCAATTTCATCCCATATAGATAGATCTTAAAAGAATGCAGGGCTCAAGGCAGACTTTTTTACTAGTTAAGTTAAACTGCTGTTTGGTTTTAAGAAGACTTCAGGTGATATTTTTGGTTTAAGGTTTAAAGATTATCTCAGAACAATAGTTTCAGGGGTTCATCCAGCCTCAATGGTTCCAGAAAGTCTGGATTTGATGAAAATTTTAAATTCTGTTCTGCATTCTCCCCCTTTTGATCAGGATTATTCTACAGAATCTTTGATCAAAATGTTCAGTAATGGTAGCTGGGCACCCCCTCCAGTTCTGATCTCATAGCAAAGGAGGCAGCTGTTCATAGAGGCAATTAGCCACACATTCCATTTCCTCCTCCTATTGCTCTCAGAAGGAACTGTTTTGAGTACACAATTATACCAATTAACCTCTAATTCAGTGTATAATCTATGGTAAATGTTAATTTTTATTTCTAGGCCCTTCTCAAATGTCTGTTAAGATAATGGGCCAGATCCACAGTTCCTATGGCACCACTTCACCTTAGAGAGAGGTTCTGACTTGGATGCAAGTTCTCAGCTTAGGGAAAATTATTGATACCATAGAGATGGAGGTACAATACAGGTTAGGACATGCTACAAAACAAAACAAAAAAACCAAACCAGTTGCCCTCGAGTCTATTCCGACTTATGGCAACCCCATATGTGTCGGGGTAGAACTGCACTCCATAGGATTTTCAATGACTGTGATCTTTCAGAAGTAGTTTGCCAAGCTTTATTCCAAGACTCCTCGAGATGGATTTGAACTGTCAACCTTTTGGTTTGTTGCTGAGTGCTTTACCATTTGCACCACCCAGGGACACCATAGGACATGCAATCCACCCACATTTTATCACACATAATCACCACATCTAAATTAAACGGTTTCCTACCTACAAGGTTGAAATTGTTCCCTAGTACATTCTGGCCCTGCTGTAGATAGGCATAGATGGGGGAATCTATCAAAATTATGACACAATCCTCATTATAAGAAGCCTTGTCTCCAACCCCCAGACTCACTCACCAGTACTTTCCCTTTTGGCCTTTATACAGAGATCCTTTCTACCAATCTTGTGAAAGATCCTGTAGGTCACATCCCATGCTTGCTGTTCCTGATAATGCCTGATCAGTAGGTTTGCAAGATCTTCCCGAGTTGCTCTCTTTACTTCAGCCCAGGGAATTTGCTCCAGTTCAAGTTGCAAAGGTTCTTGCCTAAGGAGCTCCTTAAATCTTCTGAACTCCTCCTTTTTGAGCTCGTCCAGATACCACATAAGGCCAAAATCAGAGAAGAAAGATGATGCCATCTTGTTCCAGGGCAGAGATGTCAATGTTCAGAGAAAGAATTATGGGGAAGAAGGAATAAACGGAACCTATGGAAAGTTAATACAATTTAGGAATTAAAATTTAGGTAAGTACCAAGTTATTCAAGGAGCCCTGATGGCCACTACAGTTAAGTGCCTGGCTGCTAACTGAAAGATCAGCAGTTCAAACCCATCCAGCGGTTCCACGGGAGAAAGGACCTGGTGATCTGCTTCCATAAATATTCCCATTTCCATGGAGTCAATTCCCACTCACAGTGATCCTATAGGACAGAGTAGAATTGCCCCATAGGGTTCCCAAGACTGTAATCTTTACGGAAACAGACTGCCACATCTTTCTCCTGTGGAGCGGCTGGTAGGTTTGAACTGCTGACCGTAAAGATTACCGTCTAGGAACCCTATTCAAACCTACCAGCCACTCCACAGGAGAAAGAAGAGGCAGTCTGCTTCCATAAAGACTACAGCCTTGGAAGCCGTATGGGCAGTTCTACTCTGTCCTATAGGGTCGCTATGAGTCGGAATTGACAGCACACAACAAGTAAAAGAAACAAGTCTGAAAAACCAGTCTGAAAAGGCTATATACTATATGATTCAATTTATGACACCTGGAAAAGAAAACTATAGAGATGGGAAAGAGATCCATGGTTGCCAAGAGTTCAGGGGCAGGGGGTTTTGAATAGGTGAAGCACCAATGACTTTTTAGGGGAGTGAAAGTATTCTGTCTAATACTGTTAGTGGTGAGTGCATGACACTGTTCATCTATAAAAACCCATGGAACCCTACACCATAAAGAGTGAATCTTAATATATTCAAACCAAAGCAAAACAAACAAACAAAAACATTAGGAGATGGGGGGCCCAGGGTAGAATGTAGACTGGGACAAAAAAATTTTTTAACTGTGTTACAAGGGTATGACATCACCTCAGTGAAGAAGCCAATAGCATAGAGAGCATTTTCTGTCTCCAATGCAACAAAATTAAGTATCAGTAAAACTTGCAAAAGCCAGAACCTGTGTAAGGCGGAAACCTGTCAGAGAAGGAAAACTCAATATTTCCCACTAAAACGAGCAATAGAAAATTGGTCAGACCGCACCCTGTCAAAGGTGGAAAACTTGCAAGATCTGGCAAAACAAGGCAGTCCCATCAAGCTCTGGCTCTCACAGGTTTCACTGCATCAGTAATAAAGTCAATAAAAGTCTCAAATTATTCACTGGAAAAGGAAGGTAAATAAAATCACGTTATTCATGGGTAGCTAGGGTTTTCTCCATGATAGCAGACTAGGTGATTCGGAGAAAAATGAAAAATAAATCTTAATAGCATCAAAAACCTATGAAAATAGGAAAACTTAGTAAACAGTATGAAGGAACCCTGGTGGCAGAATGGTTCAGCACTAGGCTGCTAACTGAAAGGTTGGTGGTTTGAACCCACCAGTGCGTCCATGGGAGTAAGATGTGGCAGTCTACTTCCATAAGGATTTACAGCTTTGGAAACCCTATGGGGCAGTTCTACTCTGTAACACATGGGGTCACCATGAGTAGCAAATAGACTAGACAGTACCTAACAGCAACAAATAGAATAAGAATACAATTACGGAAAGATGACTGTCAATGACCCTCAGCAACTTCTGGCTTTTGCCAATAGTTTTAAAGAGGCTGCTTTTGGTAAAATCTTGAGTCATGGGGCAAATGTAGCTGCTTCCTGTTCCATCAGAGAAACAGCTTCTAAAGCAGTGGTTCTCCAAGCAGTTCTTTAATTTAGCAACATTAGCATAACTGGGCAAATTGTTAGAAGCGCAAATCCTGAGCCCCTCCCTATTGTGGTTATTGTCAGTTGCCGGGGAGTCGACACTGACTCACAGTAACTCATGTACAACAGAACAAAATGTTGCCCAGTCTTGCACCATCCTCACAATGGCAGCATGTGAAAGTCCATCTTGCAGCTACTATGCCAATCTATCTCACTGAGAGTCTTCCTTACCCTCACTGGCCCTCTACTTCATCAAAAATGATGGCCTCCCCTAGTGATTGATCCCTCCTGAGGAGGTGATCAAAGTAAGTGAATTTGGCTATGTTCTATTGTGATCCATAGGGTTTTCACTGGCTAATTTTTGGAAGTAGACCAACAGGCCCTTCCTTCTAGTCTGTCTTAGTCTGGAAGCTCCACTGAAACCTGTCCATCATGAGTGACCCTGCTGGTATTTGAAATACTGTCGGCATAGCTTCCAGCATCATAGCAACATGCAAACCACCACAGTATGACAAACTGACAGATGGGTGGTGGCTGCACATGAGGTACATTGGCTGGAAATTGAACTCTGGTCTCCCACATGGAAGGCAAGTATTCTACCACTGAACCCCAGTGATAGAATCACCCCATGAGACTCAAGTACTCCCATCATTTTCACAGGCCTCAGGCTTAACTGACAGAGAACTCACAAGCATGAAAAGTTCATCTGCTCCACTATCTTTAGAATAGGAAAGACCAGGTGGACACAGTAGAAATGGCCTGGCTGTGGAACATTTGGTATTTTAATATCTAGTGAAAACCAAAACCACCTGCTGTCAGGTCGACATTGACTCATAGTAACCTCATGTGTGTCGGAGTAGAACTGTGCTCCACAGGCTTTTCAATGGCTGTGATCTTTCAGAAGTAGATGACCAGAGCTTTCTTCTGAGGTGCCTCTGGGTAGACTCTAACCTCCAACTTTTGGTTAGCAGCCAAGCACATTAACTGTTTGCACCACCCAAGGACTCCTGGAATTTTAATAGAACATTCCTAAAAGTAGGGATATTAGACATAATGCTTGCAACAGTCTCTAAACTGCTATTTAAACTGTTAAAGAATCAAATTTCAGGGCCATGGGGTGAGGACATGCTGAACCCTTTCTGGTTGGTTAAGAAAGGAGGCAAGACAGAGGCGAGAACATAAAGACTCAAAGTAGCAAAGTTAATAAATGCCTAGAAGAGAAGCACGGTAAGTCCCACTGACTCACCACTCCAAGGTCTTCCTGGTTGGTCCTTAAAAATGGTGGCTGGAACTGGGAGGAAAAAGGCTACAGCACCCTATGATTGGCCAACGATTACACCCTTCTTATTGGCCCAGGTGGGCCTTTGATGAACTGACTCAGAGACTATGGGAAACAAAGTTTTTTATTTTTTTGGTAATTTTCTCACCTTAGGTATTGGTCTAGCCCTCTGCCCTGGGTGTCATACAGAACGATAGATACTTCTGAGTAAGATTCTGATTTAGGATTCCCAGAGCTTCTGACCGTGAGGAGGCTTCTTCATTCCTGTTGCCATGGAGTCGATTCCATGTGACAGAGTGGAACTGCTCCATAGGGTTTCCTAGGCTGTAATCTTTATGAGAGCAGATCACCAGGTCTTTTCTCCCTCGGAATGGCTGGGTGGGTTTAACCCACCGACCTTTCAATTAGCAGCCAGCGCTTAACCACTGTGCCACTAGGGTTCCCCTTAGAATCCTCCAGTCTTCCCCCAAATGACTAATGTAGGGAGTAGGGGTGACTTGCTTTATAATCCAAACGTTTTGTTCCTTTCTGCCTTCTAAGCTCCTTGAAGAATGTTAGTTTGTCAAAATCATCTGTCACCACTCTTACTGTTGTTGTTAGTTGCCATCAAGTTTGCCCTGACTCCTAATGATCGTGTGTACAACAGAACAAAACGTTGCTCAGTCCTGAACCATCTTCAAGATTGTTGGTTATCTTTGAGTCCATTGTTGTGGCTACTGTGTCAATCTATCTCACTGAGGATTTCCCTTGTTTTTGTTGACTCTCTGCTTTACCAAACATGAGGTCTTTTCCTAGTGACTGATCTTTCCTGATGTTGTGTCTGCTATACCTAGTACCAAAGAGGAGCCCAATGAATATTGGATAATGTGGTTCTGAGTAGGTAGTACAGGTGTTAGGTTTTTCAGGTGTGAGTTCCATATTTCATCGAGCATGGTTTTTACTCTGCCCCTAGCTTCCTTGTAACCATTACAATCATTTCTGAAGTTCACTGAAAACTATAATGTACCAGGAACTGTGCTTTTATAATCATGCTCTTGTGTCATCCTTACAAGAATCTGTTTAATTAAGTACTATTATTTTCTTTTCTCCTTGTGAAATATATTATACATATGAAGGAGTGTAGACAACGTAATGAAAATTTTAAGAAATAACCATAGTTATAATACAAACCTCTCTGGTCAGAACTCACATAAAGAAATAAAAATTACCAGCACCTTGGCAGACTCTGTCTACCCTGCTGCTGTCTCATGCTTGTTCCACCCTCAGTGGTTGTAACTGAAGTGAGTTCTGTGTTAATTATTTCCTTGACTTTCCTTTTATTTTTCCCACTGATATATGTTCCCCTAAGATACACTTCAATGAGATGTATTGACACAATATCCACAACAACGGGCTCAAACATACCAAGGATCATGAAGACGGCACAGGACAGGACAATGTTTCATTCTGTTGTACGTAAGGCCGCTGTGAGTCAGAGATGACTCGACTACAACTAACATTAACAACAAGAACAACAAGAAATCCCTGGCTGGTGCAAACGGTTAACGTGCTCAGCTGCTAATCGAAAGGTTGGAGGTTAAAGTCCACCGAGAGGCATCTTGGAAGAAAGGCCTGGGGATCTACTTCTGAAAAATCATCCTTTGAAAATCCTGTGGAGCACAGTTCTACTCTGACACGCATGGGGTCATCATGAGTCAGGGTTGACTTGATGGCAACTGGTTACTGGAAGATATATATTTAGTTTCGCTTGTTTTTAAATTATAGTGTATATATCCTTCTGTGACTTGCTTCTTTCAGTAACCATTATGTTTTAGAGATTCATCAGTGTTAATTTGTTTTAGCTGCATTTCACTTAGTCTTACCTTACAGTATTTAAGTGTATGAATATATCATGATTTAAGTATCCATCTTACCATTGATGCACAGTTGGATTACGTCTCAATTTTTGCTGATATGAACTGCTGTTTCAAACATCCTTGCACATGGTTCCCTAGCTTACATGTGCAGGACTGTTGGGTTGTCTAAGAACTATTGGGTCATAGAAGACTAAGGTGTGCCTGACCCAAGCCATGGCATTTTCAATCGCCTCATATGCATGGGAAAGCTGGACAATAAATAAGGAAGATAGAAGAAAAATCGAAGCATTTGAGTTATGGTGTTGGTAAAGAATACTGAATATACCATGGACTGCCAGAAGAACAAACAAATCTGTTTTGAAGGAAGTACAGCCAGAATGCTCCTTAGAAGTGAGAATGGCGAAACTTTGTCTCATGTACTTTGGATATGTTATCAGGAGGGACCAATCCCTGGAGAAGGATATCATGCTTGGTAAAGTGGAGGGTCAGTGAAAAAAGAGGAAGACCCTCAATGAGATGGATTGACACAGTGGCTGCAACAGATGGGCTCAAATATAGCAACGATTGTGAGGAGGGTGCAGGACCTGGCAGTGTTTCTTTCTGTTGTACATAGGGTCGCTATGAGTCGGAACCAACTTGACAGCACCTAACAACAACAAAGAGGCTGCACAATTCCTAGGTAATGACCAACCTACTCCCAAGTGGTTTTACCAAATTACATTACCATCACAGGTAGATGAATGTCCCCCTGGCTGCACCTCACTGCCCACACCCAATATGATCAAAATTTGAAAATACTTGCCAAATATTGAGTGAAAAGAGATTTCATTTACCTTTACATGATTACCAATGAAGTTGAGCATTTTTCTCATATTAATGGGCCTCTTTTGGTCTCTTTCATGAAATATCTTTTCATTGTTTTGCTTATATTTCTATTAGTTATTTTGTTTTTATTTGCGTGTAGAAGAGCTTTATGTATTCTGGATACTGTTCTTTGTCAGTTATGTATAACGCATATATCTTCCCCCAGTTTGGTCTGTATTTTTCCCCCACAGGGGTCATTTGCTAAATAGTTTTTATTTCTAATTAAGTGAAATTGATCAAGTTTTACTTTAAGACAATTTATTTGGTTCTTTGGTTTTATTGGGTTAAGGAAATTCCTTTCATTCTTAATTCACGAAGGTACATTTAGGATCTTGAATAGATGACGAATCTTCTAGATTTATCTTCCTTTATCTATTAAGATGATCGTATTTTTTTCTTTTTTAATCTGTTAAATATGAGGCATTACATTGATCAGCCATACCCAGATCACCTTCCATACCAATTACAGCAGAATGCCAGCATGTGGGAGCCAATCACTAGTTAAAGACTCCCCAGGTGATTTTAATGTGTAGCCAATCTTGTGTACCACTGTGTTAAGGAAGTATGAAGTGCAGCTACAAATTTTATCACCTGTTCAACACACCTGTGATTGCATTCATCCCACCAATATTTATTGCATCCCTCATATTTGACTAGATCTGTGCCAGGTGCTGATGTAGATTGAAAGAGTATTTGCCTTATGGAATTTATGGTAGAGAAGGTTGTCTGAAGTTGAGATTGTCAGTGGGCCACTTCTCTTCCTTAGGCACTGACCAGATTAGTTGTTTCGGAGAGCCTATAGGAGGTTGTAATCACTTCATATGCATGTGAAAACTGGACAATGGAAAAGGAAGACAGAAGACTAATGGATGCATTTGAACTCTGGTATTGGTGAAGAATGTTGAATACACTGTGGGCTTCCAGAAGACTGAGCAAATCTGTCTTAGAAGAAATAAAACCAGAATGCTCCTTAGAAGCAAGAATGGTGAAACTTTGTCTTGCTTACTTTGGACATGTCATCGAAAAGACCAATCGCTAGAAAAGAACATCATGTTTAGTAAAGTAGAGGGTTGGTGAAAATGAGGGAAACTCTTCATAAGATGGACTGACACAATAGCCAGAACAATGAGTTCAAACGTATCAAAGATCATGAAGATGGTGCAGGACTGGGCAACGTTTCCTTCTATTATACATAAGTTTGCCATGATTTGGAGCAAACTCCAAGGCAACCAACAACTGTAACACAGGAGGTTCTTGACCAGGTGCCTCAAGAGCTCCAACATCAGAAGTTGGGGCTGGACCACCTTCTAACCAGCAGACCCTGTGAAGGGCTGTGTGGAGGAGGATAGTTAGGCCATGCAAGCCCAGTGCAGAAAAGCTCAGGTGAAGCACTTTTCCCTTCCTTTTTGAACTTGGTCATCAAGAGCCTACTTTGGCCAATAATAAAGAGGGAGGAAGTAACGCTGGCCAATCACAGAGGGCGGATGGCCTTTTTCTTCCTGCTTCCTGGCTTGTTTGCTTTAGGAACTGGTTAAGGACACCTGCCGTTGGGATTGGTGAGTTACTTTTCTTTGCGACTTGCTTCTTTGGTTTTTAAAGATCCCTTTATTTATGTTGTTACCTAAATTCTCCAATTTTCTTACTTTCTTATGTTTTTTTCTAAACCAGAAATTCATCGTTATGGCCTTACAATAGGCACTACTCTTTTATTTGATGTGCTAAATGTTAGTGAAAGAAAGGATATTTTAAGTGGGGAGGTATAGAATTCCTTGCCTTAAAAAATTAAAACAAAAAAAGTAGTTGCCGTTGAGTCAATTCCAATATATGGCGAGCTCGTGTGTATCTCAGAGTAGAACTGTGCCCCCATAGGGTTTTCAATGGCTGAGTTTTCAGAAATAGATCGCCAGGCCTTTCTCTCCAGAGAAAGGGTGGACTCAAACCTCCAATCTTTTGACTAGCAGCCAAGCACATTAACTCTTAGTACCACCCAGGGACTCCACACTATTATATAACCCATTGCTATGGAGTTGATTCTGACTCATAGTGACCCTATAGGGCTATGGAGTTGATTCTGATTCATAGTGACCCTACAGGTTGGAGAAGAACTGCCCCTATGGTTTCCAAGGCTGTAATCTTTACAAAAGCTGACTGCCACATCTTTCCCCCTTGGAGCAGCTAGTGAGTTCAAACCACCGACATTTTGGTTAGCACCCAAGCAAGCACTTAACCACTGTGTCACCAGGGCTCCTTAGTATTATACAGGACACTTTAATATTGTATTGCATAAACTTTACACCTAGTGGTTGTGCTTCATAGATTCCTAAAAACGAAATGCTGTGTCAATGTGTTTAAATTTATTAAAAGCTTTGAAGACCTTTTACTTTCCCTGCAGGAGAATACACTGTTTTACACCACCATTCTATACACCATCTGACCACATGACAAGACTTTTCTTTTTTTTCTTTTTTCTAAACTGTAAGATGAACTGCTTTGTATATGCCTGTTCTAGCCAGTTAATATTTCTTAGCTTTTCAACTTCTATATCTAATAGGTTGTTGGTATTTCCTCAATGATTATTGACAGAATTCCTGAATTAAGACTCCCCCCCCACCGTGGTGAATATATATGTAGGAAAATATACGCCATCTCAACAATTTTTACACATATAATTTAGTGACATTGATTACAGTCTTCAAGTTGTGCACCCATTCTCACTATCTTCCAAACTGTTCTACCACCATTAACGTAAACTCAATGACCCCCCTAAGTGGAAACTTCCCTCTGGTAAGACTAATTTTTAGATTGGCTCTTATTAAGTTTTATTTAAGCTTATTGCTGCTATGCCTACATTATTTTCTTACTCAGAGGTTGGATATATGTGATGCTATGTCTTTCCTAAGTCCTGATCATATTTCCTTTAAAAAAATACAACTATCTCAGTTACCTGGAATTTGTGAAGTAATGTGAAGCTTGCATTTTCCTCACATCTAAGCAGTTAGTCGATTGCTGCTCCAACGGATGCCAGAAATCTCCAACTGTGTCTACTCTGCTGCCGTGATGACACTTCCACTTTTAAAACTTACTGCCAAGAGTTTTAATTGATCTGGAAAGTAAGGTGTCAATTTTAGAGACCCTTCAGTTCGGATTTGTGATGCCACTTTTATCATGTGCTTAATTACGGTTGTCTGTGGGCACTTACACGTACCACATGCAGACGTCAGTTGCCTTTTTTTGTGTGTGGACTATTTATTGCAACTACTTTTGTAGTTAGGTCATATTCTAAATCTTAGTGTTAAGTTTTCCTTGCCAGCCTCAGCCATGTAACCATTATTATTTTTGTTGAGCATATACACAACAGAACATACACCAATTCAATAGTTTCTACATGTCCAATTCAGTGACATTGATTACATTCTTTGGGTTGTACAACCATTCTCACCCTCCTCTGAGTTGTTCTTCCATTAACATAAATTCACTGCCCCCTAAGGTTCCTATCTAACCGTTTGGAGTTGTTGTTGTTAATTCGATTCCATATAGGTAGATCTTAAAAGTGCACAATACTCAAGGCAGAGATTCTTTACTAGTTAAGCTAAACTATTGTTTGGTTTTTAAGAAGACTTAAGGGGATATTTTTGGTTTAAGGTTTGGAAGTCATGTAATTCTTTATGAACTTGAAATACCACTCGAGCAAGGGCAGAGAAATCCCATTGAGATAATTAAGGCAATTTTATTAACTATATAAACATGAAGAGAACTTAACCTCTTAGAAAATATGCTTAAGTGTCAATTATGGATCTGGAGACTGAAAATGTTGGGGAGAAAGAAACACATGGTCTTGCCATGATGGAAATTACAAATTAAGAGAGCAATCAGACCTTAAAACAAAATTTACAACTAGTGATAAAATAGGAGCCCTGACACACAGTGATTAAGCACTTAGCTGCTAACTGAAAGGTTGACAGTTCAAACCCACCCGGCAGCTCCATGGGAGAAAGACCTGGTGATCTGCTTCTATAAAGATTACAGCCTGGGAGACCTCTATGGGGCAGTTACGCTCTGTCCTGTAGGGTTGCTGTGAGTTAGAATCAACTTGATGGCAATGGGTTTAGTAAAAAAAAAAAAAAAAAAGCAATGGCTCCACCTGCTGCAAAGAACAAGGAGAAGACAATGCAAGAGTTTATATGGGACATAAACCAGGCTGTGAGGTTATTTCTTGTTGCCCTGTGTGTCAGAGCGAGTCTCTGGGTGGTGCAAACAGCTTATGTGCTCGGCTGGAGGTTAGAATCTACCCAGAGGCACCTTAAAAGAAAGGCCTGGCCATCTGCTTTGGAAAAACCAGCCTTTGAAAACCCTGTGGAGCACAGTTTTACTCTGACACCCATGGGGTTGGAGTCGACAGCAACTGGTTTGTGTGTCAGGGGTCCCCAAGATCACCCACAGGTGTGATAATTTTCAAGGGGGACTCAAAGTTATGACTTACTATAGCAAAGGGATGCAAAACAATCAGCAAAGGGAAAAGCCATAGGAGGAGAACTCCAGAGGAAACCAGATTCAAGCTTCTATGAGTCTTCTCCAGGACATGCTTAATTCCTCCATCAATAATTTGTGACAATGCACTTGAAATGTTACCTACCAGGGAAGCTGGTAGAAACTCAGGGCCCAGAGTTCTTGGGGGTTCTTGTTCCTGGGGGCAATCACGTAGGTACTATCTGCCTATCATGAACCAAAATTCCAGACTCCCAGAAGGAAAGTAAGTGTTCAACATAAATCACATTGTTTATACAAACAGTGTAAACTCAGTGAGCCACTCTAATCACTTAGGGGATGGTGGGATTCTCCCAAAATCCCAGTCCCTTGATTCCAACCCAGGGCAAGGCTTGCAAGTAGGCCTTTCCAAGGAGAGCAGTCAGGCCTGCTATATGAACTTCTTTCTGCACACCCTGAATACTGACTTAAACTGAGATGATATCTGTGTACACATATGTAGAAACACTGTTCCCATCTATTGCTTTCTCTCAACAGTAGATCATAAACATCTTTCCAGGTCAGGAATTATAAACCCATAGATGATTGTTATGACTGCATATTCTATTTTATCCATGTAAAAATTTAAATGAGTTTTCTACTATGTCAGTTATGAATGAGTAGATGCCACTGTATAGTTTTGATTCCCCAATTCCATCTTGTGTTAGATTTATGCAATCTTCTTTTAAAACGATGTGATAGTGAATACTCTTGTACCTGTGTCTTTCTGATGAATGACATTAATTCCAGTATTTATTTTCTAGATCCCACATTCTTTGTTCCTCAAGATCCTTTCCCTCAAGTCTGAAGCAAGATGGCAGCATCAAGTTCTACTGACTCCGACCTGCTGTGGTACCTAGAGAAGCTCGATAATAAGGAATTTCAGAGTGTTAAGGAACATCTTATACGAGCACCTTTGGAGTTTGGACTGCCAGAGATTCCATGGCTTCAGCTAAGGAAAGCCCAACAAGAAGATCTGGATAAGATATTGACAACCAATTATGAGGCACATATTACCTGGAATATGATGTTCAGCATCTTTCAAAAGATCAGTCGTCAAGATCTCTGTGAGGAGATCGACGCCAGATGGAACCGTGAGTGGGGTCATTAGGAGGGTGGGTGGGGCCAAGGCACAGTTTGCAGGGAACTCAGCTGCTTTGACAAGGGATTTCTCTTTCCCAAAAGAGCCAGTATTCAGTCCTGAAATCCATCAGTGGTGATGGTTTGGATGTGAATTGTGTTCTGTCCTATGACTTTCTGATTCTACCCTTATTTTATGCCTTCATGATAATTGGCTGTTATTAAAGTAGCTAGGCTAAGGATTGTTGTTAGTTGCCATCAAGGCAATTCTGACTCATGGTGACCCCACGTGTTAGATTATGCAGTCTTTTTTGAAAATAACGTGTTAGTGAATACCCTTGCATCTGTGTCTTTCTGATGACTGGTTGAATATAGAAATACTAGGAAAATTGTTTATACATTTTGAACTTTTATCTGCATTTTTCATTTCTTCTGCCCTGTATTCACTGGCTTAGGTAACAAAGAGACATACAAAAATCTCATAATTAAAAAATTACTACTCCAATGGGAAGAAGGCATTTATCCAAAAGTTCATGATGATTTCTATGATTCAATTGCATCGGGAATTTTCCGCGTATTTGAAATGATCTTCGATCCTAAGTACAATTTGTCATCAGATGACTTTAATGTGTTCCTGATAGGAGAGAGAGCAGCTGGAAAAACAATGCTTATAAAGATGGCAGTGATACTATGGGTGAGTGGACGCATGTGGAAGGATACATTCTCATACATCATTCATCTCACTTCTCGTGAGATAAACCAGATGACCCACAGTAGCTTTGTTGAGCTGCTCTCCAAGGACTGGCCTGACAGCCGGGCTCCTGTGGCAGATATCCTGTCTGATTCCCGGAAGCTCTTGTTTATCCTTGAGGACTTGGACAACATAAAGTTCATCTTAAACATGGATGAATCTGCTTTGTGTAGTGACAGCAGGAAGCAGGTGCCAGTATTGGTACTCCTGGTCAGTTTGTTCAAGAGAAAAATGGCACCAGGTTCCTCATTCCTCATCTCAACCAGGCCTGGGCGTCAGGATGCCATGGATGCATTATTGAAGGAAACAGATTACTCCATCAATCTGAATTTCATCGATGAAATAAGGCAGAGGTATTTCACCTTATTCTTTAAAGACAGTAGGAAGGCTACAATAGCCTTCAAATTTGTCCAGGAGAATGAAATGCTTGTGGATCTGTGCAACGTGCCCATCTTGTGCTGGGTTGTTTGCACGACCTTGAATCACCAGATGGACAAGACGGATGATGCCAAACTCAAGTTCCGAACATCCACTGACATACACGCCCATTTTCTCACCAACGCGTTGATGTCTGAGCCTGGTATGGTTGCTGGTCAGCATCACCTAGTCCTTCTAGAGCGTCTGTGTTGGCTGGCTTTAGAAGGGCTGTTGCAAGACGTATTGGACTTCAGTAACCAAGACCTCAGAAGTGTTGGGCTTACTGAGGCTGATGTGTCCGTGTTGCAGACCACAAATATTCTTACGTGGAGCAGCAACCGTGAAGACCATTGCACGTTCATACACCTGCGTGTCCAGGAGTTTTGTGCAGCCATAGCGTATATGAGGCCATTGATCGCATCCCTGCTCCCCTCATCCAGTAAAGAAAAAGAGAGGAGGGCAGAATATAAGTATCTTAGTCCAATAATGACTTGCATTTTTGGTCTTCTTAACAAGAAGACGAGAGACATTCTTGAGACATCCTTTGGCTGTCAACTATTATCAGAGATGCACCGGCAGTATTTCCTGGAGCAAATGGAAAACTTGGGTGCTAATCCAACAGCGATGGAACACCACGTACCTTTGTTTTATTGTCTCTTTGAGAACCAGGAGGAAGAATTTGTGAAACAGATAATGGGATTTTTCGTAGAAGCCACCATTTTTATCCAAGAAAACAAAGATCTGATGGTTTCATCATATTGTCTGAAGCGCTGCCATACGCTACAGAAACTTAGGTTGTGTATTCAAGGCATCTTTGAAAAGGTCACTGTGAAGCTAACGTCTAGGTGAGCCTCTTTTAAATTCTGTTCTTCCCTGTATTTCTAAAACCTGCCCATAATTTCACTGCCCATTGACCATAACAAGACTGAAACAGAAGACAATCAGAATTTGGTTTCCAATCTAATCCATACCTGGAGCAGTTTAATCCAGGGTTTGGGGGTTAAACCTCAGCATTGACATTTGGGGTCAGATAATTCTTTGTTGTTGGACTATATTGTGCACTGTAGTATGTTTAGCAGCATCCCTGGCTTCCACCCACTAGATGCCAATAGCACGTCACCCTCCCACTGGTTATGAAAATGAAATGTCTTCAGACATTTCCAAATGTTCCCTTGGGGACAAAAATTGCCCCTAGACAGAACCACTGGTTTAATCTCATTTCCTCAGACTTGTTGTATGGATTAACTGAAATAATTCTCATAAGTTACTTAGAGATTGATAGCATAAAACATGTAATGTTCATCATCATAAATATTAATCTAAATAGTTAAACCTGTTCACATTAAAGGAATCATGCTTAATCAGTTGTATCTTACCTGACTACAGAATCACCAACCACTTTCACGGGTCTGGGTGTTGTTTTTCATACCTGATCATGCTTTATTTCTTCCCCCGTAGTTCTAAGTCATGGCCCCTGTGTGGCGCAAATGGTTAAGCACTTGACTATTAACCTGAAGGTTAGTGGTTAAAACTCACCCAGTGACACTGTGGAAGAAAGGCCTGGCAATTTGCTTCCATAAAGATTACAGCAGAGAAAACCCTACAGAGCTCAGATCTCTGTGATACATGAGGTTGCCATGAGTCAGAATCGACTCAATGGCAATGGTTTTTTTTGTTTTGTTTTAGTATTAAATCTATGAGTTTCCAGGCAGTGCAAATAGTTAAGCACTCAAGTACCTAATCAAAAGCTTAGTGGTTCAAACCCACCCGGAGACACCTCAGAAGAAAGGCCTGGTGATTTGCTTTCAAAAGTCCACACCTTTTGAAAGCCTTATGAAGCAATTGGTTCTACTCTGACACACATGGGGTCACCATGAGTCGGAGTTGACTCGATGGCAACTGGTTTGGAATTTTTTGGTTTCGTATTAAGTCTGAGTTAGGTAACAGGACTTTTGAAAGAACACTTTAGTAATTTCAAGATCAATAAGTACATTAGAGTCAAATGTAAATTCCACTGCATTTTTCTTCCTCTACGCAGTCAAATGAGGAGCCTGACCCATTGGAGAGACATCTGCTCTCTGCTGTATACCAAGGAGAACCTCCGAGAGCTGGAAATTTGTAACAGCAAACTTGACAACACTTCAGAAAGGATCCTCTGTAAAGCACTGGGACATCCCAGCTGTCTACTTCAAACACTCAAGTAGGTGCCAACATCAGTCTCCACCTGAAGGGTTCCCCCGGGAAAGCAGTATTCCCCCTTTTCCTTCTTTGAGTAAAGAAAATAATACCAGAAAAAAATGACCACCACAGGGGATAAAAGTAATGCCGGATGTGGGAATTAAGTAGGTGAATGTACCTACAGGCATTGGGCAGGGGGAGAACCCTAATGTCCCTGATAATGTTTTCAGAAAATAGAAAATTGATTCACTGTACAAAAAGAAAAATTTGGTCAGTGAAGTCAGAGTTAATAGAGTTTATAAGAAGCCCTGGTTAAGTGCTTGGCTGCTAACTGAAAAGTTGGTGGTTTGAACCTATCAGTTGCTCTGCAGGAGAAAGATGTGGCAGTCTGCTTCCCTAAAGATTAAAGCCTTGGAAACCTTACGGGGCATTCTACTCTGTCCTGTAGGGTCACTATGAGTTGGAATCGACCTGGTGGCAGTGGGTTTGAGGGAGAAACTGTTCATGAACAGGGAGCACCCAAACTGAAAGTGGCCAGTGGCCGAAGTTTACAGTTATAATGTGGCTTTATAAAACTTCGATGAGGAAACATCTTGCCCTTTTTTGGGGAAAGTTGGTCGCTGAATGTTGTTTGCCACCAAGTCAATTCCGATTGATAGTGACCCTATAGGACAGAGTAGAACTGCCCCCATAGTTTCCAAGGCCATAAATCTTTACCGGAGCTCCCGTAGAGTAGCTGGTGGGTTCCAGTCACTGACCTTTGGTTAGTAGCTGAGCACTTAACCAATGAGCCACCAGGACTCCTGCACTGAATGTTAAGCTGGTTTATTTTGATTGATAAGTGTTGCTAACTCATACTGTTATGAAAAACTTGCTTTAAGTTTCCATTTTGCATAAAGTTGTTGATTCTTGTAAATGGCCTTATGATTAATTTTTGTTTAGCTCTTGGCCCAGGGAAGCCATTTTAACTCTTGCCTCTAAAGAAATTTTTAACAATATACTTGTGAATCACAAACTGTTTAAGTAAAAAGGAAAGAAGATGTATCATTCTGGATTATGTTCAATTACATATAACTGAATATGTCCTCTTGTCCCAAGAGTGGCTTTAAGCGCCTATGGTTTAATTTTCCACTTATGTGAAGTCTAGAGGGAAGCCTGGTGCAAATATACTCTGAAGTTCATCAGGGACCCGGATCCCTTCTGCCCTTCTGCTCTGCCATCTTTCATGGGCTCCTAGTTCTTCTCCCCAAGTGAGAGGCAATGACAAAAGCTATTGTCTTCATGTTTCACTTCAACTTCCCAGGGAATCATGAAAATCTCTGGACATTATCTTTGATTCCCGTTTCTTTCATATTCCGCATGCAGTCCATTAGCAACTCCTAGTTTAAAAAACAAAAGTGTTTCTGGTGAAATACACTATACACAGCCGTTTAGGTTCCCATTCAACAATTTCTCCACAAGTTGTTCGGTGACATTGGTTACATTCCTCACAATATGCATGTTAAGCAATCATCTTTGAGATATGAAAGCAGATTAGGCACAGAAGCAAGGAAGCACAAATGGAAAAAGAGAGATGCCAGATAGAGATCACCAAGGAACTGGGGAACTCCGAGACTAGAGAAGCTGAGACAAGGGCCTTTCCCTAGAGCTGGCACCCTGAATTTGGACTTCTAGTCTCCTGAACTGAAAATCCATTTCTGTTCATTAAAAGCCATCCACTTGTATTATTTCTGTTACCGCAGCACTAAGTAACTAAGACACCCAGAGTCTTTTCTAAGGCAAGAGCCTGACGTTGGGGTTAGCAGAGGACCATGAACCTGACTATGAACCTAAGGATCTTCAATGGAAACCAAGTGTGTGAGGATGTGATCAAAACTCTGAAAACCTGTTCTGGGATGAACAAGGGAAATTACAAACAAGAGGTTCACAGTCTCATGTGACTTTCACGGTTAACTCTCCTATTTTATGTTGGGGAGGCTGGGTGGCACAAAGGGTTAAGCACTCAACTGCTAGCCAAAAGGTTGGTGCTTCAAACCCACTCATAGCCTTGAAAACCCTATGGAGCTCCATTCTACTTTGCACACATGGGGTCGTCATGAATTGGAATTGACTCTCTGGCAACAAACCACTACTACAAATTTTGTGTTCTGCAGGCTGACGTATCTTGCTGTTGATGCTAGATTTGAGGACTTGTTCAAGGCCATCGTTCATAACCGGAATCTGACACACTTGAGCCTGACTTGTATGCCTGTTTCCCTAAAGATGTTTTCACTTCTGCGTGAGGTCTTGGCCAATCCAATGTGCAACATACAGCATCTGAGGTATATCATCTGTCTGAATGTTGAGTGTGTCCAAGGGGAAGGACTGGGTATTGGTGTACAAACAAGTCACCAGGTGCCATCTAGTCGATTCCAAATCATGGCACCTCCTATGTGTGTCAGAAGAACTGTGCTTCATAGGCTTTTCAACAGCTGGTTTTTCAGAAGTAGATGGCCAGGCCTTTCTCCTTTCTTCCAAGGTGTCTCTGGGTGGACTCGAACCTCTAACCTTTTGGTTAGCAGCCAAGCACATTAACTGTCTATACTACCCAGGGACTCCAATCGGTGTGTAGGGATGCCCTTTTAGGTAATACTACCTGCTACCTCTCCTCGATGCCCCTCTTCCGTGAAGATTTTGAGCACATGGCTTATTTCTCTCTCCTTAACATTACTCCTGTTGTTCTAGGTGGGCTTAGTTTCTATATAGATAATCTTTTCCATCATTTGCCTTATTTCCTTGATCTATAATTCCCTAAAGATCTAGTCCCTCTGCTCATTGTCAGGCACAGAGTACCCTAGTCAAACCCTAGAGCAATACCGCCTAATAGAAATACGGCGTGAGAGACAAAGATAATTAATTTTCCAGTAGCCACATTAAAAAGTAAAAGGAAACAAGTGAAATTTCAATACATCTTAACTCAATATATCAAATTATATCTGTATGTTAATTGAGAGTATTAAAAAAAAAAACAAACCCAAACTATTAATGAGATTTTAGGAGTCCCTTGGGTCGTGCAAATGGTTAATGTGCTCGGCTGCTAACCAAAGGGTAGAAGCTCAAGTCTCCCCAGAGACACCTCAGAAGAAAGGCCTGGTAATCTATTTCTGAAAAATCAGTCATCGAAAACCTTATGAAGCACAGTTCTACTCTGACACACATAGGGATGCCATGATTCAGAGTCAACTTGACAGCAACTGATTTTTTTTTTTTTTTTTAATTAGATTTTACAATTCCTTTTTTTGGTGTTAAGTCTTCAGGATCTGGTGTGTTTTATACTTACAGAGCATCTCCATTCAGACGCTAACTTTTCATCAGAAATACTCGATCTCTATTTTGATTTCATGAATTTTACAATTGAAAGTCAATTCACAGACCAAATTGTTCTAAATGTACTTAAAAGTTTTCCAGTAACTGAATAAAATCAGTTTTTAACTTAAATATGAGTTAACGAAAAATAAATAAAATTGAGAATTCACTGCCTCAGTCACACTAGTCATATTTCAAGTGCTCAGTTAACATATGTGGCTAGTGGCTTCCATATTGGATTGTGCAGCTCTAGACCTTGTCAAGGAGCCTCTGTGTGGCACAAATGGTTAAGCACTCCACTGCTAACCGAAAGGTTGATGGTTCAAACTCACCCAGGAGCGCCTCAGAGGAAAGGTCCTGGCAGTCTGCTTCTGAAAGTTCACAACCATGAAAACCCTATGCACACAGTTGTACTCAGCACGCGTGAAGTTGCCATGAATTGGAACCAACTCGACAGCAACTAGTCTGGTTTGTTTTTGGTTTATAGGGAAAGATTAAAAAGAAACAATTCCCTTACTTTTCTTTTTAAAGTGTCAATTTAACTTGGTTGGGGCTGATTTTATTTAAAAGGATGGTTTGACCAAACAATAGTTCAGCTTAATTAGTAAAGAATGTCTGCCTTGAGAGTTGTGTTGTTTTAAAGAACTATCTATATAGGATCCAATTGACAATGGCAACTGCAAAGATTAGATAGGAAACTTAGGGGGAAGTGAGTTTATGTCAGTGGGAGAGAATGGTTGGACAACTTGAAGAATGTAATCAACATCACTGACTTGTACAAGTAGAAATTGTTGAATCAGTATATGTTTTGCTATATATTTTCAACAGTAACAAAATTATCAAAAAAAAGGATGGTTTGTAGAACTGGCCAACCTCACTTTATCTGTATGGAATCGTCTTATAGCTTGATGAAGTGTGATCTGAAAACTAGCACCTGTGAAGAAATCTCTTCGATCCTCATCAACAGCAAGAAGCTGAAACGACTGTCCTTATCCAACAACCCGCTGAATAACAACGGGGTGAAAATTCTATGTGATGCCTTGCTCCACCCCGGCTGTGCTCTTGAGTCACTGGTGTAAGTTGGCATGGGCAAGCCCACTACATAGACTCTCAGGCTCAGGTTTGAACATCTTAGGCATATGGTCGGTCAAAAGAAAACAACGTAGGGGAAAGGTACAGCAAAGCATAGCAGCTGAAGCCATAGTCTTTAGAATCAGGTCTGGGTTAAAGATTAGGGAATGACAACTAATTTGCAGCATAGGGTCAACAAAATTTATTTAGCTTTTCTCAACTTCCATTTCACAATCTGGAGAATGGGTTCATTATATGACCAACCTTATAGATTTGAAGAGAATTAAAGATGGTGCTAAGGAAGTTTCCATGGAGTCCTGGGTGGTGTAAATGGTTAAGCGCTTGACCACTAACTGAAAGGCTGGCTTCCAAAAGGTCACAGCCTTGAAAACCTATGGAACACGAGTTGATTCTGACTCATGGAGACCCCAATAGCAACTAACAACATGGAAGTTCCAAACAGAGTACCTGGGCCATACCAACTGGTTTAATAAGATAAAGGGACTGATATTGTCACAGTAAGAATAAGCAACCATGCTCTGTGTTGTGTGGAATGTGATGTGATGGAGAGGACAAAGAAGAAAGTGAAGAGGTTGGAGTTGACTGGTTGGTAGCTTTCTGTCTCCATCTACCAGTAGGAAAGTCATGGGGAGAGAGACTGAGCTTTGGCAGAAGCATAGAAACACTTGTTGATTTGGGATGGGTGTGAGTAAACTGTTATTGACTCAGTATTTTTTTCTGTATTTGTGATCCTCATGCAGGTTATTCTTCTGTTGCCTCACTGAAACCTCTTGCAGCTCCATTGGGAGAGTTGTTATGCTCAGCAGAACTATAAAACATCTAGATGTGAGTGTAAATTACCTACAAAATCATGGAGCATTGGTCTTAATTTTGTCCTTGATGATGCCAACCTGTCAGTTACAGGAGCTGGAGTAAGTCCTGCCATTGTTTTCTTGGATGACCATGTCTTTACTGTATTTGGGTGGTAGAGTGGGCAACAGAAATGAGGAAAGACTTTAATGATGGTGTCTAGGTGATAAATAGTATGCAAAGGGTATGAAAACATGTGTTTCCAACAACACATAGCAAAAGAGTCACCATCACCACCACCAGCAGTTGCCACTGAGTTAATTCCAACTCATGGAGACCCCATGTGTGTCAGAGTAGAACTGTGCTCCTTAGGGTTTTCAAAGTTTGTGACCTTTCAGAAGTAGATCTCCAGGCCTTTTTTCCAAGGCACGTCTGGGTGGGTTTGAATCACCAACCTTTCAGTTAGTAGCCAAGCACTTAATGGTTTGTGCTGCCTGGGGACTCCCAGCATAAGAACAGTAAGTTTTTTTTTTTTTGGCAAATGTTCTAGCGGAGAAGCAAGTTTACAAAGTTCCTCAGATCCTCATTATCACACTGAGAGATATGTCTACACCAGTCCCAGCTAGACATTCAGCAGAAAAATTCTGCAGGAGAGACCCCAGAGATTCCACTCTGACCTGGATTACATGTTTATGGGGAAGGGAACATCTCCAGGGACAGAGACATCTTTGTTGGGAAATGGTCTTGTTGGAAAAGAGGAGAGTTAGGAGCACAGATGAGAGAAGTAGCCTTGTCAAAGCCACTTGTATGGACCCAAGGCCCTATGCTTCTCTGGTGAGCTAGCTTAATCATGATGGGATGGCCCTTCACAAAAATTCTAGGAGGAAATATGTAAAATCAGGATAGGAACCAGCCTTGAGACCATACCCAGGAAGAGCCTAATATGTACATGTACACCAATGTTCATTGCAGCACTATTCACAATAGCCAAAAGGTGGAAACAATCTAAAAGCCCATCAACAGATGAATGGATAAACAAAATGTGGTACATACATGAATACTACTCAGCCATAAAGAGAAATGAAGTTTTGATGCACTCCACAACACAGACAAACCTAGAAAACATTATGCTGAGTGAAATAAATCAATCACAAAAGGACAAATACTACCTGATCTCACTTGTATGAAATAACAAGAATAGGCAAATGTATAGAGACCAAAAGTTTATTGGTGTTTACCAGGAGGAGGAAGAAGGGAGAAAGGGGAGCCGTTTTTTAGGAAGCAGCGAGCTTCTGTTATGGTGATGGGAAATCTGGCAATGACTATTAAACAAAAAGAGCTTAGAATAATGCCTAGTATATGATAGGCATTCAATAATGTTAGTAATCTACTCTTGTCTCCATGATGAATCCCATCTGCATGGGCATCATGAGAATAGAGGTCCAAGAACATTCACACCTTCATGATATGAGACATTTGAGCCAGGTGATCGTGACTGCATCTCGTTTTTATCTTTTGCAGGCTGTCAGGTTGTTTTTTCACCACCGATGTCTGTCAAGACATTGCCGCTGCTATTATTACTAACAAAAACCTGAGGAGCCTGGAGCTTGGGAGCAATAATATAGGGGATGCAGGAGTAGAGCTGTTGTGTAATGCCTTGAAACACCCAACCTGCAATTTAGAGAATCTTGGGTAGGTAGCTGGTGGGAAGGGTGCTTTATTTTTTTGGAGCTGGGAAAGCCTAAGAAGGGACAAGGACAAAATGAAAGTAGATTGGGAAATAGAAACCCTTAGGTACAATGTTCTGGTGTTTCAAATGCTTCTTTCTTGGGTTGTAAATTCTTTCATCCAGAACTGATGAGGTAGGCCTTTGGTAGCTGTCTAGTTCATGCCCATCTACTCTGCCTGCCATTTTCTCCAAGGATGGGGTCCTGTCTCAACCTGTGCATGTCCTTGTTTCAGGCTAGAAGAGTGTATGCTGACCAATGCCTGCTGTGAGAGTATTGCCTCTGTTCTTATCAGCAGCAAAACACTGAAAAAACTCAGTCTGCTTGGAAACGAATTGGATGAGGAAGGAATTGTGCAACTCCTTCAGGGCTTAGGGCATCCTGATTGTATACTTCAGACAATTGGGTAAGTTGGTTGCTATTTTACATGGTGATGAGTCCCTGGGTGAAGCAAAAGGTTAAGCACTTGGCTACTAACTGAAAGTTTGGCGGTTTGAATCCACCCAGACATGCCTTGAAAGAAAGGCCTGGAGATCTATTTATGAAAGGTTATTGAGAACCCTATGGGGCACAGTTGTACTCTGAAACACATGGGGTCACCATGAGTCAGAATCAACTTGAGGGCAACTGGTAAGGTGACGTAAGGGGGAGATTCTGTGTTGAGATGGTCTAGGGTGTACAAGATGATATACCCTACTGCTGGCTTCAACTCCATAAAAAACGAGAATAGTCTCCTTTGTTGGGAGGTTGAAAATGTGTATAGCAGGCTTAAAACAGACTACATAGTCAATGCTGAGTAAATCGTGGCAATTGGTATATAATAACAATTATCCTGTATTTAAGAATTTTTATCTTACTTCCTACCTTCTACCTTCCTTTGTTTGAATGTGTCCTTCTCTACGAGAGAAGAAAAAAAGACTAATTCTCAGCCCACCATTTTGTGGCTCCCAACCCAGGGCCATTAAATTTCTTCTTGTAAAGCAAAGATTCTCTTCCTTTCAGTTATCTGTTATTTAGGTATCTAACAGATTAGATATCCGTTGTCTATTGCCATATAATAAATTACTACAAATTTAGGACTTAATGCATATTATTTATAGTTGATGCCAGAGGTCCTGTCACAGCTGAGCTAGTCCTTTTCTTCAGAGTCTCTGACAAGGCTGTAATCATGGTGTCATCCAGGGCTGGGGTCTCATCCGAAGGCTCCATTGGGAAAGGATCTGCTTCTAAGCTCATGGGCTTGTCAGCAGAATTCAGTTCCTGGAGGGCTGTTGGACTGAGGGACTTAGTCCTAGACAGCTGTTGGCTGGAGGCCCCTCTCAGTTCCTTGCCTTGTGGGCCTCTCCAACAAGGCAGCTCATGTCATCAAAGTATGCAAGCCAAGAAAGCAATAGAATCTATTAGCAAAGCAGAGGTAACACTCTTGTGTAAATGACTATGGAAGTAACATCCCATCCTTCTTGCCTATTGATTAGAAGCAAATCACAGGTCACACCTATAGTCAAGGGGAAGAGGGTTACCCAAGGGTGTGACCACCACAGTGTGAAAATCATTGGACACCATCTTAGAAATTGCCTACCAGAATTTCCATTCACCTCTTGTCCACATATCTAGAAATTTCTGGCCATATTTAATATTTCTTCCTACTTGCCTTATTTTCTTAAAGGCAAACAATATCCAGGTTAGTGATCATTTGATTACAGGCAAAGTACAAACATCTTGGATTTACCCATGGATCATACATAGGGCAACTTGTTTCCCTCTCTGCCTTCAGTTTTCTCAAATGGAAAATGTGGATATTTATCTCAGAACTCTTGAAAAGACTGAATTAGATCACAAACTCAATGTGCTTGGGACACCACTATGAGTTCTTTCCCCTTATCCTTTCCAAATGATACTTTCCATGAATGTGGATATTGAGTTAAACTCTTAGATGCATAAACCAAAACCAAACCCATTGCCGTTGAGTTGATTCCAGTTCATAGTGACCCTATAGGACAGAGGAGAGCTGCCCCATAGGGTTTCTGAGGAGTAGCTGGTGGGTTCAAACTGCCGACCTTTTTGGTTAACAGCCAAGCTCTTAACCACAGCACAGAAGGACCCATTTGAACATAGCGAACTTTCCTATGTCTCTTCTTCTCTTAATTCTTTCCCTATGGCTCTTCTCATCTAATATACCATGTAGTGCATTTATTATGTTTTTTGTCCATCTCCTTCCAGTAGAATATAAGCTCCATGACGGCAAGAATTTTTTTGTGTGTGGTGAAAATATACATAACAAAACATACGCCATCTCAACAATGTCTACATACACAATTCAGTGACGTTGATAAAACGCTTCAGTGTGTGTAACCATTTTTGCTATCCTTTTCCAATCATTCCACCATCATTAACATAAGCTCAATGTCCCCTAATCAAAAACTCCTTTTCCCCCTCCCTACTACCCCTGGTTGTTGTTGTTAGGCGCTGTCGACTTGGTTCTGACTCATAACAACCCCAAGCACAGCGAAAACACTGCCCCTGGTAACCGCTACTAATCTTTGGCTTCTATGTATCTGCTTATTTCATATAAGTGAGATCATTCAGTATTTATTCTTTGCCACTGACTTACTTCACTCAGCATGATGTTTTCAAGGTTCATCCATGCTGTGGCATGCAGCAGGACTTCATTTCTCTCTATGGCCGAGTACTACTTTATTGTATATATGGACCATACTTTGTTTCTCCATCCGTCTGTTGATGGACATTTCAGTTGTTTCCATCTTCTAGCTACTGTGAAAACTGCTGCAATGAGTATTGGTGTACAGGTTTCTATTTACATTCCTGCCTTCATTTTTCCTGGGTATATACCTAGGATTGGGATTTCTGGGTTATAGGGCAGTTCTGTGCTCAACTTTTTGAGGAACTGTTTCCACAGTGGCTGCACCAGTTTACATTCCCACCAGCAATGGATGAGAGTTCCACTTTCTTTACAACCTTGCCAACACTTGTTTTGTCTTTTTTTAATTTTATTATAATGTCAGGGATTTTTTTTCTTCTTCAATGCTGTATCCTAGTATCTAGGTGCGCAGTAAAGGTACATTAAAGAGATAAATTTGTTGCAGGATATAAAGGTGTTTTTGCCTACATCCTAATGGAGGCACTCACATACAGAGAGGGCACAGGAAAAATCAAAGTGACTATAAACTTTCCTCCTTGATTTGAAGAAGCTGTATCAAAAGTTATGAACACAGGCTCTGGTGTAAGTGGCCCTCTGTTCTCTAGCCACGTAAACATACTTATGCTAAACTTTGACTCTCAGTGTTCTGTTCTATAAAATCATGGTGTTAATGGTACCATCTGTTGTAAGAATCTAATGATTTATAAATATAAAATATTGAGTATATCATATCAGTTGTTACTACTAATTTAACGTCAGCCTGTTCTCCCAGTGGAATTTTTGGCTTATGCTCCAATGTTCAATGGGGAGCTCTCTATTGACTGCAAGAATGAAGGATTTTAGTCTAGAGCAGACTTTCCTTTTTCGTCAGATGCAGAACAAGAGACTCCTAGGAATGCCCAAAGAAGGATACATAAGGAGAGGGCCATCAATGCAGTAAAGTGGAAATGTAACATGTAGAATTAACAGAATTTCCCCCTCTGCTTCCTCAGTCTTCAAATAAGTGATGTAGGTGCAGAGACCCTGGAGTTGCTGAGGACTGTGAGAGAGAAAAACGCTAAACTGGTCTTCGTGGACCAATCCTGGGCTAAGAAGGAAGGCAGACAACTCGAGGAGAAGATTGGTCAACATGATTCTTCCCCGTTAGATCAAGCTAGGCGTAACATAGCTTGGCATTCAATCTCTTTCCAAATGCCAAGAGTGTATAGGCCCATGAAAGGATCAACTACAGGTTCTTGACAATCTCTTCGATCATGCTCTACATAAAATGTGTTCAACACGAGCTACTTCCATGGCTGGGGTGCAGGAAAACCAGAATTATGGTTTCTCTTCTTCTTTTTTTTTTTTTTTTTTTTTTGTCTTTGTATTTGTTTTGTGACTTTGGCCAAATTAACCACTTTCTTTGTAAAAATTCTCACACTGTCCCATAAGAATATTGAAAGAATTATGTCAAGTATTAAAAGGTGAAAATGCATTGGTGAAAAAGTATGAAGCATGATTCTTTCATCAGTGGGCTTTGTAGAATAACAACTTGGATGGAAGGAGCCACGATCCTCTTTATTCCCCTGTGTAGGGAGGGATGTCAGAAGGCTGAAACCCACATCTCTCTTCTCCTCCTTAATCCTTACCCTCACTTCAGTGGTATTCCAGCTGTTGTTATGTGTTGTCTAGTTGATTCTAACCCATAGTGACCCTATATGACAGAGTAGAATTGCCCCATAGGGTTTCCTAGGCAGTAATCTTTATGGGAGCAAAATTGCCAGGTTCAAACCACTGACCTTTTGGTTAGCAGCTGAGTGCTTAACCATTGTGCCATTAGGGCTCCTTATTCCAGCCATAGCTCCCCTCCACCAATCACTATCTCAAGCTAGGTATTCCAACTCAAGTCTGGTTCTTTCAGATGCTTACTTACACATCAAACTCAACCAAGCCTTTGCTGTGACCCTTTCCTTAACCCTCCCTTGTCCTAATCTTCAGCCACAAACATAAGGTCTAACTCAATCCTATTCCTATTATCCAAATGATAATTTTTGTCAACCCATTCAAGAATGTAGGTAGTCTTAACAATACCTAAAAATCAGTCTTGAATGAAAGAACAGCTAGCTACAGGTTATTATTCCTGTAACGAAAGATGAGCCTCAAGGTTGGAAGGCATCCAAAATACACAATGGAGGCAGCAGAATAATTTCAGATATGATTTCTGAGGAATTTGTGAACAACAATCTGGGCACAGCCACTCTAGAGAACAACTAAACAGTTTCTTATAAAATTAAACATATATTTAACCATATAACCCAGCAATCATACTCCTGCACATTCATTTCAGAGAAATGAAGACATGTTCAGACAAAAACCTGTGCATGACCATTCATAGCAGCTTTATTTTTAATAGCCCTAAACTGAAAAGCTCCCAAAGGCCCATCAACAGATGAATGGTTAAACTGTAGTACAGCCATACCACGTACAGTGATTAAAAAGGAGGGACTATTGCTACATGAAACAAGGATGAATATCAAGGTCATTATGTTGAGTGAAAAGTCAACCTCAAAATGTTACATGCTGTCTGATTCCTTTCATGTAACATTCTCAGAATGACAAAAGTCTAGAGATGAATAACAGATTAGTGGTTGCCAAGGGCTAGGGATGGGGAGGATCTGCATGGGCCA
The DNA here is from genome assembly GCA_030035585.1 of Dugong dugon. Lineage (NCBI taxonomy): Eukaryota > Metazoa > Chordata > Mammalia > Sirenia > Dugongidae > Dugong > Dugong dugon. The sequence goes on from CM057466.1 coordinate 120,002,917, forward strand.
GGGGGGTGCAATTCTCAAGGGGTAGCCCAAGGGAGTTTCATAATGATGGTGAAAAAGTTCTGACTTTTGACTGTGATGGTGGCTTGTGTGTTGCTGTGATGCTGGAAGTTATGCCACTGCTATTTCAAATACCAGCAGGATCACCCATAGTAGAGTTTCCAGACTAAAACATACTAGGAAGAAAGGCCTGATGATCTACTTGTGAAAATTAATCACTGAAAACCCTATGGATCACAACAGAATTTGTCTTATATGGTGTTGGAAAACGAGCCACCTAGGTTGGAAGGCACTCAAAATACACAATGGACATTTCAGTTGTTTCCACCTTTTTTTTAGGTATTTTGAAAAAGGAACCTTGGTGGTGCAGTAGTTAAGCGCTCGGCTGCTAACCATAAGGTTTGTGGTTCGAACCCACCAGCCACTCCACAGGAGAAAGATGTGGCAGTCTTCCATAAATATTACAGCCTCGGAAACCCTATAGGACAGCTCTACTCTGTCCTATAGGGTCACTATGTGTTGAAATTGATTGAACAACAATGAGTTTTTAGCTATTGTGAAAAATGCCGCAATAAACATTGGTGAACATGTCTGTTTGTGTTGCTTTCAAGTCTCTTGAAAGACTATTCCACTAAGAGTGGAATAGCTGGATCATATAGTAATTCTATGTTCAACTTTTTGAGGAACTGCCAAACTTTTCCACAGCAGCCGCACCATTTTGTATTCCCACCTGCAATGGATTAATCTGTTGGTTCTTAACTGCTACACACATCTTCTTGAGATAAAGCTTTTTGGGGAAAAACATCAGAGGAGCTATAAATGCAAGGACATAACAGAGGAAAATTCAGAAGATGAAGTTTTCCAATGGAAAATAGACCATGTTCTTTAGTGCCAAGTCATCCTGGAAGTAATTGAAGCAAAGGCACCTGAGACTTAGGGGTAATGTCTCCATTGATTATGAGCCTTTCCAAGGCAAGAGATTGGGATTGATCTATTAAAGTCAAGGATGCCTGGAAAGGGATGAGTAACCACTTCTGAACTTCCAACAACACCCCATCCAATGGGTAGTTAGAAATTCCCAGGCTTGAATCCAAGTTCTTAAAGAGCAATCAAGTCAGAGAGGTGGATTCACCACAACTTTTTTGTTTGAGGTCTTCTGTGTCTTTAGACTTTGGGTGGGACAATATCAGTGAGGGTTCAATCAGGAAACAGAAACTATATCATGATTTAAACAGGAAGTTTGATATGAAAAAAAATGATTAATAAAGTCTTTTTATCATTTTTTTAAAAAGCCCTGTCACCCCCTTGCTGGCACAGAAACCAAGATCATGTGGAAAGACAAATATCAAAGTTTGAAGTTGGAAATTACATACTTAAGAACTGATAGAATGCATAGAATTTAGGAACTAAACCAATTTATTTCCCTGACATTTTCATTTTGAAAATCTTAATGGTAATTATGAGTTGCATCATAGTTGTTTCTCAGTACATGGAAAAGTACATCTTGGATTTGTTGATTTACATAATCATTTTATTCTTCTAGACAGAAGCCGCCAAGTGTCTGTCAGGTTGTCATACTGTGGTGGCTTGTGTGTTGCTGTGATATTGGAAGCTTTGCCAGCAGTATTTCAAATACCAGCAGGGTCACCCTTGGTGGACAGGTTTCAGTGGCGCTTCCAAACTAAGACAAATAGGAAGAAGGACCTGGCAGCCTACTTCTGAAAAAACTGGCCAGTGAAAACCTTGTGAATAGCAGTGAAACATTGTCTGATATAGTGCTGGAAGATGAGCCCCTCAGGTTGGAAGGCACCCAAAATACAACTGAGGAAGTGCTGCCTCCTCAAAGTAGAGTCAACCTTAATGATGTAGATAGAGTCAAGATTTTGAGACCTTCGTTTGCTGATGTGTCACAACTCAATAATGAGAAGAAACTGCTGCAAACATCCATTAATAATTGGAACATGGAATGTATGAAGTATGAATCTAGGAAAATAGGAAGTCATCAAAAATGAAACAGAATGCATAAATATCAATATCCTAGGCATTAGTGAGCTGAAATGGACTGGTACTGGCCATTCTGAATCAGATAAACGTATGGTCTACTATGCCAGGAATGACAAACTGAAGACGAATGGTGTAGTGTTCATCATCAAAAAGACCATTTCAAGATCTATCCTGAAGTACTATGCTGTTAGTGATAGGATAAGATCTGAACGACTACAAGGAAGACAAGTTAATATGACTATTATTTAAATTTATGCACTGACCACTAAGGCCAAGGGTGAAGAAACTGAAGATTTTTACCAACTTCTGCAGCCTGAAATTGATCAAACATGCAGTCAAGTTGCATTGATATTCACTGGTGATTGGAATACAAAAGTTAGAAATGAAGAAGGATTGGTAGTTGGAAAATACAGAGATCAAATGATAGAATTTTGGAAGGCCAATGACTTCATTGCAAATAACTTTTTTCAACAATGTCAAGGTGACTACGTGGACCTCGCCAGATGGAATACACAGAATTAAATCGACTACATCTGTGGAAAGAGATGATGAAAAAGCTCAATATCATCAGTCAGAACAAGACCGGGGCCAACTGTGGAACAGAAAATCAATTGCTCATATGCAAGTTCAAGCTGAAGCTGAAGAAAATTAAAACGAGTCCAGGAGAGCCAAAGTACCACCTTCAGTATAGCCCACCTGAATTTAGAGACTATGTCAAGAACAGATTTGTTGCACCGAACACTAATGACTGAAGAGCCAGACGAGTTGAGAAATGACATCAAGGACATTATACATGAAGAAAGCAAAAGGTCGTTAAAGAGACAGGAAAGAAAGAAAAGACCAAAATGGATGCCAGAAGAGACTTTGAAATTTGCCCTTGAATGAAGAGTAGCTAAAGCGAAAGGAAGAAATGATGAAGTAAAAGAGCTGAACAGAAGATTTCGAAGGGCAGCTCAAGAAGACAAGGTAAACTATTATAATGACATGTGCAAAGACTTGGAGTTAGAAAACCGAAAGGAAAGAACATGCTTGGCATTTCTCAAGCTGAAAGAAATGAAGAAAAAATTCAAGCCTCGAGTTGCAGTATTGAAGGATTCTACAGGGAAAATATTAAATGAAGCAGGAAGCATCAAAAGAAGATGTAAGGGATACACAGAGTCACTGTACCAAAAAGAACTGATCAACATTCAACCACTTCAGAAGGTAGCATATAATCAAGAACCGATGGTACTGAAGGAAGAGGTCCAAGCTGCACTGAAGGCATTGGTGAAAAACAAGGCTCCAGGAATTGATGGAATACCAATTGAGACGTTTCAACAAATGGATGCAGTGCTGGAAGCACTCCCTCATCTATGCCAAGAAATTTGGAAGACAGCTACCTGGCCAACCAACTGGAAGAGATCCACATTTGTGCCCATTCCAAAGAAAGGTGATCCAAATGAATGTGGAAATTATCAAACAATATCATTAATTTCACACACAAGGAAATTATCAAACAGTATCATTCATTTCACACACAAGTAACATTTTGCTGAAGATCATTCAAAAGTGGTTGCAGCAGTACCTCAACAGGGAACTGCCAGAAATTCAAGCTGGATTCAGAAGAGGATGTGGAACGAGGGATATCATTGCTGATGTCAGATGGATCTTGGCTGAAAGCAGAGAATACCAGAAAGATGTTCACCTGTGTTTTATTGACTGTGCAAAGGTATTCAACTGTGTGGATCATAACAAATTATGGCTAACACTTCTAAGAGTAGGAATTCCAGAACACCTACTTGTGCTCATGAGGAACCTGTACTTAGACTAAGAGGCAGTTGTTTGAACAGAACAAGGGGATACTGCATGGTTTAAAGTCAAGAAAGGTGTGTGTCAGAGTTGTATCCTTTCACCATACTTATTAAATCTATATGCTGAGCAAGTAATCTGAGAAACTGGACTATATGAAGAAGAACGTGGCATCAAGATTAGAGGAAGACTCATTAACAATCTGCGATATACAGATGACACAACCTTGCTTGCTGAAAGTGAAGAGGACTTGAAGCACTTACTGATGAAGATCAAAGACCACAGCCTTCAGTATAGCCTACATCTCAACTTAAAAAAACCAAAAATCCTCAGAACTGGATTAATAAACAACATCATGATCAACAGAGAAAAGATTGAAGTCAAGGATTTCATTTTACTTGGATCCACAATCAACACCCATGGAAGCAGCAGTCACGAAATCAAATGACTCATTGCATTGGGAAAATCTGCTGCAAAAGACCTCTTTAAAGTGTTGAAAAGCAAAGATGTCACTTTAAGGACTAAGGTGTGCCTGACCCAAGCCGTGATGTTTTCAATTGTCTTATATGCATGTGAAAGCTGGGAAATGAATAAGGAAGACTAAAGAAGAATTAATGCCTTTGAATTATGGTGTTGGCAAAGAATATTGAATATACCATGGACTTCCAGAAGAACAAAAAAATTTGTCTTGGAGGAAGTACAGCCAGAATGCTCCTTAGAAGGAAGAAAGGTGAGATTTCATCTCAAATACTTTGGATATGTCATCAGGAAGGACTAATCCCTGGAGGAGGACATTACGCTTGGTAACGTAGAGGGTGAGCAAAAAGAGGAATACCTTCAATGAGATGGATTGGCACCATGGCTGCAATAATGGGCTCAAGCATAACAACAATTGTGAGGATGGTGCAGGACCAGGCATTGTTTTGTTCTGTTGTACACAGGGTCTCTATGAGTCGGAGCAGACTTGAGGCTTCCTGGAAGAGTGGGGTGCCTCCAGGCACTTATCAGTGATACATACAATTGAGCCTGAGCAGGACCTGAAGGCACAAGTAAGTTGCATGAGGAAGTGGACCAATGCCCATGGTCTCCACTCCTGTCACATTGCCTTCCATTTCCCAGTCTGCACCTGCAGCCTCATGGGGAGTTCCTTATGACCAGCTGACTGAGGAAGAAAAAACTTGCCCAGTTTACAGATGGGTCTGTGCGATATGCAGGCACCACTCAAAAGTGGACAGCAGCAGAACTACAGCCCCTTTCTGGGACCTCCCTGCAGGACAGTGGTGAGGGAAATCCTCCCAATGGGCAGAATTTCGAGCAGTGCACCTGGCTGTTCACTTTGCTTGGAAGGAGAAATGGCCAGATGTGTGATTGTATACTGATTCACAGGTTGTGGCCAATTGTCTGGCTGGATGGTCAGGGACTTGGGAGGAACATGATTGGAAAATTGGAGACAAGGAGGTGTGGGGAAGAGGTATGTGGATAGACCTCTCTAACGGGTGAAAGAAGTGCAGGTATTCGTGTCCCATGTGAATGCTTACCAAAGGGTAATCTCAGCAGAAAAGGATTTTAACAAGTGGATAAGATGACAAGTTGTGTGGAAACCAGTCATCCTCTTTCCCCAGCCACTCCCATCATTGCTCAATGGACTCATGAACAAAGTGGCCATGGTGGCAGGGATGGAGGTCATGCATGGGCTTAACAACATAGACTTCCATTCACGAAAGCTGACTGGGCTACAGCCATTGCTGACTGCTCAATCTGCCTGTAGCAGAGACCAACACTGAGTCCCCGATATGGCACCATCCCTCTAGCTGACCAGCCAGCAACCTGGTGGCAAGGTGATTATATTGAACCACTTCCATCATGGAAAGGGCAGGGTTTTATTCTTACTGGAATAGACGCTTTCTCTGGATGTGGATTTGCCTGCCCTGCATGCAATGTTTCTGCCAAAACTACCATCCATGGTGTCATGGATTGAATTGTGTCCCCCAAAAATATGTGTCAACTTGGTTATGCCATGATTCCCAGTATTGTGTGGTTGTCCTCCACTTCGTGATTGATGTGATTTTCCTATGTGTTGTAAATTCTAATCGCTGCCTGTGGTTAATGAGGCAAGATTAGATTATGTTAAGAGGATTAGGGTGGGATGTAACAACCTTACTCAGGTCACATCCCTGATCCAATGTAAAGGGAGTTTCCCTGGGGTGTGGCCTGCATTACCTTTTATCTTACAAGAGATCAAAGGAAACTGAAGCAAGCTAAGAGTGGGGGACCTCATACCACCAAGAAAGCAGCAGCAGGAGCAGAGCTCGTTCTTTGGACCCAGGGTTCCTGTGCAGAGAAGTTCCTAGACAAGGGGAAGATTGATGACAAAGACCTTCCTCCAGAGCTGACAGAGAGAGAAAGCCATTCCTTGTAGCTGATGCCCTGAATTTGGACTTGTAGCCTACTAGACTATGAGAAAATAAATTTCTCTTTGTTAAAGCTGTCCACTTGTGGTATTTCTGTTATAGCAGCGCTAGATGACTAAGACACATGGACTTACAGAATGCCTTATCCACCATCATGGTATCCCACACAGCATCACCTCGGATCAAGGGACTCACTTCATAGCAAATGAAGTGTGGCAATGGGCCCATGCTCATGGAATTCACTAGTCTTATCATGTTCCCCACCATCCTGAAGCAGCTGGTTTGATAGAACAATGGAATGGCCTTCTAAAGACGCAATTACAGTGCCAGCTGGATGGCAATACCTTGCAGAGTTGGGGCAATGTTCTCCACGGGGCTGTATATGCTCTAAACCAGTGTCCAATATATGGTGCTCTTTCTCCCATAGCCAAGGTTCATGGGTCCAGAAATCAAGAGGTGGAAATGGGAGCAGCACTGCTGTCTTAGTCATCTAGTGCTGCTATAACAGAAATACCACAAGTGGATGGTTATAACAAAGAGAAATTTATTTCTTCACAGTAAAGTAGGCTAAAAGTCCAAATTCAGGGAGTCAGCTCCAGGGGAAGGTTTTCTCTCTATTGGCCTTCTTCTCATCAGTGTTCCCCCGGACTAGGAGCTTTTCTGCACAGGGACCCCGGGTCCAAAGGACATGCTCTGCTCCTGGCACTGCTTTCTTGGTGGTATGAGGTCCCTGTCTCACTGCTCACTTCTATCTTTTATGTCTCAAGAGATTGTCTCAGGACACAATCCAATCTTGTAAATTGAGTCCTGCCTCACTGCCACAACTGCTGCCCATCCTTCCTCATTAACATCATAGAGGCCCATCCTCCCTCATTAACATCATAGAGGCAGGATTTACAAGACATGGGAAAATCACACAATACCAGGAATTATGGCCCAGCCAAACTGATACACACATTTTTGGGGGGACATAATTCAATCCATGACAACCGCTCATTATTACTCCTAGTGACCCACTTGCAAAAGTTTTGCTTCCTGTGCCTGTGACGTTATGCTCTCCGGGTCTGGAGGTCTTAGTTCCAAAGAGAGGAGTGCTCCCACCTGGAGACACATCACTGATCCCAATGAACTGGAAGCTAAGAATGCCACCTGGACACTTTGGGCTCCTTATGGCTCTGGATCAACAGGCAAAGAAGGGAGTTACCATACTGGCTGGTGTGATTGATCCTGATTACCAAGAGGAAATCAGATTGATATTGCACAATAGAGATAAAGAAGAGTATGTCTGGAATGCAGGAGATCCCTTAGGACGTCTCTTAGTACTACTACACCCTATGATTAAAGTGAATGGAAAACTACAGCAACCTAATTCTGGCATGACTACTAATGGCCCAGACCCTTCAGGAACGAAGGTTTGAGTCACCCCACCAGGCAAAGAACCATGACCAGCTGAGGTGCCTGCCAAGGGCAAAGGGAACACAGAATGTGTTGTGGAAGAAGGTGATTCTAAATACAAGTTACAACAACATGACCAGTTGCAGAAATGAAGACTGTAATGGTTATGAGTATTTCTGCTTTGAATGTGTGCACCACCTATTTTTGTTTTCTTCACTTATAAAATATAAGATGTAAAGGGCTATTGCATTTTCGTTTGTATGTGTATTCATTGTATCATGTTAGGTACGAGTATGACTTTATAATTCTCTTTATTCAGGGATAATGTATGGTTTAAGGAGATGCGTACAGGTGCCAGGTTGACAAGGGGTGGACTGTGATGGTTAAGGTTGTGTGTCACCTTGGCTAGGCCATTATTCTCAGTGTTTTAGAAGTTGTATAATGTTGTGATCACCCCCATGATGGAATCTGCTGAGTGGTACTGGTGGCGGCGGGGCCTGTGGCAGCTCACTGCCTCCTCAGTTCATCTCTCTGCCTTCCACCAGTTACTTTCTGCCTGCTTGCCTTGACAAGGTTTTTGGCTTGTTCTTGACTCAGCAGCTGTCTCGTTGTCTCACCTCCGGTTCTTGGGACTTGAGCTAGCAGCTTACCTGTTGATCTTGGAATTTGTCAAACTTCTCAGCCTGCAAGCAAGAGTCCGGTTCCCCAACCTGCTGAACTTGGGTTTGCCAGCCCCTGCAGCTACGTGAACCAGGAGAAACCTTGTGGTTTTGTTTGCTGATCTTGGAATTCATTGACCTTCACAGCCTGTGAGCGGGAGCCCCTCTCCGACCTGCTGACCTTGGGTTCACCATCTTCTGTGGCTCTGTGAACTGGGAGAGGCCTCTACTCTGATCCGTGGACTTGGGACGTTTTAGCCTCTACAATTGCGTGAGCTATTTCCTTGATATAAATCTCTCTCTATATATATTTATATGCTTCACTGGTTTTGTTTCTCTAGAGAACCCAGCCTAAGACATACGGGTAGTCTCACAACTCATAAATGGTGGGGCATGATGACAATAAACATAGCACCTGGGACTGACCACAAGATGACATTGCTTACATTGTGATCTGGGAAGGAGCAGAATCACTCGCCTTGGGTGTAAGTATCATTGTGCGTGTCCTGTGGACCAATGATCTAGAAAGGAATAAAGATATTTGTCATGACACTGAACATCCAGCAGGTGCAAACGAGAAGGAGCAATGACCTTGGGGGGCTCTTCCTCTGAGCATCCTCTATCCTTCTCTCATGGGGATGAGAGTGATAGCTTGATAGGTGCTCAGGACACAGGTGGAACATAGGCTGGTGCTGTGACCTACTAGGTGGATGTAATGGACAAGTTAACACCCAAGAGTGGACAGGGGGTTCCTCAGGTCAAAAGCTGACATTGTGCGGGGTATCCCAGTGGAGAGAAGAACCAATGAATTGGCCATGGCCATGTGGGTGAGAATCACATTTGTGGGCCTCAGCCTGTGGCCAGGCAGGATTGGAGAGACATTATGGAAGAAGAGGACACTAGACAGAGTCCGGAACCCAATGAGGCAAAGAAAGAGGGTTTTCAGAGCCACTTACCCAGTGGTTCTTAGGTTCTGGTTCTGAAAAGACACAGGGAAGTGCCAGTGTCCCCTGGAGGGAAACGCAGAGCTATCACAGTGCAGACATCAGCAGTCTTCCTGGTTATCCAATCTTGCAAAAGCAGTCAAGAATCCTTTCTTCTCCTGATAATCACAACACAGTCATATTCCACAGTGGGGACTCACTCAAGAGAATGTACCCCAAATCAGTTTCAATCTCACAATTATTATATTGTATTTATTTTTAATTTCCTTTTATATTGTGACTCCCCCCTAGAATGTAAGGATCATGAACTCTGGAATGATGCATCTCTTGTTTTCCAGTATGGTTCACACATAATGTGTAGAAAAATCCCCAGTGGTGATAGTAATCTAAGTCTCAGGAATTCTCCGGATCTTAACTTGTAATGCTAAGAAGTCAGATCCTGATCTCCAGCCATCCTCGGTTCCACAACAAAAACTAAATACCCAATCATTAGATCCCAGTACATAGTGAGATTGTTTTAATTCCCCACTAGGTTTTGAGTGCCTATAGTTTGCCTGATCCTTTGCTTTGTTCTGGATTAGGAGCTGACTGTATATGAATAAAAAGATTGTGTGGGTACAACACAAAGATTGACTCACTCTGGTTGAAGGTGGGATGTCCCAGAGGCAAGGATCCTTAATTATTCCTGGGGATCCAGAATCCACTGTCAGGTGCAGAAGAGAGAAATGAATCTGAAACCAAAGCTCAGAGTTACTAAAATGCTTTGTTCTTCAGGAAAATTGGGAACAACTTATGAAATTACTGTGTAGACAACACTGGACCAGGCACAGTGATGGGTTTAATAGTATCAGCTTTGGATTCAGCAGATCTGGGTCCCAGTCCTCACTCCCACTCACCAGCACTGAGATAGTAAAACACACCCTGACCTCTCAGAACCTTGGTCACTTCATCTGCAATATTGGATAATACCAAGATTTCTCTTGGAGGCAGAAGAACAGGTTGTGCAGAGCCCAGCCTCTGGAGCCAGAAAACCCTTATTTAGTTTCTAGCTTAGTATAAGTCAGGGATTTTTTCTAATCTTTCTATGCCACTGTATTCTCATTGAAAATCTAAATTATGAATTAATACAGAATACAAATTATAAAGTAGTTTGAACGTACGCTGTGGATTTCATGTTAAGTATTGATCACAGTGACTGAAAAAAAGTTCTCATTTGTATAAGTAGGAAGTATTGTTATTATAGAGATTATTTGTTTCCTTGTTTTGATGACTTATAGCCAGGGATGTATAGGAAGAATAATAACATGTAAAAATGGAAGAATAGATCAGTTATGTTCTAACAGTGACACTATTTTCTCAGACCTGGAGTTTAACTAGAGTTCACCTCACTAAAAAGTTTTCTCTCCCCCTTCTGCCTCAGGTTAAAGGAGAAAGGGACATTTTCCCAGTCAAATGTGAGCAACACATATACAGAATCCAGAAAACACACAGCAGGTAACCCAGAAAACCTTTGCAAAAATTTTGAGACCTTTGCATCATCCTGCAGTGGATTTAAGAAGGAAAAACTAGGCATGTCATCATACCACAGACCATTTCTCCGTTTGTTTCTGTTTGTGCGTGTATGCATGTATGTGTCAGTGGATCTTTTTTTTATGTTTGAAAATTTTAGTCCTCTCCCAAACACTGCGTATCAATTTGTCCCCTTATACTTAAGCCCACGCCTCAATCTGTTAGTTCTGATAGAATGAATAGGCTCTTTATTACTCGAATGAAGAGCTCAGTGGCTTTGGACATCTAAGGCTTGGCATAGATTCCAAAGAGACTACCTCCCTCTCTCCCTCTCAGAATCAAACTTTAGAGCACAGGTTTTTGCAAGGACCCCCACATTTGGTGCCACCTTGAGAGACTCCCCAGCACACACCCTCCCCTCACCCAGCCAGAGCATGGATGGAGCTGCTCATGATGAGGCAGGTCAGCACCTATCCTGTTCAATGTCCTACACAACGCCACTCTGCATCCCTTTGCTGTTGGACACCCCTCTGTCCTGTTCTTGCCCTGAGCTTAAACCTAACAAAACACTCACCTGGCTGCTCTTTGCTCCAGAACTCTTCACAGGGAAGTGTCATTCAGGATGAGCCCAGGACTCCAGAGGCCACAGTTACAGGAACCAGGTTCCTGGCTGGAACTGGTCTCCTCACAGAGATTCTATTATCATGTCACCTGTAGGACAAGTGACTGTGTCTGCATGTGGAGGTCTGGGGCATCTCCAGTGAGGAACAATTTTTATGTCCAGTCAAGTCAGCATGAGCCACCACTGGTGATTAAGGACAACTCTTGGCCATTAATGAGAAGATGCTAATGAGCAGCTCAACAGCTGGGAGAGAAAGTTTGTGCTCCCTATGGAAGAATCCAAGTTCAGAACCAAAGTTCCATCAAGGGGAAAGGGTAACTTGAAGGTGGGTCAAGGGTTCCTTTTACTTTTTTCCAGTTGGGTTTTTACTTTTTTTTATTTTCCCAATCTTCTCATTACTCTTTCATGTGTCCAAAATCTTGCTGACCTCATGATTGGTTCACAATGAGCATCATCATTTGATCTAGAGTCTGGTCTCTCCAGGACTTTCAATCTACAACTCTTGCTACTTGTGGCAACAGAACTTTAACTCCTTTTTTTTACTATTTATTTTGTACTTATTATTTAGAAAAGCACATAATATGCTAAGTAATTCCAAAGATTTAATTAGTTTAAAGGCTTCCTAACACATTAAGTTGGTGTTACAGAAAATTAAAAGGAAAATATTTGGAAAATGAACTGAAAGTTGAGGGTATATTTATTGGAACAGAAATACAAATGTATGGCTCAAAGAAGACAATAGGGATGCATACTAATTCCAATTTGTCAAATTAATCTACTTCATTTATGTTTATGACTCATGAAATATTCTATATTTTTCTGCTGTAACTTTGTACCATATCTGTACAAAGCAGAAAACTTTTAAACTATGAGCACAAAGGAATTTTCTAGAAATGTTTTTGCAGTCAATGGTTTATTTGCCCCACTCAGAATACACTGGAGGACCAACGGTGTCCAGATCCATGAAGGCAGAAATGCTCAGGAATCCTTAATCACTGTTAATTTGCATTTGCAGGAACAAAAAACAGGTGCAGGGTACCGCAGTAGAAATTTTGGTGGATGTAAAGATATAGGATTTATCGCTAATGCCATTAAAAAAATAAATAAACGTTTTCAATATCTATATCCAGGAATATCCCCACTTGGTATAAATGGGAGTTCACCCAGATGGTAGTCAAATGAATCCCGCTGGCTGAGTAAACCTCCGACATTCCTCACACCCATAGTCCGGAAGTTCCGCGATTAACAGATAGTTTGCAAACCCACAGATCCCATTCTTTGCTTGCTCGCATGTCCACCTCCCAGTACTGGCAACCAGAGGTGAACCCAGGGAGCCCAGGACACAGATTGAGAAGTTGAATATCTCAGTAAACTGTTTCTGATTCTGTTTGAAACACCCACATTCAAAAAAATGGGAAAATCATAACACTTGTTCATAAATTCTACATATATAAAATGTTTCCATTACAGAACTCTCAATAAAATTTTAGATTTTTTTGTTAAATACTTTGGTCTTTATTCTTCAAATATAAAAAGCCCAGGTTTTAGTTTCTGAGCGAGTATTGTAGACACATTTAACAACATTTGATTAATGAAGTAATAACAAAACTCCTTCTGGTCATCTCACACTTAGACCCAGGGGGCTATGCCAATGTTTGCAAACATCTGCTTCAGACTTCCAGGCTCCTTTTTACTTTCTGAAACATGGCCACAAGTCTAGGACTAGTCTGATCCAGGGCTTCAAACTGGTTCATTCCAGTTAGAACCCCTGCTGAGACTTTGAATTTCTAACAAGTTCCCAGGAAGTCATACCTAAGAATTGCCTGGAGATCTTGTTAAAATTTAGATTCTGATTCAGTATATCTGGAGTGGAAATGCAAATTCTCAGCAGGGAACTTGTTTGAAGCCCTGGTCTGATCCTGTTCCTTCTCAGTTTATTAAATGTTACTGTATCTTGATACCTAAGGACATCCTGACTACCAGCTCCTCACAAGATTGTTAAAAATGATAACCAGTTTAAACTCATAGGTAAATGTTCAGCCCTTCCTTCGGGTAGAAACCCGTAAGCCTGATTAGCCTGGAGAAACTCTTAACAGTCCCCGATCAGTTGTTCCTTCCTGAAGGAACATTTCCTTTTTCTCAACACAAATCATTTCTCTATATTGTTCTTCCAGGACAATTTGTAAACACTTCTAAAAGCACTGGTCAGTAATTTTGTTTACATCTGTGTGGTCTGAAATTTTCTTTAATGAGACAGCCTTATTTGAGAGCCTTGACAAGGAGTATCAGGCAAAAAGTAGACGGTGAATATTCACTATTGAATTCTTACCCAATTTAAATGAATACTTTGCAATATATCTAGTTTCCTTTTGATTTTTGTCCTCCCTATACTCTTCTGTCAAAAATAATCAAAGCAGGAAGAAATTAAAGCATGTAGCGTTTATTCAAGCGATATACTCATTTTCTACTACACAGCTCATTACATTACTCTCGAGAGAGAGTATTTTGTGTCAATTAGTGACACAAAGTGATTTTCTCAAGTCATTTTCCTTGTGCCACAGACATAGTGAAGTCAATGTAAATTTTCCTGTAGAGTTCTCATTGGATTTTAAAACTGTAGGAGCCTTCCTCAAAGTGACACTTTGAGGACTGAGGTGCACCTGACCCAAGCCATGATATTTTCAATCATCTTATATGCATGTAAAACCTGGACAATGAATAAGGAAGACTGAATAAGAATCAATGCTTTTGAATTATGGTGTTGGCAAAGAATATTGAGTGTGCCATGGAATGCCAGAAGAATGAACAAACCTGTCTTGGAAGAAGTACAACCAGAATGCTCCTTAGAAGCAAGGATGGTGAGACTTCATCTCACTTACTTTGGACATGTTATCAGGAGGGACCAGTCCCTGGAGAAGGACATCATGCTTGGTAAAGTGGAGGGTCAACAAAAAAGAGGAAGACCTTCAATGAGGTGGATTGACACAGTAGCTGCAACAATGGGCTCAAGCATAGCAACAATTGTGAGGATGGCGCAGGATCAGGCACTGTTTCTTTCTATTGTACATAGGGCTGCTACGAGTCGAAACTGACTAGATGGAACCTAATAACAACAAAAAGAGGAGGCTTCCACTGCCAAAACTCTAAGAAGACATATTTGAGAAGCATCACGGTGGTGGAGGGGGGAGCCTCAGAAGTTAAGGGGCTTCAATGTTTCCCAAGTACTCTATTTCTGAAGAACAAGATAAAGTCCAGTTTTGTCAGCTGAGGAAGATCATTTCCTGATCCAATGAACAGAGCCCAGCAGAACACTGATCTTTGTATGAAGCCAAGTTTGCTGACATCCTAGATAGGAAATACAAAATATACCTTCTTCCCCCACTGATATTCCAAAACTATCCAACATTGCTGTTGTCTCACCATGCAATACCTGACATACTTAAATTCTGACACTTAAAACACCTTACCACACAGGACCCATTTCCCCATGGTAGCCCTGGGCTCCTATAGTTAGTGATGGTGCAATTCCATTGGACATAGTCCTCACTCCTCCCTTCTGTTTTACATCTGCCCTTCCTCACTCATTTATTTCATGTGCCCCTGGCACATTTGTCTGGTTGACTCTGAATGAAAGTACAAACCCTAAGACTGAATTTCAGGATCTTTGTGTACTGGGTCTTCCCATTCCCTGCAGTCCAAGCTCCTTCCACATACTAATCTCCATCAGAAGGAAACAATATTCCTTGGTGAAATGCTGGTACCGAGCCTGCATGTGGCTTGGTACCAGCTGAGCCTGGAATATCTTCTTGTGTAAGAATATAGGAGCTTTACAGGTTTGCTACTGGCCAAATCTGGGACAACATGAGTATGAAAATAAATAATGATTGTATCAGAATGCAACCATTTTATAATATAGGTATTTAATAATAAGAATGAATGAATGAATAAAAGGGGACAATGGAAAGTAGTTGCCAACTAATCAAAGTTGAGGGCTGCCATTAGACAACCATCCTGGGGTTGGTTGATTCAGATGAAAGTTGTCAATAGAAGTTAAGACTGGTTAGAGAAGTGTAATGAACAGCAGAGTAGTATCATCTCAGAATATCTCCCCATGAATAGCTAATACATTAGAAAGATGAAATGGTAAATTTAATGTGGAGAAACTCAGCAGTTGCCAATATCACCAGGTTCTCAAGGTTAACCTGACAAGTGGTGGGACAGGCAGACACAGTGTGGTTCTTGGCATCCTGCACTGAAAGGAGCACAGCATCATCTCTGGGGTCTTTGTGAAAAAAAGCATTAACTAGGTCTAGTCATGAGGAAACATCAGACAAAACTGGTGGGAGGATCTTGTATAGAATGCAGAAGGTTGAGAATGTGAAAGGCAAGGGATGATGGAGGAAAAGTTTGAGAGTGGAGATTGAAGAGGTGTGACATGAACTATGCACGTGTTTCTAATGGGGATCCTGGACATGAAAGGAAAATGACACATTATGAGTCAGAAAATTTGAACAGGGTCTATGAATTGAGCCTTCATGTTTTATCAACGTTGGTTGTCTGATTTGAAGGCAGTAAAGTTGTTTTGTAGGAGAGTGTCTTTGTTGCAGGGAACGTAACACTGGAGAATGCTGGGATGGTGTGCACCATGTCAAGCAACTTGCTCTCAGGGGGTCCAGAAGAAGACTAACAATAATGGGATACTAGATAGAGAGCAAAGATGATGTAGCAAATGAGGTAGCATGTTAAGAGTTGGGGTATCTGGGTAAGGGTGAAGTGAGAGTCTTTGTACTATTCTTCCAATATTTCAAATTATTTCAAATCATTTACTTTAGAAATTAATAGCAATATGTTGGCATAGCATTTCACTGATTTTTTAAACTATGGTGGAAATACATAAATAAAATTTACAATTTGCTTTTCCTAAATATATCTGAACCATCTGCCTATGGTCTCCACCCAGTTTTGAATTGGGGGTTCTGGCTATCTTAATCACATTGCATTACCATTAAAAAAAAAATTATTTGTCCAATTTGCCAGAAAAAAAAAATGCAAGTGAAGTTAAGCTGTTTTAAGAAAAATAAAAGCTGCAGTAATTCAACAACAGAGGGCCTGCACTGCAAGAAAAGCAAAAGAAAGTCTTTTATACTGAAGGTAAATGATACTGGGGGCCAATATTTATACATAAGCATTAGAAATGACAAACATGGAAAAATGTGTAACTTTATGTTATTTTAATTTATTAATTTCTGTAAGGACACTTGACTCATGAAAATAAAAAAGCATTTATTGTAGGTTATAAGCACATATAGATTTAAAATATATAAAAATGATAGTATAAATCATTGGAAAAGATATATGGAATTATACTATTTAAGGTTCTCATATATTCTGTGAAGGAAGGATAGTAATTCTAAATAGAATGTAATATGTTATGGATGCTAACATATATAATGACTACTATAACCACTAATAAAAATTGTTATAACTTAAACCAATTAAATAAAGATGTAAGGAATTAAAAAAAATAAATAACAGACTAAGCTAAAGGAAGTAAAAAATGATAAAGGGAAAAAAAGCGTATAGGACAAATAGAAACCAAATTCCCTTGTTTCCATTCTTTAATGATGAAAAGTAAAATTCCAAATGAGAAATCCGTGAATGGTGGCCTCTCCAAACTCTGTAATAATTCCTTCATCCATTTGATCAATACAGTTGACTGAGTTAAAGAAAATCTGTAGGATTCCTGGATAAAGATCCATTGGACACCATTGCTTTCCTGTGTGACACCCCCAGCATTTTGAAAGAAATACGAATGAAATAAAGCCATACAATACTATAGAAAACACACCTCCATCTTCCAGGTTTCTTATCTTTATCTATGAAATAAAATCTCCACCCAGTCTGGAGAAAAAAATTATCTGGATCAATATGGAATTCTGCACCAATGTATGTCAGGAGTTAGCCATATCCACGTAGAGATAAGGTTTATGGAAACTCTTTATGAGGATGCTCTTAGAAGAAAGGAGATTTCTTCTATATCACGACACTGGTAGAGGGGAAACAAGTTTCCTCAGTAATGTTGTGGATATTTTTTATGAGCTCATAAGTGAATCAACAGACTGTGAGATCCCCAAATGTTGTTGTTAGGTGCTGAAGAGCTGGTATCAACTCATAGCGACCCCAGGTACAACAGAACAAAACACTGCCCAGTCCTGCACTGACCTTACAGTCATTGCTATGTTTAAGCCCATTGTTTCAGCTGCCGTTCAATCCATGTTGTTGAAGGTCCTCCTCTTTTTCATTGATCCTCTACTTTACAAAGCGATGTACTTCTCAGGGATTGGTCCTTCCTGCTAACGTGTCCAAAGTACGTGAGATGAAGTCTCACTATCCTCACTTCTAAGAAACATTCTGGCTGTACTTCTTCCAAGACAGATTTGTTTGTTCTTCTGGCAGTCCGTGGTATATTCAATATTTTTCTTCAATTCCGTAATTCAAAGGCATTAATTCTTCTTCGGTCTTCTTTATTCATTGTTCAGCTTTCACGTGCATATGAGGCAATTGAAAATACCTGGGCATGGATCAGGCGCACCTTAGTTTTCAAAGTGAGATCTTTGCTTTTTAACACTTTAAAGAGGTCTTTTGCAGCAGATTTGTCCAATACAATATGTCGTTTGATATCTTGACTGCTGCTTCCATGGGCATTGTCTTAGTTATCTAGTGTGCTATAACAGAAATACCACAAGTGAATGGCTTTAACAAAAGATATTTATTCTTTCACAGTCTAGGAGGCTAGAAGTCCGAATTCAGGGCACTGGCTCCAGGGGAAGCCTTTCTCTGTCTGTCTGCTCTGGAGGAAGATCCTTGTCATCAGTCCTCCCCTGGTCTAGGGGCTTCTCCACGCAGGCACCTTGGGTCCAAAGGACACGCTCTGCTCATGGCACTACTTTCTTGGTGGTATGAGGTTCCCATCTCTCTGCTCACTTCTCTCTTTTATATCTCAAAAGAGATTGACTTAAGACACAACCTAATCTTGTAGATTGAGTCCTGCCTCATTAACATAACTGCCTCTAATCCTGCCTCATTAACATCATAGAGGTAGGATTTATAACACATAGCAAAATCACATCAGATGACAAAATGGTGGACAATCACACAATACTGTGAATCATGGCCTACCCAAGTTGACACCATTTTTGGGGGACACAGTTCAACTCATAACATTCCACCCCTTGCCTCCCAAAATTCACTTCCTTGCCACATGTAAAATACAGGCATTGACTGTGGATGCAAGTAAAATTAAATCCTTGACAGCTTTGATGTTTTCTCCATTTGTCATGATGTTGCTTACTGGTCCAGTTGTGAGGATTTTTGTTTTCTTTATGTTGAGGTGTAATCCATACTGAAGGCTACATATAGTCTTTGATCTTCATCAGTAAGTGCTTCAAGTGCTCTTCACTTTCAGCAAGCATGATGTAGACCTAATGCTTAATTGACCTCCTAAGATTATTGGGGAATTTTATGTTAAAAATTTGTTCTCAGTAAATGATCACTGAATAGAATAGTTACGTATATGTTAGTAGCTATCTTCTACATATGTATCCTCTCAACAGTTATTTTCAACAAATTATGAGCAGAACCTAGGAACTCTAGGATCCCTGAGGATCAGCAGTAAGGGGCTGATAGAGGGAAAACATGAAGTCAAAATATGAGAGGCATACATCAACCATAGATGAGTATCCAAAAACATATTCATATAAAAAGCAAAAATAGAATTTAGTGCATAGAAGTTGACAAAGGTGACCACCAGCATCAGGATCATGTGGGTGGCTGTGGTCTCAGGGAGACGCTTGTGGGAGGGACTGGGGATGTGAATATGCTGCACTCTCTGGGGGTATCTCCACAGGAAAAGCACCATGGAGCCACTGGTCCAAACCATGAGGCCAATAAACGTGGCATTGAGGACAGACCACAAAATGACAGTGGTTACACTGGGACTTGAATATAAGCAGAACCAACGGCCTTGGGTGTGAGTATTATTGTATGTGTCCTGTGGTCCAGTGATTTGCATGGGAATATAGATATTTGTTAAGACACTGAACATCCAGCAGGTGCAATGAGAAGGACTAATGGCCTTGGGGACTCTTCCTTTGAGAATAGACCCTTCTCTCATGAGGATGAGAGTGATAGCCTGATAGGTGCTCAGGACACAGGTGGAGCACAGGGTGGTGCTGTGAGCCACTCAACGGATGAAATAGACAAGTTTACACCCAATACTGGACAGGTGAATCTTTGGGTCAAAAGCTACCATCGTGTGGGAAATCCCAGTGGAGAGAAGAACCAAGGAGTTGGCCACAGCCATGTGGGCAAGAATCATGTGTGTGGGCCTCTGTATGTGGCCAAGCAAGGTTGGAGAGACATTAAAGAAGAACAGAATGACATTGGCTACAGTTCCAACCCCAATCTGAAGAAGAAAGAGGGTTTTCAGAGCCACCAGCCCAGTGGTCCTCAAGGCGTGATTCTGAAAAGACATAGGGTGAAAAGCAGTGCAATGAGGTGAAGACATCAGCCGTCTTCCTAGTTGTACAACTTTGGTAAAGAATTCTCAGCCTTTTCTTCTTCTGGAAGGGAAGATACAGTCATATTCCACAGAAGGGGCTCGACCTGGAGGATATATCACTACCATCAATTTCACATTTCACAATTATTATTTTGTATTTATTTTTATTTACTTTTGTATTCTGCCTCCCCACCAGAATGTAAGGTCCATGAACTCCAGAGCCATTTCTGTGTTGTTCACCAATATGGTGGACACATAATAGGTGCTAAATAAACATGTGTTGAGTCAATGAATAAGTGAAAGAAGCAAAGACAAGGATGCACTGTTCATCTTTGGAGTTCATGATCATCGTGCCTGTCCTAATATGTTACCCTAAGAAAATGAGATGGAAAAAGGCAAAACAATGTTCAAATATGAAGATTATTTAATTTTAATAAAATTATAACATAAGTGTCATCTTTTGAGAACTCATGACATACAGTGGAGTTACTGGGTACAAAATACCTCTGAAAAATCAGTAACCCTCTGAGTACACAAGATGACCAGAACCTGTCCTCAAATATCTATTCAGTACAGGCAGTCCCCGGGTTACTAACGTCCGACTTACCTGTGACCCGTAGTTATGAACCAACCCCCATAAACCCTATTATATTAAAAATTCAAAGTGCATACAATTGTTTGTAATAGCAAATGGCTGCTACTTTGCTATGTGCATCAAAACATTATTATTACATATTATTATGTTAAAGATGTTTTAGTGTATCTGGAAGTATTTGATATTTTTTATGTGTAGAAACGAACACTATATACTAAGACAAACATTGGTCTTCGACTTAAAGACAGATTTTGGCAAGAAACTCGTTCGTAATCAGGGGACTACCTGTATAGGAGTGATCGTCAGTGGTCAAAGTAGTCTAATTCTCAGTAATTCTCCAGATTTTAACTTGTAATGCTGAAAATTTGGGTCTGGGCAGCTTTTGCTGAGTGATGTCTGGACATCCTCCATCCACACCAAAATTAAACACCCCCAGTCATTAGACCCAGTATACAGACAGATTAGTTTGTCATTAGGTTTTGGGTGCCTACATTTTGTCTGACTGTTTGCTTAACAGATTTTACAAATGAGAATCATGAAAGGTACATGAGCTCAAAGTCCCCCCAGAGCCCACATGGAGGTCACATTAAAATAAAGTTTGATCAGGGTCCTTATGAGTAACAAAGTTCTGTAGGTACAACACAAAGATTGATTTACTTGGGTTGAAGATGTGACGTCTCCCAGAGGCAATGGTCCTTACTTATTCCTGAGAATCCAGAAGTCATAGTCAGGTGCAGAAAGGAAAAAGCAGAGAGTTACCAAAATATCCTGCCTTTCAGGAATATTGGGTCCATCATATGAAAGTACTATGTAGACAACAAAGGAAGCAGCATGGTGAGTAGCTTACTATCATCGGCTTTGGATTCACCAGATCTGGGTCCCGGCCCTGACTCCCTACTCACTGGTGATGAGGTGTCAGAACATACCCTTGACCTCTCAGAACAATGTTTGCTCACTTGCAATGCGGGGATAATAATAGGATGAGGGAGAGCATGTTGGTAAGAGCCTACTTTCCATTGCCATTGTGTAAGATAACTGCTTTTTTAGCTTAGTGAAACTGTGCCACTGTTTTCTTTAGTTTAATTAAAAACGTATTAGAACATCGCTCACAAGGCCATGTGACAATTTAATGTGGATTTCTGATGAATTGTGGATCACCATGGCTGGAACAAAGTAAGTTCTCATTTGTTATGAGTAGAAACTATTGTTCTTGTAGATACTATTTGTTTCCTTGTTTTGATTATTTCCACTGCCAGAGAGAGGGGGGAAGATAATCTAAAAAGTGAAGAATAGACTAGTTGTATTCCAGTGCTCGCACTATTGTGTCAAACTTGGAAATTAACTACAGTTCATGTCAATAAACGTTTTTCTCTCCCCTTGCTACCACAGGCTAAAGAAAGATGTGGTCTTCCCCATTCATTTAGTTAAAAATGTCAGTATTCATCTCACAAAAGGCAGACACACACAGGAAAGTGACCCAGAAAATCTTTGGAGTAGTATTGAGGCAACGGCGTCATACTCCAGTGGGACTGAGAAAGGAAATATATATATATATATATATATATATGTTATACTATAGAATACTTCTCTTGCAAGTATATGTCTACATAGCACTGGATCATATTTTCTGCTTCAGAATATTTAACTCCTGACCCAAACTCTGCCCATCTATTTGTCCACATATTTTCATTCCCAATCCTAATCCTGTTAGTTCCAACCAGATGAGTAGACTTGTTTTTACATCAGTGAAGAGCCCAGTGGCTCTGCCTGTCCAAGTCTTGGTATAGATTCCAAAGAGACCCCATCCCTCCTTCTCTCAGTTCAATGTGCAGGGATTTGCAGCAAACCTCACCCTTTAGATCCCCTCTCAGAGACTATCTAGCACACATTCTCACCCCACCTGGCCCAGCCAGAGCTTGGATGGGGCCACTGAAAGAAATGCAGGGTTACCACCTGTCCTGCCCAGAGTTTCTACACAATCACAGCTCTGTGTTCCTCTCTTGTGAAAGGTCCCTTCTGTCCTGTTTTTGCCCTCAGAATGACAGTAAGAGAAAGCACTCACCTGGCTGCTCTGTGCTCCAGAGCTCCATGCAAGGACATGCCATTCAGAATGAGCCTGGGACACCTGAGGCCATAGTTAAAGGGACAGGTTCCTGGGTCTGGTCTCCCCCACAGGGATTCCATTATGGATAAGTGGGATAAGTGGGATAAGTGACAGTGTCTGCATGGGGGGTCTAGGGCATCTCCAGTGAGGAGCAACTATTATTTCCAGTAAACTCGGCCTGAGCCACCACTGGTAATTAAGTGCAACTCTTGGCCATTAATGAGAGTATGTTAATGAGCAGCCCGACACCTGAGACAGAAAGTTTTCTGCACTCCCTATGGAAGAATCCAAAGTCAGAATCAAAGTTCCATGAATGGTGGAAGTATAACTTGAAATTGGGTCAAAGGCTCCCTTTACTTTATTTCCAAATGAGCATTCTTCTCAATGCTCTTTCGTGTTTCCAAATTTTTTTTTTTTTATTGTTGTAGTTTAGATGAAGTTTACATTTCAAGTTAGTCTCCCATACAAAAATTTATACATACATTGTTATGTGACCCTAACTGCTCTCCCCATACTGTGACAGCACACTCCTCCTTTCCACCCTCGATTCCCCATGTCCATTCAACCAGCTCCTAACCCTCTCTGCCTTCCCATCTCACCTCTGGACAGAAGCTGCCCATTTAGTCTCTTGTATCTACTTGAGCTAAGAGGTACACTCCTCAAGAGTATCACTTTATGTCCCACAGGCCAGTCCAATCCCTGTCTGAAGAGTTGGCCTCGGAAATTGTTTTATTTCTGGGCTGATAGAGAATCCGGGGGCAGTGCTTTCCGGGGTTCCTCCAGTCTCATTCAGACCATTAAATCTGGTCTTCTTGCTAGAATTTGGGTTCTGCACCCCATCTTTCTCCTGCTCCATCAGGGACTCTGTTGTGTTCCCTGTCAGGGCAGTCATTGGTGGTAGCCAGGCACCATCTAGTTCTTCTGGTCTCAGGCTGATGAAGTCTCTGGTTTATGTGGCCTTTTCTGTCTCCTGGGTTAATACTTTCCTTATGTCTTTGGTATTCTTCATTCTCCTTTACTCGAGGTGGTTGGGACCAATTGATGCATCTTAGATGGCTACTTGCAAGCTTTTAAGACCCCAGACACCACTCTGCAAAGTAGGATGCAGAACAGTTTCTTAATAAGCTTTGTTATGCCAAATGACCTAGATGTCCCCTGAAAGCATGGTCCCCAGATCCCTAACCCTGCTATTCTGTCCCACAAAGTGTTTGATTGTATTCAGGAAACTTCTTAGTTTTGGTTTAGTCCAGTTGTGCTGACTTCCCCTGTAGTGTTTGCTGTCCTTCCCTTCACCTAAGATAATACTTGTCTGATATCTAGTAAGTGAATAACCCTCATCCTCCCTCCCCACCCCTGTAACCATCAAAGAATGTTGTCTTCTATGTTTAAACCTTTTCTTGAGTTCTGATAATAGTGGTCTCATACAATATTTGTCCTTCTGTGACTGACTGAATTCACTCAGCATAATGACCTCCAGATTCCTCCATGTTATGTTTCATGGCTTCATCATTGTTCTTTATCATTGCGTAGTATTCCATTGTGTGGATATACCATAATTTGTTTATCCATTCATCTGTTGATGGGCACCTAGGTTGTTTCCATCTTTTTGATATTGTGAACAGTGCTGCAATGAACATGGGTGTGCATTATCTATTCATGTGATAGCTCTTATTTCTCTAGGATATATGCCAAGGAGCGGGATAGCTGGATCATATGGTACTTCTATTTCTAGCTTTTTAAGGAAGTGCCAAATCGATTTCCAAAGTGGTTGTACCATTTTACAGTCCCACCAACAGTGCATAAGTGCTTCAGTCTCTCCACAACCTCTCCAGCAGTTATTATTTTGTGTTTTTTTGTTTCCAAAATCTTGCTGGCCCCATGATTGGTTTATACTGAGCATCACCATTTAATCTGGAGTCTGGACTCTCCTAGGACTTTAAATCCACAACTCTTGCTGCTTGTGGCCATGAATCTTTAAATAGAGTCTGGAATAAAGTCTAGAGTTGAAGCCCTTCTATGGCACCTCAGAATCATTGGGTCTCTCTAATGTTCCCATGGCTCCACAGTGCTATCATGATTTCTTTCCCAAGTAACTTATAATGCCCTGCTTCCTTGTGTGCGTGCACGCACCACCAGGTCATCCCACTGTTATCTACAGGATTTGCACTAGGAAGGAGCATTTCTGGACACAAGGACAGGATTAGTGAAAAGTTAAATATATGCCTGAGACGAATATCAAAATTGTATAATATTGAGGAAAATATACCAACAACCTAATAGAGCGACAAATAGAAAACAACCCAATTTAAAAATGGGCAAAGGACTTGAATAGACATTTTTCCAAAGAAGATATACAAATGACCAATAAGTGCATGAAAAGATGCTCAGTGTTGTTAGACGTTGTTGTGTGCCATCTAGTCAGTTCTGACTCATGTTGTTGTTGTTAGGTTCCACTGAATTGCTTTCAATTCATAACCACCCAGTGTACAACAGAATGAAACACTGCCCGGTTCTGCACCATCCTCACAATCATTGCTATGCTTGAGCCCATTGTCGCAGCTACCGTGTCAATCCATCTCACCGAGAGTCTTCCTTTCTTTTCCTGACCCTCTACTTTATCAAGCATGATGTCCTTCTCCTATGACTGGTCCTTCCTGATAACATGTCCAAAGAACATGGGAGGAAGTCTTGCCATCCTTGCCTCTAGGAAGCTTTCTGGCTGTACTTCTTCCAAGACAGAATTGTTTATTCTTCTGGAAGTCCATGGTATATTCAGTATTCTTCACCAGCACCATAATTCAAATGTATCAATTCTTCTTTGGTCTTCCTTATTCATTGTCCAGCTTTACCCACACATGAGGCAATTGAAAACACCATGGCTTGGGCCAGGTGCATCTTAGTCCTCAAAGTGACATCTTTGCTTTTTAACACTTTAATGACTTCCAGTTTTCTTACATTCCATGTTTTGATTATTAATGGATTTTTGCAGCTGGTTCTTTTCATTTTGAGTCATGCCACATCAGCAGATGAAGGTCCCAAAAGCTATACTCCATCCATGTCTTTAAGGTCAACTCCAGTTGAGGAGGTAGCTCTTCCCCAGTCATATTCTGAGTTCCTTCCAACCTGAGGGGCTCATCTCCTGACTCATAGTGACCCTATATGACAGAGTACAACTGCCCTGTAGGGTTAGCTAGGCTGTAACCTTTATGGATGCAGATAGCCAGGCCTTCTCTCCCGTGGAGCAGCTGGTGGATTCAAACCTTTTGATTAGCAGCTCACCAGCTCACCAGAGCTCCTTTGTTAGACATTAGGGAAATACAAATAAAAACTACAATGTGATAACCCTTCAATCCACAGGAATGGCTACTTTCAGAGAAATGAGGAAGAAGTCTTAGTGAGAATGTGGAGATACTGGAATTCTCATGCACTGCTGGTGTGACTGTAAAGGGGTGCAGCACCTGTGAAAAACAGTTTGCTAGATTACAGGTGGTCCAGTTGAGTAGCTGGTGGGGGCTAGATAGAGACAAAGAGTCACTCCTAACTCCCCATTCCTCTATGTACTTTGCCTGAATTGAAAGATAATTAGAACTAATGACCTATTTGGTACATTCATCTTGACTTTCTCTGTGTGTGTAACCACCCACTAGTATGTTAATTACAGTAAGCCAGGATAAGTTGTTAAAAAACAAAAAAAGTTAAACATTGAATTACCATATGAGCCAGCAATCCCCCTCCCAGGCCTATACCCAAAACAATTGAAAGCAGTGACTCATTCAGATGCTTGTTCACAGTGTTCATTGCAGCATTATTCAATAGGCAAGGAAACAACCAAAGTGTCCATCAACTGATAAATGGGGGTTACGTGACTGTATGCAATTTACCAGACAGCATTCTATCAAAACACTTAAAATAGATGGATTTTATCACGTGTAACATACATTATAAAGCTGGAAAAAGTGTTTACTGTTTACCTTTGCTGGTACAATGGTATCTGTACATTTATTTTTCCATCAGTTCTATCTGTTTTGTATTTACTTCCATCTGCCTTGTCATGAAGCCTGTGGACAAAGTTTGTCATCACCTGACGCACCTGGAGCAGATGGCAGGACACTCAGCATTTCTCTCTGTAATTGGATGAAAAGTCTGAGATGGGGATGTGGATCTGTGTTGTCTTGCTGATTCTCTGTGGGCACCTCCTCAACTCACCTGAATATCCTTATCTTGTACCTCCTGCCCAAATGAGTCTCTCTAGGCCGAGTTTCTTCTTTCAAGTGAAGATAATAACAGAGCCCAGCAGTAGGGGGATTCTGTATCCTAAATGAGTTTACATTTGTAAAGATTCTAGAACAATGTCTGATACATAGTAAGGTCTGTATCAGTGCATGTTAAATAAAAATAATCCTGAAACAGCCTTCTCAGTGTTATCCCAGTTGACAGTATTTATAATACATAGAAGGATGTTCAGCGTTGTGGTGAATGACACTGTTTTAGTTCTCAGGTTACAGTCGCTGACTTTCATTACAGTCAGTGTGAAGTCTAAACTTGTTTTCATTATCTACAAGACTTCTTTGTCCCAGCCCTTTATTTCCCTCTCTGGTCAGTCTCAGTCAGTCAACAAACAATTATAGCATGCCCACTGTGTGCTAGTACTCTGTGCTACAGGCTGTATTGTTTCTTTAGCACTACTACAAATAGGAACGTTTAAAAATGTTAGTTTCTAATTGTTGCCAGTATCTAGACATAAAACTGGTTTTTAAAATACTGGTTTTGTTTCTTATGACCTTGCTAAACTCACTTGTTAGATCTTGTAGATTTTAAGATGGATTTTTTCTGGGATTTTTCAATAATGTCATCTGAAAACAGGGGCAGTTTTCTTTCTTTCTTTAACGTGTATGCCTACCTTTCCTTTTTCTGGCCTTATTCACTGGCTGAAATCTTTGGTATAACATTGAATAAGAGCAGATATCCTTGTCTGATGCCAGTCTTCAGAGGGAAAATCATTCAGTCTCTCATGATTAAGCATAATGACAACAGTAGAATCTTTTTTGAGGCCCTTTGTCAGGTTGAGATTGTTCCCTTGTATTCCTAGTTTACTAAAGGCTTGTGTCACTAACTAATGCTAAATTTTGTCAAATGCTTTTCTGCATGTGTTGTCTGATCCTATGGTTTTTGCTGTTTAATCTGTTGATATAGTGAATTACACTGATTGGCTCTCTCATGTTGAACCAGCCTTGCATTCACAAGATGAACTCCATTCAGTCAGGGTGTATTATCTTGTTAGTATTTTGCTCAGGGCTTCAAACCAGTTTGAAATGGTTCAGTCATGGCTGACGGAAACACAGGCAGCATATGTTTTGCACAGCAACCAAATCTCTAGCCCCTCAGATTTTGACCTGACATTCAAAGTGTGGCATGGTCAGCTGCCATCTTTGAGTGGACAGTGCTGCATGTTTCCTGTTGTTGTTAGGTGCCATCCAGTCGGTTCTGACTCATAGCAACCCTATGTATGAATGAAACACTGCCCGGTCCTATGCCATCCTTGCTATGTTTGAGCCCTTTGTTGCAGCTACTGTGTCAATCCATCTCATTGAGGGTCTTCCTCTTTTTCCTTGACACTCTACTTTGCTAAGCATGACGTCCTTCTCCAGGGACTGGTCTCTCCTGACAATGTGTCCAAATATGTGAGACAAAGTCTTGCCATCCTCACATCTAAGGAGTATTCTGGCTGTATTTCATCCAAGATAGATGTGTTCGTTCTTCTGGCAATCCATGGTATGTTCAGTATTCTTCGCCAACACCATAATTCAAAGGTGTCAATTCTTTTGTCTTCCTTGTCCGTTGTCCAGCATTTGCATACACATGAGGCAATTAAAAACACCATGGCTTAGGTCAGGCACACCTTAGTCCTCAAAGTGACATCTTTGCTTTTTAACACTTTAAAGAGATCTTTTGCAGCAGATTTGCCCAATGCAATACATGGTTTGATTTCTTGACTGCTGCTTTCATGGGTGTTGATTGTGGATCCAAGTAAAACGAAATCCTTGACAACTTCAATGTTTTCTCCGTTTATCATGATGTTGCTTACTGGTTCAGTTGCAAAGATCTTTGTTTTCTTTATGTTGAGGTGTACTCCATACTAAAGTCTGTAGTCTTTGATCTTCATTAGTAAGTGCTTCAAGTCTTCTTTGCTTTCCGCGAGCAAGGTTGTGTCATTTGCATATTGCAGGTTATTAAAGAGACTTCCTCCAATTCTGATGCCCCATTCTTCCTCCTATAGTCCAGCTTCTCGGATTATTTGCTCAGCATATGGATTGAATAAGTATTGTGAAAGAACACAACCCTGACACACATCTTTCCTGACTTTAAACCATGCAATATCCCCTTGTTCTGTTCAAACAACTGCCTCTTGGTCTATGTACAGGTTCTACAATTAAGTGTTCTGGATTTCCCATTCTTCACAATGTTATCCATAATTTGTTATGGTCCACATAGTTGAAATCCTTTGCATAGTAGCACAGAGGTTAAGCACTTGACTCCTAACAGAAAGGTGGCAGTTCAAACCCAGCAGAGGCTCCTTGGAAGCAAGACCTGGTGATTCTGCTTTGGAAAGGTCACAGCCTTGAATACCCCACGGAGCACAGTTTTACTCTGCACATTCGGGGTCTCCACGTGTTACCAGGTAGAAACCCCACATTCTTGCTCGGCATGACTTGTATTGGCCAATAAACAAGAGATGAGGTGAGAGAACAGGAAAGCTACCTTTATTCTGTTGTACAAGGAAAAGAAGTCAGTCGGAGCTGCTGTTGCCAAGACTGCTCCCTAAAGGTGAGCAGACAAGTTACTTTTAAGGGGTTTATGAGTAGGGAGTTCATACCGATTACATCAGCAACATTCTTTCTTTCTTGTACTTCAGGTGAAAGTTTACAGCTCATGTTAGTTTCTCATACAAAAATTTATACACACATTGTTATGCAACCCTAGTTGCTATCCCTATAATATGACCGCACATTCCTCCTTTCCACCCCTGATATCCTGTGTCCATTCAAGCAGCTCCTATCCCTTTCTGCCTTCTCACCTCACCTCCAGACAGGAGCTGCCTGTTTAGTCTCGTGTATCTACTTGGCCTAAGAAGCACAGTCTTCATGAGTATCATTTTCTGTCTTATAGTCCAGTCTATTCTTTGTCTGAAGAGTTGGCTTCGGGAATGGTTCAGTTCTGGGTTACCAGAGAGTCCAGGGTCCATGTCTTCTGGGGTTCCTCCAGTCTCAGTCAAACCATTAAGTATGGTCTTTTTACTAGAATTTGAGTTCTGCACTCCACTTTTCTCCTGCACCATCAGGGACGCTCTGCTGTGTTCCCTGTCAGGGTGGTCATTGGTGGTAGCTGGGCACCATCTAGTTCTTCTGGTCTCAGGCTGATGGAGTCTCTGGTTTATGTGGCCCCTGTTGTCTCTTGGGCTAGTCTGTTCCTTGTGTCTTTGGTGTTCTTCATTCTTCTTTGCTCCAGGTGGGTTGGGACCAATTGACGCACCTTAGATGGTTGCTCACTAGCTTTTAAGACCCCAAATGCCACTCACCAAAGTGGGATGCAGAACATTTTCTTAATAAAATTTGTTATGCCAATTGACCTAGATGTCCCCTGAAACCATGGTCCCCAGATCCCTGCACCTGCTACACTGTTCCTTGAAGTGTTTGGTTGAGTTCAGGAAACTTCTTAGCTATTGGTTTAGTCCAGTGGTGCTGACTTCCCCTGTATTGTGTGTTGTCCTTCCCTTCACCTAAGATAATTCTTGTCTACTATCCAGTTAGTGAATTCCGCTCTCCCTCCCCACCCTCGTAACCATCAAAGAATGTTTTCTTCTGTGTTTAAACCTTTCCCTGAGTTCTTATAATAGGGGTCTTATACAATATTTGT
The DNA here is from genome assembly GCA_030035585.1 of Dugong dugon. Lineage (NCBI taxonomy): Eukaryota > Metazoa > Chordata > Mammalia > Sirenia > Dugongidae > Dugong > Dugong dugon. Next base: position 120,033,419 of record CM057466.1, read on the forward strand.
CCTTTTGTGATTGACTAATTTCACTCAGCATAATGCCTTCCAGATTCATCCATGTTATGAGATGTTTTGCAGACTCCTCAATGTTCTTTATCATTGCATAGTATTCCATTGTGTGAATATACCATAATTTGTTTATCCATTCGTCCATTGATAGGCACCTAGGTTGTTTCCATCTTTTTGCTATTGTTAACAGTGCTGCAGTGAACATATGTGTACATACATCTATTCATGTGATGGCTCTTATTTCTCTAGGATATATTCCAAGGAGATGGATCGTTGGATCACATGGTACTTCTATTTCTAGCTTTTTAAGGAAGCACCAAATCAATTTCCAAAGTGGTTGTACCATTTTACTTTACCACCAGCCATGTATAAGTGTTTCAGTCTCTCCACATCCTCTCCAGCACTTATTATTTTGTGTTTTTTGGATTAATGCTAGCCTTGTTGGGGTGAGATGGTATCTCATTGTAGTTTTGATTTACATTTCTCTAATGGCTGATGATTGTGAACATTTCCTCATGTATCTGTTAGCTGCCTGAATGTCTTCTTTGGTGAAATGCCTGTTCATATCCTTTGCCCATTTTTTAATTGAGTTATTTGTCTTTTTGTAGTTGAAGTTTTGCAGTATCTTGTAGATTTTAGAGATTAGACTGAATCCTAGCCACCCTATGTACAACAAAATGAAACACTCCCTGGTTCTGCGCCATCCTCACAATAGTTGCTATGTTTGAGCTCATTTTTGCAGCCACTGTGTCAATCCATCTCGTTGAGGGTCTTCCTCTTTTTCACTGACCCTCTACTTTACCAAGTGTGATGTCCTTCTCCAGGGACTGGTCCCTCCTGATAACATGTCCAAAGTAAGTGAGATGAAGTCTCACCATCCTTGCTTCTAAGGAGCATTCTGGTTGTACTTCTTCCAAGACAGGTTTGTTCATTCTTCTGGCATTCCATGGCACACTCAATATTCTTTGCCAACACCATAATTCAAAAGCATTGATTCTTATTCGGTCTTCCTTATTCATTGTCCAGCTGTCACATGCATATGAGGTGATTGAAAATACCATGGCTTGGGTCAGGCTCATCTGAGTCCTCAAAGTGACATCTTGGCTATTTAACACTTTAAAGAGGTCTTTTGCAGCAGATTTGCCAAGTGCAATACATCCTTTGATTTCTTGACTGCTGCCTCTGTGGGCATTGATTGAGGATCCAAATAAAATGAAATCCTTGACAGCTTCAGTCTTTACTCCGTTTATCACGATGTTGCTGACTGGTCCAGTTGTGAGGATTTTTGTTTTCTTTACGTTGAGATGAAATACGTACTGAAGGCTGTAGTCTTTGGTCTTCATCAATAAGTGCTTCAAGTCCTCTTCACTTTCAGCAAGCAAGGTTGTGTCATCTGCATATTACAGGTTGTTAATGAGTCTTCCTCCAATCCTGCTGCCGTGTTCTTCTTCATATAGTCCAGCTTCTCAGGGTATTCGCTCAGCATACAGATTGAATAAATATGGTGAAAGGACACAACCCTAATATACACCTTTCCTGATTTTAAACCACATAGTATCCCCTTGTTCTCTTCAAATGACTGCCTCTTGGTCTGTGTACAGGTTCTGCATGAGCACAATTATGTGTTCTAGAATTCTTATTCTTCTCAGTGTTATCCATAATTTGTTATGATTCACACTGTTGAATGCCTTTGCATAGTCAATAAAACACAAGTAAACATCTTTCATGTATTCTCTGCTTTCAGCAAGATTCATTTGGCATCAACGATGATATCCCTTGTTCCACATCCTCTTCTGATTCTTGCTTGAATTTCTGGCAGCTCCCTGTCAATGTACTGCTGTAACTGCTTTTGAATGATCTTCAGCAAAATTTTACTCGTATGTGATATTGTTCTATAATTTCTGCATTCTGTTTGATCACCTTTCTTTGTAATGGGCACAAATACGGATCTCTTCCAGTCGGTTGGCCAGGAAGCTGTCTTCCAAATCTCTTGACATAGACGAGTGAGCACCTCCAGTGCTGCATTCATTTGTTGAAACTTCTCAGTTGGTATTCTGTCAATTCCTGGAGCCTTGTTTTTCACCATTGCTTTCAGTGCAGCTTGGACCTGTTACTTCAGTACCATCAGTTCTTGACCATATGCTACCTCCTGAAATTCTTTTAATACTTCTACTAAAAAATTCATAATTGTATATGTGGTTCATATTATATTCCTATGGGACAGTGCTGGTCTAGTCTAAGAGACTCACCATCACTCACAGCTGGTCCAACCTGGCTCTGGGACAAATCCAAAGCAGGAGCTGAGAGGTTGAATAATACAGTGGGGGAAACTCAGTTCTCCATCTGGTAAAGTTGGGCAACATATGATTTGATGAAGGAAATTGAAGACTATGTCATTCCTCATCCCGAGTGTTGAAAAGCTAAGTTCCCCTAGGTGTTCCTAGAGCTGAAGGCCCGTTGTCCCCAAGTGCACACACTGGGCCTGGCGTGGAGTTGCCCTCAGATGACACTTGCTGAGTTAACAAATTACTCCATTTCCTGACCTTGCTTTTTCGTATCTGCCCTCTGTAGAACTATGAGAGTAAAAAGGAAACTGTGTAAGACTGCACTCACTTCTCCTCCACTAGGTTCTCCTCTGGCTCCAACGGCTTCCACTGGGAGCTCAGTCCAGGATTGAAATCCACCAACATGGGGCTTTTATATAGAGGGTCCCTCCCTCTACTATTCATACAGGCCACACCTCTTTAATCTAATTGTAGTTCAATTTAATTATGGCAGAAATAAGATTTTTACTGATGACATAGAGAGATTACTAGGAGCAAAGTAGATCATTTTATCTTGAGAGTGATTTGTTATTAATATGGAGAAATATTTCTGTATCATCATCTGGATTAGATCTTGAGAATTATGTCTGTTGATCTGGATTTTAAGAACAAATATTTGGCATCACATTAATCCTCATGAATGCAGTTAGTTTGAAATATCTTTTGCTCACAAAAGTAAAACCTCATATTTAGATCAAGAAAATAAATTAGACACACTCAGAAGACTTTCAAAAATCACACTCACTAGATCATAGTCATCCTCAAAAGGGCTTTCACACGGTGACTGTAAAGACCCATGTTTAGCAGTTTGGTAAGTAAACCCATAAACTGTCCCCTAAACTCACCTAGTGAAGGTCTTGTTGTTTGTTAGTTGTGATATCTAACCTAAAGATATTTTTATAATCTTACTATCTCCCTTACATCACAACTTTAAAAAAATGAGATACAATTAAAAAAATTTTTTTCAACAAAATTTCCTCTTGGTTTTAGGTAGACGATCCATAGGTGATCAGGGCGTCCCTGGGTGGCGCACAGTTGCGTCACTAGTGTTGGTGTCACATAGTGCGGTAACTCATGGTGCCACCCCCTCCTTAGACCTCCTCCCGCACTGGACCAGATGATCAATAATTGTTAGACATGTAAGCTTATTATCAATTTTAATCATAGAACAATATGTGATATAGTTGTAAATTGTTTAAATGCAGTATTTCTTAGATTATACGAATACTAACAACAAAATTGTTTTGTAAAATCTTTCTACATTCAATTACAACATTATTAGGCCCTTTTCCACCTTCCAGAAGACAGAGTCTAGCCCTGTCCAGCTGTCCCTCCTTCCCCATTCCCACTGTGAATGCATGTGGCTCTGCCCATTGGGGTTGCTGCCCAGTCAATCAGATTTGCTCCCTTAGGTGAGGCAAAGCAAGAATAAAGGGTGTGGCCAGGTTGAAGAGGGTGATTTCCCTTCCTCCTTCCCCATTTCTGCCCAGTTTTCATAGGCTTTCACAATCAGGATGGCAGGGTAGGGCTCCTTTTAGTTCTGAGCTCCTCTCACTAGGGCAGAATATCCCTCAAGGTGATTGGTAAAAAGAGCCTTAAATGGGTTCGCCTGCCTCTAACCCTTCCATTTCCCCCGGCAGGCTGTAGCGTGGTCATTTTGGAGTCACCTCCTCTGACAATGTTACCCAGTGTGGTCGCACCCACCCCCACAGCCCCCTAGTGACACCACTGGTGGCGTAAATGGTTAAGCACTCCACTGCTAGCCTAAAAGTTGGCAGTTCAAACTTACTCGGGGTACCTCGGAAGACAGACCTAGTGGTCTGCTTCCAAAAGGTCACATCCCTAAAAACTCTATAGAACAGCTGCTCTGACACATGTATTTCTTTCAGAATGCTGGGGTGTCCTACAGGAAGATAATGGTGCCCAATAAATCCCCTCCAGGAAACGTGCAGATTTTCTTTAACTGGTTGACCCTCTATCTTCACTTCAAAGAATATATCAGAACCTTAAATAGTATAACTCCATCTATCTTCTACAATGATTCATGCTATTGTTTTTATATATTTTAAGTATATATGTGCCTATAACCTTCAATAAATGCTATTAATTTTGTTTTCATGAGTTGTGTCCTTTAAAGACATTAAGAAATGAAATGAAAGTATAGATTATACCTTTATTCACATGTTTGTCATTTGTAGTGCTCATTAATGTTTATTGTAAAAAGTTGACCTTGGGTATCATTTGCTTTCAGTAGGAAGGACTTCCTTTTGCTTTTCTTGCAGTGCAGGCACTCTGTTGTTGAATTATCTCAGCTCTTATTTATCTCAAAATAGCTTAATGTCACTTGCATTTTTTTTCTTAAAAATTGTACAAAAGATATTTACTTTTTAAATGGTAACACAATGTAACTGAAATAGCAAGTATGCAATTGAAAATTGGGTGAAGATCGTAAGCAGATGTTTCATATTTACTTAGAAAAAGCAAATGGTAAAAATTTATTTAGGTATTTCCATTTCATTTTTAAAATCAAAGAAATGCAATGCCAACACATCATTGTTAACCTTTAAAACAAGTGGTTTGAAATAATTTCAAATACTCAGATATATTGCAAGACTAGTACAAGAAGTTCCTATCTTCCTGACCCAAATGTCTCAACTCTTAATATGTTACCTCATTTGCTCCATCCCCTTTGTTCTCTGTCTACTATTCCATTCTCTTTAGTCTGTTTCTGAACTACTTTAAAGCAAGCTGTTTAAGATCCCTCATTTCTCGAGTGTAATTTTTCATACATCAAAAACAGTCTCCTACATAAGAGCCATATCATCAGTTGCCATCAAGTGGACTTGCACTCATGGTGCCCCCATGTGTGTCAGAGTGGAACTGTGCTCCATGGGGTTTTCAATGACTGATTTTTTCAGAAGTAGATCTCCAGGCCTTTCTCTGAGGCACCTTTTTGTGGACTTGAACCTCCAAACTTTCGGTTAGCAGGTGGATGCTTAACCATTTCACCACCCAGGAACTTTCTAAGGGAGCTTTGTTGTTAGGTGCCACCAAGTCGATTTAGATTCATAGCTACCTGGCATGGGTTACTGGTGTTGGTGTAATGAGCCCTGGTGGTGCAGTGGTTAAGTGTTTAACTGTTAACTGAGCCCACCAAGCCGCTCAGTGGGAGAAAGATGTGGGCAATCTGCTTCTGTAAAGATACACACTGTGGTAGAAAAACACATTCTCCATCTTCCAGATTTCTTATCTTCATCTATGAAATAAAATATCTACCTGCTGTGGAGTAAAAATTATCTGGTGCAATACTGTATTCTGTGCCAATATATGTGAGGCATTAGCCATAGCCACGTTGAGATAAAGTTTTTGGAACTCTTTATGAGGACACTCTTGAAAGCAAGGAGATTTCTTTTATACACTGGTACTGGAAGAGCAGGAAACTATTTTCCTCAATAATTTTACAGATCTTTTATGAGCTCAGAATTCCATTAATAGGCTGTCAGATCCCCCAGTGCATCACCAGTATCAGATTGATCTAAGATCATTGTGGAATTTTAAGTTAACAGTTAGTTCTCAGTAAATGTTTACTGAATAGAGTAATTGTGGAAAATATAGATGCTACCTTCTGTATATTTACCCTCTGAAGAAAATTTTCAACAATTCAAGAGCAGAACCTAGGAGCTCTAGGATCCCTGAGGATCAACAGTAAGGGGATAACAGTGGGAAAACATGAACCCAAAATACGAGCAGCAGGAATAAAATATAGATGTAAAGCTACAAAAGTACTTAAATAAGCAAAAATAGACTTCAGTGTATAGAACATGACAAAGGTGACCACAAGCATCTGGATAGTATGGGTGGCTCTGGTCTCAGGGACACATTTCTGGGAGTGGTTGGGGGTGTGTATATGCTACACTCTCTGGTGGTGTCTGTACAGGAGAAGCACCATAGAGCCACTGGCCCAGACCATGAGGCCAATAAACATGGCATCCATGGCTGATGAAAAGATGATAATGCCTGCACTGGGACCCAAGGATGAGCAGAACCACTTGCAGTGGGTGTGAGTATCATTGTGCCTTTCCCGTGGACCAGTCATTTTCATGGGAATATAGCTACTTATCAAGACACTGAACATCCAGCAGATCCAACAAAAAGGACCGATGATCTTGTGGGCTCTCCTTCAGATCATTGCCCACCCTGGTCTCATGGAGATAAGAGTAACAAACTGGACACAAGTGGAGCACAGGCTGGTGCTGTGAGCTGTTCGGTGGATGAAATAGACAAGTTTACATCCAACACTCGACAGGGGGTTCCTAAAATCAAAGGCTGCCATCTTGTAGGGAATCCCAGTTGAGAGAAGAACCAAGGAGTTGGCCACAGACATGTGGGCAAGAATCATGTGTATGAGCATCTTGTGCCACCAGGTGAGATTGGAGAGACATTATGGAAGAAGAGAATGACATTGGCCAGAGTCCCAACCCAGATCAAGCGAACAAAGATGGCTTTCAGAGGTGCTTTCCCACTTGTTCTTAGGCAGGTTCTGAAAAGACATGAGAAGGATGCCAGAATGGCCTGGAGGGAAAAGCAGGGCTATTGCAGTACAGGCATCGGCAGACTTCCTGGTTATCCAAATTGGGGATGTAATCTCAGCCTTTTCTTCTCCTGAAGAGGAAGACACAGTCATATTCCACAGGCAAGGCTCAGCTAACAGAACACAATCCTGACATAAGTTTCACATTTCACAATTATAATTTTGATTTTAAAATGTACATTAAATTTTGACTCACCTCTAGTATGTAAGATCCATGCACTCATTAACTATGTCTGTCTTGTTCCCTAATATGGTTGACACAGAACAGGTTCTAAATAAACATGTACTGAGTCAATGAATAAGTGATTCTCTGTACCATGGTTAGAATCCATGATCATCCTGCCTGCCATAATAATTTATTGATCTAGGAAAATGAAATGGAAAAATCTCAAATAATGTGTGAATTAGAAGATCATGTAACTTAATAAAATTGCAAAATAATCAATTGTCGATCTTGGTGAACTCATAATATTATTCATCAGAATGATTAGATACAAAATACCTTTCAAAAACTCCATAGCATTCTGAACACACAAGGTAACCCTTAAATGTCCTATTCTATTCAGTATAGAAAAGGTCCTCAGTCACACACTATTATAATTCTTCATAATTTCCTGGATCTTAACTTGTAGTGCTGAGAAGTCAGATCTTGTTCTCCAGCCCTCCTCAGTTCACACCAAAAATTAAATACCCCATCATTAGGCCCAGTACATAGTCAGATTATTTTAATTCTTCTTTAGGTTTTGGGTGCCTGTGTTTTGTCTGACTCTTTGCTTGGTTCTTAATCTTACAAAGAAGAATCAGATTAGGTCTCTGAACTCAAAGTAACCTACAGCACACATGGGGTCATGTTACAGTTTGATCAGGATCCTTATGAGTGAGTAACAAGGTTCTGTGAGTACAACACAAAGATTGAATTACCCTGATAAGGTGTGATGTCTCCCAGGTGCCACAGTCCTTAATCATTGCTGAGAATTCAAAAGGCATTGTGAGGTGCAGAAGGGAGAAATGATTTCAAAAGCAAAGCTTAGAGTTAACAAAATACTCTCTTCTTCAGGAAAATTGGGCCCAACTCATAAACTACTATGCAGACAACCCAGGAAGCAACCCCATGATGGGTTAATAGCATCAGCTTTGCATTCACCAGATCTGGGTCCCCATCCTAATTGCCACTCACTGGCGCTGAGACATTAGAGCATGGCCTGGACCTCTCAGAACCTTGGTCACCTCATTTGTAACATGGGGAGAAAACCAGGACTTTCAGGAGAGAAAGGGGAACAGGCTGTCGTGAGTCCAACCTCTGGAGTCTGGAAGCTCTTATTTAGTGTCAAGATCATCTTTTTATACCTTAGTGTAACGCGGGGAATTTTACTAATCACTCTGGACCATTTTCTGTTTTCTCACTGAAAATGTAAAGTATGAATTAAAAGAGAACATAAGTCATAAAGTGGTGTGAACATACAATGCAGATTTCATGTTAATTATTGGTCACAGTGGCTGGAAGAAAGTTCTCATTTAGTAGAAGTAGAAAGTAGTGTTATTGTAGACATCACTTGTTTACTTATTTTGATGACTTATCATACCATGTGTATGAGGGAAGAATAATCATCTAAAAATGTTAGAATAGATCATTCATATTCCAACAGTGACACTATTTTGTCGACACAAAATGAACTACAGTTCATCCTACTAACAATTTTTATTTTCTCTTTCTTCCTCAGATGAAAGAAGGAGAGAGGGGCCATTCCCACTCACATAGAGAGGTACAAATATGAGCAACACTCACACACAGAATGAATTAAAAACACAGAAAGGACCCAGAATATCTTTGCAGAAATACTGAGAAGATTGCATCACCCTGCAATGGCATTAGAGAAAGGAAAACTAGGTATGTTATTAGACCATAGGCTAACTCTCCACGGATTTCAGTTTGTACATGTTGTGTTTGTGTGTGTCAGTGAATCTTGTTTTATGTTTGGGATGCTTGAGTCCTACCCCAAACACTGCCCAAAATTTGTTCTCCTATACTCATACCCAAGTCTCAGTATGTTAGTTGGTGTTTTTAGGCCCCATTGAGTCAGCTCCAACTCATGGCGACCCTATGTACAACAGAACATGGCACAGTTTCCAGCATCACAGCAACTTGCAAGCCACCAGAGTACTACAAACCGACAGATGCACAGGGCATATATGTTAGGTCTGAGACAATTAGTAGGCTCTTTATTACACAAATGAAGAGCTCAGTGTCTTTGGCATCTAAAGCTGACAAAGATTCCAAAGAGATCACCTCTGTCTCTCTGTCCCAGAGTCAGGGTCTACGGAATAGGGATTTGCAGGGATTCTCACATTTTGACCCACCTGAGAGAGTTCCCAGCACAACCTTCCCCTGCCAGACTCAGCTAGAGTATGGATGGGGCTGCTCTTAACGAGGCACATCAGCTTCTGTCCTGCCCACTCTCCTACACAACCTGCGTTCAGTATCCCTCTCCTACTGGACACCCCTCTATCCTGTTCTTGCCCTGAGCTTAAACTCCAGGAAGCACTCACCTGGCTGCTCTTTGCTCCAGAGCTCCCTGCAGGAAAGTGTCATTCAGGATGAGCCCAGGACACCTGAGGCTACTAATGAGGAGTAATTTTTATGTCCAGTCAAGTGAGCATGAGCCACCACTGGTGAGTAAGTTCAACTCTTGGCCATTAATGAGAAGATGCTAATGAGCAACTTAACAGCTGGGAGAGAAAGTTTTCTGTGCTCCCTATGGAAGAATCCAAGTTCAGAATCAAAGTTTCATCAAGGGTAGAAGGGTAGCTTAAGGGGGGTCAAGGGCTTCTTTTACTTTATTTCCCAAACAGGCACTCTCCTCAATGCTCTTTCACGTTTCCAAAGTCACACTGACCCCATGATTGTTTCCTATTGAACATCACCATTTGATCTGAAATCTAGTCTCTTCCAGGACTTTCAATCCACAACGGTTGCTGCTTGTGGCAACAGGTCTTTAATTCTATATATATTATTTTTTGTTTTCTCTCTTGGGTAAATCCAAAGATTTATTTAGTTTATAACCTCCATAATGCATTAAGTTGGTGTTACAAAAAATAAAAAGGAAAATATTTGGAAATTGAACTGAAAGTTGAGGGGATATTTATTGGAACAGAAATATAAATGTAAGACCCAAAGAAAACAACCAGAATACATAATAATTTTAATTTGTCATAATTAACCTACTACTTTTATGCTCTTGACTCATGAATTGTTCCATATTTTTCTGCTATAACTTTGTACCACTGTATACCAAGAGAACACTTTTAAGCTGTGAACACAAAGAAGTATTTTACATTTTTTTTTTGGTCAATGGCTTATTTTCCTTGGTCAGGATACACTGGAGGACCAGCTGTGCCCAGATCCATCACATCTGAGACAGTCAGGAAGCCTTGATGATTTTTGGTTTGTATTGCTAGGAATGAAAAATGGGAGCAGAGCTGTACAGCAGAAATTTTGGTGCATGTGAAGGTGTGGGATCTATTGCTAATGTCACAAAAGAAAATGTTTCCAATGTCTATATCCAGGAAAATCTGTATTCAGTGTAACTGGGGTTCACCCAGAGGTTAGTTAAAAACATTGTGCTGACAGAGTAGACCTCCCCATTCCTCAAATCCACAGTCCAGAATCCAACTTCTGAAGACAAAAGAACAGCCCCTTATCGACTAACAGATTCTCTGCAAATGCCAGATCCCGTTCTTTGCTTGTTTCCATGTCTACCTTCAAGTAATGGTGGCCAGAGGTGAACCGAGGGGAGCCCAGGACACAGATGGAGTAGTTTAATCTGTCAGTTAGCTGTTTTCAGTTCTGTTTGAAAAACCCACATTCAAAATATGGGAAAATCATAACATTCAATCATAAATTCTACATATATAAAACATCTCCATTACAGAACTCTACTGAAATTTAAGATTTTTTTGCTTAAATATGTTCCCACTTATTTTGGCCCTTATTCATCAAATATAAAAAGCCCAAGTTTTAATTTTTGGGTGACTATTGAAGACACAAGGAGCCCTGGTTGTGCAGTGGAGTGCTAGCTGAAAGGTCACTGGTTAGAACCCACCAGGAGAAAGATGTGGCAGTTGGCTTCCGTAAAGACTATATCCTTGGAAACACTATGGGGGCTTTTCTACTCTGTCCAATAAGGTCCCTCTGAGTAGGAATCCACTCGACGGCAACAGGTTTTTTTTTTGTTTGTTTGTTTTGTTTTTTTAATTGTAGGCATATTTACCAACATTTGATTCATGAAATAATAACAGAAGTGCCTTGGGGTCACCTTACAGCTCTTCCCCAGGTGGTGCTATGTTCAAGTTTACACATGTCTGATCTGGACTTTCGGCCTCCATTTTACTTTCTGAAATGCCCACCAGAGTCTAGGACTGACCTGATCCTGTTCCTTCTCAGTTTAGTAAACGTTTCAGTCTATTGATACCTAAGTACATCCTGACTACCAAGTCCTCACAGACTATTAAGAATGATAGCAGTTTAAAATCACAGGTATATGTTCAGTCCTTCTTTCTGCCTAGAAACCTTTAAGCCTGACTGGCCTAGAGAAACTCCACCAGATTCAATCCCCGACCAATTGTTCCTTCATGCAGGAAGCTTTCTTTTTCTCAAGACAAATCATATCTCTATAGCACTGGTCACTATTTTTATTTACATTTGTGTGGTCTTAAATTTCTTTAATGAGACCATGTTAGTTGAGAGCTGGGACTGTAGCCTTGATTTTGGATATGAAATATGAAGAGTATCAGGGAAAAAGTAGACAGTGAATAATAACTATTGCATTGTTACACAATTTCAATGAATACTTTGCAATCAATCTGGTTTCTTTCTTGTTTTCTCTTGATTTTTATCCTCCCTATACTTCCCTGTCAAAAATAATCAAAGCACAAAGAAATTAAAGCGTATAGGACTTTTTGTGCCTTCTGTGTGCTTTATTATATATATGAAATACATATGCATACAGTCACATACCTGCATATACACATATATATGCATAAGCCTATATATGCACACGTATATAGTTACATGTACATACCAATACACCTATATGCCTACATGTGTACATATACACCCACACGTATATTTTTTGGTTGTTGCTATTGTTTAAAGCATATAGGATTTATTCAAGTGCTGCGTTCATCTTGTTTTCTACTACACAGCTCATTACTCTTGTGAGATAATACTCTGTGTCATTTAATAACACAAAATGGCTTTGCCAACTTATATTCTTGTGCTACAGATATGGTTTACTCAGTGTAAGCTTACTTTAGAGTTCTCCTTGGAGTTTAGAACCTGTAGAAACCTGTTGCCATTGAGTCTATTCTGACTCATAGCAACCCTATAGGACAGAGAAGAACTGCCCCATAGAGTTTCCAAGGAGCACCTGGTTGATTCGAACTGCTGACCTTTTGGTTAGCAGTTGTAGCACTTAAATCACTACACCACCAGGGTTTCCTTAGAACCTGTAAGAGCCTTCTAATGCCAGAACTCTAAGAAGGAGATATTATTTGAGAAGCATCGCTGTGGTAGAGAAGGAGCCCCAGGAGTTCGGATATTCATTGTGCCCCAAGTGCTCGATGTTCCCTCTGAAGAACAAGATCAAGCCCAGTTTTCTTCTGAGGAAGATGGTTTCCCAGATCCAATGGATAGAGTCCAGCTGAACACTGATCTTTGGATGAACACAAGTGTGCTGATGTCCAAGCTAGGAAATACAAAATATACACTCTTCCCACCCTCAGATGCCAGGAATAGCCAACGTTGCCATTACCTTACCAGGCAGTATGTGAATTGCCTAAATTCTGGCACTTAAAATGCTTCCCCACCCAGTACTCGTTTCCACATGGCAGCCATGGGCTCTTGTAGTTAGTTACTGGGCAATCCCATTTGACCAAGTCCTCATCACTTTCTTCTGATTTACATCTGTCCATCCTTACCCATTCACCTCAACTGCCTGCCCCCTGGCACATTGTCTATGTGACGTCTGTCTTTGAAATGAAAGTCTAACACCCTAAGACTGAGTTTCAGTATCTTTGTAAGCTGGACCTTCGCATTTTGTTCAGCCCAAGCTCCTTCCACATACTGATCTCCACTGGAAGAAATCTGTATTCCTTGTGGAAATGGCTAATACCAGGCCTCCTTGTGGGATGGTACCAGATAAGCCTGAAACATCTTCTTGTGTAAGAATTTGGCCACTGGACAAATCTTGGACAACATGATCACGAAAATAAATAATGATTATATCAGTTGCAACTATTTTATAATATAGGTACTTATTTATTAATAAGAATGAATAAATAAATGGAGACAAGGGGAAGTAGTTGCCAACTAATGAAATCTGAGAGCCGCAATTAAGCAACCATCATGGTGTAGGTTGATTTAGATGAAAGTTGTCAATAGAAGTTAAGCCTAGTTAGTGGAAGTGTAAGGAGGACCAGCATATTAGTACCATCTTAGAATATTTCACCATGAAATACTAGTAAAGCAAAAAGGGGATATTATAAATTTAATGTGGAAAGATTTGGCAGAGCCAGCTTCACCAGATGACCTTCATTTGCTGAGGTGGCACGACTCAAAACGAGAAGAAACAGCAGCAAACATCCATTAATAATAGGAACGTGAAATGTACGAAGTATGAATCTAGGAAAACTGGAAGTCTTCAAAAATGAAATGGAACATACAAACATCGATATCCTAGTCATTAGTGAGAAGAAATGGACTGGTATTGGTCATTTTGAAACAGACAATCATATGGTCTACTACGCCGGGAATGAAAACTTGAAGAGGAATGGTGTTCAATTCATCATCAAAAAGAACATTTCCAGATCTATTCTGAAGTACAATGCTGTCAGTGATAGGATAATATCCATACACTTAACAAGGAAGACCAGTTAATATGACTATTATTCAAATTTATCCATCAACCACTAAGGCCAAATATGAAGAAATTGAAGATTTTTATCAATTTCTGCAGTCTGAAATTGATCAAATATGCAATCAAGATGCATTGATAATTACTGGTGATTGGAATGCGAAAGTTGGAAACAAAGAATAGAGGTCCACAATTCCTGAGTATTCGTACCCTGAAGAATCCAGGCATTGAATTTCCTCCAGAAAAGCCTGGAAAAGACATACAAACTTGGTCAAGAAAAAATTTATGTTGAAAAATTCTGTGTACTTGTAGATGAGGAATTTTCTGTTGTGTATATACCTTGTGAGGAACCCTGCTGGCACAGTGGTTAAGCGCTCAGCTGAAAACCTAAAGATTGGTGGTCTGAACCCACCAGCCACTCCGCAGAGGAAAGATGTGGCAGTCTGCTTCTGTAAAGATTTACAGCCTTGGAAACCCTACGGGGCAATTCTACTCCATTCTATATGGTCACTACGCATCAGAATTCAACTGGAACACAGTAGGTTTTGTTTTGTTTTGCTATACACCTTGTAAAATTTTAAAACAATTCTACACCCAAAGATACCACAAATGACTAAAAAGCCCAAGCCTTGGGAAGATTTGTGCTTTCATAAAATGGGCAAATCATTTGTATACACACACACACACACACACACAAGGTCCCTGGGTGGTTCAAGCAGTTTGCCCTTGCTCAACTTCTAAATTAAAGGTTGGTGGTGCGAACCTACCCAGCCACACCATGGGAAAAGGCCTGGTGATCCACTTCTATAAAGATTACAGCCAAGAAGACTTCTCTCCATAGGGTCTGTAACACGTGGGGTTGCAATGAGTCTGAAAGTACTGGATGTCAGCTGGTTTGGTTTTTGGTTTGAACACACGCAAATACATAAAACCAAGTAAAATCTTCAAGAAAAGAATAGGCAATTCACAAAAGAGAAACCAAATAGCAAAAATACAACCCTATCATCACCATCGTCATCTCTGTTATTGATTGAGGTATGTCCCCCAAAAATGTGTGTCAATGTGGCTAGACCATGATTCCCAGTACTGAGTGGTTGTCCTCCATTTTGTGATCTGATGTAATTTTCCGATCTGTTATAAATCCTAATCTCTGCCTGTGGTTAATGAGGCAAGATTAGGTTATGTTAAAGAGGATTAGGGTTGGATGCAACAAGCTTCCTCAGGTCACAGCCCTGATCCAATGTAAGGGGAGTTTCCCTGGAGTGTGACCTGCATCAGCTTTTATCTCCTGTAAGATAAAAGAGATAAAAGGAGAAAGAAGCAAGATAAAAGGAGAAGCAAGAGATTAAAGGACAGAGAAGAAGGAGAGAGATAGGGACCTCACTCTACCAAGAAAAAAGCATTAGGAGCGGAGTGTGTCCTTTGGACCCAGTGTCCTTGCTCTGAGAAGTTCCTAGACCAGGGGAAGATTGATGACAAGGACCTTCCCCCCAAACCGACACAGAGAGAAGGCCTTCCCCTGGAGCTGACACCCTGAATTCAGACCTCTAGCCTCCTAGACTGTGAGAGAATAAATTTCTGTTTGTTAAAGCCATCCACTTGTGGTGTTTCTGTTATAGCAGCACAGGATAACTAAAACAATCTCCATCATCATTATCATTTTCATCCCCATCACCATCATCATCATCATCATCTCAATCATTATCACCACCAATCATCATCATTATCACGATTACCATTCTCTCATTTTACAGAGGAGGAAATTCAGTGAAGTCAAGACTCTTGACTATGACCACACAACCAGCATAGAATAGAAGAGGATGACCTGGTGCTCCAGCTCAAGTGCTTAACCACTTTTGAACCTTCTATGCCAGATTCTGTGGCAGACATCTGGAAACTTTGTTGTTGTTGTTAGGTGTCATCCAGTTGACTCTGAATCATAGAGGCTGCATTTATAACAGAAGAAAACCTCGCCCAGTCCTGTGCCATCCTTTCATTCATTGGTATGTTTGAGCCCATTGTTGCAGCCACTGTGTCAAACCTTCTCATTGAGCATCTCCCTCTTTTTCACTGACCCTCCGCTCTACCAAGTGCAATGTCCTTTTCCAGGGATTGGTCCCTCCTGATAACTAGTCCAAAGTAAGTGAGACAAAGTCTCACCATCCTTGCTTCTAAGGAACATTCGGGCTGTACTTCCTCCAACAGAGATTTGTTCAGTATTCTGGCAGTCCGTGATATATTCACTATTCTTAGCCAACACTATAATTCAAATGTGTCCATTCTTCTTCAGTTTTCTTTTTTCATTGTCCAGCTTCCCCATAAATATGAGGCAACTGAAAATACCATGGATTGGGTCAGGGGCTCCTTAGCCATCAAAGCGACATCTTTGCTTTTTAAGATTTGAAAGAGGTCTTTTGCAGCAGATTTGCCCAATGTAATACAACCTTTGATTTCTTAACTGCTGCTTCCATGGGTATTGATTGTTGATCCAAGAATGAAATTCTTCACAACTTCAGTATTTTTTTTTTTTTTAAAGGGGAAACCAAGACACAATTTCCTGATGTATGAGCTGTAGCCCAGCTAAGGGTTGTTCAGACAGTCAGGGTGAGGAGGTCAGGTCAGAAGCAGAATGTTAATCAAGGATGTCTGGGTTAACCAATAATCAAAGTTTTGGAAAGAATATGTTCATTGAGTCTCTTAGCTCAGTCTCATTAGGCAAAACCAAGCCACAACTGCCCACTAATCCAATACAGAGCCCCCTGTGCCCCACTGGGATCAGAGCGGCCAAGTAAAATAGTTAAAAGTTTGGGCTGACCACGCAGTTTTCAACTCTAGCCTCCATCCTGATGGCCTCGAGTATCCTTAAAAACAGGAGTAACAGATGAAATCCTCCTATTTTAGAGGATGGCTGAGAGAAGCAAATCAGATCTTACAGGAAACGCCTTTAGCAGTAAAGACTTTTACATCATATACAATTGACTAATGTAGATAGTAGGGATAATGATAACAACGGAAAGTGAGGGATGGTGATTAAAGAAGGGGCAGAGCTCACACAGGATTCAATGATGAGAGTAATGGTTTGTTAATTGTTGTTGTTAGTTGCCATTAAGTTGATTCTGATTCTTGGTGACCCCACCTGTGCAGAGTAGAGCTGTTCTGTAGGGCTCTTGAGGCTGTGACCTTTCAGAAGATCACTAGGACTGTCTTCCAGGGCACCTCTGGTGAATTCAAACCACCTGACTTTGTGTTAATAGTCCAGTGCTTAACCATTTATGCCACCCAGGGAAATGAATGATGAGAGTACAGGGGTATGAATTGTTGTTAGTTGCAGTCAAGTCGACCCCTATTCATGGTGACTCCAAGCACAACATAACAAAATGCTACCCCATCCGTGCTAACCTCTTGATCACTGGCATGCATGAGTCCATTGTTGCCTTCCAACCTAGGGGGCTTGTTTTCCAGCACTGTGTCAGAAAATGTTCTGTTGTGATCCATTGGGTTTTCGTTGGGAAATTTTTGGAAGTAGATCTCTAGGCCTTTCTTCCTCATCTGTCTTAGTCTGGAAGCTCCAGTGAAACCTGTCTACCAGGGGTGAGGCTGCTGATATTTGAAATACTGGTGGCATATCTTCCAGCATCATAGCAACACGGAAGCCACCACAGAAAGATAAACTAATAGATGGATTGCGGGGGGTGTTAACCAAAAAAAACAAAACTAACCCTTTGCTGTCAAGCTGATTCAGACTCATAGGGGAGAGAGTAGAACTGCCCCACAGAGTTTCCAGGGAGTGGCTGGTGGAATCGAGCTGCCCTCCTTTTGGTTAAAAGCCAAGCTCTTAACCACTGTGCCACAAGGGCTCGGGGTGTTGATAGACACCTGTATGTGACCCTAATACTCCCTAGCATGTTTCCTCCTTTTCAAAATGGGCAACTGAGGGCTTGACATAACTAATACTATAATGAACCTATAAGTTTTTTTTCTTTTTTCTTTGCCTTCTCCCTTTTTGCATACCTTCATTAATGGCTTTGTTTTGCACATACCTTTGTTAATGACTTTGTTTTATAACTTAGGATCCACCACAGGTAGATTAGCACTCAGATGTCAGAGACATATATCTTTAGCCTGATAGGGAAGTGTCCGGTTCCCTATCTCTTTAGTATGATAGCCTCTTGTAACTATTTTGGAGTGAAAAACAACACTTCTAACCTTTATAAAAATCATATATAAGCTCTGATGTAAAAATGCCTTTCGGGACTCCCTAAGGACAGCCTGTGTTGCTGTTGGATCCCCAGTGGTATACACTTCCTAAATTAAAACTTTCTTTCTCTTTCTGACTTGGAGTAAGTTTCATTGGCTCGACTGCTCCAGGGCACGAACCCTATTCAGGTAACATGTGCATTGTAATTTTTGTTCTTCATATACAGAGATAGTTATTCAAGAATGCTCATTGATTTTCTTATACATAAATGATCTATTTTAGGTGCTGCTATGAAAAAGGAAAGAACACACTTAGCATTTCTCAAGCTGAAAGAACTGAAGAAAAAATTTAAGCCTCGAGTTGTGATATTAAAGGATCTACGGGGAAAATATTAAATGACACAGGAAGCATCAAAAGAAGATGGAAGGAATACACAGAGTCACTGTACCAAAAGTAATTGGTCAACGTTCATCCATTTCAGGAGGTAGCGTATGATCAGCAAACAATGGTACTGAAGGAAGAGATCTAAGTTGCAGTGAAAGCATTGGTGAAAAACAAGGCTCCAGGAATTGATGGAATATCAGCTGAGATGTTTCAACAAACAGATGCAGCGCTACAAGTGCTCACTTGCCTATGTCAAAAAATTTGGAAGACAGCTACCTAGCCAACCAACTGGAAAAGACCCATATTTGTGCCTATTCCAAAGAAAGGTGATCCAACCAAATGTGGAAATTATCAACCAATATCATTAATATCACACACAAACAAAATTTTGCTGAAGATCCTTCAAAAGTGGCTGCAACAGCACATTGACAGTGAACTGCCAGAAATACAAGCCAGATTCAGAAGAGGATCTTGGCTGAAAGCAGAGAATACTAGCAAGTTGTTTACCTGTGTTTTATTGACTGTGATTCGATTTATGGATCATAACAAATTGTGGATAACATTGTAAAGAATGGGAATTCCAGAACACTTAATTGTGCTCGTGAGGAACCTGTACATAGACCAAGAGGCAGTCATTTGAACAGAACAAGGGGATATTGCATGATTCAAAGTCAAGAAAGGTGTGCTTCAGGGTTGTATCCTCTCACCATACCTTTTCAGTCTGTATGCTGAACAAATAACCTGAGAAGCCAGACTATATGAAGAAGAACATGGCATCCGGATTGAAGGAAGACTCATTAACAACCTGTGTTATACAGATGACACAACCTTGCTTGCTGAAAATGAAGAGGACTTGAAGCCCTTACTGATGAGGATCAAAGACTACAGCCTTCAGTATGGATAACACCTCAACATAAAGAAAACAAAAATTCTCACAACTGGACCAATAAGCAACACCATGATAAACAGAGAAAAGATTGAAGTTGTCAAAGATTTCATTTTACTTGGATCCACAATCAACACCCATATAAGCAGCAGTCAAGAAATCAAATGATGCATTGTATCAGGCAAATCTGCTGCAAAAGACCTCTTTAAAGTGTTAGAAAGCAAAGATGTCACCTTGAAGACTAAGGTGTGCCTGACCCAAGCTGTGGTGCTTTCAATCGCCTCATATGTATGCCAAAGCTGGACAATGAATAAGGAAGACCAAAGAATTGATGTCTTTGAATTATGGTGTTGGTGAAGAATGCTGAATATACCATGGACTTCCAGAATAATAAACAAATCTGTCTTGGAAGAAGTACAGCCAGAATGCTCATTAGAAGCAAAGATGGCAAGACTTCATCTCACATACTTGGGACATGTTACCAGGAGGGATCAGTCCCTGGAGAAGGACATTATGCTTGGTAAAGGAGAGGGCCAACAAAACAGAGGAAGGCCCTCAAAAGATGGATTGACACAGTGGCTGCAACAATGGGCTGAAGCATAACAATGATTGTGAGAACGGCACAGGACTGGGCAGCGTTTTGTTCTGTTGTACATAATGTAGCTATGAGTCAGAACTGACTCAACAGCACCTGACAACAACAACATGAAAGTTGAGAAGATTTGGAAGCTTACAGTGTGGGGAAGTCAGACCTTCAGATTATAAGTAGAGTGGTTCCCATTAACCAGTCTGCAAATTAGCCACCACTGGTAACAAGTGTCCCTGAGTGGCGCAAAGGGTTAATACACTTAGCTGCTAACCAAAAGGCTGGAGGTGAGTCCACCCAGAGGAACATCCAAAGAAAGACCTTGTGATCTAATTTTGAAAAATCAGCCACTGAAAACCCTATGGAGCTCAGTTCTACTCTGATACACTTGGGGTTGCCATGTAATGGAATCAGCTTGAAGGAAACTGTTGTGTTTTTTGGGGTTTTTTGCTTTTGGTAGCAGGTGAAGGTTGTTCACAGAAGTCTTTGGAGACCTTAAGTTATCAGCTACCTTGAATACTCAGTGGTTGGCAGCTCCCAGCAATGCCTGCAGGAAGATCATTCACACCTGAGGTGGAAAAACCAAGGCTAAGCAATTTCGCATCACCTGCTTGGTCTAGTCATCAAGAGCCTTACCAGTCAATGTAAAGGAAAGAACTCTACACCAATCAAAGAGCAGGCAGGACATTTTATCCCTCATTTCCACAGCTGTTCTTTGGTGAGTACCAGCCAGGAGGACCAGAGGCTGGATTAGGTGAGCAAGTCTTCTCACTGAACTTTTTCTTTCTTCTTCCATTTTCCCCTTATTGCTTACAATGGGCCTGGAATGCATAAAGAACAAGGAAGAGGAGAACCAGAAATAAACACATCTTGTCTCTGTGTTTTGGCAAGGATTTAACTTCGCAGAGGGATTATGCATCCAGTACTTCTGTTCTTTCGCCCTCGGTGTTTCCCAACTCTAGATTAGGCAAGAGGATGGGACTCCCCCAGCTTAATTGAGGCTCCCAGAATTTTTCTACTAGGAGTCCTGGTGGCGCAATTGTTAAGCACTTGGCTGCTAATCGAAATGTCTGAGGTTCAAACCTACCAGCCTCTCCATGGGAGAAAAGACCTGGTTATCTGCTCCCGTAAAGATTACAGCCTCTGAAACCCTATGCGGCAGCTCTACTCTGCCCTGTAGGGTTGCTATGAATCAGAATCGACTGACTTGACAGCACACAACATTTTTTTCTAAGTGGCTTTGGGTGGTACAAATGGTTAAGTACTCAACTACTAGCTGAAAGGTCGGTAGTTTAAACCTGCCCGGAGGTGTCTTGGAAAACAGACCTGGTGAGCTTCTGAAAGATGAAAGCCTTGAAAACCCTATGAAGCACAATTCTAGTCTGACACACATGGGGTTGCGAAGAGTCAGAATTGACTCAGTGGCAACTAACAACAGCAAAAAATTTTTTCTAAAATTGAGTATGAGACATGAGAATTGGAGAGGACCTGAGGTATTGGAAAACTGAGGAGAAATGAAAATACCAAAAGTCAAAGGGAAGGGGCCGTTAGTTCTGTGGTATGACAGTCATGTCACCTGGGGACCAAACAAAACCCATTGTCGTCAAGTCGATTCTGACTCATAGCAACCCTATAGGACAGAATAGAACTGCACCTTATGGTTTCCAAGCAGCGCTTGGTGGATTTGAACTGCCAACCTTTACGGTT
Source organism: Dugong dugon (assembly GCA_030035585.1). Lineage (NCBI taxonomy): Eukaryota > Metazoa > Chordata > Mammalia > Sirenia > Dugongidae > Dugong > Dugong dugon. The sequence continues at coordinate 120,055,009 of CM057466.1, forward strand.
AGCAGCTGTAGCTCTTTACCCACTGTGCCACCAAGGTTTCCATCACCTGGGGAGATGAATGAAAAACAGAATTGTTGGCAGTGAGAAATCTGAAAAGGGAAAGAAAGCAAACGAGAAGAGTGAAGTTTAAGACCTGGTACTACGGCAATTTGCTCAACTGGATTTTGGTAATCATTTACCATTCAGAAATTCTAGGATGTCATAATTTTATGCTAAGTTATATGTAAATAACTTTGGTGCTAATGTTTGTTTTGTGTGATCACAGGAGTAGTGTTAGAGCGAGACAAAACCAAACCAGTTGCCGTGGAGTTGATTCAGACTCTTGACAACACCATGTGTGTCAGAACTGCACTCAGTCGGATTTTCTTGGCTGTGACCTTTTGGAAGCAGATCGCCAGGGCTTTCTTCTGAGGTGCCTCTAGGTGGGTTTGAACCACCAACCTTTCGGTTAGTAGTTTAAATGTACCACCCAGGGACTCCTAGAGAGAGCCAGGTGATATAATCTCGAAAGAATGAGACAGATTGTACACCAATGGCTACAACACCAAAGGGACAATGGGTGGTGGAGCCTGAAGGAAATATTAAAGTCTGTGAAGTGTTAGGGAGTGGTAATGAGGGTACCCACTCACTGCTAGGTCCTGTAGTATGAGGGATAGGGGTGACTGAATAGTCTGTACTCAAGAAGGCTACAGGAAACTCAGTATCTTCAGAGGAAGGTTTTAGTCAGAGCAGGAGCCCTGGTGGTGTAACTGTTAAGCATTCAGCTGCTAACTCAAAGCCTGGCAGTTCGAACTCACCCAGCGGCTTTGCAGGAGAAACACCTGGCGATCTGCTCGCCTAAAGATTCCAGCCAAGAAAACCCTGTGGGCAGGGCCAGATTATCCAATAAGCAAGGTACGCACACGCCCAGTTGTGCCTTCTCACCAATCTGCAGTGCACAGTTTCACCTGTGCCCACCACAGCACCGACGTGGCGAAACCCATGTGAATTGCTCACCACTGATTAGCAAGTAAATAAAGCCCTTGCATACCTTGCTCAAAGCCGGTGCTTACCAGTTAATCTGACCCTGCCTATGGGGCATTTCTACTTTGTCATATTGGGTCACTGTGAGTCAGAATCACCTCGACAGCACCCAACAACAACAGTCTCAAGGCAAAGCGTGTAGGTGAGGCTGTAGGAACTGGTGGGGAGGGAAGGCAATGGCCTGTTACAGGCCTTCTTTATTCCTGCTGATGGAAGCTGAGAAGCCTGTGAAGGGATGGTCTACTAGAGTATACAGAGCTCCTCTTGTTCCTACTGGAGGAGGAGTGGTCTTATTCCCAGCAGCTGGGACTCCCCACAGATATCATTCAATGGAGCATGAAAGTCTCTATACCAAAAAGGAAGCCAAACCAGTTGCTGTTGAGTTGACTTTGACTCACAACAACCCCATGTGTATTAGAGGAGAACTGTGCTCTACAGGGTTTTCAATGGTTGTGACCTTTTGGAAGTAGATCACCAGGCCTTTCTTTTCAGGCACCTCTGGGTAGATTTCCCAGTTCTTAACCATTTGAGCCACCCAGAGACTCCTAAAAGACTATAAAAAACCATTGCCATGAAGTCAATTCTGACTCATACCAACCCTATAGGACAGAGTAGAACTTTCACATAGGGTTTTCAAGGACCAGCTGGTGGATTCAAACTACCAACCTTTTTGATTGTCATCCTGAGCTCTTAATCACTGCGCCAGTAGGGCCCAAAAAAAACTTTATAGTAGGTCCATATAATAGACTCTACCATTATTTAGTCCCTGGGTGGTGCAAATGGTTAATGTGCTCATCTGCTAACTGAAAGGGTGGAGGTTCAAGTCTACCCAGAGGTGCCTCAGAAGAAATGCCTGGTGGTGTCAGAGTAGAACTGTGCTCCATAGGGTTTTCGAAGGCTGATTTTTGGGAAGCAGATTGCCAGACCTTTTTTCCAAGGCACCTCTGCACCTCCAGGTGGGTTCAGACCACCAACTTTTTGGCTAGTGGTTGAGTGTTTAACTGTTTGCACCACCCAACCAAACCTGTTGCTGTCAAGTTGATTCCAACTCATAACAAACCCATATGACAGAGTAGAACTGCCCCACAGAGTTTCCAAGGCTATAATCTTTATGGAAATAGATTGCCACATCTTTCTCCCATGAAACTGCTGGTGAATTTGAACCACCAACCTTTTGGTTAGCAGACAAGTGCTTAACAACTGCACCACCAGGGCCCCTTGGTTGTAACTACCTACCCTAAATTCTTTGCAGATTTTTTCTCTGTGTCGTCAGTTTTTATTCACTGTTGCCAATAAGTCTTCTCACAAATTATCATTTTCTGTCTACAAGAGGATGAAAATCAGTGTATTATATGGGAGGTGTGCCCCCATAGCAGTTATAAAATAATTTGGACATCACCCCTTCTCGTTAGTAAACTGCTTTTATTTCTGGGAGTCTAGACCTGCATTAAGGAGCCCTGGTGGCACAATGGTTAAGTACTTGGGTGCTAATCAAAAGGTTGGCAGTTCAAACCCACCAGCAGCTCTGCAGGAAAAAAGACCTGGCAATCTGCTCCTATAAAGCCTAGGAAACCCTATGGGGCAGTTCTACTCTGTTACTCTGTCACTGAATTGACTGGAGAGCACCCAACAACAACAGACGTACGTTAAGAAGCCTTCGTGTTGCAATGGCTAAAGGTCAGCGGTTTGAATTCATTAGCAGCTTCATGACAGAAAAGACCTAAGGATCTGCTCTCATAAAATTACAGCCTAGGAAACCCTGCGGGGCAGTTCTACTCTGTTCTGTAGGGTATCTATGAGTCAGAATTGACTCCATGGTACACAACTACAGACCTGCATTGTCTGATACAGTAGACATATTTCCTGTTATGGATTCACACACATTTTCATGCACTGAAACTATACTTTTGTTTTTTTCTTTTTAATGCTCTTTAAAAAAATTTTTTTTTTGTTATGGCAAAAGTATACGCAACAAAACTGCAGCGTGCTGGATCACTTTTGTGTGGCCTTTCTGACCATGGTCTTGTAACTCCCACAAAATGATTTGGATGAGACCATGCTAGTAAGGTATATGAAACCCTAACAAGGGGATTGGTTAGTTTTGCCATCCTGGTATGCTTAAAATGAGCCACCACAGAGGTAGGAAAGAGAGGATCTCACCACCACCAAGGAAGAAGGGCCAAGGGCAGGACAGTCCTTTGCACCTGGGATCCCTGCATTTTGAAGCTCTTAAAACCAGGAGATGGTAGAGAAACAGCAGCAGGAGAAACTAGCAGGAGATGGTGCAGTGGGCTTCCAGGCCCATGGAGTGAGAAATTTGAGTGCCTTTGGGCAGGAGGCTTGGTGTCGAAGTAGGGTGCCTCACAGAGCTAGGGCTGAGCACCTTCGGGCTGAGGCTTACTGGAGGAGTGGGGTGCCTCTGGGCACTTATCGGCAGGGCTAAAACAGCTTTGTCACACTTGCCTGAGCAGCTCTGAGGCCAAGGGCCAGAGAGAGGCGTGCCTGTGAGCACAGCTGAGAAGAGGTTGTCCTGATGGAAGTGCCGTATCCTAAGCATTCCTGAACATGAGTTGTAATCTGTTACTTCCCTAATAAACCTTAAAATCATGTGTATTATCTGTGAGTTCTGTGTGGCCATTGCAATCAATTATGGAACCCAGCAGAGAAGTAGAGCATGCCGTGGGAGGGACGGTTGGTGTCAGAATAGTAAAGATGCCAGAGAGAGGAGGCATTTCCCATCTCTGCCTCATAGGAATCAGTGTTGGGCTTTTGATCTTGATTCTCCTCCCCGCTTGTGAAGAGAGAGGAGGTCAGACACCACCACTGCGTTGTATCTACAAAAACACACATCAATTTAACAATTTCTACATAATTCAGTGATATAAGTGATATTCTTCAAGTTGTACAACCATTCCACTATTCTTTGCCAAATTATTCCACCACCATTAACATAAACTCAATGTTCCCTAAGCAAAGACTCCCCCTTTTCTCCTTTCCACCGGGTAGCCACTAACAATCTTTGATTTCTATTTATTTGCTTATTTGTATCAGTGAGATCATACAGTATTCATCTTTTTGCGACTGACTTATTTCACTCACCATAATGTTTTCAAAGTTCATCCATGTTGTGGTATGCATCAGGACTTCATTTCTCCTTACAACTGAGTAGTATGCCATGGTATGTGTGTACCACATTTTGCTTATCTATTCATTTGTTGATGGATATTTTGGTTGTTTCCACTTTGGACTATTTTGAAAAGTCCTGCAATGAATATTGCTGTACAGTACCTTTCAGTTTTTGATGAAGAAAAGAAAGTCTTCATTACTTTGTCAAGCCTGACCAGGTGTTCTCCTTCAAGAAATGTTCACGATGACATGGTCTTTTGAAAATTAGATAGAAGCTCCCACCGTAACACAAAGTCAATAGCCAACTCTTCTTACAAGTAGCCTTAAGCTCTGCAAAGATGCACAGTGAAGGGCACAAGGATAGAAATATCCTAACATTTCCTTACTTGGCCCCATTGATAAACCTCAAAGCCTTATAGTTTTAGGTAGTTACAGTTCTCCCTGGCATCTGGTTTAGCATTCACTACATTGTTACTTGCTAGCACTGAATTCACAAGTATTTTCCTTATCCTATGTGTTATCATGGAAAGTTGAGAAAGGGTGAAACTTCTTCCCCTAGCTGAAGCTTTCCAGATACATTTTAAGCAAGAAATATATGATCTCAATATTTATTAGCCACTTTATACTGCTGAGATTTAACTCTATAATCATATCACTGCTCCCCAGATCCCACTTATTCTTTGTTTCTGAAGATTTTCCTCTGGAGAATTCTGAACTCAAATCCTGGAACGAGATGGCCGAATCTTTTTTTTCTGACTTTGGCTTGTTGTGGTACCTGGAGGAGCTCAGAAAGGAAGAGTTCTGGAAATTTAAGGAGCTTCTCATGCAAGAACCTCTGAAACATGAACTCAAACCAATTCCCCGAACTGAGCTAAAGAAGGCTTCAAGAGAAGATCTAGCAAAGTTGTTGGACAAGTACTACCCAGAAAAACAGGCATGGGAGGTGACACTGAGCATTTTTCTACAGATCAATCGGAGAGACCTCTGGAAGAAGGCTCAGGAAGAGATTAGACGTGAGTATGGGAGGCAAGGGTGGGAATCCATATGGAAAGGTTCACTTACTGGGAGCTTCTGATAATGAAGAAGATATCGTTGTTTAATCAGTGACCGTATCCACCCACAGCTGAGTATGTATTGTGGGCCAATGTGAGCCTTAGAGATAGTAGAAGAGTTACAAGCCACCTCTGGTCATACATGGGTTAGTGAAAGACTTGGGATTAGTAGTATTCTGACCCAAACTGTTGATCTAAGTGGTGTCTCCCCATTGTTCTGCTCCAGGGATGGCTTGGAGTTAGTGCCTACATCACAAAGTCTTCTGAGATGAAGCCCCATGATTGTAGTTGCCCATCCTTTTAACCCGACATGTGCAAGGAACCAGAAACATGTTGTTAGGTGCTGTTTAGTTGATTCCAACTCATGGCGACCTCATGTGACAGAGTAGAACTTCCCCATAGGGTTTTCATGGTTGCAGTCTTTATAGAAGCAGATCACCAGGTCTTTCTTCCAAGGCACCTCTGGGTGGGTTCAAAATGCTAACATTTTAGTTAGCAGCCAAGCAGTTAACCATTGCGCAACCAGGTCTATTCTTCCTCAGATGCATTTCCAGACACTTGTTCCAATGTACCTCGTATTTTATAACCTGTCTTATCTCACCTACTGTTGTGTACATTTCTTCAGTGCAGGTTATGGGTCCTGTTGATATTTGTAGTTTTTACCTTCTCTAATGTGTTGCCATGAGCATGGAAGATATGCAATTAGGGAAAGTTAAAAGAATGATGGCTGAAGGGTGCATTTCTGAAATTAACTCATCAGCATGGTTTAATAGAAATTACCTGGACCCTGTACTTTCAAGTCAGACAGCTATGGGATAGACACCTGACCCTAATATTTATTCATTAGTCCAAATTAAGTTCTCTCAACCTTATTTGTAAAGTGGGAACAGACTGAATCTTAATGAGTTGTTAAGAAGATGAAAGAGGTGGTATCAATAATACCCTTCTCAGCCCTAACTCCTGGTGTTCCCTGAGTAAATGGCGGTATTGTGGTGGTTCAGTGATAGACTTCTCACCTTCATGAAGGAGGCCCAGGCTCAATTCCTGGCCAATGTACCTCATACACAACCACTGCCTGTCTGTCAGTGGAGGCTTGCATGTTGCTATGATGATGAACGGGGTTCAGCAGAGCTTCCAGACCAAGACAAACTAGAAAAAGTGGCCTGGCAATCTTCTTCCACAAATCACCAATGAAAACCCTATGGATCACAACAGTCTGATCCTGTTGCGCATGGGGTTACCATGAATCAGGGCTAACTCGATGGCAACTAACATCAACAAATGGATTTTCTACTGGGAAGATAATAGCACCCCATTCCAGTTTAAAATACTATTCTCAAGTATTCATACTTAGTATAGCTTGTAACTCTGTGGTAGTCTTCCAATGTTGGTCACGTGCTTCCAAGTCCATGATTTCAGATAAATTATTGTCCTAACGGGTGTCCCTTGGTGGTGCAAATGATTAACACACTCAGCTGCTAACTGAAAGGTTGTTAACCAAAAAGTTGGCAGTTCAAGTCCACCCAGAAGCACATCAGAAGACAGGCCTACCGATCTGCTTCCAAAAGGTCACAGCCATGACAACCTTGTGGAGCACAGTTCTACTTTGATACACATGGGGTCACCGTGAGTCAGAATGACTTGACAGTAACTGATTTGATTTGGTATTGTCCTAATAAAACTAATTAGCCTAATTATCCTTGGACATCATTAGCCTTTGTACATATGTTCAAGTAAATTCCTGGGAGTCATTTTGAAGAATATAAATGTATGCCTGCATTGTTTTAATTGACTTGTATTCTGTTCTCATTGATTCAGATAAGATAAACCCATACAAAAAGTGCATGAAGGACAAGTTCCATCTTATATGGGAAAAGGAAACTTGTCTTCAAGTCCCTGACTCTTTCTACAGAGAAACCATAAAGAAGGAGTATGAAGAACTGAACAATGCATATACTTCTGAGGAGATAAGTGAGGGCTCGCCCACAGTGGTTCTGAAAGGTTCTGAAGGAATTGGGAAAACTACCCTTTTGAGAAAAGCAATGTTGGAATGGGCAGAAGGAAACTTCTGGAAGGGCAGATTCACATTTGCTTTTTTCCTTAATGTCTGTGAAATGAACTGTATTACAGAGACAAGCTTAGTGGAGCTAATCTCTAGGGACTGGCCTGCATCTTCAGAGCCAATTAAAGACATCTTTTCCCAGCCACAGGACATCCTGTTCATCATGGATGGCTTTGAGGAGTTGAAATTTGACTTGACGCTTGAGAATAACAAGTGCAATGACTGGACACAGCAGCAGCCAATAGAGATTATCCTGAGCAGTTTGCTGCAGAAAAAAATGCTCCCTGAGTCTTCTCTGCTTATTGCATTAGGACCTATAGGTATGCAAAAAATTTATTTCTTGTTGCAGCACCCAAAATACATAGTTGTCTCAGGATTCTCTGAGCATGAAAGGAAGCTCTATTGCTCCCACTTTTTCTGTGAGAAGAATAAAGCCATGAAAGCCTTCAGTTTTGTGAGAGATGATGAATCCCTGTTTGCTGTGTGCCAAAATCCCCTTATATGCTGGTTGATCTGTTGTTGTATGAAATGGCAGCTGGAGAGGGGAGAAGATCTTGAGATTGTTTGCCAGAGCACCACCTCTTTGTATGCATCCTTTTTTATAAATGTAGTGAAAGCAGGAGGTGAGAACAGAGCCCGACTAAAAGGCCTGTGTTCTTTGGCAGCAGAGGGAATATGGACTCAGACATATCTGTTTTACCATGGAGATTTCAGGAGGAATGGATTATCTGAATCCGATGTCTTGAGGTGGTTGGGCATGAATCTTCTTCGAAGGAACGGTGACTGTATTACCTTCATCCATAGCCATGTTCAAGAGTTTTGTGCAGCCATGTTTTATTTGCTAAAACAACCCAAAGACAACTCTAACCCAGTCATTGGCAGCATTACCCAGCTTGTTGCAATAGGTCTTAGGAAAATTGAAGCCTGCTTGTCCCAGACAGGGCTATTTTTGTTTGGGCTTTCAGCAGAAAAAATAACCAAAATGCTGGAGACATCAACTGGTTTCCAACTGTCACAAGAGATAAAGCAGGAAATAATTCAATGTCTAAAAACTTTAAGTCAGTGTGGATCCAATGAGACAGAGCTGGATTTCCAGGAATTGTTCAATGGTATATATGAAAGCCGGGAAAAAGAATTTACAGCAAAAGTAATGGATTTCTTTGAAGAAGTTACCATTCATATTGGCAACACAGAGGAATTGGTAATATCTTCATACTGCCTAGAACATTGCCGGAATTTGCAGAGACTTGTACTGGGTATAGAAAATATCTTTTTAGATGACTCTGAATCCAACTCAAGGTAAGTACATCTATTAACCTTCTGAAACTCCCCCCTCCCCACCATACTTGTAGCTTGTTCCAGCTCCCCATGGGTATCTGATGGATCCTTATGCCTCTGTGCTTAAGTATATGGCTTTCGTAGTCAGAATTTGTTTTGAGCTCTGGTGCTACCAGTTGCTAGCTATGTTACTATGGGCAGCAACTCAACTCAGTTTTTCCTTCTGTATCAAGAGGGATAAAATTTTACCTACTTCATAGGGCCAATGTAAAACTGAAAGACAAGAGAAGTTTATAGTTGCCACGACTGTGCAGACACTCCACACTTACGAATATGGTTAGCTTCCAAAGACCAGGTTGTTACGTGAAAACTGGTGTTATGGGAAAATGTCGGATGACCACATCAGACCACAAAATGGAGAATGACTACAACATTATGTAACTGCCCAATTGCATTATTACATTAAATGTTAAACTGCTAAGAATCATGGCCCAGCCAAGCTGACACATAACCTTAACCATCACAGCCATTGTTACTCTCTCCTCACACCTCGACATTCATTACTGCCAGAGGTACATCACTAATGGGCAGAATACTTGGATATTTTTTGCTGTTGTTGTAGATGTGAAATGTTGGGAAATGATATCATTGATAAGTGGAGAGTAGGTGTATTTTTTTATTCCATAGCCATTAGGTTCATGTGACCAGCTCATTGCTTAGTTTTCAAATACACACACCTTTCTGGAGAACACTTTGGATGCAGTTCCCCATTCACTGAGGGTGTCTTAGTCATCTAGTGCTGCTCTAACAGAAATACCACCAGTGGATGGCCTCAAAACAAAGAAGTTTATTCTCTCACAGTCTAGTAGGCTACAAGTCCAAATTCAGGGCGTCAGCTCCAGGGGAACACTTTCTCCATTGGCTCTGGAGGAAGATCAGTGTCATCAATCTTCCTCTGGTCTGGGAGCTTCTCTGCGCAGGAACCTCAGGTCCAAAGGATGCGCTCTGCTCCTGGCACTGCTTTCTTGGTGGTATGAGGTTCCCATGTGTCTCTGCTCGCTACTCTCTTATATCTCAAAAGAGACTGGATTAAGACACTATCTAATCTTGTAGACCTCATCAGTATAACCTCATCATAGTGACAGAGTTTGCAACAGTTAAGGAAATCACATATAACCTCACATAGTGATAGAGTTTACAACACATAAGGAAATCACATCAGATTACACAATCATACAATACTGGGAATCATGACCCAGTCAAGCTGACAGACATTTTTGGGGGACACAACGCAATCCATGACAGAAGGATTACCAAATATTAACTCTTTTTTTAAATAATATTTTATTTTTGGTGACAATATGCACAACCAACCATACACGCATAATTTCTACATGAACAGTTTAATAGCATTGATTACATTCTTCACTCTGTACCACCATTCTATCTCTACCCATATTGTTTTATCATCATTAATTTAGGCTCTCTGCCCCTTGAAGTTCTCATCTGTGCTTTAGATTAACTGTGGTCATCTTACCCTCACAGAGATAATTCTTTGTAAGAGCACTATACTGGAGGCAAACATTCTTTATTGACTGGGCTAAACTGTCATTTAGTTTAACAATGGTTTCATGGGATAGTTTTGGTACAAGGTTTAAAGATTATTTCTGGGAATTAGGTTTGGGGATTCCCCCAATCTCAAAGGCTCCAGTAAGTCTGGCTTCCATATAAATTTGAAGTTCTGTTCACGTTTTTTCTCCTTTTGATCAAGATCCATCTAGATCAAGATACATTGAATCCTTGATCAAAAATGAATATTAACTCTTAATCTCATAACAATGGGATTATCCACTGTTCCTGTGCATTAAGTGTATCGACATGTAAAGTAAAATGTGGTTGGAGAGCTAAAAAGGTAGCAGTCCTGGTAGTAGGTGACCTTTGCTTGGAATTCAATGGAACAATAGTAGATCTTTCCCAGATAAAGAATGAGGAAGCATACTAAGGACAGGTTAATCCCTGGGTGGTGCAAATGGTTAAGCACTCAACCCCTAACAGAAAGGTTGGAGGCTCAAATCCACCCAGAAGTGCCTTGGACGAAAGGCCTTGTAATCTACTTCTGAAAAATCAGTCACTGAAAACCCTATGGAGCACCATTCTACTGTGACACACATGGGGTCGCCATGACTTGGAGTCAACACCACAGCAACTGGTTTTATTCTCACTTGGAAGAGGAGGAAGAAGAGACAGAATAAGATTGAAGAGCTTCCCCAAGGTCACATAACTAATAAATGGTTCAATCAGGATTTGATCTCAATGACTCTGGCCCCAGAGTCCACATTCTTGGCCACTATGACACATTGGCTCAGTTTACCTGACTGAACATCTCCTTACTCAGGGTGGGCATTTGTCAGCTTTGAGGGATTTAAGAATATCATTCTGCTAGTTTTGAGAATGTCTTGGACTGAATTGAGCCCCTACAGAATCGTATCTTTGTTCTTCCCAGGAACTGGAAGCTCATCTTTTGGCAGGACCTTTGCTCAGTGTTCAGCACCAACAAGAAACTGCAGGTGTTAGAATTGGACAACTGTAGCTTCAGTGATGACTCTCTGGTGGTTCTTTGTAAAGCAATGGCACAGCCCACTTGTAAACTCCAAAGGCTCTTGTGAGTTTGATATTCACCTCTTCTTTAATCCCTTGGAATTAGCAGTCTCTGTCTCTCTACTCTGGCCTATTGGGAGAAGACCAATGAACATAAACAGAACTGCAATCCTATGCATCAGTAAGTGTTATAAGCTGCTGCAGAGTCAGCCTCTGGCTCATGGTGGACTCCATGCACAAGAAAATGCTGCCCGGTCCTGTGTCAATTGCAAATTAGATTGTCGTGATCCATAGGGTTTTCATTGACTGATGTTTTTGGAAGTAGATCGCCAAGCCTTTCTTCCTAGTCTGTCTTAGTCTGCAAGCTCTGCTGAAATCTGTTCAGCATCATAGCAACACACAAGCCTCCACTTACAGGTGGGTAGTGGCTGCATGGGAGGTGCACTGGCTGGGAATTGAACCCAGGTCTCCTGCACGGAAGGCGAGAATTCTACCACTGAACCCCGCCACTGCCACCATGCATTAAGTGTATCAACATGTAAAGTAAAATGTGGTTGGAGAGCTGAAAATGGAGCAGTTCTGGTAGTAGTTGACATTTGCTTGGAATTTAATGGATCAATAGTAGATACTTCCCAGATAAAGAAAGAGGAAGTGTACTAAGGACACATGAGAGAATAACCTTAAAGTTGCTATAATAAAAATACGGGAAATAGGAAGCATTTATAAAACACTTCTTTAGCACAGAGCTGTTTGCTTGATATACATTATTTCCTTCATTTTCATTTAATCCTAACAACAATCTTATTGTGCCGTCAAAGTTAACTCTGATTCATGGAGCCCCCACATGTGTCAGAGCAGAATGTGATCCATAGGGTTTTCAATGGCTGATTTTCAGAAGTAGATCATCAGGCCTTTCTCCCGAGGTGCCTCTGGATGGGTTTGCACTGCTAACTGAGAGAAATAATGTATGGGTAGGAGTCACCAGGTAGCTGAAAACAGTGTTGTGATGCTAAGCAAGACGGGCAGAAAGAATTGTTGAAGAGATGTTCTTGTTTTGTGCTGAGACATCATTGCACAACTCCCAATATTTCCTTATCTTCTGCAGGTTTCATTGTGTGTCTGACATTGGAGATGGTCCATACTTCTTCAAGGCTATTCTTCATAACCCCCATCTGAAATACCTGAACCTGTATGACACTAGCCTCTCTTACACTGCAGTCAGGCAGCTATGTGAGACGCTAATGCACCCAATGTGCAACATCGAGCAGCTAATGTAAGTCTCTGGGGTGTCTGGGCAAACAGTATTTTTTCCAATGTTGTTGTTGGTTGCTGTCTAGTCAATTCCTACTCATGGCAACCCCATGTGTGTACAGTAGAACTGCTCCATAGGATTTTCAAGGCAGTGACTTTTCAGAAGCAGATCACCAGGCCTTTCTTCTGAGGTGCCTCTGGGTGGGTTTGAACTACTAACTTTCAGCTACTAGTACAGCACTTAACCGTTTGCACCACCCAGAGACCATTTTTTCCAATGTAGACTTTCCAATGTCCATTTTCTTTCCTAGAGGTCATTTATGTCAGCCTCTGTATGTTATATTTTTCTTCAAGTCAATCTCAGAATCTCCAGACATCGTAGTAAAGTAAGGATGAATTCTAAAGAGTAAATACTCACTTTAATTAAATACCAGTTACCGTTGAGTTTATTCCAACTCATGTGTCAGAGTAGAACTTGTGCTCCATAGGATTTTCGATGGCTGATTTCTCAGAAACCAGGCCTTTTGTGCCTCTGAGGGGACACAAACTGCCAACCTTTCGGTTAGCAGCTGAGCACGTTAACCATGTTCGTGATCCAGTGATTCCTCATTTGAATTCTCTCATAAACACCTTACCTGACACACTTCTTGATTCTTCCCTCAACTCCCTTGGGTTTTGTTGTTGTTTGTTTTGTTTTTTTATTTTATTGTGGTGAAAATATACTTAACAAAACATACACCATCTCAACAATTCCTACATGTGCAATTCAGTGACATTGATTACACTCTTCAAGTTGTTCACCCATTCTTGCTATCCTTTTCCAAACCATTCCACCATCATCAACATAAACTCAATGTTCCCTAAGTAAACATTCCCCCTTCCTCCTGACCTCCTACTGCTTGCAGCCACTAACGATTTCTGGTTTCTATATGTTTTCTTATTTTATATAAGTGAGATCATGCAGTGTTTGTCCTTTTGCAAGTGACTTACTTTGCTCAGCATGATGCTTTCAAGGTTCATCCATGTTAGGGCATGCATCAAGAATTCAGTCCTATTTATGGCTGAGTAATGTTCATTGGGTATATATACCACATTTTGTTTATTCATTTGTTGATTTAGATTATTTCCACCTTTTGGCTATTGTGAAAAGCGCTGCAACGAACCTTGGTGTATTAGTATCTGCATTCTACCTTCACTTCTTTGGGGCATATACCTAGGATTGGGATTGCTGGGTGTACACGTGGTTAGTTTGTTTCTTTTTTTTTCCTTAAGATAATCGCAAAAACATAAAACCAGAAAGTGTGTTAACCATCACACGTGTAATTTTTCTAATATGGCAGATGACAACACCGAGGCCAGATGGAAAGAGACTCCCCAAAGACATTTCTTCCTGTAGAAAATTATTAGAGTTGCCCCTGGCCTAATTAGATAATTTCTAGGCAGGCTAAGTCTTTTTTTCAGCAGAATGAACAAAGGGAAGTAATTGAGGTAGCAATAAACAAAACTCAACTCTTTACACTCATCAGAAAATGTATACCTCTCCTTTCTCAGGCCAGTGTCTATTCTTTGCAGTTACAATTGCAAGTATGACTAGTAGATTTCTATGTTGTCATTGTTAACCAAAACCAAACCAAATCCATTGCTGTGGAGTTGATTCTGACTCACAGCAACCCTATAGGACAGAGTAGAACTGCCCCCAGAGAGTTTCCAAGGAGCGGCTGGTGGATTCAAACTGTTGAACTTTTGGTTACCAGCCAAGCTCTTAACCACTGTTTAGGTGCCATCAAGTCAATTTTTGACTCATACTGACCCTATGTGACGGACTAGAACTGCCCCATAGGGTTTTCTAGGCTGTAATCTTTAGGGTTCTTTGAGCTCATCATTTTTTCCTTTTCGCTTTATCTACTCGACATTTAAGAGCAATTTTAAGAGTCTTTCTGACATCCATTTTAGTCTTTTCTTTCCTGTCTTTTTAATGACCTCTTGCTTTCTTGATATATGATGTCCTTGATGTCATTCCACAACTCATCTGGTCTTTGGTCATTAGTGTTCTATGAGTCAAATATATTCCTGAGATGGCCTCTAAATTCAGGTGGAATGTACTCAAAGAACTAAAACAGAAGATTTCAAAGGGGAACCAGAGAAGACAAAGTAAAGTATTTTGAAAAAATAAAAAGTACTAATGAAATGTGCAAAGATCTGGAGATAGAAAATCAAAAGGGAACAACATGCTTAGCTTTTCTTAGGCTGAAAGAACTAAAGAAATTCAAGTCTCCAGTTGGAATATTGAAGGAGAGGATATTAAACGACGCAGGAAGCATCAAAAGAAGATGGAAGGAATACACATAGTCACTCTGCCAAAAAGAATTGGTTGACATTCAACCATTTCAGGAGGTAGCATATGATCAAGAACCAATGGTATTGAAGGAAGAGGTCCAAGCTGCACTGAAAGCATTGGTGAAAAACAAGGCTCCAGGAATTGATAGAATACCAACTGAGATGTTTTAACAAACGGATGCAGCACTGAAAGCACTAGCTCATCTATGCCAAGAAATCTGGAAGACAGTTACCCGGTGAACTGACTGGAAGAGATCCATAGTTGTACCCATTCCAAAGAAAGGTGATCCAACGGAATGCAGAAATTATCGAACAATGTCGTTAATATCACACACAAGTAAAATTTTGCTGAAGATCATTCAAAAGCAGTTACAACAGTACATCGACAGGGAACTGCCAGAAATTCAAGCTGAATTCAGAAGAGGATGTGGAACGAGGGATGTCATTGCTGATGTCAGATGGATCTTGGCTGAAAGCAGAGAATACAAGAAAGACGTTTACCTGTTTTATTGACTATGCAAAGGCATTCAACTGTGTGAATCATAACAAATTATGGATAGCATTGCGAAGAATAGGAATTTCAGAACACTTTAATCGTGCTCACGAGGAACCTGTACTTAGACCAAGAAGCAGACTTTCGAATAGAACAAGGGGACACTGCGTGGTTTAAAGTTGGGAAAGGTGTGCGTCAGGGTTGTATCCTTTCACCATTCTTATTCAATCTGTATGTTGAGCAAATAATCCGAGAAGCTGGACTGCATGAAGAAGAACGGGGCATCAGGACTGGAGCGAGACTCATTAACAACCTGTGATATGCAGATGACAACCTTGCTTGCTGAAAGTGAAGAGGACTTGAAACACTAATGAAGATCAAACACTACAGCCTTCAGTACGGATTTCACCTCAACATAAAGAAAGCAAAAATCCTCACAACTGGAACAATAAACAAAATCACGATAAAGGAGAAAAGATTGAAGTTGTCAAAGATTTCATTTTACTTGGATCCACAATCAATACCCATGGAGGCAGTAGTCAAAAAAATCAAGACCTCTTTAAAGTGTTAAAAAGCAAAGATGTCAGTTATTTTAAGGACTAAGGTGCGCCTGACCCAAGCCATGATATTTTCAGTCACCTTGTATGCATATGAAAGGTGGACAATGAATAAGGAAGATACAAGAATTGATGCCTTTGAATTATCGTGTTGGCAAAGAATACTGAATACACCATGGACTGCCAGAAGGATGAACAAATCTGTTTTGGAAGAAGTACAGCCAGAATGCTCCTTAGAAGCAAAGGTGGCAAGACTTTGTCTCACCTATTTTGGACATGTTATCAGGAGGGACCAGTCCCTGGAGAAGGACATCATGCTTAGTAAAGCACAGGGTCAGTGAAAAAGAGGAAGACCCTCAAGGAGATGGATTGACAACAGTGGCTGCAACAATGGGCTCAAGCATGACAACGATTGTGAGGATGGCGCAGAACTGGCAGTGTTTCATTCTGTTGCACTGTGTTGCTATGAGTTGTAACCAACCCAATGGCACCTAACACCAATAATCTTAGGGGAGCACATCACCATGTCTTTTTTTCCGTGAAGACTTTGGGTGGATTTGAAACACCAACCTTTCAGTTAGCAGCCAAACACTTTACATTCCACCACCAGAGCTCCTAGTGGACTCACATACATCCTAGTGGATTTGTCAAGACAAAGCATCAGGAGAAAGAGGCAGGTCTCATGCCTAAGAGTTGTTTGATCATATAATCATGCTATAGATTTGCTTTCTTCATATAGTCCTGCGCTGTCCTCACAATCATTGCTGTGCTTGAGCCCATTGTTGGCAGCCACTGTGTCAATCCATCTCCTTGAGGGTCTTCCTCTTTTTCACTGACCCTCTACTTTACCAAGCATGATGTCCTTCTCTAGGGACTGGTCCTTCCTGATAACGTGTCCAAAATAAGTGAGATGAAGTCTCATCATCCTTGCTTCTTAGGAGCATTCTGGCTGTACCCCTTCCAAGACAGACTGGTTCATCCTTCTGGCAGTCCATGGTATATTCAGTATTCTTCGCCAACACCATAATTCAAAGGCATTAGTTCTTCTCCAGTTTTCGTTTATTTATTGTCCAGCTTTTGCATGCACATGACGCTATTGAAAATTGTAAACATTTATTTCTTTTATGTTAACTTTATTTTTGTCAAATATGGATACATGAAATTGAAAAGAGGAGCCCTGGTGACACAATGGTTAAAGTGCTCAGCTGCTACCAAAGGGGCAGTGGTTCGAAACCACCAGTGGCTCCACAGGAGAAAGACACAGCAGTCTGCTTGCATAAAGATTTACAGCCTTGGAAACCCTATGGGGCATTTCAACTCTGCCAGATAGTGTCACTATGAATCACAATCGACCTGACAGCAATGGTCGGATCTTTTTTTTTTTGGTAATTCAATAAAAACAAAGGCTATCAAGAGGCTTATTTTTAAACCAGTAGAAACCTATTTTAGCCTTCCTACTACCCAATCCTACTCCCTACAAGTGGTAACTTTTAACAATTTTAGCTTTTGTGTGATATTTATCTCCATGTTTTGAAAGTGTTTATAACTTCTATTTCTTGATTTATCTCCTTGAAATTATCTGATTCCCTGATATGGTAGATGTGAAATAGGCTTCCACAATATCACATTCATTTTTCCAAAATAAGTTATTTTTACTTTAGATTAAAATCACGTTCAATATTCTCATTATCGTCACCAACATTCTCATTGTTATTCATTACAAATGTTCATTCCTAAGTCAGGAACGATAGTATGGTTTTCTTTTTTCCTTGAATGACTGTTTTTCCTTGAGTCTTTATTTGCCCCATTTATTTCCTCTGATTAAATTTTTATATTGTGAAGTCTGCCCTACACTTTCCAACAACTCCTCAATTCAATTTTCTAAATGATAAATTGCAAAAGAATCTTCTACTTCCATGTTTTTCCTAGATATTAATTTTAAAAGGTATTAATTTGGTTGTCACTGAGTTCTCTTTACATTAAACTTAAGAAATAAGCTGCTACGTCAGGCCCTGATAATGCAGTTTACATATATTAAGTGTTTCGGTGCTGAAACAGTTAAGTGCTCGACTACTAACTGAAAGGTTGGTAGTTCAAACCCACCCAGAGTCACCTCAAAAGAAAGGCTTGGCAATCTGCTTCTAAAAGGTCATAGCCTTGAAAACCCTATGGAGCACAGTTCTATTCTGCAATACTTGGAATCAGCTTGATGGCAACTGATTTGTTTCTTTTTTGTAAAAGGAAATGAGAATGTCTAGATTTTTTTCTCTGAGGCACGAAGACTCTCAATTGATTCCAGCACATATCTTCTGCCTGTATATTGATGGTAACCATGACAACAAATTCTCAGCAGGAAAAATGGCTTCAGATGAGGGAGGTTGTGAGTGAAGTGGAATTTAAATGGAGACTTGTAGGATGAGGAGCTTTTTAATGGTCAGAATGGAGAAACAAACAATCTATGTGTTTTAAAAAAACACTTGATATGCATCAACCTTTGCTTAGGGTGGAAAGGAGAAATTGGAAGGCTGCCATGTAACTAGGGTCTATGGAGGAGAGTGGTGTGAATCTGATTTGAAGAAAGAAGCAGAGCCCCGACCACCTGTGACTTTTAAACCATGTTAACGCTCAGATCAGAGTTTCTCAACCTCGGCACTGTTGAGAATTTGGCCCAGATAATCCTTTGTGTGAAGGAGCCCTCGTGATGCAATGTTTAAGTGCTTGGCGGCTACTAACCAAAAACTTGGTGGTTCAAACCCAGCCAGGGGCTCAATGGGAGAAAAGATCTGGTGATCTGCTTCCATAAAGATTTCAACCTAGAAAACTCTATGGGGCAGTTCTACTCTGTCGTAAAGTGTTGCTATGAGTCAGAATTGGCTTGACAGCATATGTAACAATATTCCTTTGTGGAAAGTCCCTGGATGATGCAAATAGCTGAGCACTCAGCTATTAGTCAAAAGGTGACAGCCATGAAAATTTTATGGAGCAGTTCTACTTTACACATGTGGGATCACCATGAGTTGAAATTGACTCCGTAGCAACTAACAACAATAATCCTTTGTTGTGGGGGGCTCTCCTGTGCATTGCAGAATGTTGAGCAGCATCCTTGGCCTCTTCCCACTAGATGCCAGTAGCACCCCTTCCCCCAGTTATGACAACAATTGAAGGCAGGTGTGAGACCAGGAATCTTAATTCCAAATTGTTAAACTTTCAACTGTCTTTTCTTCCTTGGCTTCTAAAATGATAGCATCCTGATTTATATTTCCAGGAGTGAGTATGGACAAACCTTCCCTGCAGAAACTCAACAGTCCCCCTAAATATCTAAAATGTCTCCAGATAGTACCCCATGTCCCCTGGAGGACAAAATCAACACCCCCCCCCCCCTCCATGGGAACCACTGGCTTAGCTTTTGTACTAGATTTAGTAGATGTCAATAAGTGATTAATAAGGAGAGTTGTGTGATTCATTAATTCTTTTGAAGAGTCTGGAATGTATATGCTGACTGAAATATATAAGCCAGACACAAAAGGCAAATGTTGTGTGATTCCACTTCCATGAAATATCTAGAATAGGAAAATCCATCTAGACAAAAGAAGGTTAGTGGGTACCAGAGACTGAGGATTGGGGTGGGTAGGGTGGCTGAAGAGTTTTTAAAAAATAATAAAGGCAAACAGAGAAACAAATAATGAACTATCAGAGAAAATAGCAGCAATTAGCATGCCTGGTAAACAATTAGGGTTTGACAGATACAATTTTATCTCTATAAGAGATCTATTTTATATTATAGTAATATACATATAAATAATACATATATTTATAATATATGATATACAGTATATAATATATAAATTTTTATTTAATTTATAATTTTTGTTTTAATTTAAAATTTAAATTTCTAAGTTTAAATATTTAAGAATCAAATGTTTAAGGTTCATTTTTAAAACTAATAATTTGTATGTTTACTACTTATAACTAATAATTTATATAGTTTATTTATAACTAATAATTTGTATGTTTATAACTAATACTTTATGTTTATTTAATATTTATAACTTATTTTTACTTATAATTTAAAATTTGTTTTATTTATAATTTAAAACTTATATTATCATTTGTTTTATGTTTTAATTTATAATTTAATTTTAGCTTAATTTTTA
This sequence comes from Dugong dugon, assembly GCA_030035585.1. Lineage (NCBI taxonomy): Eukaryota > Metazoa > Chordata > Mammalia > Sirenia > Dugongidae > Dugong > Dugong dugon. Next base: position 120,074,940 of record CM057466.1, read on the forward strand.
TAACTTATAATTTATATTTGTATTTATTATACTTTATAATTTATTTTTATTTATAATCTATGATTTATATTTTATTTATAATTCATATTTTAATATATAATTTTAATTTAATTGTTAGCTAAGTTATTAGCTTAATTGTTAGCTTAACTAATTTATAATTTATATTTTATTTATAATTCACATTTTAATTTTTTTGAATTAATTTTAATTTAATTTTTAGTTCACTTATTTCCCTTTTAGTTCAAATTTTAGCATACTTTTTAGTAGTTTTATTTTATTTTTATAACTTATTTATTTTATTCAAAATATTTATATATTTATAACTGATTATATTTTATTTATATTAACTTTATACTTTTTATTTTATGATTTATATTTTTAAAATTATATATTATTGTTAGCTGCCATCGAGTCAACTCCGACTCCTGGTAACCTTATATGTAACAGAACGAGAAGCTGGCCCGTCCTGTGCCATCCACGTGATTGTTGATATGTTTGAGTCTATTGTTGTGGCTGTTGTGTCAATCCATCTCCTGGAAGATTTCCCTCATTATCGCTGACAATCTACCAAACATGATGTTCTTTTCTAGCAATTGGTCTTTCATGATGTAAGTGAGCTGAAGTCTTGCCATCCTTGCTTCTAAGGAACATTCTGACTGTATTTCTTCTAAGACTGATTTGTTCGTTCTTCTGGCAGTCCATTGTATATTCAACATTCTTCACCAACACCACAGTTCAAACACATCAACTCTTCTCTCTTTCTTTGCATTATCTAGCAATCGAAAAAAACATGGCATGAGTTAGTAGCACCTTAGTCATCAAAATAACATCTTTACTTTTTAAGACTTTACAAAAGTCTTTTGCAGCATATGTGTAATCCCTGAATATTAAGAAAAAGTCTAGGATGTAGAGAGTGGATTGGTGGGTGCAGAATTAGAAGCAGGGGTATCCAACCCTGCATAAGCCTTCTAAATCATTTGATCCAGTCCCACAACATGTATCTCCCATGTAGGTTGGGAAAATGTAACATCACAGATGAAGATTGTGAAGATATTGCCTCTGTCCTCATCTGCAATAATAAGCTGAAACATCTCTCATTGGTAGAAAATTTCCTGGATGATGAAGGAGCAGTAATGCTGTGCGATGCCCTGAAGCATCCCAACTGTGCCCTGGAGACACTGGTGTGAGTCTGTCTGGGAAAAGCATGCTCTGGGGGAAAATGCAGAAGTGTATACATGGGACCCATCAGTGATCAAGGCCATCAAATTCTTACTGAGGGAGATGACAGAACACAGAGATCAAAAGCACAGGCTGTGTAGTTAGACAAACCTGAGTCATCTCTCCATGCCTCAGCTGCCACATCGGTAAAATGGAGCCAATACAAACCAAGGCTTTTAACTGGTTCTTCCTAGTTCAGTCATGGCTGAGGAAGCAAAACCTGAACAGACCTAAGTTTTTAAAATTTGAGTGAACCAGAATGATAACCAGAACAGGAAACGTTATGGGTCAAAGTGCTGCTAGAATCCTAATCTCCCTTTTAAAACAGAAGGACAGCATAGGCATTGAGTAGCAACCAAATCTCTTGCCTCTTGGAATCTGAGCAGAGTCAGAAACAGTGGTGCCCTGCTCAAACATGGTGGCTGGCCATGCTACTTTGAAGGTGTGTTACTCTCCACAGTCCTGGCAATAATCCAATCTCACACATCAGGCTCCTGAAAGGGCTCACTACACCTTTTCCAGGTCTTCCATTCCATGGCTTCGACCTGTAATTTTTCCTGTTCTTGTTATCATTCCAGATCACACAACTAAAAATCCAAGTCTGTTCTGGTTTTATTCCATCGGCCGTGACTTAACCAGTTCAAACAAGTTTGAACTCCTGATACAAACACTTGCTCCATAGAAGTGCTGTGAAATCGAATTCAGAGATGCAAGACTAGCTCTTAGATGCCTCACATCTAATTGTTGTTGTTAGCTGCTATTGAGTTAGCCCCCAACTCATAATGACCCCCTAAACAACAAAACCAAATGCCGCCTGGTCCTGCACCATCCCCATGATTTGTTGGGGATGGGACCACTGTGATCCATAAGGGCACCACCCAGGGATTCCTTTTAGTAGTCATAAATATAGAATTATACATGAAATATTTGAGTTTTAAAATGTTGACTGGTAATTAAAAAAATAATAAAAGTATATCCGTATGTATGTAAAACATGATGTCAGCTAAATAAACTATACCCAGGGGCTATATTCAGCCTTTAGCTACCACTTTGTGACTTGTCTCTTATACTTCCCTCTATTTTCCAAATTTTCAATGATAAGTGTACAAGAATTCATTTCATAAACACAAAATTAATTTTGGAGTCCCTGGGTGGTACAAATGGTTAACATGCTCAGCTACTAACACAAAGGTTGGAGGTTTGAGTATAGCAAGATGTGCCTTTGAAGAAAGACCTTGTGATCTACTTTTGAAAAATCAGCCATTGAAAACCCTATGGATCATGGTTCTACTGACACACCAGTCAGAGTTAATTTGGTAGAAACTGTTTTGCTTTGTTTTTTAATTACTTTTAAATAGTCCTTTTAAAAATGAAAGTTATTTTAAATAAGATGTTGTCTAACACATCTCATTAAACCATAAGTACATGATGTCACAAGACTGGGTGATTTTTGTCCAAGGTCGCCCAGCCTAGGGTGATCTGAGTTGGAACTGGAATCAGGAATTCTCCAATGTATTTCATATTATTTATTCTGTGCTTTTGCAGCTGCTAGAAGTTTTAATCTTTTGATTTTCTCAAGTAAGGAAATCACAGGAGAGGAATCTGGGACAGCAGATTATAAGGCACAACTTGAAAATGTTTGCATGTGGCTTCATGAGAATATTTCCATATAAAGGTTAATGCTGATATGTGTGTGTATCTTTGCAGGTTAAATTACTGTTGTCTCTCCTCTGTCTCCTGTGACTACATCTCCCAAGTTCTTTTGTGTAGCCAGTCCCTGACCCTTCTCGATCTGGGGTCAAATACCCTGAAAGACAATGGAGTGAATTCTTTATGTGAAGCCTTGAAGAACCCAAACTGTCACATAGAGGAGTTATGGTAGGTCTGGCCATGATTTGCTTGACATCATGGTTTCGTTTTTGGATACTGGCATCCTGGGGACGAAAACAGAGAGTGGGGACGAAAACAAGCTAGATGTTTACCCTGTCTGGTTCTTCTAGGAATGTTCAGTGAGCATGCTGTATGTGTGTGTGTGTCGTGAAAATATACATAACAAAACATATGCCATCTCAATTTCTACATATACAATTCAGCAACATTGGTTACATTCTTCAAGTTGTACAGCCATTCTCAGTATCCTTTTTCAAATAATTCAACCACTATTAACGTAAACTCAATGCCCCCAAGCAAAAACTCCTCTCTTTACCCTTCCCTCCCATCCCTGGTAACCACTAATAATCTCTGGTTTCTATGCATTTGCTTATTTCATATAAGTGAGATGGTACAGTATTTGTCCTTTTGCGACTGACTTTATTTTGCTCAATATGTTTTCAAGGTTCATCCATGTTGTGGCATGCATCAGGAGTTCATTTCTCTTTATGGATGAGTAGAATCCCATTGTGTGTATACCCTGCATTTTATTTATCCATTCATCTGCTGATGGACATTTTGGTTGTTTCCACCTTTTGGCTATTGTAAAAAGTGCTGCAGTGAACATTGTACAGGTTTTTTGTTTTGTTTTGTTTTTTTTGCATTCCTGCCTTCTTCTGGGTACATAGTGAGGAGAAGGATTGCTGTGTCAGTCTTGAGTCTCACCTAAAGAACTGTTAGGACGGAGGTAGCCCACCATGCTACTATGTAGTTGAGTCTCTGGCCTCAGAAAAACCTGAACTAGAGCGCTGAGTGTGGTTGCTTGATTGTGTGAACTTGCGCAAGTGGCCCACCTCCCACAAGTGCCAGCGGAGGATAATCATAGTCTCGACCTTAGGTAATTGAGGTGACCAGCTAGAATAATGCACATAAAGAGCTATTATCTCTGGTTGGCCCATAATAAACACTCAGTATGTGATAGTAGGAGACATAACATAAGAATCATTCATTCCTTCTACTAGGTACTGGCAACTGTTGTGGGTGGAGACAATAAATTGGTAAAACATTCCAATGTCCCTGTCTCCGTCAATTCTATTTTACAGAGTATCATTCATATGTGTGTGTGTGTGTATGTATCTGTCTTTCTGGGTGTGTATACACATGTATACACATAACACTACATTGTACATATTCATTACGTGTATGCACATGCACATAAATGTTTGTACATACATGTAAATACGTTTATGCATATACATATACATGCACCACACATCTGTTTGTGTGTGCAATTGTATGTATATGTTGTTGTGTGCTGTTGAGTTGATTTTGACTCATAGTGACCCTGTAGGACAGAGTAGAACTGCCCCATAGGGTTTCCTAGGCTGCGATCTTTATGGGAGCAGATCACCAGGTCTTTTCTCCCACAGAGCCACTGATGGGTTCAAACTGCTGACTTTTGGGTTAGCAGCCGAACGCTTAACCGTTGCACCACCAGGTCTCCCTTATTACGTGTATATGTGTGTGAATTTCAGGATTTCTCAATCTCAGCACTATTAACATTTTGGTCTAGATTATTCTTTGTTGTGGGAGGCTGTTTTGTATATTGTAAAATGCTTGGCCACATCCCTGGACTCTGCCCACCCGATTCCAGCTGTAGAGTCAACTCTAACTCATGGCGACCCCATGTGTGTAGAGTAGAACTGCTCTATAGGCTTGTCAAGGCTGTGAACTTTTAGAAGCAGATCTCCAGGCCTGTCTTCCCAGGCACCTTTGAGTGGATACAAACTGCCAACCTTTCGGCTAGTAGTTGAGTGCTTAACCATTTGCCCCACCCAGGAATTCCTATATACGTACATACATACACAAACATATACACATAAATACATGTATACACATATAATATATACATGTATGTGCCCATAATAAATACATCTATACATGCATAACATATACACATATAATATATGCATGTACATACCCATAGCATGCACATACGTATATACATACAATATGTACACATATACATTTAAAACATGTATACACATTCAAGCATACAACATGCACAATATATGCACACAGAACATGTACATGTACACACATATATGTATATGCACATGTATAATGTGTTCACACATATAGTATATACATATGTACACATACATTTGCGTGTGTGTGATAGAAGGTGATAGCACTATGGGGAATCATTAGTATAAGGGCTGGAGAGGGACTGGGGATGTGTTATATTGACTAGTCGGAGTAGGCCTCACAAAGAGAAATCTGTGCAGAGATTTGAAGGGGAGAGGGAGTAGCTCTGCTGATGTCTGGGGCAGGAGCATTTCAAGCAGGAGTGCAACCAGAGCAGAGGCACAGAGATGGGGAGTGAGCCAGGTGGGTCCTGAGTGCTTGGAGCAGAGTGGGGTAGGTGAAGAATATAGGTAATGGGGTGGGGGAGGGACAGAGATTTTAGAGTCCTGTAGGTCATTTTAAGAAAGTTGCTTTCATTCTGAGCAAAATAAGAAGCCATTGCATCTTCCCCATCATCATAATCTCTTGTTTCTTGCTTCATAAGAATAAATAAAAACAAAGTAAGGCATTAAGATTGGACCTCGTGCGTGTGCGTGTGTGTGCGCATGTGTGTATTTTTCCCTCCAGGCTGGCGAATTGTCTCCTCACTCCTGACTGCTGTAAGGACATTTCCTCTGTTCTTATTAGCAACAAAACACTAAAGACCCTGAAACTTGGGAACAATGGAATTCTAGATGTTGGTGTCAAGCAGTTATGTGTAGCTTTGAATCATCCTAACTGTAAATTACAGAATCTTGGGTGAGTAGCCACAGATCATCTTTATGGGGTGGTAGTTATTATTTTTAGATGCTTTTGAGTCAACTCCAAATCATGGCAACCTCATGTGTTACAGAGTAGAACTACTGCAAAGGGTTTTCTTGGCTGTTATCTTTACAGAAGCAGATCATTCAGCCTTTCTTTCATGGAGCCTCTGGGTGGGTTCCAATAGCCAACCTTTCAGTTAGCTGAGTGCAGAGGGTTCCCTATTTTAAGAGTAGGAAAAGCTGGGGTATTGATAAAGCTAAAGAGAAATAGGTTTAAAAACAAAATCTGCCTGGGACACTCCAGTATTTAAAGTGTTGTCTCACTGAGCCAAGGTTTCTCCACCTCAGCACTGTTGACATTTGAGACCAGGTAGTTTTTGTGGTGGAGGAGTGCCGTCCTACGCATTGTAGGATATTTAGCAGCATCCCTGGCCTCTACCAACAAGATGCCAGTAACACGATGCCCAGGTGTGACAAATGTTTCCAGACATTGCCACATGTCCCCCGGGGGTGCTGTTGCCCCGTTGAGAACAACAGGTTTAGACTGCAGAGTCTTCTGCTCAGAGGCACAGGGTTGGCGGGGACAACCGTCTGCCTTCCAGCCTGCCCTAATCGGGGGCCATTTCTCTGCTGCATTTCCCCATTGCAGGCTGGATATGTGTGGGCTTACCACTGCCTGCTGTGAGGACCTCGCCTCTGCTTTCACTGCCTGCAAAACCCTGAGGAGTCTGAACCTGGACTGGAACACCTTTGACCATGATGGGGTGGTGGTGCTGTGTGAGGCACTGAGCCGCCTGGACTGTGCCCTGCAGACTCTTGGGTGAGTGGACATTGATTCCCTTGGCGGTGCATGACATCAAAGCAAGGTTAGTCTATTATGTTGTTGTTAGTTTCCATCAAGTCGACTCCCACTCATGGTGACCCCGAGTGTTACAGGCTAGAACCACTCCATAGTATTTTCAGGGTTGTGACCTTTCAGAAGTAGATCACCAGGCCTGTCTTCCAAGGCACTGCTGAGTGGGTTGGAACTGCCAAACTTTTGGCAAGTAGTCAAGCACTTAACCACTTCTGCCACTCAGGGACTCCTTACTCTATTATAGGGTTGCTCAATCTTGGCACAAATGACATTTGGGCTGGATCATTCTTTGTCTTGGGGGGCTGCCCAGTGCATTATAGGATGTTGAGCAGCCTTCCTGGCCTCTGCTCACTAGATGTCAGTAGCACACCTTTGCAGTCATGACGATAAAAAAAATGTCTCTAGACATTGTCAGTTATCTCCTGGTGTGCAAAACCACCTCTAAAAATAGCATGGGGGAGGTGTCTGTCCTCCTCTAACTTCATAAGGGGAGAAGGAGAATCAAGATCAACAGTCCAAACCTGATTCCTATGAGGCAGAGGTCAGACATACCTCTTCTCACCATCCCGTTTCTTCCAATTCTGACACTATTTTTCCCTCCTATGGCACATTCTACTTCTCTGCTAAGTTCAATAATTCATTGCAATGGCCACACAGAACTCAGACAATAGTCACAATTATGGGGCTTATTAGGGAAGTAACAGGTTACAGTTCAGGATCATGAACACTCATGATACGGTTCTTCTGATCAGGACAGCCCTTCTCAGCCATGCCTACAGGCAGGTCTCTCCCTGGTCCTTGGCCCTTCAGCCCCTTGACCTGACCTCTGCTTTGCCTGGGCAAGTGGTACAAAGCTCTTTTAGTTCTGCTGATAAGTACCTAGAGGCACCCCAGTCTGCCAGTAAGCCTCCTGCCCCAAGGCACTCAGCTTTCTCACTCCATGGGCTGGGAAGCCCAACCAGCCATCTCCTGCCGGTCCCCTGGTTCTTCCACTGTTTCTCTGCCACTGCTTCTTGCCATCTACAGTGTTACAGCTTTCCCTCTCTCTTCCGTATTATAGCTCCTACTCTCTCAGTGTCTTCCTTTAAGCCTAGGGGGTTAGCAAAACTGACCAATCCCCTTGATAAGTTTCCATATACCTCATTTGCATAGTCCAACTCAGTCATTTGGTGGGAGTTACAAAAACTATGGCTAGAAGGGCCATATTAAGTATTTGCACCACTCCAACTGAGAACCACTGCTCTATTATAAACACTGGAGACCCCTGGTGGTGCAAATGGTTAATGTGCTCAGCTGCTAACTGAAAGACTGGAGATTTGAGTTCACCCAGCGGTTCCTTGGAGAAAAGACCTGGCAATCTATTTCAAAAAATCAGCTATTGCAAACCTTATGGAGCGCAGCTCTACTCTGACACACGTGGGGGCACCATGAGTCTGAGTCAACTTGACAGCAACCAGTTTATTGTAAATGCCACCTCCTGCTTTCATTACCCATAAAAATGCAATCCCACATCTGGGTTGGCAAAGCAGGGGTCGCAGAGGGGGTGTCTATAAACGGCTGAGCAGAGTCCTGACCCAGAAACATAGTCACTGAACAGAAATATTGTTACTATTGTTCTGAACACATTTACACTTAGGGTATAAATATTTGACGTCTGTCAGATGAATATTTGAATGCCTGCTATTTTCCAGTTCATGGAGAACTTGCTGAGAGTGTGGCTATGAATAAAATGGTTCCTATGCCTGACCTCCCCCATGTGTCTGTCAGTTTGACGCACTGTGGGGGCTTTCATGTTCCTGTGATGCTGGAAGCTATACTACTGGTATTCATATACCAGCAGGGTCACCCATGGTGGACAGGTTTCAGCTGAACCTCCAGACCAAGACAGACTAGGAAGAAGGACCCGGTGGTCTACTTCTGAAAAGAATTAGCCAGTAAAAACCTTATGAATAGCAGTGGAACATTGTCTGATATAGTGCCGGAAAACGAGCCCTTCAGGTTGGAAGGCAAACAAAATACGACTGGGGAAGAGCTGACTCCTCGAAGTAGAGTCAACCTTAACGACATAGATGGACTTTAGCTTTTGGGACCTTCATTTGCTGATGTGGCATGACTCGAAATGAGAAGAAACAGCTGTAAACATCCATTAATAATCAGAATGTGGAATGTACGAAGTATGAATCTAAGAAAATTGGAAATCATCAAAATGAAATGGAATGCATAAACATCGATATCTTAGGGATTAGTGAGCTGAAATGGACTGGTATTGGCCATTTTGAATCGGACAATCATATGGTCTACAATGAGGGAATGACAACTTGGGGAGGAATGGTGTTGCGTTCATTGTCAAAAACAACATTTCAAGATCTATTCTGAAGTACAACGCTGTCAGTGACAGGATAATATCCATACGCCTACAAGGAAGACCAGTTAATATGACTATTATTCAAATTTACACACCAACCCCTAAGGCCAAAGATGAAGAAATTGAAGATTTTTGCCAACTTCTGCAGTCTGAAATTGATCAAACATGCAATCAGCATGCATTGATAATTACTGGCGATTGGAATGCAAAAGTTGGAAACAAAGAAGGATTGATTGTTGGAAAATATGGCCTTGATGATAGAAAAGATGCCGGAGGTCACATGACAGAATTTTGCAATGCCAATGACTTCTTCGCTGCAAATACTTTTTTTCTGCAACATAAACGGCGACTATACACATGGACCTCACCAGATGGAATACACAGGAATTAAATCGACTACATCTGTGGAAAGATACAACGGAAAAGCTCAATATCATCAGTCAGAACAAGGCCAGGGCCCTACTGTGGAACAGACCATCAACTGTTCATATGCAAGTTCAAGGTGAAACTGAAGAAAATTGGAACAAGTACACGAGAGCCAAAATGTGACCTTGAGTATATCCTACCTGAATTTAGAGACCACCTCAAGAATAGATTTGACGTATTGAAGCCTAATGACCAAAGACCAGACAAGCTGTGGGATGACATCAAGGACATCATACATGAAGAAAGCAAAAGGTCATTAAAAAGACAGGATAGAAAGAAAAGACCAAAATGGATGTCAGAAGAGACTCTGAAACTTGCTCTTGAACATTGAGTAGCTAAAGTGAAAGGAAGAAATGATGAAGTTAAAGAGCTGAACAGAAGACTTCAAAGGGCGGCTCAAGAAGACAAAGTAAAGTATTATAATGACATGTGCAAAGACCTGGAGTTAGAAAACCAAAAGGGAGGAACACACTTGACATTTCTCAAGCTGAAAGAACTGACAAAAAAATTCAAGCCTCAAGTTGCAATAGTGAAGGATCCTACAGGGAAAATATTAAATGACACAGGAAGCATCGAAAGAAGATGGAAGGAATACACAGAGTCACTATACCAAAACAGAATTTGTTGATGTTAAACCATTTCAGGAGGTAGCATATGATGAGGAACCAGTGGTACTGAAGGAAGAAGTCCAAGCTGCACTGAAGACAGTGGCAAAAAACAAGTCTCCAGGAATTGAAAGAACACCAGTTGAGATGTCTTAACAAATGGATGCAGCGCTGAAAGTGTTCACTCAACTATGCCAAGACATTTGGAAGAAAGCTTCTTGGCCAACCAATTGCAAGAGATCCATATTTACGCCTATTCCAAAGAAAGGTGATCCAACCAAATGCGGAAATTATCGAACGATATCATTAATATCACAAGCAAATAAAATTTTGCTGAAGTGGCTGCAGCAGTATATCAACAGGGAAATTCCAGAAATTCAAGCCAGATTCAGAAGAGGACATGGAACGAAGGATATCATAGCTGATTTCAGATGTATCCTGGCTGAAAGCAGACAATACCAGAAAAATGTTATCTGGGTTTTACTGACTAGGCAAAGGCATTCCACTGTGTGGTTAACTGTGTGGATCATATCAAATTATGGATAACATTGTGAAGAATGAGAATTCCAGAGCACTTAACTGTGCTCATGAGGAACTTGTACATAGATCAAGAGGCAGTCATTCACACAGAACAAGGGGATACTGCATGATTCAAAGTCAGGAAAGGTGTGCCTCAGGGTTGTATCCTTTACCATACTGATTCAATCTGTATACTGAGCAAATAATCTGAGAAGCTGGACTATATGAAGAATAGGGTATCAGGATTGGAGGAAGACTCATTAACAACCTGCGTTATACAGATGACACAACCTTGCTTGCTGAAAGTGAAGAGGACTTGAAGCACCTACTGATGAAGATCAAAGACCACAGCCTTTGGTATGGATTACACCTCAACATAAAGAAAACAAAAATCCTCACAACTGGACCAGTAAGCAATATCATGATAAAAGGAGAAAAGATTGAGTTTGTCAAGGGTTTCATTTTACTTCGATCCAGAATCAATACCCGCGGAGGTAGCAGTCAAGAAATCAAAAACGCATTGCTATTGGGCAAATCTGCTGCAAAAGACTTCTTTTAAGTATTGAAAAGCAAAGATGTCACCTTGGAGACTAAAGTGTGCCTGACGCAAGTCGTGGTGTTTTCAATCACCTCATATGCATGGGAAAGCTGGACAATGAATAGGGAAGACTGAAGAAGAATTGATGCCTTTGAATTGTGGTGTTAGTAAAAAATATTGAATACACGATGGACTGCCAAAAGAATGAACAAATCTGTCATGGAAGAAGTACAGCCAGAATGCTCCTTAGAAGCAAGGATGGCAAGACTACGTCTTACATACTTTGGACATGTTATCAGTCCCTGGAGAAGGACATCATGCTTGGCAAAGTAGAGGGTCTGTGGAAAAGAGGAAGACCCTCAACAAGATGGATTGACACAGTGGCTGTGACACTGGGCTCAAACATAACAACAGATGTGAGGATGGCGCAGGACCAGGCAGTGTTTCGTTCTGTTGTACATAGGGTTGCTATGAGTTGGAGCTGACTCAATGGCACATAACAACAACAACATCCCTGCCTTCGTGGAACTTATTTTACACTGGGGTGGGCAGTAATGTGTGAGATGCTGAGAAGTGTTGAGTTGGGGAATAGATATGCTATTGTTATGTTTTCGGTGACCATAAAAACCAGCTCTGATGAAGTGGGTTCAGGAGACAATGACATGGAATGAGGTGGAAATAACAAGAATGTGTGAAGTATTTGTGGGTGAAATTAAGTCTAGTATTTTCTTTAAATCACCTCACAAAAAGTGTGGGGAGGTGTATATTTGTTTCCTAGGTCTGCTGTGACAAATTACCACAAACTACAGGTGGCTGAAAATGACAGAAATTTATTCTCACAGTTCTGGAGGATGGAAGCTCAAATTCAGTATCAGTAGGGCCATGCTCTCTCTAAAGACTCTACGGGAAGATCCTTTCTTGACTCTTCCAGCTTGTGTTACCCTCAGATGTTCCTTGGCTTGTGGCGGCAACACTGCTATCTCTGCCTTGTCATCACATGGCTGTCTTTCCTCTATGTCTGTCTCTGTGTCTCTTCTCTTATGAGGACATCACTCATATTGGATTAGGACTCACTGTACTCCAGTATGAGAAAGGTCTGGTGATCTACTTCTGAAAATCAGCCAATGAAAACCCTAAGAATCATAATAGTCTGATACGAAACCAACCATGGGGATAGTGCAGGACCAAGCATTGTTTCATTCTGTTGTGCGCGCAGTCACCATGAGTAGGAGACTAACTGAACAGCAGCTAACTGCACATGCTCTATTATAACCTCATTTTAGCTTAACTAATAACATCTGCCAGAAGAATGAACAAATCTGTCTTGGAAGAAGTGCAGCTAGAATGCTCCTAGGAAGCAAGGATGGCGAGATTTCGTCTCACATACTTTGGACATGTTATCGGAGGGTACTAGTCCCTGGAGAAGGACATCATGCCTGGTAAAGTAGAGGGTCAGGAAAAAGAGGAGGACCCTCAACAAGATGTGTTGACACAGTGGCTGCAACAATGGGCTCAAACATAACAAGAATTGCAACGATGGCACAGGACTGGGCAGTGTTTCATACTGTTGTACATAGGGTCACTATGAGTCAGAACCAACTGGATGGCACCTAACAACAATACCATCTGCAAAGACTCTATTTTCAAATAAGGTCACATTCACTGGTACTAGGGATTAAGACTTAAACATATTTTGTGGGGGACAGGAATCTACCCATAATAGGATGTTAATGGGACAGACTGAATATTGATAATGGTTGAAGCTAGATGAGGGGTCCACAGGATTTATTATACTAATCTCTTTATTCACACATTTGAGAAGAATCCATAATACATTATTTAAGTATAGATATGTATAGGATGGAGTAATTAGTGCACCTGGGCACATAAACATCCAATGAATGGAAGTTGCCATTTTTACCCAACTTCAACCTTTTTTGACTTTAATCCTGACTTCTTGACACATGCCTTATAAGGTTCTTTCACTGCACTGTGTAAAACAGAGTTCCTAGTCTATAGGAAAGATACGTGCTTTATGTTCAAATCCAATAAAATTCTCCTGGTCATTTCTAGAAAAGAATGAAGAGAAAGTAGTCATTGGAATATAGAGAGGAAAAAATCATGTGTAAAATAAAGAAAACCTTATTTATATTTTACCAGGCTAAATAAATGTGCATTTGATGAGGAAACTCAGTTGCTTCTGACAGCTGTGGAAGAGAAAAATCCCCATCTGGCCATCACACATCAACCTTGGGCTGATGAGGAGTCCGAGATCAGTGGTGTGTTCTTCTGATGAGAAACATCCTGGAGTAATCTTTTCAAAAAGACTTCTCACTGGTCGAAATGGGCATTTCTTCTTTTAGCTCACCCTGTCTTTCAACCGCACATCATGGCAGTGGGAGCTGTGATATCGGGGCTACCCCTTTATTGTGTTCTAGTAATATGATTGTGTAGTATTATTCAGTGTTTATTTGCTGTTTGTTTTTGCCAAAGTCCCCAACCCGCTTATCTTTAAAATTCTCATTCTACCTCACAAAGATATTTCAAACAAAAAAATGAATGCTAAACACTTTGGATAGCATGGATTTATTTTCTTAGTGGATTTATTGGAGTGTATAAGCTTAGATTGAAGAAACCACAATCTTCTGACAATCGGACTTGGAAGATGATACTACAATGTGCTTATGGATTGTATTGATATCACTAGATCTCACATTCACTCACATTTTTTATTTTTATTTTGACTGTTCAAATTTAGATTGGATCAGTTTTCTGGTCTAATAAAAAAGCATTTTCAAATCTGACTGTTGTCTAGTAAATGCCACTCCAATAGAATTTTGTTTAAAATTTTAATCTTTTTCAACTATATAAAAAAAGTGACAAAATAACTGTATTACAAACATATAGAATGACCTCACTATACTGGCTTAGTGGGAGAACCTATTGACCTAAGTAACTTTGAAAATGAGTGGAGTCTGTGAAACTCAAGGCAAAGAAACTGTATATAAGAATCGTACTCTCTTCAACAGAGCTTTTTCCCCACAGGGTACAGGTTAACAATTCTGACACCACTATGCATGTATACTGGAATTGAACAATTAAGTAAAGGGATGGTGGGAGCCAGATTTCTTACTGAGTGGTAGAGTTGGAGATTGTCTTAGGTTGGGTTCTCTAGAGGAGCAAAACCAGGGAAGTGTGTATATATTTATATATATATATGAGGGTAAATCAAAAGGTATTGCTACTAGGGTTCCAGTTCATACATATATGGGTTTATTCCTAACAAAATGTGTTTAAACATGTCTCAAATCAGTGGATGGCTGCAGACAAGTTCTCTCAGTAATACATTTGCCTTAGTCTTGTTAGGGTGCCTTCAAAAAATGGATTTTGAGGTCAGGGCTAATATCAAATTTTTAACAGAACTCAAGTGGACATCTTCCCAAATCACTGAAGCTTTGCAACAGGTTTATGGGAATGCTGCCCCACATAAAACAATAGTTTTTAGATGGATCAAGCGTTATAAGTAAGGTTGGGAAGATCTCAAAGATGAGCCAAGAGAGGGAAGACCACTCAGAAGGTTATGGTGACTGGTTTTTTTGGGATTCCAAAGGGGTAATCTGGATTGATTTTCTTGAAAGACAAAGGACGATCACAAGGGATTATTATGAAGAAGTTTTAAGAAAATTGAAAATTGCATTGGTGAGAAAAAGGCCAGGAAAGTTGCACCAAGGAATTTTTTTCCATCACAACAATGCACCTGCTCATTCTTCAAGGGTAGCAAGGGTTGTCCTATAATTTCATTGGGAAACCTTACCCCATCCACCCTATAGCCCTGATCTTGCCCCTTCAGACTTCTTTTTGTTTGCATAACTCAAAGAATATTTTAAAAGGAACACGATTTGAGTCCCTCAAGGATGCCAAAACTGCCATTTTGACATGATGTACATCGAAGAGCACAGAACTCTGGGGGAATGGTTAGATGGAAACACTGCCTTCAGACGTGTATAGGCCTAGATGGATGATACGTCAAGAAACAATAGCTTCATATTTTGATATTTTTGTTTAATAAAGGTTTCTATGATTTTGTAGCATACTTTTTAACTCACCCTTGTGTGTATGTATATAGTATAGACAGATTTATTCTTAGGAAATGGCTCACACAGTTGTGGAGGTAGGCAAGTCCCAAATAAGTGGGTCTGACATCACTTGGCAGGCTGCTGGCTCACGTTCCAGGAACTGGAAGTCAGAGGATGAGTTGGATGTGCAGAGAGGCCAAGCATTGTCAGAACATCTGTATATATTTAATACAGGAGACACCCCTAAGGAAACTCCCTTTTCTGCTGATTGGCTGCTCACATCACAGAGTGGAGGATGATTACATAATATCTGCCAAACCACTGAGAATCATAGCCTAGCCAGGATGACACATAACCATCAAAGTCCACTCCTTGTCAACTTGGCATCTGAACACATCTCCTTAAACCATACACAATTTCTAAATAAACAATTATAAAGTCATACTTGTGCCTAACATGATACAGCTAACATGCATACAATAGAAAACACACTAGCCAGGTTTACATCTCATATTTTATAAGTAATGGAATAAAGGAGGGAAGAAAACAAAGATAATTTGCTCGCTCTCTCTCTCTCTCTATATATATATACATACATATATGTACACACACACTCATACACATATAACAAAACAAAGAAATACTGGAGTCACAGTCCTCACTTCTGCAACTGGTCACGTGATTGTAGCTGGTATTTAGAACTACAACTGAAAAGGTGGCACAATGCCTGGTGGACGTCTTTGGATTTTGGAGGCACCATTTGGGTGTGTTACTCTGGCCTATTTATCAAGTGACTCAAAAAGCTGCTAGTTTTGATTGGGGCCCAGAACAAAAGAAAGCTCTGCAACAGGCATTGTGTTCCCTTTTTAGCTGCAGTAGGGGCCAGATGGACTACTAGCTAAAAGGTTGGTGGTTCAAACCCACCCAGAGGTGACTTGGAAGAACAGCCTGGCAATCTGCTTCCAAAAATTCAGCTACTGAAAACCCTATGGAACACAGTTCTACTCTGACACATTTGGGGGTACCATGGGTCAGAATCATCCAGACAGCAGCTAAAAACAACAAAATTCCCTGCTATTAGATGTGAGATGCATTGTAACTACTAAGCATCAGTGTACTCTGGTTGCAAGCTCAGAAAGTGAACCCTGCCACCTCCCACAGATGAGGAATGTACTGGAGGGTAGTGGGAAGTTTGATGGACAGCGGGTTCAGCAGATGCACCCCACTTAGGAAGGACATGGGCCCAGGGAGGCTGGGACTATGTCTGGAGGGTCAGTTGGTTTGAGATTCACAACACCAGAAGAGCATCTCACTGGCTCATCTCCACGAGGGCAGCCCCTTTCTCAAGCTCTGGCCATGCTGGAGAAGGTCCTTGGGTGGTGCAAACAGTTTGCTCTTGGCTACTAACGGAAAGGTTGGTGGTTCGAACCCACCCAGCAGCACCACAGAAGAAAGGCCTGATGATCTGTTTCCTTATGCTAACAGCCAAGAAAACCCTATGGAGCAGTTCTGCCTTGTAACACATGGAGTTGCCATGAGTAGGAATAGACTTCATGGCAACAGATTTGATTGGTTTGGGTCATGCTGGGGTGAAGGAATTCCCTGGGAGGAAATTGGCTGCTACCAGGGTAGGTGTGTGGTCATTGGGTCCTTGGGATTGGGATTCCCCCAAACATTGCTCTAGTCCCTGGGGTCAAGGGGCCTCAGCACCCCACATCCAGGTGTTTTGCCCGGGGCTCCAGATGGTGGTGGGAGGGGGCTGAAGACAGTTCTGGGTGGGCTTGTGATGAAGGGTCCCAGACTACCAAAGATGAGGGAGGCAAACTCTCTTCTTTCAGATCTTGGTCCTACAAGACTATGAGGTTCTGTGGGCCACTTAGTTCCGTGCTGCCCTTGGCTTCATGTAATTAATCATGTGTTTAATGATTTCATGCCTCCGACCCTTCATTTCTTTTAAAAGAAGCAGAGGAGGGCAAAAAAAAAAATGACCCAGTTCTGCTTAATCGAGTGCAAGTGTTAAAGGTCAGAGAGTTCATTTCTCTCTCAATTTTTCCGTCTTCAAAATGAGATTATGTCTCTCTCAATTTCCTCAGTTCTCAAAATGGAGGAAACAGTAGAAGTAAACCACCTAGGATGGCACACAGCATAAAATGGGGGCTAAAATGGGGCAATATGCCTTCTGCATCTATCTTTTCTTTCTTTCCTTATAGGATCAAAGGTATTCATAGTAGCAAATGACATTGTGTCTCCTTTTATTCCTCTTTCCAGAGTATTCCAGCCACCATAGTTCTCAGCAGGTGCTGATATTTGAAGACAGCTGCCCCCTATTGAAAGGACCTTGGTGGCACAGTGGTTGAGCACTCAACTGCTAACCGAAGGGTCAGCAGTTCAAACGCACCAGCTGCTCCACGGAAGAAACACCTGGGGATCTGCTCCCATAAAGATTACAGCCTTGAAAACCCTCTGGGGTAGTTCTACTTTGTCCTGTAGGGTCATTATGAGTCATGACTATGAGTCAGAATCGACTTGATAGCAATGCGTTTTGGGTTTTGGCCCCCTATTTTGGTTCTTAAAATATGAACATGTGGTTTGTAGAGATCCTCCATAACTGGGAATATCCAGGTGGTGCAAATAGTTAATGTGCTCAATTGCTAACCACCCAGAGGCACCTCAGAGGAAAGGCCTGGCAGTCTGCTTCTGGAAAATCAGCCGTTGAAAACCCTATGGAGTACAGTTCTGCCCTGATACTCATAGGGTCACCATGAGTTGAATAGACTGGACTCCAGGCAGCTGGTGTTCCAACATTTAATGTTGAATAAGTTCGTTGATTCATGACTCATTGATTTATTCCCACCATGTATACTTCATTTGTTTCCTTTCACCAACTCAGTGGTAAATATGCTCTGAGGCCCTATGTGGCTCTAGCCCAGTGGCATCACTAGAGTTGGTGTCACCCAGTATGATAACTCATGGTGGCAACCCACCCCATGGACCTCCTCCCATACCAGACCATCCAAAATCCTTAGTAATGTTTTTTGTACTAATGTTACTGGTAAATCGTGATTCCCATATATCACTCCTTCTTTTCCTTTAATTACTGCATTCTCAAAAAAAGTTATGGACATAGGGTGACAAATACTAATGAAGCTGAAACACTAGAAAATTTGACAAAATCAGTGACTAGGAAAACACCAGCAGCAACGAAAACAACAGCTTGTTCTTGCAGTGCCAGCAGATGAAAGCACGTGATTCAAAGCATCATTGTGATTGGGTAATAATGACAGTTCTGACCAGAGTGCGTTGGAAGGTTCAAAAAGTAAATCAGCATAGAGTTTTAGCCTTGTAGGTATGTTGATACATGTAAGCTGGGCTTACAAAAAAAATTTTTGTTATATTTTTATAGACAGTCATTTGGTGTCACCCCCTCTGACAGTGTTACCCAGTCTGGTCCACACACACCCCCCCTGTATGCCCTGTAGCCTACTGGTGATGCCACTGTTCTAGGCACAAATGGATGGTGGGGAGGGTTGTGTGGTGTGTTTCTGACATGGACGTCTTTGTCCAGAGCATTGGAAGTAAACAAAGGCCCCGCCTAGAGAGCTCTGGATGGGTTGGGGGAAGGCTCCTTGGTTTTGACCCAGTTTAGGGCCTGGGGGTTGGGCCACGAAGGAACTTGAGGAGACCTTTCTTGGGCTTGTGGGTCTATCAACCAGCAGATGGCATGAGGGATCGAGCGCCGTGCAGCCTGGTTTTGAGAGCTCTTTCTGGTCGACACCCAGGCTGTATTGCTTGGGAATGCCTTAAACATGAACACCGGACACATTTTCCCAGTCTTAGTTAGATCTTCTCACTCTCACAGGACACACTAGTCACACACACGAGTCCGCTCACACTTTGACCCACAGCCTCTTACACACACACCCACACTCTTACCCATTCCTTCTCTATCAGATGCGTGCTCTAATGTAAATGTGAACAATTTTTGGAGTTGACTCCCGCCTCGTGCACATCTCACACGCAAGGAGTAAGGAAACAACAGACTAACCTAAAGGAAGGCAAAAGGAGATAAAGGGGAAAAAAGAAGATAAGACAAATAGAAACCAAAGTCCTTGGTTTCTATTCTTTAATGATGAAAAGTAAAAATCTAAACGACAAGTCCATGGATGGCAGCTTCTCCAAACTCCGTAATACTTCTCCATCCATTCAATCAATAAAATTGACTGAGAGTCAACCAGTTAAAGGAAATGCAAGGTTTCTGCATGAGAATCCATTGGACACATTGCTTTCCTGTGTGACACCCCAGCATACTGAAATAAATGAGTGAAATAAATGCACACAAAACTGTACGTAAGTACACTCTCCATCTTCCAGGTATCTTACTGACATCTACAAAATAAAATCTCCTGCAACTTTGGAGTAAAAATTATCTGGATCAATATTGAATTCTGCACCAATGTATGTCAGGCATTAGCCATATCTACACTGAGATAAAATTTATTGAAACTCTTTATGAAGATTCTTTTGGAGGAAAGGAGGTTTCTTCTCTACGTGCTGGTAAAGGGGAAAATTAATTTCCTCCATAATGTTATGGATTTTTATGAGCTCATGATTTCATCAATAGATTGTCAGATCCCACAATGCCGCCCCAGTATCAAGTTGACCTCCTAAGGTCACTGTGGAATTTTAAGTTAAAAATTGGTTCTCAGTAAATGATCACTGAATAATTATGGATATTATAGAAGCTCTCTTCTATACATTTTCCCTCTAACAGAGATTTTCAACAGTTTAAGAACTGAACCGAGGAGCTGTAGGATCCCTGAGGATCAGCAGTAAGGGGCTGACAGTGGGAAAACATGAAGCCAAAATCTGAGAGGCATACATCACCCATAGACGTAAATCTACAAAAGTACTTACATAAAAAAAGAAAATAGAATTCAGGGTATAAAAGTTGTCAAAGGTGACCGCCAGAATCAAGATGGTGTGGGTGGCTATGGTCTCAGGGGGACATTTGTGGGAGTGACTGGGAGTGTGAATATGCTGCACTCTCTGGTGGTATCTGTGCAGGAGAAGCACCATGGAGCCACAGGCCCAGACCATGAGGCCTGTAAACATGGTGTCAGTGGCTGACCACATAGCGACAATGCCTGCATCGACATGTGTGAACACATACACTTATCTTGGGTGTTGAGTATCGTTGCGCATGTCCTGTGGACCAGTGACTATCAAAGGAGTATAGATATTTGTTAAGACACTGGACATCCAGCAGGTGCAACAAGCAGGACCAATGACCTTGGGGGCTCTTCCTTGGACTATCGCCCACTCTGCTCTCATGGAGATGAGAGTGATAACCTGATAGGTGCTCAGAACACAGGTGGAGCACAGGGTGGTGCTGCGAGCCACTCAGCAGATGTAAGAGGCAAATTTACACCCAATACTGGACAGGAGGTTCTTAAGGCCAAAAGCTGCTATCATGTGGGGAATCCCAGTGGAGAGAAGAACCAAGGAGTTGGCCATAACCATGTGAGCAAGAATGGTGTGTGGGGACCTCATCCTGTGTCCAGTCAGAATTGGAGAGACATTATGGAAGAAGAGAATGACATTGGCCAGAGTTCCAATTACAACCTGGGAAAGAAGGTTTCAGAGTCACTTGCCCAGTGGTTCTTAGGGCTTGGTTCTGAAAAGACATGGAGAGGATGCCAGAGTCCCCTTGAGGGAAAAGTAACGATATCACACTGTAGCCATCGGAAGTCTTTCTGGTTACTCAGTCTTGGAAAAGGGGTCAAGAATCCTTTCTTCTCCTGAAAAAGGAGATGCAGTCATATTCCACAGGGGGGACTCACCAGGAGAATGCACCCCAAATCAATTTCATTCTCACAATTATTATTTAGTGTTTTTTTTTTTTTTTAATTTCCTTTTCTATTCTAACTCCCCACCAGAATGTGAGGTCCCAGAATTCAGAAGCCATGTTAGTTTTGTTCAATGTGGTTGACACATTAAAGGTGCAAAATAAACAAGTACAGAGTCAATGAATAAGTGAAAGACTCAAAGATAGGGATGCACTGTCCACCATTAGAGATCATGATTATCTTGCCTGTCATAATAATGTGTTAGCCTAAGAAAATGAGTTGGAAAAACTGAAAATAATATGCAAATTAGAAGATTAGGTAATTTAATAAAATTGGAAAATAATCAACCGTCAGTTTTGGTGAACTGATAACATTATTCATCAATGTGACTAGACATAAAATATCTTTCAAAAATTCATAACCCTTTGAATAAACACAGTAACTCTAAAATATCCTCAGATATTCTGTTCAGTATAGAGAAACTTCCCAGTGGTCAAACTATTATAATTCTCTATAATTCTCCAGATCATAACTCATAATGCTGAGAAGTCAGATCCTGGACAGCAGTTCTTGAGTGGTCTCCAGCCCTCCTCAGTGCACACCAAAAATTAAACACCCTGATCACTAGACCCAGTACACAGACAGATTGTTTGAATTCTTTATTAGGTGTTGAGTGCTGACATTTTGTCTGACTCTTTGCTTGGTTCTGGATTTTACAAACAAGCATCAAGCAAGATCCCTGATCTCAAAGTCCCCCATAGCACACATGGGGTCACATTAAAGTTTGATTTGGCCTACAGTCCTTATGACTAATAACAAGGCTCTGTCAGATACAACACCAAACTGACTTACTCTGGTTTAAAGTGTGAATTTTCCTGGAGACAATGATTAATAATTATTTCTGAGGAACAAGAAGCCATTGTCAGGTGCAGAAGAAGGAAATGAATTTAAAACCAAAGCTCAGAGTTTTCAAAATACCTTGTTTTCAAGAAAATTGGGTCCAACTTAGGAAACTGTGATGTAGACAACACAGGAAGCAGCACCATGATGGATTCGGCTTTGGATTCACCAGATCTGGGTCCTTGTCGTGACTCCCACTCACCTGTGATGAGATATAAAATGCGGCCTTGACCTCTCTGAACCTTGGTCACCTCATTGGTAATATGAGGGCTTCGAGTTAGAGAAAGGAGAACAGGTTGCCAAGAGTCCAACCTCTGGAGTTTGGTGTCAAGATCATCCCTTTTTAGCTTAGTGCGACCTGGGAATTTTATTAATCACTTGTTGGCACTGTCTTCTTATCAAAAAAGTTAAGTATGGATTAAATAGAACATAAGTCATTCAATGGTTTGAACATACAATGCAGATTTCGTGTTACTTATTGATCACAGTAGCTGGAATAAAGTTAGCTCTCATTTAGTGTAAGTAGAGAGTATTGTTAATGTAGAGATCACGTGTTTCCTTGTTTTGATGACTTATTCCAGCCAGGGATGTGTGGGAAGAATAATAAAGTGTAAAAATAGAAGAAGAAATCAGTTATATTCCAGCAGTGACATTATTTTGTTAGATATGGAGGTTACCTAGAGTTCATCCCACTAATTTTTTTTCTCTCCCTTTTCGCCTCAAATTAAAGGAGAGCGGGGCCCTTTCCCACTCACATAGAGATATACAAATATGAGCAACACTCACACACAGCATCCAGAAAACACCCAGCAGTGACCCATAAAATTTTTGGAGCAATACTGAGAAGATTGCATCACACTGCAGTGGGATTTGAGAAGGAAAACTAGGTGTGTCATTATACCGTAGGCCAGCTGTCCATGTATTTCAGCTTGAACATATAGTGTGCCTGTGTCAATGAATCTTGTATTATGTTTGAATATTTGAGTTCTACTCCAAACACTGCACATCAATTTGTCCCCTTATATTCACACTCAATCTTCAATCTGTTAGGTCTGAGAAAATGAGCAGACTCTTGATTACCTGAGAGAAGAACTCAGTGGCTTTGGTATCTAAGGCTGGGCACAGATTCCAAAGAGACCGCCTGCCTCTCTGTCTCTTAGAATCAGTCCTGAGCACAGTTTTTTGCAGAGACCCCTATATTTGGTCTCACCCTGGGAGACTTCCCAGCCCACAAGCTCCCCTCTCCCAGCCCTACCAGAGCATGGACAGAGCATGATGAGGCAGGTCATCACCTGTCCTGTCCAGTGTTCTACACAACAGCACTCTGCGTCCCTCTCCTGTTGGACACCCCTCTGCCCTGTTCCTACCCTGAGCTTAAACCTAAGGAAACACTCACCTGGTTGCTCTTTGCTCCGGAGCTTCACGCATAGAAGAGTCATTCAGAATAAGCAAGGACTCCTGAGGCCATAGTTATAGGTACTTGATTCCTGGATCTGGACTCCTCACAGAGATTCCATTATCATGTCACCTGCAGGACGAGTGACAGTGTCTGCATGGGGAGTCTGGGGCATCTCCAATGTGGAACAATTTTTATGTCCAATCAAGTCATTATGAGCCATCTCTGATGATTAAGGACAACTTTTGGCCGTTAATGAGAAGATCCTAATGAGCAGCCTAACAGCTGGGACAGAACATTTTCTGTGTTCCCTGCAGAGGAATTCAAGCTAAGAATCTAAGTTCCACCAGTGGTGGAAGTGTAACTTGAAAGTGGGTCAAGGGCTCCTTTTACTTTATTTCCAGCTGGGCATTCTCGTCAATGCTCTTTCACATTTCCAAAATCTTGCTGACCCCATGACTGCTTCATGGCGAGCATCACCATTTGATCAGGAGCCTGGTCTTTCCCAGGGCTTCGAATCCACAACTCATGCTGCTGGTGGCAATGGGTCTTTTCTTCTACATATACTTTCACTGTTTATCTTTCCTTAACGTTTAGAAAATTACATAATCTTTTGGGTAAATCCAAAGCTTTACTTGTGTGTTAGCAGACCCTCAAATAATAGGCGTTTAGGCCTAGCTCACAGTAACAGGTTAATCTGCACTGTGTCTGGATAGATGAGGGGAGGGGGCAAAATCGTTGCCGTTTTCTGAAAGGATGTGGTTGTGATTGTAATCAGAATGTTCCAGGAAGCTTGTGATAAACATAGTTTTTGTGTAACATGTTCTGGAAAACTATGCTTCAGCATACTGCCCCCTGTAGCAAAATGCATGTGCAGGCTGGCTCCAGGAAATCTGTAGATTAACTGATAGAATGGGTTGTCACTTTTTCTTTAAACCTGTCATGTATAAAAGAACTGGGAAGGCCCAGTTCTTTACTTTGCAGCCTTTTGTCTCTTTACTTAGTGTTGCCCAGCTGCAGCTATTACTATGCCTCAATAAATCTCTTTTTCTTTCACTCTCCTTAAAGATTTTGTTCTCTTCAACACTTAGTTTGTAACCTCCATAACAAATTAAGTTGATCTTACAGAAAATGAAAAGAAAAAAGATTTGAGAAATAAGCTGAAAGTGGAGGAGGTATTTATTGGAAGAGAAATATAATCACTAGGCCCAAAGAAGGCATCCAAAACACTTAATAATCATAATTTTTCTAAATTAACCTAATTATGTTTGTTGTCGTTGTTAGGTGTCCTTAAGTCAGTTCTCATTTATAGCAACCCTATGTACAACAGAACAAAACACTGTCCATTCCTGCGCCATCCTCACAATATTGTAATGCTTGAGCCCATTACTGCAGCCACTGTTTCTATCCATCTTGTTGAGGGTCTTCCTCTCTTTTTCTCTGACCTCTCCTTTACCAAGCATGATGTCCTTCTCCAGGGACTGGTTCCTCCTCATAACATGTACAAAGTACTTGAGACAAAGTCTCGCCATCCTTGCTTCTAAAGGGTATTCTGCCTATACTTCTGCTAAGACAGATTTGTTCGTTCTTCTCAAAGACCATGGTATATTCAATATCCTTCGCCAACTCCGTAATTCAAAGACATCAATTCTTCTTTGGTCTTCCTTATTCATTGTCCATCTTTCACATGTGTATGAGGTAATTGAAAATACCAAGTCCTGTGTCAGGCCCACCTTAGTCCTTAAAGTGACATCTTTTCTTGTAACACTTCAAAGAAGGCTTTTGCAGCAGAATTGCCCAATGAAATGTGTCATTTGAATTCTTGACTGCTGCTTCCGTGGGCGTTGTTTGTGGATCCAGGTAGAATGAAATCCTTGACAACTTCAATCTTTTCCCGGTTTATTATGATGTTGCTTATTGGTCCAGTTGTGAGGGTTTTTGTTTTCTTTATGTTGAGGTGCAATCCATACTGAAGATTGTAGTGTTTGATCTTCTTCAGTAAGTACTTCAAGTACTCTTCACTTTCAGCAAGCAAAGCTGTGTCATCTGCATAACACAGGTTAATGAGTCTTCCTCCAATCCTGATGCTCTGTTCTTCTTCACATAGTCCAGCTTCTCAATTATTTGCTCATCATACAGATTGAATAATTATGGTAAAAGGATACAATCCTGATGCACATCTTTCCCAACTTTAAACCACGCAGTATACCCTTGTTCTGTTCAAACAACTTTATCTTGGTCTATGTACAAGTTCCTCATGAGCACAATTAAATGTTCTGGAATTCCCACTCTTCACAATGTTATCCATAATTTGTTATGATCCACACAGTTGAATGCCTTTGTATACCAATAAAACACAGGTAAACATTTTTTTGGTATTCTCTGCTTTCAGCCAAGATTCACGTGACATCAGCTATGATATCCCTGGTTCCTGTCCTCTTCTGAATCTGACTTGAATTTCTGGCATTTCCCTGTCAATGTACTGCTGCAGCTGCTTTTGAATGGTCTTCAGCAAAATTTTACTTGTGTGTGGTATTAATGATACTGTTTGATAATTTCTGCATACTGTTGGATCACATTTCTTTAGAATAGGCACAAATATGGATCTCTTCTAGTCAGTTGGCCAGGTAGCTGTCTTCCAAATTTCTTGGCATAGATGAGTGAGCACCTCCAGTGCTGTATCTGTCTACTGAAAACATCTCAATTGGTATTCCATCAATTCCTGGAGCCCTGTTTTTCACCAATGCCTTCAGTGCAGCTGGGACTTCTCCCTTCAGTACCATCGGTTCTTGATCAAATGCTACCTCCTGAAATGGCTGAATGTCAACCAACTCTTTTGGTATAGTGACTCTGTGTACTCCTTCCATCTTCTTTTGATGCTTCCTTAGTTGTTTAATATTTTTCTCATTGAATCCCTCAGTATTGCAATTTGAGGCTTGAATATTTTCTTCAATCTTTTCATCTTGAGAAATGCTGAGCGTGTGCTTCCATTTTGGTTTTCTAACTTTGTAACTGATGTTTACAATTCATGAAATGTTTCATATTTTTCTGTTATAACCTTCTACTATGAGTGTTCCAAGCAGAAAAGTTTAAAGCTATAAACACATATGAATTTTCTGGAAATGTTTTTAATTTCTCATATGAAAATTTATACACATATTAGTTTGTGACATTAGTTGCAATCCCCACAATGTGACAGCACCTTCCCCCCTCCACCCCATGTTTCTCGTGTCCATTCAGTCAGTTCCTGTCCATCCTGTATTCTCATCTTTCCTCTGGACAGGAGCCGCCCATTTGGTGTTGTGTATGTGATTGAACTAAGAAGCATACTACTCACACGTTATTTTTTGTTTTATAATTTTATCTAATCTTTGTCTGAAAAGTGGGCCTTCGGAATGGTTTCAGTGCTGGGTTAACAGAGCATCCAGGGCAATAGTTTCGGGTGCCCCTCCAGTCTCTGTCAAACCATTAAGTCTAGTTTTCTTATGCGAATTTGAGTTCTGCTCCACACTTTTCTCCTGCTTTCCAGGACTCTCTGTTGTGTTCCCTGTAAGGACAGTCATTGGTGGTAGCTGGGCACCATCTAGTTATTCTGATCTCAGGCTGGTGGAGCTTCTGGTTTATGTGGTTCTTTAGTCTCTTGGGCTAATATTTTCCTTGTATTTTTGGTGTTCTTCATTCTCCTTTGCTCCAAGTGGGATGGGACCAGTTGATGCATCTTAGATGGCCACTCACAAGCTTTTAAGGCCCCAGACACCATTCACCAAAGTGGGATGCAGAACATTTTCTTAACAAACTTTGCTATGCCAATTGACCTAGATGTCTCCCAAAACTATAGTCCCCAGGCCGCAGCCCCAGCTACTCTGTCCCTCAAAGTGTTTAAATGTGTCCAGGAAACTTCTTAGCTTTTGCTTTTGTCCAGTTGTGCTGACTTCCCCTGTATTGTGTGTTGTCCTTCCCTTCACCGAAGTTGATCCTTGTTTAAAATCTAGTTAGTGAATTTCCTTCCCCCTTCTTCCCACCATCACAACCATCAAAGAATGCTTTTTTCTGTGTGTAAACTTTTTCTTGAGTTCTTATAATAGTGGTCTCATACAATATTTGTCCTTTTGTGACTGACTAATTTCACTCAGCATAATGCCCTCCAGATTCATCCATGCTGTGAGATGTTTCAAGGATTCATCATTGTTCTTTATCGTTGCATAATATTCCATTGTATGTATGTACCATAATTTGTTTATCCATTCATCTGTTGATGGGCACCTAGGTTGTTTCCATCTTTTTGCTATTGTGAACACTGCTGCAATGAACATGGGTGTGCGTATGTCTATTCATGTGACGACTCTTATTTCTCTAGGATATAATCCTAGTAGTGGTATTGCTGGATCATATGGTATTTCTATTTCTAGCTTTTAAAGGAAGCACCATATCATTTTCCAGAGTGGTTGTACCACTTTACATTCCCACCAGCTGTGCATAAGTGTTCCATTCTCTCCACAACCTCTCCAGCATTTACTATTTTGTGTTTTTTGGATGAATACCAGCCTTGTTGGGTTAAGATGGCATCTCATTGTAGTTTTGATTTGCATTTCTCTAATGGCTTATGATCGTTAGCATTTCCTCATGTCTGTTAGCCACCTGAATGTCTTCTTTGGTGAAGTGTCTGTTCGTATCCTTTGCCCATTTTTAAATTGGATTATTTATCTTTTTGTTGTTGAGGTGTTGCAGTATATTGTAGATTTTAGAGATTAGACCCTTATCCGATATATGGTAGCCAAAATTTTTTTCCCAGTCTGTAGGTTCTCTTTTTATTCTTTTGGGGAAGTTTTTTGATGAGCTTAAGTGTTTGATTTTTAGAAGCTCCCAGTTTTGTAGTTTCTCTCCTGGTATTGGTGCATTGTTACTTATGGATTGTATACTATTTATGCCATGTATTAGGGCTCCTAGCATAGTCCCTATTTTTTTCTTCCATGATCTTTATTGTTTTAGATTTTATATTTCGGTCTTTGGTCCATCTTGAATTACTTTTTGTGTATAGTGTGAGGTATGGGTCCTGTTTCATTTTTTGCAGATGCATATCTGGTTATGTTAGCACCATTTGTTAAAGAGACTGTTTCCCCCATTTAACAGACTTTGAGCCTTTGTCAAATATCAGCTGCTCATAGGTGGATGGATTTATGTCTAGGTTCTCAATTGTGTTCCGTTGGTCTATGTGTCTGTTGTTGTACCAGTACCATGCTGTTTTGACTTCTGTGGTGGTATAATAGGTTCTAAAATCAGGTAGTGTAAGGCCTCCCACTTTGTTCTTCTTCTTCAATGCTTTACTTATCCAGGGCCTCTTTTCTTTCCATATGAAGTTGGAGGTTTGTTTCTCCATATTGTTAAAAAAATACTGTTGGAATTTGTATCAGGATTGCATTGTATCTGTAGATCGCTTTGGGTAGAATTGACATTCTCACAATGTTGAGTCTTCCTATCCATGAGCATGGTATGTTTTTCCACTTATGCAGGTCTCTTTTGGTTTCTTGCAGTAGTGTTTTGTGGTTTTCTTTGTATAGGTTTTTACATCTCTGGTTAGATTTATTCCTAAGTACTTTATCTTCTTGGAGGCTATTGTAAATGGTATTGATTTGGTGATGTCCTTTTTGAAGTTCTCTTTGTTGATGTAAAGGAATCCAACTGATTTTTGTATGTTTAGCTTGTATCCTGATACTTTGTGAAATCTTCTATTAGTTCAAGTAGTTTTCTTGTGGATTCTTCAGGGTTTTCTGTGTATAAGATCATACCATTTGCGAATAGGGATAATTGTACTTATTCCTTACAAATTTCGATGCCACCCCCCCCCCCCTTTATTTTCTTGCCTTATTGCTCTGACTAGGACTTTTAGCACAATGTTGAATAAGAGTGGTGATAAAGGGCATCCTTGTCTGGTTCCCGTTCTCAAGGGACATGCTTTCAGACTCTTTCCATTTAAGATGATGTTGCCTGTTGGCTTTGTATAAATGTACTTTATTATGTCGAGGAATTTCTCTTCTATTCCTATT
Source organism: Dugong dugon (assembly GCA_030035585.1). Taxonomy (NCBI): domain Eukaryota; kingdom Metazoa; phylum Chordata; class Mammalia; order Sirenia; family Dugongidae; genus Dugong; species Dugong dugon. The sequence goes on from CM057466.1 coordinate 120,104,429, forward strand.
TTGCTGATAGTTTTTTTTTTCAGGAATGGGTGTTGGACTTTGTCAAATGCCTTTTCTGGATCAGTTGATAAGATCATGTGGTTTTTATCTTTTGTTCTATTTATGTGGTGGATTACACTGATTGATTTTCTAATGTTGAACAATCCCTGCATAACTGGCATGAATCCCACTTGTTCATTATGAATTGTTTTTTGATATGCTGTTGAATTCTATTGGCTAGAATTTTTTGAGGATTTTTGCATCAATGTTCATTAAGGATATTGGTCTATAATTTTTTTTTTTTTGTGGTGCCTTTGTCTGGCTTTTGTATCAGGGTTATGCTGGCTTCATAGAAAGAGTTCGGGAGTATTCCTTCCTTTTCTATGCCCTGAGATACCTTTAGTAGTAGTGGTGTTAACTCTTCTCTGGAAGTTTGGTAGAATTCTCCAGTGAAACCATCTGGGCCAGGGCTTTTTTTGTTGGGAGTTTTTTTTATTACCTCTTCAATCTCTTCCTTTGTTATGGATTTATTTCATTTTTCTACCTCGGTTTGTGTTAGTTTAGGTAGGTAGTGTGTTTCTAGAAATTTGTCCATTTCTTCTAGGTTTTCAAATTTGTTGGTGTACAATTTTTCATAGTACTCTGTTATGATCCTTTTTATTTCAGTTGGGTATGTTGTGATGTTGCCCATCTCATTTCTTATTTGGGTTATTTTCTTCCTCTCCTGTTTTTCTTTTGACAGTTTGGCCAATGGTTTGTCAATTTCATTGATCTTTTCAAGGAACCAACTTTTGGTCTTATTGATTCTTTCAATTGTTTTTCTATTCTCTATTTCATTTATTTCTGCTATAATCTTTATTATTTCCTTTCTTCTGGTGCCCATGTTTTTCTTTTGCTGCTCTCTTTCTATTTGTTTGAGTTGTAGGGTTAATGTTTTGATTTTGGCCCTTTCTTCTTTTTGGATGTGCATTTATTGCTATAAACTGACCTCTAAACAATGCTTTTGCTGTGTACCAAAGGTTCTGGTAAGATGTGTTTTCATTCTCTTTTGATTCTATGAATTTATTTATTCTGTCCTTGATTTATTCTGTAACCTAGTAGTTTTTTTGCAAGGTGTTGTTCAGTTTCCATGCATTTTATTTTTTTTCATTGCAGTTTCTGTTATTGATTTCTGCTTTTATGACTTTATGATCAGAAAAGATACTTTGTAATATTTTAATGTTTTGGATTCTGTTCAGGCTTACTTTGTGGCCTAAAATGTGGTCTATTCTGGAGAATGTTCCATGTGCATTAGAAAAAAATGTCTACTTGGCTGCTGTTGGGTGGAGTATTCTGTATATGTCTATGAGGTCAACTTGATTGATTGTGGCATTTAGACCTTCTGTATCTTTATTTAGTTTCTTTCTAGATGTTCTGTCCTTCACTGAAAGTGATGTGCTAAAGCCTCCTACTATTGTTGTGGAGCTGTCCGTTTCTCTTTTCAGTGCTGTGAGAGTTTGTTTTATGTATTTTGGAGCCCTGTCGTTGGGTGCGTATATATTTATTATGGTTATATTCTCCTGGTATATTGATCCTTTAATCATTATATAATGTCCTTCCTTATCCTTTGTGGTGGATTTTGCTTTAAAGTCTATTTTGTCAGAAATTAATATTGCCACTCCTGCTCTTTTTTGGTTGTTGTTTACTTGATATATTTTTTTCCATCCTTTGAGTTTTAGTTTGTGTCTTTGAATCTAAAGTGTGTGTCTTGTAGGCAGTATATAGACAGATCATTTTTTTAATCCCTTCTGCCACTCTCTGTGTCTCTTTTTGTGCATTTAGTCCATTTACATTCAGTGTAATTATTGATAGGTATGAGTTTACTGCTGTCATTTTGATGTACTTTTTGTGTGTGTGTGTTGTTGACAGTTTCTTTGTTCCACTTAATTTTCTGTGCTGAGTCATTTTTCTTTATATATTTTCATCTTTTTCATTATTGTTGATTTTGTGTTTGCTGTGTCTTTATGTTTTTCATCTTTTTTATTTTGATGGGTAGATTTGTTAGCTTCCTTTGTGGTTACTTTAAAATTTACCTTTATTTTTCTAAGTTTAAACCTACCTTTTATTTCTTGGTATCGTCTTAATTTCCTCTCCATATGGAAATTCTATGACTACACTGTTTATTCCCTCTTTTTTGTTTGATGTTGTCATTGTTTACACGTTGACGTCTCTGCTTCCTTATTTTCAATCTTTCAGCTTTGACTTGTTTTTGTGACTTCCCTGTCTAGGTTGATAACTGGTTGATCTGTCCTGTGTTCTAGTCTTGAGTTGTTGTCTGATATTGTTGGTTCTCTAACCAGCACTCCCTTTAATATTTCTTGTAATTTTGGTTTGGTTTTTACAAATTCCCTTAACTTCTGCTTATCTGAAAATGACCTAATTTTGCCATCAATTTGAGAGACAGTTTTTCTGGATATATAATTCTTGACTGGCAATTTTTTTCCTTCAAGGCTTTATATATGTTATTCCATTGTCTTCTTGCCTGCATGGTTTCCGCTGAGTAGTCAGAGTTTAGTCTTATTGGTTCTCCTTTGTAGGTGACCTTTTGTTTATCCCTAGCTGCTCTCAAGATTCTGTCTTTGTCTTTGGTTTTGACCAGCTTGACTGTGGTATGTCTTGGTGACTTTCTTTTATCATCTACCCTGTGTGGGGTTTGTTGAGCTTCTTGGATAGATATTTTCTCATCTTTAATCATATCAAGGAAGTTTTCTGCCAACAAATCTTCAACAATTCTTTCTGTGTTTTCTGCCATCCCCCTGTTCTTGTACTCTGATCACTCGTAGGTTTTTCCTCTTGATAGTGTCCCACATAATTCTTAGGCTTTCTTCATTTTTTAAAATTGTTGTTCTGATTTTTCCTCAAATAAGTTTGTATCAAGGAATTTATCTTCAATCTCACTAATTCTGACTTCCATTGCCTCAATTCTGCTCCTGTGACCTTGTATTGAGTTGTCTAATTCTGAAACTTTATTGTTAATCTTTTGGATTTCTAGTTGCTCTCTCTCTATGGTTTCTAGTAGCCTGTTAAATTTGTTGTTTTGATCTTGTATTGTTTTCCTGAATTCCTCTATTGCTTTGTCTATGTGTTCCTTGGCTTGGTCTGAGTTTTGCCTGATCTCCTTACTGATTGCTTGGAGAGGTCTGTATATTAGTCTTTTGAATTCTAACTCATGTAATTCCATAAACTTATCTTCCTCCAGAAGATTTCCTTGTTCTTTATTTTGGTAGCTTGCTGGAGCCATCTTGACCTGCTTCTTTATGTGATTTGCTATTGACTGTTGTCACCGAGCCATCAGTAAGTTATTATATTTATTTATTGTTTACTGTGTTTACTGTGTCCTAACTTTTTGTTTTGTTTTGATATGCCCAGGTAGGCTGGGCATGTGAGCTACTTCGGTTGTTGGTGTCTTTGAAACTCTCACATCCTGTCTGCAGGTGGTTAGAGCAGTGACTAGGTGTGTGAGTCCAGGAGTCTGTTCCCTTTTCTTGTGTGAGTTTGGCATAGATGTCCAGGTCGTCAGTCACCAAGTGTGTGGTGCAGACTGTCACTTACAGTCCTAGATGGGCAGGGCTGTGTAGGGGTGTTTGGAGCAGGAATAGGTGTCTGGATGCAGTAGGGGGCTATGTGCAGAGCAAGGCAGAGGGCTGACAGCTGACCCTGGGTGCCTGGGTGGAGGGCATGTCCCTCTTCCCTAGAGCGCATAGTGGGTGGGGTATTGCAGCCAGTCCTTAGGCAGCTGGTGCCGACAGCTGGAAGGACTGGGGGGCACCACTTATTCTCAGATACCTATTATGGGTGGCTAGGTGGAGTGGGTGGTACTGGCAGATCTCAGGCCCCTGATGTGGATGGGTGAGGTCCCTGCTTAATGGACAGGGTGGTGTCAAATGTCATGAATCTGCAGCTCCCCCTTTGGCTGCTGCAGTTGAAAATGGGCATCAGGTGTATGCCTACTGTTTTATGCTAATGAGGGCATGTGGTATTGAATAGGCCCACACAATCTAGGTAGGGGTGAAGGGTGCTGCATGTCTGTGGATCCCTTATGCCAGTGCTGGACAAAAGGGCAGGACTTCCCAACTTGCCCTGAGTTCCTGGCTTAAGGGATGTGGCATTTTTTTAAAGCTGCAAGACTGGTATGGGCACAAATAGCCCTGATTTCCTGGCTTAGGGGGTGTGGCTGTTGTTGAACACTGCCGGACTGGTGTCGGAATGGAACAGGGTGGGGAGTAGGTGAGGGAAAGGAAGCACTTCTCCACTGTGAAACTCCTAGAGGGGGAGGGGTTAGGTAGGTTAGACACGTGCACTTAACTTTCGCAGGTTCAGCACCACTTCTTCCCAGCTCCAGAGGCTCATGCAGATTCATCGCCTCCCAGCCTCTCCTGATGTGGTGAGATGCATCCTGAATGCTACTACTCACCTCAGCCCACATGCACCGAGCAACCCAGCCAGCAGGGTGCTGGCAACCTCACAACAAGCATCTCTTCGCTGCTTTTGAATTGTCTCTCCTTCTCCTGCTGCTCGGTATGACTCTTCAGCTTTGTCTTTGATGATCAGAGCTCCTAGATTGTCATATATAATCAATTCACTTGTTCTTTCAGGTCTTTGTTGTAAGAGGGATGATGGGAAGCATCTGACTATTCCACCATCTTGGTCCTGCCCCCCTGGAAATGTTTTATTTGCTTGCTCAGGATGAACTGGAGAACCTGCAGTGCCAGATTCATCACAGGTGAGAATCTTAGGTAGCCTTGATCATTGTTAATTGAATTTGCAGGAGCAAAAAATGGGCTCAGTGGTTCTGCAGCAGACATTTTGGTGAAAATAAAGATATGGAATATATCGCTAATGTCACAAAAGAAAACACTTCCAATATCTGTATCCAGGAAAATCCCTACTCAGTTTAACCAGGGGTTCAGCCAGAAGGTGGTCAAAGGCATTGCACTTGCTAAGTAGACCCATTCATTCCTCACACTCACCATCCAGAAGGCAGTTCTGTGGACAGTGGGATAGTCCCTTGTCTGCTAACAGATCCCTTGCAAACTTCCTGATCCCATTCTTTGCTTATTCCCACGTCCGCCTCCCTGTAATGGTGGCCACAGGTGAACTGAGGGGAGCCCACGACACAGACTGAGTAGTTGAATGTCTTCCTATGAACTTTACAATTCTGTTTGAAATACCCACATCGGATACTCCTTGTAATTTGACAGTTTGAGTTCACATTTTGTTAGGTAGGCCTTAAGTTATTGACATTTTAGTGGATTATTTCTTTAGTTTGTTTTATACTGACCTGAGACTATTTGTTGGACTTTCCATGCTGTGTATAAGCATTGTAGATTTGAGTCATTATGTAGTGATACAGGAGAACAGACAAGAATATATTAGTTAATATAGTTACAGGTTGTAAATTTTTTTATTCAGCGTTTTTAAGAGTTAACTGAAAGTCAAGAGAAAAGGTCTGAAGGCATTTTAGACTTAGTATAAGTTGTTTTGGCTGCTGTTTAGTGCAAGTTTTGGCTGTGGCCACTTGTTGAACAATTTTATTTTGATTGTTGTTGATATGTATACAACATTGGTTATTAGCTACAGCATAGACCTTATTTGGAGAGGCTAATACGTGATTTAAAGCTGATTTGTTTTATAAAATTGTTTTATGCAGATTTTGTAATTTTGAGGAGATGGTAATTATAGATTTTAAGTGTAATATTGAATTTTGTAATTTGGAAGACAGCTACCTGGCCAACCAACTGGAAGAGATCCTACTTACACCTATTCCAAAGAAAGGTGATCCAGCTGAATGCAGAAATTATTGAACAATATCATTAATATCACACGCAAGTAAAATTTTGCTGACAATCATTCTAAAGTGGCTGTGGCAGTATATCGACAGGGAATTGCCAGAAATTCAAGTCAGATTCAGAAGAGGATGTAGAACCAGGGATATTATTGCCGATGTCAGATGGATCCTGGCTGAAAGCAGAGAATACCAGAAAGATGTTTACCTGTTTTATTGACTATGCAAAGGCATTCAACTGTGTGGATCATAACAAATGATGAGCAACATTGTGAAGAATGGGAATTCCAGAACACTTAACGGTGCTCACGAGGAACCTGTACATAGATCAAGAGGCAGTCATTTGAACAGAACAAGGGGATACTGCGTGGTTTGAAGTCAGGAAAGGTGTTCGTCAGAGTTGTATCCTTTCACCATACATATTCAATTTGTATGCTGAGCAAACAATATGAGAGCTGGAGTATATGAAAAAGAACATGGCATCAGGATTGGGGAAGACTCATTAACAACCTGCATTATGCAGATGACACAACATTGCTTGCTGAAAATGAAGAGGAGTTGAAGCACTTACTGACGAAGATCATAAAGAAAACAAAAATCCTCACAACTGGACCAATAAGCGACATCATGACCAATGGAGAAAAGATTGAAGTTGTCAAGGATTTCATTTTACTTGGATCCATAATCGACATCCATGGAAGCGGCAATCAAGCAATCAAAAGATGCATTGCATTGGGCAAATCTGCTGCAAAAGACCTCCTTAAAGTGTTGAAAAGCAAAGATGTCACCTTGAAGACTAAGGTGCACCTGATCCAAGCCATGGTATTTTTAATCGCCTCATATGATGTGAAAGCTGGACAGTGAATAAAAAAGACCGAAGAAGAATTGATGCCTTTGAATTATGGTGTTGGTGAAGAATACTGAACATACCATGGACTGCCAGAAGAATGAACAAATCTGTCTTGGAAGAAGTACTGCCGGAATGTGCCTTAGAAAGGAGGATGATGAGGAATTTCCTGTTCTTTGGACATGTTATCAGGAGGGACCAGTCCTTGGAGAAGGACTTCATGCTTGATAAAGTAGAGGGTCAGCGAAAGAGGGTCAGCGAAAAAGAGGAAGACCCTGAACAAGATGGATTGACACAGTGACAGTAACAATGGTCTCAAACATAGCAATGATTGTGAGCATGGTGCAGCACCACGCAGGTTTCCTTCTGTCGTATATAGGGTTGCTATGAGTTGGAATCGACTGGACAGCACCTAATAACAACAACATTTAAATAGAGTTTATTTGGTTAAGGCAATTTTAGTACTAAAAGTCAAAGGCTATAGACTGATTTTTTTTAATAAACGTCTGTAGAAGGAAATTAGTATGATACTGTAATTTAGAATATTTTTAAACGAGACTAATTATTTCGATTTGTGGATGTTTTACTAATTTTAGCTTTGTTAAGGCAGTAACTATTTTTGTGGGAGGAAGTGGATGTTTTGTATTAAAGGTAGATAAGTGTTTTTAAAGGAGGCTAAACTTTGGCATAAAGAGCCCTTGTGTCACAGTAGTTAAGCCCTTGGCTGGTAACTGAAAGGTGGGCAGTTGGAACCCACCCAGCCACTCTGAGGGAGAAAGCCCTGGCGATCTGCTCCTGTAAAGATTACAGTCTTTGAAACCCTATGGGGTAGTTCTGTTCTGTCCTACAGGGTTGCTATTAGTCGGAATTAACTCCATGGCAATGGGTTTGGTTTTTTGAATTTAAATATTAATAAGAAAGTTTAAATTACATTTATATTTTGCACAATCGAATGGGATAACATATTAAAAGGTATTTAACAATTTTTGTAACTGTTGTTTTATCGTTATTGTAATTGTATTGTTAATGCCTATTTTAACTTTTATGTTGTAAACAGGTAGAAAAATTTAAAGTAAAGCCAATTAATGTTCCTTGATATTATATTTTAGACACTTCAAAAAATTTTTTGAGATGGGGCTTAAGTCTTGATTTTTGTATGTTAATAAGATTTTTAGTTTTCAAACACTTTTAGATTTGTGTTTTTGTTTGTTTTTTGGCCATTTTTGTAATTTTCTTAGTATTGGCCCTAGTTTTTTTAATATTGTTATGGCCTTTAAAAATGTTTATTTATTTATTTTTATTTACTTTCTTTTATCTTTTTTTAAAAATAATATTTTATTGTGTTTTTGGTGAAGGTATATACAGCATTTTAGGTTCCCATTCAACAATTTCTACACAAATTATTCAGTGACATTAGTTACATTTTTCCCAATGTGTGAACATTCTCATTATTTCCAGTTGTTCTGTTTCTATTAATCTAGTTTCCTGCCCCCTTACACTCTCATCTTTGTATTAAAGTTATTGTTGACTGTTTGGTCTCATATAGGTGACTTTTTTAAAGGAGCACAGTACTTACAGGTGATATTCATTACGTTTTTAGCTAATTTGTTATTTAGCTACAAGGTGACCTCAGGGGTTAGTTTTTTTTTTTATTTATTTTTTTTATTTTGTTGTTGTTATTGAGACTATACACAGCAAAGCATACACCAATTCAACAGTTTCTACATGTACCATTTAGTGACATTGATTGCGTTCTTTCAGTTGTACAACTGTCTTAGTTTTCTAGTGCTGCTATAACAGAAATACCACAAATGAATGGCTTTAACAAACAGAAATTTATTCTCTCACAGTCCAGGAGGCTAGAACCCTGATTTCAGGGTGCCAGCTACAGAGGAAGGCTTTCTCTCTCTGTTGGCTCTGGAGGAAGATCCTTGTCATCAACCTTTCCCTGGTCTAGGAGCTGCTACACACGGGAACCCTGAGTCCAAAGGACGCCCTCTGCCCCCGGTGCTGCTTTCTTGGTGGTCTGAAGTCTCCTGTCTCTCTGCTGACTTCTCTCTTTTATATCTCAAAAGAGATTGACTTAAAACACAACCTAATCTTGTAGATTGAGTCTTGCCTCATTAACATAACTGCCGCTAATCCCACTTCATTAATATCATAGAGGCAGGATTTATATCACATAGAAAAATCACATTAGATAACAAAATGGTGGACAATCACATAATACTGGAACCATGGCCTAGCAAAATTGACACACATTTTTTGGGGGACATAATTCAATCCATGAAAGGTATTTAATATTTTTTTATAATTTTTGTTTTAGTATTATTGCGATTGTATTGTTTATGGCTATTTTAACTTTTATGTTGTAAATTGTTTGAAAAATTTAAAGTAAAGCCAATTAATGTTCTTTTATATTATATTTTAGACGCTTTATAAAAATTTTGAGGCAGGGCTTAAGTCTCAACTTTTTTGTTAATAAATTTTTAAGTTTTCAAACACTTTTAGATTTGTGGTTTTTTTTTTTTTACCACTTTTTGTAATTTTCTTAGTATTAGCCATAGGTATTTTTATTTTTTATGGCCTTTAAAAATATTTATGTATTAATTTTTATTTACTTTTAAAAAAATATTTTATTCTGTTTTTAGTGAATGTTTGCACAGCAGTTTATATTCTCATTCAACAATTTCTACACAAGCTTTTCAGTGGCATTTGTTACTTTGTTTCCAGTATGTGAACGTTCTCATTGTTTCCATTCTGGTCGTTCAGTTTCTATTAATCTAGTTTTCATGTCCCCTTATGTATTCATGTTTGTTTTAAAATAATTGTTGACCCTTTGGTCTCATATAGGTGATTTTTTAAAGGAGCACAGTACTTAGGGGTGATGTTCATTATTTTTTTGAGCCAATTTGTTATTTAGCAAGAAGGTGAATTCAGGGGTTGGTTTTTTTTTTCTTTTTTAATTTTAATTTTAGTTGTTTTGCTGTTGTTGTTGAGAATATACATAGCAAAACATACACCAAATCAACAGTTTCTACATGTATCATTTAGTGACATTGATTACATTCTTCAAGTTGTACAACCATTCTTGTCCTCCTTTTCTGAGTTGCTTCCCCCCATTAACATAAACTAACTGCCCCCTAAGATTCCTATCTAATTTTTTCAAGTTGCTGTTGTCACTTTGATCCCATGTAGACAGTTCTTAAAAGAGCATAATGCTCAAGGCAGACATTTTTTGCTAGTTCAGCTAAACTGTTGTTTAGAGCAAATTAGTTTCCCATTTAACAGTTTACACCAAGCTTGTTTCATGACATTGGTTGCAAACTCCTAAATGTGTCAGCACTCTCCCCTCTTGCACTCTCCCCTCTTCCTCCCTGGGTTCCCCGTGTCCATTTGCCCAGCTTTCCTGCCCCCTACCATACTAATGAACTTTGCTTTAGGGCAAATACTGCCCCTTAGGTCTCCCATAGTTGATTTTTCTAAGGGGTACATTCCTCAATGGTGTTATTGTATGCTTATAATATGATCTTCAGGAGTGATTTCAGTTCCAGGTTTGAAGGACCACAGTCTCAGGGGTTCCACCAGTTTGTATCAGACCAGTAAGTCTGGTCTTATTTATGAGTTTGAGTTTTGTTCTACATTTCTCTCCTACTCTGTCCATGACCTACTATTGTGGTCCTGGTCAGAAGTGGTCAGTAGTGGTAGCTGAGCATCATCTAGATTCTTCTGGTCTCATGCTAGTGGAGGCTGTGGTTCATGTGGTCCATTAGTCATTTGGGCTAATTGTTTCCTTGAGTCTTGGTTTTCTTCAGTCTTCTTTGCTCTGGAAGGAAAGAGACCAATTGTTGTATTTTAGATGGCCACTCACAAGCTTTTAAGACCCCAGACGCTACTGACCAAGGTAGGATGTAGAACATTGTCTATAAGGATTATGATATGCCAATTGACCTAAAGTCCCCTGAGACTATGGTCCCTAGCCCTCAAGCCCGGTATCTCAGTCCCAGGAAGTGTATGGCTATGGCTAAGAAGTTTTCATGACTGTGTCCCCTGTTGTGATTTTGATTTGCATTTCTCTAATGGCTAATGAGTGCAGGTTAACAGCTTGGCTGCTAACCAAAAGGTCAGAAGTTTGAATCCACCAGCTGCTCCTTAGAAACCCTATGGGGCAGCTCTAATCTGTTCTATAGGGTCGCTATGAGTTGGAATCGACTCGACAGCAAAGAGTTTAGTTTTTTGATTTAATGGCTAAAGATGTTGATCATCTTTTCTTGTGTCTTTTGGTAATCTGAATATCCTCTTTGGTCAAGGGTGTGTTCATGTCTTTTGCCCAGTTTTTGATTGAGTTGTTTGTCTTTTTGTTGTTAAGTTGTAGAAGTTTTCTATATATTTTAGATATTAGATCATTATCAGTGATGTCATTTCCAAATATTTTTTCCCAGTTTGTAGGTTGTCTCTTTACTCTTTTGATAAAGTCTTTTGATGGACGTAAGTATTTAACTTTTATGAGGTCCCAGTTATCTACTTGGTTTTCTGTTGCTCATGCATTTATTGTGTTTGACAGTTTATCATTGAAAAAATAGGAGGTCCCAAAGGTTTGTTCCTATATTTTCTTCCAAGAACTTTATGGTTTTAAATTTAACATTGAGGTTCTTTACCCATTTTGAAGTAGTTTTGTGTATGGTGTGAGGTGTGGATCTTTTGTTTCATTTTTCTGCATGTGGAAATCCAGTTTTGTCAGTACCATTTGTTGAAGAGACTGTTTCTTCCCCATTAAGTGGATTTGGCACCTTTTCAAAATCAATTGACCATAGATGTTTAGATTTATTTCTGGATTTTCAATTCTATTCATTGGTTATGTGTCTATCATTAAATCTATACCAGACTGTTTTGATTACTGCAGCTGTTTAGTATGTTTTGAAGTCAGGAAGTGTGAGACTTCCTACTTCGTTCTTCGTCTTCAAAATTGCTTTGGCCATTTGGGATCTTTTACTTTCTTTTGCTTTTTGATTGAGTTATAATTCCTCAAAGTAACATTTTTGCTTTTTAACACTTTAGAGAGGTCTTTTGCAGCAGATTTGCCCAATGCAATGCGTCATTTGATTTCGGGACTGCTGCTTCCAAGGGCATTGACAGTAGATACAAGTAAAATGAAATCCTTGACAACTTCAATCTTTTCTCCATTTATCATGATGTTGCTTATTGGTCCAGTTGTGAGGATTTTTGTTTAGTTTTTTTGAGGTATAAGCCATACTGAAGGCTGTGGTCTTTGACCTTCATCAGTAAGGGCTTCAAGTCCTCTTCACTTGCAGCAAGCGGGTTGTGTCATCTGCATATTGCAGGTTATTAATGAGTCTTCCTCCAATCCTGATGCTGCCTGCTTCTTCATATCGTCCAGCTTCTCACAGTATTTGTTTAGCATTCAGGTTGAATAAGTATGGTGAAAGGATATAACCCTGACTCACACCTTTCTTGACTTTAAACCACACAGTAGCCCCTTGTTCTGTTCGAACAACTGCCTCTTGAGGTTCCTCATGAGCACAGTTAAGTGTTCTGGAATTCCTATTCTTCGCAATGTTATCCATAATTTGTTATGATCCACACAGTCAAATGCCTTTACATAGTCAATAAAACACAGGTAAACATCTTTCTGGTATTCTCTGCTTTCAGCCATGATTCATCTGACATCAGCAATGATATCCCTTGTTCCACATCCTCTTCTGAATCCAGCTTGAATTTCTGGCATTTCCCTGTCGATGTACTGCCGCAACTGCTTTTCAATGATCTTCAGCAAAACTTTGTGTGTGACATTAATGATATTGTTTGCTAATTTCCTCATTCTCTTGGATCACCTTTCTTGGGAATGGGTACAAATATGGATCTCTTCCAGTGGAGTGGCCAGGTAGCTGTCTTCCAATTTTCTTGGCATAAACAAGTGAGCGTTTCCTGCGCTGCATCCGTTTGTTGAAACATTTCAGTTGGTATTCCATCAGTTCCCTTGAGCCTTGTTTTTTGCCAATGCTTTTAGTGCAGCTTGGAGCTCTTCTTTCAATACCATTGGTTCTTGATCATATGCTACCTCCTGAAATGGTTGAAAGTCGACAGATTCTTTTTGGTACAGAGATTCTGTGTATTCCTTCCATCTTCTTTTGATTCTTCCTGCGTCGTTTAATATTTTCCCTGTAGAATCTTTCAATATTGCAACTTGAAGCTTGAAGTTTTTCTTCAATTCAATTCAGCTTGAGAAATGCCGAGTGTGTTCTTCCCTTTTGGTTTTCTAACTACGGGTCTTTACACATGTCATTATAATACTTTACTTTTATTTACTTTATATTAATGACAAGCTACCTAAAATGAATCTGAAAGAACAGGTGGGGAGGGGAGCCTCTTCTCTATTTTACAACAGAGAAAATGGAAACCTTTTCTTCTCAATGTGTATTTTTCCTTACGTTTGACATCATTGACAAAAATGTTTTGGGAGAGATGATTGTTTCCACTGAGTGAGTACTGGGAGACTTCACAGTATGATTTCTTTGACTGATCTAAAAAAGAAAAGATTTGTATTACTTGTTCACCAGTGCAATCTGTGACCACATTCCATATAAAGAAATATTGGCTGTTTAATATTTGGTTGAAAGAGACCAGAAAGAATCCCCATTTCTCCTAAATACACCTAATAAACTTGTTGTCAGCCAAGATTTCTGAAGCCGGATGTTATTGACACTTTGGGCAGGATGATCTTGTTATTAAAACAAAAATCATGTTAAGCCAATAATAGAAGTTGGTTGAAGTTTATTTAATATTTGATCTGCAAGTCGGGGTAATATTTTGACTAAACCAAACCAAACCCACTGCTGTCAAGTCAATTCCAACTTATAGTGCCCCACAGGGTTTCCAAGCCTTTAAATCTCTACGAAGCAGACTGTCACATCTTTCTGCCACAGTGTCGCTGGTGATTTTGATCTGCCGAACCTTTTGGTTACCAGTTGATCACTTTAACCATTGCATCATGACTAAGGAATCAAAAATGTTCCAAAAATTAAAAAACTTCCCCCAAAATTCTGATACGCCACCTTATCAAAATTGCCATGGGAAAGGGCCAGAACAGTGTTTCATAATTACAGTTTACCCTAAAGCATAGCTTTCAGTCCAACCCTGGAGTTTCTGTTTCCTGAAACTGACTGAATTCTTCAAAATAGCACAAAGTCCAAGGCAAAACTCTTTTACCACGTAGCAAGACTACTATTTCACTTAAGGGTGACTTTTAGGGAATTAGTCTGCTCTAGGCTCAAGGTTCTAAAAATCACCTCAGGGCAATGGCCTGGGTAGATCACTCCAACTCCATAGACCTCAGAAATCTGGATTCCGGGAGAATTATAACTGATTCTAATTGTGCAAGTCTCTGTTTTGTCTTCTAAGATGCTTATTGGCATCCCTGACCTCCAGCCACTAGATGGCAGTAGTACCTACTGTAAACAAGCAAAAAATTCTCCAGACATTGTCAATTGTGTCTTCTGTGGGGCATAATGGTTACTGGCTGAAAACACCTGGAAGCCATATAATGTGTTCCAGTTACCTAGGAAATGTTATTTCATGGTATAACTTTCTACTTTTGCCTTACTCAAATCAAAATAATATTGGATTAAAGAGATATATGGCAGGGTGAGAGGAGAAAAACTCTCTAATGAAAGACCATTCTGAGGCTATTTAGAACCAGAACTGAGCTCACTGCGTAAACACCAGGAGGCCAGAGATGATTCAAAGAGAGGAGAGGTGAGTCCTCAATAAATTTATTACCAAAAAAAAAAAAAAAAGCAAAAACTCAAGTTTTAGAAAGTTTGGCTAGGAGATGGCAAATGGAGACTGTAGATACCCATACCTAAACTGATACTGAGTACCAGCTGTATATGTGGAAGTGTGTGTGCAATTTGTCACATGTTGACTCTGCATTTAGGAGTAATGGGCATAGATGTGATTTTCAATACTCTGCCTAAGGAAGTGGAATATTTTATTATTTTTGTCAATCAAACTACAGCCTGGGATACCCTGAATGGCACTGTCTGGTGGAAAGTTCTGTGATGCAAATGATCTGTATCTGTGCTGTCCAATGTGGCTATTGGGCATGTGAAATATGACTGATGCCATATGAATAAATTATGATGTTTTGATATATTGTGTTAAAAACATATTGTTATAATTTATATCAAGGCAGGGCCAAGACGACAGAGTAGTCAGACGCTTCTGGTGGACCCTCTTAAACAAAGACCCAAAAAAACAAGTGAATCGATTACATATGGCAATCTGGGAGCCCTGAACATCAAAGGCAGAGTTGAGGAACCAGACTAAGTGGTAGGGGGAGGGAGAGATGGTTTGGAAGCAGTGAGGAGTTGCCAGACCTGACCCGGTGGGATCCTGAGCCCTTCAGGCCTGATCAACTCAGCAGTGAGCGGCGAGGCAGGCAAGTGGCGGTGCTCGGAAGGCACATTTTCTGCACCAGGAGAGACCCAGCACCAGACAGTCTACACGGCCACCCAGAATCAGTAAGAAGCAGCCCTGGATCAGCAAAAGATAAGTACTTGCGTACAGCCTACTGTGCGGATCAAAAACACCGCCCTTAGGGAAAAGCTTCTCTCCCATTTACCTCCCTGCTCCCTGCTCTGTACTGGGTCCCGGACCGGCTTCCGCAATTGCCGAGTCCCCTGGGCCGGAAGTAGGATCTGTCACACACCCAGAGCCATTCTCCCTGCCTTGGAGAGTGAACAAATAAACAGGGGAAAAAATAAACTGCTGGCTCCCCTAAGCCAGGAACCCAGGTTAGGTACAGTTCCTTTGCCTAGGCACAGGCATAAGGGATCCATGGACTTTGAGTGCCTCTCCCCCTTCATAGACTTGTGTGGGCCCACCTCAACAACATAGGCCCTCATTACTGCAGTACAACGTGGTATATACCAGAAGTCTAACTTCAACTACTTCAGCTGTGAAGTGGCAGGTTCTTGACATTGGACACTGATCTGCCCATTAAGCAGTGTCTTCACCTACCCACATCAGGGGCCTGAGGACTGGTGGCTCCACCCACGCCACCTAGCCACCTGTGATATGGGCCCGTGAATAAGAGGTGCTCCCCAGTCCTTACAGCCAACAGCATTAGGTGCTCATAGTCCGGCTGCAAAACCCACCACCTACATGCTCTAGGGAACAGGGACACGCCTTCCTCCTGGACACTTGGGGGTGGCCATCAGCCCCCTGCCTTGCTCAGAGTGTGTCCCCCTGCTGCAGCCAGATGCCTGTGCCTACGCCAATCACCCATGTCTGTCTAGGATTGTAAGTGAGAGCCTACACCACATACTTGGTGGCTATCTGTCTGGGCACCTGAGCTGAATCCATACAGAAGTGGGCAGACTGCTGAGCTCACATACCTAGTAACAGATCTAACCACCTGGTGACAGGAGATTAGAGCTTCAAAAGTGCAATAATCAAACTAGCTCATAATGAGCAGCCTATTTGGGCATATCAAAACAAAACAAGAAGCTAGGACACAGTAAACAAACATAAAATAAATAAATAACTTATTGATGGCTCAGAGACAGCAGTCAATATCAAATCACATAAAGAGGCAATCCATGATGGCTTCAGCAAGCTCCCAAAATAAAGAATCTAGAAATTTTCCAGAGGAGGAAAATTTCTTGGAATTACTGGAGGTGGAATACTAAAAACTAATATACAGAACTCTTCAAGAAATTAGGAAGGAAATGAAGCAAAATGCAGAACACGCAATAGAGGAAATTAAAAAGATTAGAGAAGATATAATGACAAATTTAACAGGCTGCAAGAATCCATAGAGAGACAACAATCAGAAATGCAGAAGATTAACAATAAAATTTCAGAATTAGACAACTCAATAGAGAGTCATAGGAGCAGAATTGAGGCAATGGAAGTCAGAATTAATGAGATTGAAGATAAGCACTAGACACTAACTTATTTGAGGAAAAATTAGATAAAAGGATTTTAGAAAAATGAAGAAACCCTAAGAATTATGTGGGACTCTCTCAAGAGGAATAACCTACAAGTGATTGGAGTACAAGAACAGGGGGGATAACAGAAAATACAGAGAGAATTGTTGAAGATTTGTTGGCAGAAAACTTCTCTGATATCATGAAAGATGAGAAGACATCTATCCAAGATGCTCACTGAACCCCACATAAGGTAGATCCCAAAAGACAGTCACCAAGACATATTATAATCAAACTTACTAAAACCAAAGATAAAGAGAGAAGTTTAATAGCTGCTAGAGATAAACAAAAAGTCATCTACAAAGAAGAGTCAATAAGAATAAGCTCGGACTACTCAGCAGAAACCATGCAGGCAAGAAGGCAATGGGATGACATATATAAAGCCTTGAAGGAAAAAAAACTGCCACCCAAGAATTCTATATCCAGCAAAACTGTGTCTCAAATTTGATGGCAAAATTAGGGCATTTCCAGATAAACAGAAGTTTAGGGAATCTGCAAAATCCAAAACAAATTACAAGAAAAACTAAAGAGAGTCCTTCGGTTAGAAAATCAGTAACATCAGATAACAACCCAAGACTAGAACACAGGACAGAGCAACCAGATAACAACCCAGATAGGGAAGTCACAAAAGTAAATCAAAGCTAAAACACTGAAAATAGGGAAAACAGAGATGTCAGTATGTAAAAGATGACAACATTAAAACAAAAAAGAGTGACTTAAAAAATGTAGACAGATTTTTCATATGGAGAGGAAGTCAAAGTGATATAAAGAAATAAAAGACTGGTATAAACTTGGAAAAATAGGGGTAAATATTAAGGTAACCACAAAGGAAACTAACAATCCTACTAGTCAAAATAAAACACTAGAAAAATATAAAGACTCAGCAAACACAAAATCAACAACAATGAAAAAGATGAAAAGAAAATACATAAAGAAAAAAGACTCAGCACAAAAGATTAACCGGAACAAAGAAACTGTCAACAGCACACCAAAAAAGACGTCAAAATGACAGCACTAAACTCATACCTATCAATAATTACACTGAATGTAAATGGACTAAATGTACCAATAAATAGACAGAGAGTGGCAGATTGGATAAAAAAACATGATCCATCTATATGCTGCCTACAAGAGACACACCTTAGACTTAAAGACACAAACTAAAACTCAAAGGATGGAAAAAAAAATCAAGCAAACAACACTCAAAAAAGAGCAGGAGTGGCAATATTAATCTCTGACAAAATAGACTTTAAAGTGAAATCCACCACAAAGGATAAGGACACTATATAATGATTAAAGGGTCAGTACACCAGGAGGCCATAACTATAATAAATCTTTATGCACCCAACGACAGGGCTCCAAAATACACTAAAACAAACTCTAAGACACTGAAAAGAGAGATAGACAGTTCCACAATAATAGTAGGAGATTTCAACACACCACTTTTGGTGAAAGACAGAACATCGAGAAAGAAGCTCAACAAAGACACAGAAGAGCTAAATGCTACAATCAACCAACTTGATCTCATAGCCATATACTGAACACTCCACCCAAAACCAGCCAAGTATACTTTCTTTTCCAATGCACATAGAACATTCTCCAGAATAGACCACGTATTAGGCCATAAGGCAAGCCTTAACAAAATCCAAAGCATCGAAATATTACAAAGCATGTTTTCTGACCATAAAGCCATAAAAGTCAAAATCAACAACAGAAAAAGCAAGGAAAAAAAAAAATCAAACACATGGAAACTGAACAACACCTTGCTCAAAAACTACTGGGTAGTAGAAGAAATTAAGGATGGAATAAAGAAATTCATAGACTCAAACGAGAATTAAAACACATCCTATTACAACCTTTGGGACACAGCAAAAGCAGTGCTCAGAGGTCAGTTCATAGCAATAAATGCACACATCCAAGAAGAAGAAAGGGCCGAAATCAAAACATTAATCCTACAACTGGAACAAGTAGAAAGAGAGCAGCAAAAGAAGCCCTCAGGCACCAAAAGAAAGGACATAGTAAGAATTAGAGCAGAATTAAATGAAATAGAGAATAGAAAAACAATTGAAAGAGTTAACAAGACCAAAAGCTGGTTCTTTGAAAAGATCAACAAAATTGAAAAACCATTGGCCAAACTGACAAAAGAAAAACAGGAGAGGAAGCAGATAACCCATATAAGAAATGAGATGGGTGATATCACAACAGACTCAACTGAAATTAAAAGAATCATAACAGAACACTGTGAAAAATTGTTCTCTAACAAATTTGAAAACCTATAGGAAATGGACAAAGTTCTAGAAACTCACTACCTACCTAAACTAACACAAACAGAGGTAATACAACTAAATAAACCCATAACAAAAAAAGAGACTGAAAAGGTAATTTAAAAACTCCCAACAAAAAAAAGCCCTGGCCCGGAAGTCTTCACTGGACAATTCTACCAAACTTCTCTTTGTTAAAGACATCCACTTGTGATATTTCTGTTATAGCAGCACTAGATGACTAAGACAAAGAGTGTCTTGGTTGAGGGAAAATCACACTGGAAAATGTAGGGATGGTGTACACCAAGTCAAGCAGCTCACTCTCAGGTGGCCCAGAAAATGACTAATGATAATGGGATACCAGATAGAGAACAAAGGTAATGGAGTAAATAAGGTAACATGTTAAGAATCAGGGCATCTGAGTAAGGGGAATGTGAGAGTCTTTGTACTATTCTTCCAATGTTTCTATATATTTCTAATTATTTCAAATTTTCTTACTTTAAAATTCAGAGTGATTTGTTGCCGTTGCATTTCCCTGATTTTTAAAATGTGGTGGAAGTACCTACACAAATTTTTACAATTTGTTTTCCTAGATAAATTTGAATCATCTGCCTATGATCTGCACCCAACACTCATTTGGGTGTTCCGGCTATCTTAATCACATCGCATTAACATAAAAAAAAAAAAAAGAAAAGATTTTTTTGTCCAATTTGGCAGAAAAAATGCGAGTGTAGTTAAGCTGTTTTAAGAAAAATTTAAGCTGAGGCAATTCAAGAACAGAGGGCCTACACTGCAAGAAGAGTAAAATGAAGTCGTTCATAACGAAGGCAAATGACATCCAAGGTCAACATTTTTACAAAAACATTAACAAGTACTAGAAATGACAAACATGTGAATAAATGTGTAATTTACATGTTATTTTAATTTCTTAATTTCTGTAAGGACACTTGATTCATGAAAGCAAAATTAATATTATTTATTGTAGGTTATAGGCATATGTGTATTTTAAATACATAAAAATAAAAGCATAAATCATTGGAGAAGATATATGGAATTATACTATTTAAGGTTCTGATATATTCTGTCAAGTGGAAGATGGTAATTCTAAATAGAATGTAATATATTAGGTATGCATGCTATGATGGCTATTTGAACCACTAATAAAAAAATGTTATAGCTTCAAGTAATTAAAGTATAAGAAATTAAAATAAAGATGCAGACTACACTAAAGGAAGACAAAAGGAGATGGAGGGGTAAAAAGAAGATAGGAGAAATAGAAACTAAAGTCTCTGGTTTCTGTTCTTTAATGACGAAAGGTAAAAATCCCAGTGACAAATTCATGGATGGCAGCTTCTCCAAACTCCCTAATATTCTTTCATTCATCTAATCAATAAAATGGACTGAGAGTCAACCAGTTAAAGAAAACTGCAAGATTCCTTGAGGAGGATCCATTGAACACCATTGCTTTCCTGTACGACACCCCAGCATATTGCAAGAAATATGAGTGAAACAAAGACACAAAATACTGTACATTAACACATTCTCCATCTTCCAGGTATCTACCTACATCTATGAAATAAAATCTCCACCCCTCTCCAGTAAAAATTATCTAGATCAATATTGAATTCTACAGTCTATGTCAGGCATTGGCCATATCCACACTGAGATAAAATTTATGGAAATTCTTCATGAGGATATGGTTGTAAGAGAGGAAATCTCTTCTCTACAGTGGTACTGGTAGACAGGAAACTCATTTCCCCAAAAAGATTGTGAATCTTTTTATGAGCTCATAATTTTATCAATAGACTGTCAAACCCCCAATACAGCACAGATATCAAATTGACTTCCTGTCTTATTATCTAGTGCTGATATACCACAAGTGGGTGGCTTAAACAAATTTGTTTTCTCACAGTTTAGGAGGTTAGAAGTGCAAATTCAGCATACCAGCTCTAGGGGAGGGCCTTCTCTCTGCTCTCGGGGAAGGTCCTTGTTCATTGGCTCCTTGGTGATCTTCACATGGTGTGGCACCTACCTTTCTCCATCTCTGCTTGCTTGCTTGCTTGCTTTAATCTCTTTTATAGGGTCACTATGAGTCAGAATTGACTTGACGGCAAAGGGTTTGCTTTTTGGCTATCTCAAAAGAGATTGACTCAAGAACACCCTACACTAATCCTGCTTCATTAACATAACAAAGACAACCCATTCCCAAATGAGATTATAGACAAAGGCATAGAGGTTAGGATTTACAACATGTATTTCAGGGGACACAGTTCAATATGTAACACCTCCTAAGATCAATGAGGAATTTTAAGTTAAAAATTGGTACTCAGTAAATGATCACTGAATACAGTGATTGTGGCTATATGTAAGCGGTGATTCACAAAAATTTAAGAACAGAACCTCGGAGCTCTAGGATCCCTGAATATCAGTAGTAAGGGGTTAACAGTGGGAAAACATGAATCCAAAATATGAGCAACATGCATCAAATATAGATGCAAATCTCCAAAAGTACTTACATAAAAAGTGAAAATAAAATTCAGTGTAGAGGAGATAACAAAGGTGACCACCAGCATCTGGATGGTGTGGGTAGCAGTAGTCTCAGGAAGACATTTCTGGGGATTGGGGGTGTGAATATGCTGCACTCTCTGGTGGTGTCTCTGCAGGAGAAGCACCATGGAGACACTGGCCCAGAACATGAGGCCAATAAACATGGCCTCTGTGACAAACAACAAGGTGTTAATGCCTGCATTAGTTTCCAGGGATGAACAGAACCACTTGTTCTGGGTGTGAGTATCATTGTGCATTTCCTGTGGACCAGTGATTTTCACAGGAAGAAAGCTATTTATCAAGACACTGAACATCCAGCAGGTGTAACAAGAAGGACCAATGACCTTGTGTGTTCTCACTTGGATCATCACCCACCTTGATCTCATGGGGATGAGAGTGACAAGCTGATTGGTGCTTAGGACGCAGGTGGAGCACAGGCTGGTGCTGTGAGCAGTTTGGTGGGTGTAATAGACAAATTTACATCCAAGACTTGACAAGGGGTTCCTTAAATCAAACGCTGCCATTGTGTAGGGAATCCCAGTGAAGAGAAGAACCAAGGAGTTGGCCATGGCCATGTGGGCAAGGATTGTGTGTGGGGGCCTTATCCTGTGGCCAAGCAAGATTGGAGAGACATTATGGTAGAAGAGAAGGACATTGGCCAGAGTCCCAACCATGATTAGGCAAAGAAAGAGAGTTTTCAGAACCACTTTCCCAGTGGTTTTTAGGACACAGTTCTGAAAAGACATGGGGAGGATGCCAGGGTGGCCTGCGGGGAAAGCAGGGCTATCGAAGTACAGGCATCAGCAGCCTTTCTAGTTATCCAGACTTGGTAACGTATTCTTTGCCTTTTCTTCTCCTAAAGAGGTAGACATAGTCATATTCCACAGGAGAGGCTCAGTCTAGAGAACACAACCCCAATATCGGTTTCACATTTCACAATTATTACTTTGAATTTTTAAATTTTGACTCCCCTCCAGAATGTAAGGTTCATGCACTCATTAACTATGTCTGTCTTGTTCCCCAACATGGTTGACACAGTACAGGTGCTAAATGAACATGTACTAAGTCGATGAATATGTGAATGATAAGGATTTACTATACCATGGTTACAATTCATGCTCATCCTGCCTGTCATCATAATTCATTAGTCTAAGAAAATCAAATGGAAAATCACAAATTATGTGCCAATTAGAAGATCATGTATCTTAGTCATCTAGTGCTGCTGTAACAGAAATACCACAAGTGGATGGCTTTAACAAAGAGAGATTTATTCTGTCAGAGTCCAGTAGGCTACAAGTCCAAATTCAGGGCATCAGCTCCAGGGGAATGCTTTCTCTGTTGGCTCTGGAGGAAGGTCCTTGTCATCAGTCATCCTCTGGTCTGGGAGCATCTCAGGATAGGAACCTCAGGTCCAAAGGACATGCTCTCCTCCCAGCACTGCTTTCTTGGTCGTATGAGTTTCCATGTCTCTCTGCTCCCTTCTCTCTTTTATATCTCAAAAGAGATTGGCTTAAGACACTATCTAATCTTGTAGACCTCATCAATGTAACTGCCACTAATCCATCTTATTACATCATAGTGATAGAATATACAACACGTAGAGAAATCACATAAGATTACAAAATGGTAGACAATTATATAATACTGGGAATCGTGACCCAGCCAAGTTGACAGATATTTTTGGGGCACGCAGTTCAATCCGTGACATCATGTAATTAATCAAATTGCAAAACAATAGTCAATCTTGGCGAACTCATAGTATCATTCATCAAAATGATTAGATACAAAATACCTTTAAAAAACTCCATAGCCCTCTGAATACACAACCCTAAAATGTCCTAGACATTCTATTCAGTATAGAAAAGATCCCCAGTGGCAAAACTACTATAATTTTTCATAATTCCCCCATCTTAACTTGTAATGTGGAGAAGTCAGATCCCGGTCTCCAGTCCTCCTCAATCCACACCAAAAATTAAATACTCAATCATTTGGCCCAGTACATAGTCAGATTGTTTTAATTCTTCATTAGGTTTTGAGTGCTTATGTTTTGTCTGACTTTTTGTTTGGTTCTTAATCTTACAAATAAGAATCAGTTTAGGTCTCTGAACTCAAAGTCACCCTTAGCACACATGGGGTCACATTAAAATTTGATCAGGGCCCTGATGAGTGAGTAACAAGGTTCTGTGGGTACAACACAAAGATTGACTTACCCTAGTAAAGTGTGATGTCTCCCAGATGCCAAGGTCCTTAATTATTCCTCAGGATTCAAAAGGCATTGTGAGGTGCAGAAGGGAAAAATGATTTTAAAGCAAAGCTCAGAGTTAAAATAATTTCTTCTTCAGGAAAATTGGGCCCAACTTATAAACTACTATGCAGCCCCATGATGGGTTTAATAGCATCGGCTTTGCATTCACCAGATCTGGGCCCCCGTCCTAATTCCCACTCACTGGTGCTGAGACAACAGAACACAGCCTGGACCTCTCAGAACCTTGGTTACCTCATTTGTAACATGGGGAGAAAACCAGGACTTCGGTGAGAGGCAGGAGAGCAGGTTGTCATGAGTTATAATCTCTGCAGCCAGAAAGCTCTTATATGGTGTCAAGGTCATCTTTTTATAGCTTAGTATAACCTGGGGAATTTTACCAATCACTCTATGCCACTGTTTTCTCATTGAAAATGTGAAGTACGAATTAAAAGATAACATAATCATAAAGAGGTATGAGTATACAATGCAGATTTCATGTTAATTATTGGTCACAGTGGCTGGCAGAAAGTTCTCATTTAGTAGAAGTAGAAAGTAGGGTTGTTGTAGACATCATTTGTTTACTTGTTTTGATGATTTAACACACTATGTACATGAAGGAAGTAAAAATGGATGTATAGATCAGTCATATTTCAACAGTGACACTATTTTGTCAGACACAAAAATTAGAGTTTATCCTAACATTTTTTTCTTTCCTCTTTCTGCCTCAGGTTAAAGAAGGAAAGAGGGTCCTTTCCCACCTGCATAGAGAGAGACAAATATGAGCCACACTCACACACAGGATGCAGAAAAAACATAAACAGGACCCAGAACATCTTTGCAGAAATACCGAGAAGATTGCATTATCCTGCAGTGGCATTAGAGAAAGGAAAACTAGGTATGTTATTATACCATAGGCTAGTTCTCCATGTATTTCAGTTTGTCCGTGTTGTGTGTGTGTGTGTGTGTGTGTGTGTGTGTGTGTGTCAATGAATCTCGTTTTACGTTTGGGATACTTGAGTCCTACCAGAAACACTGCACAAAATTTGTTCTCATATATTCATACCCAAGCCTCTATATGTTAGGTCTGAAACAATTAGGGAGTCCTGGTGGTGCAGTGCTTAAGAGCTATGGCTGCAAACCAAAAGTTTCGGCAGTTCAAATCCACCAGCCGCTCCTTGGAAACCCTGTGGGGCATTTCTACCCTGTCTTATAGTGTCACTATGAGTCGAAATCGACTCGACAGCAACGTTTTTTTGTTTGTTTGTTTTACGGGAGACAATTAGCAGACTCTATTACACAAGTAAAGAGTTTGCATCTAAATCTGGCAAAGATTCCAAAGAGACCACCTTCGTCTCTCTGTCTCAGAGTCAGGGTCTAGGGAACAGGAATTTACAGGGATCCCTACGTTTTAACACACCTGAGAGACTTCCCAGTACAACCCTCTCCTGCCAGGCTCAGCCAGAGGATGGATGGGACTGTTCATAATGAGGCATATCAGCCCTTGTCCTGCCCAATGTCCTACACAACCTCCACTCTCTGTCCCTCTCCTGTTGGACACCCCTCTGTCCTGTTCTTGCCCTGAGTTTAAACCTAAAGAAACACTCACCTGACTGTTCTTTGCTCCAGAGCTCCACACAGAGAAGTGTCATTCAGTATAAGCCCAGAACACCTGAGGCCATAGTTATAAGTACATGGTTCCTGGACCTGGCCCCATAGAGATTCCATTATCATGTCACCTGTAGGACAAGTGATAGTGTCTGCATGGGGATTCTCAGAAATCACCAGTGAGGAGCAATTTTTACTCCCAGTCAAGTCAGCATGAGCTGCCACCAGTGATTAAGTAGAACTCTTGGTCATTAATAAGAAGATGCTAGTGAGCAACCCAACAGCTGGGACAGAAAGTTTTCTGTGCTCCTTGTGGAACAATCTAAGTTCAGAATCAAAGTTCCATCAAGGGTAGAAGGATAGCTTGAAGGGGGGCCAAGGAGTCCTTTAACTTTATTTCCTGTTGGGCGTTCTCCTCAATTATCTTTCACATTTCCCAAGTCACAGTGACCCCATGATTGTTTCCTATTGAGCATCACCATTTGATCTGGAGTCTGGTCTCTCCCAGGAGTTTCAATCCACAACTCTTGCTGAAATGGGTCTTTAATTCTCTCTATATTTTTACTGTTTATTTTCCCCTTATTATTTAGAAAAGCACATAATCTGTTGAGTAAATCCAAAGATTTATTTAGTTTATAACCTCCATAATGCATTAAGTTGGTGTTACAGAAAATAAAAAGGAAAATATTTAGAAATTGAACAGACAGTTGAGGGGATATTTATTGGAACAGAAATACAAATGTAAGACCCAAACAAGACAACCGGGATACATAATAATTGTGATTTTTCCTAATTAACCTACTACATTTATGCTCATGATTCATGAAGTGTTCCATATTTTTCTGCTATAACTTTGTAGCATGTGTGCACCAAGAGAACACTTTTAAACTGTGAACACAAAGAAATATTTTAGAAATTTTTTTGGTCAATAGTTTATTTTCCTCACTCAGGATACACTGGAGGACTGGCTGTGCCCAGATCCATCACATCTGAGACAGTCGGAAGCCTTGATCATTGTTAATTTGTATTTCCAGGAACAAAAAGTGGGAGCAGAGCTCCACAGCAGAAATTTTGGTGCACGTAAAGGTATTGGGATCTATCGCTAATGTCACAAAAGAAAACATTTCCAATATCTACATACAGAAAAATCAGTACTCGGTGTAACTGAGGTTCACCCAGAGGTTAAAGACATCCTGCTGGCTGAGTAGACCTCCCCATTCCTCACACCCCATTCCAGAAGCCAACTTCTGAAGTCAAAAGAACAGCCCCTTATCGACTAATAGATTCTCTTTAAACACCAGATCCCACTGTTTCCTTGTTCCCATGTCCACCTTCCAGTAATGGCGGCCAGAGGTGAACCGAGGGGAGCCCAGGACACAGCTGGAGTAGTTTAATCTGTCAGTTAGCTGTTTTCAATTCTGTTTGAAATACTCACATTCAAAAAATGAGAGGATCACAACATCCATTCATAAAATCTATATACATGAAGTGTCTCCATTACAGAACCCTCAAGAAATTTGAGATTTTTTTGGTTAAATATTTTCCTATTTATTTTGGTTTTTATTTTTCAAATATACAAAGCCCAGGTCTTAATTTTGGGGTGACTATTATAGACATCAGGAGCCCTGGTTTCCCAGTGATTAAGCACTGGCTGCTAACAGAAAGATCAGCAGTTAGAATCCACCAGCTGCTCCACAGGAGAAAGACGTGGCAGTCAATTTCCATAAAGATACAGCCTTGGGAACCCTATGGGGCAGTTCTACTCTGTCCTATAGGATCTCTATGAGTTGGAATCTACTTAACAGCAATAGTTTTTATTTGTTTGTTTTTTAATTGTAGATGTATTTAACAACATTTGCTTCATGATGTAATAACAAAACTACCTTGGGGTCATCTGACAGCTCTTCCCCAGGTGGTGCTATGTCCAAGTTTACAAATGTCTGATCTGGACTTCTGGCCTTCGTTTTACTTTCTAAGATGCCCACCAGAGTTTAGGACTGACCTGATCCTGTCCCTTCTCAGTTTAGTAAACGTTTCCGTTTCTTGCTACCTAAGGACATTCTGACTACCAGGTCCTCACAGACTATTAAAAACGATAGCAGTTTAAAATCGTAGGTAAATGTTCACCCTTCTTTCTGCCTGGAAACTTTTAAGCCTGACTGGCCTACAGAAACTCCACCAAACTCAATCCCCAACCAATTGTTCCTTCATGCAGGAGCCTTCCCTTTATCTCAAGACTAATTATATCTCTATATTGCTCTCCTAGGACAATTTTAAACACTCTAAAAGCACTGGTCACTATTTGTATTTACATTTGTGTAGTCTGAAATTTCTTTAATGTGACCACCTTAGTTGAGAGCCAGGATTGTAACCTTGATTTTGAATATGAAATATGAATACTATCAGGCAAAAAGTAGACAGCAAATAATAACTACTGCATCATTAAACAATTTCATTGAATACTTTGTAATCAATCTGGTTTCTTTTTTGTTTTTTCTTGATTTTCATCTCCCTATACTTCCCTGTCAAAAATAATCAAAGCACAAAAAATGGTGCTCTAGGCAGAAGCACCACGCCGTCCCTCCACAGCAAAGATCTGAAAAACTAAGCCGAACAGAGAATACAACAATCCTGAAACCCTAAAACACCAAATAAAGAGATAAAGAACTCAGACAAGCATCAAATGGAGTGAGAAAACTGACAGAGAACGAAGAGCGAAGAGAGATTCATGCAGAGGTCCCCTACCAGCTAACGCAGCGCAGATCCGCCTATCGGAGACCAGCAAATGGGGTACGAGAAAGCAGCCTCACAGAGCGTCCAGCAGGAGACAAAACAACCGGTAATTTGCAATATATGCTTTCCCACCCCCCACCCTTCTTCACCCCAACTCGGCCTCCTCTGCTTCACAGGGCCACAATCTCTTGACCGGGAAACACCAGCTGCTTGGATTCCATGCACCCAAATGGGCCACCTCTCTGAGTGCCATTTGTTGGCTGCTGGTGTTGCTTTTTTCTGCTTCTTTTGATTTCTTCCTTACCTCTCACCACCTCCCCCTCCTTTCGCTCAAATACCTGGCTCGTGCACCATCTTTGCTTCTTCCTGAGGGGCTGCAGAGCTCCAGTAATTTGTGATATACACTTTCGAACTCCCTACCCTTCTTCACCCACACTTGGCCCCCTCTGCTTCCCGCAGACACAGTCTCTTGTCCGAGAAACACCAGCCCGCACTAGCTGGCTCTCTGAGTGTAATTGTTGGCTGCTAGTGTTGCTTTTTTTTTTTTTTTCTACTTCTTTTGATTTCTTCCTTACTTCTCACCACCTCCCCCTCCTTTCGCTCAAATACCTGGCTTCATGCACCATCTTTGCTTCTTCCTAAGGGGCTGTGGAGCTCCGTTTGAGCATGGAGCTGCTTCCCGGTCTGGGCTGCTGTGCTGGTGGGATCCCGGGGCTTTTGTTTGTTTGTTTGTTTTGAATTGTTTGTTTGTTTTCTTTTCCTTTTCTTGAGTTGGGAGCCCTTTCTGGCCAGGCAGTGCTGTGTGGCAAGGAGACCTCCCCCTCAGCTTGCACAGGCATGCAGAGGGATCCCTGCAGGCATTTCTTTTTTTGTTGGGTTGTTTTTTTCTTCCCCTGTGTTTTTGGGGGCCTTTCTTGTTCTTTTTTTTTTTATTTTAATTTTTTTGTTTCCTTTTCCCTCTTTTTCCCTTTTTGTCTTTCTTCATTGCTCAGTTTCTCATCTCTCTATATCTTACTTTTCTTTCTGTTCCCTTAATATCTGGCATTGTATACCTCTATGCCTTCTAGCCAGGCTGTACTGCAACACCTGAGAGCAACTTCCCCAGACCTCATAGCTGCACTGGTGGGATCCCTGGGCACTTTGCCGTTCATTAACCGTTCTGATTTTTATTTGTTCACTCTTTTCTTTCTCTTCCCCCTTCAGTTTTTCTCCATTTCATAGTCTCTCATCTCTCCACTCCAATGGCAAGCTCCCCTAGCATTCTTTTTTGTTTGTTTGTATGTTTTTGGCTGCTGTTCCTCTCTCCTCTCTCTCATATCCATCTTAGTTCCACACATAACAATCTCCCCGCTGCATCCTGCCTACCTGCACCGTGTGCTTGACATCACACCACCAAGCAGCACAGGCACAGCCTGCTGGAACCTGCCCTGCACTGATTACCAACCTGCTCTGGTGGCTGTAGTAAGTGCCACAAACAACCCAACCCAGTAACTCCTCTTCAGCTAGACCTGCCCTGCCATACCATATCTGAGTGACTGACCCTGCCAATTGGAGAAGGAGGTGAAAAGTATTGTGCCCACAGACGAGCAAACAACAAAGGACACACAGTCCACCTGCTCAGACATAGTCCATTTTTTTTTAAAAAGGGACAAAACAAACAAATCTACAATCAATAAACGAGAAAAATAACTACTGAATGCCCCGAAGACAGCAGACAATAGCAACACTTTTACAAAAACAGGACAGGATGGTTCCAGTAGGCATCCAAAATAAAACACCAGATGACTCTCCAGTGGAAGAAAATGCACTAGAACTACCTGATAGGGAATTTAAATCTCTCATACTCAGAACTCTCCAAGAGCTGAGGCAAAAGGCTGACAAACACGAGGAAAAAATAGACAAATTCATGGAAAATACGGACTAAAAAATGGAATAATTCAGGAAAATAATGCAGGAACAAAATACCAAAATAAATTCACAACTAGAAATTATACAAAGACAACAATTAGAAATCCAAAAGGTAAACAACAAGATTTCAGAAATGGATGGTGTCAGAGAAGGGCTGAGAAGCAGATCTGAAATGGTGGGAGACAGGATCAATGGAATTGAAGACAAACACTTGGATACAACTCTGTTTCAGGAAAACTCAGAAAAAAGAACAATGAAAAATGAAGAGACCCTGAGAGTTACGTGGGATACAATCAAAAGCAAAAATTTTCAAGTGATTGGAATTCCAGAACGGGGAGAAAACAGAAAACACAGAGAGGATCACTGAAGAACTGCTGACAGAAAACTTCCCCAATATCATGAAAGATGAAAAGCTGGTCATCCAGGAAGCTCAACGAACCCTATATAGGAGAGACCCCAAAAGAAAATCACTAAGGCATATCATAATCACACTCGCCAAAACCAAAGACAAACAAAGAATCCTGAGAGCAGCTCCTGAAGAACAAAAACTCACATACAGAGGAGAAACAATAAGACTAAGCTGAGATTATGTGGCAGAAACCATGTAGGCAAGAAGGCAATGGGATGACATATATAAAATCTTGAAAGAAAAAATCACCAGCCAAGAATAATATATCCTGCAAAACTCTCGTTCAAATTTGATGGTGAAATTAGGTCATTTCCAGATAAACAGAAATTAAGGGACTATATAAAAGTCAAACAAAACTTACGAGAATTATTAAAGGGAGTTCTTCGATCTGAGGACAAACAACTTCAGCTCACAGGCAGAATCTAGGACGCAGGATCGTACCAGCCAGATACCAATCTAGGAAATGAACTCTCGAGGACTATCCAAAACCAAAAGAAATACGACAGGGAATCAGAGAAGTTAGTCAGTAAATGACAACAACATCAAAACAATAAAAGAGGGAATAAATGGCATAAGTATAGAACCTTCTAATGGAGAGGAAGGCAAGGCGATACCAAGTAATGGTAGACTGCTTCAAACTTACAAAGATAAGGGTAAAATTCATGGTAACCACAAAGAAAGTTAACAAACATACTCATAAAAAAAAGAGGAAAAACATAAAGTCTCAGCAAAAACAAAACCTACAAAAACAAAAGAAATGGACACAAAATCCACAAACAAAAGTAACTCAGCACAAGAGAGTAAGAAGAACAAAGAAAACTTCAGCACCACAAAAAAAAGCACTACAAAATGACAGCAACAAACTCACATCTATCAATAATTACACTGAATGTAAATGGACTCAATGCACACATAAAGAGATGGAGAATGACAGAATGGATAAGAAAACAGGATCCATCAATTTGCTGTCTACAAGAGACACACCTTAGAAACAAAGTTGTGAATTTATTAAAAGTCAAAGGTTGGAAAAAAATATGTCAAGCTAACAACTACCAAAAAAGAGCAAGAGTGGCAATTCTACTCTCAGATAAAATAGACTTTAAAACGAAATCTACCATAAAAGACAAAGAAGGACACTATATAATGATTAAGGGAACGATCCATCATGAAGACATAACCATAATAAACATCTACGCACCCAAAGACAGGGCTCAAAAATGCATAAAACAAACTCTAAAAACACTGAAAAGAGAAATTGACAGTTCCACAATAATAGTAGGAGACTTCAACACACCATTCTCAGTAAAGGACAGAACAACTAAGAAGAAACTCAGCAAAGATACAGAAGACCTAAAGGGCACAATCAGCCAACTTGACCTCATAGACATATATAGAACACTCAATCCAACCACTGCAAACTACACATTCTTTTTAAATGCACATGGAACGTTCTCCAGAATAGACCACACCTTAGGCCACAGAACAATCCTCAATAAGATCCAAAACGTTGAGATAATTCAAAGTATCTTCTCTGACCACAATACCATCAAGGTAGAAATTAACACTAGAAAGAGCAAGGAAAAGAAATCAATTACATGGAAACTGAATAATACCCTGATTACACGTCAGTGGGTAATAGAAGAAATCAGAGATGGAATCAAAAAATTCCTAGAATCAAATGAGAATGAAAACACATCATACCAAAACCTTTGGGACACAGCAAATGCAGTCCTCAGAGGACAATTTATAGCAATAGATGCACATATCAAAAAAGAAGAAAGGGACAAAATCAAAAGATTAACTACAGAACTCACTCAAACAAATAGAAAGAGAACAGCAAAAAAAGCCCACAACCACGGGAAGAAAGGAAATAGTAAAGATCACAGAAGAAATAAATGAAATAGAGAACAGAAAAACAATAGAAAGAATCAACAAAACCAAAGGTTGGTTCTTTGAAAGAATCAACAAAATCAACAAACCACTGGCCAGACTGACAAAAGAAAAACAGGAGAGGACACAAATAACCCAAATAAGAAATGAAATGGGGGACATTACAACAGACCCAACTGAAGTAAAAAAGATTATAACAGAATATTATGAAAAACTATACTCCAACAAATTTGAAAACCTAGAAGAAAAGGATAAATTCCTAGAAACACACCGCCTACCCAAACTACAACAAAGTGATGTTGAAAATCTGAACAGACCCGTAACAAGAGAAGAGAATGAAAAGGTAATAAAAAAAAACTCCCAACCAAAAAAAGCCCTGGTCCAGATGGCTTCACTGGAGAATTCTACAAAACATTTACAGAAGAGCTTCTACCAGTACTACTCAAGCTATCTCAGAGCATAGAAGAGGAAGCAACACTTCCAAATTCATTCTATAAAGCCAGCATACCGCTGATACCAAAACCAGGCAAAGACATCAGAAAAAAAGAAAATTACAGACCAATATCTCTCATGAATATAGATTCAAAAATTCTCAACAAAATTCTAGCCAATAGAATTCAGCATCATATCAAAAAAATAATACACCACGACCAAGTAGAATTCATACCAGGTATGCAAGGATGGTTCATCATTAGAAAATCAATCAACGTAATCCACCACATCAATAAAAGGAAAGAAAAGAATCACATGATCATCTCAATTGATGCAGAAAAGGCATTTGACAAAGTCCAACACCTATTCCTGACAAAAACTCTCAATAAAATAGGTATAGAAGGGAAATTTCTCAACATAATAAAGGGCATCTATGCAAAACCAACGGCCAACATCATTCTTAATGGAAAGAG
This sequence comes from Dugong dugon, assembly GCA_030035585.1. Classification (NCBI taxonomy): domain Eukaryota; kingdom Metazoa; phylum Chordata; class Mammalia; order Sirenia; family Dugongidae; genus Dugong; species Dugong dugon. The sequence continues at coordinate 120,137,592 of CM057466.1, forward strand.
GCTGAAAACATTCCCCTTGAAAACAGGAACAAGACAAGGCTGCCCTTTATCACCACTCCTATTTAACATTGTGCTGGAAGTTCTAGCTAGAGCAATAAGGCAAGAAAAAGAAATAACAGGCATCCAAATTGGTAATGAAGAAGTTAAACTGTCCCTGTTTGCAGATGATATGATACTATACATAGAAAACCCTAAAGACTCCACAAGAAATCTACTGGAGCTAATAGAAAGATTCAGCAGAGTAGCAGGATACAAGATAAACATTCAAAAATCAGTTGGATTCCTATACACCAATAAGGAGAACGATGAAAAGGAAGTCAAGAAAACAATACCATTTTCAATAGCCCCTAAAAAGATAAAATACTTAGGAATAAATCTGACCTGGGATGTAAAAGACCTATACAAAGAAAACTACAAAACACTACTACATGAAACCCAAAGGGATCTACATAAATGGAAAAACATACCATGCTCATGGATAGGCAGACTCAACATTGTGAAAATGACAATTCTACCCAAAGCAATTTACAAATACAATGCAATCCCGATCCAAATACCAACAACATTCTTCAAAGAGATGGAAAAACTAATCATTAACTTTATATGGAAAGGGAAGAAGCCCTGAATAAGTAAAGCACTACTGAAGAAGAAGAATAAAGTTGGAGGACTCACACTACATGACTTCAGAACCTACTATACAGCTACACTAGTCAAAACAGCCTGGTACTGGTACAACGACAGATACATTGACCAATGGAACAGAATTGAAAACCCAGATGTAAATCCATCCACCTACGGTCACCTGATCTTTGACAAGGGCCCAAAGTCCATCAAATGGGGAAAAGACAGTCTTTTTAACAAATGGTGCTGGCAAAACTGGATATCCATCTGCAAAAAAATGAAACAGGACCCATACCTCATGCCATATACAAAAACTACTTCAAAATGGATCAAAGACCTGAATATAAAGCCTAAAACTATAAAGTTCATAGAAGAAAAAATAGGACCAACACTTCAGGCCTTAATACACGGCATTAACAGGATACAAACCATAACCATCAACGCGCAAACCCCAATAGATAAGCTAGATAACTGGGATCTTCTAAAAATCAAACACCTATGCTCTTCAAAAGACTTCACCAAAAGAGTAAAAAGAGAACCTACAGACTGGGAAAAAATTTTTGGACAGCACAAGTCAGACAAATGTCTAATCTCCATAATCTACAAGAAAATCCAACACCTCTACAACAAAAAGACAAATAATCCTATTAAAAAATGGGCAAAGGAAATGAACAGACACTTCACCAAAGAAGACATTCAAATGGCCAACAGACACATGAGGAAATGCTTGAGATCACTAGCCATTAGAGAAATGCAAATTAAAACCACAATGAGATACCATCTTACCCCAGCATTACTGGCAGGAATCAAAAACACTGGAAATAACAAATGTTGGAGGGGCTGCAAGGAGATCGGAACTCTTATGCACTGCTGGTGGGAATGCAAAATGATACAACCATTTTGGAAAATGATATGGCACTTCCTCAGAAAGCTAGAAATAGACATACCATTCGATCCAGCAATCCCACGCCTAGGAATATATCCTAGAAAAATAAGAGTCATCACTCCAATAGACATATGCACACCTATGTTCATGGCAGCATTGTTCACAATAGCAAAACGATGGAAACAACCTAGATGCCCATCAACAGATGAATGGATAAACAAACTATTTTACATATACACAGTGTAGTACTATGCAACAAGAAAGAACAACAGTGAATCTGTGAAGCATCTCATAACATGGATGAAACTGGATGACATTATGCTGAGTGAAATAAGTCAATCAGAAAAGGACAAATATTGTATAAGACCTCTATTATAAAAACCCATGAAAAGGTTCACACACAAAATGTAGCAATCTTTGTTGGTTACCAGGCATGGGAGGGGTGGGGAGAAATATTAAATAGGCAATAGGTAAGTGGTATCTTGGGTGATGGGTGAGACAGTACACAATACAGGGGAAACTAGCACAACTTGTACAAGGAAAGGTCATGGAAGCCCCATAGACATATCCAAACTCCCTGAGGGACTGAATTGCTGGGTGGAGGGCTGCGGGGACATGGTTTCGGGGAACATCTGTCTCAATTGGCATAACACAGCTTATAAAGACAATGCTCTACATTCTACCTTGGTGAGTAGTGTCTGGGGTCTTAAAAGCCTGTGAGCGCCATCTAAGATACTCCGCTGGTCTCATCCCTTCGGGAGCAAGGGAGAATGAAGAGAACAGGATACGAGGAAGATTAGTCGTAAGGACTAATTGTCCACAGCTACCAAGGCCTCCACCGGACTGAGTCCAGTACAGCTAGATGGTGTCCGGCTACCACCACTGACTGCTCTGACCAGGATCACAACAGAGGGTTCTGGACAGAGCTGGAGAAGGAAGTAGAACATAATTCTAACTCACAAAAAAAAGACCAGATTTACTGGCTTAAAGGAGACTGGAGAAACCTCAGGAGTATGGCCCCCAGACACCCTTTTAGCTCAGTGGTGAAGTTACCTCCGAGGTTCACTGTTCAGCCTGGGAGTGGACAGCCTCGTAAAACCAAATGAGACTAATGAGGTACAGGAGTCCAGTGACAAGGGCCAGAAGGCAGAAGGGGACAAGGAAGCTGGTGATAGGGAACCCAAGGTTGAGTAAGGATATTGTTGATGTGTTGTGAGATTGTTAACCATTGTCATAGGGCAACATTTGTAGTAACTGTTAAATGAGAAACTATTTTGTTCTTTAAGCCTTCGTCTTAAGTGAGAATAACAGCACAACTGGAAGAGCGTAGTCAATGTCACTGAACTGTGCATGTAGAAATTTTCGAAATGGTGTATCTTCGGCTATGTGTATTTTCACCAAAAAAAAAAAAAGGTTAAGAAGTTAGAGGGTTGACATGTTGTGGGGTTGTTAACCAATGTCATAAAACAATATGTGTACTACTGTTTCATGAGAAACTATTTGTTCTGTAAGCCTTCACCTGAAGTACAAAAAAGAAAAAAAAATCAAAGCACAAAGAAATTGAAATATATAGGATTTTTTGTGCTCTCTGTATGCTTTATTATACACATGAATATATATGCATGCAGTCACATACCTGCATATACATATACATACACATACACCTATATATGCACACATATATAGTCACATATGCATACCTATAAACGTATATTCCTACATACCTATGTATAAACCCGTTGACATCGAGTCCATTCCGACTCATAGCAACCCTATAGGACGGAATAGAACTGCCCATAGGATTTCCAAGGAGTGCCTGGTGGATTTGAACTGTCGACCTTTTGGTTAGCAGCCGTAGCTCTTAATCACTACACCACCCGAGTTTCCATACCTAGATATACACTTGCACATATATTTTTGGTTGTTTTTGCTGTAGTTTAAAGCATGTAGGATCTATTTAAGTGCTGCATTCATCTCGTTTTCTACTACACAGCTAGTTACTCTTGTGAGATATTATGTTGTGTCATTTAATGACACAAAATGACTTTGCCAACTCATATTCTTGTTGCACAGATAGGGTTTACTCAATGTACACTTACTTTTAGAGTTCTCCTTGGCATTTAGAACTTATAGGAGTCTTCCACTGCCAAATCTCTAAGCGTGAGATATTATTTGAGAAGCATCACTATGGTAGAGAAGGAACCCCAGGAGTTGAGGTATTCATTGTGCCCCAAGTGCCCTATGTCCCCTCGGAAGAAAAGGTCAAGCCCAGTTTTCATCTGGGAAAGATGAACACTGATGTTTGGATGAACTCAGGTGTGCTGATACCCAAGGTAGAAAATACAAAATATACCCTCTTCCTACACTCAGATGCCAGAAATTGCCAACATTGCCATGCCTTACCAGATAGTATGCGAATTGTCTAAATTCTGGCCCTTAAAATGCCTCAGCACCCAGTACTCATTTACATATGGCAGCCATGGGCTATTGTAATTGGTTACTGAGCAGTCCCATTTGACCCACTCCTCACCACTTTCTTCTGATTTACTTCTGTCTATCCTCACCCATTCACCTCAACTGCCTGCCCCCTGGCCCATTTGTCTACATGGTTTCTGTCCTTAGAATGAAAGTCCAACACCCTAAGACTGAGTTTCAGTATCTTTGTACACTGGCCTTCCCATTGTCTTCGGCTCAAGCTCCTTCCACGTACTAATCTCCATTGGAAGAACTCTATATTCTTTGTTGAAATGGCTAACACTGGGCCTTTGTGGGTTGGTACAAGACAAGCCTGGAACTTCTGGTGTAAGAATTTGGGAGCTTAATTGGTTTGTCACTGGCCAAATCTGGGAAAACATGAGCATGAAAATAAATAATGATTGCATCAGAATGCAACTATTTTATAATATAGGTATTTGATCAATAAGAATGAAAAAATAAATAAATGGGGACAAAGGAAAGTAATTGCCAACTAATGAAAGTTGAGGTCTGCCATTAGGCAACCATCGTTCAGTTGGTTGATTAAGATGAAAGTTGTCAATAGAAGTTAAGGCTGGTTAGTGGAAGTGTAACGAGGATCAGCATATTAGCATCATCTCAGAATGTCTCACCATGAAATACTAATAAAGTAGAAAGAGGAAATTATAAATTTGACATGGGAAGATTTGGCATAGCCAACTTCACCAGGCGATCAAGGTTAACCTGATCAGTGGTGGGACAGGTACACAAAGTATGGCCCCTGGTATTCCATACTGAGAGGAACACAACATTGTTTCTGGGGTCTTCCTGCCAAGGAAGTATGAACTGGGTCTAGTCATGAGGAAACATCAGACAAAACCAGTAGGAGGCTCTTCTCTAGAATGTAGAATGTTGAGAACATGAAAGGCAAGGAGTAATGGAGGAAAAGCTTGAAAGTAGAGAATGAAGAGGCATGGCAATTAAATGCAACATGTCTTCCTGAATGGGGATCCTGACCACAAAAGGAAAATGATACCTTACTGGGTCATTTCGAAAATTGAACCGTGTCTGTGAATTTAGCTGTCATGTTTGATCAATGTTGGTTTTCTGACTTGAATGGCAGCAGGGTTGTTTTGTAAGAAAGTGTCTTTGTTGTAGGGAAAATCACACTGGAGAATTCAGGAACTGTGTGCACCATGTCAAACATGCTCTAGAGAAGTTCAGAAGAAGAATGACAATAACGGGATAGTAGATAGAGAACAAAGGTGATGGAGCAAATGAGGTAACATGTTAAGAGATGGGGAATCTGGATAAGGGGGGTGTAGAATGGTAGACATTAACTCAGTGTAACAGCCAAGAACCTAGCCTCTATCTGACACCAAATTGATATTTAATAAATGTTTACTAAAGGGAAAATTAATAAAATATATATATTAACTTAACAAAGACTAAAGGAGATAAAGGACTAATAAGCAGATATGACAAATAGAAACCAAAGTTCCTGGTTTTGGTTCTTTAATGATGAAAAGTAAAAATTCAAATGAAAAATCCATGGATAGGAGCGTCTTCAGGCTCCCAAGTATTCCTTCATTCATCTAATCCATAAAATTGACAGAGAATTAACCAGTTAAAGAAAATCTGAAATGTTCCTGGAGGAGGATCCATTGGACACCGTTTCTTTCCTGGGTGACACCTCAGTATTTTGGAAGAAATATGACTGAAATAAAGATACATAATATTGTAGAAAACACATCCTCCAGCTTGCAGAATTCTTATCTTCATTTATAAACTAAAAATCTCCACCTGCTCTAGAGTAAAAATTACCTGGACCAATATTGAATTCTTCCCAATATATATGAGGCATTAGTCATATCCACAACATTAGATAACGTTTATGGGAACTCTTTATGAGAACACTCTTCAAAGAAAGGAGATTTCTTCTATACAATGACACTAGAAGAGTTGTTGTTGTTAGGTGCCATCAAGTTGGTTCTGACTCATAGCAATACTACACATAACAGAACGAAACACTGCCCAGTCCTGCATTATCCTCACAGTCGCTGTTAAGCTTGAGCCCATTGTTGCACCCCCTGGGTCAACCCATCTCATTGAGGGTCTTCCTTTTTTTGCTGACCCTCTGCTTTATCAAGCATGATGTCCTTCTCATGGGACTGATCCCTCCTGATAACGTGTCCAAAGTATGTGAGATGTAATCTTGCCATCCTTGCTTCTAAGGAGCCTTCAGGTCATACTTCTTCCAAGACAGATTTGTTCATTCTTTTGGCAGTCCATGGTATATTCAATATTCTTTGCCAACACCACAATTCAAAGATGTCGATTCTTTGGTCTTCCTTATTCATTGTCCAGTTTTTTCATGTATATGAGGCAATTGAAAACACCATGACTAAAGTCAGGTGCACCTTAGTCTTCAAGATGACATCGTTGCCTTTTAACAATTTAAAGAGGTCTTTTGCAGCAGATTTGCCCAACGCAACGTGTCTTTTGATTTCTACAGATTGAATAAGTATGGTAAAAGGATATAACTCTGACACACACCTTTCCTGACTTTAAAGCTATTACCTTGTTCTGTTCAAATAAATGTCTTTGGTCTATGTAAAGTTTCCTCATGAACACAATTAAGTGTTCTGAAATCCTCATTCTTCACAATGTTATCCATAATTTGTTACGATCCACAGAGTCAAATACTTTTTGACTAGTCAATAAAATACAGGTAAACATCTTTCTGATGTTCTCTGCTTTCACCCAGTATCCATCAGACATCAGCAACGATATCCTTTGTTCCAAATCCTCTTCTGAATCTGGCTTGAATTTCTGGCAATTCCCTGTAGATATACTGTTGCAACTACTTTTGAATGATCTTTAGCAAAATTTTTCTTGTGTGTGGTATTTATTGTTCATTAATTTCTGCATTCTGTTGGATCACCCTACTTTGGAATAGGCATAAATATAGGCCTCTTTCAGTAGGCTGGCCAGGTAGCTGTGTTCCAAATTTTTTGACATAGACAAGTGAGCACTTCCAGCACTGCATCAGTTTGTTGAAACATCTCAATTGGTGTTCAGTCAACTCCTGGAACCTTATTTTTCTCCAGTGTCTTCAGTGCAGCTTGGACTTCTTCCTTCAGTATCATTGGTTCTTGATCCTATGCCACTCCTGAAACGACTGAATGTCGACCAATTCTGTTTGACTCTGTATTCCTTCCATCTCATTTTGCTACTTTCTGCATTGTTTAGTATTTTGCCCCTAAAATCCTTCAATATTGCACATCAAGGCTTGAATTTTTTCTTCACTTCTTTCAGCTTGAGAAATGCTGAGCATGTTCTTCGCTTTTTGTTTTCTAACTCCAGTTCTTTGCACATGTAGTTTTAATACTTCATTTTGTCTTTTCCAGCTGCCCTTTGAAATCTGTTCAGCTCCTTTACTTCATAATTTCATCATTTCTTCCTTTTACTGTGGTTACTCGACATTCAAGAGCAAGTTTCAGAGTCTCTTCTGACATCCATTTTGGTGTTTTCTTTTTTTCCTATCTTTTTATTGACCTCTTGCTTTCTTTATGTATGATGTCCTTGATGTCATTCCACAGCTCTTCTGGTCTTCCATCATTAGTGTTCAATGCATCAAATCCATTCTTGAGATGATCTCTAAATTCAGGTGGGATATACCCAAGGTCGTACTTTTGCTCTCGTGGACTTGTTCTAATTTTCTTCAGCTTCAACTTGAACTTGCATATGAGCAATTGATGGTCTGTTTGGCAGCTGGCCCCTGGCCTTGTTCTGACTGATGATACAGAGCTTTTCCATTGTCTCTTTCCACAGATGTAGTTGGTTTGATTCCTGTGTTTTCCATCTGGTGAGGTCCACGTGTGTAGTCATCGTTCATGTTCTTGAAAAAAGGTATTTTCAACGAAGAAGTTGTTGGTCATGTGAAATTCTATCATGCAATCTCCAGCATCATTTCTATCAAAAGGCCATATTTTCCCACTACAAATCCTTCGTTTCCAACTTTCACATTCAATAACCGGTAATTATGAATGCATCTTAATTGCACATTTGTTCAATTTCAGACTGCAGAAGTTGATAAAAAAAAAAAAACCTTAATTTCTTCATCTCTGGCCTTAGTGGTTGGTGCATAAATTTGAATAACGGTCATATTAACTGATCTTCTTTGTAGGAGTATGGATATTATCCTATCACTGACAGCGTGGTAGTTCAGGATAGATCTTGAAATGTTCTTTTTGAAGGTGAAGGCAACGCCATTCCTCTTCAATTTGTCATTCTCGGCATAGTAGACCATATAATTGTCTGGATCAAAATGGCCAGTACCAGTACATTTCAGCCCACTAATGTCTAGTATGTCAATGTTTATATGTTCCTTTAATTTTTGACAACTTTCAATTTTCTTAGATTCATACTTCGTCCATTCCACGTTCCTATTATTAATGGATGTTTGCAAGCTGTTTCTCCTCATTTTGAGTTGTGCCATGTCAGCAAATGAAGGTCCCGAAAGCTTGACTCCATCCACGTCATTAAGGTCGACACTACTTTGAGGAGGCAGCTCTTCCCTCGTCATATTTTGAGTGCCTTCCAACCTGGAGGGACTCGTCTTCCGGCTCTATATCAGACAGTGTTCCGCTGCTATTCATAAGTTTTTCACTGGCTAATTTTTTTCAGAAGTAGACCAGCAAGTCCTTCTTCCTAGTCTGTCCTAGTCTGGAAACTCAGTTGAAAGCTGTCCACCATGGGTGACCCTGCTGGTATTTGAATACCAGTGGCATAGCTTTCAGCATCACAGCAACATGCAAGCCACCACAATATGACAAATTGACAGACGCATGACAGACCAGTAGAGAGAGAAACTCATCTCCCCAATAATGTCGTGGATCTTTTCTGAGCTCATAATTTTTTCTATACACTGTCAGAGCCCCCAGTGCAGCCCTAGAATCAAATTGACCTCCTAATATCATTGTGGAATTTCACATTAAATATTGGTTCTCAGTAAATGATCACTGAATAGTGTAATTATGTCTATTAGTAGCTGTCTTCTACATATTAGCCTCTCCATAGTGATTTCCAACAAATTATGTACAGAACCTAGGTGCTCTAGGATCCCTGAGGATCAGCAGTAAGGGGCTGATGGTGGGAAAACATTAAAAAATATGAGAAACATGTATCAACCATAAACGGGTACCTAAAAAAGTATTCATATAAAAACCAAAAATAGAATTGAGTGTGTAAAAGGTGACAAAAGTGACCGCTAGCATCAGGATGGTATGGGTGGCTCTGGTGTCAGGGGGACATTTGTGGGAATGGTTGGAGGTATGAACACGCTGCACTCTCTGGCGATGTCTTCACAGAAGCACCATGGAGCCACTGGCCCAGACCATGAGGCCAATAAATATGGCATTGGGTATAGGCCACGTGGTGACAATGCTTGCACTGTGACCCAAGGACGAGCAAAACCACCTGTGTTGGGTGTATCATTGTACTTGTCCTTTGGATCAGTGATTTTCACAGAAATATAGATACTTAACATGACATTGAACATCCAGCAGGTGCAACAAGAAGGACCAACGATCTTGGAGGCTCCTCCTCTGAGTGCCCTCCACCTTTCTCTCATGGGGTTGAGAGTGATAGCCTAATATGTGCTTAGGACACAGGTGGAACACAGGGTGGTATTTTGAGCCACTCAACTGACAAAATAGACAAGTTTATACCCATGATTGGACAAGGGATTCTTCACATCAAAAACAGTCATCATGTGGGAAATCCCAGTTGAGAGAAGAATCAAGGAGTTGGTCACAGCTATGTGGGCAAGAATCACATATGTGGACTTCAGCCAGTGGTCAAGCAAGATTGGAGAGACAATAGGGAAGCAGAGAATGACACTGGCCACAGTTCCACCCCTGATCTGAATGATTTTCAGTGTCACTTGCCCACTCTTTCTAAAATGTGGTTCTTAAATGACATGCACTGAAAGGCAGAACTGTGGGTGAGGAGATCATCTATCTTCCTACTTGTCCAACCTCTGGGAAGGATTTTCAGCCTTTTCTTCTCCTGAAAAGGAAGACAAATTCAGACTCCACAAGAGGACTGCATCTGAAGAACATATCACTGACACTAATTTCACAATTATTATTTCCTATTTATTATTATTTACTTTATATTTGACTCTTGACTAGGATTAAGGTCCATGAACTCAGGAGCAATGTCTTTCTTGTTCACCGATATGGTTGACACATAATCGGTGTTAAATTAACAAGTAGTGAGTCAATGAATAAGTGAAGGAGTCAAAGACAACTGTTAAGAATCATGGATCTTGATGCCCATCACTATATATTAACCTAGGAAAATGAGATGGAAAAAGGGAACTCCATGTTCAATTTTGAAGTTTATGTAAGTAATTTTAATACAATTGCAACATTATCAAGTGTCATCTTTTGGGAACTCATGACATTCTTCAGCAGTGTGACTTGATATAAAATACCTCCTAAAAAAAAATCAGTAGCCTTCTGAATACCTAGAGGAGCAGAGCTATATTCAGTGCAGGAAATATCCCAGTGGTCAAAACTATCTACATCTCAGTAATTCCCCAGATCCTAACTTGTTGAGAAATTTGGTCTAGGCAGATTTTGAAAATGAAAAAATATGTATTGTGTTGCAGCACATATACTATCTGTATATATATATGTGTATATATGTATATATGTGTGTGTGTATACGTGTGTATATATATATATGTGTATATACATGTGTATATATATATGTGTATATACATGTGTATATATGTGTGTGTGTGTATACATGTGTATATATGTGTGTATATACATGTGTGTATATGTGTGTATATACATGTGTGTATATGTGTGTATACGTGCGTATATATATGTGTATATACATGTGTGTATATGTGTGTGTGTATATATATATGTGTGTGTATATATATATATATGTATATATATATAAAGAGAGAGAGAGAGAGACAGCCAGGGTGGGGGCTGGGGCAAACAGTCAAGTGCTGGGCTACTAACCGAAAATTTGTAAGTTTGAACCCATCCAAAGGGGCCAACCATGAAAACCCTATGGAGCAGCTCTACTCTGAAACACATGGGGTTTCTATGACTTGGAAGTGACTCCACAGCAACTAGTTTTTAGAATCCCCAGGTAGTGTAAAGGGTTAACATGCTGGACCACTAACCAGAAGTTTGGCTGTTCGAACCCACTCAGAGGTGCCTCAGAAGACAGGCCTAGCGATCTACTTATGAAAGGTCACAATGTTGAAAATACTGTGGAGAAGTTCACTATGCACACATGGGGTTGCCGTGAGTTGGAACTGACTCAATTGCAACTTGTTTTTATAGAAGGATGGCATCAAAATTCTTTAAACTTGACAGCTGGTGAAGTATCATTGTTGCCCTTGACAACCACAGGTCCAAAAAATGTTAGGTAATCTATGTAGTGATGGTGAAGTTTTCTTTTCAACTGGATATTGTACTGGCTTTGGCATTTATATATCTGTCTCTAGTTTAAACACATACATTTTTACTGTGCTGCAACACAACAATGGACTCAAACATAGCTTTGATTGTGAGGATGGCGCAGGATCAGGCAGTGTTTCATTCTGTTGTACATAATGTCTCTATGAATCAAAACCTAACATGGCACCTAACAACAATGTAGAAGGTATTATTTCTGTTATCACTTTGAAAATCACATAATGTGTTTAGTCACATACAAATGTGTTATTTAATTCATAACCTCCATAGGAAGATATGTGGATCCTACAGAAATAAGAAAAAAAATAGAAAATAAATCTGGGACCTTAGAACACAGTTATAAAATTGAAACCAAATCCATGCCATTGAGTCCATTTTGACTCATGGCAACCCCACTTGTTATAGTGTATTACTGAGCTCCATAGGGTTTTCTTGGCTTTAATCTTTACAGAAGCAGATTGCCAGGTCTTTCTTCCACAGTACCAATGAATTGTTTCAGAGAATATAAACCATTTGGCCCACTCAGGAACCTCGAACATAGCCATAGGAACAGAAATACACCTTCTCCTCAATTATTGACTATTTATCCATATTTCACATTTACGACAGTAGTAAAAAATCTACTATCCCACTAATTTGCACATTAACGAAGTAGGTCTTAGAGCAACAAACACCAAGGTGCAAGGTGAGAGTAACGCTAGCTGTGATGATTAAGTTTATGTGTCAGTCTGGCTCAGCCGTGAACTTCAGTGGTTTGACAGTTACATAATGATGTAATTTGACAGTTATATAATGATGTGGTCTTCCTCCATTTTCCCATAATGCCAATTTCACATAATGATCTGGTCTTTGGAACCTAACCCTGTCGATAAGTGATGAGAGGGTGTATAAACATAATACCAAAAGAGGACCACCATGACAATATTTAGTATTAAAATGAAGTTTATTCTCTAATTAAATTAATTTGTGTTCATGATTTATAAAATGTTGCCTATTTCCATACTATTATGTTGTCCAATGTATATCCAGTAGAAAAGATCAGAGCTATTGGTACAAAGTCCTTCTCAATCAATGTTTTTTGTCATCTTGGTGCATTGGTCTACAGTGGGTTTTGACAGAAGGCTTGGAACCATCACAGAACAGATCTTCAGGGAGCTGTCATCACCACTCCTTGGAACTGAAGGACAAAAGAAAGGGCGCAGGGGCTCAGATGCAGAAATCTTGGTGAATGTGAAGATATGGGATCCATCGCTAATGTTACAAAAGGAAAGGTTTCCAATGTCCAAATCCAGGAAAATGCCCACTCGGAGTAATGGCATGCTCACCATGAGGGGTGTTGGAGGCATCGTGCTGGCTGAGAAGTACCAGCCCTTCCTCCAACTCAGAATCCAGAACCCAAGACAGGCAGACATGTAGACCATCCCTTGTCGGTTAATGGATTCTCTGCAAATGCCCAGGTCCCATTCTTGGCTTGTTCCCACATCTACCTCCCAGTAATGGCGGCCAGAGGTGAACCGAGAGGAGCCCAGGACACAGATGGATTGGCTGAATCTCTCAGCGTGTTCTTTCAGCTTCTGTTTAACATGCCCACATCGGATACTCCTCAGGTCCTCAGAAATGATGAGGAGGTTATTGGCTGTGTCCACATCAAAGGTCATGTCCACTGTGGTGAGAAAAATAAGCAGCTCAGGAAATGCACATACTATACACACTTTCTATTATTCACTTCTATAGAAGCCCAACTATTGCATTCACTAAAGCTTCTTTAATTCTGCTCTCCTTCCCTAAATCAAACATTTTCAGGGAAAACTCCTTGTTCTTCCTAATAAAGTCAAATGATCATATGTAGGTTTTGTATCAACACATGCCTCTTATTCATTCTAGGAATTCCATTGACAGTAATTTATGTGTAGATTCGATGAAGGGTTTTTCTTCACTTTAATGTGTAAGATACATACAGGCCAAGATCATGCCTATGGTTTAATCCTCAAATTTAATATACATATAAACATAAATCTTTCACAATCATAGTCATCTTACAGATAATTTGAATGAAGGAACAATATCTTACTTATTGCAGAAAAATACTGAAAACTTTGTTTTTTCCTTTGCCATTCCCTTCCCTATTTATTCTTGTTGGCTAGGCAGTACATTCCATATCTTATGGACATTAAGATAGAGGGAGGGTTTCCCTTGGATATGAGGAGGGATATGTTTGGATCTTGGTAGCAACTTAGACTCAGAATTTTCACTGGGTGGCATAAAATGGTTAAGGTCTCAACTACTAACTGAAGTTGATGGTTTGAATGCACCCAGAGGTGCCTCGGAAGAGAGGGCTGGCTATCAGCTTCAGAACAATCACAACCATTGAAAACCTTGTGGAGTTACCATGAGTCTGAACTGACTCGTTGGAAAGTGGTTTGGTTTGGTTGTTTAGTATTCAGAGGCAGGGAAACTTGGAGAAAAATGACTTAGTGGATTTCCAACATCTCCAAAAAAAAAAAGACGACTCTTGATGCTGACTAATGGCAAACCTTCTGAAAAAAATTAGCCAGTGAAACTCTTATGAATAGAAGAGGAACAATGTCTGATATAATGCTGGAAGATGAGTCCCTCTGATTGGAAGGCACTTAAAATACAACTGGGAAAGAGCTGTCTCCTCAAAGTAGAGTCGACCTTAATCACATGGATGGAGTCAAGCTTTCGAGACCTTCATTTGCTGATGTGGCATGACTCAAAATAAGAAACAGCTGTAAATAGCCATTAATAATCAGAACGTGGAATGTATGAAGCATGAATCTAGGAAAATGGAAATCGTTTAAAATGAGACAGAACACAAACATCGATATCCTAGGCATTAGTGAGCTGAAATGGACTGGTATTGGCAATTTTGTATCAGATAAACATATGTTCTACCATGATGAGAATGACAAATTGAAGGGGAATGGCATTGCATTCATCATCAAAAAGAACATTTCAAGATCTATCCTGAAGTACAACACTGTCAGTGATAGGATAATATCCACACGCCTACAAGGAAGACCAGTTAATACGATTATTATTTGAATTTACATACCAACCACTAAGGCCAAAGATGAAGAAATTGAAGATTTTTACAATTCCTACAGTCTGAAATTGATCAAACATGAAATCACGAGGCATTGATAATTACTGGTGGTTGGAATGCGAAAATTGGAAACAAAGAAGAAGTATAGATAGTTGGAAAATATGGCCATGGTGATAGAAAAGTTGCTGGAGGTTGCATGATAGAATTTTGCAAGACCAATGACTTCTGCATTGCTAATACCTTTTATCAACAACATAAAACCCAACTATACATGTGGACCTCACCAGATGGAGTACACCAGAATCAAATCAACTACATCTGTGGAAAGAGACAATGGAAAAGCTCAATATCATCAGTGAGAACAAGGCCAGGGGTCAACTGTGGAACAGACTATTAATTGCTCATATGCAAGTTCAATTTGATGCTGAAGAAAAGCGGAACAAGTTCATGAGAGCCAAAGTACAACCCTGAGTATATCCTACCTGAATTTAGAGATCATCTCAAGAATAAATTTGACACTTTGAACACTAATGATGGAAGACCAGACCAGCTGTGGAATGACATTAAGGACATCATACATGAAGAAAGCAAGAGGTCATTAAAAAGACAGGAAAGAAAGAAAAGACCAAAATGGATTTCAGAAGAGACTTGAAACTTGCTCTTGAACATCGAGTAGCTAACGCGAATGGGAGAAGTGATGAAGTCAAAGAGCTGAACAGAAGATTTCAAAGGGCAGCTCAAGAAGACAAAGTATTATAATGAAATGTGCAAAGAACTGGAGTTAGAGAACCAAAAGGCAAGAATGTGCCCGGCATTTCTTAAGCTGAAAGAATTGAAGAAAAAATTCAAGCCTCAAATTGGCAATAGCGAAGATTCTATGGGTAAAATACTGAATGATGCAGGAAGCTTCAAAACGAGATGGAAGGAATATACAAAGTCACTGTACCAAAAAGAATTGGTCAACATTCAATCATTTCAGGAGGTAGCATATGATCTGGAACCAATGACACTGAATGAAGAAGTTCAAGCTGCACTGAAGACATTAGTGAAAAACAAGACTCCAGGAATTAACGGAATACCAATTAAGATGTTTCAACAAACAGATGCAGCACTGAAGTGGTCACCAGTCTACGCCAAGAAATCTGAAAGACAGCTACCTGGCCAACTGACTGGAAGAGATCCATATTTATGCCTATTCCAATGAAAGGTGATCCAATCAAATGTGGAAATTATCGAACAGTATCATTAATATCACCAGCAAGTAAAATTTGGCTGAAGATCGTTCAAAAGCAGTTGCAGCAGTGCATCGACAGGGAACTGCCAGAAATTCAAGCCAGATTCAGATGAGAATGTAGAACCAGGGATATCATTGCTGATGTCAGATGGATCCTGGCTGAAAGCAGAGAATACCAGAAAGATGTTGACCTGTGTTTTATTGACTATGCAAAGGCATTCGACCGTGTGGATCATAACAAATTATGGATAACATTGCTAAGAATGGAAATTCCAGAACACTTAATTGTGCTCATTAGGACCCTGTACATAGATCAGGAGGCAGTCTTTCAAACAGAACAAGGGGATACTACTATGTGGTTTAAAGTCAGGAAAGTTGTCCATCAGGGTTGTATCCTTTCACTACAATTAGTCAGTCTGTATCATGAGCAAATGATCTGAGAATCTGGACTATATGAAGAAGAATTGGGCATAAGTATTGGAGGAAGACTCATTAACAACCTATGCTATACAGATGACACATCTTGCTTGCTGAAAGTGAAGAGGACTCACTGATAAAGATCAAAGACTACAGCCTTCAGTATGCATTACACCTCAACATAAAGAAAACAAAAATCACTAAAACTGGACCAATAAGCAACATCATGATAAATGGAGAAAAGATTAAAGTTGTCAAGGATTTCATTTTACTTGGATCCACAATCAATACCAATGGAAGCAGCAGTCAAGAAATCAAATGATGCATTGCACTTGTCAAGTCTGCTACAAAAGACCTCTTTAAAGTGTTGAAAAGCAAAGATGTCACTTTAAGGACTAAGGTGTGCCTGACCCAAGCCTTGGTGTTTTCAGTCATCTTGTATACATGTGAAAGCTGGACAATAAGGAAGACAGAAGAATTGATGTCTTTATATTATGGTGTTGGGGAAGAATATCAAGTATACCATGGACTGCCAGAAGAACAGGCAGTGTTTTGTTCTGTTGTACATAGGGCCGCTATGAGTCAGAACTAACTTGACAGCACCTAACAGCAGCAACAACAATGGCAAACCCATGCATATCAGAGTAGAACTGCTCTATAGGGTTTTCTTGGCTGTAATCTCTATGGAAGCAGATTGCCAGGACTTTCTTCTGTGGCACTACTGGGTGGGTTTGACCCATCAATCTTTAGTAGATGAGCGCATGTCTCTTGCCCCACCCAGAGACCTTTCCAACCTCTCCAAAAACAAAAAAAAACAAACAAACCCATTGCCATCGAGTTGATTCCCATGCATAGCAACTCTGTAGGACAGAGTAGAACTTCGCCATAGGGTTTCCAAGGAGCGGCTGGTGGATTCAAACTGTCAACTTTTTGGTTAGCAGCCGAGCTCTTAACCACTGCATCACCAGGGCTCCAACCTCTCCAAGTGGACCTAATTGTCAGGATCCGGGCATAGAGCTACATATCCTAACATGACCTGTGAATGGAACCATTGGAGCCTCAGAAGAGAACCCTCTTTCTGGACCAAGGACCAATTGCTCCACTCACCTCCCTATGACTTCGCTCAGTGGAAGATGCTGGGGTGTCTGACACCAGGAGAGCTGTCATTGTCCGGGACAGAACTCATCACCCCAAATGAGAGTTTGCAAGGAACAAAACTAAACTCCCTCACAAAAATACAGTAATTTTTCTCACAACTGTTATTGTGGACTGGGATATGTATCAAAGCACACTCATTGTATTCAAACCTACCTAGGCACTGCTAGTTATATGACCCATTACACAGACACAGGGAACAGAGAGAGAATGAGCAATGACCTGGTGCACTAAAGGAGCCTGGATTCCATAATCTGGTGGGTCTGTTCTGGCATCCTGACTTTAGCACCATTATACACGCAGCTAGGTAGTTCTGGGTGGCACGAACAGTTAAGCACTTGGCTAATCTACCACCAAAAAGGTTAGTGGTTACAACCTATTCAAAGGTGCATCATTAGAAAGGCCTGGAGGTCTATTCCTAAAAGATCACAGCCATTGAAAACCCTATGGAACACAGGTCTACTTTAACACACATGGGCATTCATAGTTGGAATCTACTTGAAAGCACCTAAAAACAACACATTTAAAAAAAAAAAAAAAAAACAACACATGCAGCTCGGAGTCCCTTGCTGGCTCAAATTGTTAACCACTTGGCTACAACCTGAAAGGATTGTGGATCAAATCTTCCCAGTGACGCCTAGGAAGAAAGGCCTGGTTAAAGGTCATTCTGAAAGATCATAGTCATTGAAAATCCTTTGGAGTACACTTCTACTCTGAATCATATGGGGTCACCAAAAGCCAGAGTCGACTCATTGGCAGTTGGTTTGGTTTTATGTTTACACACTTGAAGTTGACCTCAGATGATTTACTTTAACCACATACCTTTCTCTAGATGGAATCACAAACATAACCCATGATGAAGCTGTGACATGGACTTCCTGTGGCCAAGGTCAGTGTGGGAAGCACAGGTTGCAGTGTTTGGGTCCAGGGGCAGCAACTAGTCAGAAACCTCCAGGATCAACAGCCACCTATCCTTTCAGCAATCACATTGATGAATAGATTTCTCCTGGGTCCCAGAGCACCAGGATAAATCCATTCATCACCATGGTTGCTGGCACTCACTATGGATTAGAGTCCCCCAGTTGTCTTCAAGTTGATTCTGACTCATGATGACCCCATATGTGTCAGAGTAGAACTGTGTTCCACAGGGTTTTCAATGGCTGTGATCTTTCAGAAGTAGCTCACCAGGCCTTTCTTCCTGGGCACCTCTGGGTAGATTCAAAGCACCAACCCTTTGTCAGTAGCTGAGCACTTAACCATTCATGCCACCCAGAGACTCCAGTGGATTAGAGTCACCCTGGGAGCTTTTGAACCTCACAGATTCCTGGGCCTCAGAGCCAGAGACAGGATCAGACTCACATAGGGCAGGGCTCAGAACAGAAATCCAGTTTCCCACACCACCTAGTTCTATAGACCCAAGATCTGCTTTTTAACAAGAGCCCCAGGTCATTTAACGTACATCTGAGTGTGAGAGGCCAGCTGCTGGGCCAGGGCTTCCAAAGAGAAACACAAAGGTAGCCAAATGTGTAATTGTATATTTTCTTATAGGCTTACCATAGAAAGTAATAAGAAACAAGTAAAAATAATATTAAAAACCTATAATTCACTCCATATACCCAAAATATCATTTAGACACTATAGCTCTAGGCACATTTCATGGTCAATAGCCACCAACAGATACCAGTACAAACCTAGGGCATGAGCTAAATATTTTATTTTATTAAAAATCTCCAGGTAATTCTACTGTATACTCAGGAGTCACAATAACTGTTGCTGAGGGGTCATAAAAGTTTGAGATGCTAGAATGCAGGTAATGCCCGTACTTAGTGGAGAGCCTTTTGCACAGTTGTTTCCTGGGCCATTGGTGAGGAAGGAGAAAGTAGAAAAAATTCCTTACTATCTTTCTTTCCTAGAGCTGCAGTAACAAAAAATAGCACAAGTGAGTGGCTTTAGTGAACAGAAATTTATTTTCTCACAGTTCAGGAGGCTAGAAATCCAAAATTCTGGCCACAAGCTCTAGGGAAAGGTTTCCTCTCTCTCAGCTTTGGGAGAAAATTTTTGTCTCAGTTTCTGTTCCTTGGTTCCTTGGCAACCTCCAGCTTGCCTCTATATTTCCCCTATCTGTGCTTGCTTGCCTCTGTGCCTGCTCTACTTTATCTCAAAAGTAATTAGGTTTAAGGCACACCCTACACTGATATGGCCTCATTAACTAACAAAGAAAACTCTATTCCAAATGGGATTATATTCACAGGTTAACCAAAACTCACTGCCATCCAGTTGATTCCAACTCATAGCAACACAAGCACTTAACCAGTGCACCACCAGGGCTCCTTTCACAAGTATAGGGGCTAGGGTGATGCAATACTTATTTGGGGGGGACATAATTCAGTCAATGACACTTACCTTGGAATTTGACGATCCTTGGGTTCAGGTATAGAATAGCCCTTAGGTGGGGCTCCAGTTCCTTGATCTTGGACACCAGGTTCCCCAGCTGATAATGTCTCCTGATATCATTCTTCTGGGTGACCACGGGGCAGTTAGGGCACAATACACCCTCTCCATTGGGCTCTGTCTGCAGTGAATCGAGGCAGTGGAGGCAGCAAACGTATCCACATTTCAAGAACACGGGTTTCTCAAAATAGGTCAGACAGACAGGACATCTGCTTGCTTCTCGAAAGCTTTCAGCCATAGCTGCTGCTGGGGGGAAAACGTACATTACAGTGAAGATTCCGTGAGATGAGTGAACTGGTGCTCTTTCATCTTTATATGCATAGAGATATTGTGTTCCTACTGTGTGTAATCTCTAGTACTAGGAAACAAGGACAAAAATACACAGACTCATGGCCCTGATCATCTCAATTTGAAATGCTAGTTGGAATGAAGAACATGATTCATCATCTGAGTTTGAGTTGAGATAGTGTAAAGTTCTCTACCTGCTCTGTCTAAATATGGTGGCCACCAGCCACATGTGGCTGTTGAGTACCTGAAAAGGGCATGTCTTTCTTGAGATGTGCTACGAGTGTAAAATACACACTGTATTTGGAAGATCAAGTAAGAAAAACGGCCTCATTTTTAACTGTTTAAAATGGATTCCATATTCAGATGATAATCTTTTGGATATTGTTTTTTTTTGACTAGTTTTACTTTTTTTAAAAAAAAATGTCACTGCTACAAAATGTATAATTGCACATGTGAGTTATATGATATTTCTATTGGAAAGTGGGTTCTTCATTCAAAGAATCTCCAGCTTCCCCAGCTGATCCAACATGGCTCCAGAAACAACCCATAGCAGGAGCTGAGAGTTTGAATATTAAATGGGAAGACCTCAATTTACCAGTTGTTGAGGTTACATGCTGTCCAGTAGTTTTCAACTCATAGTGACCCAGAGTGATCGATTAGAACTTCTCTGTAGGGTTTCCTTGGCTGTTAACTTCAGGAAAGCATATAGCCAGGTCTTTCTCCTAAGAAGCTTCTGTTTGGGTTTGAATTACCAATCTTTCCATTAGCAGCTGAGTGCTTAACCATTTTAGCCACCAGAGCTCTTTCCAATTTAAAAGTTGATAAAGTATAATCTGATAGAGTGTCCCTGGTGGCACTAACAATTAAGTACTTGACTACTAACTGAAAGGTTTGCAGTTGGAGTCCACCCAGAATTGCCTGTGACAAAAGGTCTGGTAATCTACTTCTGAAACATCACAGCCATTGAAAACCCTATGGAGCACAGTTCTACTCTGTGAAATGGGTTTTTTGGGATGTCTAGTCCTATTATTTTTTTTATTGTACTTCAGGTGAAGGCTTACAGAACAAATAGTTTCTCATGAAACAGAAGTACACATGTTATTTTATGACATTGGTGAACAACCCCACAACATATCAACCCTCTAACTTCTCAACCTCTTTTTTTTTTTTTTTTTTGGTGAAAATACACATAGCCAAAGATACACCATTTCAAAAATTTCTACATGCACTGTTCAGTGACATTGACTACGCCCTTTCAGTTGTGCTGTTATTCTCACTTAAGATGAAGGCTTACAGAACAAAACAGTTTCTCATTTAACAGTTACTACAAATGTTGCCCTATGACAATGGTTAACAATCTCACAACACATCAACAATATCCTTACTCAACCTTGGGTTCCCTATCACCAGCTTCCTTGTCCCCTTCTGCTTCCTGGCCCTTGTCACTGGACTCCTGTACCTCGTTAGTCTCATTTGGTTTTACGGGGCTGTCCACTCCCAGGCTGAACAGTGAACCTCGGAGGTAACTTCACCACTGAGCTAAAAGGGTGTCTGGGGGCCATACTCTCAGGGTTTCTCCAGTCTCCTTTAGGCCCGTAAATCTGGTCTCTTTTTTTTTTTGTGAGTTAGAATTATGCTCTACATCCTTCTCCAGCTCTGCCCAGAACCCTCTGTTGTGATCCTGGTCAGAGCAGTCAGTGGTGGTAGCTGGGCACCGTCTAGCTGTACTGGACTCAGTGGAGGCTTTGGTAGCTGTGGACAATTAGTCCTTTGGACTAATCTTTTCCTTCTATCCTGTTCTCTTCATTCTTCCTTGCTCCCAAAGGGATGAGACCAGTGGAGTATCTTAGATGGCTGCTCACAGGCTTTTAAGACCCCAGACACTACTCACCAAGGTAGAATGTACAGCATTGTCTTTTATAAGCTGTGTCATGCCAATTGAGCTAGATGTTCCCCGAGACCTTGGTCCCCAGAGCCCTCCGCCCAGCAATTCAGTCCTTCAGGGCGTTTGGATGTGTCTATGGAGCTTCCATGACCTTTTCTTGTACAAGTTGTGCTAGTTTCTCCTCTATTGTGTACTGTCTCACCCTTCACCCAAGATACCACTTATCTATTATCTATTTAGTATTTCCCCCCACCCACCCCTCCCATCCCTGGTAACCAACAAAGATTGTTACATTTTGTGTGTGAACTTTTTTTTTTTTTTTTTTAAGTAAGTCAAGATATGATTTGATGAAGGACATAGAAAACTGTCATCCCTCATCCCGGATGTTGAAAATCTAAGTTCCCCCAAGTGTTCCTAGAGCAGAGGGCCCAGTGTTCCCAAGTGCACACACTTGGCCTGGCATGTAGTTGGCTTCAGACAACTTGCTGAATTAACAAATTACTCCTTTTCTCAATCTTGCTCTCTCCTATCTTCCCTTTGAAGGGAAGGTTCTACGAGGTTCTCCTCTGGCTCCAACTGCTTCCACTGGGAGCTCAGTCCTGGATTGAAGTCCACCACCTTGGGGCTTCTATATAGATGGTCCCTCCTCCCGCTATTCACACAGGCCACATCTCTTTAATCCAATTACAGTTTGATTCAATTATGGCAGAAATAAGATTTTTCTGATGACATAGAGAGTTTAGCATGAGCAAAAGAGATAATAAATTATTCTCAAGATAAAATTATTGTAGAAAGATATTATCATCTAGATTGTTTTGTTAGTTGCCGTCTAGTCAGCTCCCAATCAGAGTGAACTTACGTACAACAGAAGGAAATGTTGCCCAGTCTAGAAGGTCTAGATTAGATCTTGAATACTATGTCTATTGACTTGGATATAGAATGGAAACTTTTAAAACAAAATGTTTGTCATCAAAATTAATTCTCATTACTGGGAAGTCAGCACAACTTGACCAAGGCAAAGTCGTAGAAGCTTCATAGACACATCCAAACTCCCTGAGGGACCAAATTACTGGGCTGAGGGCTTGGAACCATGGTCTCAGGGGACATCCAGCTCAATTGGCATAACACAGTTTATAAAGAAAATATTCTACATCCTACTTTGGTGAGTATCATCTAGGGTCCTAAAAGCTTTTGAGCAGCCATCTAAGATACATCTCTTGGTCCCACCCTGTCTGGAGCTAAGGAGAATGAAGAAAAGCAAAGACACAAGGGAAAGATTAGTCCAAAGGACTAGTGGAACACAGCTACCACAGCCTCCACCAGACTGAGTCCAGCACAACTAGATGGTGCCTGGCTACCACCACTGACTGCTCTGACAGGGATCACAAGAGGGTCCCAGACAGAGCTGGAGAAAAATATAGAACAAAATTCAAACTCACAAAAAAGGATCAGACTTACTGGTCTGACAGAGACTAGAGAAACCCAGAGAGTATTGCCCCCCAGACACCCTTTTAAGTCAGTATTGAAGTCACTCCGAAGTTCACCCTTCAGCTAAAGATTAGACAGGCATATAAAACAGCCAATAACACATGTAGTTCAACCATATATATGAGACTAAATGGGCACATCAGCCCAAAAGCAAGGATGAGAAGGCAGGAAGAGGCAGGAAAACTGGACAAATGGAAATGGGGAACCTGAAATCGATTAGGGGAGAGTGTTGACACATCGCAGGGTAGGCAGCCAATATCACAAAACAATTTGCCTATTAATTGTTTAACAAGAAACTAATTTCCTCTGTAAACTTTCACCTCAAGTATGATTTTAAAAAAAAAGAAAGATTATCGAAAACAATATGTGTTAGGCTGGGTTTTCTAGAGAAGCAAAACCAGTAAAGCGTCTAAATATACTTATAAAGAGAGATTTATATCAAGGAAATGGCTCACATGGTTTTTAGAGACTGTAACATCCCAAGTCCATGGGGCAGGAAAAAGGCTTCTCCTGACTCATGCAGCCACAGGGGCTGGTGAACCCAAGATCAGCAGGCCAAAGAGCAGGGCTGTTGCTTACAGTCTGCGAAGATCGATGAATCTCAAGATTGCCAGGCAAGATCCACAGGCAAGCTGCCAGCTCAAGTCCCAAGAACCAGAGGCCAGACGAACAGCATCCAGCTGCAGGATCCAGAACAAGCAAAAGCCCCAGCAAGGCCAGCAGGAAGAGCCAGGTGGCAGAGGGCAGAGAGATGAAGGCTGAGTGGCGCCGTGGGCCACCATAGGCCCAGCCCCCACCCCTACTGGTACCACAGCAGATCCCATCAGGGGGTGATCACGTATCATATCTCAACAGGGAAGTGATCACAACATTATACAACTGCCAGAACACTGAGAATCATGGCCCAGCCAAGCTGACACACAGTCTTAAAACATCACACAATGTTTTCCCCTAGGTTACTAAAAAATAAAAATTTATTCTCATGAAAGAAGCTAGTTTGAAATACTTTTTGCCCACAAAAGTAAAACCTCATTTTTAGATCAAGGAAATAAATGAAAACTACTCAGAAGCCTTTCAAAAATCACACTTAGTAGTCAACAGTCACTTCTCCGAAAGGGCGTTTTCTCCAAAATTGTGAACATTCACTTTTAGAGGTTTGGTAAATAAACTCCCAAACTGTTTCCTGCCAGTCAGCCAGCCAATGAAGGCTCTGTTTTTTGTTGTTGTTGCTTTTTAAAATGACAGCATCAAAACTAAAAGGTCTGTATTGCTGTCGTTCTATGCCTTGAAGTCAATTCTGACTCATACCAATCCTATAAGGCAGGATAGAACTGCCCCCATAGGGTTTTCTGGGCTGTAATCTTTACAGGAACAGATCCCCAGGTCTTCTCTGTCATGGAGCTGCTTGTGGGTTCAAACCACAGACCTTTAGGTTAGCAGCCGAGTACCTACCACTGCAATACCAGGGTTTCTTAAAGCATGTCTGTTGTTGGATGACCTCCAGTCAATTCCAACTTATAGTGACGCAATGTGAAGGAGTAGAACGGCCCCATAGCGTTTTCTAGGTTTTATGGGAGCAGATCGCCAGGTCTTTTCTCCTGCACTGTAGCCGGCGGTCTCAAACTGCCAACATTTTGGTTAGCAGCCAAGTGCTTTTAAACTATTTTGCCACCAGAGCTCCTTAATGCAGGTCTAGACTCCCAGAAATAAAAGCAGTTTACTAACAAGAAGGGGTGATGTCCAAATTATTTCATAACTGCCATGTGCACACCTTCCAAATAATGCACTGAATATCATTTTCTATCTACAAAAGGATGAAAATCAATTTGTGAGAATACTTATTGGCAAAAATGAATATAAATTCATGGCACAAAGAAAAAATCTGCAAAGAATTTAGGGTAGGTGATTATGACAAAGGAGCCCTGGTGGTGCAGTAGTCAAGCACTTGTCTGCTAATGGAAAGGTTAGTGGTTCTAAGTCACCAGCTGTTCTGTGGGAGAAAGATATGGCAATCTATTTCCATAAAGATTATAGCCTCAGAAAGCCTATGGGGCAGTTCTACTTTGTCATACAGGTTTGCTAGGAGTCAGAAACAACTTGACAGCAACAGATTTGGTTTGGGTTTGGTTGGGTGGTGCAAACAGTTAAACACTCAACCACTAGCCAAAAAGTTGGCGGTTTGAACTCACATCTGCCTTGGAAGAAAGGCCTGGTGATCTGCTTCCAAAAAATTAGCCATTGGAAACCCTGTGGAGCAGAGTTCTATTCTGACACCTCCAGGCCTTTCTCCTGAGGCACCTCTCGGTAGATGTGTACTTCCAGTCTTTCAGTTAGCAGCTGAACACATTAACCGCTTGTACCACCCAAGGACTAAGTAACGGTAGGATCCATTATATGGACCAACTATAGAGTCTTTTAGGAGTCTCTGGGTGGCTCAAATGGTTAAGAACTGGGGAATCTACCCAGAGGTGCCTGAAAAGAAAGGCCTGGTGATCTACTTACGAAAGGTCACAGCCACTGAAAACCCTATAGAGCACAGTTCTCCTCTGACACACATGGGGTTGCTATGAGTCAAAGTCGACTCAATGGCAACTGGTTTGGCTTGCTTTTTTAGCATAGTCTTTCATGCTCCATTGAATGATATCTGTGGGGAGTCCCAGCTGCTGGGAATAAGACCATCCCTCATCTAGTGGGGACAAAGAGGAGCCCTGTACACTCTAGTAGACCATCCCTTCACAGGCTTCTCAGCTTCCGTCAGCAGGAATAAAGAAGGCCTGTAAGAGGCCATTGCCTTCCCTCCCCACCAGTTCCTACAGCCTCACCTACACTCTTTGCCTTGAGACTGTTGTTGTTGGGTGCTGTCGAGGTGATTCTGACTCACAGTGACCCAATATGACAAAGCAGAACTGCCTCATAGGCAGGGACAGATTAACCAGTAAGCACCGGCTTTAAGCAAGGTATGCAAAGACTTTATTTACTTGCTAATCAGTGGTGAGCAACTCACATGGGTTTCACCACATAGGTGCTGTAGTGGGCACAGGTGAAACTGTGCACTGCAGATTGGTGAGAAGGCACAATTGGGCGTGTGCGTACCTTGTTTATTGGATAATCTGGCCCTGCCCATAGGGTTTTCTTGGCTGGAATCTTTAGGCGAGCAGATCGCCAGGTGTTTCTCCCGCAAAGCCACTGGGTGAGTTCGAACTGCCAGGCTTTGAGTTAGCAGCTGAATGCTTAACAGTTACACCACCAGGGCTCCTGCTCTAAAACCTTCCTCTGAAGATGCTGAGTTTCTTGTAGCCTTCTCGAGTACAGACTGTTCAGTCACCCCTGTCCCTCACACTACAGGACACAGCAGTGGGTGGGTACCCTCATTACCACTCCCTAACACTTCACAGACTTTAACTATTTCCTTCAGGCTCCACCACCCATTACCCCTTTGGTGTTGTAGTCACTGGTGTATAATCTGCCTCATTCTTTACAGATTATATCACCTGGCTCTCTCTAGCAGTCCCTGGGTGGTACAAACAGTTAAACTACTAACCGAAAGGTTGGTAATTCAAACCCACCTAGAGGCACCTCAGAAGAAAGGCTCAGTGATCTGCTTCCAAAAGCTCACAGCCAAGAAAACCCCATGGAGTGAAGTTCTCTAACACACATGGGGTCGTCAAGAGTCAGAATCAACTCCACAGCAACTGGTTTGGCTTGGTTTTATCTCCCTCTAACACTACTCCTGTGATCACACAGAACAAACATTAGCACCAAAGTTATTTACATATGATTTAGTATAAAATTATGACATCCTAGAACTTCTGGATGGTGAATGATTACCAAAAGCCAGTCGATCAAATCACCATAGTACCAGTTCTCAAACTTCACTCTTCCTATTTGCTTTTTTTCCCTTTTGGGATTTCTCATTACCAACAATTCTGTTTTTCATTCATCTCCCCAGGTGACATGACTCTCATACCACAGAATCAACAGACCCACCAACTCTGAAAAACAGCCCCTTCCCTTTGACGTTTGGTATTTTCATCATTTCTCCTCAGTTCTCCAATACCTCAGGTCCTCTCCAATTCTCATGTCTCATATTCAATTTTAGAAAAAATTTGTTGTTAGTTGCCATCGAGTCAATTCTGACTCAGGGCAATCCATTGTGTGTCAACTAGAATTGTGCTTCGTAGAGTTTTCAAGGCTGTGATCTTTCGGAAGCTCGGCCAGGGCTTTGTCCAAGACACTTCTGGGCAGGTTCAAACCGCCAACCTTTCAGCTAGTAGTTGAGTGCTTAACTATTTGTATCACCCAAGGCCACTTAGAAAAAAGTGTTGCTGTGTGCTGTCAAGACAATTGATTCTGGTTCATAGAAACCCTATAGGACAGAGTAGAGCTGCCCCACAGGGTTTCAGAGGCTGTAATCTTTACGGGAGCAGATCAATGGGCTTTTCTCCCTCGGAGAGGCTGGGGGGTTTGAACCTCAGACATTTCAATTAGCAGCCAAGTGCTTAACACTTGGCGCCACCAAGACTCTTAGTAGAAAAATTCTGGGAGCCTCAATTCAGCCTGGGGGAGTTCCATCCTCTTGCCTAATCTAGAGTTGGGAAACACCAAGGGGGAAAGAACAGAAGTACTGGGTACATAATCCCTCTGTGAAATTAAATCCTTGCCAAAACACAGAGACAAAACATGTTCATTTCTGATTCTCCTCTTCCTTGTTTTTCACACATTCCAGGCCCATCATAAGCAATGAGGGGAAAATGGAAGAAGAAAGAAAAAGTTCAGTGAGAAGACTTGCTCACCTAATCCCGCCTCTGGTCCTCCTGGCTGGTACCCACCAAGGAAGAGCTATGGAAACAAGGGATAAAAGGACCTTCCTGCTCTTTGATTGGTGTAGAGTTCCTTTCTTTACACTGACTGGCAAGGCTCTTGATGATTGGACCAAGCAGGTGGTGTAAAACTGCTTAGCCTTGGTTTTTCTACCTCAGGTGTGAACGATCTTCCTGCAGGCATTGCTGGGAGCTGCCGACCACAGAGTATTCAATGTGGCTGATAACATAAGTTCTCCAAAGACTTCTGTGCACAATCTTCACCTGCTACCAAAAGCAAAAAACAACAGTTGCCTTCAAGTTGACTCTGCCTCATGGCAACCCCATGTGTATCAGAGTAGAACTGAGCTCCATAGGGTTTTCAGTGCCTGATGTTTCAAAAGTAGACTGGCAGGTCTTTCTTCTGAGGTTCCTCTGGGTGGATTCACCTCCAACCTTTCAGTTAGCAGCCAGGTGCATTAACCCTTTGTACCACTCAGGGACACCTGTTACCAATGATGGCTAATTTGGAGACTGGTTGTGGAAACCATTCTAATAATCTGAAGATCTGACTTCCCCTACACTGTAAGCTTCCCAAGCTTCTCAACTTTCATGTTGTTGTTATCAGGTGCTTTCAAGTTAGTTCTGACTTGTAGCAATAGTATGTACAACAGAATGAAACACTGCCCAGTCCTGCACCATTGTCACATCATTGTCATGCTTGAGCACATTGTTGCAGCTACTGTGTCAACCCATCTCGTTGAGTGTCTTCCTTTTTTTCGCTGACCTTCCTCTTTACCAAGCATGATGTCCTTCTCCAGGGACTGGTCCCTCCTGATAACATGTCCAAAGTATGTGAGACGAAGTCTTGCCATCCTTGCTTCTAAGGAGCATTCTGGCTGTACTTCTGCCAAGACAGATTTGTTTATTCTTTTGGCCATCCATGGTATATTCAATATTCTTTGCCAACACCATAATTCAAAGTTGTCAATTCTTTGGGCTTCCTTAATAATTGCCCAGCTCTTGCATGCACATGAGGTGATTGAAAACACCATGGCTTGGGTCAGGCACACCATCTTAGTCATCTAGTGATGCTATAACAGAAATACCACAAGTGGGTAGTTTTAACAAAGAGAAATTTATTCTCTCACAGTCTAGTACGCTACAAGTCTGAATTCAGGGCACCAGCTCCAGGGGAAAGCTTTCTCTCTCTGTCGGCTCTGGAGGAAGGTCCTTGTCATCAATCTTCCCCTGGTCAAGGAGCTTCTCTGCACAGGAACCTCAGGTACAAATGATGCGCTCTGCTCCCAGCATTGTCTTCTTGGTGGTATGAAGTCCCCCTGTCTCTCTGCTCACTTCTCTCTTTTATATCTCAAAAGAGATCAGTTTAAGACACTGCCTAATCTTGTAGATCTCATCAGTATAACTGCCACTAATCTGTCTTATTACATCATAGTGATAGTAATAGAATCTACAACACATAGGGAAATCACATCAGATGACAAAATGGTATATAATCATACAATACCGGGAATCATGAGCTAGCTAAGTTGACAGATATTTTGGGGGGGGCACAATTCAATCTATGACATACACCTTAGTCTTCAAGGTGACGTCTTTGCTTGTTAACACTTTAAAGAAGTCTTTTGCAGCAAATTTGCCCAATGCAATGCATCCTTTGATTTCTCGACTGCTGCTTCCATGGGTGTTGATTGTGGATCCAAGTAAAATGGAATCTTTGACAACTTCAATATTTTCTCCCCTTATCATGATGTTGCTTATTGGTCCAGTTGTAAGGATTTTTGTTTTCTTTACGTTGAGGTGCAATCCATACTGAAGGCTGTAGTCTTTGATCTTCATCAGTAAGTGCTTCAAGTCTTCACTTTCAGCAAGGAAGGTTGTGTCATCCGCATAATGCAGGTTGTTAATGAGTCTTCCTCCAATCCTGATACCCCATTCTTCTTCATATAGTCCAGCTTCTCAGATTATTTGCTCTGCATACAAATTAAGTATGCTGAATAGATAAAACCCTGAGCCACACCTTTCCTGACTTTAAACCACACAGTATCCCCTTGTTTTGTTCAAACGACTGCCTCTTGATCTATGTACAAGTTCCTCATGAACACAATTAAGTGCTCTGGAGTTCCATTCTTTGCAATGTTATCCATAATTTGTTATGATCCTCACATAGTCAATGAAACACAGGTAAAATCTTGCTGGTATTCTCTTCTTTCAGCTAGGATCCATCTGACATCAGCAGTGATATCCCTGGTTCCACATTCTCTTCTGAATCCGGCTTGAATTTCTGGCAGTTCCCTGTCAATGTACTCCTGCAATTACTTTTGAATGGTCTTCATCAAAATTTTACTTGCGTGTGATATTAATGATACTGTTTGATAATTTCTGCATTTGGTTGGATCACTTTTCTTGGGAAAAGGCATAAATATGGATTTCTTCCAATCAGTTGGCCAGGTAGCTGTCTTCCAAATTTTTTGACATAGGCAAGTGAGCACTTGTAGAGCTGCATCTGTTTGTTGAAACATCGCAGCTGATATTCCATCAATTCCTGCAGCCTTGTTTTCCACCAGTGCTTTCAGTGCAGCTTAGATCTCTTCCTTCAGTACCATTGGTTGCTGATCATATGCTACCTCCTGAAATGGCTGAGAGTCAACCAATTCTTTTTGGTAACATGTCTCTGTGTATTCCTTCCATCTTCTTTTGATGCTGCCTGCATCATTTAATATCTTCCCCCACAGAATCCTTCAATATTGCAACTTGAGATTTGAATTTTTTCTTCAGTTCTTTCAGCTTGAGAAATGCCAAGTGTGTTCTTCCCTTTTTCATAGCAGCACCTAAAATGGATCATTCATTTGTAAGAACATCAGTAAGTATCTGTGAATAAACAGCTCCAGATATGAAGAACAAAAATTACAATATACAGGTGTCTATTAACACCCTGGAGCCCTGGTGGCAAAGTGATTAACAGCTTGGCTTTTAACCAAAAGGTGGGTAGCTTGATTCCACCAGGCTCTCCTTGGAAACCCTATGGGGCAGTTCTACTCTGTCCTACAGGGTTGCTATGAGTTGGAATCGACTTGAAGGCAATGGGTTTGGTCTGGTTTTTTGGATAACACCCCCTTCAGTCCATCTATTAGTTTGTCACACTGTGATGGCTTCCATGTTGCTATGATGCTGGAAGATATGCCACCAGTATTTCAAATATCAGTAGTGTCACCCCTGGTGGACAGGATTCATCGAGCTTCCAGACTAAAACAGAAGAGGAAGAAAGGCCTAGATATCTGCTTCCAAAAATTAGCAATGAAAACCTTATGGATCACAACAGAACATTGTCTGACATAGTGCTGGAAAAGAAGCCCTCTAGGTTGGAAGGCAACAATGGACTCAAGCATGCCAGTGATCATGAAGCTAGTATGAACAGGGTAGCATTTTGTTCTGTTGTGCTTGGAGTCGCCAATGGTTGGAGCCGACTTGACTGCAGCTAACAACAATAATTAACACCCCATTACTCTCATCATGCATATCCATGGGTGGCCGAGATGGTTGAGCCCTGGACTACTACCAGATAGGCTGGTGGTTTGAATCCACCCAGAGGTGCCTCAGAATACAGGCCTGGTGATCTGCTTATGAAAGGTCACCGCCTTGAGAACCCTATGGAGCAGTTCTACTCTGCACACGTGGGGTTGCCATGAATCAGAATCAACTTGATGGCAACTAACAACAAGAACAATTAACACACCATTATTCTCATCATTGAATCCTGTGTGAGCTCTGTTCCTTCTTTAATCACTATCCCCCACCTTCCACTGTTACCATTATCTCTACTATCTCCAACATCAGTCAAATGCATGATGTAAAAGTCTTGGATCAATGATCAATATCCATGGAAGCAGCCATTAAAAAAGCAAAGGTTGTATTGCATTGGGCAAATCTGCTGCAAAAGACCTCTTTCAAATCTTAAAAAGCAAAGATGTCACTCTGATGACTAAGAAGCCTCTGACCCAGTCCATGGTATTTTTAATTGCTGCATATTCATGGGGAAGCTTGATGATAAAAAGGAAAACGGAAGAATTGACACATATGAATTATAGTATTGGCAAAGAATATTGAATATGTCATGGACTTCCAGAAGAATGAACAAATCTGTCTTGGAGGAAGTACAGCCAGAATGCTCCTTAGAAGCCAGGATGGTGAGACTTCATCTCACTTATTCTGGACATGTTATCAGGAAGGACCAATCCCTGGAGAAGGACAACACACTTGGTAAAACAGAGGGTCTGTGAAAAACCAGGAGACCCTTAATGAGAAGTTTTGACACAGTGGCTGCAACAATGGGTTCAAACATACCAAAGAATGAAAGGATGGTGCAGGACTGGGCAATGTTTCATTCTGTTATACATGCGGTTGCTATGAGTCAGTCGACTGGATAACACCTAAGAACAATAAAAAATTTTCCAGATACCTGTGACAGAATCTGGCATAGAAGGTTAAAGAGTGATTAAGCACTTGAGCTAGAACACCAGGTCATCCTCCACTATTCTATGCTCATTGTGCGGCCATAGTCAAGTGTCTTGACTTCACTGTATATTCCTGCTCTGTAAAATGAGAGAATAACAGTGATAATTTCAGTGATGGTTGTGATAATGATTGAGATGATGATGGTGATAGTAATAATGAAGATGATCATGGTGATGATGGTGATGATGAGGATACTGGTGGTAGGGATGAAAATGATGGTGATGAGATAGATTCTTTTAGTTATCCAGTGCTGCTATAACAGAAATACCACAAGTGGATGGCTTTGACAAACAGAAATTTGTTTTCTCCAAGTGGAGGAGGCTAGAGTTCGAATTCAGGGCACCAGCTCCTAGGGAAGGCTTTCTCTCTCTGATAGTTCTGAGGGAAGGTCCTTGTCATCAATCTTCCCCTGATCTAGGAGCTTCACTGCCCAGGTACCCAGGGTCCAAAGGCCACACTCCACTCCCAGTGCTTCTTTCTTGGTGGTATGAGGTCCCTGTCTCTCTGTTTGCTTCTCTCTCCTTTTATCTCTTGTAAGATGAAAGGTGATGCAGGGAAACTTACCCCATATCGGATCAGGGCTGTGACCTGAGTAAGGGTGTCTCATCCCACCCTAATCCTCTTTAACATAACATAATCTTGCCTCATTAACCACAGGCAGAGATTAGGATTTATAACACATAGGAAAATTACATCAGATCACAAAATGGAGGACAACCACTCAGTACTGGGAATCATGGCCTAGCCAAGTTGATGCACATTTTTAGGGGACATAATTCAATCCATAACAGAGATGATGATGGTGACAATAAGGTTTTGTATTTTTACCATTTGGTTTCCCTTTTGTGAACTGCCTATTCTTTTCCTTGAAGATTTTACTTGGCTTTTATATATTTGTGCGTGTCCAAACCAAAAACCAAACCAGTTGTTGTCCAGTACATTCAGACTCATGGTAACCCCATGTGTTACAGACCCTATGAAGCAGGGTCTTCCTGGCTGTAATCTTTATGGAAGTGGATCACCAGACCTTCTTCTATGGTGTGGCTGCATGGGTTCGAACAACAAACCTTTAGAAGTTGAGAGAGGGCAAACCGCTTGCACCACCCAAGGACTTTGTGTGTGTGTATATATACCAATGATTTGTCCATTTTATGAAAGCACAAATCTTCCCAAGCTTTGGGCTTTTTATTTACTGTTTATGGTATCTTTGAGTGTAGAATTGTTTTAAAATTTTACAAGGTATCCAGTACAATTCTAATGTATAGTAACCATATAGAACAGAGTGGAAATGCCCCATAGGGTGTCCAAGGCTGTAAATCTTTATGGAAGCAGACTGCCACATCTTTCTCCTGCGGAGTGGCTGATGGGTTCAAACCACCAACCTTTCGGTTTTCAGCCCAGAATTTAACTACTGCACCACCAGGGTTCCTCACAAGGTGTATACACAACAGAAAATTCCTCATCTACAAACACACAGAATTTTTCTATATAAGTTTTTTCTTGAACAGGTTTATATGTCTTCTCCAGGCTTTTCTTGAAGAATTTCAATGCCTGGATTCTTCAGGGTACAAATAGTCAGGGATTGTGGACCTCCATTATTTGGTTTTGAAAGACCAAAGAATGGACACAGCATTTCCATAGCAGAAATATTGGTGAATGTGAAGACATGGGATCCATCACTCATGTTGAAAAAGGATAGGTTTCCAAAGTCCACATCGAGGAAAATGCCCACTTGGTGTAATTTCAGTTTCATCCAGAAGATGGTGCGAGGCACAGTACTGGCAGAGATCACTCCCTTTCTCAAACTCACAGTCCAGAATCCAAGTTCTGAATTCAGTACAATGGGTCCTTTTCGGTCAACGGATTCTCTGCAAACGCCCAGATGCCATTCTTGGCTTGTTCCCACATCCACCTCCCAGTGATGGTGGCCAGAGGTGAACTTCAGGGAACCCAGGACACCTAGTGCTTTGTTGAATCTCTCAGTGTGCTTTTGCCGATTCTGTCTGATATGTTCACATCGGACGCTCCTCAGGTCATCAGAAATGATGGGGAATTCCTTGGCTGTGTCGACATCCAAGGTCATGTCCACTATGAACAGAAAAGTAACTCTGCAAATGGACAGATTATAAGCCCATTCTTCACTTCCACTGCATATGTATCTCTCATTTTTCTCAACTACTTTAATTCCTCTAGAAGTGTCCAGGGAACAGTCTCCTGACCTTCCTGTCTAGAACAAATTACCCAAGTTAAGCATTGAAGATGGTCTGGTTGCGCTTAACTCCTAACCTAGAGGTTGGTGGTCAAACTCACCCAGTGGCTCCACGAGAGAAAGACCTAGCAATCAGCTTCCATAAAGATTGTTGTTGTGTGTCGTCAAGTTGATTCCGACTCAGCAACCCTATATGACAGAGTAGAACTGCTCCCTAGAGTGTTCTGGCTGTAATCTTTATGGGAACAGATCACCAGATCTTTCCTCCCATGGAGCCATAAGTGAGTACAAACCACTGACTCCTCAGTTAGCAGCTGAGCACTTAACCATTTCATGACCAGGCCTCCTTTCTGTAAAGATTACACAGCCTGGGAAACCCTATGGGGAAGTTCTATTCTGTTAAATGGGGTCACTAGGAGTCAAAAATTGACTTCACAGCACCCCAAAACAACAACTCTGTGATTAAATTTATCCCAGGCAAAGGACAGGACAGAGAGCACGTGATATTATCCACCCAGGGACCCCTTTAGTCAGATAATCTTCACTTAATTCAGGTAACCTTCACATTGAATGGAGAGCTAGCGGTAACTATGGTTATTACTGTGCCCACATTTACCTTGGAACTTGAGCATCCTTGGGTTCATCTGCAGAGTCACTCTCAGCTGGGGCTCTAGTTCCTTGATCTTGGAGACGAGCTTCCCCAGCTGCCACCTGGGCTGATCTCGCTCTTCAGACAAACTTGAAGGCATTTGGGACATGACAAAATCTCCCCTTGGGGCTCCTTCTCAAGCACAGTGATGCAGTGGAGGCAGCAAGTGTATCCCCATTTCAAGTGCACAGGTTTCTCAAAATAGTCCTGGCAGACAGGACATCAGCCTGCCCCTTGAAATAGTTCAGCCATAGTGACTGCCTGGGAAAAGATGGGCACAGTCATGGAAGACTTTATGATTTGAATGTCTATTATTTTCTGGAAAGTTCTTGTGCTTTACACGCAAAGTATTTCTAGGAATCAAGTTGTCTCCATCCCTAGTGGTGGGTACCGGGAATACAATTATAAAGGGCACATTATCCTGATATTCAGAGATTTGAAGGGCTGGTTGGAGTGAGAAACAATGGCCATCACTGGACTTTAAGTAGAGTTGGGGTAAAGATGTAGACTCACATAGATGCTACACCAATACCTACCAGTCCAACATGGCTGCGTCGTGAACCAATAGCAGGAAATGACAAGTTAAAGAAATCAAGGGGAGCTTTCAATTTGCTATCTTCTAGAGCACTGGCTACCGATGATCATGAAGATTGCATGGGACCAGGCAATGGTTCATTCTGTTATACATAAGGTCACCATGAGTAGGAGCCCACTTGATGGCAACTAATAACAAGAGTATTCGTTCTCATCTGGTGACAATTTTGTCCCCCATGAGACATTTGGCAATGTCTGGAGACATTTTTTGTCATAATTGGGGGATACTACTAGCATCTAGTGGGTAGATACCAGGGATGCTACTAAACATTCTACAATACACATGATGGCCTCCACAACTAAAAATTATCCTGCCCCAAATGTCAATAGTGCCAGGATTGAAAAACCCTGACTGAGAGAAAGAGAGGCTATAATTTGATCAAGAAAAATATAAAAATATGTCACCATCATGGATTTTACTGTGTCTCCCAAAAATCTGTGTCAACTTGGCTGGGTCATAATTCCCAGTATCCTATGCTTGTCCTCCATTTTGTGATCTGATGTAATTATGTATTGTAAATCCTAGTCTCTATGACTGTGTTTATGCCCATTTGGCAGTGAGTTATCGTTATGTTAATGAGACAGGCTTAGGTTATGTTAATGAGGATTAGGATGGGGTGCACCACCCTTGCTTGAGTCACGCCTTTTATCTCACAAGAGATAAAAGGAGAGAGAAGCTAGCAGAGAAAAGGGACCTCAGTACCACTAGGAAAGAACAAGAGCAGAGCGAGTCCTTTGGACCCAGGGTCACTGTGCTGAGAACCTCCTGGTCCTAGGCAAAGATTGATGCCAAGACACATGGAGATCTCCAAGGGATGCTGAGCCCACAGATGTTGAAAAGAGACAAGGACTTTCCCCAGAGCCAATAGAAAGAGGAAGCATTCTCCTAGAGCTTGTGCCCTGAATTCAGACTTCCAGTCTCCTAAAATGTGAGAGAAGAAATTTCTGTTTGTTAAAGCCATCCACTTGTAGTATTTCTCTTACAGCAGCACTAGATAACTAAGACATCCACTTCTTCACCCTGGGTACAGAAATCAAATTTGTGCTCAATAATCCTAGAGTTGGGGGGCCATGGTGAATTCTCACCTTCCATGCTGGAGAGCCAGGTTTGATTCCTGGGCCAATGCACCTCATACCCAACCACTACCCACCTATCAGTGGAGGCTTGCATGTTGTTATGATCTGAACAGGTTTCAGTGGAGCTTCCAGACTAAGACTAAGACAGACTTAGAAAATCAGCCAGTGATAACCCTATGGACCACAATAGTCCAACCTCATTGTATATAGAATTACCATGCATTGGGGGCTAACAAGATGGCAGCTAACAACAATACAACAATGCCAGAGTGGAGAGACAAAATATGAATAAATTTGGGACATTATGGCAGGCATGTACTTGTGAATGACTAATTTCTTTTATAAGGACCAGCACAAAACTTGTTCCCGTGAGGCGGAGGTTAAAGATGTCCCACATGTCTGACTTTTCCAAACTGCTGTACCACTCCATCGTCTCTAACATCAACCACTCCTCCTTCCCTCAGTACTCTTCCTCCCATCTTTGGGTTCCATAATTTGCTGTAACATCTCAGAGAAATAACTGTGTCAGTGAAATGGCTCATGAGGTTGTAGAGGCTGGCAAGTTCTAAATCTTTGGGCCAGGAGGCTGGCAAGTTCTAAACCTTTGGGCCAGGCATCAGGCCAGAGACGTCTCCTGACTCATGGGGTTGCAGGGGCTGACAAGCCCAAATCGGCAGGCCAACTGTCCACAGGCTGATGGCTTGCAAAGCTGTGAAAGCTAGAGAATCAGGTCAGATGATAGGCTACTGGCTCAAGTTCCAAGAATCGGAAGTCACATGATGATGAGCCTGATGCAGCATCCAGAGCAAAAGAGAGAGCTTTGCCACAGCATTCATGTATACGTCAGGTGCAAACCATACCCTCAAGGAAACTCCCTTTACTTGAGCAAAGATGTGACTTGAATAAAGGTGGTAAGGGTGGTGACTGGAGTAAGGGTGGTGACTTGAGTCACACCCTCTAGTAAGGTGGTGACTCAAGATACATCTCATCCTAATCCTGCCTCATTAACATCACAGACAACTCGCTCCCAACTGGGACTTATAACCACAGGCATAGAGGCTAGGATTTACAGCACATCACAAAATGGAGGATAATTACATAAGATCACAAAATGGAGGATGTAATGTGGCAGTTGTGTAATGATGTAACTGCCAAACCACTGAAAATCATGGCCCAACCAAGTTAATCATCACAGGTTGCATACACCTTATTTGCATTAGCAGCAAGCTGTCCGGTCCCCTTGGTGGGCCACAAGCACCTTATTTGCATAGTCCCACCCAATCATTGTGTGGGAGTCAAAAACACTGGCCAAAAGTGCCACGTTAAGTAATTCACTGCACCTCAACTTGTCACCCAAGGATTTGCTGATAGAATAAATTACCTTATTACCTTATTTGCTGCCTCTTTACTGCAATTTAAAGGAGTTCCTGGGTGGCACAAACTATTAAGCTTTAGACTACTAACTGACCATCCCGACCATGGAACAGACCATCAGTTGTTCATATGCAAGTTCAAGTTAAAGCAGAAGAAAATTAGAACAAGTCCATGAGACTCAAATTATGACCTTGAGTATACCCCACCTGAATTTAGAGGCCATCTCAGGATAGATTTAATCAGTTGAACACTAACGACCGAAGACCAGATGAGTTGTGGAATGACATCAAGGACATCATACATGAAGAAAGCAAGAGGCCATCAAAAAGACATGAAAGAAAGAAAATACCAAAATGGATGTCAGAAGATAACTCTAAAACTTGCTGTGGAATGCCAAGTAGCTAAAGCAAACAGAAGAAATGATGAGGTGAAAGAGCTGAACACAAGATTTCAAAGGGTCACTTGAGAAGACAAAGAAAAGTATTACAATGACATGTGAAAAGACCTGGAGTTAGAAAACCAAAGAGAGGAACACATTTGGCATTTCACAAGCTAAAAAAACTGCAGAAAAAATTCAGGCCTCGAGTTGCAATATTGAAGGGTTCTACAGGAAAAATATTAATGACACAGGAAGCATAAAAAGAAGACGGAAGGAATACACAGAGTTACTGTACCAAAAAGAATTGGTCAACGTTCATCCATTTCAGGAAGCAGCACATGATCAGGAACCAATGTTATTGAAGGAAGACATTGAAGGCACTGAAGACACTGGCAAAAAATAAGGCTTCAGGAATTGATGGAATACCAATTGTGATGTTTCAACAGATGCAGCGCTTGAAATGGTCACTCATCTACGCCGAGAAATTTGGAATACAGCTACCTGGCCAACTGACTGGAAGAGATCCATATTTATGCCTATTTCAAAGAAAGGTGATCCAAAAGAATGTGGAAATTATCAAGCAATATCATTAATATCACACACAAAATTTTGCTGAAGATCATTCAAAAGTGGTTGCAGCAGTACAATGACAGGGAGCTGCCAGAAATTCAAGCCCAATTCAGAAGAGGATGTGGATCCAGGGATATCAACGCTGATGTCAGAAGGATCCTAGCTGAAAGCAGAGAATACCAGAAAGATGTTTACGTATGTTTTATTGACTATGCAAAGGCATTCGACTGTGTGGATCACAACAAATTATGGATAACATTGTGAAGAATGAGAATTCCAGAGCACTTAATTGTGCTCATGAGGAACCTGTACATAGATCAGCAGGCAGTCTTTTGAACACAGCAAGGAGATACTGTCTGGTTTAAAGTCAGGAAGGGTGTACCTCAGGGTTGTATCCTTTCACCATGTTTAATCTATATGCTGACCAAATAATCCAAGAAGCTGGACTATACAAAGAACATGGCAACAGGATTGGAGGAAGACTCATGCAGATGACACAACCTTGCTTGCTGAAAGTGAGGAGGACTTAAAGCATTTATTAATGAAGATCAAAGACTATAGCCTTCAGTAGGGATTACACCTCAACATATAGAAAGCAAAAGTCCTCACAACTGGGCCGATAAACAACATCATGATCAATGTAGAAAAGACTGAAATTGTCAAGGATTTCATTTTACTTGGATCCATAATCAACACCCATGGAAGCAGCTGTCAAGAAATCCAATGAGACATTGCATTGGGCAAATCTGCTGCAAAAGACCCCTTTAAAGTGTTATAAAGCAAGACTAAGGTGGGCCTGTCCCAAGCCATGATGTTTTCAATCACCTCACATGCATGTGAAAGCTGGACAATGAGTAAGGAAGACCGAAGAAGAATTGATATCTTTGAATAATGAATATACCATGGACGGCCAAAGGAACAAACAAATCTGTCTTGGAAGTAATACAGAAGCAAGAATGTCAAGGTTACATCTCACTTACTTTGGACATACTGTCATGAGTGACCAGTCCCTAGAGAAGGACATCATGCTTGGTAAAGTAGATGGTCAACAAAAAGAGGAAGACCCTCAACAAGATGGGTTGACACTGTGGCTGCAACAATGGGCTCAAACATAGCAATGACTGTAAGAATGGCACAGGACTGGGCAGTGTTTCGTTCTGTTGTACATGGGGTTGCTAGCAGTCCCAACTGACTTTACAGCAACTAACAACAACTGACTGAAAGGTTGGTGTTTCAAACCCACCTAGAGGCAATACAAAAGAAAGTCCTGGCAATCCAATTCTGAAGGTCACAGCCTGGATATCCTATGGCGCACAGTTCCACTCTGACACACAAGGGGTTGCCATGAGTCGGAATGAGTCAATGGCAACTAACAACAGCTGCAATTTTAGAAATCTGAGAAGTATTAAAAGAATTCGTTGAATATTGGACTTACCTCTTTTTCCTGGGTTCTCCTCTGGCCTCTAGCAGCTCCCACAGGCAGCACTCACACAGTTGCAGGGGCGGATGAATTCCAAATCAGCAGCTCTTAGGGAAGGCTGCTGGCTCACAGGGCTGTAGAAGCTGTCTATTCCGGCAGCAGAAAGTCAGAGGGCGGCCTGCTGGCTAAAGTCCCAAGGAAGGAGATCAGAGGTCAGATGCAGGATCCAGAGCTATGTACCCGACCTTTGCCAGAACATCAGTATATATATTGAATGCAGGCCACACCCCGGAGGAAACTCCCCTTACAACTTATTGGCTGATCGCGTATGGCATCACGGAGATGATTACATTAAATTACTTACGGAAGAGCAATCTGT
This sequence comes from Dugong dugon, assembly GCA_030035585.1. Classification (NCBI taxonomy): domain Eukaryota; kingdom Metazoa; phylum Chordata; class Mammalia; order Sirenia; family Dugongidae; genus Dugong; species Dugong dugon. The sequence goes on from CM057466.1 coordinate 120,179,035, forward strand.
CCACTACTTGCCAAACCACTGAGAATCATAACCTAATCAAACTGACGTGTAACATTAACCATCACACCTTCCCTCCTCACCATTAATCATACAGGACCACGCCTCTTAATGTTACGGAAGGGAGTGAGAAGTGTACTGTTGAAGTAGAGAGTTTATTTTATACTGACAGTGTATATTCTACTTGTAGTCTGGTGCGTTTGAGTTGATTCCATCTCAGGGCAACCCCATGTGACACAGTAGAACTGCCCCATAGGAATCTCGATGGGGCTGCACCCAGTCTTTCGCGCTCCTGTGTCCCCCTGGCGGCTCACCCGCCCTCCAGGGGTCCCAGGCTTGTCTCTGGATGCTCGTGGCAAGGCAGGCCCAGCTTCCCCACTATGCCTTCCTCACCACCGCGGAGCCTGCGGAGTTGGGGGGGGGGGGGGGGGGTTGCCCGCTGCCCGCCGCCTCCCGGAACCCACCCTGGGCCGGGGGACCCTCCTCATCCTCAGTTCGCCTCAGCCCCGCCGCCACCGCTCGACCACCTTCTCTCCCCCCTTTCCGCCTCCCCTGTTGACCTCCTCGGCACCTTCGGGCCCCCCCTCCTGCCGCCCCCTGCCCGCCCGCGATCTTCGTCGTCCCCCCGTCGCCCCGCGCCCTCCATGGTTGGGGGCCTGGTCCACGCGGGTGCAGGGAACTGGGGCCGGTCCCAAGAGTTGCCTATCCCGTGTCGGGATGGGAAAAGAGAGAGGGGCGGTTGGGAGGAGCTGGTAGGGGTGGCGGCGCTCCGGACCACGGGTCCCGGCGGCGAGGGCGAAGGGCGGGAGCTTTTCCCCTTCACCGGCGGGCAGAGCCGTGGTCCTGCGTTCCGCGGGAGGCTGCGGCTTGGGGTCTGTGTCCAAACGACGGCTGAGCCCCCACCCCCCGCCCCCCGCCTCGCCCACTACCTAGTCCAAGTACTAGCGGGTCCCTGCGCAGAGATTTAAAGACCCTCGAGGGTCGCCTGTCCGTTGTGGTTCAGGGCGGCGGGTCCTCGGGTGTCCGGAGGCCTGTCCTCCCTTCTCCCCCAGACTCTGCCCCCAGGCCAGGGGGAGCGCCCAGTGTCCTGAAAAGGACCCTGGTGGGTAATGGTTAAGAGCTCATCTGCTAACCAAAGGTCGGCCGTTCGAATCCACTAGCGGCTCCTTGGAAACCCTATGGGGCAGTTCTACTCTGTCTTGTAGGGTCACTATCAGTCGGAATCGACTCGGTGGCAACGGGTTTGCTTTTGGTTTCAATCTCAACCGGAGCAGATCACCAGTGCTCTTTTATGTTCTGTTTAATGGGACAAAATATCACCTTGTTACCACTCAAAAATTAGATGAAATCTTACGTCAGGGTTTCTCCTCTCCCCCTCCTGGTTCGTTTTAGGACTCATTTCTCTGAAATAGATGACAAGAAAAATGCCTTCATTTTAAGGCTAAATCAGATTATTCGATAGTATTACATTGTTGTTAGGTGCAGAGTCCTGTCGGTTCCGACTCATAGCAATCCTCTATGTACAACAGAAAGAAATACCGCCCAGTCCTGCGACATCCTCAAAATCGTTGTTATGCTTTGAGTCCATTGTTGCAGCCACTGTGTGACTCCATCTCGGTGAGGGTGTTCCTTTTTTTTTTTTTTTTTTTTTTTTTTTTGCATACCTTCTTCTTTACCAAGCATGCTATCCCTCTCCAGGGACTGATCCCTACTGATAACGTGTCCAAAGTATGTGAGACTTAGTCTGGCCATCCTTGCTTCTAAGGAACATGCTGGCTGTATTACAGTAGTGGGATTATAAAAAAATATGTAGGCTCCTTTACACATCAGTATCAAAGTAAAGTCAGTGGATACAGCTACTAGATGAAATCCTGTTTCGTGTGTTTGTTTGTTGCTGTTGTTAGTTGCTATCCAGTCATCTCTGACTCATGGCAACCCATGTACAACAAAATGAAATGTTGCCTGCTCCTGCACCATCTCCATGATCATTGGTATGTTTGAGTTCATTGTTGTATCCGTTTGATCTGGGATCTTTAGAATCTTGGAGAAAGGAAAAGAAGATTTAAAAGGAAGAGATCAGGAAGGATGCAAAAGGAAGAAATTACTTTTTTTTTTTTTTTTTTTTTTAGTGGAACCAGTAGCAAGCTCTACTTGAGAGCATCAACTACTTGAGGAAATAGCTCACGATGTACCCTGGCCTTCGTCCTGATACTTTGTAAAGTGCCTATATGGGTGAAGACATGAATGGCTCATTTTTCACTCTTGTAAGTTATTCCTATGAATTATCAACATTTTTCTGGAACAGAGATGAACAAATTGAAGTAAATAAAGACTACCTAAAGGTTCATCCACCAGATAGCAACACTAATTATAGCTGATTGCAATGAACATAAAATGAGTTTACATCTTGTTATTAAAACAAAAATCCAATCATACTGACTAACCTCATTCAGGATTATTAGCAAAGCTTTAAGGGAATAATATATACCAGAGGAACCATAGTGCTGATAACTGCTGGAAAAATATATAAAATAAGCTTGTAAAATTAGCTAGTTTGGTCTCATTTAATTTAAGATGATAGTAATGTAATCTTACATTCATATTTAAGAAAAAAAAAATACTCCCAGGATTAAAGATTTCACTTAGTTTAATACAAACCCTGACTACATTACCAGTAATGGTATCATAGCCTGCAAGAATTTAATCAGCATTTAATTGGATTAAAGAGGCAAGGCAGAATGTGAATAAGGAGGAGGAACCTTCCCTATAAAAGGCTGTTTTGTGTCTGCTTCCCACAAGAGCTGAGCTACTGGTGGAAGCAGCTGGAGCCAGAGAAGAATCCAGGGCAGGAGAGGTGAGTCTCATCTCGTGTATATTCTTTTTATTTTTCAGGTGTCTAGAAATTGCAGTCGTGGTATAGAAGCATAAGAGGGATTTAGTAGTTGTTAATTTAACAAGTGTCTTCTCAATTCCAAGCACTATGTTTAAAATTAATCTCACTGGATCCTGCAACTGTAAAATTGGTAAGCAGTCAGTTTGGTATTCAGTCCCAGAAATAACATATTTGTTTTTGGGTATCAAGCTATAACTTGGGTCACTTTAGGAGATAGTGAAATTACAGCCTTCTTCAGTGCTTTGCTTTTAGGGGTCTGTGTAGCTCATTTGGTAGAGCATCAGACTTTTAATCTGAGGGTCCAGGGTTCAAGTCCCTGTTCAGGTATTCTTTCATTTTAGGAGCCCTGGAGGCACAGTGATTAAGAGCTTGGCTGCTAACCGATAGGTCAGCAGTTCGAATCCACCAGCTGCTCCTTGGAAACACTATGGGGCAGCTCTACTCTGTCCTACAAGGTCACTCTGAGTCAGAATCAACTTGACAGCAACCAGTTTGGCTTTGGAGCCCTGGTAGCACAGTGGTTAAGAGCTTGGCTGCTAACCAAAAGGTCAGCAGTTGAAATCCACCAGACACTCCTTGGAAACTCTATGGGGCAGTTCTACCCTGCCCTATAGGGTTGCTATAAGTCGGAATCAACTCGACGGCAATGGGTTTGGTTTTTGGTTTTTTACTGCATACGATGTTCTAGATGTTTCTGTGCAACACGACCAGGCTGAGTCTGGAGAGGTGAAGGGTCTCCATGAGCACAGGCCCTTCCTCCACTCAATTCAAAGCACAATAATGATTTGTGACTTCCTTCTGGTGAGAACATCAAATTTCTGAAATAGGAGCCCTGTAACTTTTATACTTGTACTCTCATTGCCTTGTTCTAGGGATGACCTCAGTTAGAACACGATCATTCTATGCATGTCTAAGCTGTCACTTGTCAGAACTAGTAGTCATTCGTCTCTTGGAAATTCACTTACCATTACCTGTTACCATCGAGTCAACTCCAACTCATGGTGACCCCATGTGTGTCAGTAGTTCTGTGCTACACAGGTTTTGCAAAGGCCTATTTTTCAGAAGTAGATCACCAGGCCTTTCTTCCAAGGCACCTCTGAGTGGACTCGAACCTCCAATCTTTCAGTTAGCAGCTGAGCACATTCACCATTTGCACCCCCCTGGACACTCCAATATGAAAAAGAGTCCCATATTGCTACAACAGTTATATAGGATAATTTGAACTAGTCAGGGAGGCCAAGTAAATTTCCCCAGAAAAAGTTCTTGTTTAAGGAAGAAGAATGGAAAAAAGAAACTCAAGTGAATCAGTTATTTGCCTTTTGCAGCAGAAGTGAGGAGTGGGCCCATTGTCCATTTCCTGATCTACTTATTTTACTCTCCACAGTGGACATGACCTTGGATGTGGACACAGCCAGTAACCTCCTCATCATTTCTGATGACCTCAGGACAGTCTGCTGTGGGCATTTCAAGCACCATCTGACAGAGCACATGGAGAATTTCGACTATGCCTTGTGTGTCCTGGGCACCACTCGGTTCACCTCCAGCCACCATTACTGGGAGGTGGATGTGGGAACAAGCCAAGAATGGGATCTGGGCATTTGCAGAGAATCTGCTCGTCAACAAGGAAAGATTCAGCTGTCTACAGAATGTGGATTCTGGACAGTGGGTTTGAGAAAGGGGGGCCACTTCTTTGCCAGCATCACACCTGCCTTAGAACTCTGCGTGGACCCCAACTTACGCCGAGTGGGCATTTTCCTGGATATGGACATGGGAAGCCTGTCCTTTTTCAACATGAGTGATGGATCCCATGTCTTCACATTCACCAAGATTTCTGCTGTGGAGACTCTGCGCCCATTTTTTGCCCCTTCAAAACCAAGTAATGGTGATCAGGGTTCCCTGAGTATCTGTCCTGTGATGAATTTTTATTTCTTTAAGTTCAACTAATGTATTAAGGAGGTTGTGAGTTAAATAAACATTTGGATATGGGAAAATGCATTATGTGATTTTCTAACTATTAGGGAAAACAACACTTATTCACAGTAAAATGTGTGTGTAAAGATATTTGGGGGGAACTTTACCATTTGCTGTGGAGTTTCCCCATCTCATGGTGACCCCATGTTTTTCATAACTATTCCAAAGGTCTTTTATGACAGCGACCTTTTGGAAGTAGATTGCTAGGTCCTGTTTAACTCTTTGGACCACCCAGGGGCTCCAGGGAGAACCCCCAAACCCAAAATCAAACATGTTGTCGTTGAGTTGATTCCGACTCATAGTGACCCAGTAGGACAGAGTATAGCTGCCACATAGGGTTTCCAAGGCTGTAAATCTTTATGGAACAGAGAGTGGCTGGTGGGTTCCAACCACTGACTTTTCAGTTAGCAGCCAAGCACTTTAAACACTGCGCCACCAGGGTATCAGGGAGAACCTAGTAGAAGCCAAATCAGCTCACTGGGGTTGGTCTTTTCCACCTCTGAGGCCACCAGGTGGTACCAAAGAGACTATAACCTCTGCTCACGATCGACTTCAAATAAATAAATGGAATACCCATTAGGGATCAATCTTCCATGTGTAAGAGTCAATGAAAATACAAACACAAGAAATTCACAAAAATGTGTGAATATTGTAAAAGTTATGAGTAAATTAAACTAAAAAAAAACCACAAGATAATAAAGACTTTTTGTATATACACACACACATACATATACCATTCTTGTAGATCCAAATCAGTGGGAAAATGCAATGTGTAAGTACTTCTAAGAAAATATTGCTCACAATTGTTAGTTAGAGTTATGTGTTTTTCAGTTTGCCTTAAGGAGACAACAGAGGGGATGTTTTAATTTGAAATGATAAGAGTTTCCAGCAAAAACCAGGAAATGATGACCATAGTAATGAAAGTCAGTCAGAGGAATAAATGAAAGACAATTTAATCTAATCACCTAAATGTCATCTACTCCCTCTTCAGAAAACAGGGCTATTCAAATTCCTACTTCATTCAGTTATCTGTCTTAGAAATTTCTTTTTTTTTTTTTTTATGAAATTGGCCATTTCATCTAAGTTGTGAGGTTCATCAGCATGAAGTAGTCCAGTATTCACCTGTTCTTTTGTCTGATGTCTAGGATGTGTATTAAGAAGCGTGCTTTCATTTCTGATTTTGATAATTTGTGTTCTCTGGTTTGTTTTTTTTCCTCCCCTTAGTCAGGCTGGTATTTTATTATGACCTATGAGTCTTCAAAAAATATGGATACATATTTTTATTTTTTAAAACCATGTATCTTGTTAGTTTATTAATTGTGATGTAAGGGAAATAAATTATAAAAATAACTTTCAGTTTTGATGCTATCTTTTAAAAAATAAAAGCAGGGCCTTCACTGGCTGACTGATTGATGGGAAACAGTTTGAAGTTTAGTTATCAAACCTCTAAAAGTAGATCTTAACAATTTTGGAGAAAAAGCCCTTTTGGAGAAGTGACTGTTGACTAGTAAGTATGCTTTTTGAAAGACTTCTGACTAGTTTTAATTTCTTTCCTTGATCTAAATATGAGGAGGTTTTACTTCTGTGAGCAAAAACTATTTCAAACTAACTTCTTTCATGAGAATTCCTTTTTTTTTTCCCCTAGTAACCTAGAAAACATTGTTTTGGATAATTTTTTTTTAATTGTGGTTTAGGTGAAAGTTTGCAGAGCAAATTAGTTTCTCTTTAAACAACTAATATACAAACTGTTCTGTGACATTGGTTGCCAACCCTGAGATGTGTCAACCCTCTTCCCTTCTCGACCTCGGGTTCCCCATTTCTAATTCATCCAGTTTTCCCGTTCTTTCCTGCCTTCTTGTCTTTGCCTTTGGGTTAGTGTGCCCGTTTGGTTTCATAAACATGGTTGAAGTACATGTGTTATTGATGGTTTCATTGTTGTTGTTCTTGTTGTTAGGTGCCACTGAGTTGGTTTACTCATAGCCACCCTATGTACAACAGAACAAAACACTGCCCGGTCCTGCGTTATCCTCACAAATCTTTGCTGTGCTGAAGCCCATTGTTGCAGCCACTGTGTCAATACATCTCATAGAGGGTCTTCCTCTTTTTCGCTGACTCTCTACTTTACCAAGCATGATGTTGTTCTCCAGGATCTGATCCCTCTTGATAACGTGTCCAAAGTATGTGAGACGTAGTTTCCCCATCCGTGCTTTTAAGGAGCATTCTGGCTGTACTTCTTCCAAGACAGATTTGTTGGTTCTTCTGGCAATCCATGATATATATTCAACATTCTTCGCCCACACCATAATTCTAGGACATCAGTTTTTCTTTGGTCTTCCTTATTCATTGTCCAGCTTTCACATGCATAAGAGGCAATTGAAAACTCCATGGCTTGGGTCAGGTGCACCTTAGTTTTCAAGGAGACATCTTTGTTTTATACGCCTATCTAATCTTTCACTGAAGAGTAAACTTCAGGAGTGACTTCAGTACTGAGTTATAAGGGTGTCCAGGGGCAATACTCTCTGGGTTTCTGTAGTCCCTGTCAGACCAGTAAGTCTGTTTTTTTTTTTTTTTTTTTTTTTGTGAGTTTGAGTTTTGTTCTACATTTTTCTCCAGCTCTGTCTGGGACCCTCTATTGTGATCCCTGTCAGAGCAGTCAGTGGTGGTAGCCAGGCCCCATCTAGTTGTGCTGGTCTCAGTCTGGTGGAGGCTGTGATAGGTGTGTTCCACTAGTCCTTTGGACTAATCTTTCCCTTGTATCTTTGCTTTTCTTCATTCTCCTTAGCTCCTGACAGGGTGGGACCAGTAGATGTATCTTAGACCCTGGACGCTACTCACCAAAGTAGGACGTAGAACATTTTCTTTATAAACTGTGTTATGCCAATTGAGCTAGACGTCCTCCAAGACCATGATCCCCAGCCCTCAGCCCAGTAACTCAGTTCCTCAGGGAGTTTGAATGTGTCTATGAAGCTTCTGTGACTTTGCCTTGGTCAAGTTGTGCTGACTTCCCCAGTAATGAGAATTAATTTTGATGACAAATATTTTGTTTTAAAAGACTCCATTCTAGATCCAAACCAATAGACATAGTATTCAAGATCTAATCTAGACCTTCTAGAGAGGGCAACATAGAGAGGACAACATTTCCTTCTCTTGTACTTAAGGTCACTCTGAGTAGAAGCTAACTAGATGACAACTAACAACAACCATCTAGATGATAATGTCTTTCTATATTAATGATAAATTCCCCTCAAGATAAAATTATCTCTTTTGCTCTTGGTAACCCCTCTATGTCATCAGGAAAAACCTTATTTCTGCCATAACTGAATCACACAATAATTGGATAAAAGAGGCATGGGCTTATGTGAATAGTTGGAGGAGGGACCCTCTATATAAAAGCTCCACATTGGTGGACTTCTGTCCAGGACTGAGCTCCTAGTGGAAGCAGTTGGAGCCAGAAGAGAACCTAGTAGAGGAGAGGTGAGTGCAGTCTTACACAGTTTCCATTTACTATCAGACTCCTTCAAACGACAGATAGGAGAGAGCAAGGTTGGGAAATGGAGTAATTTGTTAATTCAGCAAGTTTTGCCTGAGGCCAACTCCATGCCAGGCCCACTGTGTGCACTTGCGGTCACTGGGCCCTCTGCTCTAGGAACACTTGGGGGAACTTAGATTTTCAACATCCAGGATGAGGAATGACAGTCCTCAATTTCCTTCATCAAATCATAGCTTGACTTACTCTAAAAAAAATAAAAATTAAAAACAAACAAACTATTTCACAGAGTAGAACCGTGCTCCATAGGGTTTTCAATGGCTGTGATGTTTCAGAAGTAGATCACCAGACCTTTCTTCACAGATACCTCTGGGTGGACTCTAACTGCCAACCTTTCAGTTAGTAGTCAAGTACTTAACTGTTAGTGCCACCAGGGACTCTATTGATCTACTCTATCAGATTGTACTTCATCAACTTTTAAATCGGAAGGAGCTCTGGTGGCTAAAATGGTTAAGCACTCAGCTGCTAATGGGAAGGATGGCAGTTCAAACCCACACAGAAGCTCCTTAGGAGAAAGACTTGACTATATGCTTTCCTAAAGATAACAGCCAACGAAACCCTACAGGGAGGTTCTAATCCATCACACTTGGTCACTATGAGTTGAAAACTACTGGACAGCACGTAACTATAACCTAATGAGGGTGGGTCATTCCTGGTGCAACCCCTCCAGTCAATTGAGAGAAAGCAGGCCTCTGAGAAAGAGAAAGTAGACTTTATTGCAAGCCAGTCAAGCAAGGACTGTCAGTTCTTGATCGTATGCTACCTCCTGAAATGGTTGAACGTTAACCAATTCTTTTTGGCACTGTGACTCTATGTATTCCTTCCATCTTCTTTTGATGTTTCCTGTGTCATTCACCTTAGTCCTTAAAGTGACATCTTTGCTTTTTAACACCTTAAAGAAGTCTTTTGTGGCAGATTTGTCCAATGAAATACATCCTTTGATTGCCTGACTACTGCTTCAGTGGCTTTGATTGTGAATCTAAGTAAAACAAAATCTTTGACAACTTCAATCTTTTCCCCATTTATCATAATGTTGCTTATTGGTCCAGTTGCAAGGATTTTTGATTTTCTATGTTGAGATGTAATCCATATTGAAGGCTATAGTCTTTGATTTTTACCAGTAAGTGCTTCAAGTCCTCTTCGCTTTCCATAAGCAAGATTGTGTCATCTGCATATCGAAGGTTGTTGATGAGTCTTCCTCCGATCCTAATGCTTCATTTTTCTTCATATAGTCCAGCTTCTTGGATTATTTGCTTAGTATACAGATTGAATAATTATGGCAAAAGGATACAACCCTGATGTACAAATTTCCTGATTTTAAAACACCCAGTATCCCCTTGTTCAGCTTGAAGGACTGCCTCTTGGTCTAAGTACAGGTTCCTCATGAGCACAGTGAAGTGTTCTGGAATTTCCATTCTCCTCAATGTTATCCATAATTTGTTATTATCCACACAGTCGAATGCCTTTGCATAGTCAATAAAACATAGGTAAACATCTTTCTGGTATTCTCTGCCTTTGGCCAAGATCCATCTGACATTAGCAATGATATCCCTGGTTCCATGTCCTCTTCTGAAGCCAGCTTGAATTTAAGGCAGTTCCCTGTCAATGAACTGTTGCAACCACTTTTGAATGATTTTCAGTGAAATTTTACTTGCAGGTAATATTCATGATATTGTTAGATAATTTCTCCATTCCGTTGGATCACCTTTCTTTGGAATGGGCACAAATATGGATCTCTTCCATTCAGTTGTGGTATATATATATATATATATATATATATATATATATATATATATATAATTTTAACATAATATACACACGTACATTTATATTTACCACATAAATATACACTCACATTTATGAATATAACAAAACATTTGCCTGCTCAACATTTTCACATGTGCAATTCAGTAACATTTATTATGTTCATCATGTTATGCAACTATTATCACTTTTCTTTTCAAATTATTCCACCACCAGTAACAGAAATTCAGTGCCCCCTAAACAATGACTCTTGCTTTTCTCCTTCACCCACCCCTGTTAACCACTGATAATCTTTGGTGGTTATATTTGCCTATTCTAGATATTTTTAATAAGTAGGATCCTACAAAGTTTGTTCTTTTTGTGACTGACTTATTTCACTCAGCATAAGATTCATTCATGTTGTGATGTGCATCAAGCCTTCATTTCTCTTTATCGCTGAGTAATATTCCATTATATATATGTACAACATTTTGTTTATTCATTCATCGGTTGGTGGACATTTAGGTTGTTCTATCTTTTGGCTATTGTGAACAGTGCTGCAGCGACCCCCAAATGAATTCTTTCTTTATTTAACCTTTTTATTCTTTATGCTTTTGTTTAATTACTTTAAGCTATAACAATTTTTCTGTTAGTGGTTGTCTTAGTTATCTAGTATTGCTATAAGAGAAATACCACAAGTGGATGGCTTTAACAAACAGAAGTTTATTCTCTCAGTCTAGTAGACTAGAGGTCCAAATTCATGGTGTCAGCTCCACGGGAAAACTTTCTCTCTCTGTCTTTTATGGAGGAAGGTCTTTGTCATCAATCTTCCCCTGGTCTAGGAGGTTCTCCGCGAAGGAACCTCGGGTCCAAAGGATGCTCTCTGCTCTAGGCATTGCTTTCTTGGTAATATGAGGTCCCCCGTCTCTCTGCTCGCTTCTGTCTTTTATGTTTCAAAAGAGATTGGCTTAAGACATTATCTAATCTTATAGATCTCATCAACACAACCGCCACTAACCTACCTCATTAACATCATAGTTATAGGATCTACAACACATAGGGAAATCACATCAGATGACAATATGGTAGACAATCATACAATACTGGGAATTATGACCTAGCCAAGTTGACAGATATTTTTGGAGGACACAATTCAATCCATGACAGTGGTTGTATTAGCAATCATAATATGCATCACTGACATATATCATATTCTGTTTACAGTTACTATTGTCCACATCACAGAATAAATCAGAACCTTATATAATTCCATATGCTTTCTCCAATGAATTATGCTACTTGATTTACATATTTTGCATCTATATGTGCTTGTAACCTACAATAAATACCATTAATTTTGCTTTCATGAATCAATTTGTTTTTTACAGAAATTAAGAAATGAAAAGAAAATGTAGACGCCACATTTATTCACATATTTGCCATTTCTAGTGCTTGTAAATACTTACTGTGTAAATTTTGACCTTGAGTATCATTTGTCTTCAAAATGAAGGATTTTCTTTTGCCTTTCTTGCAGTGCAGGCTCTCTTTTGTTGAATTACCTCAGATTTTATTTATGTTAAAATATATTAACTTCAATTGCATTTTTCCTGAAAGTTGGACAAAATATCTTTATCTTTTAAATGGTAACACAATGTGATTAAAATAGCCAGAACCCAATAGAAAATCAGGGGATGAGCATGGGTAGTTTATATTTATTTAGGAGAAGCAAATTGTAAAAATATAGTTAAATATTTCCACTTGATTTTAAAAATCAAAGAAATGCAATACCAACAAGTAATCAGTAATTTTTTAAATAAGTGAATTGAAATAATTTCAAATATATAGAAATATTGCAAGAAAAGTACAAGTGGTTCCATACCCCCCCACCCCCACCCCACCCCCACACCCCCACCCCACCCCCACCCCATGGTGAAATGCGTTTCTTTATGTGGCCTTTTGCCTTGGTTCTTTACAAACAGAGGAAAAGAAAACAGCTTTGGGGATTTTTCCCTGAGCACTGAGGCGTTGTTACATTTGCCTTTCTTACAGTGGCCCTAGTCCTTTGAAGAAGCTTGTTACTTCTGCTGAGAGAAGAAGCCAGTCCCTGCCAGCAGAAAATGTCAGTTATGATGCAAACAGATGGGGCCACTTGAGAGGGGATTGGTCAATTTAGTCCAGAGAGAGGATTAGCCAGTTATTCTGCAAATTGGGTGCAAAAAATCTGCCTGGTAGGATTAAGCCACTTGCCTATATAAGCACCCATCCCACAGAGGATGAGGTGGACCTCACTATTATCAAGAAGAAGAGCCTGGAGTGGAGTGCGTCCTTTGGGTCCAGGGTCCTTGAGTTGAGAACCTCCCAGACCCAGGAGTCAGAGAGAGCTGTAACACTGAAGCAGTGGCAGCAGAACCAGGAGATGGATGTGAGATGGCATGGTGGGCTTCCTGGCCCACAGAGCAAGGCAGCCACAGTGGGCATTCCAATCCATGGAATGAGAGAACTGAGTATCTTCGGACAGGAGATTTGCTGGCAGAGTGAGATGTCTCTAGGTACTTGTCACTGGAGCTAAAAAAGCTCTAACACTTTCCTGAGCAGGGCAGGGGCTGAGAAGAGCCTATCCTCAGGAGGCCAAGGGGAGGCCTATCCTCAGGGGCTGAGAGAAGGCTTGCTTTTCCAGCCAAGAGAGAGAAAGAGAGAGAGAGAGAGAGAGCTGTCCTACACTAAAGAAGGGGGAGACTTCCAGACCTTGCCTGTGTGCTTCCTGACATTTGTCCTGTTCCTGTTACTTCCAAGTTAATCCTGATCCCATGTTACTTCTGTAATAAACCATATAACTGTGAGTACAGTCTGTGAGTTCTGTGTGTCCATTGCAATGAATTATCGAACCCAGCAAAGAAGTAAAGAGTACCATCAGGACGAAAGCTGGTGTCTTAGGCTGGGTTCTCTAGAGAAGCAAAACCACTAAAGAGTATAAATATCAATATAGAGAGATTTATATAAAGGAAATGGCTCACAAGGTTGTAGAGGCTGGAACATCCCAAATTCATGGATCAGGCTGGAGGCTTCCCTTGATTCATGTAGTCACAGGGGCTGGTGAACTCAAGATCAGCAGGTGAAGAAGCAGTGCTCTTGCTCACGGGATGTGAAGACCTATGAATCCCAAGATCAGCAGACAAGACAGCAGGTAAGCTGCTAGTTCAAGTCCCAAGAACTGGAGGTCAGACCAACAGGAGCCCACTTCAGGATCCAGAGTGAGCAAAAGCCCATGAGCCTTGCCAGAGAGTCCACTTATATTCCATGCAGGCCACACTTCCAAGGAAACTCCCTTTCAGCTGACTGGCTAATCACAGTAGATGCCATCATAGAGGTGTTCACATTATATCAGATCTCATCATGGAAATGATCACATCATCACACGACTGCCAAACTACATCATAACTCTCAAACCACTGAGAATCATGACCCAGCCAAGTTGACACACAACTTGAACGATCACAGCTGCTGTCAGAATTGGTAAAAAGTCTGGAGAGTGGAGGTATGTCTGACTTTCACCTCATAGGAATCAGTTTTGGGCTGATGTTGATGGTGATACTCATTCTCCCTGAAGTTAGACAAGGTTAGACAAGGTCCAACACTACCGCTATCCCCTTATCCAGATGCCCTAACTCTTAATGTGTTACCTCATTTGGTCCAGTGCCTGTGTTCTCTATCTACTATCCCCTTATCATCACTCTTTGTCTGAACTACTCTAGAACATGTTTGACATGGTGCACAACTTTCTTAAATTCTCTAGTGTGATTTTTCCTACAACAAAGACTCTTTCTTACAAAATAACCCTACTGCCATCCAAGTCAGAAAACCAACATTGCTCTAACATGATGGCTAAATTCACAAACCCCGTTCAATTTTCTAAATGACCCAAAAATGTATCATTTTCCTTTCGTGGTCAGGATCCTCATTCAGGAAAATGTGCTGCATTTGATTGTCACACCTCTTCATCCTCCACTGTCAAACTTTTCCTCCATCACTCCTTGCGTTTCATGTTCTCAACATTCTACATTCTAGAGATCTTCCCACTGGTTTTGTCCGATGTTTCCTCATGATTAGACCCAGTTCATGGTTGCTTGGCATGAAAACCCTAGAAACAATGTTGTGCTCCTCTCAGTATGGGATACCAGGGGCTACACTTTGTCTACATGTCCCACCACTGATCAGGTTCACCTTGATCATCTGGTGAAGTTGGCTATGCCAAATCTTCCCAAGTCAAATTCATAATTTCCTCTTTCTACTTTATTAGTATTTCACAGTAAGATATTCTGAGATGGTGCTAATATGCTGGTCCTCATTACTCTTCTGCTAACCAGCCTTAACTTCTATTGACATCTTTCATCTAAATCAACCAACACCCTGATGGTTGCCTAATGGCAGATTTCAACTTTCATTAGTTGTCAACTACTTTCCCTTGTCCTCATTTATTTATTTATTCATAAATAAATACCTATATTATAAAATAGTTGCATTCTGATACAGTCATTATTTTCCTGATCATGTTGTCCCAAATTTGACCAGTGACAAATCAATAAAACTTCCAAATTCTTATACAACAAGATGTTTCAGGCTCATCTTGTACCAACCCACTAAAGGCCTGGTATTAGCCATTTCAACAAGGAATACAGATTTCTTCCAATGGAGATTAGTATGTGGAAGGAGCCTGGGAAGGCCCATGTACAAAGATACTGAAACTCAGTCTTAGGGTGTTGGACTTCCATCCCAAGGACAGAAACCATGTAGACAAATGGGCCTGGGGAAGGCAGTTGAGGTGAAGGGGTGAGGATAGACAGAAGTAAATCAGAAGAAAGTGGTGAGGAGTGGGTCAAATGGGACTTCCCAGTAACTAATTACATGAGCCCATGGCTGCCATGTGTTAATGAGTACTGGGTGTTGACTCATTTTAAGGGCCAGAATTTAGGCAGTTCACGTACTATTCGGTAAGACATGGCAATGTTGCCAATTTCTGGCATCTCTGTGGAGGAAGAGGGTACACTTCGTATTTCTTACCTTGGGCATCAGCACACTTGGGTATCAGCAAAACACTCATCCAAAGATTAGTGTTCAGCTGGACTCTATCCATTGGATCTGGGAAACTATCTTCCCCAGATGAAAACTGGGCTTGACCTTGTTCTTCAGAGGGAACATAGGGCACTTGGGGTACAATGAATACCCCAGCTCCTGGGGCTCGTTCTGTACCACAGTGATGCTTCTCAAGTAGTATCTCATTCTTAGAGTTTTAGCACTGGAAGCCTCCTACAGGCTCTAAACTCAACTCTAAAAGAGAGCTCACATTAAGTAAAACGATATCTGTGGCACAAGAATATGAGTTGGCAAAGTCATTTTGTGTCATTAAATGACACAAAGTACTATCTCACAAGAGTAAGTGTAGTAGAAAATGACATGAACACAGCACTTGAATAGATCTTATATGCTTTAAATAACAGCAATCAAAACCAAAAATTATATGTGCCATGTATACTTACATATGCAGGCATATATGTGTATAGGTATGTATATGTGACCATATGTGTGCATATATAGGTGTATGCATATGTATATGTATATGCAGGTACTTGACTGTATCCATGTGTATGCATATATATAATAAAGCACATAGAGGGCACAAAAAAGTCCTATATGTTTTTATTTCTTTGTTCTTTGATTATTTTTAACAGGGAAGTACCGAAGGAATGAAAATGGAGAGAAAACAAGAAAGAAACCAGATTGATTGCAGAGTATTCATTGAATTGTGTAACAATTCAATAGCTACTATCCACTCCTTGGAAACCCTGTGGGGTAGTTCTACTCTGTCCTATAGGGTCACTGTGAGTCAGAATCGACTCGAAGGCAGCAGGTATACAAAACCAACAGCTAACATCATTCTCAATGGAGAGAGGCTGAAAACATTGCCCTTGAGAAAAGAATAAGACAAGGATGCCCTTTATCGCCACTCCTATTTAAGGTTCTGCTAGAAGTCCTAGCTAGAGCAATAAGGCATGAAAAAGAAATAAAAGGCATCCAAATTGGTAAGGAAGTGAAAGTATCCCTATTTTCAGATAATATGATACTATACATAGAGAACCCAAAAGACTCCACAAGAAAACTACAGGAACTAATAGAAAGGTTCAGCAGAGTAGCAGGATACATGATAAACATACCAAAATCATTTGGATTCCTATACACCAATAAAGAGAACTAGGAAATCAGGAAAGCAATACCATTTATAATAGCCCCTAAAAAATAAAATACTTAGGAATAAATCTAACCAGGGATGTAAAAGACACATACAAAGAAAACTACAAAACCCTACAGCAAGAAACTAAAAGAGACCTACATAAACTGAAAAATATACCATCCTTGTGGATAGGTAAACTCAGCATTGTGAAAATGTCAGTTCTACCCAAAGCAATCTACAAATACAAGGCAATCCAGATCCAAATACCAACAGCATTCTTTATTGAGATAAAAATCATTAACTTTATATAGAAAGGAAATAGGCCCTAGATAAGTAAAGCACTGTTGAAGAAGAAGAATAAATTAGGAAGCCTGACACTACCTGACCTCAGAACTTACTATATAGCTACAGTAGTCAAAACAGCCTGGTAGTGGTACAATGACAGACACATTAACCAGTGGAACACAATCGGGAACCCAGGTGTAAATTCATCCACCCGTGGTCACTTGATCTTTGACAAAAGGCCAAATTCCTTTAAATGGGGAAAAGATGGTCTTTTTAACAAATGGTGCTGGTAAAACTGGATGTCCATCTGTAAAAAAATGAAACAAGACCCATGTCTCACACCACACACAAAAACTAATTCAAAATGGATCAAAGACATAAATATAAAACCAAAAACTATAAAGATCATGGAAGAAAAAATAGTGTCAACGCTAGAGGCCCTAATACATGGCATAAATAGGGTACAAACCATAACTAACAATACACAAACATCAGAAGATAAGCTAGATAATTGAGATCTTCTAAAACTTAAACACTTATGCTCATCAAAAGACTTCACCAAAAGGATAAAGAGAGAACCTACAGACTGAGAAAAAAATTGGCTATGACATATCAGACAAAGGTGTAATCTGTCAAATCTATAGGAAGATCCAACACCTCCACAACAAAAAGACATATAATCCGATTAAAAAATACGAACAAAGACTTCACCAAAGAAGACATTCAGGGAGCTAACAGACACATGAGGAAATGTTTGCAATCACTAGCCATTAGAGAAATGCGAATCAAAACTATAATGAGATTTACCATTTCATCCCGACATTACTGGCACAAATCAAAAAAAATAGAAAAGAGCAAATGTTGGAGAGGCTGCAGGGAGATTGGAACTCTTATGCATTGCTGGTGAGAATGCAAAATGGTACAATCATTTTGGAAAACCATATGGCACTTCCTGAAAAAGCTGGAAATAGAAATAGCATACAGGCCAGCAATCCCACTCTTAGGAATACATCCTAGAGAAATAAGAACCATCACACAAATAGACATATGCAGATCCATGTTCATTGTAACACTGTTCACAATAGCAAAAAGACGGAATCAACCTAAGTGCCCATCAACAGACGAATGGATAATCAAACTATGGTAGATACACACAATGGAATACTATGTAAAGATAAAGAACAACAATGAATCTGCGAAACATCTCACAAAATGCTTGAATCTGGAGGGCATTATGCTGAGTGAAGTCAATCACAAAAGGACAAATGACTGTACGAGACCACTATTATAAAAACTCATTAAAAGGTTTACACACAGAAAGAAACAATCTTTGATGGTTACGAGGGAGGGGAAGGGTAGGGAGGGAGAAACACTAACTAGACAATAGATAAGTGGTGACTTTCGTGAAGGGTAAAACAGCACACAATACTGGAGAAGCCAACCCAATGTGATAAAGGCAGAGTCATAGAAGCTTCTTGGACACATCCAAACTCCCATAAGGATTGAGTTACTGGGATGAGGGCACGGGACTATGGTCTCAGGGGATATCTAGCTCAACTGGCATAACAGTTTATAAGGAAAATGTTCTACATCCTACTTTGGTGAGTAGCTTCTGGGGCCTGAAAAGCTTGTGAGTGGCTATCTAAGATACTCCACTGATCTCACCCCATCTGAAGCAAGGGAGAATGAAGAAAACCAAAGACACAAGAGAAAGATTACTCCAAAGGACTAATGTAACACTACCTCCACAGCCTCCACCAGACTGGGTCCCCCAGAACTAGATGATGCCGAACTACCATCACCAACTGCTCTGACAGGGATCACAATAGAAAGTTCCAGACAGAGCTGGAGAAAAATGTAGAACAAAATTCAAACTCTCAAAAACAGACCAGACCTACTGATCTGACAGAGACTGCAGAAACCTGAGAGTATGGCCCCCAGACACCCTTTTAACTCAGTACTGAAGTCACTCTTGAGATTCACCCTTCAGCCAAAGATTAGACAGGCTTATAAAACAAACATGTAGTTCAACCATGTATACAAGA
This sequence comes from Dugong dugon, assembly GCA_030035585.1. NCBI lineage: Eukaryota > Metazoa > Chordata > Mammalia > Sirenia > Dugongidae > Dugong > Dugong dugon. The sequence goes on from CM057466.1 coordinate 120,197,742, forward strand.
TAAATGGGCACAGCATCCCGGGGCAAGGACAAGAAGGCAGGAAGGGACAGGAAAGCTGGACAAATGGAAACGGGGAACCCAAGGTCAAGAAGGGGAGAGTGTTGACACATCAAAGGGTTGACAACCAATGTCACAAAACAATATGTTTATTAATTGTTTAATGAGAAACTAACTTACTCTGTAAACGTTCACCTAAAGCACAATTTAAAAAAAAAAAAAAGCTATTGCTGTTAAGTAGATTCCAACTCCTAGCAACCCTATAGGACAGAGCAGAACTGTCCCATAGGGTTCCCAAGACTGTAATCTTTACAGAAGCAGACCGCCATATCTTTCTCCCATGGAGTACCTGGTGGGTTCTAACTGCTGACGTTTCAGTTAGCAGCCACAGCTTAACCACTGGACAACCAGGGCTCCTTATAGCTACAATAGTCACCCAAAAATTAAAACCTGGGCTTTTTATATTTGAAAAATAAAAACCAAAATAAATAAGAAAATATTTAACCAAAAAAATCTCAAATTTCTTGAGGGTTCAGTTGTGGAGACATTTTACATATGTAGAATTTATGAATGGATGTTATGACCATCTCATTATCTGAATCTGGGTATTTAAAACAGTTGAAAAGAGCTAACTGACAGATTAAACTACTCCATCTGTGTCCTGGGCTCCCCTCAATTCACCTCTGGCCGCCATTACTGGAAGATGGACATGGGAACAGGCAAAGAATGGGATCTGGCGTTTGCAGAGAATCTATTAGTCCACGAGGGGCTGTTTTTCTTGTCTTCAGAAGTTGGCTTCTGGACTGTGGGTTTAAGGAATGGGGAGGTCTGCTCTGCTAGTGTGATTATCTCTAACTAACCTCTGGATGAATCCTGGTTACACTGAGTATGGAGTTTCCGAGATAGATATTGGAAATATTTTCTTTTGTGACATTAGCAATAGATCTCATACCTTTACTGGAACCAAAATTTCTGCTGTGAGGCTCTGCTCCCATTTTTCGTTCCTAGAAATACAAATTAACAATGATCAAGGCATCCTGACTGTCTCAGATGTGATGGATCTGGGCACGGCCGGTCCTCTAGTATATCCTGAGCGAGGAAAATAAACCATAGACCAAAAAAATTTTCTAAAATATTTCTTTGTGTTCACAGTTTAAAAGTGTTTTCTTGGTACACACATGCTACAAAGTTATAGCAGAAAAATATGGAACACTTCATGAATCATAAGCATAAAAGTGGTAGGTTAATTATTACAAATTACAATTATTATGTGTTCTGGTTGTCTTCTTTGGGCCTTACATTTGTATTTCTGTTCCAATAAATATCTCCTCAACACTCTGTTAGATTTCCAAATATTTCCTTTTTTTTTCTGTAACACCAACTTAATGTGTTATGGAGGTTATAAACTAAATAAATCTTTGGATTTACCCAACAGATCATGTGCTTTTCTAAATAATAAGGAAAAAAACAGTAAAAATATATATAGAATTAAAGACCAGTTGCCACAATCAGCAAGAGTTGTGGATTGAAAGTCCTGGGAGAGACCCGACTGCAGATCAAATGGTGATACTCAATAGGAAACAATCACGGGGTCAGTGTGACTTGGGAAACGTGAAAGAGAATTGAGGAGATCACCCAATAGGAAACAATATAAAAGGAGCCCTTGAACCCCCGTCAAGCTACCTTTCCATTCTTGATGGAGGTTTGAACCTGAATTTAGATTGTTCCATAGGGGGCACAGAAAACTTTCTGCCCCAGCTGTTGGGCTGCTCATTAGCATCTTCTTATTAATGGCCAAGAGCTGAACTTAATCACCAGTGGTGGCTTATGCTGACTTGACTGGACATAAAAATTACTCCTCGTTGGAGATGTCCCAGAGTCCCCATGCAGACACTGTCACTTGTCCTACAGATGACATGATAATGGAATCTCTATGGGGAGACCAGGTCCAGGAACCATGTACTTATAACTATGGCCTCAGGTGTCCTGGGCTCATCCTGAATGACACTTCCCTGCACGAGCTCTGGAGCAAAAAGCAGCCAGGTCAGTGCTTCGTTAGGTTTAAGCTCAGGGCAAGAATAGGATAGAGAGTGCCCAACAAGAGATGGATGGACAGTGGAGGTTGTGTAGGACATTGGGCAGGACAGGGGCTGACATGCCTTACTACGAGCAGCGCCATCCATCCTCTGGCTGAGCCTGGCAAGGGTGCGTTGTGCTGGGCAGTCTCTCAGGTGGGTTGAAATGTAGGGATTCCTGCAAATTCCTTTACCCTAGACCCTGACTCTGAGACAGACAGACGGAGGTGTTCTCTTTGGAATCTTTGCCAGCTTTAGGCGCCAAAGACACTGAGCTCTTCACTCTTATAATAAAGAGTCTGCTAATTGTCTCAGATCTAACACACTGAGGCTTGAGTATGAATATAGGAGAACAAATTTTGTGCAGTGTTTGGGATAGGGCTCAAGTATTCCAAACATAAAACAAGATTCATTGACACACACACAACATGTAGGAACTGAAATACACGGAGTGCTAGCCTATGGTCTAATAACACATCTAGTTTTCCTTTCTCTAATGCTGTTGTAGGATAATGCAATCTTGTCAGTATCTCTGCAAAGATATTCTGGGTCCTTTCTGTGTTTTTTCCACATTCTGTGTGTGAGTGTTGCTCGTATTTGTACCTCTCTATGTGAGGGGCAAGGGTCCCTCTTTCCTTCTTTAACCTGAGGCAGAAAGTGGAAAGAAAAAATGTTAATGAGATGAACTGTAGTTAATTTTTGTGTCTGACAACGTAGTGTCACTGTTGAAATATGACTGATCTATTCATTCATTTTTACATTATTATTCTTCCCTCATGTCCGTGGTGTGATAAGGCATCAAAACAAGGAAAGAAACAATGGCTATAATAACACTACTTTCTGCTTCTACTAAATGAGAACTTTCTTCCAGCCACTGTCATCAGTAACCGACATGAAATCTGAATTGTCTGTTCACACCTCTTTATGATTATGCTCTCTTTTAATTCACACTTTACATTTTCAATGAGAAATTAGTAATTAGAAAAACTAGTAATTAGTACTTAGAAAATTAGAAATTTTCAGTGAGAAATTAGTAAAATGCCTCAGATTACATTGAGCTTTAAAAGGATGATCTTGATACCAAATGACCTGACTCCAGAGGTTGGACTTGTGACAACCTGCTCTGCTGCCTCTCACCAAAGTCCTGGTTTTCTCCCCATGTTACAAAAGAGGTGTCCAAGGTTCTGAGAAGTCCAGTCCGTGTTTAATGTCTCAGTGCCAGTGAGTGGGAATTAGGACAAGGACTCAGATCTTGTGAATGCAAAGTGGATGATATTAAACCCATCACAGGGCTGCTTTCTGTGTTGTATATACAGCAGTTTATGAGTTGGGCCCAATTTTCCTGAAGAAGAGAGAATTTTGTTAACCCTGGGCTTTGCTGTTGAAATCATTTCTCCCTTCTGCACCTCACAATGCCTTTTGAATCCTCAGCAATAATTAAGGACCTTGGCACCAGGGAGACATCACACCTTACCAGGATAAGTGAATCTTTGTGTTGTACCCACAGAACCTTGTTACTCACTCATAAGGATCCTGATCAAATTTTAATGTGACTCCATTTGTGCTATGGGTGACTTTGAGTTCAGAGATCTAACCTGATTCTTATTTGTAAGATTAAGAACCAAGCAAAAAGTCAGACAAAACGTAGGCACTCAAAACCTAATGAAGAATTAAAACAATCTGACTATGTACTAGGCCTAATGATCAGGTATTTAATTTTTGGTGTGAACTGGAGGGCTGGAGACCAAGATCTGACTTCTCCCCATTACAAGTTAAGATAGGGGAGTTTACGAAGAATTATAATAGTTTGCCCCGGGGGATCTTTTCTATACTGAATAGAGTACCTAGGACATTTTAGCGTTACCTCGTGTATTCAGGGGAAACCCTGGTGGTATAGTGGTTAAGAGTTTGGTTGCTAACCAAAAGGTCAGCAGTTTGAATCCACCAGGTGCTCTTTGGGAACCCTATGGGGCAGTTCTACTCTGTCCTATAGGGTGGCTATGAGTAGGAATCAACTGGACAGCAGTGAGTTTGGTTTTTAGTTTGTGTATTCAGGTGCCCTGGTGACGCAGTGGTTAAGAGCTCAGCTGCTAACCAAAAGGTCAGCAGTTCAAATCCACCAGCCATTCCTTAGGAACCCTATGAGGCAGTTCTACTCTGTCCTATGGGGTTGCTATGAGTTGGAATCGACTCGACGACAACGGGTTTGGTTTGGTTTCTTCGTATTCAGCGGGCCGTGGAGTTTTTGAAAGACATTTTTTATCTAATCATTCTGATGAATAATATTATGAGTTCACCAAGATTGACTACTGTCTTAGTCATCTAGTGCTGCTAGAAATACCACAAGTGGATGGCTTTAACAAAGAGAAATTTATTTCTTCACAGTAAAGTAGGCTCAAAGTCCAAATTTAGGGCGTCAGCTCCAGGGGAAGGCTTTCTCTTCTGTCAGCCTTCTCAACAATCTTCCCCTGGACTAGGAGAGTCTCCACGCAAGGACCACCAGTCCGAAGGACTCACTCTGCTCCTGGCACTGCTTTCTTGGTGGTATGAGGTCCCTCTGTCTCTCTGCTAGCTTCTCTCTTTTATATCTAAGAGATTGCCTCAAGACACAATCCAATCTTGTAGATTGAGTCCTGCCTCACTAACACAACTGCCGCCCATCCTACCTCATTAACATCATAGAGGCAGGATTTACCACATATAGGAAAATCACACAGTACCAGGATCATGGCCCAGCCAAATTGATATACACATTTTTTGGGGGGACGTAACTCAATCCATGACAACTATTGATTGTTTCACGATTTTATTAAGTTACATGATCTTCTAATTTGCACATTATTTGTGATTTTTCCATCTGATTTTCTTAGACTAATGAATTATTACGACAGGTAGGATTATCATGAATTCTAACTGTGGTACAGTGAATCCTTGTCTTTCACTTATTCATTGACTCGGTACATGTTTATTTACCACCTGTTCTGTGTCAACCATATTGGGGAACAAGACAGATATAGTTACTGAGTGAATGGACCTAACATTCTGCAGGGGAGTCAAAATTTAATGTGAATTTTAAAATTCAAAATAATGATTGTGAAAGTGATGTTAGACTTGTGTTCTCTAGATTGAGCCCCTCCTGTGGAATATAACTATGTCTACCTCTTCAGGAGAAGAAAAGGCCGAGAATAAGTTACTGAGTTTGGATAACTAGGACGACTACTGATGCCTGCACTTCGATAGCCCTGCTTTCCGTCCAGGCCACCCTGGCATCCTCCCCATGTCTTTTCAAAACCATACCCTGAAAACCACTAGCAAAGTGGTTCTGAAAAATCTCTTTCTTTACCTGATAGTGGTTGGGACTCTGGCCAATGTCATTCTCTTCTTCCGTAATGTCTCTCCAATCTTGCTTGGCCACAGGATGAGACCCCCACACACAATTCTTGCCCACATGGCCGTGGCCAACTCCTTTGTTTTCGTCTCTACTGGGATTCCCTACCAGATGGTGGCTCTTGATTTTAGGAACCCCCTGACAAGTCTTGGGTGTAAACTTGTCTATTTCATCCACCGAACTGCTCACAGCACCAGCCTGTGCTCCACCTGTGTCCTGAGCACCTATCAGTTTGTCACTCTCATCCCCATGAGATCAGGGTGGGTGATGATCCGAGTGAGAACACGCAAGGTCATTGGTCCTTCTTGTTACACCTGCTAGATGTTCAGTGTCTTAATAAATAGCTTTCTTCCTGTGAAAATCACTGGTCCACAGGAAATGCACAATGATACTCACACCCACGACAAGTGGTTCTATTCACCCCTGGAACCTAGTGCAGGCGTTAACACCTTGTTGTTTGTCACAGAGGCCATGTTTATTGGCCTCATGTTCTGGGCCAGTGTCTCCATGGTGCTTCTCCTGCAGAGACACCACCAGAGAGTGCAGCATATTCACACCCCCAATCACTCCCACAAACGTCTCCCTGAGACCGCTGCCATCCACACCATCCAGATGCTGGTGGTCACCTTTGTTATCTTCTCTACACTGAATTTTATTTTTACTTTTTATGTAAGTACTTTTGGAGATTTACATCTGTATTTGATACATGCTCTTCATATTTTTGATTCATGTTTTCCCACTGTCAGTCCCTTACTGCTGATCCTCAGGGATCCTAGAGCTCCTAGGTTCTGCTCTTGAAGTTTTGTAAATCACTGCTCTTATATAGCCACAATCATTGTATTAAGTGATCATTTACTCAGTACCAATTTTTAACTTAAAATTTCTCAATGATCTTAGTTGGTGTTACGGATTGAATTGTGTCCCCCAAAAATACGTGTTGTAAACCCTGATCTCCATGCCTGTGGTTATGATCCCATTTGGCAATGGGTTGTCTTTGCTATGTTAATGTGGCAGGATTAGCGTAGGGTGTGTCTTGAGTCAATCTCTTTTGAGATATTCAAAAACCAAACCCATTGCCATCAAGTCGATTCCGACTCATAGCAACCCTACAAAAGAGATTAAAACAAGCAAGCAAGCAAGCAGAGATGGGGAAAGTAGATGCCACACCACCTGAAGATCACTAAGGAGCCAAGGAACAAGGGCCTTCCCCCAGAGCCAACAGATAGAAGGCCTTCCCCTAGAATTTGTGATTCTAGCCTCCTAAACTGTGAGAAAATAAACTTCTGTTTGTTTAAGCCACCCACTTGTAGTATATCTGTTATAGCAGCAGTAGATAACTAAGACAGGAGGTCCATTTGATACCTGTGCTGTATTGGGGAGCTGACATCTGTTGATGAAATTATGAGCTAATAAAAAGATCCACAACCTTTTTGGGGAAACTAGTTTCCCCTCTACCAGTACCACTGTAGAGAAGAAATCGCCTTTCTTACAAGAGTATCCTCATGAAGAGTTTCCATAAATTTTATCTCAATGTGGATATGGCTAACGCCTGACATATATTGGTGCAGAATTCAGTATTGCTCTAGATAATTTTTACTCGAGAGTCAGTGGAGATTTTATTTCATAGATGTAGAAAAGCTACCTGGAAGATGGAGAATGTGTTTTGTGTCTTTATTTCGCTCATCTTTCTATCAATATGCTGGGGTGTCATACAGGAAAGCAATGGTGTCCAGTGGATCCTCCTCAAAGAAACTTGCAAATTTTCTTTAACTGGTTGACTCTCAATTTTATTGATTAGATGGATGAAGGCAAATTAGGGAGTTTGGAGAAGCTGCCATCCATGGATTTGTCATTTGGATTTTTACTTTTCATCATTAAAGGACAGAAACCGGAGACTTTGGTTTCTATTTCTATCTCACTCTTTTTTCCCTTTTATCTCCTTTTGTCTTCCTTTAGGTTAGTCTAGATCTTTATGTTGATTTCTTACACTTGTATTTAATTACTTTAAACTAGAAAAAAATTTTATTAGTGGTGAAGTAGCCTTCATGGTATGCATACCTAACATATTACATTCTATTTAGAATTACTATCTTCCATTTCACAGACTATATCAGAACCTTAAGTAGTATATTCCATGTATCTTCTCCCATGATTTATGCTTTTATTTTTATATATTGAAAATATACATACGCCTATAACCTACAATAAATAATATTAACTTTGCTTCTGTGAGTCAGCTGTGCTTACAGAATTTAATAAATTAAAATAACATGTAGATTACATATTTATTCATGTTTGTCATTTCTAGTGTTTGTTAATATTTATTGTAAAAATATTGACCTCGGGTGTCATTTTCCTTCATTGTGAAGGACTTCCTTTTACTCTTCTTGCAGTGCAGGCCCTGTTCTTGAATTGCCTCAACTTAATTTTTTCTTAAAATACCTTAACTACACTTGCAATTTTTCTGGCAAATTGGACAAAAGATTTTTTTTTAAATGGTAATGCAATGTGATTAAGATAGTCAGAACACACAACTGAAAGTTGAGTGCACATCATAGACAGATAATTCCAATTTATTTTGGAAAATAAATTGTAAAAATTTACGTAGGTATTTCCACCACATTTTAAAAATCAAGGGAATGCCATGTCAACAAATCGCTCTTCATTTTTAAGTAATAAAATTTGAAATAATTAGAAATATGTAGAAATATTGGAAGAATAGTACAAAGACTTTCACATCCTCCTTACCCTGCTGCCCCAACTCTTAGCATGCTACCTCATTTGCTCCATCACCTTTGTTCTCTAGTATCCCATTATCGTTAGTCATTTTCTAGGTTACCTGAGAGCAAGCTGCTTGAAAACATATACATCATCCATACATTCTCCAGTGTGATTATCTCTACAACAAAGACACCTACAAAACAACTCTACTCTCCTTCAAATCAGACCACCAACACTGATAAAACATGAAGGCTCAATTCACAGACCCTATTCAAATTTTCGAATTGACCCATAATAATTAATTTTCCTTTCGTGTCCAAGATCCCCATTCAGAAAAATGTGCTGCATTTAATTCTCAAACCTCTTCATTCTCCACTCTCAAACTTTTCCTCCATCACTCCTTGACTTTCAGGTTCTCAAACTTCTACATTCTATAGAAGATCCTCCCACTGGTTTTGTCTGATGTTTCCTCATGATTAGACCTTGTTCATGCTTTTTTTCACAAAGACCCCAGGGATGATGCTGTGCTCCTCTCAGTGCAGGATACCAGGAACCACACTGTGTCTACCTGTCCCACCGCTTGTCAGGTTAACCTCAATAACCTAGTTGTGTTGGCATCAGCCAAGTTTCTCCACATTAAATTTACCATTGCATCTTTCTAATGTATTAGTATTTTGTGGGGAGATACATTGAGATGTTGCTGCTGTGCTGTTCATTACACTTCCCTAACCAGCCTTGACTTCTACTGACAACTTTCATCTGAATCAACCAACCCCAGGGTGGTTGCCTAACGGCGGCCCTCAACTTTGATTAGTTGGCAACTACTTTCCATTGTCCCCATTTATTTAATTATTCGTTCTTATTCTTAAATAAATACTGTATTATAAAATGGTTGCATTCTGATATAATCTTTATTTATTTTCATGCTCATGTTGTCCCAGATTTGGCCAGTAGCAAACCTGTAAATCTCTCATATTCTTACACAAGAATATATCCCAGGCTCATCTTGTACCAACCCACATGCAGGCTTGGTGTCAGCCATTTCACCAAGGAATACTGATTCCTTCCAATGGAGATAAGTGTGTGGAAGGAGTGTGGGCTGCAGAGAATGGCGTCAGAATTAGTAAAAAGATGGAGAGGAGGTATGTCTGACCTCTGCTTCATATGAATCAGCATTGGGCTGTTGATCTTGATTCTCCTTCACCCTGTGAAGTTACAGGGGGTCAGACACTTCTGCCATGCCATTTTTACATTAACATAAAAAGATAAAAATCAAGATTTCATACTAAATATACAATAGATAAGTGATAACTTTGGTGAAGGGTAAGACAGTACACAATACTGGAGAAGCCAGCAAAACTTGTACAAGGAAAGGTCATGGCCGCTCCAAAGACACATCCAAACTCCCTGAGGGACTGAATTGCTGGGCAGAAGGCTGTGGAGACCATCGTCTCAGGAACTTCTAGCTCAGTTGGCAATAACACAGTTTATAAAGAGAAATGTTCTACATTCTACCTTGGTGAGTAGCGTCTGGGGTCTTAAAAGCCTGTGAGCGGCCATCTAGGATACTCCATTGGTCTCACCCCTTAGGGAGCAAGGGAGAATGAAGAAAACAAGAAACAAGGAAAAGATTAGTCCAGAGGACTAATGCACCACAACTACCACGGCCTCCACCAGACTGAGTCCAGTACAACTAGATAGTGCCCTGCTGCCACCACTAACTGCTCTGACTGGGATCACAACAGAGGGTCCTGGACAGAGCTGGATAAAAATGTAGAACAAAATTCTAATTCACAAAAAAAGACTAGGCTTACTGGTCTGACAGAGACAGGAGAAACCCAAAAGTATCGCCCCTGGAAACCCTTTTAGCTCAGTAATGAAGTCACTCCCGAAGTTCACTGTTCCGCCAAAGATTAGACAGCCCCATAAAACGGAGCAAGACTAATGGAGCACGACTGTCCAGGGACAAGGACTAAAAGGGGACTGGAAAACTAGTAATGGGTAACCCAAGCTTGAGAAGGGACAGTGTTGACATGTCGTGGGGTTGTTAACCATTGTCATAAAACAATATGTTTACTAACTGTTTGATGAGAAATTATTTGTTCTGTAAACCTTCATCTAAAGTACAATTTTAAAAAATTAAGAATTCATTAAAAAAAAGACAGTAGCCTTCGAGTGGATTCCAACTTATGGCAATCCTATATTTTGCAGAGTGCTCCATAGTGTTTTCACGGCTGGTTTTTCAGAAGGAGATCACCAGGCTTTACTTCCTGGGTGTCGGGATGAATTTGAACATCCAATCTTTTCTTGGCAGCTGAGCACTTAAGGAGTAAAGGGCTACACAATTTGCCATCTTCTTGAACAGCACACTCCAGTGAAAGAATAATGCAACGCATATTTGTAATTTCAAATTTCCTAATAAGTACATTAAAAATGAAAACAAAAAAGTGACATAAATTTTAATAATATATTTTTAGCACAATATATCAAAACATCCTAATTTCTGCACGTAGCATCAGTCACAATTCACATGCTCAATAGCCACATTGGACAACACAGATATAGATCATTTCCATCATAGAACGTTCCACTGGACAGTGCTGTTCAGGGTATCCCAAGCTGTAGTTTGGTTGATGAAAATAATGAAATATTCCACTTCCTTAGGTGGAGTATTGAAAATTACATCTATGTCCATTACTCCTAAATACAGAGTCAACATGTGACAAATTACACACATATTTCCATGTATACAGTTGGCACTCAATATCAGTTTAGTTATGGATATCTACTGTCTCCATCTTGCTATCTCCTAGCCACATTTTCTAAAACTTGAGATTATTATTACGATTTTGTACTAAATTTATTGAGGACTCACCACTCTTCTCTTTTAATCATCTCTGGCCTCCTGGTGTTTACACAGTGAGCTCAGTTCTGGTTCTAAATGGCCTCACAATGGGTTTTCATTAGAGAATTTCCCTCCTCTCACCCTGCCATACCTCTTTAATCCAATATTATTTTGATCTGAGTAAGGCAAAAGTAGAATGTTACACCATGAAATAATATTTTCTAGGTAACTGAAACACATTATGTGGCTTCCAGGTGTTCTCAGCCAGAAACCATTATGCCCCACAGAAGACATAATTGACAATGTCTGGAGAATTTTTTGCTTGTTTACAGTAGGTACTACTGCCATCTAGTGGCTGGAGGTCAGGGATGCCAATAAGCATCTTAGAAGACAAAACAGAGTCTTGCACAATTAGAATCAGTTATAATTCTCCTGGAATCCAGATCTCTGAGGTCCGTGGAGTTAGGGTAACCTACCCAGGCCATTGCCCTGAGGTGATTTTTAGAACCTTGAGCCTAGAGCAGAATTATTTCCTAAAAGTCACCTTTAAGTCAAACAGAAGTCTCACTACTTAGTAAAGATCCTTTTGCCTTGGGCTTTGTGCTCTTTTGAAGAATTCAGTCAGTTTCAGGTCATAGAAACTCCAGGGTTGGAGAGAAAGCTGTGTTTTGGGGTAAATTCTTATTATAAAAACATTGTTCTAGCCCTTTTCCATGGCAATGTCAATAATGTGAGGTAATGGAATTTTTTGAAGTTTTTTTATCTTTGGAAAATTTTTGACTCCCTAGTCATGGCACAGTGGTTAAAGTAATCGACTGGTAACCAAAAGGTCAGTGGTCCAAAACCACCTGCAGCACTTCAACAGAAAGATGTGGCAGTCTGCTTCCGTAGAGATTTACAGCCTTCAAAACCCTGTGGGGTCACTATGAGTCCAAATCAACTTCACGGTGGTGGGTTTGGTTTGGTTTAGTCAAAATGTTACCCCGACCTGCAAACCAAATATTAAATAAACTTAAATCAACTTCTGTTATTGGCTTAACATGATTTTTGTTTTAACAACAAGATCATCCTGTCCAAGTCAATGATGTTCAGCTTCAGAAATCCCGGCTGACAACATGCCTATTAGGTATATTTAGGAGAAATGGGGATTTCTTCTAGTCTCTTTCAACAAAATATTAAACAATCAATAGGATTCCGTATGGAATGTAGTCACAGATTGCGTTGGTGAACAAGGAATAAAAATCTTCTCTTTTTTATATCAGAAAAACAAATGATACTTCCTGCAAATTCTCTCAAAACTCACTCAGTGGACACAATCATCTTTACCAAAATACTTTTGTCGTTGATGACAAATGCAAGGAAAAACACACATTAAGAAGAAGAGGTTTCCATTCCCCCTTTTGAAAATAAGGTAAGAGGTTCACCTCTCCATTTGTTCTTTCAGAATTCACTTTAGGTGACTTGTTATTAATACAAAGGACATAAAAGCAAAATATTATAATGAAATGTGCAAAGGCCTGGAAAACCAAAAGGGAAAAACAAGCTCAGCATTTCTCAAGTTGAAAGACTTGAAGAAAAGATTCAAGCATTGAGTTATGATATCGAAGGATTCTACAGGGAAAGTATTAAACCATGCAGGAAGAATCAAAAGAAGATGGTAAGAATACAGTTACTGTACCAAAAAGAATTGGTTGACATTCGTACATTTCAGGACGTAGCTTATGATCAAGAACTGATGGTACTAAAAGAAGAAGTGCAGGCTGTACTGAAGGCATTGGTGAAAAGGCTCTAGGAACTGACAGAATACCAACTAAGATGTTTCAACAAACAAATGCAGCTCTGGAAGCACTCATTTTTAATGCCAAGAAGTTTGGAAGACAGCTACCTGGCCAACCAACTGGAAGAGATCCATATTTATGCCTGTTCCAAAGAAAAGTGATCCAAGAGAAAGTAGAAATTATCGAACGATATCATTAATATCACACATAAGTAAAATTTTGCTGAAGATCATTCAAAAGTGGCTGCAGCAGTACATCAACAGGGAACTGCCTTAAATTCAAGCCAGATTCAGAACGTGACATAGAAATAGGATATCATTGCTGATATCAGATGGATCATGGCTAAAAGCAGAGAACACCAGAAAGATGTTTACCTGTGATTTATTGACTATGCAAAAGCATTCAAATGCATGGATCATAACAAATTACGAATAAAATTGCAAATAATGGGAATTCCAGAACACTTAATTGTGCACCTGAGGAACCAGTACTTAGACCAGGAGGCAGCTGTTCGAACATAACAAGGGGATACTGTGTGGTTTACAGTTAAGAAAGGTGGGTGTCAGGTTGTACCCTTTCACCATACTTATTCAATCTGTATGCTGAGAAAATAATCTGAGGAGCTGGACTATATGAAGAAGCATGCGGCATCAGGATTGGAGAAAGTCTCGTTAACAACCTGCGTTATTCAGATGACACAACCTTGCTTGCTGAAAGTGAAGAGGACTTGAAGCACTTACTGATGAAGATCAAAGACCACAGCCTTCAGTATGGATTACACCTCAACATAACGCAAAAATCCTCACAACTGGGCCAATACGCAACTTCATGATAAACGGACAAAAGATTGAAGTTGTCAAGGATTTCATTTTACTTGGATCCACAATCAACACCCATGTAAACAGCAGTCAAGAAATCAAATGAGGCATTGCTCTGGGCAAATCTGCTGCAAAAGATCTCACTAAAGTGTTAAAAAGCAAAGATGTCACTTTGAGGACTAAGGTGCACCAGACCCAAACCAAGGGTTTTTCAATCACCTCATATGCATGTGAAAGCTGGACAATCAATAAGAAAGACCGAAGAAGAATTGATGCCTATGAATTATGGTGTTGGGGAAAAATATGGACTGCTAGATGGATGAACAAATCTGTCTTGGAAGAACGACAGCTATAATGCTCATTAGAAGCAAGGATAAGGAGACTTTGTCTTACATCACGTTATCGGGAGAGACTAGTCCTGGGAGAAGGATATCATGTTTGGTAAAGTAGAGGGTCAGCAAAAAAAAGACCCTCAGTGAGATGGATTCACACAGTGGCTGCAGCAATGGGCTCAAGCATAGCAACGATTGTAAGGATGGCGCATGACAGGGCAGTGTTTCATTCTGTCGTACACAAGTTCTCCATGAGTCAGAACCAACTCAACAGCACCTAACAACAACAACTTGTCATTGCAAATTGTTTCTGTCTCTTTAAAAAGTATGCAAACTTAAAGTGTTAACTCAAAAACCTGGCAGCCACCTCTTTAAAGAGCAATTTCAGGTCATCCTCCCCTACATCCCAGTTTCCTAGAAGCTTCCCTTGCCAATGAGTAGATTACGACTCATAGTGACCCTATAAAACAGAGAACTGCCCCATAGAGTCTCCAAGGAGCAGCTAGTGGATTCAAACTGATGACCTTCTGGTTAGCAGCCAAACTCTTAACCACTCCACTACCAGGGCTCCCAGCATAACCTCAGCAATCCTGAAGCAAAGTACTAGAAAATTAGCAATTTTATGTTGAAAAAATGAATGTAATGGGTTGCTTCCACTTTGGCACAGAAAGGGTCAGATTCCTTTCTGTCTGTGCAGTCTCTTCAGCGAATTGCCTGTGATGCATCACATTATGGTTTAATGCTTATTCAATCATAAAACTTATTTCTCATTTATTTTTGTGGAGTTCTTCAGGGTTAGGAGTAAGTTTTGTTTTTAAGTTTATTTCCCCAACATAAGGATGTATTTTCATAGGTTTGTTAAACAAACTAGAACTGATCTTGAGACCATCTGAGGCTGAAATCACCTTTTTTTGTTTGTTTTGCTAAATGTTTAGCAAAAATAAAAACAGACAAAGCTGCAATCAATCATATGCTGTGTGTTTTATCCAAGCCCTGAACTCACATATACATAAAAATTCTTACCTAGTAGCTAATTTTACTCGTTTTTTTATGCCCTGTTATCCTAACAGAGTATATGCATTTAAATTCCATTGGTGGTTTGACAAAAGTGTAAACCCCGTGCATTTACAGCAGAGTAGACAATAGGTCGCACAGGCACATGAAACAGCTGTCAATCATTATTAGCATTTTGTGTTTCATATTATCTTCCATTTGCTTATCTCAAGTTTGGAAACATTTGGAAGTGCACAAGTATAATTTACATAACGACCATTGGGGTCTCTGTATCTGAGAAAAGAAACAAAAAATAACTTGCATATAATCTTAATATTTTCCCTCTTGATGCCAGACCACAACTCAGATAAATTTTCTTTGTTTTATTCTTTATATGATTCAAGATCAGTTTTGCTCTCTTCAATTACAGTATATGATTGTGTTAGATAAACCTAGAGGATCAGGGAAGAATACCAAAAACAAGACCAGTGGCAGTAGAGTCAAATCCAACTCATGGAAGCCCTATATGATCAGAGGAGAACTGTGCTCCATGGAATTTTTAAGGCAGTGGCCTTTCTGAAGGAGATGACCTTGCCTTGCTTCCAAGGAGTCTCTGGGTAAATTAGACCTGCCAACCTTTCAGTTAGTACTCAAGTGCTTAACTTTTGTGCCACCCGGGACTCCCCGGGGAAGTACAGGGTGAATGAAAATCAAGAGATAAAAAGAAAGAACCCGGAGTGATTCTGTCCTGGAGGATATTAAAATAATGAAATGTTGAGATTTGTCATGCATAAACTCATTTAGTTTATCACAAGGTAGTCATGGCAAGGCGCTCAAGTAAGACCTCAAGACATTCGTTAAGCATTGGAAAATCAGAATTAAAAATTACAATGACAGTTTAAATGTTTGAGTCCAAATCTTTAGACTTCAGGCCTTTATCTTTAACAAGTGGTCTTAGAGAGGAGACTTGATCACCCCTTGAACTCAGAGGTGGTCCCCATAGCTAAGGCCTGAGGTTGGTTGTGATGAGGAGTATCTTAGCAGCCTTTTCAGTCTTCAGATGGAGAGTCAGAGAGACCTTTTGCTTCTGTCTTCTTCTCCAAAAATGAGTGGAAATCCATGAATTTATATACCCTGTGTACTGTCATATTCAACTATAATAGGTATGTTTTATTGCCAGTTAAAGAATTGTTATTATATGACATATTTATCTTTTGTTAATTTATATTATGTTTTATTGCCAATTAGGGAATTGTTGTATGACATATTTATATTCTTGTTTACTACATATGTTTCAAGACTGAGTTAATTCATTAAAAATTATAAGACTTGTTTAGTGATATATTTATATTTTGCTAATTTATAGCGATTTGATTAATGTTACATTCCATTATCTCAGATTCCAGGTGCACAGCCCAATTTAGGGTAGTTATTTATGACCTACTTCACATACCTCTATTATCTTATTTTCAAGGTTAAAACAACTTTCTAACAGCTTATAGTTAATGATTAGAGAAAATTATACAAATATATATGTTTCTATTTCCAAATTAAGAAATTCTCTATTTAGAACTTCACATTATAAGTGAGTTATACATATGTGTTTCAAAGCATTATACAGACATCATAACAGTGAAAAAAGCGTTACTGAAATACACCTAATAGCAACTTACATATATATATGTTAAGAACACTACAGAATCAGATGTGATTTGACAGCATATGGAAAACGTACGTAACAGATTCCAAAGTCCTCATGTAAATTGTGTAAAAATTCAATAGTAATTATTAGCTGTCTACTTTTTGCCTGATACATTTTCTATTCAATATACAAAATCAAGGCTGTAGTCTCAGCTCTTACTTAAAGTTGTCTCTTTAAAGAAAATGCTAGCCCACACAAATCTAAATAAAAATAGAAACCAGTTGTTTTACAAGTATTTACAAATTGTCCTAGCAGAACAATACAGAGAAATGATTTGTCTTGAGACAAAAGGAAACGTTTCTCCAGGAAGTTTGAGGGTCTTTTAGTTTGGTGGAGTTTTTGCCAGGTCAGTCAGACTTAAAGGTTGCCAGCCAGAAGGAAGGGCTGAACATTTATCTGTGAATTTGAACTGCTATATTTTTTAATACTGTCTGAGCAGATGATAGTCAGAATACCTTTAGGTTATAAGAGACCGAAACGTTTACTAAACTAAGCAATGACGGAATCAGATCCATCCTAGACCCGATGGAGTAAAATGGAGGCAGGAGGTGTGGATCCAACACTGTAAACGGGGACATAGCGCCTCCTGGAGAATGGCCATGAAATAACCAGAAACAATTTTGTTATTACTTCATTATTCATATGCTATTAAATCTGTTTACAACAGTCACTCAAAAACTAAAACTAGGCTTTTTATATTTGAAGAATAAGGGCCTAAAATGTGGGAAAATACTTAACCAAAAAAAAAAATCTCAAATACTTTAAGGGTCTGTAATGCAGATGTTTTACATACATTGAATTTATGAATGGATGCTATGACCTACCCATTTTTGGAATCTCAAGAGGATTCAGAGCTAGCATAGAGAAGCTTCTACTTAAGACTTCATTATCAATATTAAATGACCTGTGGCCACAAGAAGCAAGAGTAGTGGATTTGAGGTCCTGGGGGAGAACAGACTCCTGCCCAAGTAGTGATGCTCTGCATGAACCAATCATGGGGTCAGCATGATTTTGGACACATGATGGAGCATTGAGGAGAATATTCAATTGGAAATGAAGTAAAGGGAGCCCTTGACCTACCTTCAAGTTACCCTTCCACCCTTGATGGAACTTTGATTCTGAACTTAGATTCTTCCACAGAGAACATAGAAAACTTTCTGTCCCAGCTGTTGGGCTGCTTATTAGGATCTCCTTATCTATGGCCAACAGCTGTCTTTCATCACCATTGGTGGCTACTCGTGACTGGACTGGACATAAAAATTGCTCCTTATTGGAGATGCCCCAGACTCCCCCATGCAGACACTGTCACTTGTCCTACAGGTGACATGATAATAGTGTCTCTAAGGGGAAACCAGGTTCAGGATTCTGTACCTTTAACTATGGCCTCAGGTGTCCTGGGCTCATCCTGAATGACACTTCCCTGCAAGGAACTCTAAAGCAAAGAGCAGCCACATGAGTGTTTCCTTAGATATAAGCTCAGAGCCAGAATAAGACAGAAGGGTGTCCAACAGGAGAGGGACACAGAGTGGAGGTTGTGTAGGATGTTGGGAGGACAGGTGCTGACCTATCTCATCATGAGCAGCGCCATCCATGCTCTGGCTGGGCCTGGGGAGGGCAGGATGTGTGCTAGGGGCTCTCCCAGGGTGAGAACAAATGTGAGGATCCCTGTAAATCTCTATGCCCTAGATCCTGACTCTGAGAAAGGGAAGGATGCAGCCTTTTTGGAATTGGTGCTCAGCCTTAGATGCCAAAGCCACTGAGCTCTTCACTGTATACCATGGACTGCCAGAAGAATGAACAAATCTGTCTTGGATGAAGTACAGCCAGAATGCTCCTTAGAAACAAGTATGGCGAGACTTGGTATCATGTACTTTGGACATGTTATCAGAAGGGATCAGTCCCAGGAGAAGGACATCATGCTTGGTAAAGTAAAGTGTCAGTGAAAAAGAGGAAGTCCCTCAAGGAGATGGATTGACACAGTTGCTGCAACAATGGGCTCAAGCATAACATCTTGAAGATGGCGCAGGACCGGGCAGTGTTTTGTTCTCTTGTACATGAGGTCACTATGAGTCAGAACTGACTCAGTTACCAACTCGGTAACATTAGGTTGTTGGTATATTTTCCTCAGTTTCATAGAATTCTGATATTTGTCTCTGTCATATACATTTCTTTTCCCTAATCCCTGTCCATATATCCAGAAATGGTCCTCTTGCTGTTGTTGTTGTTAGGTGCCATTGAGTCAGTTCAAACTACAGCAACTCAACATACAACAAAATGAAACACTGCCCAGTCCTGCGTCATCCTCACAAACATTGCTGTTTGTGCCCATTGTTGCAGCCACTGTGTCAGCCCATTTCATGGAGGGTCTTCCTCTTTTTTTACTGACCTTCTACCTTACCAACTATGATGTCCTTCTCCAGGGACTGGTTTGCTCTAATAACATGACCAAGGTACGGGAGATGAAGTCTCACCATCCTTGCTTCCAAGGAAGACTCTGGCTGTAGTTCGTCAAAGACAGACTTGTTCATTCTTCTGGCAGTCCATGGTATATTCAATATTCTTCACCAACACCATAATTTAACTGCGTAATTTCTTTTTTAGTCTTCCTTATTCATTGTCCAGCCTTCGCATGCATATGAGACGATTGAAAATATCTATTATGGCTTGGGTCAGGTGCCCCTTAGTCCTCAAACTGACATCTTTGCTCTTTCACACTTTAAAGAGATCTTTTACAGCAGATTTGCCCAATGCAATGTCTCATTGGATTTCCTGACTGCTGCTTCCATAGGTGTTGATAGTGGATCCAAGTTAAATGAAATCCTTGACAACCTGAAAACTTTCTCTGTTTATCATGATGTTGCTTATTGGTCCAGTTGTGAGGATTTTTGTTTTCTTTATGTTGAGATGCAATCCATACTGAAAGCTGTAGTCTTTGATCTTCATCAGTAAGTGCTTCAAGTCTTCTTGACTTTCAGCAAGCAGGGTTGTGACATCTGCATATCTCAAGTTGACCAATTCTTTTTGGTACAGAGACTCTGTATTCTTTATATCTTCTTTTGATGCTTCCTGTGTCATTCAATATTTTCCCTGCAGAATCTTTCAGTATTGTAACTCGAGGCTTCCCTTTTGGTTTTCTATCCCCAGGTCTTTGCACATGTCATTATAATACTTTACTTTGTCTTCTCAGGCTGCCCTTTGAAATCTACTGTTCAGCTGTTTTAGTTCATCTTTTCTTCCATTTGCTTTAGCAACTCAGTGTTCAAGAGCAAGTTTCAGAGCCTCTTCTGACATCCATTTTGGTCTTTTCTTTCTTTCCTGTCTTTTTAATGACCTTTTGCTTTCTTCATGTATGATGTCATTCCACAACTTGTCTACTCTTTGGTTGTTAGTGTTCAGTGTGTCAAATCCATTCTTGAGATGGTCTGCAAATTCAGGTGGGATATACTCAAGGTTGTATTTTGACTCTGGTAGACTTACTTTAATTTTCTTCACCTTCAATTTGAACTTGCATATGAGCAATTGATGGTTTGTTTCACAGTCGGCCTCTGGCATTGTGTTGACTGGTGAGCTTTTCCATCATCTCTTTGTATTGAGCTTTTCCATCATCTCTTTCCACAGATGTAATCTCTGATTCCTGTGTTTTCCATCTGGTGAAATCCATGTGTATATTCACCATTATTATTGAAAAAGGTATTTGCAATGAAGAAGTCTTTGGTCTTGCAAAATTCTATCATGTGATCTCCAGCGTCGTTTCTATCACCAAGGCCATGTTTTCCACCTTCAGATCCTTCTTCTGTTTCCAACTTTTGCATTCCAATCACCAGTAATTATCAATGTATTTTGATTTCATGTTTGATCAATTTCAGACTGCAAATGTTGTTAAAAATCAGTTTCTTCATCTTTGGCCTTAGTGGTTGGTGTGTAAATTTGAATAACAGTGGTATTAACTGGTCTTCCTTGTAAGTGTGTGGATATTATTCTATCACTGACAGCTTTGTACTTCAGGATAGATTTTGAAATGTTCTTTATGACAATGAATATGACGTCATTCCTCTTCCGTCTGTCGTTCCTGGCATAGTAGGGCATATGATTATCTGATTCAAAATGGCCAATACCACTCCATTTCAGCTCACTAATGCCTAGGATATCCATGTTTATGCATTTCATCTCACTTTTAACAACTTCCAATTTTCTTACATGTATACTTCACACATTCCCCTTTCCTATTATTAATGGATCTTTGTAGCTGTTTATTCTCATTTTGAGTCATGCCACACCAGCAAATGAAGGTCCTGAAAGCTTGACTCCATCCCTGTGATTAAGGTTGACTTTACTTTGAGGAGGCAGCTCTTCCCCAGTCGTAGTTTGAGTGCTTTCCAATCTGAGGAGCTCTTCTTCCCACACTGTATCAATGTCCCGCTGCTATTCATAAGATTTTCCCTGGCCAATTTTTTCAGCAGTAGACTGCCAGATCCTTCTTCCTAGTCTGCCTTAGTATAGAAGCTCCGTTAAACCTGTCCATCATGGGTGACCCTGCTGGTATTTGAAATACCAGTGGCATAGCTTCCAGCATCACAGCAACACACAAGCCACCATGGTATGACAAACTGACAGATGCATGGTGGAGGAATGCTCCTGCACACTGAAAATCCTGCAGATAACAGTGAGACAGCCTGGTGGCCCATCCAGAGACACAAGGAAGCACAGTATTACAGGAGACTTGGAAAACAAATCGTGATATCACTGTGGAGCCATGGGAACATTAGAAAGACCAAAAGATTATGAGGTGGCATAGATGGGTTTCAGCTCCAAAATTTCTTTCCATAATTAAATGACACAGCAGACAGAGTTGTGAATTTAAAATCCTGTGAGAGACAAGGCTCCAGATCAAATGGTGATGATCAGTATAAACCAATAATGGGGACAGTATGATTTTGGAATGGTGAAAGAGTATTGAGGAGAATGCCCATTTGAAAATAAAGGGAGCACTTGCCCCACCTTTGAGTTTCCCTTCCACTTTCTGTGACAACTTTGATGCTGAACTTGGATTCTTCCATAGGGAGCACAGAAAACTTTCTATCCCAGTTGTTGGGCAGCTCATCAAATCTTCTTATGAATGGATGGGTCTGTGGGCAAAGGGAGAAGATGGTGGCGCTGGGGGAACCTCTGTGGCTGGAGAGGGATATTTGAAGAGCAATTGAACTGTTGGAAAAACTACAAAGGAGTGGAGAGGTATCCCAGAAACTTCAGACTTTACAAAGAGTTCTTCCAAGTGAGTTTTGCAATGCTGTAAGAGAGGTATACGAACGTGTCTAAGAGACCGTGGACGTCAGTAGCGGTCCTGAAGTGAGAGCTAACGCAACTGCAAAGGCTACTGTCGCTGCATTTGCTGCCAGTGAAGGACATTCTCATCCTCAAGCTGTTGAGCTACCAGAAACAGAAGAGGGCCTTGGATTCAATATTATGGGAGGCAAGGAACAAAACTCTCCAATCTATATACCTCGAAAAATTCCAGGTGGAATTGCTGATAGGCATGGGGGCCTCGAACGAGGAAGTCAGCTCCTTTCTGTTAATGGAGTGAGCGCTGAAGGAGAACATCACGAAAAACTGTAGAACTGCTGAAAACAGCTCAAGGGAAGGTTAAATTAGTAGTACGATATACACCCAAAGTCTTAGAAGAAATGGAGTCACGCTTTGAAAAAATGAGATCAGCAAAACACAGGCAACAGACCTAACGCAGTTCACAACTTTATATTCCACTTTGCTTTTAGCTAGAGAAGTTTTGCTTGTGGCCTAGAGAAGTTTTGCTTGTGGCCTACTAATGGCCGCAATGCCAATGATTGTAAAAAAAACAAACAAACACTTCCCATGAATACTCCTTGCCATTTTATAAACGTCTATTTTAACATCATTTATGGTTCCAGAGATGCATACACTTTTTTCTGACAAGAAAAAGTGAAAGGTGATGAGGGCAGTTCTGTCCTGCTGTTTTTACAGGCCTTTTTGAAATGCAGATTTTTGTCATAAAGTTGTTATAGATTTTTTAAATGCCTTTTTAATATTAAAATGTACTTTTAACCTTCTTAATCTTTTTTTTAAAAGAAAGCTTTCTTCATTTGGCTGCCTATTTAAAAATAACAGTTCTCCAACTCTTTTTTTGCTTACCCTATTTTTTTTACCTGTGATATTTCTGTACAGTTTTCCCAGAAATTAGACATCAAGTCTCTGCTACAGCAGTTCATGATACTGTCAGTGTTAACATCACTGCTGCATTTTGTACTTTCGAACATACACATAATACAATAATCAATGGTAAATCATAACTCGGCACGGTGGAAGTTTTTTACTTTTATTTAAACATAATGTATAATGACTATTCATTTATACTTATTTGTAAAAGTAAGTTTTTAAACACTGAAACAATCATTGCTAAAATATGTATTCTTTCATAATATTGGAGCAGCGAGGTAAGAGAATGTAATTGGGTTGTTAGCATCCCTGATTACATCTCTTTCTATTTATATTCAATAATATATCATAAATTACAAACGCATAAACAAGTTCAAATTTCTTTTTTTGCCAATTTGTTTAGTGCTATTCATTTTTATTTAAATAGAGTTCTTATATTTTTGTCCTTTCGTCCTAGAGATGAGCCAGTTTTAGTCTTCGTGAGCAATAGTGAAAGCAAAGAAGAAAAAGTAATTTCCTTTAACCTCAACTAGCCTCAAGAGTTACACACTTTTACTAGCTCAATTTAAATGATTGATTTTAAAGAAGAAAGAAGAATGTATTTAAGATGTATAGAAATTAGGAGGTGATATATTCATAAGAATCTGCAGACTCCTTGTCAAAATGAATAGGAACTCATTCATGTTAAAATGGTTGGGTTTAGAAAAGCAAAACTTTGTTTATGATTCAAATATAACGATAAGAATTTTGAGAGGTGACATTATTTAATTTGTCCACTGGATGCCACTGTTTTACTGAAAGGCAGCTATTAGTGTATGACTGTGACTGAGGTCTTTTGAAAGGCTGAAATTAAATAGATGAGGTTCATTTTTAGTCGCTACGTAGAGGAAAATTTGTACTGTTTTTAAAAATTTTAAGTGATGGGTGCTAAAAGGAAGATAATGGCTCGAAATATGTAAGGAACTTGGTATAATTATCTACCTTGTGTAAAAAGTGGGCATTTTGTAACATTCCTTCAGGAAGAATAGAAATGTATACTTTTTCCTAAATGTTTGTGAGCACTGCGAGTCTTTACAGATTATTCCAGTTTTCAATCATTTTCCGAATAAAAAGTCAGTCAGCATTGTTTTTTATCATTTAGGTACTGAACACTGGATTGCCTGGTTGAATGTGTCTTTAGTCTGCCTCAAAATGTGCTTGTTATTGATAGGATCGTATTGTTAAATTGTATATTTTCAAAATTAATTGATGTTTTTAGAATGTTGAGACCAAAATAGTGTAGAAGAATCATGGACTTAATTTAATTGTAAAATTATTAGAGATATTTGTTGTAGAGGTTTATACATTAAAGAGAGGTATCAGTGTATGTTTTAAAAAAGGTAATATTATTGTTATGCTCGTATTCTTGCATGACAGGGTATGAAAACCCTGAAGAAAACTTATTTTAGTATAGCTATGGCTGTGATAGTTTTTAAGGGTGTGTCAACATTTCATTATTAATTATAGCTTCCTGGATCAATACCAGCTGTTCCAGAACTTTCAGCCAAGTTAAATCTTTTTTGGTGTTGCAGTTTAGTAACTGAATAAGCTATTTCTTTTTTTTTTTTTCCTTCCACAGTAATCCACAATCTGTTCTTTGTGTGGGTTGGCACCTATTTATAATTCTTAAAATGAGCATAGTTTAAAGGAGCCAAATACAGTGGTTTTACTTGCTCCTGTTAAGCATGAGTAGCAGTAGTTTGTTTTGATTAATACAGTTTTCAGTGTGTCCCGGAATTTTAAATCTTGACCATACAAAAATTTAGTCGTTCAGTGACAAAGGTGTACAGTTGTGGTCTAGTAAAGGGAGGAAATGAAGGAAATTTCTGTCTTATGAATGTATGATTCATGAACATAACTTGGCATGTTGTAAGTTTGTAACAGACGCTGGATTTGTAAATTACAAATATAAATTATCTTCCTTCCCCAGTTTCCATTTATTTTCTTGGTATTTCAAATGGGTTGACTCCTTGGTTCTTAACCTTAGCTGCATATTAGAATACCCTGATGACTTTTAAAATAATATTCATACCTGGGTCCTATCCCACACCAACTAAATCATAATCTCCAGGGGTGGGGTAGACACTTACTTTTTAAACGTTTTCCAGGTGGTTCTAATGGACACCCAGAGCTGAGCATCACTAGTTTTCCCCTTTAAAAATGCCCTAATCACACCAGACTCTGTTTGGAAGTATCAGAATAATTCAGTTTGCAACTACTTAATGATTGCTTATATTTCTTAGTAATTTCTTTAGGAATAAAAGGTACTTGGCATTCCTTATCTGGGAAGTAATTACAGTCTACCTTCATTATTATTTTTTAAAATACAATCGGCCAGAAGTTTAAATGTAAAATGCTAATGTCTGTCATCTTTCTGCTCTCTTTACCTTTAAAACTTACAAAATAAGTGTTTATTATTTGAGAAAGCATGTCTAAACATGCAGATGAGAAATACTGTCATTGATAATTATGTGCTGTCTTAAATGGCCACTTTATCCATTAGTATAATACTAGATTATAGTGCCTAGTTCTTTGGGGTTTGATGATTCTGAAATGTGTTGTTTGTTGTGCGGTTTTGTTTTGTTTTGTTTTAATCATTATCCTCTTCAAAATTTTTAAGTTATTTTACTCAAGTACTTAAGTAATGTGTCTCAAGTACTTTGTTTACAATTAAAATGGATATTATAGCATTCAATAGAAGAAATGGTTATGACTTACCTGAAAAGAACGTCAGCATGACTTGGTGTGGATTTAAGAGAATACATGTTGTGAATATTTTATAATGGGGAAAGATCATTGAAATATCAAGGATACTAGTAATTGTATTTCCTGAATAAATGAATGTTTATGAATTTTCTAACTGCCAAAAAAAAAAAAAAAATCTTCTCATTAATGGCCAAGAGTTTAACTTAATCACCAGTGATGGCTCCTACTGACTTGACTGGAATTAGAAATTGTTCCTCATTGGAGATGCCCCAGAGTCCCCATGCAGATACTGTCACTTGTTCTACAGGTGACATGATAATGGAATCTCTGTGGAGAGACCAGGTCCAGGAACCATGTACCTGTAACGATGGCCTCAGGTGTCCTGGGCTCATCCTGAATGACACTTTCCTGCATGGAGCTCAGGAGCAAAGAGCAGCCCAGGTGAGTGCTTCCTTAGATTTAAGCTCAGGGCAAGAACAAGGCAGAGGGATGTCCAACAGGAGAGGGATGCAGAGTGGAGGTTGCAGAGAAAACTTGGGCAAGCCTGTCTAAACATGAGTAGCTCCATTCATGCTCCAGTGGGGGCAGGGGAGGGGAGGTTGCGTGTTGGGAAGTTTTTCAATGTGGGACCAGATGTGGGGATCCCTGGAAGTCCCTGTGCCATAGACTTTGAGAGAGAGAGGGAGGCAGATACTTTGGAATCGGTGCACTGTCTAACTCTTCACTTGTGTTATAGAGCCTGCTACTTTTCTCAGGCCTGTCAGAGTGAGGCTTGGGTGTAAACATAAGGGGAAAAATTGATGTGCAGTGTTTCGGTAGGACTCAAATATCCAAACAAAATCCACTGACACGTGCACATATATGTACAAATTGAACTACATGGAGAACTAGCCTATGGTTTAATGACATGCCTAGGTTTCCATTCTCAGATCCCATAAATTCCACTGCAGCGCAATGCAGTCTTCTCAGTATTTCTCCAAAACTTTTCTGGGTCACTTGCTGGATTCTCTGTGAGTGTTGCTCAAATTTGTGTCTCTCTGTGTGAATGAGAAAGAGCCCCTCTCTTCTCTTTCGCCTGAGTTGGAAAGGGGAGAGAGAAAAGTAAGTTAGATGAACTCTAATTTTTATGTCTGACAAAATAGTGTTACTGCTGGAATATAATTGATCTTTTCTTCTATTTTTACATTTTATTATTTTTCCCACACACCCATTGTGTTGAGTAATCAAAGCAGTGAAATAAATTATCTCTGCAATAACTGTACTTTCTAGTCACACTAAAAGAGAACCAACTTTGTTCCAGTCACTGTGATCAATAATTAACATGAAACCCACACTGTATATTCAAACCACTTTATGAATTATGCTGTATTTAATTTCTACTTTTTTATGATAAACAGTGGCACAGAGTGATTAACAAAATTCCCCAGGTTACACTAAGTTAAGAAGGGATGATCTTAACACAAAATAATAGCTTTCTGGCTCCAGAGGCTGGGCTGTTAACAAGCTGCTCCCCTGCCTCTAACCCAAAGCCCTGATATTATTCCCATGTTACAAATGAGGTAAGCAAGGGTCTGAGAGATCAAGGCCCTGTTCTGATGTCTTAGCACTGATAAGTGGATGTCAGGGCTGGGGTCCAGATCTCCAAACCTCATGCAATTAAACCCATCATGGTGCTGCTTCCCAGACAGTCTACAAAGTAGTTTCATAAGTTGGGCCCAATTTTCCTGAAGAACAACATATTCTGGTAACTCTGCACTAGGGTTTTAAATTGATTTCTTTCTTCTGCACCTGACAATGGGTTCTAGATCCTACAGGAATAATTAAGGATCATTGTCTTCAGGAAAATTCACACCTCTAACCAGAATAAGTCGATCTTTGTGTTGTACCCGGAACCTTGTTGCTCATTCCTATCATCCTGATCAAGTTTTATTTTCATGAAACCCCCATACATGCTATGTGGACTTAGAGCCCAGGGACCTAGACTGATGCTCCTTTGTAAAATCCAGAACCACGCAAAGAGTCAGACAAAAAGTAGACAGTCAAAACCTAGTGAAGAATTAATACAATCTGACTATGAACTGGGACTGATAATCAGTGTGTTTAAATTTTGGTGTGGACAGAGAAGGACTAGAGACCAATCAAGGAAAGCTGTCCAAGATATGACTTCTCAGTATTACAAGTTAAGAGCCAGGAAATTATAAAGAATTACAATAGTTTGACCCCTGGAGATCTTTGTTATACTGACTAAGATATCTGAGGACATTGTAGGGTTACCTTGTGTCTGCTGATGGCTATGGGGTTTTTGAAAGACATTTTGTGTCCAGTCACTCTTTGAATAATGTTATGAATTCACGAAGACTGACAGTTGATTATTTTGCAATATTATTGAATTACTTAATCTTCTAATTTGCACATTATTTTTGATTTTTCCATCTCACTTTCTTAGGCGAATGCATTATTATGACAGGCAGGACAATCATGATCTCTAAGGGTGAACAGTGCATCCTTGTCTTTGACTCTTTCACTTATTCATTGACTGGGTACTGTTTCTTTTGCACCTATTATGTGTCAACCTCATTAAACAATATTAATATTGCTCCCAAGTTCAGGGACCTTGCATTCTGGTGGGGAGTCAGAATATAAAAGGAAATAAAAATAAAAACAAAATTACACTTGTGACATTAAAATTGATTTGAGGGTATGTTCTCCTGGTTGAGTCTCCCTGTGGAATATGACTGCATGTTCTTTTTCAGTAAAACAAAGTAAATACAAATAAATAAATATTATAAAAGCCATAAAAATAACTAGGGCCAATATTAAAATAATTACAAAAAATGGTAAAAAAAACCCACAAATTTAAAAATGTTTGAAAACTGAGAAATTTAGTAACATACAAAACTCAAGGACTAAGCCCTGCTCAAAAAAATTTTTAGGAGTCTAAAATATAATATCAAAGGCCATTAATTGGCTTCGCTTTAAAATTTTCAAACTGTTTATAACATAAAGTTAAAATAGCCATAAACAATACAATTACAATAATAATAAAACAACTATTAATAAACATTTGTTTAATACCTTTTAATATATTATTCCATTCAATCATGCCAAAATATAAACACAATTTAAACTTTCTTACTAATATTTAAAGAGCCCTAGTGGTGCAGCGGTTAAGAGATTGGCTGCTAACCAAAAGGCTGGTAGTTCGAATCCACCAGCTGCTCCTTGTAAACCCTATGGGGCAGTTCTACTCTGTCCTATAGTGTCACTATGAGTTAGAATCGACTCAACGGCCAAGGGTTGGTTTGGTTTTTGTTTTAATATTTAAACTCAGAAAACAAAACCCATTGCCGTCGAGTCAATTCCAACTCATAGTGACCCTATAGGATAGAGTAGAACTACCCTGTAAGGTTTCCAAGGCTGTAATCTTTACAGGAGCACATCACCAGGTTTTCCTCCCCTGAGCTCTGTGTAGGTTTGAACTGCTGACCTTTCAGTTAGCAGCAGAGTGCTTAACCACTGTGCAACCAGGGCTCCTTATGCCAAAGTTTAGCCCCCTTTAAAAATGCTTATCTACCTTTAATACAAAATAATCAAATAATTCTTTAAGCCACTTCCTCCCAGAAAAATAATTACTGACTTAACAAAGCTAAAATTAATAAAATATCTAGAAATTGAAATAATTACACAACCTCACTTAAAATATACTATAAATTATAATATCAAACTAATTTTTCTTCCACAGACTTTTATAGTAAGCCTTTGTTTGCATTATAAAAAAAATTAATTTGTCTATAGTCTTTGACTTTTTTTTACTAAAAGGCCCTTAACCAAATAAAACCTATTTAAATACTCAATTTTAAAATCCAATCCCTTTTTAATTGATAGTAATATGTCATACATTAAGAAAAATCACACTCTAAATAATTCTTTAAAAATTCATTTAAAATTACAAAATTCAAAACAATTAAAATCTATAATAACCATCTCCTCAAAATTACATAATCTACATAATTTCACAAAACAAATTACCTTTAAATTATATGTTAGACTCTCAAAATAATGTCTATGCCTCAGTTAATAATCAATGTTGTATATATATCAGTGATAATCAATATAAAATTGCTCATAAAGTGGCCACAGCCAAGACTTACATTAAAAAGCAGCCAAAACAACTTGTAATAGGTCTAAAACGACTTATAACTTTTTCTCTTGACTTTCGATTAGCTCTGATTTAAAAAAATGTCCAATCTCTAATTATAATATTAACTACTATATATTCTTGTCGGTTCTCCTACGTCACTACATAGTGATTCAAATCTGCAATGCTTATACACAGCCATAGAAAGTCCAACAAATAGTCTCAGATCAATTCAAACAAACAAATCCACTAAAATATCAGTAACTTATGGCCTACCTAACAAAATATAAAGCCTAGAAAACTCAAATAGTGTCAGATTAGGAGTGTTCAATGTGGGTATTTTAAACAGAATTATAAATATAAGTATGGAAAAACATTCAAATATTCAGTCTGTATGCTGTTTTCACCTCTGGCTGCCATTAGAGGGAGGTGGACGTGGGAACCAGCAAAGAATGGCATCAGGGTGTTTACAGGGAATCTATTACCAGACAAGGGACTATGCTACTGTCTACAGAACTGCCTTCTGGACTGTGGATATGAGGAATTGGGACGTCTACTTAGCCAGTAAGATGCCTTTGACTACCTTCTGGCTGAAGCCCCAGTTACACCTAGTGGGGATTTTCCTGGATATGGATATTGGAAACATTTTCTTTTGTGACTTCAGCAATAGATTCCATATCTTTGTATTCACCAAAATGTCTGCTGTGGAGCCACTGAGCCCATTTTTCACTCTTGCAAACCCAGTTAACAATGATCAAGAAGCTTCCTAAACTTCTCACGTGTGACGAATTTGTCACTGCAGATTCTCTGCTTCACCGTGAGCAAGCAAATAAACCATGACCATAAAAACACTTCCACCCCGGACACCCTTTTAACGCAGTACTGAGGTCACTCCTGAGATTCACCCTTCAGCCAAAGATTAGACAGGCCCATAAAACGAGCAATAATACACGTATCTCAACTATGTATATGAAACTAAATGGACACAAGAGCTCAGGGGCAAGGACAAGAAGATAGGAGAGGACGGGAAGGCTAGAAGAATGGAAATGGGGAACCCAAAGTCAATAAAGGGAAAGTGTTGACACATCATGGGGTTGGCAACTGTCATGCATTGAATTATGTCCCCCAAAAATATATGTCAGCTTAACTAGTCCATGATTCCCAGTATTATGTGATTGTCCACCACTTTGTCATCTGATGTGATTTTCCTATGTGTTGCAAACCCTACTTCTATGATGTTAATGATGCAGGATTAGAAGCAGTTATGTTAATGAGGCAGGACTCAATCTACAAGATTAGATTTTGTCTTAAGCCAATATCTTTTGAGATATAAAAGAGAGAAGTGAGCAGAGAGACATGGGACATCAAACCACCAAGAAAGCAGCACCAGGAGCAGAGCACGTCTGTTGGTCCTGGGATCTCTGTGCCTGAGAAGCTCCTAGACCAGGGGATGATTGATGACAAGGACCTTTCCCCTGAGCCGACAGAGAGAGAAGGCCTTTTCCTGGAGCTGACGCCCTGAATTCGGACTTCTAGCCTACTAGACATGAGAGAATAAAAATCTGTTTGTTGAAGCCATCCACTTGTGGTATTTATAGCAGCACTAGATAACTAAGACAGCAACCAATGTCACAAAACAATACGTGTGTTAATTGTTTACTGGGAAACTAATTTGCTCTGTAAACCTTCATCTGAGGCACAATAAAAATAAAAATAAAACATTTCCAGAAAATTCCTATGTGTTTATAGCTTAAAACTTTTCTGCTTGGTACACATATGGTACAAAGTTGTAGCAGAATACATGAAACATTCCATGAATTGTAAAAATAAATTATGTTAATTAGGAAAAATATAATTATTAAATGTTCTGGATGTCTTCTTTGGGCCTTATGTTTATATTTCTGTTCCAATAAATATCTGCTCAACTTTCAGTTTAGTTCCCAACTGTAAGATCAACATAATGTGTTATGGAGGTTATAAATGAAGTGTTGACGTGAACAAAATCTTTGAAGAGAGTAAAAGAAAAAGACTTTTATTGAGGAATAGTAACAGCTGCAGCTGGGTGACACTAAGTAAGATACAAAGTGCTCCAAAGTACAGAACTGAGAGGGGCTTTTTAATAGTGATGGGTTTAAGGAAACAGTAACCATCAGTGGTATCAATTAATCCACAGATTTCCTGGAGGCAGCCTGCACAAGAATTTTGCTACAGGAGGCAATATGCCCAAACTTTCTTCCCAGAACATACTACCAAAATGTATTTTTGTCACAAGCTTCCTAAAACATTCTGATTACAATCTCAACCACATCCTTTCAGAGAACAGCCATAATTTTGCCCCCTCCCCTCGTATATCTAGACAAAGTACAGATTAACTTGTTACTAGGCCCAAACACCTCTTATTTGAGGGTCTGCTAACACTTAAGTAAACCTTTGAGCTTACCCAACAGATTATGCAATTTTCTAAACAACAAGGAAAGATAAACAGTAAAAATATATACAGAAGAAAAGACCCATTGCCACGAGCAGCAAAAGTTGTGATTTCAAAGCCCTGGGAAAGACCAGACTCCAGATCAAATGGCGATGTTCAGTAGGAACCAATCATGGGGTCAGCAAGATTTCAGAAACATGAAAGAGCATTGAGGGGAATGCCCAGTTGGAAATAAAGGGAGCCCTTAACACACTTTCATGTTACACTTCGACCATTGATGAAACTTAGCTTCTGAACTTGAAATTCTTCCATAGGGAGCACAGAAAATCCTCGTCCCAGCTGCTGAGCTGCTCATTAGGGTCTTTTCATTAATGGCCAAGAGTTGCCCTTGATCATCAGAGGTGGCTCATACTGACTTGATCGGACATAAAAATTGTTCCTCATTGGAGATGTCCCAGATTCCCCATGCAGACACTGTCACTTGTCTTACAGGTGACATGATAATGGAATCTCTGTGGGGAGACCAGGTCCAGGAACCTGGTTCCTATAACTATGGCCTCAGAAGTCCCATGCTCATCCTAAATGACACTTCCCTGCATGGAGCTCTGGAGCAAAAAGCAGCCAGGTGAGTGTTTCTTTAGGCTTAAGCTCAGGGCAAGAACAGGGCAGAGAGGTGTCTAACAGGAGAGGGATGGAGAGTGCTGATGTGTAGGACATTGGGCAGGACAGGTGCTGACCTGCCTCATCATGAGCAGCTCCATGCACGCTCTGGCCGGGCCTTGAGAGGGGAGGGTGTGTGCTGGGGAATCTCTCAGAGTGGGACCATATGTGAGGGATTCTGGGAGACAAAGGAGGAGGTGATCTCTTTGGAATCTGTGCCCAGCTTTAGACACCAAAGCCACCGAACTCTTCACTAGGGTAACAGAGTCTGCTCATTCCCTCAGTTCTAACAGACTGAGGCTTGAGTGTGGATAAAAGGGGACAATTTTGATACGCAGTGTTTGGAGTAGAACTCAAATATCCAAACAATACAAGAATCATTGATACACACACACATATATGTTCAAACTGAAATACATGGACAGTTGGCCTACATTATAATGACACACCTAGTTTTCCCTTACCAAATCCCACTGCAGTGTAATGCAATTTTCTCAGTATTTCTCCAAAAATTTTCTGGGTCAATTACTGGGTATTTTCTGATTCTATGTGTGAGTGTCACTCATATTTGTATCTCTCTATGTGAGATGGAAAGGGCCCCGTTCTCCTTTTTAACTTGAGGCAAAAAGGGGAGAGAAAAAATGTTAGTGGGATAAACTCTAGTCAATCTCCATATTCAACAAAATAGTGTTACTGCTGGAATATAACTGATCTCTTCTTCCATTTTTATACTTTATTATTCTTCCCACACATCCCTGGCTGGAATAAGTCATCAAAACAAGGAAACAAATCATCTCTACATTACCAATACTTTCTACTTACATTAAATGAGAACTAACTTTTTTTACCCACTGTGATCAATAAGTAATATGAAATCTGCATTATATGTTCTATTTAATTCACACTTTACTTTTTCAATGAGAAGACAGTGGCACCAAGTGATTAATAAAATTCCCAGGTCACACTAAGCTAAAAAGGGATGATCTTGACACCAAATAAGTGCTTTCTGGCCCACAGGCTGCATTTTTGACAGCCTGCTCTCTTACCTCTAACCCGAAGTCCTGGTTTCCTGAGCACCTATCAGGCTATCACTCTCATTGCTATGAAAGCAGTATGGGCAACGATCCAAGAGAAAGCCCCAAAAGTCATTGGTCCTTCTTGTTGCACCTGCTGGCTGTTTGGTGTCTTGACAAATATCTATACTCCTGTGAAGACCACTGATCCACAGAGCACTCACAATGATACTCACACCCAAGGTAAGTGGTTCCGAGGCTGGAATCTTGACAACCTGCTCTGCCTCTACCCAAAGTCTTGGTTGTATCCCCATATTACAAACGAGGTGACCAAGGTTCTAAGAGGTCAAGGCTGTGGTCTAATGTCTCAGCACACAGGAGTGGAAGTCAGGACCAGGACCCAGATCTGGTGAATCCAAAGCTGAATCCATCATGGTTCTGCTTTCTGTGTTGTCTACATAGCAGTTTTATAAGTTGGCCCAATTTTCTTGAAGAACAAGGTATTTTGGCAACTCTGAGCTTTGGTTTCAGGTTCATTTCCCTCTTCTGCACCTGACAATGACTTCTACTTCCTTAGAATTAATTAAGAATCATTGCCTCCAGGAAAATTTATACTTTAAAGCAGAGTAAGTTAATTTGGTTTGTAACTGACAGAACTTTGTTATTTAGTCATAAGGACTCCAGGCCAAATCAAACTTTTAGGTGACCCAATGTGTGCTATGGGGGACTTTGAGATCAGGCACCTAGCTTGATGCTTGTTTGTAAAATCCAGACCCAAGCAAAGAATCAGACAAAACGTCAGCACTCAACACCTAACAAAGAATTCAAACTGTCTGTGTACTGGGTCTAGTGATCAGGGTGTTTAATTTTTGGTGTGCACTGAGGAGGGCTGGAGACCACTCAGGAACTGCTGTCTAGGATCTGACTTCTCAGCATTATGAGTTAGTATCTGGAGAATTATAGAGAATTACAATAGTTTGACCACTGGGAAGTTTCTCTGTACTGAACAGAATATCTGAGGACATTTTAGAGTTACTGTGTTTATCCAAAGGGTTATGAATTTTTGAAAAAATTTTGTGTCCAGTCACATTGATGAATAATGTTATGAGTTCACCATGACTGACCGTTGATCATTTCCCAGTTGTATTAAATTACCTAATCTTCTAATTTGCACATTATTTTCAGTTTTTCAACATCATTTTCTTAGGCTAACACATTATTATGACAGACAAGATGATAATGATCTCTAATGGTGGACAGTGCACCCCTGTCTGAGTCTTTTATTTATTCATTGATTCGGTACTTGTTTATTTTGCACCTATAATGTGTCAACCACACTGAACAAAACTAACATGGTTCCCGAGTTCTGGGACCTTATATTCTGGTGGAGAGTCAGAATATGAAAGAAAATAAAAATAAAATAACAATTGTGAGATCGAAATTGATTTGGGGTATATGCTCCTGGTTGAGTCCCTGTTGTGGAATATGACTGCATATCCATTTTCAGGAGAAGAAGAGATTCTTGGATCCTTTTCCAAAGCTGAATAACCAGAAAGACTTCCAGTGCCTGCACTGCGATAGCCCTGCTTTCCCCTTAAGGGAACTCTGGTACCTCTCCATGTCTTTCCAGAACCAAGCCCTAAGAACCACTGGGCAAGTGGCCCTGAAAAGCATCTTTCTTTTGCAGGTTGTGACTGGGACTCTGGCCAATGTCCTTCTCTTCTTCTATAATATCTTTCCAGCCATGACTGGACACAAGATAAGGCCAATACACACCATTCTTGCCCACATGGCTGTAGCCAAGTCCTTGGTCCTTCTCTCCACTGGGATTCCCCACGTGATGGAAGCTTTTGGTCATAGGAACCCCCTGTCCAGTCTTGGGTGTAAGCTTCTCTACTACATCCACCGATTGGCTCGAAGCACCACCCTGTGCCCCACCTGTGTCTTGAGCACCTATCAGGCTATCACTCTCACCCCTATGAAAGCTGTGTGGACAACGATCCGAAGGAGAGCCCCCAAGGTCATTGGTTGTTCTTGTTGCACCTGCTGGATGTCCAGTGTCTTGATAAATAGCTATACTCCTATGAAGACCACTGGTCCACAGGACACACACAATGACACTCCCACCAAAGGCTAGTGGTTCTGTTCACACTTGCATATCAATGCAGGCATCGTAATCTTGTGTTCAACCAGAGATGCCATGTTTATAGGCCTCATGGTCTGGGTCAGCAGCTCCATGGTGCTTTTCCTGCAGAGACACCACCAGAGAGTGCAGCATATTCACACCTCCAACCACTCCCACAAATATCTCCCTGAGACCAGATCCACCCATACCATCCTGATGCTGGTAGTCACTTTTGTCATCTTCCACACCCTGTATTCTATTCTCGTTTTTTATATGACTTCTTTTTTAGACACTAGTCTATCGTTGACACATGCCACTCATATTTTGGGTTCATGTTTTCCCACTGTCAGCAGCTTACTGCTGATCCTCAGGGATCCTAAGTTCTGCTCTTGAATTGTTGAAAACCTCTATTCAAGGGAAAATACATAAAAGACAGCTTGCATAATACTCATAATTACTCAGTTCAGGGATAACTTACTGAGTACCAATTTCTAACTTAAAATTTCACAGTCATCTCAAGAGGTCTGTTTGATACTGCAGCTGCATTGTAGTATCTGATAGTATATTAATGAAATTATGAGCTCATAAAAACCCATAACATTATGGTGGAAACTACCAGTCCACTGTGTAAAAGAAATGTCTTTTCTCTCAAAATATTTAAAGAGTTTCTATACACTTTATCTCAACATGGATATGACTAATACCTGACATATATCGGTACAGAATTCCATATTGGCCAGATAATTTTTATTTCAAAACAGGTGGAGATTTTACTTCACAGATGAAGAAAAGAAACCTGGAAGATGGAGAAAGAGTTTTTAAAAAGCATTGTATGTTGTTATTTCACTATTTTTTTTTCAAAATGGTGGGTGTCAAACAATGGTGTCCAGTGGATTCCTTTCCCCTAGAGATTTGCAGATGATCTTTACACGGCTGACCTGCAGTTAAGTTCATTAAATAGATGGATGAAAAAATATTAGAGTTGGTGAACAAACTGTCTTTTATGGATTGGTCACTTAGAATTTTACTATTTGTTATTGAAGAATGGTAATCTGGGACTTTATTTTCCCTTTGTTCTATCTGTCCCCCCCCCCCCCGCCCCACCTTTGTTTCTCCTTTTACCTTTTTTTGCATAGTCTCGTGTATTGAATATTCTACTTTATTTTGTGTGATAACTTTAAGACATAAATACTTTTTATTTATGGTTTTGGTAGCCATCATGAACTGTATTCCTAATGTATTACATTCTATTCGTTGTTAGTTGCTGTCGAGTTTGCTCCGACTCATGATCACCATTTGCATAACATAAAGAAACGTTTCCCAGTCCTGCACTATCTTCATAATCAGTGGTATGTTTGAGTCCATTGCTGAGTCTATCTGTAGTGCCTTCCAACACAAGAAGATATTCCAGACTCATCTTGTATCATGACAGATGTAGACCTGGTATCAGCAGTTTCACCAAAAAGGACTGATAGCTTTTAATGGAGATTGTTGTGTAGAAAATAACATCTGTAATTAACCGCAAGATCTGGTATTAGCTGTGTTCGTTACTATTAGTATGTCATTGATTCTGGGCCCTCTCTGGGAACATAGAGAAAACATGTAAATGTTTTTTTCTAATCACTTATGGGTTAACAAAATTCTGATTTATGGTCCATATTAGAGTTCTTTTTTTTTCTTCTTTAATGTTTTACACTGTGCAAACACAAGAGAAATACTATTAATGGCAATGACACATTCTTTCATAAAATAATATGACACATTATTTTATTTTACAGGTAGTCCCCACCTTAAGACAGGGTTCCGTTCTAATGACTTCGATTTAAGTCGATTCTTACATAAGTTGAATAGCTCCTTTTTCCTTTTTAATTTTCATTATTATTGCTTTTATTATCAGTACAATATCTTTATAAAATCCAATCTTTATTTGTCTTTAGGAGTTGGAAACATCTGAGAATAATAACATTAGAAAATCACACGCTGCAACATTTTGTGTAGTACATATTACTAACGGTAAGATGTATAAAAAAAAGGATGGTTGTATGTGCAGTTTGTCTTAACCTCAAATACATCCTAAGTCAGGGACGACCGGTATATGAATTTTCTACACACACACACACACACAAACACACACATACACACACACATCTATATCTTTTTAATCTTATCTAAAACTAAGGGTCCAACAACTACAGTGACTTTACATGTATAAAAAAGCAATAAAAACAAAAACATAAATTTTTGTTAATTTCTATAAACATACCAAACTATATGGACTAAAATCACAAACAAATTAATACTAAAAAAAAAAAATTAAATTTATTTAAATATTTATTTATATTAATACCTATTTTAAATGTCAAAAAAACTCATCCATATAAATTTGTAAATACAAAACCCAAAAAAATTAAAACTTTAAGTTAAAAAAACAAAATATTAAAAGCTCTAAAAACTAAAAAAATTCAATAATAAATTATGAAAAATATATTTATAAACTAAAAACACTCCATTTTAAAATTTTAAACTATTTTTAAATTATTTTATTTCCTAATAAGTAAATGAATAGAAACAAATATAAAAAGTTTAAACTCCAAAACTAAGAGACTAAAATAAAAGATATTTTTCAAAATTTTATAATTGTGTACTAACTCCCATTAAACTATAGTTTTCCACAAATTTATATTCAAGTAAAAAAAAAAAAATAGAAAGGCCCAACAGTCTTTCTCATAATTACCAATTACAAAGTTTGTCAAATAAAAAACTCATAAAATATTTATAACAAAATATTGATTAAAAACCTTCTCAGATCCAAATTTCAACTTAAGAAATATATATGTATATATTACTTTATATATATATATATATATATATATATATATATATTTAACTAACCAGGCAAGAGTTTTTAATAAATATATTTATTTTAACAAAAATATATACTTCTATTACAAAAAAAGCCCTAAACAGCCAAGTAGCCCAAAACCTAAATGAAAACAAAAATTACAGAAACAAAATAAAATAAAATAAATGCCTAAGTCTATAAAAACAAAAACACTGACTTTACAATTCAAAAAACACAAAATAACCTTAAAATGTAATTTGTTAATAATAATAATAATATACTAACAACATTTATAAAAAAAACTTAAAAAATTTAAGTCTATATAAATAACTAAAAATCTATATTTAAAAAAACCTTTATAAGTAAAAACAAAAAACATTTTAACTAAATCAAAAAGTAAAAGAAAGTCAGAGACCTCGAATAGCCAAAGCAATTTTGAAGATGAAGAACGAAGTAGGAGACCTCATACTTCCTATCTACAAAACATATTACTCAGGTAGAGTAATCAAAACAGCCTGGCACTGGTTTACTGATAGACACACACACACACACAAAAAAAAA
This sequence comes from Dugong dugon, assembly GCA_030035585.1. Taxonomy (NCBI): domain Eukaryota; kingdom Metazoa; phylum Chordata; class Mammalia; order Sirenia; family Dugongidae; genus Dugong; species Dugong dugon. The sequence goes on from CM057466.1 coordinate 120,237,092, forward strand.
AAAAAAAAAAAAAACCTTTGCCCTCAAGTCAATTCCAACTCATAGTGACCCTATAGTACAGAATCGACTGCCCATAGGGTTTCCAGAGAGCAGCTGGTGGATTCAAACTGCTGACCTTTTGGTTAGCAGCCGAGATCTTAACCAGTGCCCCACCAGGGTTCCAATAGACCAATGGAAGAGAATTGAAAAGCCAGAAATAAATCCAAACATCTATGATCAATTGATTTTCGACAAGGGAGCCAAATCCATTCAATGGAGAAGAAACCGTCTCTTCTACATATGGTACTGACAAAACTGGATTCCCACATACAGAAAAGTGAAACAAGATCCATACCTCACAACACACACAAACTAATTCAAAATGAATCAAGGACCTCAATGTTAAATCTAAACCATAATGTTCTGGAAGAAAATATAGGAGCAAAGCTTTGGGAACTAATTTTTTTCAGTGATCAATTATCAAACACAACAATAAATACATGCGTAACAGAAAACAAAATAGATAACTGGGATCTCATAAAAGTTAAATACTTGTGCTCATCAGAAAACTTTATCAAAAGAGTAAAGAGACAACCTACAGACTTGGAAAAAATATTTGGGAATGGTATAATATAACTTATAAAGATCTAATATCTAAAATATATAGAAAACTTCTATAACTTAACAAAAAAATAAAGACAAACAACCCAATCAAAAACTGGACAAAGGACATGAACAAACATTTCACTAAAGAGGATATTCAAATGACCAACAGACACATGAAAAGATGCTCAACATCATTAGCCATCAGAGAAATGCAAATCAAAACCACAATGAGATACCACTTTACACCCACTAGGATGGCCAAGATAAATAAATAAATAAATGGAAAATAACAAGTTTTGGAGGGGATGTGGAGAAATTGGCACTTTCATCCTCTGTTAGTGGAAATGCAAAATGGTACAGCCATTGTGGAAAACAGTCTCGTGGTTCCCCCAAAAAACTAGAATTAGAGCTGCCCCATGACCAAGCAATTCCATCCCTAATTATATACCCCTGGGATCTAATAGAAGTGAAACAGACATACGTACACCTATGTTCATCACAGTACTATTCACAATAGCAAAAGAGGGAAACAGCCTAAGTGTCCATAAACAGATGAATGGATAAGTAAAATATGTATATACATACAATGTTTTCCAGCTGAGATACTATTCAGCTATAAAGAAAAATGTGTTCCCAAAACATACTGGAACATGGATGAACCTGGAGGATATTGTGTTAATCGAAATGAGTCAATCACAAGAAAAAAACAAATATTGTATGCTCTCACTTTTATGAAATGACATGAACAAGTAAATATACAGAAACTAATGTTCATTAGTGGTTACCAGAAATGCTGGTGGGGGGAGAGGAGGATTCACTCTCTAGATAGTAGACACTTGTTATTTTTGGTGACGGGAAAGATAACACCAAATGAGGGTGAAGTGTACAAAGCTTGAGGAAGGTAAACAATGTCACTAAAAAGTACACAAGAAAAAAGGACCTGTTGGTAATTCCTATGGCATATATAATTTTGAAACAACAGCAAAATCAACCAAAAAATATATGTGTGGGTATGTATATATGTATGTAGGCATATATGTGTATAGACATGTATATGTGAGTATATACGTGTGTGTGTATAGACATGTATATGTGAGTATATATGTGTGTGTGTGTGTATATATATATATATATATATATATATAATTGGACCATTAAGCAATGTCATGACAATACTTGTAGGATACATGGAGAAAAGATTGAAGTTGTCAAGGATTTCATTTTACTTGGATCCACAATCAATGCCCATGGAAGCAACAGTCGAGAAATCAAATAACATATTTCATTGGACAAATCTGCTGCAAAAGACCTCTTTAAAGTGTTAAAGGACTAAGGTGCGCCTGACCCAGGCCATAATATTTTCAATCACTTCGTATGCATGTTGTGATGGTTAAGATTGTGTGTCAACAGGCTGGGCCATGATTCTCTGTGGTTTGGCAGTCATATGATGTTATAATCACTTCCATGATGAGATTTGGTATAATGTGATCACCTCCATGATGGGATCTGCTCTGAGTAGCCAATCAGCTGAAAGAGAGTTTCCTTGAGCATGTGGCCTGCATCAAACATAAGTGGACATTCTGGCAAGGCTCATGGGCTTTTGCTCACTCTGGATCCTGTAGCTGGCTCCTGTTCGTCTGACCTCCACTTCTTCGGACTTGAGCCAGCAGCTTACCTTCGATCTTGACTGCCGATCTTGGGATTCATTGATCTTCACAGCCTGTGAGCAAGAGCCCTACTCTCTGACCTGCTGATCTTGGGTTTGCCAGCCCCTGTGGCTACGTGAATCAGGAGAAGTCTCTATCTTGACCCATGGACTTGTGACATTCCAGCTTCGACAACTGCATGAGCCATCTGTGATATAAATCTTTATATCTATATTTCTCTAGAAAACACAGCCTAAGACACATGTGAAAGCTGGACAATGAATAAGGAAGACCAAAGAAGAATTGACAACTTAGAATTATGGCGTTGGTGAACAATATTGAATATACCACAGACTGCCAGAAGAACAAATAAATCTGTCTTGGAAGAAATACAACCAGAGTCCTCCTTAGAAACAAAGATGGCAAGACATCGTCTCACATACTTTGGACATGTTATTAGGAGGGACCAGTCTCTGGAGAAGGATATCAAGCTTGGTAAAGTAGAGGGTCAGGAAAAAAAAAGGAAGACCCTTAAGGAGATGGATTAACACAATGGCTGCAACAATAGACTCAAACATAACAATTTTGAGGATGGTGCTGGACTGGGCAGTGTTTCCTTCTGTTGTACATAGGATCGCTGTGAGTCGGAACAGACTTGACAGCACGTAACAACAACAACAATATATAGGTATATGCATGTGTATATGCATCTATGTGACTGTATGCACATATACTCATATACATAATAAAGCACATGGGGGCACAGTTACGCATACTTCTTAGACATACCCAAACAACTCAGGATTGGATTTCTGGGTTTGAAAGATTAGGACCATAGTCTCATGTGACATCTCAGTCAATTGGCATAATATAGTTCATAAAGTTATATTCTACATCCTAGTTTGGTAAGTAGTGTCTGGGGTCTTAAAAGCTTGCAAGCAGCCATCTAAGATACAGTTGTTGATCTCTACTCATCCGGAGCCAAAGAGTAAAAAGGAAACCAAAAACTCAAAGAAGAAACTAGTCTATAGGACAACAGTGTACACGAACCATGGCCTTATCTACCCTGAGACCAGAAGAACTAGAAGGTGCCCAGATAACACCACCAACTGTTCTAATCAGAGCCACAATAGATGGACCCTGACAGAATGGGATCAAAATATGGAACAAAACCTCAAATTACTAAGAAAAAAAAAATACTAAGGGGCTGGTTGAGACTGTAGGACTCCCTGAGACTGTTACCCTTAGATATTCTTCAAACCTTAAATCAAAACTAACGCCTGAAAATTAGGGGAAAACAATTCCCTTTACAATAGCACCTAAGAGAATAAAAGACCTAGGAATAAATCTAACTAGAAACATGAAGGACTTTTACAATGAAAACTATAAAACACTTCTGAAAGAGATTAAAGAATATTTAAATAAATGGAAAGATGTTCCATGTTCATGGACTGGAAGACTTAATATTATGAAGATATCAATACTACCCAAAGCGATCTATAGATTCAATGAAATCCTGATCAAAATTCCAACAGCCTTCTTTACAGAAATAGAAAACCCAATCCTCAACCTTATATGGAATGTTAAGAGGCCCCAAATAACCAAAGCAATGTTGAAAGACAAGAACAAAGTAAGAGGACTCATTTCCTGATTTTAAAACATACTATACAGCTACTGTAATCAAAACAGCCTGGTACTGGTATAACAATAGACACATAAACCAATGGAATAGAATTGAGAGCCCAGAAATAAAACCACACGTCTATGGTCAACTGATTTTTGACAAGGGTGTTAAGTCCATTTGATGGGGAAAGAAGAGTCTCTTCAATAAATGGTGCTTGGAAAATTGGATTTCCACATGCAGAAAAATGAAACAGGATCCATGCTTCACACCATACACAAAAATAAATCCAAAATGGATTAAGGACCTAAATGTGCAAACTGAAACCATAAAACTCTTAGAATAACAAACAGGGGCAAAGCTGTCAGGCCTACCTTTTAACAATGGATTATCTAATATAATAACAAACTGCAAAAGACAAAATAAATAAATGAGACTTCATAAAAATTAAAAACTTTCGTTCATCAAAAGACTTTACAGAGGCAGAGCTGACATGATGCCGTAGACAGATGCACTGTGCTATCCCTCTGTAGCAAAAATCTGAAAAACTAAGTAAAACAGATACAAACATCAATCCTGGAACACAAAGCATCAAATGAAGGAATAAAGAACTAGATCAAACACGGAATGGAAGAAGAAACTGACAGAAAACAGAGAAAGAGGAGAGATACAGAGTAGAGGTCCCCTGCCAGTAAACACAGCACAGCGTCACTATCTTGGAACACAGCTGGCAATCTGTTGGCTGTGGAGTACCGGGAAACAACTTCATGGAGCTCCCAACAACAGAGCACCCGGTAACCAGAGATACACACTTTCCCACTCCTCACCCTTCTGCCCTGTAGCCCTTCTCCACTCTTTCCAGACTGTCCACGTTGCACAACTTAGCTAGAGAGCCACCAGCCCACCTAAGTCTGGGTCTGCCCTGCCCGCACCCACCAGCTCCTGCCGTGCCATTTTTTCCCCTTTCTTCCTTTTCTTTCTTTCTCCCATCTATCCCCCTACGCCACCTACACCCTTCCCCCTGGGCCATGCTATGCCACATTGATTAGAGAGCCACCGACCCACCGTTGCTCTGGGTTTGCCCCATCCCCACCTGCTAGCTCCCACCTTGCCATAATTTCTTTTCTTTTTTCCCCTTTCTTCCTTTTCTTTCTTCGTCCCACCTAGCCCTGTACACCACATCCTCCCTGTTAGGGACTGAATTGTATCCCCCAAAAATATGTGTCAACTTGGCTAGGCAATGATTTCCAGTATTGTGTGGTTGTCCACCATTTTCTGATCTGATGTGATTATCCTATGTGTTGTAAATACTAACCTCTATGATGTTAATGATGAAGGATTAGAAGCAGTTATGTTAATGAGGAAGGACTCAGTCTACAGGATTAGGCTGTATCTTGAGTCAATATCTTTTGAGATATAAAAGAGAATCTAGCAGAGAAGAGAAGGATTTCATACCACCAAGAAAGAAGAACCTGGATCAGAGTGTGTTCTTTGGACCTGGGGCCCCTGCACTGAGAAGCATCTATACCAGGGGAAGATTGATGACAAGGACCTTACCCTAGCACCAACAGACAGAGAGAAAGACTTCCCCTAGAGCTGGAACCCTGAATTCGGACTTCTAGCCTCCTAAACTGTGAGAGAATAAATCTCTCTTTGTTAAAACCATCCACTTGTGGTATTTCTGTTATAGCAACACTAGATAATTAAGACAGAATTTGGTACTGGGAGAGTGGGGTGCTGCTCTAACAGATACCTGTAATGTGGAAGTGGTTTTGAAACTGTGAATGGGTAGAGGCTGGAAGAGTTTTAAAATGCCTAAAAGCCTAGAATGCCTTGAAGAGACTGTTGGTGGAATTACGGACATCAAAGACAATTCTGGTGAGAGCTCAGAAGGAAGTGAGGAGAGCTGTAACACCAGAGGCAGCACAGATGACTAGAAGCAGCAGCAGCAGAGAAACAGGAGTAGCAGAACCAGGAGATTGGCATGAGACAGCACAGGGGCTGACCCACGGAGCAAGAGAGCTGAGCGTCTGCAGGAAGCAGGCTTCCTGGAGGACTGGGGTGCCTCCGGGCACTTATCAGTGGATCTAGCTAGGCTTGCTGACCCACAGAGTTAGAGAGATGAGTGCCTTTGGGCCAAGCCTTGCTGGCAGAGTGGGGTGCCCCCAGGAACTTATCCATAGAGTTAAAGAGCTTTGGAACACTTGTCCAAACAGGACAGATGCAGAGCCAGCCCAAAGGCCCAAGGGGACGAGAGGCCAAGGAAAAAGGAACCAGAAGCTGCAGAGACAAGGAACATAGGAAGCAGAGCTGCCTCAGTCTTAAAGGGTGAGGCCACAACCTCTGCAGTCTCAAAGGGTGGAACCATGGCCTCTGGGGCTTCAAACTGTGGGGCCACAGCCACTTAGGTTTCAAAGAGTCAGATCTTCATCAACTTGGTTACGGATTGTGGGGTTGCCTTTCACGAGTGTCAGTGGGATGGGGCTGGATCCACTGCCCAAAGAAGAGATGGCAGAGCTGCCATGCCCAAGAGGCAGAAGAACGGGGCCTATGGGGGCCAAAGGGGTGGAGTCACCACTCAGATGGACTAGGAGAATGGGGCCACCCAAATGCGAGGGAACGGGATTTCTGTTCCAGTGGGCCTGGAAGGTGGAGCTGAAGCCCAAGACCAAGGGGTCTCCACCCAGAATCCGAAGGGGGTGGCCAACACCCAGAGTCTGGAGGGTAGGGCCATTGCCTAAATGGTTTCAGAAAACAGAAGATGACTTCCAGGCAACATGGCGCTATAGGCAGAAACACCATACCGTCCCTCTGTAGCAAAGATCCAAGAAACTAAGCCAAACAAAGAAAACAGCAATCCTGAAACCCTAAGTATCAAATGAAGAGATAAAGAACTCAGCCAAGCACCAAATGGAATAAGAAACTGACAGAGAACAGACAGTGAGGAGAGGTACATGCAGAGGTCCCCTATCAGCTAATGCAGCATGGATCCGCCATCTTGGACTCTTATCAGAGACCAGCGAACAGGGGGTACAAGAAAGCAGCTTCACAGAGCTTCCAGCAGGAGACAGAGCAACCAGTAACCAGCGATATATGCTTTCCCACCCCCCACCATTCTTAAGTCCCTTGGCCAGGAAGCATTGGCTTCACCCCAGTGTTGCTTGGATTCTACCTGCCCGCACTGGCCAGCTACCTAAGTGCCATTTGTTGGCTGCTGGTGTTGCCTTTTTCCACTCTTTATATTTCTTCCTTACCTCTCACCACCTCCCCCTCCTTTCTCTCAAATACCTGGCTCCATGCGTCATCTTTGCTTCTTTCTGAAAGGCTGTGAAACACCACTCAAATGTAAGACTGCTTCCCAGCCCGTGCTGCCATGCTGGTGGGATCCCGGGGCTTTTTGGTTTGTTTGTTTTGAATTGTTTGTTTTCTTTTTCTATTCTTGAATTGGGAGCCTGTTCTAGCCAGGCAGTACTGCGCGGCTTGGGACCTACCCCCTCAGTTTGCGCAGATGTGCAGAGGGATCCCTGAGAACATTTCTTTTTTCTTGGGTTTTTTTTTTCTGTTTTTTGTGGGGGGGTTTCTTGTCCTTCTTTTTTTTTTTAATTTGTTTGTTTTGTTTTCTTTTCCCTTTTTGTCTTTCTTCATTACTCAGTTTCTTGTCTCTCAATACTTTCCTTCTCTTCCTGTCCCCTGAATACCTGGTGCTGAGTGACACCTCCATGCATTCTAGCCAGGCTGTACTTCACGGCCTGGGAGCAACTTCCCCAGACCTTGTAGCTGCACTACTGGGATCCCTGGGAGCTTTTCTTTTCTTTTTTCTTTCTAATTTTTATTTATTCATTTTTTTCTTCCTCTTCTCCTTGTTGTTTTTCTCCATTTCATAGTCTCTCATCTCTCCACTCCAATGGCAAGCTCCGCTAGCATTCTTATTTGTTTGTCTGTATTTTTTGGCTCCTGTTCCTCTCTCCTCTCTCTCCTCTCTCCCATATCCATCCTAGCTTCACACATCTCAATCGCTCCCTCCATCCTGCCTACCTGCACCATGCGCTGAACATCACACCACCAAGCAGCCCAGGCATGACGTACCAGAACCTGCCCTGAACTGATTACCGGCCCGCCCTGGTGGTGGTAGTAAGTGCCACAAACAACCCATCCTAGCAACTCTTATTCAGCTATACCTGCCCTGCTGTACCATATCTGAGTGACTAACCCTGCCAGTTGGAGAAGGATGTGAAAAGTATCGTGCCCACAGAAAAGCTAACAACAAAGAACACACAGCCCACCTGCTCAGACACAGCCAAATAAAACAAAAAAAAACAGGATGAAACAAACAAATCTACAATCAGTAAATGAGAAAAATAACTACCAAATGCCCTGAAGACAGCAGACAATATCAAAACGTTTACAAAAACAGGACAAGATGGTTCCAGTAGGTGTCCAAAATAAAACACCAATGACTTTCCAGTAGAAGAAAAGACACTAGAACTACCTGATAGGTAATTCAGATCTCTAATATTCAGAGCTATCCAAGAGTTGAAGCAAAAAAGCAGACAAAAATGAGGAAAAAATAGACAAATTCATGGAAAATGCAGACAAAAAAATGGAATAATTCAGGAAAATAATGCAGGAACAAAATGCCAAAATAAATTCACAACTAGAAATCATACAAAAACAACAATTAGAAATCCAAAAGATAAACAATAAGGTTTCAGAAATGGACAGTGTCATAGAAGGGCTGAGGAGCAGGTTTGAAACAGTGGAAGGCAGGATCAGTGGAAATGAAGACAAACACTTGGATACAACACTGTTTGAGGAAAAATCAGAAAAAAGACTGAAGAAAAATGAAGAGACCCTGAGAATTATGTGGGATACAATCAAAAGGGAAAATTTGTGAGTGTTCGGAGTTCCAGAACAGGGGGAGAAAACAGAAAACACAGAGAGGATCATTGAAGAACTGCTGACAGAAAACTTCCCCAATATCATGAAAGATGAAAAGCTGGTCATCCAAGAAGCTCAACAAACCCCATATAGGATAGACCCCATAAGAAAATCACCAAGGCATGTCATAATCACACTCACTAAAACCAAAGACAAACAAAGAATCATGAGAGCAGCTCGAGAAAAACAAAAAGTCTCATACAGAGGAGAAACAATAAGACTAAGCTCAGATTATTTGGCAGAAACCATGCACGCAAGAAGGCAATGGGATGACATATATAAAACCTTGAAAGAAAAAAATTGCCATCCAAGAATAATATATCCTGCAAAACTCTCATTCAAATATGATGGTGAAATAAGGACATTTCCAGATAAAAAAAAATTAAAGGAATATGTAAAAACCAAATCAAACTTACAAGAATTATTAAAGAGAATCCTTTGATCTGAGAACAAACAACTTCAGCTCACAGGCTGAATCTAGGACACAGGATCGTACCAGCCAGATACCAATCTAGGAAATGAACTCTCAAGGACTATCCAAAACCAAAAGAAATACAACAGGGAATCAGAGCAGTTAATTGGTAAATAACAACAACATCAGAACAATAAAAGAGGGAATAAACAGTGTAGGTATAAAACCTTCTGATGGAGAGGAAGGGAAGGCAATACTGAGTAATAATAGACTACTTCAAATTTAGAAAGATAAGGGTAAATTTCACAGTAACCACAACGAAAGTTAACAAATGTACTCATAAAAGTAAAGAGGAAAAACATAAAGTCTCAGTAAAAACAAAAGAAATGAAAAAAAAATCCACTAACAAAAGGAACTCAGCATAGGAGAGTAAGAGGAACAAAAGTGGAGGACATTATGCTGAGTGAAATAAGTCAATCACAAAAGGACAAATATTGTATGAGACCTCTACTCTATAACTCATGTAAAAGTTTACACACAAGAAGAAACAATCTGTGTTGGTTACGAGGGATGGGAGGAGTCGGGGGGAACTAAATAGATAAGTGGTAACTTTGGTGAAGGGTAAGACAGGACACATTACTGAGGAAGCCAGCACAACTTGTACAAGGAAATCTCATGGAAGCTCCATAGACAGTTCCAAACTCCCTGAGGGACTGAATTGCTGGGCGGAGGGCTGTGGGGACCATGGTCTCAGGGAACATCTAGCTCAATTGGCGTAACACAGTTTATAACGACAATGTTCTACATTCTATCTTGGTGAGTAGCGTCTGAGGTTTTAAAAGCCTGTAAGCAGCCATCTAAGATACTCCACTGATCTTACCCCTTTGGGAGCAAAGGAGAATGAAGAGAACAAGATACAAGGAAAATATTAGTCCAAAGGACTAATGGGCCACAGCTACCATGGCCTCCACCAGACTGAGTCCAGTAGAGCTAGATGGTGCCCGGCTACCACTGACTGCTCTGACCAGGATCACAATAGAGGGTCCTGGACAGAGCTGGAAAAGGATGTAGAACAAAATTCTAACTCACAAAAAAAGACCAGATTTACTGACCTGACAGACTGGAGAAACCCCGAGAGTATGGCCCCCGGACACCCTTTTAGCTCAGTGGTGAAGCCCCTCCCGAAGTTCACCATTCAGCCAGGAATTGGACAGCCTCATAAAACAAAACAGGACTAATGAGGCACAGCAGTCCAGGGACAAGGACTAGAAGGCAGGAGAGGACAGGAAAGCTGGTGATAGGGAACCCAAGTTTGAGAAGGGACAGTGTTGACATGTAGTGGGGTTGTTAACCATTGTCATAGGGCAATATGTGTACTAACTGTTCAATGAGAAACTATTTGTTCTGCAAACCTTCATCTAAGGTACAAAAAAAAAAAAGGAATCATCTACGTGAGATCAAATTGACAACAGCAGCTCAAAAGATTTGATGGGAAGCCTAAGGGACAGTGAGTTGAAGATAATGGTGATGTAATAATTTGGGAAAGGATAGTGAGAATAGCAGCACAACTGGAAGAACATAATCAATGTCACTGAATTGTACATGTAGAAACTTTCAAAATGGTGTAACTTTGGCTATGTATATTTTCACCAAAAAAAAGCTCCTCAGGGTCGAGAAGGGAGAGTGTTGACATGTCATGGGGTTGTTAACCAATGTCATAAAATAATATGTGTACTGACTGTTTAATGAGAAACTATTTGTTCTGTAAACCTTCATCTAAAGTACAATAAGAAAAGAAAAAATCACCTAAAAAAAATAAAAAGCTGTGTGAAAGATACACTTTTAACAACAATTTAAAAAAAAAAAAAGAATAGCTGCTGAGGCTGCTTATGTACAACAAAAATCCTCATGGAATTTGGTTTCTGGGTTAAAGGTTCAAGGTCCTGGCTTCATGGGACATCCCAGTTAATTGACCTAATAACATGCCCGGTGCTTCTGTTCTACCTCCTAGTGCATTGAGTAGTGCTTGGGGTCTTAAAAGCTTGCAACGGGCCATCTAAGGCTCAACAATTGGTCTCTATTCACCTGGAGCAACAGAGGAAGAAAGAGAGTCAGGAACAGGAGGAGGAAATGGAATATGCCTTCGTGAAAAACTGCTTCTTTTGCTGTGAGACCAGAACAACTGGATGGTGCCCAGCTATGATTACTGAACATTTTGATCAAAGATTCTATAGAAGAATTCTGATCAAAAGGGGGGAAATGCAAAACAGAATTTAAAATTCGCATGGACTCCAGACTTCCTGGAGAAATGAAGTTTGGATGAACCCCTGAAACTATTATTCTGAGATAATTTTTAAACCTTAAAGCAAAAACAGCCCCTGAAGTCTTCTTAAAACCAAACAATAGTTTAGCTTAACTAGTAAAAAATGTCTACCCTGAGCATTATACTCTTTTAAAAACTATGTGTATGGGATCAAAGGGACAACAGCAACTCAAAACTTTAGATGGGAACCTTAGGGGGCAGTGAATTTATGTTAATGGACTAAGAACAACTCAAAGAAGGAAAGTGAGAATGGTTGCACAACTCAAAGAATGTAATCAGTGTCACTAAATGCTACATGTAGAAACTGTTGAATTGGTGTATGCTTTGCTGTATATAGTCTCAGCAACAACAACAAAATAAATAAAATTAAAATAAAAAACTAACCCCTGAAGTCATCTTGTAGCTAAATAACAAATTGGCTCAAAACATAATGAATACCACCTGTAAGTACTGTGCTCCTTTAAGAAAATCAAGACCAAAAGGTCAACGATTACTTTAAAACAAAGATGAGAATGTATGAGGGCAGGAAAACCAAATTAATAGAAACAGAACAACCAGAACGGAAACAATGAGAATGTTCACACATTGGGAAGAATGTAACTAATGTCACTGAACAATTTGTGTAGAAATTGTTGAATGGGAACCTAAAACGCTGTGTAAACCTTCACCAAAAACACAATAAAATATTATTTTTAAAAAGAAAGTAAATAAAAATTATTAAATAAATATTTTTAAAGGCCACAAAAATATAAATAAAAACTTGGGCCAACACTAAAAAAGTTATCAAAAATGGCCAAAAAAAAATTGACAAATCTAAAAGTATTTGAAAACTAAAAAACTTATTAACATACAAAAATCAAGACTTAAGCCTTGCCTCAAAAACTTTTTTAAGTGTCTAAAATGTAATATCAAAGAACATTAATTGACTTTACTTTGAAATTTTCAGCCTGTTTACAACATAAAAATTAAAATACCCATAAACAATACAATTATAATAATAATAAAACAACAGTTACAAAAAATTGTTAAATAACTTTTAATATGCTATCCAGTTCAATTGTGCCAAAATAAAAATGCAATTTAAACTTTCTTATCAGTACTTAAAACCAAAAAGCCAAACCCGTTGCCATAGAGTCTGTTCCTACAAATAGCAACGTGTAAGATAGAGTAGAATTTCCCCATAGGGTTTCCAAAGCTGTAATCTTTACAGGAGCAGATCGCCAGGTCTTTCTCCTGCAGAGGGGCTGGGTGCGTTCCAGCTGCCTACCTTCGGTTAGCAGCTGAGGGGTTAACCACTGCAACACAAGGGCTCGTTATATGAAAGTTTAGTCCCCTTTAAAAATACTTATCTACCTTAATACAAAATAATTAAATAATCCTTCAAGCACTTCTTCCCATAAACTTAATCACTGCCTTAACAAAGCTAAAATTAATAAAACATCCACAAATTGTAATAATTACACAGCCCCACTTAAAAACATTCTGAATTACAGTATCAAACTAATTTTCCTTCTACAGACATTTATATTAAGGTCTTCTTTGCATTAAAAAAAAAAAAAGTCAATTTGTCTATAGCCTTTGACTTTCAGTACTAAAATGCCCTTAACTAAAACCCTATTTAAAAGTTGTTGTTGTTGTCATTAGATGCCGTCCAGTCGATTCCAACTCATAGCAACCCTATTTACAACAGAAGGAAAACTGCTTGGTGCTGAACCACACTCACAATCATTGCTATGTTTGAGCCCATTGTTGCAGCGACTATGTCAATCCATCTCGTTCAGAGTCTTCATCTTTTTCACTGATCCTCTCCTTTACCAAGCATGATGTCCTTCTCCAAGGACCGGTCTTCCTGATAACTAGTCCAAAGAACAGGAGACGAAGTCTCACCATCCTCCTTTCTAAGGAGCATTCTGGTAGTATTTCTCCCAAGACAGATTTGATCATTCTTCTGTAAGTTCATGGTATATTCAATATTCTTCACCAACCCCATAATTCAAATGCATCAATTCTTCGGTATTACTTATTCATTGTTCAGCTTTTGCATGCATGTGAGACAATTAAAAATACCATGGCTTGGGTCAGGCACACCTTAGTCCTCAAAGTGACATCTTTGCTTTTTAACACTTTAAAGAGGTCTTTTGCAGAAGATTTGCCGAATGCATTACATCATTTGGTTTTGACTGCTGCTTCTATGGGCGTTAATTGTGGATCCAAGTAAAATAAAATCCTTGACAACATCAATCTTTTCTCCGTTTATCATGATGTTGCTTATTGGTCCGTTTGTGAGGATTTTTGATTTCTTCATGTTGAGGTGTATTCCATACTGAAGGCCGTAGTCTTTGATCTTCATCAACAAGTGCTTCAAGTCCTTCTTCACTTTCAGAAAGCAAAGTTGTGTCATCTGCATATTTCAGGTTGTTAATGAATCTTACTTCAACCCTGATGCCACTTTCTACTGCATATAGTCCAGCCTCTCAGATTATTTGATCAGCATACAGTCTTTGACTTTTAGTACTAAAAGGCCCTTAACCAAGCAAACCTTATTTAAATAGCAGATTATAAAATCCAAAACCTTTTTAATTGATAGTAATATATCATACATTAAGAAAAATTACACTAAATAACTCTTTAAAAATTAGTTGAAATTTACTAAATTCAATACAACAATTATAATCTACAATAACAATCTCCTCAAAATTACAATATCTACATAAAATAATTTTACAAAATAAATTAGCTTTAAATTGCATATTAGCCTCTCAAAATAAGGCCTATGTCTTAGAAAATAATCAATGTTGTATATGTATCAATGACATTCAAAGTCGCTCAAAAATTGGCCATAACAAAGACTCACACTAAAAAGTGGACAAAACAACTTATACTAAGTCTAAAATGCCTTAAAACCTTTTCTCTTAACTTTCGATTAACTCTTAAAAACTCTGATTAAAAAAATTTTCCAATCCCTGATTATAATATTAGCTAATATATTCTTGTCTGTTCTCCTGCTTAATGACTCAAATCTGCAATGCTTATACACAGCCTTGGAAAGACCAACAAATAATCTCAGGTCAATTAAATAAACAAAAAAACCCACTGAAATGTCAATAACTTAAGGCCTACCTAACAAAATGTAAAGCCTAAAACACTCAAACAGTGCCAAATTACGAGGAGTGTCTGATGTGGGTATTTCAAACGGAATCATAAAGATCATAGGAAGACATTCAACTACTCAGTCTGTGTCCTGGGCTCCCCTCAGTTCCCCCGGCCACCATTACAGGGATGTGGACCTGAGAACAAGCAAAGAATGGGATCACAAAGTTTGCAAGGAATCTGTCAGCAGACAAGGAACTATCTTACTGTCTACAGAACTGCCATCTGGACTGTGAGTGTGAGGAATGAGGGGGTCTACTCAGCCAGTGCAATGCCTTTGACTACCTTCTGGCTGAATTCCGAGTAAAACAGAGTAGGGATTTTCCTGGATATAGATATGGGAAGCATTTTCTTTTGTAACATTAGTGATACATTCCAAATCTTTATATTCACCAAAAAGTCTGCTTCAGAACCACTGAGCCCATGGTTTGCTCCTGCAAATCCAATTAATGATCTTCAAGGCTGGCTAAGCATCTCACCTGTGATGTATCTGGTACTGCAAGTTCTGCAGTTCATCCTGAGCAAGCAAATAGACCATGACCACAGAAAGGTTTCCAGAAAATTCATGTGCTCATAGCTTTAAATTTTTCTGCTTGGTACACACATGGTACAAACTTAAAGGTGAAAATATCGAACATTTCATGAATTGTAAACATAAATTACAAAGTTAAAAAAGCCAAAAGGGAATAACACATTCAGCACTTCTCAAGCTGAAAGAATTAAAGAAAACATTCAAGCCTTGAGTTGCAATATTGAAGAATTCTACAGGAAAAACATTAAATGAAGCAGGAAGCATCAAAAGAAGATGGAAGGAATACACAGAATCACAGTACCAAAAAAGATCAGTCCACATTCAACCACTTCTGAAGGTAGCATTTGATCAAGAACCAGTGGTACTGAAGGAAGAAGTCCAAGCTGCACTGAAGGCATTAGTGAAAAACAAGGCTTCAGAGGGGGGCCAAGATGGCAGAAAAGTCAGGCGCTTCCTGTAGTCCCACTTACAACAAAAGCCCCCTCCAAAAAAGTGAATCGATTATATATGACAATCTAGCAGCCCTGATCATCAAAGACAAAACTGAAGAGTCGGACTCAGCAGCAGGGAGAAGGAGAGACAATTCAAAAGCAGTGAAGAAGTGTAAATTGTGAAATTGCCAGCGTTCTGCTGAGTCGGCCAGCGCACACAGGCTGAGGTGAACAGTCAGAGTGTTCAGGATGTATCTTACCACGTTGGGAGAGTCTGGCAGCAGCGAGTCTGCACAAGCCTCAGGAGCCGGGCTGAAGCGGTGCTGGACTTGCAAAATTACATGCAAGTGTCTAACCTACCTTAGCGGGGCAAAATAACCACCCCTCCTCTGGGAGTTTCACAGAGAAGCGCTTCCTTCCCCTCACCCATCCCCGTGCCACTCTGTTCAGACACCAGTCCAACAGTATTCAACAACAGCCATGCCCCCTAAGCTGGGCACTCAAGGCTATCTGTGCCCATACCACTCTCGTGGCTTTAAAAAATGCCACGTTCCCTAAGCCAGGAACTCAGGGCAGGTCAGGAGGCCCTGCCCTTTTGTCCAGCCACTGGCGTAAGGTTTCCACAGACTCACAGCACCCTTCACCCACCCCTGCCTAGACCTGTGTGGGCTGATTCAACACTGCATGCCCTCATTAGCATAGAACAACAGGGCATACACCTGAAGCTCATTTTCAACTGCAGCAGTCAAGGAGGAGCTGCAGATTCATGACATTTGACACCACCCTGCTCATTAAGCTGGGACCTCACCCACCCACGTAAGGGGCCTGAGGGCTGGCAGTACCACCCACTCCATCTAGCCATCCACGACAGGGGTCTGAGAATAAGTGGTGCCTCCCAATCCCTCCAGCCAACAGCAACAGCTACACAAGGACTGGCTGCAATACCCACCTACTATGGACTCTAGGGAACAGGGACATGCCCTCCACTCAGACACCTGGGAGAAGCTGTCAGCCCCGCCCTTGCTCTGCACATAACCCCCTATTGCATCCAGATACATGTGCCTGCTCCAAACACCCCCTACGCAGCCCTGCCTGTCTAGGACTGTAGGTGAGAG
Organism: Dugong dugon; assembly: GCA_030035585.1. NCBI lineage: Eukaryota > Metazoa > Chordata > Mammalia > Sirenia > Dugongidae > Dugong > Dugong dugon. The sequence continues at coordinate 120,253,845 of CM057466.1, forward strand.
TCTACACCACACACTTGGTGACAGATGACCTGGACACCTGTGCCACACACACACAAGAAAAGTGAACAGACTCCTGGACTCACACACCTAGTAGCTGCTGTAGCCACCTGGAGACAGGACATGATAGCTTCAAAGACACCAATAACCAAAGTAGCCCACAAGCCCAGCCCACTTCGGCATATCAAAACAAAAAGCTAGGACACAGTAAACAAACATACAGTAAATAAGTACAATAACTTATTGATGGTTCAGATACAACAGTCAGTATCAAATCACATAAAGAAGCAGGTTAAGATGGCTCCAGCAAGCGACCAAAATAAAGAGCCAGTAAACCTTCCAGAGGAAGATAAATTCATGGAATTACCTAAGTTAGAATTCAAAAGACTAACATACAGAGCTCTCCAAGAGATCAGGAAGGAGAACATTCAAAACTCAGACCAAGCCAAGGAACACTCAGACAAAGCAATAGAGGAATTCAGGAAAACAATACAAGAACAAAATGACAAATTTAACAGTCTGCTAGAAACCATAGAGAGACAGCAACTAGAAATCCAAAAGAGTAACAATAAAATTTCAGTATTAGACAACTCAATACAATGTCATAGGAGCAGAATTGAGGCAATGAGAAGTCAGAATTAGTGAGATTGAAGATAAATCCCTTGATGCCAATTTATTTAAGGAAAAATCAGAAAAAAGAATTTTAAAAAGTGAAGAAAGTCTAAGAATTATGTGGAACACTATGAAGCAGAAAAACCTATGAGTGATCAGAGTACCAAAACGGGGGTGGGGGTGGGGATAACAGAAAACTCAAGAGAGAATTTTTGAAGATTTTTTGGCAGAAAACTTCCCTGATATCATGAAAGACAGGACGATATCTATCTATCCAGGCAGCTCAATGAACCCTATTCAAGGTAGACCCCAAAAGAAAGTCACCGAGACATATCACAATCAAACTGGCCAAAAACCAAAGACAAAGATATAATCTTGAGAGCAGCTAGGGAGAAACAAAAAGTCACCTACAAAGTAGAACCAATAAAACTAAGCTCTGACTACTCAGCAGAAATCAGGCAGGCAAGACAATGAGATGACATATATAAAGCCTTGAAGGAAAAAAATTGCCAGCTGAGATAATTATATGTCCAGTAAAACTGTCTCTCAAATACAGTGGTGAAATTAGGGCATTTTCAGATAAACAGAAGTTAAGGGAATTTGTAAAAAACAAAACAAAATTACAAGAAATATTAAAGGGAGTCCTCTGGTTAGAGAACGAACAACATCAGACAACAACACAAGACTACAACACAGGACAGATCAATCAGTTATCAACCCAGATAGGGAAGTCGCAAAAACAAGTCAAAGCTAAAAGACTGAAAATAGGGAAGCAGAGATGTCAATATGCAAACAATGACAAGATCAAAACAAAAAAAAAAGGGATAAACAGTGTAGTCATAGAATTTCCATATGGGGAGGAAGTTAAGGCAATACCAAGAAATAAAAGATCAGTTTAAACTTAGAAAAATAAAGGTAAATTTTAAAGTAACCACAAAGGAAGCTAACAAACCTACCCATCAAAATAGAAAAGAAGAATAACATAAAGACTCAGTAAACACAAAATCAAAAATAATGAAAAAGATGAAAAGAAAATACATAAAGAAAAACGACCCAGCACATAAAATTAAGCAGAGCAAAGAAACTGTCAACACCACAAAGGAAAAAATCAAAATGACAGCAGTAAACTCATACCTAGCAATAATTACACAGAATGTAAATGGCCTACATGCACCAATAAATAGTCAGAGACTGGCAAAATGGATTTAAAAAAACACGATCCGTCTATATGCTGCCTACAAGAGACACAACTTAAACTCAAAGACACAAACAAACTAAAACTGAAAGGGTGGAAAAAAATATATCAAGCAAACAACAACCAAAAAAGATCAGGAGTGGCAATATTAATCTTGGACAAAATAGACTTTAAAGTAAAATCCACCGCAAAGGATAAGGAAGGACACTATATAATGATTAAAGGGTCAATACACCAGGAGGATATAACCATAAAAAATATTTACCTACTCAATAACAGGGCTCCAAAATACATAAAACAAACTCTAACAGCTTTGAAAAGAGAAATAGAGAGATCCACAATAATAGTAGGAGATTTCAACACACCACTTTCAGTAAAGGACAGAACATCTAGAAAAAAACTCAGTAAAGATACGGAAGATCTAAATGCTGCAATCAATCAACTTGACCTCATAGATATATACAGAACACTCCACCCAACAGCAGCCAACTATACATTCTTTTCCAATGCACATGGAATATTCTCCAGAATAGACCACACTTTAGGCCACAAAGCAAGCCTTAATAGAATCCAAAACATCGAAATATTACAAAGCATCTTTTCTGACCATAATGCCATCAAAGTAGAAATCATCAAGGAAAAAAAATCAAATATATGGAAACTTATCAACACATTGCTCAAAAACTACTGGGTTATAGAAGAAATCAAGGACAGAATAAAGAAATTCATAGAATCAAATGAGAATGAAAACACATCTAATCCAAAAAACACAAATAATAAATGCTGGAGAGGTGGTGGAGAGATTGGAACACTTACACACTGCTGGTGAGAATGCAAAATGGTACAACCACTTTGAAAAATGATTTGGTACTTCCTTAAAAAGCTAGAAATAGAAATACCATACTATCCAGCAATCCCACTCCTAGTAATACAGACTAGAGAAGTAAGCGCCATCCCACGAATAGACATATGCACACCCATGTTCATTGCAGCATTGTTCACAATAACAAAAAGATGGAAACAACCTAACAGCCCATCAACAGATGAATGGATAAACAAATTACGGTACCTATGCACAATGGGATACTATGAAATGATAAAGAACAATGGCGAATTTGCAAAACATTTCACAGCATGGATGAATCTGGAGGGCATTATGCTGAGTGAAATTAGTAAGTCACAAAAGGACATAAATGGTATGTGACTACTATTATAAGAACTGAAGAAAAGTTTTAAACACAGAAAAAAGCGTTCTTTAATGGTTACGAGGGCGGGGAGGGTGGCAGAGGGGAATTAACTACCTAGATAGTAGACAAGGATCAACTTTGGTGAAGGGAAGGACAAGACACAATACAGGGGAAGTCAGCACAACTGGAACAAAACAAAAGCTAAGATGTTTCCTGGATGCATCCAAACATTTGGAGGAACAGAGTAGCTGGGGCTGGGGCCTGAGGACCATAGTTTCAGGGGACATCTAGGTCAACTGGCATAGCAAAGTTTATAAGAGAAGGTTCTGCGTTCCACTTTGGTGAGTGGCATCTAGGGTCTTAAAAGCTTGCAAGCAGCCATCTAAGATGCATCAATTGGTCCCATCCCACTTGGAGCAAAGGAGAATGAAGAAAACAAAAGACACAAGGAAAATATTAGCCCAAGAGACTAAAAGACCACATAAACCAGAGACTCTACCAGTCTGAGAGCAAAAGAACTAGATGGTGCTCAGCTACCACCAATGACTGCCCTGATAGGGAACACAACGGAGAGTCCCTGTCAGAGCGAGAGAAAAGTGTGGAGCAGAACTGAAATTCACATAAAAAGACTAGACTTAATGGTCCGACAAAAACTGGAGGAACCATCGAAACTATGGCCCCTAAAAGCTCTGTTAACCAAAAACTGAAACCATTCCCGAAGCTCACTCTTCAGATGAAGATTAGACAGGACTATGAAAAATAATAATAATAATACAGGAGGAGTGTGCTCCTTAGTTCAATCAGATACACGAGACCAAATGGGTGGCTCCTGTCCAGATGCAGGATGAGAAGGCAGGAAGGGACAGGTACTGACTGAATGAACACAGTGAACCCGAGATGGAAAGGGGGAGTGTGTTGTCACATTGTGGGGATTGCAACTAATGTCACAAAACAATATGTGTATAAATTTCTGTAAGAGAAATTAACTTGAGCTGTAAACTTTCACATAAAGCAGAATTAAAAAAAAAAAAAAAAAAGACAAAGCTCCAGGAATTGACAGAATACCAACTGAGATGTTTCAACAAACGGGTGCAGTGCTGGAGGTGCTCACTTGTCTATGCTAAGAAATCTGGAAGACAGCTACCTGGTCAACTGACTGGAAGAGATCCATATTTATGCCTATTCCAAAGAAAGGTGATTCCACAGAATGCAGAAATTATCCAACAGTATCATTAATGTCACACACAAGTAAAATTTTGCTGGAGATTATTCAAAAGCAGTTGCAGCAGTACATCAAAAGGGAACTGTCAGAAATTCAAGCAAGATTCAGAAGACATGGAGCAAGGGATAGCATTGCTGATGTCAGCTGGATCTTGACTGAAAGCAGAGAGTACCAGAAAGATGTTTACTTGTGTTTTATCAACTATGCAAAGGCATTTGACTTATGGATCATAACAAATTGTGGATAACATTGTGAAGAATGAGAATTCCAGAACGCTTAATTGTGGTCATGAGGAACCTGTATATAGACGAAGAGGCAGTCGTTCAAACAGAACAAGGGCATACCGCACGGTTTAAAGTCAGAAAAGATGTGCATCACAGTTTTATCCTTTTACCATACTTTTTCAATCTGTATGCTGAGCAAATAATCTGAGAAGCTGAACTATATGAAGAATGGGGCATCAGGATTGGAGGAAGACTCGTTGACAACCTGCGATATGCAGATGACACAGCTTTGCTTGCTGAAAGTGAAGAGGACTTGAAGCACTTACTAATGAAGACCAGAGACCACAGCCTTCAGTATGGATTGCACATCAACATAAGATAACAAGAATCCTCACATCTGGACCAATAAACATCATAATAAACAGAAAAAAGACTGAAGTTGTCAAGAATTTCATTCTACTTGGATCTACAATCAACACCCATGGAAGGAGCAGTCGAGAAATCAAAGGACACATTGCATTGGGCAAATCTGCTGCAAAGGACCTCTTTAAAGTGTTAAAATCAAAGATGTCAGTTTAAGGACTAAAGTGCGCCTGACTCAAGTCATGGTGTTTTCAGTAGCCTCATACGCATGCGAAAGCTGGACAATTAATAAGGAAGGCCAAAGAAGAATTGACGCCTTTGAATTATAGTGTTGGCGAAGAATACTGAATAATACCATGGTCTGCCAGAAGAACAAACAAATCTGTCTTGGAAGAAGTACAGCCAGAATGCTCCTTGGAAACAATGGTGGTGAGACTTTGTGTCAAGTACTTTGGACATTTTATCAGGAGGGACCAGTCCCTGGAGAAGGACCTCATGCTTCATAAAGTAGAGAGTCAACGAAAAAGAGGAAGACCCTCAACAAGATGGATTGACACAGTGACTGCAACAATGGGCTGAAGCATAACAATGACTGTAAAGATGGCACAGGACTGGGCAGTGTTTTGTTCTGTTGTACATAGGGTCGCTATGAGTCAGAAATGACTTAACAGACCTAACAATAACAACATAAATTAGATTAATTTAGAAAAATTATGATTATTAAGTGTTCTGGGTGTCTTCTTTAGGCATAATGTTTATATTTTTGTTCCAATCAATATCTCCTCAACTTTCAGTTTAGTTCGAAAATGTTTTTCCTATATTTTCTGTAAGACCAATTTAATGTGTTAAGGAGTTTATACACTAAGTGTTGAAGCAAACAAAATCATTACTCTAAAAAGAGTTTTATTGAGGAATAATAACAGCTGCATCTGCGCAACACTAAGTAAAGATACAAGGTGCTCTGAAGTACAAAACTGGGAAGGGCTTTTTATACATGAGAGTTTTAAAGAAACAGTAACCACCAGCCTTATCAGTTAATCTACAGACTTCCTGGAGACAGCCTGCACAAGCATTTTGTGACAGGGAGCAGTATGCACAAGCATTCTTTCCCAGAACATGCTGCAGAAAATGTATTTTTGTCACAAACTTCCTGGAACATTCTGATTACAATCACAACCACATCTTTTCAGAAAACAGCCACAATTTTGCCACCTCCCCTCAGATTAACCTGTTACTGTGAGCTAGACCCAAATGCCTCTTATTTGAGGTCAACTAACACATAAGTAAACCTTTGGATTTACCCAACAGATTATGCAATTTTCTAAACGTTAAGGAAAGGTCAACAGTAAAACTATATGTAGAAGAAAAGATCCATTGCCACCAGCAGCAAGAGTTGTGGATTCAAAGTCCTGGAAAAGACCAAACTCCAAATCAAATGGTGATGCTCAATATTTACCAATCATGGGATCAGCAAGAGTTTGGAAATGTGAAAAAGCATTGAAGAGAATACCCAATGGGAAATAAAGGGAGCCTTTGACCCACTTTTAAGTTACACTTCCACAATTGATGGAACTTAGCTTCTAAACTGGGATTCTTCCATTGGGAACACAGAAAATTCTCCGTCTTAGCTGTTGAGCTGTTCATTAGGATCTCCTCATTAATGGCCAACAGCTGTCCTTAATCACCAGGGATGGCTCCTGCTGATTTGACTGAATATAAAAATTGCTCCTCTTTGGAAATGCCCCAGAGTCCCCATGCAGACACTGTCACTTGTCTTTCAGATGACATGATAATTGAATCTCTGTGGGGAGACCAGGTCCAGGAAACATGTACCTGTAACTGTGGCCTCAGAAGTCTCATGCTCATCCGGAATTACATTTCCATGCAGGGAGCTTCAGAGCAAAAAGCAACCAGGTGAGTGTTTCCTTAGGTTTAAGCTCAGGGCAAAAGCAAGGCAGAGGGGTGTCCAACCAGAGAGGGATGCAGAGTGCTGTTGTGTATAACACTGGGCAGGACAGGTGCTGACCTGCCTCATCATGAGCAGCTCCATCCATGCTCTGGCGGGGCCGGGAGAGGGAAGGGTGTGTGCTTGGGAGTCTCTCAGGGTGACACCAAATACAGGGGTCCCTGCAAAAACATGTGCTCAAGACTGTGATTCAGAGATACAAAGTGGGTGGTGGTGGTCTCTCTGGAATCTGTGCCCAGTTTTAGACACCAAAGCCACTGAGCTCTTCACTCGGGTAACAGAGTCTGCTCATTCCCTCAGACCTAACGGATTGAGGTTCTGGAGTGGATATAAGGTGACAAATTGATGTGTAGTGCTTGGAGTAGAACTCAAACATCCAAACATAATGCAAGAATCATTGACACATGCACACATACATGTTCAAACTGAAATACATGGACAGCTGGCCTATGGTATAAATGAAACACCTAGTTTCCCTTCTCAAATCCCACTGAAATGTGATGTAATCTTCTCAGTATTTCTCCAAAAATTTTCTGGGTCAGCACTGGGTGGTTTCTGGATTCTGTGCGTGAGTGTTGCTCATATTTGTATCTCTCTATGTGAGTGGGAAAGGGCCCCACTTCTTCTTAACTTGAGGCAAAAAGAGGAAAGAAAAAATGTTAGTGGGATAAACTCTAGTTAATCTCGATATCCAACAAAATATTGTCACTACTGGAATATAACTGATCTCTTCTTCCATTTTTACACTTTATTATTCTTCCCACACATCCTTGGCTCTAATAAGGAAACAGATGATCCCTACATTAACAATACTTTCTACTTACAGTAAATGAGAACTAACTTTATTCCAGCCACTGTGATCAATAAGTAACATGAATCTGCATTGTATGTTCAAACCACCGTATGACTTATGTTCTATTTAATTCATATTTTACTTTTTCGATGAGAAGACAGTGGCACCAAGTGATTAATAAAATTCCCAGGTCACACTAAGCTAAAAAGGGATGATCTTGACACCAAATGAGAGCTTCCTGGCTCCAGAGGCTGAACTCTTGACAGCTTGCTCTCTTGCCTCTAACCTGATGTCCTGGTCTTATCCCCATGTTACAAATGAGGTGTCCAAGGTTCTAAGAGGTCAAGGCCATGTTCTAATGTCTCAGCACAGGTGAGTGGGAGTCAGGATAAGGACCCAGATCTGGTTAATCCAAAGCTGAATCCATCATGGTTCTGCTTCCTGTGTTGTCTACATCGCAATTTCATAAGCTGGGCTCAATTTTCTTGATGAACAAGGTATTTTGGCAACCCTGAGCTTTGGTTTCAGATTCATTTCTCTCTTCTGCACTTGACAATGGCTTCTTGTCCTCAGGAATAATTATGAATCATTGTCCCCAGGAAAATTCACACTTTAAACCAAAGTAAATCAGTTTGGTTTTGTTTATGACAGAACCTTGTTATTTAGTCATAAGGACTCCAGGCCAAATAAAACCTTAATTTGTGCTTTAATTTGTCCCCCATGGGTACTATGTGGAACTCTGAAATCAGGGACCTTGCTTCATGCTTGTTTGTAAATCCAGGACCAAGCAAAGAGTCAGACAAAATGTCAGCACTCAAAACCTAACAAAGAATTCAAACAATCTGTCTGTGTACTGGGTCCAGTGATCAGGGTGTTTAATTTTTGGTGGGCACTGAGGAGGGCTGGAGACCACTCAGGAACTGCTGTCCAGGATCTGACTTTTCAGCATTATGAGTTAGGATCTGGAGAATCGTAGAGAATTATAATAGTTTGACCCTTGGGAAGCTTCGCTATACTGAATAGAATATCTGAAGATATTTTAGAGTTACTTTATTTATTCAAAGGGCTATGAATTTTTGAAAGATATTTTGTATCTAGTCACATTGATGAATGTTATGAGTTCTCTAAGATTGACAGTTGATTATTTTCCAATTTTATTAAATTACATAGTCTTCTAATTTGCACATTATTTTGGGCTTTTCCATCTCTTTTTTGTTGGTTAACACATTGTTATGACAGGCAGGATGATCATGATCTCTCAGATGGACAGTGCATCTCTGTCTTTGAGTATTTCACTTATTCGTCGACCCAGTACTTGTTTATTTTGCAACTATTATGTGTCACCCACACTGAACAAAACTAACATGGCTCCTGAATTCAGGGACTTTACATTCTGGCAGGGAGTCAGAATAGAAAAAGAAAATAAATAAACACTAAAAAATAATTGTGAGAATGAAATTGATTTGGAGTGGCTTCTAGTGGGTGAGTCCCCCCTGTGGAATATGAATGTAACCCCTTTTTCAGGAGAAGAAAGGACTCTTGTCTGCTTTTCCGAGACTGAATAACCAGGAAGAATGCTGATGCCTGCACTGCGATCGCCCTAGTTTTCCCTCCACGGGCCACTGGCGCCTCCCCATGTCTTTTCAGAAACATGCCTTAAGAACAAATGGGAAGTGGCTCTGAAAACCTTCTCTCTTTCCCAGGTTGTGATTGGGACTCTAGCCAATGCCCTTCTCTTCTTCCATAATGTTTCTCCAATTTTGACTGGACACAGGATGAGGCCCACACACACCATTCTTGCCTACATGGCCATGGCCAACTCCTTGGTTCTTCTCTCCACTGGGATTCCTCATATGATGGAAGCTTTTGGCCTTAAGAACCCCCTGTCCAGTCTTGGATGTAAACTTGTCTATTACATCTGTTGAGTGACTTGCAGCACCACCCTGTGCTCCACCTGTGTCCTGAGCACCTAACAGGCTATCTCTCTTGTCCCTATGAGAACAGAGTGGACGATAGTCCAAAGCAGAGCCCCCGAAGTCATTCGTCCTTCTTGTTGCACCTGTTGGATGTTCAGTGTCTTGATAAATATCTATACTCCTTTGATAGTCACTGGTCCACAGGACACGCACAATGGTACTCACACCCAAGACAAATGGATGTGTTCACACTCACATGTCAATGCAGGCATTGTCACTTTGTGGTAAGCCGCTGACACCATGTTTATAGGCCTCATGATCTGGGCCTGTGGCTCCATGGTGTTTCTCCTGCACAGACACCACCAGAGAGTACAGTATAGTCACACTTCCAGTCACTCCCACAAATGTCCTCCTGAGATCACAGCCACCCACACCATCCTGATGCTGGTTGTCACTTTTATCATCTTCTATACATCGAATTCTATTTTTATTTTTTATGTAACTACTTTTGCAGATTTACATCTATAGGTGATGCATGCCTCTCAGATTTTGGCTTCATGTTTTCCCACTGTTAGCCCCTTACTGCTGATATTCAGGAATCCTAGAGCTCCTAGGTTCTGTTCTTGAATTGTTGAAAATCTCTATTCAAGGGGAAATATATAGAAGAGAGCTTCTATAATATCCATAATTACTCTATTCAGTGATCATTTACTGAGAGCCAATTTTTAACTTGAAATTCCACAGTAACCTTAGGAGGTCAACTTGATACTGGGGCAGCATTGTGGAATCTGACAGTCTATTGATGAAATCATAAGCTCATAAAAATCTATAACGTTATGGAGGAAAAATAGTTTCCCCCTCTACCAGTGCCACTGCATAGAAAATATCTCCTTTCTTCCAAGAGTATACTCATAAAGCGTTCCCATAAATTTTATCTCAATGTGGATATGGCTAATGCCTGACATACATGGTACAGAATTCAATATTGATCCAGATAATTTTTACTCCAGAGTTGCTGGAGATTTTATTTCATAGATGTAAATAAGATACCTGGAGGATGGACAGTGTGCTTATGTACAGTATCATGTGTCTTTATTTTACTCATATTTCTTTCAATATGCTGGGATGTCACACAGGAAAGCCATGGTGTCCAATGAATCCTCTTCAAAAACCTTGGATATTTTCTTTAACTGATTGACTCTCAGTCAATTTTATTGATTCGATGGATGGAGGAATATTAGGGAGTTTGAAGAAGCTGCCATCCGTAGACTTGTCATTTAGATTTTTACTTTTCATCATTAAAGAACAGAAACCAGGGACTTTGGTTTCTATTTATCTTATCTGCTTTTTTCCCCTTTATCTCCTTTTGCCTTCCTTGAGGTTAGTCAGTTATTTCTTTATTCCTTGTGTGTGAGCATGTGCACGAGGGGGGAGTTAACTCCAAAAATTGTACATGAGACACTTTGGGTGTCTACAGCTGTTGTTGAGAGAAAATTCTAGAGCATGCATCTGAGAGAGAAGGAATCGGTAAGAGTGTGAGGGCGTGTGTAAGAGGCTGTGGGTCAAAGTGTGAGAGGACTCGTGTGTGTGACTAGTGTGTCCTGTGAGAGTGAGAAGGTCTAAGACTGGAAAAATCTGTTCAGTGTTCATGTCTAAAGTATTCCCAAGCAATACAGCCTGCGTATAGACCAGAAAGAGGTCTCAAACCAGGCCACAAGACCCTCGATCTCTGGCGCCATCTGCTGGTTGACAGATCCACAAGCCCAAGCAAAGTCTCCAAGTTTCCACATGGCCCAACACCAAGGCCCTAAACTGGGTAAAAAACCGATGACCCCTCCCTCCACCCACCCACACTTTTGTAGGTAGGATGTTTGTCCACTTTCAATGCTCGGAAAAGATGTCCAGGTCATAAACACACCCACACAACCCTCCCTACCATCCATATGTGGCTAGAGCAGGGCATCACCAGGGGATGCAGGGGGGAAGGGTGCAGACCACACTATGTGACACTGTCAGAGAGTGTGACACCAAATGACTATCTAAAAAAATATAAAAACAAAAAAATTTTGTAAGCCCAGTTTACATGTATCGATACACCTACAAAGCTAAAACTCTATGCAAATTTACTTTTTGAGCCTTCTAATAAGCTCTGGTCAGAGCTGTCATTATTACCCAGTAACAATGATGCTTCGAATTCACTTGGTTCATCTTCACGCACTACAAGCAGAAGCTGTTACTGCTGGTGTTTTTATAGTCGTTGATTTTGTCAGATTTTTTGGTGTTTTAGCTACAATATTGTGGTAATTAGTATTTGTGAGCCTGTATCTATAACTTTTTTGAGAATGAAGTAGTAATTAAAGGAAAAGAAGGAGTGCTATACAGGAATTACAATTTATGAGTAACATTAGTACAAAAAACATTACTAAGGATTTTGTATGGTCTGGTACAGGAGGAGGTCCATGGAGGGGGGTGACACCAACTCCAGTGACACCACTGGGCTAGAGCTGCTCAGCCCAGAGTGTGACACCTGACGCATGGGGCCTCGGAGCATATTTGCCATTGAGTCAGTGAAAGGAAAAAAATGAAGCATACATTGTGAGAATAAATTAATGAATCATGAATAAATGTACTCACTCAACATTAAATGTTAGAACACCAGTTGCCTGGAGTCCAGTCTATTTAACTCATGGCGACCTCATGTGTGTCAGGGTAGAACTATACTCCACAGAGTTTTCAATGGCTGATTTTCCAGAAGCAGATTGCCAGGCCTTTCTTCTGAGGCACCTCTGGGTGGACTCCACCCACCAACCTTTTGGTTAGCAGTTGATCGTGTTAACCGTTTGCACTACTCAGGGATTCCCAATTATGGATGATCTATACAAACCACATGTTCATATTTTAAGAACCCAAAACCCAAATAGGGGGCCAAAACCCATTGCTATCAAGTCGATTCTGACTCATAGTCATGACTCATAGTGACCCTACAGGACAGAATATAACTGCCCCATTGCGTTTCCAAAGCTGTAATCTTTATTGGAGCAGACCCCCAGGTGTTTCTCCTGTGGAGTGGCTGCTGCGTTTGAACCTCTGACCTTCCGGTTAGTGGCCAAGCGCCTAACCACTGCGCCACCAGGGTCCTTTCAAAAGGGGGCAGCTGTCCTCAAATGTCAGCACCTACTGAGAACTATGGTGGCTGGAATACTCTAGAAAGAAGAATAAAAGGAGACACAACGTCATTTGCTGCTATGAATACCTTTGATCCTGTAAGGAAAGAAAGAAAGGAAGATGCAGAAGGAATAATGCCCCATTTTACGCCGTGTGTCGTTCTAGATGGTTTACATCTACTGTTTCCTCCATTTTGAAGACAGAAAAATTGAGAGAGAAATAAACTCTCTGACCTTTAACACTTCCACTCAATTAAGCAGAACTCTGTCGTTTTATTGTTGCCCTCTGCTTCTTTTAAAAGAAATGAAGGCTCAGAGGCATGAAATCATTAAACACATGATTAATTCCATGAAACAGAGGGCAGCAAGGAACTAAGTGGCCCACAGAGCCTTGCAGTCTTGGAGGACCAAGATCTGAAAGAGGAGGGTCCACCTCCTTCATCTCTGGTAAGCTGAGACCGTTCATCACAAGCCCACCCAGAACTGTCTTCAGCCTCCTCTCCCTATCATCTTGGGGCCCCAGGCCAAACACCTGGATGTGGGGTGCTGAGGCCCCTTGCCCCCAGGGACTAGAGCAGGAAGATTTGGGGGAAGCCCAAGGACCCAGTGACCACACAACTTCCCCTGGTAGCAGCCAATTTCCTCCCAGGGAATTCCCTCACTCCAACATGATCCAAACCAATCAAACCCATGGCCATGGAGTTGATTCCGATTCCTGGCGACCCCATGTGTTACAAAGTAGAACTGCTCCATAGCGTTTTCTTGGCTGTGAGCTTAAGGAAGCAGATCATCAGGCCTTTCTTCCGTGGTGCTGCTGGGTGGGTTCAAATGACCAACCTTTTGGTTAGCAGCGGAGAGCAAACTGTACCACCCAGGGACCTTCTCCAGCATGGCCAGAGCTTGAGAAAGGGGCTGCCCTCCTGGGGCTGAGACAGTGAGATACTCTTCTGGTGTTCCGAATCTCAAACCAACTGACCCCCCCAGACATAGTCCCAGCAACCCTGGGCCCATGTCCTTCCTAAACGGGATGCATCTGCCGACCCCTCTGTCCAGCAAGCTCCCCACCACCCTCCAGTACATTCCCCGTCTGTGGGAGGCGGCAGGGGTCACTTTCTGAGCTTACAACCAGAGTACACTGATGCTTAGTAGTCAGGGTGCATCTCGTGTCTAGTAGCGGGCAATTTTATTGTTTTAGTTGCCATCTGGTTGATTTCGATTGATGGTAACCCCATGTGTGTCAGAGTAGAACTGTGCTCCACAGGATTTTCAGTGGCTGATTTTTTGGCAGTAGATCCCTTCTTCCAAGTCATCTCTGGGGGGGTTCAAACTGCCAACCTTTTGGTTAGTAGTCCAGGGACTCCTGCAAGGAATCTAACCTTGGCTTTATTCTACAATTGGTATGGTGGCAGCCGCACCCAGGGGGGTCCCCAAGACTCAGAAGTCACATACCTCAAGGTTATACAGGGCAGCCCTGCTCAACCTGGGAGGGGCTACACAAGGGGGACTACAAACGGTGGGATCAAAGCAGGCTATCACACCCCCTTTCAGTGGCCTTCCTGATACCCAGGCTGACGGGGTGAGAGGGGGAAGCTCTCTGGGTCCCCCATATGCCCACGTGTTGCGATGGCCCGTCTGTCTGTCCCCTTGGCATCTTGGCCCGGGAGCATCTCCTGAGCAAACAGACAAGAATGAAATCTGGCTAATCTCCGGGTCCTGGCTCCGGCATGGCCTGCGGCCCATTGTTGAAGGAGTGGCCGAAGTAATGGCCCCAGCAGTCAGGATCCGACGCCAGGGAGACACCGCATCATAAAAGGGACTTGGCGGACCCATCTGTGCACTGAGAGGACCGCGGCCCCGCCTCTCTGGACTGTCGGACTCGCTGAGATAACGCGAAGGGGTCCAGCCAGCACAAGAGCAGACATGCCCGACAGGGGGCGCCCAGCCCCGTCAGCTCACCAGCAGAGGTTGCCTGGGGTTCCGGGTAGACTAGTGCTGCTTGTCGTGGATTAGCGATGCCTGGCATGGATCGGTGCTGCCTGCTGTGGATTAGTGTTGCCTGTCTTGAATCGGTACTACTTGGCGTACGTCAGTGCTGCCAGTAATGACTTGGTGCTGTCTGCGTGGATTAGTGATGCCTGCCACGGATCGTTGCTCCCTGACATAGACTAGTGATGCCTGGGGGCGTGTTGGTGCTATCTGCCTTGGATTGGTGCTACCTGCCATGGATTAATGATGCCTGGCATGGATCGGCGCTCTGTGGTGTGGCCTATCCCTGTTTGCCCTGAATCAGTGCCCAGCAGGGACTGCCTGGTGGCGCAGTGGTTGTGTCCGGTCAGCAGTTCGAATCCACCAGCCGCTCCTTGGAAACCCTGTGGGATAGTTCTACTGTGTCCTATAGGGTCACTATGAGTCGGAATCCACTCCATGGCAACGAGTTTTGGCATGAATTGGTGCTGCCATGGATTAGTGATGCCTGGTGTAGATCGGCGCTACCTGGCTTGGATCATTTCTGCCCAATGCGGATTAGTGATGCCTGATGTGGGTCCCCTACTAACCTGGCGTAAATTGGTGTGGTTTGGGGTGGATTGGAAACCCTGGTGGCATAGTGGTTAAGAGCTGTGGCTGCTAATCAAAAGGTCAGCAGTTTGAATAAACCAGGCGCTCCTTGGAAGTCCTATGGGGCAGACCTACTCTGTCCTATAGGGTCGCTATGAGTCGGAATCGACTCGATGGGAATGGGTTTGGTTTGGGTTTTGCGGGGTGAACTAGTCCTGCCTGCCACGGATAAGCGCCGCCCGCTGTCTATTAGTGATGCCTCCCCTGGCCACAGGCTATGGCAGACATATGTGCGTCGCAGAGATACTATGCGTTGTGTATTTGCCATTTCTGAGTAAGAACCCTTATCATCATCGCTTAACCCTCAGCAACCCCGACCTCAACAGTGTCCATTGGTCACAATCCGAAGCCAGCGCACCTGAGTACCAACTCTCTGGCCTGAGTAGTCTGCAGCTCCTCCAAGGCTGCCCCTCCCACTCTCGACACAGCTGACCCCCATCAAACCCCAAACGGGCAGGGGAGGGGATTCAAGGCCCCCGAGAGAGGGCTGCCCCAGAGGTAGGAGAGGTGAATCCAGAGCCCTAAGTCCGGCGGCGTAGGGAAGGGGCTTCCAGGGACATGAACCACGGAGAGCAATGTGGGGGAGCCATGCCCAAGAGAATTGCCATTTATTCCCAAAGTTGCCAAAATCATCACCAAGGATTCACCGAGGGGTGCGTAAGGGGGACGAGGAGGCTCCAACACTGATTTGAGAGGAAGTCAGGAATTTGGAGGCAGGGGATGGGCAGGGGGACCCCCAGCTGTCCCTCTCCCTTCTAATGCCACAGGAAAGGGGTCCTCCTCTTGCCAACACCCCTCCCACCCCCCAGGTCCAGTTTCTCCGTGGGGAGGTGGAATGGGGGGGCAATGGGAAGAGGGCGTAGTGTGAGTGGGCCCCAGCAGGGGGAAGGGGGCTGGGTGAGGATGGGGGCCCCCATTTCACATGCACTCACAACACTGATCTCCCAGGAAGCAGAAATGGGGGAAGCCAGGCTGGGCCAAGTCCCCCTCCCCCTCCTGGATTATAGGAGAAAGGGGTTAGTGTTCGGGGCCGGAGGGCCTGGGGGCATCATTGGGGGTAGGCCAGGGCCCCCCCCAAGGGGGGAGATGTACGTCGGTGGTGCACCAGGGACTGGGGGTGCAGGGCTGAGACGCAGCTGGTTCAGAGTGAGTGCCGCGGGGGGCACGGGCTGGAATGGGTTGGTGACCGAGGGGCCAGAGGCTGGGGCACCTGCGAAGGAGAAACCAACAGACAGCGCAGAGTCAATGGTAATCAACAAACTTGAAACCCATCCTGGGCATACAGACGCACCAGGAACCACATCCCTGCTCACGTGAGGCTCCAGCCTGGTCAAGCCAGGGGGAAGGACCCAGGCACACAGTAGTTCAGGGGCAGGGCAGATGGGGCCACTCACCACTTGGCAGGAAGGGGTTGGAAGCCTTGGCTCCAGAGGGCGTGGGGCCAGGCCGGCTCACCAGCGAGTCCAGGTCCACAAGGGCTGCATTGGGCCCCAGGAATGACTCAGGCGTCTTCCGTGTGGGGGGTGTGGGGGTTGGGGTGGCTGCAGGTTGGGGACTCCCCACAGCCTCAGCCAGCGAGCCCCCGACCCCACTCATGTCAAAGGCCCCAGGGCTGCGGGCGGGCACCTCTCCTGCAAGCAGCTCCAGCTCCCCTAGAAGGAAGCAGTGAGAGCGGCTCAGGGGGAGACATCTGGAGGGACGCTGACCCCAGAAGTCAGGTTCTCTGGGCAGCTCAGTACGGAGGCTCCACAGAGGGCCAGTACCCAGAGGTCTCCAAAGGGAGGAGGACCGCGGCTCAGAGAGGGGGTGTCAATAGCTACACTGGAGAGACCGGAATAAAAAACGGATGGGTCCCCCCAGGATGGCTATTAGCAAGAAAACAAAATGACACGTTGGTAACGATGTGGTGAAACTGGAAACCTCGTCCACTGATGGTGGGAATGTACAAAGGTGTGGCTGCTGTGGAAAACAGTTTGGCAGCTCCTCAAAAAGTCAAACATAGAATTATTTTAGAATATGATCCAGCAATTCCACTCCTAGGTATCTACCCAAAATAACTGAAAACAGGAACACAAACAGACACATGTACACCAGTGTTCACAACACCATCATTCACAATTGCCAAAGGTGGAAACAACCAAAATGTGCATTAACAGATGAATGGATAAACACAATGTGGTCTACACACACAATGGAATATTATTCAGCCATAAAGAGAAATGAAATCCTGATACATACCACAACATGGATGAACCTTGAAAACATTATGCTGAGTTAAATAAGCCAGACACAAAACAACAAATACTGTATGATCCCACTCGTATGAAATATTTAGAATAGGCAAATGCAGAGACAGAAAGTAGAATCATGGTTGTCTGGGATGGGGATGAAGTTGGAGGCAGTTATTGCTTAATGGACATAACTTCTGTTTGGGGTAATGAAAAAGTTTCGGAATATCAATAGTGGTGATGGTTGCAAAACACATGCACACAGATGCATATGATTCCAACAAACAGAGGCAGAAGTAATGACAACTAGAGTATCACTATTTGGCAAACACCGTAGTAGTGATTGTTTCAGGCAAGAATCATCAACAAACTCTAAACCCAGTAGGTGAGAAACAGGATATTAATATTAACATAGTCGCAAAAAGTCTCCCCACAAGAAGGAACATGGTAGTTTCACAGTGGACCAACATTCCCCAACACCAATGATCCCAGTAGACGCTGGTGACATTTGTTGGCTTGAGATCTGATTTCTCTAATTTTAAATAGGTTTAAGAATTCTATCTAATGTTGAGGAAACCCCTGGTGGTGTAGTGGTTAGGAGTTCGGCTTCTAACCAAAAGGTCAGCAGTTCGAATCCACCAGGCATTCCTTGGAAACCCTATGGGGCAGTTCTACTCTGTCCTATAGGCTCACTATGAGTTGGAGCAACAGGTATCTAATGTTGAAGGAGAGCTAGTGGCACAACAGTTAGGCGCTCAACTGCTAACTGAAAGGTCAGTGGTTGGAACTCATCCAGTGGCTCTGCGGGAGACAGATCTGGTAATCTGCTCCCCTAAAGACTGTTGTTGTTAGGTTCCATCAAGTCAGTTCTGACTCATAGTGACCCTACGCACAATAGAACAAAACACTGCCCAGTCCTGCGCCATCCTCAAAATCGTTGCTGTTTGAGCCCATTGTTGCAGACACCGTGTCAATCCATCATGTTGAGGGTCTTCCTCTTTTTTGCTGACCCTCTACTTTATCAAGCATGACGTCCTTCTCCAGAGACTGGTTCCTCCTGATAACATGTCCAAAGTATGTAAGACAAAGTCTCACCATCCTCACTTCTAAGGAGCATTCTGTTCCAAGACAGATTTGTTCATTCTTCTGGCAGTCCATGGTATAATCGATATTCTCTGCCAACACCATAATTCAAATGCATCAATTCTTCTTCAGTCGTCCTTATTCATTGTCCAGCTTTCGCATGCATATGAAGCAACTGAAAAATACCATGGCTTGGGTGTGGTGTGCCTTAGTCCCCAAAGTGACATCTTTGCTTTTGAACACTTTAAAGAGGCCTTTTGCAGCAGATTTGCCCAATGGAGTATGTCGTTTGATTTCCCAACTGCTGCTTCTATGGGCATTGATTGTGGATTCAAGTAAAATGAAGTCCTTAACAACGTGAATCTTTTCTCCATTTATCATGCTGCTTATTGGTCCAGTTGTGAGAATTTTCGTTTCCTTTATGTTGAAGTTGTAATTCATACTGAAGGCTGTAGTCTTTGATCTTCATCAGTAAGGATCTTCAAAGTCCTCTTTACTTTCATCAAGCAAGATTGTGTCATCTGCGTAACACAGGTTGTTAACGAGTCTTCCTCCAATCCTGATACTGAATTCTTCTTCATCTAGTCCAGCTTCTTGGATTATTTGCCCAGCATACAGACTGAATAGGTACGGTGAAAGGATACAACCCTGACACATACCTTTCCTGATTTTAAACCACGCAGTATCCCCTTGTTCTGTCCAAACAACTGCCTCTTGATCTATGTACAGGTTCCCCATGAGCACAAGCGCTCTGGAATTTCCGTTCCTCTCAACGTTATCCGTAATTTGTTATGATCCACACAGTTGTATGACTTTGCATAGTCAATAAAACACAGGTTAACATCTTTCTAGTATTCTCTGCTTTCAGCCAGGATCCATCTGACATCAGCAATGATATCCCTGGTTCCACGTCCTCTTCTGAAACCGGCTTGAATTTCTGGCAGTTCCCTGCTGATGTACTGCTGCAGCCGCTTCTCAATGATCTTCAGCAAAATTTTACCTGTGTGTGATATTAATGATATTGTTCGATAATTTCCGCATTTAGTTGGATCACCTTTCTTTAGAATAGACATAAATACGGATCTCTTCCAGTCAGTTGGCTGTCTTCCAAATTTCTTGGCATAGACAAGTGAGCACTTCCAGTGCTGCATCTGTTGTTGAAACAATTGATATACTGTCAATTCCTGGAGCCTTGTTTCTCACCAATGCCTTCAGTGCAGCTTGGACTTCTTCCTTCAATACCATTTTTTCCCATAAAGATTACAGCCTAGAAAACTCTATGGGGCAATTCTACTCTGTCACATGGGGTCACTATGAGTCAGAATAGACTCAAGATCACCTAACAACAGCAATATCTAATGGAAAGTTCTAGAAAAATGAGAACTGCAGACTGGACACTAATCTAAATTAATCCTTGTGTGATGGAGGAGGGGAAGTCGGTGCTGTAATATCTCCCTTCAGGGTAGGGTGCTGGACTAAATCAGTGGGAATGTATTTCTGTTCCACAATTCAGGCTTCAATAAAAGTTTACTTAATTAAAAAGTGATCAGCTCAAAACCAGACCAGTTGCCACTGAGTGGATTACGACTCATGGTGATCTCACGTGCATAAGAGTAGAGCTGTGCTCCACAGGGTTTTCAATGGCTGATTTTCTGGAAGCAGACTGCCAGGCCTTTCTTCCAAGGTGCCTCTGGGTGAGTTCAAACCACCAACCCTTCAGTTAGCAGCCGAACACTTAACTGTTTGTACCACCTGGAGCCTCAGATCCATATCCCCCCACAAAAAAAAAAAAAAAAAAAAACAGTTGCTCCTGAGTCAACTTTGATCTTTGATTCATGATCCTCAGTAATGGGTAAGTAGATATCACATGCCTCCTGATAAGAAGACCCAATGTTATTTCTGGAGTACCCCTGCCAAAAAGACAGGTGGATCTGATCATAAACAAGCCTCTGAAAAACCCAAGCTGAAGAACATTCAAAAAACAGTCAGCTCTTCCAACATGTCGCTGTTAAGAGAAGACAGATGTAGAACCGCTCTGGGTTGAGGAACACTCAAGAAACAGGACATCTAAGTGCAACACGCCCCTGTGGACAGAACCCTGGCCCAGAGAAAAGCGCTCTCTGCCATGAGAGACATCAGTGGGGCAACCAAGGAAAGCGTAATGTCTGCGGAAGAAAGAAGCCCCTGGGGCTACCTTCCAGGTCCTGATCACTGTACTGTCAAGTCGCTGGAACAGAGAAGCTCCCTGCTTTGAGAGACACTGAGTGAAAGGTCCCTGGCTGGCACAAGCAGTTTGCACTCGGATGGGAATCGTAAGGTTGGCAGTTCAAACCCACCCAGCAGAACTGCAGAAGAAATAGGCCTGGCGATCTGCTCCTGTAAAGATTACAGCCTAGGAAACCTTATGGAGCAGTTCCACTCTGTAACACATGAGGTCTCCTAAATCACAAATCACCACAAACAACAACAAAAACAGCAACAGAAACAGTGAGTCTGCAACTGCTCAAAAACAATTCAGACAGTCGCGAGAGATTAGCATTCGTGGACTCCCAAGGCAGGCAATAATTCTTTGTACTCTTTTTGCAACCTCTAACTCTGAAATTATTCCAAAACGAAGATAATTTTTTCAAAGATGAGTGGGTGGGTCTGACTCCGGGACTGCATTCTACCCCACCCCACCTAGCTCTCATCAACACCTCCATGCCTGCCTGGGCAGAAGCAGGGAAAGCAGAGGTCCGGGGCCCCAGGATGCAGCACCACAGGGAGGACGGGGTTGTCAGGGCCACTGGGAGCCAGCAGGGGCTCCAGCGCCTGTTGGGGTGGTGAGAATAAGGGGCGGGCGGCTCACCCGTGCTGCTCCCGGAGGTTGGCAGGGCCGTCCGTAGTCGGTCAAAGTCAGAGAACTCATCAGGCTCTGGGTCAAATCCCCCAACTGCAAAGTGGAGACCAGAAAGTTCCACTAAACTCCCCAGTGCCCCATCCTCACTGCCAGGTACCTCAGACACACACATTCACACACACACATGCATACATACACACACACACCCTGGACCCTGCCCAACCCACCCCAGGTCTCCAGGCCCATGGCCTGCCCGGTACCTGTGGTGCCGTTAGTGCTAGCCTTGGCAGGTGATCCCCCCCAGGGGTCTGAAAAGGCAGGGGCCGGCGCCCAGGGATCAGAGGCGGGGGGCCCTCCAACCGGGACCCCACCTGTTGAAAAAGGAGGCTCTGCATGAGGGGCAGGCTGCCTGTCCGCCTGGTCCCTCCAGTGCCCCTGTGCACACATCCAACACCCCCCGCCCTGCACAGGCCCTTGCCACGCTGGCCCTCCACCCAGCATGCTACCCCTCAGCTTGGGGCTCAGCTCGGGGCTCTGGGGCTGTGTCTCCTCAGTGAAGCTGTGGCTCTAGATTTCCTACAACCACGGGACACTCTTCACAATCACAGCCCCTCCCTGCAACATGTCCCCCTAAGCCTCCCCCTGCAGTCAGCCCAGCTGGCCTCTCCCACCCTATCCCCACCTTGTCACTCCTCTCCCAGACATACTCCATACCCCCTCGGGCTGTGATACCCCCAAGCCCTTAATCACGCTATGCTCCCTTCTTTTCAGACTGAGGCCTCACCTCCTCCAGGAAGTCCCTCCAGATCTCCCCCACCACCACCGGAATGAGGCCTCACCTGGGCCCTGTGGCCCCTCTGCTGCCCCATCCCACCCCTCATGGCTCCCACCACTGTCCAGAGAAGCCCCACCCCTTCCCAGCCTGCTCACCCTCCTCTATAGTTTTACCATCTACCACTTCCCCAGAAGCACTCGACTGCCACCACTGCTAGCCCCCAGAGAACAAGCTGGTCCTTCAGGGCCCGCTCCCCACACATTCCCTGGGCAGTCTTATCTGGCAACCCACAGGCTCCTTCTCGGGGACTCACCATCAGCACCCCCCCACGGGTCAGGCATGGGTCCCTCTCCAGCAGCGGGTGCGGGGGTCCCACCCCAAGGGTCGGCTGTGGGCCCAGTTGGGGCAGCAGGACGCCAAGGGTCCCCAGAGGCTGGCGTTGGGGCCGGGCCACCCCAGGGATCAGCAGCAGGAGGGACGGGAGGTCCCCCCCAAGGATCTGAGACGGGGGCAGCAGTGGGGGCAGCAGCAGCTATGGGGGCCGGGCCCCCCCAGGGATCCGAGGTGGGCTGAGGAGCCGGGGCCGTGAAGACATCGGCAAGATCCATGAGGGACGACTGCAAGGAGGGAGAGAGGAGAGCGTGAGTCAGGAAGTGGGGGTGGCACCAAAGAGCAGGAAGGCATGAAACAGTGAAGCAGTCCCACCAGGCTCTGGGGAAGGATCTTCCAGAGAGTGAGCACAGACCGTCCCAGGGAGCAAACCAGATAGGGCGTTGGGTGCCCACAGACATGCTGGTCCAGGAGAGACTGGACAAGGGGGAGGAATGGCGAAGGCTGAGCCCAAGCAGACACGGCCCATCCATCCATCAGCTCTTCCTCTCTAGCACCCTGTGCATCCACCTGTCTCCGTCTACCTCCCACTACCCTGTCAGGCCCCCACTCTGTCATGACACAGCAGTGGAGAACCACATCTGGCCCTCACTCCTACCCAGGATCAATCCTCACCTAGCCCAGCTCCATTCACCAAATGCACCCTCTAGCTGGGGCGCTCCTCCCCTTCGTCCCCCTAGCGTCTCCAGCTCAATGGGCCTTCCTCCAGGGAGCCGTCGCTGGCCTCTGCCCCCCTGACTAGGTCAGACCCAGGAAATAAGCCCAAGTTGCCCTGAGCATGCCTGTCCCGATGCCCACCTCACTTCCCTTCAGTGACTGTGTGCTCTGAGCTCTCCAGAGGACCCCCACCCCCACCACTCACACACAATATTTCCCTGCATTCCAGGGAAGGCACAAGGTTCAGACCCAGCTGACAAGCACTGACTGTCCCTTTAGGTGTGAAATGCCCTCCCCCCACCACAAACACGTGCCCACTGGCACCTTCCCAGGGAGACACGTGGCCTCGGGAGACCTTCCTTCCCACTGGGTGACCTGAGATCCCGCCTTCACAAGGAAACCGGATGGGTGGAGTGAGGCCTGCAAGCCCCCTCACTACCCAGATCCTTCTCCGCTGTGAGAGGCACTGACACAGACTCTGCAGCTAAGCCTGCTCAAACAGGGCTTCTGCCAACCAAGAAGCCCAGTGTGGCAGGTGAAGGGGCCTCTCTCACAGCGCTGTGACCTGCTGCAGATGGTGGGATGTGACAACTGGAGGGACAATGGGTCCTCAGGAGGGAGCCTGGCAGCCCGAAACCCATAGTACTGGGCACCAGCCACGGCAGCGCTGTAAAGACACTAGGGACAGACTAGTGGGTGTAGAGTGGCCATGGGAAGAGAGGCTAGAGGACATGAGGCCGGCTAGGATGTCCCAGCCCTGGCTGCATGAGACCTATCACAAAAGGAAGAGAAGAACCACATGCTGAGCCCAGTTGGCCTGAGAATCAACCAACTGTCAGAGACACCACACGTTAGGAGGGTTGGCAGCACGGACACAGGTAACTGAAATGCCCACAATGCAATGGCCGTCTCCACTGTTGGAGCGGAGGCCCCGGGGCGGGACCATCGGGTCCTTGGTGTCTAGTGCCCAAAAAAACACGACAGGCCAACAAGCCCCATGCTGTCTCCCTTTAGCAATTATCACGTCATATTTCCACATTTCCTCAGTCCTCTCCCTATTCAATGGTGATGACTGGCAACAGTGGCGCCTGGCATGGGGTTGACAGCGGTCACAGCAGCAGTGCCCAAATGCAGCTCAGAGCTTACAGAGCCCCGACCGCCGCACCACCCAGGCACCCCTCCACACACTTCCCCAGTTCTCACAATGACCCCGTGAGGCACAGGTGAGCCTCTCCACCTGCAGAAAGGGAACCTGTGGAGGCACCAGGTCACCTGTCCACAGGTGTCGGGCTCTCTGGGGAGGGTGGGCCTTGTTTCCTAGCCTGTTTCTCCAGCTCCTCCAAGGGGCCTGGCCAGAGCCAGAAGCAGAATGAATGAGAAGACACCGGTAACAGCAATCTGGAGGTGAGGGGGGTCCTCACTTCTTCCTCATTAGTGACCCCCCCGTGACCTCCTCCTCAACATCACCCCCTTTCCTCCTTAGGGCCCTCTCCTCCTCAGGGCCCCACCTCCTCAGGGTCCCCCCTCCTCAAGGTCCCTCCTCAACATCATCCCCCTCCTCCTCAGTGCCCTCCCTCACCTCCTCCTTGCCCCCGGTCTCCCGCTTGCTCTCCTCAATGGCCATCTGCAGCCTCAGGTCGTCCCCTCGACGAATCCGCTCTTCCTGTGGGAGGGGTAGATGGAAACAGACAGCCAAGGTGGGGGGCAGGGCACAGAGGTCAGAGTCTGAGACAGACTTCAGGGGGAAGAGGGGGACCCAGAACCCCAGTGCTGCCCCAGAACCCTCTCCCACCCCAAAAAAGGTGACTAAAAATTAAAATGGGATGTGAACAACATATGGAATAGGGGGAACGACCGAGGTCCAAGGACGAGAGGGAATGAAGACTCATGGAGGTGCTGTGTTGGAGGACAGGCCCAGGGTGGAGGGAGGGGGGCTCAGAGACACCTGGGAAGCACCTGGAGATGGGGGACACTCAGAGGGTGGCTGATGCTCTGCACTCAATGATGCTCTGCACTCAATGATGCTCTGCACTCAGTGATGCTCTGCACTCGGTGGGGTTGGCGGAGCCACAGAAGGGGAGAGAAGGGTCTCACCCGGAGCAGCTACACGTCCCGTGTGTCACGCCTAGGTGTCTGTCTCTCTGAGACTATCTAACACACAGCCCCACAGCTAGAAATACTAAGGTTTGAATGTGTGCAGAGCTGCGGGCTGTGGACCCGATGGCCAGGACCCAGAAAGGAAAGCGTAAGGGTGGGACCCAGGGGTCTGCAGGTGCTCTGGGGAGGGGCAGGTGCTGCTCTGACCTTATCATGCTCCTCACGGCTCAAACTAAGGGCCAGCTGGAGCTGGACGTCGTCCTCGGGGCCGCAGGACGGGGGCTGAGGGAGAGAGAGTGTGAGGGGGGCCAGGGAGCCGGGGGCCAGCAACAGATAGAAATGGAGAGAAAGAGAAACAGCAAGAGCATGAGGGGGAACGGGGTTGGGGGCCAACGAAAGAGAGAGAAAGTTGTAAAGAAAGAGAAAGAGAGAAAACATGAGGGGGGCCAGGGGCCAGCAACAGAGAGAGACAAAAGAAAGGGAGAAAAAGACAGAGAGAACGTGAGGAGAGCTGGGGCGGGCGGGGGGTGGGCAGGGGCCAGCGACAAGAGACAGAGAGAGAGGGAAAACAAGCCAGAGTCGCAGACGGAAAGGCAGGGGCAGAGAGAACCACGGCCCAATAGCAAAAGTGAGAGAGAAAAAGAAATAGGAAGACGACTCCCAACTGGGCTGAGGGCCAGAGCAAAGCAAAGCAGAGAAACAGAGACACGAAAGCAGAGAAGCCCACAGAGTGGCAGCATGAGGAGGGGGACAGGGTGGCAGCGGGGGGTCGAGGGGCAGGGGAAGCATCCAGAAAGGGAAAGGAGGAAGGGGAAGCCTGGGACCAAGGTAACAAAGGCTGGTGTGGAGGATGAGGAGGTCAGGAGAGGAGGCGGCAGGCAGATGGGCAGGATAAGGAGGCTGAAGACGTGGAGATGGGATGGAGAACAAAAGTGGACCCCCACTCCCAGCCCTCCCACTGTGGCCCCATGCCCAGTACCTGGTCAGCCTCCTCCTTGCTCATGGCCAAGGCCAGCTGCAGCTGCAGCTCCTCCTCCCCGCTGCTCTGTGGCCACGCCTGCTCTGCCTCAGGTGGGGGCCCTGTGCCCACAGCCACTGAGGAAGCTGGGGGAGAACTACGGTGAGCACAGACCAGGGGAGCAGAAGGGAAAAAAACCCCAAAACTAGACACAGACAGGCTTCTGTCTCTATGCTGGCACAGCCTGAGGTCCCCCAAACTCCCAAGTCTTGCCCGTCTCCGCCCCACCCCCTCCAAAGACTGAGTTTGAGGCTGTGAAGTTCCCCAAGAAAAGCCTGGGCTCAGATACCAGGCCTACAGGAGGGGAAGGGTGGCCCAAGGTGGGGGCTGTGAGCTGGATCAGGCTCCTGTGTACTCACCCCAGGCACGGGTGAGGGGCTGCCCCACCCACGAGAGGGCTAGGACCAGGGGAACAAGAGTCTGCCGATACAGAGAAGGAGGGGACTTCGGGAGCCATGATTCTGCCAGTGTCCAGGGGCCCAGGCCCTCCCAGCATACTCAGGGCCTGTCCCAGAGGCTGCAGGGGTTCCTTCCTCCTGTCCCCTACCCATGAGGGCTCCAGATATGCTCCAGGGCAGCAGCCTGGAGGCTCAATTCCCGGGGCCAGTCAAGAGCTGCAGCATCCCCAAGCACACGGATGGATTCAGAGCCAGGCTTGGAGCACCCACCAGAGAAGCTGAGGGCAAACGCTTAAACGAGCGGGCAAGAGTGGCTGCTCCACAATAAAGTGTTCCACTACCAGCCCAAAGTTTGGTAGTTCGAACCCACCAAGAGGTGCCTCAGAAGACAGTCCTAGCGTTCTGCTTCCAAAAGGTCACAGCCTTGAAAACACTATGGGGCAGTTCTACTCTGCACACGTGGGGTCACCATGAGTCAGAATCGACTCGAAGGCAGCTAACAACTATCTCATGGAGTCCCTGGATGATGCAAATGGTGAACACACTCAGTTGCTAACCAAAAGGTTAGAGGTTCAAATCCACCCAGAGACACCTCAAAAGAAAGGCCTGGAGATCTCCTTCCAAAAAATCAGCCACTGAAAAGCCTATGAAGCAGTTCTCTGCACATACGAGGTCACCATGAGTCAGGGTCGACGCAACGGCTACTAGTAACAACAATAATCATGTTAAGTATTCTGCAAAATACAAACGCTTGGCTGCTTGGTCTGTACCTTCTCACCACTCTGCTCCTCCCTGCCCCTCCCCGAACCCTCATTTCCTCTCCCCAGTGTCCTGGATGGCATCCTCTCCCCTTTCCCCCACCAAGCCCTGGGACCCATACACTCTTGTGTGGGGTACATGGGAACTCCCTGTACTTTCTGCAGTTTTCCTACTGTGAACCTAAACTGCTCTAGCAAACAGTCAATTAACTAAACAAAAAGCAAACCACATAGCACAGCTGATGTTCGCTGGTTTTTCAGAAGCAGATCACCACGTCTTTCTTCCAAGGTGCCTCTGAGTGGACTCAAACCTCCAACCTTTCAGTTAGCGGCCAAGTGCGTTCACCGTTTGCACCACCCAGGGACTTTGGGCTCTGGGACATGGCTTGGCAAACTTGGAAACAGTGGGCAGGCCCACCAGCTGTTTCCATATGGCCCTGAGGGTAAAAAAAAGTTTTTATGCTTTTAATTGGCTGGGTGGAAAAAAAAAAATCAAAAGAAGACTATTTCGAGACCACGAAAATGACAGGTCGTTGGGATGTCAGTGTCCATGAAGAACGTTTTTCTGGCTCCCAGCCACGCCCACTCGTGTGCACAAGGCTAGGCAAAGCAGCAGTGCAGACACCTAGACCCTGGGGCTCGGAGAGTCAGGAACATTCGCTGCCTGGCCATCACAAGGCTAGCCAACCCCTCTAACCATTAAAGATGCCTCCCTGGGGGGTCCCCCACACTCCCTTGCAGGTAGCACCCCATCTCTCTACTCCATTTCAGAAAAATGTGTGATAATGAGGAGCCACCTGAGGTTGACAACTATTCTCTGACCTGACACCTTTCCTTGGGCCACCCCAGCCCACACCTTCTCCATCGCAAGCCACCTCGAGCCCATCAGCATGTCTCCACCAGGCTCTTCCTCAACCTCTGGACAGTGGGATCAGCCTTTAGGACCCCTACTCTCCTGCCTGGCCTGCCTCCTCAGTGGACTTGGTCCCAGCTACCTGCTCTCATGCCCTCCTCTCTCTGTGGGCTCACAATGTCCTGTCCTGCAGTTCCAGCACAGCCATGTCTCGCATGCCCAGTATGTCCCAACACCTCCACATGGACACCAGGCAGTGACCTCAAGTCCACTTGAGGTCTAAAAGGAGTGCTGCATCATCCCCCAGCAAACCATCTCTCCCACGAGGATCCTAGGAGCAGGCTCCCTCCACCTACAGCACCTGCTCAAGCCCCTTCGTCCCCTAGAGCAAGCACAGGGATTGCGCTTCTCTGCACCTGACCACCACCACTCCCACCACCCGGAGAACCCGAGTCTCCTGACTGTCCCCCCAGCTTGCGCCTGCCCCAGTTGCCCTCCACCCTTCTCTCCTGATCCACTGTCCGGGAGCAGCTGGACTCATCTTTCCACAACATTCACATCATCTCTGGGAGTTCCTGAGTGGCACAAACGGTTAAGTGCTACTAGCTGAAAAGCTGGCAGTTCAAACCCACCTGGAGGCACCTTGGAAGAAAGGCCTGGCAATCTGCTTCTGGAAGATCACAGCCATTAAAAACTCTATGAACTGCAGTTCTACTCTGACACACACGGTGTCACCATGAGTTGGAATCGACTTGATGACAACTGGTGTTTAGGAATTTATTGGAGGCTTTTGCTCAAGAGGGAGTCCCTGGGTAGTGCAAATGGTTAACGTTTATGGCTGGTATCCAAAAGGCTGGAGATCTGAGTCCACCCCGAGGCTCCTGAGAAGAAAGGTCTGATGATCTACTTCTGAAAAATCAGCCACTGAAAACCCTACGGAGCACAGCTGTACTCTGACACACAGGGGGTCATCATGAGTTGGAGTCGACTCCACGGCAACTAACAACAATCACGTCTTTAGCCTCCCTGAGGCAAACTTCCCATAGGCTTCCCATTGCTCCTACAAATGCCACTAGTCAACTGTTTTTGGCTGTGACCACCCAGTGAGAAAGGGTGTCTCATCATGAGCCACAGCACTTAAAAGGTTTCGTGGAGCAAACCTTAGTCTTACTACCTGTGGTGCGCTCTGACTTTCCACTTATTCTATCCCACTTTTTTTATTATCGATTGTCACCACCCACCAAAACTAATTTCCCCACCAATGGGCAGCTCAGGATCAACAATCTTATAAACTCCTAAAGGGAGTCCTGGTGGGGCAATGATTAAGCGCTTGGCTGCTAACCAAAAGGTCAAGTTCTCCACAGGAGAAAGACCTGGCAATTTGCTCCCATAAAAATTACAGCCTTGGAAACCCTATGGGGCAGTTCTACTCTGTCACATGGAATCACTGTAAGTCGGAATCGACTCAATAGCTCCTAACAAAAACAAAAACACTTGGAAAGTTTAACATGTTCATGTGCTAAGCAAAGGCTAGAGTTCAACTCCATACAGAGTCACCTTGGAAGAAAGGCCCGGTGATCTACTTCTAAAAAATCACCCATTGAAAACCCTGTGGAGCACAGTTCTACTCTGACACATATGGGGTCGTCATGAGTTGAAATTGACACAACAGCACCTAACAACAACAAAGCAGGTCCACAGACCTTTCTCCACCAACAGGCCCTGCAGGCTGCCTCCTGCACACTGCCCTCATCCCCACTCAGCCATCTTCCTGTCCCCACAGGGCAGGCCCAGTTCTACTCCAGGGACCACCTGCTCCCCACCCAGCATGGCTGATGGCAGTTCCCTGGGGATCCTCCCTATCCAGGGCTCAGGCCCAGGTGTGCGCTTCAGGAAAAAGGTGCTTTGCTGTGCTCAGGCTCAGGGCTCCTGCGGGTGCCAAGTCAGCATCTGTGTGTGACCGGGTACCAAGCCTCCCCGCCATGGGAGGGAAGGGCAGGGAGGGCCCTGGAGTGGCAGGGGGAGGCACGAGGGGAAGGGCAGTCCAAAGTGGCCCTGTGGCCAAGGTCCCAGGAAGAGAAGAAAAGGAGAGAGCAAAGCCTGCACTTGGGGCTGCAGGGTCCTGCAGCCAAGACGGATGAAGATGCAGCAGGAGGCTCCCAGACACCAGGGGCTTCCAGGGGAAGGTGAGCTCACCAGTGGCGGTCTGCGCCAGCTTCTCCTTGGTCTTGAGCGCGTGGGCACGCTCCTCTCGCAGCCGGTCCTCGTCACGCAGCAGGGCCACCAGCTGCTTTGCCTTCTCACGCACATTCACGCCCTGGTCCTTGCCGTCGCGGTCCACATACTGGAAGTCCTTGAGTGTCTGCACAGCATACATATTTTCCTTGCACTGCTGCGACACACGCTCCGAGCCAGTCTTGATCAGGTATTCCATCAGCGTCATGGCCTGCACCGGGACCAGGCAATGGTCATCGGTCAGCACACAGTCACCACATACACAGGGGGACAGGGCGGGGTGAGGGGCACAGGCAGAGGGAATGGGGGGCACCAGTCAACACATAGCTGCCATGCACACAGGGATGGGGAGGGGTAAGGGGTGCAGGCCCAGGCAGGGGAAGACAAGGGGAACTGGTCACCACATGGCCACTGCTAACAGGGACAGGGGCCTAGCTCAAATCCCAGTGTCACCTAAATCTCAATGCTACCACGTGCCTTCGGCAGGTGAACGGGGTACATAGGTACAGTGGAATGCTATCTCACAATGGAAAGGAATGAAGGCTGTTTTTTAACTCTTCTTATCCCCTCCCTTCCATTTCTGGTAACGTAATAGGCTATGATCTCTATGCATATCATATGCCTGTTCTAGATATTTCTTCAACGCCCATGGAAGCAGCAGTCAAGAAATCAAACGAGACATTGCACTGGGCAAATCTGCTGCAAAAGACCTCTTTAAAGTGTTAAAAAGCAAAGATGTCACTTTGAGGACTAAGGTGTGCCTGACCCAAACCAAGCTACTTTCAATCACCTCAAATGCATGTAAAAACTGGACACTGAATAAGGAAGACCAAAGAAGAATTGATGCACTTGAATTACGGTGTTGGCTAAGAAGACTGACTATATCGTGGACTGCCAGAAGAACGAACAAATCTGTCTTGGAAGAAGTATATCCAGAATGCTCCTTAGAAGCAACGATGGCAAGACTTTATCTCACGTACTCTGAACATGCTATCAGAAGGGACCAGTCCCTGGAGAAAGATATCATGTTTGGTAAAGTAGAGGGTCAGTGAAAACGAGGAAGACCCTCAACGAGATCAACTGACATAGTGGCTGCAACAATGGGCTCAAGCCTAACAAGGATCATGAGAATGGCGCAGAACCAGGTAGTATTTCGTTCTGTTGTACACAGGGTCGCTATGAGTCAGAACTGACTCGATGGCACCTAACAACAACAGATAGTTCACATAAGTGGGATTATACAATAGTTGTCCTTTTGTGTCTGATTAACTTCACTCAGCATAGTGTTTTCAAGGTTCCTCCATGTTGTGGCATACATCAGGACTTCATTTCTCTTTATGGCTGGGTAGCACTCCCTGGTGTGTATGTACCACATTTTGTTTGTCCATTCATCTGTTGACGGACACTAGGGTCATTTCCACCTTTCACGTGTTACGGATAATGCTGCAGTGAACACTGATGTAAAAGGATCTGTTTGAGTCCCTGCTTTCAATCCTTTTGGGCATATACCCAGGAGTGGAACTGCTGGGTCATATCATAATTCTGACAGTCCCTGGGTAGCACAGTTAAACAATCAGCTGATAATGCTAACTGAAATGCTGACAGTTCAAGACTGCCCAGAGGCACCTCAAAAGAAAGGCCTGGTGATCTGCTTCCAAAACACCAGCCATTGAAAACCCTATGGAACACAGCTCTACTCTGACACATGGAGCCACCATGAGTCAGAATCCACTGAGCAAACTGGTTTGTTTTTTTGCTTTTTATGGTAATTCTATGTGTAATTTTTGGAGGAACTATCATACTGTTTTCCACAGTGGCTACACCGTTTTACATTCCTACCAGCAATGGATAAGGGTGTCAATTCTCCACATCCTCATTAAAACCTGTTGCTTTCTGTTTTTATGGTAACAGCCATCACAGTGGGGGAGTCAAATGGCATCTCAGAAATGAAGTTCTAGCACATGCTGAGACATGGGTGAACCTTGTTAACATGATGCTGACTGAAATAAGTCATACACAACATAACAAATATTGTATCATCCCACCCACATGAAATATCCAGACTAGGTAAAGGCAAAGAGACAGAAAGTAGATTAGTGGCTGCCAGGGGCTTGACTGGGGGTGGTGGGACAGGGAGTGACTGTGAACGGGTGTGGGGTTCCCTTCTGAGGTAATAAAAAAGTTCTGGAACTGCAAATTCTCATGGATTCCAGACTTTCTGGAGCCACTGAGGCTGGATGAACCCCTGAAACTATCGCCCTGAGACAATCTTTAAACCTTAAACCAAAGATATCCACTGAAGTCTTCTTAAAATCAAAAAATAGTTTAGCTTAACTAGTAAAAAATACCTGTCTTGAGCATTGTGCTCTTTTGAGAACTATCTATACAGGATCAAATTAACAACAGCAACTCAAAAAATTAGATAGGAAACTTAGGGGGCAGTGAGTTTATGTTAATGGAGGAGGAACAACTCAGAAATGGAGGGTAACAGCGGTTGCACAACTCAAAGAATGTAATCAAATCACTGAACTATACATGTAGAAACTGTTGAATAGATTCATGCTCTGCTGTGTAGATTGTCAACAACAATTTTTTTTCTTTTTTAAATGATTATTGAGTTTATTAGGGAAGTAACAGGTTACAATTCAGGTTTAGGAACGCTCAGGACAGCCTCTTCTCAGCTGTGCCTCAGGCACTCCTCTCTCTGACCCTTCTGCCTCTGCCCTGCTCTGGCAAGTGTTACAAAGCTGTTTTTAGCTCTGCCAGTAAGTGCTCAGAGGCACCCCACTCCGCCAGTAAGCCTCAGCCCAAAGGCACTCAAGCTTTCTCGCTCCATGGGCTGGGAAGCCCACTGCGCTGTCTCCTGCTGGTCTCTCCTGACACTGTTTCTCTGCCACTGCTTCTCGCTGTCTTTAACATTACAGCTCTTTCTCTCTCTCTGTCTCCTGGTTCCAGGAGCTTCTCAGCTCAGAGATCCCACATCCAAACATGCGTTCCAATCTTGGCTCTTCTTCCTTGGTGGTAGTGAGATTCTCTCTCTGCTCCAGAATTGGCTTTTTTTTTTTTTTATTAATGGTTGTAGTTTAAATGAAGTTTATGACAATTAAGTCTGGTCTTACTAGAATTTGAGTTCTGCACCCCACCTTTCTCCTGCTCCATCCAGGACTCTCTGTTGTGTTCCCTGTCAGGGTGGTCACTGGTGGTAGCCGGGCCCATCTAGTTCTTCTGGTCTCAGGTTGATGAAGTCTCTGGTTTATGTGGCCCTTTCTGTCTCCTGGGCTAATACTTTCCTTGTGTCTTTGGTGTTCTTCATTCTCCTTTACTCCTGGTGGTTGGGACCAATTGATGCATCTTAGATGGCCGCCTGCAAGCTTTTAAGATCCCACACGCCACTCACCAAAGTAGGATGCAAAATATTTTCTTAATAAGCTTTGTTACGCCAATTAACCTCGATGTCCCCTGAAAGCATGGTCCCCAGACCCCTACCCCTGCTACTCTGTCCCTCAAAGTGTTTGATTGTATTCAGGACACTTCTTAGCTTTGGTTTAGTCCAGTTGTGCTGACTTCCCCTGTAGTGTGTGCTGTCCTTCCCTTCACCTAACATAATTCTTATCTACCATCTAGTTAGTAAATAACCCTCACCCTCCCTCAACACCCTCATAACCATCAAAGAATGTTTTCTTCTGTGTTTAAACCTTTTCTTGAGTTCTTAAAATAGTAAACTTATACAATATTTGTCCTTCTGTGACAAACTTCACTCAGCATAATGACCTCCAGCTTCCTCCATGTTATGTTTCACGGCTTCATCGTTGTGTAGTATTCCATTGTGTGGATATACCATAATTTATCCATTCGTCTGTTGATGGGCACCTAGGTTGTCTCCATCTTTTTGCTACTGTGAACAGTGCTGCGATGAACATGGGTGTGCATGTATCTATTCGTGTCACAGCTCTTATTTCTCTAGGATATATTCCAAGGAGCGGGATAACTGGATCACACGGTACTTCTATTTCTAGCTTTTTACGGAAGTGCCAAATCGACTTCCAAAGTGGTTGTACCATTTACATTCCCACCAACAGTATACAAGTGTTCCAGTCTCCCCACAACCTCTCCAGCATTTATTATTTTGTGGTTTTTTTGGATTAATGCTAGCCTTGTTGGGGTGAGATGATATCTCATTATAGTTTTCATCTGGATTTCTCTAATGGCTAATGATCGTGAGCATTTCTTCATGTGTCTGTTAGCCACCTGAATATCTTCTTTGGTGAAGTGCCTGTTCATATCCTTTGCCCATTTTTTAACTGGGTTATTTGTCTTTTTGTTGTTGAGGTTTTGGAGTATCTTGTAGATTTTAGAGATTAGATGCTAATCAGATTTGTCATAGCCAAAAATTTTTTCCCAGTCTGTAGACTGTCTTTTGACTCTTCTGGTAAAGTCTTTTGATGAGCATAAGTGTTTGATTTTTAGGAGCTCGCATTTATCTAGTCTCTCTTCTGGTGCTTGTGCATTGTTACTTATGGTTCGTATTGTGTTTATGCCATGTATTAGGGCTCCTAGCGTTGTCCCTATTTTTCCATGATCTTTATCGTTTTCGATTTTACATTTAAGTCTTTGGTCTATTCTGAGTTAGTTTTTGTGCATGGTTTGAGATATGGGTCTTCTTTCAGTTTTTTTGCAGATGGATATCCAGTTATGCCAGCACCGTTTGTTAACAAGACTGTCTTTTCCCCAATTAATGGACTATGGGCCTTTGTCAAATATCCGCTGCTCCTAGGTGGATGAATTTATGTTCGGGTTCTCAATTCTGTTCCATTGGTCTATGTATCTGTTGTTGTACCAGTACCAGGCTGTTTTGACTACCATG
Source organism: Dugong dugon (assembly GCA_030035585.1). Classification (NCBI taxonomy): domain Eukaryota; kingdom Metazoa; phylum Chordata; class Mammalia; order Sirenia; family Dugongidae; genus Dugong; species Dugong dugon. The sequence goes on from CM057466.1 coordinate 120,289,295, forward strand.
GCAGTATAATAGGTTCTAAAATCAGGTAATGTGAGACCTCCCACTTTGTTCTTCTTCTTCAGTAATGCTTTACTTATTCACGGCCTCAATTTTTTTTTTTTTTAAATTGTTGTAGATTAAGCAAAAGTTTACAATCCAAGTCAGTCTCTCACACAAAAATTTACATACACAGTGTTATGTGACTCTAATTGCTCTCCCAATACTGTGACAGCACACTCCTCCTTTCTACCCGATTTCCCATGTCCATTCAACCAGCTCCTAACCCCCTCTGCCTTCTCATCTCACCTCTGGACAGGAGCTGCCCATTTAGTCTCATGTATCTACTTGAGCTAAGAGGCACACTCTTCACAAGTATCATTTTATGTCCCGAAGTCCAGTCCAATCTTTGTCTGAAGGTTGGCCTCGGAAACTGTTTTAGTTCTGAGTTGACAGAGAGTCCGGGGGCATGCTTTCTGGCATTCCTCCAGTCTCAGTCAGACCATTACAACAAAATAAATTAAAAAAAAAAAAAAAAAAACACCATGATGATCACACTAAAAAAAAAAAAAAGTTCTGGAACTGGATAGAGGTGGTGGTTGCACAACACTGTAAATGTAGTAAAAACCACTGAACTGTCCTTTAAATGGGTGAATCGTGCACTACATGAATTATCTCTCAATAAAAAAAGAGAAAGGAGGCAACAGTTGCAGCCACTCCAGCCCAGGAGCACAGATCCTGCTCTGTTTCTTTAAAATGGAAATCTCAAGTGACACACCAAAATAAGTTTAAAAAAGAAAAAAAGACACTGTTAAATCATGCTCCAGGGTACACAGGTATGGTAGACTACTTTTTGTTCTGTTCTGTAAGTCTGAGACATGCTGTTGTTTTCAAATGGAAAAAGTCATGCTGATGTGGAACAATTTCAACAGTGACCAAGTGATAAGCTACCCCTGGTATAAAAGAGAAGCTATGTTGGGTGGGAAGCTTAGGGGGCAGTAAGTTTAAGATAATGGTGGTGGAATGATTTGGAAAAGGATAGACAAGATGATTGTACAACATGAAGAATGGAGTCAATGTCACTGAATTGTAAAGGTAGGAATTGTTGAAATGGTGTATCTTGGCTGTGCATACCTAAAAACCCAAACCCACTGCCATCAAGTCGAATCCAACTGATAGCAACCCTACAGGACGGAGCAGAACTGCCCAACAAGGTCTTCGTGGGTATAAACCTTTATGGAAGCAGGCTGCCACATCTTTCTCCCATGGAGTGGCTGGTAGGTTTGAACCACTAACCTCTGGGTTGGCAGCCGAGAGCTTTAACCACTGTACCACCAGGGCATATATTCACCAAAATTTGAAGAAAAAAAAAAAGGAAGCTGTGCCTGGGGTGGAATCCCTGGGTGGTGCAAATGGTTAAGTGCTCAGCTGCTAACCGAAAGGCTGGAGGTTTAGGTCTACCCAGAGGTGCCTCCGAAGAAAGGCCTGGCAATTTGTTTCAAAAGGTCACAGCCTTGAAAACCCTACAGAGCTCAGTTCTACTCTGACACACATGGGTTTGCCATGAGTCTGAGTCGACCCCACAGCAACAGGTTGTTTTTTCGTGTGTGCTTGGGGTGGCTAGTCCCAACGTGGGCTCTCTCAGTAACGATACACGAGACACTTGGAAGAGCAGGAGCAAGGGGGTGGGTAAGGGAACCTTTTCTCTCAATCAGCATCCTTTGGTATCTAGTGCATTTTATGAGAACATATTCCCTTTTCAAAAAGTTAATGTTAAATGGGAAAAAAAAAAATTCCCCACTCTTGGGCCACGTGGTCTTTGTGTCTCTCCCTAGCCTGGGCTCCAGCCCTGGCTGTGTGTGGCAAGAAGAATCAGACCCCTCTGGAGACTGCTTAAGGCCAGGGCCACTGTCCTCGGAAAAAAGACACAGATGACTCCAGGGGCTTCATGGAGCCCCAGAATCCCATCTGATGTACCCAAGTCTAGACAAGAGGAAAACACGGAGGGAGGAATCCATCATTTTACTCGATGAAGTTTCCGGACACAATGCTGAGAGTCCCAACAGCTCTCCAGCTTTGGAGGTAGCAGGACCTAGACCTGGCCAGGCCCTCAGGAGGCTGGGCTGAGGATATTTACAGCACAGCCCTAATCAGAGTTAATCTTTAACTTGCCCTAGAGGAGCTGACCGATTAGATAGAGAAAGGAGAGAAGCAAAGCCACTGATGTGATTTCACACCCAAGGTTGGGAGGCAGGTAAAGCCAGTCCTCAGTCCCTAACCCGAGACTCTGGCGGCAGCTTGCTTTGGAATTCTGCATTTTCAAGAGCAAGACCGCTGTTATGGATTGAATTCTATCCACCACCACCACCACCCACCCATAATTACGTGTTCTAAATTCTCACCCTCACACCTGTAGAAGGAGCCCTGGTATAGCAGTGGTTAAGCACTCAGCTGCTAACCAAAAGGTTGTCAGTTTGAACCCACCAGCCACTCTGCAGGAGAAAGATGTGGCAATTTGCTTCCATAGAAAGATTAAAAAAACAAACTAAACCCATTGCCCTCAAGTCGACTCCGACTCATAGTGACCCTACAGAGCACAGTAGAACTGCCCTTCAGGGTTTGCAAGGAGCAGCTGGTGGATTCGAACTGCCAATCTTTTGATTAGCAGATGAGTTCTTAACCACTACACCACCAAGGATCCCCATAAAGATTACAGCCTAACCTGATGGAAGCAGTTCTACTCTGTCTTATAGAGTAGTTATGAAGGAGTTAGCCATGAGTTGGAAACAACCGGAATGCACACAACAACAACATACCTGTGAATGTAATCTCATTTGAGAATAGTTTTCTTTGTTATGTTAACTAAGCCATCAGTACAGGGTGTGTCTTAAACGAATCTCTTTTGATATACAAAAGAACACAGAAGAAAACAAGGGCAATCAGGGAAGACAGATGTCACATGAAGATAGCCAAAGAACCCAGGACTGGAAGCCAAAAGACAAAGATCTTCCCCAGAGCCAACAGAGAGCGTTCCCCTAGAGCCAGCATCCTGAATTTGAACTTCTAACCTCATAAACTGTGAGAAAATAAATTTCTGTTCTTTAAAGCCACCCACCTGTGATATTTCAGTTACAGTAGCGAGTACACCACACGTAAGGTAACTTCCGTGGAGAGCTAGACGAGTAGTCTAGTGTGCTCACAGGGATGAATGAAGACTGTACAGAGAGCTTCACCTCAGCTCAGATCAGGCTTTGCCGCAAGGTGAACTATCACAAGCTTTCGCTTTCCAGAGCTTTCTGGACTTTGGGCTTGCAGTTAAAAGATGGCGGACCCAGAAAGAACCCAAATGCCCATCAATGCTAGAAAGCATAAATAAATATATTGTGGTAGAATTCCACAGTGGGGACACCACATACAAGGCAAAAAAAAGATAAATAAATGTTGAAAGCAGGGACTCAGAAACTTGCACATCAATGTTCACTGTAGCATTATTCACAATAGCCAAAATGTGGAAGCAATCCAAGTACCCAATGACAAATCAAAGCATAAACAAAATGTGGTATATACAAACTGTTAAAGAAAATGCACTCCCATTTAACCTAGAGCCCTGGTGGCACAGGGGTTAAGCACTCAGCTGCCAACCAAAAGGTAAGTTGTTCAAATCCACCAGCTGTTCCACAAGAGAAAGGTGACTGGCGATCTGCTTCCATAAACATTACAGCCTAGGAAACCATATGGGGCAGTTCTACTCTGTCCTATAGGGTCGCTATGAGTTGGGATGGACTCGATGGCAACGGGTGTGGTCTGACTTCGGTTCTGTTTAAACTTAACTCTTAACCCTTCACAGAAACTAAAAACTGGTGATAAAGAAAGTTCTGGGAAAAGAGTTAATAATTAGATAAGTCAAAGCTAGCCTACAGAATGCAGACAAGAAACCTTAATAAACTAATCCAAGCTGCCTTCTGCCGATGAAGTGAATATCAAAATTGTAATGTGCTGAGCTCATCTCTTTGGAGGGGTGCTTCCTGTTCTCAAACAGTTTCTTCCACCCAATATCTTTTAACATTAATTGACTTATTGATCAGATTTTTGTCTTTAAACACAATGGAATATTGCTCAGCCATTAAGAGAAATGAACTCTTAATGCATGCCACAACATGGATGAAACTTGAGAACATCACGCTAATGGAAACCAGTCATAAAAGGACAAATACTGTATGATCTCACTTATATGAACTAAGTAAATCTACAAAAACTTGTGAAGTGATGGATTGCTTTTATATGGCCCTTCTTGCTCACCATGGTCTTATAACTCACACCCAAGTGATTGGGTGGGACCATGCAAATAAGGTCTATGGGGCCCTAACAAAGGGATTGGTCAGTTTTGCCATCCTGCTAGGTTTAAAACGAACATCCCAGAGGTGGGAGGAGAGGATCTCACCACCACCAAGAAAGAAGAATCAGGGCTGGAGTGCATCATTTGGATCTGGGATCCCTGCACTGAGAAGCTCCTGAAACCAGGAGACCAAGAGAGAGTGGAAGCAGTGGCAGAAGACCAGCAGGAGTTGGCGGCATAGTGGGCCAGGAGCCCACAGAGCAAGAAAGCTGAGCACCTTCAGGCAGGAGGCTTACTGGTGGAGTAGGGTGCCTCTGGGCACTTGGTGGAACTAGCTCTGCCCACTCAGAGCTAGAGCTGAGCGCCTTGGGGCAGAAGGATTACTGGATGCCTCAGGGCATTTATCAGCAGAGCTAAAAGAGCTTTGTAACACTTGCAGAAGGGCAGAGGCCTGCCTACAGGCACAGCTGAGAAGAGGCTATTCTGGAAGAACTGTATCCTGAGCGTTCTTGAACCTGAACTGTAACCTGTTTACTTCCCTACTAAACCCCATAATCGTGAGTATCATCTGTGAGTTCTGCGTAGCCGTTGCAATTAATTATCGAACTAAGCAGAGAAGTAGAGAGTGCCATGGGAAGGACAGCTGGTGTTAGAATTGGTAGAAAGGGCTGGAGAGAGGAGGTATGTCTGACTCTCACGTCATAGGAATCAGCCTTGGGCTGCTGATCTTGATTTTCCTTCCCCTTTGTGAAATTAAGAGGTCAGACACCTCTGCCACGCCATTTTTACAAAACCAAAACATTAGTGGTTCCCAGGGGTGGGAGGGATGGGGAAAAGGGGAGTTTTTGCTTAGGGGGCATTGAGTCTGCATTAGTGGTGGTAGAATAATCTGGAAAAAGATAGCGAGAATGGCTGAGCAACATTAAAAATGTAATCAACGTCACTGAATCATATACGTAGAAATTGTTGAATTGGTGAAGACCTGGTTGTGTATATTTTCACAATAAACAAAGCGGGGAGGGACAAAAAAAATGATACAGAGCAGTTCCATCATCCCCAAAGTTGTCCCTTGATGCTGCCCCTTTGCAATCAATGCCCCTATCTCCTGGCAACCACCAGGCTCTGTTCTATACTTCTGTGTGTAGCCTACCTTCCCCCAGGCGCCATAACAATGGAAGCAAACAGTCCACAGTCTCCAGAGTCTGACATCCCTCCCTTAGTGTAATGCACATCAGGTTCATCATTAAAAACTTTGGGTCTCTTCCAGTTTCACTTCATCGGCCATGACAAAAAAAGTTAGGACCAGGTCAAAGCCCTGACTAGGATTAGCGTTAGGGTGAGGGAGAATAAGTTTCCAGAAGGGCTAAGACCTGTAATTATTCCCGTTCCGGTTATGGTTCCAGTTCGCCAAATTTTTTAAAACTCTGGTTTTAAAAAAAACACATTTGAAATCCTGATCCTAAACCTGCCACTAGCACTAATCCTAAAGGTCAGCCTAATCATAAACTACCTCTATCAATAATCCTACACCTCATTCTAATCCTAGCTCCATCTCTTATTCCTAACCTTTACCCTAATCCTAATCCTAGCTTCCCTCTATTCCTACCCAAAGCACAAGTGCTACTTCTAACCATCATCCTAGCTCTACCTCTATCCCTAACACTAACCCCTCACCCTAACATTAACCCTAGCTCTACCCCATCCCTAACCCTACCTTTACCTCTACCCCTAACCATCACCCTAACCCTGATAGTAGCTCTACCTCATCCCTAACACTGCACCATCCCGATCCCTAACCCTCACCCTAGCCTTAGTTCTACCCCATCCCGCACCCTATCTCTAGCACTACACCTATCCAAAACTCTACCCCTGCCCAAGCGCTAATCCTAACCCTCACCCTAACCCTACCCCTATTTCTCACCCTCACCCTAGCACTACCGCTACCCCTATTCCTAACCCTAATCCTACCACTGACACTAACCCTAACTCTAGTCCTAACTATAACCCTAACAAAAATCTTGACACTAGCCCTAACCCTAATCCCAACACTAACACTAGACTTAGCCCTAACACTAACCCTAACTCTAGCCCTAACCCTACCCCTAACTCTAATCTAACCTGTGGGACTGACCAGGCCAGAGGGCCAGGTGGGCACTCGTGCTCCACTCACCATCTCCCCACCTGACTGCTCACCGTTCACCTGTCAGCCCAGGAAGGCATGAGTTCCCAGCACTGGGGTGTCGGGTGGGGGTTTGCTGATGGGGCAGTGGCAGAGTGGGGGGCCCAGGGCCACCGACCTTATAGACATGCCTCCAGTTCTTGCCATGGTCGTTGAGCCGCTTCCAGATCATGCTCATAATCTCAGAGAAGGCAACGACGTTGTAGGTAAGGTCGGCGATCTCTGACATGAGGGAGCTGGACGGGCCCCAGGGGTCATTGCTCGTGGCCTCTCGGACCTTGATCTCCGCCTCTGAGTAGTTGTGGACGATATTCTTCATCTGGCGCCGCAGCGACGAGGTCGACATGGTGCCTGGCAGCAAGAGTGTCAAGAGACGATGGGGCAAATGGAGTAGGGAAGCCGCAGCAGTGGGTGGTGGATCACTGCATCTGAGGAGGAGAGGAGAGGCTCTTTGGAACACAGACTGGGCTCCCCATGGCCCCCGGGGTGGAAGACACATCCCTAACTGTGGCCTAGAAGGCTCCGTCCCACATTAACCTCTCTGTCTTAAAGCACCCCCATTCAACTTTCAGTTCCTCAAACCTGCCCAGCTCCTTTCTGCCTTGGCACCCTTGATGGGCGAGGCAGATGTGCACTGGGAGAGCAGAGGCTGGGGGGCAGCCACATACCAGCCATTCAGCCCTGGGTGGGCCACTGGACTTCCACACCTCAGTTTCTCCTCTGTAAATGAGATGTCCCACGATGACCCAGAGAACTGAAAGCAGCTGGTGCAGAGAAAGCACCCCGCGAATGTCGGCCAAGGTCATCAGACCATGCATTCTGCCCATGGCTCTTCCTCTCCTTCTCTGAGGCCTGGTAACTCCCACTCAGACACACCCCGCCCAGGGCTCCGCTTAAACTTCCCCTGCTAGATCCACGCCCCAACACCGGGGTTGCCTGTTCCTGGAACCTTGTCAGCAGACTCCACCACCCTTGTGACTCTATACCTAGTTGTCTGATTCTGTAACTAAGGTCAGTTCCTGCACCCTGTGGCGGCAGAGACCATGGCTGTCTGGACATGGTTTGTCCCAACAGAGGCCAGTCCAGAAGTGCCATTCAATGGCCGGTGAAGGCAGGAAAGGAAGGAAGGAGGGTAGGAAAGGCTTCTGGAGCAGTGGGGGTAGAGGGGACAGGAACCCAAGGCAGAAAAAGGACACCCAGAAGAGTGGGCCACTGAAGAGAGTACGAAAGTAGTGAGAGGATGGGGAACACCAGGGGAACCCTGCATCCCAATGGTGGGGGATGCTGAAGGCCCAGGGAGGAAAGATAAGGAGTACAAGAGCCCCACTGACTGGGTCCTAGCTGTGTGCCAGCCCAAGAGAACATTGTCTCATTTAACACATTTGTTATCTCATTTAACACTGCTGCATACAACATGTCGAGACTATAGATGAGGAGTATGGGACTCATGGAAGTTAAATAATTTAGCCACAGTCACACCCCAGCATCGGGGCAGCATAGGGACAAACATCTAGGCCCACCTGGACTCCAAAACATATACTGCTCACATTTAACTTAACTGACACTAAATTAAGAGGGTAGTGGCGGTTCAGAATTCTCACCTTCCACACAGGAGACCCGGGTTCACCTCCTGGCCAATGCACCTCATGCATAGCTACCACCCGTCTGTCAACAGAGGCTTGCGAGTTGCTGTGATGCTGAACACACTAAGACTAAGAAAACACTGGCAATATACTTCCAAAGTGAGCAAATGAAAACCCTATGGGTCATAACGGTCTGATCTCATGTGCACAGGGTTACCACGAGCCGAGGGCCAACTTGACAGCAGCTGACAACAACATTAAATTAACCTGGGTTGAAATGAGTGCCACAAGAACGAAAGGACAGGAATCAAGCAAATGATGATGATGATAATGTTGTTGTGTGCCATTGAGCTGATTACGACTCACAGCGACCCTACAGGACAGGCTAGAACTGCCCTGTAAGGTTTCCAAGGCTATAAATCTTTACGGAAACAGACTGCCACATCCTTCTCTTGCAGAGCAACTAGTGGATTTGAACCACCGACCTTTCAGTTAGCAGCCAAGCATTTAATCACTGCACCACCACAGCTCCTTATGATGATGACAGTAAGCACCTACATGGTTCTTACCTTGTGTCAGGCATCTTCTTAAGTGCTTTACACATAGTAACTCAAGTAGTCCTCCCAACAAGCCCACAATTCAGAGCCACTTACAGGGGCGGACACAAAGGGGGAACTCCCTCACCCAGGGGCACACAAGGCATCCCCACCAGCCTGGTTCCAGAGCAGGCTCTGAGCAGCCACGGATGGACAGGTGTCGAGCCCCACAACCTAAGTCCCTGGGGCCATGGGGATGAATGAAACAGGCTGGCCTCTGCCTTGAACTCAGGCCAGGGAGTCAGGCACTCGAAGACAGATATAAACAGTTGAAAAGAGATGGCCAGGGCCCAAAACAGGCCAGACACATGAAGACTAACAGAGAGAGTGACAAACGCAGACGACGAGATGACAGGAAAGAAACTGCGAGAGAGAGAGGAGGAGTCCCACAGACACAGTGAGATCGGCAAAGACACAACAAGAAACAGGGAAAGAGTGAGGCACACGGGAGACAAGAAAAGACAGAGAGGCCCTAGAACAGAAAAGAGGCAGTGACTTGGGACACAAAAGTCCCAAGAAAAACGTGATATAATGGAAAGAGTGTGGAATTTAGGTCCAAATTCTGGCACATGAGCTATTGCAGAGCAGCCTCCTTGAGGGTGAGTTTGTTCAACTCCACAATGAAGAAAAGAATCCCTACCTGGCAGGCTGGCTGATTAAATACGACGGGTACATAAAGTGCTTGGCTCCGGGCCCCACAGATAGGAGGCACTCAATAATGCTGGTTGCTATTATTATCAGAGGAAAAACAAAAAACGTTTCCAAAAGGGTGGCATGCGAAAACGTGTTATCTTAATGGCGTGTATTTGTTTAAAGCGCATTAAGAAAAACACACATCTCGCTCATCAAAGCTAACATTTTACACGTTGTTTAGAATGAGGCTCGGTTTTTCAAATTTAAGCTGATTCAAAGAAAGATATCAGAGATACTACAAGCAGATACAATAATATGACAAAAACCACTAAGAGGTACTCAAATGGAACACAACATTTACACGAGCTCTCAGTTAATTATACACTTTCTACCTGCCAGACACTGTGCTACGTGCTTCACAAACACCGCCTCAATTAACATGCACAGGGACCCTACGATGTGGGAGTTACTGTTACCCCCATTTTAAAGACTAGGAAACTAAGGTTAAGAGAGAAGAGAAATCACCTGCCAAAATACCATCAACTAGCAAGCAGTGGGGCCTCGGATTCCGAAGCCGGGGAAATTAACCACCACATTCCAGCCTCAGGAAACTAGGGAGTAAGGGGAAGGGGCAGACCCTAGCTAGATTCCTGGAGGGAGACTTTGGGACTGGAGGTTGTGGTACAGGGGGCAAAAGTGAGAAGTAAAGACCGGAAGAAAAAGAGATGCACTAGAAGCAGGGGGCTCTAGAAGAGAGCTGGAGACACCTGGGGAGCTGAAGTCATAGAAACCTCGATAAAAAAAAAATATATATCGGCAGTCATACAGAGATACGACAGACAGACAGACAGTGACGGCGAGAACACCAAACCCGATAAGGAGACCGACCAGCACGGAGGCATGGGGAGAGGCCGGCAAGAGAGAGGGACGGTGACAGACTGAAGGGGGCGGTCAGGCCAGCCCAAGAGAGACAGACACGGGGACCCGGACGTGGAGACACAAAGGCGGCAGACACGACCAGTGCCAAGGAGGGGCAGCCAGCCTGTCCCGAGGTCCGGTGAGGTTTGCGTGCCGCCGCCTAGGCCAGGGCCTCGGCGCCCGCTGCCCCCCGCGCTGGTCCCGCGCCCCCAGTCCGCGCTCACCTCTGCCCCTCACGCTGGGCTCCGGGGGGTCATGGCGGTCAGCCCCCTGCCCCCGCTCGGCCTTGGTGTTGCGGGGCGCGCAGCGGGCGGCGGAGGCCAAGGCGCGCTCGGGCGCACGCGCGGACGCTCCGGGGACCGCACGCCGACCGCCCCGCCGCCCCGGCGCCCGGGAAGGGGCGCGGAGAGCCGGGCGGGGGAGGGGGGCCGCTAAGCAGAAGGGAAGCAACCGAAGAAGGAGACGGACCGGAAGCGGAAGTGGCCGTGTGCCCCGCCCGCGACGCGCTTGCGCAGTCGCCGCTACCCGTGTACAAGCCCCACTTCCGCCGCGCGCCTCTCGCGCTTGTCGCTAGGAGCAGCTGACCTCACTTCCGTTCGCCGCCGCTGCAGCTAGGCGGGGCACTCCGCCTAGCGGGCGACGGAGTGACGGGTGCCCGGCAAGCTCAACCAGATGTCGGGAGTTGGGGGGACGCGTGCGCCGCGCGTGGGCCCCAGCTCGCCGTAGCCCCACAACCACGCCCCGCCGCCAGGTGCCATTAGGGGTGACCCAACCTCCCGAGGCCACTCACTGCCCCTCGTGGGCCCAAGGCCAGTTGCCGCATGCTCACTCCTCTCCCATGCACGCTATGCCAGACCCGGAGAAGGGGCCCAGGTACGGTTTTCCCTGGGGAAAAGAAGGTTATGAGCTAGGGGCTATTGATCTGGGACAGCTTTCCCCTCCTCCCTGCAGGAGTCCCGGGCAAGCACCCCGCAGTTTGCCAAGAGGAACCCCCTGAAAAGGAAGGGTTAGACAGACCAGACACAGAGCAGCTCTGTAAAGTAAAATACAACAAAATGTTTAATGAGCAAATTCGTCTTAGCAAATATGAAACTGCCACAGAGAGTGGGAGGGGGACAGGGGCCACAGGTTGGGAGCAGTTCCGGTGAAGACAAAAAGAGAAGAGGATCAACTACGTAAGAAACCAGGAAGGGACCAGAAAGGGCCAGAGGCCAAGAGAACAGGAGCTGTGGTCCTGGACAGGGCAAGGAACTAGGGACTGGGGACCGGACAACAAAATTCAAAAGTTTGGCCATAAAATATAAACACGCTATGTTCCTACTATGGGGAAGAGGAGAGGAAGGTACAAGGGAGGAAGAGAGGCTGTGTGGGGAGGGGCATGGGGGTCCTAACCCACCCTGTGTGCGCCTGTCCCCATCCCGATCCTGCCCTCTGTTTCTGTGGGCGCATATGTCTGTGGGCGCTGGGCGCGTGTGTACACTTCCCCATCCCCCCGCCCCCACCCCACCCCAATTGCTTCCATTCCAGTTGCTGCCGGCTGTCACTCGGCTGTCACTCCTCTGCCCATCGTCTTCAGAAGGGGAAAAGAGGGGGGCGGGAGGGGAGAAGTCCCCCACCAGCCCTGCCCCCGCCTTCCCCCGGCCGCCTCTACCAGAAGTCCCGGCGGTGGTAAGAGTCGGGGTCACAGTATTTTGTGACAACCACTCTGTTGGCGAACTTGCGGCCCGTCAGGCCCTGCATGGCTTTCTGGCAGTCGAACACGGAGGTGAACTCCACAAAGATCTGCAGAAATGAGAGACAGGTGTGAAGGCGAGACGGACAGGCGGGCACACTCCCAACAACCTGCCAGCAAGAACCCAAACCCGGCACTCAGGGCAGAGGGCTCAGTGGGAAGGAGGGCCTCACGCAGGCCCTGGAGAGGAGCTCTTGGTGCCGGTGTGGGGTGTTTACTCCAAGTTCCTTCAGAGCCCCCAGGATCAAAGGAGAGCAGACAGCAGAGACATCAGAACAGCCACACGGAACAAAAAGGACACACCAGCCCCCAGAGGCAAAGAGCAACTTGTGTTGACTATCTACTCTGCACAGACACTCGGCGGCACTCCTCAAGTCACCCCCAGGGCCAGGTTCTCCCCAAATGACAGATGGAGGAAGGGACACTCAGAAATTAGGAACAATAACCTTCACAACCAGAGTGGAAGAGCTGAGAGACAAAGCCAGGCTAAAAAACTGAACCGCCTTAATCTACTCAAGCTTCTAACACCAGTTTACAGGAAACCAGGGGGGCTGCCGATACAATGAGCTTAATCCAGAGCATGGAAATGTTCTATAGGACAAATGACCCCATTTCCTCAACAAATAAAATAGCTTGACCAAAAATATATTTTAAAAAAGGGGGTTAGGGGTGGGGGAGGTAGAACTGGTAGAAATTAGGAGGAGAAACTCTAACCAAGTACAAGACGGGGTCCTTGCTTGATCTTTGCAGAAACAAATGGGCTGTAAAAAGACACTTCTGAGGTAAATAAATATGGAGTGGATAGACACTAAAGAACTAATGTTAATTTTGTTCAAATAAATGGTGTCATGATTTCATTAAAAAAGCAGTGGTTCTCAGCCTGGGATGATAGTCCCCCAGGAGGGAACACTGGGCAGTCACAAATGGGGGCAGGGTTGCTACTGGCTTCTACTGGGCAGAAACCAGGCACACTGCTTACCATCCTGAAATGCACAGGATGGTCCCACCACAGAGAATGAGCTGGCCTAAAATGTCACTAGTTGAGAAATTAACCTATTTCAGGTAATGGCAGGCACAGTACTGTAGTATTTTCTCTGCTTTTATGCATGTTTGAAAAGATCCACAATAAAAAATTTCAAAACAGCAGGGGCGAGCGAGAGGTTACTGCTTACAAAGCACTGAGTTTCAGTTTAGAGGTGGAAAAAGCACACTGATTTAGGGGTAGGGTTAGTTACACAACCAATTAATGTAGTTTTTGTCAAGTTGTACAAATGTAAAAAGCTGAACTGGCAACAACTGTGTCATAGATGTATTTACGATGACAAGGAAAAAAAAAGCTGCTGAGGCTGCTTATGTCCAACCAACCACCTCAAGGAATTTGGTTCCTTGGTCTGGAGGTTTAGGGACATCGCAGTTTTGGTCTATGAATGTGCTTGGTGCTTCTGTTCTACCTCCTAGCTCACTGCATAGTGCCTGTGGTCTTAAAAGCTTGCAAGTAGCCATCCAAGGCATAACAATTAGTCTCTATTCAATTGGAGCAACAGAGAAAGAAAAAAAGTCAGAACAGGAGGAATAAATGATTTGTGGCTAACTGCCTCCTCTGCCATGAGACCAGAAGAACTGGATGGCACCTACCTGGCTACCATCATTTAGACCAAAGATTCCATAGATGAATCCTGATCAAGAGGGGGAAAATGTAGAATAGAATGTCAAATTCTCATGGACTCTAGACTTTCTGGAGCCATGGAGGGTCGATGAATCCCTGAAACTATTGCCCTGAGGTAAACTTTCAACCTTAAACCAAAATTATCCCCTAAAATCAACTTAAAACCGAACAATAGTTTAGCTTAACTAATAAAAAAAAAAAAAGTCTGCCTTGAGCGTTATGCTCTTTTAAGAACTACCTGTATGGGATCAAACTGACAAGAGCAACTCGAAAAATTAGATAGGAACCTTAGAGGACAGTGGGTTTATGTTAATGGGGGAGAACAACTCAGAAAAGGAAAATGAGAATGGTTGCACAACCCAAAAAATGTAATCAAAGTCACTGAATTGTAAGTGTAGAAATGGCTGAATTGGTGTATGTTTTGCTGTGTGTATTCTACACAATGAAAATAAATTTAAAAAATAACTGGATGTGCAGGAAGAAAAAACTAAAATTAAAAAAAACTACATGGGATCAAATTGACAACAACTTGAAAGACAGGAAACTTACCAAGCAGCAAGTTTACATTAATGAAGGAAGAACAACTCAAAAGAGAACGAGAATGCTGCACAACTCTACGAAAGTAATCAGCATCACTCAATTGTACATGTTGAAACTGTTGAATGGGGATATCTTCTGCTATACATACTCAACAACAAAAAACAAACTATTTAAATAAAACAGGTCAGAGTTCTTCCTTTCGTGCTTCCCACTAGTGCACACTCAGCCCCTACTTTGAGCCAGGCTCCATTCTAGATGCCAAACCACAACCTGGAGCAGCCCTGACAAGAGCCCTCTGGCCATTTATGCCACACCCAGTGAAAAGGGGGCGAGAGAGACTGCTGTCCACCCTCCTCCTCCACGGGTGCACAGCGCCAAGACAATGGGACTCTGAGGCTCTGCCCCTGCCTGTGTGGCCTGTGACCTCTGTGTGCCCACACCTCCTCCTGTAGAGGGGACTGACAGCACCCCCAGACAGATCAGGGAGCTGCTGTGAGGACTCAACAGTCACATATGCACAGCTCAGGCAGGGAAACCAGCACAGAGTGGACAGCAGTGGATTTCCTGCTGCTGTTGTGAGGTTTCTAACAGTTTCTTCCCACCTCACAGACAATGCACCCAGGGTTCAGAAAAGCAACACTTGCACAAGGTCACATAAAGCAGCAGCAATAGAGCCAGGTTCTGCACCAAGATGACTTCTATACAGGGCCCAAGTTCATGGCCACAACACGGCACACCCAGCTGCTTGCCAGCATGGCTGTCCACCAAGGGGACCCCAGTGGGCCATACCTCTCAGCTCCCCAAAATCTCCCTGGAGCCATGCCCAGAGGAAACACTAAGTGGTGATGATGGGGTGTGTGTGTGTTGTGTGAGACACAGGGACACACGCACACGGGGGGACGCATGCACAAACAAGGACACGCACACCGGGATGTGCAGCACACACAGGAACACATGCTCATGAGGTATACCCACAGATACACACGTGGGGACATGCACACACGTAAGTAGACCCATGGGGGGACACACACAGAGCAACGTGCACACGGGGACACGCGTGCGGGCACGCGCGCGCGCGCACACACACACACACACACACACAGAGCGACATGCACACACGAGGACATGCATGCCAACCCCCTGGATGCACTGACCTTTCCACAGCCAGGCACCTCGACGCCATCCACGGGTCGGGGGATCTCGATGGACTTGACGAGCCCATACTTGCTGCACTCGTCGCGCACATCCTCCACGATCTCCTCGTACTCCTCGTCATCCAGCAGCTCCTCGGGCAGCACCATGTTCATGAGGCACAGCACCTCAGTTGGGTGGCCACCCATCTGCACCTGGGAGCTCATGAGCCCTGGCACTTGCAGGGTCACTGGCGTTTGGTTGATCGTGCTCTGTAGGGGGAGGCAGGCGTCACAGGGGGCCCACCACACCCCCCAACCAGCCTCCCTCTCTAAAGGCCTGGCCCAGCTCTCCCTCCGCTCACCCTGCACCCCCGCAGACACCCGTGCGGGGGGACCACCCACGCCACTGGAGATCCTGCACCCCACCTCCCACACTGCGCCCCCTAACCCAGCCTGCCCCAAGGGGTCCCTCTAGCCAATGGAAGATGACGTGCCGGGAGGCTCACCAGCGTGGCATTCTTGGCGCCCACGCTCGCCCGCTGGACGAGCAGTTTCTTGTCCCCCAGCTGCATCCCATTCAGCCCTGCAATGGCCTGTGTGGAAGGGGGTGGGCAGAGGACAGGGGTAGTCAGGGGCCAGTCCCAACACCTTCCCTCGCAAGCCCCAATACCCCAGAACACAGAGCACTGGTGGGGAAGAGGGCAGACACAGGGGTTTAAGAGCTTGGAAAGACCCAGGGGAAGGAACACATGAGGGGTGGGTTTAGGCCAGCACATGAGTGGTCATGCCCCTGCTGAGCCCTTGCTCACTCAGCAGCTTCCCCAATCCAGGGACCCACCTCCAGGTGGCCTCCCCACCCTTCCCACAAGAGAAGAGCTCAGCTTTGACAGCAGCATAGAGCAGGCACCTGGGACTCACCTGGTCCGTGACGTTGATGTCCACGTACTCACAGAAGGCGTAGCCCTTAGAGAGCCCCGTGGCACTGTCCTTGACCAGGTTGAAGGCCTTGAGAGGCCCAAACGAGGTCAGCAGCTCCTTCACCTGCAGCAGGATGCAGAAGCGATGGCCATCAGGGCACGAGCAGAGGTGGGGCAA